>JANBXG010000001.1:0-2661835 GCA_024271865.1 Nakazawaea ambrosiae
AATTCGATGAAACACTTGTGCCAAGTTCTACACCAAGTTCTAGTCCAAGTTCTTCAATTCCAACTATCACCACCATCAGTACGTGGTCCAAACCATACACCACTGTAACGACTTTCACTTCTGATGGTACTGAATTCGATGAAACACTTGTGCCAAGTTCTACACCAAGTTCTAGTCCAAGTTCTTCAATTCCAACTATCACCACCATCAGTACATGGTCCAAACCATACACCACTGTAACGACTTTCACTTCTGATGGTACTGAATTCGATGAAACACTTGTTCCAGGTACTACTTCAATTCCAACTGTTACCACCATCAGTACATGGTCCAAGCCTTACACCACTGTAACAACTTTCACTTCCGATGGTACTGAATACGATGAAACACTTGTGCCAGGTACTACTTCAATTCCAACTGTTACCACCATCAGTACATGGACCAAGCCATACACCACTGTAACAACTTTCACTTCCGATGGTACTGAATACGATGAAACACTTGTGCCAGGTACTACTTCAATTCCAACTGTTACCACCATCAGTACATGGACCAAGCCATACACCACTGTAACAACTTTCACTTCCGATGGTACTGAATTCGATGAAACACTTGTTCCACCTTCAACAATCTCAACTACTGTTCCATGGACTGGTACCACCACTTCGGTTACTACTTTCACCAGCAATGGTACTCCTGTTGTCGAATACTTCACACCAGCTTCTCCAACAACTATTGAAACTACCATCCCATGGACTGGTACCACCACTTCTGTCACAACTTTCACCAGCAAGGGTATCCCGTACATTGAACATTTGACTCCTTACTCAACTGTCACTACTCCTTGGACAGGTGCTAGCACTGTTACTACTCTCGTTCCAAATCCAGATGGAACAGGCTCAGTCTACGAAGTCTTAACCCCTACAAAAGCTGAGCCTCCTGTTACTGTGACCGTGTACGAGCCTTGTGACAAAGGTGCTGCCACTATTTACACTACAACTTGTGGAGCTACTGTGTCTGTGGTTATTCAAAACCCAACGATTACTGCTACCTCCACTGTGGGTTGTGAGACCGTGACTATTTACAAGCCTTGTCATAAGTGTGAAGAGGCTACTTATACTACTTCGGCTGGAGGATCTGTTGCTGTGATCATTGAAAATTCAACAATTACTGCTGCCTCGACTGTTGCTGCTGGCTCAAACCCTAGCGGAAGTGAACCTTCGCTGAGTAATGCAGGTACATCCCCTGCAACCGCACCAGCTGCCAACGTTTATGAAGGAGGTGCTAGTACTTTGGTTTACTGGTCATCATCTATCATCTGTCCAATTTTGCTGTTGATGTTCATGTTTTGAGACCATGTGTTAACAGCTTTCGTTTGTGATCTTATTTTTTTTTTTATAGTCTTTCCTCCACCTACTTTCTTTGAGTTCTTTTCATATGCTAAATTATCTTTTCTAGATATATCACCGGGTTGGAAATCATTGGCTCAAACAGTGCTTGCAATCGAGGTCATTACAGGCTGAATCTTTTTTGTATTTATTTTTTTTCTCTTCTATATTTCAAGCCTCAGTTTTTTTTTATATTTCTTTAATTCTTTTTTTCTTTCTTTCTTTTTCATTTGTAGGTCTTCCTTGAAAGACATGGTCAGTATCATGAAGGCTGCAGTTTCATGAAGAGAAATACTCCAATCCGAGGCCACTGTACTTTATTTTCTCTGTTACACAAGTCGTTTACTGCGTAGTACAAAGCCCCAGTTCTCTAGCCTTTTTCATGCACTTTTTGGTTTTCCACAGGTTAACTCCACAAACCTTATCAAGATAAGATAATTTCTTCCCGGAAGATATTTTTTCCTTTCCGAAGTTATTTAATATTATTTTTGTTTTTCTTCTATAAAATTATAATCGTAGCCACTCATCGACAACAACCTTAGAGGATCTTGATCAAACATCACCTTCTTCGAAAAAATACTTCAATCGTGATCTTCTTTGCCATAGGATCTAAAATAATGGCCCGAGGATACTGACTGGAACATGGGTTGAATATTATTTGATCTGTTTAGGAGTCCGTCTCTTGCATTTTCTTGGAGTTTGACAGGAGGGATAGTTTCCATCCACTGACGCCATAGTTCTTTTTCTATTTAACTCAATATCTCACAATTAGGAACTCGCCAAAAAAAACAAAAACTCAAGTTCTGCCATTCCAACATTCACAGATATAGGTAGAACTATTCGAGCGCTGATTATCTCTGTAAATACTACCCTACTTAAATCAGTCGTTCGGTGAGTCGAGTCTTTCTTCTTGACCAGCATTGATCCTCCCTATGGGGCCTCAAAACTAAGATTATTTGTCTGAAAGGATTGATAGGCTGAATCGATCTGAGAAACGAATAATATATTCCCTGGATCCACCGATCTGTTGATAGCTCTTATACCAATGTCAACTCGCTCTCGCTATCGATTTTCCTTTCGGCATCAAGTAAGGAATCTGAAACCAGACCTCTCCTCGGATACAATGTCATCAAATTGGAAGTGTCATCTTAACCAAGAAACGCAGACAACGCCCTGTTATGGAAGCTTCAACAAATCAGTGTGACTTTTCAATTGACCTATTCAAAGGATATTTCTGCAAGATTGGGGGCTGTACGAATTTTAGCGTGCCAACAATACCGAAATCCATACGGAAACCCTGAAAAAAAGCAGGCACATCACCTGCAACCATAACAGTTGGAGGTTTTGAAACAGGTTAACAGTAGCTTATAAGATTTGTTACCATTTGTCTACTAGTTTACATTGTTATCTTTACTTCTCTAATTTAGCTTTGTTTTTTACCTGAGTTTTTTTCATTTTTTTTCAGCTACCATTTTTTTTTTAATACAGTGGGTAGATGTTTTTATTTTTTGCTTTCGACTCACTTCTTGTTCTTCCCGGAAATTTATCAATTATCATGTTTTATTTGTCTTATACAGAAAGTCGTATTGACTCTCTACCGCGTATTTAAAGTTCATTCGGAGCCATGGCTGTATCAACTTCTTTGACATAAGTGTAGATTATCTTAGTTGGAGAACTTCTTTCCCTTGATGGTACCTGTACGATTATTTCCGTTCTCAAAAACTCCAAACTACTGGCCGGATACTCTTTTGATATTCCATCCTCTTTCTTCCCTTGTTCTTCGAGAACAACAACAGCCTACAACCTTAATTTTGAGTATTATTCGGTTCCCGAGTCCATTAGAAGAGCTCTAAACTTGGGGGCTGTCTTAACTTTTTAATGGTAAGCATTTTTTTCCCACCACGATGAGCGAGGTTTGGGGTGGTCTGAATAGTGCTAGCAGTCAGGAAATCAAACTGTTATATAAACATGACCGCCCAGTCAGTTCCTTAGTACAGGATTTGGAGAGAAACACGTTTAAACGAAGTGATACTCAACTATTTTGTTGAAGTTCAGCAGTCTTGAATTTTCTCTAAAACTTCGTCGATTAACTTTACAAACATTTATCTGTACTGTACAAACTCAGCGTCGCTTTAGGTAACTTGTTACACGACTCTGTGACACCTCCGCAGATTGAGAGAGCCCTTATCAAAGGAGAGCAGAGAGGCCCATCATGGTCTCTGACTTCAACTTTGCTCTTTACATGTAACCTAGCTAGTTTCTTGTGGGGATTCAAGCTTCAACTGAAAATCTCTCGATCATACGACGATCATTGCGAAATGGAGTACGTATGTCGGACGTTCTAAAGGCAATCTATTCTCGGCTCATTCATCAATTTTTTCATCCTGATTGATTCAATATCTTCACCTATTCCAGTCAGGAATCATTATAAAAGGCTCAATAAAATTGGCTTAGTGTTACCTTTGCTTTTTGGTGAATATGAATAGTGCAAAGTCACATCGATAGTGAAATAGCCCGCTTCCAAGCCTCAAAACACACCAAAAAAATTCCACCTATTCATTTATCCGCACCATATATTCTTGCATCTGTCAAAAATTTGCCAGTGTATTATTTAGTCCTTCATTGATATGTGAAAAATTATTTCAAAAGAGGTGATTTACGAGAGCGAAGTTTGTGTTTCTCCTCAAAGCGGCATCTTATTTTTGTTTGAAGTTCTGGAACTTCACAATTCCCGATATAACCTTGATCGAGGATCAATCATTATTCGAGGAGAAACAATAAGTTACCACCACTTCTGTCTTTCTCGGATTTTAAGATATGTATTATGATAAACACACTCAAAAAATCGGAGCAGGAGCCCCTAACACATACGGCGCATTTAGATTGGCGCAGCGCAGACTAAGCAAAAAATTCAAAATACGAGAAAAAATTCAAAAAACATCCTTGATAACATACAAATGGATAGCCGATGATATGGTTTGCCACCAAAACGTCGCGACTTCCCCATCAGACAAATGAGTGCTTCCTTTACCACCCCTCGTTAGTCTGTGTATTTGCCACTTGGCTTTACAGAAATTTCGCTTTCGTATCTATCGTACTGGGACCGCACTCTATCAGTCAAGCATATCGGTTCAGCGCGCTACTACTTCTGGCCGGCTTCTATCTCAATTGCCGTGCTAAGCAAAAAAACAAGAAAGATCATAAAGAGATCGAGTTTTCGTCGCATCTTTTTCTTATCCTAAGCCCAGTTGAAATGTACCGATTGTTTTGCTTCGTTTTCGTCTTGGTCTTTTTTTTTTTTTTTTCTTTTTTTTTCACCTGTATAAATATCTGAATATTTTTCACCGCAACTTCTTCTCGCCTTGCTTCAGCTTATCTATTCGCCTCACATATTGTTGCCTTCACAAAGACAGGTAATATAGCTTTCAGATACAGACAACAGAAGCTGCGACGACTAGAACACTACACAATGTCGAGTACTTCTTCCTCTGTGGTGGAGAAAGACCTGCACAATACTCAACTGCAATTGCTATCAGAGCTGGATGAACAGCAACAGCGAGATTACTCCGCTAAGGAACTGAACTTGAAACTGGATATGACGCTTCAGCGGAGACTATTGACCCCTTTCATGTCGAAAAAAGTACCACCGTTACCCACAGAAGAGGAACGTACAGTATACCCTCAAAACCATTCAAATATCATCTCCAGGACTTTTTTCTGGTGGTTATTCCCGGTGATGAAGGTTGGTTACAAAAGAACATTGCAACCTCGAGACTTGTGGTATTTGGATGAACCTTTGAAAGTAGAATACTACTATCTGATTTTCGAAAAGGAATTGAATAAGAGACTCGAAGGCCCAAGACTGGAGCATGAGCTGGAGATTGAGAAGAAGAAACTTGAAGGCACATATAACTCTGAAGAAGACGATGAGTTCCAGTATCCAAAGTATGTCTTGGTATGGTCACTTTTTGCTGCTTTCAGATATGATTACACCTTGTCATTGGTTTTCAACACACTGTCCAGTATTGTGTTTGTCTTGAATCCTTTGCTTTCCAAAGCCTTGATCAACTTTGTCGAGAATAGATCATATGGATTGGAACCAAATGTTGGAAAGGGAGTCGGATATGCCTTGGGAGTGTCGTTCATGATCTTATTAGGAGGTGTGCTCATAAACCATTTCATGCATCGTGCGATGATGGTTGGAGCACAGGTCAAGCTGGTATTGACTAAACTGATGTTGGAAAAATCGTTGAGATTGAATGCCAAGGGAAGACAAAAGTATCCAGCAAGTAGGATCACTTCTATCATGGGAACAGATCTTGCCAGAATAGATTTGGCCCTTGGATTCTTACCATTTGGGCTTTGTTTCCCAATACCAGTAATTATAGCCATTGTCTTGTTGATTGTCAACATTGGAGTTGCCTCATTAACAGGTATTGGAGTCTTCTTGGTGCTGCTTTTCCTGATTGGATATGGTACCAAGAGTTTGTTCAGTCTTCGTAAAGACCTGATCGTTTTCACTGATTTGAGAGTCAGTTACATGAAAGAGTTGTTGAATAATTTGAAGGTGATCAAGTTTTACTCTTGGGAAGATTCATATTCAAACACTATCAGCAACGTGAGAACAAAGGAAATGAATATTCTTTTGAAATTATTGTTCTCCAGGGCGATGTTCACATCGTGTGCTATCACATTGTCCCAGTTGTCTTCGATGGTGGCTTTCTTGGTAATGTATAAGATCGCTTCATCTAAGAACCCAGGTGAAATTTTCTCCTCTGTTTCATTTTTCAACATGTTAGCCGGACAAATGATGATGGTACCTTTGTCCTTAGCCTCTGGCTCAGATGCGTTGATTGGGATATTGAGAGTGTCGGAACTTTTACAATGTGGAGAAGTAAATCAGCTGGAACAAGCCTCATATTATGAAAATGTCGAGTCGTTGAAGGCCTCCGGTGTCACTGTTCATCTCAAGGATGCTAGTTTCGAATGGAGAACATTCGAATTAGAAGAAGAAGAAGCCGATCAATTGGAGGGTGAAAAACTGGCAAAAGATCAGCTAATAAGTTCTATTGAAAAAAGTGCTGAAGATGATATTGAGGGAGATGGAGTGACTGGTGCTGGTGATTTGGAAGTAAACAATTTCCAAGGTTTACATGACATCTCACTTGATATCAAAGAGGGGGAATTTGTTGTTGTCACAGGTTTAATCGGAAGTGGAAAGTCCTCATTCTTGAGTGCCCTTGCTGGGTTCATGCACAAACTGAAAGGTGATCTAAAAATCAACGGTTCGTTGTTATTGAGTGGTCAGCCTTGGATTCAAAATGCTACTGTTAAAGAAAATATCTTATTCGGTCGTCCATTCAATCTGAAGGTGTATGAAGAAGTCTTGAAAGCGTGCTCTTTGGAACTGGATTTAGAAATCTTACCTGCTGGAGATCGTACAGAAATCGGTGAAAGAGGTATCACCTTGTCAGGTGGTCAGAAGGCAAGAATCAGTTTAGCCAGATCAGTGTATCTGAACCAGGATATTATACTTATGGACGATGTCTTGAGTGCGGTAGATGCAAGAGTTGGTAAACATATCATGGATAACTGTATACTTGGATTGCTTTCAAAGAAAACCAGAGTCTTGGCTACTCACCAGTTGTCATTGATTGGATCTGCCAATCGGATTATTTTCTTGAATGGTGATGGTTCGATTGATGCTGGTACGTTAGAATATTTGATGGAAAACAATGAGGGCTTCAAGTCTTTGATGTCTTTCAATGCGGAGGCCGGTTCTGATGATGAGGATGCCCTGGATGAGGATGATGTGTCGATAGAAGAGGAGGAAAGAGAATTAATCAAAATTCAAACTCTTCAACAGACAGCTACCGGTGGAGTGCCTGAAAGTAATGACGAACAGAATGAGCAAATGGTCAGTGGACTGTTGATGACCCAAGAAGATCGTGCAGTTAATCAAATCGGAATGCTGGTTTATAAGCAGTATGTGAAATTGGGTTCAGGAGTATTTGGTAAAGGAATCGGACCGCTTTTCTTGACATTTGTCATTTTGGCTACGTTCTGTCAGTTATTTACCAATACCTGGTTATCATTCTGGGTTGATAAGAAATTTGACCGTTCATCAAGTTTTTACATGGGACTTTATGCGATGTTCACATTCTTGTCAATGTTCCTTGTCTGCTTCGAATTCTTATTACTTTCTTATATTTGCAATAGGGCACTGAAGGAGTTAAATATAAGATCTGTACAAAGATTGTTGAGAGTTCCAATGGCATTTATGGATACAACACCAATGGGAAGAATCTTGAACAGATTTACTAAGGACACCGATTCATTGGACAATGAGATTGGTGAGCAATTGCGGCTTTTGGTTTTCTCACTGGCCAACATTGTTGGTGTCTTGATCTTGTGTATTATCTATTTACCTTGGTTCGCGATAGCCGTCCCATTCTTGGTCTTGACGTTCGTTTCGATTGCTAGTTTGTACCAAGCCTCAGGAAGAGAAGTCAAAAGATTAGAACTGATTCAAAGATCCTTTGTTTACAACAACTTCAACGAAATTTTGAATGGTGTTTGGACCATCAAGGCCTACAAGCAAGATGAGAGATTCTTAACTAAGAACAATTTCTTGATCAACAAGATGAACGAAGCATACTTCATAACCATTGCCAACCAAAGATGGTTGGCCATTCATCTTGATATGGTTGCCACAGTATTTTGTATGATCATCGCGTTTTTGTCCGTATTCCGTGTTTTCAATATTAGCGGTGCTTCAACTGGTTTATTATTATCATATGTGATCCAGATTGCTGGTCAGTTGTCACTTTTACTTCGTGCTATGACTCAGGTTGAGAATGAGATGAATTCTGTTGAAAGATTGTGTCACTATGCTTTCAAATTGGAACAAGAACTGCCTTTTGAAATCTCAGAGACTAAGCCAGCTCCAGAATGGCCTCAAGATGGTTCAATCGACTTCAAAGATGTTTCTTTGAGTTATAGACCTGGACTACCATTGGTTTTGAAAAACTTATCTCTTCATGTTGGAGGAGGTGAGAAGATAGGAATCTGTGGTAG
This sequence comes from Nakazawaea ambrosiae, assembly GCA_024271865.1. Taxonomy (NCBI): domain Eukaryota; kingdom Fungi; phylum Ascomycota; class Pichiomycetes; order Alaninales; family Pachysolenaceae; genus Nakazawaea; species Nakazawaea ambrosiae. Next base: position 8,466 of record JANBXG010000001.1, read on the forward strand.
AACAGGTGCCGGAAAATCATCAATTATGACTGCTCTTTTCAGAATCAGTGAATTGAGTGGAGGCTCCATCTCCATAGATGGAGTTGACATCAGTAAAATTGGATTGCGTGATTTGCGTTCCAAATTATCGATCATTCCTCAGGATCCAGTGTTATTACGTGGAAACGTTAGAAAAAATTTAGACCCATTCAACCAATATTCGGATCAATGGTTGTGGAGGTCATTACAAAAAGCAGGTTTAATAGATGACATTGCAACTCTGAAGACACAGGATGGTGAGAACATGCATAAATTCCACTTGAACCAATCGGTTGAAGACGATGGTGCCAATTTCTCATTAGGTGAGAGACAATTGATTGCCTTGGCAAGAGCTGTCGTTAGAGATTCCAAGATATTGATCTTGGATGAAGCTACTTCTTCTGTCGATTATGAAACAGATTCAAAGATTCAGGCCACAATAGTAAGAGAATTCAGCCATTGTACTATATTATGCATTGCCCATAGATTGAAGACTATTGTGGACTATGATAGAGTATTAGTCTTGGATAGAGGTGAACTTAAAGAGTTCGATACCCCTTGGAACTTATTCAACACATCCGATGGTATCTTCAGGTCCATGTGTGATCGTTCGAACATAGTTGAAGGTGATTTCTCAAGAAAATAGTATATATATATATATATATATATATATGTCTTTTACAGTTTATTTAATATTTAATATAGTTATTTATAAAAAATCTCTGCTTATCACTAAAAAGTCTCTGCTTCTGACATTTCTTTTGCTCGTGAAAAAAAATGAAAAAATAAAAAAATAAAAAAAGAAAAACAAACACGAAGAGAAAATTTAAAATTCAAATTGATCTTATAACCGAAGTCACAACAAGGGGTTACTGAGAAGCAACTATGCCCGAGAATATTGCAGCCGCGGTATCAGAAGGACAGTCTTTGGAAGTGCCGCAGTACTACCCTGTCCACAGACAAATCATCCACTCTTTAAACTCATATAACTATGCGGACACTTCAAAAGAACTCAAAGATTTGCAGAAAGAAATACTAGATTCAAGTCAAAAATATATAGATCTCAGTTTGGAATTGAACCAGAGCCGATTGGAGCTGACGAAGCAAGAGTTGAGTGAATCGGATGCGAGTGTGAAAAAAGCCTTGGATACACTTCAGAAATTGGACCATTTAAGAGCCCAAGACGATCACACCAAGAATCTGGTTGTGAAGGCGAAGCTGGATCTTCACCTTCGATTCAGAGAAGAAGATCTGTTGACATTTGAAACTTTAGGGAGTTACCAGAACTATGAAAGCGAGTCAGACGTGCCATTGCAAAGTGGTCAATTATTGAAGAAACTTCTCGATGAACCGATAAACAAGACAATTTCAACGGAAAAGGCCCAAGATGAAGAGGTCAATCCAGCGGATCAACTTTCAATATATATAGATCCATATGCTGTGATTAAAGACAAGAGGACCGGTGCCGGTGATAATGAAGACGATGACGAGGAGGAGTTACAAATATCAGGAGGTAAAGTAGAACTTCGGTGTCCTTTATCGCAACAAATCATCAAGAAGCCTATTATAACTTCTCCATGCCACCATACTTTTGATCATGAGTCGTTGATTTTACATGCAAGAGAGCTGCGTTCAAGTATACGAACTCTCCCATGCCCAGTATGTGGGCGTAAAATTGAAAGTTATAAAGAGGATAAATTGATGGAGATTAGATTGAAACTGTATGAGAGGGATCAACTGTTGAAAGTGTGAAAAGAAGACGGGTACTTAGCATGTGTAACGTTAAATATAATCGGATAAAGTAATTCCAAAAAATCCGACTATTGATGGACCCCACTTGGTCGGTAATAAATCTCGAGTTCTCAATTTTTTAAAGACACTTTACAAGATTTTTTCTCGCTCTGTGAATCGATTCGGAGATATTTTTAGAACTGTAGTTTGGAGGATTTCATTTTTTTTTATTAGTTAGATCACACAATAGCACAACCATGTAATGTCAGGACATCAATTCATCATTGTTAACTATTCCCTCGGTTCACTAGACAGACGCTAAAAGTACAAGGACCTAAATGATCCGCAATGTTCCACCTCCCTTACCCCTTCAGTAACATCTCCACTTCACCTAAAATGACTAGCCACAATACCAGACGTCACATGCGCCAAAATCTGGGGTTATTTTTTCTTCGGTAACAAGCAAATTTGTTTAAGTAGCACAGATGCTCACTCTTTTGATCACTTTTTTATGGGGTTCAAAGGACAGAGACAAATGACCATTTATTTTTTCCAGCTTCACCTAATATCGGAATTATATAAGAAGTACTAATTGCAGGATTCGTCGAGTCCACGAGTGTTATATATATATGTACATATATATATATATATATTCATAGAAGTGCTTCATTATATAGTCCCAAGTGTTTCCCATCAATTTAACTAGATGAAATCTTCCATTAGAAACATAATCAATAGAAGAATGCCAGTTAGATCTGTATTCACGAACTCTTCCAAGGGAGACTTGTATAAACACCAAGACTCATTGCCTTCATTACCGATCCCAGAATTAAAAGAGACCCTGTCCACCTATTTGGACTCCATCAAACCCTTATACGGAGCAAATGAAAAAGGGTTCAAACAAACTGAAGCCTTGTTGAACGACTTTATCAAGCCAGGAGGTGATCTGGAAAAGTTACAACAGAGGTTGATCAATTTGAAATCCAGAAATTGGTTGAGCAAATGGTGGGATGATTATGCTTACTTGGAGTATAGAGACCCCGTTTCACCATTTGTCTCTTATTTTTTCAGTCATAAGCCTTTGAACAATCGGAAAATCGAGTCGAATCAATTGTTGAAGGCTTCATTGATCATCAAAAAAGTCGTGGAGTTCTTGGAATCCGTGGAATCGGAGACCTTGGAGCCAGAATTGATCAAAGGTAACCCATTCTGTATGGAATCTTTCAAATTTCTGTTCAACAATAGCAGAGTCCCAAAACCTTCCAAAGACGAAACTGTTGTCTATACCCCGTTTGAACACAGATATTTGATTGTTGTCTATGAAGATCAATTCTACAAAGTTTACCACCACGACATCAATGGTAACGCTATCAATGAGGCACAAATCTACCAACAATTGTTGAGCATAGTTTCTCAAAAGACACCTTTGAAACAAGCTCCTGTCGGGATATTAACTTCTTCGAATAGAGATGTTTGGGCTCTGAACTATGCAGAATTGGCTCAGAGTCCTTTGAATCAAAGCAATTTGGAAGCCATTCAAGCTTCTTCGTTTGTCTTGTGCTTAGATTCTCAATCCCCTATCACCATTGAAGAAAGATCTCGTAACTGTTGGCATGGAAATGGAACCAACCGTTGGTTCGATAAGCCAATTGAGTTGTTTGTTGCTCAAAACGGTAGTTCTGGTTTCCTTGGAGAACACTCGAAGATGGACGGTACCCCAACTTTGAGAATGAATGACTGGTTGGTTTCAGAATTGAATAAATATGACACTTTGGATAACTTGAGTACTGATATCTCTCAGATTCCAAATTGGTCGAAATTGATCTGGGACATCACTCCAAAGATTCAAGAAGAAATCACAAAAGAGATTGAAACCTTCAATAAGACTGTTAATTCTTTGGATATCAAGACTTTCCAATACTATGGGTTGGGTAAAAAGAAGATAAAACAATTCAAAACATCTCCAGATGCTTTCATTCAGATGTTAATCCAATTAGGATACTACAAGATGACTGGTATTTGCAAACCAACTTATGAATCTGCTTCGACTAGAAAATTCTTCAAAGGTAGGACAGAAACTTGCCGTAGTGTTTCTGCAGAGAGTGTCAAATATGTCACGAATTGGAGTAAATCCAAGAATGATTTGAGACTCCAATTATTCAAAGATGCGATTGCTTCCCATCTCAAATATATCACAAAGGCAAGTGACGGAAGAGGTTGTGACAGACATCTTTTCGGTTTGAAACAATTATATGAACCGGGAGAAGAAGTTCATGATTTCTTCAAAGACCCAATGTACTCATACTCTTCCCATTGGTATCTTTCAACATCCCAATTATCTTCCGACAATTTCAACGGTTACGGTTGGTCGCCTGTGGTACCAGATGGTTTTGGTCTTGCTTACATGGTCAATAATGACTTCCTCCATATCAACATTACGTGTTTCAAAGAAAATGGATTTGGTTACACCAGTGAAAAATTGAATTACTATTTGACAGAACTGGCAAATGAAATCAGAGAAATGTTCGAATCGCAAGAAACCATAAAAGCTAAATTGTGATCATTAGTTTATCTTTTGCAACTTCTTTATAGTAAAATAAATATTTGAAAAGCCAGTAAAATAGCTGTGAAGAACAAAACGGCTGTAGAGATGTAAGAAATAATTTTACCTCAGAGCTGGAAAAAAAATAAGAGCAAAGAATAGATTATGAAAAAAATTGAATTCTGCAGTAAATTTCTTAAAAGAATAAATTCCGTTACAAAAAACCAATAATCTTTTATCAGTTGCATCAAGTCATTTGAACACCATACCATATCAGGTTCCATCACATCATGGGAGTTTGCTTATCGTGTTTACGTCCACAGGAAGAAGAGGATCCAAACAGTGAAAACCAACCATTATTGCATTCGGAACAAGCCATCCAACAGAAACAACAAGATCTAATTGAAAGAGAAGAAAAATATAAAGCCATTCGTATCGATCAATTAGAAAGGATAATCAATTACACAACAAATGTGTTGATAGATAGCAACAACTTACTATTAGATCAAAGTTATAACTCCATAAGTAATGGCAACTTACCAAAAGTGGTGAACCGTATAAGTGATGTCAATCAATTTGATAGTTCCGAAGATGAAATAGTGAATAGAAATATACCAAATTTCAAGATAAATAAAGGTAACACTTTATATATGAATATAGATAAGCTGCTAACGGGTGTTTGAATATCAAAGGCTACACACAGACATAAAGGGACTTTTTTTTCTAGATAATACTTTTTATAATTTACAATATATAACAAAAACTATTTATTCAAAATTGATCAACAGTAACCCAAACACGGCATCTTTCTGTAACATAGTTATTCTCATTATTTGGATTTGTGGCATGTCTTGAAGGCAATTTACCGTTACTATCCACCTGTATTATAGGACCAACTTTACAGACAAATTCCAAAGAATTTAGTCCAGGCAAAAGCGTCAAATCATACTTCGATAACGATAACTTATCCTCCTCATCAACGTCTTCTACATCATATTCATAAACGCTAGTGGTAGCATTTATCTTCTCACCATTGAAAAAGAAACTCTGTTCAAACTTTTGTGTTCCAATTTTTTGCATATTCAAGATTGTATCAACTTCGATGGTGGTCAAACTTCTCAAATTCAATGAGAAATCTGTTGAACTCAAATCATCCTGGTTTAAAACATATTGGAAAGTTTCCGATAGAGTCGAAGGGAAGAACTTTTCAGCATCCGGCTTAGTTTTCTCAAATGATGAAATGAATTTACCAACCTCAGTATCTTGTAAAGCATTTTTCTTGAACAAGTTTCTAGTTGAGCTGATTGTGAAAGACTTTATAAAGTTTTTGAACGTTTCTGATGACCTTTTTGGCTGGAAACGTTTATAACCAATGTATCTGTTGGAATCTGGCTTGCTTTTCAAGATGGATACAGAAAGTGGTTCAAGATTGTCCGTTTCATTTTTTGCATCATCTGAATCGGTCGAATCATTCAGTGAATCTGAATCTTCAGACCCATCCCCTTCTTCATCGTCGCTGCCATTTTCATTATTTTCTTCCTCTTTAAGTTTGATAGGAGTTGGACTCTCAACTGGTACAGAACCCAACTTTGGTCTACCTCTTTTCCTTTTTGGTACAGTCACCGTTTCGGCATCATTTTCATCATCACCATCGCCCTTTTCTGCTCCGTCCTTAGGAACAACGTTAGGAATCTCATATTTGATATTGACATTGTTCAGTTCAACAAATTCTTCAAATTTTCTGTAAAAGTATTCGGATAATTTCAAGCTATCTTGGTAGATTAAACTCTTCTCGTCGTTGAAAGTTTGAGCGTTTTGCCAAATGAGGTTGATATCTTTGAGAAATTTTGGAAGATTTGAACCGTAAGAGGATAAATTGTCCAAAAGCTTATTGAAAGACATTGCCTTCTTGATCACTTTATAATATTCAGGATACTGTTCTCCATCGACATCGTCCATAAATGGGGCAGAAATCTTGGATCTCTTATAAGGTTTATAATTGATACACAGTTGAATAATTTGTTTCAAATGAGGAGTATAGTCTTCGACTTTAGATTTGGTCAACTTGGTTTGATCCTCCACAAACAATAATAATGATTTGCAATCATTTGCAATCAAACTGGAGGCACCGTTGTATGCAACGGCGTTATTATACATCAATTTGAAATCATCTACAAACTCTGAAACGTCTTTATACCTATTGGAACTCAATTTCAGTTTGATCTCATTCAAAGATACTGGCGATTCGATTTCCTCGTAATAATCAGGATATAACTTTCTTGATGGTAGTCTCAAGAATTCTTTCGACAAGATTCTGTTGGAATCATTTCTAAGATTTGTCACCAATTGTAAGATTGACTGCAACGAGTTTTTCAAGTCTTTGGCATCTATCTCTTCCGACACCAGAGTCGGTCCCTCAGATTTGACTCTTTTCGATGGGACTCTTGGTATCAGATGTCCTGATCTTCTTTTTGGCGCCATCTTAATGTACAGATCCTGTCAAACACCCTTTTTTTCCCTTTTCCTTAGACTTGTTTTTTGATTCTGGGTTTCGGGTTTTTGATTTTTTCTTATATCGATTTTATTTATTTAGAAAAATATCTTCCAAGTTCTGAGGTAAAATAATTAATATCTTATTACACGACAAAACGCTATATGAATAATTGTATCATTAAATGTAAAATAATGTTATATAAAAGTCTTGTATATAAAAATATGAGTGTATAACTAGAATGAATGACGTTGCTCCTGTGATCCCCCGTATATTATAGAGAGAGAGATGGACAAAAGAAGAAATTGAAAATAACAGTCATAATCAAAAGAAAATAAAATTGGTAATCAATGAGTCTCATCTCAACACTCCTCATTTAATTGATTACTTTTCTATATACAGATAACAACAATGCAGTGAAGAATGGGATTGTAAAGTTGTCATCGATGCCTATTTCAATACCCTCACTGATTGCAGCAATCACTCCACTAGCAATCAAATCTTGAGTGGTAACATTCAAATGAGCAACTTTACTGTAGAAGACCCAATACAGCAAAGCACCAGTAAATGCTGCACCTAATGAACCGGCAACGGATTTACTGTTAGCGATCTTTGGAGTGTATTTACCAAACTTTCTGCCAAATGCACTTGCTGCTGTATCACAGAAACTCAAAAACATCACACTAATCATACAGATGTCCTTTGGATAGAAATAGAAAACACTCAAGAGACCTGCAATATAGAAAATGACACCATTCCAACTCTTCAGTTCCTTCTCTCTCATCAAAACTCCCACAACCTTAATATACAGTTTATTGAATCTCCTGCTTCTGAAACGAATCACATCTAACAATGTTATAACTATCAATGCAATTGTCAATGGTTTAGTGACATCGGAAACTTCGAAACCTTTTGAATAAAGATAGAGCGTGATAAATCCTATACTTGAATGGAACAGTTTCCTTGGGATCTCATATTTTCTTATTCTCTGAGACATGGTCAACTTCTTCAGAGTTGCTAGGTTTTTGCTCATTATTATCAAATCTTCTGTATCGTCATCTACATCGATTAGATCTTCTTCATCTTCCACTATTGTGGTCTCATCGAATTGTGTGTAATCTCCAACGGTATAATCTGGATCGTTACTTGAGTCGTAATCATCATCTTCATCTTCAAGTCGTTCTTCAACTTCTTTTTCCACCTCCAAAGGTTCTTCCGGTAACTCTATGATACTTGGTTTCTCGTCTCTTATTTCTTCCGTCATCTGATGGATGTAGGTCTATAATATATTTCGTGGCTAACTCTATAGAGAAAACCAATTTATTATGTAAAATTGTCTTTTTTTATCTCGCTGGCCAACTTTGATATTATTTTATTTTGTTTGTTTTTATTTTTTTGTTGTACTTCACTATATTTTTATTGTCACGTTTGATCCCAAGATGACAGACACGACGAAGGGGGTGTTTTCTTCTGGAATGGACCCAGAATATATAAATTTGAATGAACAGACCAGAGCATGGAAATTGATGGGGTGACTCAAAGGGGGTAGTGGACAGGATTAGCATGGTCTGTTGTGTAGAAGTATAAATAAAAGTGAATCAACCTCTTCTCCGTGCTTCAATATTTCTGATTCTTACCTAATGGTAAATATATCATATATATATATTATATATATTATATCAAAGAGAAATCAAATTTGACAACCTCAACATGATTAAATTCATTGCCTTTGCTATATCACTTTTGAAGGTTATTACTTGTTCCGTTGTGAATTTTCCAACATCTACAGGTGATTTGGTTCCATTATCTGCCTCAGAAGATGCCGAATTTTTGAACGCTACAGTTCACATCTTTAGAAATGACTCGACAAAAATTGCTGCTGATCAATATTTGAAAAAATATCAAGTTAGATTGGTTGATGACAATTTGTACCCGGCCTTACAATTGCTGGTTCCGATTACTTCTTGTCATGATAGTACTGGGGGAAGTGGTGGTGATATGAGTTTCTCTATATCTATAGGACTCAGTCCATCAAACTCAATCAGTGTGGGCTTGAACACTCCTATATTGAACGTTTTCAAACTCAGTGGTTCATTTGGAGTCGACAGATCTTATTCCATAAGTTCAAGTTATACTTGTAATATTCCAAAGGGAACTCGAGGTCAAATCTGGGCACTGCCTTTTGCAATCCTTGGTACAGTGCAACATAAAATTATCTATGTCGACAAAGAGCAGCGCAAAACAGTTTCTGAGACACAATGGACTAAACCTTATGAAGCAAAAGTTCCAAGTGCACTTTCGCCTATGTTCAGTTGCAGAACTGAGAAGTATGCCGCATGTACTATCCCAGTTCCTAAGATCACTATCGATCTATTGAATTCCGAAAGTCCTTCTGATTTTTGAAAACACCAAGCCTTTAAATAGTTAATTTGTAACATCGATAAAGCATTTCCCTTAGCAATTTACGACTCATTGAAATATTTTTCTTTTTCCCTTTCTTCTTTTTTCGCTTCTTGAACAAAATCAGGCGCTGTTTCAATTTTAGATTTTTTTTTTTTTTTTTTGAACCAAATCAGTCTAAAAGAAAATAGAGATCAAAATAAAAAAAAAGGGTGAATGAGTTTTTTTTGATTTTTTTGATCAGCACTTTTGTATTTGCATTTTAGAAGAGGGAAGCATTAGAAGGATCGCTGATATCCTTACCTGTATATATTGATGGTGGTTCAACGCTTATAAAGGAATGTCATCAGAAGAGGATGAATCTAATGTATTTCCACCTGGCGGTGATGAAAATGTCAATATAACTCCCAATTTAAACGCAATATTCATGAACCAGATGCGAGAACAACAAGTTCACCCACAGCCACAACAACAACCATTCTATTATCCTCCTTATTCTCAAATGATACCTATACCGGAGAATCCCAATAACAACAATGTCAATTTCTATTCCGATCAAGACTTGCTGTTTTCTCAATATTCTCTGTTCATGGCACCTTCGATGAACCTCAACCCAGATCAAACACAACACCCACAACCACAGCTCCAACTAATACCACCCGCCATTCAACCACAACCACAACCACAGCCACAACAGACCCTACTACCTTTACTCCCGACCGTGAAACCAAAACTGGACAATCAACAGCTGCGAAGACGTAATGCCAAAATAGAGTTGAGTCCCAAAAAAACCATTTACAGACACAAGAGACTGATTGAAAATTTGAGTATCAGTAGTGGTTTGAACACTGTCCATATAAAGGATGAAGAAAATGACACACCATTGTTGGAGATCCCCTCTAAAAAACCTCCTAATCAACCTAAGGAAATCAAAGATTTTAATGAGAATGAAATGTACATTAGAAACTATGCAATATCATCATTGGAACAAGGAATTGAGATCCAGGATTTCCTGAGGCAGTTGAAAGTGACAAAGACAGATATCGAACAATCAGCTTCATCATCACAGAAATTAAAGAGTACACTGAAACCATCAAGTGAACAAGAACGTAGTAAAAATATCTTTGCTGTTCGTTGTCTCTATGAATGTTTTGAGTCCGCATATGAGGCTGTATGTAACTTCCAATCGAAAGTGCTATTGGACCATATCAATTCCATGGATTTGTCTGTGTTATCATCGTCTGAATCACCTACAGCTAATATCAAGAAGGAAAGACATATGAGTTCCGGAAGTATAGGCAGTAGTTCAGGAGCCTCCAATTTAATCGCCACTCCAAGATCAATGACATATTCAAGTTACATGTTGATGTGTGATCTTTGTAATGTCAAACCAATTGGATCCTCTGGCTTGGGAAAATTGATCAGAATTCTGTTTCCTTCTTTAACTACAAAGAGATTGGGCACAAGAGGGAACTCCAAATATCATTACGTTGGGATGACTCCTAAGCCATGGATCAAAGAGTTGGTTGAAATTTATGGGAATGGGAACTTTCAAATAATACATCCGCCAACTACCACTACAACAAACACCACAGCATCGACCATATCTAATTCCCCACAAATTAGTGATAATATCTTATTACAAGAGGAAAAAGCGAAGAACTCTTTGATTAAATCTTCACACACTTTCCATGAGGATTTTCAATTGATCAATTTGAATATCAACGATCCAAAAGTAACAACTGATCTTTATCAAGTGTTATACACAGGAGATATTATCAGATTGAATGATTACATAAGAAGACTAGATTCCGATGTGAGTTTATCGGATTTATTGTACAAAGGTCTATTATATCTTTCACCTTTATCTTATCTATTGGGAGAGAACACCATTATGAATAATTTGAACTATTTAAGTCTAAGCAGTCATTTATTGAGAGCTCCAAGTAAGGATTACAATAATATCAAGATATTCTTGATGATATTGGGTCGATTGATAAAACTGTCGAGATGTTCATTGAGTGTGTCCAATATGTTGTTACAATATCGAATCGAGTTGGCCAGTAATTTGCAAAACATCAATTTTCTAGATATTGTTAATTTGGATATCGATGATTTGATGGACAGAAATCTATTTTTAAATTTTTTTGAAAACTTGAAAAACTTTTTCATGGAATTGGACTCAGTTCTCGAACAACCATCTACCCCAACATCACCATTTGTTTTCACTTCCTCAATTTTTCCGCCTGAAAATCGTATTATCATGGAACATTTTGTGGAGTTTCTAGTCAAAGAATTAAAAAAATTCAAGAGTAAAAACTTGCGTTTTATAATTTTGAACTTTTCGAAAATCATTACAAGTATCACCGATGAAACTTTGAGAAACAATGATTTGAGTATGAATTTCAATAATTGGTGGATTTTGAATTGTTGGCTAAACGAATGGTTGAACTTTTGTTGTGAACTAATTGCATTTCAAGATGGCCAATAGACTGTAACTTTTCTTTTCATTCAACTTTGGGGGTGATAAGCGCATCTGACCAATTCTGTGATTGGCATTCAAGTCTTCACACCAGCTTTATTTTCATCATTTTTTATTATATTTCTTTTACTTGTGGTTTCATTTTCATCCCTCAAGGGGATACTGTGCAAATAGAGTACAACAGCGGACAAAAGATCAGGAGAAATGATCAAGAGCAAGAAAGGGAGAACTGTGTTTTTATTTTTTTCTATTTTTGTTAACATTTTTTTTCAAACTTATCGATTGGGATCATCATAATCATCATAATAATCATAATCGTCACTATTACCATCACCGCTTATCTTTATCTTCTCTTTTCTACACCCCCTTTTCATTCCATTCTTATCTACATTTATTATTAATACCTTTAGTTCTCATCATTTTCTACTTGGTTCTTTTCAGTTTGTTTTTATTAGTTTGAAGGAGGGAAATTACTTTGCATTATTATATTTTTTTATTACCTGAGATATTAATAAAAAGGGAGCTTTATATTTTCAAATGAACCCATACATTTAATTTCCTAATCTATGACCTTTTCCTCTAAATACACCAGAAGTATATGCAGTCGAGGTTCCAGATGCTGTTGAACCTTTTGATGAAAAAGACGAGGAGTTATTGTGAGTCATGAAATTGTTTCTTGGTCTTTCATATGCAACGTTGGCACTTCCTGTAAGTAATTTTCTGAACCAACTTGGTGCAGGTAAATATCCATCATAGTATAATTCTTCCGTAGATTGAGCGGTTGAATTCAAAGTACCAACTCTGTTGGAAACAGGTTGCTGGTTCTTATAAAAAATACTCATCAATGGACCTAAAGTTCTTGTTTCAAGACAGTTGTATATATAACCACTGCAGAGTCCTGAAAAGGCTTGAATGAAATCCTGTTTACCGTTCAATAATAACCTGAATCCCAAAGATACCACAGGTAAGATTCCAGCCTTCATTGTGATAAAATAAAAATTCACTTGCTCATTTCTATGTGATATTGACCAAGTATAAGTCAAAGCACACAACAATGCACTTTGGAGTGATAATGCGTTTGTTATCACTGTTGATAATAAGATCAACGGAATTATGGTCATATAATAATAAGCATAATCAACAAGGTTGAAAAATTTCTTCTCTTCAAGACCTCTCGAGTATGAGTACACCATATATAAATCCATTAACGACTGCATCGGTTGATCTTGTATATTACAAACAAAGAAGCCGGTGAAGATTCTCCAGATTTGCCATCTTGATATGATATTTGGCCAATAACAATATAGACTCAAAGGACTTATTATGTCAATTGCAAACAAACCGGCAACTGATAATGATGTTAAGGTGAGAATTCTTGTGATTGGTGGTATATTAGCAACAAAACTGGAGAATAAGATTAGTATCAGATCCAGTAAAAAAAAACACACACACTAGTTGAAGATTCAACTTACTGGCTCAATTCTGACATGGTTAATGGATCTTATTTAATGTGTTCAATTCAAACTATTCAAGTGTTTTCAAGTACTCAATTGAATTAACTAATCAAATCCTTTTTCCACGTTATCATTTTTTTCTACTATTTACGAAGGCGGGCCTGGAACCCGACCGTAGTGCATTATCGGCTCAAAACGAGTCAGTTTGCGTCCAAGAATTTTCCATAAATGCCAATCTTTTTTTAGCACTCTACCAAAAAAAATCATGTGACCTGATAATTGGTACTTGGGGTGTTTTATATATGTGAGGAATTTGATAAACACCGATCATTTGAGAGTCCCACTTTTAATTTGAGTTTGATGATGCCGTTCAAGTTGAAATACTGCATTTCCCCGGATTTTCGGAGTAGCAAGAACCCCCGAGAGAGGAGGAAAGGAGAAGGAGAACTGTTTCCCTGTTAAAATTCCCTAATAAGTAAAGTTAGCCTACGGGTGACATAGTGAAGTGCAATAAAACGGAGAGATGAGATTTGCGGCTACTCGAAAATGTGGGGAAATACTGATTTGCAAGTCTAGATCAAGAGAGCAAGACGACTAGGCTTCACTGACGTGGAACTAACTAGAAAGGTAGAAAGTGCCAAAAAATAATCGGAAACAGAACTTGATATAGCCTACTTTATAGGGTCCCTTGGCGTGGGAAACACACCTTCTAAATATAGAGGTACATGTATATATAAATATATATAATAATATATGTATCCTTTCAAAACAATATGGGGTTACAATTTTGTTGGTGTACTTACATAAAGTGGACAACTAATCATGCAAGAGATTTTATGAAACCGAACAGGAGAGTGCTTCTTCTTTCTTCCATCTATGAGACTTATCAAATCGAGACATTGATTCTCCGTTTTCAAACCACAAAATTGAATTAAACTTTGCAAACCCCATTTTTCTCGGAGTACAGTTCTTCTTCTTTTTGGAACATCGCCTGCATGCATGCCAAAAGAGCAAAAAAAATTAAAAAAAAAAGTTGACAATTATAATTTTGTGGGGAAATTTGTGGGAGGAAGGAAACAAGGTTTGACCACCCACTAGATTTTAAGTTTTTCATTTGTTGTTCAAAAGTTGCCAAACTTAGGCCTACCCACTTCTCCAAAATTTAAGGAAGGTGGTCAGTTAAGCAGGTACCTTACCTTGGGGTAGTGATTGAAACTTAACGATACGATAGATTTTTTAGCATTGTTTCCAAATTAAATTAATGACCCTCTCCTGTGAATCATTCGCGAACTTTTCCCTATTATCTGCTAATTAATTCAGCTTATGTACAGCTGGTATATCTTTGCATAATGATATATAGTTCAACATATATAAAGATACTCCCATTCCATAAATAAAACTGTGTTTACGGTTTCAACCATAATCCTTCTGCAACCTTTGAAAAACTTTATCCCAGTAGACTTTTTTTTTCTCAATGAATGTCATCAGCCTCCCATCTATTGATTCTTTCAACCACACTCAAGATCGAAAGTTCAGTATTAATGGTACGTCTGAAAAATCACAATATGAGGTAGGGCCTGAAAAAACATCCTCTTTGAAGGAGGAAGCGCCAGCTCCTAAAAAAAAAAGAGTGAAGACAGGTTGTTTAACTTGTCGTAAGAGGCATAGAAAGTGTGACGAAAAACATCCAACATGTCTTAGTTGTCAACAGAAGGGGTTCAACTGTGTCTGGCCAGCAAAAGCTGGTGGGTTTATCAATAATTCAAAGGAAGATTATTCGTTGAAAGGTAAACGTAGGGCCCGTAGCAGAGTAGGAGACAGAATATTAGCTACAATTCAACAGGAGAAAATCCCTGCTATATTGGACCCTATTGATAACAGCAGACAAAGAAGCTTATCCTTGGGGTTCATTGGCCATAAAAATGAAGATGCAAAATCTTCGTCGACTTCTTCGATTTTGGAAATGAGCAAGAGATCGAATTCAGAGTTCAGTGGTATGACTGATAGTCCAATGAACATGTACCAGAGCAATATACAAGTTCATGCATCTCACCAATCACCGAACATTTCCTCCATTTCCATCAGTTCATCTAATACTCATTCTTCAACAACAACACCTCCAAGTGTCAATACCACCAAACTGTTGAACCAGTACTCAGATCACTTACAGGCAATAAGTCTACTGCCTGAAAATAGTTCTTCCAAGATGGACTTGCCTTCACTACTCAATGGTGACATCAATTATAAACCAAAATTGGATGTACAACTGATGCGTCCCCATTTGCATTCCCATGATTCCCATTCCAATATATCAACATCAATAACAGACATGTCTCCAAGATCTTCATACAAGAGTCACGAATCCCCTAATTCCTTGGATGAGTTCTTCTTGAGTATAGAGACAGAAACACTGATGGAACACAATGATTATAATGATCTCCACAACATTTTGAGAGATTTCATGTATTTAAAAAATAACAATAAAACTACGGACGTTGTAGATGATGAGGATTTGAATAACGAGTTGTTCAGTCTTCCTGACGATATAAGAACTTTTGAAGATCTAATAGATGTCCATTCTTCAGCTGGTGTTAATGAACCTGTGATGAGCGAATCAGAAAAGATGAAATTGACAAGAGATTTTGTCATGGTGGTGGCCCCTACTTTAGAGATGTTCGACAAAGGGCAACATTTTTCAAGAGTGATTCCAAGAATGGCTCAAGATTGTCCTGCATTGATGTATTCATTGATGCTGTATTCAGCCAAACACCTCGAACGAATCAATCCGAATCAACCAAGGGGTAGGCTGGTAGAATTATACCGTTACTCTTTACAAGAATTGATTCCAACCATCAAGACGGTGACAATAGACTTGAAAATTGTATCAGCATGTGTTGTCTTGTGCTGCTTTGAAATGATGTCTTCATCTCCATTGAATTGGAGACGTCATCTTGAAGGTTGCTTTGCTCTATTTACCTCTTGTAACATCAATGGGTTCAGCGAAGACTCCTTATCGAGGGCTTTATTCTGGACGTTCGCCAGAATGGATATCTGCTCCTCTATTATATCAGAAAAGCCAACAATCATTCCTTTCAAGAATTGGTTGCCACAAGGTTGTTCTGAATACGACTTACTCGACAAATTCACCGATCCAAAATATGGAGGTGACGCCGGGATGTACCTGAACTATATGGTCTTTTTATGTTCTAGAGTGATGAACTTACTTTACAATGATGAAAAAGACATTGATTTGAAGTTTGATGTCGAGTGGGAAAGATTATGGGATGAATTGAAGGAATGGGAGGCTAATAGACCTTCAGATATGTTGCCTATTGTCTCATATTTCCATAACTGCTCCCCCTTATCTAATGAAGACCAAACTTCGTTATTCCCAACTGTATTGTACACGAATTCTCCTCTGATTTCTGGGAACCAAATGTTCCACATGGCTGTGATTTTGATGATGCAAAACAAGCCAAGACTTTTCAAATTTCCATTGAATCCTAGTGGTAACAAGTACTCAATGATTCATAGGTCCATAACTTCCCATGCTAGACAAATCATTGGAATCAGTGTAACAAACCGTGACCATGGAGCTTGGATTAATATGATTCAACCTTTCTGGGTTGCAGGGAAATTAATGGGTCAAGAAAGTGAGCAAAAATTGATTTTGCAGACGATAAAGGAGCTGGAAGAACTGACAGGTTGGGCCATTGCTTGGAGGGGAAGAGATTTGGTAGATTATTGGAATCGCAATATATGAAAATGGATGTTGTAATTAATGATGATTTTAGTTTAGTTTTGATGTTTATGATAAAATGATTTTATGGTAGAGGGTTTTAATATTTTGGGTCAGTTCTCAGGCGATAACTAAAGACCGTTAGTTTTGATATAATTTGATAATGCTTTGCTTTTTTAGTATTAAACTTCGTAGCTGAAAACCACTTTTCAACCGACTAAACCTTTAAAACTTAGCAAATAACGAAAAAGTTATCGCTTCCGAGTGAAAGAGAATCTAGTGAGAGCGAAGAAATTGAAAAAAAAAAGAGTTTTGCTTTAAAAAAAATTTACATGCTACAATTAATACAATTGAGACAAAGGAATATTACATTACTGAAGCGGTTGATCCAACACAATAATGGCAAAATTATCGGGTCTTCAAAAGGAGGTGCTAACGTTGTATCGTAAATGTTTGCGATCAGCATACAGAAAACCAGTAGTAAGTAGGGACAAACGCGAACAAAATCTGGTCAGTTGTCTTACTAACTAGTTGCCGATGAGGGCCTTATAATGGGCCTTTATCCCATGATTTCAACAGGAAAATAGACAAAACTGGATAAACTTCATCCACAAGGAATTCGCCAAGAATCATCATTTACCCAAGAAAGAATTTGCAACCATCGAATATTTACTCAGAGTTGGATATAGACGTCAAGAAATGTATTCTAGTGATCAAATAAGAGACGTCCATTAGAAGTCGAACCGAATGCGAATACCAAAGGCACACACTTACATTCACAAGGGATTCATACTTTCACTCGGTATGAGCGAATAACAATTGTATATATTTAAGTATTTGACGAAGATAATGTATGTTCAATAACAGTATAACTATAAAAGTGGTAAAAAATGAAAAGTAAAGGTTCGTTTCTCAAATGTCCAAAACTATTCTGTTTCAATAATTCTTGTTTAAAATATTTCGTTGAAGTTTTGCAATAAAAATTCCAATACAGTTGTCCTGGATCCCATATCTATGATCTCTTTCTCTGGGTTGACGTCTCTAATCAAAGTAGGTCCAAACACCACCGAGATATTTCTCAAAGTCATCTTGTTATATGCAGATTTTTCAAACACTTTCAACAAATGCTTCAATATGACAGTCAATACAGTGTTATTCAACTCAGGTAAATTCTTTATCACTTGAGTCAGCGTTTGTATTCTCGTGTTGACATTTTCGATAGTTGCCAATTCTATCACCGACGAATAGTTATCATATGGAATGATTGGATTAGGCAACTTTCTCAAATATCTTTTCAAGACATTGGAAACTGCATGGACATCTTGGTTCATCAACTCATTCAATTGTCTCGATTGTACAGAAGCACCTTGGATATCTGAAGTTAACTCTTTGAAACAAACTTCGAGCTTCTCCACTAACAAAGTTCCTCCACTGATTCTGTAAATACCTTCAATCTCCAAACCCTTAGCTTCCACTACTTCAATACATCTGGTTATGATATATGGTACTGACCTCTTTTCATATTGACATCTCATCTCTAACGGTACTCCAAATAGTTCCTTTGGATCCATCTTTGATCTCAGAGGCGAAGAATTCGAGGAAGAGGAGGATATCGAAGTCACGTTATTGGTGCTTCCACTATTAGCATTATTGAATATCCTTTGTTTCATTGTTGACTTGCTATTGTTATTACCAGTACCGTTACCATTGCCATTGATTCCGTTATTACTCTCTTCAAGATTCGTAACATAAGGTAAGCTGTCGTCAAGCGAGTGATTGATATTGGACGAAGAAGGTGACGAGATTATGTTCTTTGACAATTTTGGTTTCCTCCAGAATCTAGCTTTTTGTTTAGGCTTCAGTTGGACAATATCTTCTACTTGAACAATAGTGGTAGTGGTATCTTCTGTAACATTGTTAGAAGATACAGACCTAGTTGGTTGGTGATGTGGAGTAGGAGGGTTTGCCAGGGACTGCTGAGACGCCACCGCAGTAGACGACGAATTGGAATGCCTGAACCTATTGTCCAAATATTCGTTCACCACTGAACTAGAGGATGAAGAAGGCTTCACACTATAGAAAGAAGATTTGTCACTTTTCAACTGTTCCAACCGTTTACGTTGCTCTTGGATCTCCATTGCTAATTTCTCCTTCTCTTGTCTCATGCTTTCAAGTTCTTTCTGCAAAGCTGCTTTGACAGAACTCATGTTATATATTTCCAGTTTCAAAGATCTTAATTCCAATTCTGTTTGATGATGCAAATTGTTTACCTCCAAAGTAGAAGTTTCAGAAATGGCTCTCGTGTGACCTCCGAATTGCAGATCGGAAGGAATAGGTGGTGTTCTGTAGGCCAGAGTCATATGCAGGTGATCTTCATTTGTCGGACTCAAAGTGGTTGATTTTGGAGTTGTGGTGATGCCCCCTGCTCCTTGTCCCAAATCCAAAGAGCCACTGATGCTTCTCTTGTGGCGATGGAAGAAATTCTTTGGTGATTTCATGGACATTGATCTAGTCAATCCAGAAGAGATCTTGTCTCTTGTTGGAGATTTAGGAGTGCCACCGGCACCGAATTTGAATTGCTTCTTATTGCTTGGAGCTGAAACAAAATCGTTTTCCTTGTTGTTTGAATAGTCGATGTTTTCAATGTTCAAGCCTTTTACACCAGCAGCAGTTGAAG
Source organism: Nakazawaea ambrosiae (assembly GCA_024271865.1). Classification (NCBI taxonomy): domain Eukaryota; kingdom Fungi; phylum Ascomycota; class Pichiomycetes; order Alaninales; family Pachysolenaceae; genus Nakazawaea; species Nakazawaea ambrosiae. The sequence goes on from JANBXG010000001.1 coordinate 28,000, forward strand.
GCGGAGGGGGAGGAGGTGGAGGATGCGAAGGAGATTCAAGCCCGATAGGCATCGAGGAAAGTGTGTTTTCAATACTGATATCCATTTCAACAAAACTCTCTGAGCTTTCATCGTCTAGCGTTGCTAATTTCCTCGTGGCATTGGATGAAGCAGAATCGATGATGGTGGCCTTTCTATGACTAGCCTGCTTTGGTGAAAGTGGACCCGGTCTCTGATATGGAGCAGGAATAGGAGGAGGGCCAGCAGTACTGACAGATGATGTGGAAGATGGTGGGGTACCAGCCCTTTGAATGGAATCTGAAGAGGAGTTGATTCCCATGGCATTTTCAATAGAAGGAGGAGGTCCCAATAAGTTTTTAGCCGGTCTTTGAGGAGATCTTGCAGGGATATCCAAGAAGACCTCGATATTCTGTTCTTCTTTCTCTGGAACTCTACTCTGTTGAGAAGGAGTCAGTGGTGCCACAGGAGCAACATGATGTGACGTGCCCAAAGAAGATGTTGAAGAAGAGCTCTGTGGGATATCGGGCAAGTTTTTCTCCAAGATATCGCTGGTGATCAAACTTTTCCTATCGCTGGATTTTGTCCTTCCGACATGAGGCCTAGTTAACAGTGACAGTGACTGAGATTGCGGTGGTAGAAGTTGCTGTTGTTGCTGCTGTTGTAGTAGTAGAAGTTTCTTTTGCAGATCTTGCTTCTTCTTCTTTTCAGACAATCTTTCATGACAAGGCATACAAAAAAGACCCTTTGAAGTTCGGGCATACCTCAAGTCTTCAATCTTCTTCTTACAAGAACGGCAACAGAAACAGGACGAACAATACAGCTGATCACCGGTCAAGATAGCCAAATCGTCGATTTTCTTACCACAGTTCTTACAACTATAAGAACAACTTGAACAAACCAAGGCACCAGTGCCTAGTACCAAGAAGTTACTTTGAACCCCTAACAACTTATCACACTTGGAACATTTGAAGCAGTAGGTGTGCCAATGGTCTTCACCCAATTCATAAGCGTGCCCTTCGTTGATAGGCAAGTTACATTTCTTGCATAAGCTTGATTGGAGTTCTTCCTCTGAGGTGTCAGAAGAGTTATCGACATTTCTGTGGCCATTATCCAATATATCGTCATCCTCTTCATCGTCGTCTTCGTCTTCCGTTTCATGACTACCGATTTCAATGGACGATGGTTTATGAGATGAATCGGAATCCAAGGAAATGTTTAAGAACTGCTGTTGATGTGATGTAGGTATGATATTAGCACTTGAGCGCGCTGATATGTTTGAAGGCGCCGCGGTGCTTGATTGTGCCATTTAGGATCAAGTTCTTTCGGGTGCAATTGGATGATGGTGGTGATCTGATCAGATACCAGGTGAAGATATGGGCAATGCGATAAATTTTGGTCTTGCAAGAATGTCTTTAAACGACGCGGAATCTAAATAATAAAAAAATTCCAGAAGTAAAATCAAGAAAGGGAAAACCAACTCTGAGGGAAAAAAAAACGAGAGAAAAAAAATTCAAATTAAGGCACACAAATAATATAGACTTGATAGGGGAGGTCTGGTGGTACATAAAAACGGGCGGTTGAGATGGGCGGCAGTGTAGGGAGAATGATAGCTGCTGTGGCGGAGGGTGGATATTTTTTTCGTTCAGTATCTTAGTACTTAAATGAACCTTTTCAATTGAGAAACAACCTACCGCTTGATGGCGTCGATGTTGGCTCCTATAACTATTCCGGTCTTGGCAATATCTTGATACTCCGATAACAGATTCAATGGTTGTGGAATAATATTTTTATTGTTTGGAATCCAGATTTAAAGTGGTATTTTAAAACAAGTCTCTTTTTTTTTTATTATTTTTCTCCTTATTGTTAAGTTATGCTGCAGCTAATTTTTTTTAAATATTCAGTACAAGGTTCTGTACTCTATGCCTCTGTACATTTTTCGACTTTAACTTTCCCTGTCTATTTTTTTTTTTTTTTTTTTTTTTTTTAATAGCTTTTTGCAATTTGACCAGAGGGAAAGAAAAAAAATTACTAAATTTAGGATTCATCTCTTTTGCCTGGAGCACTGAAAGTGTGGACAGGGATAGAATACGAAACAGAACTACACATATACGATGAAAACGATAAATTTATCCAGTGTAATACCTTCAAAAGTATCTCCAAGGATAAACCAGGAGATCCGATCGTATTTCAAGGAGAATTTCGGCACCTCGGTGTCGTTGACACCTTTCACTCTGACCAAGATACCCAATCACATCTTAACAGTGTCCGGAGATGCTTCAAATGTTTCAACCACTTATCGAAAGCTTTTCAATTATACGTGTCAGGGACAATTCATAGACCTTGCCGATAGAAATTTGAGAAAGTACTATGTACGAGGTTTAGAGAAAATTTTCAAGCCAATGTTTTTCATCCCAACAGAATTCCGTGAAATATTGAAGTTGGATAACCAGTCAAAGATCAATAATTTCAAGAAAAGTTATAAGCATTGCTCCATATTGAGATTTGAAGATGAATATAAAAACTGGCCATACGAGTTATGGAGATTTGACTCAACAGATGTCCAAGAATTTTTGAATTTCTCCCTCTTGAACGCGGCCCGTAATATACAAGTCTTCTCTGAAAATAATGTGTTGGAGAACAAAGCGGGCCTCGTACTGTTGAAGGATTCAGAATTGATCAATAATGTTAAATTCAAGATATCCAAGAAACACTTGGACAAGTTGCAATCACAGCCTGTTCGGTACGCCATCTTGCTGCATAACTATTTATGCCAAATCGATATAGACTATCAATTGTACGATGACATGGAAGACTCCAATGAGCCAATTGATTTGATCAACATTACTGGTCCTCCAGAGATGGTTACACGATTAGAAAAACTTCTTTCTCAAATCGTTTATGATTACTCGAAATGAGTCAGAAGAGTTTGTATAATGTTTTCCTGTATATAAGTTTCATCACATTTTACCAGATCTCAACTGATCTTAGCACATCTTAAAGTAGACTTTCTAACACTTTATAATTTTAGTGAAAAGCCAGAGAAAAAAAATCAAGAATTCGAAATTGAAGAATAAAAAAATTTCAAGTTAATTAAAAACGCTACTCAAAGTGCTTCAATATAGTTGTGTGGAACGGCAAATAGAACAAACAAAATGTCCGCTCAAGAGTCTAAACAGTCAGCAGTATCTGATCCAAGTTCATTTCTCTCTCAAATCAAAGGAGAACAAGTCATAGTCAAGTTAAGAAGTGGTATAGAGTATCACGGTAAGTAAAAGTGTCCATACACGGAGTGGTGAGTTTATTCAATATGAATACTAACTTTCAATGAAAACAGGACTATTGCAAAGTATAGACGGATACATGAATATTGTTTTAGAAGGAACACAAGAATTCAGCAAGAAAGAATTGATCAGAAAGTATGGTGATGTATTTATCAGAGGAAATAATGTATTGTATATAAGTGCCGCTGTATAATGGAAAAGAACTAATAAGAGTTGTATATTATAATCATTATCATTAGAATTGCTGTTTTGCCTTAACAAGTGGAGCTTCACGTGAAATGTAGACTGTTTAGGAGGAGTAGTCTGGAAGTGAATGTATACTAGCTTTCAACTTATTTAAAGTATTATCACAGACTGTTTAACGCTGTTCAACGCTGTTTAATACTGTTTAACACTGTTTAACGCTACTTAACGCTGCTTAACGCTGCTACAAGCTGCTATAAGCCGCTTTTATCTCTACATGTTGATTCCCTTCTTAAAATCCTCTAGTATTGTCGTTGCCTGTTTTGACAAGCCAGGAATAGTATCACTGCTCCTACTCTTACACCACTATGTCCCTTTCCCGTTCGATTACACCAACCACTCACTACCAATGAACCTCTCTTGCTACACCATATAATCTCACTACACTCGTCTCTGCCATAATTCAGCACGTGTCAATATCTCACATCCAATTGGAATTGAGAAATGATTAGGAAAAAAGAAGCCAGGCAAAGGGAAAAAATCCAAAAAAAATCAAAAAAACTTTCAACGAAATTAAAACAAAATATAAAAAATTGTTAGTGTTTGTTTGAAAGATACATCAATTTGATTGTAACTTAATCGTATTATCAATTCAATCAATTACAAAATGTCATTTGTTGCCAGACGTTCATTGTCCACATTGATCCCACCAAAGATCGCTTCCGCCAAAGTAAGTAATTGATTTCACGGGATAAGTCAATTTGAAGTTTTACTAACATGAGATTTTTTTTTTTCAATTAGAACTTGGGATCAAACCCAACTGCCAAGAGAATGGAACAAGTTGTTGCCTTCTACAAGAAATTGCCACAAGGTGAAGCTACATTCCCAAAACTGTCCGGTCCATTGGGTAGATACAAGAACAAATACTTCGATGGAGAGAACGCCAGTGGTATTCCAGTATTACAACTTGCCTTCGGTGTATTGACCTTGGGTTACGGTTTGGAGTACTACTTCCACTTGAGACATCACAAGGAACACTAAATTAGAAATTGTCATGCCCCCTTCCACTTTATTACTATTTTTCTATCCAACTTCATGATATGACTTAAAGACAAAACGTTTTCTTTTTTTTTGGTTCAAGAGAATAATCAACGACAATGTAGAATGCACTATGGTACAATGCACTAGAGTATAGTACAATATATAACAACATTCAAGAAAAGAAGAAGTTTATTTTTATATATATAATATTATTATCATCATCCGGTATATGTAGAACATCTGGTTTCATTATGAAGTTGACCACATTTGACCGAACAGAATCTCGTGAGACATCGCACACATGAATATTTGGAGTTATTACCACAGATGGAGCACAACAACAATCTTGTGTGGATCACCTCGTCTTTAGGGACTTCCAATTTGGGCCACAATTTCTTCATCTGCAGTGATTCATTTTCATCCAAATAGTTGACTAATGTCTTTTTAGAATTTAAAATTCTCTTCAGTGTCAGTGTTTGACTATGCTTGATTTCGTGTCTCAAGTTTTTGGGTATCTCTATACGGCCCATATATTGTTCGTTATAGTTTTCACGATCCAACTCTTGTAATCTTTTGAAACTCTTCTTCTCTTCTCTTGTCATCATTTCTTCTTCATCTTCTTGAGTATTCCCATGGGCCAGCAGTTCTAAAGCTGCGAGATTGTAATTGATCTTCTTCTTCTTCTTTCCAATACTACGCGACAGACGTCTCAGAGGACCATTACCATTCCCGCCATCACCGCCGGGACCTTCATTATTTCCATCGATATATGCTCCATCTGCACTTTGCTGTTGTGGTACAATCGCTGTATACAACGCCTTCCTCTGACCTTTATAAGTGCTTGAAAGTTCCTCAACAAGTGACATGACCAAAGTCTACAACTCTATAAGTGACAACCAATCAATTCAAGAGCCTTTCCACCAATTTGAATGACTTATTATTATACAAAAGATGGCAACAGTTCTTTATAATCAAGCAAAAAACAAGTTTTTATTTTTCATTTCACTACAATTTTAGGCCTCTAGTGATCTTTGTTTTTCGCATAGTAAGTGGTGTCTTGAGGTAACTTGCCTCAAATGTTTGGCAAGGTATAAAGAATAGTGCCCGCTTCAAGCGGATCTCTGAGCAACGGAAGAGATTATAATGTTTTGAGATTATCCTGCAACCCGTACTAACATCGCTTCATCTCATTCCATAGCAAGTTCAAATTCAAGTTCCTTGTCAAATATTTTGTTACTCATCTACTTTAAAATTGTCAAACTAATTGAACTCTATTTCACTATATACAGAACCTTATTTCTCGTCATCTTTACTTTGCAAGACACCACCTTTTTCAAATGGAGCGTCCTTTTCAGCTTCATCCAACATTGGTTTAATTCCGGTTTTAATCAAATGAGCCTGTAGAAAAATGTTAGCAAATATCATGCTTCCCTATACAAGTTTGATAAATTACTTACCTCTATGCACTCTCTATATTCAAACCATAAGTCTTCACATTCATTGGTTATCTAGATATAGTCTTTTGTTAATACCAATATGGAACTTGAGCCCATTATACAGACCACAGTATTTCATGGCCTTTTCAAACATTGAAACTTACACTTTTACCCTTCAAAAATTCTACAAAAAGATATCGTTAGTTTCTTTCCTTCCATAAGCGAAGATGTCATGGAATCTGGCTACAACCACTTACTTTCAGTATACCAATTGTTGAAACAAGTGTCATATTTTTGCTTCAACTCAGTACATTCAGGTGCAAAACTTTGAGACATAGCGTTTCCCATATTTTCCTTGATTCAACACTCTTTACAGACAAGCAACTCAAAGATCATATCGTCCATCAATTTCACATTTGATTTTTTTCACCTAATTTTTTTTTTTTCTCGCTACAAATCATTTCTATACCTAAAGAGCCCCTATAATTTATTACATACGATTACTATTATTATCATCATCATCATCTGACCAGTCTATATCATTTGTCTTGTTGAAATCTCTGTATTTGTTGTCCAAGATGGAGTCCAATTCGTAGTCGTTGCTCAGCTGATTCTCTTTATTACCACCTTTCGGCAGAATACTGAACTGAGGCGGTATTTGCTGTAAAGAGGAAGAGTCATTGGCTCCAATGATATCTTTCAAATCGTTTGTCTTCGATTGCAGTATCACTCTGGAAGGTGTGTTCTTTTGTGATTGTTGGCTCTGACTTTTGGCAAACAGAAGAGTTCTAGGAGGGGAGGTGGTCAATTGCAACGAATCTTGTTCGTCTACCGGGACTTGGTTTTGCTTCGAGCTACTCTTTAAAGGCGACAAAGATGTCAATTTTGGTGGCACTAATTCGGGACTATCATCAAATATACTCTTCTTATGAGCGGTGACGGTCTTGGGTCTCTTGTTAGGAGTCAATGTGATTTTATACAGTTCATGGAAGTTGATTTCTTGGTCATTATTTTGGTGATTGTGGAAAATACTTGAAGTTGTTGATTGTTGTTCATTATCTGCAAGCAAAGGAGGCGATGAAGGTGCCTGTACAGTTTGTTTCTGTCTCTTTGGTGTCGATTTAATTATGGTGGAAGATTCATTCTCGTTCCCATGTTTCTGTTGTTGCTGCTGGTTCACCTCGTTATAATATCTATTGATGATGCTTTGACCCTCAGTGTTGGTGAATTCATCCTCGTTCTCATAATTTGCCAGGGGCTCGTCACTCAGAGATCCCGTCTGTTCGTTATTCCCGTTCCTTTGTGTCTCCTCTACACCACTGAATTGAACATTAGCCGAATCTTCAAAAAAATTCTTCCAAAACTTCACACCTGTCCAGAGTTTCTTAGAGTTCTTTGAGTATTCCTGAATTACTGGTATCAACGAGTCGTTGATTATCTTATTGGATCTTCCTAAATTGCGGTCAATATCTTGCAATGTCAACGTTATCTCTTGCTCCAACTTCTCCAACTCTAACGTTTGGCGCTGATTGAAATCAAGCTCTTCATCAAGTGTATTATTCGTTCCAATTAAAGTTGATCTCGATGTATATATAAGTGATTTTCTATTGTTGCTATTCGATGGACGCGACATCTTGTACGTGTACGATGGATGATATCGATCCTCTTCTTCACGAAAGTCCGTTACTACTATATCCAACAACTAATCAATTGTTGTGATCGATTTTTAGATCCTGCTTTCTTCTCATTATTTTTATTTTTATTTTTATTTTCAATTTTTTTTTTTTTTTTCAATTTACGCGTCATTGTGAAGTTCAAAAAAGATATCACAAAAAATAGAAAAAAAAACCTGCGCTTGGCTTATGTTAGCAGTTTCTGTTAGCAGTTTCTGTTTCTGTATGGAATTAAATTATAATTGAAAGCTAGCTAAATTATTATATACATACAATAGTATACTAATTAAATAAATTTGAGAAATGAAAAACTAATACTTGGCAGCGCTTGGAACACTAGTAACAGAGGCAACTCTGACAATTTCATCGGAAGAATCATCGCTATCAGATTTGGATCCATGTTCACCCAATAAAGTAATATCAAAACCGGTGGAGGTCAAATATTCCAAAAAGACCAGATCTTCTCTTTCGACGGCTTCTTGGTCGACAGGAGGTAAACAGAAAAGGGCCAACAGAGCACTGAAGACACACAAACTCGAGGCAACCCAGAATGGCAGTTGTTGACCAGGGATGGTATCAGCACCACCCGCATTACGTTCAATAATTGGGAAAATATAAGTACCGACAAAGGCACCAACCTTACCGATAGCAGCAGCAATACCATAGTATTGACCTCTAATTGGAGTGGCAGAAGTTTTAGAAGCCAATAATCCAATGTTGTCTCCAGGTCCGAATTCTCCCAAGGTCAAGAAGATACCATAGACAACGGTGAACAGAGCAACATGCTCACTTAATTGTTTTAAACATCCAGCCATGATGTATCCAATAATCGCTTGCAAAAAGACACCAACCAGCAATGTAACTCTTGGTCCGAAATAATCGGCGGAAATAGCACCTAAGAAGGCACCTGGGATGTAAAACAAGTTCAATACAACGTTCCAACCGAAAGTCTTGTATAAATCATCGCCTTTAATGATAATGTCCAAAATGTTTGCCGAGTATAAACCAAAGGCGTAGACACTGAAATCATAGAGGAACCAAATGATAGAAACAACAGTCAATCTGAACCAGTAGAACTTGATAACAGTCCAGTATGGGACTCTGACAGTTTTGAATCTATATTTTTGAAATTGTTCACCTTCATCATATCTTAAACGCAAGAAGAACAACGAAATTGGAGGAATGGCACCAATACCTAAGGTGACTCTCCAAACTGGAGTCAAGTGGTCTGGAGTACAAATCCATAACATAACCATTGGAACAAAAGCACTGACCACGAAACCAACATCAATCATGAAATTGGTGAACCAACAGAAATAACGATTTCTGTGACCGGCAGGTAACAAGGCTGACAGTTCTGCACAAGCTACAGAACCCAGGGGATATTCACCACCAATACCGATACCCAAAAAGAATCTATACAGGGTTAAAGCAGCCAACATACCGTTGACAGAACCACCTGCACCCCAAGAACCTGAACATAAAATGGCAAACAAGATTAAAATGACAGTGGAGACAAGCATCAGTGCCTTTCTTGAATGATAATCAGCAACATAACCGAAAAACAATTGACCAATAACAGTACCAGCAAATGCAATAGCAGAAACATTGGAAATGGCGTTCGATTCAGCATATTCCTTTGGATACAATCTTTTCAAACAGGTCGAGACAGTAGAGATGGAGTTGTTCACATAACCATCAGAAAACAAACCTGCACCAGCGGTGAAGATAGTCAACATTCTTTGTGATTTAGCAGACTTCAGCTTCTTGTAAACGACCTCGGCTTCCTCCTTTTCAAGGACAACTTGAGGTTTACTCTCAGTAGGCTCAACAATCTGAGGACCACCGGTTGGGTCTTTTCTATGTAAGAGGACCATCTCCTTCTTTGCTCTTGGTAACCAACCAGTGGTCAACAGACCAAAGCTCTTCGGTAAATCTCTTGTAGCCATCTTAAGTATATAATTTTTTTTCGTATTCTTGATATCACAATATACTAGAAATGTTGAAAAGGAATACAGATATTTTACATTTGCAAGTGATAATCTGAAATATTTATACTTTATGCTGCATCTCCTGTAAAGTTCAAGCACAGAAAAAACTCAAGAAAAAGAAAAAATGGGAAACCGAAAATTCTAGAGAGGTAATTTTTTTTGGGTTTTTTCTTTTTTTCACTGGCAATTTGACTGTCGCACATGTGGATAATTAATTAACTTTCTAGGGGGAGAGTGCCCCACGCTCGTGCCATTCATCAAGCCCTGGCAAGCGAGGAAAAAACTGCATAGTTCAAATGCTCGGCTAAATAGAGGTATAATTAGGTCTCGTGAGGCTAATACATAAATTGAATGTTCTTGAGAGGTGGTCATACAACCGAAGTAATGTCTTGGCCGTACTCGTGGCTCAATTTTGATGGTTTTCATTTAATTTTACAACGTTTTTTCTTCAAAAAGGGTTCACTTGTTTGTGCATGTTTTTTTTGTCTTTTTTTGGACGAGAGTTTTTTTCCAAGAAGCAATCAACAACCATTGCAGGTGCAACTGATCATATCTTTTCTATTCATGGAGGTATCTCACCGGACAATTGCACTTGATTAGGCTGTCCATAGAACAGCATGATGCTGTTCAGGAGGTTATTTAGTACGCAAAAAAAAACAATAGAGAGACACCATCAAAAAAAATAAAGATAAAGCAGGACAGCGAAAAAAACAAACGTTAGATAACGATAAGAGAAATCAGACTGAGCTAAAAAAAAAGAAAAAAAGAAAAAAAGGCCCAAAAAAGAAACAGAGAACGCCTAGCTAGAGAGGGTTGCAGGTTGTCTATCTACAATATGTCATTTAAACGTTGGTGCTGGTTAGATACCAGGAAATAATATACAATTCTGGCAAGTCAAATTCAGATTCCGAGGCTTGAAAATGTCACTGCATTTGAAGGACGTTTAAAGATGACTTCGGGATCTTAGATAACAAAAGTTAATCATACAAGATGCCAAAAAAAAAAAAAAGATAGATTAATCCGTAAATCATCAAACATAGATATCACAACGGTAGTAACAGAGGGGAAAAAACGTGAAATCGAAGATCTTCAAGAGATAAACCAATGCTATTCATTCGAAATATCTTATTGTCTTCTCACATAACTTCACGGCTCTCTCATAACAAGCCCTCAGACGGAATTTTCCGCCCCCTTCAACCATTTTAGGGAATATGCCGTATGGCTGTTTCCTGACACGTTCTTTCGGCATTACAATTTACTTTTTGTCAGCATTTCAGCTCTGGTTCTTCTTAGGGCTTTTGATATTTCAATAACGACCAAAAACAGTATATTCGTTTTTTTCTCATATTTACTTACTATTATACATCCTATTTAAAGTCTCATTCAACTTCAATCTTAAATCTGATTGGTTTAAAACATTAATCTCATCATCTCCACTCTCATCTTCCATATTATGCTCAAATAAAGATATCACCGAACTGTTTGCCAGTGGTGCTAGGTCATGAATAACAACCGTCTCATCTGCTTCCGCTCCACTAATATTTCTCTTAACTCCAGTATTAGAGGAGGACGATGAAGTCTTGATATAGTTATCATCGTATGATACCACAGTGGAATCTTCTAATACTGCATTGAGCAAGTTGAATTGTAATCCATTACTTGATCGTCTACTACTATTACTATTGTGATGACGGTGGTGATACTGATGATTAAGACTATTGTTTAGTGTCTGAGGCATTGAATATCGTTTCAATTCAACTGGTGTTGAGAACAGCCTCTGATTGTTCTTTTGTAAATGCATGTTATTGTACAATTTGAATAAATTTTGTAGATCCTGGGCCACTTGTTTATCATAATTCATAAGACCTTTCTGCCTTAAATATCGTAAATTTGTACTGATCTTGTCCATTCGACTTATCAATTTATCCATACCACTTGAGTTATTTTTGATGTTCAAATCGACTTCAAAGTTGTTGTTATTATTGCTGGCGGTGCTTGTCAATTGTTTGTTCATGTATTTCATAACGTTGTTCATCTCACGTAACGATTTTGTCAAGATTTGATATTTTTTGAATTTTCCCAAATATTGATAACTATGATCAATTTTTATCCTGAACCTCGATTCTAAAGATTGTTTCAAAATCTCCAACTCTATCAACTCCTCCTTTTCAAGGTAATCGTTGTCTTCTTCTCCTAAGGCCAATAAACAACATAAATAGAATTTTCTGACGAATACAAATTGGGAAATTAATTCGTTCATATTTGTTGCATTTTGATTTTGAGAGTTTGTGTATTTGACATTATTCAAGGTCCAAATGTAATCCATCTCCTTGCTATCGTCGTTCAATTGATAAACGTTCAAATATTTCCAAAGGCTTAAGATATCTAGCACTGGTAGCAACTTTTTTATCATTTTATTATAGTTTACTACGATTAAACTGAGACCATTGAAGTAAGAAGCATGATCTGCTAAAGTCCACTCTTTCATAGAATGGGTATCTTTTCCAATCTGTGTTGAAATATCTTTTTGAATATCTGTGTCCTCCATAATTAATTGGGAAACGTGAACTAATTTATTATCGATTTGGAAACTTATTTCGATGAACGTCGATAATGACTTCATCATGAAGCTCAGTAGGTTGATACAAATATCAAGATATCCAACAGAGTAACATCTCACCACTGATACTAATAATCTGGTGATCACTTGTCCCGGACCGTGTAACAATTGATATCGTATCATGGAAATCATCAACAAGATTCCTGAAAGTCTCCTCTTATGAACTAAATTGAATATTTTCTTTGACATTTTGGGCACCATTGAAGTTCTCTGATTCTGGATTATGACATGTGGCGGTGCTAATGATGGAGGAGAGGTCTTCAATGTCTTCAATTTCCTTTCTGTTGTCATTAGTTCCGAGGTTATTATGGTGTAATTGAACTGATCTAAGATTTGTCTGGTATCAGAATGGAGCAAATTGTTTGCATAGTGCACCATTTTTAGTAGATGCTGATGATGGACGATATCCCCATGATCACAGCCATTGAAATCGTCGTCATATTCTTGTAAAAAGTCTCGATAATCGTCTCGATCAATACGCCCAGGACCTTCTTTGTCATTGTCATCATAGTTGAAGTCAAGCGATTCCGATGTGTTGCTGTAATCATCAAGTCTGGGACTTTGAATGGAGCTAAGACTCACACTGAAACTATTGCTATGCTGTGAATATGATCTGGTGTTGCTCATGAGTCTCATCTTTGTAAGGTACTGACTCTGAGATGAAATCGTCGGCGCATATGATACTTGATTCGGGTCGTCTATACCCCAATCAGATGCAATATTTCTCTGTTGCTGAGACATCTTGTATCCAACAAGAACTGCTCCAATTCAAACACAATCAATTGTTCTTTGTTCTTGGTCAAAAGGACGTCACCAACAACTCGATCCCACTTGTGTTTCTACTCCTCCCTTTGTCCTCACTTCAATTTTGGTGTTTTTTTTTTTCTAATTTTTTTTTCTCCTTAATTTTTTTTTTACTCTTGTTTACATTTGTGGTCTAATAGAAAATTTAGCCGAAGCACGCAGACACATAAAAAAGAGATCTTGTGATGCAATCTTAGTTTCTTGAGCATACTCAATGGAATGGGAGGTACACCAAGATCCAGCGGGAAGTGTACAGTAATACATTGATTTCAATCATTAATGACTTCAAATCGATAATTAATTTAACAGTATTGAACTATTCAAAGAAATAAAGGTTAGAAAAAAAAACCTAATTATAAAGTGAAGATCACCCCCTTTAAGGGATTAATATGGAAGAACACCAGCCAATTTCAAGAGCTTGTCACTCAATTCAGGCTTGTTCAATGGCTCAGATCTATCTTCTGGGTCCGGCTGAAAGTCTGCAGTCAAAGGAACCAAATCTCTTTCTACAACGTTGTCATGTGCCCAATGAGTGGTTCCCTTCCATTTCTTGAAGATTCTCCTCTTGGCCTCCAAGCTCTCTTCACTGGCAAACTCACTTGGACTGTAAGAAGCATAGATCACCGATCTGATTTGGTTCGATGATGGTCCTGGAGCTCCTCCGTAGTGAATAGTTCTAGAGTCCCAAACAATCAAATCACCCGGTTCCAGAGAAACTCTCAAGATTTCACATCCTCTTTCAGCAAACCATTCCAATTGCAGGGCAGTGAAATGGTAACTATCCTTGACGTTCCAGTCTTCCTTGTTGGTTTGAGTGTTGAAGAATTCTTCCAACACTTTGTTGGAACCTTTGAAAACAATCAACGAACCATCCTCTTTGCCTGTAGCATTACTCAAGTTGATGATACCTTGGATACATTGCATACCATCTTTCATAGGAGACTGGTCAACATGAGGCCAAGCACCACTCTTTGGAACATCTTTTCTATTAGGCAAGGCAAAATTGAATCCATCAAATGACACTAACAACTTGTCTGTTCCCCAAATCTTCTCAAAAGCATCAAGAACCCCAGGTTCCATTCTCAGATCCCACATGAATTTCTCGTGAGACGAGGCATATAAGGAATAAATGTTGTTTTGAGAATGACTTGGTAAGTTGGATTCTATCCAAGTTGAAGGGTCATTGAGATCCAACAGTTGTGTGCTCTTGAAAGATCTGACCCAATCGTGCATCTCTTTCTCATATTTCTGAGCTCTCTCCCTTGGAATGGCACCTTTGACCACGGCATAACCATTTGCAATTAACTCGTCTCTCCAATCACCGTATGGGGCTTGTGATACAAAGTTTTCAGATCTTCTCAATATGATCTTCTTGTCGACCTTGGCCGTTGCAGAAGCTTCTTCGTATGAACGTTGGTTGGTGACAAGTTGTCTAGATCTCATACTATATTGTCCTGTGCCCAACTGTTCTACTGTTTTGTGCATATCATCTTTGCGGTCTTGATCAGTTCTCAATTTGAGAACTGGCTCTGTTACTGTGGTAGTTGTTACTGACATCTTACCGTGGTTCAACTAGTTGTGTTTAATTTGATTACCAATTAATTTCTTATCTGAGTTTTTTTTCCCTTTGATATACTTTTTTATGCTCCCCGCCAACTGTGGAGAATTCATATGTGATCGGGTAAGTGGGGTCATTCAGCCTGACTAGCTTTTAAGACATTGTGGCCCAACAAAAAAGATATAACATCAAATTGGTGGAGAAGATTTATTCCAAGACTATTCGGAAATGCTACAGATTATAACAGATGAGGTCCATCGGTGTTGCTAGAGTTAATGGTTTTTTGAAAGCGATCTCTTAGCGAATGTCTTGGACGAGTTGTTTGTAATACACAGTATTGAAAACCAGATTGGGTGCTGCCGGAAAGGCAAAAATAAATAAAGGACACAAAAAAAATTCAAAAAAAATTGAGACATTACAAGTTCGAAACGCAGCAGCTTGACTCCAGGAACAAGGTATTTGATGCACTACAAGGAACAATAGGAACCATGGAGTTAATGATGGATATACGACTTCTCATATAAGTATATCTGGTGACGCGATTTCAGACATACTGCCATACGGAAGGACAGAGACCGTGGGCTTCAGACAATGAAGCACGAAACTGATGGAGTTAAGACCAAAATGGTAAAGAAACACGGATCTTGAGTGGAGGGGCAAGCTTTTTTTTTTTAGTTCTTTTTTTCCTACTAATCGTATTTTTTTATGGGCAACTCATCTGGATACGGAAATCTGCTTTCCTATTTTGCTGAGTTGACTTATTTTCTGGTATGGCTTCTAGGATGTAACACTAGAGCTTGTCTATGAGGCCAGTCAATTTTCAAATGGATTTACTGTCTCTCTGTTATATCTCATAATCAGCCATATGAAAACAGCAAAGAAACGAGGTTCACAGCATTAATGAAAACAGCCTTTTTTAAAATTCAATAATGTCATTTGACAATAGAAATTCGAAGTCTAATTGTTCTCCATATTTCTGTATGGCATTAGCTTCCCTATCAAATTATATAAGTCTAACCGGTATGAGATGGAATTCAGAATTTTTTTTTTGAGTCATGAGAAGCTTTGCGTAAATCATCAATCTCACTCATGCATGTAACTCTTCCCGGCACTCAAATCGATGTCGTATTCGCTGCCAATATAAATAATACCTTTTAAAACATACATCTCACTTTCAGGGCAACTGCCTTGACCAAGAGCAGCATTATTATTTTCTTCAAAAGGTCAAATAAAGTTTTTTCTAAAAGAAAAAGTGCTGCTACTTTTTAGTTGAAGAGTACTTCATCTAAAATGACTTCGGATTTGCTAGTATCTGTTTTGATTTGCCCTTATAAGAAGGATTATTATTTACTAAAAACTTGCGTTAAGATTTCCAGTAGCAAGCTTTGAGTAATATATCTTCAAGGTGCTTCTAATACCTGTCTCTGCCTACCATCAATGCAGCTAATCTGTTTTCCTAAAAAGGAAACTGAGTGGGATGAAAATTAAGGTTTTGTGCCCTTTTTTCAAAAGCTCTTAATTTTCAGAGTAAAAAAAAACGAAAATCTCTTCGCAGCTCTCATTATTGCAAAAAACAGCGTAAACATCGTTTTTCACGTTTCTTAGAATTTCATGATCCTTGAAAAAGAGAAGTGCAGGTGGGCTTTTGCAAAAAAAAAAAATGGAATCTACTGACGATTTTTGTTGCACTAAGAAGACTTGAGTTAGACGAAAATAATCTTATTGATGGAGGATCCGGAAAGCTTCAACACTCAATAACTTATCACGATTTAACCTGTTCCACATTTTAATTTTATCTGATGATGCTGAAGATAGCACTTTCTGCTTTCAAACTAAAATCGTCTGTTAAAAGTGCAATAACTGCAATTTGTTTGTTTAAGTTATGTCAAATACAAATTAAATACTTCTGTAGCAATCTTTTTCCTGCACAGTTTTCTAGTTGCAGGAAGTAACAAAAATGAACGCAAACTTAGCTGGGCAGGTCTGAAAATTCACAGAATGTATAGGTTATTCTATGTATGTAAAAATACGCTCGGAATTAAGTGGTGGATGTTTCCCGCAGCTTAATCTCTCAACTACCACCAGTATTGAGGTTCCAAATGAAATTTCAGGGAGCGAAGTATGCGATGATAGCATAATAACATATCGAATCCTATTATAAGCTCTGTTCCACGCATAGGACCCGAACGGTCCCAGCAAAGCCTACTAAACAAAGGCCCTCCGAAACTTTTCCAAAGTTCCCCTTTTCGAAACAATATAAACAAGAAGTGACCAAGCAACGCCAACTCGAGTTAGCTTATTTTTTTATATTCGGGTTCTTTTCAAGGAACAAGATAAACTTTGAAAAGAAGTTGAGGATTCTTGTTGTGGAAAGAGATGGAAGCTGGGTACTTCCTTGGCGTGAGCAGCTCCACATTAAAAAGTGAACCGCATAAAAATTGAGGAAAAATAATCATGCATCAAGAATCATGCATAGGTCAGTTCAAATTTTTTAAACTTTAAGTGAAAATTCTCGACTACTTTATGAGATAATAAAAGTCAACTGATGCAAAGAACCGTAGATCTTTCATGCCAAATGTAGACTTGGTCTGGTTCAAGCCTGATGCCCCTGCAAAATTCACGAAGATATTTTTCTTGCCCTATTGTTCTTGCAATGCTTCTAAATGTAGCAGCTTTTGCTCAGAGTTATGTTAGTCCACAATTTTCTTCCATAACCGAGCCTCTAGTTCAATTTCCTCCTCTATATAAATACAGCTCTCTCTCTTATCTGTTCACTATTATTTTGGTTTCTCTTTCTTCAACTTCATACTTTGTCGGACTAAACATATTCTTTCGCTCAAACTCTTTCATAATTCCGATGAGATCTTTCAATTTACTCAAATCATTCGCTTTATTGGGCATGGCTCAAACTGCTTTGGGTGCCTACTTGAACAGCACCAACACCACCAGCTCAGTTGAACCAACTCCAACCGCACCAAATGCTGCTCCATACTTGGTTGGTCATGCTAACGGTGACAGTCCATTGTGGCACTTGCATGTTCCAGGTGAATTGGGCCCATGGGTTGAATTGACCTTCAGTTCAAACGGTGGTTCTAACTACAAATTCAACTTCGATGACTTCACCTTCTCCGAGTCCGCAGATGTCAAGCTTAGCACATCGGGTAACTCATTCACCGTCACTTACACTGGTGCTGCTCCAGCTGGTGAATTCATTTCAGGATTGTTCACTTCAAGAACTAACTCCGACAGTCTCTTCGGTATCACTGTATACGTTGCCGTCGACACTGGATCTGGATCTGGTTTGAAGAAGAGAGATGTCTTGACCTGGACCTTGACTGACTACATCACCATCGAACCATCTTCTTCTAGTGTCATCTCCGAATCCAGTTCTGCTAGCGGACCTTACACATACTCTAGTTACACTGTCACAACTTTGGTTGTCAGTGGTACTGAAACCCTCACCGTCACTGTTCCATGTGAGTCAGGAACTCCAATTTCTGCTCCAACTACCGGACCAGTCACTTTGTACACCACCACTGAAACTGTCATTGGGGGTGTTACCACTACTATCACAGTTCCATGTGAGACCGCAAGTGGCTACCCAACCACCGGTTCTGGTATTTCCACATATGCCGGTGCTGCCTCTGGATCCAACAAATTCATCTCCTCAAGTTCTGTTGGCTTCTACGCTGCTGCAGTTCTTGGTTCATACATTGCCCTTTTGGCATTCTAAGGTTCTTTTTTCATTTTTTTTTGATGTCGCCCACCAAAAAAAAAAAAAAATTACCCCTAATTTTGTTTCCCTTCACATCATCTTCGATTTTTTTTCTTACTTTTCGGATCTTCTTTTCTTGTGAACTTCCACAACTAAAAAAGTATACTTCTTTTATCCGTTCGCTGGCTAAACTATTACTTTTCATGTGTTAGCTTTGATGTTTGTTGTATTATACGTTAATTATCTCAATAATTTGGAGTCCCCTTCCTTTTTTTCAATATATATTTTCTTATCATTCACGTTTTTTTATCTGTCTCTTATTGACTCTCCCAATTCGGTTTGTGCTCTTTTTGACAGAGGAGCTGGACTAGTTGGGGCTTTCTTTCAAGTTGTGGCATGGGCTTTAATGCAATAGATACCTCATTTTTATATGTCTAGAGTTTTTTTCTATTGACAAACGTTATAAGTAATTCTCAGGCAAGGTCGCATGACACATGCTTGAGCATAAAGCAAACCCCCATATCTAATACTTGACCCTTTTGCACCCTTTCAAGTATGTGAAAGTTTCCCGTGAAATTCTCTGGCAGTTGAATTAGTGAAAAAGAAAATTCAATGAGGAAGAAAAAAATAAAATAAAATAAAATAAAATATTTTAAATCAACAAGAGGCAAACTTGTTGTGAACTTGTTACAGTAGACAACGGCGAGAGACGATGTCTAAGTTCAAATTGGATTTAAAAGTTGCAGTTGACTTGGCGTGCTTTGTGGGTGCCAGTCTATCGGTTTTCTATTTGCTCAATACATATTTAAATGATGTCACTAATCCCATAACTAAAGATAAAAAAAAATTAAAAGACTCATTGAACAAGTTCAAACTTCATAATCCAAACTTTGATACTTCAACATTATCTGAGTATGAGAGACTGCTATTGCCCTCTGTCATCACACCGGAAGAGATCAAGGTAAATTTCAAAGATATCGGTGGTTTAGAATCCATAGTGGATGAGTTGAAAGAGAGTGTCCTATTACCATTGACTTGTCCAGAATTGTATTCTCAGTATGGGAACTTGTTACAAGCACCAAGAGGAGTGTTATTGTTTGGACCTCCTGGGTGTGGTAAGACCATGTTAGCCAAGCTGTTAGCAGTAGAAAGTGGTGCAAACTTCATCTCAATTAGAATGTCAACAATCTTGGATAAATGGGTGGGTGAATCAAATAAATTGGTGGATGCCATTTTCACCTTACTGAACAAACTTCAGCCTTGTATTATATTCATAGATGAGATAGATTCGTTCTTGCGGGACAGAACTTCGCAGGACCATGAAGTGACGGCCATGTTGAAAGCTGAGTTCATGCAATTGTGGGACGGTTTGAAAGCAAATGGGCGTATCATGATCTTGGGTGCTACCAATAGACCTGATGATATAGATTCTGCCTTCATAAGAAGGTTACCTAAAAGATTCCAAATCGACTTGCCTGCGGTCTCACAGAGAGCCAAGATTCTAGACTTGTTGTTGAAGGATGTTGAATTAGAAGAAGGTTTCACCACATTGGATATTGCAACGTATACTGATGGTTACAGTGGTAGTGATTTGAAAGAGTTGGCAAGAAATGCAGCTTTCAACGCCACTAGGGAGTACATTAGAGAGAATTTGAAGGAGGGAAACAAAATGGATGGTCTGATACAATTGCGGCCATTGACTTTCAAAGATTTCTTCAATGAAGATAAGCAAGAAATGGACTAATGGATTTTTCACTGATTTTTTTTTTCTGAATATACATCATAATGGATCAATCACTGACTTATTTGCAAGTAGATAACATCTGACTAATGACACCTAAGAGTTGCTCATTTTCGCATGCAGCAGCGACTCTCTCCTTATCATTCAACTGTTTATTCACTTGGTTTTCACTCTGATGCGTCTTTTCTTTGACTAAAATTGTGATTCTAAACCTAGGAGGAAGACACCTCTCCAATCTGACTCTTATTCCTAACCCGATTAACGTAGCCAAAGAACAATGTGTGATCGTGGGTGTGATTTTCATTATCACTTCTGAAATCTCATTCTTGGGCCTATTGATAACATTGATATCTGCTAAGTTGACCACCAGTAACTGCCCTAAAGATAATGGATGTTCAGGATCGGAAATATGAGCAGTCAAATCATAGATCTCTTGAGCATCGATCTCTTCTTCTTCATCCCCGTCTTCTTCATCCGAGGCATTGCTTTCGCTATCCGTCAAAGGCGGTGGAGTCATCGAAAGCACATCCCCGTCAGTATCTGGAATATTCTTATCAATGATCGGCACCAAGCTTAGTGAGAGCAAATTGGTTAATTCGATATCTTGATCGAACTTGGTCGATTTTTTCTCTTCTGTGAAACGGGATGGTAATTCAGATGCATTTAGCACCGCTGGGTTAGCATTTATTGGGTCTGACATATTTGATATGGCCACTATTATATACTTATTTCCTTGATCTTGTTGTAATCTTGATATTAATAATGATGAATTAGAAAGAAAAAAAAAAGAAAAAAAAGTTGACTCTTCGCTTTTCTTTCCTATTTTCACATATTTTAGTCTCATTTTACACAACCCGTGTGAGTTAATATCTTACCACCTTACCAGTACATCATCCGATTTGCCATGGTCACAGTAGGGTTTAGTGGCTTGTCTTCATGCGGCAAAACCACAGTTGCAAAAGCGCTACTACAAGTGTTTCCTGGACTGCAATTGATCCATCAGGACGACTTTTATTTCCCTCCAGAAAAGATACCATATGATGAGGTGCTCAAGGAACAAAACTGGGACTCTCCAGAGTCGCTTGACTTTGATAAATTCATAGAGACATTACGAAGACTACATGACAATGAGCCAGGCTTCAAGTATAATGTGGACAGCTTAGAGATCGATGAAACCAACGAAAAAACGAGGTTAACGGCAGATCAAATCGAGATCCTAAGGGAGAAAGTGACTCCTCATGCCGATCGATTATCAAATTTGTATCTCATTGATGGTTTCATGTTATACACAAACGAACAAGTGATGGATAACTTGGACTTGAAATTGTTTTTCAAAGCCCCCTATGAAGAATGCAAAGCCCGTAGGGCTGCAAGACAGGGCTACAACGTAATCGGAGGATTTTGGGTCGACCCTCCAGATTATTTTGATAATTTTGTATGGCCTTCGTATTATAAAGCCCATAAACATTTGTTTATAAACGGACAAGATGAAAATTACGTTAAAAAAACCGGAGGTGATCTCAATGAAATCGCCGAGAAACTAGGTTTGAAAGAATTCAACAATCCCAACAATCAGGTCTTGTTCGATTTAGTAAATGAAACACTAGATTACATTATTTCGTCTATATAGATTTGAATTATTTTTTACTCTTCTTCTTCAACTTCTTCAAAGCTTTCATCTCTTCATTGTAAATATCCGTTGAGCTCTCCTGCTTTCTTTTCTTTTTATCGTTCTTCAAACTGACTGTACCGTTACCC
Source organism: Nakazawaea ambrosiae (assembly GCA_024271865.1). NCBI lineage: Eukaryota > Fungi > Ascomycota > Pichiomycetes > Alaninales > Pachysolenaceae > Nakazawaea > Nakazawaea ambrosiae. The sequence goes on from JANBXG010000001.1 coordinate 49,801, forward strand.
TTGACAGCTTTATCCAAAGCCTTCTTGTTTGTCTGGAATTCAGAGTCATCGCTTATAGCGTATTTGTCCAAGTTCAATGAGTTGATCAACTCTCTTTGTTTCTCTTTCAATTCCTTGACAGCGGCATTTCCACCTTCTTCAAGATCAGCAGCCAATTCTCTCTCGATCTCTTCAACCAGATTGACGTGGACTTCTTCCCCGTTCATCTCCTTGATGTTGTCGTCTTCCAAATCTGGCAACGACTTGGAAATCTCTTCCGATAAGATCTCGTTCAAGAACTTTGACAATTTCTTGATGGTCTTGGCAAACATAGCAATGGCCTGGCTCGACCCGATATTCAATTCCTTGCTGATGATATCGATATCCTTGTGTTGTAAACCTAAAGCCAACAACACGGCACCTTGAACAGACGACAATTTGAGGTTCTTCAACTTACCCAAGTAGTACAATCTGGACAAATAAGGCAACATATCTACGATGACATGGTAATCCAACAAGTTGTTGGAATAAGACTCCAATCTTTTCAAATCGAAAGGTGTCAAATTCTCATCGAGTTCTCCCTTATTCAATGGTTTTACCTGGTCAAGGTTGACTCTTGTGCTTTCAATAATGTTCAAGGCCTCTACTGCAGTGAAATCTTTGAAATTATAAGACAACAAAGAAAGGAATCTCTTGTGGAAATCATTGGCGAATTCTCTCAACCATTTGTCTTCTCTGTTTTCCAATGTCTTCAACATAACACAGGTGTGTTCACCGGTCAAATCATTGGCGGTTTGTCTCAAGTATACAGGTGTGAAGCCATTGTTTTTCCAGAACTTGTGCAAATTCTTAGTCAACCCATAAGAGACACCCAAGTAATGTAAGAAATATGGAGATTTCTCCGACAATTTCAACAAGAGAGGTGGTAATTGCTTGGCATCTCTCAACTTGACATCGTCTTTCAACAAGTTTGAGTTCTCCAACTCGGAATCGGTAACTCTTTTCAAAGAGTATTTGGACTCGTCCTCGTTGTAATTCTCGGAAATGTCAGCAAACTTACCTTCAAAATAGTCTTTCAACAATTCAATGGCACGTGTTCCGTATCCCATGCTGACATAGTCAGGATGGGTAGCGATTCTGGCAATTCTTGCACCCGATAAGGAACCAAATTCTTCATCTTGGAACTGCTGTGATACCAACCAAGGAATCAAGTCTCCTCCGGCTCTTACACCTCTACCCAAGGAGTTTCTGATGCTCTCTTTTGAAATTTCACCTTCCAATGCCACTTGCACGACACACAAAGGATCTGGAATCCTGTTGTCGTTTTCGTCGATTGGTGGTAATAAGACATACAATTGATGTGCTGGGGCATCAGACATCAATTGCAAATCATTTGGAGAGTTTTTGTAATGGGAAGCAACGTAAAGAGCCATCATCTTTTGTAAGAATGTCTCTGAAACAGGGTGATAGGAGAACAAAGTGTCTCTATTGACGAAGAACAAGTTACATTCTGATGGATGAGGACAACCTTTGGTTGCAAACTTGGAGTTCTTGGCCAATGTAGCATCGAGACACAACAACTTGTTCAACCATTTCTCTACGGGATCTCCAGGAGCGTATCTGATTGGTTCATCCAAGACAACCTCTTTCAAACCACGTCCACTGATTTCTGGTTCGATGTGGGCTTTTTTCTTATCGGATCTAGAAGTGACGACCACATCTGATGGCTCAGTGATAGTGGATTGATCTCTCAACTGTTGGATCAACTTCAAAGACAAGGATCTTCCAGTACCTTCATAACCGTTGATTGTGGAAGCCATGAACACCAAGTAAGGACCCAAGAGCTTCTTAACTACTGGCAATGGAATGGCAGCAGCTTCATCGATGATCAATAACTCGGCTTGTCCCAAGACATGTGCATCAGTTGGGGCAATATATTGAATCGTTTGTCTGTGGTCTCTCTTGACATCGACTCTGACAATGGCCTTGTTCAATTCTGGGTTGGTGGATTGAATGATGTCATAGTCTAAATGTTCGGTATAGCCCAATGCATCAAACCCTTTGAAGATGAACTCGAATAAAGTCTTCAAGTTCTCTGGCGAAGGCGACGTCACAAAAATATTGGAATAGCCATTGGATATAGCAGCTGAAATGGCAACACCCAAGGCAGCAGATTTACCTCTACCTCTACCGGCAGTTAAAGTGACAGTGTTTTTCAAATTTTTTTCAGCAATAACGTCGATGAAGGTAAGGATTGCCTGTGCTTGGTTAACGGTCTTGGATAATGCAACTAAAGAGCCAGCTGGCTGAACTTCTGCTAAGCTGTCTTTCAACTCTTTCAATTCTTGTTCCTTAGGACTCAATTCGTCATCGTCCTTAGGTGGTAATCTCTTGACATTTTTACCTCCAGAGATCGGCAAGACATTCAACTCATCATCCACTACAAGACAGGTCTCACAAGATCCCAAGGACAACAAGAATCTTTCGTTGAATCTTGCTACAACATCGTTGTGTGCCTCTGTTCTGTAACGAGAATGAATATCCATGGACATGGTGTATAATTGCTTCAACGAAGACATGGACTTCAAGAGAATCACAACCAAACCTCCACCTTCGACGGTCTCAATAGTTCTGGCCAACAAGTTTGGAGTGAGAGCCTCGAAATCTTGTAAAATACACATACCATAGGTTCTACCCAAGATTCTTTCACTCTCTTTATAATAGACATAATCAATGTCTTGATTAGATATGAAGGCTTCAAATGGGTCCAACTCATTAGGCTCTCTTATACCTTTCTTGATTTCCTTCTTGATCTTGTCTTCTCTCTTCTTTCTGTGAGATGTGAATCCTAACAATTTCTTCTTATAGGCCCAAAGCACTGACTTGTTCATCTTCAAATCTGCAGACATCATCAAGTAGTGCAAGTTGGGTAATTGGTTACGAGCTTTATCTCCAACAATGAAAAAGAAACTTCTTTGTTTCTCTTGCACACCATTTCTGATGAGTGTTGGGATACGGGAATCAATAGCCTTCTTCACCATCTTAGTATTCAGTAATCTATCAGCTTTATCGTCGATCTACCTCTTCTGATGAATACAAATAAAAGAAAATATTTAAAATTTTTCAGATGAGCTTAAAAAAAATTTTTTTTTTTTTCTCCTTTTTATTTTTTTTTTGCTCTATACATTAGATTTTATTATACAGATTGGCTCCTGTAGTGCTTCATGGGTGGTGATGCGGAGATGAATTTTTGTATCAATGTTAAAGAATAGTACAGTAGCCTTTTTAGATCATGGCATGTTCTTGATATTTCAACCACTCAGGGTTGCGACACTCTGATTGCAGAAAGAGATTGTTTTTGTCGTCGTAGGACTCCTTCGTAGCATGAAATACTTTTTGTGATTGTTGTGGATATGGAATAAAATTGGGGGAAGAGACTTTTATGAAACCAGGATGAGTGACAGATTTTCTTACTAACACAGACTCTGGTATCTTTGGAATTTCTGAGAACACCTCGTTGAGTAGGAAAGTTGTATCATTCTCATCTCTTGGACCATCATCACTTTCCGGTTTTTGCCTACATCGATCAAATGTCTCTCTGTAGATGTCCAAAAATTGATTACAATCCAGGATAGCCCGATCGTACTCTGGAGTATATTGATCTTCCAATTTCTGGAGACGATGCTCAAGATTGGACATTTGCTCCATTATATTTATTGGAGTACTAATTCCAGGGCGTTCATACACTTCGTCTTCAAAGAATTCATTCTCCTCACCATACTCGTCGTCGTCTTCCCCAAATTGCGCCAAATCTTGAACAAGATCTGGAGGTGAAAATTGTTCCATTCCTGTATCATCTTCTTCCTCTGGTAAAACTCCCCCATCTTGTCTTCTCTGGAATGCCTGGAAACGGTAGGTTCCTACATCCTGCTGTGTAGCCATCATTTGACTGAGTGGATAACTTGGCTTCTTCTTTTGGTACGTTGAAGGCGATCTTCCTCTAATAACTAAAGGGGGTGTTTCACTTTTGGCAAGTTGGCATGGAACGCCCGATTCTAAGAAACCTATAAGTTCCACTCTGATTTTGAACTGCCGTAGAAGGCCAGCTGGTCTGCGATGGTTTATGGAAGAGGCAAATTGAAGTCTCTCATATCTGACAACTCTAGCTATTTGGTCCATTTCATAGTTACTTATTATACTTGAACGAGTCCTTTGAGTCGGTTTCTCATAATAAAGTGCTTTGTTGAGCTTAATGATCTTGCTTTTATTTCTGATGTTTGCAAATTCTCTTATAAACTGGTGCTCCGGTAAAGATCCAGGAACAATGAGGCAGATACTTGGCTCATTGTGTGGGCCTTTGTCTCTCTTGGCCGTGTGTTCGATGATCTTGACTTCCTCTCCATCTTGAAGGCAATATGAGCTCATTTTCAATCCAAAAAATCTGATTCTTGCTTTTTCTCCTTCGTGGAATGTATAAAACTCCTCTTCGAGAAACCTCTCGAAGCTCAAATTTGGGATTTGGAATGAACTGACAAGTGAGAAATAGTTCCTCTTGTAACCTATCCAGGCACCATCTTCTAACTCAAATCCACGATCTAGTCGGCTAGTGATACAAGGTGAAACGAGTGTTTTATCGGACAATATTATGGGCAGGGAAACCGAGGTGGGTGAAAACTGAGGTCCCACTTTGAATTGCAGTCCTGATCTCGGTGCTATTTTCTTTTTAGGTTTACCGCCGCTTAGACCCAAATCAATTGGTCTTGATACATGTTTGACAGCCATTATTTTTTTCTTTGTACGTCTTCACAAAAACCCTCTTAGATGCTACCTGAATATATGAATCCTCAGGACAAGAACCTTATTCGACACAAACGTCAAACACTACAGATCTCGAAACGTAATACACTCAATTAATAAAAATGAGATAAATGGTACAAAAACAAATAGAAAAAAATTGGGGGTAACAGCTTTCTCTGCACGAGCTTTAGCTTAAATTTAAGAGGCGCAAAAAAAAAGTTATACAACAAAATCGTAAAGTGTGATTTCGATTCTCTTTATGGATTTATAGAGATAATTTATCCATTGCACAGTGTTATCGAAATCTGAGTCTTCAATTGCTTCTCTGATACCCGGCAATGATTGACCCTCGTAGCCTGTAAATCTACCGGAAGCAAATACCATGTGTTTGTACCAGCTTCTGTTCACCAAACCTTCCAGATGGAGGAAATTTCTTTCAAAATACTTCAATCTTAAATTGTTGAAGATGATGTGGGGAATCAACTTGAGTTTACCGAAGAAGGACAAGTCTTTGGAGGAAAACTTGTATTGCAATGAGTTCAAATACTTGTTGTAAGAAATCAATTTCAGGTGGAAGTTATCCAATTCCTCGTCCACCATCGAAGTCAACTCTTTGAAAGTCAATTGGGAGTGTGGATGTTTCTTTGAATGATGAGATTTTTTCATGGTATAAACAACGTCTTTACCTCTCAACTTATCGAGCACCTTGTGGATATTCTCTTGAAGTTTGCTCATATCAAAGCTCTTGTACACATCGGTGATCTTATTGAGATACTGGCGGTAATCAGAATCAGTTGAAAGATCAAAGTCAGCCACAATTTTATCATTCCACGAACTAGGAATCAACGATTCGATATCCTTGAAGTATTTGTAGAGTTCCTTGGAATAGTCATCGACTTTCAAATCCAAGACTTCCTTCTCTGACAATTGCAATACCATCAACCCAAGGTATTGAGAAATAATGTTGTGATACACAAATCCCGGGTCTGTTAAAGTGCTCATCCAATGGAAAGAATCATAATTGGAGTGATAATGGTAGACAGGGTCTGAGTCGTCTCCAGCGAAACCCAAGTTCATGGCAGGAATACCTGCATGGTCCAAAAATGGACAATGATCTGAACCTGAACCAACAATCTCGACATTCCAGTTTTTCTCATCTTTGTAGTGTTCATATAAAGTTCCGCCTTTTGGATATTTGACCAATTTTGAGCATTCTTTCATCAAATTGTGCAAAGAAGGCGAACCATCCAATTCCAAATGTGTTCCACTCACTGAGCTATCAAGATTCAAGTATGCTACAGCTTTCTTTTGCAAGAATTTCAAATTATCCTCAACGTATTCAGTGGATCCCAATAATCCAATTTCTTCTGCATCCCATGAGGCAAAGAGAATTGTTCTCAAAGGTTTGAAACCCTTATCACTCAAGGCCTTGAAACCTCTCAAGAGTTCTAATAATGAAGCAGAACCAGAGTTAGGGTCAGCAGCACCACCAACAATCCAAGAGTCTCTATGATTACCCACAACGATGACTTCGTCTTTCAAGTGACCTTCCAATTCTCCAATGACGTTATAGATAGGAGTGATGTTGTAATTTTGCTCGTTGAATAAATTCAAAGTGAAAGCAGGGTTTGGTCCAATATGGTAATCGTAACCGGACAATGCACCTGCAAAGCTGTCATCGATTTCTTCTGAAGAGAGGCCAAATCCATTCAACGTCTTCAAGATTGGCAAGACCTCTTTGAAACTGATTGGCAAAGAAGGAATCTTTGGAGTGGAATGATGTGGATCAACTCTGTCGGCACCTGGTTTGGAAGCATATCCAGGAGTTGTAGGATCACCTGGGGTCTGAGAAAGATACATGACCGAACCTCTCTGCACCGAGGAAGGGTTTCTTGCAGGACCTTCAGGGTATGGCAAGTAACCGTTCTCCAGAGTGATTCCATGATCATCTGCTGGATCCGAGTAGATCAAAACACCAACTGCACCGTGTTCTTGCGCAAACTTCACTTTCAATCCACGGTAGATTTCTCCATATCTGACGATGCAGATCTTCCCCTTGATATCAACGCCAGCCTCGGCCAATTTTTCGAAATCCTTCTTACGACCATAATTAGCATATATGAACTGTGCTGTGACATTACCATTTGCAGAGTATCCGTGGAAAGTTGGAATCAAATTGTCGCCGCTTGTCGTTGGATCATCTTTCAATTCATCTTCTTTCAAAGTTGCTGAAAATACAACAGAAGATTCTTCGTCCAATAAATGTAAAGCGTGGTCCTTCGGTGTGTTCAAGTAGCAATCGTAGGATAAGATACTGGTTTGCAAGCCGAACTCTTGGAATTTCTTCTCGGTGAATTCAACCAATTCATGACCTTGGCCAGCCAAATGTGGGACTTTTGTGTAATACTCTGACCAATTGCCGGCCAAGTTTTCGGAATTGAGTACTTTCAAATACTCGTCGAAGAGCTCTTCTTTTGGGATCCTATTTGAGGGAGCATACTTGCTGAACAAGTTTTTCTTCTTGAATAAAGAAATTGAATGAATGAACAAAGATCCAATTATCAAGCAGGCAAGAAACCTCACACCTGTGGATCCCCATTTTGTGGATTTTCTTTTGATCACCTTTCTACGTGGTATCAACAAAGGCTCGCTTTCCATTTTGAAGGATATGCTTTGTCTGCTACGAATACGACTTTGTTGATATTCACTTTGCAATTGAAAAGGTATTATACATTCAGCATTCAAGTATAATTTCTTCCCCGTATAAACTTTTCTTGCCCGTTATCACTGAAAAAAATGATTTTTTCCATGCTTATCGGAAAAGGGTACATTTTAAGTTAAGGTAAGTGAGCCGCGAGATTAAAGGGAGTGAGGTGATGAGGACTCGAAGAGAGAGATTATGGTAAAGAAGTGTCATAAACATATTCTGTATGTTATTGTTTGAAAGGACCCGAAGTAAGAGATGATAAAGAGAGAGTTTCAGGTATTTGTAGTCAAATAGTAGTAATCTCTTCAGAATCAAGACTATCTCTGAAGTTTGAAAATGCTCATCCATTATGAAAAAAGAAAATTATATAAATTATATAATATCTAAATTGAAAGAAGTGAAAACTATGGGAGTGAGCCGTATAATTTTATTCGTTAAATCTCGATAACCAAGTGTCTCCTTTCAATCCATACTTCATCCCATTTACATTCCCCATCGATTCGCCTCTATCCATCTTCAACCCTGATCACGCTCAATAATCACTAACACCTCTAAATTACAACCACCTTTAAACTACAACCACCATATTTTGACTGTAGTGCATTTATTACCAAGTTTGCATTTTTTTCGATCCTCTTTTTTTTTTATTCTTTTTTTTCCTCTTCTTTTTTATTTCTGTTCAGCTTCTCCCTCATTTCTTGTTCTATGTAGAGGGGACCTGATTCAAATCATTGCAAGTGTAGCGATCCAAGTTAACGCTAAAATGACGTTCACAGTTAAACCATTCGACCCACTCACGGTCAAGCCTAATGAAAAGAAAAGTATGAGTTTTTTGAGCCGGAATGCTTTATGATATTTTATCAGAACGTCTTTATATTCAAATCATGTTACTAACCAATGCACCAATATAGGAGTTGCCTATTTCTACGATTCCGATGTGGGAAATTATTCATACGGTACTGGGCATCCAATGAAACCTCACCGTATAAGAATGGCTCATTCTTTGATCATGAATTACGGATTGTATCAGAAAATGGAAATCTACAGAGCCAAACCTGCCACCAAACAAGAAATGTGCCAGTTTCACACAGATGAATATATCGATTTCCTTGCAAGAGCGACCCCAGATAATTTAGACATGTTCGCAAAGGAGCAGTTGAAGTTCAATGTCGGGGATGACTGTCCCGTCTTCGATGGATTATATGAATTCTGTAGTATCTCTGGAGGTGGATCCATGGAAGGTGCAGCTAGATTGAATAGAGGTAAATGTGATATCGCAATCAACTATGCAGGAGGTTTACATCATGCCAAGAAATCTGAAGCCTCAGGATTCTGTTATTTGAATGATATAGTGTTGGGTATCATAGAACTTTTACGTTATCATCCTCGTGTCTTGTACATCGATATAGATGTTCATCATGGTGACGGTGTCGAGGAAGCTTTCTATACTACCGACAGAGTCATGACTTGTTCCTTCCACAAATATGGAGAATTTTTCCCTGGTACTGGAGAATTACGTGATATAGGTGTTGGTAAGGGTAAATACCATCTGGTTAACATTCCATTGAGGGATGGTATTGACGATGCCACATATAAGTCCATCTTCGAACCTGTCATCCAAAGAATTGTCGACTGGTATCAACCATCAGCCATTGTATTGCAATGTGGAGGTGACTCTTTGAGTGGAGATAAATTAGGTTCTTTCAACTTATCCATGAGAGGCCATGCAAACTGTGTCAATTTTGTAAAATCTTTGAATATCCCATTGATGGTCCTTGGTGGAGGTGGATATACCATGAGAAACGTTGCCAGAACTTGGGCCTTTGAAACTGGTTTGTTGAACAATACTTTGTTGGACCCTGAACTTCCATATAACGATTACTATGAGTACTATGGTCCAGATTACAAATTGGACGTTAGACCATCCAATATGCACAATGCAAACTCTTCAGAGTATTTAGACAAAATTTTGACCCAGGTATATCAGAACTTGGAGAACACCAGACACACTCCATCTGTGCAAATGCACTATGTTCCTCCAGACTTGGAAGATTTCGGTGATGTAGAAGAAGACACAGAAGAGGCCAAGGAGACCAAAGGAGGGTCACAATACGCTAGAGATGTCCAAGTCAGACCTGACAATGAGTTCTATGAAGACGATGAACACGCTGAAGGCATCAATTCCAAGAACGAAGATGATATAAAATCAAGACTTGAAAGAAGAGAGAAACAAGTTCCTATCTCACTGCCGATGAAGGAACCTGTAGTCCTGGAAGACGACAAGATGGACGTAGATGCTACTGACAGTGCTTCTATAACCGAGAACAAGGCACTGTAATCATACAAAAGTTTTGATATCCATATTTCAAAAAAAAAGCCTTCATTCACAAGTGTCTGTTCTATGTATTATTTTTATTTCATACTGTTTCTATAAAGTTGTTCTGTTTTTTTTTTTTCTTCGTTTATTATTACACTTCAAATTGATATTAGTTCTGTAGAATAGTTGTAGAATAGTTGTAGAATAGTTGTAGAATAGTTGTAGAATAGTTGTAGAATAGTTGTAGAGTAGTTGTGGCACAAAGGTTCAGGTCGCTGAATTCGAATGAGCTCTAGTGATTAGAAACTTCATAGATACCTGCCGGCCTTTCTTTTTCAATATCTTGTAATCATACAAAGAAATTAATTGAAAGTACAATTGCGATTTATTTTTTCTTATCGTCACTTGGCTGGAATATTTCACAATGTCAGAGATGCTCAGTACGTTCTCAAGAAGAATTGAATATTGTTATTCTATGATTCTACATAAAGAATCCTCCCCGTTCAAATCTCTCTCAGCCGAACAACATCGCCGTTGAATAGCATCGCCGTTTAATGACATTGTCATTCAACAACGTCGCCGCCAATTGCCTTGCCGTTCGACCGTGGGAACGAGGCCCTGGAATTGGAAGACCGATTAGTAACTTTGAATTAACTGAAATGAAGATTATAAATAGACCTCAAATTCCTCCCAAACACGGGAGAATCATTTGATGGACAAGAATTTATCTACGAATATAGATTATAATACATTTAGACCCCTTGCAACCTTATTACCTTTCTAACGATTGAATAACTACTCGTTTAATATCAAATAAATCAACTGTTAAACTGACTATTTAACAGTACCCATTAAGTTGACTTCATGACATAATTTCAAAATACCTCGGGACATCTAATATCGAAACTCATATGTTGTTTAACCGAAAACTTTGGCAAGCTTCGTTCCTCATGGCCCAATGGTCACGGCGTCTGGCTACGATTTGCGATAGTCACTTCTGGAACCAGAAGATTCCAGGTTCGACTCCTGGTGGGGAAGCTTATTTTTTTCAATCTTTTTTTTTGTTAAAATTTTTTTTCTTCTTTTTATTTTTTTTTTTTTTTTCACTATAAAAGATTTTATCTTCCCAGTATAATAAAGAGATGAGCTAGAAGAGAAGGTCAAATTGAAGATGTCCGACGTTGGTAAAAATAGCGAGATTGAAGGTACAGCAACCGTGGATCATAAGTCTGACTCTGAAGCATTTGGTCAAGTAAACCAGACCCCAAATGAATCAATTGTTCTGGTAGTACCGCTGGAAAATTCAAATGTGGATCAAACAGTACTGGAGCCATCAGACGATACAGGTGATGAAAATTCAAAAGAGGTGGCCGAAAAGTCTGAATCTTCGCAAGATAATCTTGGACAAATAATGGAAGCCCTTGACAAAAACGAAAATCTTGATCATTATTCTTCAGATGAGTGTGACGTTGACAGTGACAGCTCTGATGAAGATTCTAGCTCTGAAGATTCATCAAGTTCCGGAGATTCCAGTTCTGAGAGTGACTCTGGTGATGAAAGCGAAGTTGAAGATGTCGAACTGAAGGGCGACGATGATGAAGGTGAAGAAGAAGATGAATCTGGAGGTCCAATCAGGTCGAAAAACGAAGTTATAGACGAAAAGGCATACAGATTACCTGAAGGCTTCACCATTGATGAGAAAGCTCCATTGGAGTTGATCGGAGAGATCATCAGTGCCGTGGAGAAAAGTGTAATCATAAAAGCCTTCGTTTCCGGTGAGTTCAGAATTTTGAAAGAGAACTCAGTACTCTGCCTCGAAGATAGGACACCTATAGGACCATTGTTTGAAGTCTTTGGGAGATTACAATCACCATTTTATAGAGTCAAATTTGATTCCGACTCCGAGTTGGTTGAGTTCAAAGACAAAATTGGAACTAAGGTATTTTACGTTGTTCCAGAGTCCCTGTTTCTCTATACAGATGAGATCAAAGCTATCAAGGGTACCGATGCCAGTAATTGGAATGACGAAGAGGTTCCAGAAGAAGAACAAGAATTCTCTGATGATGAGAAGGAGGCAATGTCAAAGAAGAAGAAGAAGAAGAGCAAGTCCAAGAATGAGAGTACCAGTAATGCCAACAAGAGAAAACTGCCTAATGATGACACTGGAAGAAGAGTGGCTCCCTATAAGCCTTTGTATTCAAATTACAAATCAGTAAATGAATCAGTTGGAACACCTGTTGCGGAGGAGCCTCCTAAGCCAGCTGCCAGGGTTGAAGTGGACCCACAAGACCAAATGCGTAAATTGCAAGAACAATTCTTACAAATTCATAACCAAAACACTTCTAGAACAACGGCTAATAAACCTGCAAGTGTACCACAACATCGGTCGGGCCTGTTTGTTCCTCCTCCAAATATGCAAAGAAACGTACAAGCAGCATCATTCCAAGTACCACCACACAACCATTTACCACCTAATTATCAACAACCTTCTTCGTTCAATAATGGTTATCAGCAACAACAACAACCTTATTTCCAACAACCCCAACAGCCACAATTTAACTACCCTCCAGCTAATTACCCAGTTCCACAGCAACCAGTCAATCTTCCACAAAATCATTTTGTTCCAATGGCATATCCTCATCAACAAAATCCTTACCCTCAACCAGGCCAGCAACAACAGTATCAATTTGGAGCTCCTGCTCCTGGCATTAGGCAGCAAGATCCGTATACTGCTAATCAAGGTGCCAAAAACCGAATCAGTAAAGAATCTACAAATGACGAAGAATATGACTATTAAGCTTATCATTGTATTATACCTCTATATACATAAAAAAAATTAGAAATGCATGAACCATAAATTGATTAACCATTTGAAGACTCAATTCTTTGTAAAGATTCCTTGGCAAATTCAATCGCTTCCTTAGGTAAACCGGAAAGTTGAGCAACTTCAATTGCATAACTCTTTTTACTAATACCTTCTCTCAATTCATGATCGAACAAAAACTTGTCATTGCCACCTTCTACAGACTCAATGGAAGTGTGACGATATCCAATCCTGTTTTGGACCTCATCATCCAGTTTTTGCAATATATCGTACAACTCGGATCCAAAATGGGTCGCGAATAAGGTGCGACACTGGTTTTGGGTCAATAAATATAATAGAGTGGCATATGCGATCGCCAACCCTTCTTTACCACTAGTTCCTCTGCCTACTTCATCCAATATCGCTAAAGAACGACTTGTAGCATTCTTGAGAATAAACCCTGTCTCCACCATTTCAACCATAAAAGTAGATAGCTCTCTGTACAAATCATCTGCAGATCCAACCCTACTGAAAACTTTGTCAACTACACCAATTGTAGCTTCTTCAGCTGGGACAAATGATCCTATTTGAGCCATGATAACAATTATTGCATTCTGTCTCAAGAAAGTACTCTTACCTCCCATATTAGGCCCCGAGATAACCCAGACTTTCTTAGAGTTCAAGTAACAGTCATTGGCAGTGAATGACTGTGAAGATTCTTTCAAACCTTCCTCTACTACGATATGCCTTCCTCCAATGATATTGAGTTCTTCTGTGTCAGTCATCTTGGGCATTACTAAGCTTCTCTCCAAAGCTATTACAGCAAAAGAAGATATCACATCAAGGTAGTCCAAACAGTGGGCAACTGTACGAATATCAAGAGTTTTTGCCAACACTTTTCTCCGAAGGGTTGCGAGAATGCGTACTTCCTCTGCACGGATACGATCAACGTGGGATTGAGTATCAGTTCCTATATATTTCCATTCTTTGTAGTAATAGAGACGTGTTTGCTTGGTGGAATGGAGTAAATGATAGCCCAGTGGAGCTTCTTTCAAAGTGCTCAAGACTTTCTGAGAACCCAGCACACAGACTACGTAGCCATAAATTTTATGTAATTGCAATTCAACAGAACGGCAACCCAAAGACTTTTTGAACAATGCTATGGCCTCCTGAAGGAAAGCCTCTTTTTTGTCTAGTAATACTTCGTACTCATCGTGACATCTTCTCAAGACGGCATTTGCATCTTTCCTGACTACCCATTCTTCCACATTGAGAGCATGATCATCGTTGAAATGGACATTACCCTCGCCTTCTTCGATCTTTTCCCTTTCTAACTCACGCTTCTTCATATTTCTCATCAAGGCATCCTCGTCAATGGTTCTAGTTATCTGTTTTGCTATACTTATTGGCGACTGCAAGTTTTCAATCAAGGGTTTCAAAAGTTGTTTTGTTCGTTGATTCCTCTCAGAAGCTTCAACCAAAGTGTCTTTGATATCATTTACTATAAATAACGTCTTTGCCAAAGAACATAACTCTTCTACATCGATCTTACCAAGTGATAACCTCTGTACAATTCTACTCATATCAGCACTCAGTTTCAACTGGTGAATAATAGTAGCCCTCAATTCACTGTTCTTCCTGAAAGTGTCCACCAATTGCTGCCTCCGTTTGATCTCAGTGATACTAGTGGAAGGTGCCGATATCCATGTCGACAAGAGACGAGTCCCAGCAGCAGTCACAGTATTCTTGATGGAAGAAAGAAGAGATCCGACTTTTTTGTTATCTCTAAAAGTGGTATGCAATTCCAAGGCATCTGAAGTTCTGGAATCAATCTGCATTGAGGAGTTCAGTAATTTCCTCTCCGGTAAGGCAAGATTGGGGTCAGAGTCTGGTAAATTCTCAGAAATATAATAGAGAATAGAAATGGAAGCACTAAGTTCTTTTTGGGACAATTCGTTGAAACATCTATCTAACGTTCGCGAATCGTCGTTGAACATATCATAAAAGGATTTTATGGGTTTTCTCTTTGAAGGGAGGTTCTGATACTTTATATAGAACCGTTGCAACTCTGCCAAATCCGGATACCATTTCCCAGATTCCAAATGATTTGGAGCTAAAGTTTCATCTAGCAAGATTTCGCTTGGTCTTATTCTCGAGATATCAGTCATTACGTCTTTCAAAGTCGTCTCCTGTACGAAAACATCACCCAAGGCAACGTCAGACCATGCCAATCCCAACTTCATATCCGGGTTTGCAACTCGTTGACATGGATCCTCAGGGAAGCTGATGGCCAACAAGTAATTATTTTGTTGGAAATTACGAAGAGCCTCATCGATCAAAGTACCTGGAGTGACAATTCGAGCTACCCGGCGACTTATTTTCCCATCTTCCAAGGCATTGACATACTGGTCAGCAACTGCAACGCTCAATCCATGATCATTGACAAGGATCTTGAGGTATTTATTCAACGATGCCACTGGGAATCCGGCAAACCATATGGGACCCGTGCTTTTGAAATATCGCTGTGTAACTTTGAGATCACACAATGGTGCATACTTCTCGGCAGTTTCAAAATACAACTCATAAAATCCTCCAACTTGTACAAAAACGACATAATCTTTATACCGATCTTGCAAGGCGCGAATAGTCTTGAAGAGGGAAGCCTGAGGTTTTTTCTCAAGTATTGCTCCTCTGTCTTTGAGTATCGAGCCATCTTGCAAATCAGATTCTTCAGTCTTCGAAACTTTGGGCACTTTGGATGCTTTCAATGGCTTTTGTGCTGACACGATCTCTGGTAAATCATCAAAACTAACCGATTCCGACTCCTTCAGTGCTAGAAACCTTTTGAACTCCAACCTGGAGCTCTCGAGTTTAATTCGAAATAAATGTCTTTCGTAACATTTGAGATTGGGCAATAGTTTCCGGCTCAACATATGTGGTTTTCAGTGAATACCCAATTGGTTCCAACTAAGTTTCCTTTCCTGTTCAACAAGATCAAAGTCATCTCGCGTAATTTTTCAAGCACCTTGGAAAAAAAAAAGGCAAACAAACAATTTTCACCGCTTAAAATCCGGGGCTCTCATCACGAAATCAGACTCAAGAACTGCCGATTTGTATGGTAATTTTAAGACATAGGGTAAGCTTCGTTCCTCATGGCCCAATGGTCACGGCGTCTGGCTACGATTTGCGTTAGTCACTTCTGGAACCAGAAGATTCCAGGTTCGACTCCTGGTGGGGAAGCTTATTTTTTTTTGCGTTTATTCTAATTTTTTTTGCCTACTGCACCTTCTATACGGGATCAAGACAGGAACTTATGATGTTATTAGTTTATATGATTATATTGAAATACATAGGAGAACATTAATTTAAGAAACCTTTACAACCAGGAGCTCCACACAAACAAGGAATTCTTTCGTCGTTGTTTGTTTCTCTTTCAAATTTATAATCGTAAGTGAGCTCCTCATTAGCAGCGATATCTTTCAATGCATAGATAACAATTCTCTTCTTGCCCTCCACTTTGATAATTTTAGCAGTACAACTTGGACTGCAACAATGGTTGATAAATCTAGCAATACCACCTTTCTTTGTGGCATCGATCACTGTGTTCTCATCGACACGGAAAAGATACGAAGATCCGATACCTGATTTGAGGTACCTTTTCTCTCGAACTTCGGCCACTTGTTGACGAATACGATCTCCTACATACTCAATGATCATTTCGCCATTGGAAATAGGCTCCAAAGCATATAATCCCCAATTGTGAATAGCACTACGTGCAAACGAGACAGGTTTTTTACGTTTGGCCAATTGGTTCAACTCCAAAATATCCGTTTCGGCACTGATAGACTTGATATCAGCTGCCAAACGTCTATTATTGGCACGATTAACACGAGAACTCTGAATGTTGTTTCCATTGTTGTTATTTGTACCGTTGTTACTGCCTGCACTTCCTCCCACTTGAGTAGGATCTTCAGAACTGCCATGCTCCACTGTGTTCAAAGGTTGATTAAGGCGACGTTTGTGTGGTAAATAAGCTGCCTTCCTATTATCTGGAATCTTCCTGAATCCTTCACTTTTCCAAGAGCCGGTGGAGTTTTCGAAAAACGCTTCAAGCATCTCAGATTCATCATGGACTGCAGTATTACCGTTCTGGGCATTGATTTTCTTGAAATATCCCTCTTGAAAGGAGTCTTCCCTTTGCTTCCAAGCCCAATATTCAACGTTTTTGATCACATTGGCTTCAGTAACATCAGGGAACACTTTCTTCAAGAACTCCAAGTCTTCCTCATCCTTGACTAAAGAGGAGACATTTGGGAAGTTCAAAAGAGTCTCTGAAAAGTTGTCTTCATAGACAGGGGTTGGGACATCGGTGGATGGTAAGTATTTAGGATCAACCTTGGATAAATCTTCTTTCTTGGAGACAGATTCCGCATCTTCCTTCTTAAGTAAGTCGATTTTATGGTCCTCTTCCGGTGTGGTTGGATCTGAAGATGACTGTTCCATATCCACATCATCATCTTCTTCACTCTTAGGCTCTAGTTTGAGTTTTTTCTTATCCTCGCTCTTCACCTTCGTATCTTCATTATCAAATTCCTCCTCCTCCTCCTCTTCTTCTTCTTCCTCCTCTTCCTCATCCTCATCTTCATCGTCGCCATCTGGTCCAGGTGTCTCTTCTGGTGTAACAGTTTTACTGTCGTCATCCAAATTGTAATTCAAGGCATGTGTCATCGGAAGTAAATCAAATCTATTCTTCCTATTTGATACAGCACGGCTTCTCTTTCCAGTCTTTTTGATTGTGGGCAATTTCGGAAGTCTTGTTTCTCTGTTGATCGAATAAATATCGGTATGGTCAATCAATGAGTGTACTGGCCTCTCGATCTCTACGATTGATTTCGATTTCAACTCGGCTTTTTTCTTTTCATTCAGTTCTTCCAATTTCAGTACCAGCTCGGGGAAATTTTTACGATCTAAGAGCTCAATCACCGACAAATTGAGTTCATCCCAAACATCTTTTGTCAATTTCAACTTGAAATCATCTATCAAGAACTTCCTGGAATCAGCAATGATCTCTGATCCGGTGAACAAATCTTCCCAATCGGGATCTACCACGAGTTGCATCACAAATTTACAAGGATGTCTTCTATTACTCTCCTCTGTGATTGTAACCTCCTTACCAAACTCTGCTCTAAAGCATTCGTTTGCATATTTTAGACATCTGAACACGATATAGAACCCAGTTCTTCCTAGAAGAATTCTCGTATAATCGTATGAACGAAGATAGTTTTTCATCGATGATACAGATATAGGGGCATTCAGTAACAGGATGAAAAGGAACGGTCTGCCTTTTATGTAAGTGGCAATATCATCCGGAACACTGAATGAATTGCTGTCCCTGATGTAATTGGTGATTGTTCTTGAGAGCAGACTCTTTGGGTTCGATTTATTTACCGTTTTGACAGGGTCATTGAACAAGGCCTTCACAGCTGGCGAGCCAATATCGTACATGGAGAGTTTCTTTTGTTTCAATGGTGCGGGTTGTTCTTTTGTGTCTTGTTGATGGTTATTCACTTTTGGTCCTTTAGGAATTGGTTTAGTCAGTGTGGCCTTCACCTGAAGTTGTTTCCTCTTCTGGCCGATGATTCTGCTCTTGATTTCGTTCAAATTTTTGTGTTCCTGATCATTCAATGCGGCTCTTATCGTGGTACCATTCAATTTCAACTGTCTGTCGATTTCTTTCACTGCTGACCTGGCAATACCAGATGCTTTTTCAGGGGAACCAGCGAACTTCAGTGTCGATATCCCCAAGGGAGCACCAGTTTCAGGATCACATACTGTTATCACTTCCTCTACCGCCCCAAAAGACTTCAAATTGTTTTTGATCAAATTCTCCGAAGTGTTGATTGGAAATCCCCATAGCACTATCTCATTGGGTGGAGGAGGTCCTAACGAATTCTTATCGTGGACAAATCTTGTGGGTTTCAACTCACGATACATGGTTTTGTTGGACATCTTCTGATGAATAGTGTATTTTGGGTATCTGGGAAACAATTTTCTTGGATCACTCAGCCGAGCACCGTTCTCAGATTTCTTATATTTTGGTATTTTGCCCTCATGTTTGTCTTTACTCAAATCAGGATCATAGGCTATCTTGTAGGAGGGTTTCAATAGTACCGTTTCAGGTTCCATTGGATGTATGTTATCTTTGTGATGTCGCTGGCCTTTATATGGAGTCGTATTATATGTTATCTGGAGCGGTTTTCCATCATTGGTATCAGACCGGGGTCCTTTTGGTGATCTTTCGCGTCTGACAGTGGCGTGACTGTCTCTAGAATGATGATCTCTATTGCGATATTGGTCATTTCTCTTACTGCTACTACTACCATTGGAGTGTCTTCCACGATAAGATGAAGATGAAGATGAAGGTCTGTCACTATAACCATAATGATGATCCTTATTGGGCAGATAACGATAATCATCTTTTGATCCCCCATTAGAATAGCCTTGACTACGAGGCAGAGTCGGGGTTAACGATCTGCCATCACTCTTGGATCTATTGTGATGACGTTCAGATGATTTCCCATTACTTCCTCCTTCATAATATGACATGTTTGATGTAGACACCTTTGATGTATTTCAAATTTCGTCACTTGTCACAAGACGTGTGTAATTTTAGTTGATGAAAACAATATCAAGGGTAAAAAGAAGTAGGAAAAAACAAATCGGTATCCCTTCAAACGATAATCTGTATATGAGCGTTGAATGTCACCTTCGAAACTAACTGACAAACCCCTGTTATATCTACTCGTCCCCTTAAAATACACTTGATAGCTGAAGATGACTTTGTTTTTTTATTTTTTTTTTTGACTTTTGACTTTTGAAAATTTCGTTCTTTCTTATTTTTTGCGTGTGAATTTTGCTTTAGTTTCGGAGCTGAGAAGTGGAAATAAGGCAAAGACGGGGGAAGGTGTGGGGGTGAGTTTAGGGGTAAAAGTGTATGGGGCCATAGTGTCACGAGAGTACACACTTGATTTAGCGGATTACTTCAAACTGAGAGAATTTTACAAGATGTATATAGTACAAGTAGATTGATTTATCAAATTATAGATAAATAAGTAATTTAATAAATATATGAATAAATAGATAGATAGATAGATAAATAAATAAGATAATAAATAAGATAATAAATAAGATAATAAATAAGATGATAAATAAGTTAATAAATAAGGGATAAATAATATGAAGTCATTCATGGAGATAAAATGATTATCACATCAACCAAGAAACAAAAATCCAGTACTCCCCTTTCTTATTTTGTTCTAATATGTTTTAATGGAGCTGAAGAATGTAAGAAATTGACAGCATACTCTTTTTTTCTGAACTTTCTCTCCTTAGGTTCTTGAACATAATAACTGTAGCCTTGGCCCTTGGCGAATTTTATAGCTGCCTCTTTGGAGTCGAAATTCAATCTAGTTCCTTGCATGACATCCGATGTTCCTTGATAACCTATCAAATCGTTTTCCCATCTGTTTCCCTTGCCATAAATATCCCAGTCAATCTTCCAAAATTGTCTATTATGGGCTCCACTTTGTGTGGCAGCTTTGGACTCCTTATAGATCCTTACAATTCTTTCTGTTCCCAGATATGGAGGTGCTCCACCGACGATATCTTTTGGTAAATTTGAAGTGTCTTCGGTAGACAATATATTTGGCAAATTCTTGCTGTTTTGTAACAAGACAGAACCCGTGGAAAATGACAAGTTCCCAGAGAATGCGGTTCTTCTCATCACCAATGTCGATTGTCTAAAGGAATGTGTTAACATGTTGAATATTCAATTGATTGATTGATTGATTGATTGATTGATTGATTATCGACAATTTTAATTGCAATCATAAAAAATAAAGATAAGTTTCGATTTCCATTTTTAAATTTTGATATTTGACTTTTTTTTTTTTTTTTTTTTTTGATTTCTAAAATTTGATTTTTCTTTTCAATTTTGAAGCTTTTCTATTTTTTACTACCGCGTTTAGTAAAAAAGAGTGTCAAGAATAAAACCATTTCCACCCCGTTCACAAGGACAAAGTCATCGCAATGGCCACAAAACTAGTAAAGAAGGCTTTAGAAGAAGTGTTACCGGGAATTGATCCAGCCATTTACCCTTCGAATCTTATAGACTATGTGGGGAGGTTATACACGTTATCATCGACGAAGCTCAGTTTGAAACCGCAGGAGGAGATCGCTAGGTATCATTTATGTGCATATTTGAGTGTAGAGAGACTCCAGGACAGGCTCCAATTACCAGAACCTTCGCTCGATCAGATACCAATCGCTCCAGCTACTGCTCAAAGAATACTACAAGAACTGAGAATGAATTTATTGAACGGAGGATCTCCCTCCAAGTCGATCCCTGTCACTCCTTCCAAGAGGAGAACACTTAAAAATGGTACCCAGACTCCAAAAGCTGTCACTCTGCCTTCCACACCATCTACATCTGCCAGGAAAAGACTATTTGATGAAGGACCCAAAACCCCTGGAGGAAATACATCGGAGTCACCTTCGAAAAGAGGTCGAGGAAGACCTCCAGGTGCTTTGAACAGAGTTACATTAGAAAAAATCGGCCAATCCCCGTTCCAAACGACGTCAAAGATCAAGCCATTGACTCCATTCCTTTCACCAAACAAGAAAATATACCTTTCCACGGCAGAAGTGATCAATTTTTGCAATAAGTTCAAACTCCCACAGGATGTAACACAGAAAGTGGTGTCGACTTTCACTGAGTTCCACAATAGAATGAAACACGAATGGGCTTTACTTTGTGGCTTGGTAGCTTTGGTATACAACATCATACATAAAGATGAATTAACTGCTCTGGCAAAGCAACATTTCTTCGATAAACTACATGAACATCAAAATGGAAATTTATTGAGGCAGAGTTTGACTGAATGGATAGCATTGATTCACGAGTTTTTCAAAGATTCCAAATGGGTAAAGCAATTGAAGTTCGAATACAACCAATACAGTGACACAAGCTTCGAAATACCTTCAATGGGCAACATGTTCGATGTCAATCACATCTTCAAACCGGAGTCCCAATATCAGGCTTGGAAGAAGAAGACGTGTGGAAAGATACAAAAATAGTGAATCAAGTATCGGTCACGTGATCGAAAAACTCCCAAACAGAGAGAATTTTGAATTTTTTTTCTTTATTTTTTAGTTTGTTTTTTTTTTTTTTTGATTTTTCACCTAACCAGAAGTGAAAAACTTTCTAAAGGAGAAGATCTTGTTACTTTGGGCTTTTGTATTAGCTGTTGTTGAAGTTTTCTTTTGTATATATACTTAGGTGCATTATAAAGAGTCTGATCAGACCTCATAAATACATATATCAAAAATCAAAACGTTCAAATGACGATCAAAAGATCTCTTGTCGAAGAGGCTGAAATCAAACAATATAAAGTGACCAAGCTTGACGATGGGAATAGCGATGAGATGTCTCAAGATGGCGACTACGATATGATAGAATCGGATCTTACCAGCACAACCCTTTCCCAAATCGTTCCAAAGACAGAGAATCAGGTTTGGCAAAAGACCATCGAAAAAGTTGTCAAGTCAGTTGTGTCTGTCCATTTTGCCCAAACTGCCAACTTTGATTCGGATTCTGCTGTAGTAAGTGAAGCCACAGGGTTTGTTGTCGATGCGGAACGCGGTATTATAATGACTAATAGACACGTTGTCGGTGTAGGACCTTTCTGGGGTTATGCCGTCTTTGATAACCATGAAGAATGTGATGTCACACCGATTTTCAGAGATCCAGTGCATGATTTTGGTTTCTTGAAGTTCGACCCAAAAGCCATCAAGTATATGGAGATCCAAGCTTTGGAATTAAGACCAGAATTGGCCAAAGTAGGTGCCGAGATCAGAGTCGTTGGTAACGATGCCGGTGAAAAATTGTCCATCTTGGCAGGTTTCATCTCTAGATTGGATAGAAATGCTCCAGAATACGGTGGATTGACCTATAACGATTTCAACACCGAGTATATTCAAGCAGCAGCAAGTGCCTCCGGTGGCTCTTCAGGTTCTCCAGTTGTTAATATCGATGGTTATGCCGTTGCGTTACAAGCTGGTGGTAGTACTGAAGCCTCCACGGATTTCTTCTTGCCCGTTTATAGGGCTGCCAGAGCCTTGAAATGTGTCCAGGAGTCCAAGCCAATCACAAGAGGTACCATTCAAGTACAATGGATGTTGAGACCTTTCGACGAGTGCCGCAGACTTGGATTGAGACTGGAAACCGAGGAAAAACTGAGATCCATGTATCCAAGTTCCATTGGTCTTTTGGTTGCGGAAGTTATTTTGCCCAAAGGTCCCTCCGATGGGAAGATCTTGGAAGGAGACACATTGATCTCGATCAACGGTGAGTTCATTTCCACCTTCATCAAGGTTGACGAGATCTTTGACTCTTCCGTTGGAGAAACTGCCAAGATCTTGGTGCAAAGAGGCGGTGAAGACGTTGAAGTTGAGATCCAAGTTGGTGATTTGCATGCCATCACTCCAGACCGTTACCTCGACGTGTGTGGTGCCTCGTTTAACGATATGAGTTACCAAATGGCCAGAATCTATTGCATTCCAGTGGAGGGAGTCTTCGTGAACAACTCTTCAGGCTCATTCTACTTCGATAACGAGGACAAGTGTGGCTGGATCATCGACTCCGTCGACGACAAGGACACCCCGAACTTGGACACCTTCATCGAGATCATGAAACAGATACCAGACGAGAGCAGAGTTCCAGTGACTTTCAGGCACTTGACCGATTTGCATTCGCCAAACGTGTCGACGATCTTGATCGACCGTCACTGGCACACCTCTTTCAGATTGGCCAAGAGAAACGACGAGACCGGGTTGTGGGATTTCACCGACATCCAAGACAAGCCTTTACCACCACTTTCTTTGAAACTGCAAACTGCAAAGATCGCCGACATCAGAACAGAATTCACCGGTTGCAAAGAGTTGTCCAGAAGCTTCGTCATGGTGCAAAGTGTCATGCCAATTGCCTTAGATCTGTACCCATTCGAGAGAAAGAGACATTACGGTCTTGTCATCGATGCCAAGAACGGTTATGTGATGATTGCAAGATACACGGTTCCTCATGACTTGCTCGACGTGTACATCACCATTGCGGAGTCCATCATTGTCCCTGCCAAAGTAGTCTTCTTACATCCAACGCAGAACTATGCCATCGTCAAATACGACCCTAGCCTCGTGATTGCTCCTTTGGAGACTCCAAAATTCAGCGACAAGCTGTTGCACATCGGAGACAAGTGTATTTTTGTAGGTTTTAATTACAACTTCAGAGTTGTCACGTCGGAGGCCAAGGTCACAGACGTTGCCTCGATCAACATGCCAGCTTGCCCAATTCAACCAAGATATAGAGGTACCAATTTGGAAGGAATCCAGACAGACTCGTCGTTGGCCTCGCATTGTAACTCCGGAGTGTTGGCCGATGCCGATGGCACCGTCAGAGCCGTGTGGTTGTCGTTCTTGGGTGACAGAAGAGGTGATGTCGACAACGTCTACAAGATGGCTATCGATGTCGTGGATCTTATGGACGTTATTAAGACGTTCCAAAACGGGGCCCCGGTGCCAGACTTGAGAATCGTCGAACTGGAGTTCTCTTCGTTGCCAATTACCCAGGCTAGAATCAAGAAGGTCCCTGAAGAGTGGATCCAAAGATTAGAGGACTCTGAGCCTGATAGAATCCAATTCATGGGTATCTCGAGAGTGAGTGTTGCCAGACCGGGAAACCCTCCAAACTTATTGGAAGCCGGAGATGTCATCTTGTCCATTGACGGGAAGCCTATCAATAGAACTAGAGATATCAACATCATGTTCCACAAGGAATCCTTGGACTTCAAGATCGTTAGAAAGAAGCAAGTCATGGACTTGAAAGTGGAGACCGTTCCAACCAAGGTGTTGAATACGGGACATTTGATCATTTGGTCGGGTGCCATTTTGCAAACACCTCACCAGAGTGTTAGACAAATGATGAAGAACTTACCTTCCAGTATATACGTCATCAGTAGAGCTCATGGGTCTCCAGCTAGACATTACGGAATCCATTCCACCAATTTCATCACCCATGTCAACGACCAGGCCACTCCTGACTTGGACTCTTTCATGGCTGTTGTCAAACAAATCCCAGATAAGACCTATCTGAAGTTGCGTTGTGTCACTTATGATAATATCCCATATGCCGTGACTTTGAAGACCAATTACCATTACTTCCCAACTGTAGAGTTGAAGAGAAATGATGAGACTGGTGAATGGAAGGAACGTGAATACAAATAAAGGTTTTTTATGTTAATATACTTCTTTAATAGGACAAAATAAACTACTGTGTACATTATGATTCTGAGTTAAATATTTTGCAAATTGTCTATATACATATACATAAGAAAGCTTAATGGCTTGTCATTCTGCTTGTCATTCTGCTTGTCATTCTTTCTTTAAAGTGGTAAATTACAAGAATGGGAGCAACTTTCTCAACCTCACTGTTTGGTTCCCGTGCCCACTACGTGTGGATGTTTTTGTTCCTGACAAATCATCAAGCACCCTGTTGGACCAACCAGCATTTCCATGGGCTCTTCCAGAGACACCTCTCTTGTATCCCTTGGCTGTCTTTCTCCATCTCTTGTACGAAGCTCTGTGGGTCTTGACCAGGTTTCTTGTGATCAACAAAGCTGGCGAGGTCAACAACATCGTCGACTGTGAGAGCTGGTTTGAGAAGGTCTTCGTCACTGGACGGAATAACGATTGTAAAAACATGATTAATGATGGCTTGAACGATCCGTGCAATGCTGTTGATCAAACTGATCTTATCGAATTGTCGATTTTTCAGCCAAAAGAAAAAAAATTGAAAAAAAAGGTGAAAAAAATACTGGAAAGGTCGTTCGGCAGTGATCAAGAACAGAGATGGATTTGGTTTAGAATTGAGTTGAATCAGGATGAGGTGAATCAGGATGAGGTGAGATAAAAACTACATTTGGCAAATATTGGAGTCATATAATGTCGTAAATCGTTATTCAATTTCAGTCTTCATCACTGGACGAGTAACCTGAAACAAGGGTTGCTATACTTTTATGTGGAGTAATTTCTGTCTTTGGCTCTTCTCGGGTCTCTGCCTCTGGTTCATCGTTTTTCTTGCTTCCTTCGTCTATCCTAGCCTTCTTGGTATCCCTCGCATCCACTGACACCACAGGTCTCTTCTTCAATACAAATTTCTTGGCATTGGGTATTTTCACCAGTTCTTCTCCTGACTTGGACTTTTGTTCCTGAATTTGCTTTTTGAGTTTGTTACTAAAAGAAAAAATTGATGTTAGTGAAACGGGAAACAAAAGATTCAACCTTTAAGATATACTCACTTTCTGAACTCTTGTAGACCTTCTTCTTCCTCTATCTGTCTATCGAGCTCTTTCAATTCTTGTTTTTTCACCAAAGACTGGTAATATTCCATGTCCTTAGAATTCACTTTGTAAGCAGAATTCTGCTCCTCAGTCAATTTATGAAACTCCTTCGCTCTTCTCACTCTATTCTCATATAGCTGCTGCTGTAATGACTTTCTCTGGTCCTTCTCTTCGTTCTCCAAGAACGACTTTTCATCTTCCAATGCTTTGGACTCTTCCAAATCCAACTCCTCGCTCAGAAGTGTCCCTTCTTTAACAAACTTCGACATTGCTGTCCACACTTGCCTATCGAAAACCTTGTTCAATTACATTGTTTGAAATCGCGTAAAATCGCAAAAAAAGGATTGCATGAAAAATTAAACTGAGAGCAAATTCATGCAGCCCTAGTTACCCGATAAGGAAGGATTTTTTTCTTGACTATGTCTGCAGGATGGATAATTTGCAATTAGCCGATGCCCAGACAGCGGCTAAGATGTTTCTCGGTCAAAAATTCATATATAAGAATAGATGCCCGTGTGGAATCCGTATTCCTCGACTAATTGTTTCCTCAATAAAATACAGAAATCTCAAATATGACCAGCAGTATAAACACAATATCGCCAAAGACAAAAGAGATCGTTGATCTCTATCAAGCTAACGTCAGTTCAGGTTTTACACCTATTCCAATTGCAATTGAAAGAAGTGAGAACTCCAAGTTGTATGATGTCGATGGTAAGGAGTATATCGACTTCCTGGGTATGTTCGCTGTGGTAAACATGGGTCACAACCATCCAAAAATCGTCAAAGCTGCACAAGACGCATTGGCCAAATGTTCAATGATCAACACTCTGGTCATGAGTCCATCATATGCGAGAATGGCCAAAAAATTGACCGACTTTCTCGGTTACGATAAATTTGTCGGTTTGACAAGTGGAGCTGAAGCCACCGATGCTGCCATCAAAATTGCAAGAAAATGGTCTTATGTAGTGAAAAAAATACCTGTAGGTGAATCTTTGATCTTATCTACAGATGAATGTTACCATGGATTAACTACTTCCACTCATGCTTTTTCAAATCCTCGTCGTCCAGATTTTGGACCATTCCCAAAGAACGTGGGACCTGTTCTTCCTGATGGAACTTCCATCAGATTTGGTGTTGCTCAGGACTTGGAAGATGCCTTGGCCAAATATGGTGATCAGGTTGGTGCTTTTGTTGTCGAGCCAGTTCAAGGTTCTGCTGGTATTATAGTTCCACCACTGGGATATATGAAGGAAGTCTATGACATTTGTAAGAAATATAACGTCTTATTGATTGCAGATGAGGTACAAACTGGTTTTGGTAGAACTGGTTACGACCTTGCTTCTTTCAAAGATAACATTAAACCAGATTTGGTATGTCTTGGTAAGGCTCTTGCTGGTGGACTCTTCCCATTGAGTGGTGTTGTAGGTTTCAATGAAGTTATGGATCACGTTGCTCCAGGAGAAGTTGGTTCCACTATGGCTGCGACACCACCTGCAACGGAAGCGGCAATTGCTGCTTTAGATGTCTTGGTCGATGAAAAACTTACAAAAAGATCATTAGAATTAGGTGAAAAGGTTCAGAAATATTTCAAAGAGAAAAATCCTCCTCATTTGTTGGAAGTAGTTGGCCAGGGTTTATTTATTGCTTTAGTTTTGGATCCTAAAACCATAGCTGGTAGAAGATTCTCTGGAATTTTGGCCAAGAGAGGTGTTGTCGCAAAGACCACTGGAGGTAATAGAATGAGAATTTCTCCAGCTTTGACCATTCCTGAAAATGAACTCTTCGAAGCCGCTGATATTATTATTCAAACTTTAAAAGATTACGAATCTATTGAAGGTCCAATTCCGTTCGAAGATGACACTTACTTCCACTAAAAATCAAACTAGCTGAAAAAATATATAGATGGTTTTAAAAAAAGTTAAAATGCATGCATCTCCTATTGATCGATAAGTTTTATGTTTTGAATTTTTTTCTGTCCTTATCTCTTTTCTTTTTCTTGTGTTATCTCCAATTTTTTCCTTTACCTAATCGTTATCATAGCCATGAATCATGAATTTTAACTTATCCAACTTAGTCTGGTACTTGATTTGTAATCTGTGAACACCACCTCTGACTTCTCCTAGATAAGTTTGTTCAAGTGTGTAATCTTTCAATTTTCGGACATCCAGTGAACGTCTGTGGAGTTTGTAATAATAACCTAACTTTTGAGATGCTCCATACGATTTTTTATTCTTATTGATGTACCTTCCTTTGATTCTTTTGCTTTTCAGATGTATTTGTCCGGAGTTGAAGGTTTTCTTGTTTCCATATCTCCTTGATCTTGGTTTTTTCATTTTTGTATTCGATCGTTTCACTCTTTGTTGTCTTCCTTTTCTTGGATTTTTAACATTTTTACATATAGCTCCGTTGAGCACAAGACTTGCTTGTTTGGTAGCATGACTTTGATAACGAGATTTCTTGGAAATTTTAGATACCCACCCAGTGATGATTTCCCAAATACTTCTCCAAAATCCTTTTGTCTTTTCATTAGGAAGAGCAACTAGAAATGGTCTTTCCAAAGAGGTTCTTTTCATTGTCGACTCACTTCTCGTTGTCAACGGTTCAAAAAGGTTAATCCAAGAAGGAGGTTCCACGGTACTGTTTGAATCTTTTTTTGGTAAATAATTCATATAACAGGAACTATTTTGACTTCTTCCTGAATTTTTGGAGGGGGTGACTAAGACTGTCTTGGATTTTTCAGATTTCAATTTCTGCTCAGTGTTAACTTCCAAGAGCTCAAATTTACTATGAAGGCAAGCTCTTTGAGAATCTGTTGAAGTGAAAGAGTCAATCAATTGAAAAATAATTGATCTTTGATTATTATCCCTCAACAATGCCCCATCTTTCAACGCCACATCCAAATGATACGAAAAAGCTGAGTAAAGTATCTCTTTACACAATAAATGCTTCTCGACTAACTTTGAATAGTTCAAAAACCATCCTAGAGAAAATCTACTCAAATCAACATTCTGAAAGATATCACAGAATACGTCTCTCATCAATAATTCTCGATTTTTTAACTTTTCAGTCTTTCGAATCATGTTCATTTGACAACTTAATAAGTGATCCAAGATTATAAATTTTGAATTTTCTTCGATCAACAAGCCGTGGGATCCCAACAGAAATAACTCTGCAATGACCTTTGTAACCTTCTCCAAGATTATTTCCCCCTCTTCGTAACTGCATTGATCAACTCCACTTTCGGTGAAGGAGTTTCTAGTGGACATACCAATCAAGAGACTCGGAATGACGAGTTTGTCGATGAGCTTGCTGACTCTAGGTTGTAAAACTCTAACAAGCTCTGGATATGTCTTCAAATCAATTAAAGTCTTTCGAAACATGTTTAAAATCTCAAGAGGATTTTGGATAGAGACATCGTTAAGAGCAAACAGTAATTCACCAACTCGTTGCTTCAGTCTATCTTTGTCTGTTACTAGATCTACAAATTCTGAAGATGGCGACTCTGAAAGAGCAATATTG
The DNA here is from genome assembly GCA_024271865.1 of Nakazawaea ambrosiae. NCBI lineage: Eukaryota > Fungi > Ascomycota > Pichiomycetes > Alaninales > Pachysolenaceae > Nakazawaea > Nakazawaea ambrosiae. Next base: position 79,374 of record JANBXG010000001.1, read on the forward strand.
GAGTAAGATGGCAAGAATGACATGACTTATGAGAGAAGACTTGATCAGAATAAACTAACTACATATATTGAATTAAAATACCAACTTGTATGTATCCCCTTTCTTCTCTTTGTGGTCAAACTTGAAACAGCAGTTGGTGTTATGATGTTGCTCAACTCTTCGATTTTTTCTGGTGTAATGATGTTCAGACTTTCGATAGAGCCAATCGCATTTAGGGTTTTCAACCCTCGTAAAAATTGAACAATTTTTTTTCTCTTTTTTTTTTTTCATCAAAAATTTTCAACTTTTTTCGCTCCCGCTCAATTAAAAAAAAATCAGCATACACATTTCAAGTTATCATTTGATATTTTTAATATCATCAATAGATTGGAGAACCTTTAAATATCCTATCAACATCAAATAGTTAGAAATGGGAGGAACTCGTGAAAAGAAAGTTGAATACTTCGCCAAATTAAGACAATTGTTGGAAGACTACAAGTCTATCTTCATTGTCGGTGTTGACAATGTCTCATCTCAACAAATGCATGAGATCAGAAAGGCCTTGAGAAAGGACGCTGTCGTTTTGATGGGTAAGAACACCATGGTCAGAAGAGCCATCAGAGGTTTCTTGTCTGAATTGCCAGACTACGAAAGATTGTTGCCATACGTTAGAGGTAACGTTGGTTTCATCTTCACCAACAGTGACTTGAAGACCATCAGAGATGTCATTATCTCTAACAAGGTTGCTGCCCCAGCCAGAGCCGGTGCTTTCGCTCCAGCTGACGTTTGGGTTCCAGCCGGTAACACTGGTATGGAGCCAGGTAAAACCTCTTTCTTCCAAGCCTTGGGTGTCCCAACCAAGATTGCCAGAGGTACCATTGAAATTACCAACGATGTTAAGGTTGTTGAAGCCGGTGGAAAGGTTGGTGCTTCTGAAGCTTCCTTGTTGAACTTGTTGAACATCTCTCCATTCACCTACGGTATGACTGTTGTTCAAGTTTACGACGATGGTCAAGTCTTCCCACCATCTATCTTGGATATCACCGACGACGAATTGGTCTCCCACTTTGTCTCTGCTGTCAGCACCATTGCCTCTATCTCCTTGGCTATTGGTTACCCAACCTTGCCATCTGTTGGTCACTCTGTCATCAACAACTACAAGAACGTTTTGGCTTTGTCTATTGCTACTGACTACACCTTTGAAGGTTCTGAAGCTATCAAGGACAGATTGGCTAACCCAGAAGCTTACGCTGCTGCTGCTCCAGCTGCTTCTGCTGCTTCTGCTTCTACTGAAGACGCTGCTGAAGAAGCCGCTGCTGAAGAGGAAGAAGAATCTGACGCTGATATGGGTTTCGGTTTATTCGATTAAGTTAATTAATTAGTATAGTTAGTTATATTTTAAAATAGAATTCATCGTGTTCATGTGCATTAATTAGACCATTCAAAATTTTTGAAAGTTGTTGCTATTCAACTAGTACGTTATTCAGGTTCCTTTGCTACTCAACTATTGTTATGCTATTAAATTTCTTATGATATTCAATTGATATTATCTGTTTAAGTTATTCAATTTCATATACTCTTGTTAATGTTAGTGTTTCCGGATCTTTACCGTCTACAAATAAATAATTAGTATCATTCTTACTGATATTGGATTCTATTATCTCTAAAAAATGTTTAAACATGCAGGTAAATGCAAAGAAGATGCAATGAGAAGTGAAAGTAAAGAACAAAAATGCAAAATTGAAAAATTGGGGAAACCTTCTTTTTGGTACCTCAAAAGCCAAGTGTAATATACAATGAAGACAAGTTGAAAATTATTCGATGATCAAACTTCAATTGAATAACTTCTGTTCGACTCGTCCTTGTTGGAAGAACTATTTTCACTCAAGTCTTCTAATTGAACATTATTGTTCAGCTTGGCAGCAAGTTTCTCTTTAGCAATTCTATTTGGATTGATCTCGCCATGTAATCTTTCAGCCAAGTCTTCCAAAGTTTGTCTCTTGGTCTCTGGTAATAAGAAACCTAAGAAGATACCCAACAACATGAAGAGAGCAAAGATCTCCATGACGTGAGGTAAGAAACAGTTTTCATCGTCAGCAGCACAACCATGATTGATAAGAGTACCCAAGGCAGTTTGAGCAATGATGGCACCAACTTTACCTGAAGCTGCAGAGATACCATGAGCTGTGGATCTGAATCTCGATGGGAAACACTCCAGAGCAATGATATAAGTGGTGGCATTTGGACCGAAATTTTGGAAGAATTGCGACAAGACGTAAAGAGCCAACAATCCATTTTCAGACAATTTGTCGTAGGCAAACCCAATGACACAGAATAAGGCAGTCAAGATGGTGAATCCCATAATGGTGATGAATTTTCTTCCCAAGATATCAACGGTGAACACACTTACCCAGTAACCAGGAATGGAACCTGCACAGATCAAGATCAAGTTACCAGCACAGACGTTGAACAATTTGTCATAAACGTTTTTGTCTGAGGCATATCCAATAGCTTGTAAGATGACAGCAGTGTTCAAACCAAGACCATAGAAGGCGACGTCCAACATGAACCAACAACCAGCAGTACCGATCAAGATCTTCATGTGTTTCCATTGACCGAAATGAGCACAGAATTCTTTGAAAGAGCCGGATTTAGGAGCAACTGGACCCGGTTCAGAGGATTCTTCAATTTCAATTGGAGCCTCATCATCGTTGGTAGATTTCTTAAAGTCTTCCTCTTCAGCCAAAGCTTGTTCGTTGAGTTGGTATCTTGGAGAAGCTGGGATGGTCAATCTGAAATACAAGGCACAGATGGCAGGAACAGCACCAAACCCAACTAAGAGTCTCCACATTTGATCAACGGCTTTCAAACAGTTACCAGTACACTCGGTGGCATCGGCAGCACCGATCAAATCCGATTTGTAGGCTCTTACAATGACAACACTGACGATACCAGCCAACAATTGTCCCCAACCTTGGTTTGCAAAGACAGAACCGATGATCAGACCACGATGTTTGGTGGTTGCAAACTCTGAAGTGATGACAGAGGAAGTTGGATAGTCAGCTCCAATTCCGATACCCATGATAATTCTCCAAAAGACCAAGATAGCAGCGAAATTGACACCTGGTGATTCACCCAAGGTGACTTGGAAGATGGTTGCGACAATCATAATGATCAATTCAGATCCATAGATTCTATGACGACCAACGATATCGGCAAGGGTACCGAAACCTAATTGACCAATCACGGTACCAACAGAGGTGGAAACCTTGAGAATAGTCTCCGTGGAAGCAGGCATATTTCCTTCCCAAAAGACATATTTCAACATGGTCACGGCCAAATTGATGGCAAAGATATCGTAGGCATCTGTTAAAAACCCTACACCACCAACACAAATGGCTCTAACGTGGTACCAACTGAATTTGGCATTATCAATCTTCTCCAAAGCCAATCTCCTTCTCTCTAAAGGATCCTCGACATCGGCAAAATCGTTTACGAAATCATGGAAGGCAGCATTTCCTGATTTCTTCTTGGAAGCAAGTTCTGAATCTCTTCTACTCGAACTCATTATTAATTGCAACTTTTTGTATGTTCTTCTGTTCTTTGTTTTCAAAAGTATCACACGAGGAATTAACAATTTGAGACAGGTCACAAGATATTTATACAAGTTTGGTAACATTTAAGGTTTTGGACGTCAGTCTGATAATTGAATGAACTCACTTTCATCTCTTGAGAAGTAATGATGCTAAAAAAGTCTTGGGGGTTAGTCAACAATATTGGGATTATTGATACCCCACGTGTCATACTAACTTCGGTCTTCACTATGCAAATTTCACCCAGCGGAAATGGGATTTCTGCGCAAGAAAAAAACCATCTGTTTCCCTTTTTTCTCTCTACTTGTGCCTCTTCATCTCACACGTGGGCCCGCAATATAAAAATCTTTTGGGGGTGAGAGAGGAAAATTAAATTTTTTCACAGCCTTAAGATGGATTTGGAAGTAGTTCCTATTTTGAGAGTGGTTCTGCTCGGTAGGAGTATTTCAGGTACCAAGGTACTAATAAATTTGGCAGGAGAAAAGCGTGGGAGCATCTTGTAAAGAAGTTGGAGTGAGTTGAATTTTGTATGTGATAAAAAATCTATGTAAGGTAAAAAACCTTGTCTATTAGTGAATCATTACTAATATTATTGCACTGTTTCTACTATTCTAATACCGTGGATCTAACTGATATCTTCCAGTGATCGGGAAAATCCTCAAGACGCCTTCAAAACTTTTCCCTTTCACTATTCATCGTCTGCCCAAATGTCATTCAATGATTTGCAACTATATGCATAGTTATTGCAGAAATGTCAAATGTATCAAACAAAAAGTCAAAAAGGTAAGATAATGAGTTGAAAAAAAAGTAAGGTAAAGCTGAATAGTATAAGGTGATATAAAATTGTGTAAGAACCATCTAAAGAAAGTCCAGAATAAACAATGAAAATAAAATATGTATATAAAAAAAAAGCATGTCAAATCATCCTAATATAACAAGTCCCATCTACGTCCCACCTCTCTTAACACAATACTGATAAAACCAAAGACATAGGCAAAAACAAGAGCAAAAAAAAAAACCACAAACACACGCAAACTAAAAAGATCATCAGTTTTCAGTCATTATATCAATTTCTCTTCCTCTATATTCATCTTCCTCCTCTCTTTTTAATCAAACTATCTCTTTTCCTATTATGCGTAGCATTATACAAGGGATCTTGTGTGTCTGCGTTGCTATCTGTGGATTTGTTTCTAATAGGGGCTGCCTCACTGAATGGTGACTGTAAACCACCTCCATTACCATTAGGTCCACCTAACAAAGAGTTTGTAGAACATGACAAATTGAATGTAGGATGGAAAGGACTTTCCAATTGACCACTCAGTTGATCTTCCAATTGGGCGAAATGTTGCTGAGGTGGAGTCAAATTGTTGCTGCCATTATGTGGGAATTGTGGTGGATAAAATAATGTCTGTTGAGACATAAGATCGTCTTTCTTGCAAGGAAGAGAAGATGCGGTCATTTCGAAATCTGTGTCATTAGAAGTCCATCTAGAAAGAGAAGGTGGGGTGTTATATAATTTTCCAGATCCCGAATGAGCAGAGTTAGATCTTGATCCTTGTTGTTGAGTGAAGTTAGCATTCTCCACCAAGCTGTCGGTGGAAGATAACCGATGTGTCATGAACGAACTATTCAAATGCAACCAGGAAGGTCTATGCTGTTGTTGTGACTGCTGTGGCTGTTGTAAAGTTGGTGCGTTGATGCCATTGGCAATGCTGAAGGTCAGTGAAGAAGTGGAATTTTGTCTTTGTAATTGATGCTGCAGAACAAAGGACGGTTGTCTAGATAAAAACAGAGGCATTTCAATTGGAGTCTCGTCGATGGAACCCGATTGATGGGATCCATTGTGATATTGCAGAAGGTGAGGATCACAAAGTTCTATAAGTCTTTTCCTTATCATGGTTAAAGTGAAAGATAAATTCGAATTTTGCCATAATTCCTCGGTTCTCTTTGAATTATAATCGATACTGATCTTATCCGATATCGATTTTCTCAACAGGTCTCTACTTACCCTTGATGCGATACCGGAAGGTGGATATTTTGGATCAAATGGGGTAATATCCGGCTTATTAACATAAGACTGGTAAATGTTCAAGATTAAATTGTCAAAGTTTTTGGTGAAATTCACACTCAATCCAGTGGAATCCCCAGCAAATGAAGATGCAACCGATGAAGATCTTGTCAAAGATTGATGCTGTTGTTGTGGGTAGTAAGAGTGTTGTGGAGTTTCGCCTCCCATCACTTCATCATCTGAATACAAGGAGAATGTTGAGTCATTCCTACTTCCAACAGGCGTACAAACCACAGAGGAATCTAATGGATCTTGCAGTTGTTGCTGCTGCTGCTGTTGTTGTTGTTGTTGTTGTTGTTGTTGTTGTTGTTGTGACGTCTGTTGACCTTGTTGGAAATACTGCGAAGCGAATTGCGGGTTTGGAGGTGGAAACCCTGGTGTGGAGATGGTTTGATCAATAGGTGTCAAGAACCCAGAGGATTGAGTCCCTCCATTTTTGTCCAAAGAGGAATTCTTTCTTGATCTGTTTAATTGAATGGTCAAATTTGGTCTCATCGTTTTCATTTTCAAGTGCTTTCTGATGTGATTGGTACTGGCTTGCCTTGAGTTTGTGAGTTGTCACTTGAAGATGATAATATTAATCCTTTAGAACCGCGTCTTGACTTTATAAAAAATGTCAAGGTGACAGGCGTCTCCTTTTTTCTAAAAATACCCTAAGGAAAAAAGTCACAAAAATGAAAATCAAAAATTACCAGAAACAAAATAAAAAAACTACCAAAAAGGGATATCTTTTTTTTGTGCTAGATAACTTGACTGACGGTTAAAAATACAAGACTCTCGATAGACTGGCCTTTAAGACTACCAACAATCAATGAATCTGTGTGGTGAGTGATAAGTTTCCTTGAAATAGTGATAAATGACGTATCAACTGAATATAATTATATGTATACTTATATATATATTCAAATTATTGGAAATACCTTTCCTTCCGTTTCCATTTCCCCTGAGAGAGCAAAATAAGATGTCGAACTGTACCTACTCAAAAAAACACGTCAACTACTGTAAAGGAAGAAGCAGGAAGGAGTTTTTTCTATTATAATTAACGCGTCTCTATCTTTTTTTCTTTGCCTTAGGTGCCTTTTTCAGCCTAAAAGGAATTAATTAATTTCTTGCAGACAATTTACGAAGCAGCAGCAAAGCAGCAAAGCAGTAAAGCAGTACGGGTTCAGGCAGAATCTTGGGCAACCTACGGTATTAATGGAATAAGTTATTGCCCAAAGCAGTTAAATTCAATCAAATTATATTAGAGACTAAAGGAACACAACAATAATAACGACATTATAAAACTAGCATTAGCAATACAACAAAGAGTGGAGAAAAAAGACAGTTTGTTGGTCTTAAGATAAGTTTGACCAAAATTGATCATCGTTGATAAAATCTTTGTGATAAATTTTTAGGTCTGCTTTTTTGTAATTCTTCAACATTCTTTGCAATTGTTTCTTACTTTTCTTCTCTGCACCTGTAACATCGTCTGAAATAATCTGGCCCAGAACTTCTCTCACAATCAAAGTACCTTTTTTGAAAATCTCAGGCTCATTGTTGTAATTGATTCCAAATTCTTTGAAGAGAATTTCATTTTTGTCTGCAGCAAGAGTACCTTGTAATTTAATTTCCAGATCTTGCGGGCTCAAGCCACTTAATACCAAATTCCAAAATGTGGTATTATATAAATTATTTATATGACAATCCACTTGTCTCCAACTGAAATAGTCTCGTATATTGGAGATGTTGGGGTACAACACCAGTCTGGCATCGAACTGTGGTAGCCTATGCACTTGTAGTTTTTTCGTTGGGAAATAGTCGTTCCAAAAAAATTGATAATAAGCTGTAAATGATGAACTAAAGGTGGTGACCAATTTCAGTTCTCTTCGTTCAAATAATTCACAATTTTTCCTTAGTAAAAATGAGTACTCATCACTATCTCCATACAGTAAAATTACCTCTGGAATGTCTTCCATGATTTTCAAAGCACATTTATTCATCAACTCCAACAGAGCAAGGTCATTTGGCTTGGCAAATTCATACTCCTTTGATAGTTTGTGGAATCCTCGGCCATCTATTCTAATTACTATATGAGTCTCAGGTAACAAGAAATTCTCTCTTTCAAAAGCTTTGACATATTCAAATCTGATAACGAGCTGTAAGTTAGTAAAAGGAGTCTCCGATATACTGATGTGTCTTTGGTTTTATACATACCTTGAGTTAGCCATACCTTGCTGTTTGTTCAAGATATCTATCGATTCAATTCTTCTGTTCTCTAAGCTTTAGATACAAAAAAATTTTCATGCCTCTTGTAACATTTTTTCCCTGCCTCTTCTCTTTATTTTAGTTACGCAGAGCAGAAGTTAGTCAGAACATAGAGAAGTTAAGTTATCTCTTGAATTTATCATATTCAGTGAATTTAAATACTGCCTACAAAATTCGAATCCAAACTAAAACCAAGTCTCATAAAATACTACAAACATTAGTCTTATTTCAAATACTTTTCCTCTATATACTTTTTCTAAATCTTAATTATCTATTTAGGAGTAACATTGTATGTCATCTTTATACCCATGGCATTCAACTCGGAATCCAAATACTTCAATACAAATGGAACTCCAACCGTTGTAGTGTCATGACCACCAACAAACTTATTACCTTGACCGTCTTCCCATACATCTGCCTCATCGACTCTTGAAAGCGATACAGTTGGATCAATCTTGACGGCACAACGACGGCAACGGATTGTAGAGGCAGTTCCAATTCTTGGAACAGAAGATTGTGTTGTCAAGAGAGAACCACACGATTTACAAATCGAAGTTTGAGTGTAATCGGAGCAATTCAACAATCTATCTTGCAACAAGTATGAAGTACCATGACCAATTAAAGCATCTCTCTCCATTTCTCCTACACGGATACCACCAGAACGTTTACGTCCCTTAACAGGTTGCATGGTCAATGAGTTAACAGGACCGGTAGATCTTACTTGGAACTTATCGTTAACCATATGTCTCAATCTTTGGTAGTACACGACTCCGATATAGATATCGGCTCTTAATTCTTCACCGGTAGCACCAGAGTACATAGGTTCGTTACCGTGGTAATTGTAACCGGCTGATCTCAATTGCTCACCAAAGAAGTCAGCAGGAGTGTCCGATTCACTGAATTTCCATGGTGTAGCATCTTGGGCAATACCGTGTAAGGCACCGGCTTTACCAGCCAAGGACTCGACAAACATACCAATGGTCATACGAGATGGGAAAGCATGAGGATTGATGATGACATCCGGTTGAATACCTGTCTCACTGAAAGGCATATCGATGGTTGGCCATTTTCTGGAACAAACACCTTTCTGTCCGTGTCTCGAAGAGAACTTATCACCGATTTGAGTAAGTCTTGGAATTCTATATTTGATGGTCAAACTTTGGAATTCTTGGTCTCCAACGTCATCTCCAACCAATTTGACTTCCTCTATATATGCAGCTTCTGAGGAATGATAAGTCTTGACCTTGGTCTTGCCGATGGTTTCATCGAAGTAGGAGACAATTGGGTCACCTTCTTCAACTTTCACACCAATGATTGGTAATCCATCCAGATCCAATTTTTCTCTCCATTGTTCTGGCCAAGCGTCTTCTCCGAATCCAAAATGTTGAGTGATAGGATCTCCTCTTCTTCTGTTGTTGGACAAGTCGATCTTCTCAACTTTGAAGACACTTCCATAACCGAAACCTCTCTCGTCAGCTGATTTGTTGATGATCATCGCATCATCCATATCGTAACCGGTGTAGGAAATGACGGCAACCACGGCATTGGTTCCGTTGGGGAAGTTGTCCATACCGTAGTTATCATATAAGTTGGCCTTGACAATTGGTGTTTGACCAGTTTGTAATTGATACAACTTGTTGTCGGATCTATGTGTCAATGCAACACCTGGGGTACCCATAGTTTGCTTACCCATCTGACATTGGTACATATTTCTTGGAGATTGGTTGAAATCAGAGAATGGTGTCAAGTTGGCCAAGATGGAAAGAATATTGGTTGGGGAAAATTCGACATGGCTGTGGTTGTTGTCTTCAATTTCCTCTGGTGTGACGGCAATGTTCATGTATACTTGTTCAAAAGGTCCAACGATATCCTCGGTACCTAATGGCAAGTACTTGACAGGTCTCATCATTCTTGAATGGCCACCGAAAAGATACAATCCAGGGTATTGACCCTTGGTGGAAGGTGGTACGTAACCGATTTCCAAATCCAATGGTAAACCGTATTCACCTTGCACTTTCCAGTATCTCAAAGTGTCTGCAACGATCTTACCTTGCTCGTGTGTACACCAACCAACAATCTTACCATCCAATTGGACACAACACAAAGTTGGACCGGCAGCAAAAGTATGAGCAGGGGCAACACCAAGTGCTACCAAAGCCTGTGGCACAGTGGAAACGTCGGAAGCAGTCGTTGCAATCTTACATTTATGAGCCAAATGGTTCAACAAACCACAAGGAGATCCATCCGGTGTATGTACAGGACATAAGAAACCCCAAGATTCTGGCAACAACTTACGGACAGTGGTGGTCTTCAATTGGGCAAAGAAAGCACCTCTATGCACCATACGGAAATGCGATATGAATCTATGGAAATTGATCTTCTCAGCAACCACAGTGTAACCTGAGACTTGTTGCAAATCCAAACCGGATTGCGACACCAAGTTACCGGTACTCAAAAAGTATTGTAATTTCTGACCAATGTTTTCATTGATTCTCATGAATATTCTACTCATGTATTTCCTATCGTTGAAATTTACGGCAACTCCACGGTTTATATCGGATTGGATTTGTAAACGGATGTTTTGCAAATATTCTTCAATCTTTTCTTTCAAAATCATACCGTATAAGAACCCACCAACGAGAACTTCTTGATGTTGGGAGGCATCTGGATTGTCTGGGGCACAATCTCCGGCAACCAATGCATATAATTTTCTAATCATGAACAATAACATCTTGAATTTGTCACCATTGTTTGGTAAGTGAACCAAGACAATTCTTCTGATGACTTCCTTACCCACATCGACATCTGAAACGTCAGGAGTGGCATTGAAAACAACTCTGAATTTGTCTCCCAAGTAGGCCAACGTCTCTTGTTGTGAATACAAGTCATAGTTCTTATAAGTTCTCAACAACAATTCCAAACGATCTGTCAAGAAAGAGTTGGAAGTTTCAGAACCAACGATACCATCGAAGATCTCTCTATCGTTGGTGTCAACCAAGGCCTTCAACACCATCATCACTGGAACCAAATATTCATTCTTTCTCCAACTGAATCTGAAAGTGACGTTACCATCATTAAGGTAATGCAATACATTTGTCTGAGAAGTTTGATCAGGTCTTACTGATCTTATCTGTATACCGAATTTGGAATAAGAGGCACCTCTGTTGGCAAACGAAGGACGAATGATGGCCATTGGATGATTTCTCCTTTGAACAATCAACATACGGATCAACTTCTCAATACCATTGACAATGAAATAACCTCCCAACTCATCGGACTCTTCTTTGGCAGCAACCAATTCAGCTGGTGACAAGTTTTCTAAATGACATCTGTTGGATTTGACCATCACTGGAACTTGTCCAGCTTCTCTAATTTCACTGATCTCTTCTCCTCCATTCACACTCCATGCCACTTTCAACATCAATCTTGATCTATATGTTACCATTCTTTCTCTACATTCCGATGGATATGTCTTTCTGTTGGTCGATAATTTATCACTCTGTGGTACCGCTGGTTTGGCCAACTGTACTGCATCAACTCTGATCTTTAATTTGTTACCCAATGTCTCTTCATTGTTTGTGTCAAAGACTGATATGCTTCCGATATCTTTGACAGCCAAGTTTAACAATCCTCCGTCAGGACCTTCTGTCAAGGCATTGAAAGATCCAATATGAGGGGCAACAGCTTCCACCAACTCTGGGTATAAAGCCTTTTTATCCTTTGGTGGATTCTTGAAACGTTCTTCACGTTCAAGAGTATTGAATGAAGCTTTCATTTGTAGTTTGTTTCTTTTTGTTCTCTACAACTATACTGACAATAGATAAACAAGAAGCACTCAACAGATCAAAATGGGCGATTTCAGCAGGTCTCCTCAGTTGATTATTCACTGTAAATGCTCTTGTGGTACTCTTGAAGATGATGTAGATGACTTGATTCAAACGGTTTTTACTTTTAGAAAAGGGGAACTTTTCAATTTTTTTTCTCTTCCCTACAAAAAAAAAAAAAAAAAATTTTTTTTTCCTATAAAATTTTTTTCCTTAGTTAAGAGAGAGAAGAGATGCAAAGGAGGGTAACTTTTCACCTGAAGAGAGAGACTTCTATAGAAAGACGTATTTAATTGTATTGTATGACAAAGACTTTGATATTAGTGTGGTCATTGAGGATAGATGAGATTTGTTGGTTGTGCCAAAGAAGGGTAAGTGTTCGGATAAGTGCAAAGGATTTCAGGGACACAGCTGGATCAACAATTTGATGCAGAAGCATTTAATTCTTTCTCCGAACTAGATCATCTTTTTCTTCGATCTCCATACGTCATATGGGCTTGAATTGCCCCTATGGAATCCGAAGCATTGCTTGTCTTGGAGCTTGCCGCTTTTAAGTTTTGGACCAGCTCTCCAACTATTGAGCAACAATAAACCTGATTAGATGGTTGATTTATCTTTTCTTTTTTCCAACTCTTTTGCAGTCTTGGCTCTTTCTCCGATTAACGTTTGCGGCATCTCTAAGCTTTTTATACACAAAACTCTAATTGAGCATCAAAAAAAATAAATTATGGAAAACTTAAGCGTGAAAGAGACCGAAGAATAGGAAGATCAAAAATAAAATAAACCGGGGCGTGATCGAATGTTTACCAGTGGGAATGAGGGGGTTCGTACGTTTTGGCCCTGACCAAACAATGCCTATTGAATTTTTTTTTCTCCCTTTGTCAACTCTAACTCTATCAGAGACTTTCCCCACAGCTCCAACTATTTCGAGGAACGATTTATGACGAAATGATACATTTTCTATTATTCAGCTACTCGAGTGTAATCGAACTACAAGTGGGTCTATGTGTACAGTAGTGAATCTTTAGCGGTGAATAAAAAAACTAAATTTATAAACGAGAAAGCCGCTAATGTTTAATCACCACATTCTTTATCATTAAGGTCGTACGACTGATAAAAAATTTTAATACTATAACTTGCCGCTAAGATAGGCCATACGATGAGATTTTTCTCCAAGGGATTTTTACCCCCATATCACAGATAAGACCACCTCAATGATAAAGAAAGGGCTGTGGAATTATTATCTGAGATGAGAAGGAGGAAGGGCTTACACATCAAAAGATCAGAATTTTAAGTGGTGCAAAAATATTTACGGCATCAAGACGAGAAGAAAGAAAAAAAAAAAAAGGAAAAAAGAAAGTAAGAGTGACAAAATAATGCCTATAATCGACCAAAAGATAATGATTTTATCTGACCTGATTTACAATACAAACAGGCAGTATCGCAAAAGCGGAGCAATTTGAAGCGTGAGAGAAGAAAAGCTCAGAAATCCACCGCCACATTGCTCTCCACAGCATCAAGGCACGGTCTCAACATAAGCAGTTTTCTCCTAAGTCTCAAATCCACACCCTCGCTTATCGCATCTTTTACTAAAATAAGCTCTTAAAACCCGAGTATTGCCTGGCTTCCGATGACGTTCAAGCGAGGAGAAAAAAATAAACTTGATTTGACTCTTTTTGCCCCATTCTCGAGCTGATAGGGGTGTGGAAAATAAAACTCCAGTACAAGCAATATAGAGTAAAATACAAGTGATACAAAAAAATTCGCTTGCTTATTGTCATTGGTTAACGTGAGATAGATAAAAACGAGAGAAGTTAAAAAAAAAAAAACTAAACATCTTACAAGATGAGCAGCTAATCTCATCTCAAAAATTAAAAGAAAAAAATTAGTGAAATTTTTAGCGGGCTTTTGACTAGTCATAACGCCGAGACACATTGAACTGTGGTTCGATATTATCTTCCGGAACCTCAACCATCTCTGGATGACCCTCGTCCAAATCTACCTGATCATGTAAATGACAAAACAAACTTGCGGAACAGCAATCGATAAGGCCTCACCTCTCTATCACGCTTTTCGTTCATGACACTAAAATATGGAGGCATTCAATCTATAACAATAGTCATTTTTTAAAAAAGAAAAGAGAAAAAAAGGTTAAAGCCAACTCACGAACCTTTAGTCACTTTTACTGTCCTGCATAAAAACCGAAAGGCATTACTCAAAAATTTCTTTTCTTCTGCAAGAAAAAATCTTTTCAGAAACTCTTAGCGCATTTTAGGGCACAACTTTGTTTGATAGAGGGGGGAAAGAGGGGCGGGCACCTATATTTCATGCATGAAGAGCAGAAACAAGACACACAATTTACTCAGCGTTTCTTTTCTTCTCTTATCGTTAAGTGTCTTGATGAAAAGATGCTTCTTTATCAGAGAACAAAGAACTGCTGATATGCTAAGACGAGTAATGATTTCCTTTTTTCCAATGGAAGCGAGAAAAAAAAAAGATTTCTGATTGTTTTCTCTTTTATAAAGAGACCTTTGTCTCTCTCTCCATCCCCAAGATTAGATAGAAAATTCACTTTTTTCCACATCGCTTTGATATTTCATACTCATCAAGACTTTCAAGCCAAAGTTTGATAGAGAGCAAAAAAGTTCAATTGAAAAGAAAATTCAAATGGGAATATTCAGTAAGAGTGAAGGAAAAGAAAGCACAGGTGTATCTGTGACTGAGTCCAACTCAAACCTTTCACCAGTATTATCTGCCACTTATTCATTCTCCAAAGAGGCTGCCGTATACACAAACCAAGGTAGCACTCATGGTAATATCGATGACTTCGAGAGAATCGGTGAAGAAAAATATGATGTCCACAGAGGTTTGAAATCCAGACACGTCCAATTGATTGCCTTGGGTGGTTGTATTGGTACTGGTCTTTTCGTCGGAAGTGGTAGTGCCTTGGCCAAATGTGGTCCTGCAGGTTTGTTGTCTGCTTATTTGATCATGGCTATCATTTTGTATTTTGTTATGGCTATCTTGGGTGAAATGACCACTTATTTGCCAATTAGAGGTGTTTCATGTTCTGGTTTGGTTTCAAGATATTTCGACCCTTCCTTAGGTTTTGCCTGTGGTTGGAACTATTGGTACTCTTTTGTTATCTTGGTTGCCACTGAGGTCACTGCAGCTGCCACAGTTTTCCAATATTGGACAGAAGCCGTTCCTGTTGCCGTGTGGATTGTTATCTTCTTGGTTGTTATCGTTGCATTGAATTTCAGTGCTGTCAAATACTACGGTGAAACCGAGTTTTGGTTTGCCAGTTTGAAAATTATTTGTATCATTGGTTTGATCATTGTTGGTGTTGTCATTTTCTTTGGTGGTGCTCCTGCCTCCGATGGTGTCTTGGGATTCCACTACTGGAAACATCCAGGTGCATTCCCAAACCATTTGGGATTGAAGAACGAAAACACCGGTAGATTCTGCGATGTCTGGACTGGTATCATCAAATCCGCTTTCCTGTTTATCTTGGGTCCTGAATTGGTTGTCACTGCTGCTGGTGAAACTGAAGCCCCAAGAAGAAACATTCCAAAGGCTACACAAAGATTTATCTACAGAATTATCTTCTTCTACGTTGCTGGTTCTTTGGTCATTGGTGTCACCGTTGGTTACAACAACAACAGATTGATGAATGCCATTCTGTCTGGTTCAACCGGTGCCCTGCTGTCTCCATTTGTTATCGGTATCCAAAATGCTGGTATCAAAGTGTTGAATCACATTGTCAATGCCGTTATCTTGACCTCTGCCTGGTCTTCAGGTAACAGTTATCTTTTCGCTGCTTCAAGATCCTTGATGACCTTGGCCAAAGAGGGACAAGCTCCAAAAATCTTTGCCGTTTGTAACAGATGGGGTGTTCCATACTACTCTGTTGGTGTTTCTGCTCTGATCTCTTGTTTGGCTTTCTTGAACTGTAGTTCTGGAACTACATCTGTCTTTGGTTGGTTCTCGAACATCTCCACCATCGGAGGTTTCTTGGGATGGATCTGTTTGGGTTTCACCTACCTCAGATTCAGAAAGGCCATCTTCCACAATGGCTTATGGGACCAAATGCCATTCACCACTCCATTTCAACCATATGGAACATATTTCATGGTCTCCATGGTTTCCATCATCACTTTGACCAACGGTTATGCCGTTTTCATCGATGGTTACTGGAGTGCTTCCGATTTCGTTGCAGCTTACATAACCTTGCCTATCTTCGTGGTATTGTACGTTGGTCACAAAATTTATTACAGAGGTCCATTTGTCATTCCAGTTGGGCAAATCGATGTCACTACTGGATTAAAAGAGGTTGAAGAAGAAGAAAGACTTACTCCAGAGAGATTTCCAAAGAATGTCTTGGAAAAGATCTGGTTCTGGATTGCTTAGTTGGACTTGATGTTTGTTTGCATTGCCAGTACTCTCTTTTCGTTTCTTTTTACCTATTCTCTATTATACACTATAATTGTTATTTTGCTTTTTATTCCTCTATATAGTTCTACCTGGAGTTGAATGTTAGTGTGTGTGCCATTAATTCATAAGATCATATTCCCTTAGATTTAATTCTGCTCAGCCTGTAGTGTTACTTCGCCTCAGTAATGACTATTTGCTTAGCTCGATGCCTCCATGATCTGCCTACTTGGAGGCTCGGTGTCTGAAAAAAAACATCTTTAATTTTTTCTTTCCCTCAAGCCAAATGGGGTCTCAAAATTTAAGCTTCTATCTTTTTTTTGCTTTTTCTTTCAGCGAAAAAAACGTAATTATGCGCATGGAAACGAATCAGAAAAACCAGCCATCTTGTTTGAACCTCTATAAGCCTTGTAAGTGTTTCTAAAAATAAGATGGGACTTCAGGGGATAGATCTTACTTGGCCAGTATATAAATACAGGGCTCGGGAACCCTTTCGCTCGGTTTTTGTATTTATATCATCAACAACTTTGATAACTTTCATTCAAGCATATTTGAAAAACAAATAACCCCCCATCGAATTTCACATTATCATAATCATACATTGAAAAAAAAAAATGTCACTTTCAATTTTTGGATCAGCTTCATCTTCAATCATTGCTCTTGGAGCTTTGTCTTACTCGGCTTTTGTCCGTGCGGATGATGATTTTGGAAGTTTCGATGACGATTCAAGCTCCGGTTCCAGTGAAGATGACACAGATACTACAAAAGCTGCAACTGCAAAGGAAGCTACCGCACAAACTACCGCTACAGCTGAAAAACTGACTCTGACTCTGAAAACAGAGCTGACTGAGACTGAAGAGACTGCAACAGAAGAACTGACTCTTGCCACAGAACTGACTGAAGCTGAAGAGACTGCAACTGGTAAAGCCACTACTACAAATGCTGCTTACATTGTCACTACAAAGGAAACAGCCACCACAGGAGCTGAAGACACCTCCACCACTGTTTGGTGGACTCCAGCAAGTGCTCAAACTGAAACTACATCTGGTGCCACCAAAGCTACAACTGATGGAGAAACCTCACAATCTACCACTGTTTGGTGGACTCCAACTCAATCAGTCTGGTGGACTCCTTCCACCACTGCTTCTTCTGCATCTGAGTCCGATGTGGTATCTACTCTTATTTCAGGAAGTTCCACATTGATCACCACTATCCATTCGTCGCACAAGTCTTCCTCAACCAAGAAATCCTCGTCAACTACTCACACAATCTCCAACTCCACTGGTGGCTCAAACAGATTGATGAGCGAAAAGGGTTCCAATTGGAAAAGTGGTATGTTGATTACTGGTATTTTGGGATTGAGTGTCGCTTTAGGAGCTTTATGATTTATTCAATGACGTTCGATGATTTTCACCAAAAAAATATTCAATGCATTCAAACTTTCGGACTTTTCAGGGTCCTTCGTGTCTCTTGGGTCTTTTTCATTTTAGCTAACGTTTCGGGGCATTTTATTTCATTCTTGTACACTACTTCAAATATATAGATACGATTACGTTCAACTTATCTCAACTTTCTGCATTCTAAAAAACATTGAATTAAACTTGTAGTTTATTATACCATTGATAAGGACTTATTTTTGTAGGAAAGGAATTATATATGAGGCTCACTATGAACTAGGCGAATTTAGCCCCCGCCATAATCAAATCATCGAAGTAATAGAAAACTATAATCAACACAGATATTTAGTAGTGCGAGATATTTCTATACTAGCTACTATCTACTTGAACTGCTACGATTTATATCCCTACCAAGACCCATCAAAATCACCATAGTACTAAATCGCCAACTCAATGAACCCCGGGGAAATTCGTGACTCACTATAAATTTTTTTCCCACAAATTGAATCATCATGGCTCATCTGAGAGAAAAAATCTAAAAAAATTTCACATGTCACAAATGACGCTCAATTAATAACCGACAAAACATATATAAAAGACAGGAAGTGCTATTTTGCCCCTTTTCACTTATTTATGAACGAGAATTAAAACATTTCAATCTGTTGAACTTTTAAAATAGACCCATCGTTATCAAAATGGTTAAAGTAGCTATTGCAGGAGCCGCTGGAGGTATGTATAGCAACTGATTTCCCAATTTTTGCTCATTTCCCAATTGCGGAGTAAACCGTTTTACTAACTTCATCAAATAGGCATTGGACAAAGCTTGAGTTTATTGTGTAAATTGAATCATGATATCAGTGAATTGAGGTTGTACGATATTGTGAACGCACCAGGTGTCGCAGCAGATTTGTCCCATATCAACTCCCCAGCCCGTGTCAAGGGGTTCCAACCAAAAGACAAGCAAGACCAAGAGGCAATTAAAGCTGCATTCACTGATGCAGACATCGTAATCATCCCTGCAGGGATCCCAAGAAAGCCTGGAATGACCAGAGCTGACTTGTTCAAGATCAACGCGGGCATTGTCAGACAATTGGTCAACGGAGTTGCCAAGTATTGTCCCAAGGCTGCCGTGTTGATCATCAGTAATCCTGTCAATTCCACCGTGGTTATTGCCGCCGAAGAGTTGAAAAGACACGGCGTGTTCGATGCCACCAAATTGTTTGGAGTGACTACTTTGGACTCGGTGAGAGCTGAGACTTTCTTGAGCCACTTGATCGACGAGCCTGCTGCCAATTTGAGAGGCCGTCTCAGTGTCATTGGAGGTCACTCTGGAGACACCATTGTGCCATTATTGAACGTTGACAAGCAGATCGCATCGAGGGTTTCCAAGTTGTCCGAGTCGCAGATCAAAGAATATATCCATAGAGTGCAATATGGGGGTGACGAAGTTGTCAAGGCCAAAGCCGGAACAGGTTCCGCTACGTTGTCTATGGCATTTGCCGGTTATCGGTTTGCAGAATTGATTATCGATTCCATCGTGGGCAAGAAGTCATCCTCTGGATCGAACTTGCCAGACTCTGCCTACGTATATTTGCCAGGTATTCCAGGCGGTAAAGAGATCGCTGCAAGGATTGGTGTCGATTACTTTGCCCTTCCTATCGAATTGGGTTCTGGAGGTAAAGCTGCCAAGGTGATCAACATTTTCCATCAGATCACCAAGGAAGAAGTGGAATTGGTCAAGATCGCCATCTCGGGCTTGCAACTGAGCATTGCGCAAGGTGCCAACTTTGTCAACGGGGCCAAACTCTAAATAGTGAACACCCAATTTAACATTCATCACATAATTTAAGCTTTTAGTAGTGAGAAATCTCTCAAAAACTTTGTCTATTTACAATTGTCTAAATCGGGCTAAATCCCTTGGAAGAATCAAAAAAAAAAAAAAAAAAGTCAAGCGCATCTCTTTAAGATGGAAGGCAGCGAGTAAAGCAGGACTTTTTGTTACTGTAGATTCGCATCTGAATTGAGCGGTGGTATTGATTGAGAGAAGCGAGAAAAAGCAGAAAAAGCAGAAAAAGTAGGTGAAAGAAGGGAAAAAAATATCTTGTGATTTGTCTTTGAAGTTTTATATTCCTCCCCCCTCTTATTTTTTCAAACTTGTCCAATAGTCCAGCCTAAGCCAACACAAACTCCACAACGATGTCTCTCCCGCCGCTTCCCTGTCAAGCGGTAGCCGTTTACTCATGGTCGGGCGAGCAAGACTCCGATCTCGGGATGATCGAAGGTGACAAGATCGAGGTGTTTGATTATGGGGACGGCAATTGGTGGTTTGGACGGTTGCAAAGAAACAAGATGCAAGGTGTGTTCCCGAAGAACTACGTCAAGGTGTTGGAGATCCCACGGTCCGACTCCAGGCAAAGTTTGCAATCGAGTCCACGGCCCAGATTGACTCAATCGCCAAGCTACGCTTCGGACCGCCTTCCAACTTCAATGTCCTATCAGCAGTTGGCCCATTCCAATTCTCAACAACATTTGACCTCTTCCAAGTCTCAGCAATTCTACCAACACCATGAACACAACAGTTTCGACAACGTCCAGGATCCCAGATTCAGCTACCAGAGCTCGAGGAAATTCTCCACGAGACCGCAACTGAAGAAGTTTTACTCAACGAATGACTTGTCTCGCTACACAACTGGCGGCAGCCCATCACCAGTGAGGGACGACATTGACTCTGAAGTTGACTACGTCAGTGATGAGGACGACGACAGTTACGACGACGACGACGGGCCACCGCCACCGCCACCTAAGAACTCCAAGGACAGTTTCAAGAGACATTCTCTTTTCTCCAGTCCAGCGGCCTCAGACAAGAGATCATCACCTCTTTCAAGTGCCCAAGGAACCCCACAGCATACGGCGAAAAACATTGCCGACTTCTCACTGTTGAAGAATTCGATGCAGAGAGGTGGGCTCGACATGAGTGGATACTCATATCAGCAATTGTACGACTCGTTGATGTCCACCGACACTGAAAGATCAGTGCAATTTGGACATTCGAACTTCAGTGCCACTTCCGCAGGTTCGATGGCCAGGCATAAATACCAGCACGAATTAGAGGAAAGAAACTCCAAGATCAAGGAAGTGCAACAGCAAGGTGGTTTACAAACTTTCAACGAGAAGGAACAAGCTGAGATTTTGAAGAAGATCTTTGTGGACAAAAAACAGTCCAGACATCCAAAGTTGTTGAAGAAATTGTTTTCTAAAGAGTCCAAGGTCTCCTTAGATGATCAAATCTATGGGTTGAGTTTGAATGATTCCACTGTTAGCTTTGATATTGGGTCTTCAGATGTCACCCAGGAAGATATCGTTGAAAATGATGCTGATCTCCAGAAAATTGACTCGATATTATCGGAGGTGACCATGCCCTCCATTGAAAGAGCCAAGAGAGAAGAAAGAGCTATACAAGACAGTCCGTATTCCATCTTGAAGCCTTTCAATGGGATCAATGAAAAGCTCAATTTCAACGAAATAGCCAGCAAGGCAACTGTCAACATAGATTCGATACCTTTGTACCATGTAGACAAATTCATAAGAAAGACTCCAATAGATAAATACGAGTCCATCGAGTCCATTGCAAGAAACATTATTGGGGCAAACTTCCAATCCGATTTGGAGAAGATTAGAGCCATCTACTGTTTCTGTACTGATAAGATTGACTTGGTTCCTGTGATCCATGAGCCAATGGACCGTCGTGTTTCGCCAAAGATGACCGATATCATTTTTGCCAAGCAGGCGACACCTTATCAGTTGACGTGGTTGTTCAAACTGATGGCCAACTGCTTGCAAATCAAGACCGATATCGTCTTAGGACATTTCAAACACCCATTCAAAGACATCAATGAAGTTGCTACAACGGACAAATTGGTCCCAAACCATTCATGGATCTCAATCTTGATCGAAGGTCAATGGAGAATGATTGACGTTGTGTTGGGTAACCTCTCTAATGAAGAAATCTACGAGAATTATAATTTCAATGAGTCCAATTTAGAGTTACATCATTCTTTCTATTTCTTGAGCAAGCCACTCGAATTAATTTCCACCCACATTCCAATCATCGTTGAACAACAGCATATCTTACCCCCAATTGACACGATGATCGCATTACTGTTACCACCATTATATCCATCGTATTACCACTATGGTCTCAGATTCTACAAATTCAACAGTGCTCTTTCTCGTTTGAGAGACACCGATATCGGTGAATTTCAAATACAAGTCCCAGCAGATGTCGAAATTATCGCAAAAGTGCAAAGCTGTGATGAGGTCAATGTTCAGGGACACAATGAACAGAAAGGCGAAGAGCAGACTTCTTCGCAGGCCATGTGGTATAAGAATAGAAAGATATTCGTCATAAGAGCAATCTTACCTCCGAGGACATCAATGGGTTTCTTGAAGATATACGTTGGAGATAAGAAGACAAATACAAATGAGTATCTTTTGGCTTCTACCATTCAATTATATCATCAAGGTGTTTATAAGCCATTATCATTCGTTAAGAGATATCCAACTAAACATACATTGAAGCAAGATCTTTCGATACAAAAACCTCAATTCTACAATTTGAAGTTGAATGAACCAGTTGAGTTTCTCATTAAGCAACATCCTTCTTTCCAAATTGACTCTTTCAACAAACATGAGGCTGTAACAAAATTGTCATTGCAATCTCCTTCAGGTAAGATCACCAAATTGAATAGAGTCGACGATACGAAGAAGATATATGGTGACTGGGGAGCACTCTTGCCATTGAATGAGCCTGGTTTATGGAGAGGCCTTGTTTTAACAGATGATGGTTTACGCTGGTCTGTCTTTTGTGAATGGAATTGCCAATAAATAAAAATCATTCCCTCGTTTTTTACTATTTTAGAATATTTTAACTAGATACTTTTGCTTTGATATAGACAATTTCGGAAGTGATGTAGCTGTTGTAAGTAAACTCACTTGTAAAATTATTTATTTAAGATACACTTTTATTATTGTGCTCTGGTCCGACGGCTTGAAGGAAGTAAAAAAAAAATATCAAAAAAAATTTAATTGAATGAATAAATGGCCCAGATGGGGTTTGAACCCATGATCTTCTCGGTGTAAACGAAACGTGATCACCACTACACTACAAGACCATTTTTCGATATTAGAGTAGAAAATTTCTGAAACATATGTTGACATTCAGACTTCAAGGTTTTCTCGAAAAGTCCAAATAAATGTTCCTAAGAGTTTGCTGCTTCTGGACAACCATATGAGAGAGGTGATTTCTTTAATCTTCACATACAAAGAAAAAAATTTCTTCAGATTTCTGTCCAGCAAAAAACTAAATAACTTGCTCATATTTTTCAGCAAATTACCAACCATCAGGGAATGAGTGTCAATATCAAAGCAAGAAATTCTGACAATAGCCTCAATCTACCTGATCGTTGTTTTATTTGGATCATAACTGCTCCTTTTATTTATTTGAGCTGTTTTCAGATCAACCCTGTAGGAAAGAAGAGTTTTTAAATGAATTTTCAGTCATCTCATTAATTATTTTTGAAGTTTTATAACTTTTATAATTGAGATTAGGAAATGCCAAATAATAGAACTTACAAACGTAGACAAAAACAGAGTAACCAGGAAAGGAAAAGCAAATGGCTTCGACTCTTCATGTCAAGTAGAAAGATGGTGTGCTGTGGTTAAATTATTGTGAAGAAAACAATTCACTAGCCGGGATAAGTGAATCGTTTAATGGTATATCACCTTCCTCGACAAAAATATGGGGAGGAAAAAAAAATAATCTGCTGTGCGACCCCACATTTTAAAAACGACGCAAGTTGGCGGAGATACAAACAGAGACCGGAATACAGCTTTATTGAAATAGAAATCCAAAGTGAAAAAGAGGGATTCGTAAGGTCAAGTGATAGTGGTTATTGAAGAGCCGAGTTTGCAATGACGTAATTTTCCGTATAGTGATTCTGGTCTAAATCACTAGGTGCAATAGGCAAAATAGTGAATCAGGAATAGACAAAAAAAGAGGGGCAAGGAAACATCAAAATGGTAGCCGAAAAAAAACTCAAAGAATTTCAGGAAAAGAAATGGAATATGATGATTTGGAGAAAAGAGAAATACCAAATGGTTAGGGTCATCTTCACAGATGGAGATCGGCCCGAATATTGATCTCAATTGAGTACTATTGAAGAACGAACTCCAAACATGTAAGCCGCATACTGCGTCCGAAATGGGAATTGGAAAAAATACTGTAGAATGTAGCAACCAATCTTGAGGTCATACTTTTCTTCTTAATAGCCCTTGTGGCATTATTGACAAAATTTTAGAGGACATGATAATAACAAAGGATGTGATCCAAAAAAAGGGTCATCACAACAAAGTCAGGACATTGTCTTCTTATTTTGTAAAAGGGAACTATTATCTCACCGAAGAAAGGCTGAATATTTACTTATTTTTTCATTTCGTTTATCAACGATTAATTCAAACTTATATTTCTCCCTTTGGTTGTAGATCACTGACAACGTTTGGGTGAAGAATCTTTTTTCATCAGCATTTGAGCTCGAATATTACGCCGACACAGTAGATAAGAAGAGGGCTCAAAAGTCAAAAATTCCAAAAGGCAAAGTTTCTCGATCGAAAGAGAGAAAAAAACCTAGAAAAATTCCAGCAAAGAAGTCAAAGGGAGAAATATTCATTATTATCTGCATTGAATTTAACTATCTCAGCTAGACAACGATTGTATTCGAGAAAAAAAGAACAAAACAAAACAGATACACTTAGTCGCCAGAGCAGTGACACTTCAGAATAGTTTTAACCAATTTTCAAAGTGACTTCAATAATTTCTCCTAGAGATAGTACTAAGTCTAGAAGTACTTTGAGTAGTACAAAGATTCAACATCATATTACTCCTGGGAAAAGTAGTAGCGTCGGTGGCAGAAAGAAGTCTGAAGAAGAAAGCCCAATTCATATCGAGGACGTTGCACTAACAAAACAAGAGATTCACAAATTAGTCAACAGATTTCCAATTTATTCAAAAGCGCCCCCAGTTTCTTTGAAATCAAAGGCCAATATCAAGACAACTACAAAGACCACCACAAAGACCACAACCTCCACCTCCACTAATACGAACAAAGCTTCCAACGACAATAAATCAAAGAAGAAACTTAATTTCTTTAGGATCAGGAGTAATATAAGTGTCAATATCGAAAGAGTCTTGAGTAATAACGAAACACAAGAGCAGCAACCTCCCAAGAAAGAAACTCAGAAGCAGTACAAAAGACCAGTAGACAAACTATTAGAAAATTATCGTCAAAGCAGTATGAACGGCGAAATTCCAGGATCATCTTCCAATCAAAGAGAAAATAAGGGTATGTATGATATTTTATTTTTTTACTGACTACTAGAGAATGATGAACAAACTCATTTTCAATCCAATTCACATTCTCTATCCTTGTTCATCCAAACGATTATCAAGCATCCTTTTGGAGTTATTATCATCACACACACTCGTTGGCTAGATCACATTTTTCTTCCTCATGGGCATCTTGCATGTTTCTGTCAACTATTTCAACGTGTAAACAATAGGATAAAATATGGAGAAATTTATCATCATCACACTTTTTTTCTTTCTTTTCCCCGTCCCTCGTTCTTTGCTAGCCTTGCTGTGACCTTTTTTCTGTCTTTTTTTTGTCCTTTTTTTTTCTTAGCCCAGGTGAATAAGCGGGTGGGCTGTTGTTCAGTCTTTGTTTGCATTTCCCCAGTTTCTGAGAAGAATATAGCCACGACGTCGGATGATGGAATTGTGACTGGTTTTCAAATCTACATTGGAAATCTATAAACGGACTGCATATCACAGCTTCTTTTTGAGAGTCTTTTCGATGCTCCTCGTACATGACTCGATCATTGCACCGATAGTCTATCAATTTGATCTCCATCACAAAAAAGCAAAAAAAAAATCCCCCCACTGTTGCCCATTCCATTTTTCCTTCCGTTTTTCTACTTTTTCTTCTTTTTTCTTTATATTTTTTTAACTTTTTTATTTTGAAGCTTTTTGTTTTCTTCGTCATTTATTTTTTTGAAGGACATCATCTTATATTTTGAAGTGTGATTTTGATTTGCTGACTATAATTGATGTTCATTCCATTTTGGCTATTCACTGTTTAATCTGGGTTAATGAACAGAAACATCGAAGAGAAAATACACAACGAGTCAGATATAGTCGCCAAGAACATCAAATAGGTCATCAATAAGCATAAAGAAATCATAGCAGCAAGTCAAATTAGCATTGAGTTTCCAGTCAGATACACGTCATTAGTTTGGAGTCACATTACAAAAATAGAGAGAATTGGATAGTAGAAAGTGTTTGAATTAATGAATATATAATGACTAACGCCAGCAATACAACAGAATATATCACTCAAGATGTTGAAGATGGACACACTGGTGAGAAGTTATCAATAACATATTCCCAATCATCAATGGTTGGCCATGGTTCGTTTGGTATGGTTTTCAAGACAAAATTAATCCCATCGAATGAGGAGATCGCAATAAAGAGAGTATTACAGGACAAGAGGTTCAAGAATAGAGAATTGCAAATCATGAAAGTACTCAAGCATAAAAACGTTGTGGATTTGAAATATTTTTTCTATCAACAAACAGAAAATGATGAATTGTATTTGAATCTTGTGTTAGATTTTGTACCAGAGACTTTATATAGAGCTTCTCACTATTATACAACCACGATGAAGACACACATGCCAATATTGGAGACAAAACTTTATTCATTTCAATTGTTGAGGTCCTTGGAATATATTCATTCTTTAGGAATTTGTCACCGTGACATTAAACCTCAGAATTTGTTGGTGAATCCAGAAACCGGTGTCTTGAAACTTTGTGATTTTGGTTCGGCAAAAGTGTTGAATCCACTGGAACCAAACGTTTCATATATTTGTTCCAGATATTACAGAGCTCCAGAATTAATTTTTGGTGCAACAAATTACACTACAAAGATTGATGTTTGGTCTGCCGGTTGTGTAATAGCAGAATTGATCTTGGGCCAGCCTTTATTCCCTGGAGAAAGTGGTATTGATCAATTGGTTGAGATCATCAAAGTCTTGGGAACTCCAACCCCACAAGATATAAGTAAGATGAATCCCGAATACATGGAGCATACTTTCCCTCCTATAAAATCTATACCTTTGCTGAAGATTTTCAAGAACAATTACGATCAAGGATTAACTGAATTATTGAGCAAGATATTAGTTTATAATCCTTTAGAACGTATTGATTCGGTACAAGGAATGCATTTACCTGTATTTGATGATTTAAAAAGAGACGGTGCTAAATTTAAAGGCCATGACATAAGACCACTCATAGATTGAATGGTTTTTATTTCTGTTACTGTTGGTGGTGTATTCTTTTATTTTTTATCCAATATTATTTTTTTTCAACTTCCCATATTTTTGAAATCTTGAACCTTAACCTTAACTTTTATTGATTTTAGTTGATTTAGCTATTATTGATTTTAGTTGTTCTATCTTTTTGTTGAACCATCTTTCCCACCTGAATTTTTGTTATATATTGTCATAGGTTGATGTCCCGCGCCTATTTACATATTTTTATGACCCTCCCATCTCTTTCCCTTCCCTACTGCTCCAACATGCAACCAATATTCCTACATTTTTTTCTTGTTTTTTTCGATTACATTTGTTATTGGTTTTCACCATTTTTTATCTCTTAAAATTTCCTTCCCTCAAACCATTGATGTTTTATATAATTATTTGCAAAGATCCTTTCAACGGCTATTTGTACGCCGTTGCTATTATGAACTGTATTTACTTTTAAGTATTTTTGTGTTCTTGAAATGCACCTGATGAAATTTGTATAATATTTTTTTTCTTTAGGGCGGTTAGAAAGTCTTAATAGTGGCGTACGATATAGAGCCTCTTCCGATTCACATAAGAAAAAAAAAAACTCAAGCAAAAGTGAGCCTCGTATATAAATAGTGAGATAATTGATAGGACATAATTCGATAAACCCTTATCAAAATCAGTTGAAAATGAGCTCAGACCAAAGTTCAGATTACTCTATTGTCACCGAGAACCTCTCGTACACCTTTGGCTCAAAGAAAGTCGCCTTAGCAAACCTCAACTTAAAGATCCGACACGGATCAAGGGTACTTATAATTGGTCCTAACGGTGCAGGAAAGTCTACATTGCTCAAGATATTAGCGGGACAAAAATTGATCAAATCAGGTAAAATTTTGCTTAATGGTGTAGATCCTTTCCAGTTCAATAACAAGTCAAACTCTGGTAAAAGCGTAGGAGTGGTTTCCTATCTTGGAACGGAATGGGCCAACAATGAGATCACAAAGAGAGATATTCCAGTTACTGTATTGATCGGAAGTATTGGTGGTGATGTTTATCCTGAAAGAAGGGACTTGTTGGTCAAATTATTGGATATTGATATCGAATGGCGTATGAATCAAATTAGTGATGGAGAAAGAAGAAGAGTGCAGTTGCTGATGGGATTATTGAAACCTTTTGATTTATTATTGCTCGATGAGGTCACTGTGGATTTGGACGTACTTGTAAGACATGAATTGTTGAAATTTTTAGGTGACGAGACAGTGAAAAGAAATGCCACTGTTATATACCTGACCCATATATTCGATGGTTTAGCATCTTCCAAATTTGTCGAAGGAACTGGAAACTGGCCTTCTCAGATCATCCATTTGAGTGGAGGACAAAAATTGCAAGATTTCAGTGTAAACCAATTGAACTTCTATCCATCTTCTTCCACAAATGACTCCACCAATGAAGGTGAAGTGATTGAGGAAGAGGAGAGGGTTTTGATTCCGAAGACCAACAGTTTACACCCGTTACTGTTGTCCTGGTTGATCAAAGATTTGGAACAGAGAGGTTCAAGAAAAGAAGACAAGACAAGATTGACGTTCGAAGAGTTGGAGAAATTGAATGGATCTAACTATTATGATGCTGATAAAGATAGGGTGACTTCGTACTTCCTGACAACTAGGAGTGTTAATTAAAGCGATACCAAGCAAGTGGTGTGACGATGTTTACCGTACGTCATTTCTCATATCAGGTAGTTAGTTATATAGACATTTAACAGGGCACTAAAATCTGAAAAAAAAAGCTACATCGTACGGTTTATTTTTCCTATGTTATAATAACTATGTCTGTACTTTTTTTTTCAGGTGATTTTTCATTCACCTTAAAAGATGCACGGCATGATAAATGTCTTTCGTTCCCACTATCCAAAAAACGTACGATAGCCTATATGGTGATGAACCTCTTAATTCTTAGCCACCTCTTAGAGTTTATCAGTGTTGTCAAAATACTTCAATGAGGTCGTGTATAATTATTTCCTCAACTTTTTCGTTTAGAAAATCTCGGGTCACGTGCGTCTCCTTTAACTCCAGAAGAGTACCCTTTGTACTCAACCAAATGTGCGCCCAACGGTTTATATCTTTAAATTTTGTTTATGAAATTTTTCTTAATTTACTGCAAAAATTTATATACGAGCATGTAAAAAAAAATCAGGTTTTATTTTTTGTTTGGATTCTGTTGTGAGTTTCGCATTCTATTTTTTTTATATATACGAGAAATAAAAATAAAGCAGAGCATAAATCCAAAAAAAAAAATTCATCAATTCAATATATAAACATCTAAATCATCTTTGTATATAGTTCGAGTGGATTTGTGAAGTATTCATATTTGTGTGCACTTTTGGATTGATATAATACATAACCAAACATGGATTTAGTTCTTGAATTAGCAGATACTTATGTATTTGATCGTGTTTTCGCAACATTACTTCCTTCAACTTTGAGTAATAACGTACCTGTTGGTTTGAAGCGTTACTTTAACAGTGCCAAGTCATCTTCTCCTTTCGGATTAGAAAATCAGTTACTCGAGCAAAACTTGTCATATCAAGGGATTGTTCAAAAAATTTTCAACGACACAACTGAAACATTATCAACCAGGCACATCTACGGGGTCAGTCCTCCTACGTTTGTGCCTGAAAGTGCTTACACTTACGCTTCACTTTTGCCAAGATGTAACATCTTAAGACAACTGATTTCATTATTCATTATAATGACTGTGTTCGGTTGGTTATTATACTTGGGGGTCGCTTCTCTTTCCTATTATGTTGTCTTTGACAAGTCCATTTTCAACCATCCAAGATATTTGAAGAACCAAATGAATTTGGAAATCAACCAGCTGTTGAGTGCCATTCCAGTTATGGTCATGTTGACTGTCCCATGGTTTCTTCTGGAGTTGAGAGGTTATTCCAAATTGTATTTGGGAATCAATGAAGGCACTGGAGGTTGGAAACTGATCTTATGGCAATTCCCAACCTTTATCATGTTTACTGATTGTGGTATCTATTTCATCCACCGTTGGTTGCACTGGCCTTCAGTTTACAAGGCGTTACACAAGCCACATCACAAGTGGATCGTCTGTACTCCTTTTGCATCACATCTGTTCCACCCTGTCGATGGTTATGCCCAATCTTTACCTTACCATTGGTACCCATTTTTCTTTCCTTTACACAAGATTTCATATTTGCTCTTGTTCACATTTGTCAACTTCTGGACTGTTATGATTCACGATGGTGAATACATGAGTAACGATCCTGTCGTAAACGGTGCTGCTTGTCACACCATTCACCACTTGTACTTCAACTATAATTATGGTCAATTTACCACTTTATGGGATAGAATTGGTGGTTCTTATAGAAAGCCAGATCAGGAATTGTTCGATCAAAAACTGAAATACGACAAGAACGTATGGAAGAATCAAGTTAAAAAGATGGAGGTGATTAGAAATGAGTTAGAAGGTGATGCAGATGATAGAGTTTATGGAACAGAAGAGGCTATTTTGAAAAAAAGAAAGGGAATTTAGAGAGAGATTGACATAGAAGGACCGCGAGACTTTAATTATTCTTTCTCTTTTTCTTTCTCTCATCTTCCCATTATTTTTTAATTCCCTTTTAACGATATTTATGAAACACGAGAACAACTTAACTTCTACTTTTAACTCATTGGACACTTTTTTTTGTATAATTTTTACCACTTTGAAGATGTTTCATTCATTTGTTATATCAGAAAAAAGTTATTGATATCTAGTTTGTTCTAGAGAAATAAAATTGAAACAAATTTTGACAAAAAGCAAACATACGTAGCAAAACCGAAAGATCACAAAGGTTGAGTTTCCCTCAATAACCATCTGATTGCCCTCACATCATTGAATTCAGACTCTAATACTGGAATCAACTCTTCTCTCAAATTGTAATTGAATTCATTTATCCATTTGATTTCGTCCTTGGTCAACAAATTCTTATCGATTAAGTTACGACAGAAAGGAACCTTTGTAAGATATTCAAATTTCAAGAACAGCTTCTCATTGAACGTCTCTTTATCACTTTTTACACATAAGATGTTCGACTCTATTCTGAGTCCATATTCACCATCTTTGTAGAAACCAGGTTCATCCGAGATGAAACAACCTGGCTTGATCTCAATATTGGTTCCGATGTAAACAGGTGGTTCATGAACACAAAGGAAAGATCCAATACCATGACCTGTACCATGATTATAATTCAAACCCCACTTCCATAAAGGTGTTCTACATAAAATATCCAACTGGGAACCTGTAGTACCTTCCAAAAAGACTTCCATCGTGAGCAGTAAATGGCCTTTGAGAACCAAGGTATAGTTACGGATCTGTTCCTTGGTTGGCTTTGTGAAATGGAAAGAACGTGTTATATCAGTTGTACCATCAAGATACTGAGCACCTGAATCACAGAGGTAAACCTCATCGGGATCAATGATATCTGATTTCTCTGCTGTTGGTGCATAATGGATAATGGCCCCATTAGCACCTGTGCTTGAGATGGTATCGAAGGATAAGCTCTTGTAATATGGTAACTTAGATCTATAGTACTCACATCTTTCCAGCAGTTGCCATTCATTGATCACTTCACCTTCGACTACCAACAGAAATTCCAACCATGAGAAATAACGAGCAAGCGCGATACCATCTTTAAATTGCAGGGACCGAGCACCAGCGATTTCTGCCTCGTTCTTGATACTTTTCATCTCCGAAATCAATGATCTTGAAATTTTTGGGTTCAGCTCGTTCATTAACAGTAACGATGGATTGGTTGGACCCATCAGATTTTTAAATTCCCCAACATCGTTCCAGAATTCTTTATACGGTTTGATGGTCAAGTTATCAATGGTCTTCAAATAGGCCATTGTCTTGTCATCGATTTTGCAAGCGTCAATATAAAGGAAGACTTTCTCGAGACTGACAATTGCATAGGAGAAGAAAACAGGATTGAAAGAGACGTCGTCGCCCCTCAAATTGAAGAGCCAGGCTATATCATCTAAGGCAGCTATGATAAGAGAGTCAACTTTCTCTTCCTTCAAAATTTCTCGAACTTGTTCAACCTTGTCGTTCGTATGAATCCCACTGAATTTTATGTCAAGTTCATATACCATCGAGCTTTCGAAAAAAGGCCTTTCACCGTTGGAATCCCAGATCAAGTCAATCAAGTTTTGGAAAATGGGTTCGAATTTCAAACCTTTGACCTCACTCTTGGAAAGCAACCATTGGGCACTTTTGTTATTGATCAATTTAGGATCGATGGAGATTTTCTTGGAATATGTGTTTTGAGCACTTTTGTCGATGGTCCATTGCTGCCAAGTAGGATAAGAAGGCACAGTCAGTTTCAAAAGTGTCCAGTTTTCATCCAATTGTTGCTCTGCCTGCAAATAGTACCTACCATCAGTGGATAATGCTGCCTCTCCGGTCAATTTGACAGGATCCGTCAAAGTCACCACCGCTATTCCGGCAGATCCAGTGAACCCAGAGATATATTGACGTCTATGGTCTTTCGTGGCGGTGTACTCACTTTGATGCTCGTCTTCGGATGGTATGATATATACCCCAATACTGTATTTCAGCATCAATTCTCGTAATTTCCTCAACCGAGAACTGGTGTCAACTTTAGCAAACATCAACTTGTCTTCCAAAGTGGCCTCATAATCCGATTCAAGATCCGATTCAATTCCTTCAATCTCATAGTCTGAGTCATGGACGATATCAACATCGCTGTAATCGGTCATGAACCTATCGAATTTTTGAAAATGGGCTTCATCGTGATATTCCACTTGGCTTGATAAAGTTATGGGCCCTGTGCTCTCCTTTCTGCTTGATCTGAAAAACCTGGCAAATGGCAAGCAGGAAGAACTCCGCTCAGGTGAATGTACTCTTCTCACAGACATTTCGCTTTTGTATTTTTTATCTTCGGTATAGCACAATACTATAAATTTTGATCCCGAATAATTAATTTTATAGTTGCATTTTCATTTATTTTTATACTGCGGGAGCCCCAGCCAGTTGGCTCCAGATTCCCTTGCCTCCTTTGACAAACTTGGTTGCCAAATGCACGATAGGCGGACTTTTTCTTTTTTTTCTTTGAGAGCCTTATCTCCAGAAGGATTCAATATGCAGCGCCTTTTGATGTCGTGCATCAGGTTGAAAACCATTTACGAGCGCTGCTCACGTGACCGGATTTTAGGGGGTGATATGTTTGATTAATGCAATCAAGGGAATGGTTGATTCATGGGACTTGAATGGCTTTTTTTTTCCGAGCAAGGTCAGCTCAAACAGATAAACGGATGTTTCTGATGTTTCTTTCCCGTTCTGTGCCCTAAGTCTGAAACTTCAATTTTCGACCAATCATTGTCTTGACCTTATTAGGAAATAAAAGAGGGTCTCTACACCACCTTTCATATCCAACGTATATTGAAAGTGGTACTATGCTATTTATTATAGAACAATAGTAATACTTGCCAAATAATATATAAGGCCGCAACGGTCTAAGTAATCAAACTCTTATCCATCTCCAAGTAAAGTTTCAACTTCGAAATGGTACTCATAAGTTTATTCTACGTTTTCTTGTTACTCAGTACTGTGGAATTTTCACAAGCCTCACCAATTGGTAAACTTAGCAATGGTAGAAATCCCAAAGTCAAATTTTCAAAGCGATATTCTACTACGAGATCCTCCACGAATTTGCAAAAGAGGGAATATCCTGTTGGAGAGCTGTATCTTGTCAATGGATATGTTTCCTACTTGGTAACTGTTGAGGTTGGTACCCCAGCTCAAGAACTAGTGGTTTATGTGGACACAGGCTCTGCAGATTTGTGGTTTCAGACCCCGGCTTCTTTAGATTGCTCAACGTCCTTATACTCGAATTACACTAGCTGTAATTCGCTCGGGGTATCTTATTTTGTTGCACTGGAATCCTCAACTATTAAGTATAGCAGCAAACGATTTCTTATGGACTACGAAAGTGGATATCAGGTCACAAGTGGCACCTTTGTTAGTGACAGAGTATCAATTGCCGGTTTAAGGGTACCAGATTTAGTCTTTGGGCTCTCTTATTCCACAAATAATGTCGACAACTCATTTTTGGGTTTGGGTAAAGAGTCTATAGAGTACAACCAAGACATTGGGATCTATCCTAATTTCTTGACCCGGATCTTCAATGAGGACTTGATAGACCACAAATCCTTTGCGATATACTTGGAAAGTCAGTTCAGTGATGGGGGTTGCATCCAGTTCGGAAAAATAGATCCAAATGATTATCAGGGCGAATTAGTAGGGCACAAGTTGGTCTCCGAATCGGAATACTTCATCCAAAGCAATGGGACTTTTTTTGGAGATCAGCAGATAATGGGAGATGAGAGGGTGCTTATAGATACGGGCAGTACAGTGATGACGATACCGTCATCTGCGTTGAAGCTGATAGTAAATGAACTTAATGCCACTTGGAACTCTGATCAGGCGGCATACCAAGTAAATTGCCTTGACTATAACACCACGGCTCCCGAATTGATCTTCAAATTTGGAGACCAGTTGATAACTGTTGGTCCTCTGGAGTATTTACTCAACTATAACATCGGGGCAAACGGACAAACCGAGCAAGTGCAAGATTCCGAAGGCAACGATATGTGTTTACTAGGGTTCGACTATGACGATACTGTGATTCTAGGTGACAATTTCATCAGGTCTGTGTATGCGGTGTTCGACTTGGAAGAGGATACAATCTCATTGGCTCAAGGGAAATGGGTTACAGCAAGCAGCAGTACCGTTCCAATTCTGTCATTGAGCGCAAAAATCAAATCTGAGCATACCGTTTTGATACAGACAAGTTTTATAGGATCTGGTTTTCTGTCAAGTTTCCCAATGTCTCCAACTTCCACTGCCAAGACAATAATGACAACTAGTGCGCCCACAAAAACGACGATCCCTCAAAACTCTGCAAAGCCAAACAAAACTCCCAACACAGACCCTCAAACTACTGCGGCCAGATCTGAGTTGGGGGTATTTTTTCACTCATCCACATTTTCAAACACCCCCAATTTCGAACAAAACACATCTGCGGTTGACTCAAAAACTGAATTGGATTTTCAAACAAGGGCGAGTTGGTCTGAAACAGTTGCCACTACTACTAGTGCGTTTGATCCAACTATTAGTACCGGGACATATCGATTACCTTCTGACAGCGACCTCACAGGCAGCAGGTTTCTCATCAGTCAGTCAACATCAATCTCGAACCTGGGAGATCGAACAAGTTTTGAGACTGCTAGCTCACAAATGGTTGTGGGATCTTCAACAACATCTGACACTGTCACTCCATCAGTTGCAGTACAAACCTTCTCTAATATAGGCTCAAGATGTCTCCCTATAAAGGTCTCACTTGGTCTTATAGCAGTGCCGTTTCTCCTATATTGACGTTCAACTTGACTGCAGCCTCTATTTGTTTTGCCTGCGGTCATCTTTTGACGTATTTTTTTTTTTCGTCCCTTTGCTACTGCAACAGATTTTTTTAGAGATCTTACATAGAATTTAGAACTTGATTTGAAGATATTTGATGTAGGTATATTATTGCTAAAAATAGTTATAACTATAAAAAACTTCAGACGTAATTGATTCGAGAAGAAGTCGAATCTGGTCATTCAAGGTATCTCTATTGTGGATGCGTGCGATTATTTTGTTTGGAACGATGTAGAAATTGGTATAATGTAAAAGACCTGATCGGTAGGTGTGGAAAAAGGAAGAGAAAAAAAGGGCAAGAATTGCAAGTTTTGTGGTGGGGTAGTGACAGGGCAAGAAATATATGTATGTATAAGAAATTGAAATAATAAAAAAAAGAGAAACACAAATGTAACGAGAAAATTGAACAGCAAGACAAGCTAGTGAAAATATTATCAACTGTACAAGCGATCAAAAAAGAACGCAAGACTTATCATGATTCAGGACTATTCAAAAATTTGTGGATGGTGCGACCCTACTGCTGCCTCTATACGTATTACCTACTAATTCGTCTACATCGTAACCTTCATTATTCTGTGCCAGAAGTTCTCCAGTATGACTCAGAGAGTCACCAACGATATCTTCGTTCTTGGAGGAGCTCAACGAATCGTTGGGCGAGTGCTGGGAGTTCATTGAGGATCTGGATCTCTTTCTGTAACCGAACCAGTAAGCCAAGAAGGCAAGCACAATCAAAAATGGTACTACTATACCAACCACACACCCAATGATCACTTTATCTTTATGACTTAAACCACTTCCAGATGAGTTGGAGTCCTTTGAAGAGGTGGATAAGGAAGGAGAAGGAGTAGACGAAGATGACACCGAAGATGCTGCCAGGGTGACAGTGACAGTGACTTGTTGATTATCAGAATTGGTGGACAAGGAAGTGTAGACCGATGCGGAAGAAAGCAGATTTGAAGACTCAGCCGAGGAGGACGTTGGGGTAGATGATGTGATTGGCAGCGATGAAGAAGATGCCGAGGAGGAGAATATGGATGACGTGGCCACCGAAGAAGTTATTGGAACTGACGAGGATGTTGGGGAAGATTCTGAAGAACTCAGGACACTTGAAGTTGTCAGTGATGAGGATGAAGGTGAGGATGAAGATGAAGATCTCACAGATGAGGAGGATTTTGTAGATTTGGAAGATGAAGTTGGGGCCGACGATGGTGATGAAGATGATGTGATTTCTTCAGAAGAGGATGGAGAAGATGAAGGCAACAAGGAAGATGTGAACAGCGAACTGGATGGAAGGAAGCTCGAGAAAGCTGTTCCATTACTTGAACTCAGATTGTCTCCCAATGAGTTATTATCTTCGTCGTCATCATCATCTCTCTTGGCAAACAATGGAGATTCTCCATGTAGTCTTTGAGCCTTTTCGATGATACTCCTGGCTCTTAATATGATACTTGTTTGATCGGCCTCTATCTGGGTCTCGTTCAGTCTGGATTCTTTGAATTTGAAGCTGAGTGATGCAGAATTCAAATCAGATACATTGAAGTCAATAAACGAGAGTAATGACAACGATAGTATACTGATAAAGAGGAACAAGATCACTTTGAATCGACTTGTTGTGATCATTTTGCTGTTGATTGATGAGAACTGTTGAAAATGCAATAAAAACAATGACCGAAAGACCTCAAGATAACTCTATGGGAATTTTTGCTCACTCTTGAGTAAAGGAAGCTGAGTTAGATCTAACTTTTCTATGAAAAAGAACTGATATCAATTCCTAATGGTCTTTATTTGAAGCTTGAGAAGACGTCCCTAATTCCTTGATATATAGTTTTTGATCTTTTGATGTTTTTCGATCGTACTATCAGCGCCTACTCTCCAGATTCAAACACACTTCTCTTTAACTATAAAGAAGTAGAGTTAGGAGAAAAAAATTTGTTTCCAACTTTTTCTAAATTTTCTAAATTTTCTAAATTTTCTCTTCTTTCTCTTTTTTTGACCCACCTGTTTTTTTTAACTCAAACCATGCAAGCTATTACACCGCACTCACATTTCTTTTTCTAAGCCCACTGGAGGTTTTTTCAAGGAATGCAAGGAAAAAAATTAAAAAAAAAATTGCTATAAATAAAGAGTCACGAGAATGAGAAACTGAACCTGATACATTTTGATTACTTGTACCATAGTGATTAAGATTTTTAACAGTTGTCAAGGTATTTTGAAACTGCAGAGTTACCGAGGTTTTCGATAATTTTTCAAATATTCTTTATTCCAAAATATATATACCACATATAATATCGTTCAATTCATCTGAAGGGGGTGGGTTATAGGAGTCTCCTCCGGTTTATGACTTCAAATCTCACTTAAACTCCGGTCATCTGCCTTCGGATGTGGGTTATATAAATTTCTATTATAACTTTATAACTTTATTTTTTTTTTTCACAACGAAAAATCTATATTACGTAAAGACACATGATACTAACCGTTTTTTTTTTGATTTTTTTTTTGTATAATTTTCTTTCTCGTCTCTCTGTTTTTCCCATTTCCCCCTTTTTCAAGGTGAACATTTTTTTCCGTTCCAGATTCGGACTTATTAGCGTTGTAAAGATGCTCCTGGGTTATTTCTCCTTCCGAGTTCTGAGTGCGAGTCATTTGAGGCGTTGTCTATCTGGACCTCGGTGGTTCTGTCTCTGTTTTTCTCATCAATTTGGATAACCAGTCCTTCCTCATCCTCTTCAGCATAGATATCGTTATGGTTCGTCAACTTGATACTTTTGACGAAAAACATCAAAATCACCATCGGAGCCATAGCCCCTAAACCTGTCCAACCAATGATCTGAACTGTCTCACGGTACAGTTTGGCAATTGCATCCCTTTCTGGAGTTCCCTTCTTGTAAGACAAAGCCACGGTTAAACTCTTGTAAATTTTCTTTGCATTGGAGCGTTCAGATTCAGGTAAGTACTCATTCAATTTCTTCAAAACCAAAGAGTTCCAAACTCCACCTGAAATACAGGATCCAATCAATGAACCCACACTTTGAAATGCAAAGAAGAAAGCAGTCGACATTGGAATACCATTCGTACCTGCCACACCTTGCATGATAACGACCAAACCACTTTGATAGAAACCTCTTCCAAAACCAATGAATACTTCCCCTGTATAAAGCAAGGCCTCTTCAGCAACACGGCCATCTTTGTTTACAAAGTAGGCCAATAATCCATGCCCCAAAACAGCGAATGGTACGCCAATGAGAACATATAATTTTGACAATTTCGTGTACTTCATAAGAACACCAACGACAACGGAGAAGATATTAATTGTAGCCTTCTTGGCGTCGTCTATTCTTGCGGCCTCCCCAACAGTGAAATAACCACTCACTTGTAACGTTGTCTTGAAGTATGTAGCGAAAGAACTGTTTGCAAGGAGATCTAAAGCTAACATGAGACACGAAATGGCAA
The DNA here is from genome assembly GCA_024271865.1 of Nakazawaea ambrosiae. NCBI lineage: Eukaryota > Fungi > Ascomycota > Pichiomycetes > Alaninales > Pachysolenaceae > Nakazawaea > Nakazawaea ambrosiae. The sequence goes on from JANBXG010000001.1 coordinate 118,266, forward strand.
TTGTAGGGTTTGTTAAAGACTGTGGTTCGACAAAAGATTGTTTTTTCAACAAGTCACTGATACGTCTTGAATTCCAGGTACCGAAAACGATAAGTAAAGTAGCACCAACACATAACATGGCAATCAACTTAGCCTCGTGCCATCTGTAAGAACTTTGAGTACCTGTTAAAGTTAAAGGAACGAACAACAATGCCATACCAGCAATGAAAAGGCAGCCACCAATGATATCCACCTCCTTGAAAAGCATATAATAAGCTCTTGTGTACCATTTACCTTCTGGAAGATTTTGCAAAATAGCAAGAACTTTTTGTTCACCAGTCTGCTTGGCACGCCTATCCAAATAGTACATGGTTAATGTCAAAGGAACTGTAGTTGCAGCTAAACATATCGCCCAGATACCGTAACCATATCTCCAAGTCAAATGGTCAATGAAAGCATCTTGTAAGAGTGTACCAACATATAAAGCTGGCACAGCAGCAACAGCATCAGGAAGTTGCAACCAAAAACCTCTGTTGATCAAAGAAGTGGTCTGAGCTATAAAAACTTGCTGGAAAACTCTGTAGCCCACTTTACCAATAGCATAAAAAATTTCAGCACAGATATAAGTTTGGACGTTTTGACAAGCAGCATAAAGGACATAGGCCAAGGTATAAATCATCACGGAGATACCAAAACCTTCTGATCTTCCCAAGAAATCAGCCAATTTTCCTAAGATGGGATAGGAGACAATTGCAGTGATCTTGTAGACGACAGCTGCTGTTGCGATCAAAGAATGAGCATTAAACAGGGATGTGGCATAACTATCCAACCCTGAAGTTGACTGATTGGAAAAATTCTCGACAAAAGCAGTGAAAATCAAGACAGTGTATGCGATTATCAAGAGCTTTTTAGTCCATGCCTGTTTGTAGATCTCCTTGTTCCACTCTCCGGTTGGTTCGACTTCTTGAGTAGTCACCTCAGGAAAGCTTTCTTCGTCGAAGCTTTCAGAGTTTTTTTTTGAAACAACTCCCTCTTCGGTCGAATGTGTCTTTTGAACACTAAGTTCGCTGGTGGAATCTTTTCTCAGAGTCATATTAGTCTGAGGATATGGTAGAGAGGACTGGCTTGAGGTACGAGAGGGAAGTCTTTTTTTTTACATTATTAGATCAAGTATTTATATCGATCTACTGATCGAATCGATAACGCAAAAAAAATTAATTTCATGCATATCGTTACACTTATTTTGTCGATTTTTTTCAAAAAAAAGGTTTGGATTTCTTGTCGCCCGACTTCATTCGAAGCAGTCAGTACGGTAATTTGCAATCATTTCCTAGTGGTACCGTTCCAAGAAGATCGCCCGCATGCTTTAAAGCATTTTCACATCCGATCAACCAACCCCCTTTTTTTGAAATATGCACATGAGATGTTAAAGTTAACAGGCAGACAATAACCGTTTTTTTTTTACACAGCTAGGGATGGTACAGTCCCTCTTTTCGCTAATTTTCCACTACAGATTGCTCGCTTGGCACTAAAACCCAATATTCTTCTTGGCATTGTCGCTAACAAAGAGAAAAAATTACGTAGGATTGTTGAAAAATTTGGCGCTTGATGGCTTGCAACTATAGAAAGCTGACTAGAGTTTTGGGCCCGATATCTTCAGCATACGCAATGACTGCCTATTTAAGTTTGCAAAGTCCACAATTTAACAATAAGCCAAGTCTTATATTTCAGGCAGGAGTAAATCTTATGGAAAATCTTGATTTGTTCTTGGTTCACAATTGAAGGTCTAGGAGGTACCGGGATTGCATTTACACAGGGGTAGATATACTGATTGGTATTATACATGTATATGAATTTTCAACCGTTAAATCAATAAAGCCGAAAAAAAAAAGTCCGAAAAAAGTTCTGAAAGCTTGCATCAAAAGCTCAATAAATAAAGGCAAACGACTATCTATACACTATTCAAGCCACATTAGACACTTAATTTGGCCTCCTTTTCATTGATGTGTTGAGCGTAAGGCTTCAACAGTTCAGCAACGGTCTTTGTAACGAATTTTTCAGTTTGTTGAGGAGCTCTTCCAACAAATGTTGATGGGTCCAACAAAGTGTCCAAATCGGTCCAAATAGGTTCAAAGAACTTGGTGTTGGTGATTCTTTGGATCAAATCGTTGTCACCACCTTCTTCTTTCACAACGGCAGCCAGCTGATGAGACAAGACTCTGATTTCTTCGTGGACATCTTGTCTCGAGGCACCTTTCTCAACCATGGCCATAATGATGTTTTCAGTGGCCATGAATGGCAATTCAGATTTGATTCTTCTCTCAATGACTTTAGGATATACTACCAAACCGGACGTGATGTTCAACAAAGTCGACAATAAGATATCGGCAGTCAAGAAAGCAGAAGGTAATGATATTCTTCTGATGGCAGAGTCATCCAAGGTTCTTTCAAACCATTGAACAGATGCTGTTTGGAAGGCATCGTTGTATAAAGAACCAAGGTGTCTTGCCAAGGAACACACTCTCTCTGATCTCATTGGGTTTCTCTTATAGGCCATAGCACTCGAACCGATTTGAGATTTCTCAAAAGGTTCTTCGATTTCTTTCAAATTGGCTAACAATCTGATATCAGTGGCCATCTTGTGCAGAGTGGCACCCAAGGACAGCAATGGGGCCAAACAATCAATGTCGATCTTTCTGGAATATGTTTGTCCAGTACATGGATATGCATATTTAAAACCCAACAACTCGACAACTTTCTCATCCAATTCTTCAACTTTGTCGTGGTCACCATGGAATAAAGACAAGAAGGACAGTTGAGTTCCCGTGGTACCCTTCACACCTCTCAAACCTAAGTCGTTTCTGGCTCTTTCCATATTTCTCAAATCCCATAACATTTCTTGGATCCACAAAGTGGCTCTCTTACCAACGGTGGTCAATTGGGCTGGTTGGAAGTGGGTCCAACCTAACACTGGCAAGTCTTTGTATTCTAAGGCAAATTTGGATAATCTGTTGATGACGTTGACCAACTTAGGTATCAAGACATCGTAGGCGTCTCTCAAGAAAATCAAGTCAGCGTTGTCTGTGACATAACATGAAGTTGCTCCCAAGTGGATGATACCAGCGGCAGCAGGACATGTCTTACCAAAAGTATGGACATGGGCCATGACATCATGTCTTACAATGGCTTCTTCCTTCTTGGCATCTTCGATTTCTTCATCGGTGATGGTCAAGTGTTTCTCCATTTCTGCGATGGCCTGATCGGTGATCACACTTAATCCAACTTCTTTCTCAGCCTTGGCTAAGGTCAACCATAATTTTCTCCAAGTAGAAAACCTGTTTCTCAAGGAGAAGATAGCGCTCATCTCATCTGAGGCGTATCTTGAAGACAATGGAGTAGAATATTTATCGTTGTCTGACATTTCGGATCGATAGGTAGTAGTCAAGGAATGTTCTAGTTTTGAAATCGAAACAATTTTTCAACGCAATTGAATTTTCTACACCAGCTGATAACAGTTTTATCTGGTTTTATTTATAACACGAGCAGTAATGATAATTTTTTTTTTTCTTTCTCATCTGAAAAATTCAATATCTGATTTTGATTGATTTTGACTCTTCTTTTTTAACTCTGCCCCTAACTTGGGCTGCCGGACGGTGTTAGGGGCGGTATAGTTATTCCTTTTTTTTTCTTTCTTTCTTTTTTATTGGAAACTTCCGAAAATCTCACTGGCTTTTTTAGGGCTGAGCGGGAACTCTTTTCCTTTCTCAAATAAAACATTTAATACCTGTCCACGGACTCTTTTTGAGAGGTTACTCAATCCATCAACTTGAATCCAGTAGAGAGATTTGCTCCTGAGTTCTAGATCAAAATGCCAATTCCATTCCAATTAACCAAAGAACCAATTTACGATCACTGCTTCAGTTACGACCGTCAAATTTTAGCCATCACTAAGGACAATGTAGCTGAAATCTATGACGTTTCTTCAAAAGTGCCAAAATTGATCACTTACTTGAAAGACCATGATAAGAAAATCACTGCCATTGATATCAGCGCCGATGGTAAGATCTTGACTTGTTCAGAAGACCGTAATCTGATCGTTTATAACCAGGTCAACGGTATTTACAAGCCTTCATTGGTCTTGTTGAGAATCAACCGTGCTGCCACCGTTGCCAGATGGTCACCAAATGGTCAAAAATTTGCTGTTGGCTCCGCTGACAGAATCATTGCCGTTTGTTACTTTGAAGAGGAAAACGATTGGTGGGTTTCCAAGCATATCAAGAAACCAATTAAGTCAACTATCTTGTCTTTGGACTGGCATCCAAACAATGTTTTGTTGGCAGCAGGATCCACCGATGGCCATGTCAGAGTCTTCAGCAGTTTCATCAAGGCTGTTGATCTGAAACCTCTGCCAAGTGTTTGGGGTGAAAGATTGCCATTCCAGACCTTGTGTTTGGACTTCTTCCAGTACGGAGGATGGATCCATGACGTGAAATTTTCCCCAAATGATGCTTCATTCTTGGCCTATGTCAACAACTCCACTTTGAACGTCATTTATCCATCCAGCTCTGGTGATATCTCAAGACCGGATGCGTTCTACGAGGTCAAGACCTCATTCTTAGGTTTCAACTCGTTGATATTTGCCAATGATTCAACCATCATCACTGCCGGTCACGATTACCATCCAATCGTATTCCAAGGTAACCTGCAACAAGGATGGGCTTACTCTTCCTCAATAGACGATCCAAAGGACATCCGTCCGCAAAAAATCATCAGTGTCGAAGAAGAAGATGAGATCAATCAAAGAGATGCTTTGAATATGTTCAGACAAATGGATTTGAAAGGTGTGAAGACCAGTGAGAAATTTTTGAAGACCATTCACCAAAACTCTATCACTAAGTTGAGACCATACTCTGTCCAAGAATCACAAGTTGTTTCATTTTCCACTTCAGGTAATGACGGAAAAGTGGTTATATTTGATGTTTGAGATAGAATTAGAAACTAGCTAATGCTTTGAAGTATATATTATGATGTATATTTAAGAACAAATAAAAAGAAAGATGAAAAAACTCCTATATGTAATCATAACCCACGCTTAACAAAATCAAATCCAGTTGATTCAATAATTCGATCCCAAAGATGAAGATGTTTCGTTATCGTCTATACCATCTTGCATTTCGATATCTTTATTATTGTTATCTTCTGAATGTGGGTTAATATTGCCATTATTCATGTTCATCTTGGTCTGTAAAAACAACGAATATACACTTCCCTTGAATAGAGTAAATACTAAGGATAATTTTGTTTCTAAGATTCTCAAATTATCGGATAACTGTTGGCTATTGAGGTTTTTCAATTTGTAGATCTGTGATAGTAAATGCTGTAACAAGGACAGTAACTTGGCATATTCTTGTAGTATTTGGTTTTCCAAGGGTGTCACCAAAGTTGAATCGATTTGATATTGGTCTTGTGCGAGTAATGACATAGTGATAATGGGGTTTGATATTGGATTTTGGATCGGGATCTCGTCGATTGATCTGGTTCTTTTATTTGAGAGATGAAACTATGATCTTCAGTGGGATTGGGCAATTCAGGCGTGATCCACAGATATAAATATCGTAATGAACTGTTATACTTGATCGTTTATTTATGTGTTTTGTGTTTTTTTATTACGCGTGAACATATTTTTTTTTAAATTTAGCTCTGGCTGATTTTTTTAGTGATTTTTCACTCTCATCTTATTTTTGAAAAGCTCTTTTTCTTCGCTCACTTGTTCACTGCGAAGTGTGTACTCTAGTAAAGAATGGTCCTCGGCAATGAAGATTCATGATCTACAAGCAAGGATTGCGAACGGCAATAAATGCAGCATATTCGAAAGGAAACTGAAGCTCTAGTACCTTGACGAGCTCATCGTATTTTTTTGTTTTTTGAGTTTTTAAATATTCAGAAGTGAAAATGTAAAGTTGAATCTGCAATTAAGTTAGCTATTGATTTATATAATATATATTATTTGATTCAAAGTGGCTCGACAACGATTGTAGGAAAGTACCGAAATCATTGAGCAATACCATTGAAATAACGCAGAACAGCCTACTAATAGAACATAACAAATCAATTATAACAGAAACTATTCATACACAACTTCACACACTCTGTCTAATAACACCCCCAATCGCCTGATTGCCGGCTTAATACTTTTCAAATACACTACTATCGGGCTCTTGGACTTCTCTCGAATATAAAAAAATAGGCTTATGTATGCAGTGTTTATTTTTTTGAGCAACTGAAATTCTTAAAATTCTACCACTAAGAAAAAAATTAAATTGAAAAAAAAGCCAGTACTTTTAATAGAATTTCAACTGTGATCTTCATCATCTACGAGTCAGTTTTTCCTGTTGAAAATTTCTAGATTCAATTGAATACCAATTCAGCGGTGGGTCTGTTGTCCTTTAACTAGATCATTGAACAATAATCACGCAGAAAAATGAACGGCTCTGCGAAATTGAATGACGGGGTTGCTCTTGCCAAGGATCAGGCGACGGCTGTTGCAAACTCAATTCCATTGAGTAACGGTGCCTCTGGAAATCAGCAAGTCAATGGCTCAAATGGAGTATCACAACAAGCTCCCTCCACACCAGTTCAACAAAAGACTCTGGGTTTCCCTCAATCGGGTCCTCAAACTCCAACAACCCAACAATCATCAACCAAACCTCAACATGCATTCAGAGTGAAAGCAGCTGGACAAGCCGTTGCTCCATCAACTCCTAGTGCCCAAACACAAGCACAGCAAGAACCAAGAGCTCAACCTCAAGCATCACATCAGCTGAATCTGGCTGTCAAAGGTGGATCACTTCCAACGAAACCACCAAAGATTGTCAAGAAAAGATTGAGAAAGATAGAGGCCAAGCCAAAACTGTACGACAAGATTCTGTGGCTCGCCGGTCATGGACTTTGTATTGCTGGTTCCTTGATATACTCTTTCTACTACTTCACATTGAGGAGCCACAAATCATGGGTCTCGGTGTTGAGTTATAGACTTGCATTTTTAGGTGTTGTTGTAGCTTACACCGTCAGCTTGGTCAACCTGTTTGGTAAAATCCCACCTTCGTATTTTACTCTTTTAACCACCGAAAATTTCCAATACTTGACATTGGCTGGTGTTTGGTTCTTCAACAGATCAAGTTTCTTCAAGATTTTACCATACACTTTGATCTCAATTTTGCACTTGAGCACCCTCTTCAAAGTAAAACCCGTCTTGAAATTCGATCATTACTTCAAGGAAATTATTGTCTATGATGAGTTATTTTTGTTCGTCTTGTTATTCTTCGATACCTTGTTGATGAGAGGTACTTCCGGATATGCTTTAGTGGTGTTCACCTTATTCTATTCGATGAAGGTCGTTTTCAACGACGAAACCAAAGGTTTGGTCTTTTCAGTCATCATCAAGGCCGATGGTGTCTTGTCCAAACAAAAGAACCCAAAGGTACAAAGTTTATGGCACGATATCAAGTCTTTTTTCTTGAAAAAGAAAGAAAGAGCTGAAGCTTATAACTTTCAAATCAAAAAGGAGTAATTTATATATTCTTTACTCTATATATGACATTAACAAGAACCCAGATTACGGTTAATGAGAGTATTTTCATGAACTACGACACTTTGAGGTAAAGAACTTAGTTTCTTTCTACATTTTTTTTTATATATGTATTTTTTATTTTATTATGTGTATTATCTATGTAACTAAATCAACGAGACAAGAAATTTGAAGTTAGTTTTTGTAATATGGATACTGTATCTTTCAAAGGATATCTCGAATTAACAAAATTTCAGATTTGAGCTTTGGTAAGTTGGTTATCTTCACGGAAAATTTTGGTTCAGAAGCAGAACTGAAAATAAGTTTTATCATCATGTTAAGTTAATTCGAAGCGATCCTTTTCATGGTTGAATAATGAACATACCTTTTTTTTTTGTAATTGACTAATACTTATGATGCAATTAAATCATCTCTGTAAAGAGATCAGTTAGTAACAAGGTACTTGAATGGGTGAACAAAATGTGATGTTGTCACCACGGATTCCAAAACAATCAAATGTGTAAAAAAAAAAAATAAAATCACAACAAGTGTGTATATATAATCAGATGGTGATGCATGTGTTAATCTGGTACATCTCGAAATTCACCGATTAGAAAAGTTTGTGAAAACTATTCATCATATTAAAAAGGGGAACATATCTATTTTTTTGGAATCGACATCATAACCAACTTCAAGTTGGTTTAGTTTTGAGTCTACATACCTTCACTATTGGGATTGGAATCCAGTTAGTATCGCGACTTGAAATGACAAGTGATTGTTTGTCAACCAACCCTACCTTATGAAATCTCCAATTATTCTCTATCAAAATAAACAAAGAAAATATGAAAATATGATGAATAGTGATCATAAACGAAGAATTCCTAACTTATTTTTTAGTCCTGCATATACATCCTCAGTTATAAAAGTTACATCAATTATTTTAATCATTTTATATTCATCTGATTCATATCAAATGAAGATAATTGGAACACAAGGTGAAAAGGTGGGCAAATAATATGATGAACTTACTTTCTTTCGATTTAAAAAGAGTTTCTCTTTCTTGAATAAAACGCCTGTCTTACTCAAAAGTGATCTCTCTTAATAATAATCCATATTCTTGAGTTGTTCCAGTTTGTTTTATTCAATAACTATTCAAGTTGGATGATATAAATAATCACAATTTATAGAAAAAAGAGAAGAAAATTTTTTTCTTGAGTACAATTTTTCACTATCTATGGAGGGAAAAAGTGAAGCCAAAACGTGGAAAGTTGAAAATTTATTAGGGTTAAGATGAAAGAAAATCAAAATGAGAGGAGAAATAGTGAGAAACGGGTGAAACACGATATTCAATTGGGGTTTTATTGGGAGACGATTGCGATTCAAAGAGGAACCTGAACATTTTCTCTCTCTCTTCAAAACTACATGTTCTCTACAATCAGTAATACAAGATGATAAACTTCATTGAATTATAAGTTAAAAACTAATATGTGTATAATATATAAGCTTTCGTTTTAAATTTACTCAGAAGCAGTAGCTCTTGTGTAAATCTTTTGTTTGGATGATTTCAAGACTGGTTTGATGACACCATCACGTTCCAAGTGTTGCAAAGCAACTCTGGCCAAAGAACCACCAATCTTCAATCTGTCAACTAAGACAGAGACAGAAACGAATTTGTAAGTTGGGACTTCCTTGAAGATTCTGTCGTATTTTTCTTGGTCTAAGACAACTAAGTGTTGAGCCTTGTCCTTGACCTTACCCTTGGACCACTTCTTCTTGGACTTCTTACCACCGGCCATGGCGGCGGCAGCTTTAGCAGCTTTAGATTGTTGAATCTTTGGTGGCATACTATATAAAAAAACATGTTAGTAAAGATTATTTCGAATATCTAATATCATCAGTTATCCAATTTTGGTCTCATGGTTGGTTAATTTTGTGGCTTTTGAAACGTGAAAGCTTTCCGTTTCCTCTTCTTCTTCAGTTTTTTCATGCTCCAATTCCATCTGTGTGACAAATTCAAATTTTGATTATAACCTCTGGTGATCAGCTGGACTTCACAGGAATGAAATACGATAACATATTCTACTCTGTGATACTCGAATGGATCCATTTCTTATTATTCTATGCATATTGCATTTGGTTTCATTGAATCACTTTTCTCAAGCTACAGATACCACCATGTTCTCGGATTACTTTTTACTTCAAACACACAAAAATTAATTCCATAGACTGAAAATGATACAGCACACGATAATGACATGCCTTTGATGACTTTATTCCCAATGGTAGGTATATGATATTACTTACTTTAACTGTTAATGATACCTTTAATTCTGGTAGTAAAAAAATCAAAAAAAAGTATGAGAGTTTTTTTTTTATTAATTTTTTTTTTCTCTTTAAACAAGAGAGAAAAAAAACAAGAAAAAGTTTTTGTTCAACAAACAAAATTTTATGAATGTGCGTGCACGACTAATATAGCCATTTTTGAGACTGCGCGCCTTTATAGTGAAATCTCTATGCAGAGTCCCAGTAGTTAACTTTTCTTGATAGGTGGTTTTTTTTGGACTCTCACTCATAATTATGTTAAGAAGAAAAAAAATTAGAGGTATAGAGATTCCAAAAAAGTAAAAAGTTGTGACTGCGTTGTAGAAATCTAGTTTTTCCAAAGGGTAGAAAGACCTACAAGGAATCGGCAGAAGCTTGGTCTCAACTCAAACATCATAACACCACTTATACTCCCACGTCTGGGAGCCCCAAAAATACAACCTGAGTTCGAAATGGCTTTGTTTGTTTGTTTGTCTGCTGTGGTTAGTGTTGAAATTTGTTTCAAGTGTGTGTTGCATCTATCTTGATTATATCTTTGAATAATCACCACAAACTTGGGAAAATGTCAGGTAAAAGAAGAGCTTTAGAACAGCTCACTGATAGAAATGCTGATATAGAAAGTGACGATGAACAGCCAACTGGATCAGTTCAAGCCTCAGCTGAAGTGTTATCTAGAAGAAAGATTTTGAAGCCAAGATCTTTTAAGGCTTCCCTTGGCGGTGCTGCAAGTACTGCTGCTCCATCGAATCCATTCGGATTCGGTTTGAATCACCTGGCACTGGCTCCAATTGCAAAGACCAATGGTCAGACTTCATCCTCTGTTGATAAGAACAGTAAATTGAAAGCTCTCAATTCGAACTTCATCGAGGCCTTGAATAAAGCTTATGAGGCTAACAATGTAGCCGACTTGAGATCGATAGTGAATAAGTACACTTCATTCTATAATGAGGTTGAATCCAAGAACGGTTCTGCGGCCACTGAGTTCACCACTCAACCAAAACCAGTAAATTCCTTCAGTCTGTTTGCACAGATTGCATCAGCTTCAAAACCGTCCGCACCGGCACCGGCACCAGCACCAGCTCCAACCAAGGCATCTGAACCAGCACCAGCTGCTGAGCCAGAAAGTTCTTCAGATTCAGATTCAGACTCGGACGACGGGATCAAAGTTGAAGGCCCTAAATTCACATTAGAAAAACCGCCAACCACTAAAAATTCGGTCTTTTCCTTTGGAGACAAGCCAAAGAAACCTGAAATCAGTGATGACAGTGACAGTGAAGATGATATCAAAGTGGAAGGACCTAAGTTCACTCTTCCAACTAATCCAACACAAGAAAAATCCTTCTTTGGTGGTTTCAAATTAGATCCAAAGGCTGGCAATTCGAATGGATTCTCCTTCAGCCTTCCACAACAAGGGGAAGAGAAGAAAGAGGATGAGAAAAAGGAAGAACAGAAAGAAGAACCAGCAAGTAAACCTGCTTTTTCATTCGGTGCAACAGCCACCACCGCATCTGCTCCAGCATTTTCGTTCAATCCTCCATCTTCAACTGCCACCACAAACAACGATGAAAGTCTGGCCAAACCTGCCTTTTCATTTGGTGCTGCCACCAGTTCTACTGAACAACCAGCAAAACCTGCATTTTCTTTCAGTGCTCCAGCTAAGAAGGACGACGAAAATGCCAAGCCAGCCTTCTCATTTGGTGCAGCTCTGACCAAAAAAGATGACGAATCCACTCCAGCACCAGCACCAGCACCAGCGAAACCTGCATTTTCATTTGCACCACCAGCCAATAAGGAAGAACCAGCCAAACCGGCCTTCTCCTTTGCCTCTACTGCTGCCACAAACAACTCCAACTCAGGGGAACTGGCAAAACCTGCCTTTTCCTTCTCTTCCTCCACAAAAAGCGACGAACCAGCCAAACCTGCCTTCTCCTTTGGTGCTCCAGCAGCAACACCATCCACTTCAGAACTGAAACCTGCCTTCAGCTTTGGAAACTCGTCTTCAGGATTCTCCTTCGGCCTGAAAGACCAATCTAAATCTGCATTTTCATTTGGTTCTACTGCCACACCGCCTCTGACCGAGGCAGAGAAACCTAAAGCTTCATTTTCATCGTCGTTCAATTTCGGGTCTACACCTTCGTCTGGCCTGTTCAATTTCAAACCAGCAACACCAGCAGCTTCAACAGCTTCAGCACCAGCAACTGGTGATGACGACAAAGTAGAAGAACATGAATCAACAGCTGATTTCAAACCTGTAGTCACTTTAGAACAGCAAGCTGAGGTCAAAACCGGTGAAGAAGATGAAGTGGTTAAATACACAAAGAGATCCAAATTGTCTCTCTTAGAGAATGGCAAATACGAGTCAAAGGGTCTTGGTGAGTTGAAGGTGCTTTACAACCCTAACACCTCCAAGACAAGAGTCTTAGTGAGAGCCGATGGATCTTTGAGAGTTTTGTTAAATTCTCTTATCCACAAAGATTTTTCTTTTGAGAAATTGGGTAAAGGTAACATGGTTAAGTTTCCTACAGTTGATTCCGAGGGAGCATTACAAACCTATATCATGCAAGTCAAAACACCATCAGATGGAGACGATTTGTTGAAAGCTCTCAACGAGGGACAGTCTTGAAGAAGAGATTGTTCGTTGTTTCAATAACTAACACATTATATATAATCATAGCTGTATATTAAGTTTTTTAAAAGTTCATAAAATGTTGAACAAGTTGTAGAAATGGGTTCAAGTGACAAAGTATGTCGAAGATGAATTGTCTAGAGAACAAAAGCAGTAAATATATCACCAGGACCACAGTTAAAATGCACGAACAAACTGTTATCTATTATTTATGTAAAATCATTATATCATTTAAATCGTTCTAATCCCGTAAAACGTCCCGAACACATTGAAAAAAATCTTCGTCCAAACCTAAATCGAGATATTTGAATCCATAGATCAACTCATTGTTGTCCTTCTTTCCAAACAAATTCGGATTCAATTTCATCAAACATTCAGGTCCCAAGATATCCATCACTTCGGATTTGCTTCCGAACAATTTGTAATCTATCTTTTTGAGAAATCCAAGAACACATCTTAATAAGAAGGAATCCCCTTCGAAAAGATAGATATCAATCAATTTTGAAGATTTGGAAAGATCCAAATATTGTGTCATTCCATATGAGCACAAAGGTTTCAAGAATTCAATCGAATTGATGCTGTAGATTTTGAAATGAGTTGCAACCCTGTTCAATTTCTTGGTGAAAATCTTCTCAAAGGAGTTGATTTGGGATTTCAAGTACTCTTCATTCTCCAAATCTTGCGAATGGAGTAAAGAATAAGGGAGTTTTCTATGCAAGATATTGCAGAAAGCTATAAAAGTCTTTACTGGGTTCCTGATATTGTATAACAAAGCTGCTGTCAATGAATAAACTCCAATATCCAATTCGCGGATCTTTGTCTGTTGCTTAGAATATATCGAGTACGCCAAGATGATCTTCATCAATAAATGTTCATTCTCCAGCGCGAAACTCAAGTTTGGGAAACAATATGAATTGATTCTTTTGGCGACAATTTCACGGTCCTTTTTCGAATAAAATTTCAAGCCATCTTGAAATAATTTCAATGTCAACTCCTCTGAAATTTGCAACTTGTTGCCGATTTGCTCGCACCAAATCTTTGGTCTGAATTGTATTGGAATACCACGCCACCAGAGCTCCCTTGTGGAGGTCTTGGACAAGTTTTCTTTCAAATTTGTCGAGATCTCTTTCCACATCTGTAAATCTTTGTCCCTCTGAGTCTCATTGGCCTTTATAAACTGAGTCTGTGAATTACATTTTTCCAGTTCCAGTTTCATGGCACTTGTCAAGATCATTTCGAAATCACGAGAGTGTTTCAATGACTCGTACTTGTCCTTTGGAGGTAGATTACTTGGCCTCGTATTTGACAAGAATTTCGAAGTTGTGTCACTCACCACTGAAGACTGCGACACGTTTGAGAAAACAGACTCACGGCTTTGGTTTTGCTGCTGCATCAATTTCTTCAAATGGAAGATCCGTTGTTGACTTTCCTCGTTTTGGATCATTTCCACATTCTTGTTCAATTCAATAGTGAGGAGTTTCAGGTCTAAAGACAAGTTGTCATCAGTTAGGTTACTGATAGTGCTATTATAACTGAACACGCTGGATCTGGTGGATTCGCTGAGTGACGACGATGTCTTTGGCCTAAGCGTCGGTGTTTGTAAATGTATGTCCTCCAGCGATTGCATATGGTCCTGTTGTTGCTGCAGTTGAAGTTGCAGTTGCTGCTGTTGGTGATTAGTAAATGGCTGGTTCATTATGTATTGTTCCTTGTGCGACAAAGCTTTCAAAGACTTGGACAACGGAACATTATATACTATGAAATTGTCAGGTAATTCGTCATCGGACAACGAGTCCATATCTTTACTTTTGGAATTGAGAATTTCCTTCTCATGTCTTATGGAAGATTCCAAGTTTTCGTTCAATTGCTTGCGTCTGACTCTCAATCTTTGAGATGGAGTAAGTGTGGTTCTATCCAGTGACATTTGTGGTTGCTGATGGACAGATCTTGGAGGAGAGGATTGAAGAGCTTGATTTTGGAACGAGGCAGTGGATCCCAAAAGCTTGTCATTGGATGTATAAAACTGGCTACTTGACTTGTTCCCTATGTTGGAATACACTTTTGAATGAGTATGGGATCCCTTGTGGTGATAATGGAACATATGTTGCTGCTGTTTCTGAGTCCTCTTACATACTTTGTTCTGATATTTTTCCATCTCGAGACTCAAGGTCACGTCTTCAAAGGATTCGTCAATCATTTGCAATTGTTTGGAGACGTTAGTTGGATCGGATAGTCTTTTCTGAGTAGGTGATTTTGTCGAAGGTGAAGGAATAGCTGGAAGCTTCTTATCTAAGTTGAAACTTGGCCGGCGTTGTGGAGAGAATGTTGTTGTTGACGGAGAAGACGCAGTCATTATTGAATTTCTTTCTTCTCGTAGTTGGAGTCTCTACTTTATCCGAGTGTGTGTGGTTTTTATTTTAATATCAAGTTAATTTAAAATTATGATTTGAAACTGATGCCCATCAGTGTTGTATCAACGGCTTTGTGATTGTAATTTGAAGCGAGTGAATGATTGTTATTTGATCGTCTAGCCCAATTTGAAACCAGAGTTGCTTTGTTGGTACGACGATTTCAATTATTATAAATAATAATTCCCACGTACAGTTGTATAATAGGCGAGTCGCGAGTTATATAACAATAATAGGACGGAGTGAAAATGACTGCTATTGATGTATGAAACAATCACAATCGTTCTTTTTTTTTCTTTTTGCTGGGGAAACAATGAGAAAAAAATGGTGATTTTTGTTTGCAAGAAATTGTGTCAATTTCAAGTCGCTCTCGATGTAGATAGTATAGACTGGGGACAGTCGAGTCAACCGATATTGCACTGAAATGTGGACAGCGCTTTCTGCAGCTGTTTGTGGTGTCTTTAATTAAGTTGGCGTTTTACTAGCTACTTTTTTTGTGCAAAAAAAGCATTTTTCACATAAGAAAAAAATCCCTTGCAGGTGTGCTTACCGCATTGAGCGTACCGTAAACAAAAAAGAGGAAGCCAAGAGAAACATAAGTGCCTTTTTTTGGATACGGAACTTTGTGAAAAGTTTCTGGAATGCAAGGAAAGCACGGGAGCTTGGAATTTGAAGTTTAGAGATCACAGGAAGCTCCGGCATCACGATTTCGGAGAGAACGCCCGAGGGAGATGAGGAGCGGGTGCAAAATATGCAGTTTTACAAATTATGAGATTGTGCTTTTTACTTACGAGGAGACATGGTCGTGTTTTTAGCGAGGTACTTATGTGATGGTGTAATGATGTTTAACCTGGGTGTGAAGCGTAATGATGTTTAGATCCGTAAGAGTTTTTGAATACCGCATTTTGTTACATTTCCATCTTTGGTAACTGATTTGCTCTCACATTAGTTTCAATTTGTTTCCATGCATTTATTATAAAGCTATAAGTATGAACAATAACACCACCAAGGCCACGATCAACAATAATATACAACAATCACTGGCCTTGTCTCTATTTTTC
Source organism: Nakazawaea ambrosiae (assembly GCA_024271865.1). Classification (NCBI taxonomy): domain Eukaryota; kingdom Fungi; phylum Ascomycota; class Pichiomycetes; order Alaninales; family Pachysolenaceae; genus Nakazawaea; species Nakazawaea ambrosiae. The sequence continues at coordinate 134,229 of JANBXG010000001.1, forward strand.
TCTAAGAAATAATCCACCCTTTTCAAACCACTCCTCAACTTGGCACCAACAGAATCCATTTCCTGATCAAATTGTTGCAATAAGACATGTTGATCTTCCAATTCTTCTCCCATCGTGGCAGCTTGTAGGTGTAAATTCTGCATTGTCTGGTGAATGTTGTCAAGATGTTGATCTTGCTCCCTGATCAACTCCTGTTGTTGAAACTGCTGATAATTGGCATCGGACGGTGTTCCCGTCGGTGTGTTTGTGCCCGAATTATTGAATTCTTGCGATATTCTATTGGACATCGTGGTGATGTCTGGGTTTTTTTTGTGTTGTTGCAATTTGGTATTCCATCTTTCATTGATCCTATTCAAAGTCTCTGTCAATTCTGATACTTCTAACGCTCTCTTTGATAACTCATGGTTGTCTATGTTGGGATATAAATTCGGATTCAACTGAATGCTTTCCACACTTTGTCTTAAGTCATCGATCGTCTCAATTATATCAGTTCTCTGGTTGTTGTAATCCTGTATCACTTCATTGTTGATTGTTTTCACCCTAACGATGAAGTCTTCTAATGTTGTGAACTGTTGTCTACAATCCTGTTGCACTTCATAGAATGGGTCCATGATTTCATTAATTGTCGATTCCAAATATCCCTTATACTAAGAGTCCTGATACAAGGCTAGTCCAAATACTTGTTCTCTGTAATTTTTTCTCCTAGTTTTTTATTTTTTTGTTAACAAGTCGGAAAAAAAAACAAAAAAACATACAGTGTGTCTTGTGTGTCTTTTTACTCAATTGCTAACTATTTAATTTTCTCTCTCTTCACCTTTGTATCACACACTGATTCTGCCTTTTTTTCCTTGTCTTTCCTCTATACAGAATAATCACAACGATAACGGGCCCAAATGTTATGATTGTGATTGATATGTGATCACTTCAGGATTCGCACATCACCAGAATTTAAACGAATTATAAACTGCCATTATTACTCCCACCATTGAACATAAAAATCTCAACACCAACTGACATCCGCTCAGACCATTTTCACGCTTCTCACATAATCTGGGGCAAATTGATTTGATTTTTTTTTTCACAGGGCTTACTTTCTACAATGCCTAAAACTGAGTTAATTAGTGATATTTTAATTTGAGACATTTTTTCCACCTGCTAAAATCTTTTCTTATTTCGGGCTAAAAAAGACGAAAAATAGTTATAATTAAAAACTAATCTGGAACCCGATAGTATCAAGCCCTTGCTCGAGTGTCAATTAAACCACTTACAAGACATGCCACCTATCGACTCCATCTTGATCCCAAGATCTTCATTATCAGATCAAGCAGATTTCTTCAACATTCTTGTCAGATTGAATAATGATTTGATTCATTCTTTGAAACACAGCGTTAACAATAACAAGTCATCATCAACACCGGATGCGGGAGCGAACACCACTATCCAGAAGCCCAAGTTAGTGGTGAAAAACGGAGAGTTTTACTTGAAGTTACCCGGTCACAATATAATCAAGTCAAACAAGTTCAATGAGACTTCCCATATCGATATTTACCGCAATATCAACCACAAGACATGCTTGAATGTTGGCAGAGTTGATATGAGATTGAACATGTTATACAAGGATAGAGATAGCAATAACAGCATAAATAATAACAAGATGAGATTGAAAAAAATACAAGCCATTGAAAGACCAAAGACCGAATTGAATGGTAATATTTCGAAGAAATTATCACAACCGACAAAGACAAACTCATTGCCGAATTCTCCAAGGTTATCTCCGACATTGAGCAGCAGTGAAGATGAGATGAGTCCTCAGGATCAAGAATTGATGAACTCCTCAAGATTGATACATTTGCTTGCGATGGGTCCAATATCATTGAAAGAAATTCGGAAAATCATCGATGTAGACGAATCAACAGTATCAACTTATGGAGAAGTATCAGGCAGTTCGGTATCCGGAAGTGATAACAAAAAGTATAATTTGAAACTGGAATATTTCAAAAACTTGTCGTTAAGCTATTATACCGAAGAAGAGAGACTCAAGCTTTTGCCAATATTGAATAGTCGACTTGGTGAATTAGGATATGATGAAAATAGCTCGACAAGGTTGAGTATAAATCACGACTTTAAACATATATTGGACAAATTGAGTAAGTTGAAAGATGAGAAGGAGATTAGATTGAAACTGAAAGAGGAGGAGGAGGAAAAGAAGAGAGAGGAAGAGGAAAAGAAGAAAGAGGAGGAAGTGGAAGCAGAGAAGAAACATTTGAGAGCAGAAGAAGAAAAGCAACAACAAGAGGAATTGAAGAAAAAGATTACAAAGAAGGTTGAATCCAAGAGATCAACATCTGCATCACCACAACCTAATATGACAACATCAACGACAACCACCAGTGCAACATTGCCAACATCTACACCAACTTCAACGAGCAACAATCTAAAAATTCCTACAAGTAACAAAGAGAAGAAACGTAAACGCACAATTTCAGATTCTTCGAATTCTTCAGTTAATTCCATGAGACTTGGCGATGAACAGGAGTCACCGGTAACAAGTCCAGAAGAAATCGATGAAGACATGCTGTTGAGTGAATACAAGAGATTCAAGACTTCTTCGGTATCACAACCACTGCCGAAGAAGTTATCTCCACAGCAAATGGAGATGTTTCAAAAGTTCAGTAAAAGATATCATCTGTATTCTGCTCTTTATCATAACTTGTCGGTTTCCAAGATCAAGTCGAGAAATGAGTTCAAAAAATTGGTCAACTTGGAGGCTGAAGTTAAATCTTTAAAGAAACAAATTTGGAAATTAGAAGGACAAAGCAAATAAGTTAGTCCATTTACATTTTGAACTCAATTGAGTATTTTACGCTTTTTTGACTTTATTTTTTTTTTTTTTAAAAATTTTGATTTGTAATAGGTAAACAAAATAGCATCACACCGTTCTCGATAATAAAGTAGAGCTAAAGCGATTTGAAGGTATGTTCACCCGGCCAGGAAATCAAGACTTTCATTGCCCATAATTTTTTGTCGAATTTTCTGTCGGCCGTTTAGATCAGATAAAAGATCTGCGTGTAGATTTCGAGAGACGAAAGAAAAAGTGAATAAACCAAGTTGATTTGCCCAACTGATGTAATATTTAAGTAATAATTATAGCTAATAAACCTTTTGTTAGGTTATTGGAATTTTGTTTTGCAAAGCAACACCAGAATACTGCAGTATCCAGATTGCTCTTGTCGTACGTACACTATCAAATGTTACAAACTCAATCACACCTTTGCCGTTTTTCTCCTCCCGACCCAAAAGGGCACGGGCTTTATTATCATCAATCAAAAAAAATTAAAGAAAATAACTCCAGTTTTATTGCCCCTTTAAATACATTTTAGCCTACTTCCTATTTTCTTTGCCTCACCAGAAACAAAGTTAAGATCTCTAATTTCAACGCTTTGCCGACTCCAATCAAGTTCTGTGGAGCTTTATGTTAACTCAATCAGATAAGCAAAATTCATAATTATGCGAAGAGTTTTTTCTCGGAATAGCCATTATCATTCAATAATACAAGCCATTTCCAATAAGCAAATAGCATAATATAAAAAACAATTTTTTCTTTCGATATAGAATTGAATGTTATAACATCTAATATACAGTTAAATAAAGTAGTCAAATGATAAAAAGAACCAAAGAGAGCAAATTGATCATGATGATAATACTTGTTTCACCAAAATGGACATTTTCTTTGCCTCTTGGTTTGAGTTTTTTGATTCCCCCTTGATATTCATACACGTCACCTTGGACTTATTCCCCCTCCTTCTTTACAGCATTCCCAGGTAGCAGATTGTTTTGTAACTTGTTTCTGCTCAGTCTGAATAACTCCTCTTGCTGTCTCAATAACTCTTCTTCCGACAATCCTGAATTTTGGAACTTGTTTTTATTCCTTCCTGCGATTTTGCTGCTATTTGATTCCTTGTGCTCTTTTAAAACTTTATCAATTGGCTCTAAATAAGTCAAGAAACCCAAATCACTCAACAGCTTCACCACATGATCTGAACTTATTGTTTTCTTCAATTCCTTTTCTGCGATTTCGTTCGATTCTGCGCTAAGTATCATTATAAATTCCACACAACACTCAATCAACAGTTCCTTTGCATCTTTTGTGAATGTGAATTCCAGTGGTAATATTTCCGATAATATCTTCTGTACAGTTGCCTTTGGCAACGTCAATTCTTCTGATGACCCCGATCCAAACTCTGACATCGGTTATATGTCTATGTATATGATGTTGTGACAGTACACTTTGTTACTTGGGTATCTCTATTCAAACTTTTATTTGATAATTTGCTGTATTTGCCTTGCCTGTCCTTCCTCGTCCTTACAAATGCGAAAAGAAAAAAAAACCTCTTCCCTCCTAAGTTCAGTCTTTTTATATTTTTTAGTTGAGTTTCTTTTTTTTTTGATTTTTTTTTTTTTTTTTTTTTTTTTTTTTTTTTTTTTTTTTTTCTTTATTTTGATTTTTATTGTACACCATAAAGTTGAAAAGAGAAGGAAAAAAATTTCAGAGGAAGAGAAGGAGAAAAAAATTTTAGGAGAAGAGGAAAATTTTCTTTAGTGATAATTTTTAAATTTTTCATTTAATAAGGATAACCAAGTCATCGAGAGTTGCTTGTGACCCACGTACATAATAGATAACCACACACTCAAGATGTCGTCCGATGTGGTAGCGTCAGTGTTTGACATAACAGGTGCCTACTTGGCAAGCTGTGTCCTTGCGGTGAATTCACACAGATTAAGAGTTCAAGCGGTAGATCCATCGGCCTCCAGCAGCGGTAACTCATTGGCAAGTAGTTACACTTTAGATAAAAGTTTGAAAGTGATGTCATTGAGTTGGGGTGTCTTCAATGACGCCATCACCACAAAAGTTGAAGACCAATATATAGCCGTTTGCTTGAACAATGGAGACATATTGATCTACTCCCCTGTACAGAATGAAGTGATCCATACGTTAAAAAGCCAGACAGGTGCTGCTCTGTTATCTTTCTACCATTCCAAATTGACCGGCACAGCATTCAGTGTAGATATCGCCGGCACCATATCCGAATGGGACCTTATAAATTACAAGCTTTTAAGACATTTCAAAATACCGGAACTCAGCTCCAATAACAATGAACAGTTGAGTCAATTGTTGACAGTATTATACGAGAACAAAGTTCACTTATTGGTTGCATCATACAGCGTGATTCTCATTGATTTAGATGACTTGGATCATGTCAAATTAAAATTCCCAGGCCATGTCACTGCCATCCATTCCCTATTGTCTGTCTCTGAAGACTTGTTTTTAACTGCAGCCCACAACGACAGATTTGTCAACATATATTCCATTTCCAAAAACAATATCGAAAAAGTCTTGGTGGCCAACTCCAACGTGGTTAGTGTCTCATACGGTGAATACGAATCAAAGAAATTGGTAGTTGCAGTAACAGAGGAAGATGTAGAATTATTCAATGACCCATTACTGGTTGCTCAACTGTCCGGCATCATCTCCAAGAAGAAGAAGGTCAAATCCAAGTCCAAGATCTCAGATGCCATCATCTCTATTGCAAGACCGTCACCAAACCCAACCAACGAAACTTTGAAGATCAATTCCACCTTTTTGCTTCAAAATAAACTTATCGTTTCATGGTTAGAAAATTCCAATATTCCATTTTTCGATACTTTGGTTTGGTTTGATGATGAAGAAGGTTACAAATACAGTGGTAATTTCAAGCTCACCAAGGAAAAGCCAGTGATCAAGTTGAACGACCATTCATTGTATGGACATGATGTGGCCACTTCGAAACAGTATAATGAAGGTAATGCTATAGTGCAAACCGGAGACAATTTCAAAGATTTAGAAGACGAGGATGACGAAGAGTCGTTGGCAGAGAAATTGTCGAAATTGAATGTTCCAACTGCCCCACAACCAAAGGAGAAGAAAAAGAAGGCTACTGCTGGTACTTTGACCACTGTATTGACACAGGCTATCAAGTCGAATGACCATTCATTATTGGAAACTGTCTTAAATAACAAAGATGAAGAGGTGATCAAGAACACAGTAAAGAGATTGTCAACTTCGTATGTGATTCCATTGTTGAATAGAATCTCTGAGAGAATTGCAAGAAACTCTAGTAAACAATCCGCGATGAACTTTTGGATCAAATGGTTGTTCATCATCCACGGTGGCTTCTTGAACAACTATTCCAATTTGACCAAGAATTTGGGTATATTACACACCACTTTACATAGAAGATCCTTGACACTTGGCAGATTGTTGGAGTTGAACGGTAAGATTGATATGGTTCTCGAGAACATGGAATTGAAGAAGATGATTTTGAAGTCGAGTGCTAATAACGAATTTGGAGGTGAAGATTCAGAAAATGAAAGTGACGTAGAATATATCGAAGAGTTGGAAGACAACGGACTACAAATAGTTGATGGAGAAGAAGACGAGTATGATGACGACTCCGATTTGGAAGCGATGGACAGTGATGAAGAAGATGAGGGAGAAATAGTTGAAGAAGAAGAAGAAGACGACGATGAAGATAATTACAGTGACGAAGAGATTGGAGTGAGAAAACCAAATTCCGATTTGGACGAAGAACTAGAAGAAGAGCTGGTTTTGAAAAGGAAGATCAAGCTGATGAAAAATGGATCAAAATAGAGCTACCCTCCATAACAAAAGGAATAGATGTTATTTATATAATCATAAGCATTCATCTGTGGCATGAAAAAGCCTTGCATAAATTCTTCCAGCAACGGGAGAGAGAAAAAAAATAATTAAGCCTTTCTGCCCTTTAGACCTCATCGCCCTGTGCAATCGAAATCGTCCCACCGATTTTTGTGCCCTTTCTCTTGGTATTTTTTTTTCAATTCTTTTTTAAATTTTTTTTGACCCTACATGGCAGCAAAATGAAAATTTTTTTTGATATATAAAAGATACTGTCATCGATTTGGAGAGGTATTGAACATATTCTTGAGCAATTGAGTATCCCGAACGACAGCCGAGATGAGCGAAGAAGAAAAAATCTATATCTCATATAACCACATCCACAAGTTGTGTCAAGACACCGCTCCAAAGATCAAGGAATTCAAACCAGATCTCATCATTCTGATTGGAGGAGGTGGATTCATTCCTGCAAGATTGTTGCGGACATGTTTGAAAGAAAAAGATACCCCAACAATCAGAATATATGCCATCATCTTATCGTTGTACGAAGACCTTGGAACTGTCTCCACCACAGCTGAAAAACCAGGTGTCGCTGTAAACAGAGTCCAATGGATAGACTATGCCCAATCCGGTATTGATTTGATCAATAAAAATATCTTGATAGTGGATGAAGTTGATGACACCAGAAAGACTTTACATTATGCATTATCTGAATTGGAGAAAGATGTCAGAGAACAATGTGCCGCTAAGGGTGGAGATCCTGCTAACACCAAGTTTGGAATCTTTGCTTGTCATAATAAATTGAAACCAAAGAAAGAAGAATTACCTGATTACATAATGAAAGAGGACAGATATTTTGCCAAAGATATGCCAGATGCCTGGATCTGTTATCCATGGGAAAGTAATGACATTGCCTTCCATCAAAAGATGGCCGAAGAACAAGGTAATGATTTGTAACAAGGACATCATATTCCCCGGTATTTTGTAATTATTATTATTCTTATTTTGTGAATCATTGAGAATCTTCTTTTTCGTTTTTATATATAAACATTTATCTGCTTTCAAAAGTTCCATGAGTTAGAAAATGATTGTAAAATTGATAACCCCCTCCAATCTACACGGGAATTGTCTTTGATATACCAACTTTATTTTGTTTTATTTATTTATACATTAAAAATAGACTAGTGAATAGATCCATCTAAGTGATCAGTGTACATTCTTGGAGCAATGTTCATGGCCATCAACTCTTGGAATAACAATTTGGCAGCATATGGAATATGCAACTGGTAAATGATGGTCTTGTTCTTACAAGATCTACATTCGAATTGGTTTTTCTTCAAATTGGCAATAACACTCATCAAACCACAGATACCACATACATGGACTCTGAAAGCATCGGAGGCCTCCATCAATCTTTCTTTAAGGAATCCTGCAGCACCATGCGCAATCATACAATCTCTCTCCATCTCTCCGAATCTCAAACCACCATCTCTGGATCTACCTTCTACAGGTTGTCTCGTCAACATCTGCACAGGACCTCTAGCTCTGGCGTGGATCTTGTCGTCAACCATATGTCTAAGACGTTGGTAGTAGGTTGGCCCGAAGAACACCTGGGCCATCATCTTCTTACCTGTATGTCCATGATAGACAAGCTCGAAACCTCTGGAGTGATAACCGTTCTCTCTTAACAATTTAGATACTTGCTCGACTGTCAAGTCTGTGAATGGAGTGGCATCACCTTCCATACCGGTAAGAGAGGAAACCTTTGACAACAAACACTCAATCAAATGCGCGACTGTCATACGAGATGGAATGGCGTGAGGGTTGATGATCAAATCTGGAATGATACCTTCTGCGGTGAAAGGCATGTCTTCATTTCTATATGTGATACCAATAGTACCCTTTTGACCGTGACGAGAGGCGAACTTATCACCAATTTGAGGGACCTTGGTGGTTCTTGTTCTAACCTTGACGAATTTCAAACCTTCTTGATTGGTGGTCAAGACCACTTGGTCAATAATACCATTCTCCGTGGTTCTCAATGGCATCGAGGCATCTCTCTTTGTATGATATTTGGTTCTCTGTCCCAATTCCTCTGAATCAGGTTGGATTGGGATGGTCTTACCAATGATGATATCGGCTCCGGATACTCTCACACCTGGCGCAATCAACCCATCGTCATCCAATTTCTCATACGTTCCCTGCTTGAAACCCAAGGTATCACTTCTATGTGGTTTCTCGAATTCTGCCAACACTTGCATTCCGGATCTCGTTTCTTGATCACTATAAGACCGGAAGAACAAAGAACGGAACAAACCTCTATCGATAGAAGATTGATTCATGATCATGGAATCTTCCTGGTTATAACCGGAATAACAGGCAATGGCAACGATCGCGTTTTGACCGGCAGGCAATTCTCTGAAACGTAAGAACTCCATGGATCTGGTTGTTCCCAAAGGCTTTTGAGGATAGTACAAAATGTTGGCCATTGTGTCCATTCTAACACCGTAATTGGTAGCAAACACACCCATGGCCTGCTTACCCATCGCAGATTGATACGTGTTTCTTGGAGATTGGTTATGATCTGGGAATGGAATAATCGAAGCAGCAACACCCAAGATCATCGACGGATGGATCTCACAATGGGTGAAGGTGTGAGTGTTCAAATGAGGCTTAATTCTCTTGGCCACATCGTCATCGTCATCGGCTTGCTCAACTTCCATCTGGTCTTGTTTAGCGGCGATCAAATCGTCGATTTGCATGGCAATCATGATTGTTTCCTCTTCTTCGGCATCAACGTACTCGATGACACCATTTCTGACCAATCCTGACCATCCATAGACACGTTCTTCATCTTCGTCATCTTCGTTGTACATGGCCTCGTCTTGATCAGCCTCCTCGATCAATTGAGTGATGTGTTCCTTTCTCAACTTCAATTCACCTTTACGCTCACTATCTTCGTAATCGTCGACAATGAACAAAGGTCTGTAGACTCTACCAGCATCGGTGAAGATCTTGAATTCCTTCTCTCTGATGTCTCTGACAATAGAAACCTCTGGGTTGATATCACCTTGTCTTCTCAAGTCTCTGATAGCGGAATTCAATTGAGCTGGGTCACTGTGGGTTCCCACCCAAACACCATTGACAAAGATTCTGGCATTCTCAGGTTCCTTGTAAGGAGTGAAATCTTCAACGGCTTGCATACCCCATTCTTCCAAGTACAACAAAATAGCATCTGAAGGTGTTCCCACAGATATACAGGACATCAAGGACAAGTTCTTGACCAAACCACACGCTTGACCTTCTGGAGTTTCAGCTGGACATACAAGACCCCAATGGGTGTTGTGTAATTGACGAGGCTTGGCCAACTTACCATCTCTACCGATTGGAGTGTTGGTTCTTCTCAAATGGGACAAAGTAGAGGAATATGTATAACGGTTCAAGACTTGAGAAACACCGGCTCTTGCAGTCATGGCCTTCTTTTGTTCACCCCAGTTACCTGTGGCCAAAGAATATTTCAAACCGGCAGTGATGGTATTCGACCTCACAGCCAATGCCAAGTTGAAATCTCTATTAGTTTCAACACACTTCTGCATGTATCTGAAGATATCCTTGGTCAATTTACGGAAAAGTAATCTGAACAAGTTGGCCATCAAAGGACCAGCCAAATCCAATCTCTTCTTACCGAAATGATCTCTGTCATCTGGTTCTTTTCTTTCCAAGGCACACAATAACAATCTATTTACCATGTAACCCAAAAAGAAGGCCTTTCTTGTCTCGAAACCTTCCTCTTGAGTGATATGAGGCAAGAATTCTTTGGTCAAGATATCCTTGGCATATTGAATACGTTTCTCTCTTCTGATACCCAAGGCATTACCTCTTCTACCGATGAAATCCAAAGCGGTTTCTCTATCTTGAATGACGAAAGCTTCCTCAACACAAGGTTTCAACATTTCCAACATTTGCCAATCGTTCTCATCGTAACAGATGTGCTCCAATATATCACCATCTGGAACTACACCCAAGGCTCTAAAGACAATGACAATAGGAATGTCTTGTTTGATGTATGGTAATTTGGCCTTGATGGTTCTCTCAGTGGTGATCTTGTCCTCTCTACCGTACAATTTTAATTGCATACCACTGATCAATCTGGAACCCTTCTCCAATGCAGATCTGATTTCGGCAATGTGAGAAATTGGAGATGGAGCGGCCTTTTTGAAGACTTGGACAATATTAGCAGCACTTCTTTCTTGGGCAATCAACACCTTTTCAGAACCATTGATGATGAAATAACCTCCCATATCATAAGGACATTCTTTCAAATTGTAGAACTCAGCTTCGGTCAAATCTCTCAAGACACAGAATTTGGATCTTAACATAATTGGAACTCTACCTAAACTTACTTGCTCTGGTTTTTCATCCAAACTACCACTGTCATCGTCCTCAGGTCTCCATATTACTTCCCCGGTTTCTCTTGTCTCATCGTCATCACTGATCAACACACGCTTGGTCATATCGACTTGTAAAGTAGCACTATAAGTCAAATTTCTCAATCTGGCTTCTTGTGGGTACATAGTATGAGCTGCACCGTCTGCCTCTGTCATTGTTGGGGTAGTCAAATATGTCTTACCGAATTGAATCTCATAACGCTTATTGAATCTGTCGGCCTCTGTGGCGTGCTGAGCCGGTTGTTCTAAGATGAGAGTGCTGTCTTCGAGAATTAAATCCTGTATTGTGGTTCCAATAAATTCATCAAATGAATCCAATTGTTGTGATACCAAACCTTTCTCTTGAAAGAAAGAGGAGATAACTGTCCAACAATCTTCTGTTGTTATTTGGTCTTCGAATGAATAAGGGTCAATCATACTTGAACGGTCTTTTTTTCTGGTTTTTCTTGATTATCAATGACTAATATGGTTTTAATATACAAAACTTTTCTGTTTGTTTGATTGTTTTTTTTACTTTTTTATCTTCCTTGATGCTATTGATCTATTGACTTAGGACTGTGCCTTTATTTGATATTAGGAAATGAACTGAATGGATGGAGTCAAAACACAAAAACTGAATATAATAAAAAAACACAACGGTAACAAAAAGATGTGAACAAAGGTGAACTTAATTAGGTCTGTTGTTCTCTCTTATGTTGAAATGGACGATGATTAATGACAACAATACGTCAATCAAATTGATCTAATTATTGCAAATAAACACCCGTGAAGTGAAGATGATATAACTTAATATATTCTATCACTAACAGTTATTATATAAATGAATATATATATATAATCTATCAACGGATATAGTTTATTCAATCTTTCAACCTCTCTTTAGTTTTTTCTTTAGTTTTTTTTCAAAACGCCTTCGCTGATACTTTTTTTTTCTCTTTTTGTTTTATTTTTTCCTCAGTTTCTTTGAGCGAGGTGGGATTGGTTAGTAGCACTGGTTAGTGAGTTGATACACTACTGTTGATAAGTCACGTGAGCGAACCGAATGGGAGGATGTCGTTGCTTGGGAGTGTGGTATTGTATGGGTCAATGCACGGTTTCTCTGGTCAGTTTGAGATAGTAGGCTCAATTATTGAAGTCAGTTGATGATGTTAAAGATCAGCTTGATTTTTTATCTGTTTGTTGAATATTGAAGAAAATGTGCGATACAGACGCTATATGCTGAAGTTTTAGTCAATTCACTAAGATATCAGGATCACTCGATACCAGAATCCGATATTTGATAAACTTTTGCGGTATAGATAATCTCTAATATATCTCGACCAAATTTGTTTCCTGAATTCAATTCTGGACACCAACTTTTGCATCCCTTTTCTTTATTTTTCCAAGTTATATAACTTATTTTTCATTCCGTAAAGACAAAGATATTCTCAAGCAGGAAGCGATTATTTTAAACTTCACTTTTTGATCTTTCAAAGAAACAAGAGTGATCAAAATCAATTCCATGAACAACGTTACATTATCTAATTGATTTCAAAAACTTAACCGTTAATTCTATTCCTATATACAAAATTAAATTTCAAATCAAGAAACACTTAAGCACTCTTGTTTCTCAGCATGTACTCTTCCAAGATTTTAGTCTGCTCATTCAATCTTTTTATTCTGGCTTCAACTATAGGCAGTTCATCAGCAAATGCAACAATGTTTTGCTTATATGGATGTTCATGAGTGTCAAATACTTTCAATCTTTCTAACCTTGTCTTTCTCAACTTGTTCTTTGGCAACATTTTGCTGACGGCTCTTCTCAAGATTTCACCATATCCTATGTCTTTGATGATTTTCTCCATTGGCGTAGCTTTCCCACTACCTGGTCTTGTTGTATGCGACCAATAAGTCTTTTCTTGTAATTTATTTCCTGAGAATTTCAAATGTTTACAATTGGAGACCACAACATAGTCTCCTACATCTTGGGTTTCATGGTATACTGGTTTGTGTTTACCCATCAATGTGACGGCAATTTGTGATGCCAACCTACCAAGAGTTCTTGGATCTTCGGCAGCATCCACATGATGCCAGGTTCTTGCAAATGATATAGCGGTCTATTTGACGTTAGTATTTATTCCATTTTCCCGTTTTCTTCATTTATATGTCTCTACATACTCTTCCTATTTTATTGGACATCCTGTGATGGTGTTGATCTATTTACGATTATGTATCAAGCGGTTATAAACAGTCAACCTAATGACCAATTTTCTCACTTTGAACAATTTGGATTCTAAATTTTCCACCAAAAATTTTTTCCTCTCTTTATTTCTGTACCCAGATACACGTCTTTTCAACTTGTCTCGTTGAAGGTCAAAAAAAAACCAAAGAAAAAAAAATCAAAAAAACCAGTTCTAACATGAAAAAACAGAGTTGATAGCTTTCAGGCGACTAAGAGGAGGTAGCTTATTGGTTTTTGAAGGGCGCTTATCATCCGATTTCCAACTACAAGTGCTGTCAATATGTTTTTCTTGGTAAGTGGATATCATGAGAATGGGTTTTATTTGGAGAATCATGACTAACAAGTTGGATGTATAACAATTCAAAATGAATTGTTTGCTTCTCTCCATGAATTTTAGAAAGATTTGTCATTGAATTTAACATTGCATCCATCGTTTTTTGGACCGCAGATGAACAAATACTTGAGAGATAAGTTATTGACTGATGTAGAAGGTACTTGTTCCGGTCAATTTGGTTTCATTGTATCGGTGCTAGATTCCGTGGAAATAAACGTTGGCAAGGGTAAGATCATTCCAACATCGGGTTATGCAGAATTTGAAGTCCAATATAGAGCCATAGTGTGGAAGCCTTTCAAAGGAGAAGTTGTGGATGGGATAGTGAGTAAAGTGGAGAAGATTGGAATATTCGTAGACGTTGGTCCGTTGGAAGTATTCATCGCTGTACAGACATTGCCTTCTGAATTATCTTATAACCCAAGTAATAATCCTCCTGCTTATATAGGTGATGATCAATTGATCACCAAGGGTTCCAAGATAAGATTGAAGATCACCGCTGTTAGATCAGATGTGAATCATATCGTTGCTTTAGGTTCGATAAATGAAGATTATTTGGGAGCTTTATGAATATTCCTCCCACTTGAATTTTTATATGTATTTTTAGTATATATTGTTAGAAGGAATTTTGAAAAAACAAAAATATCACAAAACAAACAAGCTCATTATTTTCTGATTATTGCTGTCTTCTGTTGTGTGTAGGTATTTCTTAATCCCAATTACCTTCTCATTACCCAAATTCACTCTTATTATCAGCCTTGAAAAGTTACAATAGTGGTCTGTCAATTTCCTATTGACGTGCAATTAAAGCCCAAACTGTAGCCAAAAATCAAAGTGAAGAAAAAAAATACAAAAAAAGTCATTGAAAAATTTCTAACAAAAAATGAGGAAAAAAAAAGACGAGGTATTTTTTTGAAAAGGACTCTTTTGATCGATCAACTAAAGCACTTTTCAGTGAAGTCATCACCAAGTTAGACCAATTATCAACAAAATTGAGACACCATGGGTAAAGGCGCTTTGAAGTTCGGCGGTAAATCCGGGTATTTGCCAAAACCACGTCCTATTTTCAAGACGCCAATATTTCCAACCAAAAACGAAAAGGTACCAGGTACAGGATACGCTGAAGGAGTTCAACATCCAAAGGGAACTTCCAGAGAACAAAAATTCACTGAGTTTGTTCCGTTGAGTAAACGTCTTGAGATGACTGCTCCATTCCCAAAGAAGCAATATACTCCAGAACAGATTGCCCAAATGCCTATTGAACAACAGACTAGAATAAAGAACTCTGAGTTACGTCGTCAATTCTTGAGAGAGAGTTATCTTAAAGAAGCCGAGAGATTAGAACAAGAAAAGATCAATGAAGAGCAGAGAGCTGAACAAGAATTGTTACTGAAAGAGCAGAATAAAAACACAGAGACAGAATCGGAAGCTTTCAAATTAACGATCCCATCCATAGAACAATATTTGAAAGGACCTATAATGAGACAGAGGACCCCTGAAGAGAATGCCGCATTAGAGGCCAAGAAGAAGGCAAACAGATTAAACCTGGAATTGAAACTGAAAACGAAGAAGGCCACCTCTTTATTGGAATTATACAATGCTGCATCTTCATTTATCACCACCGAAGAACAATTAAACCTGGCAATTGTTGAAGCCTTTGACAAACCAAATGATCTGTTGAAGAACTCTGACAACTTCTCCACCCTTGATGAAGTCATGACCAAGAACTTGGACGCATTAGTAAGATCCACTTTGTTAGGTAACACTGTGAACAATGGTCCTGGTTTAACCGAAGTTGAAGGTGTATTGAACGGTGAGAACGATGAGTTGTTAGATTTGGCTCGTAAAAATGCTGAATTAATGAAGCTGGAGAGCGAATGGAAGGCTAAACAAGATGTAGAGAAAGGTGAGAATGAGTTTTTGAAAAACTTGTGAATGAAAATGAATTCTATATTTAAGCATTTTTGAATATTTGTACATAGTTGAAAGAAATAAATTAAACCAAATCGATTTGAACAGGTGTAGATATGAAGAGGAGAAGTAGAATAGCTGATTTAAGAACACAATCACTCCATCACAGGAACGAATGCCCAAACAGCTCTTTCAATACATTTCTTCTCTTTTAATTTCCACTAAGTTGATATATATATATATTTTTTTCATTCGTGCGGCGCAATTTTCATTACATAATTTTTCAAATTGGGGATACAAGAAAAGGTTCCAAATGATTTATTGGTAATCAAGAGAATACACTGTTTAAGCAGGTCCAAAAATTGGAACTGGTTGATAAGACTCTTCCTAATATTTGATCTCATCATCTGCGAGCTCAAAAGTCAACAGTGAAACAGCTTACTCCAATCTCTTGACACTTCAGACACTTATAATAGGTTGATACCCCCTTCGAGAGAACTCAAGCAGTGGAAACAACAGCCTTCGGAACGCTGCGCATCTTGGCTATTTCTTCAACACAATCAACGATAGGGGCATTCGGTCCTTCTGAAACAACATCATTGAGATAAAAAACTGGTTTCGATCTTACTGTTCCTTCAGAGGAACGTGGTCTTGCTAAGACACCGGCATCAATAGGCGACCAAGGAATGATTCCAACGGTGGTCTTGTTACATTAAGCAATCATCTCCATCTCTTCCTCTCTGTGTAAAAAATTGCACAAGTTTTGCATAGAGATGAATGTGTGACAACCGTGTTTCTCGGCAACTTGCTGTAAGCCAATGAATTGATATGCTCTCATCGAGGAAGCATCAATGCATCTGAGTTTTCCAGAATTGATAACACCGTTCATTGCTCCCATGACTTCTTCACCTAGAGTGGAAGTTTGTAAGACGTCAATGAACGTGCCAATATTCCAACAGACTGTTCAATAGCATCAACGATATGTTTTCTTGACAGTCCAAATCTATCAGCTGCTACCGTTTCAGTTGCAGAAAACGTGAAGATGGTCCTTCATCTGAGATTGTCCGCGGGAAAAGTTTGTTCTTCTTACCATAATTGATGCAATCAAGGACACGCTTGGAAATCTTTAAACCAGAGCCACCCAAATTGACAAATGAAGCAGGTTCTGTCATTTTCAATTGTTATATTTAGAAGATGATGGTGGGAAATCGGGTTCACAAAGAGACAAGTGTAGAAACGAGTGTTCATATATGAACTGTCGGATCACTACATGGATTCAACAAATTCAACTAGAGGGTTGATCTGGACTACGACCACTGATATGGATTCAAAGATTTTAGAAAAGCTATCTAGTTCTGACCAATTCTAACAAGCCAACAGTGTTTCTAATTATTTGACTACATACGTTAAGTTCTTTGAAATAGATGTGTGCAGCGATTACATTAAAGACTTGCATGCGCATCAAAAATCTGGAAACTTGCATACACCACCAAAACTTGACTTGTTGGAGTTGAAAGAAACGACGGACGCAACGGGAATAAGGATTTAGAGACAAGTTCCGAGGATTAGTAATTGAGAGAATCGATTGAATCATTTCAGTCCGAAATTAGCAACTAACAAAAGACTATATACGTGTAATCAGCTCATTGGTGACCCCACACTGGAACCGGCTTGTACAATTCTTCCAAATATTTGGATTCTTCCTCTGAAAGCTTGAATTCTAACAGGGCAACAGCATCTTCAAGTCTCTTGATACTGCCGATACCGACAATTGGTTGACATCCCTTAGAGAGAACCCACGCAGTGGAGACTACAGCCATTGAAACATTGTGTTTCTTAGCAATTTCTTCAACTCTGTCGATGATTGGAGAGTTTGGACCCTCCAAGTACAATTTGTCATTGTCAGTGGTACCTGCTCTTGTTGTAGATTTGGATCCTTCTTTTGGTCTGGCCAAAAATCCACCTGCAATTGGAGACCATGGGATTACACCAACATTGGTTTTCTTACAGAAAGGAATCATTTCTCTCTCTTCTTCTCTATACAAAAGATTGTACAAGTTTTGCATAGAGATGAATTTGTGCCAGCCATGTTTCTCGGCAACTTGTTGTAAACCCATGAATTGGTAGACTCTCATCGAGGAAGCACCAATGTATCTGACTTTTCCAGAATCGACAACGTCGTTCAATGCTCTCATGACTTCTTCATCTGGAGTGGAAGGATCGTAACGGTGAATTTGTAAGACGTCGATATATGTGCCCAATCTCTTGACAGATTGATCAACAGCATCCAAAATATGTTTTCTGGACAATCCGTGTCTGTTTGCAGTCAGTGGGTTGAAAACACTCTTGTCCTCGAGTCTGATATTATCGATATCAACAAAGAAAAAGCATTTCGACAAGATGACCAATGTTTCTCTTGGGATGTCGTACTTCTTGATGAATTTACCAACCAATTCTTCGGAAACACCTCCACTGTACATATCGGCAGTATCAAAAGTTCTGATACCCAAGTCGTACAGTTTTTTCATGATCTTCATAACTTCATCTTCATCTTCAACGACCCAGTCGACCCATTTCTTGGAGCCATAACTCATACATCCAAGGATGATTTGAGAAATCTTCAAACCGGAGTTACCCAAATTGACGTGAGGGGTAGAGTTAGTAGGAGCAGACATGATTCGTAGTGATTGTGATTTGTTCAATTGATATCGAGCAATGGACTGTTCCCTGCAATTCAAGTGATTTTTCCTCCTTTTATATTATTTGAAAACTTCGGTAACTAAAAGTCGATTTCCCGTTTGTATTACAAATACAAATTCCAATTTTGTTTTTTTCTCCAAAATGTGCTGAGGGGCAGAGAAAGAAGATTGATTTGCAGACTTAAATATGTACGTCTAGTTTGTTGGAAAATGGTCCATTTGGGGGTAGGCAATTGATTGGATAATTGCTGATTCTCACAGCATATTGTTTCTACTTTCTGAGACTTTCAATTACTTGTTTGACTTATCTTCAGGATTGAGAAACTGTCATTGAGTTGACAATTGAATTGATCATTGAATTTCAAATTGTGGTTCAATTATGTAGAGATCACAATAAATATCAAATAATGACGTATCGTTCTTGAAGTTGGAGTTATTGAACAGTCAACATTCTGGCTTATCAAAGAAAACAGGATGATATTAAAAGCTCTTAAACTGATTGAAAACTAGCGTAGATAGCCTATCAAAAACGAAAGCAGAAAATAATAGAGAGCAAATAAAGATTTGAATTGATCGTGCAGTGAATTAAGTTTGAAGACCAAAAAAAAACGGTCTCTATTTGTAGATAACACAGTTGAGACATATTGCAAAAACCGTTCAAGCTGAATTAAATTAACGTAGTCTAGACTACTTCTAAATCGAACAGTCGAGAAAGAGAATGTAATCGTGCGATCAATTGTGGTCAATCGTCAGTGCACAATTGATTAGCATCGCTACCTTATTCTGCACATCGTTCAATCGTTTTTCAACGGCTTAATTTCCAACAAAAGATGCTATCTTACATTAATAAACTATTATAGAGCTTGTAGTGGAAAGCTAAAAAAAAAAATTCACCACTCAAGATCAAATAAAATCTCCCAAAAAATCTGCTCAAATCAAGTTCTTGATTGATGGAGAACACATCCATGAATGGAAAGTGTTGATCTAGTTCTTCAGCGAATAAATAATTGAAAACATTGTTCTTCAATACAACTTACAAGCAATTAATTCAACAATATTCATAAAGACAAACTCAGATTAAAATGATGATGAGGTAAACAAACTATAAATTAAAACGACAGGTAAAAATAAAAAGCACAGAACACAATTTTGAACTAAATTTTTAACGACCAAAGTATTTCAATTCAAATGGACGGATCAGATTGTAGACGATGAAGGAGAAAGACAGAGCCAATTCGAACCCAATATCACCTCCCATTGAACCAATCTTGGCACCTATTACACCAGTGTACCAGACTTGAGACATACCCAAGACGACACCAGCTACACCGGCACAGAACCCAATGACACCAGCAAAACCAATTGGCAATTGTGATTTGTCGTTCCAGACATCCAAGTTATAGTTGGAGAATTTACCCTTTCTGTAGATGAAATGTTCACTGAAACTCATCAGAATGTAGATAGCCAAGTAGTAACCAATCATATCCATAAAGTTGGTCATCACACTGTCAAATTCGTAGTAGGCTGGAATACAGATACCCAAACTGACAGCGTTACCAAGCACAGACCAGACGTATCTTGGAATAAGTCTGAACTTGGACCATACGGCTTGAGCACATAAACCAATGGAGTACATGTTTGGCAAGTTGTTGGCAACGGTGGACAAGGCCAAGATAACCATACAGAATTGACCAAAACCGTGAAGAGAGTCTTCAACCAAAATAGCATAGATCAAACCACCGACAGAGTGGTCGGCGTAAAGTTCCAGCCATCTTGCATTGGTGTTGATACCAGTGATACATGCAGCACCCAAAATCATAGTGAAAAGCAATGGGAACAGCAAACCCAGCATGACAGAGAAAAAACATTTGACTGGGTTGGTGTCGTATTTCATATAGGTGGTATAATCAGCAGCCATGGTAGCCCAACCCAGAGCGAATCCAAAGACGGTACTTCCAAAGGACAAGACACCTGCAGCAGTATCAGGACCAGATCCCCATTCACCAGCGTCAAAGGTACCAGATTTGGCCATTCTGGCAATGATGACAACAAAGACGATAAAATTTGGAACCCAAGAGAATTTTTCATAGGCATGGACAACTTTGTAACCAAAGAAAGAAACAAAGAATGTCAACAAGGTAATGACTAAAGCACCAGCCCAAGGTGGTAAATTGTGACCACTACCAGTGTTGACCATGTGTAAAATCGAAGCCGAGGAAATGGTGTTGACGACGGACCAACCAATACAGGCAACACCGTTGATGAAAGCAAAAATTCTCATTCCGTAGTTACCAACAAGGTATTTGGACAACATCATTTGTCTTAAACCAAACTTGAAACCGAAGATGGAGAAGAAAGCAACAGCAGATAATCCCAAGAAGTTGAAAAAGATAATAGTCAACAACAGGGTGTAGAAACCTAAACCCCAAATACCTGTACCCAAACAACCCAAAGAAAAGGACAGAATAACCATATTGGCAGACAACCACATAGAAGCGGCAGTATACATGGAATCATCAGTTCTTTCATCTTCAAGGATTCTCTCAACACCTGTTGTTTCGGTGTTATCAGCTATGAATCTTCTAATTTTACCAAAAAATGAGCTGTTGGTTTTTTCAATCTCACCGTTGTAAGAGAGAGATTCAGTTCTCTCAACTTCGTAATCCTTTAAAGAATCCGAAGCATTCTTTTCAATGTCGTGACTTGAGGACATCTTTGACGATATGTGTTTGAGTATTCGTGCGGACGAGAATCTTAACAACTTCACAACTTCAAAGCGGTCTTTTGATATGTTTGATTTTGGGGAAATCTCATCATGTTTTATAGGACCTCAGATGAGTGTTGAAAAAAAGGCATGAATACAAAAAAAAGTCAAGGAGTCAAAAAAAGCAGAAAGGTCAAGCCCAAGCATTTCCCTTTTCTTTTTTTTTTTTCTGTTCGTTACTGCCTCTTCTGCTGCTTTACTTTGACTTTTTACGACTCATCAAAATAAGCCTGTGCTGCCTTATCAGACCCGAGATAAGAAGCAATAACAATAACCAGGTATCAGAGCTTCTGCTTGATTGGAATGATTAGAGCTGAAAAGAGTCGATTATGCGGAAGATAAAACATCTTTCGAAAGTTTGATTCTCTACTTTGAGCAGCAGGAAATTTCCGAACGAAAAAATTTACTTCGATGATAGTAAAAAAATAATAATAATAGTTAGTCTGAGCCGCGGCGATGCCGTTGTGCCCTTTTCAATCGTAAAGAATGCATGAGAAAGCTTACCTGTTAGTTTTCCCTTATCTTTGTTTCTTTTTTTTTTATTTTTCATTTTTTCTTGGCCCTTGTGAGTTCATTTTGGGAAAAAGAAGAGCCGTTTGCCTTTTTTTCCATCAACTTATTCAGCCCTCTTGGGCACGCAGGTTTCTGAGTTTTACGGAGAAATCAGACCCCAGCGGTACTTCCTCAAAAAAATTTTCACTTATTTTGTCAGGTATGTTCCGCGTCACTTGATCAGTCGCTCAAGATCGATCAAACTCGTCTACATGATAACAGAGAAGAATAGCATTAAATAATTAGATTAAGATTAATTAAGAAGAAACAGCAACGTAAAAAGAAATTCAAAAAAATGTAAGTCAATAAAAAAAATTTATCAAGGCAGCAAAATAGGGGAAAAAATGCCTTGCCAAGAGAAATTTGATAAATTTTTTTTCTTTAAACCTAAATATCAGGTTTTGTGATTTTCTGCAGAAAATCACACATTAGTCCCCTTCCAGCCAATCGATTGAAACAGATTACAGGAAGTGAAAAGCGTAATCAAGTATCGCCGAAAGTGAGACGTTCTATTATTTGCTTATTTAACAGATTTATGTGGATAAAGCGTGTTAATGATGTATTTAACTCAAGTTGCTCAACTCAAGATACTCTTGATTCTCATGTCTCTTCCAATACGGCACTAAGTCTGCAATTTTTTGTAATATGCTCTGATTCTGCTTTGGTCTTGATTTTCTTTCCAAAGGACTTTTCCAATTTTTCAAGAGCAAAGAGGAAACCACAACACTTACACTACTAAAAGCCATACTCAGTGACAGAACCATTGGATTCAAAGTAACACCCAATGGAATGACGAAAAATCCCATTGCAAATGGCAACATGATTGCATTATAGACGATAGCCCAGATGAAATTCATCTTGATACGTTGGAAAGTCTTGATGGAAATATCTAATGTGTTGATAACATTGGTGATTGATTTATCCAACATAACGACATCTGCAGATTCAATGGCCACATCAGTTCCAGAACTGATCAGAATTCCAAGGTCCAGTTGAATTAACAGTGGTGCGTCATTGGTTCCGTCCCCCACAAACAGTACTGCATTACCATCTGCTTGTAAGGCCTCGATGATGGAACTCTTCTCTATTGGATTCTTGCCCAGAAAGACGTCGGTGATTTCTAATAAGTGCAGAGTTTGTTGCAGAGCATGCTTGTTGTCTCCCGTGCACATCCCAATCTGGAAACTACGAGAGAGATACTTGATGGTCTCATACAGTTCCGGTTTGATCTCATCGCTCAATTCCACAAATCCAATGTAATCGTCATTGACGGAAATATGGACAGCTGTGGATTTCAAGTCCAGTACTTGAGAGTGAGTGATCATATCTGCATTACCCAAACTCACTTTATAACTCTCACCTTTATAAATAATAGAACTGGTGACCCCCATGGTGCTTATGAATTGGACTTCTTTGAGTTCCACCTCATTCGATAAGAATGGTTCACTCTGTCTAACCAAACTCTTCAGTAATGGATGCTCACTGTTCTTTTCGATATTCCCAATGATATTCCACATCTCTTCAGGCGTGAACAAATCTTTCAACAATTCCAAACGGTCGATCTTGAAATTTCCAGTTGTTAAAGTACCAGTCTTGTCGAACAAGACATAATTGATCTTGTTGGCAACCTCCAAGAACTCTCCACTTTTGATAAGAATACCATTGGTGGCACCTACACCGGTTCCCACCATGATCAGAGTTGGCAGCAGCAAGCCCAAGGCACAAGGACACAGTACGACAATGACACTGATGGAGATGGTCAATATCTTCTTGAAAGAGTCATGCTCAAAATATGCTGGATAGGAGTAACTGTTGACGTAGTACCACCAAAGAATTGCACACCACAGTAAAAAGGTACACACCAGCAACGTGAGGATGGTTGGCACGAAGATGGACAGGATTACATCGGCATATCTTTGTATAGGAGCTTTAGTCAATTGAGCATTTTTCACCAATTTGACAATCTGTTGCAATTGTGTAGATTCTCCAATGTGGGTGACTTGTAAATATAGGACATTGGTGCCATTGACGGAACCACCGATCAATTTTGAACCCAATTTTTTTGGAACTGGCATACTTTCACCTGTTAATAAAGATTCGTCAACTTCACCTTGACCGTAGATGACAACACCATCTGTGGAAATCTTAGAACCGGGAGCAACCTGTAAGATGTCTCCAACTTGTAATAACTCCACTGGGATAGTTTTCAATTGCAAATCTGTCAATGAGTCGTTGAAATTTTCCACCAATACACAGGATGGAGGTTGTAATGACAATAACTTAGAAAGCAGAGAGGAAGTTTGACCCTTTGCCTTGTTTTCAAGCCATTTACCTAAACTGATAAAGATGAATAACATGGCAGATGTGGGAAATAAGACATCTGGGACCTGGTGTGACTTCTCGCACATGGCATAGATCATACTGAACACAGAGTATAAATACAGGATGGACGTGGACATGCAGATCAATAAATCCATGGTGCCGGAGCCGTGTTTCAAACTTTTCCAAGCACTGACGTAGAATCTGTAACCGACAATAAATTGCATATAGGTTGTCAAGACAAATTCGCAGATGTGGTCCAAATAGATTCCTGGTAGTATCTTTGGGCCCAAGATATAGTGATGATGATGGTGATGATGAGACATGAACCCTGGCAAGATATGGCCAAACACTACTACTGGAGTACCTAGCACAAGGCAATGGATGAAGGTCTTTTTCCAATATTCCACCTGTTTGGCTCTCGACAACAGATGCAACTGTGAATTCAAATCCATTTTAGAACCCAAGAGACATTCAAAACCACAGTCTTCAATTTGGCTCACAATATCTCTTATCCCGATTTTTGTAGTATTGTAACTGATTTGCAGTTCCTCTGTAGAGAGGGAAACGTTACAAGACTTGACTCCCTCGAGACTTCTTACAGATTGTTCGATTGAGTTTGAACAACTGGAGCAAGTCATCCCGAAGATTTTCAAGCTCACTTCGGCAAATTCAGGTTCAGTGGATTCCGTGGGCAGGCCTTTTATCACCTGTGCTTCAAACCCGCAATCCTCTATACTTTCTTTAATCATTTCTGGTGTCACCAGATCGGTATGTGTAATTTTACCGGACTCGGTCATCAAGGATACTTCCACATCTTCCACTCCTGGTAAAGCTTTCAATACACTAGTTATCGACTGCACGCAATTCGAACATGTCATGCCTTCTATCGACACATCGGTCGTCTCTAGACTCATTTTGTCAAGTTTTAAATATTATTAGTATTGGTCTTCAAACCTTTAGTTGATCCTTAATAATCAGAAACAAAGACAATTGTTAATTATGGCTCTGACTTTTTTTTTCTATAATTTTTTTTTTTATCTCTTCGATCTAAATTTTTCCTCATTTGTTTCCGATGTAACCGGGAGATTGAGTGCGTCTAATTGAGGGATGTTTTATGAAGATTGTGGAGGAAGTTCTTAGGCTAAATGTGAGATATGCACGGTCCGAATGGAATCAGTCGCTGATCGTAATTGGAGGTGACGAGCAAATTGGTTGAAACATGGGGAGGGACCAGGGAGGTTAAAAGTCATGAGAGCTTATGAAGGGCTACAAGAAAAATTTGGACTTGTAAATTGGTCGTGCAACTATTGTAAATAACCATATGACCAGGTCTTGTTACTTAGTCATCTAGAAGGTAGTTAGAAGAGAATACGAGCCTTATTGTTATTGGTGAGTACATTAAAACAGTAATTAATTAAGTTATATCCTATTATACAATGCAATGAAATAGAAGGGAAAAGAGATTAGACAACTTGTAGAACTTTACTAGCACTATCACTGAGACTAATAGCACCACTGGAATACATCTACAATTACTAATTCCTCTTCAATTCTTCTTATCATCGGCCGCCTCTTGTTCTCCATCGTCAACCAATTTGAACCCACCAGGACAATTCTTCAAATCAATATTCAGCTCTTGTAATTCTTTGAATAATTTCTCTCTTTTCAATAATCTCCACCTCGTCATCTTCAGATAATCATGCAAATGGAATCCAAATATCTTTGGGGTGTAAATTTCTAAAGAGTGGATCGGTATCAGTTGAGGATAGGTGGTCAAGAACATCAGTGGGAAGGAAGTTCCAAAAAATGCGCCATCGATAGATGAATGCCTTGAAGATTTAGGATTATAAATATCTTCACAATTGGAACAATATAATTTGACAGGACTGACTCTTGGTTGATCGGTTAATCCAATTGGCAATAAAGGATTCAATTTGCAATGTACCCTTGGACAGAAGCCAAAGTCGCCGTTTCTATATTTATTGAACATCTTTGATAATCCTCGACTTGTGATGATATACCTGGCATGGATTAATCCATATAAGAATCTGGCATTATTATCGATTTTCATCTTGACTTCATCTGGCTGGTCATCATCTATTGTTTGGTTGTCTGTTATTATATCGATTAACAACGACGACTTGTCCACTTGCTGATTCAAGCCTGTTAAATTGAACCTATCTGTTATATATTCAACGTCTATATCACAGAAATACTCATTTCCTTTTGTACCAAGAAACCAGTCTATCCAGTACTCAGTGAATTCCGATCCACTATCACTTGTGAATTCTTCTGATGCTTGCTGCTGCTGTTGCTGCTGCTGGTGCCCCGACATTTGCTCCGAAACAATCGATCAATTATTTGATGCCTATATATGACCTTGATTATCGATCAATCAATCAATATATCCTTCTTCTCTTCGCCATAAACTTTTTTTCTCATTTTGTTGTTGGCTTTTTTTTTTTTTGGCTTTGCAAATTTTTTTCCTCTTTTTGCTTCTCTTTTTCTCTTGGTAAAAATGGGGGTTCTCTTCCTGAGGCTCTTGAAATTTCCCCTATTTCTGGCAGATTCCCCAGCCCAGTCTAGGCACGTTTGTCCCACAACGCGGGCGGAACTCGTCTAGGCTACAAAAAAAGGAATGAAAAAAGTGAAAACAAAATAAAAAAAACACCATTATCCAAACATCATCTAGCAGACAACACCGACAATGCATATGATCAAAGTGCCTGGAACATATCACGATGGCGAGATCCAATCCATCGATGTGTCTCCTTGTAACAAATATGTCGTCACAGGTGGGAAAGATGGCAAGTGCAATATATGGGATCGTAGTGAATTGACACAGAAATCCAAATTGACAACGCCCAGCGCTGAGGATTTTGAGAATTTGAAACCAATTAAGGAGTTGGACATTTGTAAAGGTTCCTCTATAACATGCCTCAGGTTCGGGAACCTTCTAGAAGATGGGGATCATTTACTCATCTCTTTTGAATCAGGTCAGGTCTATAAGGTGATGATCCCTGAAACGATTGAGTCTACCGTGGAGACACCAAGACTATTATTCCACCATACTAATCCGATTGTAGAGATCACATGCTCCCATGACGGGGAAATCGTGGCGTTTGCAACTTATGAAAATGAGATTCTCATATACGATCTAAGGTTCGATGAAATCATCGACAATTTGAATATACATCTGGAAAAGAGTGCCATCAAAGGCTTAAAGTTCGATAACTCACATGGTAAATGGCTTTGCTCTTTAGGCGATGACAAATGGATCAAAATCCTACACTACGACTTGATATGGAACCCGAAACCGGACCTGACCACAAAGAGAACTTTCAAATATGAGATCCAACAGAAAATCAGCAAATTGATCACCCAAAATTTCTTGAATAACAACAGCAGAGTGAGAAGAATCGATTTTTCCAAAGATGACAAATTGATAAGCGTTCCAAACTCAAATAAGGGTAAAATGAGTCTTGTGAGTGTTCTTTGCAACACGCAATTGACGTTGCAAAGCCAATGGAAGTCCTGGTGTGCATTTGTGGGGCACAGCTTCAACTGTGAAGTGACAAAATTCAGTCCTAATGTCTATATCAATAAGAAGCCAAACACCACGGCAGATTCCGACGACCCTTTGAAATTCGAATCCTACTATATCATTGCCACGGCAGGTTCCGATAAGACTTTGGCGATTTGGAATACTTCTGTGGATGCTCCGATCATCGTTCTGCAAGATTTGACCACCTCCACAATCTTAGACATTTGTTGGTCCAAAGATGGCTTGGCTCTTTTCATCACTTCTTTGAAAGGTGAGTTATTGGTTGTCTCTTTTGATGACGAAGAATTAGGCAAGATAAGACCTCAACTGGAACCGGTTAAGAATTTGAAAGATTGGAAAACAGAGCTGGAGTCAAGACTTCGCGAACAGGCCAATGTGGTATCGACGATTCCTACCACAACGGCTGATCCAAAATTACAAGAACAAAGAGTTATTACCAAAAATGGTAAAAAAAGAGTACTGCCTGTGCTTTTATCAAGCTCGGGACCTGAGACCACAATCCATAAATCCGGTACCGAGAGTACCAGCGTTTCTAACGGTCTTAGACCTGGGTCAATGGAATTCGATCCTCCTTCATATGCCGTACTGAAAAACGTTGCTCTGCAACTGAAAAGAAAGAAGATCTCGCAACTGGAAGAAGATCTTGCTCTTGCTCGTAAAAAACTGAAAAAAGAGTTGCAACCAATAGAATTCGTGGGCTCGGTGATGATCAACCCTTCCAGTTCTTTCAGTAATGTGAGACTTTCCATTCCAAAGATCAGACGTACATGGGAACACCATTCGCCCAACGGTGACATGTTGTATCTCTCTGTAAGAAACGGTAATGGTAATGAGAGTGGACCTTCAAAGATCCAACTTTTCAAAAAAAATCAACTTTCAGCGAATTCTGAGGACTCTGAGAAGGAGATCTTTTGTGATTTTGTTCCAAGGAAAATCTTGTTAACAAGTGGAGGCGAGGGCTTGTTTTGGGCTTTGCTGACAGTGGAGGGAACTATTATTGTGTATTCAGATTCTGGGAAAAGAATTCTCCCACCAATAGTGTTGGGAACCCCTGTCTCGTTTTTAGAGTCGAAGAACGATTATCTCATGGCGATTACCTGTTTGGGTGAGATGTACGCATGGAATATCAAGACGAAGAAACTGGTTTTCGAACCAACATCTCTTTTCCCTCTATTACAACCGTTGATTAAACCTTCATTGAACAAGCCACAGAACGGAGAAGATGACCCCACAGATGGACAACAGCAGGAACAGGAATTGTACGAAAACGATCTCTTGGCAAGACTGGAGAACTTGACGTTGTGCTCAATAACCTCGAAGGGGATCCCAATAGTGACATTGTCCAACGGGAACGGATATATATATGATTCGGACATGTGTTCGTGGTCATTGGTGAGTGATTCTTGGTGGGCTTTTGGATCCCAGTACTGGGACAATACTTTGATTGGATCCAGATCCAATGAGGCGCAAAATATAATTTCAATGTTGGAGAAACACACCAACGAGGAAATTATAAGAAAGGGAAAGAACAAGTTCTTTAACAAGATCAGCAAGATAATGTTGATGAAAGAAGGTTTCGAGAATTTGGAGAACATCATTTCAATTAATCATTTGGAGAACAAGATCTTGATTTACAAGTATTTGAACGACTATAAGAATTTCAAATATTTCCTAATTGTCTATGTGAAGAAATTGATTGAAATGAATTTGACAAATAGAATCTATGACGTGATATTGAACTTGAAAGAGTCTGATCCCTGCGACGACGATTTGATCAGGGAAATAGTCATGCTCAATCCTAAGTTGAACGATTTCGTGAATTCCATTTGAACAATTTTTGTATATTATAAAAGTATCAATATAACTTTGAATAAACTCACTGTGTACTTCCTTACTATGTGAAAAGATTCTGTAATTTCCTTAACTATGTAAGTGTAGTTTCTACCGAGTAATTCGAATCTCCTCAGTAAAACTCACTTTTTCCTTAACTAAGAAAAAACTATATTATCTATTATTTTTTTCGCTTTTTGTTATTTTTGACGCGACTTTTCACTGGCCTGCTGATTTGATGCGATGATTAGGATCAGTGAGACTTGCAACAACTCAAACAGCATGGAGCTCCCGCCGGACTTGAAGGAGCTCCTCAGCCAATGGCTTGAAGGGGAAATCGAAGTTGCCAACAAATTTTCATCGAAAGTTGCATCTCAATATGGCAAAGCGCTCGACAACTTGAAAAGACATCCGACTCCCATCACCAACACTAAACAATTGTTGGAGATCCAATATATAGGCCCCAAGATGGTGTCCAAATTGAGTAAGAAGCTCCTCAAGTACTGTGAGGAGAACGGTTACAAATTCCCCGAAGAAGTTGCAGTGCCCAGCGGTGAAGGTGACGATGATCCCAATGGGGCACCCAAGAAGAAGAGGAAGACCACCACACGAAAATATGTTCCGCAAAAGAGAAGTGGAGGCTATGCTATCCTATTAGCGCTTCTCATCTACGATACCAGACGTGACGGCATGTCCAAGGAAGACATTATACGACAAGCCTCGAATTTTTCAGACCAGTCGTTCCATGCAAATCCAACTACAAACCAGTTCTACTCACTGTGGACGTCCTCTAAGACGTTGATCAGTAAAGGATTGGTGCTGACAAAGGGCCGCCCGCTTCATTATTACCTCACCGATGAAGGGGAGGATCTAGCCCGTGTCTTGGCCGCAAGTGAGAAGGATTTGGACGTCCCCGATGCCAATGGCCTCGACCAAGGTGCCGGCATCGTTTATAACGACAACTTGAAAACCTTCGACCAGCACCAGTACTCCGTTTGGGAGCCCGGGGAGTTCGAGGTGGCCTTGATTATTGATAACAGAGAAATACGGTCGCAATCGCAGCGTGAGTACTTCTCGACAAAGTTGAAAGAGTTGGGGTTGGACTGTTCCACCACTCTGTTGACCGTTGGGGACGGGTTGTGGATTGCCAAACATAAGGAAAACGGCACTTGTGCCGTGTTGGACTTCATCATGGAGAGGAAAAGACTCGACGATTTGGCTCTGTCGATTAAGGACGGAAGGTACCTCGAGCAAAAGAGCCGGTTGAAGAAAACTGGCATCAGTAATGTGTTTTACATAGTGGAAGAGACCACAGGGTCCGATTTATCGTTGATGGGGGACGCTATACAGACGTCTATACTGTTGAACATCACCAATAGCCAGTTTTTCACACGCCGCACTAAGGACAGCGACGATACCATATATCTGCTCCACCAATTAACGGGCAAAATAGCCGAATACTATAAAAACAAGAGTTTAATTGTCATTGAAAGGCCCTTTGACATCAAGAGTCAGCTGGATTACGCAAAGATCTTACAGGATTTCCGGCAAAAATTCCAACATGACCCTTGTTGTGAGTCTGTATATAGATTTGAAGTGTTTCAAGACGTGTTGAGCAAGTCAGATCTCATAACAGTCAAAGAGATGTTCATCAAGATGCTCATGACTATCAAAGGTGTCTCTCTAGATAAGCTGGTGATGATCCAGAAACAGTTCCCCACACCACGGGCTCTCCTCGAGGCCTACGAAGAATGTCAAGACGAGCAGAGCAAGAAGACGTTGCTCAGTGTAACTTTCCAAAACGAGATCGGCAACAAGAAGATAGGACCTCTGTTGAGTACCAAGATCTACGAAATCTGGGGTTCGTAGCCTGTATAGTGTATAATAGATGTAGTGTATTTTGTACTAATGACACGCCTCTGCCAATAAGGCAGAATGAGGAAAAAAGACCAAATCAAAGACGAGAGAGAGAAAAAAAATTTACCGTAGTGAAGAAGAAAAAAAAAAAAAAAGTCCAAGAGAGAACAAGAGTTGACGAAAGGGACCAAGAGTGTAGACAGCAGCAGGGTGGAACACCATAAGATGGCATTTAAACAATTGAAGTCTATTTTCTCTCTTCCGCGCTTGAGCGGCGTGAGGAGTTTGGCCACTTCCATAGAAGTTCCAGAAGAAACATACCTCCAAAGGTTACACAACTTGAGAAAGACCTCTATAGAACAAGGAAGAGAACATTTCAAAGTTGGTGAGCGTCGTATTTACTTCCCAAGTGCCAGAGTTGTATTGTTGAGACCTAACGCCAAGCACAGCCCATATCAGGCCAAGTTCATCGTGCCAAAATCGTTCAACAAGTTGGATTTAAGAGACTATTTGTACCACATCTATGGATTAAGAGCTCTCAAGGTGACGACGCAATTGATGCACTCGAAATTCGAAAGAGCCTTGCCAATGCCATTCAGACCACGCCACAGAACACCTCAGGTGAAGAAGATGACCATCACAATGTTGGACCCATTTGTCTGGCCACGTGACGAGGCCAGTGTCAAGTTCTTGGAGCACGAGAAGAAGTTGGCTGCTGAAAATGAACAATACTACGAAGACCACAACAGTGTTGGAAGTGATAAATTGAAGAGATCCAGTCTGTTTGGTGGAATAGTTGATCCATTCCCAAGACTGACCAATTTCATTAACAAGAAAATAGGCAGAAAGATGAGCAATCAGAAGGAAAGAGATTTAACTCTGGCCAAGAAATTGCAAGACTCGGAAATCATCAAGAAACATTTATCCAATTTGTAAATAGAATAATTCAAAAAATATAAATCGCATGTATAAAAGATAGATAGAGAGATATAGTATAAACTTTATCCTTGATATCACTGGTGTAGGATTCGTCGGAAAAGAAAAGGTGGACAAACAAAAATATAAAAGGGAGCCAAACAAAGTTAATTTGAAATGAACTGAAAGTAATGTAAAACCTATAAAAATGGGTAAAAAGGATGGAGAGGTGCAAGTTGGGAAGGTTATCTCTTATTGCGGTGCTTTTGTTTCTTCACTTGACTTGGAAGAAGACTCAGTATCAACGGCAGGGTTGGTTCCACTTACACTAGTGTTTCTCCATTTGAACCATCCTGTGGAAGTCTCCGAACCATCGCTGTCCTCTTGGTCATGGAGATCAGAGACATCCACCACATCGAAATCTTCAACTGCTGAAGATTTGGCAGTTGGCGAACCAACAGGGACCAGCCCAGTTGACAGTGAATAGGCATTGAGCCCGGCTCTCGTACCAGCACCAGTTCCAGTGCCACCGTATGGAACAAGAGATAACAATGATTTCAACAAGGTCCAATTTCTGTTCAATGGATAAGTGGATTCTGAATTCTGCAGCAGATTCGATGGCAACGTGGAAGGTATCAATTTGGTCTCTTTGAACATGACATAAACACTTCCCATGAATGATTCCTCCTTCGCCTCATCTTTGGTAGCAGAGGAGGTCGAAGAGTTGTTGTTGTTGTAAGAGCCAAACACTTTCAACTTCTCGTTACCATTAAACCAGGTATCGATGACCAAGTTAAATAAATTGACAGACAATTTCTTGACATTGGAAAGATTCAAGTTGATGAAATCAGCCAGCTTACTGTCAAAATTGATCAAAAATGGTATTATATAGAAATCCCAGATAACCAATGCCCCATTGATCTTGGCATTGGAATTGGAATGGGTGTATTTGCTCAATTTATACTCTCGCTTGTCCAAGATCGGGAACACCAACCAGACCAATAGATATGTCTTGATGAAATTGGCAAAAGGTATGAATCTTAGAAGCGGAGATAAAAATGATTGTACATTCAAAACAAGGGTCAACACTATCCAGTAGATCAACCATGGCACGACATCATTTATCAGTCTGGCTTGAATACATTTGAACGATTGGTGTAACGGGTAAACTATTGAAATTGAGAATTGAACTCCAGCAAATAATAAATTGAACATTTCAAGTTGGTTAAAAAACGAGATGACTTGAGTTCAAGGTCGATGAGATTGATTAATAAAAGTTGAGTAAATGAAGTTAATTAATTGATTGATTGATTGATTGATTGATTAATTGATTCGATAGTCTAAAGTCTCCACAAGTATATATCATATATAGTATGCCCGATACATATATTCACATACACATACAGATTGCTGAAGTATCACTATCAGTTATTCTTTAGCTAACTATAACACTCCCCTTATAACAAGAAAATAAATTAAATTAATTTTTAAATCCACTTTTTGCCCTCCCTTTCAACTATGCGAGAGAGATGCGCATTTGTGTCAAATACGGAAATTCATCTGCTTATCTAATCTTGTACTCAGTGGGTGAATTTGGGCTAGGCCAATTTTTTCCCTAGTGTTTGTCCTGGGTACCAGCAAAGTGGTGGGAGGGAGTTAGTGATGCTCTTGTTGTCTGTATTTACAGTAATTCTACGCTTGGATGGTGATTTGGGCTCGCTCAGTATTTTTGCTCAGTATTTTGTTTGTGTTAAGCATATTGCTTGAAATGCCATTATATTTACAGTCTTTTACATCTCTTATCTATGTAACTATGGGATGACTTGAATGGCATTCTATTGGAATAACTATAACCTATTTTTCTTATTTCACAAACAATTGAGTGCTATGATCTTTCTAACCAGATCATATAGCCCCCCACTTGCCTTCCATGAGCTTCCATGGGTCTTCGAACAGCTCAACCCAATACTAGCTGATTGTTCTCTATTCAGATAATATGCAAAATCTTCGTCGAGTATTCGTAAGTCTTCACTGGTGGCGAACTACTGTGTTAAATGGCACTCTTCAGTGGGCAATCCAAATACTGAAACGTATCTCCCCTCGCAATAAGGTCTCTGGAGAACTTTGCTACATAAGAGGTGGTGTTTAAGAAAGTCTCCTTCGAAGAAAGGGCAGAAATCGAACTCAGTCGCCCTCAAAGATCCTTGGAAAACTCTACAAATGCTCAGGGACTTACCTTCAATCAGAGTTTCATTTTTTTTGTTCACTCATTGCTTCAGCCTTTGAACATATTGCCCAACTGGCTCACATTTGATTCATCTTTCAGTAGAACCCAGTTCCTAACAACAATGGTATCAATTAAGTTTGAAGAATAGATTTCGAGTAATGATCCCAACAGCTTGAGCTGGTTTCTACTGTTGTCATCATCTCAAATTCCAAAAAAAGCCCCTATCATATGAAAGTAGCCCACTCATCGATGTACTTGATCAAATCCAAAAGACATTTCTCAGTTTCCTGAGGATTGGCAATCCATACAGTACATGCACTTCTACGGGCCTTATAATCATTGGCTCCAATTGCCAGAAATTGATCCCCAACGTGCAACGTATTCTTTGGTTCGACATGATTCAGTCCAAGATAGTTTTGTAAAATCTTGACTCCAAGCGACTTGTCTCCAATATCAACCCAAACATCATTACCACCATTGAAAGCACAGAATTCAATTCTCTGTGCATTGGGAAACTTCTTCAACTTCAGATCACAGGTCAAGACAATCTCTTCCAATTGTTCTCTAATCAATTTATGACCTGGCTTTGGCACAATCCCAACACCCCTTTCCTTTCTAACGATAACCAGAGGTAGTTCCAATTTCTTCTCCAAGTCTTTCAATATGGATTCGGCAAAATCTAAGGTTTTCAAGATATCTGCCTCGTCCCAATTCAACATATTGTTCAACAACCATTTCTCCTGCTCAACCATTTGCAACGACTTGGTTTCCAAGTCATATCTGAAAAGATAATTTGCCTCACCTCCCATGACCAAGAACCGTTCTTTTTGCTGTGGTGTCAAGTCGTTGGTCTCAAGGGCATCGATTAACCCGAACAATCTCTCGTAGTATTTGGAGCCCTCTTTATAACCAGCAGCTGTAACGATTCCTATGAAAAAATCTCTTTTTAAAAGCGATATGAGCAAAGGAATCAAAGTGGAGTCCGGCTCAAGAGATTTCCCATCATCGTATAAGGTGACATCTCCATCAAAGGTCAAGAGTTTTAATTTATCATCGGTGTCTTGCCCAACAACAGTGGCATGGTTGAAATTCGTCGACAATTGCAAGATCTGGGCAGTGTTCAAGATGATACGAATATCATTGAAACTGGGGCACACTAATCTTCTCTTGCTTATTGATCTGTGTTCATCTTCGATATAGAACAGTTTTTCTAATGGCAAGTAGGTGAAAAATCTTCCAATGGATGGCACCAATTGCGACAATCTGGATAAATGCGGTTTATCTACTTTGCACATGTGGATATGATCGTTGACCAAATTCTCGATATCGGCAAACACTTCAGCATATCGTCTCTTGGCGTCGGCAGTGATCTTGATGTCATCGACAGCTGTTATTCCATTGGACTTGACAGCATGCAACACAAATGGTCCCGCTAACAAACCTTTAATCCATTCGATGAACTCATCACGACGATGTTGCTTTAATGCGTCTTTGGAAATGTCTAGTTAGTATTTTGATAGTTCACTGGTTCATCTTTTTGTCTCCTACTTACATTCAACACGATATCTATGGTATAAGGGTGAAGGACATGTTAGTATATAATAAAAACAACGAGTTTGTTCCGATTGGATTTAAGTTCTTACCTTGAAGTCATTTAAGTAATGATGATTTGTATATCAATGCAATTGTCTCAACAATTATATCTCAACAACCGTTTTACCTCGTTGTCCTTTAGTCAAGAAACACTCTGACTTTGATTTTTGAAGTTCTATTTTTTTCCAACTGGAAATGTGTCATAGATGATTGTTTTAGTGCAGCGATAATTATTTTAGTGCAGCACTTTATTTAATATAAGTGGATGTCGTGGGTTTGTTAGGGAAAATCATGGGTTTGAGATAACACAAGAAACCAATGATTCAAGGAGAATCCCGAGTAGGTTTTCAAGTCCAAGAGTTCACCTCTTAGCAACAAATTACCAGTTATCAGCACTGAGGCCCCATCTCTTCACCGTTCTCATCATCCCTCGGCAGATCCGTGGGACACTTTTTTTTCTTTTTCTGGCCTTTCTTTTTTTTTTTTTTTTTTTTTTTTTTTTGTGGGGTACAGAGAAACTCAAATAAGTGATGGATTTTTCCGGCTACGAGATGATCTGCATCGACAGAAGAGTATTATACTATTGAAATTAAGCTAGAAAGGATCGTGAGAACAGTAAAAAAACAATTTTGTTGTTTGACTGATAATCAATTGGTGGTGTTATCAAAATAGCAAAAAGAGAAAAGGTGGAAAATAAAAAGAAGAATAAGAAAAGTAAAATAGATAGTTACATCGAGAGTGGAAGTAAAGTGTGTAGAATGTTACTTTTTGGTGCTATCACCTGGTTCAGCTATCAGCAGTGATCTTTGTGCGAACTTCTGGGTAATTTCTAAGCACCTCATTGAATTGATCTGGATAACTCATTTGGAAAATTTCAGGGTCCTTGGCCAATGCGATGAAAAATGTGGATGTACCGGACTTGATGGTGTTGGTGACAATGTTACAAATCTGCAAGCACATGACAAAGGAGAATGCTATGACAGGGGCATAGAAACTTCCATCGGAGTTGTATTCTGGTTTGGTCAATTTCAAATACAAATATGCCAATAATGCACCAGTGTATGCAACAAACAAGGCACTCATCGACAATGCAGTGCCAATCAAACAATCATTGACAAGAGCATCCAATCCTTTGTAACGCAAAATTTGCCAAGTGTCCTTGGCAGACTTGTAATAAGATTTACCGTACAATGCAATGTAAGAGTAGGCATAGTGGTTGAAATACCTGACAGCCCAGTCGATGATGGAGATGAAGCATTCCAAACAAATGGCCAAGATGGAGTTACAAGTTTCACCCGAGTTCATGGCATTTTGTCTCAAGATGGTGGCACCTTGTTTCAGCAATTGGATTAATGATACAATCAATGAACCGAAGCAAATGGAGCCAAAAGAATACGTCATTGCTCTCTTGAAGGCACCCAACAGAGGGTGTTTTGGTTCTCCTTGGTCCGACTTGGACAAGTAGTACCAAGTGCCATACACACCACTTATAGTGACATGGATTATGTTTCTAATCACTTCGGTGATGTAGTAACCAGCAAAGAAGACAAACACCAAGATACCAACGACTTTTGAATTGGAACAAGTTTGTGAAGTACAGTTGGAATTGGCACTGTTTGGAGAGTATTTCACGTACGTGGAGACCACGGTGACTGAGAACAAGGCACTAAAGGCACCGGCAATGATGATTCCAAATAAACTTGTCACCAAGACAGAAGGGTGGGACTTCATTACATCGATGATTATGGTCAAAACCGTGGAGCTGAAGGGGATTCTGTGTCTCATGGACCAATAGCAAAAGGCATTGATTACGGCAAACACTAAGAAAACAATTCCCGCAGACCAGTACTTCATCACCAAGTAGGCAATCAGAGTGCCAAAACCCATAATCACGTTGGCAATAAGTGAAAAGATGATAAAAGTTCTTGGGGAGAGTCTGGCCCATAAGAGGCAGAGCGAAGACAACACCAAGCCAACGACGATAACAAAGGCAAACAAGATAATTGTGTTGGTGTTCAACGAGAAGTCATTGGCACCGTCGTAGATAGAGCCACCTTGGAAAGAATGGGTCTGCTGGTAACTCTTGATGGTGATTCCTGCAACGGTGAGAAATCCACCCAATGTGGCCAAGTACAAGATGGTGAAGGGCCAATCGTTGTATTTCGGTTTTTCCACTTTGAAAGCGTCATCGAAGTTCTCTGATGGCACCGGCTTGCTGGTGTCGTCTGTATAGTACCCAGCTCCACCTTTCTCGGTGTCCTGTTGAGTGTAAGGGGTCTGATTGTCCTGCTCGGGACGGTAGTTGCTGTATTGCGGCTGCGGCTGCTGGTTGTAAACAGGAGGAGGGGCTTGCTGTTTATCGGACATGGCTGCTGGATGTATATATTTATTACTCAATTATTAATTGACAATTTTTTCTTCAGTTGTTGACACAAACAAGACCAAAAAAAAAACACAAATCTGAGATGAGATGCCACATGGATTTCATTTATAAGCCTTCTTTTATGTGACAAATTTCAGGTTCACCTGCATAAGATGAACAAAAAATTTTAAGGCCCTAAGGCAGAAAACAAACCTCGTAAAGGTCGTGCACATCGCCTGGGGATGAAAGCTTGACTCCAGATTTGTTTTCCGTTAAAGTTTCCAACTGGAGAAGATGTGTGGGAGTGGGAGTGGGGGCACTACTTTTCCGATAGTTAACTTTTTTTTTTGGCAAAGCCCAAGATGAATTGAAGTGGACTTATCGATCTATTGGTTCAATTACTTGTTCTTTGGCTCCCATCAATGATTCGTAATAATCTCATCATTCGGTCGTTGACCGAAGGGATCAAAGAGTCAATGGCAAAGGCATTCACTGTGAGACAGCAAAAATTGCCATTGACATTGCCTTTAATCGATTTCACCAATCGTGATCAGTTTGATGAAGTGATATCAAGATGCGATCAAGATCTCGGAGGATACTCCACTGTGCATCTCACTCCGGAGACCGACCCAGTTACGGGGAAAAGGTATGCCAGGTTCCATGGGATCCTCAACTTGGATCCTCCGTTAAACGATCCTAAGGTCAAATACAGTGGATGGTCAATGTTTCGTACAAAGCATAAGAACAACTTCGACCATCGTATCTCATATTTTTTCAGTTCCTTGGGCAATTTCAAGTGGGACCTCTCACCTTATCAAGCATTGAAATTGAGAGTCAAACTGGACGAACGTAAATATTTCATCAATTTACAAATCGATGATCCACAAAAATTCAATCTTTTCCAACATCGTCTCTTTCTGCAAAGACCAGGACAATGGGAAACGGTGTATGTACCATTGGATGATTTTGTCTTGACCAACAAGGGGATGCTTTTGAAGCAGCAACACGGAGAATTGAACAGAGACAGAGTCAAGTCCGTGGGAATAGGTTTGTTGGACAGAAAGTATGGACCTTACTCTCTCTGTATCGAAAGCATAGAACTGATAACAGATTTCGATTATTTGAAACTGGTAAAGAATTCAAGAGAGGAAAACGCTAAATTGCCAAAGGGACAAGACGAAGATCTACACCTTGTTGAATAGATTGCATATTTATCTAGTTATTTATTTTATTTATTCAAATTATTTATTCAAATTATTTATTCTTATCGTACCCAATATTACCCATTTTTAACTTTCACATGATATCTGTGGATCTCATATTTTTTCTGAGATACCAACTGACGAAATCACGAATGCTTGATCTCACTCTTCTGAAGTCCTTGTTCACCAAAGCAACCTCCACGCTTCCCAATACTTTTAATCTTTCCTTTTCACTGACATTTTCAAGTGACACTATAGCGTTGCTCAACCAAGTGATTGCCGCTTTCTGATCTTGTTCCAATCTCAATAATTTGGTCATCAAATCACTGGCATCCAACGAGCAATCGCTTGGATATTTCAGAGTCAACCCTTGTAATAACAACTTTATCAAATTTGCCCCAATCATCAGATTGAACTGGATCACCTTGGCTCTCAAGTCCAGAATTTGCAGATCCTCAATATTGAAGAAAGAGATAGGAGGAGTTTCAAGCCCCCAGGACATCAAGTCGATCAAGAAATGCAAGGTGGCACTCAATGGTTCGTAATTAGTCATTGTGCTCAAAGATAATACAGAGACCTCATACACTTGCGACATCAAATCGTTATTGGCAACGAACTCGACCGGGTAAAACATCAACATGTCCTCCAACATTCTGAAGAAATCATCGATCAAATCTGGGAATTCCAATGAAGTTCTATTATGATCCAGTTCATTCAAAAATTGTAAGAAATTGATTGATTGTTGTAATGAGAATTCCCAAATGCTCAGTTTGATGGTGTCGTTACTGTCGCTCAACTCTCTAATCAATATACCACTGACAAACAAGTAGCAACCTTGTTTGTACTTCTTGAAACCCTTGATCAACATCTCGGCAATAGATGGGAGTATAGGCTCCATATAGAAACCAAACGTTACAATGGCATCTCTGACGAATTTGGTCAATCTCTCGCTACATTTGTGAGAATGACCAAACTTGCCAATCAATTTTAAGACAATTGGCCAAACTTGTTGGATAATCAAGTTGGCAATTGGAGTTTCCTTTTCATTGAAACTCTTTGGTTTCAAAACTTTTACATAAATAGTGATGATTTCAATTTCATCGGCAATCTTTGTTTGAACTTCATCGGAGTTCGAATCAAATTGCTCATAGGATGCCAATCTCTCCAAAGTTGGCTTCCAAAACATTCCAGTGATTTGATACAATTTTTCTTCGTCATCGACCTCTTTCAAAATATGGGAAATACCTTCTGTGACATCGTACAAACTTCTAATGTCCAATGAAGAGGCCACATTGTTATAGAATTGGAACAATTGCTCTAAATAATTGATCAATAACGAAGAACAATCTTGGCAGAAATATAACAAGGCGTGTGATGCAGCAACGAGAACATCTTTATCGGCATTTGAGAACCCATTTGTTATGTAGTTCAATTGCAATTCCAAAAATTCTGGGTGTTTGGCTGTCCATTCTGTGTATCT
Organism: Nakazawaea ambrosiae; assembly: GCA_024271865.1. Classification (NCBI taxonomy): domain Eukaryota; kingdom Fungi; phylum Ascomycota; class Pichiomycetes; order Alaninales; family Pachysolenaceae; genus Nakazawaea; species Nakazawaea ambrosiae. The sequence continues at coordinate 175,202 of JANBXG010000001.1, forward strand.
ACCCAAGACCAAAGTGGCCGCATATCTGATCTTGTTATTTTCTGGCAATTGAATCAAAGAGTTCATTATGACAGGCATGATTTTATTTTCCTTGGTGCTGACTTCCTTTGCCATACTTCTAATTGAGAATAACGGAGCCTCAACCACTTGCCAAGGTTGGTTTGGATTGTTTATGAAATTTTGTATTTTTTGATATGGAATGTTCAATGCACTTATAGCTCCTACTACAACACAACAATCTTTCAAGACGTCCCCCATCTCGTATCTGAAATCTTTGAATTTATCTTCTTGTTCTCTATCACCCCCAAATAATTCTCTTGTACTGGTGGCCTGTTGGTTGGAAACGATAGGGTATTGTAAATGCTTGATCATGACCTCCACAAGATTCAAGAAGATGTCGTAGTATTCCTTTCTGGCCAGTTGGAACTTATCCAAGACGAGCATTTGTTTCATTTGGAACCAGAAATAGAAAGTATATTTGACGACATCCAAATCTTCGTCATATGCGGTTAACTCCAATAAAATTTGAACCAAAGGCTTGAAATCTTGAGGCAGGTTGGCAATTAATACATGCCAAGCTTCTCCTGCTTCCACATATAATCTGGTCAAGCCCTCCATTTTTTCCACGTCGTCTTTACTGGCATTCAAGAACGGTCTCAAACCTAATAATTGCTGGTAAATTGCCTTGATGATCTCCAAGTTGTCGATCTCCTTGGTTTCTTTCAAAATGGAGATAAGACATTCTACAGAAGTCTCAAAAGTGTCATCCTCCGTGATGCTTTGGAAGATCAATGAAGCAATTGAGTTTATTGACAACATCTGTTCGATTGGGATCTCTGAGATCCATGAATTGAGAGCATCAAGAATCAATGCATTTGTCTGGGCAGTATTTTGACCCTTGTTGTCCAGTAATTGTGTGAGTAAGATCAACACCTTCTCTACGTTGTCATCGATCAAATCTTTTACCCTCGCGTTGAATTCACTGTCTGTCAATGGAGTCTTCTTGACGTCAGACAATTCTTCCGGCACCACTTTCAAGAATTCCAATAACGATATGACACAGTTGTTTGTTGACAAATAACCAAAGATCTCATCCATGGCATTATGCCATTCCAAGAATTGAAGCGTGAAGTTGGCCAATGAGACACATAATTGTAAAATAATCAGTTTAGACGCCTGTTGTTGTTCGTGTTGTACCACTAATGATAGTATGGAGTCTTTCAAACCTGGTAACGACTCTCTAGGCAATTGGTGTAAGTCGTAGTTCACCTTGGATCTCAAAGTCTGCGAACAAAACATCTTCATCAACACAGAATTCTCGTCATTTGGTAAATTCAACAGTTCAAAAAGAACGTTCCACGATTCCTGTGATTTTTGAAATGTTTGTAAATATTCATTTGCTTCGTGTTTCAACAGGTTATCCTTGCTGGAGTACATTGTCTCCAAGGCGCGCTCTAATCGCTGTAACTCTGGAGAGGACGACATCGTGCTGTGGTGGAGTCTGCTGCGTTCTCGTGGCGATAATAGCTAGTGGTGTGTTTTGTTACCCGCTGATGATTTGGGCTTTTTCGATCTCAACAATTTGGCTTTTTTTGCTCTTTGAAAAATATGGCAGGTTTTACGAATAAAAAAAATTTTCTAGTGAATTTTGCAAGCTTTAAAGGGAAAAGTGAGAGAAAAAGTGAGTAGGAGAAGGGAAAAAAAAATTGAGAGTGAAATATTAAATTGGTTAAGAAGATAAGTTGGAGTGAACTTTTTGAACGTTAGACTTCGGGACAGATACATTAGAAGAAACAACAAGATGAGCACATCAAAACTGCAACAACAGAAGGTCATGGTACCTCCAATCAACTTGATTTTCAAACATTTACAGCAGCAAACATTGGTCAGTATATGGTTATACGAACAAACACATACAAAGATCCAAGGGAAGATAAAAGGGTTTGACGAGTTCATGAACGTTGTGGTAGATGAAGCAGTTGAGATCAATATACCTAAAAAGAGCCAGAGAACTTTGGGGCGGATTTTGTTGAAAGGTGATAATATAACATTGATAGGAGAGGCATCCACATGAGTGGTGAGCAGAGCCTCTTGCAACTGGAGATGCAGAAAAATTTGATTGTATGTGTCGAATTTGATTTTCATTTCTGTGTATATTACTGGATTTCACTAGAATATAAAGAATTGTGTTATTAGAGTTGTAATATTGAACAGATGTCATGTTCATTTTTGTAGAGACATCTCAGGAGGAAATTGACAAAAATTGCCATGAAGCACCACAAGACAAGAGAAGTAAGTCAAGTCAGTAAAACTACAATTATGAATGTCAAGTTACAATCAAGCGGGAAACATAAGAAAACATGGTCGAACAAAGCCAATGAATGATGCTAAGATATGGATGTGCCAGTGTCTCCAGAATCGTGACCTCTGTCTCAGATCGCCTTTTTCTCCATCCGTTTATCTCAGTCCCATCTTATCTCTCGGACTCTCTGTTCTTCACTCTACTCCTCCTATATTTTTCCACAGATCGTCTGATAAAACCCAAATTAATCAAAGACATCAAAAAGATAAAAAATAAAAATTAAAAAATAAAAACATAAACAAAAAAAAATGTAAAAAACTCATCTCTCTTTCCATCCCTTTTGCATTTTGAAAGCACATCGTTCACCCAAATGACCAGCTGTGCTAGTCAAAACAAGACATTGGAGATTTCAAGGGTCTTCGGGACCTCGTCGCAAGACGACTCCACAGTGACCCTTGTAGGAAACTTATTGGGCTATGTAGCGGGGGCAGGGGTGGTCGTCTCAACCATCACTGGTACCAAGATCGAGAACCAACGGTTTTTCTGTGCAAACAGCGGTAAGAACTCCTCATCGCAAGCTGTTAGTTCTGCGAACAGTTATTTGAACATGATCCCAGGGTACAATCAAACGGAATTGAACTCCAAGAAAACTGACTCCTATGGGTTCTCCATCAACGTGGATCCAGAAATGATCCACGGCGCTAACTCTTCAGCTACCAACTCCGACACTTCCAACAGCGTGGCAGTGAACTCCTTACAATCGAGATTATTGGATGAGTCCAGCAGTCCCTCGAAGTTGGCCAACAAAATCAGAACCATCAGTTGTATTGCCATATCTCCCGATAGAAAACTATTGGCGGTGGGAGAATCAGGTTACCAACCAAGAGTGCTCATCTATTCATTGGCACCAGACTCCAATTGCAAACCAGTGTACATGATCAATGAACACCAGTTCGGTATCAACAAGTTGAAATTTTCACCGGACTCTCATAAATTGGCCAGTCTTGGCTTTGTCAACGATGGATATTTGAACATATGGAGTATCAATAAGAACAATACAAGAGGTATCTCACTCATTGGAGTGAACAAATGTTCTGCTGTGGTAAATCAAATCATATGGGAACCTTGCTTCCTCATGACAGCTGGTGTGAGACACTTGAAACTATGGTTTGTGAACGAATTGGATACAATTGACGATGTCGATGCCAGTTGTATTACTTCATCAGTAGCATCAGCATCGGTCAAGAGATTGGAACCTTTGAAAGGTAAGAACATCTTATTGAACTCCTTCATAAACAGCAATTTCATTGACACCTGTATGGTCAATTCCCAAGAAATGTTGTTGTTATCAGACCAGGGGGACATTGGACTATTAGACCTATCAGCAGATGCACTCACTTTGGTGAAGGTGTACCAAGTCGGATCTAATGTCAACAAGATACTATGTGATGAGGGAAATCTTTGGTATGCCGATACGGATATCAGGTCGGTGTCCTTGGTTGACATTATGAACGATGTCTCCAGCAATGAGCTGTTAGAAGTGGTAAAGAGGCCAGTATCGCCAATCAAGAACAGAAGAAAACCCATAATAAGTCTTATGAAATATGACAACCACGGTATAATTTACCTTTCCGAGCTTGAAGAGATCCTCATTTTCAATCCACAGCAAGACACAACAGAATTATTGGTGAACTCTTTGACTAAAAATCTCTCTGGTTTCAAGAAATGTGACAATGGGGACTTGATTGTGTGGTCCAAGACTGGTTTGATCAAGAAAATCGATGCACAGAATGTGGTGAAAGTGCACCAAGTTTCACTTCCAAGCAACGAATTGATTTCTAATGAATTATCAGCCGTTGAGATCAATGGTGATGGGGAAATTTTTGCCGGTGACAAGTTTGGTACTTTGTTCATTTATCGTAATTATGAATTGATCGACACCATCAAGGCGCATGAATCTAGCGTAACCGGTTTAACTTTCTTCATATTTCAAAAAGAAAAATTCTTGGTCAGTATCAGTCGTGACAGAATGATTCAAGTGTTCCATAAGAAGACCGAATGGGACTTATTGCAGACATTACTGTTGCACAAAGGTACATTGACAAATGTGTTGTGCCATGCAGGACGTATATTTGTCAGTTCTTCTGATCGAACTATTTCTGTTCACAGGTTAGAAGTTGATGAATCAGTAGGTGATCTGGAAGATGCATTGGTTAATGACTTGGAAAAGAAGTTGAAGTTAGATCAGGATATTGATTATATGGAAGAGGGTAGAATCAAAATTTACCAAGAAAAAGTTTTATCAGATAAGTCTACCGCTGTAAATATGAGGATATTTAACGACGAATTGATTGTATCCATGCAGGACAAAAGCTTATCGATATACAAATTGACCGACAAGTCTGTTGATAGAAGTAGAAGCTTCAAATTGTACAACGAGCAAGGGGATTCATTATTGGTTGAGAATTTCTGTGTCAGTGACAATTTGATATTTGTCTCTTCAAATGATAAAAGTCTTCGTTGCTTCCATTATCTCACTGGTAAACAGTTGAGTTGCAATTGGGGCCACTCGGAAATGATTGTTGGTTTGGTCTTAGTGGATAAGGACAACTTAATTAGTGTTGGTAGCGATGGATGTATGTTCAATTGGAGAAATTCACAAGAGGCTCAACTGGATTCCAATTGTATCACGAACGTAGAGCTTTGCGCCAATGATCTGATAATGAAACCACCACAGACACAAAGGGTTGCAAGAAAAATTGTCGCAACAACACAATTGGCACCCAACGCAAACAGATCTTTGAGAAGTTTATCTCCTACCACTAGACTTATGTCCCACAGGGGTTCTATAGGTAACGGTTCTACTGTTCCAATTCACAAAAGTGCAACTACTTCCCCAGTAAGTCTTCAAAAATCTGCACCTTCCTCTCCTAGAAGTTCACCCACTGCCACTAGACTCTCCACGATCAACAGATTAAGCCAGCCTTCCAAGACCAGGAGTCCATTGCGTGAGAATATTTCCAATAAAAAACCAGATTTGAACAAGGAATCGATGACACTGGCCAATGTGATTGATTTCTTACATCATTTACAAGCAAAGGTGAAATCAGGGTTTTATGAAAAAAGGGAAATGAAAGATATAGGTGAAGAGTTACAAAAACTGTCAAAACTTACAGGTGGAATGACAAATGATTATGAATCTAAACTACTTGAAGAATATAGCGACAAACTTGTACAGATGTTGGAACGAAAATTGCATGAAAATAAATAAAAGTAAATATGATAAATATAATAAATAGTACTAATTAAATAATTAAATAATGATATGATGAATATGCTCTTTTTTTGTAGATCCATGAACTATAATCAGTTCTTACCTTCCTTTGATTCTAATTTTTGCAATTCTTTGGCCAATTCATGTTCATGGAACAGTTGCTGATGTGCTGCCAAGTTTTTCCAGTTTGAGTCTATTATCTTACTGTTTTGTTTCAAAATTTTCAACCGTTCTTGATCTTCAAGTAGTTCTTTGATTGTTGGAGCATTTTCTCTTGTATATCTGAGCCATTGATGCCATTGAGGTGGAACTGTGGAGAAGTAGTCGACTAAGAAGTTCTGCCTCTTTGAAGGGATCAACTTACGACGTAAGTGATGTGAAGAATTCTCCAATTTGAACTCCCAATATGTGTTCCCGGAGAGATCATAACCAATGAAGAACTGTTTCCGGAAAGGAACCGATCGAAGTCCCTTGAATTTAAGATATAACTGTTTCCATCTAGGTATTATTGTGTTGAGTATTTGTTCTGGTGGTGGAGTCATTGATTGGTGAGAGTTGGAATTAAGGGAGTCTAAGGATAAGGTCTTGGTGGTGTAATCCAGCACCTGTCAAAAGTCAATCGCAGATATTTTTCAGTGAGTGAACAGTTGATTTTTTTCTCGGCCTATTTAGTTTATTTTTTCGCAATTAGTGTGGTGATCTAAGTTTCGGTATAGTGTGAAAAGAGATATAGGGATTGTGAATGTGTTCAAAGGTGAAAGACGGACGTATATATTTACCGGTGGAGGAAGGGGTGCAAGCGTATTAGAAAGGGATTGAATTATTACGCAAAAGGGTTTCGAAATTTGAAGACCTTCTCTATACGATTTTCGGGGCCCAGATTAATTCCACTGAAAATATATAATATATATAAATTTATAGATCGAAATACACAAACAGAGGATAAACTAAAAGTCAAGTAATGATATCTGCGAGATCGAAAATAATCAGAGCCAGATTGAACATTTGCAAACTGATTATTTTATACTCAATTGAGTAGAGAGACATGTGTTCTTTTGAAACATAGTAATTTCCTTACACAGCTGTACATATTTCAATCAGCTCCACTCTTATCAAACAACACCACAATGCCAGGCTTAACCCTCAGATGACTGGAGACGCAAAAAAAAGGTGACAAAAATTGTCCATCAGATGATGTTCTTTTTTTTTTATGTTTTTTTCAACGTTGCGTTGTGTATGTTTTTTTTTTTTCAGCGAAGCAAATCAGGAAAAGAGAGGAGCAATTTGAAGGGGGAAGCATAAAGAAGTATTTTTTTTTCACTACAATCTAAGACTTGTATAGAGGGGAGGATTCAGATTGATCTGTGCCAATTTGCCTTAATCTACCAGGCCCATTACCGTGGATATCGAAAAGTAAAAATAATAACCCGAACAAATTCTGGCCTAATTTCAGTAAAAAATGACATCCAATTCGTATCCTGATTATTGCATCAGCCTAAAGGTACCATCAAATGACTGTTGAAAAAAAGAAAAAAAAGTTGTCCGTAGAAAAAAACAGAAGGTTTGGGTGATGCTCTTTTTTTCCCTCTCACTTAGTTAATTATGTAAAACTACTGTGGACTGAAATATTTTGTGAGTGAATATTTCAATCTTCAATATAAATATGGAAATAAATTCCCGGTTGCTGTAATTAATTTAAATTTATTTCAGATATATATATTTTTTATATTTGAACATATTTAAATATATAATAAACAACACACTACATAATGGCTATTCAAAAAGTATTTGCTAGATACGTCTACGACTCCAGAGGAAACCCAACTGTCGAAGTTGACTTGACCACTGATGTTGGTAAATTCAGAGCTATTGTCCCATCTGGTGCTTCCACCGGTATCCACGAAGCTTTGGAATTGAGAGACGGTGACAAATCCAAATGGCAAGGTAAGGGTGTCTTGAAGGCTGTTGCCAATGTCAACGAGATCATTGCTCCAGCTTTAGTCAAGGCCAACTTGGACGTTACCGACCAAGAACTGATCGATGACTTCTTGTTGAAATTGGACGGTACCCCAAACAAATCTAAATTGGGTGCCAACGCCATCTTGGGTGTCTCCTTGGCTGCTGCCAACGCCGCTGCCGGTGAAAAGAAGGTCCCATTGTACCAACACATCTCTGACTTGGCCAAGACTCCAAAGCCATACGTTTTGCCAGTTCCATTCCAAAACGTTTTGAACGGTGGTTCCCACGCTGGTGGTTCTTTGGCTTTCCAAGAATTCATGATTGTCCCAACTGGTGCTTCCTCCTTCTCTGAGGCTTTGAGAATTGGTTCCGAAGTCTACCACACCTTGAAGGCCGATGCCAAGAAACTGTACGGTCCATCTGCCGGTAACGTTGGTGACGAAGGTGGTGTCGCTCCAGCCATCTCCTCTCCAAAGGAAGCCTTGGACTTGGTCTACGGTTCCATCAAGAAGGCCGGTTACGACGGTCAAGTTGGTATTGCCTTGGATGTCGCCTCCTCTGAATTCTACAAGGACGGTAAGTACGACTTGGACTTCAAGAACCCAGACTCTGACCCATCCAAATGGTTGACTGGTGAAGAATTGGCCAACTTGTACGCCCAATTGATCAAGGACTACCCAATTGTCTCTATTGAAGATCCATTCGCCGAAGATGACTGGGAATCCTGGTCCATCTTCTTCAAGAAGGTCGACATCCAAATCGTTGGTGATGACTTGACCGTTACCAACCCAATCAGAATCAAGAAGGCCATTGAGCAAAAATCTGCCGATGCTTTGTTGTTGAAGGTCAACCAAATTGGTACCTTGACCGAATCCATCAAGGCTGCTCAAGAATCCTACAACGCCGGTTGGGGTGTCATGGTTTCCCACAGATCTGGTGAGACCGAAGACACCTTCATTGCTGACTTGTCTGTTGGTTTGAGATCTGGTCAAATCAAGACCGGTGCTCCAGCCAGATCCGAAAGATTGGCCAAGTTGAACCAAATCTTGAGAATCGAAGAAGAATTAGGTGACAAGGCCATCTACGCTGGTAAGGACTTCCACAAGTCTGTCGCCATCTAAGTATGGGGATGATATAATGATCAACCAAATTCAATAAACAAATATATATAAAAGAAACCTTTTAATCGAACGTGTACGTTTTTTTTTTCTATTCAAAGAGTAACTTGAACTAATTACCGTACCGAATCTTTTCTCTTTCCAATACACTATTCTCAAACTTGATCAAATAAACTGTTCTTGTTGGGAAATTGTCGATTGGAACTGTATGTGCCGACACATCAGCTTGGAAATATGCACTATCTAATATTCCTTCCACAATTCCTGCTACAAAAGCTGAACAATTCAAGTCTTTGAAATCCTTTGGCACACTGATGAATTTGTTGAACATTGGGGTATCATCGATGATCATGTATTCATTTTCCACATCACTTGATTTCTCCAAATTGGTGGCCACACGTCCGAATAATGATCTCCATATCTTGGAATGAATGTACTGTAAGATCTCTAATACTTTGATTTCTCGACGTCCATTCGCAAGCTTCCCATTACTACTACTCAAATTATGCAAATAAATTTCTCTAAAATTTGTCAAATCAAGATATTTGATCCCGATTGAGTAACCTAAATGGTTCAATCTCTTCTCTAACTCTTGAATTCCTTTAGAGTTGCTATGGGCCCAACTGACAATCTCACAGAATAGGAAACTCAACGCCGATAAATTTATATCATAACTGTTCTTCAATAGGTTCTTATCATAGATGGTTCCTGAGGTCGGATTGTTTGCGTGTGGTTGAGGCGGGAGTGGTTTCTTTTGGACAGAAGATGTTCTGGACGACGACGATAGTCCAGCAACACTTGTGGTTTGTAATGGTGACAATATATTGCTATTATTATGGCTCATTGTTCAATGATTTCTGATCGATATGACTCGTATTAGCGCTTCTCAATTCAATACTTCTCAAGTTTTTTTTTGATTTGTTTTCAAGTTGTATTTTTCTTGTATATATTTTTTGAGTAAAGGCTTCTAGAAGTAGGAGGTGAAATGGAGGGTATGGTTCTTGCGGTAAAAAATCCAATAATGCATCATTTGATGGTTCACAATAGTGAGTACTGGACCTGAAGTATGATTTTGCTCAATTCCGTTTTTAACCTACAAAATCACTAATAACTCAACCAAGGTAACTTCACACCCACTTCTCATCCACATCCCTCCATTTTTCATACTTCAAACTCCTACTGAGAAAAAGCAGAATTCATTTTTTTTCACTTTTTTCTTGAGTTTTGAGTTTTTTTTTCATTGAAAAAAAAAAACTCACCACACCATCGGAGGAGATTCAACGGTCCACAAGAACACATTCACATACTCATATAGAAAATGGCCATCACGATAAGACAAGCCACCGTGGAAGATGTGCAGGCGATGCAGAATACGAACATCCACAACTTGCCCGAAAATTACACTTTCAAATATTACTTATACCATCTTTTATCATGGCCTCAGCTGTCGTTTGTCGCTACCACTTATGACGACATTGTAGAGGAAGGCGATGAAACTGCTGATCCTAAAAACAACTTGAACTATACACGTAAGACCGAGAAAGTGGTAGGGTATGTTCTCGGGAAGATGGATGATGATCCTGAATCTTTGAAGACCAACCCACCAAATGGTCATATCACATCATTATCAGTGATGAGAACTTATAGAAAATTGGGTATTGCTGAAAAATTGATGAGACAATGTCTTTATTCCCTTTGTGAGAACTACCAGCTGCAATTTGTCTCCTTGCATGTGAGAGAATCCAATAGAGCTGCTTTACACCTTTATAAGACAACCTTAGATTTTAAAGTGTTATCCATCGAGAATTCTTATTATCAAGATGGCGAAGATGCTTATTATATGAAAAAGACTTTAGTCTTAGACGAGTTGGTGCCAGGAAAATTCCAATCAGGTGGAGTAGAAGATGATTTAGAATCTGACTTAATATAGTGTGTGTATATAATGTGTACTGAGTAAATGATATAAAAAACACAATGACCATTTAAACTACTCAACATTTACTTGCAAAAGTATCATCGAATTCTTTCTTATTCTTTTATCTTATAAACACTATAAATCTCATATTATCTATTGCACTGCACTAATACATTGATTCACAATATTTATCAGTTCAGGGTCACTGATCCCTTTGATAAATTGATTGTATATGTCGCTGGTCTTCAAAAACTTATTTACAAATTCGTCATAAACATTCAATTTATCAAACAAGATGTCCTTGTACAAATCAACTTCTTCCAGATCGTACTCGTATTCCTCCAGTTGGTCATTGATGTAGTCATCACCATTTTGGTACTCGTCAATGTCTCTTTCTTTGCCACTTTGACGGGAAAGTATCTCTTGTTGCTTGGCAACAACAGTTGGAAGTTTTTGCAAAGATGATAACAATTTCATTTTCAAGTTAGGTTCCAGTTGTGTCATCAGCTGTGGTAAGCTCTGTCCCGAGTAGACGAGTTTCAATAAACATATCACTACAACAATTTCCAATTTCAAGTCAAATGAGGTTGTGAACAAAGATGCGGAATCGAACCAAAGCTTGAACAATTGTAACACCTCATCTTCGGAGAAAGTTTTCAACGTTGTGTTAGGGTCCTTGTACATGGACGAGAGTAGCAACTTCAAGAAAGGTTTGAGTAAGGCTTCTTGAGTGTCCGAATCCGACTCGAAGTACAGTTTTGTGGAGAGTCTCAAGAAATGAGGCAAGATTTCAGAGATATCTTCCACCGTGAGTACCACTTTATACAACAACTCGAACGACAACTCCGTCGACGTTGGTGCCAAGAAGTCTTCATTCGAGGCTCTAACGTTGTTATCTATCATCTTGAGCAATAAGGTGAATTGAGGTATGTTGTTCATCTTGTCTTTGAAACCGTAGTTGACACAACTCTCCAAGAATGGGACGTACATTTCGTAGTATTCTTCTCCATAGGTGTCAAATGACTCCAATGTCAACTGGAAAAAGTCCCACATCAATGGAGAGATCTCCTTCAATGTGACGTTCACACTTTCCAACAACTCCATGCATTCAGCGATAAAATTCACTGAGGCGTTTTCCATGATGAACCTGATCGATGGCAGGAATTCGTTCATCAAGTGGATGGTGATTTCCTTCGAAGAGTTCATCGAGAGGATCATGGTCATCATGGTGTTCAAGATACCCATACCTTGATACTCTTTATCGACATCCTCGCTGGACACCTCCATATTGCCGTGCTCCAACAACTGGGTACAAACCTTGATCAACTGTTGATTCAAGTTGCTGGCGATCTGGATCGAGAATGGCTCCAATTGTGCAGAGAACATCTGAACGAAATCATCCATGATGGAGTTGATCACATCGAAGTCCGAAGTGTTGGATAAGTTCAACAATTTCTCCATGATCAAGGTAACATGAGGAACAATGGCCTTCTGGACTTCTTCCTCCGTGATTAAAGTACCCAATGCATCGGCAGAGGCGATCTGTAATGGTAATGAATCGTCTCTTTGGAAACAAGTCATGCAACCTTCATAGACGTGCGACAACACCTGTTTATCCTTGTAGGTGTAAGAGAAAGATGCAACCACGTTACAGGCTCTTGCTTTCAAGAAGGTGAACTTGTTTTGTACCGACAACTCTGGAACGACAAACGAGTTGATCATTTGGTCGATCTGGTGAGCAACTGGGCTGCTTTTCTTCACGATTCTGAAAGAGATCGACGAAAGCAACCGGAAACCGGCTTCCAGCTGCTTGGCATATTCGAGGTTGTTGAAGTCGGAGGCTCTCTTGTTGAAGATATCGTTCAACAAGTTCAACATCAACGAGATCACATTGTTGAACCGACAGAAACCCAAGTTGAATATGAAGTTGATGGCAGCGACGTCTGCAGATTTGACCTCCTTGTTGATGTCCAAGTAAGTTCTATAATACTCTTCAGGCTCGTCTTCGAACATCTCCAAACTAGCATCCGTGGCAGCCAAGGATGGCAACACCAAGTGGTTGAAGATGGCATCCATCTTCTCAAACACCAAGCTCCAGGACTCATCTACAGAGCAACATGCCTCCAAGAAGGAGATCAAATGGTACAAACAGCTCTCACTCAACCATTTTGTCTTGTTGGACCACTCGGAGATCTCCTTCCAATAGGTCTGCAAGATCACAGGAACGAACTGTGTGTTGAAGAACTTGACAAAGTCTGAGTTATTCTTCTTACTACTGGCCAATCCACCACCGTATTTATACTGCAATCTATGGATATTGGCATAAGACCATTTCACAGCCTTAACTCTAAAGTCCTTGGTTCTCTCTTCGTCGTCCATGGTTCCAAGATACACAGGTAAAGGTGAGCCAATGACATTCAACTGAATTTCGATCCATTTGCCCAAATGGTTTGGATCGTTGAAGTAAGGTGGGAGTTCAGTGAAGGTGGCATATTTGAAGATCTTCAAGATTAAATATAACAGCTCACTTGTGGACAGATCTTCATTTGACGAAGAGGAAGAAGACGAATTCAACTGGTGGACAAAGTTTTCAGCCAAATGGCTCAACGATGGAAACAATTTTGCAGTGTGTTCATGTAAGACGACGGAATCTTGACCTCTGCTCCATCTTTTGGATTTGATCAATTGGAAAGCCAACAACAAACCTGTATAGACATCACTGAAATTGGAAGAGGAAAGATAGTTCAACGAAATATCTGCCAATTCGGGCCATTGCTCCACCACTAACGTCTTATAAAGTGCCTCTGTCAATTGCTTTTTCAAGGAGGTGTTCTGATGTGTCTTGTAGATGGCATTACAAAGTTCTTTTCTAATGGACGAATTTGAATCTGAGTTCTTCGAAAGGAGCCAGACGTGAGTGATTTTATTCTTCAACAAAATTGCCGCATTGACCCTCACACCTTCGGACACATTATCCATCAAGATTATCAGTACCAACAGTTGTAAAAAATCTGGAGATTTTTCCAATTCTCTCAAATGGGCCTCTGCAGTTTGTCTGATTGATTTATCAGCAGACAAGGCATTCTCCAAACATTTGGCATATACTTCGAGATTGGAATTGTTCATCGTTGGTTGATATACTTTTAAATGATCTCTTGTCTATAGAGAAAAAATATATATATATCAGTTGACGCCAATATTTTACTAAGAAGTAAATATAGACAAGATCCTTGTGTATATAAAAAAATTTATTCCGGCTTAACAATTTGCTATTTTTTTATCATTTTTTGCACTGATTTACACTGTTTTTGCAGTGTTTTACAAACTTTTCACCTATTTTTCACTCCTTTTCCCACTTTTTCTCTCTCAGGATCCTTAACTGTGTGTTGTTTTGTTTTCTTTCTTGTGCCTGTCAAGTTAAAAATTTTCTCTCGAAGCGCAAGAGCGTTTTTTCACTTCCGTACTCTTTGTGCGCCTATATTGCATTAGGTGTTTGATTTTGCAAGATGAGATGCATTTGAGATAAAAAAAAAAAAAAGATAGAGGTGTCATTTGGCCATTCAAGTTGAGAGTATATGATGTTGACTGACTGGAGAGGTACGTACCTTTTGACGGTCCCTTTGAGGATCATACTTGCCTTCCAACCATCTTACTTGCACCCAGACGAACATTTCCAGGGCTTCGAACTGCTCTGTGGGGAAGTGCTCGATTTCAACACCAATACCCCATGGGAGTTCGGCGATGTGCCTTCAAGATCGATATTGCCCTTGATCCTCCAGTACCCATTCATATTCTTGAACAAGTATTGGAAACTACCCACCATCACGTTGTACTATTTGACCCGACTTGAATTCTGTTTGTTTTCATGGGTGGTGATCGATTACTGTTTGTATAAGTTGATGCCAACCAAGCAAGAACGCTTGAAACTGATTTTTTTCACCAGTATCAGTTATGTGACTCTTTGTTATCAGTCACACACCTTCAGCAACTCCATCGAAACCTGCTTGGTCTTGCTCTGTCTCACTATCATCGACAATTACAGATCAATATTGGAGCTCAATGCCAAAGATCCAAACAGGAACCAACTCATTTCTTCCAATTCCTGTAATTCCCTCTATTTGGGTATCATAATCGGATTAGGGATGTTGAACAGAGTTACTTTTGCCTTGTGGTTGGTCTTGCCTTCGTATTATGTCGTGAAGTTTGCAATTAAATGCTCGTCAAAATCCATTTTCACCACTGTTTTTTCAACTATTGTCACTCTTTTGATAGGATTTGCTCTGGATCTTTGGTGGTTCAACAGGAAATTGGTAGTGAAGATCTTGATCCCGTATATTGAGCAATCCGTCATCACGAAAGATCCAAAATTCTTGCTCCTGGCTTTGAAGAAATTGTACAACTCTAGCGTAGCGTCACCTTCTGTGATTCCTTTGATCAACAATGTTGTATACAATTTAAACGAGAACAACTTGGCTTTGCACGGACTCCACCCAAGATATACCCATTTATTGGTGAATTTGCCCTTATTGTTCGGTCCATTATTGGTGTTGGTGATTTACCCTCGTAATTACTTGAGGACTACCACCTACTTATCATTGGTGAGCGGGGTCACGTTGTTGAGTCTTTTCCCACACCAGGAATTGCGTTTCTTACTTCCTCTGTTGCCATTGGGATGCTGTAGTATCGATTTATGGTCCTGGACAGAAGTGGAAGTGATTCCACAAGAACAACAAGAAGACGAAGCCGTAGAGGAGGCCAAAAGCGAATCTGAGACCGAAATTGAAGCAAGAAAAGAGGCCAAAAAAGCGTCCGAGGCCAAACCAAGACCAATTCTGAAGAAGAAGAGTTCTAAAATCGTGCCTTGGGTTATCAGATTGAGTGTCCTGTTCAATTTAGGCATGGCCATTGTGATGGGACTCTTACACCAAGGTGGTGTCGTGCCTGCATTGGAATTCCTCCAAGCTCGTAATAGAGAAACCAGATCCGTTGCCGTCTTCTGGAGAACCTATTCACCTCCTTTGTGGATCTTGGGTGACAAATCGGTATCCATCTTCTCGGAACCAGACTCTGATCTGCAGTTGTTGGGGTTCATCAACTATATGGCCGATGACTTGCCCCAGACGGCCAATGCCGTAGTAGATTTGATGGGAATGGACCCTGTCATCTTGAAAACCTCGTTGGATGTCACCATCAGAAACGTGCCAATGCTCCCAGACACCGACGTGCTCTTGATTGCCCCAGTGGCATCTTTCAAGAACCATTTGCAAAACTTTGCCAACTTGAATTTCACCCAAATCTACAATTACCACTACCATTTGGACTTTGACCATTTCGACGACTACGACTCATACGGAGTTACCGCATTACAACCAGGACTAGGGATATGGAAAGTCGTTCCAATTGAAGAAGAAACAAAATTATAAAACTATTTATAGAAATCAAATTTGTCAACATCACTTCCACTCTTGACTTGACTCGTGTAGGCTTCTTCCAAGTCGTTTTGTAATATGACATATCTATTTTTTCTGACAGCTCTTAACCCGGCCTCCTGCATGATGGCAGCAATGACAGCTCCACTCAATGGATCGTTTCTGATCACCAAGCTGTCCAAGTCCACCTCTGGAGCCAAGGACATCTTGGATGCAATGGTGCTGAAGATCAAACGACGCTCTCTTCTGTCTTTCAAGTTTGGAAACTCGATCTTTCTGTCCAATCTTCCCGGTCTCAACAATGCAGGGTCTAAAGTGTCGGCTCTGTTGGTGGCCATGATCACCTTCACGTTGGCCATTTGATCGAACCCGTCCATCTGGGTCAACAACTCAATCAAGATTCTTTGCACCTCTCTATCGGCACCGGTCTGGGCATCGAATCTCTTGGTGGCAATGGCATCGATCTCATCAATGAAGATGATCGATGGCGAGTTCTCACGGGCAAGTCTGAACACGTCTCTCACCATTCTTGGACCTTCACCGAGATATTTCTGTACGAATTCGGAGGCCACTACTCTGATAAAAGATGCAGAGGACGAGTTGGCAACGGCTTTCACCAACATGGTCTTACCGGTTCCTGGAGGACCGTATAACAACACACCTCTTGGGGGATCTATTCCGATTTGTTTGTATAAGTCTGCTTGTAATAATGGCAACTCAACTGCCTCTCTGATTTCTTGCTTCTGCATGTCCAAACCACCGATGTCGTTGTAGGTCACATCTGGTTTCTCGTCCTCGCCAACAATGGAGATGGAGGAGTCCGCTTCTGGGGGCAAGATATCGACAAGGGCATTTGAATGGCGGTGCAAGGCAACGGATGACGATGGTTTTAATAATTCTCTATCTAAAGTGGACAAAATTCTCACGACATAGTTGGATCCAGTGGTGGAGGACACAATGGCCGTTTGCTGGTCAATCGGTTCCAAGAATTGTCCTATAACTAATGGAACCGATTGGATTCTCTTCACCTCTTCTTGTGCTCTGATCAATTCACTCTTCAAATGACGCTGTTCGTCTTTGATATATTCTTCTTGTAACGTCAACAACTCGAGCTCCTTCTCCAACTTCTTCAATTTCAAATACACATCGTTGGCTTCTCTGGATTGTTGCTTTGAAGTAGACGATTTCTTCAATAACGAGTTGCTCTGACTGATCAAATCAGCCTGTTGAGCTGTGCTGATTCCAAGTTCTTCCATTATCTTAAAATATTATTGGCACTATCAATCGATTACACAATACAAACTAAACCTAATGCTTGTGATGACACGTTCTACAACCTCAATTCCTGGATAAACTAATGATCTAATCTCTAGATGTTCGCTTGGTGTCTTCGAATCTATGTGATGCTTTCCTTTTCTTTCTTGACGATTTAATGTGATTTTTTTTGTGTTTGGCCACCCAAACGCTTTTCGTATACGATGCACTACTGTGTCAGGCGAGTTTATCTATTTGTCATTGAATGCACTACTTAAAGACTATACACTGCATTGGATACTTTTAACCCCCAATCCCAACGGTCGTCTTGGACGATTTTCGTGGAGCCATCTTCACAGTATTTTCTCAACTCTTTGACATTTGCTGTGCCCCATTGAATCTCGTCGTTGTTATGGAAGTTTAGCCATTTCACATATGGTTTCAAGAATTCTTTGAGATGATCTGCTTCCTCTGCATTGATGCCATCGTCTAAGGCATAGAACCAATGTGGGACGTCTAATCCATGTGGAACACCTTTCAAGTCACTAGGACAGTGTGGCTTGTAGTACTCGTTCAAGAAGTCTACCTGGTATCTATAAATCTTGGACTCTGGGAACCTCCCTTTCTCTACTATCCTGCTCAAGAACCCTCTCGAAGAGTTGTACACCTGACCATCGGCTATAATTCTTCCAAAAATATTCTTCACATTATTTTTGAAATCAGTCAGATTTGGGTCCAAACCATCTACATCATACAAGTTGAAGAGAACCTCACACACATCGGAAGGATAAAAATTCAATACTTGCAATTTCAAATCTTCAATCGAAGTTGGAGAATTGAAAGTTGCATACTTGGAACCTTCATTACTGGTTTCTCCGATTAAGAGATCCACCTTGTGTTGTACCATGAGCTCGCCGAATTTTCCCGAGTCAATGTCTTTCAAAATGGTAGAGGAGACAAAATCATCGTCAGTGACAGCTCTATAAGTGTGGTACTTCATTTTGTTGATTTGATCAACTAAAACTTCCAGATCGATTTCTTCAAGTTTCTTGATCTTCAGTTCGCCGCTACATTTCGAGTCAATTTCCAACTTGGATAAGAGTTCGTCGAACTGGACTTGTAATTCCTCTACAGGCTTGGGTTGAATGAAAATACAGTTGGAGAAAAGGGCCAACTTCTTGATGTATCTTTGTTCGTCTGGATGATATAGCTCGTAGGCAAGTTGGAAGAAGGCCGCATACAGTCCCGCACTGACACCTCCAACGACCAATTTCTCTGGATCACCCCCGAACTTGGAAATGTTCTTAAACGTCCATTCGATAGCTAATCTCTGGTCCCAGAAACCAGGGTTCAAATGCTTTTTCACCTCTAACAACTCTTTCGAAGCCAAGAACCCGAATAAATTGATACGGTAGTTCGGTGCTACGATGATAAATTTCTCGGTGAAGTGATCGTCGTCGAAAAGATGATTTGGGTGATACGTGGTGGTGAAACTTGGAGCCCCGTACTTCAAAAACCCACCGTAAAGGTATACCAAAACTGGCCAGCCGTTAGCTGGCATGTACTTGTCACTGGAAGGGATCCAGATATTTAGTACCCCTGTATCTTCATCACCTTTCTTCCTATAGTAGACCTTGTCCATAGGAGGGGTGGTGACTGCTGGTTGAGGACAAGCCAAGCCGAATTCTTTGTACTCTCCGGAATAATCGTAGTCCAGCGGCAAGCTCTCCGGTTTGCTGAATCTATTTTCCCCAGTGACGGGCTTGGAGAATCTGATTCTGGTCAACCGATGACATGTTGGTTCGCCTTTTCTGTTATGGAAAGTCAAGCCTTTCAAGGTGCCAAGTTCACTCTCGTGGATGAATTCGGAAGCGTTCTCAATTGAAGGAGTCTGCCCCATGATGTGAGTGTCTCTGTCTTTTTAAAGTGTTCTACTTGCACCAATTCCCTTAAATTCCATCTGAAGATCTCTTCCTTTATATAAACCACAGGGCCTCGGATAAAGTGCAGATCCCCGATAGCGAAAAAATCAAAATAACGGCCTAATCTCGAAATTCGCGACTCGCATTTGAATTTTTTTTTCTCGTGCGGCGTCGATAAGGAAGAGGGTTTTCTCGAATTGGGTTAGTGATGACAGTTCTACAAGATGGCTTTACAAGTCTAGAATACTATTCACTATATACAAGATAATACTATACATTTTTTTCCTTGAGAATCAACTTTTTATAAGCAAGAACACTGGCCTTCTTCTCTTGCTCGAGTTTCTTCAACTTCTCGTAGCCTGGGTCCTCCATTTCATCTAAGTTTCCTAAATAATGCACATGGGCCTGGAGTGCGTTCTTGACCCTGTTGATGGAACTCCATTTCAACTCATCTCTATCAGCTGTTGTTTGCAATTGAGCGACCAGATGTTTCAAAACAGTCAATGCCGAGATCTCTAAAGATCTTATTCTATCTAAAACGGTGTGTCTATCGTAAATCTGTGTTTGGTTCAGTTTCAACAGCTGAGTCTTCTGGATGTTATCAAACAACACACAGTTGAGGAAACGGATCTGTTCGTCATACGGTAACAGTTCCAGGATCCTGGTGAAGCATTTGGTCAAGTCATTGATCTGATTAACACTCATGTAATCTGGCCATGCCTCATTGATGGTTTTATTTATATCGAGCAAGAATTGGCTGAAGAAAAGCTCGTTCCGTTTCCAGTGTCTCTGGGTCTTTCTCTCCAAGAATTTGGAGATAACCATGTTGGTATCTTTGTTAGGCTTGATCAGATACTCTTTCATCCTGGACAAGATCTGGAAAAAAGAATTCTCCAGAGTCAAGTCATCGATCACTTTTGGAGCATTGAGGCTACTGACTAAATAACTATTGAACAATCTCGAATCTATAACGACTTTATTGTGAAATTCTTCAAAAGCGGCCAGCGCCTTACCGTTTAGTCCAAGTTTTTGTAAAGCTGTCATATAAACGTCCAAGACATAGTTGTTCAACGGGAATCTCTTCTTGAAAGGATTCAACTCTTCTACAGGAATCATGTTATCTATGACGGGAGATATTTTAACTCCCTTACGGTGATAGTCACGAGGTTCATTGAATCTGATAATCTGTGTGATCTTCGACTCATCACAAAGTTCGAACCACAGCCTTAAAATGGAAGCTGCTCTACCGACATATTTGAGGTTGGCTCTTTGAGAGTAACATAATGAGTACAGAACTATTAACTGAGGGTCAATCTCTTTGAACCGTAAAGTATTGACAGCCTTAGTCAAGCAAAGATCAGCTTGGTTCACTATCCAATTGTCAGATTCAGTTGTGATCTTACTCAAGCCGTTCAAGTAAACGGTGAACAACTTATTATCGATATCGGCCCATTTACGATCTACTTTCTCGAAAATATCGATAGCAGCCTTGGGGTCAGTCGAATTGAATAGAGCTTTCAAAGCAGTGTTCAAATGTATGGTGGAAAGTTGGTCTTTCAGCTTCAAATCTTGCACGATCTTGATGACAACGGCGCTCTGTTTCTTATTCAAGGGCTTTGGCTGTTTTGAGAGTCCTTCAAAAAGAATACTATAGGTGAACTCATTGGGAGGAACACCCCATTTCTTTCTAAAATTTAACAACGAGATAGCATCTTCGGCATTTTGCTTTTCAATCAAGAGATACTCCAAGACCTTGTTCATGGCAACCACACCTTTCTTTTGAGCTAATTTACAAAGATAGATCGCCTTGCTCAACTCATCTCGGGCAAGGAATTTCTTGACGTCGGTCTTGACTATCTCTGCATCTTTCAACTGCGAAGCACTCGTCCCTAGGAAACTGTAGATCAATCTCTTATTTGGATTCTTGAAAAGCACTTTCAACTGTTCCTCGGTGAATTTGGTCTCTGGTGACACCTTGTCAAGTTTGATATCCAATTTTTTCTCGATAACCTTGGTGGCTGTTGCCCTCGTCAAAGGTTTCCTCGATCTCTTCATCTCATACTCTCGAATCTTCTGTTCTTTTAGTTTGATTTGCAGCTTTGTGAGAGGTGGTTTAACGATATTGAGACGGGTCATATAGTTTAAGCTCTCTTTGACCCTCCCATATCTGCTGGCACTTGTGTGGAATTGTCTTATCATGGTACGTAACGCTCAGATATGTACTTCTTTACTCTTCTTCCCCTTAAGAGATGAGATGAGAATTTTTCAAACGCAAATATTTTTTTTTTTCAGATAATTTTTCCTAGTTATTTTCCAGCTCTTGCTGAGTGCTTTAGGGTGGTTTACAACGGCATCAGTACATAAAGTCAAATTCTATTCATTATCATCATTAACTAGGTCTATAGATTTAGAACAATAACCCTAGAGAGAAACTGAACAAGAAACTCAATCCCAATAAGACTTCTAATTGGATTTTTGGTATGGTCAACAAGTGATTATCAGTGCCGAATAATTTACATAGATTGGCGGAGATGTTCTGGTAAAAGCTGATAATGAAATCCTTGAATTTTCCGGTTTGAAAATCAGGTATTTGAAATTTGATCTGGTCAGATTTGATCGGGTCAGATTCGATCTCACTCTCGACAGCATCGGAAATCTTGGTAATAGCCTCTGGAATTGGTTTTGTCTCTTGAGTTGTTGTAGGTTCTAAAATATTGTTTGCAAGCACAGCATCCTGCTCTGCCAACAAATCTCTCACCTTCAGTTCAAAAGAATTTACTAATCTACGTCTTTTCAAAGGCTCAAATATCAATTGCACCACCATGAAAAGGAATAAGTTCACCCCCATAATTAAAATAGTGCCCCAAGTGGAAAACTTTCTGATTTTATCAGACCAAACTTGCTCCTCGTGATATCTCGTCAAGATACTGGTGGTCAATTTTTCATCATTCTCGTCCTTCTTGAACTCGATCTCTTGTAATCTCTTGTAATTCTCTTGCTCCTGTTTCTCCAACACGTGATCATTTTTATACAACTCTGTGAATTTCTCCAAATCTTCCAACGACCACGAATTCTGTCTCTGCAATAGATCATTGATTTGCTTCTGAGACATAGATCTGAGAGTGATGGACTTGTTATAATCACTTTTCGCTTGGGCTATCGCTTTACGTAACTCGGTCTTCTGAATCTCCTTTGCATGGATATCCTGTTTCAAATTCTCAACTCTAGTATATCCGGTCAAATCGTTGATAATTCTTAAAACAATTGGAATCAGGTTCTTCAATTCTCTCGCTTTCTCTTTCAATCGCTCACTCAACTCCTTGTTGCCATTGTTCTTGATGTGTAGGTCGGTTGCTTTACCTTCTTCTGTTTCTTGCTGTTGTTTGTCGTGGTATTTTCTCAACTCTTCTTTCAATTGTTGGAAATTCTCATTCTCTTTGATCTTGTTCACCAAATGTTCATAAGAGCCAGACACTTTGACGTCTGTAGGGTTGACTGGTTCCTGTACTTTCGGCTCCAGGTGCAATTTCGCTGATATATCATCGATACTCCTCTTTGATTCCTCCAATTCTCTTTTCTTTTCTTCAACAAACTTCTGCCTCTCTACATCAGCCAAGTTCTTCTTCAGGGCTTCTCTTTTTTCAATTCCTTGTTTCCATTCATTGATTAATTTGTCGTCAATATCCTTCCCATTGAACCCATTGGAAGAGATGTATCTTAACTGGAGACAAGTCGGTCTATAGGCGTATGCTTTTCTCAAAGAAAGGGCACGTTTTAGTATCATTGTCTCAATGGGTTTGTTCTCTGACTTGAATTTAGATGTTTGGCCAGGAAACAAAATAAATAAAATAAAAAGACTAACAAAAATTACTAACAAAAATATCACCAGCAAAAAGTTACTAGCACAAAACTACTAGCAAAAAATCACAAACTTATTTCTTGTCAAGAAGCTTAAGAGGAACTACAGACCCCTATAATCCAAAACCATGGTAGGATTTGTGTTAAAAAATAAAGTGGAGCTGAAAAATGGAGAGCCAAAGAAGTTAGGGGCATTTTCACTCAAGTCGAATAAGAATAAAGTCACCAAGAAACCATTGATCAAATCGAAGTTAGCGATACAGGAAGATGATGATACCATCAAAAAGATAGCTATTAACACTTCTGAAGATTTGAAACTGCCAGTTCCTGAAGAGGTGGTGTTGAAACTAAAACCAAACAAGACTCTAAGGGGAGTTGTTGATACTCCAAATGAACCTGAAGAAGACACTCCCAAGTTTGTCGAAGGTCAACCTCTAGCATTTGGCTTAAATGTGCCCACGAAGAAAAATACAGAGACCAAGCTGGAGCTGAAACCAGCTCCTGTAGAGTCAAAGTCTCTCACTGAACATGCGAGACTGTCATTGATCAATGGGGAAGATTTCACAACGGCAAAGGGGCTCAGTATTCAAGGTGTGGCGAGAGCTCCAAGCTCAGCTGATTCCGCAAACGATAATGAAGAAGAAGAACCTGATTATTCGAAGGTGGCCGTCGAAGATTTCGGGTTGCTGTTTTTGAAGGGTCTAGGTTATAAGCCAGAGCAGGAAAAGAAAGCAAAATCCAAGGATAAGCAGATCAAGATCTACGGAAATCAAAAAGGCTTGGGATCTAAATAGAAATAGATGTTTAAATTTAATGTGCTTGTCTATGTAATCTTTTGCCCGGTAGTTCTCTCTAATTGAGAAGCAAATCAGGGTCAATCATCATTTCAGTTTTGTGGTGGATCACTTCTATGTTATTGATTTTCTCTAATTCGGGATCAATCATAGTTTCATCTTTGACGCTTCCATTGCCAGTACCTGCTTTCTCGTCCCCGTTTTCCACCTCTTTTTCTGGTTCCATATCAACGTCTCCTTCGTCTCCTGATCCCGTATGCACCTCTCCCGCTTCTTCCGCCTCTTGGTGGTACTCCTCGTCTTCCCCTGATCCCAGATGAATTTCTTCTTCTTCCACTAGTTTCCAATCGTAAATGGAGTTCTCCAACTCCAAAAGATCGCTCGGGTCCTCGTCAAAACGTCTCCCATGAGGCTCTCTTCCTACATCCACTAACGCCATCTGCCTTAGATGCTCATAAAACTCCAACCTAAACCGATTCCAATTCGTCTTTGTGTTCAAATTGAACACGTTGGAGTTGAATTCAACGGTTCTACTCATCAATCTTCGAGAATATTTATTAGTGTTTCGAGAATTGAAGTAGTCTGTTGATCGCTGATAGATATCGTGCTTGAACGGTGAATCTTCTTCAAACTCCTCATCGTCATAGTTGGCAAGTTCCTCTTCGATGTCAAACTCTAATGATTTTAAGTAATATGCACGGTCCAATTGTTCTAAAGAACTGATGTCCAAACCGCTCTCCAGTGTCTCGGCATTATCTCTAACTGTGACTGTCCTCAACATCCCTTCCGGAACACCCACTGAGAGTAATTGAACCTCGTTTATACACCGCCGCAAATCAGAGTCCGTCTCCTGGATGATCGCACTTAGAGCATCATCGTGGATATAGACACCCACCATCAACAGACATATCGATAAATAGTTCAAAAGCAATTTCTCATTTACCTTTTGAAACTCGAATTGAGTGCATTGGTTCAACCAATGAGGGAGCTTATTCACATCTTCGTTCGAAAGAGTCAACACTATGGGCTTCCTGGTCACCATTAAGAGACCTCTCAAAGTAGTGAAAAAGGTCTCTTCGTCTTCCGGAATCTCATCAAACAAGATACAACTGTCCTGTTTCGTATGTTTGTCGTACTTCTGATGCACAGCCATTTCCTTGGCCTCCTTTTTATCCAACGTACAGGAGTCCAAGTTGTACACATACGCATTCAAGTCTTTCAAGATCAGTTCTATCGCTGCTGTCTTTCCTGTCCCGTAGTCACCTGTAATAATCAAGACAGGAAGCCCGGTATCTTTTTCGACTTCGTTTTGATCTTCAGACAGAAACGAACTGAAATAATCCTTCACTATAAATGAGTCCATCTCACTCAAGTAGTCATCTTCCTCCTGGTTTTTCTTGAACAAATGGGCCCTATTGGGTTTCTTCTTTGGTAAATTAGAGAAATTCGATTGAAACCATTCGTTCAACTGTTTGAGTTTTTTAGAGGGCACCAACAAACTTTGGTGATTCCGAGGCTTGAAAAGATTGCAATATAAGGAGTTGTTCTGTAGTTTCTGAGTTTGAAAGTTTTCGTCCTGCGAGAGATGTGAAAGTTCAACGAGTCTTGAGTGGTTTTTGCATTTGAGAATCTTCAGCTGGATCAGTTGGTTGACTTCATCCTGTTTTAGGGGAATGTGGGCGTGAGTGAACGTACGATAATGACTAGATTGATCAATTTTGTTGGGTCCGAATCGTGGGTCAACTTCAATTGTCTCAAGATTGAGCTCTTCAAAAGTTCGTCTCTGTGGAAGATTTACGCACCTCTTTCCATCAATTGCAGTTTCCTCGCCCACTATGAGGAAATCTTCCTTTCGTAAAATTGGAGGATCCATAGGTTTATTGACTCCCTTTTCTTTCATCAACTTTGAAACCAATGCTCGTTCTTGTACATCTTTGAAAAATGAATTAGAATTTGAATCCTTTGCCAATTCATATGCACTCACTGATAGCTCTTCATCTGCTTTTTTCAATCTTTTCTCCTGTTGACGATCTTTGAACTTTTGTAGAACAGAACTAGCTGATACTTTTGACTTGAAAGGTGCTGGAGACGCCACGTTGCTTCGCTTCTCACTCAATATTTCTACATCTTCCAGTGGTTTCGGCGGTGCTTTTGGCAGGGGTTTTGGATGAGATAAGATATCTTTCACACTGATGGTTTTCACTTCTTCTTCTTCTTCTTCTTCCTTCTCTGAAGATACAATATCCACTCGTGGAATAACCGAATCGTTGAACTTGGACCCTTTCGAATTGTTTTTATCGAACTTCAATGTCACTTTCAACTCCCTTTTATTCCAATTATCACACTTCAGACGCAATTTTTCAGGAGATATTTTCAAAGTCACAGGCAAAGAGGTTAGATGGTCTACATCGTGATCAGCGTGCTCTTTTCTTGGTCGCCCTCTTTTCTTTTTCTGCTCTATTTGTGGTTTACCCGATAGCAAGCTGATCAAAGTGTTTCTCGAGTCAGACGCCGACACATCTGGTCTCTCATTGTAATGGTGATCGATTTCCACAATGGGCACATTGTCGGGTGACATTCTGGGCCTCGGTCTGGCAACACTGGACTCTGTGTTGGAAGGTCGTATATTGAAAAAACCTTCTAAATTAGATTGCATCGTTGACTATGCCTCACCTTCCAACTCAACCATCTATCTTTCAACAGCAACTACTTCTCTTGTTTAGCTTTATGAGGGGACAAAATCATCACAGAAACTGAATATTCAACGCGCGGCCTGGTGAACTTGAATTTTTATTTTTCGGAGTTCTTATTTTTGTTTGGTGTAATGATTTTGGGGGAACTGGAGTTTGAGGATTGGGGTAGTGACATATTAGGAGGATACGTTGGTGCTTTGATAAGTTGGCGATGTTCGTTCTTTGTGTGTTGACGGGGATTCTTCTTGAGTTTTCCCTTGAGTTCCTTGATTATTCATATTTTGTTTTGACTGACAATCACAAATTTCGAAATGGATTTATTTAAATATTATATAAAGGTTGAATATTATATAAGGGTTAAATCTTAAAAGAGCATTCAAATAGATTTTTTTCAGTCTCACACAAAATAATTTAAAATTAAAATAGTAGAAACCCACCATATCATAATAATGCTACAGCCCTCAAAACATTCTTATAAATTCCAAACTCTTATTATATATTGAAATATATAAACACTAATTCTATATATCCATAACATTAATATCTTTCCTTCATTCTAGAAGCAACAGTTCTCAAATTTCCGTAAACTTTCCCTGGAGGTGAACCTAAAATCAATGACACAACGGCTTCTCTGGCCATTCTGATATGCGTGAACCCACCCAAAATATGGATCTTAGAATCTGCAAGCACAATTCTGGTTCTTGTAGCATTCTCAATGGCAAACTTGGTCTTACCATCTTTACCTGCTATTCTTCCAATTGCTCTTGATAAATGGTCTCCGTGTAAAGTCTTCACATCTTTTATTTCAAATGTCTCAATGTATAAATCATCTAATCTCAATAAGGCAATGGCATCATCGATATCAAAACCCAAGGTGAACAGCTTAATGAAATCAGCACCTTTCTGTAATGCTCCTGGGTCAGTGGTCTTGGAATTTGTTCTCAATTCTACAGTCTTTGTCTTCAAATTCATTCTGACTTGTAATTTCAAATGGTCAACCAATGGGGGATAAATCTTGGGCCATGTATTTTTCAATGGAGTCATTCTATGAGGAGGCACAGGGATTTTTCTAGTTTCTAATTTGACTTTTTGTCCTGAAGTTGAAGAGCTATTGAAACGAGGTTTTCCACTCTCATCAAGTACAATCCCTGCTACTTCTGTTTTCTTTCCCTCATGTTTTAATTCTTGTGCATTTGCTTCTTCTGATCCAGTGACTCCAGCGTCTATCAATACCTCATCTTCATCTATTTTTGGAGCGTTGTTCAGCACTACTGGTTCGACAACCGACTGTTTGATCGCGGTAGGGGCAGCCATATTCGTGAGTATATTGGTGATATGACCTTCTTTAGTATCCACTTGATAATATGAGAATCAATGTCCAATGCTTGATTAATTACCTTATAAATTTTTCTTCTCATCTCAAATTTTTTTTTCTTAAAATTTTTTTTTTGTTTCTTTTTTAGCAAAAATTTTCAAAATGGTGATGAGCACACGACTGTGCAAAGGGGGTAATCTGTTTTTGAGTTAATATGTGTGTAGGCTTTATGTGGAGAAGCGTTGAACATTTGTTTTGCTGATAGAGTAAGAGAACTCAAGTCAGGGTATGTAAGAGAGAACAATATTTTCGAGTTTCTCACTAGGCCACATTTTTGAGGGTTGCCATGGTTTGTTACCCTTTGTGTGCAGGGAAAGAATGGCTAGAATGGGGTTCCCTGGGTTCGCACGGGGTCTAAAGGGTGGAAATTGATTACGAGAGGGGGAATCACATTTGTTTTAAACTGAACCACAGTAAACTGTATCAAATTACTCACTTGAGTTGTTAGATTGGGTAAGGAGAATAAGAATTCTTTGTTTCAGCAAGAAGTGAGTTTTGCAATCCATAATCAGATAGTTATGTTAGCAAAATACGAATTTTGATGATCAACCAAGAAGACAAGAATCTGGCTTCAACATCCCAAGAACCGATCACTCCGGTTCAAATATTTGCAATAATACCTATGCATCCGCACCAAATTAGAATATAAATCATTTCCTTGCTTTTGAACGTCCCAGCTGTACCTACATTTCCGATGACTTATCTTACTGACACATTGCAAACAAATGACAGATGAAATTCCGAGACAAGTTGCTTTGAGTAAGTCAACAAGAAAATCCATACATTGAGACCAGCGGAATAAACGTGAACAATATCTCGATCAAGAACCTCGCCATAATATTACTATCAACAATAAACACTCTTGTAACACATGATTCATATCCTGAAAATCCGCTCAAGGATCCGTACCAAATCACAATTTATAAACCGATTGCGGCTTTTTTTTTCCTCAGTGGCTGTCTTTCCTTTTTTTTATAAAAATTTTTTTTTCTCTCTATTTTAGAGCAAACGCAAACTCGGTCTTTGCCCTTGAAAACGAAAAAAGTTCTTAGTGCTTCTTTTCCATTTGCACTTCAGTTTCAAATAATTTTATAAAACTCGAGGAATAGAACCGCTCCATTTCATTTTGTAATATACACAAGAACCACATTTGATTCAAAGATATCATTATCGCTCTAACCTTTGATTTCAAATCAGTTTTCCGTTCTCATCACAAAAAGTATTAATAGTTAATGTTGAATTTTTAAGTCATTTCCAAGTCATTTCAAATAACTCAAACCAAAAAAATATGTTGAAGTATAACCCTATACTACGGACAGCGCTCAGGAGTAATCCAAGCATGCTGATACTTCGAAGAAGTTTAATAGACAAGCCGGTTAATCCCCGTTTTGCTGCCATAAATATCCTTTCAAGGAATTTGGGAACTACTCGCGTGCGCTTTTTTAACGCACCTCAACCTCCCTCACCACATCATACAAAGGAACAATTACTCGCTCAGTCGAGGCATTTTTTGGATCGGTTGAAGATCAGATTCAAATGGACACTCATAAGGCAGAACAGACCTTTCAATATCGACGAGATTTCTGCTTTCATATCATGGATCGTCATGGGAAATCTATTGTGGTTCTTCATTGGAACTACAACATTCGTGAGCTTAATCTTCTATCTTTTTGATAAATTTGTGAATGACCAAAGCATAAGGAATAAGTATTTGTTGAAGTTGATGAAATTAGACACTTCCGATTTGGATATTGTCATGGATAAGAACTTTTCTATCTCTTATGAAGACGGGTTTTTGAAATTCCAAAATGTCAAAGTGAACAATCTCAAGATCAAGTCTGTAAATTTGAAATTATCATTTTCCAAATGGAAAGAAGGCAGAGGTTTGATCAAGGACTTGCGAATGAAAGGAGTAAGAGGTAACTTGAACGTTGGCGATGAAAATCTTGACGATTTCCATTTGTCCCAATTGGCCATGTTACATTCTAACTATGAATTAGACGAAGTGGTCATTTCAGATTCGTTGGTGTATGTGAATGGTGTGAAGCTACAATTATTCCACGCCCAACTACCTAAATTGAGAATGAAGTGGTTCTTCTACGATATTTTCAACTCAGATAATTGTACTGGGGCAATCAATGATTCATTGTTCACGATTCACATCAAACAAACCAATAGAAACTATGCATCTTTCGAAGAGTTGGAGAAAATAAAGGCCGATGAAGATACATCTTCCAGAACCAATGGGTACCGTGATTTGTTAGATGCGATTTTACGTAAACCGATGAGTTTGGAAACTTCGTCTAGCCAGAGAGCCGATGTCTTCAAAGATACATTCAAACAAGTAATTAGATTCCGTATCGACGAATTGGATTTGGAACAATTACCAGAGACCAGTAAATTCGATTGGTTAAAGCAAGGAAAGATGGAAATGATTGCCGATATCATGTTTCCAGAAGAACTGGAAACGACTTTTTATGAGACACGAATAAATGATGAATTGAAGGGAATGGTGAGTGAGTTATATAGTAAGATTTTCCAGACTGGAGAGAGCAAGAAGGTGGATGATGAATTTATGACTAAAAACAATAATGGCAATGGCACTAATGAGAACAACAATAATAACAGGAAGTATGTGATGATCGATTTCAAGTTTCAATTCAAAGAGTTGAAATGTTCAACTTCGAGTAAAGCAGAAATTGATCCGGAATTGATCAAATTCATCAACATGTATAATCCTGACAAGATTTTTGATATGACCTCGAATGATTTAGACACATTGATTAGCTCCGATGACTTTACAGATGAAGATGATCAAGAAAATTCATCACTGAATTTGCCAAGTCTAAATTTCAGAATCATCGAGAACATCGAGCTGTTGACTGTGACTAAATTGAGCGATGTGGTATTAAATGAATTGATCAACAATTTGAATCATTTGAAACTAGAAAATGATATCAGGCTGAAAAGGTACAAAGATACAAGTTTTCTTATCAAGAATCTCATCTTGGTAGGACTTGGCGTATGTTTCATATAGAGATACAGCACCACTGTTTATACATATACACATATACATATTTAACCACTTATTTATTCACATTCGCCACATAATGTACCCACGCTAACTATTTGATTGATTACAGTGCGCTTCTCAAATTGGAAGATTTCTTATACGCTCTGCAGAGAAAATTTTTCCCTCGCTTTTTCCACTCTGCAGATTCATCAGCGTTTTTTTGTAAAATTCTTTCTTTTTTTCTTAACGAGTGGAAAATAGAGGCAGTTAAGATCTCCAGAGCATGCTAAACGAGGTTGATAATAAAAAAAAGAAATGAAAAAAATATTTTTTTTGTCTTTCCTTTTTAGTTAGACACAGATCTACTTTTTTTCTCCCTTTTTAATGAAAAGAATTTCGTGTTCACCTTTTTGAATTATCTTTATATAAATTGGATTATCTAGTTGTATAACTACTTTTCTTTGAACAGAGGTCAGCAAAGTTTATACAAGATGTCATCTGTTGAAATCAGCACCGGCGTAGAGTCCACGTCTACGGCCTCTAACATCAGCATGAAAAAAAATGTTGCCAGCTTGAGTGGTGAAAAATCTCAACTCAAGACTGCCATTGACATGAACGGGAATGTTTTCACAGAGGTTGACTACACCATCAAAGATATCTTGAGTGCCATTCCAAAGCATTGCTATGAACGTAGATTATTGCAATCTCTCGGTTACGTCGTTAGGGATATCACCTGTGTCGTTCTGTTGGCCTATGCAGGTTACTATTTGGTCCCAATGTTGCCAAACAGCTTCGCTAGATTCATCGGTTGGGGTGTCTTGAGTTACTGTATTGGTTTGTTCTACTTCGGTCTCTGGATCTTGGCCCATGAATGTGGTCATTCTGCTTTCAGTGACTACACCTGGGTCAATGACACCGTTGGCTGGGTATTGCACTCCTATTTATTGGTTCCATACTTCTCATGGAAGTTCTCCCACGCTAAGCACCACAAGGCCACCGGCCACCTCACAAGAGACATGGTCTTCGTTCCATATACCAAGAAAGAGTACTTGGAAGCTCATAGTAAGAATGCCATTAGCGAATTAACCGAAGAAACTCCAATCTACACTTTCTTGGCCTTGATTTTCCAACAAATCGGAGGATTACATTTGTACCTTTTCACCAATGCCACTGGTCAACCACATCCAGATCACTCTCTGTTGGGAAGATCCCATTTCAACCCAACGTCTCCTATCTTTGACAAGAAGGACTACTGGTACATTGTCTTGTCTGATATCGGTATGATCACCACTTTGACTGTTGTCTACACCTGGTACAAATACTTTGGCCTGTTCAACATGTGTGTCTTATGGTTATTACCATGGATGTGGACCAACCACTGGTTAGTATTTGTCACTTTCTTGCAACACACCGACCCATCTTTACCTCACTACGAGGCTCAAGAATGGAACTTTGCCAAGGGTGCTGCTTGTACCATCGACAGAAACTTTGGATTCATCGGCCAACACATCTTCCACGACATCATTGAGACCCACGTCTTGCACCATTACGTCAGCAGAATTCCTTTCTATAACGCTAGAGAGGCCACCGAGCTGATCAAGAAGGTTATGGGAGAACACTACAAGTACGAAGGAGAAAGCATGTGGAAGAGTTTATGGAAGGCTGCCAGAAGTTGTCAATTTGTTGACGGTGACAACGGAATTTTGATGTTCAGAAACCGTAATAATATTGGTGTTAAGCCAGAATAGATGGTTTAACTCTTGATTATTACCATATCATATTTTATTACTATTATTATTACTATTATTATTATTACTATTATTATTACATAACAGTCCCACTCTCCTATTTATATATTTACACTACGGGGTTCAGCTTTTTACACTGTTCAATTAGGATTGAGTTGAACATAATGTACATATATTAGCTTTCAAATCAAATTTGTCTTTGACTTGAATCTACCTCCTCTGAAATTCGAAAGACATCTGTTTCTAAATGGCACCTTCTGCAATCTTCTCCATGCTTCTTCAATATGCTCCAGCTTCAAAGGGTATCTGGAATCGTCTGGTGGGTCGAAAAGATATCTCCTGACTCTTTTCCTCTTCAGCTCCATGACACTTTCCGTATTTTTAACGATTTCGTCTTCCAAGTTCCGCACTTTCAACAGCTCCTCTGTGATGCTACACACCATTTCAAAAGTCAAGAACCCCAAGATATCAATGACATCGTCGTGAGGTCTTTGGTCGGTCAAGTGCGACAACCCACACCATTCTCTGAATCTCTTTGACTTACGGAACGTGAAAGATGCCTGTCTACATTCAGACCAGTGGACATACTCGTCTTTACTCATGGATTTAGTTCTGTCGTCGTTCAGTTTCAATCTTTTCAACGACAGAATCGTCAGTTCTTTCTCTTCTTGAGTGTCGTTGTCGGCATTTTCTAAAGGCTGTTCATTGAACATGAATTGCAATTCCCACGGCAACTTTATCGTGGACTTCTTGAAATTCTTCAACATCTTATTATCTTGACCAGCAAGAGGGGGAGCAGCACCTTGTTGAGCCTGGCTGTCTTCCAATAATTCGTTTCCGGGACCAATATTACCTTCTTCTTGGTCCTTGGCGTTTTTTCTAACATCTTTCCAACTTAAATAAGTTCTCAATCTGCTCACTTTGGCCTTGTCGTGTCTTATGAGAAAAATGACATCTTCTGGGGATATCGATTTAGAACCTCTGGCAAACAGTGTTTGTGAACTTTTCAAGACAATCTCCACAACTTGTCCCCTGACGATATCTTCGATCAACAGTAAACTTTCAGGCAAGGGATCCTCCGTCTCACCTGAAACGAACATCATCTGTTGGATCTCGACTTTATAACGGTGTTTAACATCTTGACTCATCTTGGCGTGGGTTTGTATCAATATAGACCACTTGATAACGAATATTAACTATTTTTTAGTATTTGAAGAGACAGAAAAAAAAAAAAAATCCAAACACTTAAAACATCAATTGGGTCGTGGACAAAAGACAATAAAACCCACTTCTCTCCTAAGCTGTTAACTATTTTTCACGTTCCCCTTCCATTTTGCCAAAGGCTCTGTTGATCTTCAAAGTAATCAAAGGGAAAAGTGAAAAAGGAGGAAAAAAATATGGAAAAGTTGAAAATTAACACCACGACAAAAAAAAACCGGGTGAGAACAATTAAATAGATCGAATCAAACAGCGATCCAATCCAACCAGATTAAGCACAGTTGAACACCCAAGATGAGTGAGCAATCGACGCCGTTGGAGATGACTCCGGAACCGGAAGTCAAGAAGAGAAAAGGAGGTGCCCAGCCTGGTGTCAAGGTCAGTGCTGAGGTGTTGGCTAGAAGAAAAGAAGGTAGATTGAAGGCCATGGCCACGATGCAGTCGCAGATCGAGAAATCGGGGATCAAGAGAAGAGAAGGCTCGAATAATTTGGCACTGTCCAACGTTATACAGATCCCATTGATCAACCAAAAGAACTACTATACGGAATATTTGAAGAAAGATGATCAGATGATGATGTTGAGGGACATTAAAGAGTTCAATTTCCAGATAAAAGAAAATAAGGCACAGAAGCAACTGGAGAAACAGAGGCTCACAACGGCAATGGCAGTCGATAGTAGTACTGCAACACCAGATGTGCAGCCACTGGTAAGTATTGCCGATGACAATGACGAAGCAGACGACGACGAAGATGAAGACGATGTCGAATTCACTAAAGTTGGTTCGGATGTCGTGGTGATCCACCCTGGAACCATGAATATCAGAGTAGGACTTGCCACCGATGTGTACCCAAAATCAATTGCCAATTTGATCCTGTATCCAAAGGTGAAAAAGGAGCCAACTAATGACACCACTGACAACTCAGACACACTAGAATTGAGTCCATCTAGAGACTTGGCAGAAAATGCCGATTTCCTTCTGCATAAGAAAACGATATCTGCCAATTTCAAAGAGAGAATGAGATATTACAAGAGACGTATTTTACCTAATTCTAGTGAACAATGTCTGAATTTCAACAAGAGAAGTGTGGCAGAAGAGATTCCAGAGCTCAATGATATCCATAAATTGGAGTATTTGAATGCTAAGCAGCTTTTAACAGAGAAACCTTATCTTATCGGAGACGAGGCATTGACTCTTGATAATTACGACGACTGGCAGTTAAGGTCCCCTTTCAAAAACGGCGACTTCAACGATGAAGGTTATCAATCAACTCAAGAAGTGTTGGGAGATCTCGAAATCATCATCAGCTCGTTATTGGAAAAGGAACTCCAAATCACCAAGAAAAACATCAACAACTATAAACTGATTTTGGTCATACCAAACTTGTATAGCAAAACATATGTGGATCACATGATGTCCTTGTTGTTGAAGAGTTTGAATTTTGGAAGAGTTGCCATCATGCAAGAAGGTGTGCTGCTGACTTTTGGATCTGGGATCTCGTCTGCCTGCATCATCGATATCGGTTCAGACACGACAAAAGTGTCTTGTATAGATGAAGGAATGATTTTGGAAAACTCTCAGATCAATTTGGATTACGGTGGGAGTGATATCACGAGACTCTTCGTCTCCTTGTTATTGCAAAACAATTTCCCATACTCAGATATCAATTTGAACGATATCAACGATTGGAAGTTGGCCAACGATTTGAAACATCAGTATGTCACTTTCCAGGACGCAGATTTGGCCATTCAAGTTTACAACTTTATGGTGAGAAAACCAAACAAGTTGACCCAGAAATTCGAATTGAAAGTGTTTGACGAAGTGATGATCAGTGCCATGGGCCTTTTCTACCCAGAAATCTTCCCATTATTGAGAAAACAAGTTGAATCTCAGGATGAGAAGAAGAAACTTTTTCCCAAGCATAGAGATTATTTTTCTGGAGAAATTGATGATCCAGGATCAATTGCCCAAGAGAATACTTCCAATGCCACTCCATTGACATTACGCAAAGATGAGGACTGCATAAACTACTTGAGTGAACTCACACCGGGACTGCCTCCTCCTTTCAGAAAAGCCGATGAGCCTGTGAATATGACTCCACTTGATATCCTGGTTATTGAGTCAATCACTCAATGTTCTTATCTGGATCTGGCAAAGATAAAGAAATTATATGAGAACATTTTGATAGTTGGGGGAAGCTCCAAGATCAGTGGATTCGATAGTATTCTCTATGACAGAATCAATATCTGGAGATCTCGTTTGTTGTCGTGCAGTAATTTAGAAGATATTTTCAAATTGATCGAACTGGAGAAAACCGAGTTTTACAAGCAAAAGGAAAAAGAAGAAGTGTTCAAGATCAATACCAAATTATACAACAAGATTGAAAGCATTATAAACGACTCTCCCATCTTACCTGTGGAGATTTTATCGTCATCGAGAGAGATCGATCCTGAGATCTTGTGTTGGAAAGGTGGATCTGTTTACGGCAGAATCAAAGTTGTCAATGAAATGATGGTTGATTATAAGGAGTACGATATATTGGGGTTGAGATGTTTCCAACACAAGTCAATGTTCCATTTCTAGAGCTCTGTGAGAAATGATTGTTAGAACACTTAGATATATGATAATTATATGTATAATAATAAAAGAAAAAAATGAACAACTTATTTGAAGAAGATATATAGAAGTTATGAAGGGGGGTATTTGTGATGCTGGTTTGAAAAAAATTCCGGTATAACAAACTGTTGCAAGAATTGCAAAGATCCTGAAATCTTGAATTGACCATGAATAATTTCTTCAAGACTTGACACTCACTCCATACCCACTTTCTCCAACCTCACCAGACCTCCCCCTTTCAGTTTCCTCTTTTGGTAAGCGACATCGGGGGCGATATAACTCTGGAAAAACTGAACGAAAACGGAAAAAGCAAAAAAAAATCAAAAAAGATTCTAAAGCTGATTGTGTTTATTGTTACGAATCACCCCCTATTCCAAGATAAGAGTGTTGAGCTGATCGTCGAGGAGCCATGTTTTATACACAAGGTCTGCGGAGAGCATTTGTCTCGGGCAGTCTACTATCGGGAAGACATTTATTCAAGTCTTATCTGGTGAATTTGACTTCTCATCGGTGGAAAGCCACAGTTTTGAAAGATATCGGCGCTAAAGACACTGTCAAGTTTATTGGAATAAGACAGTTCAGCAGTTCAGGGTTTTCACTTCGAGAGGTGAATGACAAACAACCAAAGCTGCCAGTGAAGCCCCTGGCCAAACTGGAACTGAAAGAGCCAAAGAAACCAGAGCCTATCATTGGCAATGAGGAACCGGGAATGGTATCGCAATGGAAGATCATCAAGGACTTAATGGCATATGTCTGGCCCAAGAACCAAACATCTGCCAAAGTGAGAGTCACCGTGCTGCTCACGTTGTTGATCTTGTCCAAGTTATTGAATGTTCAAGTCCCCTTTTTCTTCAAGTCCATCATCGACTCGATGAATGTTGACTGGGTTAGCGATGTAGGTATCATGACAACTGCCGTTGGAGGTATTATCTTAGCATACGGAGGAGCCAGGTTCGGTGCTGTCTTATTTGGGGAATTGAGAAACGCCATCTTCGCCAAGGTGCTGCAAAGTGCCATCATGAAAGTGGCACACAACACTTTTGTCCACTTGTTGAATTTAGATATGAATTTCCACCTCAGAACTCAGACCGGTGGATTGACCAGGGCTATCGATAGAGGAACGAAAGGTATTTCCTATGTGTTGAGCGCAATGGTCTTCCACATCATCCCAATGACTTTTGAAATCAGTATAGTGTGTGGAATCTTGACCTATAACTATGGTGCCAGCTTTGCCCTGTTGACCTTCTTCACCATGCTCCTGTATTCGGTATTTACCATTAGAACCACCGCATGGAGAACTGGATTTAGAAGACAAGCCAATAAGGCCGACAACGAGCTGGCAAGTGTTGCATTGGACTCTTTGATCAACTACGAGAGTGTCAAATACTTCAACAACGAGGCTTTCCAACTGCAAAAATACGATGTCGCTTTGAAGAATTATAAGGATGCCTCGATCAAAGTTGCTACTTCGTTGCTGTTTTTGAATTCGGGTCAAAATATCATTTTCAGTTCGCTGTTGACTGCAATGATGTATATGGCTTGTCAAGGTGTAGCACTGGGCTCCTTGACAGTGGGGGACTTGGTCTTGATCAACCAATTGGTGTTCCAATTGAGTGTCCCATTGAACTTCTTGGGTACCGTGTACAGAGAATTGAAACAGTCCTTGTTGGATATGGAGACATTGTTCACATTGCAGAAAAATGACGTCAAAATCAAGTCGTTGCCAAATGCTCCACCTTTGAAACTCACTAGAGGTGAAATTGTTTTCGAGAATGTCACTTTTGGCTACCACCCAGATAGACCAATTTTGAAGAATTGTTCATTCACCATTCCATATGGTAAGAAAGTTGCTATAGTTGGTCCATCGGGAAGCGGTAAATCAACGGTATTGAGACTTTTGTTCAGGTTTTATGATCCACAAGCTGGTAGAATCTTGATCGATGGCCAAGATATTTCCAAGGTTGATTTGGTCAGCTTGAGAAAACTGATTGGTATTGTTCCACAGGAGACGCCATTATTCAATGACACCATCAAAGAGAATGTCAGATATGGATATTTGCCTTCCACCGATGAAGAAGTGATGAATGCCATCAAGCAAGTTCAATTGGACAAGTTGGTGAAGGATCTTCCAGATGGTATCGACACTGTAGTTGGTGAAAGAGGTATGATGATCAGTGGAGGTGAAAAACAGAGACTTGCCATTGCAAGATTGTTGTTGAAGAAAGCTCCGATCACATTTTTTGATGAGGCAACTTCGCTGTTGGACACTCATACCGAGCAGTCAATGTTGAAAACTGTAAAAGAGATCTTCAGCGAGAGCAAGAACACCAACGTCAGCATCGCACATAGATTGAGAACGATTGCCGATAGTGACAAGATCATTGTATTGAGAAATGGACAGATATTTGAAGAAGGAACTCACTATGAGTTGTTGCTGAGGGACGAGTCCTTGTACAAGGAGTTATGGGATATTCAGGAGAACTTGGATATCGACGAACAATTAGAAGAAGAGGCCCAGGAAAAGAAAGAGCCAATCAGTTAGTTATTATAAAGACAGAAGAAATAACATTTAATCATATTCATCTATAACGTATTGATGTAAAAAAATTTGACGAGAGGCCCATCTTGGCTCAGTTTAAATTTAGAAATGTATATATGTGCGACACTATATATCAGACTTACAACAAGTTGTTCTTGACGAATTCTTGGTACAAGGCCTTACCCAATCTAGCTGGAGATTGTTCGACAATGACACCGGCACTGGTCAAAGCAGCGATCTTGGACTTGGCATCACCTTTACCACCGGCAACGATGGCACCGGCGTGACCCATTCTTCTACCTGGAGGAGCGGTCAAACCAGCAATGAAGGAGACGACAGGCTTTGGAACCTCTCTGGTCAAGTTGTATTGCTTCAAGAACTCAGCAGCATCTTCCTCTTGAGTACCACCGATTTCCCCGATCAAGACAATACCTTCGGTTTCTTCATCTTTCAAGAACAACTTCAAGGCATCGATGAAGTTGGTACCTGGGAATGGGTCACCACCCATACCGATAACCAAGGATTGACCCAAGCCGACTTCAGTGGTTTGGTTGACGGCCTCGTAGGTCAAAGTACCAGATCTGGAGATGACACCAATCTTACCACGTTTGTGGATGTTGGAAGGCATGATACCGATCTTACATTGTTCTGGGGCAATTAAACCTGGACAGTTACCACCAACCAATCTGGTCTTTTCTTGTGTCTTCAACATTTGGTGGACTCTCAACATGTCATGTTGTGGGATACCTTCGGTGATACATACAGCCAATGAGATTTCAGCTTCGATGGCTTCTTCAATGGCCTTGGCAGCGATGGAAGGTGGGACAAAGATACCGGTGGCAGTGGCACCAGTTTCCTTGATGGCGTCCTTGACAGTAGCGAAAACTGGCTTACCCAAATGAGTTTGACCGGCTTTCTTTGGGTTGGTACCACCAACGATTTGGGTGCCGTAAGCCAAGGCTTGTTCAGCATGGAAAGTACCTTGTTTACCGGTGAAACCTTGGAAGATGACCTTGGTGTCGGAGGTGACTTTCAAGTTTGGAATGGTCTTGGAGTAATCAGCCAATCTCTTTGTGGAGCTGGAGAATTGACGAACAAATTGTTTACCTGACATGATGAATTAGATTGATCTATTGAATGGGGCGCAATTGCGGTTTCAAAAGTTAGTATGAATTGGTAATCGGAATACACTCTTCGGCAATACACTTACAACTTGGGAAGTTGATTCAATTTCGATTGATGCTACTATTGAAATTGGCTCTTGGACAATTTAAATTATTAACCTGCTTCTTTTAAAATGTACAAACAATTTCGATCCAGCCGGTTTAGAAAAAAATCGTGGAAAAAAAATTGAACATCAAGAGCGAAAAAAAAAATGGAAAAAGAAAATTACAGTGAGGATTCGGGCTCAAAGAATCCGGGGGGTCGTGAAGCGTTAAACAAGAGCCAAAACGGAGGCAGCTGTATTCCCGGGTAGAGTGCACGACTTGTGGAATTGTTTACTGAGATGAGCTGGGACATGTGAAGTTGTAAGCGTTGTAAGTTGGGACTTGTGAGTTAGCACTTTTGAGTTTCACTGAGAGTAAACTGGAGGACTACAATGAGCTCAAATGCTAGGCAAGATTTACAAGATATCGAAAAAGATTGGAATGATATAGTGAATAGCTATGAAAAGAATATAAATCCAGACATTGTGAGGCAGAATGAAGTACCCTCACAACTGATTGAGTCTTTGCTTGACAAATTACAAAAAGATCAATCGGAAATGGATAAAAACTTGATAATGTCGTGGTTTTGGGCAGGTTATTACCAAGGAGAGAAAAATGCCACTGCCAAGTATGAAGCAATGATCAAAGAATTACTTTCACGTCAAGAGAAATAAGTCATTTTATTTTTATCAAGATTCATTGGAAATCCTCCTCAAATAGCGCAACGTTCATGACCAAACTCTTGTCTGTTGCTATATAAAACCCTGTATCGTTTACAATATGATTTGAAGAGCTCACTTTCGTGTCGATCTGACTGGACCAGTTGACAACATCCCATTTCAATCCCTTTGTTGTGAGCACCACCTCGGGTCCAAACGGTAACAATCCAACAATTCTCTTGCCGCGGAATGGGATTCGAACAAAATTCTCACCTTGATGTACAATAAGACACAAGTCTTCAAAATCCTTGTTGAAGAAATAAATCTCCAAATGTGAGTGGGTATCTTTACTCTTGTATAGCACAGATATCGAATGCATAGTTTGATCCAACCGACCTCCTATACCCCCAATAATAAAGATCTTGTTCTTCTTCAATTGACCTTCGAACTGTTGTAAATTCAGAGCTTCCAATTGAGCAATCCCGTCATACTCATCTACTTGCTCTCCTTGATACCCAAAATATAACACCAAATTACAAAGACTCAACAGTTTCATCAAATCGGTGCTATACTGTGTCTCTTGGTGGATTGTCCTCACACCTTGTTTCTCATACTCTGCCAATGTCCTGTGTTGCACTGAATCGAAGTCTCCAATGATATAATCGGGCTTGTATTTGAAGCGTTCTACACCATTCTTTTCACAATATTGTAATAACCTATCTGCACCACCATCAACGGCAATCTTCAATTTGCTATGGGTCCACAATTGGTCAAATAGCTTGAGACTGATATTAATCTCCTGGTTCAAAATGATAAAACTTTGTAGTCCAGTGTTCTGTCCAATATTCAAGGGCTCAATTGTATTCACTCCCAGTTCTGGTGTGAACTTGAAATCGTCTCCGTTCTCTATAACGACATCTTGCGCCTGGCTTTGCTCTGTCATTTTATCTCTTCTGCCCAGCCATCAACTGTGACTCAACTTGTCTTGATTTTTTTCTTTCAATTTTTCAACTTGTTGTTCCATCAACTCAACCAAAGGATGGTTGTGCGCTCAAGTTGATTTCGTTTAAAGTTCGCTTTCCCTCAATTAGTTAGTGTACATTGGCTTATTTTACTGTGCAGCACGCAATTTTTGCTTTCTCTAATTGATCTAATTAAATTCAATGCGAGTCTGTCTATTTATCTCTCTATACACGAACTAATATTGAGGGAAATTCGGATCCACCAATTCGGTCCATTTGTTCAAACCACCAACCACATCATAAACGTTGGCAACACCAAACTTGTCTCTCAACAATCTCGTTGTCAATCTTGAATCGTTACCAAATCTGCATATGCAATACACTACATCCCGAGAAGGATCGATCTCTTGCCCCAAGATTTCAGTCAAGGACTCGTTGTTGACAAGCTCATCATACTCTTTATGAATGGAACCTGGAAGATGGCAGATTTGGAATTGTTGTAATGGTCTCACATCAAGAAGAAGAAGCTTTTCGTTTTTTTGCAATTTCTCTGCCAAGACCTTTACACTAACTCTCTCGTCCTCATTGACCACGTTGTAATCCAATTTCCCGCACCACTCGCTGTAATTGATCTCATTTGTCTCTATGGCTGTCCTTGTCACTGAAGGATTCTCTCCACAGGCCTCACATTTCGCATTCTTCCCTCTCATTTTGAACACACGCAAAGATTGGTTATGAATTCCAGAGTACAAGTTCAAAAAAGGCTTGAAATTGTCGCTTGTGTACTCGCCACATATCACTTTGATCAGTTCCAAAGCCATCATGGTGCCCATGATCCCAATGGCAGGGCCTATCACCCCACCATCCTTACAGGACAAGACTGAGTTCAGAGGAGGAGGTTTTGGATAGAAACATCTATAGCAAGGGCCTATATTCATGAAATTCAATAATGAAAGCTGGCCGTCAGTCTTGACACCGGACCCCGAAACTATGGTAAGTCCACTGATTACAGCTGCATCGTTTATCAAATACCTTGTCAATGGAGTATCTGTACAATCTAAGACAAGGTCCCATTGGTCGGATGTGAAGATGGAAAACACATTCTCGTTGGTCAATCTCTCGTTAAATACTTCGAGCTCCACAAACGGATTCAACTTGCTCAAATATTTCTTCAGCGAGTCACATTTAGTCATACCAACGTTATCAGTGGTATGCAACACCTGCCTATGCAAATTGGAAACATCCACCACATCGTTATCCACTATTGCTATCTTTCCAACGCCTGCCGCAGTGAGATATAACAACAGGGGGCATCCGAGACCACCAGCACCTATAACCAAGATCTTTGATTGTTTCAACTTGATCTGGCCTTCTATCCCAACCAATGGAACAATCATCTGACGTCCATATCTCTTGTATTCTTCTAAACTGAAAGACGAGACTCCATTTTGGGAGACTATTTTGGTATCCTTCGGTACAACTTGACGTTTAAGTTGCTCATTCTCCAACTTGAGACTCTCCACTTGCCTTAAGAGCTCTTCTCTGCTTATTTCTTGCCCAGACATCGGTCTCAAATCGTCTTGATTCACTTGGAAAGTTGATCCTTTTTTAAAAAAGATCTGAGAAAATTGTGAAATGAAAAATAAAGAAAAAATTTGAATTTTTCAGCTCATCGCTCAACCACGTGACTTGTCTCAGCCAACTGTTCCCCATTCATTGTTATCTGTCATCATTGTATTAGCCGAGACCAACTTCCGGATTAGAGTTATCGTCTTGTGCTACAGTAAAATTCATACAAAATTTCAATTCAATACTTTTCCTATACCACTTTTTGCTTTTTGAAGAAATAACGGAGATACCTCAATTGGAGGTAACCCAAAGTCACCAAGATCAAGACTTGCAACACGGTCCATTTCAGCACGCTGAACCTGACCAGATCTGAAGAGTCTTTGAATTCGGCCTCTTTATCACGAATGGTTTGCTGGTGTCTTTGGATCTCTTCTAGCATGGAATCCAATTGATTCACCTTGCTATAAATACTGTTCAAAGTATTGGTTTTCTTCAAATCAATGAAATCTGCCAGTGCTCCAAATGCCAAATCAAGAAAGATTCTGGTGTTGTGTTTTTTTGAGCCTAGCCAGTTTTTGGAATTGATATGGGTTGGGGTGATACAAAACCGATGCTCACCGGTGTCTAACGATGTATATGTGAATTCTCCCTTTGCTGGTCCTTTCTGTTGCACAACCCTATGGTCATTATCGAAAGTCTCATCCACTGTTATCTCCACGGCAAGTTTGTCGCTGGACTCTGCTTCATGCTCTTTATTCACTTCCACGGCCTCATATCTGCCAACTACAAGTGTATCTCGCGGAAGGTCTTCAAAAAAACACTTGGATTGTCCCGTTTCAAGGTAAAAATGCAATGCCCCCACTAGCTTCGTAGAGACTATTATGGAGATGAATATGACTGAGAACTTCATTCGTTTTG
This sequence comes from Nakazawaea ambrosiae, assembly GCA_024271865.1. Lineage (NCBI taxonomy): Eukaryota > Fungi > Ascomycota > Pichiomycetes > Alaninales > Pachysolenaceae > Nakazawaea > Nakazawaea ambrosiae. The sequence continues at coordinate 219,545 of JANBXG010000001.1, forward strand.
TGAAATTTGTGCTCTTGGTTCGCTTTTTAAAGATTGAGATCCACTTGATAACGGACACAAACAGGAAAAATCGGGTGCTATTTACAAATATAAGCGAATGGACATAGAACCAGATCACTATTGCACGATTAAGCTACCACACAACCTAGTTGAAATTCTCTCGGATGCTGAATCCCTAATTGCAGGCAAGTGAAACTGCAATTTGAAGAAAAATTTTGGGCAAAGACGAAGAAAAGAACGGGCTTGAAATTTCTGTGTCAAAAAAAGAAAAAGTCTGGCTAGCCCGCGCAGAAATGGGCGGGGAAAAAGTGAGGAAGTACCTTGGAGATGAGGCGGGAGGAGTTGGGTGGAAGGGTGAGGTGGAAAGCCAAGTGATGTGTTCCTGCAGGTTGGGTAGAAAGTGGCAGAATTAAGGTACCGGTTTAAAGTTAAGTTGTACAGGTTTAAAGTTAAGTTGTGAGTCCAGTGTGTTTTGTTTTCGGTTAGATTTGCATATGAATATGGACTTGTTCATGAATAGCTAATGGTGGTTGAATAGTAAATAGTGAAGTGAATAATGTGAAGTGGATAGTAGATAGTTAAACAAATAGTAAAATAGTTGAATAATAATAGTTAATTAAATAATAAATAGTAATAAATAATAAATAGTAAAGTGAATAATGTGAAGTGAATAATGTGAAGTGAATAATAGATAGTTAATCATATAGTTAAATAGTTGAATAATAATAGTAAATTAAATAATAAATAGTAATAAATAATAAATAGTAATAAATAATAAATAGTAATAAATAATAAATAGTAATAAATAATAAATAGTAATGGTTTGATAAATAGTAATGGTTTGATAAATAGTAATAAATGCCAAGTCAGATAATTCTTGGCTGTCTCAGTGACTATGTCTAGGGATACTTGTGCCAGCGACATTGTGATACTTCACAGCACTTTTCAACACCATCCCCTCACTAAGCTCAGATACGTCTTTTCTATAAAACTCCTGCCATGGAGTTTGTGATGCAGGAATCGATGGCACCTCGCCAGACTTCTTTCTATTTTCAAGCTCTTGCTCTGAAATCAAAATGTCTGCAGTTCTATTCAAGAGATCAATCCGAATCACATCTCCATCTTTCAAGTACAGTAAATGACCCCCAGTAGCACTTTCTGGCGAAGCATTCAAGATAGATGGGGAACCACTGGTCCCACTTTGCCTGCCGTCACCAATGCACACCAACTCCCTTATCCCTTTCTTGATCAACGGTGCCGGAGGCTGCATGTTGACCACCTCTGCTGCTCCAGGGTAACCAATTGGTCCACAACCTCTGATCACTAAGATGGTCTTCTCATTCAAAGACAAGGTGTCGATTCGCTTATGATAATCTTCGGGTCCATCAAAGACACATGCCTCGCCTTCAAAAGCCATTGGGTCTTCAGGATTCGACAAATATCTCTCTCTGAACTCGTTTGTGATTACACTCGTTTTCATTATCGCACTATCGAACAAGGAACCTTTCAAGTTCAAAAACCCACTGTCACCTTTCAATGGCCGGTCAAAAGGTCTGATCACTTTGCGGTCATTTGTCACAGCATCAGAACAGTTCTGTTCCCAAGTCAAACCGTTGACTGTCTTCAGATCAGGATGAGGCAATCTTCCATGAGCAAGCAACTCGTACATTATAGCAGGCAAACCTCCTGCACGATGATACTCTTCGCACAAGAATTCGCCTGCGGGTTGCACATTGAGTATCAAAGGTAAGTGGTATCCAACTCTTTCCCAGTCGTCGTTGTCCAACTTTACGCCTACATGTTTGGCAATTGCATTCAAATGTATTGGGGCATTGGTGGAGCCTCCAATTGCAGTATTGGCAGCAATTGCATTTTCAAACAGTTGTTTAGTCAAGATATCGGAGGGTTTCAAATCCTCTCTTACAAGTTCTACAGCTCTTTTACCTGTTAAATAGGCACATTGTGCTCTTTCACGATATGCAGCAGGAATTGAGGCAGAACCTGGAAGAGCCATGCCTAAAGCCTCAGCCATGGCGTTCATAGTGGAAGCCGTGCCCATGGTATTACAATGACCCACACTTGGAGCTGAACTGGCAGCCATGTCCAAGAACTCTTTGTAGTCAATGGCTCCAATGGAAAGATCTTTTCTTCCCTCCCAGATAATGGTTCCCGAGCCTGCCAACTTGCCCTCGTGGTAGCCGTTGAGCATAGGTCCTACATTCATTACAATCAGAGGAATATTCACGGTGGAAGCTGCCATCAACAATGCCGGAGTGGTCTTGTCACACCCAGACAACAACACAACACCGTCCAAGGGGTACCCGTACAACACTTCCACCAAAGAGAGATATGCCAAGTTCCTATCTAGAGAGGCTGTTGGACGTTTCCCCGTTTCTTGGATCGGGTGACAAGGGAACTCTATAGCAGTTCCCCCAGCAGCAGTGATTCCGTCTCTCACTCTCTGTGCTAGCGTCAAATGGTGTCTGTTGCACGGTGAGAGGTCGCTCCCAGTCTGAGCAATCCCAATGATGGGTTTGTGCTCGTCGCTCAATTCAGGAACCGTCAACCCGTAGTTCAAGTACCTCTCCAAATATAAGGCCGTCATTCCAGGGTCGTGCGCATTGTTGAACCAATTTTTCGATCTCAATTGGGTGGAGTTTCCGTTTGCATTCGACTTGTTGAGGGTCTTCATCAATTGGGCCAATTTGGTCTCTGCAGCTTTGGCGCGCAGAACTGCTTCTTCATAATTCCTTGGATCGTTGAAATCGATTTCTTCTTTACTAGTCTCCTGGCTTGCCAGTGACAGTCCACAGGTACAGTTTTCACACACCATGACAAATTTACTCCAAAGTTAATCACTTCGCTCAATTTCCTCTATTATTGATACACAAACATCTCTATTCACTGCCTTCTTATATACGATACACTAAAGACCCCATTCAATTGATCCCCACATCTCAGCTATCGTGGCATGGCCTGACGGTCAAGTCCCACTTTGAGGTATTTTTTTTCCCTCAGTGGTGTGCCTTTTTCTGCCTCCCTCTCGAGGCCATTAAAGTTTTACCCCACATTAAGCATCTGCATAAAAAAAAGAAAAAACAAAAAAATTTCAGTCAAAAAGCTTATTTCTTTTTGCTCTTAATCTTGCTAACTAAGGTAGACAACTCTGACTTGGAGCTCTTTTCGGATTTGGATCTCTTCAGTGGACGAGAGGCGGACTCGTCTTCTGGCTCCTTCTGTTGTCTTCTCTTTTGTCTTTCGGCCAAGATCTTTTTCATCGTTTCCGTCTTCTTGAAGTTAGGTAACGTTGGATCAATGGCAAAGTCATGGTTTTCAAAGATTTCAGCAAATCTAGGATCTGACAAGTCCGCTTGGAAATCGTCTTGCACCATTTCAGAGTCGATTTTTTTCACGTTCTTCTTTATCTGTTTCTTTCTCGACTTTTCCTTTTCAGCTCTGACAATATCTCTCATGTTGAAATGGTCTTTGTCCTCGTTGTCCATGGTTAATAACTCCAATTCTGCCTGTTTGTGGGAATCCAACTCCGAGTCATTCTTGGACTTCTTCTTAGATTTAGATTTAGATTTGCTGCTTTTCTCTTCCTTCTCAGGTTCTTCAACATCCTCCTTAGCTCCCTTTTGAGCCAGCTTGAATTTCTCCATTCTCTTCTTTCTTCTCTCTTTTTCCTTTCTCTTGTAAGCTTCTATCGTTGTTTCTTCCTTCGATTCTTCTTCCTCCAGCTTCAGAGCAGCCCCATCAGCTAATCCCGGTGTGAAAGTGATCTCCATGTCGACTCCTTCCTCTTCGCCTTCTTCCTCTTGAGCAAAGATATTCTTGTCCCCAATCTTCCCACTGCTGAGAGCCAAGCTCTTGTACTTGTCTTTTAACTCTTGCTCGTTTTCAGACTCACTATCACTAGCCAAATAAGCTTGGAAATCCATATCTTCGATTTCTCTCTGACTGAAGGCCTTGGTAGCGATCTTGGCTCTTTCAACTGGGGTCTCGTCCCAAGTCAACTTGGCTTTGGAACTTTGCAAGGCATCTGTGACAAATGAGTTTGGCTTATAACTAGAAGGAATCTTGTTGCACGAGTCTCTTGGCTCGTCGTCGAATTCCATATCTTCAGGTATATATCTCAAATCCAAGATGTTGGCAGAAGACTCGAATTCCGTTCCATCACAGTTATCGTAGATGGCCTTGGCAGTGGCTATGGAATCGCAAGTCACCACAGCGTAGTAGTATCTTAACCTTTGCAACTGATAACGACGCAACAGCTTGGAGTCGTAATCTTGTTCCCCATCACCTTCTTCGTATAACTTCTTTGCTGCAGTTGCAAGGTCTTCGATTTCAGAGTCACTTTCATCGCTGTCACTGTCATCTTTGGAGTTCTTCTTCTTACTAGACTGGAACAATTCTCTTGGTGGGCCTTCGATTTCTTCCTTTTGCATCTTCTCCTTACCATACTCCGAAGGGTAGATCGATATGTTCTTGATGGATCCCTTTGGAGGCAAGAATGAGGTGAATGTGGCAAACAAGTCTACACTTGTCACATTGTCCCAGTCCAAATTCACTACTGCAAATCTTCTCTCTGGGTCACCTTCCTCGGGTTTCTCTTCTTCTATTTCAATATCTGACTCCTCTTCAATCTCCTCGTCAGATTCTGAGTCAGAGTCGGAGTCTGAATCGGAATCGGAGTCTTCGTCAGAGTCTGAATCTAACCCTCCCCCTCTTGCTCTATCTATAAGCTTTTTAGCTTCTGTTTCGTCAGAGTTCGACTCGCTGTCAGAGTCATCGTCACTTTCAGATTCATCTTTACTTTGAGATTCACTCTCGCTCTCACTCCCGCTCTCACTCTCACTCTCGCTTTCGCTTTTCTCTTCACTTTCATTTTCCTTCTTATACAACTTGTCGAATGCACTAGTCTCATCCTCCTCCTTCAACTTTCTACCATATCTATCATATTTAGTCTTGCTCTTCTTGAACCCTGTCAACTCTTCCTTGCTGAATCTATCGTCCACCTTCACCTTCAACTTATCCAGACTAGGTAATTTGAAACGTGGGTCGTTGTGGACAGAACTGAAACGCTCATCTGTAATGATAACCTTCTTTACCGGTTGCTTTTTCTTGCCGTCTTTCGCCATGTTGGTCCTCTAATGCTCGGTTAACGATCTATCCCTATTTCAACTATTCATCTGAATCTACTAGTCTAAAAAATTTTCTGAAAAATTTATATATTTTTTTTTTTCACTATTTCCATATTGGGAAGCTGGTGATGAGTTGACCGAATACGGCAGTCTAGATATCTGTACTTATCGTGCCTAGGATAAAAACAGGGGCGGCAGTTTGAGAAGGATTGAATATTAATAATTAGTATACATAGATCTGGTGACAAGCAAGACATTGAGGTAAGATGGGACAGGCTTTGAGTGATATTAATGGAGACGACACGCCGAATTCCGGCTCACAGAGAACAGTCAAATTGTCAGATAATGAATTGAAAAATCTATTCACCAAGAAATGTCTAGCTCAATTCAAGCAAATCGAGATCTTTGCCATTAAGAACAATTTGCAGATCAGTGACTTGAATGACGATAAAAAAATTGACGAAAGCGAGTTCATTGGGCTCTTGAAGATCCCTGAACTGTTGGACTCAAGGCTGGCGGCCTTGCTATATCGTTTGATATTGATGTTAGGAGAGTTCCCCTTCCCTGCAACCAAGAGATCTGATGGAACTCTCAATGTACCTAAACTATTGAGAGCAGCAGTGTTGCTAAGTCAAGAACGCACGCAGTCGGTGTTCGGCAAGGAATTTGATTACACTGGGCTCATTATTCTGATGTTACTGTTATCAAGAGATTTGGAACTAGTCGATGATGTCAAGTCTGAGAAAACGGAACAGGTTGACCAGACTGAAACAGAGTCAGCAGAGCATCAATTGAAGCATATTGAAGCCACTATCTACAATAACAAATTGTCCTGGTCCTCAATAGAGTATTTCTCCGGGGTTGACACTGAACAATTGACTCTTTCCACGGAAGAACTATCTACTTTATTTTCATTCTGTCTCTCGATATCCTCTTTGTCAATTGAAGAAAATCGATTTCTGAGCCTTGGGCAGCTTGAATCTCATTTCAAATCCAAGATTTGGAAGCAATATGAGAAGATAGCTTCCTCTTTGATCAAATCAATTGAATATAACTACACTGAGTCGACTCACTTCAAAGTCAGTGATGTTGTGGCGACCATCAAATCCACGTTCCCTAATCTCTTGTCACCTTTGAGTTACATTTTCAACATATTATTGATAATGCCAAACTCTGCCACTGACCCTTATCTTGTAACACCTACTGTAGAGTCTTCTAAGATTATTGACGAGCTGAGAATAGCACAGTTGCTGACTTTTTTACCCATTGAGATGTGCTACACCAAGATGAGGAAGCTTTATGTGGGGAAAGAGTCTGGATTTTCAATGAGATCTTTTGAGTCCAAAGTGATGAAGTGGAATGCACCAACCATTTTGTTCGTGCAAGGTAGTAGAATCGATCCTTTGAGAAAGAAATTATCTAAAGCTGGCGAAGCATTTATCAATGACGAATATCCGAGATTCAAGCCCTCTTCCGATCTACCCCCTGTCTATGGAGTAGGTTCAGAGAAGTTACTCTTTGGTGTTTATATACACAAGCCATGGAAAGCTTCGAATAAAGAAACCTTCGGAGACTCAGAAACGGTTATTTTCCAACTAGAACCACAACAACAACTTTTCAAACTGTCCAATTTCACTCAAAAGTTTGTCTATTTCAGTACATTGAACAATGGTGGTATAGGATTCGGTTGTGATTTGCCATTGAGTAAGAATGGCATGAAAAGATATCAACCGGGAAACGTGAGTCTATTGATTGACGGTGGTCTTGAATTTTGTTCATTCCGTCATATTGGTCCAGGTGGTTCCTTCCAAACTGGGTCTGCTTATGGGTCTGAAACACCAGAGTATGAAGATAAGTTTATCATTTCCAACTTGGAAGTCTATGGTGTTGGATCTGATCGTGAGATTCAAGAGCAACTCAAGCAATGGGAATGGGAAAAGAAAGAGGCAGAAGCCAGACAGAGGGTCAATATACAAAACTTGGGAGAGGAGAGATCGTTCCTTGAGATGGCTGGTTTAGTTGGACAAGGAGGAAGTGGTGGTAGTGTGTAGATATTGTTTGAAGTTGTGAATAAATTTTGTCTCAGTTGTTGTTTCGCTATAAATTGATGTATTGTAGAATATAATTTATATAAATTATTTTTGTCGTTCTTAGTGAATATTTCTGTATACACTATTTAAACAGATTTGAAGCCAAACATTAGTTGGGTTAGTTGAGATTAAAGAACAGGTTTTTTTCTACTTGAATAAAATTATTCCTTCTTTGCTGACGACATTCTTTGTGATATGATGTAGAATGTTGATCCTTCTTCAGACATTGTCGCTTTGACCACTCCGTCTTCATTTTTCGATTTCAAGTTCTACTGCACCCCCAATTTCACTAATAAACGATCAAACAGATGCAAGTGATATTTTTTTGAAACTTGAGATGATTTGTTTTGGAAAGGATTCCTAAAAATACTGCTATTGGATTTCTTGACATCCTTTAGTCAAATATCGCCAAATTACTAGTAAGCCCAATGAATCTAACAGCCAGTCATCTTCGCATCCCTATTTAGACTATATACAGTCGTTTACATATTATCAATCTCATCGCATAAAATTTTTCCTTTATAATTTATTTTCTTTTTTTTTTTTTTTTTTTTTTTTTTTTTTTTTTTTTCACTTAAAATTTTTTTGTAAAAAATCAAATTTTATACAGATTTCCCCCTTTAACACCTTTAAGCCATATAGATACAGTTTTAGTTTCATAAAGCCGCTATCATATAAAGGTGACTGTTATTACTGCATTGAAACTTGACCCATAAACTGAGGATCACTTAAATCTAAATCAAGACTTTTCTTTGCATTAACAAAACTAAAACAACTCATTCGAAGTCATCATGAATAACAATATAGTAATTGATTTGAAAGATTTCAAGACGAATTATGAGAACTTTGTCAAGTTCTCTGGTAGCGCTAGGATGACACCGGGATGTCCAGATCTATCGAATTTCAATAACAACCAACAGACGTTGAATTTCTTATCAGAATTGCTTCTTAAAGAAGATTCAGCAGTAGTTCCGATTTACTACTCTTTAAGACCGATTTTCATAGAATTGGTTGCCCGCTTGACAGGCAACCAGGAGTTCGAAAAAACCCATTTAAAGTCAAACATGATACCCGGTTCATTAGTGTTAAATGTCATTTGTAAAATAGTCAATTTGTCAAATGAATTATTCATTTTGGCTGAACATTTCATCGAGCAAAAGAATTTCTTTCAATCCATGATTGGAATTACCCAAAATTTAGATCAAAATAACTTGCATGTATTATTATTATCATTCTATAGACTCATAAGAGCGGATAGAGAAAGGTTCAAAAAATTTGTCGACTCAACTGTCTTGTACGAGATTTTACAATCAAAGGAATCACAAGTCAGTGCCTTAAATAAATTCTTATCCATTCAAATATTGTCATTATGTCTTGAATTGTCAGAGTCAGTCAAACTCAATATGATCCAGATTTACTTGAACAATGATAAAAATTTGAAAAATCACTACGAAGGTGACTTGGAAGTTGATTATCAATTTTTACCCTTATTAGAAGCCCAAAGAATCTCTAATTTCACAAAATTGCCAGCTTTATCATGTCAAAATGATGGCAACCACAAGATAGTACTTTCACAAGATGATTTATCTCCTTCAGTGGTATCGATCTGTGGAGTCTTAATCTCAATATTTTCAGAGCTCCAATCACAGAAATCAGAATTGGTTCCAATACCAAAATCTTTGGCCACTTTAAAACATTTGGCCTGCAATATTCAAAGTTCTAAGCCGACTATGCTTGTTGGAACTCTGGGTAGTGGTAAAACCTTTTTGATCAATGAGTTGTCTCTGTTATTGAAAAAGGACTCCAATAGTTCCATCATCAAGATCCATTTGAATGACCAAACCGATGCCAAGATTTTATTGGGAACGTATACTTCAGGTGATAAACCAGGTAGTTTCAAATGGAAAAACGGTGTCTTGACCACTGCCGTCAAAGAGGGAAAATGGGTATTGATCGAGGATATTGATAAGGCTCCAACAGAGGTTTTGAGTATTCTCTTAACTTTGTTAGAGAAGAGGGAATTGACCATCCCATCCAGAGGTGAAGTCATCAAAGCTGCCAATGGTTTCCAATTGATTTCTACAATAAGAACATCGTCTTCGAATATTCCAGATATGATTGGTTTGAGAATGTGGGATCTTGTGAAGTTGCCTCCACTAGATAACTCTGATTTAAAGACCATCTTACACTTCAAATTCCCATTATTGGAACCTTTCTTGGAGAAATTTCTCATTCTTTTCGAAACAGTCTCAGAAATTTATAACTCTAAGAAGTTTGTATCCATGAACAAGGCCTCGCAGCCAAGGATGGTGTCAGTTAGAGATTTTGTAAAATTTTGTGGCAGAGTCGACAAGATTTTGAACACGGTCAAGTTCAAGGACGTTTCACAGATGATCAGTATGGAAGTGTTTGATATGATCTTTCAAGAAGCCACTGACTGTTTCACAAGCTCTATAGTAGAGCCATTACCTTTTGAGTTACTTACAAATCAAATTGGACAACTGTTGGAGATTCCAACTTCAAGAATTCAATTGTTCTTGAGCAGAAATGTTCCACAATTGGAAGATTTAGGGGATTCTTTGAAAATAGGAAGAGCCGCTTTAAAGAAGAGCTCTCTCAGCTTGATAAACAAGTCAATCAATACCACCTCGTTTGCCAAAACAAGTCATTCTTTGAGATTAATGGAACAAATTGGTGTTTCCATTTCGATGTACGAACCAATCTTATTAGTAGGTGAGACTGGTACTGGTAAAACCACAGTGGTCCAACAAGTAGCAAAAATGTTGAACAAGAAATTGACCGTTATAAATGTTTCTCAGCAGACAGAAGTTGGAGATTTATTAGGTGGTTATAAGCCGGTGAACACGAAACTCATAGCCTTACCTATCCAGGAATCATTTGAGGAATTGTTCAATCAAACATTCAGTTTGAAGAAAAACGCCAAATTCGTCAGTCTTCTTTCGAAGTGTTTCAACAAGAATCAATGGAAGAATGTTGTCAGATTATGGCAAGAAGCTCACAAAATGTCTATCAATCATTTGACGAAGAAAATTACAGAAGAGGAAGAAGAGAACAACACTCCTAAAAAGAAGAGAAAACTCAATCCAGAAGACAGAGCCAAACTTATGGACCAGTGGAATGAGTTCAAAGTAGTCATTGACAACTTTGAGAAACAGTCAATGAACTTGGATAGTGCATTTGCATTTCAATTTATCGAGGGTTCCTTAGTGAAAGCCGTTAGAAATGGTGATTGGTTATTATTGGATGAGATCAATTTAGCAGCTCCAGAGACTTTGGAAAGTATAGCCGATTTGCTCAGTGAGAACAAAGACCAAAGAAATATCTTATTGTCTGAGAGTGGAGATGTCGAAAGTATCAAAGCTCATAACGATTTCAGATTATTCGGATGTATGAATCCTTCAACCGATGTTGGTAAAAAAGATTTACCACTGAGTATCAGATCCAGATTTACAGAGATCTACGTCCACTCACCTGACCGTGATATCACTGATTTGTTGATGATCATTGACAAGTATATTGGTAAGTTTGCCGTTGGAGATGAATGGTGTGGTAATGACATTGCTCAATTATATTTGGAAGCCAAGGAATTGGCCAACTCGAATAAGATTGTCGACGGTGCCAACCAAAAACCACATTTTTCCATTCGTACTTTGACCAGAACTTTGATTTACGTCTGCGATATTGTCTCAATCTATGGTTTGAGAAGATCATTGTATGAAGGATTCTGTATGAGTTTTTTGACTCTATTAGACTTGAAATCGGAACAGTTGTTGAAGCCTTTAATTGAAAAATATACTATTTCCCGCTTGAAGAACGCCAGATCTGTTATGAAACAGATTCCAGCAGATCCATCTTCTGCAGGAAACGAATATGTGCAATTCAGACACTACTGGATGAAGCATGGTCCTAACGAGTTGAACCCTCAACCACATTATATCATCACTCCTTTTGTTGAAAAGAATATGTTGAATTTAGTGAGAGCCACAAGTGGCAGAAGATTCCCAGTATTGATTCAAGGTCCAACTTCCAGCGGTAAAACCTCTATGATCAACTATTTGGCCAACATTACCGGCCACAAGTTTGTAAGAATCAACAACCACGAGCACACTGATTTACAGGAGTATTTGGGTACTTATATCAGTGATGAGACTGGTAAGTTGGTTTTCAAGGAAGGTGTATTGGTTGAAGCTTTGAGAAACGGTTACTGGATTGTCTTGGATGAGTTGAACTTGGCTCCAACGGATGTTCTTGAGGCTTTGAATAGATTGTTGGATGATAATAGAGAGTTGTTCATTCCTGAGACCCAGGAAGTTGTTCGTCCACATCCAGATTTCATGCTTTTTGCGACTCAAAACCCTCCAGGATTATATGGAGGCAGAAAGATCTTGTCCAGGGCCTTCAGAAACAGATTCTTGGAATTGCACTTTGATGATATTCCTCAGGATGAGTTGGAGACTATCTTAAGAGAAAGATGTCAAATAGCTCCATCTTATGGTAAAAAGATTGTAGAGGTTTATAAGCAATTGACGGTGCAACGTCAAGCTACTAGATTCATGGAACAAGGTAATTCGTTTGCAACATTGAGAGATTTGTTCAGATGGGCTCAAAGAGAAGCCGTTGGTTACGAGCAGTTAGCTGCCAATGGTTATATGCTCTTGGCTGAGAGGGTCAGAAGGTCTGATGAGAAACTCATTGTCAAACAGGTAATTGAAAAAGTGATGAAAGTCACTTTGGATATGGAGAGCTATTATCAGAGCCTTGAAAATGAGCAACTCATGTCCAGAGAGAGCTCTGTTGTTTGGACTAAAGCCATGCGTCGTTTGGCTGTGTTGGTCCAAAGAGCTCTTGAGCACAACGAACCTCTCTTATTGGTGGGTGAAACTGGTTGTGGTAAGACCACTATCTGTCAATTGATTGCAGAATTCACAGGCAAACAACTTGTGATTCTCAATGCTCATCAAAATACGGAGACTGGCGATATATTGGGTGCCCAAAGACCTCTCCGTAACCGTTTTGAGATCCAGGGCCAGCTGATAAGTAAAATGCGTCACCTGCTTTCCGCCAACGGCATCGACAATTTCGAAGATGGCGACTCCTTTGACGAGATTTGTGCATTGTTTGACTCTCAACTGTCTTTACCAAACACTTCAACCGAAGAATTGCAAGAAATCAAATCTCTTCGTCTGTCCCTGAGTATACTTTTCGAGTGGAATGATGGTCCTTTGATTCAGGCAATGAAACAAGGTGAATTCTTCTTGTTGGACGAAATATCTTTGGCAGATGACTCTGTGTTGGAAAGATTAAATTCTGTCTTAGAACCAGAGAGAAGTTTGCTTCTCGCTGAGAAGGGAACAGAGGATGCGTTCATTACAGCTGATCCTGGCTTCAAGTTTTTGGCAACTATGAATCCAGGTGGTGATTATGGTAAGAAGGAGTTGTCTCCTGCCCTTCGTAACAGATTCACTGAGATTTGGGTTCCTTCAATGGACGATTTCGAGGATGTCAAGCAAATTGTAGAAGAAAAGTTGAATGGGGAATTAAAAACTTTCACAGGTGCTATTGTGAAATTCTCTGAATGGTTTGGTAAGAAATTTGGAGGCGGCAATGCATCGAGTGGTGTTATCTCCTTAAGAGATATACTCGCTTGGGTTAATTTCGTTAACAAGTCGTACCTTACAACCGGGAATGCAGAGGCATCTTTCTTACATGGAGCCAGCATGGTATTTATTGATGCTTTGGGAACCAATAACACAGCCTTTTTGGCTGAATCTGAAACCAAGTTGGCTATTCAGAAACAAGAATGTGTCGAAAAATTGTCTCTGTTTGTTGGAAATGATTTAGCTCAATATTACAATTCAACTTTTGAAGTTTCCATCAACACAGAAACAGTCAAGTGTGGGCTTTATGAGATTGCCAGAGTTCCTTCCGCAGAAACTGTACAGTTATTCAACTTACAAGCTCCAACTACCGCCACAAATACCATGAGGGTTTTGAGAGCCTTGCAGGTCCACAAACCCATTCTTTTAGAAGGAAGTCCGGGCGTCGGTAAGACCTCCTTGATTTCAGCATTAGCTGCTGCTTCAGGCAACAAATTGACTCGTATCAATCTTTCTGAACAAACTGATTTGATTGATCTCTTTGGTTCTGATGCCCCTAAGGAAGGCGGTGAAGCTGGTGAGTTTGTTTGGAGAGATGCCCCATTCCTCAGAGCCATGAAACAAGGTGAATGGGTGTTGCTTGATGAAATGAATTTGGCCAGTCAATCGGTATTGGAAGGTTTGAACGCTTGTTTGGACCATAGAGGTGAAGCTTATATCCCTGAGTTAGATAAATCTTTCCCATGCCATCCAAACTTTGTTGTCTTTGCAGCTCAAAATCCCCAATACCAAGGTGGAGGAAGAAAAGGTTTACCAAAATCGTTTGTGAACCGTTTCTCAGTAGTTTATGTGGATATGTTGAAAGCCACAGATTTGAACATGATTGCATGCCATTTATATCCAAGAATCGACAAGGACATTTGTGTTAAATTGATCACTTTTATCTCCAAATTAGAAGAGCAAGTCGTGGTCAAGAAGCTTTGGGGATCTCTTGGTTCTCCTTGGGAATTCAATTTGAGAGATACCTTAAGATGGTTACAATTGTATGACTCGAAATTGGCTGCTGGTGTATGTTCTTCTCCTTCCGAGTTTTTGAATATCATTGTCATGCAGAGATTCAGAACCCAGAAGGATAGAGAATTTGCGAAAGCATTATTCATTGAAGTCTTCGGAGAATACGATGAACCAACATATGCTTACACTTTAGGTCAAGAGTTTTTGCAGGCTGGCAATGAGGTTATTTCTAGACGTGAGTTCATCCAGTATACCTCTGACCACAAGTTAGTACCATTACAATGCTTGAATCCTGCTTTCGACACGGTCCTCAAGTGTGTCAACTACGCTTGGCCTTTGATATTGACTGGTCCAACTGGATCAGGTAAAACTGAAATCATCAGATACGTCGCTAGCATAGTTGGGGCACAAGTTTCTGAGTTCTCCATGAATAGTGAAGTCGATAGTATGGATATTCTCGGTGGGTATGAACAAGTCGATCTCACAAGAATGATCACATCTGTATGCGCAAGATTGAGAGAGTGGTTGCTCAGAATTACTGCAATCAATTTACAATCTTCAAAGTCTGATTCAGGTGCAATAGCCGAGGCCTTGAGTTTGTTGTCCTTCTTGGGTGATTATTCTTATAATCATCTGGAGTTCCGAGTCTTTGTACAAAAAGTGGAAGCATTCTCGTCAATTTTCTCGGATGAGACGCTTTCGACTATCAAACTGGACTCACAGTCCTTATTGACTAGACTTGTAGCTTCCGAGAAAGTCAGATTCGAATGGTTCGATGGTTTATTGGTACAAGCCGTTGAAAAAGGTAGCTGGCTTGTCTTAGACAATGCCAATCTTTGTAGTCCTTCTGTGTTGGACAGATTGAACTCTTTGCTTGAACCGAACGGATGCTTGATTGTGAATGAATGTAGTGATTCCGATGGTCAGCCAAGAGTAATCAAGCCACATCCAAATTTCAGATTGTTTTTAACGGTTGACCCAAAATACGGTGAATTGTCAAGAGCGATGAGAAATCGTGGTATTGAGTTATTCCTTGAAGACCTCCAAGTTTCTGCTACTCAATTTGACAGAGAAGTCCTTGAATTCGGTACTAAAATATCGGGTGATGAATCCGACTTACCATCGGACTTGTCGCAATTATCAATCACTAAGTCTGTGGGAAAGCCGTTGAGTGGTTTCGTTGCTGCGACTGACTCTTTAGTGAGACTGTATGCAATGATCTTGGATGTAATTACAAAGGCCAACAAGTGTGATTCAAATGTTGTCTCGACAATCTTGACCGCAGCCCTTCCTTTTATTTCCAAGAAATCCATTCAAAGATGGACTGAAACTGTACAAAACAGCTCCCAATTCGACAATAGCACAAAAGATGTTGCAGCCCAAATTTTGGAGCGTTATGTGTTCTTGTTCGAGAACGGTATTGTTGACAAGCTCACTGAGTTTTATACCAGTTCCATGGGTGCAAATGCTTCTTTTGTGCAATATCAAGCTTTGAACCCAGCCTTGAGTACCACCATAGCTCCTGCAACCACTGGCGTTTCATCTCAACGTGAACCTTTCTACTTCTTTGAAGTCTGTTTTAGAGTCATGAAGAACCAAGAATTTATCAAGCTTCTTGATGAGAGATCGTTAAACGGCAAATTGAACGAGCTTTCAGAGTTGGAAAAAGCCGCTGCAGTTTTCAATGGCCGTAGCATTAAGTCAAGTCCAAAATGGCAAACTTACAAACTTGTGAGAGGTGTTATCACTTTTATTGAAAAAGCTTTGGAACGCGCCATCGCATCAGAAAGTCTTACAGAGTTCCAAGGATATTTTGAAGGGCTTTTTGAACTCGATAATGTATTGCAAAATCTTATCAAATGTTGTCATCAAAAGGATGGCTCGAAATTGAGAGTTTACCAATCACTTCTTGAAGAATGGATACTGCAACATGCAACTGAGAGCTATCTGAATTCTTCTTCGATGGAGAATTTGAAGAGCACTGTCCATTCATTCAGCGAAGAGTTATCTCTTACTTCTGGCTTCTCCATTCAACAGATCTGGGAACATTTCAGAGCCATTTATCCTTCTTCAGAAGAAGGTTGGGTCAATCAGGATTCGATTTTGCTGCTTTCCGCTGAGTTTGACCAAGTAGCCATTGAGCAGTTTGATGAGAATTATGAGAGTATTGCACAGTTGAGATTACTGATTATCAGTCTATACGAAGACACATTGCGTGAAAAACAAGACGGATTCGAACTGGTGTATCAAAGTCTTTTCAAAGGTGTTTCAACTCTCAGAGATATCTCAGCAAGATTCTTGAACAAGAGGGAACATCATTTCCAAAAGGAGTTCAGCATTGTTTCTAACTTTGTCGTATCTCACTCTCTTTTTGAAGGTTCTTCAAAAGAAGTTGATTTGAACTTGCATCTTTTGGCAGGTAAAGGCACCCAGTTGTTGTTAAACAAAAAACATCTCTTCAAGCCTTACCCTGTCGTATTCGATCACTTGTTCCTGAACTCCGATTCACAAATCACTGATCTTTTCAGCAACAATTTGTCGAAAGAGATCTTGAGTTCTTCCACGAATTTCAGCAAGATCAGTGGTGTCCAGGTCACACAATCAATAAATGACTTCTCTAAACTTGGTTCCGCCGTTTTGAATAACTCGGAGTCCATATTGAATGATCAGGTGGACTTGTTCAAGAAATTGTTGCTTGAATGGTTCCTTGAGTTGTGCAACCTGCATTTCAAAGATGAAGAGTGTTTATTCATCAAGGACAGTTTGAAACTGGGTGTCGATGGAATACCTCTTGTAACAGAGTTTATTTCAAAATGCGGTTTGTCTCATTTCGAAGCTATCTCTAACAAATTCCTTCTTCCTGCTCTATCAATCAGCATTGAGGAAACTTCAGATGTTGAAATGCTTGGAAAGGCTTGGATCCTTTTTGCTGCAGGATGCATTCAGTTGTTTGTTCCAAGTTCTCCATTAGACCCTGCAACCTTTGAATATGTTGCATTTGATGTCGAACTGTCGAAGCTGGAACATTTTGAGTTATTCCGCCAAGCATGGAATGAATTTGTTAAAGTGTTCAACACTGCTATCAGCGCAACTGAGCAGGCTGATGAGGATCAAGTTAAAGAAATATCTAGACCTCGTGTTTACAGACCAGAAAGGGAATCTTGCGACCATCTTTTTGACACTTGGAACACTTTCATGACGTCATCCATTGGAAGTGAACCGGTTGAGAGATTGTTACAAGTTGCATCAGAATTCGGAACAACCGCTGCCAAGCAGATTGATATTTTCCAACAAAATTCGTCGCAATTTCTCTCCAGATTGATATCAGGGTTTTCCAGATACTCAGACTTGAATGATGTCCTTAGAGGTTTTGTCTTTGGTTTGAAATTTGGATTTGAGCTTTTGCGTGTTGCTCAAGAGAACAAGACAACCAAATTTGCTCTCACTTCCGGTTGGTCAGTTGACTTGGTCAAAATTACATCGCCTTCGAAGACTGTAGAATTATTCCACAGTATCAGAGAATTCTGTAAGACCCAAACTGCGGACCATTTGATTGCTGAAAAGGTTTTCATCTTCTTTTTGAAATTATTCTTCATCCATAACAATACCTCCATCTCCGAGAAAGACTCGTTGAACGATATGGTACAGCAGTTATTCCAAGGCTTGTACTATAGGTGGAGTTTACGCAGGATGAAGGCGGAAGAAGAGGAGGCATCTAAAGCAAGTCTTTATAAGTTCACTGATAACTCTGAGGATCTGGACGAAGATTTCAAAGAATTATTCCCTGACTTTGATGAAGTCATGGCAACTGATGTTACTGGAAAATTGAAAGTAGACTCCGGCATAGATGAAGTATATTATGAGCTTGCACAGGTATATTTGGAACTGTTTTTGTCCGACAACTCCACTCGCTTGGAAGATATATTCGAAGACGGTGCTGCCTTGATGACCCATATGAAGATTTTCTCTAACAATTTCAAATCTGGCTCGTTGGATGCTTCTCAGCTTACTATCTTGGTCAGTGAAATTTTCAGGTCTGTTTCCAAATTTGAGCGTCGCACCAAAGATCTCGATTTTTACAACGGTTTCAGTCCAATAGAGACCAGAAATTGTGTGGAGATCATGGTCCGTATTCAAGGATTTGCCAATGGGTTACTTCAACAATGGCCAGAACATGCAACTTTGCAAAACATTTTCAGAGCTGCAACTGAGCTCATGAATTACCCGGTAGAAACTCCAATGGCTAAGTTGATTGCCAAAGTGGAGCAAGTTTATACTTTCATTTCCGAATGGGAGAAATATGCTCACTCCAAGGTGTCTTTCAAAGCCCAGTTTGACCAACTTACGCAGTTAATCATTTCCTGGAGAAAATTGGAGCTCTCCAGTTGGCAACATCTCTTTGATAACGAAGATTTGACGTTGAAGAAGAATTTAGGTAAATGGTGGTTCCATCTTTTTGAGACAATTATATTACCAATACTCTCTGAGGAACAAACCTTGGACACTGTGAAATTGTTGAGTGCACTCAACATTTTCCTCAGTCAAACCAGCTATGGTGAGTTTGGATACAGAATTTCTCTTGTTAAAGCCTTCAGGGAACATATCAAACTTGTTCTGCCTGACACTGAACTATTAAATGCTCTTTCGAATACAATTTCGTTCTTCGAGCAATTCAAACCGGCCATTGACTCGCATGTACAAGCGGAGAGAAAAGTTCTCGAAAAACAAATTAACGAGGTGATTTTACTTGCAAGTTGGAAAGATGTTAATATCGACGCCCTTAAACAAAGTGCTCGTAGATCGCATCAAAGCTTGTATAAAATTGTTCGTAAATACAGAGCGTTGATCAACTCGCCTATAGTTTCCATCATCGAGCAAGGTGTCCCAAGCAACAAGGACTCGACTTCAAAAACCAAATATGATTTTAATAGTGTTTGGAATCTTACACCAAAGGCTGATTTGTCCTTGATCGCTGATGAAGCGATGAAGATTTTCCCCGCCAACCGTAACATCGTTACAATGGATAAGAATATGAAAATTTACGTTAATTCATTCTCCAACGAGGCCATTCATGATATTTATGAGTTTTCTAAAGATTTATTGGAGTCGATGGAACTGTTGAAGAATGAGACTCCAAAGAAATACAGCGAGGAAACAAAATCACAGATTGCTGCTTTGAAGACTCAAAAGAGAAAGCTTTTAAGTGATACTCTCAAAGAATTGAGAAGAATTGGAATTAAGTCGAGCGTCACCCCTGATACGCTCAAGATGCAATCAACTATCAACTTGGTGTTAGCATCAAGTGAGTCTTTCCATGGTTCTTCAATTGAGGGTTCGGATAGTTATTATTTCCGTCTCCTAGACTTGATTCCTCGTCTCAGAGCTTCTGTTTCCAACTGTGTTGCTGAGGTGCCTGTCAATGACGCACAAAGAGGTCTTGCTATTATTGAGAATCTTTTATTCTCCTTGATCATAACCCGTTCAAGAGTTCGTAGATTGGCTGATTTTGTTTCAGACATTGAAGCCACATGGAACCAATTTGCTCACATATCGCAAAGCAAGTCATTAGTCATGGCTAGCTCGAGTAAAGAGTTGCAAGTCAATATTCAAAACAGTTTGTATGCTATTCAGTGGATCCCAATGTTATGTAATCACTACAATTCTGCCATTGAAGCGGCTCAGAAATTATCCAAATCTTCTTGTGATAGCGAGATCTTCGGAGCCATAAAAGAGTCTGTAGAACAGTTTGGAATCAGATTTCAACTGTTCTCCTGTGATAAAGTTTTGGACCAACAATGCACAGAAGTTGTCCTGGAATTCGAGTCTTTTATTTCTCAGACTGTTGAGAATTTGAGCAATTGGAGACTGAACAATACCAATTATGCTTTCTTCGCCGAAAGTTTGATCGAGTGGATCTACAAGAATTTCCACTCATTGCCATCTACGTCCGACGAAGAACCCCCAGAATTGGAATCTGTTGAAAGTATGCAGGAAAAGTTCAAGAATCTGATCACCAGCATTGTCTTGAGCATCCAGAAAGTTGTTGAATTGCAAAAATCAAAGCAAATTGACCTCGAAGAAGATAATTGGCTCATGGAAAGCCAACAGAGGTTATTCAAGTTTGTTCAATTTCTCTCAATAAAGAGAATATCGAAGAGATTGAATGACTGTCTTGAATCAACACTGAATGTTGAGCATGACCTTCAAACCTCCTCTTTGGCTGCATCATTTTCTTATGCCTTGCTTCCATTCTTCAAAAACTATGTCGATCTTCTGACACTGGTATTGAACAAGCTGGTTCAAAACTATATCAATACTTCTCATGGAACTCTTATTATGGGATTGTCGCTTCACAACTTAACCACTCAAGGCTTCTGTTCTCCAGAGGAAGAACAGCAACAACAAGACTCCGAAAATATGAAAGACGGAACTGGTCTTGGAGATGGAGAAGGTGCCAACAACAATTCGAATGATGTTGAAGATGATGAAGATCTTTCTGAGGCGGCCCAACTGCCAAATGAAGATCAGAAGGACAAGGATGAGTTGGATGAAGATAACGATGCTGTTGATATCGAAGGTGATATGGCAGGTAATCTTGAAGACGCTCCTCCTGAAGACGATGAGAATGATGAAGAAGATGGTGAAGATGAGGACTTAGACGAAGAAATCGATGACTTGGACGATCTTGATCCAAATGCGATCGACGACAAGATGTGGGACGAGGAAGCTAAAGAAGATAAGAAGGAGAAAGAATCTGAACTGATGCCAGAAGATTCTAAAGAAAATGAAGATCTTCAAGCGAATGAAGATGAAGATGAAGAGAATCCTCAAGACAAATCTGAGAAGAAGAAAGAGAATGGTGAAGAGGAAGAAGATCCTAACAAAGAGAATGAGGACAATGAAGAGGGCGAAGAAGAAGGTGACGACGAAGAAGATGTAGGAGAACAAGAAGATGCTGTCACGAATAATGAGGACAATCAATTAGATCCAAATACCGAAGAAGCCGAAGCTTTGGAACTTCCAGAAGATATGAATTTGGATTCTGGAGACGAAGACAAGGAAGACGAGGGTGAGGAAGAGGATGAAAATGACATCAACGATGATCCCGATATTGATATGGAAGAAGAAACGAACATGGATAACAAGAAAGATGATCAAGGCGAAGAAGAGCAGGAGGCCGAAGAGGAAGAAGTCGCAGATGACAATGCTACCCTGGAAGGTCAAGAAAATGATGAAATGGCCGAAGAGGAGGATGAAGAGGCTGAAGCAACCACTGATAAGAAAGATGACATCGAGGCAGGTGTTGAATCGGAAGAAGAACTTGAAGAAAATAGAGATGAAGATTCCAATGACAAGCAAGAAGAAAATATCAAGAACGAAACTGAGGGAGTCGATGGTATTGAAGATGGGGCTGAAGATGTTGAAATGGATCCAGATGCCGCTGCAAAGCAGAATGACGGACAAGAAGGCGAAGGTGCTGAAACTGGAACTTCTGAAGAGAAACAAGATGTCGGTGCTTCTGGATCTGCTCAACAACAGCAAGAAGAACAGCCAGAAATGGACAATAGCTCGACCAATGACGATGCCAGAGACCAAGCGAAAGAGTCCCTCAAACAGTTGGGTGATTCCTTGAAAGAATTCCACCGTCGTCACCAAGAGATTCTCGAGCTGGAAGAAGACAACTTGGCCGAGCAATCGGCCAATGAGAAACCAGATGAATTCCAGCATCTTGATGGAGACAACACCGATCAGGAGACCCAGGCCCTTGGTGCTGCTAACAAAGATCAAGTCAAAAGCATTGATGACGAAATGGCTATTGATGAAGATGAGGAAGATCAAGAAGCAAATGAGCCTGAAATCAAGAAAGAGGTTCCAGAAGATGAACAATTGTTGGAATCCAAAGAGATTGACGATTTGGAAGAAGTTCAAGATCTGCAACCTGATGAAGAAGATTTCAACGGTAAAAGCAGTACTGGAGTCATGGGAACCAAAAAGGAAGAATCGTTTGATGATGCTGAGTTTTTCAACAAATTTTCTGATGACGAAATGGAAGTCGTTGATGATGAGGAAGACATCAAGAAAGTTGTTGGCCAAGATCTGGATGAGGAAGCTCCAAGAAGTCTTGAAGAAGCCCGTGAGCTTTGGAGAGAAAGTGACATCGCAACACAAGATCTTGCTGCAAACTTGTGTGAACAGTTGCGTTTGATCTTGGAACCAACTTTAGCAACAAAGTTGAGGGGTGATTATAAGACCGGTAAGAGATTAAACATGAAGAGAATCATTCCATATATTGCATCTCAGTTCAGAAAGGACAAAATTTGGTTGAGAAGAACCAAGCCAAGCAAGCGTCAATACCAAATCATGATTGCAGTCGACGATTCCAAATCGATGGCTGAAAGTAAAGCTGTAGGCTTGGCTTTTCAAAGTATTGCTCTTGTTTCTAAGGCTTTGACTCAATTGGAATCAGGTGGTCTTTCTATCGTTAAATTTGGTGAAGATACTCAAGTGGTTCACCCGTTCGATAGACCTTTCACCTCAGAAACCGGTGCCAAAGTGTTCCAATGGTTTGACTTCAAGCAGACAAAGACTGATATCAAGAAATTGTGTAGCACCTCGATCAATTTGTTCAATGATTTCGGAGCTGCAAGTTCAGACTTGTGGCAATTGGAGATCATCATCTCTGACGGTGTCTGCGAGGACCATGAAACTGTTCAAAGATTGGTTAGAAAGGCTCGTGAAGAAAAAATTATGCTTGTCTTTGTCATCATCGATGGTATCAATTCCAATGAGTCCATTATGGAGATGAGCCAAATCAGTTACGTTCCAGATGCCGATGGTAAGATGGTTTTACAAGTAGACAAGTACTTGGATACCTTCCCATTTGAATTCTATGTGGTTGTACACAATGTCAGTGAGTTGCCTCAGATGCTTTCGGTTATCTTACGTCAATACTTCTCTGAGCTTGCCTCTGCATAAGAATTTTTATATAGAATAGTTGCTTAATTAAATGCATAATATAATTAGATTTGTATCACTAATGTAGTGTTATTCGTAGTATTACAATTATATATTACAGAGGGATCTATTTATTGCCCGTTATAGTGTCGTACTGTCTTCACACTTGGTAGTTTATCTACCAATATAAGACCTCCCAAGTAAGTTGCGGCATACCAGTTGCCATGATTCAGGTTCTCGTTCCAAGCCACTTTCTTCACCACTACTTTGGGGCTATTAAACACAAACGAGGAGTCATATTCTTTTCCAGAGACAGTATCCACCATCAAAATTGGATTGAAACGGAAACAGTTCTTCTTGGAGCTGTATTCGAGTCGCGAGAGTCTCGCCACAGGGAACTTCGACGACACAGTGGATTTTCTGATGGAGAAAAGCCTCTTTGTGGCATCTGAAATGAACAATTCTCCATCAGATGATCCACATATGAGGAGGCCATGAAGTCTCGAAGAACAAAGACCTGTGGAAGCGGTCTCGTTCTTGAAAATGTTCATTGTCGTTTGAGAATCTCTTTTGGAAAAAAGCTTGGTCACCCTACTTCCGTCATTAATGGCAAAAGAATGTAGTAAAGGCGCATAGCATGCTTCAACGATCATCGTTCTACTCTTAATGCCATCGTACTGTTGATTCACAATATCGTTCAAGTCAATCACAAAATTCATATCGAGGGAACCTACAAGAACGACTTTATTTTTCAATTGGTATTCTCCCTGCCTGAATTTCAGGTCCTGGTCATGGTAATAGTCAGCAAAATTTGAAGTGATAACGGTAATTTCACGTGTTAGCAATGGATACAAATAAGAAATCGTTCGAGATTGCAAATCCAACTCGCCAATATATCCATTTCTGGTACCAATGACGAGAGAATGGTTGGAGATCAAGTCAAAGGCGGTGATCAGAGTGTCCGGTAGACTTAATGAGTAAGATGGAGATACCAACTGGCAAAAAACTACGCTATCTTGCTTCACCTTTATCATCTTCAACAGTCCATCTCCAAATATTGCAGTCAAGGTCCCCACAGTCTTGTCGCTTGCTTTTTCAGGCAACCATTTCAAACAAGAAGCGATTCCAAAATTGTGGAGATACGACTTCAAAAGTTTGATGGTGCCATGGGAAGCATCAAGTTGGTATATATTTATGGCATCTGTTTTAGTTTTATCCTGCTGGGTTCCGTAAACACTGAATTTGGGGTCGGTAATGTCGACAGTTGCCGATAATGATACGGCAAAAAGTTGCAAATGGGAGTCTTGTACGTCGTGAGATTGAATATTCCAAGCAATATCTACAGGTAACCCTCCCGTATTCAATACAAGAGACTGATTGTTGTTGAACTTCGGGTCTACTTGTGATAAATTGACAGCAGCACCTGGGGAGAGTTCGGTGATCGAGTCGTCGTCATGGATATTGGTTAACTTCAGTGAAACTGAGCAATTGAACAATTTCTGGTACTGCTGGAAGGTCAATTTGGATATCTGCGGATCTCCTACATTGGTCAACGGGTCGCAAAGATCGTTCAAGTGGAGTTCTTTCATCTGGGTGATGGAAGGGTGGAAGAAATTATATCTGGTCAGTTCTTCTAGCTTGACGAGATCCGAGAGCCGTTTCTGGTTGAAGCCAAATATGTGGAAAAGACGATCCTTGAGACTGTTTCCGATCTTTCTGACGCCACTATTTCCTGGCTCGTTTACGTTATAGAACGGATTAGGACCGTAATTTAGTTGAAAATTTTCGAATGGATCATCTGAGAGTGTTTGTAGTGGAGGTTTCTCATTCGTGAGGTCTTCAACGTCCTTTCCTCCAGGAATTGATTTAGATTTCAGTTCTGTTTTGATCTTCTTTGTGGTTTTGTTCTTCAAATCCTTGCCTCTCTTCTTAGTGGGTTTCTTGCTCACCTCTTCAATTTCACTATCTTCCTCGTGAACATCCGATTCTTCCGCATCGCTTTCAGCTGCAATGGGTGACACATACACTTCGTCATCGTCATCCACAACGGGCTCTTCTGATGTGAGTCTCAGGACCCGTTCACTCAGCTTAGTGGCAGCGGCTCTTCTCCTGCTGGGTCTCTTGGGTGCTGGATCGTCTTCAATAAAGGTATCAGTCTCGACAGATTTCGGTTTCCTGCCTCGTTTCTTCGGTATATTTGACATTTCCCGGGAGTATTATTATACAATTGCCACAGCTGATCAAACTCCCTTGTTCAGCGTTCCATAAAATCAGATAAGAAGTAAACGTGAGGGTCTTTTTTTGTATTGATTTTTTTCTTTTTTGCTTAGTTAAAGATTTGCTCAGTTAAGATTTTGTTAGTGATTTCATTTTTTTTTTATATAGTTTTTCAATGTGATTTGATCTTTTAGTGATTTGGATTTTTTGGTGATTTAGATTTTTCAGTGATTTAGATTTTTCAGTGATTTGAGACTTTAGTGATTTGAGGTTTTAGTGATTTTGGTGATACCGATTTGTTACCGAATCAAGCAAATTAGTTCACCATTCGAATTTCCTATTATCTGTGCACTTATTGACCACTTATTCGCTACTGTCTACACTTATCCAATAGAAAGCAATATTTTCTTCTCAATACTCTATTTACATCTAATATTGATCTATAGCATCGACCAAAATCTTGGACTCCAAGTCGTTGTAATTCTCGAAATAACTTTCGAAAAGATTGACCAACTTCTCGATATCGTAGGTTCCACCGGTCTCTCTGATACTATGCATACTCAATTGTGGGTTACCCAAATCCAACGTTCTCATACCGAGCTTTGCTGCCAACATAGGTCCAATGGTGGATCCACATGGACTGTCATTACGTACGACGAACAATTGCAATGGTGTCTTCGCCTTGTCACCGATCTTCTTCAACAATAAGAGACCTGGTGAGTTCGTTGTGTATCTTTGGTTGGCATTGACCTTGATCACCGGTCCATCGTTCAAGTGTGGTCTGTTTAAAGCATCATAGTTCTCCGCATAGTTAGGGTGCACCCCATGGGCCATATCTGACGACAACAAGAACGATTTGGACAAAGTCTCGTGAAATTTGTCACCTGTGATTCTTCTCAAGACATCTGGCAAGAAGGAAGAGTCAGCTCCCTGTGCAGAGGTGGATCCCACCTCCTCGTGGTCGAACAATGAGATCAATTGGATTCCCTTTTGCGTGGATAAAGACTCCAAAGATTGGATTAATCCGATTGTGGCGCAATAACAAGAGACCTGGTTGTCCAATCTTGGAGAGAAGATGAACTCGTTGTTCATCCCACCGATGGTGGACTTTTGAGTGTCGAATAACACCAATTCGAAGTCCTCGATATCTTGAACGGCACATTTCAACTCTTGTGCGATCAAATCGAGCAATTGATGGTTGTGTCTCTCAATGATGTTCTTGACACTGGCAAACTCTTCCTCGGACAACTTGTTCTCCTCAGAGGAACAACAACCTTCACCAGCGACATTGACACCAGAAATAATTGGCTTCAATTGCGTCTCCTTGTTGAACTCAAACTTGGATCTCTCTTTGGTCAAGTGAATGGCCAAGTTTGGAATTCTCAACAATGGCTTGTCAATTTTGACCAATTTCGAGACAAACTTGTCGCCTTCCTTCACAAAGACACGGCCAGCAAACGACAAGTCCCTGTCGAACCAGGTGTGCCAGATGCCACCTCCATAGATCTCGACACCAACTTGGTGGTAGCCTTCCTTCACGGACTTGGAGATTGGCTTGACTCTCAAGACCGGCGAGTCAGTGTGTGCTCCAACCATGGAAATACCGTTGCCGGCAACGTGTTGGCCACCCACAGTGAAGGCAATGATCGAGGACCCGTTTCTGGTGACGAAGTATTTGCCATTCTTGTCGACTTTGTCGTCCCACGACGTTCTCTCGGACAACTCCAAGAAACCTGCCTCTGTCAACAATTCCTTGGCAGTCTTGACCACATGGTAAGGCGTTGGCGATTTGTTGACGAAATTGATGAACTCGTTGGCGTATTTCAATGCTTGTGTAGTCATGGTGGATAACGTGGTATTAGGTAGCGTGGTGGTTATCACTTAGTTGCCTTCTCTCAATCATCCTCCACTTTTTTTTCCTTGAAATATTTCTAGTGCCGTTCCGTGGGAGGATAGCCTGGATCATCTGGGGCTGTTTAGGATGCAGGTGAGCGTGGGCTGTTATGCGGAGATGCTTCTATTGTGTAGTGGTAGAGAAGTAGGGAATTGAGTACAGAGGAAAGTAGAGAATTGATCAATGTAGTGATTAGTGATTGGTGATCTTGATGGTGGCCTTAGTGAGACTACAAGGATTTTTTCTTGGCACTTCTCACTCACGGAGCCCAATTTCTACTGATTCCAATTCTCACTGAGCGCAATTCTTCACTGAACCCAATCCTTCTCTCGCTTATTCCCACTCTTCTCTTTTCGCTCTCTATTTCTCTCTCTATTTTCTCTCTTCTCCCATTTTATCTCCCAGATCTGTGGTGAAGTGAAAAATAAAAATTCACTCATCGTCGAGCCACAATTGGTACAACTGGTATATAAACCCCGTTGAATACTTGGCTTTGCAAAGATCTGTCATTGACCAACCACCGCATCATGTCCGGAATCAGCACTAACCTTATACACGGGGACGACTCCTCTGCTAGAGTCGAAGATGTCGTTCAACCAATAAATGTCGCTACCACTTTCAGATACTCGGACAACCCAGAAGAGTTGAGAACTCTGGCCGAGAGAGGGAACAAGATCATTGGTGTAAACTACTATTCGAGGTTGACTCATCCTCATTCGGAGAAAGTTGAGAAGATCTTTGAAGAACTGCTCTTCCAAGGAAAGCATGTTGTGTCGTACAATTCAGGGTTGAGTGCCTTCTTTGCTGCATTGACCCATTTGAACCCAAAGAGATTGGCTATAGGTAAGGGCTACCATGGATGCCATGGGATTGCCAACATCTTCACCAGATTGACCAATTTGCAACAGGTCGACTTTGACCATTTAGAGGAGATCGGAGAAGGCGATGTCATCCATCTTGAGACCCCAGTCAACCCAGAAGGTGTCGCTTTCGATATCAAGAAGTTTGCTGATATCGCACATCTGAAAGGTGCTTACTTGGTGGTGGATGCCACTTTCGCTCCTCCTCCATTGCAGGACCCTTTCCTGTTTGGTGCCGATATCGTAATGCACTCTGCTACCAAGTATTTCGGTGGTCACTCTGATCTCTTGGCTGGATTGTTGATCGTCAAGGACTTGGAAACGAAGGAAAGCTTGGTATCTGACCGGTTGTTGTTAGGAACCAACATTGCAAACTTGGAAAGCTTCTTGTTGGCAAGAAGTTTGAGGACTTACGAGTTGAGAATCGCCAAGCAGTCGTCAAACGCCACCAAACTTGTCAAATATTTATCGGAAAATAGATCCAAATACCCTGTGTTGCTGGAAGTTCATCATTCGTCGTTGCAAAAAGAGCTGTTTGTGCAAGAACAATTGAAAGGTCACAGTCCTACATTCAGTATAATCCTTTCGGACTCTGAAAAGGCCAGATACTTGCCTTCCAAGTTGAAATATTTCCATCATGCCACCTCTTTAGGAGGAGTAGAGAGTTTGATCGAATGGAGGTCCATGAGCGACACCGCTGTTGATCCTTCGTTATTGAGGATCAGTGTTGGTCTGGAAGATGTCCAGGACTTGATAGACGATTTTGACCAGGCTTTGAGATCGTTTGAGTGAGGTTTTGGTAGGTGGTTAATAGTGAAACTGAGATAAATAGGTGTGTTGAGTGCGATACAGTTGAAATATCGTTGACTCTAAATAGTAATAAAAGATGGCAGTATGATAAAACATGATAATATGATAATATGATCAACAATAATAATATAATACAAGACTTTCCTGCTCCTAACTATTTACAACAATCCACAATACTGAGTCTTCCCCCTTTTCACCCATCTCTCAAAATTGCAATGGCTGTGAAAAATCTCTGGGTGAAAAAAAAATATAAAAAAGCAAAGCCCAGTTAATTCTGAGGTGTTGGTGGCACTCAGTGTTGACGTTCAGATACAGTGAAGAGGATATAAAAGATACAAAAGCACACAAAATGAAGGGAGCGTTATATGTAGTGTTATTTTCAGTGATTGCAATAGCAAACTGTGAATCTTTGTCATCATTTCCAGCTCTTTTCTACTCTGAACAATTGGTGCCAGGCTTGAAAGACAAATTTCACCAGACCAACAATTTATACACCAGAAAAGAGCTCACGAGTCAATTAAAATATACCCTCGATGAGTGTGTTGCCGACTCCTACTTCATCATCGACCAGCCTGGTTTGCGGTTGAGTGATTTCCAAAATTTCACAAACTTTGGCTATCTTCGAGCATATATGAGCCGTGCCTCAAGTATACAGGCGATGCCTAATGTCTTGACCAACGATGGCAAAGGTTTGGATTTGAACCAATTGAACGACCACATCGAACTCCATTGCCAGGCAAAGACCCACAAAGTGGTCAACGACTATGCAGACGAGGTGCCTCATTACATCGATACGAAGAAAAGAGTGATTCGCATCAATTTCAAGGCTTTACCAGAGGATCCCGTTGAAAGAAATGTAATGTTAGCAGACCATGACGAGGTTTTCAGAGATATCATCAGAAGATTGCCCTCGCCTCATTATTTTGTCTTGTACACCACGGGCAACGTGAGAAGTTTCGACTACTC
Organism: Nakazawaea ambrosiae; assembly: GCA_024271865.1. Lineage (NCBI taxonomy): Eukaryota > Fungi > Ascomycota > Pichiomycetes > Alaninales > Pachysolenaceae > Nakazawaea > Nakazawaea ambrosiae. Next base: position 249,113 of record JANBXG010000001.1, read on the forward strand.
ATCGAGTAAGAAGGTCAATATCTACGAGGAGTATCCAGAAAATTTACAATCGTTGGAATTATTGACAGTGGGACAAAAGACAAAGTTATTTGAGAACTCCATTTTCCCAGATATCACCCTTTTTGACAAGACACGTGAGGTGGAATTCGAAAGAAACACCAATGTGAAGCAGGCAAAGTCAAGAGCGGAGTTTCCTAGTCCGAGATTGGTCAACGACCGGTTGTTGGAGCGTGATTTTGGAAGATTTTGGAATAACGTGAACGAGTTACCTGAATTGTTCGACAAGGAATTATTGAAGGAAAATGCCCTGGTTGTATTGCTGGTGATTGGCTTGGTCTTTATCTTTAGTGTATATAAGTTGATTCTTTTGGTCATATTTGGGTTGAGATTTGTTTTCGCGAAGAAAGACAAGCAGAAGAGTGATTAGGATATGAATAGATCTGTAAATAATAGGTTTCAAATAGATTCAAATTGAATGAAAAAAGATCAATTACAAAAAAATATTCCCCTTGATTTGAAATGAGGCAGACTCAATTGTGAGCAGGTACTCAGAACAAGTAGGAAAGAAAAAAAAATGGATAATAATCAATTAGAGGCACATTGATGCACATTAATGCTGATTAATAAGATTTAAGTTTTTCGTATTTGTGTGATTTTTTGAATCCTGTTGGTTTTTCTTAAACGCAAGTTGAAAAAGCTCAATTAAAGGAACCGCTTAGCCCAGTGCAGTGTAAGATATTTTAAACGCGGTTTTTCTGTCGCAGATCCACTAGATGTCAGAAGATGAACTATATACGATTTCAAAGGTGCTGCAAAGTGAAGTGCAACCCACAGAGGAAGAACCTCTGAAGATCAAACACCGAGTAGAAGACGATTTCTTTGCGTTTCATGAAGATGCTCCCAAACATAAGAGAAAGAAAAAGAAGAAGAAGAGTGTGAAAAGTGAGCCTTCTTCCTCTTCATCGCTCAAAAGAGACGGGTCAGATTTGGATCATATCACTGAAAGTCCATTGGCATCGACGGGTGCTATTCCTCTGGAGAGAAAACATTCAACTTTACGAGACGTTTCGCCGCCTCCTGCAAATGCTACACTCACGGCCAATGACGATATTATAGTAATCGACGACGATGAAGATGGAAGTGAACAAAACTTTGATGTCGAACTGCAAGATTTAGATCTCTCTGACTTCCTTGATGAGCCCCTTGAGATAAATTCACCTGTGAAAGTGAAAAACAAAGTTGGTCTCAGAGACCAGTTCCACTTGAAAATAGATATCAGCTCCACCGGTGTAGAAAGCACATTGGAATTGAGTGCCACTGGAGCGAAGAACATACAAGAAATCATCAACGTCATTAGAGAATATCTGAGCCTTGATCTGGACCGCGAGTTGATCTTGCTTTACGATGGGATCAAATTGCATAAGGCTTCCCAGCTTCGTAACATCCTTCTTGTTGAGAGAGAATTGAAAAAGGATATCGATGGAAGTTACCATATTGAGATGTTGCTCATGTACACTGAAGATTACGCATCGCAACAGTTGGGATCTGGTAGTGTCTCGCTAGAACCAACGCAAGAGATCGATGACACCAACGAATTTGAGACGGAAGGGAAACAGCAAGGAGATGACGATGACTCAAGGTTCAATGATTTGAAATTGACCGAATTGGAGAAATTGGCATCGAAATCATTGAGAAGTGGTAACTCGTTATCTCTGCCGGTAGAAGGTGAGGAGCCGACAAACTCGTTCAACATAACTTTGAGATCTGCAGATAAGCAAAGATTCGATATTAGCATACATCCGGATATGCGAATAGAGGAAATTAAACAAATAGCATTGGAAAAATTTCAATTCGGAGACTGTAAGTTAATATTTGACGATGAGGAGCTAGACACAGATAGCTTAGTGAAGGAGACCGAATTGGAAGAAGATTTTATGGTGGATGTGTCTTCGGCGTAAACATAACCAAAGCTCCATCACCATCAGAATCGCGCTCCCATCACCATGCAACGGTTAACAACGGTTACCACACTTTGGCTTTCAACGGTAAACTCACCACTTTAAGATTAGTCAAAATAAGCTTCAATCTTCCACCGGTAGCGGCGTAAGGTGAAAAAAAATTTTATTTCCCACTAAAAGAGAAAATTCACCAAACAAAAAAAAATAATTTTCCAGTTAGTCATCGTTCAAAAAAGTGTAACTCTGTGCATTTTTAAGGTGATTCAAAAATTTTTTTTTCACTTGATTTTTTTGTTTTCGCCTCGACTGAAAAATCTCCGCACTTGTTGTGAACTTGATCATTGTAACAGTTTGTTCATATAAATATCCACCCCCTCCTTGTGTTGTTGATACTATCGAGCTAGCAAGTTGCTTATTTATTCATCTTTAACACAACGTTCCATATCACCATGTTTAAGAGAACAATAGTGAATCTTGCCAAATATGGCAAGAGCTTCGAACCAACCTACAAGAATATGTTGAGAGACCCTTCGAAAAAGTATATTCCATACCCAGGGGTGAAGATGGAGACCAGAGACTGGCCTTCCAAGAAGATCACCAAGCTGCCTCGTTGGTTATCTACCGATTTGAGAGACGGTAACCAGTCATTACCAGATCCTATGTCGGTTGAACAGAAGAAAGAATATTTCCACAAATTGATCGAACTTGGTTTCAAAGAGATCGAAGTATCATTCCCAAGTGCCTCTCAAACGGATTTCGATTTCACCAGATATGCCGTTGAAAATGCTCCAGAAGACGTCTCCATCCAAGTCTTGACCCAATCTAGAGAACATTTGATTAGAAGAACGGTAGAAAGTGTAAAAGGTGCCAAGAGGGCCACCATACATTGTTACTTGGCCACCTCTGACTTGTTCAGAGATGTGGTCTTCAACATGTCCCAAGAAGATGCTATCGCCAAGGCTATCGAAACCACGAAATTTGTCAGATCTTTGACCAAAGACGATCCAAACATGCAAGAAACAAGATGGTCTTACGAATTCAGTCCTGAGTGTTTCTCCGACACTCCAGTTGAATTCGCTGTAGAGATCTGTGAAGCCGTGAAAAATGCTTGGGAACCAACCGTTGAAAATCCAATTATCTTCAACTTGCCTGCCACCGTTGAAGTTGCCTCTCCAAATGTCTATGCTGATCAAATTGAATACTTCTCCAAACATATTTCCAACAGAGACACCGTTTGTATCTCCTTACACCCTCACAACGACAGAGGATGTGGTGTTGCCGCTGCCGAATTAGGTTTGTTGGCTGGTGGTGACAGAGTTGAAGGTTGTTTGTTCGGAAACGGAGAGAGAACCGGTAACGTTGACTTGGTGACCGTTGGTCTTAACATGTACACACACGGTGTCTCTCCAGAATTGGACTTCTCCGACTTGGACTCCATTGTCAATATCGTTGAAAAATGTAACAAGGTGCCAGTTTCGCCAAGAGCTCCATACGGCGGATCTTTGGTGGTCTGTGCCTTCAGTGGGTCTCACCAAGATGCCATCAAGAAAGGTTTCACCAAGCAAGATGCCAGATGGAGCCAAGGTGATGTCAGATGGGCCATCCCATACTTACCAATTGATCCAAAGGATGTCGGCAGAAACTATGAGGCCATTATCAGAGTCAACTCTCAATCTGGTAAAGGAGGTGCCGCTTGGGTTATCTTGAAGTCATTGGGCTTGGACATGCCAAGAAAATTACAAATCTTGTTCTCCACAATCGTTCAATCCAAGGCTGACTCTTTGGGACGTGAATTGAGAGCCGAGGAGATTTGTGATCTTTTCAAAGAGTCTTACAATTTGGCCAATGTTTCAAACAGCACTTTAGAATTGGTCGATTTCGAAATCAAGAAGGGCTCCAGCACCGCTTCCAAGGTTGTAGACTTGGAACTCAATGTTGCCGGCAAACCTGTCACAGTCACTGGAGAAGGTAATGGTTTACTTTCTGCTGCCATCAACGGTCTTTCCAAGTACTTTGGCACCTCGTTGAACATTGACAGTTACCATGAGCATTCTCTTGGTAAGGACTCCAACACACAAGCTGCCACCTACATCGAACTCTCCAACAATGGTTCAGGTAACTTGTGGGGTGTCGGTGTTCACGAGGATGTCTCCAGAGCTTCCTTGGTATCGATCATTGCCTGTGTTAACAGATTAGTCGGTAACGGTAGCATCCAAGTTGCCGAGTCAAAGCTGCAAAAAGCCACTGCTTAAAGTGACTACCCGTTAAAGGTAAAGCCAAAAGCTGATATTTATTTCCATCTTATAAATAATTTATTTATCTGGTATCATTAAAAGTTCATTTTTTTATTTTAGATATGATGTAGAATCAATGACCTGAAGTTGCAGTGGTCATTACATGCTAGTATGCCACTAATAAGAGTACTAGTAGTCATTTCACTAAGCTTGAAATCTTTTAAAACACAAATTACATCTATATCATTGGTCTAGATAACTCTATATAAGTATTTACAAGTAATAAATAGTTAGTCATTGACTTACATCCTGATGACATTCGATTTGTCCCAGCCTTTTGCTGCAAGAAGCCCCGAAATTGGAGCAACGTCAACGTTCTCGACGTTGTTCAAATTCTTAGCACCACAAACGTATTTCAAATAACCTTCTGGTCCACATACGATGGCCAAAGCCGGATTGGTCCACTTCAATTTGTCCTTGATAGCTGCAAATTGTTCAAGCTGATTTTTATATAAATCTGGGCGATACAACTTATCGTTGGGGTCCTGTGTTATCTCTGAAATCAATTGCTCCTTCTCTGACACATCAAGCAGAGGATTTGCATTGATCTCAGCTATTTTGTCCAGCTTTTCTTTATTCAGAATGATTTCTAAACTCTTGAATCCTTGGTAACTCTTAGGACCCGGTGTTTGAATGTCCTTCTTTGAAAGGTGTTTCCTCTCATTGGCAACATAATAATGGAATTTAGCTCTTCCCAATTTCTCTAAGAAGAAGTTGAGATCTTCAAAACTTTTCAACAACTCTTTGCGGTCGTTCAAAGACCAGTGGACATCTACAAAGCCGCGTGGTGGATTTCTGGAGTAAAGCATCTGCAAAGCTGGTGTGATCCCGGTTCCTGCTACGTAGAAGACCAAGTTGTCGGGCTTCACAATACCATTGACCCTCAGTTCCAGACCGATCTTCGATGGCACATTCTTCAAGGTTTCTCTCTCTTGCATCTCGTCTATAGGGCTATAAGGAAGTTTGAAATCTTCAAATGGTCCCCTCAATAAGAGTTCACTGAACAAAGGTTTCCGAGAGATCCAACGAGCCATTTCACCTTGTCCGTATTTCTTTATATACAATATCAACTTTCCTTCTTCATCTGGAGAGTCGATGAGCTTCAAGAAGGGCAGTTTTGTCTCTGGATCGAAACCTCCCACGTACAATGGGAGCGGTGTATAAGATCTGACTATATTGATCTCTGGTTGGCAGATCTCAACGGACCAACTGTGGTGGCCGTTCCATAACGATTTGGAGTCAGAAGCGACACTCGATCTGAGTTTCTGGAAGTTTTTCTTGGTCAATTCCACTATGTAGTGATCAGGGCAGTCTGGGAGTTCGTATTTGTAAGTGATGATCCATTTGGTGAATTTTTCAGGGTGTAAGATCTCTGTGTCTTCCTCCTTCTTGGAGAGATAGTCATAGGTGAACAAGATCCAGATGCCTCCTCCTAATAATATCAGTCCTGGAAGAATCTTTCTCCATGTGTATGCCCTACTTGATGGTGGAGAGTAGTTTTCCGATGGTCTTGGTGGTTTGGAGTGCTTATAACTGATTCTCTGTTTAGTGAACTTGGGCGTATTTTGGTCAAGTTTACTGGTTATTTGCACGTCTAAAGGTGGAGGAGCTGCTTGGTTCTTCGGCAAATTGGAGGAATCCTTTGGAACAAGTTTGGAGTTCCATCTTCTCTGGAATACAGCATTCACGCGGAATCTCGAAGGTCTTATCATATCGACTGTGACCTAGACTTCAATCATAACACTATCACTGAAAGACTCACAAATCATTTTTCGAGGAAAATATGAAAAACAAAAAATCGAACTAAAAATTGAGACTTTTCTTTTTCTAATTTTTCAGGCCAGTGAAAAAACTTGATCAAGTTCAAGCCAGTTGACGATATCAGTTGACCAGCCCAACCATTCGAGACCCGATCTTCGAAATGACCATAACGCTACACCACTCGTTCAGGGGCCACGACGGCAAAGTATGGGAAACATCGTGCAGCGGGAAATTCCCCCTCTTGGCAAGTGTTTCGAGCGATAAGACTTGTAGGATTTATAATCTCGATACCAAAGAGTTGGTGACAGTATTAGATGAGAAAAATCACAAGAAGACTGTTCGTGCAGTAGCTTGGAAGAACGGGAGCGATTACCCAGCGTTGGCCCTTGGGTCTTTCGATGCCACAGTTTCCATCTGGGGGATTGAGGACGACAGCTACGAAGACTATACCACCACGTTCAACGAGGAGTCCAGAGGAGAGTGGGAGTTGATGCTGATCATTGAAGGGCATGAGAACGAGATCAAAAGCGTATCGTGGAACAGTTCCGGGGAATTGTTGGCCACCTGTTCAAGAGACAAGACCGTGTGGTTGTGGGAATGTGATGAGTCCAATGAAGAATTCGAATGTATCAATGTGTTACAAGAACATACTCAAGATGTGAAATGTTGTCGATTCCATCCGTACGAACAACTCTTACTGTCGTCGTCGTATGACGACACCATTCGTTTATACAAGCAGGACATTTATGACGATGACGATTGGGTTTGCGTTTCAGAGTTGACGGGTCACACTGGGACCGTTTGGAGTATTGATTTTGAGAAAAAACAGGATGCCGATGTAGTGAGACTTTGTTCGTGCTCTGATGATTCCACCGTCAAGATATGGAACAGGGTCACAGCAATGGAGAGTAAACTGAACGACATTCCTTCGACGATCAAGGCAGATAGCAATGAAGAATGGCAATTGCAACTGACATTACCCGAGATCCATGAGAGACAAATCTACGCGTGCAGTTGGTCGGCGCATTCTGGGAAAATTGCCTCTGTTGGCAGTGACGGTAAAATCGTGATATACAAAGAGACTGTGCAAGATGGCGCCAATAGCAAATGGGAAATAGACCAGACCCATGAATTATCGCATTCTGTGTATGAGATCAACAGCTGCGAATGGTGGTACAACAGCAAGAAAGATTGTGAGTTTTTGATTACTGGCGGGGATGATGGAATAGTAAATATGTGGTTAGTTAATTGAGTATTTAATAAATAGGTTTCGTTGAATATGAAGTTTTGTAGAGGCAGATTACCCCTTTTACCTTTGCGGTTAATTGAATAATCCAAAGAATTCTTATAGAAGAAATTTAAAAGCGAGAGAAAAAAAAAGATCATTTTACTGAAGAAGCGGATATTTTGAAATCTTCATTCTTTTTTTCCAAATTTTTAAGCCAATGGATTTGTCAGCCTGATCTTTGCCTCGCCATATCCACACTCAAGATGTTCAGAACTCAGCTTATAAGAACTGCACTGATCAGATCAATAATACCAACTAGAGCACTGGTCAGAGTATTGAATAAGAGCCTCTTGCCACAGCAGACCGCCTCAGCACCACAATTTGGAATAAGACTCAACTCATCGTCTACTCCCATCACCACCGATGGTCTGCTGATTCCCAAATCGGTTTTGGAATTGAGTGTTGCAGACTACCACCAATATGCCGATGAGACTTTGGAATCGATGCTTGTCGATTTGGAAGAAGTTTTAGACACAAAAGAGTGCGGAGACATGGATGTAGAATTATCAGTAAGTGGAGATTTGAAGAAAACAAATGGGTTTGATGAACAAATACTAACGCAACACACAGAACGGTATCTTACAAATGTCCGTACCAAATATAGGCGACTACGTCATCAATAAACAACCTCCAAACAAACAGATTTGGCTGTCTTCTCCTATTTCCGGTCCTAACAGGTTCGATTTTATAGACGGGGAATGGGTAAGTTTGAGAGATGGATCTAAATTATTACAACTCCTCGATAAGGAGTTGAGTCAAGGTTTAGGCTTTGAGTTTGAGTTCAACAAGGAGATTGAATTCTAGTCCGTACATAGTTCAATTCAGGATTTCTTAATTTATTACCTTCTATTGTATATACTTCTATTAGTCTACTCCAATTCAGACAAGAATTTCTCAGCATCTAAAGCAGCCATACAACCGGTACCAGCAGAGGTGATGGCTTGTCTGTAACGCTTGTCTTGAACATCACCAGCAGCAAAGACACCTTCAACGGAGGTCAAGGTGGAACCTGGAACGGTCTTGACATAACCTTGTTCGTCGGTGTCCAATTGGTTGGCAACGATGGCAGTGGCTGGGGTGTGGCCAATGGCGTAGAATAATCCGCTGACAGGCAAGTCGGAGACAGTGTTGGTCTTGTTGTTCTTGATGGTCAAGTGGGTTAACAACTTGCCGTCACCTTTGGCCTCAAGACTTTCAGTGTTGTACAAGATTTCCAATTTCTCGTTTTGTTCAACTCTTCTTTGCATGATGGTGGAGGCTCTCAAGTAGTCTTTTCTGACGACAAGGTATACTTTGGAACCGTATTTGGTCAAGAACAAGGCCTCTTCACAAGCAGAGTCACCTCCTCCAATGACAGCCAAAGGCTTGTTTCTGAAGATTGGAATAGCACCATCACAGACAGCACAGGCAGAGATACCTTGTTGCCAGTAAGTTTCTTCTCCTGGCAAGTTCAATCTCTTGGCAGAGGCACCGGTGGCCAAGATGACAGATTGGGCCAAGATTGGAGCCTCATCTTCGGCGAACTCGGCCCATAATTTGAAAGGTCTTGAACTGAAATCAACTTTGGAGATGGTTTCGGTGATTATTTCAGTGCCGAATCTAATGGATTGTTCTCTCATGTTGTCCATCAACAGAGATCCCATTATACCTTGTGGGAAACCTGGGAAGTTCTCGATCTCTGTGGTGGTGGTCAATTGTCCACCGGCAGCGATACCGTTGGCCAACATACCTTCGTATAAAGTTGGTTTGATCTCAGCTCTGGCCAAGTAGATGGCTGCTGTGTGGGCTGCTGGTCCACTACCGATGATAACGGCTGGTTTTATGTTTGATGATGTGGTAGACATTACGCGTTTATTGAGAAATGGGATTTTTTTAATTGAAAACACTTTGAATGAATTTAAAATTTCAAGTAGGAGTGGTACATATATATATATTGAAAAGATAATCCGATGTTATATATATGAATAATTATTTGATCAAGGAAAAAGGAACAAGAAAAATTTATTATTAATTATTCAACGCCTAAAGTGTGCGTGCGTTCAAATTCTATAGTGTGTTTCTGGTCTTTTCTTTTTTTCGCCTGACTTGAGATTCACTTTTTCCTTACTTTTTTCCGCCAATTTGTAATGGGGATTGAATCGAGATTCTCTTTTCGTTACTAAACGGCGCAAGCTCTAGAACAGTTTTTGGTTGAAGTGAGGCAGATAAGGGCTCTCGGGGAGATGAGATTAGAACTTATCGGTGAATAGGTGGCTAGAGGTGGGCAGGGCGGCGGCATGTGATAATGGTTTTCAGGGTTTGGAGATTGAGATCGATCTAAGAGCGGTGCTTAAGGTTTTCTTGGAGGATCATTGTAGGCTTTTTTAATTGAAATAATATATTTACATAACTTAATTCTGAAATTTCCAGTCTTCTATAGTGTAGTAGGAGGTATTCTTGTCTTTTTTGCAGCCGTCACCATATACGACTTGTGAATGGCTTTAACTGGTCGTTCACACGTTTCGATTTCAATTTACCACCTCACGCCTAGCATAACGTTACTTCTTCTTGAACAATGCTTGACTTAGATGAGTCCTCTTTTTCACTTAGATCTAATCCCTCTTCACACACAGTCTTATCTCCTATTTTCAACCCTCTAATAATCTCGGCCTTAAAAATTATGTACAATCATCTGAATTAAACTATTACTCATTATTTTTAACCAAACACCTATATGACAAAAACAAAAAATCCACTTGATTTTCAATTAAATCAACTCGTCACCGACTCATTTTTCAATCATGACAATAAAAATTTCTTCACAATCTCATCATTACAAAATAACGGATTCAAAAGTATACTGCTGAAGAAAAATTCGAGTCCATTGCGTCTTCTCTCTAAAAATTCATTTTCAAAATTCAACAACACTGATTTCTCCGGTAATTTGGGTATTTCAATCAAATGGTCAGAGTATTTACGCACCAACTGTTCCCTCAATTTTACAAAATCACTATACCTTTTCCTTATCTGGAATTTACCATTCTTCTTTGTATATATCGTAATTGTCCAACAAACAAATCTCTGAGCGTTCATCCCACTGATAATTGTATATTCACCTATAGCTACACTTCTGCACCAAACATTCCCTGCATCGGAACTTGATTCATGATCTACCAATTCAATTGGCAGCGGCAGAATATTAGTCAAAGTCTTTGTTCTATTTGACATTGATCATATACCATAACCCATTAGATTGCATTCAACTGTACTTTTATTAACAAACAAAAAAAAAATTCATTCTTATCTGGAAATAATCTTCTATCATAAATATTTTTTTGCTTGTCAAATTTTTTTTGTACTCCACAATTGCTGCTAAGAATTATCAACAAGAATTGATCATTACACCATTACACAACGGCTTAACTATTACAATAAAAATATTAAATTGTCCTCTACAAAACAAGCTTCTATACGATAATCACCAAAATAAATCAACAAGAAAAAACTCAAAACTTTCTTTTTTTCAAAAAGTATTCAAAAAATAAAAACGATAGCACAAAACCAATAAAAATCCATTCATCATTATTTACCTTTTTTACAATGTCAAGACACCTTGAGTATTCATGATTCTCTCAACTTCTCCAAACAACCTCTTGAAAGTGACCTTGGATCCTACTTTCTTGATAAACAAGATCTCAGATCCCTTACCACTGGAAATGATCTTGATGTCAAATTTACATGGTTTCAAATTCATTGCATTATTTTTGGTAACAGAACCTTGAATTAACAAGGTGCTATTATTGCTTTGCAAATCTGTTACACCATAGGATTTCCATCCACTTAACAATTTGTTCAAACCTTCATACATTTCCTCCTTCGACACAATCGTCGTTAAAGTTAATAACATGTTTTGATTACTGGAGGAAGAAGATCTGAACCAATCCATGAAACCTCTAGAAGTAGAACGTTCTTGTTTTTCTCCATTATTGGTATTAGTGGAGCTCTTTCTAGTTCCAAATGAGATTTTTCTCAAGAACGAGGCTTTACGTGGTTTCTCATCAATGACATTCTTATCCATCTCTTCTAAAGGTTTCCTCTCGTCTCTCTTTTTCACCACAATCACTTCGCTGTTCTTCTTGGGAATCAGAGGTTTCTGAGTATTGGTGTCTTTCAACACCTTGATCTCCCCCAGTTCCTTCTTTATTGGAGATGCCGGAATGTCAGGCAAGTTCATCTTTTTGTACAAATCATGCGATGAATCTCTTGAGATCAAAGTGTCCTTGGATTCTTTGTACATGAGATTCGGTTTAGATTCCTCGATCAACATTGAAGTTCTGATTTTGGATTTTCTTCTCTTGGCAGGATCTTGGTTACTGTTTTCAAAGGAGAAGTCGTTTGACTCGTCATCTTGAACACCAGAGTTGTCCATGCTAGAGTCTGGGTTCTTCAAAGCATCGCTGTTACCGTTCAATACACCGTTCAAGTCATAGGAAGATGATTTGGTCGAATACATGGACAAGACACTCAATCTCTTTGAAGGGTCGATTCTAGATTTTCTCAGAACATTCGGTATCTTTACTTCGTCAATGGTTCTTGGACCTCTCACTTTCTGACCATCTTGGTTGTATGGTCTGTGATCGCCCAACAACCTATCTTCGTCCAGTACCTCAGCCTCCTGCTTGACAATAGATTGCAAATCGAACTTGGAGTTCAACAATCTGGATTTACGCACCTCTGACATGAATTCCTCCGAAAGCTTCGTGTCCGCTTCCGTATTTTCCAACCCCAACTGGTCTCTGATATTGGCACTGGACATGTGTTGAGTGGACTTGGAGTTCAACAATCCAGACAATCTCTTGTTGAAGATCATCGATTGCGGATCACCATTAGTCTTTGCAAACTTCTCGTATATGCTATAACGAGGGTCCAATTTGGAAACCGGTCTCAAAGGTTTGGTGGGACCAACGTGAGTGGATACAGTACGTCTTTTCAAGTTGTCCAACTCTTCCTTTGTCAAGATTGAAGATTTTGGTCTTACTGTTTGTGGATTCGAAACGGCACGAGCATTAACCTGCGATTCTTCATTGGAATCGTCAAGTACAACGACTTCCGATTTGGTTTTTTCTTTTTTCAGCATCAAAGATTGACGTTTTGATTTTCTTCTTGCCTTTCTCTCCAATTGCATCATTGATTCTGAAGCCTTCATCTTGACCTCATAGAACTGTTTCTCATCGATGTCTTCACCACTGAAGATCAGATCACACAACGTTGCAAAGTCAGCTGAAGTTCTCTTTGTTTGCTTGTCAATCTTCTTCCATTCGGAATCAGCAGCCAACTTGGCATATGTGGAGATCAATTTCGAGGTGATGGAGTTTCTTTTCATGGCACTCTTTGGCTTTCTTGGTGAAATTGAGGCCCTCTTTGAAGAGATACTCATCATAGATTGTCTCTTGTTAGAAGATATGCTCATCATTGACTGTCTCTTGTTGTAGCCACTGATGTTGTTGGTGGAAGTCACAGACATCATCGACAATCTCTTGGAACTTCTCTTGTTCATAGGGACACTGTTGCCGACACCGTTTGTGCCTTCCTCCATCTTTGCCTGAGTGGCTCTTCTCTCTTCTTCTTGTCTCTCCTCTTCGCTGAGAGATGCCAATCTAGCCTGTTCTTTTTTCTTCAAGTCCTCGTACAAATTCTTTGGCAATGGAGGCAAAGACGATCTTGGAGCGACATATGAAGTTCTACTTGCCGGTCTCTTTGGAGATGCCCTCGTTGGTGTAAGTCTCTGTTGTTGTTGGAAGGTGACGGAATGTCTATGTGGAGATGATGCGCTTATTCTTTTGGTCTTTCTTGGAGTAATATTTGTCATGGAAGGTGCTCTTCTTATGGAGTTTTCACGTGTGATCGGCAGCCTGTTGTTGCCTGTGGTGTTGGAAGGTCTATTGACGTCATGTCTGTTCAACAAGGCGTAAAACGTCTTTTCAGGGTTTTGGCCTTTCGACAACAAGGCACTCACGATCTCGTCCTCGTTTCTACCATGCCACAATACCACCAAGTTTTGCAAAATGTGTGGTTTTATGTCTTCCTTGGATTTGACAGGGTTCAAACCTTCAGTTGGAGATGGCAATTCTTCATAGGATTGCAAATCTCTTTCACTGATCGGATATTTCATCAACAAAGGATGGTGTAAGATGTTCTGCGTCTTGATTCTCTTTGCAGGATCAACGGTCAACATTTGTCTTATCAAGCTCTTTGCCTCTGGGGACAATTCCTTTGGCATGTCAAAGACTCCGCTTTGCACTCTGAGCAATAAATTTCTAATATTTTCATCGTCGAATGGCAATCTCCCCGTCAATAAGGCAAACAATATGACACCACATGACCAGACATCAGATGCAGAACCATGATATTTCAAACCTCCAACAATTTCAGGTGACAGGTAATGAGGGGATCCACATGAAGTTTCTAATAATCTGTCATTGCTCTCTAAGGCAGCCATTCCAAAATCGGCAATTTTGATCTGGTGGTTTCTGTCCAATAACAAATTCTCCGGCTTCAAATCTCTATGACAAATTCCCAAGTTATGACAATATGAGGCCCCCAAGATGATCTGTCTGAAGAAAATAACAGCAACTTCTTCAGGTAAAGGACCATTCTCCACCAACAAATCGAACAATTCTCCACTTTCCACATATTCTAATACCAAGTATAACAGTTTGGAGGTCTCCCAGACATCGTATAATCTCAAGACATTTTGATGGTTCAACAATTTCATTATAATGATCTCTCTTTGGATACCGTAAGGCAAACCAGCGGAATCACAGCCTTTATCACTGCTCGAGTCACTGGCGTCTAACATGGACTTGGAAACAACTTTGACTGCAGATTTCTTGCCAGTCTGTATATGTGTGGCCAAGAACACTTTCCCTGTGGCACCATGTCCTAATGCTTTACCAAGTCTCCAAGGACCAATCTTTTGCGGATGTGAAGCTCCTTCCGATATTCCTAAGCCAACTGTAGAAGTTCCTGATAACATCGAAGAGGCCAATGACGGCTGTCTCGAATGGTATGACAACGAAGTCATTTTATAGATTTATTGAAGAGCGATTGAGCAACTAGACTGTTGGGAGTTTTCCTGATAAAGTGAATATCTAATGAAACGAATGAAACGAATGGTTTTCAATTAAAAGTTCCTTGGTTTTTTTTTCTCTATTTTTTTTTCCTTCTTTATTTTTTCTTTGTTAAAAATAAAAAAAAAAAATACACGCGTTTGGAGAAAAAAGTCAAGCTTCGTTCTTTGAAAAATCCAATTGAAGATCAAACTATAATCAGGAGGAAGTTGTACGATTTTGTCGGACTCAGTGTAAGATTGAAAGCTGTCAGTAAACGTGTTCCAACAGGCTGTTTTATATTATCGTATTTATAAAACAGTCGAATCTCGTGAATCGATCTTTTGCAATACAATGTTTTTCTTTCTAAAACAAATATCTCAGATGAGAAATTTGATTTTTCAGTTAGTACTATTTAGTTATATAAGAAGGTAATTACAATTTTGATTCTAAAACTTCGACAGAGAAAGCATAATGCAACAATTTTTTTAGGTACGATCTTGTGCTTGGTGAAATTTTCAATGCTTCAGCGTATTTGCCCCAACTGAATAATCCATTCTTTATGTCGTCCTCTTTTCCTTCTCCCTTTATTCTTTACATATCTTGAGTGCTCTTGTCCCTTCATTCCTGGTGACCAAAATCCTTTGAAAAAAAAAAAAAAAAGATTCAAACAAAACAATACAAAGGAACGAAAAACACCAAATTATACGCGTCTTCTTGTCTTGTTTTGCACTCCTCCTTATGTGAAATGTACGTAATAATGGGAAATTAGATGTAAGGGATGCGCAAAAATGAATAAATTCCATCTGTAAGTAATTGAATTAGGTCCCAGTTGTGCTTGTTTCGGAATCTTGCAGTTTCTGGCTGGATTTTCGAACAAAGGGAGCAGGATATTCTTCGAATTTTTAGATCGATCGTGTCTCGTATAGAGTGCAATGCCTTTTTCCTTCTTTGTGTTAATTAATCGAACATTTGGTAAATTGAAAGCATTTTGAATGAATCCCGAGTGCTCTGCACGAATTTAAGGTTTATATTGAGTTCTCTCAAAAAAAAAAAAAAAAGTTTTGTGTTCTTCTCTCTCTATGCTTCACTTCAATGCAACATTCAACAACTTACGCAGTTTCCTTGTCCTTACACTACAATTTGGGGTTGCTATTATAATCTCATTGATCATTATCAATAACTATGGTACATATGATGAGGGAAGAAGAAAATAGAAAAGGCTAATAAAACACTTGAGGAAATGACGTGAATGAAAGGCAACAAAACTAACTAATAATGGAAAAAGACAAAAGATGAATCAAAGGAATAATAAAGGGAAGAAATTGGTGGTGGATAATCAGCTTTGAGTGTCCTGATCAAGTGGATGGATTTATATACATAAAATGTTGGATTCTGTGATTAACCTGTTGGGATTCCAGTTCTGATACTTCCGTTACCATTGAGTTGATCTTTTGTGGTGGTGGTAGTAACTGGGGTATTTGTTGATGTGGATGTGGATGTTGCAGAAGATGGGGTAGCTGTGATGTTGTTATTGATGTGATTATTATCAACACCATTAGTGTTACTATTATTAGGATTATTCTTCTTATATTTCTTCAGTGGTGTAGATGATGATGTGGAACTACCAGATCCTGCTGGCTTTTGAGAGCCCGTTTGTTTTAACTTGTTCGAGTTGTTATGGAGAGTTCCATTCTTTTGCGATTGTTGTTGCTGTTGCTGTTGCTGCTGTTGTAACATTTGTTGTTGTTGCAGTAAATGGTTACGATGTTGTTGTTGTAAGTTTTGCAATGATTTTGTCAAAATCATCGAACCAAATCTTATGGATTGTGTTTGAGCACTGATGTTGTTCAACCTACTAGGATCTACAGTGAATTTGTTTGCTGTGTCATCGTCAAATAACCATCTAGACTTCAATCTAGATAATGCATCACCAGAAGATTCGTAAACATTTTGAATCTTTGGTTTTTTATTCAAAGAATCTTCCGCTTTATCAACTTCATCTGTGGTCATTTCAATATCATCGTCATCGTCACTGAAATTCAAAAATTCATCAATCTCACTGAAAGATCTCTTGAATTTTCTGTCAATATACGTAATATTCCCACGTCCAGTTCTCTTTCTCAATTGCATAAGAGGCGCACTGAGGCTACTTGGAGGGTTGGAAATCAACTGATAGTATTCAGGAGGACAAGGCTCGACGATCTCTCCGTTCAGCAGACGCAATGACCTAGTTCCGGGCAATGCCTTCTTATGTTTGATGGCCTCAGAAATGTTTCTGTCTATGTAATGAGCAGATTTGACATCGTATAACGAGGTTGCAATCGAGGAAAATGGAATGTGGCTCTTCTCTGCAAGATGAGCCTTTGGCTGTTCGAGTTCGAATAATGGATTATTGGATTCATCGGTGAGATTGATCCAACCACGATCCAATTCCTTTCTGGTCTTCAACTTCTCATAGACTGCTCTAGCGATGGCAGATTCCTTCTCGTTGAGCACCAGTTGCACAGTGACAAGGTCGATATCTGGGATCTTGGAAGCAGGCAACTTCACATACGGCTGCACAGCAATAGGGTTCACGGTCTTCTTTTGATGATGATCATCAGATTTCAGTGACAAGTCTTGACCATTAGGATTGATCTCGTGCAATTTAGGTCTTCCAACTTTTGATTTCTCCTTCACCGCACTGTCCTCTTTCTTCAAGTCCTTGGAAGAGACAGCAGCCGAAGCAGAAGCTGCTGGCACAACCTTCTTCTTCTTGTGAGCAATCAAATCTTCCTCTTCGCCTGGAATGTTCAAATCACGTTTAAGAGTTTTCACATCGCAACGCAATTTGAAGATATTTCTCTCCACTTTCAACAGTTCGAACCGCTTCACCTCTCTCTGTGCACACATAAACATCAATTCACGCACATTTCGCAATTCTCTGTGCAATCTTCTCAATCTCTCTGAGCCTTGGGTATCTGTTCTTCTTGTCTTTCTCGCCTGTCTGAACTCACGACGTCTGAAACATACATATGGATCGTTGTCGTTCTTCTCCGAAGGGTCTTCAAACTTCAACGTTGGGAATACTGGCTTCCCCAATCGTCTCACTCTTCTGGCCCGCCAATGCTCATAAACTTGCGGTCCATAGAGCTCCAACAATTGAGGCAATTTACGCGGTGTCTTGATGTCCTTGTTGTCAAACAATGTGATGAAGGGATGGATGTTCAAGTCCTGTTCCAATTTTCTCGCCACGTCTTTAGGACCTGTGGACTCTTCGGTGGACAACGCAAATTCTTTGACCTCTTCGTATCCGTATATGCTCTCTGGATCCATGGTCAAGAACGGTTGCTTTTGGTCGATGATATTTTCAAACCGTTCGCAGATGATTTCGAATTCATTTTCACTGAGTGCTTTTTTATTCGACTCCTTGTTCAACTTGTTCAAAAATTCTTCATCTTCTTCATCCATATTATACAACGAACCGGCGGTATCCTCCACCGTGGCAGAGAACTTTATATACGACGAAGGCTCTATGAATTTCCCCTTGTAATATTTATGAGCTTCACCCCATTGTTTCGATGCATCTGGTGTTGGAATATAAACCTGATCCACTTTTTGACCATTGACAGCGGCTTCTGCAGCAAGAATCACTTTCTGCAAATGTTCTTCCGTCTCTTCAGCTTTGTCGACACCACTTTCGATTTCGTGCACGTTCCGCTGTTGCTCCGTCTCCAAGTCTGGGATCTCATGTTGCTTATAAACATTCAATGTCTGTTTCACGGAGATCTTCCGCTGCCTGAAACGGGCACCTGCTGAAGCTGGAGCCACCATTATCGATGTTGGAAAGTCAACCGAGAGTGAATATGTACAGGATTACTTGATAAAGTAAATAGGGGCTGGGTGTGTGTCTGTCTTGGTGTGCTTTTTTCCTTCGTTTACTTTTTTTTGCCTCTTTTTTCGTCCAATAAAATGCTGATTTTTTTGCTTAGAGGACCTATGAACACGACAACAGAATAACAATTGTCCCTTTTCCAGGTCTAATAACTCATTGATTATTGAATGGATGAGCTTGTAAAATGTATCTAGCCAATTGCCTATCAAATTCTCTTTCAATTGATAGAGATATTATGATGGATTTCTACCTCTTGTATTGGTTTCCGATGATGGTAAAGTTCAATATAATTCGCCGCCAAACCACAATTATGAGTAACTATTAAACATTCCAGAAGGAAAAAAAAAAATTTTGGTTCAAAAAAAAAAAAAATTGGAAATTTGAAAAAAATGGACATTTAAGAAAAAAATAGAAGAAATGGGAAAAAAAACCAGGAAAGACCACAAAATTGGGAAAAATCTATTGTGTCAACGGGTGACTTGAGAGAAGGAAAATTGGATCGTAAACTGGGTTAGAGAGCAACTGCCAATGAGCCAAGCCGGAGCTTGAATGGTTGCAAAGGAACTTTGATGTTTTTCTTTGTTTCAGGTTTAAGTGACAGACATTGGTGTCGTTAATGGCCCACCTCTCATAACAGGACCCCTACAACAGCCTCTCCTTGAAAATTAGTAAAATGCTAGAAGCCAAAAGGCGTGCGTTCGAGCTCAAAACGTGTGTTTTCGAGATACCTCGTGAACCAATTTACGCATAGTTGGTGCGTAAATATCGGAACTAACAATAGCTATCATGCATGATTTCCCAACTTCGGTAAATTTGATACTTGATACACTATGTCTTCGGAAGGGATAAGCAGTGGAGGTGGTGAAGCGGTGTTTGGAGGATGTGAACTGATGTTGATGTTTGTGTTTGTGTTTGTGGTCGAGATCTGCCACCGGGGGATGATCTGTATTCGATAGTAATAGTTTTGAATACTGTTTGATTGTCCAATCGCCCTTTGATATTAAACTAAACAGCTCATCACCATTTCAGAATTGCTTTAAAATCTTCGGAAGTCCATCTGTCACGCTCTTAAGGATCAAGTCGGCAACAACCATCAACGAAGGGCGCCTTGATGACTAACATATCTGTGAAATCTCATTCAAAGACCAATTCGACATTTATTTGTGGAGCCCTGGCCATACTGTTTCACCATATACTGTTGTCTAGACCTACCTATACCTAATATTTTTTCTCTCTTCAAAAAAGAAGTATCAAGATCACTTCAACATAATCTCTCATTCCACGCGTCCCACTTCATTGAACCATTACAACCAACGTGTGATCTCCTAAGTGTGTGTAATTAAATTGTACGAAAAGAAAAACAGTTTAAAACCATACGAGTGTCAAAAATGAATTCGTAATTTACGGGTTCTTTTGTCTTTTTTGCACTTTCCGCACGCAAAAAAACCGCCCACTTTATAGGCTGGAGCTGAGACTCGGGACACCACGCAAGCACTCATTGAGTAAGAGCCTCCATGTGGCTTCCTGGTTCGGTATAATTAGACTCCACCAATAAATTGTTGCACAAATGACTGGCAGGGGAAAAAAAAGGGCAACAAAAAAGATGGAAAAAGATTGGCAATGCCTGACATCAAGTGGCGTTATCCCTGAAATGAACAGGGAAACAGTAATCTGGGGTAATTTGCCTGGGACAACGTTGTTATCTCCACCTTTTCTTTAAATGTTGTTGTGATAAATGTGATAATGTGATTCTTTTTTCGGCTATTGTCTGGCGCTTTTCAATTCATTATATAAATCGATCTACTTTCCTTTACTACTTTCTTTTTTCTACTTTCTTCTTTCTACTTCATTTCAATTCATTTCCAACTTACTCAACTGGAAACATATATAAATTATATATCACCTTATCCGGTTTAGTGTCGAAATATTCTAATTTTGACAGAAAAAAAGAAATTTATTACCCCCAATATTTTTCCCCGCATTTGACGATGGCCCCAACTGCCTCCACTTTTGACTTGACAGCTTACGAGAACCCAGGTTTGCAAACGACCCCAGACCACGAGATCAAGATCGTCCAGGCGCCAGTACGCCAACCGGGCAAAGGAGAAGTGCTTATCCATGTGAGAAGAATCGGTATTTGCGGTAGTGACATCCATTTCTGGAAACATGGAGCCATTGGCAGTTTGGAAGTCACCGAGCCGATCTTATTGGGCCATGAAGCTGCTGGAGAGATCATTTCCGTTGGGGAAGGTGTGCAAAATGTCCGGCCGGGTGATAGAGTGGCCATCGAGCCTCAACTGCCATGCATGAAGTGTTTCTTGTGCTTGCAAGGTGACTACAATTTGTGTGACGAGGTGCACTTTTTAGGTGTCCCACCGACAAACGGTGCCATGCAGAGGTTTTTGACCTGGTCGCTGAGCTTTGTTCACAAATTGCCCGCAGAAATGAGCCTCGACCAAGGTGCCTTGTGCGAGCCGTTGTCTGTTGCGTACCATGGTGTGGAAAGAGGCGATATCAAGTTGGGATTGCCAGCCTTGGTGTGCGGAGCTGGTCCAATTGGGTTGTGCACCTTGTCCTTGGCCAAGGCCTCAGGGGCATCTCCCATTGTCATCACCGACTTGTCCCGGGAGAGATTGGATTTCGCGAAAAGCTTGGTTCCCGAGGTGATCACCTACCAGATCAGCACCAAGAAGACCAGTTTGGAGGCTGCCCAGGAGATCAGACTGCTCTTTGGACACACCGAGGCCGAGATGCCGCCTTCAGTGTTGGAATGCACCGGTGTCGCCTCGAGCATCATCACCGCATGCTATGTGGCCAGAAGATCGGGCACCGTCTGTGTCATTGGTGTCTCCTCGAGGCTGCTCGTGGACGGGTTCCCCTTCATGCACTTGTCCTTGGCCGAGATCGACGTCAAGTTCATCAACAGGTACCACTCGTCGTGGCCTCCGACGATCAATCTCTTGGGCAACAAGGTGTTCAGTCTCGACAAGTTGATCACGCACAGGTTCAAGTTGGAAGATGCCGTCGAGGCCTTGACCTGCTCGTCCGACCCTACCAACGGTAACATCAAGGTGATGATCGAGGACAATCTCGAGCTCTAAAGGTGGGGTTTTCTTTATTATGTAGCTATACAGTTATACAAGTTTTGCGAATCGAATTTCACATTTGCGGCCTCTAGGGTGTGTAGTGTACAAGTCCTCCATGTGCATGTTGTGCTGGTAGTCGAAGCTGGCGTCCAAATGCGTGGAAAACCGCGAGTAGATGCCGGCCACCACGAGTTTCATCTCCTCCACGGCAAGGTTCATGCCAAGACACATCCGGATCCCGGCACCAAAGGTCATCAACTGCTTGTGCATGGTCTTGAGTTTGTCCTCGTCCAGTTGCAACCATCTGTGCGGGTTCCATTGCTCGGGGTTCTCAAACACGGCGGGGTCCCGGTGCAACGTCCACGGCTGCATGTTGACGATGGTGCCTGCAGGAATCACCAACAGAGGCGTCTGCTTGCACCCGTGCCATTTCAAGCCCGAGGAAGGCACCAATCTGGGCTCCTGCCCTGGAATGGCCGCATGCAAACGGTACGTCTCGTCCAACACGGCATTCAAGTAGGGCAACTCGTCCACCTCCAGATACGAGAAACTGGTGCGGCCTTGCAAGAACTGCAACTCCTGTTGCAACTTCAACTGCACCTCTTTGTTCTCGGAGATCCTCCATATGCAGTAGGACAACGTGGTGCCCGTGGTCTGGTAGCCGGCAGCGACATGGTCGCCGATCTCGGCGGCCACTTGCACTTTGTTCTTGCCTCCTTGCAACAACACCGTCAGCAACCGGGCCTCTAACTCGCTGCCCTTGTGCAAAGAGTCCATGGTGTTGTTGAAAATCCAGTCGTTACCGTACTGGCCTGCCTGCTTGACAAACTCTGGCGTGACGTACTTCTTCCAGCGGGGCAACAAGGTGGTCCACACACCGTAGGAACTACGGAGCCTGAATTTCTCAATCACCTCGTGGCCATAACCGGTGGGATCGTCCAACAACGGCCGGTATGTCTTTGTTCCGAAACTGAAGCCTGCGGAAACGTCCATGGCCATCATTTGGAAGATGTCGTACACGTTCACCGGGGCATTTCCGTTGTTCAGAGACATGCTGTCGAAGAGATCGAGTGTCTTGTCGACGAAATTCTTCACCATTTCTTGGATAGGAGGAGATGACACGGTGCTCTTTGAGTAAAACTTGTTGGACATCTTCCTGCTCTTCTGGTGGGGCTTCTTGGATAGCGAGGAGAATGTGTTGGACTCTCCAAAGATGCCGAATTGGCCATAAAACTGGCTCTTGTCGAAATTGTTCATATAGATCTCTTTCTGATAAGAGATGTCGCAGATGTCCACCTCGTCTGGGCCGAGTCTCACGATTGGGCCGTATTTTTCATGCAAACGCTGCACAAGACAGTTTCTCTCGTCTTGCAAAGTCTTGTAGATGATGTAGTACTTCGAGACACACCCCAACTTTGGCCCAGGAATTGGGGCAAGTGGGTGGAAATACATGGGATAGATCACATATTTGTATAGTAAGAAGCAAAGAGAGGCTATCACTAGCCATTGACTGGTTTCTGGATGATGTTCTAAAAAATCGGTGACGACCCCCATTTGAATTCAATTGCACTAGTAACAATTAACAATTAACAATTAACAATTAACAATTTACTCAAGTTTTTCTCAAACTTTGCTTCCTACAACTTTTATATAAACCGCCAACACTAGTCACTATCTCAACTTTTCACTGATAAGATAATGCGCGGATAAGGCGAGAAAAAAACTGACGTAACAAGAAATTGACGATCAGAGCGCCCCCATTTGGACGAGTTGGGAGCCGACAGAATCGGGTTTGGCTTAATTGGGCAATACAAGCTGCCGGCATTTCCTTAACTAGGGAGATGTGCAGATAGCCAAAGGGTGAAGTAAATGGGGGAGATGAATAAGTGAGTGGGAGACAAGGGGCAATCAGCGGGCAATCAGTGGGTAATCAGCGGGTAATAAATGATAATAAATGATAATAAATGATAATAAATGATAATAAATGATAATAAATGATAATAAATGATAATAAATGATAATAAATGATAATAAATGATAATAAATGATGATAAATGATAATAAATGATAATAAATGATAATAACTAGTAATAAATGATGATAAATGATGATAAATGATAATAAATGATAATAACTAGTAATAACTAGTAATAAATGATAATAAGTATAATAAATGATAATAAGTATAATAAATGATAATAAATGATAATAAATGGTGGGAATGTTGTTAACGGCAATAAACCCTGATTAATGTTAATGGCAACAATTAAACATCAATGATATATTTATATTTATATAGGCTGTGAATTTCTATTCAAGTATATTATTCGATCTAACTATTTCTTAGTAGCAAAGAATTGAGTCTCAACGGCTTGAATGATCTCATCAACAGACTGAGGATTAGACAAAGTGGACATGTCACCCAACTCAGAGGCCTCGCCACTGGTGACCTTTCTCAAGACTCTTCTCATGATCTTACCGGATCTGGTCTTTGGCAAATCGGCTACAACGATAACAGACTTTGGTGCAGCAAATGGACCAATGATACCTCTAACGTGCAAGACCAAGCTTCTTCTCAACAGATCCAACTCCACACTGGATTCTGTCTCCTTCACTTGTACAAAGGCAATGACTGCCTGTCCAGTCAATTCATCGTTGATACCAACAACGGCAGCCTCACTGACTTGACTGTTCTCCAACAAGGTGCTTTCGATTTCAGAGGTTGACAATCTGTGGCCACTGACATTGACAACATCGTCAACTCTGCCTCTGATCCAGTAGTAACCGTCGTGGTCTCTTCCTGCACCGTCACCGGTGAAGTAATAACCTGGGTAAGGCTTGAAATATGTGTCGATGTATTTTTCATGGTTGTTCCACACAGATCTGGCCATGGAAGGCCATGTGGACTTGACAGCCAAGACACCGGCAACGTCGTTTCCTTCCAACTCCTTCCCACTCACAGGGTCGATGATCACAGCATCGATACCAAAGAATGGCACGGTGGCAGCACCTGGCTTGGAAGGTACCACACCGGCTAATGGGGCAATCAAGTGCGACCCGGACTCCGTCTGCCAGTAAGTGTCGGCAATGTGACACTTGCCCTTGCCGATGTGCTCGTTGTACCATTCCCAGATCTCTGGGGCGATTGGCTCACCAACGGAACCCAAAGTTCTCAAACTGGACAAGTCATGCTTGGCGATTTCCTCCTGGCCGGCCTTCTTCAACAATCTCAACAGAGTTGGGGCCACATAGAAGTGGGTTGCCTTGTGCTTGGCAACGATCTTCCACAATCTGCCGTAGTCTGGGTATACTGGGGTACCTTCGAACACTATTGTTGGCACACCCAAGGCCAATGGACCGTACAAGGCATAGGTGTGGCCAGTGATCCATCCTACATCTCCAGCGGTGAACAAGACATCTTCCTTTTGCACGTCAAAGACGTAACGGGTGGTCAATGCAGCACCCAACAAGTAGCCACCGGTGCAATGGACAACACCTTTTGGAGTTCCCGTGGATCCAGAGGTGTACAACAAGAACAATGGGTCTTCGGCATTGACAGGCACTGGTGGTAAGTAACCCCTCTGCTTAAGGGCCTCCTCCTGCCACCAGAAGTCTCTGCCTTCGACAAATGGCACCTCGCTCCCAGTTCTCTTATACACCAAGACATTGGCAACTGTTGGACACTCTTTCAAGGCCTCGTCGACAATCTTCTTGATGTTGACTATTCTTCCACCTCTCTTACCTTCATCACAGGTCAAGACAGCTTTACATTTGGCATCGTTGATACGGTCTCTGATGGAGCCGGCACTGAAACCGGCAAAGATGACAGAATGGATGGCTCCGATTCTTGCTACAGCCAACATGGCGACAATGGCTTCCAGGGTCATTGGCAAGTAGATCAGAACGGTATCCCCTTTGGTGACACCCCACGAGGTCAAGACACCGGCAACTTGCGAGACCTGTTTCAACAATTCTCCAAAAGTGAGTATCTTGGATTCACTTTCGTCGTCGGCTTCAAAGATAACAGCTGGTTTGGAAGGGTTGGCGAATGCATGTCTATCGACACAGTTATAAGTGGCATTCAATTCACCTCCAACAAACCATGCAGGGTTTGCATCGTTCAAATTTCCCGTCTTGACCTTGGTGAAGTCCTTGTCCCAACTTAAAAACTCCTTGGCCAATGGACCAAAGAATCCTTCTGGGTCCTCAATAGACTGTTTGTACATCTCATGGTAGTGAGCAATTTGGTCCAAAGATTTACTAGGCTGTTTTTCGTAGAACTCTTTTGGAGTTGGTCTCAGGTGGACACCATTGGCCTCATGGACGGTTTCGTGTAATTGTGTTTGAGTCATGTTGATGGTCTATGTTTACAATCCAATACAAATGTCACACTATACTTTTTCACTTGAATCACAAAAATCCTTTAAACTGAGTTCAATGGGTGAAAAAAAAAAAAGTTGGAAGGAATATTTCAGAGATTTTTGAAAACACACCTAAACAACCTGATTGAAAATCTTTTGAGATGTTGAATGAAAAGTTAGTATTGTGAGAATTGGTTTTTCTGCCTTTTTTTCAAACTTTTTTTTTGGCATTAGAAGCTTAAACCTGTGAAATAGCGGAGGGCAGATTTTGCAATTTTTCGCGAAACCGACTATACTCCTCTTTGCTTACCCCAACTGAAACCTTAAAAAAAGTGGAAAAGGGCAAGACCGTTGCTTGTTTGTTGTGGATTTTGGCGTTGTAAGCGAGTGAGATTTCACCAACAAAGAATATACCGCGTAAAAGAGTAGAGGGGAACTTACAGCAGTGAAGTGGGTATTTGAAGTGGGAAAGTGAGAAATTGAATATTAGAATGAATATAGATGAATTTGAAATGAGTAATTCAAAATAAATAATAAAATTCATAAAAAGACCAAGCTACGATGAATTACCATCTTTATATATCTCTTTGAGACCGTTTAACGTAGAATTGCCAACGGCTTAAAGGGTGGATCGCTTCATCGTAACAAAAAAAGGACGGAGAAAAAGATACGAAAAAATTCCGCTGTGGTGGAAGACAAAAAAGGGAAGTAGAGCAGGCGGAAGATTAGCTTTATGAGTGCAATGGGTGTGATAGAGAGGACAAAGAATAGGGGAGAGCGAGGGTAGGGTAGAGCGAATAGGACAGAAGATAGACACAGGATAGAGGATAGAGGATATACCAGAGACATAGTCGCTACAAAACGAACTCAACGTAAGTATAATCATATTCGTGAAAGTGGTTTGTCTCGAAGCACTAAATTATCCACATCTCTAGTCGAAGGAAAATTTATTTTTCCCTCTGTGTCCCACTTTCGTACTTTCGTATATAAAAAAAAGTTCCCTCCAACCGTTTTGCCGCACCCTTTGGAACGAATCATATTCATACCAATAAGCAGAATTGAAAGCTTGTCGATGATCACAACTCAATTTTGTGGCAGCACTGTTAGGCCCGGACGGGCAACTGGCCGAAGTCATGATTTGTCATTAACCATCTAATTCCACCTTCGCTTGTCTCCGTTTCGTAAAACAATGCAAAGGGGCCTGTATTTTGTTGGGCTTTTGCAGAAAAGTCCCATTCTACTACACTACCTTTGTGTTGCAGCTTTCAATCATTAGAGCTCCTTCCCCTTTTGAGTTATCTACGCACTACTTTATCGTAAATCTTCATTTTGCATTTCTCTAACTGACTAGACTATAAAAGGCAAGAGAAAGGACCAACCAGGCCCTTATTTGCCCTCGTCGGCCTTCTTTTCCTCTTGTTGTCCCTCTGCCAGATCCAGAGGTTGTTCCAGTGATTGTTCTTGTTGTCTTTGTTCTCTCTCTTGTCTGGCCCTCTCCTCTTCCAATGACAAACGTAAAGCCAACAGCAACTCGGGATCCATGTTAGGATCAGCACCCATGTCGAAAAAGTCATCCCCTCCTGCACTTCCGACGCCTCCTACACCGAATCCACCGGTTTCACCTTCTTGTAACAAGATTGGAGACGACAGAATATGTTCATATAACAATTTTGGACCCAGAGGCACGGTCAACAAATGGGAATTATCATCTTTATTGACGTTTTCGATGAATTTTTCCAATTTGGAAGTATTGATCAGTTCTTCTCCGAAATTTACGACATCGATGGCCACGTTGTTTTTTTTCAATTTCTTTGCCAATTTGATCAAATCTTGCTCATCTTCTTGTATTGGGCTTGCAACAAATATGATGACTCTTTGATGTTGGTGACTATTTTGACGGTGTTTCAACACCAATGTGGCCACTTGGATCCCCGAGGTGAAATGCAACTTGCCGTCGATCTTGGTCTCGTGGATGCCTTTTAAGATCCTTCCAAAATCCGCTGTCAAAGATGACAACACCACAGGGCCATCGCCTCCCAGAGACAATAAGCCACAGGTATTTTCAGGATTTGAGTTGATTTTCAGTTGGAAAAGGTAATCCACCGAGTCCAATTGGGCATCGAATCTCGTTGTGAGATAGTCTCCATTTCTTGTGAACTCGGAGTTGTCCACGACTATCATTGTAGCTTCAAGTACCATCTTGCGTTATTCTAGTTTATTTAATCTTTGATTTACTCGATCTGATTTATGGTTTGTCCAACTCAATTCAATTCAATTTCCTTCAAATAATGGCTTGACTTCAAAGTTGATCCCAGTCCGATTCTTTCTCAATGATAATTCAATCACTTCAACGATGTCCTGATGACTTTAACTGTAATTTGTACCTCCAACTTGCTTCAGCTTATTCAAAAAGTTGCCACTAACATTTGATTTTTCCTTCTGTTTTTCTTTTTTCTTTTTTTTTTTTTTTTTTCACCTTGATTTTTTGGTTAAATGCACTACTACTTTATTCTGTGTTATCTAAATAAACATAGCATTGTACCACATAGCGTTGTACCACATAGCATTGTACACTATTGTATGGTCACCATTGACTGACATTTAAACGTTATGACAGCAACACGTAAATTCACGAAACGAGAGAAACTGGAGTTGATCGAACGATACCAGATTCATTTGAAGAATAAGACGGCATTGCTTGAGAAACAGCGAAAGCTCTTGCCGGAACAACTCGAGATGAAGTTGAAGAGAAGATCAGATCGTGTTCTTCGAAAGTTGTGGGATGTGAAGATGAAGGATATACTAGATCTTGAGAGGGAGCAGAAGTTGCAATTGCTGAGTTTGATCAAGGATTTGGAGGCGATGAAGAAAGATGTGCCGAGTGATAAGTAGGTGGTTAGGTCAATAAATGTGTAATATTGATAAACAACGGCAGTTTGAAAGGTGAGTAATTGGGGAATTGGGTGGTAATTGGAGTATAATTGAATTCAAGTCATTTGAGTAGGTGGTCTAGGCCGGTAATCAATTTCAGTGATGATTTTAGAACGAGTGAAAGGCATTTGAGTCCACCAAGCGTAAATTAATTCCATTTAAGTCCATTTAATTTAGTTGGCAGTCATAAACGTTGATTTATTCGGATTTTGAAAGTCAAGTTTAGATCATGAAGTTGAGTGAGGATAATGTTAACTATCTTTGATTTCATGAGTGGATCTAATTTCATTCCAATGTTAATTTATGTTAATTTATGTTAATTTATGTTAATTTATGTTAATTTATGTTAATTTATGTTAATTTATGTTAATTAGGTTGATTTATGCTGATTTATTCTAATTCATGTTAATTAAATACTAGTTAATGTCATTCAATGTTTTATGTTAATTCATGTTACTTCATGTTAAACACATGCTACTTCAATTTAACTTAAAATCACTTAATCAATTAATGTCACTAGTTAACTTGTGTCACTATCAACTATCTTAAATATACGCAAATATATAAATAAACCTCACAAAGCAGCCTCATCAATGTCGTCGTGGAAATACTTACCCTCTAAGGTGGGCTTGATGACACCGGCTCTGATGACGAAATCACCGAAATGCTCGCCGTCGTTTCTCTCCAAAGCCCATCTCTTGAACAAAGGCTTCAAAGCATCCAAGATCTCGTCCTCCTTGATGGAAGATCTGTACAACTTGTTGATACGCTCACCGTGGTGGCCACCTCCCAACATCAAATTGTAGGCACCAGGCAGCTTTCCGACCAAGGCCACCTCTGCAACCCATGGTCTGGCA
This sequence comes from Nakazawaea ambrosiae, assembly GCA_024271865.1. Taxonomy (NCBI): domain Eukaryota; kingdom Fungi; phylum Ascomycota; class Pichiomycetes; order Alaninales; family Pachysolenaceae; genus Nakazawaea; species Nakazawaea ambrosiae. The sequence goes on from JANBXG010000001.1 coordinate 278,614, forward strand.
CAACCGTTTGGACAACCGGTCATTCTCATAACCACGGAGTCGTGTCTCAAGCCGTACTCTTCCAAAGCAGCCTCCAACTTGCCGATCAACACAGGCAAGTAACGCTCCGATTCGGCCATGGCCAAACCACAAGTTGGCAAGGCCACACAGGCAGCCGAGGACAATCTCAAGCCAGAAAAGTCCGTGTTGTCCAACTTGTATTTGGCCATGAGCTCCTTCACCTTGCCGAGCTGGCTGTCTTTCAAATTGGAGATCACCAAGTGCTGGTTACCGGTCAATCTGAACTCACCTTGCTGCGATTCCTCCATATAGTGGGCAATCTCTTTCAACCCGGTCTTTTGAGGTAACTCAGGGGTGTCCTCGACTCTACCGTTCTCGATGAAACAGGTGAAGTGGTTCAAGCCGGTCTCGTCTTTGGTCCATCCGAAGAAGTCCACGTTCGAGGTGATCTCGAACGGTCTGACAGGCTCGAATTGCCAGCCCAACAACTCCTCCACCTTGGCCTTGTACACATCGACGCCCAAGTCGTCAATGGTGTACTTCAATCTGGCGTGCTTTCTGTTCTTCCTGTCACCAAAGTCTCTCTGCACCAACATGATCTTCTCGATGGCAATGTGCACCTTGTCGTATGGCACAAACCCGAACAAGGATCCGGTACGAGGGTATGTCTTCTTGTTGTTGTGCGTGGTACCCATACCTCCACCGACGGTCACGTTGTAACCCAACACGTTGCTGTCGTCGTCGACAATGGCGATCAACCCGACATCGTGCGCATACACGTCCACGTCGTTGTAAGGCGGAACCGTGATCACCACCTTGAACTTACGAGGCAAGTAGGTAGGTCCGTACAATGGCTCGTAGTCCACCAAGGCGTTTCCGGCAACCATCGTCTTCTGCTTCTTAGGGCCGTCTTTCCTCAGCTCCCACACCTCTGGGTCGTTCGGAGAGGCGTCGTTCTCGTCTGCGCCTTGCAACCAGATCTCGTGGTACGCCGTCGTGGAGGGCAACAAGTGCTCCGAGATCACATACGAGGAGCGGGCGATCTGGTCGTGGATCTTGGCATTGTGTGGGATCGCCGATACCATCACGTTACGGTTGACATCACCACACGCAGCCAAGGTGTCCATGAGCACCGAGTTCATGCCTCTAATAGCGGCCTTCAAGTTGTGCTTGACCAATCCGTGCAATTGGAAAGTGGCTCTCGTGGTGATCTTCATCGTGCCGTTGCCCCGCACATCGGCCAACTCGTCGATCTTCAACCACTGCTTAGGCGTGGCACACGCATTTGGCAATCTAACTCTCGCCATGAACGCATACAGAGGCTCTTTGCCCTCCAGTTTTCTCTGGTCCCGGATGTCTCTGTCGTCCTGCATGTAGATACCGTGGAACTTGGTCAACTGTTGGTCCGAGGCAGAGATGGCACCGGTGGACTGGTCTTGCAAGCCTTCTACAATGGTACCTCTGAGGAAGTTGGATGCAATCTTGATGTCCTCGTTGGTGATTGGCGGAGGTTCGTCGGCGGTGGCCAGGCCAGCAACGCCCAACAGCTCCCACAATTTAGGTTCCCACTCGGCGTACCCGGTCTGGTACCCGTCGGCGTCCTGGTCGTCACCAAGCCCCAATGGGGCCAACTCCTGGGCACCAAAGAGCGTCAACTTCTTGTGCAAGTCGTTGGCTGGCTTGTTGTAGTAGTGCTTGTCCTCTTTTCTTGGCCAATACTGCGAGTCTCCCAACCCGAACACCGAAAACTTCACGTTGGACAACTCCAAGTCGACAGAGTTTCTTACAGCGTCCCAGAACTGCTTACCGTTCTGCGGGAACTCACCTTGACCAGAAGTCGAGGAGATGAACACGATGTTGGTCTCGTTGGGCAAGTCCTCGATGGAGATGTCGTCCATGGACACCACCAAGGTCTTCAAGCCTCTGGAGGCACCTCTTCTGCCCAATCTCTTGGCCAAGGACTCGGCATTGCCACCGTCGGAGGCAAAGGCAACGGTCAACGGAGGCCCGGACAAGCCCTCCAACAACAGATCGAACGCCAGCTTGGCCTTGGCGTTCTGCTTCGTCTTCACGTCGTTGGCCAACGAGGAGGTGAGGTTTCTCGACAAGACAGGGTCCTTCTTGGTCAACAACGTCAACTTGTTCTCTCTGTCGAGGAACTCCTGCAACTCTCTCTTCAAGTTGGACGAGTCCAATTTGAACAGCTCCTCCTCGTCCAAGGCAGGGTTGAATCTGTACAATGGCCAGTAGCCAGAGTCCACGGCCTTCTTGGACTCTTGCAAGATGGTCAAGGCAGTGTCGTTTTCTGAGTAGTAAGGCAAGTAGGCCAACACGATGGAAGGCCCCTCGAACTTGTCAGCCTCGATGAACGCTTGCAACACCTGCGTGTAAGAAGAATACACGGAGACAGAGGCCACGTAGACTCCGCCAAAGTTCATGGCATACAACCCAACGTCTTTCTTTCTGTATAAAGACTTGTTCTTCTTGGCCGACTCAGAAGGCTCGCTGTCGATGATCAACAGGTTCACGTTTCTACCAGAGGCGATCAAATGGTGCACACCTGAAGAGCCCAAGTCGTACGACCACGCATCGGATCCGATCAACCAGTTGGATTTCTGTAATAAGGTCTCCTTCTTGGCCAAGATGGACACGGCAGCCTCGGACTCGTCCTGTTCCAAGAACTTGACGATCTCCACAGCCAATTTGTTGTCTTGCTCGATCAACCATTTCGAGAGCAACTCCACCAATTCAGCAGAATGCGCTCCGGTGAAGCTGTTCGAGGCAATGGCGGCTCTGATCTCCTGGTCGAGGTCCTTCTTAGCCTCTTCTTGGTACAAGAATTTACCAAACCCGAACTCTGGGGTGGTTTCGTTGCCAATTTGGTCGAAAGCCTTGTTGAAATCGTTCAAAAGGTTCAAATCCTTGCTGAAAACCTGGTTCAACATCTTCAAATAGGCATCTTCCAAGTTTCTGGCTTTGGAGATGGCCACTTTGGCCATTATAGAGTCAACACCACTTACTTGTTCAACCTCTCCAATGGTCAAGTTTTGTACTGGTCTCTCAGCTCTGAGATTGGCCAAGATCTCAGTGACAACCTCTTGAGCATCGTCGAAATCGGCCAATTGCGACGACACAATGCTGGTAATGCCTCTCTCGACAACTTGCTCGAACTCATTGAAGAAATCCAACAGCAAGCTTTGGAACTGGGTCAACGATTTGGCATTGGTTTGTTCAATTACAGCGAGTCTAGTTACAGATTTAGGCAATTGACTCAAGACATGTTCAACGTTGAAAGGTCTGTATGCGTTGATCTTCAATACACCAGCCTTGCCCTTGGAGGCAGCACCAGTGCGGGACAACTCCTCGGCAACGTTTCCCAACACAACCAACACGTCAGTGGCATTGGAAGCACCGAAATATTGGAAAGGCTTGTAGCTACCAGCGGCTTTCAAAGCCTGGACAACGATGTCTTCGCCTTCAACGGCAGCCAAGTACTTCTTGACACTATCTTCAGAGACCAATTGCACTGGGTCAGACTCCACAGGTGAGAAGAAATGTAATACGGCTTTCGATGAGGCACCTGCAATGGCATACGAGGCAATTGCGAAATCTTGAGTTTCCCTGGCAGAAGTGGAGATCAAGATGGTCAAACCAGAGTCCTTCAATGAGGTGACAATGGAGAAATCGTCTTCTGGCAACTCCAGGTGTATGACAACTGGCTCATCTTTCAATTTACTCAAAAAGGCCAAGTTCTTGAACACAGCACTGGCACTCGTGACAATTGTGGAGGTCGTGGATTCTGTGCCAATGACATATCCGAAAGGATCATTGGATTCTATCACCACAGTGACATTATCGTCTTCGTTGAGATGTTTTGTGAATGAAGATTTAACTGATTTAGCAGGCTGAGTAGCGTATACTTCACCACCAACAGATCTGACAACATTAATGACTGGTGAATGTGGTTTTTTGTTAGTAAAACGGTCCACATTGGAGAAATCTCAGGGCGTCTAACTTGTAGCACATTTTTCCCCCTCTATATATAGTATAAACTCGTTACTTACTCGTCTCTGTTTGTGAGGAAGTAGTCTCTTTCCCTTGACTGAAAAATTGGGAAAACATGCTGTTGTTTCCTCTACTTCTATATAAGACAGTTGTGAACAACTCGCTAATCCTGAAGAAACTAGAACTTTGATATATAATTTCAATCATCTCTTCTAAAAAAATTTTATCATTTTTTTTGTTTCTGGCAGTTGGGGCGAGTGAGCGGGCTGGTGAAAATTACACGTGATCTGAGGTGATTGCATCATATTATGAGTACTCGAGGGTTTGGTGGAATATAGGCAGAAATGGGGTCGAGGTTGCGGGAGAAAAGGGTATGAACGTGCTTGAATAGTTCAGAACACTTCTCTATTCAATGCCATTCCAAAGATACCTCCTATGCGCTTCCAACTGTCCAAATTGATGGATTAATCGATTAAATTCCACAGTTCAGATCTGTGTTGAATGTTTGTGCTTATCTGCACGACCAAACAGTTATTTGCAATCCAAAATTTGTCACTGGTTTTTTCTTCCAAGTTTGGCTTTGCCGATGCGCTCGCCACAAATTGGCACGCCACATTTCTGCCACATTTCTGCCACAAGTGGCTCACCTCAGAAGAGCATCGATTGTGGAGCAATTTACGAAATTGGGAAATCAAATGAAAATAGTTATTATGTTTAGATCTACTATGTCTAGATTGACGATGTTTACTACAATTACATCATTACAATTACTCTACTACGATAACATTACTACAGTCACTTGACTACTCACAGTGTCATAAGTTATCACTTTATTGTGTATATCAAATTAGAGCCATATTAAAATTAAAGTTAAAAAAAAGATCAATTAAATAGAATCGTGGTCATCCTTCTTCTTATCGATATCTTGAACAGAAGTGAAGATCTCACTGGACTCTTCATCTCGGTCATTATAATCGATACCAGCACCACTGAGCTGAATTGGATCTGGTCTCTTGATGTAATCAGTGAAATCTTCACCTTTAATCTTGCAATACAAGCGAATTGAGCCAATTCTCACCGCAGCAGAGATGAAGGCAAGGATCAAGGAACCAAAAGTAGTGATCATGAAGGCACCAAAAGCTCCCCAATCTTCTGGATCGTAAAGACCGTTGTTTATCAACAACAACAATCCACCTTCCTTGGCACTGTCGTAATAAACAGTACCAAATACAAAGACGAAAAGTAATGAAGTTAACCCGGCAAACATGACATCGAAGCCATGGAGCCACCAGAATTTGGAGGACAATCCCAAGAAAAGCGTTGGGATGATTGCACAACTGACCAAGTCGGCAATCAAGTAAATCTGCAAGACATTGTTGGCGCTTTTGAGGGCCACAACAATACTTGGTACAATCAAGACTACCACAATAGCTCTGGTATAGAGTAAATGGATCTTGTTTCTGAAAATATCGTTGGAGATGGTCGAGGTCAAAGCACTTTGCAACGAATCAAAAGTACAAGTGGAAATCGAAACAAAGAAAATGATGACAACTCCAATGGTCCAATTGTCCATCTTGGACAAGAGATAGAAGAAAGCATTTGAGCCGTTTTCGTCTCCAACAACCATGTCGCCGGTCCACACGGCAAGAATACCTGGGAATCCAACAAGGAAGCACACGGTAAAGCACACAGTGGCGGCGATGCCAGTACCAATGCGCAAGTCACGGTCACTTTTCGAGGCAAACGTTCTCAACCAGAATCCGGAAAGGAAACAATCGTTGGTCAAGATCAGCACGAACAAAATGAAGAGCAATTGCCAACTCAACTTGTTGGGACCCAACATTTGGTCATGATATTTGTGGAGCAAACTCTTGTCGATGTCGACCTGGGTGGCAAACCCAATGACGGCAATGATCAACAGTACCAATACAAACCCCAGCTGGAAAGAGTCTGTGATAAACGAGACTCTGAACCCACCAACAGCAGTATAGATAGTTGTTACTACACACTCCACAATGATACAAGCTGTGGTTGAAACGGTTGTCGTGGACGCGACAGCCCAAGAGATGGCAGATAACTCTGCAACCATATACAAAAACATCGTCAATATGGTGAACAGGGACAAATACAACATTGGGATGTATCCGAATCTCAACTTGACCCACTCGGTCAAGACGAACCCGTCAGGACAACGTTTCCGGATAACAGGACCGAATACTGAAAAGAGGAAGATTGGAATTGCCCCGACAATTGTATAAGTCAACAATCCGTGTAAACCAGCGATATTGGCGATTTGCGCATAAGTCGTCAAGACACCACATCCAAGAGCTATAAGATAGTTAGTATTGACAGTTGATTAGGATTGAGGTCAAAAGATCCATTAAGAAAAAGGGAAGTGCCAATGGGGCTAAAAAAAAAGGTTTTTACTTGCAAAAACTTGGCAAAATTAATTGATCGTAACAGCCGCACATGGTGACAACAAAGAAAAAGTTGCCATCACACAAATGCGACGGCTTCATGGGACTCCAAAAAGAGGATCAAGCTGAAATGAAATGGGCACTGGCAAGAAGACATCATGCTTCACCCAGCTCAAATCAGGGCCCTTCTTCCCTTCCACTCATTGGCTTTTGCCGTGGAGACAAAAATCAAAAAGGGGTCTCTACAGTGTCTAGAGGCACTGCAAGAATATCTGACAATATTAAATAATCCTCACGCAAGTGTTAACTTGATCGAGTTCAAACGGTATTATCTCAGCCTTAAACGGCACCCGTGTACTAATATTGTCGATTTTGGGTAAGTTTCGAGTCAACTGAAGCTCTTTATAATTGTTTGGTTGTTGGATTATTCAGTGGATTATCAAATATACTTATCGTAGAGCACTTTGTGATTTTGCCGTTTACGCAAATATTACTAACCGCTTGCTATAAAATTCAATGACAAAGGAATCAGACTCTGTGTTCCATTGGCAGACAAAAACGATTTCTTGTCATTCTTGCCCCAAAATGCCAAAGTCAATCCGGTAATTAACATTGCACCATAGGTGACAAAGATAATAGCGTTGGAAGCCAGATTTGATAAAACCATTGTATTGATTGCTTGTCTGTGCTGCTTTTCCTGCTCTTGTGTTTTTTTTTCCTTCGCAGGATTTAAGGGCCCTTTTATATCATTGCGCACTCCGGGCAAACAAGCCCGGTAAACGAAAAAAAAAAATCAAAAAAAGGTGGGAAAGAAAAAAATTCGCCAAGTTGTGCCTTTTGTTAGTCACATTGTTGGAGAATATAAGGCAATTTTAGTCGCAGCATCATCATTTGATGCCTTATTTTTTTTTTTTGTTAAAGTAGATGCAGGTGTGGTGGGATCACAAGGTGCGGAAATTGGAAGCTTGTGAAGAAACCTCCTGAAGCGGAAAAACAAAATCATCAAACAGAGAGTGCATCCGTACCACTGAAGTCCGTGCAATAAAATAAACCTCTTTAACCAAGATTTAGGCCTTGGTATATATCATATATCTTCATCTGCTAGCAATTTAACTCATCTCACACCAACTAATTGCTCTTCCCTCTGTGGAAAGGGCAATTTTTTGGTCTCTGATAATTTTTTTTTTTTTTATCTTACTCTGATTTAACTTTTCATTAACTTTTTAAGTTTGTGGAGTTCTTTTTTTTGACTCTAGTGGATTACTCACCTCCGGAAGATACTCACAATTCCAAATGAGCGGGAAATCATCCCTTGTGCAGGCCAAGAAACTCTTAAGACTGAAAGTGAAAGCTGATCTTCTGGCACTTTCACAAGACGCCTTGCTTGAACAGTGTAAGTAAAGATCCACGAGATGCAAAGTAACGCTGGAAATATACTCACATTATATTCTTTATCATAGCATTGAGGGTGTTGAAAACACTAATCCAGACCCCGGCATATCAAAATGCTTCAAAGATTGCTGTTTATATGAACATGCCAACCTCCGAAGTCAAGACCCTACCATTGATTGAACAACTATTCAAGCACAACAAGAGAGTCTTCTTACCAAAGATATCCAAACTTTCAGAGACACATGAGTTACAGAGATTTGACGAGCAAAGAAGTCAATTGGAGATGTTAGAGATCCCCAGTTGGGACGCAATTCATGAATTGACACCCATTGGACCCTTCAAGTTATTAGAACCGCAGTCTGGGGTCAATGCCCTCTCACCAAACGTTGGAGGACTAGATTTGATAATCGTTCCTGGGGTTCTGTTCACCAAGACATGCTTTCGAATGGGTCATGGGGCAGGTTTCTATGATGATTATATCAAGAGACATTCAGAAGCCGGGTATAAGAAACCAACATTGATAGGAATTGGGTTATCGGAACAATTGGTCGACAACGTGCCATTGGAAGAACATGACGAAAACCTCGATGCGGTGATTATCAATGGAGATCACTATGAAAATTGAATCGTTAAATTGGCTATATAAAAGTTATGTACTACCAAAAGAAGAACCATTTGCTCAGTTTCAGTCCATTCTCAAAAGTACCTTCTCCCAATACTAAATCTTTACCTGAAGTGTTTTGGATTTTCAGTTTGACAAGTACTTTCCCATCACCTGAGATTGGCTCGCATTTAGACTTAACAATGATGAAATTGTCAGCCAACGTTGGGAATTTGTATGACAACGTCAAGTCTTTACCTCTTATATGTGAGTAAGTGGACTCGTCTTCGTATTTCAAGAATCTGTGGTCCTTGTTGAACTCCAAGATACTACATCTTTTCAAAGTTTCATCCAAAATGGTGGCCAAAATTCCACCATGGACCAAAAACGGGTACCCAACTAATTTCTTGCCGACGTGTAAGACGGTGACGGTTTCTTTGTCCTTTTCATTGATGAAGATCATTGGCACCACACCTAACCCACCAGGTTGTCTCAAAGTCAGCGAAGTCATGGTCTCGTTGAAAACACTTGAGTCGTCAATATTCTCCCAAGCTCTGATCTTGATATAGTTACTGTCGTTCTTCAATTTCTCCACTATCGGCAATTTATTCAATTTGTTCTCCAAATCCATCTGATATTGTTTAACGTCCAGTTCGCGGTCAAGGTCGGGAAGTGAGGTCCCTATGTAGTCATTCAACAACGTGTACAATGGCACGTTCAATCCAAGAACTGCACCTGCTGCAAAGGTCCACAGGTACAATTTATAAGAACGCTTTTTCTTTGGGGTGGCCTTCTTCGCCGGAGAGACGGTGGATTTCCAAGCTCTTGATGTGATGAAGTTCAACTGGTTATTGAATGTGCGTTTAGCGAATATTCTGATCATCTTGATCGAGTTGTTGGTATTCTGTGTGAATGTGGAGTCAATTCAATGGAAAGAGAGGATAATTTGATGAATTGGATGTCAAGGATTGAATTCGATTTCAAAATTCTGTTTTTCAATTTTGATTTCGATTTTGATTTAGATTTTGATTTTGATTTTGGATTAGATTTTGGATTTTTCAGTTTGTGGATTTTGATGCTAGAGAAAAATGCGAGGTCCAAATTTTTTGTTAGTCGAGAGGAAGCGATGAAGAGGCGATTAGGTGATTAGTGGGGTATCGATCCTAACTGGCTTGGAAAATTGGAAAAAAAAAAAGAGTTCCAATCTCAATGAAAATCTCAGTGAATTCCAGTGAGTCTCAGTTACTCTCTGTGCGGTTTGAATGCTCTAATTCCCATTCAATCTTCCACTGTCCACTCCCTTGTCCTGCTCTCTCTTTAATTCCAGTCTCTTGACTCACTCAATAAATTTTCCCTCACTAAGAAAAAAAGTTTTTTCTTTTTTTTTCCTTGTCTCCATTTCATTTGTGTCCATCATTTTAACGAAGAAATCCTATTGGAAAGGGTGAAAAGTTGGACAGTTGCACCACTGAACGAAGCATAGAGCCAACCGCACACCATGACTGAAGCCGAACTCAACAACAAAATCGAAATTCTAGATATCAACGATAAAGCCACCCAAGGAACGGCTGACAAAGATGCATCTAACTCATCTGAGCCAATAGTACCGCATGAAAGGATGATCATCGATGACGTGATCAAGATCTGGAAAGAGGACTCCGCAAACGAAGCGTTGGGGATACCTAAGTTGCATGCCTTGTTGAAGAAGAGAAATCCAAGTTGGCAAGTCTCTGAAAAAAGAGTGAAACAGTTGTTGAAACAGCATGGTTTGGCCAATAACCAACAACAATTCACATACGTTGGAGATATCAAGTCTGTAGAGACCCCAAACTTGGTGCTTCCGGAGTTGGTGAAGTTGCAATTCACCAAGAAGACCGGGAAGGGTCTCTATGCCAAGCAAAAGATCAAAGCTGGCACCTTGATATGGGAAGAGAACCAGTTTGTCTTGATTCCTCCAATCGATATCTTGAAATTGATTCATCTTGGTAAGGCATGTACTTACTGTGGACAGGCTTTGCAACAGAGGTCTGTTAAAAACGGGTTGACCGTGTTATCTGGTTTGGATTGTAACGTTTGCAACGAAATGTGGTGTTCAATGGATTGTAAAAAACTCAATTCCGCCTTGCATGGACGTTTAAAACATACAATTTACACTGGCGATTCGAACAACAGCAAATCCGCTGCTAAGAAGTTCAACACTTCCAATTGGAACACTTTTGAGAAGTTCTGTATCGAGAACCAGTGGCAACTGTTATATGCGGTAGGTTTGATATTTGCCAATCAGGTACTTGACAAGACCGGGTCCATAGCTGAACAATTCAATGCCATGGCCAAGATCAGACAAGATATTCGTTATAAGGCCTTGGACTCCTCGCTGGGTGCATTCGATTCCATCTCTGGTGGTGCTCTCTTTGTGCAGGAACAACAGGAGACCTTGTGGAAGGCCGGATACGAAGCCTTCTCGAAAGTTTTCTTGAAAGATAGCTTGACCTACGACGAATTCATGGAATATTTGGGAACTTATAACATCAACAATGTTGACAACTCCTTGTTCTTGACACAGTCCCATTTGAACCACAACTGTGATCCTAACGTGGAGGTCAAATTCTCCAACAAGAGAATCGAGGGCATCCAAGTTTACCTGAAGAAAGACATCAACAAGGGAGACGAGTTGTTGACCACTTATGTGAGTCCGCAGCACAATGTACAACAGCGTAGAAGAGAATTGAGGGTCAACTGGGGTTTCATTTGTAATTGTAACAAGTGTAAAGAAGATGAGAAGTCTCAGCAGCGTCGGAAATCTTCAGTTGGCCAAGCCCAGAGCAAGAAAGATATCAAAGATATGTTGAAAGACGGCAGCACCGAGGAATTCGAGCTTGCCATTCCAACTGAGGTTAACGGGGAGAGAAGAAAAAGTGTTAGATTCGATGAAAAAGTCATTGCCGTCAACAATTAGAGAGAATCGTCTGGTTTTTTTACAAACTATATAAAGAATATTTACTCCCAATTGTCATCATCGTATGGCACCAGCAAATAAAATACATATTATCTTTTTTTTTGGTTTTTTGGTTTCATGGTTTTATATTTATTCAGCTCATGCTAGTCTTTGTTTCTTCACCAATGGGTCGTCGATATTCAAATCCACACCTCCATTTCTTAAATGTTTCTCCAACATTGCAAACAAATCGTGCTGGCTGAACGGTTTAGCCAAGATATCGGTCATTCCATTTCTCAAATAGGTCAAAAGATCGTTATCTTGAATATTACCTGTCATGGCAATAATCGGAGTTGTGCTATCAAACGATCTGATAACTGAAGTTGCCGTGGCACCATCCAAATTGGGCATCACTATATCCATGAGCACCAAATCGTATTTGACCTTCTCAACAAACGAAATCAGCGACAAACCATCGGTGACTACTTCTACGGTACATCCGTATTTCATGAGGAATTTTCTACAAAGTTGAATACAAACTGCATCGTCTTCCACCAACAAGACATGGAATGGTGAATTCGGAGGTCTGGACGGCACAATCACGGACGATGCAGAAGGTACGGGCAGTTGAGCACCGATTGGCTCGGTCTTCACTTGCTGCGTTGGTGTGTTGGTGAGCGATGCATTGGAAGCCAGTGGCTCCGCCACTATGGCCAGATGTAATTGTGAAGGAGGAGGCTGTTGAGAGGTCCTTGTCTGTTGAGGTAATGTAGAAGTACTTGATGTTCTTCTTCTTTGGTCGGGATAATTGGCCGATCCACCTGCTGTGGAACTCGTCAAGATCGTTGAAGTACTGGTTGTGTTGGTGGTATTAGGTGGTGGTTGTTGAGGTGGTTGTTGTGGAAGGTTTCTTGGAGGTTCAAAAGGTGGCACTTTGATCCCTTGACTCGATAGGTAATTTGTCAAGTTGTTGAACAGTGTTTGGTACGAGTCATTGACCTTTTTCATGTTGAGTAATCCTTCTATAACAGTATTATATTTGGATTTTATGAGGTGTAATTCTTCTGATAATTCCCTGGACTCTTCCTTCAATTCCTTTACTTGATTTGTCAACTTGCCAACACTGTCCAACAGCTTTTCCACGGGAGTCTTCTTCTGTGTAGGTCCTTTCCTCTTGATATTTTCCAAACTTTCTCGATCATGAATTCTAAAATCTGGATGTTTGAATTCCCAAATATTTTCTCCACTTTCCAACTTATTTTTACCCAGTCTCTTGTCTTCACTTGACATCTTCACCTTATGGAAATCATACTTGTTCAATTGTCTTACAAAACTTGCGAAATTACTGTGCTTGAAATGCTTTGGTAACACATCTTTGGTGAATTCATTGGTATCCGTTATGATAAAACTGTCACCACTTTCAGTCCATCTGACGATTTTTTTATATTTATCGGCTTCCAACATCTGAAACAACTTCTTGACGAAATCTGTAGAACCACCACCACCGCTGCCAACGCCAACATTCCCACTCCCACCATTGTTATTATTGACAGCGCCCAATTGGTTCATACTCCCACTATCTTCTTCTGAGGGCCCCACTTGTTGTAAGCTATCATCCAGGCCATAAAGTAAATCTAGTTCCTGTGCCTCCATTTTCAAGTGATCTATAGACATGCTCAATTCGATACTTATTTCAAACAGCAAGTTATACTTCGCTTCTTATCATCAATTATGAGTGTCCTTTTTAAGATTTTATCTTAGTTTGACTTTTTTTTGTGTGTCCTTTGTCACTTTTTTTAATGATTTTTTTTTCCTTTCCTTGTCTTGGTCTCTCCTTTTTTGTTGTTGTGTTTTGAGTTTTCTCTTAGTTTATATTTGTTTTTATTACAATTTTCAAAGCCTGCAACAAGAGAAAGGGAGACAATGAAAAATTAGTGAAAGAAAAAAAAATGATCCTCATAAAAATAACCGAACTAAGCTAATTATCAATGTTCATGAAAAGAGTTCAAATTAAAGCCGTTGGAGTCCCGATTTGTGGATAAAGGGGAGCGTTGTGAAAAGTGGTGTTTGGGTTCTGGTAATCTGCAGTATTGATCCGATAATGGCCGATAATGAATGACTTCTTACGAGTTTTGATGAGTTCTGACGACTGCTTAATATAGTCAAACCAACTTTTAGTAAATCAAAATAGTTTTTTCAATTCTAATGTCTCGATGAAAAAAAATATTCTTTTGCGGCAAGACTGGGGGTAATATCAGTTAAATAGGTTAATTGGAATAAAAATAAAACTGACTTAGTTGAAGTATTAAATAAATAAATAAATAAATAAATGAAAAAACAAAAGAAAAAAAAAACTAAACTAAACTAGATCACAGAAACACTAAATATCAGACAACATACATGTGAGATTGAATTGCGAATAGAAGTCAAATTTCAGTTGTCAAAGAACTTTTTGATTCAGGACACATATTTTAACTTCTAAGTTTAGTAATGCTCCGTGATATTAAAGTTCACTAAAAACCTAATCCTCTCATATATTCTCAAATCTCAGGCGGGTTCGATTCGAGAGCAGAACTGTTCCCTTGTGCCTTGCTTCAAGCAAAGCACAAAAAATGGAACACAAAGAGGAAAAATTCATGTGCTCCAAGGTACCAATTAAAAACGAAAAAAAAACACTCATGATTTAACCCCCAATGCATGGAAGGTAAGGAAAAGAAGGAAAAAATATCCAGCAAAAATGGGCTATTCTTTTGTAATTCGTACTTAATTGAACTAAGGCTGGAAAACTTATTTTAGCACTAATATAGGAGCACCTCAATTCTACATGCTGGACATGTGGCAAGGGTATCTGTTTTTTTACTTGAATGAGGAACCCAGATTAAAGAACTTTTTTTATTATTTAAAGCATTGAAAGCTAAGTGAGAATTAAAAAGGTTGCACTAAAAAAAATCTAGCCCCTTTCATATTGCATCCGGAAAAACATCGCTGATAGGTATTTTGCCGTTGATGTGAAATTCAATGCAATTGCAAAGGGCGAAAGAAAGTACCGCAATGAATCTTTGTTACATCGTTCATGAAATTGAAAAAAAAAAGTATTATAGAGTGTGAATTGTTATTATTATTGTTATTATTATGATTAATATCTGTGTATAAGTAAAAATTAGTATTGTATATATATTTCCAGTCTATTACAAATCAAATTGACCATTGACGAACTCATAATCATTACCACGTGATTCTGAATCGTCCTCTTCATCGATATCCATCCCATCCAGGTCACTGTCGTGCACATCGATCACTTCCTCCTCAGGTGGTAAATTAGGATCACTTAATATAAGCGATTCACTCACTTTGTAAGGATTCTTGATGTTGCGCTGATTGGATGAGCCCAGTCCAGAGCTGAAATGATCAAACATGGTCGATTCATCGACATATGTGAAACCATTGAAATTCAGCTGGATTCCAGGTGATAATGGTGTTGATGCTAAATGGAATTGTTTGGTTATTACCGATGTCGAAGCATTGGTGAATTCTGGATCAAAATTCGAGGTATCTGTCTCGTTTGCCAAATGAGGCTTGAAAGGAGGTGGGATCTTCTTGTTTCTCAACAATTCCCAATCGATATCGTTGAAAAAAGCATGAGCTCTCAACTCTCTTGCGTCATTTATGGCACCCAATCTGTGTTTAGGATTTCTATTCAATAAACCTTTGACAAATGAACGTCCTTCAGGTGACAAGACTTCTTTTGGAAATCTCACTTTACCAAAGGCAATGTTTTTATACATCTGCTGAGTGTTCTCGGCATAGAAAGGTGACCAGCCACAACACATTTCAAATATCAAGACACCTAAAGACCAGAAATCGACCATCTTGGTGTATCCGGTCTCGTCCAACAATACTTCTGGAGCCAAGTATTCGGTGGTACCACAGAATGTGTTGGTGGTTCCGTTCGAAGACAAGTTGGCCTTGGATAAACCAAAATCACATAACAGAATATGACCATTGGCATCGAGCAAGATGTTTTCCGGCTTCAAGTCTCTGTAAACGATATCGTTGTCGTGCAAATGTTCCAAGGCCAAGACCAACTCCAGAATATAGAATTTGGCACGGTCTTCTTGGAAACGGCCTTCTTTTTGCAAATGCCAAAACAACTCTCCTCCAGACATATAATCTGTGACCAAATACAAATCTTGAGGTGTTTGGAACGAGAATTTCAAACCAACGATGAATGAGGATCCACCGGCAGACGTTCTGACAAGGATATTTCTTTCACCGATGGTATGAGCGATTTCCTTCTTCTTGACAATCACTTTCTTAGACAATACCTTCATAGCATAGATTCTATCCGTGTCCTTCTTGCGTACTTGGAATACTTGACCAAAAGTTCCCTTTCCTAATAATCTCAATACTTCGAAATCTTGAGGGCCATAGTGTCTCTTTGTAGTTGAAAAATACTCCCATTGAACTTTGATCTTACCGGTGACTCTCTCTCCTGGCACCCTACCTTTCAAATCGTACCATTTTTCACTTTGAGAGTTGTCTTCAATGGTCTTCGGGATGATGGAGACATAGCCTAAAAACAGATCATCGCTTTCTGAGTCATAGACACTGATATCCAACTCGGATTTTGCTCCTACCACATCGAAGATCGTTTGATGGTGCCATGTTGGATTGACAGGGTTGAAAGATTGGTTTTGAGTCACTAAGTGCTGGGAAGACGATTGTCTTTGGTAGATTGGTTTAGGGTTTCTCTTCTTATTGATATTGTTAGGCGCCGCAAAGGCCGATCCCTTATCGACACTCTCTGGGCCATGTGTGATGAACTCAGAACTCTCAAAAGTACAAACCACATATGGCAAGGACTTGCTTGTCGCAGAACTGACCAATCCCGTGGCTTCAACGATAGTCACTCTCAACTTACCTCTTGGAATGGAGTGAACTTCCGCTTGAGTATGGTCGACGACAGTGGATTGAGAGTCAAAGTCCTTAGGAGGCTCTTGTATGGTTGGTATTGAAGTATGCAGTTGTTCCTGTGGCTGTTGGTGGTGGTGTTGTGGTTGTTGATTGTGATTGGACTGCGGATCTGATTGGAACTCAGCCGTCTTGGATAAGAAGTTCTGTCCATCAGGACCAGCTGTTGTGGTGGTTCCGTAGGCAAAAGTAGAATTCGTGACAGCAATGGTAGGGTTCGAAGTATGTTTGAGTAAATTCGATGGGAAATGACTTGAATTGGTCTTAGACTCTTGGTTCAGCACCAGAGGCGGTTGCTGATGTGATTGGTCGAATGACGGTTGTTGTTGTGGATGTGGTTCTTTTTGTTGTTCTTCTTGCTTGACAAGACCTTGTTGTTCTTGATATTGAGAGTCCGTCTCGTTGACACCAGGAACTCCCGAGTTACTCTTGAAAGCTCCGAAATTGAAAAGCGCCTTGTGGAATTCAACCATGATTACTTGATTATCGGTGAGAAGTGGTTGCTGAACTAGTTAATACCAAAAATGAAGCGATGTTAAATAACAATGATGATGATGATGATAAATGATTATGAATATGAACCAAAACTAGTGTATAATACTAAACAAATAAATACTGACTATTGCCTCCCAAAAAACAAACGGAACTAAATCAAATTGAAATCAAATTGAAGAGAAATTGCGGTTTCCTGAACAAGCGTGTTGTTGGTCTATTGATATGAGAATATAAACAGCTTCTTCTTCAACAATCTTGTTGCTTTAAAATGCTAATTGAGTGATCACTAATCAATACCTTGCACAGGTTTTCTTTCTTTAAATGGACAAAAGAAAAAAAGAAAGAAAAAAAAAAAAGAAAAAAATTATCGAGTTCTCTTATCCTTTTCTGTACAATGTTTTCAGAGTAATAAGAGTGCTAATATCTGATAGTTATGGGTGGACCTGTATGTTAGTTGGTATCTTTTTTGAGTAGTGGATTGATCTTGAATTTGTATTCTTCAACCAGTACTAATTTCCACTATAACAATTCGAATGATTATTAATCGTATAAAAACAAAGTTTAAACTAAATATAATTCAAAATTTATAGACAACCGATGATTAATCTATTTCTACTATCAGCATCTGCTTTTTTTTTGACTGTTGTTTTTCTTAAGCAGAAGGAAAAAAAGTATAATCTTCGTTTTTTACTGCCACTTGCAAGGAAAGAAAAAAACTCGTGGCTGCTTGTAAGAGAGAGAGCCGTTAATATTATGTAATAATAGGAAGTAAAAAAAAAAAAGATCCATACATCCATCGATATCTGAATCGATGTCTGAGCTGAGGCCCATTGGTGTCTCAAATTCGATGTCTTGGCTTCGTTATCTCTCGTTCAGCCTTCGAGTGAGACCTAAGTCCTGTTTTTATCAGTATGTCTACCCTCCTCTGTTAACCTCTCAGACTAGAGATTTCGTCTAAGTTCCTTCTGAACAAGGTTTGAGCTTCCTTCCTCCTCTCTTTTCTTTTCTTTTTTTTTTTTTTTTGCTTCTGTCGTATTTTTAGCTGTTCGCAATTAAGCTGCTTGCTCACTGCTAATCTTGCGTGCATCTGTGAACTAGTTTGCCAGAGACTTGTTATTGTTGGTAATAACTGTATATGAATTCCCTGTCTAGCCGATCAATACACTGAGAAAGCTAATAGAATGAATTGCAAATACTTGAAATAAATATTTCTGGAATCTCCTCTAATTTCCGTTCACTCCATTCTCCGTCTCTCCCAAAACTAGCTCAATCACCAGGGCTTTATGCATTTGTCTTACAATATAAAAAATATGTATTATATAAATTAAAAATCAATAGAGTACATAAAAAAAGAGGGTAATTTTGGTCCTACTTTTTTGTCTATATACATTTGAGCCTTCATTATAACCACAAAAACAGATTCACGACCGTGAAATTATTTATGTTCAATGGTGCAAGCGTATCAGCTGCACTATCTGCACTTTTGTCACCGGCATTTCCTCTGACCACTATCTTTTGTCCCATCGGTACATCGTACCCATTCAATTTTAATATCCTGTACAGCAGCGATGAGTTGGAGCTAACTACATTATTGAAGCTGTCCACATTGCCTGCTTCTAACTTTTCCAATGTCATTCTACTGGAGGTTATATCTTTCACATATAATGCCACAGGTCGTGTCCCATTCGTCTTTGTGGCCAAATGTGTCACTTTGTTGTATCTGATCTCATTCAATGGCTCATATGAACCTTCAAAAACTTGAGTTGTTCTATAACGCAGACAAACTGGAGGTGTAGATAAATGCTTGGTATACAATTTGTAAAAATCGTCTTCCAAATCAACGCTATTTTCCTCGCTCACATATAACGGTTTCATCAAACTCAATTGAAATCGAGCATCGAAATGATAAAACCAAGGCCAATTCAATAACTGAGAACTCAAAAATTGATTCGTCTCTTTATCCCCAAAAGAAAATTCAAGATTATCTATCAAACAAGTGTCTTCTCCATAGTTCCAAATCATGGAAAATCCAAGATCTGATAATTCAGCTTCTAACTGGTCTCTATATTCTTGTTCTTTCACTGATTTATTCAAAGTTCCGTTGACTACATCATTGACAACTGAACTCAAAAAATCATATGATAATACAATATTATCACCGCTGAAAATCTCCAGAGAAAGTCCAAGATCATTGTTCAGGTTCACCATTCCAACTTCTACTCCTTCCATAACAGAATCGTAAAGTTCAGTGAGAACTCTATTGACTTCAACCATTTCTTTCTCTGACATCAGCTCCTTATACTTCTCATTGAATGACTCCATCAAGATCTTCTTTCTTTCTGCATCTTTGGTCAACATGGTCTCCGGAGACGAAGCACTGTAAACAACCTGTTTATCATTCCACCAATTTTTGAAAAATTCCGGAATAATCAGATCGTAGAATGACAATTGGTTCAATTGACTGTACACCTGTGGGACTGAGCTATTGACATCATCAGTGATACCTACAAACCAATCAAAACCTGTCACTTCTGGTTTTAATTTACCATCGAACCACATCGGATGCGCTTCGGTGGAAAAAATCGTGTTCATTCCAGGGTCTTGATGATGAATCGGATTGTCCTCGTCAAATAATAAATACAAGTATTTCAAAGTCTCGCCCAAGACAAAAGTTTCCATCCGATCTTGTCTCTTGTTGGTTTTAATATCAAGCATTCCGGCAAATCCACATGGTGCCTTATACTTTGTCTCGAATTTCGTCAACAAATCCTTCCCCACTTGTAAGTAGATAGGATCTCTTGTCGCCCTATACAAATGATAGGTTGACTCTACAAATTCTGGTCTCAATGGATACCATTCTAAATCTATCACTGCCTTGGTGACCAGTTCGACCAATTTTTCATATGGCAAAGTATCAAAGTTTTTTTCAATCTCTTGTGGAATATAGGGACTCATGTTCCAACGTTCTGGGATGGCCTCGAAAGTTTTCCAGATTTTCAAGTACAGTGAATGGAATTTAATGGCGTTGGTAACATCGCCTGCGAGAACTTGCAAGCCTGGCCAAAATGCACTCAACGAGTCCAACCAACTGGTGAACAAGTGCCCGGAAAGGGTATCGATGACTTCATAGACCCAGTCTGTCTTCGAATGCACATTCAAGCTTCTGTATGCAGTGTTCCAAACGTCCAAGTACTCGTCATCGTCAAATAAGATGGCAGCTTTCAAAGCATATTCATAGAAGGAGTCGATAGAGGCACCTATTCCGGTGACCGAATCGAGCCACTTCCCATTATGAGGGTCCACGGACATGGGTAAGAGGTCCAAATCCGACCTTGACTTCCACAACGTTTGGAACAGTTTCTTGCTTGCCTTTTCGAATCTGAAGTCACCTGTCAATTTGGATAGCAACGTGAACTCCAACACGGGAGATCCAGCTCCAGAGGTGCAAGTTTCCAACTGTAATTTCTTTGGGGTCCCCTGAGGGCCTTTGCGAAGATTAGTTCTAGGATATGGAATGGAGCTGGGAGTGTTGAACGCCAATAGCAATCTTTCCCCTAAATCGTGGGCCAATCTTAAAAGAAACCCATCGTAGCCTTCTATTGCAAAACCGGATCTCTTGTCTGAGGCATATAAATGAGCTGAAAGCAAGCCACCAAGTACTCTGATGTTGGTTTCGAAAACTTGAATATCGGAGTCTATGTCGAAATCCTTATAATTTTCCCCAACCCATGCGACCAATTTCTGGAACAACTTGTCTTCTCCGAATATTATTAAAGTGTCCAAATTGTCAAAGACAGTCAATGAGAAATTTCCCAACAGATCGTTCTGCACTATGTTGAAAGGATCAGACGCATCCTTGGTCAAGGGGACACACGACAATGGTCTCACCTCGTCCGCTGGGAATCCATAGTCCACATAGGAGTCCCATGCATGGTTGAAAAGCAGTTTGGTCCGATTTTGTAGTGTTTTTAAGTGTTTCTTAGTAAATGAGGATGACGTGGTATCATTGGACGGTACTATCCCTTCCAGTAGTATAGCGACGATAAGCGCTGTGAGTACCAATATTAGTTTGCTCTGAATCATAGTCCGTTGCTGGCGTTATTCATCGTCTTGCTGCTGATAATTTTATCCTTTGGCAAATGTAAGCTGAATTGATAAGGTTTGAAAAAGATGAAAAGTCAAAAAAAAAAACCAGGATGAGAAAAAGATGCATAGTCATTGTTCAGAAAAAGTTGACTTGTTCACCAGAGCTTTTTGAGATCGACGTGAAACATCAGTGGCGATTTGGGTTTTTTCTTGCGTTAGAAAGAAAATCCCTGCACAATCTCAGACACCTTCTCGTATATTGACCTGGACCTTTATCACTTTATTTGAACAGCTGGCTATATCCCTGTTCTCATTCACAAAAAAAAGGGGAACCTGCTGTGGATTAACTATAGGAGAAACTAACAAATTTCCAGGCGCGAAGAGTTGTTTTTCTGAAACTGATTTCTGCGATTTTTTTTTTATTTTTAGGTTTTTTTTTTTCTTCTTTAATCATCTTGTGTTTATTTTCAACTATATATACGTTGATTGATCAGTCAAACGCCCACATCTTGGCAGGTTGAAATTGTTACGAGATTTTTGGATTCCTGATCATCAGCATATTGAAAGGGAACAGTTGGGCATTCTTTTAATCTTTAAACAGCGAATTTTGGGATTTTCGTTGTTGTCCTTCCTCTTTGTCTTTCATCAAATCCAAAGGCGGCGGTTATCAAAATCAAGTGAATTGAAAAAATGGCATTTTTGTTTAAAAGAAACCCAAAGACTCCAGGGGAATTAGTTCGAACACTTAATGAGCAGGTGGTCAAGTTGGATATCACCAGTGATAGAAGAAAAGTAAGTACCTTTAATTCCAACAACACCAAGTTCATCTCATCTCATTGATTTTTTTCATCCCTTATTTTATATTTTTTCGCCTTTTTACTAACAAAAAATCAATCATGTTTTAGGTGCAAGATGACGTTTCAAGACACCTTTCTCATATTACTGTGATATTGTTAGGAGATGAAGAAAACGACCCTCAGCCTGATCAAATCGGTCAGTTGGCTCAGGAAGTCTACCTGACTGATTGTCTTTATATCTTGTTACACCATCTCCAGAGCTTGGAATTCGATTCACGAAAACATGTTTCCATATTGTTTACCACATTATTACGACGTGAAATCGGATCACGAAATCCAACTGTCGACTATTTGTTGGCAAAACCGAAGATCTTATTGCTCATGATGAGAGGTCCTGAATATCCAGAAGTGACGCTTCTTATGGGTGGAATGTTGAGAGAAGCTATCAAATATGAACCGATCACCGAATTTTTATTGTCAGAACCCATTATTTGGAAATATTTTACATATTGTCAAAGCGGGAACTTTGAAAACGCCACTGATGCTTTCAATACCTTAAACGATCTCTTAACCGTACATAAGAAACCGGCAGCAGAGTTCTTGAAGAAAAATCTAGATACGTTCATCTACCATATCAACACGTTCATAAGTTCAGGAAACTATGTCACAAAGAGACAATCTGTCAAGTTGTTATCGGAGTTGATTTTACAGAGATCCAACTATCATCTTTTACAACTGTATGTGGACTCGCCACAAAATTTGAAGTTGGTGATGATCTTATTGAGTGATAAATCCAAAAATTTACAATTGGAACTGTTCAATGTTTTCAAGATCTTTGTGGCCAATCCAAAGAAGACCAAACCTATACTAGATATCTTGATCAAAAACAAAGATAAATTGGTGGTTTATTTGAAAAACTTCAATACCGATAGAAGAGAACATTTGAAGGAATTTAACGAGGAAAAAGAATTTGTCATCCAACAGATTGAAGATTTGCCAAGTTTGATTAGTTCAAACTCAGCAGTTGATCTTAGTGCGAGCACTAATACATGAAAAGAGGG
The DNA here is from genome assembly GCA_024271865.1 of Nakazawaea ambrosiae. Taxonomy (NCBI): domain Eukaryota; kingdom Fungi; phylum Ascomycota; class Pichiomycetes; order Alaninales; family Pachysolenaceae; genus Nakazawaea; species Nakazawaea ambrosiae. The sequence goes on from JANBXG010000001.1 coordinate 301,374, forward strand.
ATCAATCCGGAGTAAATGGACAACAACAACACCAGAGAGAGAACTAAGATCAAGAGAATCACAGGAGCAACAACTTGAAGAAAAAAGCTTGGGAATTTATGTAGTTACAATAATGAGAAAATAATAATCATAGTCATAATATTACTATTAATAGATTGATGTCAAAAATGTAATCCTTGGAGGTCATTTAAAGCACTGTTGATTGGAATGCTCGATCCAATTTCGTCAATTTGGTTTTCAGTGTCGTCTACAGCCAGTAAAAGTCGGCTTCCTAATCTATAATCTAGTTGATATAACTCCTCTTCCAGATTTGGTGGAGGACTGAAATCTCTTGCACCTTGAACGTCTTCATCCTCGTCATAATATTCTGAATCGTTGGTCTTATTGAATAAGACACTTTCTAATTCAATCTTTCTATCCAATATTTGAACCTCTTTGTCGTTACCCTCTTTGTAATCTTGCCAATTGAAATCCAAGATTTCGTTTTTAAAGAAAAAGCTTCCTTCCAAACCTTGGTCTACACACAATCTTCCGTCGAGGCAACACTCCAATAGTAACTGATTGAGGATCAAATAATTGACATTCAGATGAATACGTGGGTTTTTTTGAATCTCAAGTATTGAAAGTCCTTGATAGATATGATTTGACTGTTGTTCGTGGTCTATGTACCTGATGATGTTTTGAAATATGGTATTGAAAGTGAAATCTCTATTGGAGATGATGAAAAATTTGTCGTCTGCCTTGTCCTTATCGGCTATGGTGCCTTTGTTATTGATGAGATCGTTTATACTTTTCTTTATCAACGGCACCTCTATCAAGATATACTTGAATCTTAACTTCTCGAATAGTTTGACACTCTTGAGCAACTCGTCAGGTGAGATCAAATTTATACCTCTTGCTCTATTGTAGATGATATAGAGATCGAACATGGTGATGAGTCCATGGTTTTTCGCAATCAAATCTGAATCAACCAAGAACTCAAATATTTGTCTTGACAATTCTTCGATGTATAGATCTGAATTTTTACGTTTCTTTCTCAATGATGATAGCAACGTAGAATCTGCCGATGTGTTTACAAACTCATTCTTGGTGATGATATTGTTTAAAATGTTGACAGAGTTCTTGGAATTCGACAAGATATTGGCAGTGTCTGTGATCTTGGAATTGTTTGAAGACTGGCCCTTGTTCAAAACCTGTTGAAAACTATTACTCAATTTAATCAAGTCCTTTGCCTTTTCCATCAAGTTCTCCAAATCTTGCAAAGAATTGTTCAACAACAATGAACTTTCAAATCTCTCGATTTCTCTTTTATTTTGTAAGCCTTGAATTCCGAATTTCAACCCATCGTGGGCTTGAGGATTCTGTCTCAATGGACTTGATTCTACTTTGGTGGCGTTCACATTCAATTTCGAATTGCTTTTCAAATGCTCCCAAATCAGTTGATCTTTAGCCATTATCAATTTCTCCAGAAACGTTTTCACACCACCTTTTCTGAAACTCAACTTGATCACTTGCAAATCTACATCTGCGTTGTTGTTGCCACTGCCATTATCACTTCTTTCTAACTCCAATCGAAGCTCTTTCTTCTTTCTCACCCCATTCAATAACTGTGGAGGTAAATTTGAAGAGACGAGTCTCGATCCACACATCTCACAATTTTTCATTGAGACGTCATTGATAAAAGTACAAGTAGGACATTGGAACCCTTCACTCGATACCACGTTATTTGCAGGTGTCAATTCTTTGGTCCCCGCCTGGATAACACCTTCAACCAAATATCTTGGAGGATGCATACCGCAGTTTTTACATGGAGGCACGTCTGAATCTGTTTCAATGTGTAAATCTGTCTTCACAGCATTGGAAAAAGAGCATATTTGGCATATCCAATTCACTTCCGATACCACGGGTATGGATATCGACTTGTTTTGCAGTTCAAATCTCGACTTATCCTTCTTAACCATCTTCAAGATCACTTTAGGACTCGATTTCAAAAACCCATTATACACGCCCACCTCGTCTATATCTATCAAGTTCAATTCCAAATTGAAATCGGAGCCGGGGCTGTTGTCGGCAAATATGAGTCTCTTATTAGTGAGATAAAGTTTACCCTTCTGATATTTGAGCAACTTGTAATTGTCCTGGTACAAACCGACATTGTTCTGGATGAAAATATCATTTTCCTGTATTCCATCTTCATTGATGAGCTCTGGTCTCCCACTTTTGGTGAGTCGTGTTCTTTTCCAGTATGGCGATGTTATAAACATGTTAACATTGTGTAGTTGAGTATACTATCTATGATGCTTTGGATGATTAATAAGATCTCAGATCACAAAAAGCATCGGCTCAAGTTTTTTTGACTTTTCCCTATTTTTTTGGCTTCACATTTTTGTGCGCTTTGTGAAAATTCATTGACTTCATTTAATTTGGTTACGAGTAGAGGAAGAGAAACAATAAGTTACTTAAAATACGTAGAAACAGATATTGAGAATCTGTTAATTGTCGCGAGGCTTTTTAGACTCCAGTTCTTTTACGTAATAAGAAAACCTACGTTTAAACAAATATCTCGCCAATTGACTTGGACTGAGCTTGATCTTAATCAACTGGCTCCTTTGGTTTTGCATCTGCATCTGTTGCATCACTCTCCATCTGGCAGCTGCCTTTGGAGATAATTGGAGCCTGATCGGAGTAGAAGGTCGACGCATTGTTAAACGTGGCACTTGGTGTACTATTGTTCCCTCGCCCGAGCTAAGAGAAACACCACCAACACAACTTCCTAGAAGCTGGTTCTCCTCTTCCTCTTTCAGGTCTCGTCTGTTTTCTTTCCAGATTTCCTCGATCTCCTCAACAGATTTCGTTAAGCTTTGAAGTTTCTCTTCGGAAATCTTGGAACGTTGCCTTGACAATGCTTCAATCTCGTAGACTGCGTCTTTTAATCTACGAGAGATGTTGGTGTCATAGGTGATAATGTCCTCGTACTTATTGTAAGTAGAAGGGCTTTGAGTATATTGTTCGTTACTCATTTTCAATTTTTATAGTCTGTATAGATTTGGTTTTTGCAAAAGTATGCCATCTTTTAAGACCATCTTTCAGGATCGGAGCCTCTTCTTATATATTGGTCCCAGTTCAGAGCAAAAATTCTGATCCGTGTTCAAATTACTGAATTGAGTATTGTTGATGTACAAAATCTCTTTCATTATCTACTTAATTATGTAAAAGGGGGTTATTTTTTTCTTTTTTGACATGTGCACCAAGCCTACAGATCATAATTATCATCACATATATATATATATATATTCCCTAAGGGCTCATTAAATAAATTTGTCTGAATATGGAACTCCATTGGACAATTTCGTCGATCTCCTCGTCTGATATGTAGCGAATCGTTTCATTGAATCCAGCTATTAAGAACCCACCCGATCTCAAATATAGTTCAACTTTGGTATTTGGAACCACCTTGGTCGAGACTGAGATGGGTTTTCTTCTGATTATTTTAGGGTTGATTTTGGCAATTGGAAGACAGATTCCTGATTTGAATCTGATTCCTTTTTCGTTGCTGCTATATTTGATACCAAACTCAGATGAGAAAGCTTTGTAGTGGATGAGGGGCTCAAATTTCAAGCTGTTTGCATTTAATCCGTAAACTCCAAATACTCTTGTCTTGATGTTTTCTCCCTCGGTTCTCTCTAATCTGTCAGCATAGATGAATCCTTCTGCTTCGATTTTGTTCTCCATTGGCAAAAGCTCAGCATTTATCTTGTATGACTCTGAGACTTTAATTTCCATGATGTACACAAAATCCAAATTTTGGGACTCGTGCAACTTGCTGCATAGCTTAGCAGCTGCTTGTTCAATATTGGAACAAGATGCCAAACTTCTCCCTAATTCTCTCAAGCTTTTCTGTTCCAGATCTGACTTGCTTGTGTTCAATCTGAACCTTTGATTATGAGAGAATGCAGTTCCGGAACCATCTTTTTCCAGAAGAAGGTTGTTTCTAATGTCAACCTTGTTGATGTTCTCTGTATCTGTTATCTTTAAAGGTTTCCTGTTAGTTCTTGGAGTGTCATTTAACATCTTCATCACTTGAGATGCGAACTCTTGCAATTGCTGAACATTTTGTTTTGAGAAGTCGTTTCTAGAGAATACATCAAACACAGAAAGTGCTCCAATGGCTTCGTTATTGATGGCCCTCAAAGGAACCAGCAGATAAAATTTGATATGAGGTACCCCTTTCACCAAAGGGTTATTCATGGTTCTCCAGTCTTTGGAAGCATCGAGCAAAACAAAACACTCGGCAGATAGAATCGTGTGTGCATCTATTGAGAGACTTCTGGGAATCTCTTTGACAGAGAACGATTTCTCGTATTTGATGATTTGACAGTTCTCCGTTATCAATGAGATTGTGGCACCAGCACAACTAAAAGTGGATGCGGCTTTGCTGGTTAGCTTCTTGAAACTCTCTGTGTCATCCCATTGAGATAGGTTCATATAGGAATCGACACTTCTCAATCTTTTATTCTCGTCATAACTTATTGGTGCCTTCAACATTGTATAATTGTAGAAACAAGCTGGAGCGGGAATACTTGACAAATTCCATTTCCCTTTGCTATAAACATGTAAGAATAATTGGCGAGTGAGGGGGGTTTCAGTGATCGAGGAGTTGTAATATTCGCCAAATGTAGGCGGAGAAGGTGGTTTCAAACTCAGTCCTTGAGATCTTCTCAAGCTTTTACTGGGTTCTATATACTTATCTTTATCTTTATTTCGCAATCCAAAAATTGTAGACCTTCTCACATGAGAATCGTTCTCTCTTTCCTCTTCTTTATTTGACGAGATGAAACTTGTTCTGAGACTCCTCATGCTGGACTCAATGCTATTGATTTAGAATAAACATCTATTTCTTACGTTGTAAATTTCATATATATATTTCGAATAACCCCCCAGATTTTTTTGTTAGTGGTACAAAGACAAAAAAGGAAAATCAGTGGTGCAGAGTGATTATGACATGGGAAACAGAAGTTGTAGTCATTACAACGTGCTCAATACTGGAATATTATCGATATGGATCTCTTTACATGGTATATATAAAATGAAATAAAGTAGAATGTTATAAATTAAAAGAGATATCAGGATGAGTTATATGAAAATGTCACTTGATCAATTTATATCAAGATTATACTTGATCAGATGAATGGGAAAGTGAGAAAAAAGGAAATGTTATTTCTATCCGAAAGACAAACAAACACTAAACAAATAACTCAATGCATGATGAATGAAGTATCTCAGATCTCTGGACCAAAGAGATACTCAAATCAATCTTTGTAATGTTAAGTGTTGATTTGGGTATTAATTTCTATCACTTTTCACTTTTCCTTAAATGTGATTCTTCCTTTTGCATTAAACAGTGAAAGAGAATTTAGGTTTGGCCAAGACTTCATCAATTTTTTTGCTAATGGTATCAACAGATATTTGAATATCCTCAGAAGTCAACCCGGCATTGACGTTAATCAATAATTCTGGGATCATTGGAAGAATCTCGTGGTGTAAGATTCTTTGCGATCTGGCAATCAAAATACCTGCATCGACAAGCTTATCGATAATTATTTGTAGTATACGATTTTCGTAATTGTAGTGAGCGTCAAAGTAATCTTCCTGGTTACCTTTCTTCAACATTTTGGAGTTCAAACCCCCATAACTTGGTGGTAAATCGAAAGATTTTCTCAATTGAGGGTTTAATCTCAAATGAATCGTTGGAGATTCAGGAGCAGAGATGAGATCAAAATACTTGGAGACATTTCTGCTTGAAGAGATCAATTTATAAAACTTTGCTACATTTGTTTGTAATTTGGTAGCCAAGGTACTCTCGCCAGATTTCTTATCAGACTCTGCGAGCAATCTCAATGCAGTACTACCAATTTTAGCACAATATGGAGGTAACGATGCGGAGAAGACATATGCGTTGGATTGAAGCTTTTGGTAATCAATCATAGGTCTGGTACCGATACAGAACCCACCAGAGGAACCAAACAGTTGGGCCAATGAACCAATTGTGACATCAACATCGGATCTGCTCACACCACAGTGTTCAACTAAACCTCTACCGGTCTTACCCAAGACACCTAAGGAACGACTCTCTTCCAAGATCAATCTGAATTTGTATTTCTTTTTGATTTCAACGATTTTAGCCAAATCGGGTAAATCACCATAGTTGTCGAATAACAGTTCGGTAACAATGAATCTTCTTGTTACTTCTTCATCTTTCAAGGCCTTTGTCAAATCTTTCAAAACGGCTTCCAAGGATTCCATGTCGTTATGATCGTACCAGTAAACTTCACATCTTGAAATTTGGATGGCTTTTTGTAAAGCCAAGCCAACACCACCATCAACAATGGCAATGTCACCTCTTTTCAAGAAACATGGAATGATGGATTGTGATGTCATAAAATCTTGTGCGTACAAGATGGCAGAGTCTGTTTGGAAGTACTCCGCTAAATCTTCTTCTAATCTTCTGTGAGAGTCCTGGGTACCGTAGAAATTTGGAGGACCACAGGCACCGACACCTGAATAGGTGACTTGCTCGATTCCGGACTCGATCATCTTTGGATGACCTGCAAGGTTCAAGAAATTCAAAGAAGCCAAGTTGATCACCGGTTTGGCATCGCCAGTTTTCCTGTCGATAACCTTGGAGTGAGGGCTACATTTGCCCTTGAGTATTGGGAAAGCTTGTAATTGCCATTTCTCCTTCTCGTTGACAGGCTGAACAATTGGGTCAGATTGCCAATCCAGAACCAACTCATCAACTTCCCTATCGGACAACTTGACGTAATCTTTCTTGCTGTATGAGGATTTTGACTTCAAGAAATATCTGATGGCGAAAATGAACAACAGCAATTCAAACACAGATCTATAAGGATCATCTTGGTATGAGTATTTGATATAACTGATCAAGATTTCGGCACCTGGTATCTTTCTGAAGAGGGCCATACCCTTTTCAGATATGGAGACCAGAGAAGCGGCAATATCATTGATGTATTCCGGAACAACAACGGTGGTTGCTGTTACCGTTTCCGTCTTCACCGAGTATGACATTGGACCAGGTGATTGAACTAGGGGAATTGGAACAAATGGCTTCTTTTTATCAACAATGAAAAATAAGAGAAAAAAAAAAGTTAGTTGATTTTTCCCAGTAAAAAAGAGAAATCCAAAATTAAAAAGCGAGGAACAATAAAGAAATAGAGGGAAAACACGCAGAGACGAAAGGATCGTTTCCTTAGCTAATAAACGCCAACGGGTGGAGAATTATATTTGTGGATATAAAATAAATTGGGGGAGTACAGTGTCTACGTGTTCTTGTTTCAAATTTGCGATTCTAAATTGCAAAAGATGAAATGAATATGAACAACTTCTTGACTAATCAGTGAACTGGAATAGTTCTTTTTATGAGAAATTGATTGATAATTAAAAAATGATTTTCCAATTCCCTCTTCTGCAAATTTGTGTCGGGTGTTTTATTTTTTTCACAAGTTGAGTTGATAACGAATACGAAGGATACTGAGAGAATATAACGAGAAGACAATAATTTAATAAGCATACAAGGTGGGAAAGTACAAGTGCTGAAAATGCATACATTCTTATGAAGAAACCGTCACCATTGTATTAAGAATCAATTATTACTCTCCACATCACTCCCTATTTTATCTCAATTTACAATTACTGTTTGACGTTCCTTTTGGCCCCGTTCGGGGGCTGAGCCTTTTCAGGCTTACTTTTTTTTCTCCTGTTTGGTCATGTGACTTTTTTCAAAGTTATAACCGACTAATTTGTTTAGATCTACAAGTGATGATCATCCTTATAATTCACTGTATCGATATAAATATTTACAAGAAAGAGACCAAAATAAATATATACAGCATTTCTAACGAAGTGCTGCAATTTTCTCGACAGCAACATCTCTGGTCTCTCTACTCAATGGGTTTGGTCCACTCAAATATTGAAGGAACAATAATTTACCAACCATTGGTTCTTTTACTTGCCCCAAGATATGAGTCTTCCTTTCACCAGTCTTGAGATTGACCTCTTGGTACTTCACTGCCAAACTCTTGTCTTTTTGTAACTCAATAAACAAAGAATGGCCCTTTGGACAAGATCCCCTTCTTGTGCCAAACAGTTTTCTCAACTCATCCAAACCTTCTGGTAGTAAAGATTCCTTCTGCTGTAAGACTTCCTTTGATTTAGGACATGCCATGATGGACTTGATCAAGCCATCCCTCAAATGGTTGAAATCTGTATTTCTCAATGGCACAATATGAGCAGTGAACTTGATTCCCGAATCGAGCAATTTTTCAATCAACTCCATTGAGAGTTTTGGATCTTTTAAGGACTCTAATAAGTTATCATTTGATGATGGTGAAGCTTGCAAAATGGTTGCTATTCTTGGAATATCTTCTTTGGAAACGTATATTCCAAGAGCATAAACTTTCATTCTCAAAAAAGTGACAGTTCTAACTCCATATCCGATCAACTCTTGTTCCGATTCCAATGGTTGAGAAATGAATTTGGAGAAAGGTGGGACACCTTTATCTACAGAGACAGAATTTTCAATGGACTCTGGAGTCTCGTTGTTGATGTTTACATCGCTGTGGTAATGGGAGAAAGAGTCTTGAAAGTTGAAGGCCGCAACACCGACCAAACTCAAAATTGTCAATCCTATTGGCAAGGCGTTTGATCTGCTCGAGCTCTTTTCGTGTGTGATTGCTTGTTTGAAGCTGACGTAACGCGACTGACTCTTGTTGGCAAGAGTCACGATCCGCTTCAAATTGTTAGCTTTACCAACGTGGAAGTTTCTCAATCTAAACATGGCTGGACGTTTGCTGAATATATCTTGGATGGTAGCTAAATCTGATTTTTTCACCAATTTTTTTCACTTTTTCCTTGCAGATTATCAGCATTATATAAATTATAAATTATATAAGAGATTTGAAATGAGTTTGGATCCGATGGTTTTGCTTTTCCCTTTGGTGGGCCTATTTTGTGCGTGGTGTGAAGATGTGATTTTGACTCTTGGGTAATGTAGTGTCAATGTGGAAGTGGTAGATTAGTTTGTAGATTAGTTTTCAACTTGTTTGTTGCATTCTACAGCTCAGTGTAAGTTGAACTCAACCGTTCTGCAGTTCGGTTCTTTCATATTATTGAAATAATGAGTTGGAAATTTTTATTTCTTTTCTACTCCTGGACTTACCTATTCTTTCAATTTCTCTATTTCAATCCTCAATTTCAATCCTCTATTTCAATCCTCTATTTCAATCCTCTATTTCAAATCCTTCATTTCAATTCCTCTATTCTCTACTCTTCTACCTCTTCTCCCTCCTCTTTCACCGCCTCTACTTTACTCCCTCTTTCTCTTCCCCAGCATTTTTTCCCTTCCACGAAAACGCGTTGTGAAAAAAAAAATCATTAGTAAATATCAAAATAATATACCCACCAGAGCAGGTATATCGTTCGAGAACCACAGCCATGGACGATTTGGACAACTTATTTGAAAGCAGGATCGACGAAGATTTGGAGAACCGACTGCCGCTCCTAAATGAGAACAACAAAGACAACGATGAGGATATCTTGGGCTTAGATCAAGAGGTCAAAGTGAAGACCAGAAAGAAGCTCGTCACTTTGAACGATACCAAATTACTCTCGAGAAATGGGATACCGTACCTCTATGAGAACCGCAAAAAACTCAGATATCTCCATTCGAACAAGTCCGATTACAATCCAAAAGACTACACCACCCATTATACGTACAAAAACTTATCGATGATCTTGGAGTATTATCAGCTTTGGGCACACAAATTATTTCCAAAACTGAGGTTCAAAGATGCCATTTTGTTGGCCAACAGGAAAACTTCCGGGGATTCTAAGAGGGTCAAATTTTACCGTGAGTCTATGATCGAGGCCGAAATCAAGCAATTGTTCCCCGACGAGGCCATCGATGTCACTGCTCCTTCGATGGACCATCTCGACGTGGTATTGAGTGATACAGAATTGGGTACAACACAGATGAGAGAACACAATATCGATACAGAGGACAATGAAACACCTCTAGTGCCGCATAGTAATGGCATATTTGTCGGAGAGGATTTTGATGAAGACGACAATGACTTATATACAACCACAAAGACAGGGTATGGGGGTAAAGCCCATGACGAACCTGGCAACACTGTTGCTCACACACTATCGGATGACGCATTTAACGACGACGACCAATTCAACGATCAATTGGTGAATGTTTCTTCGAAAAGACGCAATAGAACCATTGCGGACGACGAGGAAGACGACGAGATACCTAATCCAGAAGAATTCGAACAGAATCATGACGACGAATTGGAAATGTTAAGGGAAATGGGGATGTAATAAATAAATAATAAATAAATTAAGTCAATAAATAAATATAAATAAATATAATAAATAATGTAGAATAAATAATAAATAGATGATGGTTATAATCTCGAGTGGATATGTTGTTAATGTGTTTTATGGCTTTAAGATACCACGACCTTCACCCAAATCTTCAACCGTTTGAGATAATGGTCTTCTGTAGACAACTTCCCAGAAACCTTGTCTATCGTCTCTGACATCGCCATTGGTCTCTTCCAACGGTCTGATCTTGCCCAGCTCCTTGGTCTTGGAGAAGGAGTTGTCTTTCAAACCATCGAATCCACCGGCCCATCTGGCCCATCCGTAGAATAATCCAATACCAAAGGAGATACCCAAATGTCTTGTGGCACGTCCGTTGCTGATGATGGACAAGCCGATCATAGATGCCAGTGCCAGTGACAAAAATTCCGCAGAGGCGGTTTCTTCTTCGTTGATGTTCATGAGACAATCATGAATAAATGAGAACGAGAATGCCAGAATTGGCAATCCAATAAGATCTCTCTTTGTGGTTTGGAACAATCCAATATATCTTGCCAATCCAGGTCTTTGCGATCCTTTTCTCAATTGGATCAATCTTCTGAAATGCATACCCCCAAGAAGTAATCCGGATCCCACCAAGAGCTTGGTGGCCTTGCTGAATGGATCAACTGGTTTGTAGATCCCATGTTCGTCTTTGAGGGAAGGTTGTGGGAAGTAAGGCTTGGCCAAATGGAATGTCGATGTTGCAGTTTCCTCGGTCTTAGACATTTTGCATCCAATTTCTCCAATTGATGGATTATTTTAACAAGATATTTCCCTTCCAATGGATTGATTGATCGATTGATTGGGGAATTGGAGGTATCTTTAAATTGATTAAATGTTTTTCAATCTGTATTTTTTTTCTCCGTCTTTTTTTTTTCTTAAACTTTTTAGAGGCTGTTAGTGGAGAAAGAGTCAAGAGTAGATAAGAATGAGCTAGGAGCTATTAAGGTAGCAGTTGTGGGAATAAGTAGTTGCTTTTATGTCAGTAACTGATTGAAGGAATTGCCGGTTCAAAAAATTAGCTGTTTCCATATGGATACAGTTTATCTTGTAATTCCCAAATATCTCAGGACTACCACTAATAAAAAAAAAAAATTAAAAAAATTAAAAATAAATGCGAGTTCTCTGGATCGAACAAAGGACCTTTAGATTGCAGCGTTGTTTAAACGACTTCAGTCTAACGCTCTCCCAACTGAGCTAAACCCGCTTATTTGTTGAAGGGTTTTAATTTTCAATAGTGCAGTCATAACCGGGAGTATCTTTGATAAATATCAATTTTTGGCTAGAAACACCTCCCTGGTACAGCATTGATGCTAATTCCAAATATTCATGGCTTGTCTTAATGTTTAAATATTCTTTTCCAAGCTGAAATGATTTTCTTCCATCTTTTCTGTAGGTTCTTTTATGGATTTTTCAATTGGAAAGGCTCAGTTTGGGTTTTTGTGGTCCCTTTACGAATGATCTGCTCGGGTCATTAAATCGTGCTGAATAGTTTATCCCATTGGGCCAATAATCCGTCTAAAATAGTGGATAGTTCAATCTTCAATTTTGAAAATTTTGAAATAATCCAAAAAATTCTCCAATTTTCCAGAAACTTCATCAATTTCCTTTCATGAAGATCCAGATAATAGCTCATTATATATTTTAATGAACTGGGTCACCCTGGGGTGACAATTATCAGCTTTACATCACAAAATTATTATGAATAAATTAAATTAACTACAAATAAATATCATGATATAATACACTTATCAAACTCAACTCACCAAAAAAAAAATAGTTAATGCAACATTGTTTAGAATTAAAATCAATGCATATACCACGGACATCCACTTGAGTTACTGATTCTTTGCAGAGTCGGTGATTAATGCATCGTCGAAAATATTGGTGAATCCCATAGAATTTTCCGAGAAATCTCCATAAACTTGTCCAAAATCCATTCCGATCACCTTCAGAGAGCTATCTGTAGGAATCAGAGCTGACTGCTGATTGTCAAAGATGATCTTCGGATCCAAAATGTCAAACAGCAACCCGCTTGCTCTTAATTGAGGCACTTGTTCAGGTGGTATTTGACCAGGCATGTTCTGACCACTACGAGGATCGACTTCAAGTTGTTGCAGGTAAAACTGTTGCTGCAACTTCATCAAGCTTTCATAGTCTAAATCAGAGAGCATCTCACCGCCAGCCATTGTCTCATTGTATACTACCCCAGATGGTGGTGGATGCTGCTGAGATACTTGGCCAGGGAATTGGACATATTGGTTTTGGATTTGTTGCTGGATGTTCTCGTTAAAATTTAGATGAGTAGTAGGTGAGGTGACTTGTTGATGCGAAGTATGGGCATGCGGTATATGTTGAAGGTCGGGTCCGCCATAAGGTTGGCCCAATTGGTATTGTGGTGGTGGTGGTCCTTGATTGAATTGTCCTTGTGTTTGTATCTGCTGATGCTGTTGTTGTTGTTGTTGTGATTGTTGTTGCTGCTGTTGTTGTTGTGGCTGTGACTGCTGTTGAGGAACTTGCAAGAGGCCCTCGCCAGGATAACTTCCATACGGCAGATACTGGTTTGCATTTCTAGTGTCTTGAGGTTGAGGCGGACTTACAACATATTGAGGGTTTGAAGTGTGATGAGGAATATTCCAGTCAGATCCTAGAGGTGGCGTGATGGCATTGCTATTATTATTGTTCTTGTTGGTGTCCTTGTCCTGTTCGTCTTTCACACCGTTGTTGTGGTATCTTACATTAGAATGATGAGATAATGTGATCTGTTGGGGCTTTTGTTGTCCGGTTTGTGGTGGCCTGGTTGGGTGGGAATACGAATGTTGCAGTGGTTGACTCTGTTGGTTTGTTTGAGTCGCCTGTTGCGATGGGGTCGTTTTCTTAGATGAAGTTTGAGCTGTGTTGTTGTTTGCCTCTTTGCTGTACTTTGGCTGTGGATTTACCTTTGGTCTCAACAAAGTGGCGCCAAATGTACCAAGACCCCGCACCATTTCACATAATTTGACATAACTAAAAGATTCAAATAAATCGTAGTCGTAGGCCGGGTTGGGCAATTTCCTGATTTGTTCCACGACAGCCTCCCGTTGATCTGAAAAGACCTGTACCACTGGTGGCACGGTACGTAACGACTGAGTCAAGACTTCTCTTGCCTCCTGCGACTCAAACTCATTGACTCTCCTCACAGACAGTTGAGACAGTGCTACAAAGGAACTTATGATGTATTTCACGTAGTACGTCTTATCCTTGATACCGTTATCTTTGAAGTTGGATGAGCTGGTGAAGTTGAAGGCCAAATTTCGAACAAAGACATCGGGCAGCATTGAAGGGTGGGTTCTATCGATGGGAGGATCGATCTTAACGTTCGGGGAGTTACGAAGCTCGGTGTTTGGAGGCTCGTTTTTACGGCGTAGCTCGTCAGAGGGCACTTCCTCGGAAAGTTCTACTAACAATTTTACTGCCTCGTCGCACATGAGCACTTTATAAAGAGTCTTTGAGATCAGCAACCTGTACCACGGGTTGATATACCTAGCCACACAGCTGATTTCCCCATACGGACCATTTTCGGAGATGATCAATGCGAAAATCCCCGCTGCCTTCACCAGCTTGATCAATTTTTGGAAGACCACATACTTATTTTCCAAGCCGTTCAATTGCACCGGGTCCTCGACGGCCTCCAGAATGCTGACAAACAGCTCCAGATACAACTCCAACTCTATATAGACGGCCAACAGCACAGGGAGGATCAACTCGATAGGATAATTCTGGGGCAACTTGATCATTTTCAATGGTTCGTTGGTGTAGATGGTGGAGTCCCAAGAGAAGTTCAACTCCCACGTCAACTCCTCCGGCAAACTTGCAATGATGGACTCCAAAATGTTCACCATCTGGATTCTGACCAGGGTGAAGTTGTGGCGCCGCAAGATGATGTCGGAGAGCAATATGGAAAGTCTACAAGTCACGATGAACATGGGTCTGCCGTCGATCTCCAGCGTTAATTTGCCGCTCTTGTCGATGGTTGGTATGGTGTCCAACAGGTTGTAGAGCATCTCCGAGGGCGACAACGGCGGAGGGTCTGGGAAAACTGGGTTCTTATTGCAGAGCGAGGAGATGATCTTGTCCCATACGTAGCATGACCATAGCACTCGCAAGAGATAGATGGCCTTGCTCTGGTCGGACAGGATACTGTAGTGCTCGAACAGATCGATGGACATTCTGCACCCAAAACTGTTCATCAAGATGGCGTGGCTCAACGAGCCGTGGATCATCACCTCGGTAATGGACGCATAGAGGCAGGCCTGAATGATGCTCGGGTTCGGCTTGGTGAACAAGGTCTGCGTGATGAGGCTCTTGGCAGTTTGGTAGATCATGGCGTTGTCGTCGGCCAAGCTTCTCATCCGCAGCTTTGCGCGCTCGTCCATTTCCGGCTTGTGGTTGGAGTGGCCGATGACGCCAGGTGCGATGATGGCACGGTAAAAGGCCAACGACAGTAGGCCCAATGTCTTGACCGCTTCTGGGGAGTCGACACCTACTAAGAGCTGGTTCTGCGTCTTGAAATTCTCTTGGAAGTTGGTCACCTGCTTGAGCATGGGGATCGACAAGTCGCTGAAGAACTTGTTTATGTAGTGCGGTCTGAAGAAGGGGAACGAGTGTGCTCCAGCGATGGCCCCGATAAGACTGTAGTCCCATATCACGCTCGGGTCCTGCGAGCCACTTGGCTCTGCGCAGCCCGGGTCCGGCGGGATGAACCGCTGCCTAATGGACTGCACCAACTGGATGGCCTGGTTGCTGGTGAAGGAGTTGGCAGGAGGGGCTCTGTAGAGCTCTCCGTCGAAGTAGTGGCTGAATCTGATGGTGTCGGAGATGTACGCAAACGGAGCGTGGGGCGCATTGTAATTCCATGGAGCGGGGCGCCGTATGTCGAGACCGTCCATCAACGTGGACAAGATCTGTATGTCGAACTCCAAGCCTTCGTCTGGGTCTCTTTTCCTCCTCTGGGTCTCTGAGCTGGAGTGATTCCATGAATTTGAGACATCTGAGCAGGTGGAATCCGGGGTGCGGTCATTCGGCGAGTTTTCGAGTTTTTCCAATTTATGTGATAACAATTCCACCTGTCTTTCAAGGTGTCTTACATACGATATGGATGCCGGTTTATCATAGACACATTTCTGCTTGGTTGTCTTACAACGTTGACAAAAAGGGTAAGCCCCGTTACACCTTGCCTAAAAAAAAGGGTGGGACTGTCAGTAAAAAAAAGCTTTTTCCACTTGATCATCTAAATATCTTACAACTTACCTTCTTCTTCCTACAATTGGAGCAAGTAAGCCTATGAAAATTCTTATCTTGAACAGAGTCCTCCGACATGGTGAACGAAGATATGAATGCAAAGTTGGATACAGCGTTTCATGCACAAAATAATCTAATATAGACGTTCTATACGTGATGGTTTTGAATATTGATTAGATATATTGATATATCTCCAAACGTGATAGCTGTCAAAGATTTAGTTGATTGCAAAACAGTTTTGCAAAAAAACCGTATCGATCAGCATAAATAGGTTTAACTAGAATCTGGCGTTAAAAGCGAAAGGAGAGGAAAAAAGAAAAAAAGAGAGAGGAAAGGGAAAAAAAAAAGAAAAAAAAGAAAAAAGACAAAGAAGAGGCACAGGAAAAAAAGAGGAAAAAAAAGAAATTTAATTGACAATAAAAAAGAAACGAAAAGTTAAATGTGATGATGTAGTTTTTGCTTTACTATTAGTAATGTTATGACCCGGATAATAAAGTTCAAAAGGTTTTGAGAAAGCGGGCTCCAGCAAGTTAAAAAGACTGACTTTCCATAATAAAAAAAAAAGAAGGAAACCTCTAATGGGTTTTTGTGTTATTCCTTGTATAGGCGATCTGTCAATCTAAGAGAAGGAAAAAAAAATTATTGGAACCCTTCATCATTAGTGAGTGCATTTTCTGATTCATTTCAATAGTCACCAAAACATGTCGAGTATTATTATTATTTGCATCGTAGAGTTATTTGGTTCGAAAGAAGCACATTGTAATAAATAAACTACTTCGCCGCTGGATTCATTAATCGACGTAAATGTCCAATCTGCCTTTCAATCTGGTAGCCCACATAATCTGCAAAAAAACAAAACTGTAAATCCTTTTTCTGCCTTTCTCTAGTCTTGCTAAAACTCTTTGGACAGATGTCACGCGCAAACCAAGTTAAGAAAAAAAAATTAAAGGCAAGACGTACATATCCAGATCGAAACCAACCTAGCGAATTCTACTATCATCAACCATATTATGGGCTTCATTTGGCTGTTATTGCGGTGATATTGTCTGTTCTATTGCAGTTTTATGTGACCATTCTTCTTTTTTGACCATTGCTGATAAGACCCCGGATAGTTCCACTCTTTGCGTATTTTTGTATCGGTTGAAAGAAGGGAAAAAAAATCTAGATCTAATCGATGTGCATGTAGAATTCACTCGCTGCACAATCGTTTCTGCTAAAAAAAAAAAAAAAGAATTAAGTTCAGAACCCTGATCGAGCAATCACTTATTGTCGGATATATAATAGAGAAGCTTTCATGCGATCACATGAATAAGTTCTACAGATTTAACAGCATTTGCATTATATAGCAATATTCGGTTTTAAAAAAATCATCAACTTCAACTCGACTTTTAGCATGGTGTAGATCTCGAATTTCTCCTCTTTATTAAATTTTGAAGGTGTATTCAAGCCCTTGTTGTTGATTTTCTTACCTGCGTTTCCGCCCTCTTTGCCTGCTATCTGAGTGAAAAACTAATTTGCAAACAACCGAGCAAAATAAATACCGAAAGAAAAAATAAAAACTTAAAAGATAAAAAAAAATTAAAAACAAAAAAAGAGTGGCTAGCATAAATTGTTATCTCTTGTCAAAAATCTGGATTCACTGAATGATGCTACCGCGGATAGTATCCTCGTTAGTTTCTGTGCTCTCGTTGTTACGGATTGAGAGGGATCCTCCGTTTTCTGGTGAACAACAAATTGGAGCCAAGTTACCTGATTTCAACGACCAATTGAGACCTTTAGAGTTTGGGCAAGTCAATTTCTTACATACGACCGATACTCATGCATGGTATTTGGGGCATTTGAATCAGAAGCAGTACTCTGCCGATTGGGGGGACTTGATTTCTTTCACACATCACATGAGAAAGATCGCGGAACTGCAGAACCAAGATCTCTTGGTGGTGGATACTGGCGATAAACACGATGGGAACGGTTTAAGCGATGTAACTGAATTGAATGGCAATTTGAGTTCTCAGATATTCGCCAAGTTGGATTATGATTTGCTCACCGTTGGGAACCACGAATTATATGTGCAAGACATCACGATCCATGAATTTGAAAACATCGTCCCCATATATGGAGACAGATATATCTGTACCAATGTCGAGTACATCTTTGAGAATGGATCCACGGTGCCATTTGGATCTACGCATAAACTTTTCCACACGCCTGTTCAAAATCTCAAGACTTTGGCGTTAGGAGTGCTCTTTGATTTCAATCTCAGACAGAATAAAGCCGCTAAAGTGACTCCGATCAAAGAGTTGGTCAAATTGGACTGGTTCCATGACTTATTGTCGTCACAAGAAAACTTGGATTTGATCGTGATCATCGGCCATCTTCCTGTGTCTCATTCATGGCTTGAATTCCAGCTCTTGCACGATACGATAAGATCCTATTTTCCAGACACTGCCATACAGTACTTTGGTGGCCACTCGCATATCAGAGATTTTGTCCAATTGGACGACAAAAGTTTTGGATTGCAAAGTGGCAGATACTGTGAAACGGTAGGTTGGCTCTCCATCCAGGACGTCCATGCTCCAAGTTTGCAAGTAGACCGTAAATATATCGATTTCAACCTCCATTCGTTCATACACCACTCCAATACCTCTTCGTCAGACGACTTCAACACGTTGCCTGGATTGAAGACGTCGCAGGAATTGAGTGAAATCGCCAATGAGTTGGACTTGAACAAGTTCTACGGAACTGTGCCTCGAAGTTTTTATCTCACGCTGTCTTCAATGGACTCTCCTAACAATTTGAACAAGTTTTTAGCCGATTTCATCTTGCCCTTGGTGGAGCCGGCTCCACAATTGCAACAACAAGGACTTGCCGACGCCAAAATCACCATAGTCAATACTGGGTCCATCAGATACGATCTTTACAAAGGTCCGTTCACGAGAAACACTAGATATATAGTGTCACCTTTCAAGAACAAATGGAAATTTATTCCATCGGTGCCTCGCCATATTGCATTGCAAATTCAAAGAATCTTGAACAACAGATCCTACATCCTCTCGGAGTTGGAATCGTTGCAAAAAGGTGAGATCTCAGAACTGTTTTTGTTGAAATTGCCCAGACGCGAGCTGTTCTACCACCATTCTGGAATTCAAACAGGTGACAACTACTTCACATTCAAATCGAAATCGTATGGATATGTGACGCACGACGATTTTGGATCTGATGGTGACGACACCTATCACCGAGCATTTCCCTTTTACAAAGAGCCAAATGTTATTCAGAGTTACACTGGCGATGCCAATGCCGAGTATATCGATGTGATCTTCTACGACTTCATCGAGCCACACGTCTTGTTCGCCTTGAAGGACTTGAACTTCAACGACCATCTGGAAAGTGTGTATTACAACGAGGACAGTGAGAACTACAATGTCGGGATCTTGTTGCAAAAATATGTACAAGAGAACTGGAATTAAATAAATAAATAGTTTATAAAAGATAATTGGATGAAGTTTTAATCAAAACTCAACGGTGTCTTCATCTTTCTCATAAGTTGTAACCCCATTTTCTATAATGTTTTCGATATCTGCAATCTCCTTGACGGCCTCCACAGTCAAATTCACATTCGAAGTCTTGCCAACGGCAATGTCGTCTTCGATTCTGATGCCGATGTTTCTGAACCATTTAGGATACTTGGAAGAATCTGGGACGTAGACTCCCGGCTCCACGGTGATCACTTGGCCCAGTTGCAACGTGCGGTGTCTCGACAAGTTCGGGGTGTCGTGGACGTCCAACCCTAGATTGTGGCCTATATAATGTGGATACAAAGTGGAACACTCGTAGTCGGACAAGCCGTCGAACCCGATATTACGCAAGTTTTTAGTCATACGGGTCACGGAGAAATTGTGGAGATTCTGCAAAGAGATGGAGCTGGACTCGGTGAGGATCTCGATACAGGCTTTCTGCACGTCCAACACCAGTTCGTACAAATCTCTTTGCAGATCGGTGAACTTGTCTTTCAAGGGAGACCAAGTTCTCGAGATGTCGATCTTGTAACCACCGTACTCTGCGGCACTATCGACCAAGACCAATTCGCCCTTGTGGAAGACGTCGTCGTTCCGGGTGTAATGGATATGCAAGGCGTTGGAACCACCTGCAACTACGGGAATATACGCATGGCCATCGCAGCCACTGTTGATGTACTGGTATTGCAAGAACAGATCCAAGGTTCGCTCGTTCTGGAACTCTCTGGCAATGGCTTTGTTGTAGGCCCTGCCAGACTTCTGGCCGATCTTTCTCATCAATTGGAGCTCCGCATCCGATTTGATGGCTCTCATCTCGGTCAAATAGGCAGCCAAGGGCTTGACTCTTTTCTTGGAATCGAACACGACATTCTCCAAGTTTGAGATGGAGCTCGATGAAGGTGTTGAGAAGAAGCCGGAGTTCTTCTTAGACAAGGAGTCATAGTAGATAACGTGGTTTCTGTCGAATATCTTGTGCAATTGAGTGACCAATTCTCTGTGGTTGTCGCTGGAATACAGCTCGTCCATGTTGAAGATCTCCTTCAGACCGTCTACACCGGTTCTATGGCCGTCCCATTGCTCGGCACTGAAGCTTTTAGGAGGCACGAACATGTGCGAGACCATCTCGCCCAAATCAGACGACGGTTTCTCGAGCACCAAGATGGAATCGGGCTCGTTCCATCCTGTCAAGTAGTACAAATCGGTGTTCTGGTGGAATTTGTAGAAAACTGCCCCCGACAGGTACTTCACCTCGTTCCCCGATATCACCACACAGCTACGGGCAGGTATTCTGGACATCAACTCCACACGTCTCTGGTAATATTCGAGTGCCGTGATTCCTGGCGTGAGCTCTCCAGGTTTGATTAGGGCAGGTCTCGTCTCGAACAAGGGCTGCCCCGAGGTGAAGGGTGGGCTCGTTCTTGGTGCCAACACGGCCGGATGCAATTTCGAGCTTGCTGACGAGGCAAACCGTCTGAAAATCAACATGGTGTCTGAATCTTGTTGCCTCCTTTCTTATCTTCTAAGGTATTTGTGGGTTTTTTGAAAAAAGGAAAAGCTTCAAAATTTTTTTTTGGGGGGTTTGGTGTAATGATTTTTTCCAGAGAGAAGGAAGTGAAAAAAAAACGAAAAATTGTTAAATTTTTCAAAAAAAGAAAAAAGTTGTTGAAAGATTGAAATATATTCGGGACTGGATTGTTGTTAGTAGCGTGCCGACCATAATCCATAGCAAGATGTCTGCGAAACAAGCGGTAGCAACGATATCGAAGTATGCCTCGCCGTCGAAGGAAAGGCTTCTCCAAGTACAGAAATTGCAATGCGAGATATTCCAAAGAACGTTCAACCCAACTGGAGAGAGAACCGGATCCAAAATATTAAATCTGAGATTGAAGGGACCTCTGATATCGAACTATTACGGTAATCCGGACTTCCCTAAGTTCCATGACTTGAACAGAATCGCCAAGAAACACTACGACATGGAATTAATCGATGAGGATCTCGAGTTCAGAGCTGAGATGATACTGTCCAGAAAGAAGAGAGGAAAATCTCTGCCTAAGAAGATCAGAGAAAAGAAACTGGATGACGGTAAGAAGAAGAAGAAATGAAATGGGAGTTTTTATGACATTGGCAACACATCTTGTAGATAAAAGTATATATGTTTGAGAACCTTTTCTTATTATTATTATTCTAATAATTATACAAAATTTAATAATATTATATTGAGGTTTATGAATATGAATGTATATATAATAACAATTGGACAAATCTATAAATGGTTCATGTGTTTAATATCCTACTCTTTGGAGCAGTCTCTTCCGAAGATACCAACCTTGGCCCAGTCCAAAACGACAAGACATTTGTTTCTGACACTCAAACACATGGCAACGTAGGCTGTTCTCCAGAACAAGAAGGTCAAAGAACCACCGGTGGAGATGTTCTTCCAGTCTCCCCAGACCAAGTCGGCAACGGCTCTTTCACTACCGATATAAGCCAAGGCACCAGTGTGGTTGTATTTGAACTCGGCCAATCCGGACTTCAGCTTGTTGACTCTTCTTTGCAAAGTGTCAATGACGGTGGTGTCGGTGGTTTCGTTGATTTGGTACTCCAAGTTCTCAACCTTGGCGAAGTCTTTGAACAAAGAGGCCAAGTAGATACCCTGTTGGTGGGCAACTTGGGCAGTTGGGGCGTTCTTGGTGAAGGTACAGTCTCCAAGGGCGAAAACGTCTGAGGTGCCTTCAACTTTCAAGAATCCATCGACAAGCAAACCTCTTCTGGCGTTCTTTTGTTCTTCAACCTTGGTGGTGAACTTCTTGACGATGTCTCTTGGTCCGTTACCTGTGGCCCAAACCAAGACACCGTATGGCAAGGTGATCAAGTTTTGTTCCCCATTTGGCAATTTCTCGGCAGCGTAGACATTACGTTCGTCAACCTTTTTAACCATGGTGTTGACTTTCAAGTCAATGTTGATTCTCTTGAAGACGTATTCGGAGTACAGGATCAATTTCTTGTTGAACATGTTCAAGATGTTTGGCAAGGCCTCGATCAATTGCACCTTGACCTCGTTTTCAATGCCTGGGAACCATTTCTTCAAGTCTTGGTCGACGTAGTCCTTGATTTCAGCAGCCAATTCGACACCGGTTGGACCACCTCCAATGACAGTGAAGGTCAACAATCTCTTACGTTCTTCGGAATCCTTTGGCAATAATTGGGCCAGCTCAATGTTGTGCATCAATTTGGTTCTAACTTCAATCAGGTCGGAGGCCTCTTTCAAGAAAGAGGCGTTTTCGTAGACACCTGGGGTACCGAAGGTGTTTGGTTGGGCACCAACACCGATAACAAGGTAGTCATAGTCAATTTGGGAAACAATGTCTTCCTTGGTCAGGACGCCAGGGTTGACAGTTTGGGAAACGTGCTTGATGGTGATCTTCTTGGCCTTTGGATCGATATCGGTGGCTTCAGCCTCTAAGTATTTGACTTCAGCAGGAGTTTGCTTGGCAATGGCTCTAATTGGGTCGACAATACTCTTCAAGTCAATGGTGTTGGTTGGAACAGATGGCAATAATGGGGTGAAAAGGAAGTAGTTTCTTGGGGAAATGACAACAACGTTGTACAAGGAGGTGTCGAGTTCTTTCAACATGGAAACGGCACCCCAACCGGTACCCAAGATGACCAAGGTCTTCTTCTTGGAGCCAACCTCTGTCAAGTTGGTTTGAGGTTGTTGTGGGGCAGGGTTCATCTCGGTGTAGATGGAGTAACCCAAGTATCCGGTTCCGACCAAACCGGCAACCAAGGTACCTCTCCACAAGTTCTTTCCGAAAGTCTTGAAACTGAAACCCTTCTTCTTCTGTGGAGCAGAAGGAGTAACAGGGGTTACTGGCTCTTTGTTCAAGAGTCTAGCTGAAGTTTGCAAGAATCTTCTGCTAGAGGTAGCGGCGACGGATTGTTTAGTTACAGCGGTTCTGAACATGGTTGAAATAAAACACGCGCCTCGGATATAATCAAGTTTTGGTCCCAACAATATCACTGGTTCTATACAAAGGATAGAAGAAAAGTGAGAAATCGATTTCAAAGAAATATCCCGCTATTATATTAGATGACTAAGGGGCAGAGAGAAAAAATTTTATTTTTTTTTTTTTTTGTTTTTCACGGAAAATTACAACTTTTGGTTAATGTGCCACATACAGAAACAGCTGAAGTCCGAACACCGATAAAGTTTGAAACTATTTCGCGTGTCTACAACGGTGAAGAAGATCCGTTAAAAGACGCGGAATACAGCCTTTTAAGGGTAGATGGTTAAATCGTCAGAGAAGGAAAAAACTCCAGTTTTACTCCATTCACACCAATTGTCATTTACACCCATTATTACACTCCGGATAAGCCAATCGAATTGATTCCATTTTAACTGTAGACTATTTACTCAATTTCCATTGCTTGGAAAATAGCCTATAGTGGTACATACCTTTTTCCTTCTTTTTTTTTTGACACTCAATCCAGTGACAAGCTCAGTCCAAACACCCCCACTCTTCAACCAATGATAAATTTCAATCAAACTGAGTCTTTTTTTTCTGAACTTTTGCATGCGTTTCTTCATTTTCCATCAGTTGATGCGTTTTTTTTTTTTAATTTTTTCCTTACTTCTGCCCCTCTTCTTCAAAGATAAGAAGTGCTTAACCAATTTAACCCTCTTCGCCGTTACTGATGGAAAAATTCCCAAATAGCCTCTTGCCTTTTTGACGCAATTGGCGCACCTTACGGAAGTGAATATTTATAAATATATAAGTGTATGTATGCGTCCTAGTGATGCTGGGGTTTATGGTGGTGGGAACGTTGAATTGAACTCGTTGATCTTCTCATTGTTGCTGGTGATTTGCAAGTACAACTCGTTCAACGAGTTGATGAGTTGAACTTTCTTATCCGTCTTAGAATCCGCCATAATCTCAAATATCTTGTCCTCCTCATTATACGAGATGGGCATTTGTAAAAAAGTTATCATTTTTCTTGTCTCAAATAGCACTACTTCTGCATTTACTCCTACCAATTCACTCAATTTGTGCAATGGGATCCTTGACATTGTGGACAAAATCAAGATATATTGCTTCTGTCGAAGATATACCTGTATCTTACTGTGGTTTTGTAACATGTGGAATCTGGTTCTTGTCAACAATAGGTCAACTATGCTGTTGACTTGAACAAATGAACAATCACAAATCTTGTGGATCAACTTCACCAAGATCCCACTGTCCTTGTACAATTGCAAAAAATTGATAAACTTCTCCAATTTCAAAAGCTCTCGCAACTCTCTAATCGGCTTCACAATGATCAAAGAAATCGTTATTATAACAATCAATTCGTCTTTAGTAACGATATTTTCCTGTAAATTCTTCAAACTCTCTAGCGCATCGATCCCATTGATAGGCTTGGACTCTATCAATAGATTCCAAAACTCAATTGACAAGTTATCAAACTCGTTCAATTTGAAATAGATATACAACCGCATGAAGAGGCAATTCCAATAATGGTATATCTCCTTGTCAACCAATCTATTCAATGACTTGGACGATTCCTCCGAACCTCTCTCGTGTCTCGAGAACGCGCCCGCTCCTTCGCAATCACCTATATATTCGTTCAACACTACACGATCTTGGTAATCACCTACATCTACGTCTACGTCTACATCGTCAACGTCTATATCTACACCTTCGTCGTCTTCGACGTCTTCGTCATCGTCGTCGTCTTCACCTTCTTCGTCATCGTCATCACTCGAAGAGAACGAGCTTTGTGATAAGGAAAAACCTTCACCGTGGTTTTGTTCATGGCCTTGTTTCCTTCCTTTCAGGTTCCTCGAATTCTTTCTGAACAAGTTCCCACGGTTTTTCTTCTTCTTTGTCTTATTCAACCTGTTGATGAAGTTCCAAAATTGATTGAATTTCTTGTCCATATGTCCGAACAACAGTTCATAGTTCTGCTTGTAACAGTACAAGATCATTTTCACACTCAAGTCCTGACAATTGAAGAATTTGTTGTATTTGTTCATCTTAGATTCCAATGGAATATATGAATTGATCAGCAAGGTGATCTCATCTGAGATCAAATATCTTATCATTCGTTCATGTTGTAAATTTCTCATTTCCAAATACTGTGACAACGACGGTTTCCCAATTTGATACAATTCTTTTAACTTCTTCGATACTATCTTCAATCGTTCCTCATTATTCAATTTAGTTGTTGAATTTATCGTTATTGAACTATTATTAGGGTCCACATAGTAATAATCATTACCGGTTATGATCCCACTTATATCTTCTCCATTTGCTAGTCTCCTCTGTATGGTTATGGGATCACTCAATTGAATCATTGTCCTATAATTGATGGCCTACAGGTTCTCGTACCCTTACTGATGACTTCCATCAAAGCAAGATCATTTAATTTGCACTGTCTATTTTTTTGTACGGGAAAATTGGGGCTGTATGAATGAGTTTAATTCAAGGAAGAAAAACGGGTCAAGGTGTGAGAGTTTGATGGGTTGGTATAAGGAAAGAGCAAAACATCGAAACTATGACCGAAAATACAAGCCTACAAACCGCAAAGTCATCTTGATGCTTTGGAGATATAAGAATCAAAAAAAAAAAATCAAAAAAAATAACTCCGAAACGGGGAATTGAACCCCGATTGTCGCGATGAGAACGCGAAGTGATAGCCATTACACTATTTCGGATGATTTATATCTTAGCTAGATTTTGTTTGATATACATTCTGATTTTGATTTCCGAATTGGGAAAACACAGCAAATTATCACTGAACCGAAAAAATTAGAAAATGGTTGAAATCTGATGATTTCTCATTTTTGAATCAAAGTCAAACTTCCTGTGCTTTACTGAAGTTTGTACCCTGAAACTCTTTCAGTCTTAGTTGGTTAGCTTCAGAAACTGCAATGCATCGAGATATATTACCATATTTTTCAAGCAAAATTATATTTTATATATTTTAAAAATTATCATTACTGGAAGAATGGTTGAGTGCTTCAAAAGCTAATGGTTATTGCTTGATATTATTATAAATTCAAAGATTTCTGAAGCTCTGCCGCAACAGAAGCAAAGCTTGACACCATAGAAAAAGCTGATTTAGTCTTACCTATTTTATAATTGGCAAAGTCTAAAATTATGTGTTCCTTTCTATGATCAGCAAAATATGGAAAGACTGGTAGAAGATAGAATATATAAATTTATTGACTGAATTAATAATTTACTGACTCTCATCACTGGCGTCCCAATTGAAAAGAAACACTCTGGTATCAACTGGTGTTTTTTTTCACAACAAGTAACACTGAGAAAACAATTGCAATTGTACCAGTTATTTCAGTAGGAACGAACAGACGAGTAACTGATTGTTGAAATGCTTTCAAAACTGGCTTTTGAAGAGATTTTTCAAGTCCGTCCCTAACATAATGACTATCCTTTAATAATTCAGCTAATAATGATTTTGAACCATCAGTTCCTTTCAAAGCCATTTTTAAATTATGAGAAAGTTGTTTCTTGTAAAATGAAAGTGATATGGATACACTGAGACATTGTCCAACGGCTCGAAGCAAATAATTCATACTTGACAGAGCAGCTTGGCCTTCCTTACCAACAAGTGCAATTGCTAATACCAATAAGGCTACCAATTGCGTACCAGTACCGAAACCATTCAAAGTTAATCCCAAAAGAATGAAGAATTTCCAGAAGATCCCACCGTTAGCATCAACAGGGGTGACTACAGTCTCAATTTGAATTATGAGAACCCCGATAACCCCCAATACTGTTGATAGCACCACTAATCTTCCTGCTTTCTGTCTAATTATTTGATTCTTGACATTTTCATCTTCCGAAGAGATAACACGAAGATAGGATCCAGCGTATAATGAGCCGAACAGAACTGGCCCAACTTGGAATATAATGAATAATCCTGCAGTTGAAGCCGAAAGTCCTTGCACTATTTCTAAATATAAGGGAACGAGAAACAAACTTGAGTAATAAGTGGACATCCCTAAACTAGCAGTCAGCAGAGTCACTCCTAAAATGCCCTTGAAAAGATGTGGAGGGATCACTGGTTCCTTTGCTACTTTAACTTCTACGTATATAAAACTGCAAAGTCCAACTAGACACAAGACCACAAGGGCATTGGATCTTACATCAAGAGATAACAAGAATAACAACGACGATGTAGCCACGATCAAGCAAAAAGAGCCCAAGAAATCTATTCTTGCCAAATTGGACCGAGTGACACCACCCAGAGTCTTACTCTTGATATTAACATGTTTCGAAGCCAAGACCATACAGATAAGAGTCATCGGAGCCTGAGCTGCAAACATCCATCTCCAGCCTATAGTCTGCAAACAGAGACCCCCAATTGGACCACCTAAAGATTGGGCTGTCCCATATACCAAGTTGGCATATCCTTGGAACATACCACGTTCTTCCAATGGTACAATATCACTTACGATAATACTGGACAACGAAGACAATCCACCCCCACCGATTCCTGCAATAGCTCTGGAGATTGCAAATTGCGGCAAACTTTGACTCATCGAGCACAATACACAACCTAGGGCAAACCAGAACTGGGCGAACAAGAGACATTGCTTTCTGCCAATGATATCAGAGGTCTTTCCATATAGTGGCTGAAAAGCTGTATTGGTAAGCAAGTAGGAAGCAGCTATCCAAGTTACATTATCACTGTCTTTGAATTCCGACAGTATACCAGACATTGTACTTGCAACGACAGTGGAATCCAACAGAGATAGGAAAGAGCCGACCCACAACGAAAAGATGATGTTTTTGACATCATATTGATGCGGTTCTTCAGTATTTTCAACTATCAAGGTTGGACTCTTTGTGCTAGCACTTGATTCGATGTCCTGTTGAAATGTGACAGAACTATTATCATCTGCTATCAAGGGAGTTGACTCCCGTGAGGTTTCAGCTAGAGACATTTTCAAAGGTTCCTTGAATTGACCAGAAAGGCTGTTTTTACAACAAGGTTGAAATACAAGAAGATTTCACCGATCTTAAATACTTTCGAGACAATGGGTTGGAGATTGAAATTTTTTCTTTTTGGCCGATGTCCGATAACATCATATATGCCACAATGAATTGATAAGCCATGGACAAGGGCAAAGGAAAAAGTTGAAGATAAAAAGCGATCTAATTTACAAAAAGAGGGTATTTAGTGGAAAGGAGCTGGTGGTGTTGTATATGAGAAAAGAAAATAGAGATTTCAATTTAGAGTCCATTAATTGAGTACCAATTCAATTGAGAAATCTATCAATCCATATAGAAGAATGTGCATAATAATGCACTAGTAACTTAATTAATTATTGGATGATCCCGTCTAACGATCTCTACAAAATGTCCTCTACAATGATCTAAAACTCAAACATAGTGCTTTCGTTTATTCATCAGATGTTATCCTCTTTCACAGAACCTTATAAAGATTTCCACCCGTGACTTGGGCCTGAACAAAGATCAAGTACAAAAAAGTATCCCCACACAATTAAAAAAAGGAGGGACATTTTTCAGAGGAAAAAATCCTATTCATGTAAAAAAAAAAAACACACACATACAACGTCTTCAAAAAATAAAAAAGCATCACGATGGATCTTGAATGGATAAGAATCTTTGCAACTTAAGAGTTGGAGTCTCAGCCATTGATATTGAATAGATTCAAATTTATTTCTTGTCCAAGGAGTTGATTTCTCCTTCTATTTTACTCAAGTTTTCCTTTTGTTGCTTCAATTGTTCTCTCAACTTCAGCAATTGCTCCTTTTCGTGCTTCTTGATGTACAAGTTTTCTTGAGCCTTTTCACGTTCCTATAATTCATGAATTTATCTAGTTAGTATATGAACTGCACACACAGTGGCAACGATTATTCAACAACTGTACATACACCGAAAGCATCGGTACCGGATGGTCCATCAGCGTAAGCTCTGACGGAGGTGAAACGGTTGGTTCTGGCAATTGAGACGACAGCACGTCTGGAGATGATGGATGACAACATTGTATGAATATTAATATTAATTAGGTTTCTGGAAGGTTAACTAATCGATTATCAATTGGGTTTATTATTTTTTATTAATTGAAAAGAAAAAACTCAAAGGAAAAAAAAAGTTGAATTTGGAATTAAAAAACCATGAAAATGAACCGATTTTAATTGGCAATGCAAGTGATTGATTGCCAGTGCACTACTTAAAAGAGTAGAGAAGAGTGAAAATTAAGTATGCATCTCAGTATGGAGTTTTTTTTTTTTTTATAATGAAGTAAAATTTTATGTCAAGAGAAGTAACAAGATCAGAAGAAGGTGGGAAGCAGTTGAATAACTACGGGAATGTCTTTAGTGAAAAGACAGAAGACCACGGACCAGCTCCAGATATCGCGGCAATCTGGTGAAAACAATGGAAATGGAATCCACGGTTCGTTGAAAGATGGAATTGTGTTAGAGTCCAATCTTGGGGGATCGATACTATCGGGAGGATTCGATCCTAGTGGCTCTATTATTGCCACCGCGGGGACAGACAGAGCAATAAACTTGTGGTCATACGGCTCATTTGAAAATTTCGCAACTATTCCCGGTCATAAGAGTGCCATCACATCGTTGGCTTGGTCCAAGAGAGACGACTCAGTCATTTTCACGTCCAGCGCTGACAGGACAATAGGCATCTGGGATTTGCAGACTGGTAAGAGATTGAGGAATTTCAAAGGCCACAAATTGGTGGCGAACCAATTGGTCTCGGTAAATGAGTATTTGGTCAGTTGTGGTGATGACGGTTTGTTGCTATTGTGGGATCCAAGAGAGAAATCCCACGTCAAAGAGTTCAAGACCGAGTATCCATTGCTCACATGTGTGGGAAACAATAACGCTACAACAGTATATACCTCGGGAATAGATCCCACCGTGTACGCATTGGAATTGTCCAATTTTGACACTCCTATTTGGACTGCCGAGTCTCATAAAGACACTGTCACCTCGTTGAGCATATCGGAAGACGACCTGACATTGATCTCCAGATCTCAAGACGGCACCATAAGGTCGTACAACTCCAAGTCTTTTGTGCAAAACAGCAGGTCGAGAGCTCTTCCAGGTGTCTACGATGGCTCGATTGCCCAATACGACAATCTTATAAGGTGTAAAATAAGTAACAGATATATAATAAGTGGAGGTGATGACAAGCACCTCACGGTGTGGGACGTGGCGACAAGAAAATTGGTTAGAAAGTTGGCTGGCAGCAGTGGCAGCGTTTTGGATGTGGACTTCCATCCTCAAGATGCCAACATCGTATTAAGCACCTCGAGTGATGGAACTTGTATAGTTAGATCTTTATAAGAGAGTATTTGTACATTATAGTGTGTTATATCGTTAGTCATTAATTAAGTAGTATTAGGTGAATCTCACGGATTTAGAAAGTCTTTCTCGTCTCAATCGTTGAGTTAGACTCCTGGTGTCGCCAGGTGCCTTTTCGACATCAATTTCAGAATCGGCGAAATCACCATCACCATCCAATTTCACCAGCCTCTTTATTTGGAAATGCTCATTCTGTTTCAGCATATTGGCATTGGAAAATAGCGGAACATCCCAACTCCTCATATGCCCCATTTTCATCCCAACAGCTTCAAGCAAAGTACCAGCAGCATTGTCCGCTTCGTCCAAATTGTCCAGAACAGTTCCTAGACTTGGATCATCTGAAGTTGCTGGGGCTTCGAATTTACGAATCTCATCGTCGCCGTTGTCTTGGCCCATACTTAAGAAAATATGTCGCAAGACAAACTCTTGCATCCCCGTATCATCGATCAAAGTGCTTGCCTCAACATCCTTTTCAGGCTTCTTATCATCATCCAACCTTTTCTTGAACATCTCTTCCTCTATAGTGTCTTTCAATATTACTGTCTCTACATAAACTTCGTTGGTCTGCCCTATCCTGTGGGCTCTCTTGATCGCCTGAGCTTCGAGCGATTTTTTCCAGACAGGATTGATGAAGTAGACCCTTGTTGCACTTATGATGGTCAATCCATGAGCTGCCAACTTCAAGTCCATGATCAACGTTATCCCACTCTTGGAATGAGTACTGAATTTAGAAAGATTTTCCAACCTTTGACTCAATTTGATGAAGGTAGCATACATCAAGTAGTTTACACCGATCAAGTCTAGTAATTCAGTTAGATAGTAGGCACTTTCTTCGAATTCGAAGAAAACTATTGACTTGACACCTGAAAGTTGATGTTCTAGCAATCTACTGGCTAAATATGACAACTTCAGCGACAGAGATCCCAAGATTTTCAGCTTCCGAATGTTTCTTATCAAAGTTGTGTCCTTCTCACTGTCAATCAAACCACCATTGGACGTCTTGATCCCCCCGTTAGAGCTCTGCATTAGTTGTCGTGGCGAGGTCTTGTCAATGTTGGAAGTGGAAATTTTCATCAGCTTTCTCTTTGGAGTCTGAGGAACATCAGACACCTCACCGGTCCCAGTATCGTCGGCTTTTCGTTTCTTCCCATCATCTTTTACCCCACGAAACACTACAGCCGGTGCCAATGCCTCAGAAACACTGAAAGCATCGATCACCTGTCCATCTCTATTCTTCACCCTTTGGATGTTCTTCTTCTCGGTGTCTTTCCAATAATTTTTCCAAAACGGCTTTGTGTACTCATCTAGCTTCAAACTCAATTTGGGAATATCACTGGTGAATCGGTTCTTGTAGAAAAAGGCCTGAACAGCACTCAATTGCGGTGCTCCATATGTACTTATTTCACTGTTAACCACACCAGTGGACAAAGTTCTGATGAAGGGTGTCGGTAAATCCTTTATGAAGTAGTTCATCTCATGGATTGCACTCAGAGTCCTCCAACGCTCATTAGAAAGTGCCATTTTGGCCCAGAATATAGAAGAATCGAGAAGATTTGTGTCGGCTGCATTGTAGTAGGGATCCCCATTCACATGTTTCTTCTTTTTGGCGTTCCCACATATCGAAATCAACGTCTCAATATCGTTTATCGTGAATCCAGTCCAATAAAATGTCAGTTTCTGTAAGTTCGTTACTAATCTACGTAGTTCCGATCTGTTCGAAGGATGAAACATGTAATCTTGATCGGTTCTCTCTGAAGTGACAGCATTTGTCAGTAAAACCGCAGTGAAAAGGTTCAAAGAGATCTTGTCGTGGAAGGAGGGAGTCAAAAAGACAGTCTTGTGGTGTAAGGGAGGCAACGATATGTCATCTTCTATATCTTTTAGTTCATGGCGGACCAATAATGAGGTTAGGATTTTTTGTAGTTGTAAATCTGATCCAAACAATTCTTGTGTGAAAGGCTTGACAATCTGTTTGTTCCATAATTTGAAATCTCTATGCCAAGGATCCATTTGAAAGAAAGAACTGATGATCACACCCAACTTATTCAAGTCTTGATTCACATCAAACTTTCTCTTGACTACGTAATTTTTCTTTTTAACTTTCCTATCCAGATCAGTAGCAACCTCCATGTCATCTTCTACTTCTTCATTCATATGCAATCTTGTCAAACCAGCAGTGGGCGTCCCACTGATGGCCCATTTACGCTCTACTGAAAGGTTTCTAATCATAAACACCACTCTGGATATTTTACTATTCATACTATGACCTTCGTCGATGATCAATCTCTTCCAATAGATATACTTCAATGGAGAATCGGATACCTCTGCTTGCTTTGCAAATACAGAATTGGAAATGATTACGATA
Source organism: Nakazawaea ambrosiae (assembly GCA_024271865.1). NCBI lineage: Eukaryota > Fungi > Ascomycota > Pichiomycetes > Alaninales > Pachysolenaceae > Nakazawaea > Nakazawaea ambrosiae. The sequence goes on from JANBXG010000001.1 coordinate 334,354, forward strand.
TCATACTTGATCAACTCTTTACTATCTGGAATGTTTGAATTGTAATCGTTTAGTTTTAGAATCTTCAAGAACCCGTCTTTGAGGTGTTTCTTAATCTCAAGCAACCATTGGTGAAACAAGTTATCGGGAGTTATGACAATGGTTGTGTTACAAAGGTACCTCGTTCTATCTTTCAAGTTACTGTCATCCACTATCTCTACTTGGGAAGAGATCCGATTAGATTTTCTCCGAAATGGATCTTCAGAGACCGGGATTACAAAAGAACCTGGATTTTCTTCTAACAGTTTCAAACATGACTGGGACAAGTGCTGTTGATACGGTTTCCATACAACAGATTCCTCGTTCAACTTCCTTATACAAAGCTGCATCAATGTGGGTATTTTTGTACCAAGAGTTGGTTGGGGCTTTTGTTGAAGCTTGTAATCATGAGGGATCTGTGAGATCTCATATTTCGAACAGCATATCAAGGACAAACATATCAAGGTCTTACCGAGACCCATGTTTTCCAGAAGAATGCCCCCCCTTGGGGTGATGAAGATATCCGGAGTCAAGTGGAATCTCAAAGTGGTGATATCCAAATAATAATGATCTCTCTTGATAAAAGAGGTCATTATCTGTGGATAAAACTCTTTCTCCAACATTTTGGCCACAGACTGCTTCTGATAGGGGTACAATTCCGATTTCAAACCGTCGATCTCGTTGTTCAAGATATCCAGGATCAACAGTTTCTGTTCTTCGTTGATGTTGGAGGAGTTCAAATCAAAAGTAGGCGATTTTACACTATTATACAAGTTTAATAACTTGGATTCCAAGTCCCTCTCCAGCAATTGGTCTTTGAAATCTTTGAAGGGCTGCTTGCCAATAAATCTCTTGACGTGGAAATTGAAGATCTGATAGTTTGGAGTGCCCAAAAAGTCCGAGCCGATGATTTTGGAGTCGAAAGAAGTGTATCTGGTAGTAAGACAATCAAACAAGATCAATTCTTTACCTTTTGAATGGCCGAGCCATGAAGCCGGGTCATAGTCTAGTACCATCAACAAGTTCATCATGATCTTCTTGTAGTTTCTCTCATGCCAGGAGAGCTGTTTGCCTCGGCGATATAGAGATCGATATTCGTTTAAGTATTTCAGACCTTCGATGTCATAGGGCACCACATAGACCCTTACACATACGAGATCTGGGGCGATCACTCGATGTGTCATCTTGATATGGGCCCTATCAGCAAGATATCTTAAGTTGACGACAATTGTACTAAGACTGGATTCCACATGTTCTAGAGATATCAACACCGGGTTGTCTCCATAAGGGAGGTCCACCCATGACCATCCATCTGGCGCTACAGCGGCTTTACTCAATGAGATGGGTATATTTGTGAGATAGAGAGTACCAAGGGGTAGTAGCCGTGCTAGATCATTGGTGATGGACGACACCTCTTGGAACAATCTCCAAGGCTCGGTGCTATGATCCATTGCTATAGTACAAGTTTGTGCCAGTGCCAAATCTGCAATCCTGATATCTCTTCAGCGATGAGCTCTTAAGGTGAAGAAAAAGTAAAAGTCAAAAAAAAAAATCAAGGATTAAGGCACGACTGGTGATTCTGAAGATAAGAAATAAGGGATGAAAAGAGATAAGAGACTTGGAGAAATAAGGAGAAGGTGAAGATTTGATCAAATTGGGAGAAGGTGAAAAATAAAGGAACAAGATTTTCAATGAGATAATTAAGTGAATAGAATCAACTTAAAATAATTAACTTAAAATAATTAATTCATAACGACTAATTCGAGATTAATTGAGATAGATTAATTTAAGATAACTAAAAAGATTAATTCAGAATAATTATTCCATTATGACTGATTTAAGACGACTGATATAACACCAGTATTTCATTAAAATTAATTTATTATCATCAATTTTGAATTCGTATTATAATTAACTTAAGACGATTAATCATAATAACCAACTCAAACTCAAGAGCATTGCTACTATAGACATCATCTAACCACTCAAGTTTAAGAGATAAATAAACTGTTTGTTATAATAGTATATAATTGATCTACTTGAATAAGAAAATATCACAAATACCAAAGCATGGTAAAGAAACGAAGTACATACAACGAAGGAATAACCAAAGTAAACCTTTCGTGATCTATATTATAATTTTTTTTTTTCAGAATTTAAGGTTTAGGAATTTTTCACTTAAGCTTCTGTTTTTTGTCTTTTGGCTTCAGATTCTTCTTCGATATCTGGGACGTCATTCAGAGCAGCTGGGGCCAACAGAGGAGTACCAATGTCGGCGTGGAAGTCCTTGATGATGGAGTCGACATCGTCAATGTTCAATTGTCTGATGTCACCCATCTGTTTGATCTTGGCAGTGACCTCTTTACATTGCAGATCGGTCAAGTGCAAGTTCAATTGGTCAACTCTGGATTTGATGGCGTTCCAACCGGTCAATCTGTTGGCAAAGTGGATGTATCTGGTCAAACCGAAATCACTTGGGTTCAAGATCTCGTAGGTGGATGGGTTGGCCAAGATGGCTTTGGCGTGGATACCGGCCTTGTGGGTGAAGGCACAGAATCCAGTGATTGGGTTGTTGAAAGGAACATTGACTTGCACCAGCTCAGCGACCAAGTTTTCCAAATCTCTCAACTTGTGTAATTTATATTTGGACAAGACATAATCTCTGTCGGCAGCTATCATTCTAGCCATCAAACCACCCAATGGAGTGATACCGTTTCTTTCACCAATACCCAAAACGGAGACATCGATCAATTTGGCACCGGCTTCCAAGGCAGTGTAGGCATTGGCAATGGCACACCCGGTATCGTTGTGGAAATGACATTCAATGTCACAGTGGACAACAGAGTTCAAAGTCTTGACCAATTCGTACACTTGTCTTGGGTTGGCACATCCAACGGTGTCGGCAATACCCACTCTGTTGACACCGATCTTGTCAACGGTCTTGTAAATATTCAATAAATCAACGATATCGGATCTGAAGGAGTCTTCTGAGGAGAATCTGATTTCGATACCTTTGGATTTGACAAACTCGATCACTTCGACGGCACTTTGAGCTATATAGTTCATGTCTTTACCATGGGAATATTGTCTCAAGAATTGAGAAGTACCAATGACGACATCGACACCATCGACACCAGTTTCAACGGCAACTTTAGCATCATCCATGTGACATCTGATGTGGGTCAAGATCTTGGCTTTCAAGCCCAATTTACAAATGGCTTCACAGTCCAGTCTGGATTGTTCAGAGGCCACTGGCGAGGTCAATTCGATATAATCAACACCAAAGTCATCCAACAGCTTGGCGATCTCGATCTTCTTTTCGGTGGAGAAGAAGGCATTTGCAAATTGTTCACCTTCTCTCAAGGTGGACTCGATTAATTGAAAGTTGTTGACATTTGACAAAAAATCAGCTGGATTTGGTCCGTATGGGTTTCTTTGTAAAGGTCTTCTGTCTTCTGAGACTTTTTGGAAAGTGGAATCTAGAGATGAAATTTTTTTGTTAGCAAGATAAGATCAAATTTTGAAGTATCGGGTGCCTGCTTATCAGCAGCTCCATATGTCACATATCACTTACCTGGTTGAGACATCTTGTTTGTATCTTGATTGTAGTATCGTCAATAGCACAAAGTTCAAAAATGACTTGCAACTCTTGTAATTGCGAAAATTCCTAGAAATTTGAGATTTTTGGAAATTGGAAAACTTGACTGATTATCACTAATCCAGAAAGTTTAAAGAGGGAAAAAACAGTGAAGAAGGAAAAAAGAAAAGGTTTAGCCTTTGAAAATTTTTTCTTTTTTCTTTTTTTTTTTTTTTTTTTCTCTGTTTCCCTAGTAAAAGATGACTCTAATGACTGATGAGAGATGACTGATAAGTGAGAGAAGTAGGGAAGTAGGACAGTAGGAAAACAGGAAAGCAGTTGTGAGAGTTGCGAAGTGACTAGAATTGGGTTTGTAGACAATGTGGAAACTTAAACCGTAAATCTTTGTCGTGTCCCTGTAGATGGGCCTCTTCTTCTTTTTGCTTACTCCATCTACATTTGCAATCCAAGAAACTTCATTTGATTTTGATAGCGAGATGCACATCCGTGATCCCGTAATAGGTCCTGAGACGGGAGATTTGGAATTCACCACTGTGCATGCATTCCATGTCCCATTAGAGCAGCGTGCCGGCAGATTGTGTGCTTCTATGCACGACCAATAGAACTCGCCAGATCGAGCAACTACCGTTTACGGAACTCTATCAAACTCGCGTTGGTCTGGTGAATGAAAATTCCCCAGTGATGAGTTTGTTTGTGTAGGTGTGAGTTAGAGGAAGGCGCGGCAGAAGAAAAAGGTGTGATTTGTGTGATGCATTTTCCCTTTTCAAAACCAAGTATCATTCTAATTTTAGCCACATAGCGGGTCTAGATCTGGTGTATCGTGAACATCAGTAAGAGCTATATCGTGAGCAACAAGGCAGTAGTAGTCTCTACACCACTGGTAAACGGCTAATACCCCTATTTCACAGTCTTTTACTACAACTCAGGATCACTCGGAACCTTGCCTCAATAAAACGCAGACACTCTCCATCTGACAATCTGTCTGCACCTTGATCCTCTCCCTTAGCATTTTTTCCCACCCACTCAAGCTTTTGGTCCCTTCTCTCCACTCTCACTCACATGCACACTCCATTTTAGCCTCTCCATTTCCTTTTCCTTCGCACCTCTTGTCACCCCTAAAGGACAAAACAATAAGCGCTAACAAAATGTTACATTGTAGGGGCCTGACTGCTAAAAAAAAGACATAGGAAAGGGAAAAAAAAAAAAAAAAAAAAAAGAGGAGAGAAAAACAGAGAGGCACAGAAAAGGACCAGTTGGTATATATAAATCAAATTAGACACGCTGATTCAGATCATATTATTCCAAAAATAATCCAAAAATAAAACACCAATTGAAAAGCAAACGGGGTTGTTCACTTCTTTATATGTTTCAGCATTCTCACTAGCCGATCTTAGTCCCCATCGCACCGTCGATCATACTCAAGTACTAACAAAAGGAAGGAATTTACTACAGTGGAATGAGTGATCCGCATAGTCGAGAGTCTGACCATAAAAATAACAATAATGTCAATATCCGAATACCACAAGTGGTGTTCAGTGAGTCCGATGGGAACTCCCCCAGTGCCGACAGAAATCGTAGTCGTTCCAAAACTGGACTCCGATTGGATACCAATGTCGGCAGGAGTCGACCAAACTCTGATCAGGATTTGAATTTCTTAGACACAGACGACGATAACGACGATGAGCCAAGTACACATAATAGGATCAATCAAAACAGGTCCCCGGTCATCTCGTTTTTCTCAAGATTGACCAATTCAACTTCCAAAGACTCAAGTAACTCGGCCCATCAGTCTCCAGGTCCAAGTTCACCTCGCTTGAAAAGATTGTCACAGATGGTGCCCTACATAATATCTCCCTTACACGAGTCCGAAAACCACAATGACCGTGCCGAACAACCGCAGAGAAGCCCAGTGAGTTTCGACTCGTTCCATTCGGCCAGGAAGTCCATACTGCTGGAGGAGCTCGCTCCCGGTGTCATCGACAGAGGCTTGAAGCTTGCCCTCGGTGGGGATCCAGACACCTCAATGTCCGGAATGTGGTTGCCTGTGCCCTCTGGGCCCACAAATCTAGGATCCGATTCGGACACTGAATACCATACGGGGGATGAGGAATTGGATCTGCTCGGCGGAGAGTTGTACCTGGATGACAACGAGTCTCCGGATCAAGAAGGAATAAAATTGAATGATCTCAATTTGAACGTGCCTTCATATGGGGAGATGTTGGCGATCAGCTCGGATGTGAGCAAGAAACAGCAGCCCAACCCACGGCTAAGTTTTGCAGAGGACGAGGAGGGGCTTCTGCTGCTACACTATAAGGACATTGAACAACTTGGCGGATTAAAGGTGCCTGCCTTGCAATCGAAAAAACCGAGCTCTGCTCCGGCCACCCCAGGTAAACAGATAAGTACTGCGTTTAAGAAGTTCTCTGCGAGAGTCAATGGTAGGGACGAAGATGAAGAGCCGGACTTGATGCCTCGGAGTCCCACATTGAGCAACTCGGATGCAGGATACAGTGGGGTAAGTGATGATGAACACGGAGATTACAACGACGACAGTGGCCTCAACCACCAGGAAGATCTTGATTTCCTTGACGATCTCGAGCATCTGACTTTCAGCCAAATCTATGACGATGCTGCAGCTGATAAAAACGACTTTACTCAATCGGGCCGCAAACGTGAGAGCCTTCTCAATAAATACCAGTTAGAAGAGGAAGGCTCATCGGAGTCCAATAACGATCTCAGAGAGACACTTGGTTACGACGATGGTGACATGTACTCACAGAAGAGAAACCGCAAAGGCTCTATTGAAAATAATGCACATGATGCCACTGACCAAATGTCCACCGTGACAAGATTGTCTGGTTTTGAGAGGATCAAGACACTGGATGATGCAAGCACTTTACCCAAACAAGAGCCTTCGAAACAAACCGCAACAGGGGCAAAGGACTTGAAATTATTTGGAAACTCTTTAAAATTTTTCGGACCCAGGAACAAATTCAGATTGTATTGTAGTTATTTAGTGTTCCAGAGTTGGTTTGAGCCAATGATCACCTTTTTGGTGTTTTTCCAAGCAGGGTTGCTCTCATATGAGCAATGGGATTACAGTAAGATCGGTTATGTCACAAACGATGGCTATACATGGGTGGATTGGGTGCTCTTTGTGGTGAACTCGTTGCATACCATCGAAGTGATCCTGAAGGTTGTTACATTTGGTCTTATCGACGATTCGGAGATGCTCAGGGAATTGAATATACCGCAGAAAAGTACTAGCATTTGGAAGGACTACATAAAATATAATTATGAACGACTCAAACTGAAGCAAAGAGGAAGAAATAAGGGAGACAACGGAAACGAAAACGGCGAGCCAAAGACAGACACACTAGGACTAGGAATAGATACGCGACCACGCGACGATGCCAGATTTTCAAGGCTCAATGTCGATGATAAAATTCTCGAAAAGAGACCTCTGCCCATCCATTCCGTAACCATGTACGATCTTGATGAAGAGAAAACCACCACACAACAAGTCCCATTTACCAGAGCCTACTTGAGAGATTTGTGGAACAGAGTCGATTTCGTCTCGTGCATCTCTTTCTGGTTATCCTTCTTGTTGTCGATCAACAAACACGATTTGAGACACCATATCATGCTTTTCAGATCCTTGATGTGTCTTCGGATCTTAAGATTGACCAACTTCACCCACGGTACCTCGGTGATCTTGAAAGCCTTACAAAAAGCCACTCCCGAGTTGTTGGATGTTGGTTTGTTTTTGTTTTGTTTCTGGGTCTTCTTTGCTATCATCGGTGTCCAGTCTTTCAAGTCATCATTGAGAAGGCAGTGTGTGTGGTTTAATCCGAATAATTCAAGTGACTACTATGTAAATGACCAGCAGTTCTGTGGCAGCTACCTTGAACCTGGAACTTTGGAACTGTTGCCCTACGTGTTCAATGACGGTACCAGTGCTAATCAAATCAAAGGGTTTAGGTGTCCTGTGAACTCCAAATGTGTTTCCAATGCCGACCCATATGGGAACACGGTGAGTTTCGACAACATTGCCAACTCGTTTGAATTGGTCTTTGTTGTGATGAGTGCAAATACCTTCTCTGATTTGATGTACAACACTATGGATTCAGATACAATGGCAGCGTCATTGTTCTACATTTTCGGAATTTTCTTTTTAACCGTGTGGATAGTGAATTTATTGGTTGCCGTCATTGTCAATGCTTTCCAAATCACCAGGGACGAAGTGTTGTTACAAAGGAGAAAAAGGCTGCATGAAACCAAGTTGCTGTTTAACGATATCAAGAAACGAATCATATTCAATGCATACAAGAAGAAATCAAAAAGATTGAGATGGTACCGGAGAATCGAACCCATTTTCTTGGTGCTCATCGTGCTGTCGCTTATAGCCCAAACGATGAGAAAATCGACACAACATGCTTCAACAACCTCACGTCTTTACACAACAGAATCTGTCATCACACTCTTCTTGTTATTTGAAATCATGTTGAGATTTGGCTTGTTTTTCCCCAAGTGGAGGTTTTTTTTCTACTCGAAACAAAACTGCTTCGACCTATTCTTGGCAATCATCACTTCAATAATGATCATACCACCAGTTTACCACGGCATTGGAAGAGCGTATGCCTGGTTATCGGTTTTCCAGATAGCAAGATGGTACAGAGTGGTTCTCTCGATAAAATATATCAGAAGAATTTGGTATAATGTCTTGGGTCACGTCAAGACCATCTTTGACTTATCATTATTCTATTTCATTTTCTTGTTTTTGATGAGTATCATAATGTCGAGATTTTTCGAAGGTACGGTCTCCAAAGAGAACCTTAATGACAATCCGTTTTCCATGTATAATTTACCCAATTCCTTTGTCTCGTTATACGCAATAACTTCGACAGAGAATTGGACAAATACCCTTTACACGGTACAACAGTATGCTAAAAACAAGAACCAGCAGTTCTTTGGAGCGGCATATTTGATCTTTTGGTTCATGTTCTCCAATATGATTGTGTTGAATATTTTCATTGCTGTCATTTCGGAGAATTTATCTGTACCGGATGCGGACAAGAGGAAAGAGCAGATCATGCAATACTTGCAACACCTTAGAAGAGAGATCAATAGCGACTCAGACAAAGGTATCTTGACCGATTTCAAAGAAAGAATTCTTCTGTCAAGACACATGAATAAGAAGAATTCGAAAGAAGAGATCTTGTATCTCTTGTTGAGCGGTAAGGTCAAAGGGTTCACTAAAGACGATGAGATCAATAAGAAATTGCAATCGGAAAATTTGGATAGCAAAAGGTTCAGTCTTTTGACCAAATATGCTAAGAAAATTCCATATGTCCGAGAGCTGTACCATCTGTTGGTGTTCAGATATAGGGAATTCAAGAGTAACCCTTTTTTCACCTCGAATGAGAACCCTCAGCACAAAATCAGAGCGACAAATGACTTGGGTAACACGTTCAGAGGAATGATCGATGAAGATAATCAATTGATAAGACTGCGGAAGGAGTTTTTGAAACAGAACCCCAATTTCAATACCGTCTTCTTCATGCTACCTCCAAATCATAGACTGAGAAGAATATGTCAAAAGATAGTGCCTTCTTCTCGCGGTGACAGAATCGGTGGTGTGGAACCCCAAAGGACTGTAAGTTTCATATTCAATTTGTTGATGTTTCTGACTACCTGTGCTATGGTCATTGTGGCCTGCTATGCCACACCTCTTTACCGAAAGAGCCAGAACTTCAGCAAAACTTGGAATTGGTTGGTCACTGTAGATTTGAATTGTACACTTTTATTTTCGTTGGAGTTCATCATCAAGGTAATCGCCGATGGTCTTATCTACACTCCAAATCTGTATTTATCTTCGTCGTGGAATATCATTGACTTGATCGTCTTGGTATCGTTATGGATCAATCTTATAAGTACCATTAAAGGCTCTGCTTCATTTTCGAGTATTATCAACGGTTTGAAAGCTCTTCGAGCCTTGAGATTGTTGACGTTGAGTTCTAAAGCCAAAGACACTTTCCAGGCCACGATTATTGCAGGATTTTGGCAAATTTTGAGTGCAGCCACCATTTCCATGACTTTGTTGTTCCCGTTCTCCATTTGGGGTCTCAATCTTTTCAATGGACGGTTGGGTTATTGTCTTGATGGTGAGAGTTCACAATCAAAATGCTTTGGCGAGTTCAAAAATACCGTTTTCAAATGGGACATTGTCAGTCCCAATGCTTACGTAGAACCCCCTTTGGAATTCAACTCTTTCCAAAGATCGTTTTTGTCATTGTTCGAAATTATATCCTTGGAAGGCTGGGTCGATATGTTGTCAAATGTGATGAACTCCACGGGTGTAGGATCGCCTCCTTCACTCTTTGCGTCACCAGAGAATGGGGTCTTTGTCATCCTTTTCAACTTCATCAGTACTGTTTTCATCTTGACGTTGTTCGTGTCCGTTATCATCCAAAACTATTCCCGGAACACAGGAAGAGCCTATCAAACGAATGAACAATCGGCGTGGTATGAAGTAGAAAAGATTTTGAAACAAGTCAAGGCCTCAAAGAGGGGTGATATCAATTCGTACTCCACGCTCCGCTTGATCTGCCATAAACTTATCATCCAGAAAAATAAGTACTGGAGATTGCTGGTGAACACAGCGTTTGTGTTGCATATATTGGCCTTACTTCTTGAAGTGTATCCTTCCATCTCAGGTCTTGATTATTTCAGATACTCGGTCTACACGATCACTTCGAGTGTCTTTTTGTTGCAATTGATTGTAGTTGCCTTCGCCAGGGGACCAAGGATCTTTTTGAGTTCCAGATGGAATTGGTTAACAGTGATTATAATCTTTGGAGCCTTTGCTACATCGGTTATTTCTTTCTTCGTGTCAAGAGAAACTGCATATGCAAATATCAATAAATCGTTCTTGGTGGCCGTCTTGTTGTTGATAATTCCAAGCATTGACCGATTGGAACAACTTTTGAGATATGCCGTTGCAAGTTTACCAGCGGTGATCTCCTTGTTGTATACTTGGGCCATATTGTTCTTGGTGTATGCCATTGCTATGAATCAAATCTTTGGATTGACAAGAACGGGTCCTAATACTTCGAATAATATCAACACCAGAACTGTGACAAAGACATTAATATTATTGTTCAGACTGAGTTTTGGAGAGGGTTGGAATTATATCATGGACGATTTCACTGTAAGCTCGCCAAACTGTTATTATAGTGGAAATAACTATGAGTCTGATTGCGGAAGTAAGGCGTATGCTTATATTTTGTTCATCTCGTGGAATATTCTCTCGATGTTCATCTTTTTAAATATGTTCGTATCGTTGATCGTGGACAGTTTCAGTTATATCTACCATACCAGCGATCCTCATCTGTATATCACAAGGCATGAACGGAGAAAATTCAAACAGGCGTGGTTGAAGTTTGATCCTACGGGGACAGGTTTCATAAGGCCCGAGGATTTACAAAAATTCTTAGGTTCACTTGATGGAGTCCTATCTTATAAAATTTATAACAATGGTAGGTTTTCGATTCCAGAATTGAAACGGAAATGGTTCCACCAAGTGGACCCTAACGATCCTTATTCGATTTTCGTTGATTTCCCACTGATGAACGCGACGCTAAATCAGATCGATCCGAAGAAAGTCCAAATCAGAAGATTGAAATATGAACGGTTGGTGGAAGAAATCTTGATGGATATGAGGTTGAACAATCTTGAGATGGTGTCATTCACCTCGGTGATCTTGAAAGTTGCCCTCTATGCACATTTCGAAGAGAACAAGTGTTTAACCTTGGACGATTTCATGAAAAGATACGTTGCTATGGATAAGGTTGATACTGCTTTGAAAGAGAGGAAGATCTACGACACTTTGAAAACGGTGGTTGCTCGTTGGAGATACAGAAAGAAGAGTTATTCGAAGTTGGTTGACAATGGGTCTGTGGAGAATGGTGCTGGTGATGGCGGTTACGACAGCAGTGATGATCCAAACAAGCCTTTGATTTTTATTTCGGAGTACTTGAGACACGAAGAAGACGACGATGATTTGAAATTGAGAGGTAGGGCTGCTACTTTGGCGACTATTGGAAATTTGAGACGGTATGGTTCATTCAACAGGTTGAACCACGAAAATAATAGAAGGAATGATACCATGAACCCTTTTATCAACCCATTTGAAGAAGAAGATGGTGAAGAGAAAAACTTGTTGAGAGAAGAGAAACTGGATAACATGGGCAGCAGTAATACGCCAGGTAATTATGAGACACAGAACGATTTGACACTACATCACAGATTAGGTAACCCATTCGATGATAAATTCAGTACAGGTTCCAACTCTAAAAAAGAAGAAAGAGTCTTAACGGGAACTTCGTCGGCATTGGGTCAATCCCATTTCTCAACGGTACCACCTCCGACTCTTCCGTTCAAATCTTCGAATAATTTGAGTCAAGTTAGTTTACACAGTGGTAAAGGCGATTCCGAGTTGACCTCATTGTTATCGATCGACTTATCCTCTTCGCCAAAAAGACAATAAAAGGAGTTTATTTAGATTGATAATTTCATTTTCTGCATTATCTATATATATAGAGATTAAGTGACATTCATATGTTTTTCGACAATTTGTATATAGAGTTTAAGTGACATTTGTATGTTTTTTTGCATAATTTGTACATAGCCTTGTGATATAGTTGTTTAAAATTATTTTTAAATTATATTTATACAGATAACCCCCCTAATTAGATGCTTCATAATTCTCAGTAACCATTCCTACTAACCCTAAATCTTCATTCTGTCTTTCAGTTCTCTCGAACTCTTCAATCTTCATATTTGGATCGTCGTCTGGTGCATATACATTTTGAATATAAGATCCTGCCAAAGGATCCTCCATCACTATGGTGAACTTGATAGAACCATCGATGGCCTTCTGTAAATTCTCAAAGAACGAGACCCATCTCAGCTTGGTCATGTCATCCATGGAATCAGAAGTTTGACTGAACACTCTGCCTTCCAACTCTTCGTGAACTTGGCGTAACAAACCTTCAATGGTGGTGAAACGTCCTCCCAAAGTACCTGGCGTCAAATCCAAGTTCAATTCTGGAATGACCAATCCACAAGTCTCGGATTTTAAGATATCTCTTGTCAAATCTTCAGGGTCGTCGATGTACAAGGTGATTTTACGTCCTTTCTCTGGGATTTCCCCACCGGTTTTGACTTCATTCGACTTGAATCCACACTTATCACACACTGTGCTCATGATGATGACGTCTTTGAAGTGAGGAATGTTCACCACTTTCATGTGTGTCTCGCTAGGAGCATAACACGAGGAACAGTGGGCAGCAAAAGTTTGCACCTCGTTCTCAAAGTTCTCGATATCGGTCAGATCAGAGATGAAGCCAGTGGCTGAAGGGTTTCTATCGACAGGTTGTTGGCCACTGGCAGCGTCAGTGCTTGCAGCAGTAGCGGCAGCTTGACGGTCTTGTGCTACTTGGTCTTCAGAAACCAAACCGAGGAACACATTCTGGTCTGCGGTTCTGTTATATTCGATACTTGACCATTTGTGAGCAGCTTCTCCTGGGACATACTCGATCCAGGAGTTGCCAGCTGGATCATCTACAGTGAAGGTCAACGGAATGACACCTTCAGCTTCACATGCAATGGTAGCCCTCACCTTCTTGATGAATGCATCAATTTTCTCGTATATCTCCGGCTGAGCAGTTTGTCTGGCTGGTTGGTCACTCTCCAAATCTTCAATCATTTCACTCAACAAGGCTTCAGGAGATGTGATTTGACCTCTCTTTGGGGCGATCTCGACGTCCAATTCCACAAATTTACACGTAGCAGTCTCGGATTTCACCACCTGTCTGCTCAAGTCATTTCTATCTTCGATTCTCAACACATATTTACATCCTTTCTCTTGGATCTCAGAGGCAGGTTGGATTTCAGAGTTTTTGAAATGACAATGTGGACATTCAAATGACATCAAGACGATTTCTCTGAAATATGGGATGGTCGTTAACAACAATCTGGTGGTTCCTGTCTCGTGACAGTTCATACACAACGATTCAATCTCTTGTACAGGGTGTCCCTGGGCATCGTAAGCACCAGTGCTGTGGATTCCCTCGTTTTCCCCATCGACAGTTTGAGCTTGCTCTCCAACTGTCTCGAAAAGATTCTCTTGTTGTGCTTTCTTAGCTTCTTCTTCAGACATCGCGCTATCTTCCAACTTAGGTTTCTTGCTACTGTTATCTTCAACTTCAAATTCAGTCCTTTTCATCTTCTTTATATTCCAATTTCTTGATTACAAAGCATCCCATTCTTAGAAGATTCTACCACACGCTAGAAGCTGAAAAAAAAAAAAATTTAGAAAAATTTTTTTTTGTTCTCTTTTGTCACCGTTAGTGTTCCATTTTAGGAAAGGATGATAAAATTGTCACTACTGTTAACTGTAGAGCTCATCGCGCAGAGGGGTTAATTGTGTAGATGATTTAGGCTTGAGCTACATTGTGATAACTGATCAAATAAATAATCGTAAAAAACTAAAATCTAATTTCATATAACATTATGTTGTCTATTTATGTTTCTCTATTCCTTTCAAACGAAAAACGCCTTTATATGCTATTCAAGTCAACATCTTCCAAACTCTGTAATAAAATGGTTTTGAAGCCAACAATGCCTTTTCCTCGGCAATTTCTTGCTTGATCAAGTCAATATCAAACTCTCTTCTTCCAGTGTCAATGTCAAGATCTTCAACTTTAATGTACAAACGGAAATTTCTTTTCCAAATTTTATGACCAATGTAAAATGCAAGAATGATTGGAGCACACAAGTAGTTTTGGAAAAAAGTATTGGCACTTGGAGATTCACCAATTGGCCAAACAGAAACCCAGAATTCGGCGACAAGAATCAAAAAGTTACCAATGGCTCCATAGTATGAGCCCCAAGTACCAAATTGAGCAACAAATGATAACTCGTCCGTAGAACGTCCTTGATATTTCAATGCTTGTCTAAATCTAATATGAGCAATGTTGATGGAAATCCATGTGAAAACAGTGGACAATCCGGAAATGGAAATCAACCAGTTGAAAACGACCTCCTCCTTGGAACTTGCAGCAACAAAAGATAACAAACCAAAGATCAACGTGATCAAAATTGATACAAGAGGTCTTCCTTTTCTGTCAACGTATGCAAGAATCTTTGGAGCTTGACCTTGAGCTGCTAAGGAAGCCAAAGTTCTTGAACAACCAAAGACTGAGGCATTTCCGACAGACAAGACAGACAACATGATAACTGTGTTCATAACACTTGGGAGACCTTTAATACCAGCTTCCTTGATGGCCAATACGAAAGGTGAGGTAGAGGTGGAAACACCGTTGTACAAGTTCTCATTGTTGTAAGGAACCAACAAACCAATCAAGACCAAAGAAGTGACATAGAAAATAATGATTCTGTAGAAAACCAATTTCAAAGCTTTTGGTAAGGCTTTCTTTGGGTTGCTGTTTTCAGCAGCGGCTAAACCTGACAACTCAACACCGGCAAAACTGAATGCAGCTGATACGAAAACAGTACAAACACCTTTAAATGAGTGGGCAAAAGCTCCTGGATCATAATAATATTTACCACCGATGTAACCTTGATTTCCTGCTCCTCCACAGTTGATGATAATAGCCAAAATCATAAATCCAATCAAAGTTATCACTTTGATGGTCGAGAAAATGAACTCTGCCTCACCGTAACCTGAAGGGAAAATATTTATAAAAATGATAAAACAATAGAAGATGGCAACCCAAGCGTCACTGTTATATTTACCATCAGCATCCCAGAATTTTGTAGTCAAAGATGCAGCAACAATTTCTAAAGGTAAAACACATAACCATTGGATACCATAGTTCCAAGAAGAGGCAAAACCCCATGAAGGTTCGATGAAACGGTTGATATAAGAAATGAAACCTCCACTTGCTTCTATAGCAACGGTCAATTCTCCCAAAGCTTGACAAGTACAGTAAACCATCGAACCAACAGTTGCCCAACCTATAAGAATACCAGCTGGACCACCAGTTCTCAAAGCCTTACCCGAGTTAACAAACAAGCCAGTACCGACACCAGAACCAATGGCAATCAGTTTCAAATGTCTAGGTTTCAAAGCTTTGGCAATTGGGTTATTCAGTGTGGCCGCTAAGATTTTTTCTTCTTCTGTCATATTTGGATCAAATTCATGGGAGTTCAACTCCATTCTCTTAAACGAGTCAAAAAAACTCGTTACCCCATTACGTTTAGCAGAAACATCTGAGATGTCACCATTTTCAAATTTGTTTCCTGTGTCTTGTTCACTGAGTTGGAAATTCGAATCAGATTCGACTGCTGTCTTTTCGATATCTACTCCTTTTGACATTGTAATTTACAATAACTGTATATCAAAAAAATAAAATGCTAGAAATGACAAAGACAAAGATTCAAATTTATATATATATATATATAAATTGTAGATGATGACCAATCTGATTTGCAAGAGGACTATCGTTCGCTGAAAAATTTCCGCAAAATAAGCCTAAATCGTATAATCATTTGAGTCTCCCCTCTCTATCTCTTACTTCCGATGAAATTTGTTTTTTATCTTGCATAAACTCATCTACGAGTGAAAGGAAACGAAAAATTTCGCCCCTTCCTGGAGACATAAAGTGCAAAAAAAGGGTGTTTTTGCGATGGGAATGCGAGGAAAAAGAAACGAAAAGAAGAATCCGTACTTATCTACCCGCCAGAGGGGAGATTCTCATCTTGCCTTTTTGTTAACTCTCTAAGCACGATCAGCCTAGCAGGCCGGGAAGTTGAGCACGTTGATTTCAGTACAGGTTGAAATCGAAGAGCCGAACTTGGCAATGCCTCGTATTCAATGATATAGCACCTTCTGCGTTTATTGGTGAAGCTGCTAGTACCTACCCAAAACGATCGAATATTAGTTGCAAGCGCAGCAAAGACAATAACAACCCTTGAGAACTGCAGTCCTTTTTTTGATTTTTGACTAGAGATCGATGCGGCGTTTTAAGCTTTTTTTTGCTTCTTCTCGTTTCTTTTTTAAAGGCATTGCACATGTAATACCGCATAAGAAAGGATTGCACATACAAAAATTGCCGTGAAGTCGGTTCTTGAGGATGCAGCTACATAGCAGCCGACCTGAAAAGTAGAGTTAGACATATTATTCGCTAATGCCTTTTTCAAGGCAAGAACCGCTAAATACAAAGTAGCCTGATCACTTTCTTACTGCTTAGTTCCACGACAGCTGATTCAGATACCTTAAACGCTAGTTAGTTGAAGACAAACTAGGGATGATGAAAGGGAGAGTCACAAGGCACCATCCAGTGATGTGACTCAAGGGCCGTTATGAGTTCATATATATATCATCTTTAGTTTGAGTGTGACTCAGTGTTATACCCCACCACTCCCCTTGTGTCATATATATGAGGCATTACGCGATGTATGCCGAGAGAAGAATAACTTGGACGAGGTCGGTTGGTTTTGATCCAGTCACGACCGTCACCTTACACCACCCCTGTTTTTTAACCACCTCCATTTTAAACCACCTCCATTTTAAACCACCTCCATTCATAAACGACCCCCTTGTAAACGACCCCAATTCCAAACGACCCCAATTCCAAACCACCTCAATTTTAAACGACCTCAATTTTGAACCACCTCAATTTTAAACCACCTCCATTATTATACCACCTTCATTCAAAACCACCCCTATTCTTCCTCAACAAAGTATGGCGCAAAGCTCGCTTAACCACTGCTTTGGCCGAAGAACTAGGCAGCAGCTTTTTCTTCCTTGTTTCGGCTTGTGTAAATGGCGCACGGTGAAGATTACAAAGAGAAAAGGTGAAAAATGGGTGTTTTTCTCTCTTGTTTAACACATCCAGTTAGTAATCTCAACGATAAAGTAGTATCAGTGGATATTATAGACATCAAAAACTTATCGTGATCACAACAACATGACCCAAATCAAGCAATTCCCACAATTGGGAGAACTGAAGCAAGAGAAATTGGTTGAAGACTTACTCAATTGGTCTTTAGGAAATGGATTGACCATGTACCCACCCAACTTTGATCCGCACTCGGTGATACATGCACCAGTGACATTGTTCCCAACGCCGTTCCCAAGTTCTCAGTTCGATAAGGCCTTGAAAGTGCAGACCTATTTCAACGAATTGTACGCCAATGTGGTGAAAAATAAAGAGTGGTTATTAGCAATCTTGACAGATTTACTGAAGTTTGATCCAGATTTCACAGGTAAATTATTTGAGGCATATTTGAAAGCTTCCAAAGTTGGAATTGTTCAAAATCTCTCGTTGGGATTGTTCAGAAACGATTATATGTTAAACTCCACCGATGGCCATATCAAGCAAATTGAGTTCAACACTGTAAGTGTGTCATTTGGAGGATTATCACCAAAAGTGGGCGAGTTACATGACTATTTGAATGAGACTGGAGATTACGATCTGGGCTCTAGTTCCAAAACCTATTACCTGAATGGCGAGATCCCAATCTCTGATTCCTATCAAAAATTAGCGCAAGGTTTATACCAAGGTAATTTCCATTACAATGCTGGTGTCAACAACACCAGCACAATAATTTTGTTTGTAGTTCAGCCAAAGGAGAGAAACTGTTTTGATCAAAGAGCCTTGGAATACGAGTTGATCAAGAAATATAAATTGAAATCGACAAGATTGACTTTGGAGCAGATCAATACTCATACAAAGACCGACCCAGTCACCAAGAAGTTGTATCTCAAATCAACCAACGATGAAATCAGTGTTGTCTACTATAGATCAGCCTATGCACCATCAGATTATGTGAATGAAGACTGCTGGGAGCTGAGACTGAACTTGGAAGTGACAAAACTGATCAAATGTCCAAGCTTGTTGACCCAGTTGAGTGGAGCCAAAAAAATTCAACAAATCTTAACGAACAAACAAGAGGTGTCCCAATTCTTACCAAAGTTGGCTCTGGAGGAAATCGATCAAATATTACAAACTTTTGTCAAGATTTACCCATTGGATGACTCTGAGGAAGGGAAGAAGCTGAAGCAATTGATCAAGGATCAACCTGAGAATTTCGTCTTGAAGCCACAAAGAGAAGGTGGAGGTAATAATATCTATAAAGAGAACATTCCTGGATTTCTCGAAAAGTTACCAAAGGAAGAATGGGCAGGTTACATTTTGATGGAATTGATTTCACCACCTGAATTTTCCAATAAGATTATCAGACAAGGGGAGATCTACAACGAAAACATTATCAGTGAGTTGGGTATATTTGGAACGATTCTTTTCAACGAGGAATCTGGTGCTATCTTAGAAAATGACTACGCTGGTTGGTTGTTGAGATCCAAATTCAGTAGCAGTAATGAAGGTGGAGTTGCCGCTGGTTTCGGTTGTGTTGACTCCCTTTATCTCTACTAATTCAACACTGCTAATATTCCTCGAACGGTATCGATCTTGTCATCTTTAAATCTCTTTGTCGATTTGATCTCTTGCTCTATCTGACAACACCATAAAGCTGCACCCGCGGTGTTGGAAAGGCTAAATATAAATCCCAAGATTGGGGTCAGCTCCAACATTGCAGCGACAAATCCGAATGAAGCATAATGGCCCATTCTCTTCTTTTGTAGCATTGCAACGTGTTGAGGTTTCAAATTCTTCAACTTGAAATAACGTTGCTGATAATTTAAGCCCAATTCCGATGCATTGTTCATCGATAATAGGATGGGACCTAAGATTGGAATAGATATATAAATGGTAGGAATCAAATTCTTCAATAGATCTAAAGGATAAAACACAATCTCCGTAGGAATCCCCCACATAAGTCTTCTGAATCTTGTAACAAATGGCGTTGGAGTGATCCTTCTCAATTTTCCCTTCAATACCAAATTGTAATGGCCTTGTTCGATCAACACTGTATCAAAGACCTGATCCAATTGTTCTGGAAGCAATATCTTGTTGGTGACGAAGCAGGAGTAGTAATGGCATTGCTGTATTGTGGCAATAGCGGCAACAATAACGCCAAGAGGACCCCCAAATATTGTCAGGATGAAGAATTGCAATGGGAAAAAAAATGACCAGATGAGACAATAGACAGTGAAGGAGATTGCAAAGTGTGGTAATACCACTTGTAATGAGCTCCAACATTTTGAGTTCCCGTAGAAAGATTGGATCCCCTTCAAAGGGAATAAATAGGCTTCAGAATACAACAATCTGTTCAAATTGACAAAAGGTCTCGATAACGTGATATACACTCTTGCCAACAAAGCGCTCAAGAGCTCATTAGTTCCAAAATCTTGGTTTAATAGATTTGAGAGCCACGGAATGGAATCAACATATTTCCTGATTTGCTCATAGTAATGAATCAAAAACTTATAATATTGTACTAAAACTGGTTCTCTTGATGTGGACGATTTTGGATTTGGTCCTGAGTTGGCCATTTGACCTGGAGAAATTTTAATCGGATCCATGGAGTGGGTTTTCTACTCACTCGTTTATTGCAAAGATGATGTGTTTTATATTTAAGCGCTGATATATAGAAAGATTTCTTTAAAATATTCAAAAATGGAAATAAGACGGTTCAGAAGTTGTATCCCTTTTTTTATTTAAAGAGGGAAAAAATCGCTCATCTATTTTTGCATCCGGAAACTTTTATGAAATATTCACTGTGCTCTTTCAACATGACATCCTTGAGTCCTTTCTGTAACTTAGAGAGCGACTCTACATCTAAGTCGCTTTCATTGGGGCTAGTTTCTAATCGTACATCTTTTAGTTCATGAGGTAAAGGTTTTTTTGAGATGTAAAACTCTATTCCAGCATGGAGAAATGTTGGTGGTAAGTAAGTGATCTGGTCTCCATTGTGCACCACTCTAAAATAACCGTTTTTCAAGGAACCGGTTTCCTCCAAACGTTTCAAGTTTGAATTCCTGTTGAAAATCTCATTCACTTTATCTGTAAAGGTAAAAGTCAGGGCGAACTTGGGTTGTGCATATGTCACCACTAGAGGTTGTAATCCCAACAATTGAAATTCTAATCCGGTCAATGCCAGCAAGGCACCACCCAAAGAATGGCCACTCACCACCAATCTGTAGTCCAGATAGCTGCTCAAAAGTTCCATCACTGTTTTGAAAGCGTTTTGCATGAAAAATCCAACTGATTTATAAAAGCCTTTATGAACTAGACAATTGTCACACTGCCATGGCACTTGAAAATCTTTTGATATTGATACATACGGAACATAAGTCCTTGGAGTGAACTCGAAATCTGTGACCCAATCTATATCCGTCTGACTTCCCCTAAAAGTAACATAGATTTTTTTCTGAGAATGACTTATGGCAATGTATCCAGCAGCACCAATCTCATTGACAGCCGGTTCAAATGTCTTCACCACAATGGTTTCTTTTTCAGAAGAGCAAAACACCAAAGGGCACAGTTGTAGAAACTTGCCTTTTTTCAAATCCCCCTTGGTGAGACAATAACTGACTGAACACATTGAAACCAAGTTCACCAACTGATTATATACGGTTTCGGTTATAGGTTGGGACATCAGTAAGACCTCCAAGTCGGTGAAAGATGTTTGATTGGTGAAACCTTGTAGCGTGGGTGCTGTATATACAATGCCATTGAAGAGAAGAAGGGCAGTAAGATATTTCTGAATTTGCATTGTGGAAGCTTTTTTAGTCAAAACACGAATATAGTTATTCACTGGTTCGAGAGTCTTGGAAAGGAGATATTCAATATTTATATATGAGACACTAGTTGAAGAGCTACAAATGAGGACAAATTCTGCTTTTTGATATATCCCCAGAATCGCACCAATAGTTGCTCCTACTATGGTCAGTCATAATTGGTTTAGGTGGAAGTGTCGGCTATAGTTCAGCTATAGTTCATACCTTATCGAAAACAAGCATGCACAAGGTTAAGAAGTGGTGAGCAGATTGTGAGCAGAATACGAAAAAGGAAATTCGATTTACTGTGCGGCTATTGTTGCCTAAGGTAAGCAATATGCGCATTTTTTGAGCAATTGAATCTTATTTCCATATCATATGTAGATTTGAAGAATGGCCAGTAAGATACTAGCGTGACGTAGCCTATAGAAAAAAATATGTATGCAGAAAGATAATATAAAAAGACAATATAAAAAGATAATATAAAGAGCATAAAATGAAAGAAAGAATTCATAGTTTGTCGTAAAGAGACTGACCAGCAGTCTTAACTTCAAAGAGAATGCGAAATCATTCTTCAATACTGGAAACAGAACCTTTTCTTTCATCAGTGCCAATGATTGAACCCTTTCTCTCCTTAAGCGGTGGATCAATAATTGCTTGCTGCTCGACTTGCTCAAAGTAAGCTACTGGAGTGTTGAGCAAATTTGGCGTAGTGAGCACTTCTTTCTTGGTTCTGACATAAGCAGGTGTGTTACCACTGCTTCTAGGTTGGACTGTTTGATATGTACCAGTGTTCGTTGGACGCGTGTTATGTGATGGGTTGGAACCCATTCTGTTGAGCCATCTATCTATGAAGGACGACATTTCTTAAAGTTAGTGCGCAATTAATCTCTTTCTCAATTGTAATACGGAAAACTAATTAGAGCAAAAATATATTCAAAAGATTAGAGAACAAGAGACTTTTCTGTCATTTATATAGCATCAAAGGTTTGATCACACACATCAAAGTGGGGCAAGATTCGTATTAACCTAATCGAGCCAGATTACTAATTTCTAATTTAAAAAAATATATTTGCTGTGTGTATGAAATATTGTAGCCCCCCCGGGATGATCAGAGTGTTAAGGAAGGGAAAAAGAAAAGAGAGAGGGGGATGCCATCACTAAGTCGAGCTATGATATAATAATTGGTAAGGAAAACAGCAAGAGGGGAATGGAGTTGGTGCCCCAGTACACGACCTCAGGTCTTACACAAAAGCAAGTACATATATTAAGGGACATTGATTAGCGTTTACATAATGTTTCCGTTTTTGATATATCCTAGCTTTTAAATCATTTTATATATTTATTATATACATGGTTATTATTATCGTATCGTGTGTAAAGAATTAATGCAAAATTGTGGCCCGCTATTGAAAGGCATCTTATTTGGTCTTATTCTCCTCTTCCAATCTCTTTATCTTTTCTTTGATATATGCGTCTCTCTCTATATCAACGAACTCTGTCTTCTGATACGAGGATATACAGTTCTTCATTTTCTTACTCAAGTCTCTGCACATGAACCACACTCCGTACCCATTTTTTTTACCACATTCCAGAAATGCTGAATGATTGAATTGTTAGTAAAGAGAAGTGAAAAAATATCGCTGAGCTCAGTTTACTCACCTTTGACATCTTCATCACACCTTTTCCAAGTGTTTTTTTTCCAGTTTTCAAACACTTCTTTTTCTTCCTTTGGTGTCAATAACCAAACCGGTAACCCTTTTGTCGTTTCTTTACTCATTTCGTTGATGACGTTTCAAGCTAGTTCGATCTATAAACTTGATTGAAAAGAAGAGAAACAATCTGATGATTTTATTATTTGTAGGAGGAAAAAAAGAAAAAAAAACTAGAGAGACAAAATGGCAGATCTAATAGATTATATTGACCCGTGATGGGTTGGAAGCTCGATTGGAAAAAAAGACGTGCACGAGGCGAGAAACAGAAAATATATGATTTGATGTAAACAAAATCAAAACTGGCAAACAGATGAGATAGCTATTAGAGACTCATTAGCAAGATTGATAGACAACATGACACAGATTCCAGTTGAAAATCCGATCTCTCTTATCGAGTCGACGATCGACAATTTTCAGATTGAGCCAGATATCACACTGTTAGAGAGAATAGATGATAATCTTTCCAGTTTGAAGAGCAAAAGGCTTGATAATATCGAAGAATCTAAGGAGATCTTGAAGAAACTAACGAGGAAATACCAGGAGATTCAACATCAAGTCGAGCAAAGTGAGAAAAGTGAGTCGAGACTACTGGTGCAAAGACAAATCCAAGATTTAGAGAGTAAAGAATTCGAAATGGCTAAAAATTTGACAGATTTAGAATTCTCAATAAATCAGTTGAATTCAAACTTATCCAATCTCATGAATGTTTATAATAATTTAAATCAAGAAAACGATAATATAATTGAACAGGACATGATAGAAAACTACGACTCGATACTGTTGAAATTGAAGTTGTTCAAGAAAATGGGAATTGTCATTGACTTCCAAGATGAAAAGACAAAAAATGATAAGATTGTCATCTATAATCAGGCGAAAGACACCACAAATGTTTTGAGTGTGGACGACCAATATAGCGGATATTTCATATCGAACTATATATGGGAGAGGATATAACTGATATTGTCATGATTACACCACAATTGCTATTTTTACTTCTACTATGTATAATTTATAAACTTTATCAATGTATCATTCATATATATATATCTTAATATTTACAAGCTTGCTTAGAAGAATTCTGGATTTGTTCTAAAGGATTTCTTAGTCCATTTTGGTACTAAATGCACACTCTTTCTGTACCCTATCGAGGATTTGTTGAAGACGGTATATTTATCCTTTGGATTCATCTCACTTTCCTTTGGCATTTCGAATTTCAATTTATCCACCAGTTTCAGTTGCAATCCTTTGCTTCTTAATCCTTCGTACAAAGCTTCTATATTGGCATCGACTTGCTGCATTCTCTTTCTCAATCTGTACTTCTGTGGTCTCGACATACGCCATGTTCTTTTCCTGTATAAATAGATCCATTAGTTAGTATGGATATCTCCAAAAAAAGTGATCGATCGATTAATATCGGTGGTACCTACCATAATAAACCACCATAGGTGATCATAGACTGTCTGAATACCCCAAACATGCTTGATATTGGGCGGTTATGGTGTGGTAGCTGTGAAGCAAACTTTTTCTGTTCTATCACTTTTTTCATTCATTTTTTCTTTGATGTGAGAATTTTTTTTTCTGGACAGATTTCCGTTTTGGGTAATTATTAACACGCAGCCCTGGGTGAGATTAAAAGATGGGTATAAGTGATGGTATGGGTGTTTATGAGTCGAGTATTCCGGCGAACAAGTACTTCAGTTCGCCATTACGTGTATTTGAGCAACTGTGCTTAAAGCTAGTCCACTTTATCGAACACTGATCTAGTATTTTACCAATTCACGAACTCACCATTACATCGATTCTTTAAATAATCAAATAACACCATATAAAATATACACCTAAATAACATACAAAAACACAAAAGCAAAGTCAAACAAGATGTGGGGACGAAATTTCCAAGATCTCACTTAATATTTCACTCACCACGCCGATCAGCTATGAAGAATCCTGGGCTTCTTCATCCGGAAGGACAAAACTGCTGCTCTCGTTATAGTCCGTGTTCACACCTGTAGAATCCAGATGTCCAGATAATGTAGTGTTATTCATTTGGACGGTATTTTCATCGTTGGTTTCTTGATCGTAGAACACCTTATGAGCAGACATGAATCTGAGTGAAGTGACAGTTAGTATGGGAAAATCATCGAACCCGGATCAACAAAACTGGTTATACTTACAATGACCCATGTATCAAGCCTAGTTTTCTTATTGAATCTGCTTGTAGCTTAGTGATTTTTAACAACGACTCCAAATTGGATAAATTGGTTTCCAAGTTCTGGAACTGCGAGTTGAGATGTCTCAATTGTCTTTGTTTTATGGATGCGGAAGAAGACATGTCGTTGATTGTAGTAATAGTTCAGGTGGCCAACAGTGTAACTCCCGTTTCTCAATTCTCAACTTGAAGGAAAAAAAAACAAGCACAAAACAAAACAAACGCCAAAATGCGTTTGGAAAATTTGGATTTTTTCTCTCTCATCGCTTTTAGTCGTGCGTGCGACCCAAACGATTAGGCAACGGGAGAAAAACTCATCGGATAAGATGGATAAGTGAGCAGAGGGTGAGTGAGTAAATGAGATGATTTTGCCTTTCCCCAGTTCCCGGAGCACTTCGTAGATAAGGGCGGATCAAGGACCAGAATATTTCAACTATACCGAATCGACGGAGCCATACACATACAATTGCCCCAGGTGATCCCGTTCCCCTGACCGAGAACAAACCCCTGTATCGTTATCCGAGACAATCTCACAAAAGAGGGAAAAAGTTGTACATTCACACGGCCCGAATGGTAAATAGAAAAACTTAAATAGTGAGGTAAAAAAAAATTTTGCTGCAAAATTAAAAGGGAGTCCAGACGAAAAAAAGACAAAAAAGTGAAATTGTAATTAACGCCAGGTATCAACGTGTAGTGAAGGAGAGGCCACGAGCACATCAGATAGGACAAGCAAGCCCGACTCCGCGAACAAGTGACTTGAATGAACCAACTGCGATGTCTAATACTGTTGAATCGAAGCCGCTGGTGCTAGCTAGTATAGATTCGACCAATATAGAGAAATCAAATCCCGCCCAGGCAACTCCGACTGTCAAGAAAAGTGAGTCGGACGAGGTGTCCAGTGTCGGGACCCAAATGTCGGGACAAGCGACGGGGAAAGCTCGTGTGCAGACAATGCCAGCGAATATTCACCCACTAGCACAAAAGGATCTGAAAATTGGGATGAAGGCAATGCCACTGCAGCAGAAAGCCGATCAAATGATGGGGAATGAAGGGAAACTTTCGAGTTCGATA
This sequence comes from Nakazawaea ambrosiae, assembly GCA_024271865.1. Taxonomy (NCBI): domain Eukaryota; kingdom Fungi; phylum Ascomycota; class Pichiomycetes; order Alaninales; family Pachysolenaceae; genus Nakazawaea; species Nakazawaea ambrosiae. The sequence goes on from JANBXG010000001.1 coordinate 360,675, forward strand.
CACTCAGGTCAGGACAATGGCGAGAAAAAAGAAAAGACAGTGACAGAGAGTAACTCACAGATACAAACACAAACGCATAAACCAACACAAACACAGACACCAATACAGACACCAACACCAACACAAACACAAACACAAACACAAACACAAACACAAACTCAACCACAACCACCCATCGCACCAAGACTGTCCTCACCACCAAGATCTCAGCCAATCCGCCCTAAAGTAAACCCCACACAAACAAAAACAAACCCAGTACCTATCCAGCCAAGAATCCAATTGAAACCGTTGGCACCCAAGCAGTTGTTGCCCAAGATACTACCACTGCCTAGTGGTTCGCAACACAATGCCCATCATGCGAACGCCAACGCCAACGCCAACAGCCATTATCACAACGTCGTGAACACCTCGAAGCAATGGGTGTTGCCGCCAAGGCCAAGACCAGGACGTAAATCCGGCGATGTTTCCCATGCTAGCCATGGATCACCTTCCTCTGGCACTGCCACAACGGCCACCTCCACAGCTGGTACTGTAACAAAAGCACAAGACAACAACAACATCCAACTGCCACCAGCGACAGTGAAAAAGGAAGTAAAAGACCAAGACATAATACCGGATATCGCCACAAAGACGTCCAAGAAGCAAACCAAGGCTGCAATCTCCACTACGACGGCAGCCATTGCCACGAGGAAAACCACCAGTGACAGTGCAAATGAGAATGTGACTGTCACCAAGTCCAAGAAATCCGCCAAGGACTCTGATGCCAAAGGTGAAAAGAACAAGGAGAACTTCGAATTGAAGTTACAATTGCAAAGTGCCACCGAGGAGAACGAGAATTTGCGGAAAATCATCGAGAAGTTGAACAGGGAGATTGACTTGTTGAGGTTGGTAAAGTTGGAGAGGAAGCAGAAACTGCAACAGTACAGAACACAGCAGGGCCAAGCACAGAACCAGGCTCCAGTGCAGAGCCATGTTGCAAAGCCCAATATCGTAGACCAGTTACCTTCAGTTCCGGAGGAGAATTCCGAGATATCCACCAAAAACAGAAGAAGATTAAACGAATTGACCTCCACGATCGATCCAGTGAAGATCAACTACAATTTGAAATCCAAGAGGTTGAAGAGATTCAACTCGGAGTCTGGATACCATTCGGGAAGAATTGGCTTGAACGGGAACTCGCTTGACGATGCTGGGTTTTACAATGCCGACAGTTTGATGCCACTGGATTTGCTTTTGAACAGACCGAATGACAGGAGTGTTGAGACGCCTGATGCGAGCTTAAATTTGAAAGCTGTTGCCTTGGATAAAAAGACGAAAACTGTGCCTGGAATCATGCCCAACGACAACAACATGCTCAATATAGCTGTCAACAGTTCAGGGTGTGGGTTTTGCTCTAATAACGGTGGTCCTTGTATCTGCTACGAGAGTGCATTAGAGTTATTTGAGACCCATGATTCATTTTTGCCAAATTTCGAGAGGGTCAGAATCAAGAGTACCCCTGAAATTGCTATCAAGAACGAAGAAAAAGACATGGTGATACCTGAATTGAGTACCGATTTGAACAATGTCGGTACAAGCAATATGAGCCAGAGTAAATTGAGTAGAACCACTGACATAATTGGCAACTTGGGTAAAAATTTTATTAAAAATGAAATGGATGTAGATATGTCATTCTTCGTTAAACCGGAGGAACAAGACGACGACGATTTTATGATGATGTGATGATGGTAAGGAGTGTATGAGACTATTTAAAAGTAATATATATATATATTGTTTATGAATTTTATATAATAGCTAATTTATATTGCGATTAATTTCATCTAATAGGTAATATATATTGTGATTGATTCTATATAGCAGCTAATTTATATGTAACTGAATCTATATAGTGGCTAACTATATTGTAATTAACTCTATATAATAGCTAATTATATCGTAACTAATTTTATGATTGGTAATTGAAATGAAGGTGAACATTATTCGCAACTTTTTGGTATATAAAGAGCTTCAGTTTGAGACAATGAAAATTGGTAGTAATTGAGCCAAAGTTTACAAATCTTTTGAAGCGGTTGTGTGGTAGAGCGATGTACTACTTTCATAACACAACTAACAGGCGTTGTAGCAATATTAATATGATCATTATACTATACTAATGAAACAATACTTACCCTACTAAGAAAAACTTATACCCTCTAAAAAACTCAACTAATACCTACACACTAAGAAAAACTTCACAGATCAGCTAATACTAATAACGACCCAGGATTAGCCAATACCACACCCAAAGTGACACCACGCAGAAACAACTTTACAACCAGACATCAAACTACCAATAGGAGAACCTGAACAACCATTTTCACATCACTACAACTGCACTCAATTGTTCCTGTCGCAAAAGGCAACCTCTAAATCAAGCTACCCAGTGTGCTAACAATTTTAGTCTCACATTTTTAAGTACGCGTAAATCAATGGAAAAAAAATATGTCTTTAATTTAAAATTTAATTTAACCCTTTTAGGAACTGAGTTCTCTTTTTTTGAAGGGATAAAAAATTCGTTTTCTAATAATCTAATCTATGGATTTAGTTATATATTAAGTCGGAGTGAACTTTGATCTGGATTTGATTAATTCTATACATCACTGTGCTAGTTTAAAGAAACGGATCCAATCATTTAAAGCTTGATCCGAAGAACCATTTCACGTCTCCTGGATTCACAATTATCTTTTATCGATCTCAATCTCCTTTTTTTTTCATTTTGATTGTCTTATTTTTTTCCTCCTTTTTTTTTTTTTGTGTTAATCAAGCCATTTTTATTCTCATCTTTTGAATTGATCATATCACAACGCTATCAACAGCATCGAAAATGGGACTAGAGGATCAAGTGTATATTGCTACGTATTGCAATGTAAGTAGGAGTCGTTAATTAGTAGTTGGCGTGAAATTTTTCCCGGCTTTTGCTGATCAAAGGGAGAAGCTTAACAGTCAAATCTTCAAGTCACGCGTTGTAAGAAAAGTGACGAAACACCAGCTTCCATCGTGGTTTATGACTCCACAACAGCATTACTAACATCACCATCCTTATTTAGACGGACGTTTTCGAAAGTGTCGTCAACGGTATCCCTTTGATGAGACGTTGTTCAGATGATTGGATCAATGCCACTCAAATCTTGAGAATTGCCAATTTCCCTAAAAACAAGAGAACAAAGATCTTGGAAAAGCAAGTCCAGATCCACACCCACGAAAAGGTGCAAGGCGGTTATGGGCGTTTCCAAGGAACGTGGATCCCGTTGCATTTGCTGAGAAACTTGGCTTCCGAATACGGAATCGGGGCTTCGATTGCTCCTCTATTGTATTCCGAGACCAAGGAATTGGTTGCAACTCCTTTCAAGAGAAAGGGAAAACCGGGCAGAAACCTTGGTATCGACAACGACATCAACCCTTCTCCCACGAAGGTTCCAAAATCCTCTGAAAAAAAGAAAATCTCCAAGCTGAAGAAGGACAAAGCCGTCAAGAGCTTGAAATTTCAGTCGCAAGAGGAACAATTGAGCAATGATCTTTACCGTCAATTTCAATTGCAACAGCAGAACTCGATGCTGATGGGCCAGCAACCACAGCAATCGGCTCCACAGGGGCCTCCGCAATTCATGCCAATGTTCCAACAGATCCCCTTCCAGCAATACAACTTCCCAAATCAGCAATTCTTCCCAGGAGCCAACAGCAATGCCTACGGAATGCCTCAATTCCAGCAACAGATGCAACAACAGATGCAACAGATGCAACAGCAGCACCAGCTGACGCAACACCAACAACACCCTCACCCACAACAACCTCTGCTGCTGCTGGTCATGCAGCAACACCACCAACCGTCTAACTCTCAGGACTCGGTCAGTTCCACGAACATCTTCTCTGCCACCGAAGACCGTCGCAATAGCGAACTGTCCATCTTTTCCAACCACTCGGTGACGTTGATCTCGCCACCTGTAATCACTTCCGCAAACAATAGCACGCACCAATACATGCACCATGAGCCTCCGTTGATAGAAGAGGACGAGCAGTCGATGTACACTGCTCAATTGCTCGACTATTTCGAAAGAGACAATGCGGAAATACCCAAGTTCTTGTACAGAGTGCCTCTGAACTTCAAAGTGAACGACCCGATCGACGACGAGGGACACACGCCGTTACATTGGGCTCTGTCGTTGCTGAACTTGGAGATCATTGAGGTGTTGATGAACTTGAACAATGCCAACCCAACGGTACCCAACAACAATGGGATCAACTGTTTGTCCAAAATGATCCAGTTCAACAACTCGTACGAGTTGAAGAACTTCCCGCAGATCTTGGAAATGTTCAAGATTTGTCTTGTGACCCCAGACTTCAATGCCAGAATCCCCTTGCACTATATCATGGAGTTGTTGGACAAGAACGACGACAGGAACATCAAGAGTTTGAAATACTATCTTTTCGAAACGATCAAGTTTGCCGAGCAGTTGCCTACTCAAGGTGGAAAGTCCTTGTTGAAGATCTTGCTCAACCACCAGGACATCAACGGAGACACCACGTTGCACCTCTGTGCCAGAGCCAGACGTCATAAGTATCTTTTGAAGTTCTTGTTGACCAAGGGAGCAGACTTGAATGTTTGTAACAATAGTGGAGTCGCCTGTAAGGATTTGATCAGCATAGATGTGTTGGAAGAATTGCAAAGAGAGTCAATGTCGATGGGTGTGTTGGTCATGGAGCAAGATCAGCAACTGCAACCTCTCCCTCAGCAGACGTCCACTCCACAACAGCCTGAGAGAAAGAACAAGAAAGATATCATCGAAGATAAAGAGAACATCTTTGTGGAGAATAGTTTGAATCAGATCTGTGACGAGTTCAAAGTGGAAGTTGGAGACATCGATGCAGACGATGAAGGAGATCAGAGTATCGAGGACGAACCTCATAACCAATCGCCACATGGAGTAGCTCATGTTGTTCGCCACAATTCCCCAAAGATGGCTCCGATGGTTGCCACGAAGACCAACAGCTTGAATACTTTCCAAGAGAAGATCCCAGAATTGTTATCCTCGCTCAATGACTCGTTCCACGAACAGATCAATGACAAAGATGAAGAGTACAAGCATAGTTTATCGATTTATCAGACCTTGAATGAAAACTACCAGGAGTTGAACAAAGTGTTGAAATCGAAAAACGAGAAGCTTGGTGGCTCTGTTGTTGATCAAGTAAATGAGTTGGAGAAGGAGTTGTTTGCCAAACAGAAGAAGTATCTCTGTTTCTTGGAGAAATCTCAGTCTTTACAATTACTGAAGTTGGTACAAGAGCAAGAGAAACAAGAAGAGCGCAATGGAGGAGAGCAAGAACAAGATGAACACGAGAACGACCACGTTTACAACGTTTTGAAATTGTCTTTGAAGCAATTCAAACGTAAAAAGTTGATCACCGACTTGATTTTGCAAATGTGTAATCACGAGATGAAAAAGCCAAACTTCTCGAATTATAAGAAATTGATTTCCAAGGCATGTGGATTAGACGATGTTAATGATGAACTTTTAGACGATATTGAAGAACTGTTATTAGTGAAATAATTAAAAAATATATGACAATAGTACCAGATTTTTTGAAACTGTAGAGTAACTGTTATTAGTGAAATAATTTAAAAATATCTGTACCTTATTGTTTAAAACTGTAGTTGTTGTAGGTCTGCCTCACTACAAGAGAGAAATATCATAATTATACTTGTAACTTTTTATTATCAATATATAAATAAAAAAGACTCGATTAAAGTTGGAGTTAAAGTAAAATGGAAGACAAATTTGTAACTATCAACGGAAAAGAAATGAAGCAAACAACGAGAAGATAACGATCATGATTATGACCAGATGATGTGATTTCAAATTTCTCGTATATATACATAATCACAATTCATCACGATCATAGTCATAGTCGAAGTCTTCATCATCGTCATCATCGTCACTTGCACCACCAGCACCAGCTGCACCTCCATACAACTTCTCAGCAATCTTGTTCGAAATCTTGTTCAACTTCTCTCTTTGCTCGTTGTATTCTTCGGCAGTGGCATCTTCGTTGTCATCCAACCATTCGGAAGTTTCCTGAATGGCATCGGTCAAAGTTTCCTTGTCCTCTTCATCGATCTTTTCCAACCACTCAGCGGTCTTCAATTGGGAGACCAAGTTTTCTAAAGAGTTCTTACTCAAGATCTTTTCTCTCAAGGCATCGTCTTCTTCCTTGTATTTCTCAGCCTCTTCAACCATTCTCTCGATTTCCTCCTTGGACAATCTACCCTTGTCGTTGGTGATGGTGATTTCCTCGGACTTTCCAGTACCTTTATCGGTGGCACTGACCTTCAAGATTCCGTTGGCATCAAGGACAAAAGTGACCTCGATCTGTGGAACACCTCTTGGAGCAGGTGGAATACCAGTCAACTCGAATTTACCCAACAAGTTGTTGTCTTTGACCAAGGCTCTTTCACCTTCGTAGACAGAGATCAAGACTGTAGGTTGGTTGTCAACGGCAGTAGAGAAGGTTTGGAACTTCTTGGTTGGAATAGCGGTGTTTCTACCAATCAATGGAGTCATGACACCACCGGTGGTTTCAATACCCAAAGTCAAGGCGTTGACATCTAACAAGACAATGTCGTCAACACCTTCTTCACCAGACAAGACACCAGCTTGAACAGCGGCACCGTAAGCAACAGCTTCATCTGGGTTGATGTTCTTGGAGGCCTTCTTACCGAAGTAGGTTTCCAACAATTCTTGAACTTTTGGAATTCTGGTGGAACCACCGACAAGGACAATGTCGTCGATGTCTTCTTTCTTGATACCGGAGTCCTTCAAGACTTGGTCGACTGGTTTCAAAGTGTTTTTGAACAAGGAGATATTGATCTCTTCAAACTTGGCTCTGGTCAAAGTCTCACTGAAGTCGATACCATCGACAAAGGAGTCGATTTCGATTCTGGTGGTCATTTGAGAGGACAACGTTCTCTTGGCCTTCTCGACTTCTCTCTTCAACTTACCAAGGGCCTTGTTGTTGTTGCTGACATCGATGTTGTGCTTCTTCTTGAAGATTTTGACAAAGTGTCTGACAACTCTGTAATCGAAATCTTCACCACCCAAGTGAGTGTCACCGGCAGTGGCCAAGACTTCAAAGACACCGCCTTCGATGGACAAGACAGAGACATCGAAGGTTCCTCCACCAAGATCGTATACAATGATCTGCTTTTCCTTGTCCGTCTTGTCCAAACCGTAGGCAATGGCAGCGGCAGTTGGTTCGTTGACAATTCTCAAGACATTCAAACCGGCAATGGTACCAGCATCTTTGGTGGCTTGTCTTTGAGCATCGTTAAAGTAAGCTGGCACAGTGACAACGGCATGCGAGACAGATGTACCCAAGTAGTCTTCCAGAATGGATTTCATCTTACCCAAGATCATACCGGAGATTTCCTCTGGGGTGAACGTTTTCTCGGCACCTTGGTAATCCACCTTGACGACAGGTCTTCCGTCCTTGTTGACAACGTTATATGGGATGTGTTTCAAATCCTTTTGCACGGTCTTGTCGTTGTATTTCAAACCGATCAATCTCTTGATGTCAAAGATGGTGTTGTTAGGGTTGGAGGCGGCCTGGTTCTTGGCGGCGTCACCAACCAATCTTTCTTCATCGGTGAACAGCACGTAGGAAGGAGTGATTCTGTTACCTTGGTCATTGGCCAAGATCTCTACCTTACCGGCCTTCATGACACCGACACATGAGTATGTAGTACCCAAATCGATACCGATAACGGTACCATAGTTCTCAACGTTATCTGAGTCATCTGCAGCGAAAACCGAATGTTGCGGCAAGACGACAACAAAGATAGCGTATAACAATACAGCTAATGTTAACCAAGAACGATTCAAGCTCAACATGACGATTGAATATAATACTAATAACAATTACGTATATACACACAAACTCACAATTGAATTTTTTATATGAAAAGAGACAGCGCTTAAGGTTTATATATTTCTTTCGAAAAAACACGCTTTAGCAAAAAAAAAAAAAGCTACACCTAAAAACTCATCAATAATACAGGTAATCATCATCACAATGACAAGAGAACATAATAGAAAATTGTACAGAGGCAAAAAAAGAGAAAAAACAGATGCGCTGTTCAAAAAAATGGTGAAAAATTGAAAAAAAAGAGGAAAAAAGAGATTTGTGGTCCGGTTTGCTGGAGGGGCAATAGTGCGGTGGGGATGGGCTGTGCCTCGCACAAACCGGATCTGTTCACATAGAATTCGATGGAAAAAAAGAGAAAAAGGTGGAAAAAATCAAGATTAGCCTTTTTAGTCGAGGAAATTAGAGGGCTCATATAACGATTGTTTGTCGGTTCTTGACGTGTTCAATACTTTGAATGCGTGTTCAGTTTTTTTTATTACATTAGCTTAAGCTTATTTTAGGTGACGACATAATGATGTTTGAGATCCCTCTGTGGTGCATTCAACTTGTTAGGCTGTCTTCATTAGTGCATTAGTTGCTTTTATGTTTCTTTATTTAGAACTCTTCTAGTCCTTCGCCTTGTCTATCTGGTGCTGTACAGACTGTTTTCGCTTTTATCGTCTTTTACTACTTAGATCCAAATAGCCACTATTTTTTTTTCAGTCAATGTGGGGGTTCCAAATGATCTTTCCAATTTGCGGCTCATTTTAGAAAGGGGGCGTTTTCGAGGACATATTTGTCTCACTTAATTCAGAGTGTTGTAGGATCAATAGGGCCGATTAAGAACCTATGTATTTAAGAGTAATAGGGTTTGTGGAGAAAACTTGAGAACCGCAAACTTGGAAACTTTACCTTAATTAAAATGTGAAGTTCTCGTACCCTTCACATCAGTTGCTCTTTCTCAATCATATTTATTCATTACACTGTAAAAAAACTAATTTGCTAAGATCTTTTGAATCAAAAATTCACTATATATTTATTATATAACAAACAACGAATGAACAACATACCCAAAATAAGCAACAAGTCTGAATAAGAATCAAAGCTTTTGACTTTCCTTGATACATCATCAAGGAATCTCTGACCAATTTCCACCGTTTCCGTTTCCCAACTTCACCCCTTTCACTAAAGACTCAATTTCTTCCACCCAGAAGTGCCAACCCATACAAAGTCACCCCTAATCCAACTCTCCTCTCACTGCACCCACCCTACTCCGCACACGACCTTCTCTCATCAAACTTCCCTCAGGGCTGCTAAACCTAGCCCATCTTCTTTTCCTTTGCGCATACTAACAACATCATAACACCACCATCACACCCGGCACCACACCCAAACCGCCCCTAATATGATTCAATTTCAACCATCGTCCACGACTTTTGGGAAAATTTTCACCTTTTTTTTTTCAACTGGAGGAAGAAAAAAATTTCCATTAAATTTTTTAATATTCGTGATATTCTTTTTAAGTATATTTTCAAACATCATCAAGAGAATAGTCTGCAATTAGTTTGCTTAAAATTTGGATTATCTGAAAAACTTATAAGAAAACATTCGAAATGTCATCTATTGAAAAATCATTATCATACGCTGCCTTGATCTTGGCCGATGCTGAAGTTGAATTATCCAGTGACAACTTGTTGACCTTGGTGAAGAACGCCAACGTTGAAGTTGACAAGATCTGGGCTGACTTGTACGCCAAGGCTTTGGAAGGTAAGGACTTGAAAGAATTCTTCTTCAACTTCAGTGCTGCTCCAGCTGCTGGTGCTGCTGCCGGTGGTGCTGCTGCCGCTGCTGGTGGTGAAGAAGCCGCTGCTGAAGAAGAAAAGGAAGAAGAAGCTGCTGAAGAATCTGATGCTGATATGGGTTTCGGTTTATTCGATTAAACAGGAAGGAAGATAGAAAGTAATTTTTAAATTCAACCATAATAAATATAAACATCATTAATGAAGTCAGTATAAAAGAACGGATACTTGGATGAGTATCATGAGTGTAAAATTATTGTATGTGGAAGAGTTAAGTGGGATGGAGTAGGAGTTAAATTGTAAAATGTAATAGTTTTAACTAAAGTGAACAGTTTCTGGTAGTTTCTGGTAGTTTCTGGTTATCATTTTGTGACTTGTTCTCTTGATTCCTGCTGGTCTTATCTAACACACTATCAATTGTAGACCTTCTCAAATTCACTCCTATAGATTAGGTCAAAAATTACTCGCAAATTCGTCACACTACACTTATAACGATTATCACTACACAACTCTTATAGAAGAAACAGGATGTTGATTTTTTATTTTATGTTGTAGTTAAAATGATACGTATATAACAAAATATAATATAATAAAATATATATATCTCTTAACGGTAAGATTTTTGGAATCTGGCTCTGGCACCACGACCACCGAATTTCTTTGGTTCCATTCTTCTGGAGTCAGCAATCAATAAGGTTCTGTCGTAAGATTGGAAGATTTTCTTCAATTCGTTCTTGGAAGATTCATCAACGTATTTTTGTGTGTAAGCAATGACACCCTTGGCAATAGCTTGTCTGATGGCATAAACTTGACTGACGTGACCACCACCGGTGACCTTGATTCTGATGTCAATGTTCAGGAATTTATCTAAACCAGCCAATAACAATGGTTCGTAAACTTTGTGTCTCAAGATTTCTGGCTCAACCAAGGTGATTGGGGAACCGTTCAATTTGATTAAACCAGTACCGGCCTTGACGTGGGCAACAGCAGTGGCAGTTTTCTTCTTACCAAAAGTCTATAGAGTGGGTGAAAAGTTAGTATTTAGTCGTTGTGGAGTGGTCCAGATCTTTGATTTAGTCGAAAGTCACAACAATTTCTTTGAATTAAACATCCATTGCCGGTAAAATGTCGTATGAACTCTTCATTTCCAAATATTGAATCCCTAATTTGGAAACTTGTTTCTACAATGAGAAATACCACGAACATATAATATGAGTGGTATGGGGGAACACCTGGACAAAATGAGTGCCAGATGATAATAAACAATGATTTCTAATCTCTTCCCACATATGTACAACTTCTCTCTTCCATCGTTAAACCTTTTTCCGTCTTTTACTTTACATGTTGAACAATTTTTTTCATCTTTTCTCCAATAACAGTTGAGGACTTTTCACCGAAAACTTTACCTATTCTTTCATCAACAAAACTATGGACTTGACACATCAAAGATCTTAATAAAACATTTATTGGTACATACTTGGACACTTGGAACTGAGTTTGATGACATTTTGTATCTATCAACGATATATGAAGTGTTAAATGGATGGATAGTAATATGATCAAAATACCAAACAAATTTCAATAAAGTTTTTTTTAAAAAAAAAAAAAAAAGAGTGAGAGAAAAAAAAAAACCAGAAGGAAATTTTCCACAAGAAAAAAAAAAGAAAAAATTTTTTTTTTTGTGCGAAGTCGTGAGAAGTTTTCTAAAAAATGGGCAGGTTTTGCGAGCGTGAGCTTACTTAGTATGAGCACTAAGGCTGGGAAGAGAGAGAGGGATACAGATTTTGATGGTTGGTAAAGGGAGAGATGATTTGGAAAAGTGATTAAAATGGGTCTAGATTTTGTGAAAAAAAATATATTGGATGGGTTTGGAGTCTTGGAGAGGAGAGAACTGGTAAAATAGGATATAATAATACTAGCCCACCTTCAGATCAGGCCGATCAAATCAAATTGAATGCTCTATAGACCATGTCATGTCCATTACCGAACACCCCTTTTCCTTCTGTATCAGAAAGGGGCTACCTCACAAAGCATGCAGGACTTTCCTCTCTAACATAACCTCATCAAGTAAGCCGACTAGTGGGAAAAATAAAGAGCCCGAAAGAGACTGAGAGGATGCCGAAAAAGTCCAATATTCTGAAATTTACACAAAGAGAACAAGTGATTTACGCGCGCAGACTCCAGCAAAAGTGTGACTGCTATTTCGAATGATTCCTGATCTCAAATGTGCGCGAGCATTCTATACTTGAGCCGATATGCACTACCAGCCACAGTATATACTCTAAGATGAGGGAAAAAAGAATAGTAAATAGGAGCAGAAAAAAAAAATCAAACGTTTGATTCCACCCACACGACGTACCAAAAAAAATTTTCATAATAATTTTTTTTTTACCTTCTTTGTGTTTTTTTCATTTTCTTCTTTTTCTCTTTTTTTTTTTTTCATATATTTAAAATTTTTGATAGTATTAATTCACTTATTTCACACCATTCCAATAAGTTCAACAAGAATATATCACAATGGGTATGTTGGTCTATACTAATAAGCATCGTCATCCGAATCACTGAGCCATTTAACATCAGATCACTTTGATCATTTCGATCCATGGATCCATCTGTTAATGTAATAACTATAGTTTGGAAGTAAAATAATTTTCATTCGATTTTCAAGACATTAGTTTGGTAAATTTGATAAATGGAAAGGAAGAATCGTAGAATATAATGAAACATCAAAGATGAAGATGATGTCGAAAATGGAACAAGCTTAACGAATAGGATGATGAGTTTAAAGTGATGCAAATATAGTTTTTCTTTTTACTAACATTTATGTTTTCTCCCATTATAGCTATCTCAAAGAATTTACCAATTTTGAAAAACCATTTCAGAAAGCACTGGCAAGAACGTGTCAGAGTTCACTTGGACCAAGCCGGTAAGAAGGTTTCCAGAAGACAAGCTCGTGCTTCTAAATCTGCCAAGATTGCCCCAAGACCATTGGACTCCTTGAGACCTATTGTCAGAGCTCCAACCATCAGATATAACAGAAAATTAAGAGCCGGTAAGGGTTTCACCTTGGCTGAATTGAAGGCTGTTGGATTGACCGCCAAATACGCCAGAACCGTTGGTATTGCTGTTGACCACAGAAGACAAAACAGATCTGAAGAAGGTTTCAAATTAAACGTTGAAAGATTACAAGACTACCAATCTAAATTGATCGTTTTCACCAAGAAATCTTCCAAGGCTGACATTGCTGCTCTGCAACAAGTTTCCGTTGGTGCCACCTTCCCAATCGAACAACCAGCTGTTGAGTTGGGTCCAAGAGAAGTTGTCGTTCCAGAACAATCTGCTTACAGAACTTTGAGATTGGCCAGATCTGAAAAGAAATACTCCGGTATCAGAGCCAAGAGAGAAAAGGAAAGAGCTGAAGCTGAAGCTGAAAAGAAGAAATAAGTTGATATTTTTAAATAAATAAAAGAGAAAGAAAAATAATAATTGTTTGTTTCTATTAAAAAAAGACTTGAACAAATAGTAGGAAACGAATGAAGTTGACTTGTGAAGTTTGCCTTTTTCGATTCCTCCATTTTTTTCTTCACTCTCCTTCTTTCATCTCATTTTAATCATATATATAATAAAAACATGAACGTTATCTGTTGTGTTAATGTACTGAATGCAATGGTTGTGAAAATTGCCGTAATTCTACCATTTATACTGCTAGGAATACATTTCTATTGTACATGACTATATAATACACAGTTATTGACCAGTTGTTTCACTGGCTGAGTGAAATCCGGGGTTGAGTATCATAATGCAGTGGCATTTTGAACTTGGCATGCTCCTAATTTCCTTCTTCAATTTAGTTATCTCTATATTTAGACCCACCAACCATTTTCAGCTTGGCTGATCTCAATTTGGTTTCATTCAATTTGTTCAAAATCAACATTCTCAACTTCAATTCTTTCAAATCACAGCCGAATCTTTGCCGGACACTTTTCTCATTCAACATCTCATCGTTATGTGTCACTTGGTAAACTTTCAAAAATCTGATCAATGAGTTCCATTTCAGTGTGCTCCAGTTGCTTAGCAAATGATAATCCTCATCTTCGATTCTTTGTAACTTCAACTGACTCTTGAAAAAGTCTTTATCCACTTTGTTCTCATTATCACTCACCTCCTCACTATCGTGGCCACTGTTTCTATTGCTATTTTGACTATTACTTTTACCCATCCTTTTGATTTTCCTGAACCTATCGTTTTTACTCATCCCACTGATTCTCCCACCAACCCTAGTTTCTTCAAAATTATCGCTCGCACTAAAACTTTCAGCCTTCTCAAAATCATCGCCCGCCTTCAACTTCCTCTCGTCACTACTACTATCAAGAGGTGCGTCGATCTCAATCCCTTCGCCTGCCCTGGCCTCTTCTCCATGATCGTCGTCGTCGTCAACCACCAGTTGAATCATCTCTTCCTCCTCAAAGTTCAAGATCTTACCTGTGGTATCTTTTTCCAACTCATCGAAGTCCAGCCTATTGCTGGATCCAGTGGAATCCTTGAGCTTTTGCCGTTGCATGTCCAAATAAATGGTGGCCTTCGTCAAAGTCTCGGCAATATCCTTGGTCGAGTTGAGGCTTGGCCCCGGCTCAGATTTCGGCGTTGTGATCATCATTTTACGTCTCTTGTGCCGTTCTTGCGGGTCTACAGGTGAGAATTTGGACAATTTTGGTGGAGAAATCCCGACAATGGGTCTCTTGGAGCTGGGAACGATCCTTGTTGCACGTCCAGGGATGGTGGTGGTGGTGTGTCTACGTGGTGGAGACAACCTCGATGCCGGTTTCGATAGCAAGAGCGAGGTTGTCGGTGGTTTCTTGGAGATGACAGTGGAAGTGGTGAAGACTCCACGTGGACTGTACAATTTTTCAGGCGGTGTCAACAGTTTCGAGGTGTTGGTGTTGTTGGAGGAGTTATTGGCATTCGTTATAGCAGGTGTCTTTGATGAATCTGCCGATGCTGCCGCAGCAGATGCCACCGCCAGCTTTGTTTTTCGCTGAGCAGACGGTGTCGTGGACGATTTCCTGGAAGCAACAACAGGTTCATGTGTGAGCTGGTCTTGCAACTCGTGGAAATCACTTTCGAACTCACTGTCGCTGTCGTCGACGCGAGTGGAACTCACTCTGGGTATCGGCTCCTTCGGATTATATAGGGCAAATGGCTTCTGTGAGGCCGATGAAGCGGGCAAGGAGGTTGCCGCGGAAGATCGCAAGGGAGTTCCCTTTCTCAAAGGTGCTCTCGCGAGATCTTCGTTCTGCAAGGGCACTACAGTGGTGGTTCTTATCGATCTTGGGGACTTCTGCGATGATGTATGGTAGTTTACGAATCGGACAGGCGATTTGTCCAAGATGTCTTCGCCTTCGATGGTGTCGTCGACATCCGGATGGCCCTCTGGAGCTTTGTCGAGCTTGTCGTCGATGTTATTATGGTTGTTGTTGTTGTTCGTGGTCAACGATAGTAAACTGGAGTTTGTGATCTTCCGCAACAGCAGCGACGACTTGTGTGTCTTGGCGACTGTCTTAGAGATGGGACTCCTGGTTAGGTTGATGAGGGAATCGTATTCTATTGGACTGAGAGTGGTGTCTATGAGGTCTGCATCGTCATCGTCGTCTTTGCCCTTTTGATGGGCTCTGTGTTGCTGTCTTGGTGTTCTTTCCTCAGTCTTTTGGTCATATGTGCCTGAATCTGCTCGTGGATTACTAAAGGGTTTCGAATTTATTTCAGAGGAATTCGAAAGCAAATTTATCGGATCTCTGTCGGTCTCGATGAGCCGCCGTTTGTTCTTGGACATTCCGATGCTCTAGACAGCGATATCGATCTCTAAATCAGTGATGCTGGATCGATAACGGCGCTCTAGTGCTTATAGTTTGGGGTTTGTTTTTTGTTTTTATTTTATTTTATTCTTTATTTTTTTTTTTTGGTGTACTTTTTTGCTTTTCTGATTTTGCTGCTCAGGTTTGAGTTCTTGTTCCAGTTTTAGTTTGTGTGTGCGTTTTTTATAGGGATTTGTCTTTTGAAACGCGTTATTGGGCGATGAGAACAATTAAGTCATGGGACAAAGATGAGCTGGGACTATTGGGTCAGACAGGTAGTTGTCAGGTGGAGATGGGTGGAAACGGTACCAATTGGCGACAGATAGCTGATTTGGAGAGCAGAGTATGTGTATTCTATGTGTATTCTATGTAATTCTATTCATATGTAATTCTATTTGTATGTATATTTTGTATGTGCCTCTATTTGTGTATCTCTTATGTGTGTATTTCGCATGTGTATTTCGCATGTGTTTATGCTCTAAGTAGACCAAGTAACAAATATGCCTAATTGAATCACTGATGCGTCCATGCATTTCATTATCCCAGTACCTCAGAACCGGCTGAATTTTCTTCTTCACTAACTACCCTCCACTTACCCCCATCCATCTCATAGCCTTGATCTCACCTATTCACCTTTTTAGTAGTGTTCCTCTGCCCAAAACTGGATCTCTACATTTCCTACAAAAAAATAATCCAATGGAATTGAAAAAAAAAAAGGGACAAAAATTAAAAGTACCAAAAATTAAAAGCCAAATCTTTTATTCAATCCAATTCAAGAAGCGAGTTCCTAGTCAATCAATCCATTATCTGAAACTCGATAGATTGATCCATCACTTCGCTATGTTGTCAAGGGTCGGATACTTTGGGAAATCGAGAATCCCATCAGGTTTAAACAGATTCTTACACACCAGTCAACCGGTTAGACTGTTCAATTTGCAATTAGAACAAGACATCAGATCAAAGATCGAGTCATTGCCAAAGTTGGACAACATTTATTATAACGCCGATGGTAGTAAACGCAAGCCAAGTGACGAAGAATTGCAAACCATAGCACAATTAAACACTTTAAGTGAACAAAGATCGTTATCTTTCAAGGATTTCTTGAGTTTGAATGCTGAAAATGAAACTTTGTACAAGGACAATGAGGCAGATTTGAAAAGTTTCAAGTCTTCTTCGAGTAAGATCGTCGACAAGATCCCATATGAGGACTCCAAAACTGGCGAGATCCGTTGGAAAGTTGTCAGGGAGAACCAAAAGGAAGGTTGGGAGAATATCTCTTACTATTTGTACGTGCCACTGTTGGTTGCATTGGTTGGGCTCTTGGTCTTGAAGAACGACGACGAGGACATTTCCACTTGGGCTGACAACGAATTGATGCTCAGATTGAAAGAGCATGCGGTCAGCAACGGTGACCAGGAGTTGATAGATCAAATCGACAAGTTGATTCCTGAGCTGGAGGTGAAATTGTCACGCCAAGAGATCAATGAGAGGGACGGAATAATTATCGAGAGGATTTTGAGTGGTGAATACGACAACTTGATGCTGTTGAAGATCAAGCAACAACAACTTAATAGTTTGAAAGAAGATTGAGTGGGAGGGAAGTTGCGACCAACTCAATTGACTTCACAGCCAGCTTTTACCGACCAGCCTTCACAGCGACTATTTCATCTCTATATTCATTGATCTTTGATCGATGTGTTTATTTATTTATTTATTCATTTATTTATTTACCTATTTATTTTATCTAACTATTTATTTATCTATTTATTTATCTATTTATTTATCTATTTATTTATCTTTAACTATTGTTCTATAAATATTTAAGAATAATTTGACTATCAGTTTTATGGAGAAGTAAAAGCTGAGAGAAACAGAAACTGAGTGGGATTTATATTTCGGATGATATTCGACGGCAAGAAAGGAAGTAAAGATGCCAATGCCGGAATTCTGCGTCGATGGAACAAATTCGCAATTAATTTATATGCCAAAAGCAAACCAAGATCCGAGAAGTGATCCAGATGAAAACAGGTCCGTGGAAATAAACGATAAAAGATAAAGAAAAAAAGCGAAATTCGAACAAAAGTGTGACAAAACAGGTGACCCAAGCGTATACCGGAACATTACTTGGCCCATTGGCCCAAATTCGCTCCTAAACAAGATACTTTGCTCTCGGTTGGAGACCTTTGTTTCCTTTGCATTTCCCCTCGTCGGCACCTTAACACCACTGCAATCCCTTCTTTTTCAGCTCTGTTTCACCTCATCGCTGTTTCATATCCTAAACTTTGCCTCGATAGAGAAATGCACCTACAATACGAAAAAGGGATTAAATTGCAGGTGGAAAAAAATAAAAAGCAGAAAGAAAACAAAAAGCGTAAAAATTTTTAAAATTGTTTTTTTTTTCTGTTTGTTTCAAAGGCAAGAAACACAAAAATAACAGCGTTTATATAAGCAGACAATCGAAGTAACAATCGAATTAATATCAAGAATACGATCTATTATACCCAGGAATTATCTCAAAGAAGCACATCAATCAGCTTGCACCATGCCACAACACTCAGGAAACGAAGACGGCGAATACAGCTTGCCAAACACGCCAACAACCGAGAAGGATTTCCAATTTGTAACATCGGCAGATCCAATACAGCAACAACAACAACAAAAATTGTCACTTTCACCGATCACATCGTCTACTACAGCCAAAGACCACCGTCGTCGTCGTTCATCCAGTATCATCTCACATGTCGAGCCAGAATCGATGGATGCAAAGAACGATCAAGAAGTATTACCGAACTTGAATGCCAATTGGGTACATTTCAAAGGTGCCTGGATTATTCATGTGGTTATTATAGTATTAGTTAAGATTTTCTATGATTTATTCCCAGTTTTCAACAACGAACAGAGCTGGACAATGACCAACTTGACCTATGTCATTGGCTCCTACATAATGTTCCACCAAGTCAAAGGTACTCCATTCGAATTCAACTCTGGTGCATATGACAATTTGACCATGTGGGAACAAATAGACAACGGAGATCAATACACGCCACTGAAAAAATTCTTGATGGGTGTGCCAATCCTGTTGTTCTTGATAAGTACCCACTATTCGAGATACGATTTACAATTGTTTGTATTGAATTTTGTGATTTGTCTTGTTGCCGTTGTGCCAAAATTACTGATGAGTCATAGATTGAGGGTTAGTATACCATTCATCTCAGAACCTCAGTTGATCAATTAGGAGACCGCCACTATATTTTCATTTATCATTATTATCATCATATCATTATAACATCATCATCATTATTTTATCGTTACTATATCACACATATGAACCCATATATATATATATATCTGTATATATGTGCATCTAAGTTGCCATCAACAAATACATTGAAATGAAAAAAAAAGGATTGCGGGAAATTCAAAGGACAACAGATGAGAGAGGATTTAGGTTTACCATTTATCGACTTTGCTTTTTGGAATGGTGAAAGTTTTGTTTCTTGTCTGATGATGAGTCTTTAAGTGTTGAGTGTTGAGTGTTGAAGTTTTTATCTCTTTTTTTAACATTTTATTTCATTAATTGTTTGTCTTTTTGAGTTCATCTCTTTTTTGTCCCCTCCCACTTTGAATTCCTTTATATATATTTGTGACCATTTGCAACAACGTTTTGGCTACGGTTACATCGTTAAGATCAATAAAGAAGAAACGCTTTCATATAAGATATTTTAATTGATGAGTAATTGTAGAGGTATTACATACATATATATATATATACTTATATATCCATATATATCCATATATGGTTATGTACTCATATATATACTTATATTTTTACAGATACTTATATTTTTACAGATACTTATATTTCTACAGATACTTATAATTATATATACATTTATATATATTATATAAGCTTAACTATACTTCTTATCTTATCCTCAAAACACCGAATCTGCATATAACTTATGCATCCGAAATACCTATATCAAGATTCTAGTCAAGTTCAAGCATTTCTGATTTCTAGACCCAATCTTATTCTTATTCTTCCTATCCTCTCACCCTCTCACTCTCTCACTCTCTCATCACTCCCTCGACCCTTCCTCCTGACAATAAGCTGGGAAAGCCAATGGACCCAAAAAAGAGGGGCAAAAGAAGCAAAACGCAGAAAAGAGACTAAAATTAGTGCCGTTTGTGTCGTTTGTATTTTTCTCTATCTCGTCAAGTTAGCAAAATACGAAGGCCGCTTACGAGGGAAAAAATTGAATAAAGTTGAAATTTTTTTTTAAAAAGGAGGAAAAAGTTAAAAAAAAAGCAGACAGGCATATTTATTACGGCGTCTAATCATTGATATATCCAAGAGCATACCGCATCGATACCAAGTCCAGAATGAAGAAAATCTTATCTTTCAAGAGACCCGGTTCCAGCGCGGGCGGCAACAACAACAACAACAACAACAACCCCAGCAATAACCCCAGCAACCGAGCAGATCAGGACGAAAGTGGATCGTTGAGCTCGTTATCCAATTCCTCTCATTCATCGTCTTCTCGGTATAGACATTACCTCAGTCGTGTCAGTCTCGACGACCATGAAGTGTCCGATGCCCCAGCATCGATAAACGTGCACTCAGATTTCAAAAGCTTCACCTATTCGTCGAAATCGAACTCCCTTTTCAGTAAAGATGCCAGGACCATGTCGACACTGCTGACGTCGTCAAGAGACTCCAACCTCTCCAACTCGAAGCAGGCGCTGTCTGCACAGCAGCAACTGCTGCAGCATCGTATAATGAACATCGGAAGACCCTTGCGGGTGTTGGTTGAGGACGATTCGGAGGAAGAAGAGGAACTGGAAGCTTCGAGAGAGCTGGGCGGAAGAGCAGGGATCAAAGGTGTAGACATCAAGTCCGGCTCGAAAAAGAGCTTGGAAGATCACAGAGGTCTTGAGGAACAACAGTCATCGTTGTTACAATCGCAAGAAAATTCGCTGCTGCTGTTGCTGCTGCTATCGCTTCATGAAGCAGCTACATCCGCAAGCGGTTTGGACCAACTGTTGACAAAAATCGATAAAGAGTTGAAGATTTTACTCGCCGAGTTGAAAAATATCATATTGCAAAGAAACCAGTCGATTTTGAATCTCACCAAATCCTCGATACAAGTGAGTGACGCCATCAAGCAGACAATATCCAATTTACAGAACAATTCTAAACTTTTGCTGAATTTACCACCGTTGTATTTAAACACTTGGAGCCATTCGAATTTGAGAAAGTTGGTCAAGATTGTCTTGTATCTCGTAGATAACTTGTTGAACGAAGATGTGTACACCAACTCGCGCGTGTTGATCTTGAAAGTGTTTGACGATTTGTTGCAAGAGTTGAAATTGACACCCTCGTCTTCTAACCCGGACGACTTGATCAACTACAATACCAGATTGCAACCCAAGTTGTTCACTTTAGGGTCGACAGCGCAACTGTTCCCCAATGAGGACAAGATCGACACGATATTGACCTCCTTGGTGAACACCAAAAGGACCCTGATCCTAGACCAGGAAGGATCCTTTATCGCGCCGGTGTTGCGTGGGTTCTATAACGAGAACTTGTCCTGTATTACGTTTATGTTTGGGTTCCCGAAATTGGAAAATGAACATAGGCAAATTATCAACAATGTGTTTTATTCGTTGATCGAAGATTTCCATTTCATGTACCAGGAGAATTCCATCCAGTTGCTGCGAACCACCGAATTCAAAGCTCCATTCAGGATCCCAACCAACTCGACCGAGCCTCCAATTTCCATCTCCATCAGTTCAGAAAACTCTACAAGCGTGAGTGGCACCTTGGGGGGATATATATATCCAAAGATCGACAAGAAGTCCGTGCGGAACAAGAATTTGTTGAAGTATGCCGACAGCTGTTTCGGGATGACATGTGCCCATGTCGTGTTGCAGGACAACATCAGCGACGAGGACGAGTACCCGTACGTCAGTTGTCCTTCTCCTGTCTTGATCAACTTGTACAAGAGAGCATTGAGCAATGAGAGAGGCAAATACAGGGCCGAGTCAGAGGAATTCAATGCCTATGATAAAGTCATCAAGCAGATCGATATTCTGTTCCCACCGCAAGAGTTGAAGTTGCCTGCAAGCAACGGCACCAAGACCGTGCAGAGAAATGTGGCTGCCTTGAAATTCGGTCAAATCATTTGGGGCGAGCGCATAATAAACAACGAGACAGTCAAATTGTCCGACTTGCTGATCATCAAGGTGTCGGAAGGATTGAAATGCTTGAACTATTTAGGAGACGACATCAATTTCAATGAGTACGATCCTTCGTTGATGTTTGGGAACTTGTATTTGAAGAAGATTGTCAACATTTCGAAGTTGAAGAAGCCGTCACGAGGTGCGATGGCGTCAGTGCCAGGCCCGAGAACTGGTGCTGCTAGCACTGGTTCCGGTGGAGGATTGCCCGTTTTCAAGTACGGCTCCACCACGAAATACACCACTGGTAACTTGAATGGGTCCAAGATCATTTACTGGTCAGACGGGAAATTGCAAACGTCGGAGTTTGTCATCAGGTCTAATGATTGTAAAAGTTTGTCCTTTGCCAGTGGAGGAGATTCCGGGTCTTGGATATTGTCCAAATGCTCGGATATTGCAGAGTATGACTCTGGATTCAATTTTAATCTGATATTGAACAGACCTCCGCAGCAGGAACAGCCGCAACAGCAGCAACTGGGCCTTGGCGTAGTCGGGATGTTACATAGTTACGACGGGGAGTTCAAACAGTTTGGTCTATACACTCCAATGGTGGATATCTTGGAAAGATTGAAGAACGTTACAGGGTTAGAATGGGGGGTTATTGGATGTGACGAAGACAGTCAAGGAGTAGACGAGGATGTATTAACAGAGGGAGAATTGGACGGGCGTTCCATTGGAAGTAAGAGCAGCAATGAAATTGACTAGTTTGTGTTATGTAATTTACAGGTTATCTTTGCCGGCGTACAAAATTTTTAAAATAAAAATCGTATTAAATATGAATTATATAAACATGCTGTTTTCTGTAAAGCCAATTGGATTATCTATTGTGGGGAGTCTTGTGGGTCGAGTTCGTGGATCCAGTAGCTTCCGACGACTGGGATCTTTTGGTAGAAAGTGGTTTGGAAGATTGGAACACGTTCGGTGAAAGTGAAAAGACCAAAGGTTACAGCACCACCCCATAAGAACAAGTTTGGAGCGTAAGCCTTGAGGGCAGCTGGGGTCAAGCCAGCAAAGTGTGGGACCTTCTTGTAGGCCAAGGATCTGACGTAATGGGAAGCAGCCATCTTGATATTAGTTGTAGGTGATGAAATGGATGTGATTAAGATGTTTTGTATCGAGTTTGAAGAATATTAAAAAAAAAACATGGAAAAACTTTAAAGAGGGCCTTTTTTTTTTCCAACTTTTTCCAGTAATTTTCTTTTCTTGAAATTTGATTTGATGAATTGGAGAGAGAGTGTTGGGGGGAGGTGCACGACCAAAAACAGGGGCTGTAGGTGTTACCGGGGCTGCCTGTGGAACCAGGGTTGGCTGAAGGGACGAGTGAAATAAGTAGATGTGCGTGCGAGACTTGATTAAGTAAGGGATTGACTAAGATCAAGAGGGTAGATGAGAGGAGATAATAAATGAAGAAATGAAGGTAAATGAAGCTAAATAAACGAAGACGAATGACTTATGAGAAAGGAACAAGTTAGATACAGTCTACGAGACAGACTAAATAATGCACACATAATGTAACACCACCATCATGCGCTCCTGTGTTCTACCCTCCGCAGATCACTACAGAGCTCTTTCTTTAAGCCATACATGGAAACGCAAGAGGAAAAAATCAACTAAGCAAAAAATAAGGGAAAGAAAAAAAAAAGAATTAAACGCTCAAAGTGTTTACAAACACACCTTGATGGAGGAATCGGAAGCAAAGAATCACACCTTCGGAACCATCGACAGCTCATAATGACGGCGGTAACAGAGAACAGCAACGTGCCCAAAAAGGAGGCCGCAGAAACGAGCATATCTGACAACGCAGCTACCAAGATCGATCAGTCAGCTGCGAACAAGATCTTGAAATCGACAAAGAGGAAAATCGTGCCTAATGAGAGTAGGAAGAGGGCGCTATTCAGTTGTGACCGTTGCAAATTGAGGAAGACCGGTTGCAAAAGAGTGCAGTCGAACCAACTCAAATATGACAACACCACTCCCTGCATACAGTGCTCTTCCTCGGGCGTGGAATGCACAACCACCATCCCGAGGAAGAAAAGAGTGTACGGCCCCATAGAGAACATTGGCTTCCATTACAAGTGTCTCGCGAGCTTGGTGAGCGGGTTGTTCCCGGACAAGGACGTGAACAATGTCCAGGAATTGATAGAATTGGGTAAAGGCTTGAATATCCCCATGCCTTCCATGGACAAACAGTCCGAGGCCTTGGAAGTGCAGGACTTGAACATCCAGTTTGAGAGATCTTCCCAGTCGGTGCCGGCTCTGAAGTTGGCCCTGCCCTCTGCACAACCACCTGCTATCGTTGATAAAGACATGAAGGAAGCCGTTTCGGCGTTGGAGGGACTCAGATCAGGCTCCACACCTCCAACATTTGCCCCACCAACACCGACAGTCCACCACAACAGCACCGCAGTGCTGAAGCATAACAAGAAAATCAAACCGAACTACGGCAGAGAGAGATTGCTTGTCGACAGAGGCGGCAACACGCACTATATCGGTTCCCAGGGCACGTCTCTGATCCTCAACGGACTCAGTGACCTCATAGTTAAGAACACAGCAGTCGCAAGGCACAAGCAGACACTTTCGTCGCTGGCTGCGTTATCGGCAAAGGCTATCAGAAAGGACAAAGCGCACGCGATCAACTCCGAAAACGAGCCTGTGTACGAGTATCCCTCGCATCTTTTCAACACCGATCTCATCGATATCAACAAGTTCCCCTTGGTGAACCTCTTGAACAGAGAAGAACTGAATATTTACACTGACATCTTCTTTGACAAGATACACCCGTACTATTTCTGTTTCAACCAGGACAAGTTCAGAAAGAAGTACGAGGTCTTTTGGAAAGAGGTCGACACCATCCAGTACAATTACCATTCCGATGCGTGTTCGTCGTCGGCATCGCTGTCGTCACCAGTATCTACATCGTCTAGCCAACAGTACCATGCCAATGTGTCTTGTAAATTGAGTAACTCTGAGATCTGCTGCATCTATATAGTATGGTTGCTCGGCAGAAGATTCAACTCCACAGTGAAGTTGGCCTCTGGGAAGAAATTGGAGATGGACAAGGATCTCTCGTCCAAGTTTTTGGACATCATCAAACTTTCCCTTCTGGATATCGTGTTGACACCAACGATGAACGGCATCAGATTGCTTTTCCTACTAGCTATATATTTGGACTCCTTGAGGACCAAGGAAAGTGCTTGGATCTTGTTAGAATTGGCCGGCCGACAATCGATCAGTCTTGGGATCCATCGCAAGACAATCGTGTCCAAGTTCAAACTGGACAAACAAGACGAAATGAAGAGACTACTTTGGTCATTATTCAAGCTGGAAATGAGCTTTTGTGCCCAATTGGGGAGATCTTCCACGTTCCATATCGAAGAAATCGATATCAGCTTGCCCACGTTATCTGAAGTCAAAGATCTCTTATTCAAAAAATACTATCTCCATGGTGTCGAGTTGAGTAAGATAATGTATCAGATCTTGGACAATAGGAAACCTTTGTACTTGAGCAATGAGCCGTTGAGTCTTTTGAATATCGAAAGAGGTATGAAGGTGAAGAAGAACTTGTCGCTGTGGTGGGACGAGTGTGACGAGGATTTGAAGAATTACAAAGCATTGCCGTTCAAGAGGTATAAATTCAAATTACATATTCAGTTCCATTACTACTACATCACATTGACATTACCGTTCTTGCTTTATATTATCAACAACTCCAACAACTACAAATTGAAGAAAGACGACCCGTTGTTGGGAATGATTTGCTTTGGAATCAATTCTGCGATCAAGACCCTGGAAGTGTTGACATTTGCCGATCTGAAGGGATTTTTCAACGGTTCTGTCTACATGGATATCTTCTATGGATACAATGCTATCATGATGTTGATATTGACGTACATTTTGATCAACGGGAACAACAAATCCTCCAACCAACAGTTGATCGATGTTGAGTTCTTGTCGAAGAACTATCAAATTGACTTGAATACCATTTTGCACTCGATCAATTTGATCAGATTGTTAAATTTGAAGAATTCTCCTCTGATCGATGGCTCTATGAAGAGGGCAAGTGATATCATTGAGATCTTGCTAAATGATTTGGGTATAATATCGGTCTTGGATGACCATTTTGGACCTCCTGTCTTTGTCACTGCAGGGTTCAATCCGAACAACAATTTGAACATCGGCAACGATAATTACGAAGAGGATATATTGAAGCAGGCAAATGCTGTCATGACCAATGACGAGTTATTGTTATCGGCCACGGCACCTTATTCTTCCACACAAATGATGAACAATTTGGAAGCTGCAGGTGATGGTGCATCTGGTGCTGAACCCATTAACTACAGTTTCAATAATGACGTGTTGTTCGACAGCGAGTTGATCGATTTGTTGTTCGGGAACGAAAACTTGTTCAACGACTATAACCAGATGAACAATAATATAAATAAGATTGTATAATACGAATTGGCAATAAATTGAGTTCTTCTCACTGGGGGGGTTCGGCCAGGTATGGTCGTGTAAATGGTACCAAGGGGGGTTATCAAAACCGAAACTCTTCAAAACGGAAATCTGGCGGCATTCGAATACCAATCCGCTCGCACTCAGCAAATCTGATATCGAGCGATAGGTCAAAAAAAAAAGTGAAAAATTCTCATTTTCGTGACTCACTAACTATGGGTAGCCGATGAAAAAGTAACTGGAAACTCATCAAAACCGATGGCATCGAGTTGAACAGATTCCAGTGAGAGACTTATATATCGGACAGATAACGGAGAGTACTTTCGTTTGACATTCAAGGTATTTGTTCTCTTCGTGTCAGGAGCATTTTGTATTCTTTTCTACTTCATTCTTTCCAGTCCAGTCCATCAGTAACAATACCACAAACACCTAACTAAAGCCGTTTGTGAATTTTGTCCCTGCACAGAAAGGCTCAAAGAGGAAATAAACTTTGTACACATACAAGAGATCGACCACAAGATGGTGCTAACATCGGGAACGAAAGATTTCGAATCGAGAAATAAAACCTACGACATGTCGTCAGATGGCAGTGGTAGTGACATAAGTAGTAATGCGGAGAGTTCCGTGAACGTAGTGAAACAAGATAATGCTATTATACGTCGAATCCAGCTGGTATCGCAGCTTTTAGACTCGTTTGGTGCAGAATCAAGAGGTATAGATCGGGTCTTGCCTTTTGAAAGAAACAAAAATTTGGCCAAGACCACACTTTCCGTGATGGGACTCTGGCTTTCTGGATGTGGCGGCTTGACCTCGATGTCTAGTTTTTTTTTGGGCCCTTTGGTGTTTGGTCTTGGCTTCAAAGATTCAATGGTGTGTGCCATGATAGCGTTGTCTTTGGGGCTGCTGTTTTCTGCCTATTGTGCCACCATGGGTCCCAAATCTGGCCTTCGTCAAATGGTTGGCGCAAGGTATTTGTACGGATACTGGTTCATCAAGTTTGTGTCTTTGGTCTTGATCGTCGGGTTATTGGGTTGGAGTGTAACCAATTGTGTCCTTGGAGGTCAGATCTTGACTGCTGTATCGTCAGGTAAGGTTCCTATTGAGATAGGGATTGTCATTATCAATATTGTGACATTTGTAGTGTCGGTGTTTGGCATCAAACATCTCCTAAAAGCTGAAACATTCTTGCTGATCCCCGTGCTCATTGCCTTGATCTTGTTGTATGTCGTTTCTGCAGATGAGTTGCCCAAATACACAGAGACCAAGTCATTTGGGGACCCATTGACTGTAAAAGGTGATTATTTGAGCTATTTCACGTTATGCTACTCGGTGACACTGACCTGGGGCACCATCGCCTCGGATTACTACGTGCTATTCCCCGAAAAGACCTCCTCC
Source organism: Nakazawaea ambrosiae (assembly GCA_024271865.1). NCBI lineage: Eukaryota > Fungi > Ascomycota > Pichiomycetes > Alaninales > Pachysolenaceae > Nakazawaea > Nakazawaea ambrosiae. The sequence continues at coordinate 388,348 of JANBXG010000001.1, forward strand.
ACTTACATTTTCTGCCTCACTTTCGGCTCTATCTTGTGGCCAACGGTGTTCGGAGCGGTGATTTCCATCTACATCGCCAACCTGGCCATGGTGTACCAACCTTGGAACGATCTGTACGAGTCTGGCGGCCTCGGGGCCTTGTTGATGGAGGTGTTCAACAAATGGGGTGGTGGGGGAAAGTTTTTGTTGATGGTGTTGTGGTTGTCTTTGATCTCCAACAACATCATCAACACGTATTCCTCGCTGTTCGGGATCCAATTGGCTGGAATCAAGCTCGACAGAGCTCCGCGCTGGTTGCTAGCCATTGCCATCACCGCAGTCACCTTGGTGTGTTCGCTTGTCGGCAGGAACAAGTTTTCTGTCATCTTGGGCAATTTCTTGCCGATGCTCGGGTACTGGTTCTCGATGTACTTGGTCACCTTGGTGCAAGAGAACTGTATATTTCGGACCAAAAGGTTCATTCATCTTTATAGACACGAATTCCCATCTCAGGATGACAAATCGGTGCTGTTTGGCAGGTTCACCATCTACAATTTCCTGATTTGGAACGATTTCTCCAAGTTGACCCACGGGATCCTGGCCACCACTGCGTTTTTATTGGGGGTTGTAGGAGCAGTGATGGGGATGCTGCAAGTGTATTATATAGGACCGATTGCCTCGTATTTTGGAGAGTACGGCGGAGACTTGGGAATGTGGTTGTCGATGGGGTTTGTGGCTGTCAGTTATCCAGTATTGAGGTATATTGAGTTGAAGAAATTTGGACGCTAGGGGGGTTAAAGGTCAACTTGTACAGTTTAATATTCAATTATTTATAAGATTATAATGCTAAATAACGGGACGATATTCGAAACGGGCTCGCATTAGTAAGAGTAGTTAAAGTAAAGGTCACTAGGTCACTAGATCACTTGCTAGAGTCGGTGATCTTAGGTTTAGTACCGAAAAGCAGGGCCATTATCCAGTCGAACAACCATTGGAACAAGCCGAACAAGTCGCTGATCTGCTGGGCAACGGCCTTATCATCTATGGACTCGACGTCGTCGGTCTCCTCAGTTGTCTGGAGTTTTTCAGAGTCTGAATCTGGGTCTTTACTGCCGTTGACGGGTGGTTCAATTGCATTATCAGGGGTGGCAGACTTGTCCTTCCCATTGATATGCTCCGATATCGTGATCTCATGGTTATCATTGCCAAACTCATCCTTCACAGTAGGTTGTAAGATGTTGCAACACCAGTTACCCCCGTTCAATATGAACTTGTAAGTGTAGGTGGAGCCGATTATATGGGACTCTGGCTGTGTGGAACGCAAATAGTGGTATAAATCCAACTCCCAAGTGTTTGTCTTGGTGTTGTACGACATGTCCACCGGGTTCCAACGCGAGAACGAGCCTGCCACTTGCACTTTTTCAGTGGTTGCAGGGTCGTGGGGGAAGGTGAGAGTGTTCTGCAGGGTCATAATTCAGGGTCTTAACGGGCGAGAAGGGGCTCTGAAAAGTGGGTCAAAGACAAGTGGAATGGAATTATTCGTGTCGGGAACAGGATCAAACCAAGATCAAAACTTACTCGATCCAGTGGCCAAAAGTATCGATCGATTTCATAAACGGGAGGGAGAATTAAATTGGCTTTTCGGTGGAATTGTTAGTGTGGGAAAAAGAAGAAATTAATGATCCGTCACTAATAGGATAGAAGTAGGGCGTAGAATGCAGCAATCTAAGGAAATTAAGAAAAGACAGGGGGCAGGAAAAGGAGGTTGGAAGGGGAGGTGTTTGCGGATTTATAGAGTTGTATTGGGATTGGTTCTTGTAAGATGTATTGTGAGATATATGTTGCAAGATATTTCTTGGGATATATATATTCTGAGATGGAAATATGTGAGGATGCATGTATGATAGATAGTTATAGGATAGATATTTATGAAATAGATACTTTCAGATAATTGGATTATCTACAATATATTTGGGCAACAATTATACGTAAATTGATACAAATAATACATATCATATATCGCGTGAAATATTGTGTGATATATATTATATATCGCTTTATCTCTCGATCCTCTCTCGCCAACCGAATTTCCTTACCACCCTCAATATTACGTCACACTATTATCACCTTATCGCCAGAAAAATAAAATGTGCAACTGTGAGATGCGGCAGATCAGCAAACCCCTTTTCGGGGGCTACTTTGCTGGGAAAATGGTGTCACTATGCTTGAACTGCTTCAAACAACTGTCAATTCAAAGATTCACACATCAAACCACAACGACATACTCTGAACATCTTCTATCTACCCCACACTCCTCCAACACTCCTCAAACTTCTCTCAATCATCTTCCTTTTGTTATCGAAAGATTAACTCAAATAGGAAATCTAAGTGAAAAAATATTTTTTTTTTTTTTTTTTTTTTTTGCAAAATCTTTTCAACCTTTTTGTGGAGTAGCAAGAGACAGTTTCGTCCAGACTTCACAGTTGTTTCGAGGAGATTGTGATCCATATTTGAACAACTGAGTTTACCTTTGTGTCAGAAACATCTGAAAACAGAACAAACCGATTTGGAAATGCCCACCTATTTATTGACCTGATGAGCCAACTCAATGTCCAGTACACACAGCAACGCCCATCTCAACGAACAAATGTTTCGTAACTACAATTTTGTAGTGGTACCCAACTTGTCGAGCAAAATTGCTCTATTTAGGAAGAAATTGTATAAGAGCAATGGAGCCCATGTGTCTTACAGTTTGAATAGGACAAATCAGGACTTGAAAACTGTCATCGTGTTGGAAGATAGTGGTGGCACACCTATTGACAAATCCTCGATACTGGAAAGTTTCCGATTGAAAGTTGAAACTGACGACGAGTTGGTTCTTAAGTATCCCATCTTACAAAGAGAGTGGGTGACCAAGTGCTTGGAACTGAAGAAATTAATTTTGCCTTTCGATTCATTCCGGCCTCAAATCGTTGCTGTATCAGTTGACGAAAACATGACGGAGCCATTCAAAATTATCAAGAAATTGGACCCCAAAGGTACTGGTAAAAGGCAAGCCGATAAGGAGCAAGCTGATGAGGAGCAGGCTGACTTGGTTTCCAAAAAACTTAAGAAATCCAATCACCAGGAAGATTCCAATGACAACTTCAGTGAACTGGAACAAGAGCATTCAAACTACAAGAATCTCGCTTCTTCGCAAAGACAGTTACTTTTATTGAACTCCAAGCCCAACGCTTCAAAAAATGACACTCCCAACCAGTTGGTTATCGACTACTTCAACGAGATGGCCGAAGAGTACAAGAAGAACGGCGAAAGTTTCAAGTATGTCAATTACAAGAAAGCAGTCAACACTCTTGGTGGCTTGGATCATCAGTTGACAGACTACAATGAGGCTATCAAGTTGCCCAATATAGGCAAACGATTGGCCAAGAAAATCGAGCAGATTAATGCAACGGGCCAATTGAAGCAGTTGCAAGTGTTGCAAGACGACCCGAAGTTGCAAGTCCTACAAGCGTTCACTTCCATCTATGGTGTGGGCCCTCTTATCGCGAAACAATGGTACGACCAAGGCTTGAGAAGTGTAAAAGAAGTATCTCAATTGAGCACTTTGACTCTGAACCAACGGCTCGGGATCAAGTATTACAAAGACTGGAACGTCAAGATCCCAAGGGACGAGGTAACGGAGCATGTAAGATTAATTCAAGATCAACTTCTGAAGATCGACCCGAGTCTGGAAATAATGTGTACCGGTTCCTATCGAAGAGGACTCAAGGAATGTGGAGATATCGATTTTCTCTTGATGAAGAAGAGCTGCGACGACAAGAAGGAACTCAGCTCTTTGCTCTTTGAACTCATCTTGTCGCTTCAATCGCCCGACATCGACTACATTCAATGCTCATTGGTTCATCTAGTTCCTAAAATGAGAAAATTCTATGGTGGGGGTAAGTTGCCCAAGAGCAAGATTTGTAGAAGGGTGGATATCCTAACTGTTCCCTGGCAGGTGAGAGGCTCCACTTTGATCTACTTCACCGGGAACGATATCTTGAACAGAAGCATGAGGCAATTGGCTGCTGATAAAGGCTTGCATTTGAACGACAAGGGCTTGTTCAAGAACTTTGAGTCGAAAAACCCGGAATTGATCGAGAGCTTTGACGAAAAGAAGATCTTTGAAGCGTTGGGGGTTACATATAAAGAGCCGCAAGACCGTAACATTGGAAGTTTCCACGAATTACATTAAAATTAACAGCGATACAGACATAAATATATATATCGATATATACGCAAATCAGTAGACGTATCTGAAGTTCTTATTCTCCAAATCGGTCTTGTCTTTCAACCCATCGATGATGCCTTGTAGCTTGATGTCCTGGATCTCTTCTGGCTTGCCGTACTTGACGTCTCTTCTCCTGTTCTCTCTGACAATGACCACTCCTAGCAAGAGACCCATCACTATCAGAGCAGCAAAACAGCCCATAATCGTGGCCAAGGCCTTCGAATACAACGGAGCATCGCTGGACTTGAAACAGAACGGACCGATGATGTTGGCCACGGCAAAGGTCACCAAGACAATGGCATTGGTGAAGGTTTTCTTGGTGTGGCCAGCGGAGTTTTGGCCCATCATGTTCAACACGTACGGGTATGTGACTGCGTACGAGTTGATCATCCAGTAGGAGAACGCTCTGCCCCACCTGTTGGCATTGGTGTTCTCTGTGCCGTAGACAATGGCAATACCGGTGATGGCGATGCACATTGGAACGGTCAAGCCCAAGATTCTGGTGTGCTTGACGTATTTGCCGAGCAACGCCCACAACCACATCTGGCCAGCGGAGAAAAGAGATGAAGGTAAGCCCACCAAGATGGTCTGGTAGTGGTCGAAGTTGAACGAGCTGATGACCAAAGTGTTGAAGTTGGTCAAGCCACCGTTCGGAATCATACTGAAGAACATGGCCCCGACAATCAACCAGGTCTTGATGTCCTTAACTGCGTGCCAGGCCTGGTACCACTTCCACTCTACGGACTTGACTCCCATCATGTTTTCGGCGACCCTCTTTGCGGCAATGGTTCTCTCTCTTTCGTTCAAGAACTTGGCCTCTGTTGGTAGCGAGGGCAAGAAGAAGAACCCGAACCCGAGAAGGAACGAGCACATGGACAACACAATATAGATGTACTTCCATGGCTTGAGCAGGCCACCAGCATGGCCCAAACCGTAAGTGACGAAACTGAAGATGATGTAGGTGAAGCCTTGACCCGAGTTGAAAGACAAGAATCTGAGTGGCTGCTCGGATTTCGTGTACCACGAGCCCACGTACAAGGTCAAACAACTGGAGACTGGAGCTTCAGAGACCCCCAACAAGAACCTGACCACCATGATACTGGCAAATGACTTACAACCAATGTGGGCCAACATCAAAATCCCCCAACTCATACAGACACAGATGATGATGTTGACGATGGGGAATCTGTGGACCAAGAGGTTGGCAGGGTACTCAGCCAGAAGATAGCCAAAGTAGAAGATGGAGGCCACCCAAGAGTACTGGCTTCCGTCAATATGAGTATCGAGCTCAAGCCCGAACATGACTCCCCAACTCAAGCAGGCTTTGTCGACATAGTTCAAGCCGTACATGATGGTAATCATGGGCAAGATCCTCCAGTCGATCTTCCGCAAGATGGCCTTATTTTCTTCAGGCGAAATTGGATCTTCGATGTGGTCTTTCAAAATGCTGTAAGCCTTGTCTCTGATTTCTGTTTCCTCATCTTCAAATATAACGCTTTTGACAGAGGTGCTTGGCATGACACCTTTCTCAATAGAGGTGACATCGTCAAGAGATGGACTTGATCCACCTTGCAACTGTTCCACAATGCCAGACATTTTACTATGAGGTTACGGATTCTACAAAGTCCATTACGTTAATTTTCTGATTCAGTGCTTTCTTATATACACCATATCTAATATCCACCTATCTATGATCGACTATCAATTTTTCACTTTCTTGGCAGTACAAACGGCCAACTATCAAAAGATCAACAGTCTTAATACCAGAAAATCATGCACATTTTCTCTATAGTCTGAAACGGCCAATACTTGGCCGTGCTTCAAATTTGACAGACTGACTAGTTTAGAGATAAGATAAGAAAATTAAGCTTATCTGCGCTTATCTTGACCGAAAAAGGAAATTCGTGTGGGGGATTTTGTACAGATAAGCATCTGTTTGGGCCTAAACCTGTGAATAAGGATACCACTGGATCAGCGAGCGAGCCAGCCTCCATCTACTGCCAACATCTCTCCCGTGACATAATCGCTTGCGTCGCTACTCAAGAACACCACAGGGCCTTTGAAGTCCAGTGGAGAGCCCCAACGGTTGGCCGGAATTCTTCTTGTGATTTCTTGGAAATTGGACAGGTTTTCCAGTTCGATGTCCTTGGTCATGTTGGTCATGATGTATCCCGGGAGAATGCCGTTGACATTGATTCCCTTCGAGGACCATTCGTTAGAAACGGCCTGGACAAAGGATCTGATTCCACCTTTGGAGATGGAGTATGGCACACCGGAAAGACCTGCCTGCACCGAGGACAACGACAGAGTGAAGATGATCTTGCCTTTGATTTTCTTTTCAAGCATCTGTTTACCCACCAACTCGGTCAATTTCACAGGAACGTGCAAGTTGATGTGCAAGATCTTGTTGAAGATCTCTGGGGGGAACCCGATGAAATCGTGACGTAAAGTGTAGCCGGCATTGTTGATCAAGACATCGATTTTGCCCGAGTGCGAGAGTTTCAACAGGGGCAGGACAATGTTCAGCTCGATCTCGTCTAATTTGACCTCGCCAAGATCCTGCGTGATGTAGTCAACCTTGACGTGTGAATTGACCAGTTTGATCAGGGCAATGGTTGGCTCTGGAGACGTCGAGGCCCTATGAGTGAAGATGATCTGGTCGATATCGTTTTCTGCAAGACCAATGGCCATGCCTTGGCCGATCCCGTTGGTGGCCCCAGTGATCAATGCCACTTTACCTTTCAACGAAAATGAGCCCATTTTTTTTTTTTGCAATTGAGTATACTATGTAGTGTGGAGAGTGAAGAGAAATGAGAATGGTATTCTACGGTACTTTACCCCACATTTATATAATTTTTCACTTCTCACTAAAAGGAATCAGTAATTTTTTCCCCACAATTGAAATGGTGGGCAGGGGCACCTGATTCTTGGCCAGCATTGGCGAATGAAAGAGAGAGTTTGGAGAGCAAACGGAGCGACAACTTCCATCCGGGGCAAGTACAGCAAGGGGAAATCGCAGCCTAAGCTGACTAGGGTCACAGCAATTGGGGCTGATGGGGGACAGGGGCTATCTATAACAGGGGCTATATGGTACTATACGAGGAGGGTTAGAATAGGGGCTATATGAGAGGGGCTATATGAGAGGGGCTACGATATGCGATGCCACAGCTACAAGTCTCTATGACGCCAGAAGAAGTGCCAGCCCGTTATGATCAAACCACAGGCAAGCACCAAGCCCGACGATACAAGCGCAAACGTGGTGTACAAGCAGTTGTAACCGTAATCTGAAACCACATCTTTCGCTGAGGCCACACGACAAAATTGATCGTACTGGGCTCCATAGACCAAGCCAAAGATGATGGAGCCAAACAGAGGTGCGAGCATGAAAAGGCCCCACGTGGAGCCGAAAATGTCGACGCCCCAGATGTTGGCCAAGATGGTCGGGTACATGGTGAAGATTCCCCCATAGGCCACCCCGAACAAGGACGAGATCCATTGTGCTACTGGGTAAAGTTCCGTCTGGTAGGTCAGTATGGAGCCAGCCAATTGGAGGAGCAAAATCAATAAGATGAGGCCGATTTTCTTGGACAAGTGGGCATGCACCAGTTCCAAGAGGATGCCGAAGAAAAGTCTTGCAAAAGTGGAAAAAAACGAGAACTTGATCAATTCTTCAGAGTTGTTGAGTCCGAGAACTTGGCTGAAAGATGAAATGTTCACTATAAAGCTTTCTAGAGGTCCGACACAGAGTAGAAGCGACATTAGGAGGAGGTACATGGACTTGTCCTTGAGGAATCTCTGGAATTTAGAGTTGTGGCTGGAGTTCTGGTGGGTCTGGTCGTCCAATAACGGTGCCGTCTCGGTGCCGTCTTGTTCGAAAATCACATCTTTCTCCATAGTGACGATGGAGGCCGAGATCCAGTTCAAGAAACTCAAAACTACGAACAAAAAGGCAAAGAAGGCAAATATGCGGGACACGTCGAGGCTGGCGGACTGCGGCAAGTGGAAATATCGGCACTCGAGCACCATCTTGGAGATGATGAACGAGCTCAAGCCGTAGCAGGTGATGGGCCCACTGATGCTGAGGCTCTTGAGATGCGGGTAGATCTTGGCACAGGTGAGCAAGCAGGTGAAATAGAGCAGCGAGGTGCCGCACCCGACGAGCAGGAACGCGAGGAGCATCATTTCGAAGCGGTAGTGGTACTCATACACCACACTGACAAGCATGTACCCGGGCAGCGACATGATCAAGCTCAACACGGATAGCACTACAGGCCCGTGGTAGTCTGCCAAGTATCCTAGCACGGGCAAGGGCAAGTACATCCCCAACGAGATGAAGCTGCCGATGAGGTTGATTTTGAACTGCGAGTAGCCGAGTTCCTCGGTGAAGTAGGGCGTGAAGATGGAGATGGTGAGCACAGCGCCGACAAAGAGACATGACAAGAGTGAGACGGTGAAGGAGAAGAGTTTGAGGTTTGGGGTGGTGACGTGGCGGGTGAGTGTGGTGCGTACATGCACTGTGAGGGCGTGTTCTAACGATGAGATGGTCATTTGAGGCGTGGGACTGGTGTGGGCTGGGCTGGTGGAGGTGAAGGGAGTGGCTCTTGACTGATGAAGTGAATTTGAGAAATTGGACGGTGAAATTTGGGTGTGTGCACGACCATTTGAGGGGCTAGCGGTGAGGAAGGAAGTGGAGGAGGTAGGGAAGTGGAGGAGGTAGGGAAGTGGAGGAGGTAGGGAAGTGGAGGAGGTAGGGAAGTGGAGGAGGTAGGGAAGTGGAGGAGGAGGATGTGATGTATGAGGGTGGCTAGAGGGAAAAGATGAGGTGAAGTATTGTGTAGATAAAATAGAAGTTGGAGTAGCAATGGAAAGGTTTTTGAAGCTTTCTTAGTTAAAGAAATTTCTTCGCTAGTTAAAGTTAGTGGTACTTCATCAGAGGGGCTAAGGCGGTGAGAGGGTGACTGAACGGTGGACTGGAAAGAAGGAGTGAGATGGAATCTGGCATAGATATATATTTAGACGTAAGAGCACACTTGTTAGGCTTTTGTTTAGTTCAAAATTACAATTTACAGGTATTACCAGAGGGGCTAGAGGGGTTAGAATACAAGGTGAATGGTAATTGTGGCTACAAGAAGTAAACGCTTAATGGGTTGAACTAGAAATGAATGGTAGTGGGTTGAACTTTAAGATATGCGTAGTGTAGTTCGACGGCCTAGATGAGATAGTTAATGAAACGATGAAATGGAGATACTTAGTATAGTTGAACTGTAAGGTTATTGGTAGTGCATGAGACTTGAGTCAACCTATTTAAATGGTGATATTGGAGTATTTAATTGCAAAATTAGTGTAGTTGTTGAACTAGAAGGAGCTCTTAGTGTGAACTCTTCCCAGTCAATACTTTGGTGCTAGTTACTACCCAATTAGCCTCTACTTCGTACAACTTATCACATCGTCATTACTATACAACGTATCACAATCTATATACTCACTCCGCCTTGAAGTCGACATACTTCAACACCTCCTCGGTGCTGCCCAACCAGATGCCCGACCTCTCGTGGATCTTCTTTGGCACCAACTCCAACACCCGTTCGCCTTTATCCGTAACAGCCAAGCCACCAGCCTGCTCCAACAACATCAGCATCGGGAAACACTCGTACAAGATCCGCAATTTGCCCGTCTTGGACTTGGAGTCGCTAGGGTACGCAAACAACCCACCGTACAACAAGGTTCTGTGCACATCGGCCACCATGGACCCAATGTAACGGGCAGAGTAAGGCTTGCCGTTTTCCTGCGGTTTTTTCAACGAGCCAATGAACTGCTGCAGCTTGTCGGACCAGTACAACGAGTTACCTTCGTTGATCGAGTAGATCAGCCTCTTTGGAGGGATCTTCAATTTCGGGTGGGTTAAGATGAACTCGCCCAACTGGGTGTCCAAGGTGAACCCGTTGACCCCGTGGCCCGTGGTGAGCATCAAATGCGCCGACAGCCCGTACATGGTGTAACCGGCAGCCACCATTTCCGTTCCAGACCGCAACACATCCTTGATATTGCCCTGCGAATTAGGCAAGAGCTTATAAATACCAAAGATGGTGCCTACAGAGACTCCGGCATCGATGTTGGAGGAGCCGTCGATCGGGTCGCAGCACACGGCGTAATTGCCGTTTGGCGTGTCGAAAACGATCAAGTCTTCTTGTTCTTCACTCACCACCAATCTCACGTTCCCCGACGACTTCATCGCATTGATGAAGATCTCGTCCCCAATGACATCCAACTTCTTTTGGTCATCGCCCGTGGCATTGGTCACACCTGCCAATCCGATCAAATTGACCAATTCTGCACGCCTAATGGTGTGCGCGATGAACTTAAAGGCAAATTGCAACGAGTTCAACAAAAGGGTCAATTCCCCTGTGGCGGTTGCGGCGACTCTTTGTTGTTCTTGGAGAATGAATCTGGTTAAGGTGATGATGTCGGTATCGATACCGGCGTCGTTGGCGGCGTCAAGAGCTAAAGACATGGTCAATGAGAATGGGGAAAGTTGCTAAATATATGCTGAATATTGCTAAATATATGCTAAATATTGCTAGCTATTGCTAAGGATTTTTGAATAAATTGCCAATTCTTAGAAAACACTTTACTGCTTATGCTTGGGGGAATTGATAATTCCTGGCTCCAACTGGATTCAGCCCAATATTTATATCAATTCCCAATTCACTCCAGACGGTCGGGACTGGAGGTTCTGAAAAAAGAAACGAGCCAGTTTCTTGTTTTGCTGAAATTTCTCCGAGCCTGTGACTGCGTGTTCTGAGGAATTATTCCGAGACCTTTGGGGCGGATAAAATGGCGGCCTGGCGCCTTTGGCCTGGATTTGCCAAGGATTTGGAATTAGCTTGCTTCTGGTTTTAGTATAGATTCAGTCTGGCTCTCGTCTGTTCTCCTCTTTGCTGGCCATTTTTCACTTCTCCAGGCCAGTTTTCATCTCAAGTATTCATTATTTGTGTTCATTATTTGACTTGGCTCTTTTTTTTTTCTCAATATCTAAATCAATTTTCAGATTAAATTTTTTCATGGACTATCTGTTTATATTACCATCTTACTGTACTCACTACCGTACATATTGCTGTATTTATATACAACAGCCAATTCCTTATTACTGTATTCTACTGCTGTATTCTACTGCTGTATTCTAAACTGCTGTATACTACTTAACTACTGTATACCACTGTATTACACCGTCCAATTAGTCCCATTTACCCTTCCAATGCCATCCCCTCCACTTACTCGTTCCCCATGACTACCCCAGAATTACAACACTGGACCCATTCAGATCAATTACTAATAAATTCCAAATAAAGAGCCGAGTCCAAATGCCAAATATTGCCAGATCACTCCAAATACCACCTTCATTCAGTACAATCTGAATACTGTCTCACACCCAACTCAATTCCACCACTCACAACTAGTTGCTGCAAACAGCTACTCCGCTTTTCAGAACACGCTGAAACAGGTCGTGCGCACTGCACCCAACTTTCCCTTTTCACCTTTTTTTTCTCCCGGGTCGCTGGTCATTCGTCTTGTGTATCCGACTTGTTGTGAAGTTGGCCAATGATGCGATTCCGGTCTTTTAACGTGGAGCATAGCATGAAAAGTGGAGTGGTTGGATTCAAGGACTGCTTTTTTGTGGTGTAGTGTGGTGAAGTGAGTGTTTTGGTGAATTACTAGCAGATTCACTTAATGAGATCCCCAATGATCTGCTCTTGTTCGCAGTTTCCATACAGCCCCTAACAGGTTTGACACTTTCCTATACAGACCGAGCTCGGCATTCCCACAGCCCCAGATTACCGGACCCTTCCATTACTTCATTCCTCTTCCAATCCTTTTTCTGTACCAAATGCACTACTCTCCTAGCCCCTACACTAGCCCTTACACTAGCCCCTCTTGTTCCTAAAATACACTTCTGTCTTTTTCTACTATACAATTACATCTAACGTCTAAGTCTGGTTCTGCTGGTTCTACCCTTGGCCCTTTCGACAAAATACTCAGAGACAATGTCTTGCTGGACATGGTTCACATAGTATGTCCCGCCATTGTTGGTCCAAGACACACTATTATTGCCGTAACTACATTTCTCCACTTTGATTCTATTCAAGATGCTCTCCACGTCTTGGGCATCAAAACTGTACCCTAATGGCACCAAAGGCTTCAAAGTGATGATCTTGGTGCCCGTTTGCAAGTTGCGGAACAACTCCACACACTTGGCATTCAAATCGGCATCGAACAAGTAATTATTACAGAGAATAACGTTGCACCTGTTCACTACTGAGGCCACCAGTTCGTTATTGACAAACGATTGGTTCAAAAAATTGCCCACCAGCCCCGTCTTGAAGCCAAATACAAACCTACACCGTTTGTTGAACTCCACCAGTTGCAAAGCGGACAATTTCGAGGCATTCCCCATCACTTCGCACCCGTAACTCTCGCACCCGTACTCCAACAGCAGTTGCAAAACACAGTTCCCGACACCTGACCCGAGGTCAATGAATGTCATTTCGTGGCTCAACCCGGTCTTGTCGTAGACAGTGGACAAGAAAGAGGGCAACAACTCGCCGTACACTTCGTTGGAGAACAGTTTATACGATCTTAAGCTACGAACATTGGGAGAAACCGTTCTGGAATAGCACTGGTTCAAGATCTCGTGGAACACCAATCTCGGTACACACTTCAAATTTTGCAAATAATGGCAAACTTCGAGCCAAGAGTTGTGGTTTTGCTTCAAATCCTGCACAAATCTATTGAAATTGTCGATTTCCAGCACCAAAGTAGCAAAGTCCCGCTCCAAATACAGTCTTATATACCTGCCTACGATACTCAGTTGCGGGTCGTCGTCATTGCGGAGTGCCAAACGGTGCCTTTCGGGCAAGTACAGCACCAGGGTCAACTCCATATACGTGCCGATCTCGATGTACGGGTCCAAACCACCGTCCTTTGGGAGGCTCAAGATGTATTTTTCTCTGTAATTGGAGAACAAATTGCAAAGCGACACCTCTTTGTACGGGAACTGGTCGTTATTTACGTAATTTTTCTGGAAGTGCGACACCAACTGTGCCAGCGAGACAAGATCCTCTTCGGAGGACTCGTCCAATTGGGAGAAATCCATGGCAATGGACTGATTTTGGTAGATTTCGTCGATGAAAAGTCGCCGAGACTCTACAGAGATCACGTTGGAGAGGTCGAAAAACCAGCTGAAGCGAGGCACCAGGGCTTCGGAGTCCAAAGTTTCCATTTCCTCCACTTCCTCCACTATTTCTACATCGTTTACGTCATTTAGTGCCCCGTTTTGCTCTTCTTTCTTCACTTTCTTCACTTTCGTCACTTTCTTCACCACTTTCTTCTTCTCTGCCGTGGTCCCCTTCAACCCGCTGGTCTTCCCACGCGACATCAACACCGAGTCCTCCATCTTCACCTTTTTGGACACTGTCTTGGGTCTTTTCCGCACCGGGGTCTCGTCCTCAATGATAAATCTCTCTGTCTTGGGCTTGATTTTCCGTGTGTATGTGTCGAGATCGGCGTTCCTGTTGAACCAGGAAGCTCCTTCCAAGAGATCTTTGAGGTTGGCGGCCTTTGGCAGGCTCACTGCTTCGAAATGGCCCAGTTCGGGCATCGCCAGCCGCTGCTGCTTCAATTTTTCCAGCTGCAGTCTGCGCTCGGCCAGTTTCTCCATCTTTAGTTGCAAGTTGCGTTCCCTGGTCTGTTTCCTTTTCAACTGGCTTTCCTCGAGTTTTCTCCTCCGCTCTGCCTTCTCCTCCTCAGTGAGTTCCACACTGCCGGCGGCCACGCCGTTCTGGGCGAAGCTCATCATTTTCTCCTCCTGTCTCTTGATGGAGGTCAGCCGACGCGAGTCCTGCTCAAAGGTGATATACCAGTCGTGGTCCAGAAGCAACTGGTCCAAAGCGGATTTTTTCCTCGCAGACGGTTTGGCCAGTGGCGTATGACCGGGTTCCACATCTTTTTGTAGTTTTCCCACCACGTTGTCCTCTTCTAAAACGGCATTTCCCACTTCTCTCTTGGCCTCGTCCTCTGGCGTGGGCGTCGTGTTCAGCGTGAAACTCTGGTCGATCACCGAGCCTATGGGCGAATTATCAGTACTGTTGTTCATCTGTACAAAAACCAACTCTAAAGCCCTTGTCTAGTGCCTACTTTCCCGGATCTTCTCAGCTACCGGTTGCTTTTTATTATTCAACTGCTTTTCCAACTGGTGTAAAAAAAATTTGGCGTCTTCTGTGAGTGAAAAAAAAAAGTGAAAAGTCACAGATTCGCGAGATAAGCTGGGAGATTGTCAGGGCGAACGCCGAGAAAGCGGAGGGAAAAAGAAGGGAAGGGAAGGGAAGGGAAGGGAAGGGAAGGGGAAGGGGAAGGGGAAAGGAACAGAAGGTGGAAGGTGATATATATTCAGGGTACGTGAGATTCTGTACGTGTGACGGCAAGGATGGGTTCACGCCAGCGTTTCATCTCAATGCAGTCTCATTTTTATTTGATATTCAAGACACTTTATCACACTTTATCACACTTTAATGGCATACCTATTCTTTAGGCAAATGAAAATATGTGAGCTCACTTTGACCGTGCAGAGAACGCGCTGGGAACATTCGTCAATGGAGGGGATCGTAGGAAAACGTAGGGAAAAGTGAAAGTAGTGTGAAAGTAGTGGAAATCCAGTGGGAAAGTAGTGGAAATCCAGTGGGAAAGTAGTGGAAATCCAGTGGGAAAGAGCAGTGGAAATCTAGTGGGAAAGAGTGGGAAGAGTGGGAAGAGAGGATTGCGGGTTTTTTCTAGGTGTGAATTTAGTAGTGCAGTGAGTGAGAAAGTGACTAAGTGGTAAGTGGTAAGTGGTAAGCGGGTAAGTGAGTAAGAAAGTGCACAATTCAAGTTAGTAATTGCAGAAGTGCACAATTCAAGTTAGTAATTGCAGAAGTGCACAACTTCAAATTAGTAAGTGCAAGTACACGCATCTGATCCATCATGACTACACCCAAATTGCCTCCAAAACAGACAAAGTCCACTCCCGTGGTGTCTTATAAGTTACCGGCCATCACCATTCCCAGCTATTTGGAGTCTTTGCCCATCAAGAACTTGAAAGAACTCGCCTCGAACCATGAGTTACTCCGCAATTATGTGCTAGACAGCAATGACATCGAGATCAAAAACAACTCGGCCCTGTTGATAACACAGATCGACTCCAATATCCTGATATTGAACGACTTGCTTACACAATTAGAAAACGAGATAGTCCCGAGACAGGCACAGCTAAACGAAAGATTGAGCCAATTGAATGACAAGTTCACAAGAGTTTGGTCGCAGCATGAATTGGAAATGTATCTGCTTTTGAATAAATATTCCACTGAAAATTTGATCAAATCAATGGGTGCATTGGTGTTAGAGGCCAATGATGTCTCGCAGAGTTTGTACAACAGTTTGTTGTCGAATGAGAAGTTGACCGATTCGCAGGTGTCCAAGTTTCTAGAGGAGTACCAGGACTCGAGGAGGTTATATTATATGAGGAAGGAGAAGTTGTGCAGGTTGAAAGAGAACCGGGTCTCTGGGTGAGTTGGCCAAGTAGTTGATGTGTTGAGAGGGCTACGAGGAATTAGTAGGGTATAGTTTAATGAAGACGTAAGTGGAGGGATTACGTAGAAGTGGTGTCAGTAGAGTAAGTATTAAGTTGTGGTTGAGTTGAAGTGGTGTAGGGTGTTTGAATAGTATAAGGAGTGTAAGGAGTGTAAGGAGTGTAAGGAGTGTAAATAGTGTAAGTAGTGTAAGTAGATTATATGTATATGTACCGCATAAGGGATATGGTGGTACCCTTATTCTTGATGATTCACATATAATGCCTTTACTTCACACATCTGCTGGTTATAGTAAAACTATTAGAGCCTTGTGATCATCCCAGGAGTCCAATTGGTGAACTTTTGATGATCTTGTGCAGTGAAGGTTCAATTAGAATACACAATACTGAAGGAATGACACTTTTGCATTGAATAAGAAGATCAGAAGCTCACCTGGACTAACCTGGACTACCTCTAATATATATCTGGACTTTGGACTATACCTGGAGTGCATCTGGTCTACATCAGGTCCACATCTGGTCTATATCCGGTCTACATCTGGTCTACATCCATCTGGTCTACACTCTACATCAACTTCACACCACCTCTATATTTATCTACACACTACAAATACAGTTTACTATATTCACACTCAACTAACCACTCCGCTCACTTCCCGCCCCTACCACTTTCTACTTTTTCTCTCCTTTCCTTCCCCTCCTCCTCCACCCCTTAACCATCTAATTGATCTTCTAATTGATCTTTTCGGAAATTGAGTTCTCTTGAACTTCCTTTTTTCGGCTGTTTTTATTTTTTTGAATTTTGCTTATTTTTATTTGTTCAATCGAATCATTAGATATTCATCAATCCATCAATCCTAAGAAACAACCAGAATGGCACCATTACAACAAGTCGGCAGACACGGTGGACCAAACAAGTGTTTCGGAGAGTTCCAAAAAGTTGTCGAATGCATGACAAATAGCAAGAATGACGATTTCAAGTCTTGTCAATTCTTGAAAGATGACTATATCGAATGTAGAAGTCATAGATTGGAGAGATATAAGAGTTTCTTGGTTCAAAAGAATTTGGAAGAGCAAGGCAAATCGTTGGAAGAAGTGGGCTTGCCATTTGTCAAGAAGAGACAGTTTTTGACCCCAAAGACATTGGGTTTGATCGACGGTAAAGACGAGCCAGTCAATGTTGTTAGACTTTGAGTGGATGGCAGTGTGGTGTGGTAGTGATGTGATAGCGTTGTACTATTATATGTGTTATGGTGAGGAATATGTGTATGGCGAAACTTTATGTCCGATACAATTGGTGTCGGATGTCTTCATGCCAATACCTTGTTCTATTAGACTTTGGTCATTGGTTCCAATTCACCCTACATCATCATACAAAGCATCAATTATTTAATACCTGCTGGTCACTCTGTGTGCCAATGCTCCATTTCTCACCAATATCACCTATTTATTGATCACTTATTTATTTATTACTTATTTATCACTTATTTATCAGTTATTTATTATTTCTATTTATTTATCTACTTATCTATTATCAATAAAGTGATTATTGAATTACTTACATGTGAGAGCGTACGATTCAAGATCTTCAATAATATAAAACCTATTTGTCACTTATTATCACTTCTCATCAATTATTGCTTATCATCACTTATTACTTATTATCACTTATTACTTATTATCACTTATTACTTAGTATCACTTATTACTTATTATCACTTATTACTTAGTATCACTTATTTCTATTTCCCCACTCACTTTCAATAATGACTTATTGTCAATGAAATGAGTAACATTACCTATACACGTGCTAACATTACTTATACATGTGCCAACATACCATTGACAAGATCCCTGATTATGTAGAACTCATCGTTCGGCGTCCCGTCAATCACCAAGTCTCCGTCGTCGTTCAGCTTCCTTATGAGACAAACATCGTTGTTCACACTCAAAATACCTTCCCCTTTGAACACAACGTCGTAGTTCATCGACCGCAATTTCAACCGGAGATCTGACAATTTCAAGTCCCCGATGTTGATCTCATTCACCGTGTTCGTGGTCAAGATATTGGAAGCCGACAACAACGGCTTCAACACATACTCGTTGTTGTGCTTGGTCAACTCTCCAATGACATGCGACAAAGTGTACCCATCAGACAACTTCTGCCACTTCAACTGCTTCTCCAAGGACTCGTCCAACTTGATATCGATGGTGGTGATGATGTTGTCGATCTCGATCGGCTTGTTCTTGTCTGCAATCAACAACGACTCCTCGCTCAATTTCGACCGGATCAAGTCGATGTTGTGTGTCTTGGAAGAGCTTTTGAAAGAGTTGTAGATGATGATTTTCTTGGGCTTCAACAGGTTCAAAATCATCAAGTAGGACCGGAGATCAACGGTTCCACTGAGATCGATGAACGATAAGGCACACCGGGTCACATGTCTCAACCGGTTCTTTACTAATTTACGTGGCGTGTGCAAGAGAGGGTCCAATTGCTCGAGAATCTTCTCTTCTTCTTCCTCCTGCTTGGTCTTCTTCCGCTGCTTCTTCTGTCTCTTTCTATTGTTCCACTCGTTGTTGTTGTCCGCACCTTCCTCATCATCCTCGTCGTCGAATTCCCGCGAAAGCTTGAACTTCTTCTTGAAAAACTTGTTCTCGTCCTCTTTTACGAAATCTTTTACATCGATAATCTCCCCATAATCGTCTATTTTCTTCTTCGGATTGATGAAGGGGAACACCTTGTTCCTGTTTCTGGTGGCTCCGTTCAAATCGTAGTCCAACTTGATCAGTTCTTCCTCCTTCTGTCTTTCCTGGATCTCCTGCGTGGTGGTCAACACGTCTTGGTCCAATTTGATGTCCTCAGCATCGCTTTCTCCGCTTTCTCTGTCGTCGTCATCGTCGTCGTTATCGTCGTCGTCCTCTAACGATTTCAACTTGTTTGAAAGCAGTTTCTTGCTCTCTTCTTCCAACTTGACCAGCTTCTCTTTGTCCTTTCTCCTGTTTTCAATGACCTCCCGGTACGTTTCCAACTCCTCCGAGCCCAAAAACTCCTCGTGCACATTGGCAAACTCTACATTTTCTTGCAACCCCACGGGAACACCGTCCTGGATCTTGCCCATATTGTTGTCGTAGCAAAGAGCCTCCCAATGGTGGAACAACTCGTCCGCCAAGGTGCCGATGTCCGGTCTCTCCGTCAAGATGATCGTGGTCTTGTCGTCGGAACTCAACTTGTTGATCAACTCATTTGCGTAGCTGCCCTCCGAGGCCCAGTCGTCCGAGACAAAAATCACCTTGGCACCACTACGCTGCATGATTTCGTTCACGTCGTCTATATACTCCACCAGCGACAGGTTGAACGGGATCTGGTTCTTGAACTCCCACGCCTTGATCACCTGCGGCGACATCCATTCCAACATGTTCCCCGCGAGGGTCAAGGTCTTGGTGCCCGAATACGACATCAAGATCACGGGGATCGGCTGGTGCTGCAAATGGTCGTCCACCAAATGTACCAACTCCAACAACCGCCCGCCAATGGAGGTGGGCAACACCACAGTTCCACCTCTGCTGATGGTATTGTCCATCAATTGGTAGAACTCCTGCACTCGCAGCTTGTAAGCCATCGAGGAACCCAAGTCTGAGGACGTTATAATGGTGGTGGGTCTCAACAACTGCGGCAACGGGTTGGACCCGTACTCTAGCATGGCACTACTGTTCAAGAAGGAGTCCTTCGAATGGTTCCACGTTGGTGCATAGATCACTTTTTCATTGGAATTGTTCAAAATGGACCAGAACGAGCCTCCCAACGAATGACCAGCGTTGTAACAGTGGATCTTGATGTTGTTGAACTTGCTCAAGGTGATCGACTGCCCATGTTTCAACAACTTAAACTCGTTCAACATCTCGTCGATGTCTTTTATTTCCAAGGCGTTGGTCTCGTAGGGTCCTATCAAGCCACACGCTCTGTATAATTCAATGATGGAGTTCTTGCCCAACTGCGATATGGGTAACGTGGTATACACTGGGATCTTCTTCATGATGGATGGTTTATGTTTGTACAACATCGGTAGCGCGCCGATGTACGAGATCGTTGGATGGCTCAAGAGAATCAAGTCCACAGACTCGATCACCTCTTCAAGATACGACAAATCCGAGTGGCCATCCCATCCTGGATCCGCCAAGATGGTGACCGTCAGATTCGTCAAATTGGATTTAAACTTCAACAACGAAGCCTTGCAATTGGAATTTCCATCCGGCGCTATCAACGAGAACTCGAACATTCTCTAAATGGATGAATTTGATGTTCAATTCAAGCTGCAATTGTTCGATCCTTAATTGGATTTGCTTTGATAAATTTGATGTTTTTGAATTTTTTTATTTTGAATTTTTAGTTTTTTTTTCAATTTTCAATTTTTCATTTTCACTTTTGATGAGAAGGTGAAGACGTTGGCTTGGTGTTGATGGTAATTATTCAACTCTATAATTTAGTTGTCGCATTATAGTTGCTAAATCACTGACACTGGATTCCAAACTGAATTATCAACTTAATTCCACAGTATATTTCTACAACGTGCACAACTTACTTCAACAACTTACTTCAACTTACTTCTACAACTTACTACAGCTAATTCTTTTACACTAATTTATTGTATATTATAAATTCGCTCTAAGCGAACACTATCCACCTCCCATTAACAGCCTCCTCTCAATGTTAAAACCAAATGTAATTGACATCCCGCTGTGATGTTATATGATTCAAGTGTTTGGTCATCGTTTCTATACATATGTGGTCAGTAACTACATCCCATTTTCAATTCATTTCCCCATCTTTTATACTTACAATTGCTTTCCTCCATATAAAAATCTCTGTTGACTTGGTGGAATACCTTCCTTCTCCTCCATCAATTCCTTTATACGAATTATCTGAACGCATTCAGTTAGTATGTGTTCTGAAGCGATATGTGGTCTTGATCAGGGGAAAAAAAAACACAATCAAGACTCTTCCCATTTTTATTATTACTTACTGGATCAGTTGGTTCAACGTCCACTGGGATCTAAATGATGATATATACTGTTAGTCTCTATGTGATTCACTTAAACTCGGTGCCATTACTCACTTCTCTCCCAGTTAAAGTCTAAATATCGTTAGTATCAAACAAGTTTCCATTTAATCCATCAAACCCATCATACCTTTACTTTGATTTCCATATTGCTCAATGTCTTCACTCCAATCAACCGTTACCGACTTATAATTGAAATTGTATTTAAAAAATCACAAGGCCTGTTTTTTGTGACACCCTTCTATTGCTGGATTGGGCAACTTCCCCATTAAGCGATTTTTTTTCACTGCCGCAGATAAGTTTTTCTGAAAAATTTACCCGTCACTGTGCTTTGGTGATGGTTTGTAGTCTTCAACAATGCTCCCGACACCGTTGATAGACTCGGAAATAGACTACGACAAGGTGTACGAGCCGCTGGAAGACTCTTTTTTACTTCTAGATGCTTTAGAATCGGAGATCTCGTTCTTAAAGTCACACACTTTCAGCCATGAAGTTCCACTTGTTGTGGAGATTGGTTGTGGTTCAGGTGTAGTTTCCAGTTTTATGAAAGAACATATAATACCGACTTCCTGGGTGATAGCGAGTGACGTGAACCCGTTCGCATGTCTGACTGCCAAGAGAACTGCACACAGAAACGGTGTCCTTATAGACTCTATTCAATCGGATTTGCTATCGGCTTTTCAAGAAAATTCCATCGACGTCTTGGTTTTCAATCCACCTTATGTTCCAGCACCTTCAGTTCCTCGGATCCCAACGTCCCTTGATGACAACAAATGGCTCGACTTGGCATTGGACGGTGGAGAGATCGGAATGGTGGTCACTAACAGACTTTTGCCCTTGTTGCAAGAGTATATATCAGAGAACGGACTACTCTACTTATTGCTCTGCGAGAGTAACAAACCAGACCAAGTGATTGGAAATATACAAGACAACACTGACACTTACGGTTTTTGGGATATCAAGTTGGTTGAAAAGAGGAAATGCGGTTGGGAAATTTTAAGTATATATAAATTTATGAAAATAAGTCATTGAATAAATCTTGCTCTAAGAGTTGCCTGTGTATCTTGGAGGAACCGGTGTTTGAAATATGGTTCAAGATGAAGTTGTAATTGGCTTTTGATAATTTTTTGAAGAAAATCTTCTGCAAATGTTGGAGACTGTCGATGGTTTTAAGTTCCAATAGCAACGGGAATTGATCCTTTTCTTCCGGGGAATCACCATTCTCAACCCTTTCAACTTCACCTGTTTCTTCTTTTGGAACTTCACCTTCAACAGCTTCGCTTTTGATCTCTAATCTGCCTATTGCATCGATCAATGAAAATAGATCTTGACTCTCTTGATCCTCACTATCCGCGATGAACAACCATTCATCGAGTTGGAACTCTTCAGATTTCGAATAAATCAACACGTCCAACAATTTACAAGCACCGAAAAGCACCGGCAAGTTGAGTTTGTCCAGTTTGTCCAGCTCTTGAACAATATTGGAGAAAAACTTGTATAGCTCATTGTAGACCAACACCCAAATATTGGAAATGTAAGTGTCGTCGAATTTCAAAACCAAACATCTTATCAACAAATAAATCTCCAGCTTCAAGTCCTTGTCGACAATCAATTCTTTGATCTTGGAGATCAACTCGCTGACTAAGTTTATGTAATTATTTTGAGGACAACATGCTATTAAATAAATGATCTTCTTCAAATTCAATTTCTTTCCGTTCAAAATCTCCGTGTAATCGTTCCAATTCAAAAAATTGGAGTTGTTTACGGCCAACTTCAACAAGAGATCGTTAATCTTGTCTTGATCATTACCGAAATTCTTTGCGACTAATTGGTTGTGAATGCCAAGATCTTGAGACTTGATAGTGCTGAAAAAGTTACTATTACCAATGGTCAGCTCGTTCACCAACGATTTCCAGGATTTCAATGGTGTCTCATCATTGAGAAGCAAGACACATCTCTGAATATATGTGTCGTTCAAATCGTTTTTCAACAAATAAGGTTGAATATAGCTGACTATCGTGTTGAAAATGAGGTTCAATTTATCGCTATCGAACAGCATCTCCTTCAGATATGGAATGAAGTAATTCAAAGAATCGACAAAATCGACCCGTTCGTCTTCTGCAAGTTTACTAGTAGACAAGATCGACAACATCTTGAAGAACACCTCGTTCAATTCTCTCTTGAGCTTTTTGGAATCGCTACCTAAACTGATATCCATGAGGACAATGGACTTCACTATGGATGGATAGATGTGTTTGTATGGAGGCACCGTCAGAACAATGGTTTTCAAGAACCCATTGAAAATCGCATACAAATCTTCATACAAGTTTTTGTCCAAGGATTGGAAGTAGGAAAACAAAAATCTACTAAATTGTTTCTCGTCTATCTCTGAGTTGATCTTATCGGCAGAAGGTGAGCCACAACGGGAAGTGATTGAGTTTAATAAATGTGGCAAGGTTAAATTTGGCCTTGACCCGTCTAAGATGTGCAATATTTTGAAAATGAGTTTGCGGTCAGAGCCCTCGCCGTTATAACTGATCAATGATTCTGCAATTTCTGACGGCTCAATGACATACAAGAATTCCAAGAACTTCTTGGACCGGTATTTGTACTTTGTAGCCATGTAGGTCAATGATTTGTTACTGTCATTATTAGTAGCATTCGTTAAAAGGCTGATCTTTGAGTTAACTTCCGCCCAGAGCCAAATCTTGTAGATTGAATTGACACTGTTTTTGAATGACAACAACACAGCGGTCTTCTTTGTCAAAAGACCAACGTTGAACTCTGGATGGTGTTCTATTTGGAAAACACCCTGGATGACACTTCCAAAGAATCCCGAATCGCCATTATGGATTGTAGATGCGTCGCCTGAATCTAATTGGTGCGCTAACAAGTAAGAGTGGCTTACTGATAGCAATTCCTCCAATCCTGTCATCAACAAGGACATTGATTGGTCCAAATCGGAAGCTATCATAGTCACAGATTCGGTGCTCTCTATGTAGTCGCGGAAGTTGCTGAAAAACTCGTTCACCTTCAAGAGAATGGTGTTGGAGATCTTCAAGATGATATTAAATATATAATCTTTGAAGACATTCAAGGATTCCGAAAGCAATTTCACCAACGGCATTATGATATTAGAGTCGGTGGCTTTAGTCAAGTTCTCTAATATCAAGTTCAAAAGTACATTGTCATCATTGATTTCATCTTCACTGAATATCACCATTGATCTTGTTTTGGAGATCTGTAAGAAATGTAGGATGAGGTTTAGTAGTTCAATTTTCAATATGTCTGAGTCGGTTTCCATTGAAAGAATGGAGAGGATCTTGAAATAATGTTTGAAATCTGACTCACTGCCGTCGATAAGCAATTTGATTAGGTTCAAGGTATTGATAAAATGATTTGAGGAAGAGGCCGAAGACAACGAGGATGAAGACTCGATCAATTTGAAACATATCTTGAGTATTAGGGATTTGTAACTCAAATCGTTATCCCAACCATTCAATTTGACCACTTCAATTAATTGCTCATTGTGGAGGATAATAGTCTCTGTCTTCAACACTTCGACAATTTTTCTGTCAATGTTGATGAAGGAGATTAAGTTACGAATCTTGTAATCGAACAAGGTGAAATCATCCGGATTTTGACCTTTCCCCAGACCTGTGTCTCCTTTCAAGAAAGAGTACCCCATCAATGGAGATATCAATATCTTGATGAACCTATTGATATTACCATTTGATATCATCAACATGATCCAGTTCTTCACGTATACACCATTGGAGTCAACTTCCAAATCGTCCATGATCAACTCCACGGTTTTCTTCAAGAAAAGTCCCAGGTCTTGGAAATTCGTTGAGTGAGTCCATAACAAATTGAATTTTGTCAATTTCTCTACAATACCTTTCTCTTTGTTAAAGATCTTGGTCATGAAGCCTTCTACGTATTCTGACGGCAATGACATCTCGAGACTGAAGATCAACTTGACAATCTCCACTTGGTATTTGATTGCCAAATCTGAAGATAATAAGATCCATAGTTGGTCAAGATAATTCTGCAACAATATTAATCTTTTGAAGACATCTGCCTCTGCTCTAACGATATGGTTGAATATCTTACCTATTCCGAAAGTCAACTCAAGACAGTTATGGTGGTCATTTATCAGATAGATTGCTTGTACCAATTGGGCATTGGAGTAAACATGGCCATTTAATTGCGGCACTTTGTCCAAGACGTCGGCCATTAACTGGAAAAGTTTAAAGATGGAACTGTCAGTTTCGAGTTTGCTGTCGTAAATATGGTTGACCTTGGTCAATATCAAATGTGATATCAGATCTAGGATGATAAAACTGAGATCAGAGTTTTGGAATGGGAATGCAGGTGGGGCATTTTCGTCGGGTTCCTCGTTGGCATAGTAATTGGTGATCTTTTGCAAGATAATTTCACCGTTCAACTTGGAAACAAGCTCCATATTAACGTGATCGATAGGCAAGTAGGCCCGTTCAGGTATTAGTCCACTCACGGTCAAGACCAACTCGATCCAGGACGAATTTGTCTCCACTGGATCACTCAACAATGCCAACAACATCAACGGCAAATGATTTATAACCATTTCTTCTTCTTCCACGTTGAAATTCTGCAAGATAAACAAGCAAAGTTTCAAGTCTTTGGCCAAGATCAACTGCAAGAAATTCAGCCAGATGTTTAGACAATCCACATTGTCGAAAAAGACATTTGCAGCCCGTAACACCTCCTCATTTTCTGCCAATTTCTCGCTATTCACAATGATGGGAGTGAGAATCTTTGGCACGATCAACTGGCCAACCTCCCATTTTTCCATGATCAGCAACGATATCTTGAAGGCATCCAATCTTTGGTCGATGGCGGAGGAGTGCTGCTCTCCATTTATCAATTTTAAGAGCCCCTTGGACAAATATTGGAACCCGAATTTGGCGAAATACTCGGATCTGGAGACATCCACCGGCTCTGTCGGGTCGTCTGGCCCCAATAACCAGTTCCACAACCTTCTATTCAAGGACATATCCCTCCTCAACACGGAATACGAGGCGTTCATGATCAAATTGACAAGGTCCTGCTCCTTGGTCCATTCTTGTAGCACAAAGCTGTTCAACGGCAAGTGGGAGCCCAACAAATCGAAGAATCCACGCTGGATTAAGATGTTTTCGTCAATTAGACCTTTGCTGATGGCTAATACAAGTAGCACGGGCAGAGTCTTGTCGTTGCCAATGCAAGACTGCGCCTCCTCGTCGAGCTCGTCGTACTTTTTATCGAAAAACGGTAATCTCTTTTGGCACCAGATCAAGGCTCCGAGCCTCTTGTCGTCGGATGTGATGACGATCAAGAAGATGACACTCCAGAAATGATGGTCATTTTGCAGCTTGGCCTTCAAGTTGTCGAGCAATTGCAAACAGTCGTTGAAATTATCGCTTGTCTCGTCGTCAATGGAGGGTAGTAAGCTCAACAAGACGGGTCTCAAGATGTGGTTTAGTGTCTTTTTCGGCAATTGTAGCACGTATTTGGTGAAGATCTCGATCAATTGCGGCTTGACGCCCATGGAGGCATACGACATCAACGGCAAGAGCCCCGGCAACCACACGGTGATGGAATCGCTCAACTTGTCGCCCAAGATCTCAAAGATGTAGTTGTACACTTCCAAGGCCTTCTTATGGACTCCGCTGGGCAACGTCTTGGACAATGACATAGAAAGACATTTGGAAATCTCCAAGTCGAACGGGATGTAGTTCTTTGTCACTTCCGTGAGCGGGTTCAGTTGCAAGTTCTTCAATAATCGCGAAAGGAACGAGATGTGGTCTGCCCATTCGATGATGGAGGTGTCAAAGGTGTTGATCAACTTCTCGACACCGTTGATGTATTTTTTCTCCTTCGAGGACAATCCGTCCTTGCTCGAAGACAATAGCGAGAACGCCGGTGACATCGACCTGAAGGACATTGGCAATTAGATTGGTTTCTAGATGTCTATAAATGTGCTAATGGAACACCTGCTTCTCTTCCCCTTTTTCTGAACGCTAACAAAAAGTTGACAACAAATTGTGAGAGCGCTTTGTTTGGGTCCCAGATTTGCAGATGATGCACGACATTAAATGGGGGTTTCAGTGAGAGGTTGGTGATTGGATAGTATTGGATAGTATTGGATAGTATTGGATAGTATTGGATAGTATTGGATAGTATTGGATAGTGGTGATAGTGGTTTAAGTTGTTATGAGACACACATGTTACTCAATTGATCGTTTGCCGACCATTTATCAATTTTCTCCTCTATTCACCACTTGTCCATCGTCTTCAATGACCCGAGCTCTTACTATTTCCCTAACAAAAGATAAGATAAGCAAAAAAAAAAAAAAAAAAAAAAAAAACTGTTTTAAATATTTCTTTACCCCAAAGACAAGCAAGTGCACTGAGATCTTATCCACATCACATACATCATTCAGTTCTTAGAAGATTTCAGTGGTGTTCAATTCGTCGAATTGAACTCGCCGTACTACAAATACTGTCCTTGGCGTCCCATTGAAGCTCCAATCGCATCCAGTTCCCAGGCATCTGCCAATACGTCATCACATCATCGCGCCAGACGTGAATCGCATCGTGGTGTGGCACCCATGTCAAACATGTTCCAGTCCCGTGAGAGCGTCTACTTCTCCTCTTTGAGCCAGCTAGACGAATGGTGGGATAATCGGGACAAATTGCCCATCGGCGATAAATTGAGAATATCAAGAGAGAAGTTGGACTCGTACCGTCGCAGTTACTTATCTGTCTCTGGGGATGACAAGCCAGCGTTGCAAATCATTCATGACTTCAAAAACGGGTACCAACCACAGCAGGACGCGGATCCGATGGGTTATTATCCATCCACCACCTCAGATTACTACCACCTTCAGTTTCCTCAACTCTGCGATGACTTCGTCTATTTCTCACACCACAGAATATCGGTGCCCCCCATTGCCTGGGTCACCCAATGCCATAAAAATGGGATTAAGTGCCTTGGGACAATCATCTTTGAGGGAAGGTCGCCTCTGGATTTCAACGAATTGGACAGACTCTTGCAAAAAGAGCTGGACGGGATTCATTTCAAATACGTCAATCTGTTGGTGCAGCTATGCCAGCATTATAATTTCGAGGGCTACTTGATTAATATCGAGACCAGGTTCTCTCACAGTGAACTAGGCTTGGAATTGGCCAGTTTTGTGTCCTCTTTGAAGGCAGAGTTGAAGTTGTACAACAAGTTCAGTAGACTCATCTGGTATGATGCATATACTGCGAGACCCAATAAGGTAAAGTACGGTAATGGGGTCACCGACGACAATTATGAGTACCTCTTGAGCAGCGATGCCATGCTTACCAATTACTGGTGGAAACAAGAGAACTTGGAGACAAACATCCAACTCGCAGGAACGAAGGCCAACGTCATTAATGGTGTGGACGTTTGGGGACGTGGGATGAAGTATGGTAATGGAGGTTTCGAAACTGCCATTGCCGTGGAAAAATTGTCACAGTACTCAAACAAATTTGGTTTGTTCGCTCCTGCTTGGACTTTTGAGTATTTTAACCCCCAAGACTTCGTAATTAATGATTGTAAATTTTGGCTCTCGCCAGGTAAAGCAAAGCGTTCCATCTCCGACATTGTCAAATCGTATAGTTCTCCGGTGTATATCCCAAGACAGGGCGAGTTCATTTTTTACACCAATTTCAGCCAAGGTCAAGGCCAAAAAATCTTTGAGAATGGCGTCTTGGTGTTTAATAATATGTGGATCAACGGCAGTTTGACGTTTGAAATCCCACGAGTTTATTACGAACAACTTGTGAACCCCGCCACATCGGCAGATGACTTGAAATTTCAACTATACCACAAGGATGCTTATCATTTAGGTACCAGCTTGAAAATCGATAAGTCAGTTGAAGATGAAATTTCCACTTCCAGGTTGCTCTTAAAGAAATTCAGCGGTGGTCAAAAGATTCGTAAGTTGCTTTTCCAATTAGATCAGCCCGTTCATGATTCCTTGAACTTGAAAATATCCTACAAGTACTTGTCCAGCTCGAAAACCCACTTCTTTATCGTTGTTACCTATGAAATAAGCCACAGCTTGCATCTTTCCAGGACTGCAGAAACGTCAATTCCTGTGGTCAACAAGGGAAACAAGTGGACTATCCTTGCTGAGTCATTAAAACTTCCTTTACACTCTACTTTGGAAAAAGTGGTATTGAAATCGATTGGCCTTGAATTCCAAGAACTCCCCGGCTTGCAACAGTCGGAAAATGTCACTGAAGAATGGGTAATTGTCGAAAATCAAGGAAACCATTTGAAGTACAAAAACTTAAGCCTCTTGCTTGGAGATATCTCATTAAATGGAACTTCTTCTGATGGTTTGAAAACGAGCAGAATTTCCAAAATCAAGACAGCTGTTACTTCGTCAGATGGTAAGCTCGGTCTCGAATGGGATACCACAAAAGATCCATTATATTGGAACATAATGGTTGATGATCTGTTTTGGGGGAACTCTGTGGTTCCATACGTGATTCTAGATCGAAATCCTACAAAAGTGAGAATTGATATTGTGAACAGAGATGGCGAATGCATAATAGGAGATTCCATCTTACTTGAGTAATGAATACTTGAAATCGAGATTTTATATGTATAATGAAATTAACGAAAATGCTTTTGATCGTCTCTAGAGTAGTTGATTGGACTTGACTGATCCTTGTATTTTGTCGCACCTGTTCCGATAACCTTTTCAATGGTTCCTTTTTGATATTTCAATTATATCATCACTATAAAACCACGAATATTAACATAAACATTGTACAGCTAAAACCTTAAAAAGGAAAATAATCCACCTCGAAATTGGGGGTGATTTTTTTTTTTGCAGAAATCTACTATTAAAATAACTTTGGGGTTACGTTTAAAGTGTTTGGAATAAAATTCCACATGGAAGTATAGAAAATCTTGGATAGTGCTCCTCACTTTTCTCTCACTAACCTGTTTTTGTGTTACAGACTGAGGCCAAGACCGAGTACGTTTTTGTGTAAAGTTTGAGAAATCTTCAGATGCTATTTGTGTATTTAAAAAAATCATCTACCAATTTTTCAAATAGACACAAACGAATGGTCAACCATTGGAGACATTGGTTAACTATTGAAGATATGATTCAAGATCACTACGGAGGCTTTCAAGGTGATGGTTGTGGTATCCTAGTTGGGTATCCCAAAGAGCTTTTGAGAGAACCAGCTGTGGAATTGCTACGAAAATCTTATAAAGGACCACTTCTGGGCCTTTATTGGGGACTTTTGTGGAGTTGACGAAAGGTTGATGCGAGGGGTTTTTTGACAGGTCTCCAACGAATCTGTGGACGAAGGTATGAGAGGGATCGGAGAACTTTCGAGGAGATTCATGGGGAACCCGGAGACCATGGGAGCGTCAATTTGTGGAGCCTGGATGGCTTCAAGTATCTATGGAAGAGCTACGGTGTGAAAGGAGGAGAATAGATGAATTCTCAAGGGAACTACAGACAGAACAGACGGAAGGGGTATTAAAGGTGCTGAAGGAGATACAAGGGGGTTTTCCTGTTGGTTTTCATGGTCATGGAGATTCTCGGAGTGTGGAAGCTAAAGTTGAGTCGTTAGAGTCAAGGAGGAAATTTTTAGAGGAGATCATTGAACCAGTCATAAATGGGATTCTTGAAGGGAACTCAGAAAGAATTTGGAGGAGACGTCTTAGAGGGGGGTCGTTGAAGGAGGTTGCTGTGGAGCCCTTGGAGAGGGTCGATGGAGCAATCCTTGTTCTAGAAATTGAAGGAGTCATTGAAGGAACAACTGGGAGTTATCATTGATTGGTTGAGGGAGAGGTGAGCAGAAGAAGCTATGGAAGGTGTGCGAGAGGATGTGCTTCAAGCAATCAGTGAGGGAGTGGAGATTTCTCAGGTAGCAATGGCATGAACTTTCCAATCAGCTCAAAATGGTCACCAACATCGGAGACGACTTTCATATCGACTTTTCTTCTGAGAAGATTATATTGAGGTGCACTGCAATGGTCCTACTGCCGACGGTTCCGTTTGTGGTGTATCTTGATATGTCCGAACAGTTTTAAAATGGTGTTAGCTGATCTAGACGAAACAAGATATTGGGTTATCCTAATTGGCTGCGGTGCATTGAGTCTTATCTGCCGGAAGATGAGGTGTTTTCTGTGGTCAATTACTTTTTGGTTGTTGCTCTGAGTATTCCGGGTACAAAGCTGGTCAAAGGGGTTGAGCTCATTTCTGCCGGATGAGTTTTATTTCCGAGATTGGTTTTGTGGCTCTTGTACTTAGATTCTTTTTCCAAAGGGTGCTAGGGCGGAGCTAAAAGTGGAGATGTGTCCGAAGTCTTACTGCCGACGAGATGGAAGGTGCTTTGAATCTTTCTGCTTTGTCCCTCGTTTCTGTTTCGAGAATAGTGATGAGATGTGCTGATGTTGTATGAGTCCTACTGCCGATTGGACGAAGTATTGCTACAGTGCTATTGAGTCAGGTTTTCTCCTAATATGGGCGGGTTTGGTGAACTGTATCGAGTCCTACTGCCGATTGGACGGAGTACACTTTATCATTAGGTATCCCTTTGGTACAATCAAAGCCCCAGTAGCCTTGCTAGTCATTTGGTTGTCGAGGAATTGTCGTTTCTATTCTGAGCGTTCAAGCTCCTGAGATGAGGACTTGAAGTATTATTTGATTATACGCTTGAAGTAGCTTGCGAAGTGAGCCTTGAAGTTAGCTATAATGTGGTTGCCCAGTTGCTCTGGATGTGGCTTTGGAGGTGGCTATTCAAGTGGTTGCAAAGTGGAGCTTTGATGAGGGCGAAGTGGTACCCTTTGGAGATGGTTCTTCATTTGTTGTTTGCTCTGGATTTCTCTATGGGTTTCTTGATTGGACTCTGGATGTGATTGATGATATGGTCTTCAAAGGGAGCTTCCAATGTGGCTTTATTGGTGAAGCTGGATTGTTTCTGTACTACTTGGTTCGAACTGATGGTGAGAGTTGGCTAAGAAATTCTTTCCATCTTTTAGGTGTTGTTGATTCTGAAGCACTCTCTTGTTCTGGAAGTGATTTCTATTGGGAGCCTGTTCCGCTGTTCTCCAAATGGAACTTGGTGGTTTGACTGTGGGTGCTTTGACGGTCACGATGTTGCCCCTCCGTTGGTCTTCAAATTGGTCTCCCCCGGAGAGGTTCCTACAGGGCGCTTACTTGGACTTCAATGGTTCTTCGAGTACTTTTGGAAGCAGGCTTGGAGGAGAAATGTTGAGGAATCCTTTGAAGAGACTCTGGAGTTGGCTTCACATTAGATTCTTGGTAGAGTCCTTCAAGGGGATCTTGTTTGGTTGTCGACGTCGTTCTTCAGGGAAGTTGTCGATTTTGCTCTGGACGGAGATCTCAACCGAGATCCAGAACAATTTCAGAGAAAAAAATTTGCAGTGGTTCTTGGTCATTGCATTTGCAGTACTCACAGATGGTATGTTAACTACCCTTTTCAATTCGATTATGGTTACTCAACACAGATGGTTCAAGAACAATATACTAACCCCCCGTACTACTTGCGATGACTTTTTTTTTTTTTTTTTGGATTTTTTTTTTTTGGGCTTATCAATTAAGCTGTTTTTTTTTTTTGGTCTTGAGAAACACTCGATGTGGTATGGCTTGTTCTCAAAATGGGATCATTTTGGTATTGACAAGGTTCCCATTGGGTAGTTTCGAGAGGTCTTGTGTATTTTGTGTAGATATGTAGTTTTGAATTCACCTTTATTTATGTGAGAGTTAATTATGTAGAAGTGGGGAAAGAATGAGTACTGGATTGAGGTTAATTATGGATTGAGGAAAATATGGATTCAGGATAAGAATGGAATGCTGTTAGGATTGGTAATGGTATTTCCTTTCTAGTCTCATTGTACTTTCAAAATTTTGTGAGTGTAATTTAATCAGCCATTCCATCTACCACATGAGTTGGTTGCCGATTTAAATATTCACTAACCCCCAATTTTCGTATGCGCATTATAATCGTTATCTAGCTAACGTCTTTATGTTGATGAGAACAGAACGTGTCTCTACTCAAAAATATGATGGTAAAAGTTCATCAATGAACGGAAAGTCTTTCATCAAGGAAAATGCCATCCCCAGGTTCAGTTGAATATTTCCCATAAATGAACCTGACCAAATGAACCTATCCAGACAGATGATTCGTAAAATGCTCAAATCTCCAAAAGATCATCTACATTAAAAGATACAACACTAACAATGCTTTTATTTGTTCGGCTTTTTATTCTATACAAAATATCACCATGATTAAGAGTATTTCTTTACAAGTTCCGTGACTTTAGAAGACAATTCATCGCAAGCCTCTTGGGTGCTAGCTTCTGCATAGACCCTGACGGCATCTTCAGTACCACTGGCACGGACAAAAGATCTACCATTCTCGTACTTAGTCACCAAGGAGTCGATCTCCGCTTGCAAACCTTCTGGGGTGACCAATCTTCTCTCAGCATCAGTGGTGGTGAATGCAGTTCTATCTGAGACGATGACCTTTGCCAATTTGTTAGGTAAATCATTATACAGGGAGTCCCAAGATTCAGCAGTCAATTTCAAACCATGGCAGATGATGATCACCAGCAACAAATCTGAGATGGCATCTCCAACAGTTTGGTTGATCAAGTCCACCAAAGTTCTCAATTTGACGATATCTGGATTTTGCTTGTCGTTGTGGTTTTTTACGAAATCGATGAACTTGTCGGAAAACAACACAGTACCGTGGCCGTTGGCCTCAAAATAGACTCCTATATCGTATTGCTGGGCCTTGTGGTGCAAATGCTTGACACCTGTAGGTGTGCATTCTACTGGGATTTGCAAGACGTCACTGATATAGTTGGTGGAACTACCGTTGGCGTATGCTGTTTGGATAATTCCGACTTTCAAGTCGGTGCCTAAAGGCTTGACAGCAGTGGAGAAAAACAACAGCAACATGGTGGCGATCTTGTCACCATCCAAGAGGTGGAACTTCAACAGTTTGTCCACGTAGTAGAAGACAATTCTGTCGGCATCACCGTCGAACGAACAGTATAATCTGTTGGGGGTTGGATTGGAAACGTTGCGAGGCAATTTTTGGTTGGTCTTGACATAGTCGGCACCACATTCGACATTCAAGAGGTCTGGTTCTTGGAATTGGCCATTGACCAACTCGAACTCGATGTAACCGGACAAGTGTTTTTGCAACTCGATCACCTTGGCAGCACCGATTCCGTTGGCCAGATCCACGGTAATGCTCAAAGGTGCGGAGGAATCGGTTTCGATGGTCTTGTAATGTTCGATAAAGCTCGAGGCTAATTTTTCGTAATAACCTTGCTCACTCTGTTCACCAAAAGACTCATCGTTGAAGGTTCTTGTCAAGTAGTGCAATTGAGGCGTGGTCAACATTCCAAAATCCTTCACGTCGGCATCGAAGCTGAGCAAACCATCGATGGTGGACTCGCTCAATTGAGGTCCCGAGCTTCTGGAGTCCCTGCCAATGACAACTTTCAGAGGAACAGTGAGATCGATTTTCTCCAGCTCGATGATCTCGTCCAAGACTTGGATCAAGTCATCACCCAGAGCGGCATTGGCCACCTGAGTGGCGTATTTCTCCCAACTCTGCTGCAACATCTCGCCCATTGGATCGACGATCTTGACTCCGTTGTCCAGAGGAGGATTGTGCGACAGCGTGATCATGACACCGATGGTCTTGGCCAATTTCTTGGATCTCAAGGAGGCCAACAAGCCCACAGCGAACACTACACTGTCCAATTTGGAGGCGAGCATCCTGAAACCAGCGGTTCCGTAGGCAAACTGGGCGCCTGCAGGTTTGGCGTGTTTCAGCGAGGCCTGTGTGATTTTTTGTCTGGCGATTTGGTCTAACATGGTTCAATGGCTTCTTCAATGATGTGGTTAGAAGTGAATTTGGTTTGAAAAAAGATCACAAAAAAAAAAGATCAAAAAAAAAGATCAAAAAAAAAGTTCAAAAATCAAAATCAAAATAAAAAAATAAAACATTTGCATTTGCATTTTTATTATTAGAAGGAAAAATCAAGTGACAAAAATAATTTTGGAGTTGTGGATTTGATACTTTGTGGAGATCAGTTGAGTGGTCGATCAGTTCAAAGATAGTCAAAATTAGTTAAATTCGGATCAAGTTCATTTCAAATCCAAATACCTTACAATGCCGCCCCCAATACCCGTGTATTCACAACTGGAGATCAAGCAGAAATACCCATATGCCTTCGATGCCTCAAATAAGGATTGCCAATTGTACGAGTTGGTGCAAAGCCAGTGCACATTCGATAATTCCGAAGTGATATGTCTCCCGTTTAAGAGAATATTCGCCAGATGCCCCGTGAGCGATGAGGGGAAGGACGGGGCAAAGAGCAAGCGGGCGTATTTCAATGTGGAAATCACAGATGTGAATACCAACGACTACGACAAGTTCAACGATACTTATAAGAAAGAGCATCAGAACAAAGATATACTAAAGAAGTTTCTCGAGGCGGACAAAGTGATGCGACAAGCGTATAATAGGGAGGTGGAGCAAAGCGACGAATGAAACTGCGGTTTCTATATGAATATAGATAGATCTTTATATGTGAATTATATATTATACTAATGCTAAACATTACACTGCAACATGAATGAAAGAAACGAAGCGGATAGGAAACTCAAAAAAAAGAACCCCATCCCCCACAACCAGCTGATTAGTTCGTGCCCCTTCTGTTAGTCAATCAAAAAGTCGAACCTTCTGCTGGTTGGGGCAACTTTCTATTTGCACCATTTGCCATTTCCTTTCTCAACTCCAACAATACAATCTCCATGTTATAACTTCTCTTCCAATGGGACAATGTTGGGAATTTGGATGCATCCACAACGCCGGTCTTTGGATCTACACATGGCAAGTTGATCTTGCTCACAAACTTCACCAATGGAGGTACTTCTGGATAATTTTCTCCGCATGTCAAGGTTAAAGAGTAGATTCTATTTTCATGGTTGGAGTTTGGTGGACCCAATATAGTACCGTTCCAATTGGTCATGGTGATGTCATCGGAATCACTCAACCCATAGGAACACGACTCGGCACCTAATCCCTTCTCTCCTTTCTCCAATTCTTCTAATAACTTGAAGTTTCTTGGACTGTAGGTTGTATTCTTGCGGTTAGTACTGCATCTTGACACATCGCATAGGCACCTCTCCTTAATACACATCTCACTTACATCTTTGACATTATTTCTAGCTGATTATTATACTAAACGAATTCGTTGATGTATCCGAATGATTCCAAATCAAAAAACTATCTCACTTCCGATGGTTGTGCTCTCCCAACTCGATCTCCACTCCAATTGATTGGCCAAAGTTCCTGATAAAGGAAACAAAATCTCAGAAGCAAATCATTTTTTCCCTTTGACTTGTCATTTGATCACAAGTGTGGATTGATACGGGGCACACTACAGTGAGATGTGTAATGAGTGTTTTTATTTTGATTTTATTTTGATTTTATTTTGATTTTATTTTTTTTGGATTTTATTTTTTTGGATTTTTTTTTTTTTTTTTTCACTGTTGTTTTGATTTGTTTCACCTCCTGAGGACGAGGACAGGCTGCACCATGAACAGCACAAACAACAATGTCTCGATATTCCACCCGCAGGTCATCTTGGGATCCGTCATTTTGACAGGCTCCATTTTCACTGGATACAAATTTTACTCGCAAAACCTCCGAAGATTGCCCACCTGTTTCGAGATACCGCAACAGTTCTTCAGGAAAAGGTACTTGTACGGACGAGTGACCTCTGTTGGGGACGGGGACAACTTCCATTTCTACCATTTGCCGGGAGGCAAGCTAGGTGGCTGGGGCTGGTTGAGACCGTTGCCCAAAGTGAACAATTTCAAACTGAACAAGAACCAGACGTTGCATATAAGATTATGCGGGGTAGATGCCCCAGAGAGATCGCATTTCGGGAAACCAGCACAGCCGTTCAGCGACGAGCTGTTGTTCTGGCTCAGGGACTACATCTTGGGCAAGAAACTTTGGGTCAAACCTTTGAGCATCGACCAGTACAACAGAATCGTGGGGAAAGTGATGATCTGGAAATGGTTTCTGTACCAAGATGTTAGTGCACAGATGATCAAAAACGGCATCGGCATCGTGTACGAAGGTGGGGCCAGTTCCGCTGAGTTTGATGGAGAGGAGTCGAGATATAGAGATTACGAGAGCATACTGAAGAGGAAGAGACGGGGTTTGTGGGCTGGCAAGCAGACGCTTACACCGGGGGAGTATAAAAAATTGTATAAATAGAGCAGAGTATATACGGAAGTAACATTGGTTATGATATTGGTTATACCATTGGTTATAACATTGGTTATAACATCGAACGTAACCTAAATTTTTTGAATAATATCGATCAAATCAACAGTGTCGCTTTGATCCTTGAAATTTTTACGTATATTCCAATATCTGGCATATTTTGTTGATTCCATTACTTAACATTTTTACTTTAATTCTGTGACTTAACATTTTACGCCAATTCCATCACTTGACATTTTACGTCAATCCTCTCAACATCTCACATCGATTCCCTTCCGTTTCTCGTGCTCACGTAACTCGTTTTGGATCTGTACGGCCACAAACAAACATCCAGAAGCTACGATAAAAAACCGGAAACCTTCAAAAGAGTGGAACAACTTGGTGAGGAAATCTTTGGTGCCGTCCATACCAAGACAGAACCCGAAGAGATTGGCAACCATCATCATCCAAATATTAACTACACTTCCCAGACAACATGCGTGTCTGTACCACCATTTGTCTTCAAATCTAGTGAAGTACTTGGACAAGATTATCTCGGGCAAGAGAAAGATCACCACCAACCAGCCCCAGAAGAGCAATTTCAATTGGATGTCATGCCAGATGGCCACAAACGAAAAGACACACAACGAGGTGAGAAATCTGTTGTTGCTGCCACCCAATGGCACGTAGACATATCTGATCAACCATCTACTAAACGACCTGTGCCAGGCTCTCCAGAAACTGATCAGCGAATTGTTGTTGTTCATGCATCTCAACATATTTTCAGGTGGGTCGATGTTGTCCAGCAAGGACCAGAGCCTGAAAAATCGCCATGGGATGAGCAACTTCAACCAGATGATGTTCAAGTTGAACAAGCCGATCATTGAGATCTGGAACAGCGTGTCGTTGTGCCACAGCTTCAGTTTACTTACTGCTACAACGTATATATAGTGCAATATGAACTCCATCGTCATGATACAAAACACAAATCTGGCTGCGTAGATGGTTACGGATTTTATGGTGATGAACGGCGACGTGTGTCTCGATTGGTAGACGAAATCGTTGAAAGTGATGATGGGACCAGCGATAAATAGAGGTGCGTATGTCAAATATGCTATGTAGTTGGCGATATTATAGTCTTCCAATGGGAGTGGAGCATTGAGTCTTTCTCTTTCGGACGGGTATTTGGTTGTAGGAGTACCAGTAATGTTTTTCTCCGCCTTGTTGTACAGTTCTGAGCCACTGTCGCCGCTGATTTCTTCCAATGGGATGTCCTGAGCTTGATTTTGGTCGCTTTTTGGCTTTACTTCGATTGAATCTAGTGCCTCTTTCTTCTTTTGCAAATAATCGAGGTTGTAACTGATCATCCTCAACAAGGTGAAGTTGTAGAAGACGTCCCATCTCTGGACGATGCCATGGAACGAGTCCAAGAAGGAGAGCCACGAGCTGAAAGAGGAGAATCTCACGAGATGCCATCTGTCGTTGATGAAAAGCGTGCTCAAGGAGTAGATCCAGGTCAAGAACATGGCCAGTTTGACGTTCTTCACATATTTGGCGATCAGGTAGACGGTCATCACGTGGAAAGCGATTCTGATCGAGTTGAAGCCATGGATAGCAAATAAAAACACCAACCCAAACACAAAGTCAAACTTCAACAGCGGGATCTGGAGCCTGCGAAGTGTTAATTTCTTGATGATCAAGTGCAGGGACATCAACAGCACCAACAAGGGGAAATTGTTTCTGAAAAACCGGTACTGAGCATCGGAATTGTCAACTTTCCTGCCAAATAACCAGCCGTCACTGAGGATCTTTTGGTAAATCCAGTAATTCTGGTTGGTCTCATTGGACAGCGACAGTGCCGTCTTGAACATCATCGGTATCACCACAATGAACACAAGATAGTATATGAAGAACTCCGGGGTCTTCCATCTTGATTCGTGTGCCTTCTTGATGGTTTTCAACTGCTGTTGCGAGGAAGGCTCAGGCACGAGTCTCTTGTCGAGCACTTCAAAACTGAAGAAATTGCCTATTGTTTTTAGTACGCTGGACATGTCATTGAACGGTGAGAAATGCAATGAGCTAACCGCTTGTTTACACTATAAGATCACACTGGTTCAGGTCCTTCGATGGCATAAACAAAACCGTGTCACTTGTTTTTGCGTTTTTTATCCTTTCACAAAAAAAATTGAATTAGGAAATCTTGGAAAAAGATCAAATTTGAGATTTTGGAGAATTTGGAGAATTTGAAGATTTTTGAGGATTTTGAGGATTTTGAAGATTTTAGGTTTCGAGAATAATTCAGTGAGTAGTTAAACCCATTTGACGACCCCCGATCAATCGCATTCCCGTTCCATCATGACGTTCGATAGAAGACCCAATCCTCCAGGCTGGACACAACCAAAACTGCCATACAATCCCTACGACTACACAGATGTCAGACCTCCGCAAGGTTATCCGTCCGAGTTCAAGACCCCAGGAAGAGAACCGACTCTGTTCACAGAAATCCCAAGAGATCTGAGCGAATACCAAGTGTTGAGAAATAGTATGAAGCGGTTGAGCTATACACCTAGACCAATTTCAGAGATCTACCCTGGTCAATACAAAGTCTTACGCCGCATTCACACACAGGCAGGCTTTGAAAACGGGGTCAAAATCACTAGTAAATTGTTGGTATTTGGTCTTCTGACGTATATTGTGTTTTTCAACCGTTGGAATGACGGTTATGAGAACATTTTCAGTAAATTTTACAGATTTCAATTGGAATTGAAATCCCAATTCTTCACATTGGATGAGAAACAGAAGCAGGATTTACAACAGATCAGACAACCGAAATATACTAAATTTGTGCCTGAAAATGAAAAGAGCTTGAATAACGATTTGTTGAGAGATATTGAACTGAACGATGTAGCGTTGCAAAGACCAACTAAGAAACAATTTTTGGAGCTGGAGAGAATTTCGCAGGATCGTGAATTGAATGAGTTGAGAAAGTGATAGACGTTGTTGTATTTTTTATTCGTCTACATTATTTATTTATTTATTTATTTATTTATCTACACTTATTTATCATCTGCACAGATATATTTATCCACTTATTTATTTATCTACATTATTTATTTATCTATTCAACTCTTGTTCTTGGATGATTCTTATATGCAGTACATCTATTATTCATTATATATATATATATTGAACTTATAATATATACTTCACTTGTTCTACACTTTTTATGGACTATATATTATATATTCGTTATATAATTTTTATACTCACTATATAATTTTTGAATCACCCTATAAATTTTATATCCACGTACAATATAAACTTAATACATACTTACTTATTCACAATGTCCACCAATTCCAAACTTAAAGCATCTCCACATGATGTGCTCATTACTGATCCTATTACATCTTTATTATCCACCTACACCCATTCATTCATCCTCGCATCAACTCTTCCAACTCTGATGGAGTTAAGAGGTTAAAAAATGCAAATCACATTTCTCAAAACCTATACACACCTACGAGTCCAGAACCAAGACATAAAAACTACACTTTATATTCCCGATCCTTGCACTGCCAAGAGCTCTTCGGCCTTAATAAAACATTTCCTAATTAGAAGAAATTCTCCTAGTTAATTTTTTTATCACATGCTCTTTTCCTTCTTGAAAATTAAATTTTTCACTTGGGCGTTCTTATCAGATAATCGATC
This sequence comes from Nakazawaea ambrosiae, assembly GCA_024271865.1. Classification (NCBI taxonomy): domain Eukaryota; kingdom Fungi; phylum Ascomycota; class Pichiomycetes; order Alaninales; family Pachysolenaceae; genus Nakazawaea; species Nakazawaea ambrosiae. The sequence continues at coordinate 429,332 of JANBXG010000001.1, forward strand.
TCATGATAATTTCTAAGACAAGGTATATATATATATAAAGGCACATGGACAGACAGAAACATAGACTAAAATACCATATATATATATATTGAGATCCTCGCACTGAAGTTATTTCTAATTATCTCAATTCTATTATATCAACATTTCAAAGCACAATGCAATTTATAATTTCAGATATTCAAACCCCTTTATTAAAGTTTTTCGGATTAATTTCAAGTTTCCAAAATTATTTGATCGACTTGGTTATTCACACCATGAGAATGGTAGATAGAATGATCATATCCAATCACAAGAGTGTGATTTCGCAGTTCCAAAAGCCTGAGAAAATGGCTTTAAAATAAAGAGTTCTTCAGGAGTGTGAAGTGGTGCAGATGCAGTGCACACAATGTGGTGTGACGATGTTATTTTATAGAGTTTTCTGGTTCTTTCCCGTTCTTATGAGTTTTAATGGTTATATAAGTTGAAAATAAATGTTAATTTGAGTATATGGAGTTTGAAGATTTTTCTGTAGGGCTGTCTTCTGATGTAGCAGTCTTCTAATATAGCAGTCCTCTGAGATTTTTCCCAATCATTGGTATCTATCTGACTACACCTCATCCATACTTCTCTCAGCCTTATGTATGAGGCGCGAGCAAAAAAAAAAAAAAACTAGCGACACAAAAATAAGAACAGAAGGATTGTGTTTGAATTGGCGGCAAGACCAAATCACCGACAACACAGTAATTCACTGGCCAAATGTCGCTTACAAGAACACTCATCGAGTCGTTCATGTTGCTGGTCTCGATATTCCTCAAAATATTGTTCTACTCCTACAATTTCCTATATGAGAATCTCATCAACTCATCACCTCTTTACCAAATCATCGACTCGAGTCAAGACAAGTTCACCAAGACCGAAGGCCAGGACACAAAATCAACAGATCCAGATCAGGAAGACCGTGAAAAGTTGCAAAGCCAAATTGTAGATGCCGTCGATATCGTGGAAATTTGTCTGGCACATGGATATAAAATTCACGAACATGTCGTGCAGACCAATGACGGGTACTTGCTTGCTATACACCGTATTATCCCACGGAAAGTGACCATGCAGAAACAGCGAAGTTACTCGACGGACTTGAAGCTCTTGAACCAGCGCGTGGTGTACTTCCACCACGGACTCTTGACCAACAGCGAGTTGTTTGTCTTGGGCGACTCTGCGTCCAAATGTCTACCTTTCCTACTACTGGAACAAGGCTACGACGTGTGGTTGGGTAACAATAGAGGTAATAAATACTCCCGTAAACATGTCTCCTTGAGTGCTTCCAGCTTCGAGTTCTGGAATTACTCATTAGATGAGTACCTGATGCACGATATCCCAAACACCATCGACTACATCTTGGAACTGACCTCGCAAAAATCGCTAACTTACATTGGATTCTCGCAAGGGTCGGCTCAATGCTTGCTGCTGTTGTCATTGAGTCCCAAATTGAACGACAAGATCAACTTGTTCATCGGGTTGTCCCCACTGATGATCCCGGGCGGTTTGAAACACCCGTTGCTGTCGTTTTTCGTAAATTCTGCCCAGAGTTTCTTGTATAAATTGTTCGGTAGACGGGCCATCTTGCCCAGTGTAGTGTTCTGGCAACAGTTGATGGGGCCCTCGTACTACAAGGCCGTGGTGGACAAGTCGTTGGTGTTGTTGTTTGGTTGGAAGAGCGAAAACATCAGCGAGGAGCAGAAAACTGTCGGTTACCAGCACATGTTCTCCCCATCCAGCGTAAAATCCGTAGTCCATTGGTTGCAAATCATCAAGAACAGTAGGTTCCAGATGTACGACGAAGGTGGGAATGCCGGGTCCCGACTTACACTGCTCGGGGCCAAGCACAAGGCACACCGAGTGGCTCCGTTTCCTACACAGACTATTTACACTCCAATGCTATTGATCTACGGTACAAACGACAGTCTAATAGATATAGGCAAGACGTTGAACACCTTGTCGTGCCCGGTAGAGACGATACGGATGGAAGGTTACGAGCACATGGACACCCTTTGGGCACACGACGTGAGAGAACGAGTCTTTGAACCGATCCTCGCCAAGCTCACAGAGTTCTTGGACTCGCATGACGATACCGTCTTATCTCCCATTACTACTACACAGAATTTGACGCTAAACCAGAACGGCTCGGGCGAGATGAACGTGATCAACTTGTCGCCGCCACCTGCCACCACCAACGGGCACATCCAGGTGCCCAAAATTATCAAGTCCTCCTTCGCAAACGATCCACACGACGGCTTGCAAATATGAAAGCTGCCTCGGGCCGTGTGCGCAGGGCGGATAAGCGACACAGTTAGCCGCGGGTTGTGGCTTGAAAAATCACCGTTAGAGTTTTCTTGGATTTTTTTTTTTTTTTTTTTTTTTGAATTTTTCACTTTTGACTTCTTTTTGATTTTTTCACTTAAGTTTAGATAAGATAAGGTCAGTGTGGAGAGTGAATTGAGAGGGAACTGGTGTAATTGAAAGTGGATATATAATGGGAGTGATAAATTTTTTCAGAGGACATCCGACCAACACGTTGATGCCCTCTTTAGAGTTGCTCGAACTGTCCAAACATGTATTGAGCGAGACCTTCCTGAACCCAGACAAGTACTCGAACGACCCAGACAACAGGTCACCTTTGCAGTACGGAACAGACCCCGGCAACTTGGACACCCGTCAGGTGGTGCTGGACTGGATCAACAGAGAATTCCGCTTGCAAGACAAGCTCCAAGTGAAGCTGGACTACTTGAACTTGACCGGTGGGGCCAGTTATGGAATCATGAACTGTCTTGCGCAGTGTACATCTCCACATAATGGATTTACAAGAAAGCTGTTTATTGTCACTCCGACGTACTACTTGATCAATGGTGCGTTCATCGATGCCGGGTTCGGGGGGAAATTGGCTGGTGTCTTGGAGAAAGACGACGGACAGATCGATCTTGACGATTTGACCAGACAGCTCCAAGAATGCGAGGCATTAAATCCAGACTCCAGGCAAGATTACAACAACATCAGAGACCCTGCCAGAGTGGAAAAGAAAATTTACAAGTACGTGATCTACTTGATTCCAACGTTTTCCAATCCAAAAGGAGGAGTCTTGAGCGAGGCCAATCGGGTGAAATTGATCCAAATTGCACGGCAGTTCGACATGTTGATTGTCTCTGACGATGTGTACGATTTGCTCGATTACACGGGGTCCAGGGCCCGCGTACCTCGGTTGACCGTGCTTGACCGTGCCACCACCACCTCCGAGCACGGCAACACCGTGTCCAACGGTACGTTTTCCAAGTTGATCTGCCCTGGATTGAGGGCTGGCTGGCAGGAGACTGCCAGTGAGCTGTTGCTGTTCCAGTTGAGTCAAGGTGGGGCCAACAGGTCAGGCGGGACCCCCTCGCAGTTGAACATCTCGTTGGTGGAGGATTTGATCAAGACCGGGTCGCTCGACAAGATCATCGAGAACTTCAGGGTGACCTACCTGGCGAGAGCCGAGTCAATCAGAGGTTTGTTGAAGCAGCACTTGCCCGCAGGGACCAAGATCCATGGAGGGCAGGGGGGCTATTTCCTCTGGGTGACCATGCCAGAGGGCATAGATGCCAGGGAGATGTGCAGACGTTGTAAGGAGAAAAACGTGGTCTTGGCGAGCGGAGACGAGTTCGAAGTGTATGGCGACGTCCGTGGATGGGGTAAGACCAGTGTCAGATTGTCCATCTCATACTTGACCATCGACCAAATCCAGCAAGGTGTCGAGATATGGGCAAAGGTGGTGCAAGAGTTGGGCAGTTAGTGTAGCGCAGAGAGGGAAAAATTAAAATTCAGTGTGGATTTTTGCTTTGCTTGTGGTTTTACTTTTGTATAGACAACTCAATAAATGGAGTGTTTTCAATGTTAGCGGTAGTGTGTATTGATAATAGTAGTGTGTGAATTGATGAATTGAGCGTGTGTGTTGGAAGCTTTCACGAATTAGTAGACCGTAAGCCATGTCCAATGCCGACTTAAACTATCTGATAACGCGACTTTTGCATACACTCGTTGTGGAGAACGAGCAATCGCAGGTCCTGTTGGACCAGGCAACATCGAACCAGTTGTCCATCTTGCTCCCTAACACGTTCCCGATGGCATGCTATTTGCTCGACACGAGATCGCTCCATATTGCCCTGTTCAGTCCTTCAAAATCAATCGACGCTGCTGAAGAAACGCTCCTCTACGTACGCGCTAGTAAAAACACTAAAAGCGGTGGTGTGAATATCATTGATTTGAACACTTTCAATTGCCAATGTCGCCAATACCAGTTCCAGATGTTTGCTGTAAGTGTGGGATCAATACCGGGAACAGGTGCAGCATCGATCTCGAAACCTATCACCTCTTTCTGTCCACATCTATTGACCGGTTATATCTGGTCGTTACACAGAGACAAGCTCAGCTCGTATATAGAGATCGAGGTGCTGGAGTCACTAGCGGAATGGTGCGATATGGTGGAAAATATTACTATGATGTCGATTTAGGGTTGCAATATGGTATATGCCGGTAATTGGGTCTCAATTGGCCTAAACTGACCTCAATCGACCTCATCACTCCCTTCTCAACACTCTCCCCATCAAGCCACAAGCCCCTGATCAGAGCCAAACAGGGGCGGCGGGGACCCGCAGGGAAAAAAGTGGAAAAAAAGTGGAAAAAAATTCAATCAAGTGACTAAAAAAAGCAAAATCACACATCATAGGAACACTCCCGTGGCATCGAATTCGCATCAAGAATCAACACTTTCATCATAATCCACCTTCCCAGTTACACTGAGCACAGGTAATATCCAACCACACCATTTCGCACCTGTATTTTGTTCCTTTTCTCCTGCATTATTCCTCCACATCAAGACAAACTCCCATTCCACCCATCTATAACCACAGAAAATGAACGGAGATATAGTGAATAATAAAGACCAGAACCATCTTCTTCCGAAGGGTAACAAGGAAACTCTTTACTTACAAAGACAAGACCAAATCAGGCTCCAGCAATTCGAAAAAAACTTTGTCCAAAACGAGTTCGATCACCGGTTTCCCCTAATTTTCAATGCCACAGATGGCACTACGTTCGCAGAACATCGACTGATCGCTTATGCTTTGAACAAAACGGGCAGAAGTGGCTTCAATAACAGATCCGAGTACACTTTGAAAGTGTTGGAAGAGCAGAAACCCACCAAATGGTCGCAAGTGGTGCAACTGAGCATCCTGGAAAACAATAAATCCAGCACCACAGCGACAACAGCACCACCACCACCACAACCTGATTCGCCAAAAGTTCCAACCACTACAGCCACAAGAAATGTCTTGCAGCCTTTGGGTATCGTATCTTTAAGAATAATGCACGATCCCCACATCAAAGGTAACATCTTCAACCATAACCCTGACTTCCAGATCGTACCAAGAGGTTTGGTCAACTCGGGCAACATTTGCTACATGAACTCTGTCTTGCAATTGTTATCCTACTGCTCACCTTTCATCAAAGTATTGAAATTGGTGCAACTGAAGACCATTCTGAATTTGAGTCAGCCGAAATCACGCACCCCGTTATTAGATCTGTTGTTATTGTTCCAGTCATCGTTCCAAGCCAAGCAGAAAATACTGACTCAGACGCTGTTTCCGCCTCCGTTTGCTCCTGACGCATTCTACCGCCTGCTTTCCACTCATCCACGCTTCAGTCATTTGAAATGGGGCCAACAGGAAGACGCAGAAGAGTTCTTGGGCTATCTTTTGGACGGATTGCATGAGGAATTCGTAGAGTCAATCAAGGTTTTGACATCGGAACAAGTCTCCCAGTTGAGCAAAAGCATAGGGCCGGATTTGAAAAGAGTAATTCTTGCAACTGTAGATATATGCCAGAGAAAGAATGGCACGGGCACCGACGGAGAAGGCAATGGGGGTGACGACTTCATGGAAGACGACGAGGATTATGTAGATAATAATTCCAACGCTACCAGTAATGACGGATGGCATGAAGTTGGAGTCTATGGTGGTGGTAACAAGAGGAAAAATAAGATTGCCATGAAAAGAACCGTGGAGATCAAGCCTTCCCCAATCAATTTACTCTTTGGTGGACAATTCAGATCTGTCTTGGAAGTGCCAAGACAGAAGGAAGGCCGGTCGATCACTTTGGATCCTTTCCAACATGTGCAGTTGGATATCAGTGACTCCAGCGTCAACACTTTAGAAGATCTGTTCAGGTTATTAGCCGTGCCTGAATTCATTCCTTACAAATCGTCCACGGGGGTTGAAGTGAATCTGAGAAAGCAAAACTTTATAGATAAATTGCCTCCAATCTTGATCATCCATTTGAAAAGATTTTCGTTTGTCAAGACAGAAGATGATTTTTTCAAGATTGAGAAATTGAGAAAGCTGATTAAATATCCACATATTTTACAAATCCCACTGGAATGCATATCACCTGAATCGAGGAAATTCCAAAAGGACATCATCACCGATTACAAATTGAACGGTGTGGTATATCACCATGGTATTTCATCTGAAGGTGGTCATTATACCTGTGATGTGATGAAGCCTCAGGACGAATCATGGATAAGAATAGATGACGGCAATATTTCCAATATTGAGCCGCTGCAGGTGTTGTCAAGTGGTAATATCGATAGTTATGATGATCCTAGAAACGCATATATATTGATGTATCAAATGGTATGCTAAAAATAGTTTTTTATAATAGATGTACATAGTTGGGAAACGACAATTAAGCTTATACATCAGCAGATTAAAGTTGCTATTTTCTTATTTCTTGCAACAGTTCAGGCACACTTCAAGTGGTTACTATGCGGGAAGTTGCAAAAAGCAGCACTATGCTTATCATGTAGAAGTAGCACTTATTGTGCAGAGGTAGGGCTACGTTGTGCAGTATCACTTATTGCGTAGAAAATTACAGTTAGAAAGTAAAAAGTACAGTACGATAAAAAATTACAGTTAGAAAGTAAAAAGTACAGTACGATAAAAAATTACAGTTAGAAAGTAAAAAGTACAGTACGATAAAAAATTACAGTTAGAAGGTAAAAACTACAGTTACGATAAAAAAAATTACAGTTCTGATGTTAAAAACTACCATCTAATTATATAATATATAACTTGTAATGGTATAAAATGTAAAAATAATATTAAAATAAGTGTTATAGAATGCCAGTTTAAGAAGAATGAAATAAACGAAACAATAAAATAATAACAGAAACCAAATCAATCAATAGTTAGTGATTGAATAAATTTAAATAAACTTAAATAGAAAGGTTGAATAAAGTGGGTGCATAAATATGCTTTTGGTTGAATGCATAAATATGCTTTTCGATGTAGGTCACCATGAAAAGTTCATATTGGCAACTTCAGAATTGAAAAGAAAGGGTAAAAAATCACAAGAGGGGTAATGAACAAAAAAAAGGTTAAGGGGTTAAAAAAACAGTAAGGGTAGAAACACTACCTGATGGAAGTGACCCACATCTTAGATCAACCAACCCAGAGCAACCAGAACCAAGGCGACCAAGTAACCAGCAGCATTGTTGGTGTTTGCAGCACCAGTCAGAACGGCAACGGATGGGGTGGTGGAGGCAGCAACGGTGGCGACCTTGGTGGAGGAAACTGGGGTTGCCTTGGTTGCAGTACCAACAACAGTGACTGTGGTATCGGCAACGGTGTCGGTTGGACCATAAGTCTTACCACCGACAACGGTGAAGACACCGGTCTTCTCAACCTTACCTCCATGGACGGTGAGAGTGGTTGGGCCAGTGACGGTGATTGTGACACCGTTGGTGGAGAGAACAGTGGCAGCTGGGCAGTAAGTGGTGAACAGGGTTACATTTCCGTAGTAAGTGGAAGTGAAAATGGTCTGGTTAACGTAATTGGCGGAGACGGCTTGTAAACCCAAGAACAAGGTGAAAAGTAAAGTGGATAATTTGAACATCATTGTTGTTTTGTGTTAGCGAACGGTCTTATTGTAAAATAATCAAGTACTATTTAGCGAATGAATAGAATGTGAATTGATAGGGTTCAAAAAGAGGGTGGGTACTCAGTTCGGGGTTGGAGGGGTTTATATATTTGTTACAGTTATAGGGGTACGGCAATTTGTGGGTTACTTCATTCAGAATTAAAGCAACAAACAATAACACAACCCTTCAAAAGTCATTTACTTGAGTGCTTCTCTGCTTCCCACCAACCCATGTTTATGTATCTACTTAACACAATCAAAGTTTTCCATTGAAAAGATAGTCTAAAAACTTGATAATTGTCATTTTGCCAATCATGCAGGTTCTCTTTTCTTCCCTATTCAATAATTGTGTGAGAAAAAACCAAGAAATTTGGCTTTAAGTAAGGTTACATGTAGCACTTTAAGTGAGTAATTGGTAAGAATTTGGAGAAAAGTGTGGAAAAATGAGACAACCATTTTAGTTTGGGGAAGACAACAACAATGCAAAAGAGGCAAAATCGTTGCTACTTCTATGCGATGATGGTGGAATATGAGATAAAAATAAGTTTTTAGTTAGGAATAAATAATAAGAAAGAAGCGAAAAGAAAAGAAAAAAAAAAAAAAAAAGGAAAAAATTTGCTCTTCCTCTAATTTACTCTTCGTCTAATTTACTTTTCCAAGGCAATGAGTAGAGTGAGCCGAGGTCAGTTATGACTTGTGCCCCAATCTTTACATGACTTTCTTGTAGATTTTTTTAGCCTATTTCTACAACCGAGATTAGGTAAACAGAATTAAATGTCCAGCCGATCATTGCAACATTTCCCATACGAGCACACAAAGGTAAAACTCTTAAGAAAAAACAAATTTCCACCATGAAATATTGCACCCAAGATCGATAAGAATAAATTAATCTCTCAACTCAGCCAACTCCAGAATCTCCCGTTAAATGCATCAAATATCTTAATGGTCATGGGTCCATCCGTAAAGGATTAACCTCTAATAAAATTCTTCAACATGTAAAGAGATCCTGATAAACCAAATTGATGAAATTTGCGTTATTCTTTTAAAAAAAGGTGCAAAATTTCCAATTAACGGGATTTCCTCTTCTTATATAAGGCGTAAGAAAAAAAAAAAAAGAGAAAAAAATTGTTTCATTTTAACTACGTCCAAGTAGGGTAACTTTTCAGACACGTCTTAGGGCATTGGGGTGTTATATACTAGCTATACAATTCTAATACTCGATCTTCCACATCGTCTAAACAACTTTTGAAACTCAATATCTGCACGTTCTCCAGCTCCTGCTTCATCATTTTTTCCACCATCATTTGCAAAGGCTGCAGAGGTGGCTGTTGTTGTTGCTGTTGCATTGTAGAGTCAACCTCCGATTCGTCAAAGATCAACGAATATATAGCTCGAAGACCTAACAAGTTCACAAAGTACCACGATATGGAACTCACCCAACGTACATCTAAATCTGGGGTCATGACTCCATTTTGAAGCATGGACTTGAACTGAAACGTAAGTGGGAAGGGCAACTTCATGATAACAAAACCTGCAAAGAAAAAATTCACCCACCACATAATTAAAGTTTGCGGAATATAGTTCATTAAATTCGATTTGACCATCTGTTGCAACATGTCAGTCATCAGGGAAGGGTCTTGTGACAGAAAAGGGTTGGCTGGCAAGTCCCCATTTCCATTTTTAGTAGCGGGTTTTTCAGTAAGGTACTTCAAGTCTGCCAAATCCTTGTGTAAATAATTCTTTCTTGCTTCGTATGATTGATCATTGTTTGGAAGGGTGAAACAGTTCTTTCTGAAATTGACGCATTTTTGCAAAAAAGACCTAGGAGTGGGGTTTGATGTTAGTCAAGAGCATCACAAATGGAAGAGATGAAAAAAACGGTTCACTTACAGTTCTTGCAGCTTCAGGAGATCTGCAATTGGTTTATTTGTGGACGGTGTTAATAGGGAAGTAATGTAGATACGCAAGATCCCGACCAAAACCATCAGCAATGATATTGGCAACAAGACCCAGTATCTCAATTGGGGATCTAGCACAAGTTCAGGCACCATTTTGTACGTTGGAGTCGATGATGTGAGTGTATCTATGGATATTTGTGACTGATCCTTTAGTGGATTTCAGACTCAGCGCCTCTTTTCACTGCCATTTTTTTTTTTTGCACTATTTAAATATTTCAGCACTTACACTTTTGGTAGTTTTACTACTTTGCACTACTTTTATTATCAACCTACTTAAGAATACAATCCATCTATGCCAATTGGGATATCTCTATTCCCATAAAACCCTTGCCAACTCTTTGGTGTTTTTAGCGTGTTCTGCTCAAACTTCAATTGGAGGATCTTGAGAATGGTGAAGTTGGCTAAATTTATCAGGTCTGGTGTGTTGTCCCCCTCATAGCCCTCAATACTCAATATCATAAACTGGTTTTTGTCATCATTCACACTGATACTGGATGCCTCTCTGGACAACGGCAATGACGTTGGAAACTTGTCTTTCAAAGTCTTATACAAGTTCAAATTGGAAGGTGTCTCTGACAATTGCGCACTTTTAGTTTCTTCCCCTACCAAATTCTTGAAAAGGTGATCGATGAATGGGTTTTTCAACTTTGTGAAATCTTCAATCGACTTGATGGAGTAGTCATCTTCATTGGTCAACAAGGTCTTGAACAAGTCCGACAAATTCGTAGAATAGAACGAAAATCTAGGTACTTCTAAGGAAGAAACTCCAGACGTTGGAGCCACGCTGTTTAATACTAGCACTTGGGCGAATTCAGTGTTTTTGATGAATGGGATGAGAATCTTGTTCAAAAAATTTGTCTGCTGGCCAGGAAGAATTGGTGATCTCTGCTGTAATACAGAGATCTTCAAGTCCAGATTGAGGTATATTTCCAATGCGGTGTTGATTCCGTCCTGTGCAGATTGCTCTCCCTCGACATAATCCACGGGAGAGATGAAAGGATACAACAAGTCGTCGTCCAACCGTGCGATCTTGTCACATTTCAAATTATGGATGAGCAAATCAGTGGCCAATTGTGGGATGTTACCTATTGATATGGTTGGAATAATCAAGGTCGACCGGCTCAATTTGATCAACGTCTCTACTGGATTGTCGGCAGGGTTTACCACGTGGAATGACATGTTTGTTATACTGTTACAACTCTTGAACTGGTCCCTGACACACCCAAAAGTCTCCTTGTTCCTTGTTAATGCAAAAAGTTTCTTAGATGATTTTTTTACAATAGAAGTTTGGACAGTGTGCACTACTTTTCCCAATTGATCAAGACTTCAACGGAAATGATCAAACAGTTGATGGAGACTTTGAATTACTGTAAGTGTCGGCGTGGGGTTACTCCGATTGAGAAATCAAACAACGAACCCTGTGAGTAGTTCCCCGGCTGGGCCCTTTGTGAATCACTAATTGCAAATCACTAAGTGTGGGGAAAACTACGCAGATCTCCCACCCTCGTAAGCGTGGTCGGATCTAGGCCAGCAATCTCCTAGATCGGGAAAAGGCAGCACTATATTATCGCGGGTCAGCACATAATATCGCGAGTGTTACTGGGTGACTAGTGAGTGCCCACCATATCTTTTGTTTTCCCTTGTAGACCAAAAGGGAAAAAAATTGGTAGGCTACCTGTGACGAATTTGGCGCGAGGCTACATACAAAACTTGACTGGCCAAGTGAAGATTAGAAAGCAAAGAACAAACATTAAAATCAACGATAATGCTGAATAATAATAAACTCTATAGACTAAATAAGAAAACCATGACGCGAATAAAAAGTGGAATATACATTAAAGACACAAAAATAAATACCGACTAACAAAACCAAAGAAAACCAACTCAAAAGCAAAAATCTAGATTGCGTAACCTGTGTGTAATATAGTAGGGGTTACGAAATTCTTTCCCTCTTTCAATTTGCAATATCTTCATACTTTGGAGGTTGTTGTCTATCCACCAGATGTGGGTTAAGATGTGATTCTGTGTCATTGTAGTGCTTGTTGAAGTAACCCTTGTTACTCTTGTAACTCAGTGAGTGTGGAGATGGTTTCTTCAAGCCATTGTTATCGAAATAACCTTGGTTACCGGTGTACTTCTGATACGATGGTGGAACCTCGCTAGTGTTATTGCTGCTTGGGGCGATTTTGTTGGCGATAGCTTCAATTAAACCCATTTTGTAATTGTAAAAGTGATTGACAGTTCAACGAAGTAAATGGGACCTGAATTTCTATCAATTTATATATGTTTCAAACTATCTCTTGGTAAATCTTTTTTACACACTGGAGGGTAATAAAAAAGAAAAAGATAGAGTGGATAATGGGTGGGATGGCTTTAAAGAAAAAAGAGTGATGGGGATGCTCTATTTCTGAAATGTAAATAAATATGTGTGTGTAGTAGTTACAACGGTAGACTAGCAAGTTCCTATTAAGAGACGGATATCATAGTCTATTTATATATGTACCTTATATGAAAGAGATCTCTGGCTTATTCATGAAACAACACAATAAAATTTTCTTTTCTTTTTTTCCGTATCCTCTCACCTACAGATCGTCCATCTCTTTTTTGTCAGCATGAGAACTCATAGGCCCTCATCCAATGTCCCACTTTCAATACAATAGCTGTTTTATGAATAGAAAAAAATGTTAATATGACATCATAGTTAGCTCACTTTGTGTTGTCAGGAGTTCCATTTGCATAGTTAAGGAAGAATTATGTGTGAAAAAAAAAAAAAGGAAAAAACATCTCGGACAAATTTTTTTCCTCTTTTCTTTTTTCTCCGTTGGGCTTTTTTTCCGTGCCTAGTAATCCTCTTTTCTTTTTTCCTCACTTTGATTACGCAGAGGGGGAAGGGCTAGCTGGTGGACGTTGAGGTGACGGCAGGATGTCAGCCTTTCGCGTCTAGAGCCGTTGGCTGATTAGTCAGGGGCATGGTGTCAGGTTGATTGTTGCAAAGAGGTTATTCTCTGGGGTACACATAGTGCAAGTGTAGCGATTCTCGTTGCAGTGGCTACCATTATTAGTTCAAATCTATTGTAACATTTATATTTTGCCGGAAACAGAATAATCCGTCTATGACATAATCGAGACGTTGTGCATATCTGAATTTCGTAGTGGAAAAGTTGCAGACATACCTTAGGCATTATGATTTGCATATCTGACAAGTACCTTGTAGCTAATTTTTACACAGACAACATTACAATAGTGAAAAATTTTGTTCCTTGTCGCAAGATGAAGTGAGTGAAGTCTCTTAGCGATGTGGTATTGAGTGAAAAGAGAAACTGGTCTGTTGGCTTATTGTTTGCAGAGACTGTTATTTGGAGACTCTGATATTCACATCATGTTTGTTGAGTGGCCTCATCAGCCCACAATCAGCAGCTCTTAGTTTTTTGCTTAGTTTTTGAATTTGAAAAGCTTTTGTGGCTCTTGAGGCTCATATACGCGGCTAACTCAACCAGGTCCCCTATACCGTCCCCTATACCACACATCTCATCTAATAACTCTGTAAACTACAGGAGCAAGGCGATTTCTAGTTGACCGTGTCGACAGAATCTCGACGTGTATCACATGGGTTCTTTTAATCGATGCGGTGTCCTTCTCTCATTGTCCCTCATGGAATGTCTCACTCTCTATAGCCAAAAAAGGAAATTCGAAAGTCAGCTTGGTGGAGTGCGGGACACTCATTAAGCAGAAAAATGAAACGCAAGCTAGACACGAAAAGTATTTAATGCAGAACGCTCGGTCTTCAAAAGAACCACCACCAAGTCTGCATGTCAAAGAGCTGTTGAGGTTTTGTTATCATCGATCGATCTTGACCGTTTCCTGACAGATTCCAAACGGTTTCGGAAGATCCAAATATGGGGAAAATCAGAGTACAGTACCCTCTTCGGAGAAATAAAGGTGTATTTGTTAGATCTTGCATATTATTATTGGCGATTATCTTGTTTTATAATGTGGCAACACGCAATGGTTTGGGCAACGGTGTACAGGGGGAACAAGAGTCGCACGCTGGGGCCCCAGAACTGGCACAAGGTGACGTCGAGGACGGCTTGCTGAACATCCCAACCAGATCCTTCTTCCCGCCTATGTTTTATCCAGAAGAGATGAAATCGGACTTGTCCAAGTTCAAAAACTTCGGCCAGTTCGACCCGCGATTGGTGCCAGCTCTCTACTTGAGCTCCATCAATAAGGAGCTCCAGGCCAAAGGCAGGATCACTGCGGATTTCACAGTTCCCTTCAATTGGAACATGCTAACCAACTCCATGGCCCGGCTTCTTGATAACCCCTTCTTTGAAGAAACTCTTAAATCGGCGGAATTCAATTGTAAATTTTTAGCCGACAAAGTTGCCCCTCTAGTGCCAGGGATCCCTTGTTTAGATTATGACGAAGAGAATCCTCTCTTTGACAACACTTATGGTTTGGATGTCGATGTAATGAGGAACTTCATTTGCTATTTTAAACACCAAGACCTGAGAAAATTGTACGGTGGCCTCCACAGATTGCAAGGTTTCGGAGCTCCTAACCATGTGATTTTCTTGGGTCTGGTCAAAGGGTATAGTCTGGTTCTTGGTACCGGATACAAGTCGTTGAAGATCGCGGTCGAACCTTATAAAGATTCTCAGCAAGACTTGAGGACTGGAGATATCAATGAAGCCGGTTTGGGTTTGAATGTCTTGAGTTCGCAGTATATTGAAACGGCCAAGGCTGCAAAAGATTTGAATTCTGTGCTAGCAGAGGGGATCTCGTGTAAAGAGCAATTGGACGAGTTAAATAAATTGGTGTCTATCCCTGGTTCGGTGCCTGCAGAATTGATCCTAGACGGGTCCCGAGACGTTCCATTTGGCCAGCCGTTGACTCTTGACAAATCCTTCTTCGATATGGATGTAGCCCACGAACTGTCGATCTTGCCCGATGATGATCCGCTAAAAGAGTGGTTCACCAAACTCACGGACCAGTTCTTCGTGGAGCCTAGACATTTTGGAGAACCGCATTTGGAGACCAGGAAAGCTGAGAGTGGTCATTACGACTGGCGGTTTTTCGACGGGTTTACTCTGGACAAGGACAAGAAATTCCGCATTGCCACAATCCACAGGCTAGCGAGAAGCTGGTTCACTCTTTGTAAAGATGCAGATGTGCTTACGTGGGCCAACCATGGACCTTTGATCGGGTTCTATTTCAGTGGATACTCGTTGCCATTTGACACTGATCTCGATGTCCAAATGCCTGTGCAAGAGTTGTATAGACTTTCGAAGGTTGCCAACAACTCGGTGATCTTTGATATGGTTCATGAAGTCGACATCAAGGACCCAGACCTCAAGATCGACACCGCAGCGGGAATTGGTTACAGAAGTTATTACTTAGATGTGAACCCAACGTTTGGTCTGAGGACCAAATACCCGAAGGTCACGAATCTCATTGACGCAAGATTTATAGACGTAGTCACTGGTATGTACATCGATATCACGGCGTTGGCAGCGATGAGCTCGCACTCGAGCGATCCTGCTAGGCAAGTGCTGATCTTGGATCTGATGAAAGAGCCTGACCAGACTCGTTTTGCCCAGCTTCTCGAGTACGAGCAGTTTTTCAACGGTGTAGAGCCAGTTGAGGAGCTTCGTGATGCAGTGAGATCTGACTTCAAGTTGAAAATCCAGAAGAAAGCTCTCGAGATTTTCAAAACCATCAAAGACCGATTCACCAACGAGGTAGTGCTGGGAAGTAAGTCTGAGTTGTTCGAAAATATGGTGAATTGTAGAAACTACCATTTCTACAAATTGGATGATTTCCTACCGTTGGTTCCAATAATCTTCGAGAACGTTCCCACGTATGTCCCTTCGAACTGGTTTCAAACGTTGATCACCGAATACGATCCGATGGTGTTGTACGAAAAGACAAGAGCAGATTACTACTATAGTGAAGAGATGAGAATGTGGATACATATAGCAGATTGCAAGCCTGGGTTGTTTGAAGAAGAATACCGGGAGAGGTGTTTGAAGGATTCCTTTGAGATTGCTCGGGAATATAAAAGGTTGCAGCCATATCTCGAGGCAGAGAAAGAGTTACTCGATTTGATATTGCCCTTTGGAGATCCAAAGAGGGATGTTAAAAACATCAAAGACAGCTACGCTGGGAAGCATTACGATCCGGAAAAATTCAAAAGGTTGTCGCAGAAATTCGACTTTGGCCTACTTCGTGAGGAGCCTTGGATCGTGGACAATCTTCTTTGATATTCGATAACCGATCATCGATAACCTATATAATATTACCAATAATAACTCATCACTCTCTTGTAATGACACTAAAGTAGTGCACTTTTCACCCAATCTTCCCTCTAAACGCGAAAATTTTTGATCGAAGAATGAAGAAAGTTGAAGAAAAAAAATCAAAAAAAATGCAAAAAACACCTTTTTCTTAGTTCCCCAGCGTTTAAGACAAGTGCCATTGCCAGTGTAATTGAAAGGGAAAGTCGCCAATCGAAGCATATTTTATCATAAAACACACTCAAGATGGCTCAGCAACAGATGGCAATGCCAGACATGTCGAACGCCATTGTCGCCCAGGACGAAATGGGCAGACCTTTCATCATTGTCAGAGACCAAGGCAAGAAACAGAGATCGCACGGGATCGAAGCAGTGAAATCACACATATTGGCACTGAGGTCCGTGGCATCGATCTTGAAGACCTCGTTGGGACCAAGAGGTTTGGACAAGATCTTGATCAGCCAGGATGGAGAGATCAACATCACAAACGACGGCGCCACCATTCTTGCGTCGATGGAATTGAGTAATGAGATTGCTAAATTGTTGGTCGAATTGAGTAAATCACAGGACGACGAGATCGGAGACGGTACCACAGGTGTCGTCGTGTTGGCCGGTGCCTTGTTGGACCAGCTGTTGGAGTTGATCGAGAAGGGTATCCACCCGATCAAGATTGCCAACGGCTTCGACGAGGCCTGTAAGATTGCCATCCAGAATCTCGACGACATCTCGGACGAATTTGAGATCGACTTCAACGATTTTTCCAAGAATTTGAACCACGACAGTAATTTATTCAAGCTGGCCAAGACCTCGTTGGGTTCCAAGATTGTCAGCAAATGCCATGACCAATTCGCCCAGATGGCCGTAGAAAGTGTGCTCTCGGTGCTGGACTTTGACAGGAAAGATGTCGATTTCGAGTTGATCAAGATCGAAGGAAAAGTGGGCGGGGCCTTGGAGGATTCCAAGTTGATCAAAGGGGTCATCATAGACAAGGACTTTTCGCACCCGCAGATGCCAAAACAGATTGACGACGTCAAGATACTGATCTTGACCTGTCCATTTGAGCCTCCAAAGCCAAAGACCAAGCACAAGTTGGACATTTCCACCGTTGAGGAGTTTGAAAACTTGCAGAAATACGAGGTGGAGAAGTTCAAAGTGATGATCGACCAGGTGAAAGAGTCCGGTGCCAACTTGGTCATCTGCCAATGGGGGTTCGATGACGAACTGAACCACCTTCTCTTGACCAACAACTTGCCCCTGGTCCGCTGGGTCGGGGGCCCAGAGTTGGAGTTGTTGCTGATCCTGACGAACGGAAAGATCGTGCCAAGATTCGAGGACTTGACCCCGGAGAAGTTAGGCCACGCGGGCTCCATCAGAGAGATGACCTTTGGAACAACACGTGACAAGATGCTTTGCGTCGAAGACTGCGACAACTTGAAGACGGTGACTCTGTTCTTGAGAGGCTCCAACAAGATGATCGTCGACGAGTCCATCAGAGCCTTGCACGACTCGTTGTGTGTGGTCAGGAACTTGATCAAGGACAACAGAGTGGTGTACGGAGGTGGAGCCGCCGAGATCTCGTGTTCGATTGCCGTTCTGAACGAGCTGGACAAGCAAAAGGGAATCAACCAATATCTGTTCAGAAGCTTTGCCCTGCTGTTAGACGTGATACCAATGGCCTTGCTGGAGAACTCTGGTTTGAACTCCATCGAGACATTGACCTCGTTGAAACTGAAACAGGTGCTTGAGAAGAACTCCGCCATTGGTGTAGACTGTTTGGGCAACAACAACAACGACATGAAGGAGTTGTTTGTCATTGATCCTTTGATCGGTAAGAAGCAGCAGTTGTTGTTGGCCACACAATTGACCAGAATGATTTTGAAGATCAACGATGTCATTGTCAGTGGAAAGGACTCTTATTAGTGCTTTTTGCTTATAAGTACATAATTAATACACATAGTTATGAGAAAAAGTGTAGTTGGTTTCTTTTTTTTGGTACTTAGTTTAAGTACGTAATTAATATCTCACTTATCGATAACGGTAATCACTTCATTTAGTCCATCTTTACTCCATCTTTACTCCATCTTTACTCCATCCGTCTCAATCTCCAACATCATCACACCACATCGTTACACCAGATGCGCTGAAAAAAAAGAAAAAAAAATTTAAACTGAATTTTTTTTTCTGAAAAATTTTGAAGTAAATTATTAAAACAACCTTCTCTACCATTGGATCCCAATCAGAAACCAGTTCGAACGTCAGTTACGGTCCTAGAATAACCCCCCAGCACACCTCCATCATGTCAGTAGTCGGATCATTAATATTTTGCACAAACTGTGGAACACTATTGCCATCAGTATCGACATCTCAAAAGGCGACATTGGACTGTCCCCTTTGTTCACATCAATATCCAGCATCTAAATTCACAGACTTGAAAGTGGTCACCCGTACTTCGTCGGATCTGTTTCCAAGTGTATTGAAAAGTAATAAGAGTGTGGTAAAGACCAAGATCGACAAGCTGGATTTAGACGAAGGTGCCACCATCAAAGAGAAATGTCCACAGTGTGGAAACGAAGAGATGAGCTATCACACTTTGCAATTGAGATCGGCCGATGAAGGTGCAACGGTGTTTTATACTTGTACAAAATGTAATTATAGATTTAGAACGAACAATTGAGAGCTTTTTTTATCTGTTTTTGAAACAAAATATATTCATATATTTATATAAAACTATAGTAAAATAAATTATACAGCAGCATATTCGATTTCATTGGAGTTCTCGTACTCGTACATATCCAAGGCAACAATAGCACTGTCTCTAACAACATCTTCTTCATCGTTCAAGAAACTTTGCAAAATTGGCAACACCTCATCGGTTGCAATACTTCCTAACAGCTCCAGAGCTTCATGTCTGACCATACCCAGTTCCCTTGTATCTTTCAAAACCTTGATCAAGGATGGAACTGTAACCGGGTTACAAAGTTGTCCGAAGACATAAGCGATTTCATGCTTGAATAACAGGGATTCATCCAGGAATCCTGTCAGTAACAGTAATGCAGCTTCATCTGTACCGATATCACGCAATCTGAACATCAGTCTATATCTTTCGAACAATGGTCTTTCTTGGTCGTTCAAAATCTTTTGCAATTTTTCCACTTTGGAATCTTGTTCCAGTAATGGTGGAGCTGGGTCAATACTTTCGTATAATGATTTTTGTAAGATTTCCTCTTTGGAGAGATTCGAGTTGGACCATTTGATTCTCTCTATGGCCAATTCACAGGTTTGTCTAATCTCGATGGAAGGATCGTTCTTGAAATACTCTGTCAACAAATCCAACGACTCTTTGTCGTTCAAGGCACCCAACAGCTCCAGGGCCTCGTGTCTCACCATCACCTGTTGGTCTTGTGCTTTCAACACTTCACGCAAGATTGGTGCCAGGGTCATGTTCTTGGTTTGTCCTAATACGTACAGCACTTCGTGCTTCAACAATTCCGAGCTGTCTTTGAAACATTCAGCGATATATTGGATCAGCTTGTTGGCCTTCAACTCATCTTGCGAAATTTCTTCTCCTATGGACTTGAGGAAGAACAAGGCTCTGAATCTGATCAGTAATCTGACGTCCCCGGATTTGTTGACGAGGATGTCTCTCAACTTTTCCAAACTGGTGTCTTGGTCAAATTCTTCAGCTGACATTGTGTGGTTGGTCTTGGTTCAAGGTACCGACTTGAAAGTGTCAATTGGTGAAATAAAAAAAAGTCTCCAGCTTGAAAAATAATTTTTCAAAAAAAAAAATTTTTTTTTTCACACCATTTCTTTTTTTTTTAGTCAAGGTGATGACTTGAATTTCTTTTTCGAAGAGGTGAACGGTATTATTGTTTTGTAATGATAAGAGGGCAGGAGATTACGGAGATGCTCATTAATTGATAATTGAAATGGATCTAGAATTATTTGAGGATATTATTGGGAGACGAGTAGCTGAAAAGTGATGTAAAATGATGTAAAGAGACGAGAAAGTTGGCACTGAGTCCGTGGTGAGGGTGACCTTGCTGAGCTGGCCAGTTGATGTTATATAATTTATAAAACTTGATACACAATCTAATCCATCTGAGTCCCAGAGTCATAGCGTTTTTAGTATAAAGGCAGGGAAATGGGGAAAAATTAGAGAAGTTTAATTAAAAATAACGAAGAGAAAAAGTAAAAAAGTCAAAAAGTCAAAAAGTCAAAAAGTCAAAAGTCAAAAAGTCAAAAAGTCAAAACACAAAAAAGACAAAACATTTGGACAAGCACGTTTTGTTATAGTTAGTGAGTGGCAAGAGGTGAGAGCTTAGCCATGGATTCGATACGGGAGTATTCATCTGATGATGGCGATAGTGATGTCGATAAGAATGACACCGAAACCAAGTTGCCACTGGTGCCCGATTGTATATTGAACAGATTTTCCCAGAGCCAGCGAAGTAGTAAGGCTCATACTAAACAGAAAACTTTTATTACAAGTTACATTTTCAGTAAAATAAGCTTGAACAAAGAGCAGCGAAAAATATTGAACCATGTCATAGAACCGTATCGAGAATTGGAATCGCTACTATACGATTCCGATTTAAAAATTGACAAAGACTTGCACATTTCATTGTCGTACAATTTCAAAGTGCGAAAAGAAGAATTGCCCTTGCTTGTACAAGAGATACGCAATGAGTTGAGAAGGGAAATTTTGCCGGAAAGAAGCCAACAAGAGCAGCAGCAGCAGGGTGTTGCAATGACTGCAATTGGAGGGCAAGTGATCAAATTGGCATCGACAAGTTCGTCGAAATGGTTTTTAGCCATCAAGATCGAAGAGAATCCCGGCTTGAAGAGATTGATTCAAATGGTCAATAGGCTGGTGTGGAGATTTGACCCGGCATACCTTGGTGCTGAGACAGTTGTACATGTCTCCATTGCGGAGTCCGAGACAGAGTTCGATATAATAGATGGCGGGATCTTGCAATCGCACCAGATGAGCTTTCCAATAGACAACATCTCAATTACCAAAGGAACCGAGATAGAAGCCATCTATCTCTGATCTTGTATAGTACTGTATAGGCACCACAATAAGCCCATTTTGATCTGCAGCGGAATCTGAGGCAGGCTTCGAGCACGAAAAAAAAAAAAAAAAAAAAAGAAAACTTCGAAGATTGACAATCCTAAGAAAAAGTAAACAGCCTTCTGCTATAAAAAGAATCATTTTGCATAGTAAAAAATACGAAGATTGCTGAGGTTTTGGGTGAAAAAAATAAAAATTAAAAAACAAGGATATTTGATAGAACGCCATTTTAGTCAGAGTTCATTGACAAAGCAGCAGCCATACATTGAAAAACACTGATGTCTGTGTAAGGACAGAAGTGGGAACGTGCAAAAGTTTAACGAAACAATTTACAAGCGTTATGAGACAATCCAAGACGCTCATAGTACTATGCCTCTGGTTATATCTGCAACTCACACATCTGGCTATAAACAAATGTTCGTCCCAGAACACCGGTGCCTCGGGGGACTCCACCTATGACCAGTACCAATCGAACGGCTCGTGCAAAGACGTTTGCGAGGGCTCCTATCTGTACCTGATTTTGCAAGGTTTCTACTGCTGGTGCTCCAATTACGCTCCAGGAGAGACGACGGATGTGTCTGATTGCGACGACAGTTGTCCAGGTTATCCCTTGGACAAGTGCGGCAACTCCGACGACGGCTTGTTCCTGTATATCCAAGTGGGCAACCCAAGTGGCACCATATCAGCATCGGCATCACACACCTCGGAGTCCACGTCAAGCTCGGATTCGTCCTCCAGTTCTTCTGAGACGCCGTCCTCCACCGCATCTTCGAGCTCTGAAGCGACAACCACCACCTCAGACGCCGCCCAAAGCTCCTCGGACCCTTCCTCAGCATCACCAGCCATCACTTCGTCATCTGCAGACTCACTGCCGTCATCTTCCATGGAAATCACCAGTTCAAGCACCATTTCAAAGACTTCCTCGCCTACAAGTTCAGATTCCCCAGAGACAACAGTGGTAATAAAAACCATCACAGGGAGTGCCGCGACGACGATCATCACAACGCAGGTAACGGTGCCAAGCTCGTCGTCTTCTGGCGACAACAACAAGGAGAAAAACAATAATAGTAAAAACTCATTTTGGTCTTCGTCGGGCAAAGTGGCCGGGACCTTTGTAGCGGTGGGAGTGGTGATATTGCTGCTTATTCTGTTGCTCATATGGTTTTTTTTCTTGAGAAGAAGAAATTCCAATGAGTCATCCAAGGATACGAGTGATGTCTCGAGCAATGAGGGCAACGATCTCGAGAAAATGTTCAACTCTCAGAACCTGAATCAGTACGGCAACATACATCCACCTGTCATGGTTGACCAGAGATTGGATCCGGGCTCGATGATGTTCATGAACTTGAACAACAGTAAGAAGAGTCTTGGAGACGATGTAGATTATAGTAGGAAGGTGTTGAGAGTGGTCAACGACTAGACCAGGAATGGCTACTGACCAGTAATTTGCATACGATTCCATCATTATTTTCATTACTTGTTTATTTCTGAACTTTGAGAGACTTATTTATTGGCCAGCCTTATTGGCCTATTCACATGATTACTTTACTTTTAACGACTTGGAAGTTCCTCCAGAGGAAGATGCTGTTGTTCCCTGTGGATATTACGTTTATAGCACGATTAATTAAAATATAGCAAGTAAACATAGACCCAAGTAAACATAGACCCAAGTAAACATGGACCCCAAGTAAACAAAGACCTCAGCACCACTTCCGAAACACAACACTTGGCCGTCATAAATAGAAAGATCTACGATAATTATGCAAGTCAAGTCCAATTGTTATGCAGTGTTATTATTTGGCTCCCAATTAGGGCTCTGCAGAGCCATCTTTGGGACTTATTGGACCGGGTGGATTTGTCGTGCATAAAGTAAAGATATATTGTCATAAGTACTATAAATATAAAGCTAAAAGAGAAGTAAAATGTAAGTGTGATATCATACGGCAACCAACTTTGGGTAGAGAGCCTTTCTTGGGGCTTCTTGTTTTTGTTTGGACTCTTTCAACAAGTTGTCGAAATGGTTGCATAACAGTTGGATCAATAACAAATGAGTATCTTCTTCGTCAACGTTGTTATCGTCGTTTTCTTCTTCGTCAGATTTGGATTCAAGCTCCAGTCCCTCATCCAGTACATTCTCCTCCTTCTCCTCCCTCTCAACGTCTTTCTTGCTACTCTTCTGGTTCATTCCAACACTGTGTCTCAAGATAAACTCGTCCTGAGGCGCCGAGCTGTTGTACTGCGAGTACGCATTGAAAGGCCTCGAGTTAGGCATCGAAGGATACAAGTTTTGGGCCTGGTGTGGAGGCTCTTGGCTGTGCTGTGCTGGGACCTGCGACATGCCGGGATAGTTCGAGGCCGCTGGCGTGGTCTTTGGGTACAGCTGGTAGTTGTCCAACAACTGGTAGAAAAACGACGACGCTTCGGTCAATTCCTGGTGGTTATACTGCTGGTGCTGGTGCTGCAGGTGCTGCAGGTGCTGCGGGTGCTGGCCGTGGAGAACCGAGGTTCCGTACGCCGCAGCACTGGCCTCCAACCCGTTCAACTTCATGATCATGTCGTTGTTGTACGAGGGCTGCAAGAACATCTTCTTGACGTCGTCGTAGAAGGTGTTGAACTGCGTGTAGTCCAACTTGCGCTTCTTGCCCGGCTCTGACAAGTCCTCGAGGCCGTTGGCACCGCCAACTCCGGCTAGCGATGTGTTGATGTTGTAGCCCAAGATGTTGTTTTCCACGTCCGCGTGAGTCTTGACGTGTTTCTTTAAGTCCTGCGGTCTCTTGAAGCGCTTGCTGCACTGCGAGCATCCAAAAGGCTTCAACGGAACGTGTACTCTGAGGTGGGATGTGATGTGGTCGCGCTTGACGGTGGACACGTTGCAGTCCGCCCACCGGCAGTTGAGCGAGAGGTTCTTGTTGGACTTCCTGCCCACGTGCAAGTGGCAGAGATGGTCGTACAAGTCCTGGGCAGTGTTGAACTGCTCAGCGCAGTCGACCCATTTGCAAGTTAGAGGCCCGACGATGGTGTCGTCCTTCTTCTTGCGGGGTTGGTACCGCCGCTTTGGGGCCCCCTGTGGCGCAGCAAGCTGCTGTGGCTGTGGCTGGAGTTGTGGCTGCTGCTGCTGCTGCTGCTGTTGCTGCTGCTGTTGCTGTGGCTGGTGCTGTTGCTGCTGTTGCTGCTGCTGCTGCTGCACAGATGGCACGTAGCCCTGGTAGTACTGGCTCGAGTTGATGTCGAGGCCGACAATGTCCGGTAATTTGATCTTGGTGTTGGCCCTGTGGTACGTGGCCAGCGTGTGTGCGGTGTAGTTCAACTGTGGGAGCTGCGTGGCGTCGTTGCTGCCCGCGTTCGCGTTCGTGGTATACGAGGACAAGCCGCCGTGCTCTGGTTCATCGTCGTTCGACGACAAGTCCGTGAACGTGGCGGACTCCGGGGACGCGGAAAATGGGGTGATCATGTTCGAGACGGTGACCTCCGTGGCAGAGGAGTGTCTCGACGACGAGGACTGGTCCGGGTCCGGCTTGGAGCTCTGGAGCGGCAACTGGTGGCTCTGGCTCTGGCTCTGCCCCGCATGCGATACCAAAAGCTGCAGATCCGTGTTCAAGTATGCCACTGGATGGACGTACTTGTTATTATCTTTGTTCGTGAACATTGTGTGTGCGCTACTGATCGATATACTACGTGATAGAGATCAATAATAAGACTAGATTACTTTGATCATCCAAACCTCTGGCGTCATCCTTTTATAAATAAGACCGCCGCTTTTTTAAAAATTAATTTCATTTTTTTTTTTTTTTATCTTGGCATTTTTTTTCTGACTTTTTTTTTTTTTATTTTGCCTGTCCCGTTTCAGTGCTCTTTTTATCTTTAATTTGCTCCTTTGCCCTGGGGCAGAGCTCGAGGAATTCGGGTGCGTGTGCACGACCTTAGTGGTGTGTTCGGCATTCAGGCGCACATGACATGCAAAGACTTGGCATTTGCGGTGGAAATTGTGGATTGGCTTTAGAGTTTGAACTTTGCTATTGATGGAGGTGAAACTAGTGGCTGAGAGATCATGTTATTTGTGCAGTCATCTAAGCCAAGATGAAAACGTTTTCATGTAAACAGATAAGCAAGGGTCCTATTAAGGGCTTTTTACACTATTTCCGGAAGGTTATTCCATTTGGCTATAAATAGGCATAGTAGAAATATATGTGAAATTTGTAGAGTACATGAAATGGTTGCTTTGACAGGGGTTTATTTGATTGTTTTACTACTTACCAACACACACTACTAACACACTATATACTGGCACCGTATTTACTAACACCTTATTTACTAACACACTATTCACTAACACACTATTCACTAACATATTATTCACTAACACACTCTTTACTAACACACTACTTACTAACACACTACTTACTAACACACTACCTACTAACACACTCCGTTTACTAACACACTACTTACTAACACACTCTTTACTAACACACTACCTACTAACACACTCCGTTTACTAACACACTATCTACTAAGACTCCGTTTACTCTCTATTCTCTACTTATTACTCTATATCACTATACCACTATCACTATACCACTTACCTCTTCACACTTGGCCCTTGCATTCACACTTCTCGATCTATCTCGGCATTCTACTAAATTTAGCTAAGCGCCTTGACTTTTTTGTAATCACAATGATAGCAGTTTCCTCTTTAGGACTCACGCCCATATAACCCCTTTTCTCTGTCGGCTTCAAGCTTTTGTGGTCACTGATGGTAAATCTCTCTGAGTTAGTTGTCTTTGTGGTTCCTTTTGTGATCCTCTTCGTCCTTCTCTTTTTGGTCTTTCTTTGTCCTTATCCCACTTTGTGCTCTCTCTAATATCTGCTTTTGTGGCAAATTAATCACAAAACATCTCCCAAAACGTTACCTCCAATCAGTTCTTCCTTTTCCACTTCCAACTCCACATCTCATCTTCAATAAGGAGCAGTCTGCTAGAAAAATATATCTATATCTCTCACTAAAAAAGAAACGTCTATTGATTAGATTGTCTTTGCGTAAGGTATCTGGCTTATTTTCGAGGACTTATTGAACAAACCTGAATGTTCAAGAGCTTTGTCTCAAGATGACTATCCAATGTGAACACAACCACACCTTTGCTCATTGCTCCCCTGAGGGAAGCCATCGAACAAGATTTTGCAGCAAAATCTGGCCCCTCCGTAGAAGTTCAACTAAACGAAGTCGATCACCACTTGTATCTGAGTACTCAAAACTGGTACCGGACAGAAATAACTCCAAAAAGATGTCTGTGCCAGAGAACAGTGTTGCCAAATCCAATAATCACTGTTCTTGGAAAACACGCAAGTGGACCAAAAGACTTGGTTGGTCAGATAAAAGAAGTCTAACCCATTCATCTTCTATTCGAAAACCAGCCAACTCGACTGTTCCCCATGCTATTTCTGAGCATTTATCATCTAACCAGTCTCGAAAAGAGGCCACTTGTGAAGAATCTTCTCGTTGGTCAAAAAGAGAAGCAAATTGTACTCGCGGTTTGGAACAAATTAGGTCACTGGACCCGAACAGTTATTCAACGGTCCATGCTACTATTAAAGAAAAGCAGAAAGAACTGAATGGGAAGAAAGGTGAAGCGAACAAGTCTGACAAGCCAACCACAATCTTTAATCACGATTTTGAAGGAAAGAAATTGCGATCGAATGATTTCAAAACTCACATGGTTCTTATTGTTGCAATGTTCAAGTTTTTAACACAAGGTAAAACCAAGAAGGAAAGACAGAGCTCAAAGGAGTTGGTTCATAAATCACTTTCACTGAAAGCTTATAAAGGTGAATTGGATGGAGTTGCAATGGAAAATAGTTTGCAAAACTTTGGAATTCTTTTCTGTGCTGCTTACAATGGTCATGTGAAACGTCAAACACTTGGTCAAGAACAGTTTGTGCCTTCATGTGAGAGCAGCAGGACAGCAGTCAAGCTGATAATAAAAAGAACTGATATCTCTACCAGCAGAGGAGAAACCGGTTCTTCAAGTTGCTCTTGTTCCAGCTCCAGTTCACTCGCAAGTGAAGTATTGTCGCTAGAAGATTATACTGAGATCACTCACAGTATATCCGTCGGCAGCTATTCCAGAATCGGAATCTATATGGATGATTACGAATCAAGTGAAATAACTGACTCATGGGGACCAGATCCTGATGTTTTACAAAATTATCGTGATTCACAAAACTCACACAGCCACAACAACAAACCACCAGATGTTGTTGGTGAAGACACGAGTACAATTGAAGTCTCATCAAAAATTGATCAGTTGGTTTATCAGAATTTAGTGGCCATCCCTGTGGAAAAGGAACAGGCTCGCAATTTAGACATTGATGCTAAAGAATTTCCAGATTGCAATAGTGAAGCTCATGTTTTCACCGAATTCGAAGAAGGTATGAGTGATCTCAAAGACTTGATTGACAGAGACATCACGTCCATTCTCAGCTCTGATGATTCTTATGTTCACCAAGATTTGAATGAACTCGTAGATCTGTGTTCCAAAGAACAGAAACTATGTTTGAACCTTGAAAAGAAAAAGCGATCCGAGAGCAAAGAAAAAGCTATTGAAGATGAACTGATGAAACAAAGAAGAACCAATGCCTACGTAATGGAACTTTCCAAAGAGAATGACCTTGAAGCTACGAGAAGAGCTAACTTCCATTAATGACCGAGAATGATTTTGTCTTTGCTAAGCTAGAGTTGAGATTACTCACTCGAACCCCTCTTAGTCACAATCCTAGCAACTCGTCATCAAAAGGAACTGAGGCATTCTCTCGATGTTCTTTCAACCTCGCTTTAATTGAGAGGAGGGTGTTTCTCTCGAATAATTTATGCACAGTGAAAGGTATCTTTTTCAACTTTAACTAAGATATTTTAATATCTTTTTGTAATAATATACAGTTAGCTAATTGTGCCAAATGCTAAACAAGACCGTGGCTGGATCTCTTATTGGAAAAAAACAGTTCCACTTGACTCGAGACATTCACAGTTGGGTTGATTCTATCTCTTATCCATTTACTTAGCTTCGATTGGATTCGACCATACCTCGAATCACATAATATTATACAACTGTAATCGTTTGCATGTCTGATACAACGGCCACAACTTTGGTTGACTATACGGATCATCATGTTATCTATCATTTCGCGGACAACCCTTAAGCTCATGTATGTATTATTACCGTTTTTACTCATTGCCTGTTTGTATAAATGATCCTTTCTCAAGATCATCTCACTGCTCTGCTCATTTGGATAAGGCAAGCCAACCAGAATCACACATCTACATAATTCATCGTTGAAATTAATTCCTTCAGATAACTTACCGTTCATCACACTGATAAGTATACCTCCAGCTCCACTCCTGACAGATTCAGTGTATTCCTCGAGCACATGGTCTCCCTCATAGAATACCGGTTTAAGTTTAGCCAATTCATCAAACTTACCACTACTTTTCCATACTTTCACAATGATAGAGGTAATCTTATAATTGGGAAAGAAGATGATAACTCCATCGGGAACTTTCAGAATGGTCTCTATGATAAATTCCAGTAACGCCAAAAACATCTTGACGTTATTTCTGTTCTTGAAATTAATCTCGAAAGGAACAGAATTGAACTGTGGTACAACGAATGTTTCCAAATTCTGCCTTGGAATTATATGATCACAAGAAAACTTTTTGATCTGAGAATCGTTCAATTGTGGAAAGAGTACTTTATGGTATTCCTCCATGGGCTCCATTGTGCCTCCAGCCAATATTATACATCTACTGCGTTCCAAAAGTTCCAGGAACACTTCCTGCGGATCAAGCAATATATAGTTCATAGATATCTGACTGGAGTTTTCAGCTCCACCGAGATAAAATTTACCCTCTTTTGAAGGGTTTGAAAGAGATTTCAAAAAATTAATAATCTTGAATAATAGAGGAGGTTGCGCTTGTTGTTGGTGATGATGTGCCTGTTGAGTGTAACTTTTTTTCATGAAGCTCTCTAGCTTATATGCGATTTTGGATTTACTCAAGTAGTTTTCTAGCTTGTAGAAATTCAAAAGGTCAGTTGTAGAATCTTTGTAAATATCCACCACTTGAAAGACTTGCCCGTTACTGAATCCTTGTGAGCTTTTAGACTCCAAGAATTCCTGTAATTGTCTCAATATCTTGATTATGATCATCAAGTTGATTCTGTTCCCACTATTGAACTTTTTTTTAAATTTTGAAAAATACAGGTTCAAAGCTGAGTTGATCAGCTTTATTTGTGTTAAAGATACATTTGAAGAATTCATCAGCTGGATAGTGTCGATTAGATTGTGCAGCTCGTCGATAATGACTACAGACTGGTCCAATTTCAACTGTAATTTCTCACGGGCTGTCTTCTCTAGCAATAATTGATATGGCAATGAGATCACTTCGCTGATATCTACGCCTGATCTGACACTGTAATAGGGACATACGCTGAGTCTGGATCCTATAGACAGCAAGTCCTCAATATCGTGAATAGAACTAAACGTGATATCGGTGAATAATTTTACTAGTTGTTGTGAAGAGGTATCTTGCGGTTTTGGATAATATTTACAACGGGCATCGGGGTCCTTCTTGGTGGAAGTGCTCTGTAACAAATCCAAGCACTCTTCGTTAATCTGGTTCAACGATTTCGCTCCAGTGTTTACCTTGTCGTTGATGCAGTACTGTTTCCTGGATCCGAGCGGTAGGTACTTCAATCTCTCTTTGATCTCGTCTCCAAAAGACGAAGGGAAATTTACAATCTCCAACAGCTGCGAGAGTTGAGAAAGCTGAGAATGGGTACGGCTGGCAAAATAGATCTTGATCTCATTGGAGATCGAAGAAGTGTCTACGGAATTGGCAGGGACGCCTTCGAGCTCGAAAAGCAAGGATTTGATCTCGTTGGACAACTGCACGTTTTTATCGCCTGGTGAGGCGAATTCTCCGTCACTGTGATAATCGTCTGGGATCAAATCGCGATCTTCTTCGGACTCGATCTTGATCTCTACGTTGGTTTTACGTTTCTTTCTACGGTTATGTTGCTCGGACTCGTCTTTTGACATCAGTTGCGGCAACTCATCGATATCCAACTCGTCAAGGTAAGTTTCGTACTCTTTCAAAGTGTTCTTCCTCCGAGACAAGATGTTGTCGATGTACTGTTGTTTCACCCATTGAGGTTCGTCGTCGTCGTCGTTCTCGGCGAGCTCCACGCTTTTCATAAAACTGTTTCTCTTGTATTCTCTTAGCCATGTCATGGTACTACAGATCAACGAAAGGGTCTTCCCGGTGCCTGTTGGACTCTCAAAGAGCCCGATCTTGTAAGTGGGGTCTTGCAAAGTGTCATATATCAGGAGCATCAACTGGAGCTGGATGTGGTACGGGGTGTAGGGGTGGTAAAAGCATTCTCTCAGTGACATGGGGAGTGGCGGAAGTGCGTTGGAGTGACTTGGAATTGAGTTGCCTGATGACTTGCCTGGAGTCTCGCTTTCAAAGCGGAGCCCAGATTTTTTCAGCTCACTTTTTCAGATTTTTTTTCCGTGCATAAAGCGAAGATGAGGGCGATGGAGTTGGAAGACAGGAGGAGAGAAAGGGTGTAAATATGATATAGTTTGGCTTATCTTGTTGTAGAGTGATTGGAATGATGTTAGCGTGGTGAGCTGATCGGGATGTTACAAGGGAACTGTTGAGAATTATTGGATTATTGGATTATTGGAATTATTGGGGTGATTGGAATGATTAGGGGTGAAGAATAAGTATGACTGGTAGAAGAGTCTGTCACATCAATGGAGCAAATGATTGTATTCAGCACTATAAATCCACTATTTACTTCACCGCTTATATCATTTTTCATGCATTCCATCACTTTCTTCACTTACTCCATTTACCTCACTTCCTTCACTTCCTTCACTTACTTTACTTACTTCACTCACTTCACTTACCCCACTATACTCACTTCACCACTCCACTTCACTGCCTCATCGCCCCTCCCCCCTTATCTTTTCTGATAACAAAATCAAAAAAAAAAAATTCAAAAAAATTCAAAAAACCAGAAAATCAAAAAATCAGAAAAAAAATCAAAATTAAACTCAAAACTTAAAACTAAAATAAGCGCCCTCCTTAACCAACATTTGCACCGATCAGCTGTACAATTGCACTAGAATGGCCGCAGGTGTTGACTCGGAAACCACGCCCTTGATTCCCAGCCTGATCAGGCGGCGGCAATCGATCAGCCACAAGCTGTTCGACTCCATCGAGGACCAGCAGGGGCCTGAATCCTCTATAAGGAGCGAACAGAACAAAGCCCCCCAGCAACAGTGCAACAAGCTTGGAACGTTCAATGGAGTGTTCCTCCCGACGGCGCTCAACGTGTTGAGCATCTTGATGTTCCTCCGGTTCGGTTTCATCATCGGACAAATGGGCATCTCGGGCTCGTTGGCCTTGTTGCTGATGTCCTACGTGATCAACTTGTTGACCACCTTGTCGATCTCGCTGATTCTGACCAACGGCACCGTGAGAGGCGGCGGCGCATACTACATGATCAGCAGGTCGTTGGGCCCTGAATTCGGCGGCTCCATCGGCATCATCTTCTACATCGGACAGGTGTTGAACTCCGCCTTGAACGTTGTTGGTTTCATCGAGCCCTTGATGGTCAACTTTGACAGCGAGACCGGCGTGCTTGCCCACTGGCTCCCTGAGGGATCCGAGTTTTTGTACTCCTCCGTGTTGTTGCTGCTCTGCACTGTGGTCTCCTTGACCGGGTCCGGGCTCGTGTCCAAGACGGGCTCCATTTTGTTCGTCATCTTGCTCCTGGCCACGTTGTCGGTGCCCGTGTCGGCCATCTTCGTCAAGCCCTTTGAGATCCCGGCCTTGCACAGTTTCTACTCTGGTCCCAGTTGGGAGAACCTAAGGACCAATTTCTTGCCCCATTTCACCAAAGGCGCTGCCGGTAGCCAGTTGGACTCCAAGGAAACGTTCAACGACTTGTTCGGCATCTTTTTCCCGCTGACGCTGGGGATCTTTGCCGGTGCCTCGATGAGCGGGGACCTTCTGCAACCGTCGCGGCTGATCCCGAAGGGCACGTTGTACGGATTGCTCTTGACTTTTTGCTGCTATGCGGCCGTGATCGTGCTGATGGGGGTCTCCATACCACGGGACTTGCTCTATAAAGACGTGCAGGTGATCCAAACGGTGAGCTTGTCGCAGGTGTTGATCCTCATGGGCGAGTTTTCCACCAGTTTGTTCAGTGTCATCGTAGGAATTGTAGGGCTGGCCAAGGTGTTGCAGCTGATCCTGCGGGACTCCATCATCCCGGGTCTCGGCATCTTCAGCAAGGGCACGCAGCGGTCCGACGACCCGATCGCCGCCATCTTGTTCACCTGGTTGTTGTGCCAGTTGTGCCTCTTTGCCGACATCAACCAGATCGCCACGTTCATCACCATGCTGTTTCTCATGACGTTTATCATCACCAACTTGGCCTGTTTTTTGTTGAAGATCGGCTCGCTGCCCAATTTCAGACCCAGCTTCAAGTATTTCAGCTCCGCGACGCTGTTTCTCGGCGGCCTCAGCTGCGGGTTTCTGATGTTCATCGTAGACGGGTTGAGTGCCTCGTTTGTAATTGTGTTTTTGATCTTTTTGTTCCTCCTCATCCACTACGTGTGTCCTCCAAAGCAGTGGGGCGATGTCTCGCAGTCGTTGATCTACCATCAGGTGCGAAAGTACTTGCTCCGTTTGAAACAGGACAACGTCAAGTACTGGAGACCACAGATTCTCTTGCTCGTGGACAACCCGCGTACCTCTTGGAACCTCATTGCCTTCTGTAACCACTTGAAAAAAGGCGGGCTCTATATCTTGGGCCACGTGATCGTGTCGGAGCACTTCCAGGACCGGTATGTGGAATTCAAGAAACAGAAGAACGCGTGGAAGAAGCTCCGGGACATGTTACACTTGAAGCTGTTTGTGCAGATCAGTCTCGGGCCGACCTTGCCCTGGGGGGTTCGGAACGTGTTTTTGGGCAGCGGACTTGGAGGGATGCGACCAAATATCACCGTGCTTGGGTTCTATGACTTGATGCTGTATAATCGGCCAACCAGTCTAGGTGCCCAAAGACATAATGGGAACAGGAAAAAGACCAGTGTCGTGGAGTTTGAAGGATTGCCAACAGATGTCTGTAGAAACGAAAGTAAAATGACCATCCAAGAATGGGTCCATATCGTAGAGGATTTGCTCTTGTTAGAGAGTAATGTCGCAGTGCTGAGGGGTTTCGACAAGTTGCAAGTGCCTACAAAGAAAAGCTTAGAAGTTCCGAACTCCTCTAAAGAGTACATCGATTTGTATCCTATCCAGATGAGTGCACAGATAGTGGATGATTCCGGCACCAAGAGCGCCTTGAGCACCAACTTCGACACATATAGTTTGATCTTGCAATTGGGAGCCATCTTGACCACGGTTCCGGAGTGGAAGAAGACTCACAAGTTGCGTGTGGTGGTGTTTGTAGAGTTCGTAGAAGACATGTACGACGAAAAAATGCGGGTCAGTTCTTTGTTGGACGTGTTGAGAATCAAGCTGGAAGTTGTGGTGTTGTGTCTTTCCGATGGGCTGTTCCCAGTCTATGAGTATATTGTGAAGGGTAATCAAGAGCAGTCAGCTCAAATCGTTAAAAAGATCAAGAGATCGTTGGAAAATGACGAGTGGTTCCAGAAACTTGAACAGCTCCGTGAGTCTTCCAAGAAACTCAGTCCAGTAGATATCTCCTTTGGGAACAATGTGAATTCGAGGTTGATCAGGAAACTATATAAGAAGCCAAGAAAGTACAATTTGACCAATTTGCAAAGAATGGGGGTTTCCTTCAGTATGCGGACCTCGAGACTCTTGCAAAGTGATATCAACAAGACGAACGATTTGGAGTCTGACTCTGAAATGGACGATTCTTCCACTTTCAACGATGATGAATCGGCGTATAGTGACTCCGATGTGTCCTCAGTGAGGTCACAGACCTTGTTGAGGTCGCATAACCCTAAACTGAGATTGAAGAACGGGAAAATCCCAACCACTGCCTCGCTTCCGAAGAAGAGTTCCAGACCCAATTTCAGTTCGGTAGCTATGCCCAAGCCTCAGGTATTGGAGAATCCCGTAGGTGACCAGCCCTCGATTATGTTCATCCAGGACGATGAGAGGGAGTCTTCGTCTCTGCTGCCAAGCTTGCGGAGACAAAACTCCAAGATGTCTGAGCTGAAGGTGAGTTTTGCCAAGAGTCCCGAGTTGAGACCTGTTGGTGGGAACATAAATGAGGAGTTCATGGATGCGGAGGAACAGGAGGAGGCCGAGGACGAGGAAGAGACGCTTTCGTTCAACGAGATCTCTGCAAAGGCCCAGCATTTGGTGTTGAACGATTTGATGGAGAAGACCTCGTCGAAAAGTGGGATTATTTTCACCACCTTGCCCACGCCCATGATCGGGTGTCATAAGTCTTTGAATGACAGTTTAAACTATATAGAGAATTTGGATTTATGGTGTGAGGGCTTGCCTCCTGTGCTCTTGATTAACTCGCAGTCGGTGACTGTCACGACGGCTTTGTGAGACGTCTGTTTAGTTTAGCTGATTGAATAGAGACAATAAGACAGACTTTATTTTGCATAATATTCTGGAGGCTGTAGTGATTTGGCGTGGGTCTGTGTTGAGACAAAACAAGACTTTGTTTCGCATAATATTCTAGAAGCTGTAGTGATTCAGCGTGATCTGTTGAGCCTGTTTTTGAGTTAACTGCATCTGTTTAACCTCACCAACATTCACCCACCGACACAAAACCTTGCAACCCCTCAATGTTAAGGGCGTGTATTTTTCACCAATTTTGCACCTAACAATTTTTCAGCCTTCTGAGGTTTGAATAACTTCCAACCGCCTTAAGGATAGATAGAGACGGTGGTTTGTATGGGCTACTGGCATTAAAAAGCGGTATATTTGGAAGCCATGGCGACGGAATTTGAGAAATTGCAAACATTGTCGTTGATAATCGAAGAATTACACATAAAAACCATCAAAGTGTACCATGATCTAGCGTCGCACTACATCATCCAATACAGATCACTGGATAACAAGATATTGATAGACGACATGCAGTATGCGAAAGAGGTGTTGAGTAACCTGCTACAACAGTTGGAGAATGCTCCGAGGAAAATCCGCGGGTTCGAGCCTTCACGACTGGACGATATGGTCAAGTTGGTGAGTGAGATCAGTGAGTACATTAGGACAAGTGTGGTGGATATGACTATATTGACCTTGGATCTGGCGTTGGATTCTACTTTTGACAAAGCTGTCGAGGGAGACAAGATCCGGAAGGTGCATTTGGTGGTGGATAGCTTGGACCAATTGGTGCAGACGTATGAAAAGAAGGATGTTGAAACGAGCAGTGATCAAGTAGACTCTTTGAAAGTGCTTTTGACGTCGTTGGAGTCTCAGATACTGAAGTGAGGCATTACAATTGGGTCTTTTGAGGTTTTAAAAGGTTGGTAATATAAATTAATGTAAATAAATAACAAAATCAACTCATCATAGCTCCTTTGGGTAAAACTGTGTGGTCATCTGTGCCAACTTCTTGCCAGTATCACCACCTACTTCGTTCTCCAACAGATCTATAACACCTTTGATCTGATCTTGCGGTTTCTGCTGGTCGAATTTGAACTTCCCTTGCAACTCTGTGATCTCAATGGTCAACCCAACTATTCTCTTCATCAATATGTTGACATATTTCTCATCTGCATCTTCCACTTGCCATTTTTTGGTGTTCTCCAGTGGCCGTTTCAGTTCTTCTTGCTCGGTCATCAAGTTAAAAGCTTCCATGAAGGACAGAGGATCGTCACGCACCACCGTTGGCTTGCCGTAGACATGTACAGCAGCGAAATTCCAAGTAGGGACCAATTTGGCATCCTTGGCATCCTCCACATACCATGAAGGTGAGATGTATGTGCTTGGACTTTGGAAAGTGACCAAGACTTGTTCACTCAGTTCAAGATCGGCGATCTGCTGGTTCTCGATTGCCAAATGCGTCACCAAATACTTCTTGTCATCCTTCACGACCAAATTGAAAGGCAAATGTGTGGCTGTTAAGTTGATCTTGGCTTTAGACAAGAACCCTCCGTGTGAAGTACCGGTAAATAGAATGCCCAAAGGATAATTCTTGATCAAGTCGGCCTGCAAGTCGAACGCATCGACATTGAATTGTTTTGGGATGTACATGAGGTCAGAATCTGCTATGGAACCGGTGAGGAGATGACAAGGGCACCACGAGCTGTTTTTATACAAAACTGAAAATGCTCTCTATGGATTTTTTTCACCTTGGCCATTGTCCATAATAGGAAGTTGCGATAAGAGATAACGAAAACTTATTGCTCACTTTGTACAAATAGCGGCTAGCTTAGCGGGAGGGCGATGAAGGAGTGGGGAGATGGGTTTCCGGTGGGGTGTGAATGGGGAAGAAGCTAGAAATGGAGATGTGGCGCTGCGATTAAGTTTCGAGATCGTGATGAGATGAGGAAGCGAAAGAGTGGAGTTAAATGGGTCTTAAAATATATATTTATATAGATATAATATATACGGTATTTGGATGATAGACTCAAAGGAAATAAATAAAAAATCGAAGCAACAGAAGAGATCAAACTAGTATGCTATCTACTTGTATTCAACGTTATCCACATCAACTTTCCACATCAACTTTCCACACAACCTGCTCCTTCTACTTTCCACTCCATCCACAGCCACATCCACATCCACATCCACATCCTGAGCACTTTACGAAAAGAGCATCGGCTAAACCTTCGCTTTAATTAGATGCATAATTTGCCAGGGCGAAAAAGAAAAGAGGAAAAAACTAAAAAAATAAAAAGGCAAAAAGTGAAAAAAAAAGAGCGCTTAACTACTTTTTAGTCAGCAAGAGAAGGTGACAAGAGAGTTGCCACGAGGTGATTTTAATTCAAATACACATAGTTATATACTAATAGTGGTTTAAAGACACCGGGAAACGCGGTGAGAGGTTGAAAATTGTGAAAAATCGAGTGGAGACACGTTTTTTCCAAGGCAGTATTAAATCACAACTAGTGGCGATAAGAAACACGACAAGATCCGAGCAATGACAAGATCAAATAACTCGATAGAAGAGCCTTCTGAGACGGAGGAAATAATGGCCGGGGGATTCATCGTGGACGACCCCGAGCTGAAGACCAAGAGAAACGCTCGCAAGAGACGGAGACCTGTGAACTATAAAGAAGAGTCGGACGAGGAGGGCGATGCGCCTGCGACTAGTCTGCGGACGAGGAGAAAGAGTCAAAGAAGTTCTGCTAAGAAGGCAGCTAAGACTTTGAAGAAGCTTGACGATGACTACGAGGAATATAACGACGACAGAGACGTGGATTTCAAAGGTGAAGACGCCGCTGAGGACGAGGACGATGACGATATTGTAATTATTCGTAGTAATGGCTCTATACAGGGCACCAACGGCCACGGGATCGTTGAAATTTCCGACGAAAGTGACTTGACCGACTTGAGCGATGTTCCCCTCAGCTCCAGAAGCAACTCACTGCCTCTGCCGAAGCGGAAACCTCGAGCCAAACGGGCGCTGAAGCCGAAAAAGGTCAAGATTCCATATTTTACCCGTATCACGAACAAATTGTACGACTTCCATCCTGATTTGAAGAACGTGTTTCCTGATTTGGCTAACACAGTACGTAACAGAACCCCCGAGAAGGCGGAGCAGCCAAAGGGGATGGCAGTAAAGCTCTTACCCTTCCAATTGGAAGGATTGAACTGGTTAATTAAGCAGGAGGAGAGTAAATGGCAAGGTGGTGTCTTGGCGGACGAGATGGGGATGGGGAAAACCATTCAGACGATTTCTTTGTTCATGCACGACACCACCAAGCGGCCGAACTTGGTCGTGGCCCCTACCGTAGCACTTATCCAGTGGAAAAGTGAGATCGAGACCCATAGTAACGGGAACTTGAAAGTGGGCATCTTCCATGGTGCCAACAGAACGAAGAACATCGACGAGTTGATGCAGTACGACGTAATCTTGACCACATATGCCGTGTTGGAAAGTGTTTATCGTAAGCAGATGTACGGTTTCAAAAGAGTAAATGGTATTGTAAAAGAGCCGAGTCCCTTACACAGTATTCCCTTCTATAGAGTCGTGTTGGACGAGGCCCACAACATCAAAGATAGAAACAGTGGCACTTCCAAGCTGCTGCATATGTTGAACACCAAGAAGAGATGGTGTCTTTCTGGAACGCCTCTCCAGAACAGAATCGGGGAGATGTATTCGTTGATCAGGTACATGAATTTGTTCCCGTACTGTGAGTATTTCTGCACCAAATGTACTTGTAGATCCACCGAGTGGAAATTCTCTGACAGATCGCACTGTGACAAATGTGGACATCCTCCAATGTTGCACACCAACTTCTTCAACCATTTCATGTTAAAAAACATCCAGAAATATGGAATTGAGGCGGAGGGGTTACAAAGTTTCGAGTATATCAGGCTCTTATTGGGTAATATCATGTTGAGAAGGACCAAAGTAGAGAGGGCAGACGACTTAGGGTTGCCTCCCAGAATCGTTGAGATCAAAAGATACTTTTTCAACGATGAGGAAAAAGATTTATACACGAGTTTGTACTCTGATAGTAAGAGACAATTCAACGATTACGTTGCGGAAGGTGTAGTGTTGAACAACTATGCCAATATTTTCACCTTGATCACGAGAATGCGGCAATTGGCAGACCATCCGGATTTGGTTTTGAAAAGACACATCCAAGGTTCAAATCTGGAAAACAATATTGTGTGCCAGTTGTGTGAAGATGAAGCTGAAGAGCCCATCGAGAGTAAATGTCACCATAGATTCTGTAGGATGTGTATCACCGAGTATGTAGAGAGTTTTGACGACAACGACTCCACGAAACTGTTGGAATGTCCTGTTTGTCACATTGGGTTGGGGATCGACCTCTCGCAACCGGCTCTAGAAGTGGATGAAGAGATTGTCAAGAAGGGAAGCATTGTGAATAGGATCCGTATGGACGGAGAATGGAGGTCGTCGACCAAGATCGAGCTGTTGGTGGAGTCGTTGTACAAGTTGAGAAGTGACAAACAGACGATCAAGTCGATTGTGTTCTCGCAATTCACCAGTATGCTTGATTTGATTGAATGGCGATTGAAAAGAGCCGGTTTCGAGACCGTCAAGTTGCAAGGGTCGATGTCTCCGATGCAGAGAGACAGCACGATCAAGCATTTCATGGAGAATCCTCAAGTGGAAGTGTTTTTGGTGTCGTTGAAAGCCGGAGGAGTGGCGTTGAACTTGTGTGAGGCGTCGCAAGTGTTCATCATGGACCCCTGGTGGAATCCAAGTGTGGAATGGCAATCAGGAGATAGAGTGCACAGAATCGGGCAACATCGGCCGGTGAAGATCACGAGGTTTTGTATAGAGGACAGTATAGAGCTGAGAATTATTGAGTTGCAGGATAAGAAGCTGAACATGATCAATGCTACGATCAACCATGATGATACTGCGGTGAACAAGCTCACGCCTGAGGATTTACAATTTTTGTTTATGAATTGAATAGAGGTTTTGATGTGAGGTGATAGAAGTGGCTAAGAAGTGGCTAATAATTGGCTAAGAAGTGGTAAGTAACTGAGTAATAACTGATCTAACAACTTAATGACCAGTAACTGACCTGATAGCTTGATTATCCAGCCTGGTAGCTTGATACGTGGTAACTTGATAACCGGGCAACACTACTCAATGACTTGATAATTTGGGAACCTCATAATTCAATTAGTTCAAAATCTGGTAACTTGATAACTGTAACTCAATAACTCAATAACTCAGTAACTCAGACATATGTTAACTCAAGAACCTGTAATTGGATAATGACCTAATAATTCGGTGGCTTGACACGTTGAGGATTTAAAACTTGATAGTTGTTTACTCAACAAGTTATAAGTTAATAACTTAAAACTCAAGAAGTTGATAATGAACTATCTCAGAACTACTAACTACTAAATGCTAGCTGACAACTACTAGTCACTAACTACGAACTACTAGCTACAAACTGATACCTCCTAATCACTAACCACTACCTACGAACTGATACCTCCCAATCACTAACCACTACCTACCTAATTACTAACTACTAACTACCAACTATAACATGACGTAATAACCCAATAACCCGCTAACATAGCTCAATGATATAATAATTCAATAGCCCAAGTATCCAATTATTCACTAACTTGATGAGTCAAGAACTTTTTTTATAACTCAAAAACTTCATAGCTTAACTCGATATCTCAAAAAGCCAATGACCCAATAACTACGTACTATATAACTGCATAACTCTACAACGTCTGTGCAACTGCTCTCTCAAATCGACTAACCCCCCTCCTGTCCGTCTC
Organism: Nakazawaea ambrosiae; assembly: GCA_024271865.1. Classification (NCBI taxonomy): domain Eukaryota; kingdom Fungi; phylum Ascomycota; class Pichiomycetes; order Alaninales; family Pachysolenaceae; genus Nakazawaea; species Nakazawaea ambrosiae. The sequence goes on from JANBXG010000001.1 coordinate 470,096, forward strand.
TCAAATCGACTAGCCCCTCCTGTCCCTTCCCCATATTTGCACTTCCCACACGACCAAGCGCCGAAAAATTTAGTGAAGAAAAATGAAATTGAACTTTTGAAGAAGTCAACTCACCAGCCAGTGAACAAGTCAGAGGGTTGCATACCGGTAACTTTGGAGAACAATCAGATCTGACGATATTGTAGACAGCCAGAGATAGAGCAAGATGGCGCAACGGAAACTACAACAGTAAGTAATACAAACATTCTGCCTTAGCGCCGACCAGCAGTACTAACAACCGCAGGGAAATCGACAAGGTGATAAAGAAAGTGAAAGAGGGCACGCTGGAGTTCGACTATCTCTACGACAAGTTGATCAGCACGGAGAACACCTCACAGAAGGAGAAGTTGGAGGGCGACTTGAAGAAGGAGATCAAGAAGTTGCAGCGGTCGCGGGACCAGATCAAGACATGGATGAGCGGGAACGAGGTGAAGGACAAGACGCAGTTGGCGGAGATGAGACGGGAGATCGAGTCGGACATGGAGAAGTTCAAGGACATTGAGAAGGAGATGAAGACCAAGCTGTTCAGCAGGCAGGGGTTGAACATGCAGCAGAAGTTGGACCCCAGGGAGAAGGAGAAGTTGGAGATGGCCAACTTCTTGCAGTCGATGATTGAAGAGTTGGAGATCCAGAGCGAGAGCCACGAGCTGCGGGTGGACTTGTTGAGCAACTCGAAGCGCAAGCTCACCTCCAAGAAGCTGGAGGAGTTGAAGGACACGCAGGAGAAGTTGGACCGCAACAACTACCACCAGACGCAGTTCGAGACGTTGCTCCGGCTCTTGGAGAACGGCGACTTGGAGACGGAGGACATCCAGGAGATGAAGGAGGACATCGAGTACTACGTGAGCCACAACCAGGAGGACTTGTTTGTCGACGACGACAACATGTACGAGCTGTTGGGGTTGGAGTCGAAGGAGGAGTACTTTGCGGCGCTCCAGGCGAAGGAGGAGGCCCGCAACGTGTCGCCGTCGCCGGCGGCGGTGGCCCCAGTGGTGGCCCCAGCGGACGTGAGCTCGCCATCGCCGCCTCCGGCAAGCAGTAAACGGGTCGTGTCCGGTGCCACCGCACCGCAGGCGGCCAGCAGACCCGTAATACCGTCGTCCGGGTCGACAAGCTCCGTCAACAACACCTCCTCGGTGACCACGACGCCGGCCAAGACCACGCCGACACCGAAAATCAAGTATGCCTCGTTGATTGCGGCGACGCAGGAGAAACAGGCCGCCGCCCAGGTGCCTCAGCTGCTCTCGCAGTTGCCCGGGTTGACCAGGGTCACCACGAACACCACCGTGGGGTCGTCGATCACGCGGGAGTCGACGCAGTCGCCGCAGTTGAACGGGTTCAGCAGGAGGAACGGGGCTGCCATGGACGAGTTGCAGCGGTGCGAGTCCGTGCAGGACCTCTTGCCGGCGTTGGACGAGCTGGGCAAGCGGTTGGAGACGCCGGCGAAGTTTGACGACATCGCGGAGATGTTGAAGTCGTCGTTGTTGACGTGCCCGGACTCGTTCGACGCCGACAAGCGCAAGATCTACCACTCGGACCTGCCCACGCGGACGTTTGTGTACTACCCACAGGAGCCCTTGATCCTGTTGACCAACAACAGCAAGAACTTGAGCCTCTACGACGACTCCACGTTGTTCTATATTTTCTACCACCACAAGGCGAAGGACGTGGACATTCTGTACCACACGACGTATGGCAAGTACTTGCACTATGCTGCGGGCAAGGAGTTGGGCGAGCGCGGCTGGAAGTACAGTGCGGACGAGCAGCAGTGGTACAAGCCGGACGAGGCGAGCTGGGATGTATTTGACTATCAGGAGAGCTGGGGCAGCAAGCGGAGCGACAAGGTGGATGTGCTGAGTTTGAAGTAGGTAGTGAATTGATGTACTATTAGTGAGTGGAGTGTAGTGTAGTGTAGTGGTGGAGTGGAGTGTAGTGTAGTGTAGTGGTGGAGTGGAGTGAAGTGTAGTGTAGTGGTGGAGTGGAGTGTAGTGGTGGAGTGGAGTGTAGTGGTGCATAGAGGCGTTGTGATGATTTGAAGAGGTATCTCAGTCATCGTGCCTTGATTTTGGGATTTTCATGGTTCTTGCTATATACGGTGTGACGATTTATTGGACCTGGAAATTAATAAGCTGATTCTATGGTACCTGAACATTAATGATGCCAAATTCATGCTTCTCAAGCAATTATTATACCAATTTCATGCTTCTCAAGCAATAATTATACCAACTTCATGCTTCTTGAACAACATTCATTGCAAGTTCATTCTACTTGAACATTTCTCAAGCATAAAATCTGCCAAGTTCATGATTGTCCAACATTGGAATTGTGATTTTATGGTACCTAAACATTGATATTTGTCATCATATGGTAGCTGATCAATAATTATGCCAAGTTCATGGTTCCTGACCATCAATTTTGGTGATTTCAAACGCCTTTGGTATTCAATTTGGTGATTTCTTGCTTCTTGAACCTTAATTTTGGTCACTCCATGGTTCCTGGATATTAACTTCGGCGATTTCATGGTTTTCAATCTTTATTTTGATCCTCTTAAAGTTCTTGGACGTCAACTTGGATCACCTGATAGCTCTTCAATATCCAATCTACTGATCTGATGATTCTTGAATTTCAGTTTGACCATTCCATGATCTTCTGGACTCATTCCAGTTCCTTCCCATTCTGCTGATTTACACCAAACCTGGATCACCATATACTACAAATTCCAGCCGACCTCGCTCTTCTCTAAATCTGAATCTGTATACATTTTGAACCGAAATTACATAATCTAAATCATTTACATACATTACTTCTTTACACTTATCTAGACCACTCATCTACATTACTTATCTACATTATTTATCCACATTACTTATCTACACTCAACTACATTCCTTATCTACAATACTTGGTTCAAATTACCCAATCTACACCACTCATCTACATTACTTATCTACATTACTTATCACTTACCTAAATCACTTGCCTACATCACTTACCTACACTTATCTTCCGAATTGTTCATTCTTCTATACCAACTACAAGGCCTAGTCTATTTGGGCAACTCTTGCTCCAAAAAGTTCTTCGAGAAGTGCACAATCTGCCTATAATTCCTCTCGAATCCGCTCGAGCCTCCATAATACGGGTCCTCGACTATAGTCGAGTACTGTGGATCGGTCTTGTACTCGCCAAACAACTTCACCTTCACCTTGGAATTGGTCTTGGCTTTCAATCTCTCCACGTCCCGCAAGTTGCTCTCGTCCATGACAAGCAAGAAATCGAAGTTGTTTATCTCGGACAGCGTCAACTTCTGGGCTCTGTGGTTCACTGGGACCCCATGGGCCAAACAGCATTGAGTCGATCTGTAATCTGGATCTTCTCCAACGTGGTACAGAGCAGTTCCAAAGGAGTCTATACGCTTGAAAAAACCAGCCTTGTTGGATTCCTTGACGACATGCTTGAAAACAGCCCTAAAGAAACGGATTTGGGTTAGAATTGGTTCTTGTTCAATGCTGAATGTGAAGTTACACTTACTCTGCCATTGGGCTACGACATCTGAACAGGCTGAATGTTAGTACGAAATTGGAGGAAAAGTGAATTAAAAAGATACTTGCATATTTCCGAGGCATACAAAGCCTACAGACAACTTTTCTTGATCGCTGGAAGACATAATCAATACTTAGTGACGGTTGTCAGTGGGTGGAAAGGGCATCAACTAAAGTCTTGCTTTGACTTTTCAAGAGGAGCGGAGATTTTGGATGCGGCGCACTACCATTTGAAGGGGGTTGGCCAGTGCTGGAGTTAATTTGGCGATAGAATTGTTTAATCAGGTGCAGTTTTTGATTGTGGTTGCTCATTGAATTACTGACTTGCTGCTACATCTCAATACTGTCAAATCGTTTATTGTACTATAAAGAAAACTGTCATCTCATATCTTATCTCATCATTAAAGACCCGTCCAGTGAGTGGTCTCTTTCAACTCAAAAGTCTCCACCAACTGGATGTTCTCGGTGCTCTTACCAATAATAACATCGTATTTGCCCTTTTCGGAGCACCAGTCTTCGAAATACTCATCGTAGAACGATGTAGCGTACTTGATCGGAACGGAAATGGTGACTGTCTTGGTCTCTTTAGGTGCCAATTCCGTCTTGGTGAACTCCTTCAACTCCTTAACAGGTCTGGTGATAGAAGGAGAGTGTTGAGATATATACAATTGAGACACCTCTTTACCCTTGACATCTCCCGTGTTGGTGACCTCGAATTCCGCAACGATATCGGTGTCTGTTAACTTGACCTTCAAGTTGTCGTACTTGAACGAGGTGTAACTCAACCCGTGTCCGAATGGGAACAACACTGGTCTGTCGATCTTCTCGTAGTATCTGTAGTCAACGTAAACGTCTTCACCGTACAACACTTGGCCATTGTTGGATCTGAAGTTGAAATACGAAGGGTTGTCCTTCAATCTGAGAGGGAAGGTCATCGACAACTTGGCACTTGGGTTCACATCCCCATAGAGCACATCCAGAATAGCTGGACCCAACTCGTTACCACCGAACCACGCTTGTAAGATCAGAGGAACCTCCTCTGCCCAAGGCATTGTGACTGGAGTTCCCGAGTAGTTCACTACAACGGTCTTAGGGTTGGCCTTGACAACTTCCGAGACCAATCTGTCTTGGAGACCAGGCAAGTCCATATCTGGTCTGTCGTAGGCCTCACTTTCGTATTCTTGGGAAAGACCAGTGAAGATGACAACCTTGTCAACTTTCTTGGCCAATTCCACGGCATGGGCAATTTCCTCTTCATCGTCAATCACCTTGGCGGCTCCCCATTGCAAAGATCCTACACCCATCCCGTCTGGATTGACACCTTTAGTCAAGGTTGAGGTGATGCCGGAGCCGAACTCCAATTTGACAGTGTAAGTCTTGCCCTTGGACAACTTGATCTGGCCCCTTTCTTCAACAGATCCAATGTTGAAGAAGGTGTTTCCAAAGACTTGGTTGGTCTTGTTGTCGACGACCAATTTTCCATCTACATAGATCAAGGCAGTTCCTACACAGGAGCATCCAAACTCGTACACCCCGTCCTCTTCAGGAGTGAACAAGCCTTCGAAGTCCATGTAACACTCCTTACCGTTCTCGAGTACCAGAGGAGCATAGTAATCCACCATGTGCATATAAGACTGGGCCAAGTTCAACTCCTCGACAAACTTGGTTTTCTTCTCGTCGAGGTACACCTTGATGGAGAAACCTACGGAGCCGTCTGGTCTGCGCAATTGGTCGCCCAAACCTGGCAAGGACTTGTACAGTTTGCAACCGATGGTGTACTCGATGTTTTTGGAGCGTTCCGAGAGACCTTGGTAAGGGGTGGTGGTGCGGTAGGTGTACATAGAGGCGGAACCTCCACCGCAGTAGGCGGAATACTTCAGATTTGGGCCCATGACCAACACCTTCTCGGACTCCTTCAAAGGCAAGAGCTGGTCGTCGTTCTTCAACAACACCACGGACTCCGCCGCGATCTCTCTCAACTTCTGAGCAGTCTGCGGGGTGTCGTTGGACGCGCCCTCGATGTCGGTGGGCTTGATACCAGAGTTCAAGGTGAACTTGACCAATTCCAACACCTCAGACACACGCTCGTCCAAGTCCCGGACGTGGATCTCTTTGGAGCTGACGGCATGCGCGACAGAGTCGTACTTTCTCATCTTGGGCATGCCCGGCATCTCTAAGGCCAAGCCGGCCAGGATGGCCTCCTTCAACGAGTACACCCCGAACCAGTCGCTCATCACCATGCCTTTCCAGCCCCACTCCTTCCGCAAGACGTCGTAGATCAAGCGCCTGGAGTCGGACACGTGGACGCCGTTGACCTTGTTGTACGAGGACATGATCAGCTTCGGGTCGGAGTCTCTGACGGCCAACTGGAAGGGCAATAAGTACACCTCCCGCAAGGCGCGCTCGCTGATGACGGTGTTGATGGAGTTTCTTTCCTCCTCGATGTCGTTGCAGACGTAGTGCTTCAACGTGGCGGCGATGTGGTCCTCTTGGATCCCGTTGATCACGGCGGCAGCAGCCAACCCCGCAAGCACCGGGTCGGGTGAGTAACTCTCGAAGCCACGGCCGCCGAGCGGCGACCGCTGCATGTTGACCGTAGGCCCCAAGATCACGTGGGCCAGCTTGGCCTTCGACTCGAGCAGCATCAACTTGCCCGCCCGGTGCAACAACTCCTTGTCGAAGGTGGCCAGCAACAGGGTCCCGCAGGGGAAGCACCCGGAGGGGATCCCGTTGAAGAACTTGGACCCTCTGATACCGTTAGGCCCGTCGCTGACGGCCAACTGCGGGATGCCCAAGCGCTCGATCTTGGCGGTGTGCCAAAAGTCGACGCCTGAAATCAACCGCACCTTCTCGTCCAAGGTCAACTCCTTGACCAATGCCTCCGTGTCGAAGTGCAGTGGGTCGGTGATGATGTCAACCATTTTTCTATTTGAGTCTCTTGAGCGCTATTTTTCCAGTTCAAAGTAACCGCTTATAACACCGCTCGAACTGTCTCGCCTTTTGGGAAAACCACGAAAAGGGGGGACTTCCACCTCTTTATATATGCTTTTTTTGGTGACTTCTCTGGCCAGAGCCAAAAAATCTGGAGAAGACGCATGCAGCTCCCCGCAAAAAAGCACGCTGGGTGGAAAAACAAAGCGCACATCTTATTGTTTGTTGGGCGACTTTTTCCTTTAGTGTGATTGGATTGGCCGAGTCGGGGTGGGGGCTGGAGGCGAGCTGTGTGGGGTAGTGGAGAGGACTAAGGTGCAGTGTTGGGTAGGGATGGGAATGCAGTTGGGAAGGGATGGAAATGCAGTTGGAAAGGGATGGGAATGCAGTTGGGTAGGGATGGGAAGGGGTCGATTGTAGATAGAGATAGGAGACAAGACAATGACAATAGATAGGTGACAATAGATAGGTGACAATAGATAGGTGCCGATATATGTGACAATGGATAGCTGACAATCGATCTGGTGTAGGGAGTCGAGGTAGTGTTAGTAGGTTAGGTAGGTTAGGTAATCGGGATGTTCAGGGTAATCTGAGATCTGGGGCAGTGTGGATAATGTAGGTGTCTAGATAATCTGGTAAACAAGTGGAGTGATAATCCGGGTAATCTGGGTAATCTGGGGTAGTCTGGGGTAGTCTGGGCAACTTCGGCCTATATAACCTTAGTATAAGCTGTAGTATAATAAGATAGTACAAAATAGAATAGTATAATAGTATAATAGTATAATAGTATAATAGTATAATAGTATAATAGTATAATAGTATAATAGTATAATAGTATAATAGTATAATAGTATAATAGTATGACTTATCGGCCCATAGACAGCTTACAGTACAGAAATATCTTAACTATAGTACAACGATATCACCGCATCAAGGCAATGCAATACAGGGAGACCAATAATTTGGACACTACCGGCTCCAATACTTTGGACTCTACTGTATGCGCACTGCGAATCTGTTAAACAATTAAACTCGGATTTTATACGACTGTGCAGGAAGATGACCCCTTTACAGATAATTTGAAAATGCCGGAAATTATCGAATGCTGTTGAATATTATCAATCATTATCAATCATTATCAATTAATATCAATTATTATCAATTATTATCAAGTATTATCAAGTATTATCAAGTATTATCAAGTATTATCAATTATTATCAATTATTATCAATTATTATCAATTATTATCAATTATTATCAATTATTATCAATTATTATCAATTATTATCAATTATTATCAATTATCCCATATATTGTCGACACTATCATTTCAAATAATCGTTCTTTATTGCAGATCTTGCCTAATAATTATTGATAGATCTTCTGTATAGATAATTTACAATTAATATTCAGATATACTGTACCTTCTGTAGATGATCTGCAATATTCAAATAACTTTATATCTTCTATATGCTAAAGCAACGATGAATAGTTATAAACATTGTATCTTATACAGATAATATCACATAATATTAGACATGATAATAGACATGATATTAGATATCACATAATAACAAATTTCACATAATATCAAATATCGCATAATATCACATTAAATATCACCATAACCCCCTTTTGCACAGAGCCTAATTATGACCAAATTTCCATTCTGATAAGATCCAAATAATATCATTATATCCCCTGTCATATAAGATCCGAGCTATTGATTACTTCCCGGAGTTCGAACTCTCCATCTACACTGACAATATCGCAATTTCAAACTACCATTGTCCAGGATAGCCAGTACCCTGAGATCGGTTTCGTATACAACTAACTAACGACATATCTGATGGGGTAAATATTCTCGCGTAATAATTTACAGTGTTGGATAAGTGAGCACATATTTAGTCCCTTGGCTTTAGTACGGGGACTGCTCAAAGTGCTTTGGAGTGTTTTGAAGTGTTTCTTTAGTGTGTTTTTGTGCGTCTTTGTGTTTCTAGTGTCTGTTGGGTATCACGGGCATAGTTAAGGGGACGATTGAAATCAAAGGCGAGGTCCTGGTGGGCACCGACCACTGTATACATTGACCGGAGTAGTTCACAGCTGTAATTCACTGCCCTGATTCACTGCCCTGATTCACTGCCCTAATTCACTGCCCTAATTCACTGCCAAAATCACTTCTCCTCACAGGTCCATCTGCTTTTTCTTCCCCCCTTTTGCATATTTTGGCATATTTTCTCAACTCCTTTTTCCAAATTTGACTCCTTTCCGGAGAAGCAAGCACGATGCAGCTCTAGTCCACTTTCAGTCCTACCCCTCACACACTCAAACATATTTCTTCTTCGGATCGTAGTCGTCGTCGTCACTCAAGCCCTCGATCGAATTTGAGTCTGCACTACTGGTGGACGTGGCACTCTCGTGCGACACGGTCTTCTTCAACGCAACACCGTCAGCGACCTGCACGGGCTGGATCTCAAACGCATTGTCGAACGGCGACAACGGGTTCCGGGCATCGTCCAAGCCGATATTCAAGTCAAACACGCTCTCCTCGCCGTCGTCTTTGCCCTTTGGATCTTCGACAAACTCCACTTTCTCGTCAAGTGTCGTGCGCAACTTGCCCTTTTCTTGGTCCAAGCCCTTTTCGTGCTCCTCCTCCTCTTCTTCCTCTTCTTGAATAAAGTCAGTCTGCAAGCCCGGCTGGTATTGCTGTTTCTGCTTCAGATGCAGTGTCTTGCCCGCGCCCGCGATCTTGACTGTCTTGACACCCCCGAGATTGATGATCGACACTGCCGTTTTCGGAATGTCGTCGTTGGCCCCTGACTCGTCGGTGTCCATGTTGACCAATCTGGGCTTGGCCCTGATGGCAGTGGTCGTGTTGGAACCAGGGTGGTCAGAACCAGCGACACCCCCGCCAATAATAGACGCGTTGTCGATGTCGGAGAAAATGGAGGGCGTCGGTTTTTTCTGCTGGTATTTCACCGTCACCCCCGGAATGTACGCAATAGGGATCACGTTCGACGCCTTGGTGAGCACCGACAGTGCCATCGTGGACAACGTCACTTGCGACAATCTGTGCGCGTTCAAATTCGGATCGTTGACTCCGGACTCTCTGACGCGCGTCGCTCCTTTCCCTCCAACGTCACTCACCATATTGTCGTCACCGATCTGGTGCTTGAACACTTCGTCGTCCTCCTTCTTATACTTGTTCGGCCTGTAATAGTACTTGTAAAAGATGAAGAACCCGACCAAGGCCGCCAAGACGACGAACCCAATGACACCTCCGGCGATGGCGCCCACTTTCTTCTTGGTGTTGCCGCCGTTGGACAACGACTCGATGGGGGAACAGTATGTCTTTGCACACTCATTGCACGTCTGTGTCGTCAAGATGCATTGCTCGTTGTCCTTGCACGTGGGACACGTAGGCACTGTCGAGCACGTCACACACGACAGTCTCTTGAAGATATCTATGTATGTCATGGGGCCTGGGTATTTGAAGAGATCTGGTTTGCACTTGGACAAAGTGTCGCATTTATTAGTGACTTTTCTTCCTTTTAAATGGAAGGGCATCTGAGGGCCAGATTCGGTTTCACAATCGAATTTTTCGTGCCTGGTTGTCAGGGGCGGAGTGCACGACCGGTGCGATAGGCACGACCATTGCCAATTGTACTTGTGCACAAGCACTTTTGCACTTTTGCACTTTTGCACTTTTGCACTTTTGCACCACCTCTTATCTGACTGGTGGACTTCCTTGCACTACTCTCACGATTATTTAGCTAACCACTTGGACCAGTTTGTACTATGCTACACTAGTGTTTACCTAACTACTAAACAATCAATTGTGCTACTTTGTACTAAAGTGCACTACTATCAAAGAGCACCGCATTTGCACTACTTACACGACCTTTCATCTAGCTGATTGAACAGCCAATTGCATCATTTCGTACTTGTGCGCACTACCATTGCACAACGGTTGGCCAACTGGCAACCAACTAAATTTGCACTGCTTGCACTACTTCACTACTTGCACTCCACCCCACTTCACCGTGAACAGCAAAGACCCTCGTGTGACAGTCTCAGGTGAAGTGGAAGTCATTAATGGAGCGATCCGATCTGAACCGTTGAATCACGCTTGGCTCAACAAGACTTCTCACTCCACTGATAGCACGGACTACATCTAACTAAGAAGAGCTACATTGTAAGTGTGAGTATAGTGTAAGTAAGTGTAAGTAAGTGTAATTAAGTGTAAGTAAGCATGAGTAATGATCTAGACCGGGGATTTGCTATAAATTTATTAATAAAATGCATTAAGTCACTGTATTGTGAAAAACTACATCACGACATTACTACATTACCACATCACTAAACCACTTCACTCTGCTTTACCACCACACCGTCCGTGATCTCACCCTTTGACCGTTGCAATACTTACCGGTCAAATCCACTTTTCAGATTAGGTTTCCCGTTCCGAAAAGTGTCGGCTTTTGTTTGGGTTAAACTAGGCTACAAGCTGAAAGAGGAGGGGGTGTATTTTCTAAGGACAAGTGGAGTAACTTTGAGCCAAGTACAGTCATTCATTTTGATTTTGACTTTTTTTTTTTCGGGCTTGCACTTTTTGTCGGGATCCGCTTGCCTGGGAGAAAGATCGCCCTGATCGTCAAACAAGGCGCTATTTGGGGAAAAGGCTGGATGGGGTGGAATGGATTGGTGGAATGGAATGGTGGAGTAGTATATTAGTAGGTTGGTGGAGTAGTATATTAGTAGGTTGGTGGAGTAGTATATTAGTAGGTTGGTGGAGTAGTATATTAGTAGGTTGGTGGATAGTATTAGTTCATTAGTATATTAGAAAATTCCATAACAGTAGGTCGTAGTTCAAGATTAAGATTAATATTAGCACACTCCCAGAACTTTTGCATCTGCCAACTTGCCTCTTGCCTGCTCCAGCTCACCTATCCACACCTCTGCCACAAAAGAAAAAAAAAAAAAAAAACCAAAATGTGGGGTTGACTACATTAGTGTTCTGAATTTCCGATTTTCTGAAATTTGGCATACTCGATTTCGGTAGCTCTTGTCGTTTTGCCTCCAAACACACACAATCCGCAAGCTCATGATTGACCCACCGCTCCGAATTTTTAAAAGCTGTAAAAGCTGTGTAAATGTCGGACCGTGCCCCTTCCTTTACACACCCCTCTTGCTCTTGGCTGCGATATAAATATCCAGCAAAATCCCTTTTGCTCCTGGTTTGCTTTGGCTCACTTTATTATCCCCTATTGATTGATTAAGTGCACCTTTCTACCATTTTGCACCAATCCAGAACACCATTTATACTAAACCAAGTCATAAAATGTTGAGAACCTCCACCTTGAGATTGGCCTTGAGAGGCAACGCCGTCACGGGCCTGGCCTCCGCCTTGAGATTCTACTCGTCGCAGTTGCCTTTGTCGGTGCCTATCACCTTGCCCAACGGCATCAAGTACGAGCAACCTACCGGGTTGTTCATCAACAATGAGTTTGTCAGGTCGCAGCAGGGCAAGACCTTTGAGGTGATCAACCCTTCCACAGAGGAGGTGATCACCGAGGTGTACGAGAGTAGAGAGGACGATGTCGACATTGCTGTCGAGGCCGCCTTGAAGGCGTTCAACTCGGAGTGGTCCACCGGCGACCCAGAGTTCAGGGGCCGTGTCTTGTACAAGTTGGCGGACTTGATCGAGCAGCACCTGGAGACCTTGGCGGGCATAGAGTCCTTGGACAACGGTAAGCTGTTGGTGTCTGCCAGAGGCGATGTCGGCTTGGTTGCCAGCTACATCAGGTCGTGTGCCGGGTGGGCAGACAAGATCGAAGGCTCCTTGCCAGAGACGGGCACCACCCACTTCAACTACACCAGAAGAGAGCCTTTGGGTGTCTGTGGCCAGATCATCCCTTGGAACTTCCCATTGTTGATGTGGTCGTGGAAGATCGGCCCGGCCTTGGCCACCGGTAACACTGTGGTGTTGAAGACGGCCGAGTCCACGCCATTGTCACTGTTGTACGTCTCCAACTTGGTGAAGGAAGCTGGTATTCCACCGGGAGTGATCAACATTGTCTCTGGCTTTGGTAAGATCACCGGAAACGCCATCCTGTCGCACAAGAAGATCAAGAAGGTTGCCTTCACAGGTTCCACCGCCACCGGCCGTGTCATCCTGAAGCTGGCTGCAGACTCCAACTTGAAGAAACTCACCTTGGAGTTGGGTGGTAAGTCGCCAAACATTGTCTTTGCCGACGCCGACATCAAGAATGCTGTCCAGAACATCATCATCGGTATATACTTCAACTCGGGTGAGGTGTGCTGTGCCGGTTCCAGAGTGTACGTTGAAGAAAGTGCCTACGACGAGGTTTTGGCCGAGTTCAAGCTGCTGGCGGAGCTGGTCAAGGTGGGCGACCCATTCGCTGAGGGAACCTTCCAAGGTGCCCAGACCTCGCAGAATCAATTGAAGAAGATCTTGGGCTACATCGAGACCGGTAAGGCTGAAGGTGCCACCTTGATCTCTGGAGGTGAGAGAATCGGCGACAAGGGTTACTTTGTCCAGCCAACCATCTTTGGAGATGTCACCGAGGACATGAGAATCGTCAAGGAGGAGATCTTTGGTCCAGTGGTTACCATCACCAAGTTCAAGGGCGTTGACGAGGTGATTGAGTTGGCCAACGACAGCGAGTACGGTTTGGCTGGTGGTGTCCACACCACGGACATCAACAAGCTGATCAAGGTTGCCAACAGTGTCAAAGCTGGTACCATCTGGGTCAACACCTACAACGACTTCCACCAATCGGTTCCATTCGGTGGTTTCGGCGAGAGTGGTGTAGGCAGAGAGATGGGTAAGGCCCTGTTGGACAACTACACCCAGGTCAAGGCTGTCAGAGTCAAGCTCTCCAACCCAAAATAGGCAGCTGGTGTTGAATAACGATAATTTATTTAAATCTGAGCAAAACGATGGCTGGATGACGATATTTTCAGTCACTTTATACTATACGGTATAGTCAAATTAAATCATATTCCAATATTTGAAGGTACGTAGGAGTCATGGAAGCGGCATGGAAGTAGCTTCCACTTGAATTTGGGCAAATTCAATCCGAATTCCAATGGACTTGAGTGAATGTAGTGACTTGAGTGAATGTAGTGAACTTCAGTGAATTCTAGTGAAGTAGAGAAGAACTGTGGAACTACACGGCTGTAGTGAATTTCGGCGAACTTGGGTGAATTCCTATCACCTTTACCTGTTCTTATAACCTTTATTTTTGTAACCTTTATTCCTGAACCAAGTAATTTCAATGATTCAGTGAACTCTATACAACTGCACATGTTGAAGTGGAAAAAATTTTGTGGGGAAAGGTCGTGCAAAATCTGTGGGGTAAAGTACTTATTGTGGAGTGACAATGCTCCAGGTTTGTGCAATGGGCTGTGATGGTGGATGGTGTGCGTTGTTCCGACTCGGTTCAGTTCCCAACTGGCCTGCTCAACCCTCATTGCGTGTAAAGTCTCTGCTCCCTGGGCCTGTTCTGACAAGATGTTGGGCGAAAATCGGTCGGCTCTTCAAAGCCCCGGCATGACTCGCCCGCAGGTAAAGTGGGATCTCGGTACAAAAATCCTTGTGCAAGTGGAGCTATAGTGGGGGTGTCGGAACCTCAACGCTTGCATCTTTACAACGAACTACTGGCTGAAAAATTGACAATTATTTCTTATTGAATGTTATATTTACATTGGCATTATTAGAAAAGTGTGGAAAGTTGATCCGCCTCGAGGTGGGGCGGAAAAAAGACAAATGAGAGGTAAAAGACAAGGGACCCCGGGTGGACAAGGTATCGAGAAAAAGGGGAGAAACAAAGGAAGGAACAAAGGAAGGAATGAAGAAAGGAACAAATGATGCTTTGGGATTAATTAATGATGTAAATGTCAATGAGTGGACACGTGAGACATGGTGATATGGTTGCAATGTGGTTGCAATGCGATAGTAGTTACCGATGAAGATCAACGTGATTTTAATCTGATCTTGGTGAAGTTCAGTGTGAAATTCGATTGCAATATTAGTGAAGTTCAGCGTGAAATTCAATTGCAATATTAGTGAAAGTCAACGTGATTCAATTGCAATATTAGTCACCGATGAAGTCCAACGTAATTTTTGATTGTAGTGTCTTTCAACATAATTTCGATATGAGTTTCCGATGAGATCAACGTAAACATGAATGAAAGGATTGAGTCGTGATCTGTAAAAATGTTCTATAAATCACTTTCTAAGATTATTTTCTATAATCATTTTCTATGAATCATTTTCTATGGTCATTCTGCATGATCATTTTCTATGGTCATAGTCTTTCATCAACTTCAATAAGTCATAATCTACGACGCTCTACGGCTCTACAGCTCTCTCCTCTACAGCTCTCCTAAATCGTGCTCCAACTCCACCTCCAGCTTGTTGTTGAACAAGTTGTTCCGCGACCACACCTCGGGCCGCAAGATCTTGGTGGAGTTGAACTTGGACAACACCGCCAGCAACTGCGACTCGTCGAATTGCGGGCTGGCAATGCTCCGCAAGTCCACCAACAAGTCCCGCAACTCGGTCGCATGCGTTGTGTATTCGAGCAACAAGTTGAAGTTGCGGAAAACCTGCGAGTTCGACTCGAGACACTGCTGCAGAATGCCCAGTTCCGTGTCGAACTCGTCTTTGAACTCGCCGGAACGCTCATTGTAGTAAGGGCAGGCGTCGTAGCTCACCCAGAGCCGCAAATCTGCGAAAAAGCGGTAGTTGTTGTGGTAGTTGTTGGTGATCAGGTTGGTGGAGTACTCCGACACGATCTTCTCCATGAAGTTGCGCGGAACGTAGATCGGGGTGTTCTCGAAATACACCGGGAGCAAGTGATAGGCGTCGTCCTCCAAGCGGTACAGGTGGTAGTTTCTGTCGTTGAGCACGTCTTTGAAGTGCCTCATCGAGGGGTTCTCCTCCTGCTCGCCGTCCTCGATGTTCCGCAGCAAGTACTCGTCGTACTCGTAGATCACCTCCATCGAATGCTCGTACAGGTAGTGGGCCACGTCGCCATCAGGTACCTCGAGCCGCGTGTAAATGTTGTCGTAGAACTTGTTGAAGTTGGCCCCCTTGTAGAACCGCTCGCGCTCCGCCAGGTTCATGCTCTTCAACACGTCCCGCTCGTAGACCAAGTTGTAGTTGTTCAGCTGCACAAACGACGCAATCAGCGTGATGTCGATGTAGATCCCCGTCTCGGTGTCGATCAACCGGGCATCGATGTTGTTTTTCCCACTCTGGTACCGGTTCCGGTGCGGGTAGTTGTTGTTCACCTCGAAGTAGAAGCTGCGCAACCCCAACTCCAGCCAGGTGTCCACCTTCAGCTCGTTGCTGACGTAGCGGCCGTTCTTCCAGTCGGAGAAGTCGTAGATCAAGGTGTCGTTCATGAACTTCAGCAACTGGTGCAACGACTGGATCGGGATCGTCGTGTCGATGTCGGAGTCGAACGGCATCACCAACCCGTCCCAGTACCACCCGATCAAGGGCCCGTGGTTGATCCACGTGGCGATGCCAAACGTCTGGCAGAGCTGGAACCACGTCCGCAGAAGCCGGTGGATCACCAGGATGTGCACGTCGTTGGCGGTGCGGAACGTCTCCTCCTTGAAAAACCGCCAGTCGTAGTGGTCCAACTTCATGTTCTTCACGTGCGACACCCCGTAGTACCGCTCCTGGTCGTACAAGAGGTCCAAGTTGCGTTCGAGATACGGATACAAGTGCGACTCCTTCGGCGTCTTGTCTACAATGTCGGGCAAGTACCAGTCGAAGAGCGACCTGTCGAGCAGCAACGGCTTCTGGAACTCCTCCGGCGCCCGCTGGAGCCCGCCCACGATGGTGGGCTTGTAAAGCTGCGCCTCGGGCAACGCGGTGTACGGGTACTGGCTGCCGTTCTGGTCGAAATCGCGGTTCAACTGCTCCAGCTGCTCCACCAAGGACACCCCCTTGGCCAAAACGTCCCGCATTTGCAGCGACTCGTTCCGCAGCAACTCCATCTCGATGATGTGCTGCGAAATGTTGGAGAAGTACGTCTGCAACTTGTCAAAGTCGTTGTTGTAGCCCATGTCCACCTTCTTGAGTGGGTACATGAGGGACCTGTGCGCGTAGCTGTGCCCCGTCTTGCCCAGCTCCGCGGGGAAAATGTTGAGGAACATGGCGTTGCGTGGTACGGGGAACGACACGAGCGAGTACAACATGTTGTAGAGCGTGCGGTAGTGGTAGTCGTGGAAGTAGCCGTCCAACTTCTTCACTATGGCGAACGGGAGCCCGTACTCGTTCGGCTCGTGGTCGCGGCAGTACTGGGAGTCGAACAGCTTGAAGTTGTGCGGCAAGTCGATCTTCTTGCGCAAGGCCTTGTCGATCTTGCCGAACTTGGCACAGTCGTAACCCTGGCGGGCCACCTTGGCGAAATGCGGGTTGTCCTTGACCAAGATCGGGAAGTCTGTCAAGAGATTCCAGTTGAACGGCAACGCTTCCACGTCCTGCGCGTGGTTCATGAGGTACAACCAGTACAGCGGCAACAACCGCTTGTCCTCGAGGTCGAAATTGGTCACGGTGAAGTGGTTGTCGTGGTAGAACTCGGACGAAAACAAAATGTCGAGGCGCCTGTCCGGGTATTTCTCGAAATCCACCTCCAAATCGAGCTCAAAGTGGCCGTTGAGCGACGCGTCCACGCCCTCCGACGACTTCAACCCCGTCGACGACGACCCAGACCCCCACCGCGATCCCTGGCCACGTTGGTCGCTGAATATCGGCTTGAGCGTCAAGGAGTCCAGCTGCTGTGTGTAGTCGCGGAAGTGGAAGACGGTGTGCGCCGCCACCAAAAGCGCCAACGCTATCACCACCTTCACGAGAAGATTTAAACTCACTAATCTGATCTTCACCATCTCTCAAACCAGGCTCTCTCTATCGTCTTGGATGGCCTCTCCTTTCCTTGATGTCTGGTTTTTTAGTTGTCAAATTTTTCTCCTTTTTTTTTTTTTGATCTCATTTTTCGCACAAAGTTAAGTGCGCGATCGGCGCTTGGCAGAGGAGAAGAGGAATTGGTAGTTTTGGGAGTGGCAGTGGCAGTGGAAAGAGAGGGAACGTGAGTAGAGTATGTGCACGTCACGTAGAATGTCTTGTATTTTCTGAATACTTTTGAATACTTTTAAATACTTTTCAAACACCTTCTAATACCTTCCGATACCCTCTAATACCTTCTACAAACCCAGAGAGCCTCCACCTCACTATCTAACACTTGGTTGCAAAAAACAATAAGCTCTCGTTTCTTTTTTTTCCTGCTCGATTTTAGTTCCGAGCCTTCACCGTGGCCAGAGCCCAGCTGGAGCTGGCTCCAGACGCACCCGCCCGTGGGTGCCTTGGAAAGAGCGGACTGCGGAACGGGCCTCTCCCCGGTGTTTGGCGGCCAACGTGTCACACGACACACCACCGAAAATGACCAATGAGAGGAAAAAGGTCCATTATGTAACTCGGCCCATAAAATGGGGGTTAGCAGAGGAATAGGCTGGTTGTGGCTACGGTACCACAGGCTAAACATGTTAGAAATTGTGTAATGCCACTGTCTGGCAAATGCCTGGTAACTAGTGATACCTATTCATTAACTCGCTCCCACTCACACACTCACACACTCACACACTCACACACTCACACACTCACACACTCACCTACTCTAAGACTTTTCGCACTTTTCAATTTAAATTAAACTTTTCTGCCGATTCTGCTAAACTTATCGGTGAACTCACTCAATGCTTATCGCATCCTCTCACAGAAAATTTCTCCAGTTCCCAAACCCCTTTTCACAAGCACCTTAAAGTACTCCACTTCCAATCGCGGGCTCTCCTTCACCGCATAACATACTAAATCCAGCTCGTGCGAATAATTGTCACTTCAAAAATTACCCTACCTTCATCGGATAACCACGAGCTGCCCATTTTATCTCCAAAACATCACACATGATCCCCAACCACTGCACACCCCTCCCATCTCGTACTCCCAGCCAATGGCCTCTCCCAATCTCTCCACAAACCCCCAACTCTTCAAAAGAACTGATCCCAGACATTCGGCACAAAAAAATTGTCTCAAAAAGGCAATCGACAACACCAAATTAAGCCCTAAAATAATAACATCTGGTCAGCCATTTTTTTTTTCTTCTCCTTGGTGTTCCCCTGTTTTTTTGACTTTCAAGATAGTTTGACCTACCTCAAAAGGTTAAAAGGCTAAAAAGTAGCTCTAAATGCACAATCTTGTTGGAGATGTTTTACTTCAAGAAGTGTGCTCTTTTTTTCTAGTGAGTCAGGAGAGTGACGATGTAGGAAGATGAATGACCATATTGATTCACGCTCGTCTTGATTGAAGAAATGTAGTTCTGTGCAGAAAGAGAAGGAGAAATTAATGCGACACATCAATTGTCGTACCGTTTTTTTGTACAATTCAATACTTTTTGCACATCATAAAGTTATTGTCACTGGTGGTACACTTTTCACATTTTATTGTAACTGAGGCCCCCAAAAGCAGATCAGATTCGCAATTGTATCCAAATCAATCTCGTGATACTTCTGTACCCACCGCCTTCTTTCTGTCCACACTGTAAAAAAAAAAAAAAATATCAGTTAAGTAGTGATGCCTCCGCTAAAAGGTGTGGAAACGTGTCGTAACATACTCAAATAAAACATCAACACGTTCATCAATGCTTTTTTTTTGCCGTGCATGAAAAACTTCTGTGTATCTATTTGTGAGCTGCGGTCTAAACAGATTGTCTCAAAACCATATCATCGTCTTTGCAAAGACAAGGAAAAAACTTTCTCATCCGAAGTCTGCGTGCGATTTGCGCTGCAAGGTTGCCTAAAAAGCGTCACTCTTCTAGAAGCCTTTTTTCAAACTTTGGAGAAAAGAGAAAAAATTTCTCTATTGTTTAGATTTAACCTCAGCTGCTAAAAGTGAGGCTTGTTGGGGAAAAAATAAACAACATTGCTGTCCAGTTATCTGGTTTTTGAATCTGCTGCCGCAACGGTGAAATGCATCTGCAATTTTTTTCAATTGAATTTCTTTTTTTGCAACCATTGACTGGCTTGACTACAAGCATGGGCGGCGGCAGCAGGGTTAGACGGAATTTGGTGGTCAGCGGAGGATATAATTAAAAAAAAATAAAAAAAAAATAAAATCCCAACATGGTGCAGCCCTTCGAGGTCTTGATTTGTTGTGCCGACCCTAACAGTCGGATTTACCGACCCATGAACCCTAATTGAGCTCTTAGATAGATACCGATCATGTAGCACTTCCTAAATTACATGTGACATATCTGATTTGTGATTCCTGCGAGCATTTTGAGAGCACCGAACAGAAAAAAATCGAATGGCAGGGCTGCTTATGTTGGAGAAAGAAAAAAAAAAATTTTAAGTCTCGCTCTAGAACAACTGTACAGAAACTTCTCTTGCATCCTAGAGAAGAAAATTTTTTTCTTGTTTGTTCCTTAGCCTGTGTGAACTTGTTCTTTGTGTACCTCTTGTGCAGAAAGAGAATGAGGTCTTTTTTTTCACAAAACTTTTCAAAATTGAGTGATCCCACTTCAAAAGAAAGCAGACGTTTGAGCTGTGTGTCTAGTGGCTTCTATATAAAGTACCAGCATCCCCAGTGCCCAAAAAATTTTCTCAGACACTCTTTTCAAGCGAACTTATTTCCATCCTCCCAAAGTTACTGAAACAAGCACGCACTAGGCCGCTAAGAGAAAAAATAATAAAAAGAAATTTTTGAACGAAGTCATTTTACTATTTTTTACTTTTCTCGATTTTTTTTTTTGTTCTCCAAAAGAAACTCCCACACACAAAAGTTGTAACACTGTAGGAAAAAAGGAAAAATCACACCAAAAGCTGAGAATTTTTTTGATGAAACTGTACACAAGAGGCCAATATCGTTTGGAATAGC
This sequence comes from Nakazawaea ambrosiae, assembly GCA_024271865.1. NCBI lineage: Eukaryota > Fungi > Ascomycota > Pichiomycetes > Alaninales > Pachysolenaceae > Nakazawaea > Nakazawaea ambrosiae. The sequence goes on from JANBXG010000001.1 coordinate 490,572, forward strand.
AATTGGAAATTGGTAATTAAATGCATATGTGTATCGAGGAGAGCTCTGATACAGGCAATATTTTGGAAACTCACGAAAAAACCAGCACATCCAGCTCACAAAAATGACTTTCGACACCGATGATCCATTGTCGGAGATCCCATCCAATGAGGCTGTGAGCGCGAAGGACAGCAATGATATGAACAGCGAAGTGAACAGCGAGAATGGGGACAGCACATTGGCTGAAACAACCTCGCTGCCCCTTTTACAACTGCCAAAGCCCCAAAAACAGTTGGGCAAATTGCAGCTGGAGGACGAATACGTGGTGCCTTCCATGGAGGAATTAGTAGATGGATGTTGTTTGAACAGCATCAATGGGCAGCAAAATGCCGAGGAAAACGGCCCTGGAGAACACCAAGAGGGCGTCCATAACGACAATGACAACGACAACGAGGCAAGAAGCGGGATAGTGGCCACACCGACAACGTTCAAGGAGCCTTTAACGCCGGAGAACTTTAAAAACTTCATCATCAAGTCACATTGTGAAGAGAACTTGCAATTTTTAATCGAAATATACAAATATGAGTACATATGGAACCAGTTGTTCAAGAGGAGATCGAGCATATTGAAGTGCAAGAAAGTCACACCCAAGAATTTCAAGCAAAAGCCCACGTTGAACGGGAATGTCAACAGCAACAGTAACTCCAAGCCCACCCATAGGGTCCACGAGGACATTCCGGAGCATGTAGAACCGGACGGCACTGCGAGTGCGCGTGTCTCGATCCAGAACATCGATCTCAGCACCAGTCTGGACGAGTTGTCGTCGTTTGTAAACTTGAAACTCTCTTCTAATACCACCTCGTCGACGTCTGTCTCTGGGAATTGGAACGATTTCGACAAGATTCCTTCCAACGACGTTGTCACAAACAACTCGAGCAGCACCATCAACACGCTCACCACCAATGCATCTAACACCACCTTAGGCAGCACCGCGAGCCGGTTGAACAGCCAGCTCAACCACCACAACGACCACCACCACCACCACCATCTCCTCCAAGGCCACGGCCTGACCTTGATCTGCCTGTGCAACAACGAGCTCAAGGAGGACGCCGACCCGCAGGTGGGGCAGAACTTGATCGCGCAGTGGTCCAAGATCATCGAGGTGTATATAGAAGAGAACTCCTTGAACCAGATCAACTTGCCAAGCGAGATCTACAAGTCCATCTTGCGGGAGTCGCAGAACTCGGACATCTTGTACCACTCGCCAGAGATCTTGATCGAGCTGAAGAACTTCATCTTGCAGCTCTTGCGGAGCAACATCTACGAGGAGTTTTTGTCGTACTACGACTTGAAAAACACCAAGAACCTGTCCTCAGCAACCACCTTGCAGAGCCAGTTCGACAGCTACTCCAAGAGATCGCAAGTGCAGCTGTCGCTGCCGTCGTTGTTGCCCTCCGTGCTGCCGTCGCCGGTGCCTTCGCCCTTGTCTCTGTCGCTGACACAGCCCTCTCTGCCGTCACAGCATACCCTGGCCAACATTGTGCCTCTCATCAAATCGCAAACTTTCCAGGACGAGTTCGCCTTGCTGTCCACGAGAGGTCCTTGTAATACACGGACCACCGAGGAGTCGATTGGGTTCTCGAACGGGCCTCCAAAACATGCCTTCACTCACCCGCAGCCGAATTCTTCCTCGACATCCAAGCTTCTGCACCACCACCACCACCACCACAATTTGCATCTCCGTGGAGTGAGAAGCGGGTTCCACGATGCCTTGCAGCGGGTGAAGTCGCATGGAGACGAGGCCAGTCTCTACTCGTACCACACGGACAGTTCGAATTCGGGCTCGGAGGCTCCGAAGAAGGGCTGGGTGAAGAAGTTTCTCAAACACTGAGCGATGAAGAAGTTTTCGCAAACACTGATCGGTGCATAATTTATTGGAGATGACCAGACATGTCGTAAGGCATAAAGAATGTGGTGCTTTTCTACACTGAGGTAAATCGTAAAGCTTACGGTAAGTTATAAATGTTAACGGGAAAAGGCTTACTGGAGCTTTATAAATATTTCCAGGTACGTTATAAATGCTTGTTGTAAATCATAAATATTCACCGGTAAGTCATGAATGCTTACTCGTACATTTTGAATGTTCGGTGGTACATTATGAATGTTTTCAGTACATTATGGATGATTAATGGCACATTATAAACTCTCACTGGCAAATCATAGAGCTTACTTGCAAATCCTATTGGTCATCTCAAAGCCTACTGGTCATTATAAATGCTTACGGTAAATTATAAGGCTATCACTTGCTATTTTGCTATTCGAGTTTTTTTAATATGCGGCTTATACTAGGTTTAATCATGGCTAGCTATCATATTATCTCAGATCTATTCACCTCTGAGTTTCGTTTCAACGTTACGTATACAGCGTATTTATTTATCAAGGGTGTTATATAAAATGGAGATATATTTGAGCATGACGTAGAAGTAATGGATTGTAGAAGTATTGAGGTGTAGAAGTATTGAGGTGTAGAAGTATTGAGGTTTAGAAGTTTTGGGGTGTAGAAGAAATATTGAGGTATAGAAGTAATTATTAGTGTTGATTACTTGAAGTCCAAATAGTAATTCTTGCGATCCAACCTATCCTCACTCGTATTTCCACTCCTATTTCCACTCCCATCTCCACTCCCTCTCCAATCTTACCCTCTATTCCCACCATCTCATCTCGTGATGATCCATTTCTCGTCCCACTCCCTCTGCCCCTGCCCCGCGATCTGCCCCGCCCTCGTTCCCTCGTATAGAAATTATTTTTGTCACCTTGTTTTGATTTGTGTCAGTTCTCTCGATCCAAGCCAAGTTCAGGGTATAAAACAGCGACTAAACCGCATATTTGAGATCCGATCCCGATTCATTCCATCAGAGACACCACCACAATGGAAACTTTAACGATAATCTTACTTCTTGTGGGCTTTTTCGTGCTCAAGTCGACTGTCTTCAGCTCCAACAAGACTTCGAACCCATTGAAATCGAGCTCCGAATCGAGCAATGGCACCACTTCCGATACCACCAAATGGAAACCCATCTTGGAGGGCAAGTTCACCCCAAAGACACTATACAAGTTCAATGGGTTCGACTCAGAATTGATCTACATAGCTGTCAGTGGGAAAGTGTACGACGTTACCAAGGCGAGACAGTTCTACGGGCCTTCGGGGCCTTACTCCAATTTTGCCGGGCATGATGCTAGTAGGGGTCTTCTGTTGAATTCGTTTGATATGGACGTGATCCGGTCGTTGGACGAGCCGATTGACGACTTGCTGGGCTTGTCGGAGCTGGAGTTGCTGAGTTTGAAGGGCTGGGAAGAGCATTTTGCGAACAAGTATACCTGTGTTGGGGAGTTAGTGGAGCTGTAGTAGAGCTGTAGTGGAGATGGGAGTGTGTTTGGAAAGGAGATGTTTCGAAGGCTGTAATCGCAATGGAAATGTCGGGGAGTGTAATTACCATAGAGATCATGTCTATTGGTAAAACTGTATAGTGCAGTTGATATTTATTAAAAGCGTAGTTGAAAGAGATATGTTTATTAGTAGAGCTGTAGTTGGAAGTGATATGTTTATTAGTATGAATGGTCTGGAGTTGAATGTTGATTCCAACTTGAACTGCATCTGGAGTCAGTCAAATATCAAGACCAACATAAACTGTGAACTAGTTGAAGGTTGCAATTTTCACAGACTTCAGAGTCGGTTGAATGTCAAGGCTAACTTTACTTTTGTCTGAGCTCAGTTGAATGTTGAAATTACTCAACTACACTCTTGAGTCAGTTGATGAGACTAACTTAAATTCGAATCGAACTACACTCTAGAGCAAGTTAGTTGTCGATAATAGCTTCAACTGCACTCTAGAGTCGTTTCAAAGTCGTAAATACTTCTTACTACAATCTGGACTCGGTTGACGGATTCAAATTACAGTCTGAATCAGTAACTGTTGAATTTCCCTCTAGACCAGCGACGACTTCCACGCAGTCACTTGTTCTCTCTATTCACTTACCTCTTAACCACATACATATGTAGTGTGATTTCCAAAGGCAGCATCCATCAGTTATCCAAGGCAGACGCTGGTTGGTCTCGTTTGGGTGTTGACTTAGACATTTGTCTGGTTTCTTTGACTACATTCTCTTGTCTTTCACTATCTAAACGATGTAAATTCTCTTTGGCCTCTTCAACTATCTAAACGATTCAAACCATTCAGATCCTTATTTGACCTCTTCAACTAGTCAAATCTATTGGATTCTCTGGTTTCTTTTACTATCTAAACGATTCAAACATTTCTCTGTTTCTTTCAACTATCCAAACGATTTGAGCCTTTATTTGGTTTCTTTTACTATCTAAACGATTCAAACCTTATATGGCCGATTCAAGCCTTATATGGCGGGAGCAAACCTTATTTGGCCGATTCAAACCTTGTTTGGCCTCTTTCAAAGTCTTAAACTAATCAGACTGTTCTTTGCATCTAACTATCTACCGTTCTTTGACCTCTTCAACTAAACACTTGAACATTTCTCTTCTCTTCAACTATCTAAACATTTGAATAGTTCTCTTCTCTCCACTTTCTCCTCTCACTTTCTACTTCAAGCTCTCACTGTCTATTTCAAGCTCTCCAAATCAACCGGCTCCGTCAAAGTAAGAATGTGATCGTACAACGGAGTGGTTAAGAACTCGCTCAACTCCACCTCTCCGCTGATCTCCTTCTTCAACATGTCCCCCACCAAGGCGAACTTGTTCTGCGGCTTCGCCTCGCTCAACTGGGCCACCTCCTCGTCGATGTACCTGCCGATCAACTCGCTGGTCACCTGCTCGCCCGTGTCCTGCAACACCACGCCGTGCTTGTTCCAGGCCCACAACTGCAACCGCGACACCTCCGCAGTCAGAGCGTCCTCCATCAAGTTGTTGATCGGAACACACCCGAACCCTTGCGCCCACAGCTCCATGTAGTTCAAACCGATGTAGAGGTTGACCCTGATGCCCTCCGAGGTGATGACGCCGTTTTCGATGCGGGTGTCGGTCAACTGGGCCTCCGAAACGTCGGTCTCAGCCAAGGGCTTGTGTAACTGGTTCGGCGTCGGCATGTGCTTGTTGAACACGGCGTTGGCAATGGGCAGCAACAGCGGATGCGCCACCCAGGTGCCGTCGTGGCCCGCCAACAGCTCCCGCAACTTGTCCAGCTCCACATTGGCCATGGCAGCGTCGTTCTTCAAAGGGTCGTTTTTGATCGGGATCTGCAGAGCCATGCCGCCCATCGCGTGCACACCTCTCCGGTGGCACGTCTTGATGAGCCGGGCCACGTACGCACTCATGAAGGGCACCTTCATCGTGACGAGGCCCCTGTCGGGCAAGACATGCTGCCGGTGGTTCCGCAACCGCTTGATCGTGTTGAAGATGTAGTCCCACCGGCCGCAGTTCAACCCGGCGGAGTGGTCCCGCAACTGGTACAAGATCTCCTCCATCTGGAACAGCAGCGGCAACGTCTCGATCAACACCGTGGCGCTCACGGAGCCGCGAGGCACGCCGAGGCAGTCCTGGGCGACACAGAAGATGTCGTTCCAGAGCTTGGCCTCCAAGTGGTGCTCCATCTTGGGCAAGTAGAAGTACGGGCCCAACCCCGCGGCGAGCAAGTGGCGGGCGTTGTGGAAGAAGAAGAGCCCAAAGTCGAACATCGACGCACTCACGGGCTCGCCGTCGACCAACACATGTTTCTCCTCCATGTGCCAGCCTCTGGGTCTCACCATGATGGTAGGCACGTGCCTGCCCTCGCGCTGCACCTTGTACTGCTTCCCCGTCTGCAGCAACGTGAAGTCGATCTGCCCGCGGACGGCGTCGTACAAGTTCACCTGCCCGTGCACCATGTTGTCCCAGGTGGGCGAGCACGAGTCTTCAAAGTCCGACATGTACGTCAAGACGTTTGTGTTCAAGGCATTGACGATCATCTTGCGGTCTGGCGGGCCGGTGATCTCGCTGCGACGGTCCACCATGCCCGGCGCCGGCGGCTTGCACCGCCAGGTGGGGTCCTCCCTGATGTAGGCCGTCTCCTCCAAGAAGCGCAACTGGTGGCCCTGGTCGATCTGCAGTTGCAACTGCTGTCTGTTGGCCAACAACTGCTTCCTGGTGCCGTTGAACGTGCGGTGCAACAAGGCGACAAACCTGACGGCGTCTTTGGTCAAGATGTCGGCCAGCGTGACGGAGGACTCGAAGCGAGGGCGGCTGTCGATGGCGCCACGGATGGTGACGCCGTCCAACGAGCCGTAAGATAAGGACATAATGGGATGTAACGGGATTCGCAAGAAATATGTGATTACTAGAGTGGAACACTAGCGCTATAAACACGAAAATAAACACGAATTAAACACTGATCGAAAACTACACACAATTGATAATCGACCATCCCCTCCTATTTATACATCCTCGTCATCGATCTCACTCATCTGCATGAAGATGAACAAAAGAAAAAGAAAAAAAAAATCTTATCTTAGCTAAGCGTGCTTATCAGGAAATCGTTATTCGGCGGCGGGACGGAGGGCGGGGCACAAAGGCTACTTTTCCCAATTGGTTAGTCCGAGAGCGATGAGCCGGAGATGGGGAGAACGGGGAGGAAATGACTCGGGGGAGTGGTGAATGGGTGAGAGGGTGGTGTGACAATGTTGCACTGTGTTATTTTGGTCTAGTTTGATTTGCACTGTGTTATTGATCTAGTTTCATTTCCACTGCTTCCACTGCTAGTCAAATTGCTAGTGGACTTGGTGAAATTTGTCCCAATAATTTTCCGAGCCAAAATTCCAACCCAAAAATCCAAAGACTGTCCTACTACTGATTTGTCCTAAATTCTCTGAATTATTTGTCCCACTGACAAAGTTTTCTCGTCCTATACCATCATCCCTTCCAGTCAATCCCTCCTCTCCCATCTCGGAAAAATACCCATTCCTGCCCTTTCTGCACTATTGCCTCGAACCTCCTCGGACTCTCCCGAAACCCAGCGGCACGCCCCAGTCTGCACCACGCCCGTGCACGACTCTCTCCGAGGCCACTGACCTATTTTTCTCTATTCTCAACGTGACCGCTCCGAGGCCATTGTGCTCCCCTACCACACCGAGCTCGGAATCCACACACATCAATGGGGAGCTGTTTCTCTTCCACCAAGAGCAACGAGACCTTGGCTGAAAAAGGCAAGGTCCCACCTCTGCAGTACCAAAGAACACGGCCTGCTAACAGATCCAAACGACTGGGCCAAGCCAAGTCGCTGGGCCAAGGCAGGCCATTGGGTGAAGCTACAGAAGCGAAAGACCCCAAAATCGCAGCGGGCGAAGCCGCACAGAGAAGACTTGAAGAGAAAAAACTGAAAGACGGGAAATTGGGCCAGAAGTTAGCCAAGGAGAAGAACAAGTCCACCCAGCTGGTGATGAACGACACGCTGAGGAAGGAGTTGGACAAGAGACAGAATCTGGCAAACGAGTTGGTTTATGATTGATGTAGGATGTATAGGTTAGACTATAAGAGAATAATATTTATTAATGAGTAAGATATCAATTGACTGGAGATGATAATATTTCTTAAGGACCAAGATGAAATATCACTCAGTGTCTAAAAATACTAAAGATGATAATATTTACTAATGACTAAAGAAGATATTTTATTAACGACTAAAGATGATGACATCAGTTAATCACTGAAGAAAATGGCAATACTCGTCAATTACTGAATATCATAATGCTCGTTAATTATTGGATATCATAATGCTCGTTAATGACGATGATAATATCCTCTGCCAGGTCACGCAATTTACCAATCAAAATCAAGACACTGCGACTCCAGATCCACACCTATCAACCTCATTAGCCTCCTCTTTGAGTTTTCCATATTCAAAGTGTTGCTTATATAGAGTTCCGATTGAGATTGGGCAATTTTCTCGGTAATATCGTTGATCGCTGCAGGTATTTGCTCGCTCAGCACTTTCAAATGGTTCCTATAAATGGTATCGTAGTTGTCCCCACCTCCCGTTCCATTCACAAACATCAAAATCACATCACACATCTTTTCCTGGTCCAAATACCCAGATGCTAAATTATAAAGAATATCCAACAATTGGAAAATCCTAATCTTCACTACATTGATCAAGTTGATCTCATTTACTTCCCTCTCGCTCATCTCATTCAAATCACCCATTGTGTCCTTGACCTCGATATTGCGAACCATCTTCAACAAGCAAAACACATCCATTTGTTGTAGTGACCCCTTCAGTAAAATGCTTCCGATTAGAATCTGCAAGTAATTCAAGGTCACACAAAGATGAGTGACGCTCGTTGCAGTTGTCATTGTGCCGTTAGAGAAGAGGTGAAGGTGCGACACAACTCCAATGGTCAAAATAAACAATGACGAGTCATTGATATCGATATTGGAGCTAGAACCGGTGGTGGCGACCACTGCAGTGAGTGTTGCCTCCTTGTCATACACATTATACATCTGTTCAACTACAAACGACTGGAGTATCTCGGCAAATTTCGCCGTGGCCTCGTCCCCTTGGATCATTGACGACAACAACATCGATTCGATCAATTGAAACTGCTCCTGCGTCTGGCTTCTCGTGTTCATCAACTTCAACTTGAAATCCTCTGCAAAACCGGCATCCGAATGGTAGGAAATCTTCAATTTCATACGTAACTTTGAGAATTCGATCGAGCTTTTCACCAAATCGAAACAGGAATAGTTGATGAACTTGACAATCTTGGACGCAAAGTGGCTAAACCAGTTGAAATTCACAACCATTCGATCTTGTTTCTCGTATTCACGATCAAGAGAGTCAATCATCTCCAACAACAAGTTTTCGGCGATCTTGGAATCGGTGATCGACTCTCGTGAAAGTTGTTTCAAGTAATACACATAGCTGATAACAACTTGAATTCGGGAGTTCTCGAATTTGGCTTTGGATTCCAAACTGGAGAAGGAATTGGAGAAAATGAAGCGACGGTTCTCGTTGTGGGACACCAACTTCTTCAAGAAATGATAAAGCCGATCGGAATTGAATTTTACAATATGCCTCGACAACAGCTTGAAAAAGATATCGTCATTGTTGAAGTCGAGATTTCCTAACTGGTGACCTTGATCTTGGCTCTTATTGTCCAAGATCACTTCCAACAACGTCAATTCAAAAACTTCTCTTTGTCTTGCCCCAGCAATGTTGTTCCAATGGTAGAAAACCACTGAATTCCAGTCTATGAGGCTCCTGGCGACAAGAAACTCGGATAATTCACACCATATCGAGACTAAGAGGTTCACAACACCATAATTATCGTTCTGCTGTGGTACAAAGATGGACAATTGCAGTGCTAGAAGCCGCGTCACCGAGTCGTAGAACTCAGATTTCACGTACATTAAAAGCGAACTGTGGTCGTGGCCAAGCGGCATCTCTTTGAGTCTCTTCAATGACCTCCTTACCAAGAATATTGTACTATACAAGATTTTACTAAGCTCACTAGTTGCATGGAATTTCAAATGCAACAACTCGTTGACTATCTTCAACAAATCGACCAAATCAACGGCTTCGTCATCGAAGAATCCTGAGATCTTGTTGATCATCCGCGACAAATATTCGCTGCTTTCCCTCACCGTCTGCAAGTTCAATCTTACAGTCAACACCATGTTGAATTTCTCAATCATATTATAGACAACTTGTCTGATATTGCCCATAGGCGGAGGCTTGATATTGCATTTGGAATGCACCTGCATCAAGAGGACAAACGTGTTGAATTTGATTTCAAGCGTCTGATTGGAGTCTTCGTGGTTGTGGTCTCCATACAAGATACTCAACTGTTTGAGGAAACTTGTACGGAAGAGATTCGAGTACACTAGAAGGACGTTGGATCTGTTCACCAAGACTGACAATGACATGCCATCGTTGTCCAAGGCAGAGATGGGTATGATTTTCTCCACAAGACTAGCACGTGAATCCGTTTCGTGTCTTTGGTGCAAGTAAATACTCAACAACTTGAAATACGACTGCAACACTGTGTCATTTTCGTCGTATATGTCAAGATTCGATAGCGCCGATGACACTCCAGTGGTCAAAGACAAGTCGTTTCTGTTCTCACCAATGAAGTTTTTGAATTTGGCATGGCTCAAGAGATCATATACTGACGTTACAACCGATTCATCTAGATTCCATTGGTGGTTTTGTAGAGCGAAGATCAATTTCAAGAGCCGTTTGATAGAACTGAGTTGATCGAGACCGGTCAATTTACGTGTTGACTTCAACAAGAGTATCACTGGTTTCCAAATCGGTTGTTGGGGTTGTTTTTTGTCCGTGAACCCTGCCATTATCTCAAGCATATCGACCAATTTACCCCTGTTGACATGAAGTTGTAAACATTTCTGAATCACAACACAACTTTCAGACCACAAAGAAACAGTGGGCAAGAACTGATTGATGTTACAAATGACTTTGAAGCTGTTGAAAAGTTGCTTTTCGCTTTGCATCGATCTCACTATCAGCCTTGCATTCTCGCATACACATACGTATAATAAATAGACTTGTACTAAAGAAGAACAGATGTAGGAAATTCTTCCGTTGATCTCTTCATTCTTCGACATCTTACCAAGACAATTATTCAATACAAGCAAAGCCCACCCAATGTAAACCGACAATTTTTTATTGGGTATTGGTCTTTTGACCGAAATGCAATCTTTGAATAGAAAATCGGTCAATGTGTTTTTGAAGCTTTGAAATGATTCGATCAAATCAGAAATGGATTTCATTGGAACGTCTTTAGAGTCTGTCCACTCAAGCATTTTACAAAAGACACCTTCAATGTCTTCAGAATTGTCGTTACCAGACTTGATTGAGTTATAAATATCAGCGATATTGGTCTCGATGGTTTTGCGTGTTTTCATCACAGACTGGCCTGGAATGATTTTGTGTTCAATGCCGTTGAATTTCCATGAGAGAGAATCAGCTTGTTCAGATTTGTGTTCACCTATGAACAAAGTCCATAATGAGGGTGATGATGATTGGTATTTATACAATTCAGCAAGATCTTCACACATTTCGATGATGCTTTTCTCCGTATCGATAATTTCTACCACATCGTCGTTGTCCCCCTCTTCCTCCACTTCCAGTCTTTCAACTTGACTTGGGATCCGGAAGATACCCAGTGGTTCTAAGGGAGTCAAGTTATTTTTTGAGAGATTTTTCTGCTTGACAACTTTATACTTATGGCTAACGGTCTCTAGTTGCGGAGTAAACGACTGTGGAGCTCTTGATATGGCATGGATCGAAAGATTTGGAGAAATACCGTAAAACATTTGCTGTGAAGTTGGTTTCTTTTTCTTTTGCAGCGGTTCAGGAGATTGTTCAGTGGGTTTCTGCTCATGATTGGCCCTATAAGATGGTGTCAGTGCCGATTTGAAAGCTGACGAATGATACTTTCCGCCATATTTTTTCGGTCCGGGTGTCTTCAGATCAGTTTCGTTGTCAGAGACTTGATCTAATGGATTGAAAGGTAGTCTCTGCTGGTGAGAATTATAGTGTGGCTGTTGTTGATACTGTCTCTGCTGGTGAGAATTATTGTGTGGCTGTTGTTGATACTGTCTCTGCTGACCAGGACCGGTTCTCCTGTAAATACGGTTAGAGTTCGTACTCCAATCACTAGTTCCCAAGTTTCTGGTTAGAGATGATTGGGATTTGGTTGTTCTAGGAGCTGACTTTACAGATTTAGGTTTACTCGATGACTTGGATCCCCTCCCAGAGGCTCTGTTCAACATGTGATCGATGCCACTCAGTGTGTCTTCTTCAGCCATTCCGAAGAGCGAAACGGAGGCACCGAATTCGTAGTCATGCAAGTCGGAATCGGATTCTGAGGAGACGTCGATCGGCGACTCGAGTGAATCGGCACTGGCATTGGCACTGATATCGAAGACGTCGTTGGCCCCACTCACCTCATTCTCTCTATCGCTATACGCTACGCCAACTGTATCGATATGATATGGGTCGTAAGGGTCCATGGGCAGCTCTTCCGCATCATCATTGATGAAATCGCGAAAATCTTCTTGTCTTCTCACCTTATTCAATCTCCTCTTGGCAATGCCAGACATTTCCAGCCCATAGGATCTGGCACTCTTCCTCTTCAAATACCCCACATTGGACTCCAGATTCAATTTCAGATACGAGAACGGCAAGACACCTTTCAATCTCTTCCTCTCATTGATGAGAAAGTCGGCCGCATCGGAGTCGGCATCGGAGCCAGGCTCGGAGCTGCCGTCGTCGGCATCGGCATCGTCCGACGACACATTTCTCACCAATTGCGACGACGAAAACGGGTCTGAGGCAACTGGCACTTCCATGCGTCTCTGGTACTTTCTCGTGTGGTCTTCCAAGTGCTGCAGGAACGAGCGAAACTTGAATTTGGCCTTGGAGAGGTGTGGGTATCTTTTGCGCTTGTCCTCGTACAAGTAGTCCAACTTCTGGAAGATCTCCTCGTCGGTCTTGCCGCTTTCTGCAAACGAGTCCAACTCGGTCTTGGTCAGGAGCCCTAGATAGGCACACAAGTCGACGGTGTAGATGTGGTTTTGGGAGAACTTGCGGTGTCTCAAGGCCCGGAACGGCACAGGCTCTGGCTCTGGTACTTGTTCTGGCACTTGAAGTTCCTGGAAAGTGGTTGTTTCTTGATCTGGCCCTTGATCTGGCCCTTGATATGCCTTCTGGCTGAGTTCTTGATGCGGATGTGGCTCTCTTGATGCCGAATTGGACCTCGAAGCTGCCGGTGATGCGGGTCCTGATCTCAGCTCTGAGCCTGAAGCGCTGTTTTTCGTGCTGTTTTCATTAGCGTCGTTATTTGTTAATGTAATTGAGTCGTGCGGGTCTCGAATAGGTGAAGATGGGATCGGAGGGGTGTGTTGCCTTCTGTATCTTATTGGAGAGCTGGACGGTGGGGAAGTGGCAGCTGGTTGGGACCTCTGCGATAAGGAATCCGAGGACGGGAACTCGAAGACGCTTGCCAACAGCTTCTGGGCCATGGTCTTGGCCAGGGATCTGGCTGGAAGTGATGTGTTTGGTTGTTCTGTGTTTAGTGATTCTTGATTCGATGAATCTTGATTCGATAGTTCTGGGTCCAGTGATTCTTGGTTTGAAGTCGTCTGATTCAATGCCTCCTGATCCAGGTCTGGCAATGGCCGTAATTTCTTCGAAGACCCCAGTCGATGTGATGGCGCCACGGTCTTCTTTCTCGATAAACTTTTACCTGTCTCGTGGTCCTGTCTCTGCTCCAGTTCCTTACTTGACCCAGACTCATCTTGTATAGTGTCATAGAAGCTCTTCCCCAGTCCAGAGGACTCGTATTTCTTGAAGTCCTCGACGTAAATCTGGAACGTGGGTTTCATGAACTTGTGCCTTTTCACCCCTTTGCGGTCGTAGTAGTCCTTCTTGCTGAGATATATTCTGTTGAGATAGTCCATGATCTGGTCGTCGGTGCTTTCTTTGGAGAGCCGCTCGATCTCGTGCTCGGTCTCGAGATTCAAGAATTTACAAAGGTCCACAGTGTACACGTGTCGTTGGGCAAACGTCTTGGTCCGTAGTTTTCTGAAAGAGTATGTGTTTGGAGGGTGTGAAGGGTGTCGCACGGGTTTTTTGATTGCGAGCGGGCCCAATTCGGCGTCGGAGTCTGGGATTTCGAGGGGAAACTCAAGGTCTTGTGTTTGGTCTTGCTCTGGCTCTGGCACACGATTTTGTCGCTGGTTTTGCTCGATATTATGTGTTGTCTTTGGTGTTATCTTATGTGATTGTGTCTGTACCGACTGCAACCTTGTGCGAGACCCCGTATAGACCCGTGGCTGCACTTGTTCTGCTCCTTTTTTGGGCACTCTGTTACGTTTCATGGTGTGCAGCGGTCTCCATTGATCGGTTTCAGGTTATTTTAATTGTACAAAAGCTCTAGCACTGGCTTTGTCTTCATCCGTCTTCTCTGTCTTCTGTGCCTTCTTCAAAATCACGCGCCAGGGTTTTGTAAACAAAATGAGCGGAAAAAAACTGAGATGAGATAGGAAGGGAGGGAAAATGAAAGGGAGGGAAAATGAAAGGGAGGGAAAATGAAAGGGAGGGAAAATGAAATGTGAGGAGGGAAGGGGGATGCTAGAAGAAGGGAAGAGACGATGCTTAAAGAAGGAAGAAGTGGATGGTGGAGTTGGATATGGAAAGGAAATGAATGGATTGAGCTGATTTCGGTCAGTGCTTGAATGGATTCCAATCTAGTACTACAAGACTGATACAAGACTTATTTCGTTATCTGCTGATGATTTGAGCATCGCTCAGCGCACGCGAATTAACGATTATATAAGTTTTATATTCCTGATAAGGAATTGTGGGGGATCAGTGTGGATGGAAGAGAGATGATAGAATTGTGAGATAGTAAATAATAAGAATAGGGAGATATAGGATAAAAAGATAGAGCGATAAGGATAACAAGATTAAAAAGATAAATGAGGATATAAAATGATTTGGATAAGTAGAAAGAATAATAAGAATAATGGTTTCAATAAGGGTTAGAATAACAAGACTAATGAGATTAATGAGGATTTAAAAGAATAATCTCGATAAGATGTAAAGCAATGATCTCAATAGATGTAGAATAATAATCCGAATAATAATCCCAATAGTTATAGAATTCACGAGAATACGAGTTAATAACCACGAGTCCCCCCCCCCTCCCCATTTCACCTCTTCGATGCTTCCTCATCCCTTATTCCAACTTCGTTACACCACAAGGTCTGCGATGTTCTAGCACGAAAATCAACACAATCAACGTATTGAACACGTTGAACACTTTCAACAAATCCCGAAAATTCGTCACATTCAACCACCTCTTATCACATCCTCCCAACCTTGCCTCACTTCCCTCCCCATTGCTTCCCCCTTTCAATTCACCAAAAATTGCAAGCAAAACTCGGGCGCAAAAATCAAAATCAAAAAAAAAAAAATCAAAAATCAAAAATTAGACGGCGTCTTTTTGTTTTTGTTACAAAACCACCAAGGGATCAGGATAGATAGCGACTTGAATACGCTCGATACACTGTTCTGTGCTTATAATTGTCGCGAACACAATGGCCACACTTCCGAAGAGGCAATCTGTGAGTAAAGAAGAAAAACCACTAGACAACACCCATGGTAGCGCCCTTACTAACTCAGATGCAGCTAAGTACAATTGAATCCAGCGTGACAAGACTTCTCGTGGCCACTAAGAAGTTGCTCGAAAGCCTCACGCAATGGGCCAAGCACGCCGTCACCGAGGGCGATGTCTCAGACTCGTATGTGAATCTCGGAAACGAATTCAAAGTGGCCTGCCGGGCCTTCTCCAACGCCGGCGTCGACGTCTCGGACCTCGGCGACGTGCCTCACACCTTAAGACTCGTCCTAGAGGAGGCCTTGTGCGAGGAGCCCTCCCAGGAGAGTCTAGACAAGTTCTTGCCCATGATCAGAGAGGTCATTGTCGGGTTGTTGCAGAACTTGAAGAAGAAACAGGCCACTGCCAAGGAATTGCAACGACAGCAGATGCTCCTGCTGCCGCTGCTGAACGTCAGATCGGTCTCTGGACCTGCGGCAGCGCCTTCGTCCGTCGTGGTGACCACCCCGCAGGGCACCTCCGCCTCCTCGCATGTCTCAGTGGGCTCACTGACACCTTCCTCTGTAGCATCGGCCGCCTCTCTGCCACAATTGAGACAACTCTCCGCCGACAGGACCGTCAGCTCGCCCGTAGTGACCGTGACAGCGGCTCCACCGGCTGCCTCTCCAAACAAACCACCGCCGGCACCAACAAAGGACGCCCTCTCGCAGTTGCAGAACGGCGACTCCTTGAGAAGACGAGCCTCCAAGCGGTTTTCCGCCTACCAGTACCTGAAACTCACCAACTTCACCCCGGAAAGAGACGCAGAGTTGCCTGGCAAGATCGAGAACTACTCGGAAACCAGGGCCACCTCGCGAAGTCCGTTGGTGAACTCACTTGGAGCGAAAAACTTCGACGTGGACGACGCCCGGAGCATCTCGGGCACCAGCCACGACAATACTGTAGAAACCGTAGACTCCTTGCACGTGTATTTGAAGATCGGCCCCCGCGTCAAGAAGGTGACCTTCTCGGGCTCCTTGACCACGGCCTCCTTGCGCTTGCTCTTTGTAGAAAAATTTGCATATTCTCCGGGATCCGAGAGCTTTCCTCAATTGTACATACAGGATCCGAATTCCAATGTGTCCTACGAGTTGGAGAATCTCGGCGACATCCAGGACCAGTCGGTGATCTCGCTTCAGGAGCCGGACCCTAACTCTGTAGCATTGAAGAACTTGGAGTCCAAATTGGGCTCGGTCACTTCGCAGTTGGCTGCCATGCAAGAAGCATTCACGGAGTTCGTCAAGGAGCCGCCTAAAGTGCTGCCTCTAGAGTCGTCGCCTCCACCGCTGGTCCTGATGACGCCAACCACCTCTACCTCCACCAACTCCAGCTTGCAGAGCTCCTATCTCAAGGAACTCAACGATATCAAGAGAGATTTGGCCGTGGTAAGACAGGTCAGCTCGAAGAACAGGTCCGCTTTCAAGACCTCCATCGAAGATATCTTGGCCAAGGTGGCTGTCTTCAAAGAAACCAGCTACGACGCCTCGGACTCCTCGAACAGATCGTACATGGAGTCTTGTAGAGAGAAATTGTCCAAAGACTGTGAGGAGTTGCTCACCAAGACGGACGATTTGCAAGATATCATCGAGGCCATAAGGAAAGACGTGGCCCAGAGGAGGGCCAGACCTAATAAGAAGCAGCTTTTGTTTGTTTCCAAGGAATTGGAGCAGTCCAAGCTGCAATTGGAGAAGGTGAGCGAATACGTGACAGTGGAAAAACATAACTGGAAGAAGATCTGGGAGAAAGAGTTGAACACGGTGTGTGAGGAGCAGCAGTTTTTTAACTTGCAAGAAGAATTGATCATGGATTTGCAAGATGACTTGGATAGAGCGTTCGAGACCTTCCAATTGGTGGAAGAATGCAGCGAGCAGTTCAGCAGAAACCCTAATCTGAAAGTACTACCGCATTTACTGGCGCCTGGGCCTGGAGAGAGCATCACCAACATCAGGGACGCTCTCTTGTCTGAAGTTGTGGCATTGAGTCCTAACCATGAGGGCAGAGTCGCTGCCATCGAGAAGGCCGAGAGATTGAGAGAGATGCAGAAGGAGATTTCGATGGCTGATCAATTCCAAGACGAATTGGGTGGGTTTGTGGAAGGTAAGAAACTCAAGAAAAGTGGAGGAATCGAGGAAACTGAAAGAATGAGGGAGTTACAGAATAGAGAAAACCTTGGTTTCTTGGATTGAGAGCTTTATAGTGGTATATATATTCTTGATTAAAATTTACTTTCCGCTAAAGTGTCAAATATGATGGTTGCAAATTCGTGATGCAACACCTCTTTCCAGCAAAGATTTGCTTCGTGGTAATCAGTACCGATCTTCAATTTCATCCAGGTGATGTCAAAGATCCTATTACAAAACGATACAAATTGCAGTTCGTTGAATTGTTCTTTGATCTCTTTCCCCTTGTGATATTTGGAGAAGAGTCGCATCGTGTTTTTCAAGACATGAAAACAGTTGATCAGATTGGTTTCCATGCGATCTACGGAATTGGATTCGATTATGTAGTTGTTGATTCGGGTCTTAAATAGCCAAACCAACTTATCGTACAACTCAGAGTACCGCTTGCCGTGGAAAATAATATCTCCATAC
Organism: Nakazawaea ambrosiae; assembly: GCA_024271865.1. Taxonomy (NCBI): domain Eukaryota; kingdom Fungi; phylum Ascomycota; class Pichiomycetes; order Alaninales; family Pachysolenaceae; genus Nakazawaea; species Nakazawaea ambrosiae. The sequence goes on from JANBXG010000001.1 coordinate 508,325, forward strand.
GAGGAATCTGTCTTGATTACGTTCAAGTGCTTCAAATCCAATGTCAATCCACAAAAAACCACCTCATCAGAACCTTTTTTACCTGGTTTGAGCTTGAACGATGTCTTGTCGTTGTTGATTTGTACATTGAACTCGCCAAATCCCTTGCGGGTCTGCTCAAACACCCTTCTGACCTTGTCAGAATCCGTGGATATCACCAAGAAATCGTCAGCTATTCTCAACAAAAGACTCTCGGGATCTTGGAGAATGTAACCGAGATGGATCTCGACCAAGTCGTCATAGACAACATCGCAAAAGGTCGATGAAAGGGGAAACCCTTGGAAGATTCCATTCTGGCGTCCGTATCTTCTCTTTTTCACCATCACAACGGTATTATCCAACTGCTGGTCTATGATCTTCAACAGATCTTCAGCTGTGAGAATAACGCTTCTGGATTGATCCAAGATATACTTATTCTTGAAAACTCCAAACCCACCAGTACTAACGACATCCAACTTTTCTAGATCATCAAAAGTGGTCAAGATCCCAGTAGGATTGAATTTACCCAATTTGGTGCCTGTAGAGACGTAACGATATATATACGTGTTCTCCTTTGCAACAAGTTTCCTTGAGCATTGTTTGACTTTCTCCTTCGGGATGGTGTCGTAACAAGACTTTGCATCGAACTTTATATAATACAACTCTCCAATCTTGCCGTGCTTTTGCAAAAGCTGGCTCCTGAAGCAGGAAACCTGTTTCGGGATATCACCAATTGAAAAGCAGAATTGACTACTATATGGTTTCTGTTTCCGAGCTTCTAATAAGATTTTGCGAACAGGTTTGATTTCTTGATTCAAGAATTTCCAGTATTGATACGATTCCTCCTTCGTACCAGTGAACGGGGCATTAATGACTCTGAACTCCTTGTGTTTTGGAATAAGCTTCATCTTACCTTGGATTTTCTCCGATTCGACAAATGAAAACTCCGGTAATGACTCCGACAGACGGTCCAAGCATTTGCTAAAATACTTATCCATGAACGGCTTGGTGAGTTTTTTCCATAAGTGATGTCTGTAAAAGAGGGAAGTGTCCAGCACTTCTGTGACATGGAAGAAACAAGCCACAAGTTTGGAGACAAAAGAACTCAAGATCCAGTACAAGAAACTCTCCAACATGTTCTTGCGTTTTACGAAGTCCTGCTTACTTAAATTGGAGCCCCTGGTCGTTGAGCTCAGAGCCCATTCGACGTCTTTTAGTTTGATATCGTCCAATAATGTGTGCCTGGGAAGTTTATTCAGACGACTGGATTTGACAAAGGTGGCTATCTTAGACATCACCACATGTTTATTGTGTCTCGAACCAAACATTCCAATAGGGAATATCTTGTCTACCACACAGACCACGAATTCGATCACCTTTCGCACTGGTGTGCCCACTTCATTGATATCTTTGTTTTTAAAATCCGTTGCAGGGCAAATACTATCGACAATGTATGGATACTTACAAGAATGGTGATTTTTGATCAATTTCGTCAGCAAGGCTGCAAACTTCCTGAACTTTTTCGGAATTGGACCCTTGCAACAGTGAGAAAAGGCGAGCGGGAACACTTGGCCCATTAGCAGGGCCCTACTGAGAGGGATCGGATTCAATTTACGGATTTGATGCTCCTCCTTGTACATCATTCTGTTTTTGACGACATACTTGTCTGAGTAACTCTCGGAGGAATTGTAATTCCTCAGGTAGGTTTCTCCAAACAATTGGATGTGGTTGACTACGCCGTTCTTCTCTATTTTAAGGAAGCAATTGTAATACAACAACAAGTGGACAAACTGCTCGTGGCCTATAGCAGAGCAGACGATTTTCCACGGTGCCGATTTCAAAAAAGACACATGAAAGCTATTGGATTTGTTGATCACCAGGCCATCCGCGGCGCCAAGCTCGTACCCTTTGGCGATTCTGTTGTCCACTTTGGTCTTGATCAACTGGCCAATCACGTAGTCTATCAATTGGTTGTGCTGGAGGTCTTTACTGGCCAGTGAGTGGCAGATCATCTCCACATTACGCGTGTCGTGCTCGGCTGGCTGTAATATCTTGGAAATAAGGGCATTGTTGATCAAATGGTGGAATTCCCTCGAGTCTGTCTGCACCAAATTCAATTCCGGGTACTTTTCCGTCAATTTGATCATTCTCGAACCAGCTCCAGCTCCTTCCCCTGACAGATCCTCACATATAATACCCTTGTCCAGTCTCGCATGAAGCGCATCTCAAAAAAAAAAACTAGTGAAAAAAAAAAAGATGAGGTGAAAAAAAAATGTAAAGAGGTTTTTAAGGATGGAGAAACTTGTGAGAGACTATAGCGGCAGGGTCTCAGAAGCAGTAGAGAGGACCAGAGATGGGCAGAAACAGTTCTTATCACAATATAGACTATGACACGTTCACTTTCGATGGTTGTCTAACGAAAATCATCAACAGATCTGCTCTTGAAGCCAACAAGGTCCCCATACTAGAGAATGCCTGGACGGTGAAGTTCGAGCCGAGCAAGTCCAAGAGTTTCTTGAAGTTTGTCAAGGAGGAGATCGGCGAGAAGGACGCTGTCACGTTCCAGTACTTGAAAAGAATACGAAAGAGTGAAAATCCGGGCAACAAGACGTTGTTGTGGGCGATAGTGTGCAGTGCCGACTTCATCGAGGAGGAAGCCGCACTAAGAGATCTCTTGGCGAAATATGACGTTGCAGTGGAGCAGGTGTCCATTGAACAGATACCCAGCAATTACCCCTATGACAAGAGCATATCGGACGAATGGTCGGAGAAGTATTGGCCGACGATCTGGAAAGGGAGCCCGATAATCCAGGATTTGAACCAGGTAAAGCTCTGTATAGAGAAGGAGAGGCAGTATTTGGTGGAGATATCAGAGGAATCGAAGAAATTGGCGTCGCAAGGAGTAAGTATAGAGCCTTGATGTGTCTATGGCATGCATTTATCATTAAGTCCATACATATTCATATATTGGGTCATATATCATGTCATTTTACAAACTATAGCCTATTATACAAAGAAAAAGTTACTAACTCTCTAGAAACTCCCCATCGTTGTCATGTTCAGAGACCCCCAAAACGACAGCACAGTGGTTGTGACCACGGATGAGCGGAACGGGGACCTGTCGACGCTCGACCACTGCATCATGGATGGGATCAAGAAAGTGGCCGAGTTGGAAGTGCAGCGGAGACAGGCCTCCGGTAACACCATCAAGAAGAACTATCTCTGCTTGAATTATCACGTCTACATCACGCACGAGCCGTGCTCGATGTGTGTGATGGCATTGATCCACTCGCGCATCGGCAAGTTGACCTACATCAAGAGCATGCCCGGCACTGGCGCAGTGGAGGAGACCAGTGGGTTGGGCCACGGGTTCGACAAGTTCAGTGGGTTGAACTGGAAGTTCGACTGTTGGAAATGGACAGGTGAGGAGCTCGGGGTGCCCGAGTTGGACCAGGGCACCGATGCAGATGCTCAACTGCGGGACATTGTGTTTGTTTGATTATATAGACTACACTACCCCTGCTTCTTTTCGATCTGTGCTAACAACTTGTCTTGGAATCTCTGCAACGAGTCCATGGACTCCACGATGGTGGCGCCGAGATCGAGCTTGCCGTACTTCAAGTCGCTCAAGTTGTCGACCAACTCGTCGATTTCGCGGAGTTTCCGCTCCGCCTGCGACTGCAGCTCGTGTCTGTGCTGCGAGATGTCGCTGTTCAACCTCTCCAACTCTAAGACCGTGGACTCGATGGTGTCGATGTCGGCTGCGTCCCTTAGAGAGCGGACGATTTGCGCGCCGCTGGCGTCGCCCGCCACGGCAGACAAGTCCCCCGGCACCACCTGGCCCAATGCCGTCTTCACCACGTATTTGGCTTCCTTGAGTCGCTTGTCGTTCTGGTTCTGCAAGAGTGTGTACAACTGGTCCACGACCTGTGGCTCGATGGAGCTGTCCAAGTCGGCGAGATACGCGGTGAATTTGTCCTTGGGAACGAGCTGCACGAGCGACGACCGCGACGTGAGGTACAGTTGCACGAGCTTGACGGGGTCTGGTTCTTCCATCGTGGTTTAGAGATGGTTTACCTGACTTAGATAAAAGAAGGGGTAAAATGTTTGAAAAACAATAAAATAAAAAAAAAAAATAAGAAAAAATAAAAAATAAAAAATAAAAAGTAAACTAAAAAATAAGAAAATACTTGAAAAAACAAAACATTACAGAAAATACTTTTGATTTTCACCAACAGTCGCGCGTCTGGGGAGCCCCAATTGAGCAGAGCTGGGCTCATTGGTTTACTAGAAGCGGGCAGGTTGAAGTGGACGGAGGGCTGGGGTGATGTGATGGGGTGATGTGATGGAGTGATGTGATGGGTTGTGCTTGGTTCAGCCCTTGTGCTCACTTGTTTTGCGTTCTGTCATGTATCTTTAGTACTTGACTTCAGTTCCTCCTTCCATACACATAATTGACTCTTTGACTCTATGACTCTATGACTCTACTAAATTTCTCCATTTCTCCATTTCTACTGCATTTCTGATTCAATTGACTCTATAACACTTCTACTACAATTCATTGCATTTCTACGACGATTCTAAACATGTACACTATATTTCACTATATTTGCACGATTTCACCATAATTTCACTATTGTTCTACTACATTTCTACTGTGAATCTACTTCATTTCTACTACATTTCTACTACATTTCTACTACATTTCTACTACATTTCTACTACATTTCTACTACATTTCTACTACATTTCTACTATTTCTACTACTTTTCTCTACAGTTTCACATTCCCACTATTATTCAATTCAATTGACTCCGCTATGATCCTATTATGATTCTACTATGATTCTACTTCGTTTCTACTAAATTTCCACCACTTCCCACTTCATTTCTACATTCCTACCGCACTAAATAAATTCACTGAATTTCTACATTTCTACATTTCTACTATACATAAACCTACTCTCCATCACAACTCATCCTTTCTTCTTCTTCCCCGTCTCTTAGGTACACTGAAGTCGTCCCCAACCCGCATCGTCTCCCTCTTCAACCTCCGGATGTTTCTCTCCTTCTCGATCTCCCTCTTCTCGATCTCCCACTTGGTCAACTCCTCCACCGTCGGGTACCACCCGTCGCCGAGATTCTTCAAGTCGTGCCTCAACCCTTGCTGGTCCACGTTGTAGTTCGTGCTCGTGATCGGCGACGTCTGGTAGCTGAGATTCAACTTGGAGATGTCGTAATGCTGCAACAACGACAACTGGTTGTTGTCGAGGAACTCCCGCTTCAATTTCAAAATGGTGTCGTGCAACGAGTGCGCAATAGCCGTCTTGAACTCGGGCAAGAGCCCCAAGTCCTGCACCACAGTGGTGGCAAACTGTTCCGGCGAGAGCTCGTTGTTGTTCAAGTCCCACTCGAACTTGTCCTCGTAGAAGTTAGTGTCCAAATTGACCGAGAGGTTGATGATCACATGGGTCTCTGCGGCCTGGACGCCGTTCTCGGTGTCCTCGTTGCCTATCACCGATGCCGGGACCGCCTGGAAGTCCTCGATCTGCTGCTTGATCTGGTTCAGGATGAGCTGCTGGTACGAGTTTGGCAACTCCAAGTCCTGGCACATGATGAGAGCGAAATGTTCCGGGGTGACGAGCTGCTCGTTCACGTTCCACATGAAGAAGTCGACGATCTTGCTGGACTGGTAGTCGCATGAAACTTTTATAGGGATCAACACCTCGGGCAAACTGGCGTTGTACACCAAGCGTTGCTCGTCGTAGTTCAAGTGCTTTGTCATTTGGGCGGGCTTGCCGTCGATCTTGGGACCATCTGCACTGCCGCTGGCATGCTGGCTGTGGTGGTTATAGGGGGACATCTGCTTCAACGTCTGCCTGGTGTACCTGTCCAGGATGAACTCGTCGTCGAGGTCGTCTTCCAAGAAGTCGTCTCTGTCCAACTCTGCATAATTCACTTGCTGAGCGGCCTGTCTTCTTGCGGACCGGCCTTGCTCGAGCGAGACGTACAAGGCGGTGTTCTCGTTTTTCACACGCGACACCAACGACGTAGTCGATGCTTGGGGGTAGATTGGTTTTTCCATGGATGAACAATTGACACTTCAACAATCAAAAACTTGACTGTTACACGTTCAAGAAGTGGAATTAAGGATAAAAATAAAATTAGTTTTTATTTTGGCTCAAAAAATGAAAAAATGAAAATCAAAAAAAAAAACTGAAAATCAAAATCGAAATCGAAATCGAAATCGAAATCAAAATCAAAAAATTGGAATCTGAAAATTGAAATCTGAAAATCGAAAAATCAAAAAATTGAACCCTAAGTTAAGCCAAATGTTGAGCCAATCAAGCCAAATAAGCCAAATAAGCCAAATAAGCCAAATCAATGCAGAATCCAAATCAAGGCCAAGCTCAGGCCATAATCAAATCCAAATGATCTCGCCCCTTTACTGCTCAGTTCCTGTCTGCTTTTCATCTCCTGTGTATAGATGCATACCTTACCCACTCAGTTAGCAATGTGAGTACTTTTGCACTATACTATAAGCAATAAGCAATAGGGACTGTAAGAAATAAGCACTATAAGAGTTAAGCACTATGAAAATTATAAAAATCATAAAAATTATAACAATTGTAACAATTATAAGCACTAGGGTTTTGAGCAGTATAAACACTAACATCATAATCACTAAACACTAAACACTACTAACACTAAACACTTGTTACAACCCTCCATTTACAACTCTCCCATCTCTTTCTTCCTTTCATCTTGTTTTTCACTTCTCTCAATAGATATTTTCCCTTTGCTGATATGACCACTCCCATTATCTACCCCCAATATCTACCCCCAATATCTACCCCCAATATCTACTCCCATCTCCCTGCTACCTCTGTCCAGCCCTAATATACGTGTCAGTAACCCCCAGGGTTACCCTACTCCATTCCTGCAAGCCCCCGTTTCCCATTCCTCTAACACACTTTTTTCACAATGAAAAAAAAAAATTTTCTTCCATTTTGTCCAATTTTTTCCAAATTATATATATTTTTTACAAATTCCCAATATGAAAAAAAATTGATATATAAACCATTGATATATCTCTTTTATATTCACACCAATTTTCAATAACAAAAATGAGTTTCACTGATTTCTCAAAGATCGAATCCCTCAAGTCATTGAACGAGTTCTTGGCTGACAAATCATACGTCGAAGGGTAAGTTTTCCTTGAACCTGACGGATCCAATCCAACGTTCCTTCTCCCATGTGCGAGTGCCACGCAGGCGAAAAAATTTTCATTTTCCCTCAGGTGTGCTAGCAACTTGTAGTTGGAACTGAATGGACGAGATGGACCTTGATCCTTGCAATGTACTGTTTTGGTTGTTTCTTGCCTGCGAATTCCCCATCCATTTCCATTCCAAACACTTGCTTTCTATTACATGATGAACAAATTCTTTGGTCCGTGTTTATGAGATGGCCTCAAGACCCATCGAATGAGTATCAATACCAAACCACTGATTAATAAAAAGATATACTGGAGAGAGAATAGCGAAGGAAGAAGAACCAAATAGGCAGGACCATGTCAAGACGATGACAAAACCATACTAACTATTCCTTTTTTTTCTAGTACCTCTGCCACCCAAGCCGACGTCACTGTCTACAAGGCCTTCCAAAAGGAATTCCCAGACTTTGCCAGATGGTTCAACCACATTGCCTCCTTCAACGATGAGTTCGCCACCTTGCCAGAAGGTAAGGTTCCATCCTCCGGTGCCGCTGCCGCTGAAGACGACGACGACGAGGACGTTGACTTGTTCGGTTCCGACGACGACGAAGTCGACGAAGCTGCTGAGAAATTGAAGCAAGAGAGATTGGCCCAATACGCTGCCAAGAAGGCTGCCAAGGGTCCAAAGCCAGCTGCCAAGTCCATTGTCACCTTGGATGTCAAGCCATGGGATGATGAGACCGACTTAGAAGAGTTGTTGGCCAACGTCAAGGCCATCGAGAAAGAGGGTTTGACCTGGGGTGCCCACCAATGGATCCCAGTCGGTTTCGGTATCAAGAAATTGCAAATTAACTTGGTTGTCGAAGATGAGAAGGTCTCTCTTGACGAGTTGCAACAACAAATTGAGGAAGACGAGGACCACGTCCAATCCACCGATGTTGCTGCTATGCAAAAATTGTAAGGTGGCTGCGTGCTCTTTGTTTCTGTCCCAACTTCAACCTTTCTTCAATCTGTCATGTGTTTCTAATCAGAGATATTTTGGTATACTTATTGGAATTCTCGTATAATAAATGCTTAAATATATTAAGAGATATTTATAGTACGTTGTCATTATACGTAATGGCTGTAAATAATTTGCTGCTGGCCTATGCCAAATACTCTGCCTGCTGTAATACTCTGCCTATATAATTCAAAAACTGTGACTATGCCTGAAAACTCTACCTATGCCGTAAATCTGCTTGATTATACTGTAAACACTCCGTTTATTACTTGATCGTTGTCGTAATAAATAACTGATGGTCTATGCCCGAGCTCATACTAGCTCATACTAGCTCGATCAAGCTCAATCTAGCTTATCGTACTACCTCTTCTCTAGTTTATAGTGGCTTATAGCACCAGCTCTGGCTTATCGGACTACCCCCTCTCCACACTACGCCGGTAAATACTCTGCCCCCGACCCCAACCACTCCTCCCCTCTCAAAATATCCTCCATCTTCGTGCCCGTCCGCCAGCTCTCGCCCAACAAAAGGCCCATCGTCCGCAAGGTGCCCGTCTGGGCATTGACGTTCAAGACATCGACAAACTTCTGGAGCGCCGCCTTCTGCTGCTCGGTGCGGCACTCGCTGCCGATGTTGAACACGGGCCACACCATCTGCACCACGATCGGCGTCTGCGGGTCCAACGACGAGTACACAAAGATAAACTCGTTGATCAAAGTGGTGATGCGCTCCTCGCACTCCGGGTACCCCATGAGGGTCTCCAACTTCACGAGCATCGAGATCGCCCAGCACTGGGCGCCGCCGAGCCGCACCTCGTACTCTTCCTCGGGCTTCAACTCCACGCTGTTGTCGTTCTGATCGCCGTAGCGATGGAGCCGGTAGGTGACGTAGTCGCGGTAGTTGAGGATGTCGTACTTGAGCTGCTTGTAGAAGTGGTCCGCCTCCGCTGGCGAGTGCTTGTGCTCCCGCAACGCCAGCCGGAAGAAGCACAACTTGTGGAGACACTCGAACAACTCGCCGGGGCAGCCGTTCAACGTCAGTAACGACACGTCGGCACGCTTGTCGCCGAACCACTTCGGGTTGCAGAACGGCGTGCGGCAGTCCGGCGACGACACCGCCGTCACGGTGTCGTACCAGGACAAGATGCAGATGAACGTCTGCGACTGGTCGATCTTCTCCAAGACCAGCTGGAAAATGTCCTCCGAGGCGATCGTCGCAAACAACTTCATGAACACCCTGCTCATCACCGAGCGGCCGGACTCCAAGATCGAGAACAAGATGTGCACGTAGATCAAAATCAAGATCACGAAGAACGACGACCGCTTCTGGTTGACGGTCTCCTTGCGCAAGTTGCCTACAATGCTGTCGATGATGCGCTCGTTCTTCATGTCGCTCGCGGCGCCGGACGGCGAGAGCGAGAAGCTGTCCAACGAGCCGTGGCCCTCCTTGGCGTCGCTCACGTACCTGATCAAGTAGATCATCGTGTTGTTGAGGTGGAGCATCCCGGTGCGGTAGAACTCGGCCCCGCCTTTGCGGCCGTACAAGTGCATGCACGAGAGCGACAAGAAGCAGCTGCGGGCGATCTCCGAGTCGCAGTACTTCAAGGCCAACTCGGGCCACGGGTTGTTGGGGTGCGAGTCGAGCAAGGGCATCAACCGGTTGAAGAAGTGTCGGAGCACCAGCGTTTCGTCGGAGTCGGACAACGCAGGCGGCTCTTTCAAGGGCACCGGCTCGGTGTCGTGGACCTGTGAGGCGTTCAAGTAGTGCGGTTTCCAGTCGGGGGTTGCTGGCGATGCCGCGTTGGGCACCTGCGATGGCGAGAGCGGCGCCGCAGAGCCGTTGCCGCTGTCCCCCATCCTCACCACCTTCTGCAAGTCGTTCTGCAACCCGCTCAAGAGATAGTCGAGCCCTTCGTGGATGAAGTCGAACGTGTCCTGCTCCAACATGTCGCTGCTCGAGGCGCTGGTCATGGTGTCCATGGAGAGCGATGGCGTCTCCTGCTTCATCGCCACGCTCAGCGGCGCCTCCATCAAGTACGGCTTCTCCATCTCCACTGGCTTCTCCACCGGCTGCTCCACCTCAGCTGCAACTTTGGGCTCCGCAGGTGTGGCCAGCACTTCTGCCTGAACCGTGGCCGTCTTGTTCTTCTGCAACCGCGGCCGCCCCCGGAACCCGTATTTCACCTGTCCTTTCTCAGACATCGTCATGAACGTCGAGTGTCTGCTGTCGTCGACATCAAAGGATAGCCGGAGCCCATACGAGCAACTCCTGCCGGCGTTTTTGCAATTGGAACATATCGGCTTGCCCTCGTCGCACTTCCGCCGCCGCTCTTTGCAGCTTAGGCATCCGTTTCTGCTTCTTTTGATCTTCGCCATCGCTGTATTCTGTCTTAGAAGGAACTCCTGGCGTTTGGTTCTGTACAGATCTGCTCTTATCAGTCATCTTTTTTCCTCTTGAAACAAAATTGAATCTGAAAAATAATCTGCGTGAGAGACAAGCCGTTACCGCGCAGCGAGTCAGCACAGTGATAAGAAGACTTAAGGTGAAATAGTTTGGCACCTTTCTGGATAAGATACTGATAAGCTAATTTCTGAGAGCAGAAGTGAACTCCAAGGGAATTCTTGGAACATATATGTTATGCAAAATATGTTCCAGACCCTTCTCAGCTCACTCTTTGTACTTGACAATAACCTTCACTCTAACCTTAACCTTCACCTCAACCTTAACCTTAGCCTTAACCTTCACCTTAACCTTAACCTTAACCTTTTACCTGGTTTGTTCGATGATCTGTGCTCAATGTAAAGGGAATATCATTTTTTTCTCTCCCTGCTGCCGAACTTCAAATAATCCACCAGCCTCTGCAACACTGGCATCCCCTTTGTATGAATTGTGGAGATCTGAAGCCTGTGCCAAGTAAATTCGACACCTATAGCTACCCAATTAGGAAATTCATCAAGCAACGATCTTGCAAAGGATCTCGAATATGAGCATTTTATCCCAGTTTCCGGGAACAAACCCCGTCCTGCATAACTTTGGGTCCAAGGGACATCCGCTTGACAGATTGGCCGTTCTGCTTCTCAGATGGACATGAATAGGGCTGATCAAAGCCCACGTTCTGCGTAATATTATACAGCCCCAGTTTTGCACAACCTCGGTTCTCTAAGTGCTGATTGTTCAATGGGAGCAGAAGTACAGATGTAGTCCCAGTTTCTGAACAAGTGATAGGGAGTGTTTGCTTGGATTCGATTTTCCATCAAAATGGATTTTAGGTTTGCGCTGTGGCGCTGATCTAAATGCTGCTTTCAAATCTGTTTTCAATGCTGCCTTAAGCGCTGTTTGAAACAGTGTCTCCCCCTCTTATGGGGACCCTGCCTTTCGTCTACTTCTGACCCTGGAAAATCAACGTATACATAGAGGTTCCCAAAATCTCAGTGAACCTTTCGATACACCTACAAGCGATCACTTCTTTAAATGATGGGGAGTGTATCTGAACTTTGCTCCCTCAGTTCCAGCGTAAGAACAAACGTCAAGGATAAGTTTCTCTCGGTAGTGCTGAATTCAACCGGAAACTCTGTCTCTAGCATAAGCACTTTAGTTTACCTGCCTGAACTACCATTTCTTTTATTTCCAGCTATTCAGTGTGCCCCACCGTTTTTTCTTGCTCGACAGGCTCGAAGTGTTCCAGAAAAAAATTCATGCAGGCACCATCTAAAAAAAAGTTCGATGATCTTGAAAAAAAAATTGGGGGTAATTTTTGGGAAAACTCCTGGCATTAGAAGCAACGAAGTGAGGCATTTCTCGCTGTCAAAGAGGAGGAATAAAGTGGAAACAGTAATTACAATGTCTTTACCAAATTCAAAGATAAAAGTAAGTTTGATACGTATCTCCTCGGCAGCCGTCCATTTGGGGATAATCTTACTTTAAAACATCAACGTCTCTAGAACCTCCGACTATGCGACGGAAACTCGCTATTTAGCAATCAGTTGTGGAGGAAAACCGCTGACTAGAGTGAGATGGGAGACTCATAGTGATTTGACATTTGCCTATTTTGGTTGTTTGTTGTTCTTTGAAGCCTCTTTTGTGTACCAATGTCCATTTGTGCACCATCTCATCTTTGTGATCTCTTGTATCTTTGTCAATCATTCCATCTTTGTGTTCCATTACTTGTTTTGTACCTTTGTTTACCATCTCATCTCAGTGATACGTTACTTGTTTTGTATCTTTGTGGCTCCATTTCCCTTTTCATACCTAAGTTCCTTTGTGATCTCTTGGTTTATTGGTTGATATTGTGCCTTTAATGCTGTTTCGTCTTTGTGGTCCCGTACCTTTGTGATCCCTTGTACCTTTGTGGTCTTTGGATTCTGAAACGATATAAAAAGGCCAGTGGAAGCTCATCATTTCTAATCATCTATTCGTTCTCTTTTCTTCAAGAAGAACCAGCCAGTGAAAGCATTGGCATTAAGAACAAGAACAAAAGCAACAACTTCATTCAACAAGTAGTGAAGACTATACTATCAAACCAACCCGAATCTTTCGCAAGAATGCCGGGCTTGTTCTCACCGGAAAATTTTCCGATGGGAAGCAAAAGGTCCCGTTTCTTCCAAAGATTCTTCTCGAATGATCCACGTTTGGTTAAAAATGCCAAATTGGATGATTCAATTGCAACTGATGAACCAACAACCGTGTTTGTGACTGCTAGGGAACCATCTGTGAGAACCTCTCCAAAATTGGTCGAAAACCACTCGAGACCAGAGAACGAAAACGATGAAGAGACCAAAACTTATCGTTCTTGGAGAGCTTATCAGTATTACAGAAAGTGTGTCCCAGCAAAGAGAGCAGCTCCGGATAGAGCACCCGTGGCACCATCTGTGCCACGGAAGCAAGCTCCTGTTGCACTGAGCCCAATTGCTCCACGGAAGGAAGCACCTGTTGCATTGAAGCCATTTGTGACACGCAATGAAGCACCAAGAGAAACACAAAACTCAGACACTCTTGGTGCTCCAAACCAAATGCATGTCAACGAGGAAGCCAAAAAAATTACTCCAAGAGAAATTCACGATCAATTTGAAACTGCTTTCGATGGTCTCGTATCAGTTCACATTGAGTATCCTGATAAACTCTTTGATGTCGCTCCTCTCAGAATGACAACAAGTCCTCAAGGTAAAGCTTATCCTTGGGAGGTCCCGGAAGAAGAAGAATGGGATATCACTCATGGTTATCCCCATCCGAAGCCAAAGGTCTACAAACCTAAAAGAACAACTGTGAAGTTTAAACCTGCAGCTGTTCATATTGGTTATGACCCTGAAAGCAAAATCGTTTTATCAACGAACGACTTCGAACCTTCAAGTGCTAGACCTGGACCAAAAAAGTCTATCCTAAAAGCTACCGGGTACATATATGATGCGCTCGTAGAAGCAAATAATGATTGGCTGGAGAGGTACAGAAAGAATTTTGAGATTGATGAAGAGATTGAGGCTGGGTTACATCCAGGAACGTATTTCAAGAGAAAGTACAGGTTGGGTGATTTGCATGCTTATGAGAAAAAAGAAAAGTATCTTGAGGAGCTTCTGGTATTGAAAAGAAGATACCCAAAACTTTGGTTGAAGCAAAATACTGAGAAATGGAGAGACTACAATGAATATCTCACGAACAAGCCTCAAAAGAAGAGAGGTCAGTTCGACTTCATTCAGTTGAGCAGACTCAGACATTATGATTTGTGGGTTGATCCTGAGGCACCACCTGTTACAAAGGTTATCATTCCTATGGGTGAAGAGACGTCTCGGATCACAAATCCAAGAAAAGATCACCGCGCTTACAACATCAAGTCTGAATTACTGTATCGGGATTCTTTTTTGCTTAGACCATCTGAGAAAAGGGAACTTGAAAAGAAATTGAACTTGTTCCACATGATTGCAGGAGAAGATGTATCATTCAAAAACAGCTGCGGATTGCTTGTCAGAACTGAAGATAACAAGGAAGTTACCCCAGACAATCCTTATCGTGAATACATTCCGCAGAGAAAGATCACTTCGACCGCCAAAATTGCTGTGACCGTGAAGATGCTTTTGAAAGATGAACAATTTTTTATCGGCAGTAGAAGATTGGGTCCATCTCCAAATGCACTTACCGGTTCAACAATGGTACCATCGCCAGTTGAACCAGCCACTCCAGGTTTAATCAAGGAGCCACCAGCTTTCATTAAGCAAAGCTGGGCTCCAAGAGCTTAAACCCTGTGAGTGGTTAGATGATACCTGACAATATTGGGAATTAGAAAGACTTAAACCTTCGTCGGCAGTTTAACGTCCCTAGTTCCTAATGTTGTCCCAAATAAAGCTGAATCCCTTCCTCGATGTTGCCTGTCCTCAATGTGTCTTCCCCATTTTATACTTTACTATTTTTATATTAATTGTACCTATGCCCTATGCCCTATGCCCTATACCTTTAACATGTTTGTAATCAATAAAATGACAAACAAACAGGTCAAACATATCATGGGGACTTCAGAAGGGGCATTTAAACCATCACCCTCTCGCTTAGGTTGACGAGATAGTTTTTTTTAGGGGGATTACAGGGGTTACAAAAAAAAAATTCAGCTACACAAAAAATCCGAATCGGGAAATTTTTTACTGATACGCTCCAACTAAAAGGTTGACTATTATTAATCAAAGAGAAAATGGGAAATTTAGAGTCACCTCAAAGAGTATAGACGATCCCGGTTTCATGTCAACTTCCTGGCCTCTCTAGCATTCCACCATAGGTGGCTCTGAACTCACATTCACCCCTTGCATTTACAGATCTTACCACTGATTTACCCCTACTATCAAGTACAAAACTTGTTTAAGGGATACAATTCCTGGGCTTAGGTCTAACATAAACCATTCTTCAAAGAATACGTGGTAACAGCGTGATGTGTTCAGAAGCTAATCATACTCCATTGGATATGCCTAGCATTTTCGATATCCACTAAAGCACAGTAACAATAGAAGCGTTTGATTTTGACTGCCTGTTTGGGTATAGGCACCAAAAAAAATCATGAAAAGCCCCAAAAGTTAAGTCAAAAATCCTGAAATGGCAAATCATCGTCAATTCAAAGTCAAATCTGAGGTCTGGAGCAACTAATGAAATGAATGGTTCCATTCTTTTGCATCCATCACCATTACCCTTACTATCAGTTTCAACACAGCGATTTTTAAATCCCTCTAATCTATATGCTAATTATTTGGTCAAGTTAATCAGATTAAAAGATATATAATATTTAAAGACAAAGTTGGGATTGACTTAGCCACTCCAATTAGAAACTTGAATTCTTGAGTATGAACGGTTAAAGAAAGACAGTCCATGACTCTAGATTGATGACCAGTTACTGTTTTATAGTGCCACAATTATTGACTTTAAGTTTGGCTGGTCAACAGATAAGAATGATAATATGGGGGGTTTTGGTGTCGCTGACTCAGACCAAATATTTTGTAAAATGCTCAGTTTGAGATTTGTTTTTGGAACCATATTTGGCCTTGATATAAAAAAACTGTCAACCTTATCTTGTCTTGAGCTCCCCCGAATACGGGTAAATATAGCTCCTTGATCAAAGAGTTCATCAGCATCTTGATAATGGAGATTGATGTCGATCTCTCTCTTCAAGAGTACCTTCAGACACTACAACTTTTCTCAGCTGAGGTCTTGAGTGATTTAAAGTCCATGGTAATATATGTTACCCGCAAACAACATCAGAGCCTTCCTACTTGGTTCGCTTGACTTCAACCTAAGAACAATTTCTTTGAGAATACTGGTAGCCCCATTAATTTTAATCTTGATCGGATAGTTGATGATGCACCTTTGATTTTTGTTTCTACTAGTTAATTGAAGATGGGGAAGATAAATCAATCGACACCTCCACAAATATACAGATGAATAATAAGGGTCTAAATTTTCGGCACTCTTTCGAAGCTCAAGTGACAGTATGACAGTATGTCTTCTGATTATTTCTTATCGACCTTAAATCTGTATCAGTTTGCAGCTCGCTTTCAAGGGTGACGGTTTATCTAATGAAGTCCATATAGATGAAAAGTCAATAGTCTCTGAACTTGCTTATACACTGCAATTGAAAGGAAGTTTTCTGTACGGATATTGTTCACGCATCCTTTACCTCATCATATCGGGAATCAATTTCCAAAGCTTCAAGTTTGACGAAACTATTAAAATGAAAACCTTGCGAGATCGCAAATTACGAAATTTCAATCTATTCTCCGACAGAACTACGCCATTGTACTCAAGTAATGTTTCTTTCATGGATGACAGCCACTGAAGACAGGTCAAAAAAAGCAAGTTAAGCTTGATGACCTTCCAACTTGGCTTCAAGGTTGCTCAAACACAACCATCTCAGCAAAGAACCTCAACGAAAATGGGGTATTCCCTGGAAGCTAAATCTGAGGTATGTTCTTGTTTTAGGTACATTTAAACTCTGCTTTGGGCCAGATTTACAATCAGTTGCGTTATCTATAAACCAACTGGCAATGTCAATCAACAGATTAATCTTCGAGCGTTGAGAAAGCTTAATTCTTTTCAGAGATATTTTAGATTTAATCAAATTATTCTACTATTGCAAATTATTTTCAAATGGATTTCTGTTCACAATTCAGGGGTGATGAAAATTCAAATAACTTTTTTTAATTTGTTTTGTATGTTTTATCTGCAATGTTCCCTCTGAAACCTTCCTTTAGTTTTCCATTTATTATTTCAACTTTGGACAGTTTTCTTCCTATTGGGTATTGAAAATTTGAACACGAATAAATATGATTCCGTTAAGTAATATTGATGATGATCATAAATATTACAAAATCAAATGATTATTTCACCTTAAAGCGCTAATATACTTCACACGTTTATATTTTCCGGATATCAGACTTTCCTTGATCTAAGTAGCTGAATATTACTTCTCTTTCTTCAAAATTTAACTTGGATACACTCCGATATGCAAATATCGAGAATAGTTACAAAATATAAAATTTGTTTCCAATTTCTCCCCTTCTTTGATCTTGGGATTAGTTCTTTCTACCAGCGTCTTGTCGTTTTGAAAAACCAGAATTCGAACGCTTAACGAGATTGTATCCTCTTTCTTGTCTTGCAGAACTGTGCCAATTTGATATCCGTTTTTTAAAGCATCAAGCGAACGCCAAACCTACCTTTCGCAAATTATTTGATGATAATGATTTTCGAAAAGTTTAGACAATAAAAAATCAATCAGGGATAAATTATCGACTGAAATATTGCTTTAAAAAGTGATCGCGTACACTTGGGCAAACTCTCCAGATACAACTCTGGAGAGTATACAATGAATTTTTAGAAACCTCTACAACCTCCAGTGTTGGTTTTTAACTACATAATTTCTAAATCTTCGTTGATCTCTCTTGGTTTCCTGAATTTAACTTCCAATCAAAATTGGATTACTGTAGAGACTGTCATGGTGTAATTATATACATAACTTGAGTCATCAGTTCTTTTTTTTCCAGATTTTACTAGATCGAGATCTATTCAATCTATTGACCTCAAAATGAACTCCTTTGAAATATTAGACAAGAAAAATACGAAAGAAAACAGATAAACTATTGTTTGAAAAGAAATCAATCAATGAAATCTTACCGATCCAGTTATGCTGGAGGAATTCCACATTATGCATGCTCTCGTTGCTTCTCATCTAGAATAGATCCACCCTCTGGAATCCTCTTCTATTGATCGAGAATTTTCTTCGAAAACTTATTTTAGATGACATCTACAATATTTTCAGTCTGATGTGCGGAATTGGAGAGCTGGGGCCTACAAAAGAGGTTACGAACTTGTAATGCATTTAATTTCGAGTGAAAATGAAATTAGATATTTCAAAATCAATCTGTGTGGACTATGAATTTTGTGACTGTGAATGGAAAATGATACATAGATTTGTTATATACATTTTACCTCAAGCCCCTTTTCTTTTTTATCGGAGCTGGCTGAATGGAGAAGTGTTCCTCCGTCTGGCGTAGACTCTCTTGAGCGATTGATTACATTCTGTATACTATTTCAGATATTTGTTTGTACTTTATTGGTATGGTGATAAATAGTCTTCTATGCGAATAAATCCGCCAGCCATTTTCGTTATTGCGAAAAACAGCATGCTCGAGAAACAATAATCTATCAAAATATATGAAAATATATCTTTTAACACCTGATTTTATATGAAAGTTGTTGTATTTTTACTTCATTATGTTTACCTTGCAGTGCATACGAAACCATGAGAAAATGTTATGAGCATCCTGATTGTGCAAAATAAAATATGTATCTTGCAAACTTCTCATTTCCGTACCATTTGGGATTTTCTCTGTAATTATATACTCTAATGGCATGATTTCATAGCAGAAAGATGTAATGTGTTTTTTTAGTTCAAGCTAAAATTACATCTATCGATTTCAATGGGGATGGAAATCATATCCCAGAGACAAAACATAATGTGTTACAGATTTTTAGTGTATGACTATTTACTGTTGGTCGTTTCCTTTGAACTGAAAGTTCGCAGTAAATCCAAAATTCAAATATGTATATATTTTGCATCTGAAAGGAGATGATATCAAGTCAGTATTTGTCAATACTAATACTTACTTGGTGATGTGACACGACACTCTAGGCTCTTTTTATTGTTGAGGTTCAATTTGGGAGGAAAGGAAGAGGAAAATGAATGTTTCTTGTAACTGTTTCTACTCCATTCCAAACGAACGACGTATGCTCTTAGTTTTTTTATTTTTTGAATATTTGAAAACAAGGTCCGAACAATCTATTCAAAACATTGTAAATTTTTCTCCCTTGGCTCTACTCCTGAATCAGTGGCCAAATAAGCCAGTTTGTTAAACCAAGTAATCATTTTATGCTATCTATTCACTATATTCGATCCACATTCAATTGTTTTGGACTACGACTGTATTCTTTGGAATGTCGGTACGGAATCAATAATAATTGAAGTTAGGGACATTTGATTCTACCAGTTGTCGAAAATATCTAATTTAAGAAGCTAATTAGATTCTGGTCGTATACCTTTATTTCAACAGTCTTTCTATATCAACAAAAGACAACCTTAAAAATGGCTTATAGTTTCAAGTGCATTCAAAGAGGATGCCGCAAATAAGACAATGTCTTCACATAGAGATGAATCATGATACACCAAAAAAAATTTCAAAATAGCATTACTATCGCATGCAAAAGAAGTGGTACAAGATCTTGAACTGTCGTGCTCAGAAATAAATCGAAAATCTGAAGCGAACAGCGAGAAACTTCCCGATGTACTACTTGCACGAATTCACTTCGAGCTCACTTCCCTCCTGTCGTTCGAAGTGATTACGGGATCGCACCCCAAACAGTAGAAGAACGAACTTTTTTTTCTTGGTGTTGAGTTCAATTAGCATCAAAAGGTTCATCGAATGTATCCTTATTTCTCCACAATTTCGAAAAATAAAGTAAGATTCACGGGAAGAGAGAGTGTTTTCAATTTCAGACAGCCAAGTATCATTTTCGTAGATTATTCAAAATTTAATTGATTATTCTTCTTAAAATATGTTGAATTTTTCTCGATGATCTCCTGTTGATCTACGTCGTTTCTCTGCCGTTTCTATTTTGAAGCTTATTCATTATATTTATTTTCACAGACAGTCTGTTACACGTTGCATTACTTTGAGCCTAGAATTAAATTTGAACAAAGATTTTAGGGTTGACGATTTTTCTTTGGATTACTTCTTTTTCACCTTTTGAATTAATGATTTGCAACTATACTCGAAATGAAAGAAACACTTAATTTGCTAAAGGTTATATATCAAAGTGTATTAGTGAACACATTCAGAGGGATATATAAACATATTAAGAATAGCTCACAGGATAGATGTTTTCATAAAAAGTTTCTGTTAAATATAAATGAACATGATCGTTTGAGTATTGTGATTAAGATCTTTGAGTCTTGTTGTTCATTTTGAGCAGGATTAGAATTATTTCCATGATTTTCATAATCTACTCTAGCATTTCTGTCTCGAAAGCTTTTTAAAAAAAAATGGTAAGCGAGTTTCTTTCTCTCTCTCTCTCTCTCTCAAAATTATTGAGACTTTGTGGTTATTTATTTCTGGCAAAACTCCATTTTTCGAAAAAAACATCTTTCCCTTTCACATTTCTCTTTCTCTCTCCCTCCCTCTCCCTCCCTCTAGTTGGGCTTCCCTTGCTCTTCTCGTATCCCTCCATTCCTTTTTGAATAAAAATTGATCCGAGTTAGGTTTTTTAATGTGTATTGCTTATATATCGATTTACGAGAATATTTGAGTTGTTATCATTTTTAAGATCAAGGGAAACTAATTGGCTACAAAGCATATCGTCTGTCTTTTTTTTTTTGTTCTTTGGATCAGAAAGTAGCCACGATCAAGAAGTTATTTTTTACCGGGCTCACTAATGTTTTTTTATTTTGCGAAATTTTTCATCTATTAAACAACGTCTATCAATTTATATATCGTCTAATTCTCTTCTGACTCATCATCATCGATATCAAGCAACAGACGATCAGCAGCTAAAGTCTGTGCAAACTTACTCTTCTCTCTAATGTAAGGCCCTTTCAGATAGAAGAAGTATATTGGAAGCGCCACAAGGATAGCTAAGCAGCCAAGAAGGGTACTAGCCCATTGTAAATGACGTTTCCCTCCAATGTTTTGGTACATCGGAGTTGCGTACATGGCGCTTATACCAGCGAGAAGATCTCTGGCAAACCCGTTGCCGCCTGTAGCGGAAGCAGAATATGGGCCGTAAGAAGCAACCATATAGTCTATAGTGGACATGTAAATACTGTAGTTGGCAATTGCAATAAGACTAGTGAATATCATCGGAGCGATCCATGGGTTATATGAAGGTCCCATGGAAGTCCAAGCAAATCCGAACAACCCGATAGGCTCCAATGGTGCGAGGAAGAGAAGTAGTAAAAGTCTTCTTTCGGCAAGCCTAGCAGACTCTCCTTGAGTTTTTGTGATATATCTTTGTCTGGCCACATCAGGCACATGAAGTCCATAGGCAATGAGATACCCTATAACTACTGGTACAAAACTTAGCCCACAAGCGATTGTTGAGAAGTTCCATTGTGTGTAAACCAAAGAGAAGGACTCCATACAAATGAAGATCAAAGCATCAGAGAAACCCGACAAGAGAGAAAGCAATAATACGATTGGCTCCCTAAGAAACATCTCAAAAGGACGAGACCAGATCGCAAGAACTTCCTTGAAACTCAAACTATGTCCATTGATCTCGCCCGGACCATAAATTCCAGGATCTTCACCAGACTCGCGACGGCGTTTGGCCTCTCTATCAACCAATATACTCGAACGTGTTTCACACACCAAGAAGAAATGAAGTATCTGCACGACACCACCAAAGATGAGCTGAATCCAGAAATTCCAATGCCAGTTCAACTTCGATTGAATGATACCTCCAAATATAGGACCGAGCAGGGAACCCCCCACAGAAGACAACACCACGTAAGCAACAGCAAAACCTTGGTCACTAGGCTCCCACATATCAGCAGTCATACCTAAAGTAACGGAACCTCCTGCAGAAGAAAGACCGCCTAAGAATCTAGCGACGACAATAGAACCAAAATTTGGAGCAAGCCCGCCTAATATTTGCCATATGTTCACCAAGAACAAACTTGATTGCATTATAGGCCAGCGACCAAATTCTTCCGACCAAGGGGCCCATAATTCACAACCAAATGCATATGAAATAAGGAAGATCATCTGGGAAGTTCTTGCAGCTTGTTCGCTGATATTGAAGTGTTCAGAAATCAACGGAATAGCATTAGGATAAACACTTGTGTTGAAGTTCATGGACACCTGGACCAAAAATATCACAGTTAAAATGGTCCACTTCTTAGTCCAGCTGAAAGAGTAACCTAATACGTCGTAACATTCTTGCTCAGTGAGTTCACGCCTACCATCATCGTGTAAAATTCCAGGTGGGCCACTTTTGTTGTATGTCTTACGTCTTCTCATTGAGGGTCTTGCCAAACCCCCCTGCGGGGTTTGCAGATCTGCATGTTCGATATGATCACCCGAAAGCTTTTTATCGGCTTGAGCCACATTAAGGAAGGAAGACCGAGACGAGTTGTTATTCAGTGAAGAAGATCCAACTCCGTCACTAAAATCCTTCAACTCGTGGGAAGACTCACTAAGGTTTTTGTTTCTGTTAAAGGGCATGCTTTTTAGCTTTCTTTCGCCAAGTATTTAATGCTTGATTCCAAAGCTTAATCTTGTAGTCTAAAGCTTTTCTTTTGAGGTATAGTGATGAGGGAAGAGAGGAGGGTTTGAACAGCAACTAGGCAGATATTTAAGCGAACGAGAGCTGAAGGAAGAATTTTCCAAATTTTAAATCGAATAGCAACATTTTTTGCAGATTGTTTGAAGTGCCCTATGAAATCATCATGCATATATTTGCTCTGCCTGCGAAGCAACTGTTCTGTCAAATAATGTGGTAGAAGTTTGCGGATAAACTTGGAAAACGTCAAAACAGAGGAAAGTGCAGGATACCAAAGTGCAGTGAAGAGTGTGGTTCCGAGTTCTATACAGGTTGGTCAAAAGGTGGAGTGTCGATGAACTTCCGAAAGCAAATTTTGTGCTGGCATCGGAAAGTTTAATTGCGAGCAAGGCCGAAAGAGGAAAATCTGGGAAAAAAAAAAGAAAAAAAATGGAAAAAATAATGGAAAAAAAGCTCAAAGACGGATAAACAAGAGAACTAATGCGGGGCTGGCATTTTGTTAAGTTGCTATTTCTGACTGAGGATAGCAAGGGATTTCAGAGTTGGAGGAGATCAACATGGAACAGGATCGGATAAATAGTGATCTGATAAATAGTGATCTATTGTGATGGACATTTAGAGTGTTTGGTATTGTTTGGTGTTAAATTTGTATCTCAGATACCCACTGCCAGTACTTGATCAATGAATTTTTTATTTTGAAGTATATTTATTATATTTATTTTATAGTTCATAAATTCAGCTAGAGGGGAGCCAGAAAGTAGGAAACAGAGAATAACGTCGGTTGAGCCTGAAAAACGGTGAAGTGAGGCAAATTCCCTCGAAATGTCACAATGGAGCTGGCAACAGACTCAACAACCCTCTGAACCCTTTCAAGCACTCAATCCCCTTTTATTAGTACACTGCTAAACAATGCTAAATGAAAGTGCCTTCCTACAAATGCTTCACTGCTTATTCTTTGCTCCCTTTTTCTCCTTTTTCCTTTCTCCTTTTTCCTTTCTCCTTTCTCCCTTTTTTCTCACTCCACCTTTTCCCCAAATTTCCCTCTCGGGAAGTCAAAGTGTCTCTGCCCACTAGTTTGCAGGAATTTCCATTCTCCTGCACAGGGCGAAGAAAAAATCCAAGCGGGTGAAATAAAAAGGAGACTTTAGAGTCAAAGTTAAGCGCGGACTTGTGACACTTCAAGACTGAACCAGAGGTCCATTGGCACAGAAAGAAGCAGTAGTCCGGAAAGAAAGCGAGACGTGCACAACAAGGACCAATCCCGATATGAGCGCGACAGAATTGAACCATCTTTTGCTGTCGACGTCGTGTTTCACGTTGGGCCATCTAAAGGAGATCTCCTTCTACATTTTCCAGCACAAGGAGAAGGTGGCCTCTTCGACATCGCCCGCTCCTGGCCAGCCCACATCACAATCGCCGCCGTTGCCGCAGCCCAAGGCCCCGGGAAGCGCCTCGGGCATCTACGAGATCGAGTCTGACATCAGAAAGCTGTTCCCGGACGCCATCATGTTTGTCTACACTAAGGAGATCTACCTCTACGACTTGAATTGCTCGAGCAACGAGCACGCAGTGGACCTGGACGCCGCGGAGGGAGCCCCGAACGAGGACCCGCACACCAAGTCCGCCTTCTACAGCAAATTCATGAGCATTGCCAAGCAGGACGAGCTCGAGTTGGTCTCCACGGGGTCGTTCCACTCCAAGACCATTTTCAACAACCCGCACCAGCCACCGCTGAACAAGTCGTTGCCCTTGATCTACATCAACTTCCTCAAGGCCGTGAAGCGGTTCATCGTGTGGCGGTTGTTGCTGCTGCGCAACGAGAAGGGCGAGCAACAGGTGGTGAGTTTCGGCAACCACACCCTCTGCTGCACCAAGGACCTGTACAAGTTGATGGCGATCGACCCGATCTACAACTTCAACGACGAGTTGTTGATAAATGTGTGCACGCGGGCACAGCGGTTGGAGAGATTGAGCCCTGGCGCCGCCAAGAGCGAGTTCGCCGTCTACCTTGCGCCCAGTGCCGTGCGGGTGTACTTGGCGGGCGATGACTGGGCCAAGGCGCCTCAGGAGTCCGCGCCGCAGAACCACGCCCGGTTATTGGGCTTGTTGCGCAACTACTGCAACATCGACCTCACCCACGTCGCGGACTTGCTGTGGGTGAAGGTGATCCCGAACTTGAGCCACTTGAACCACTTGACGCCCTCCATCGCGCAGTACATGCGGGACTTCAACCAGGGCTTGAAGTACATCGTGTGGCCGTTGCCGTTGTGCTTTGTGCAGCGCGGGGTGCACGACGTGCCGCTCGACAGCCTCGAGGCCGCCAGCGAGCTGAAGGCGGCGGCGTTCCCGGACATTTTCGGCATCATCGACGAGTTCGTCGTGCACAACAGGGCTCTCGAGAGCAGCAAGAAGCGGGAGATGGAGAGCATCTCGGCGATGCACACGCCTGCGAGCGGCGTGGTGGCGACGCCGGGCGACGCAGCGCTGAAGGAGGACGGCCACGCGCAGATGCACGCCGATTTCATGGACTTGGACGGCACCGACGGCGCGAAGCAGGCCCAGGCGCAGTCCGAGCCAGCGCAGGACGACGACGACAACGACCAGTGGGACGCCGAGCTCTTCGGGAAGGACGACGACGAGGCGGACGAGGCGGACGGCGCCCAGAACTACGACCAGCAGCTCGGTTTGAAAGAAGAACCGGCCAACAGAGACGAACTCCCCAACGACTTGGACTTTTTCACCGATGCCTTGATCGACGAGGAGATCGACAAGTACTTTTCGGACGACGAGGTTGAGCAGGACTTGGCCACCAAGGATCCGGCGAAGATGGTGGGCGAGGCAGGCGGTGTCAGCGACGACGCCAGCGGTGGCAGCGGCGAAAGCGGCGAGCCCAAGATGGTGAAGGACGAGAAAGGCGCCGCGGACGACACCACCGGGGCGTCGTTCATCGACACGTCTAAGTTCTTGCGCGCCGCAGGAACGTCGAACTCCTTCTACGAGGACCCGGGCGCGCCAGCACCCGTTCCGTTTGCCATTATCGCCGAGAAGGCGCAGGGGAGCGGCGGCGGCGGCGACGCCGACAGGAAGAAGTCGGTGTTTGCGCCGTTGAACTTCAACCCGGCGATCCAAGAATCCATCGACAGCAAGTACCTCAACGGCGGCAAGTTCTATGTGCACAACGACAGCGACCTCGACACGCTCGGCACGGAGACCAACGACACCTCAATGAAGAGCTACACGCCGGTGACACCGTCGTTGAAAAAGGGCAAGTTCGACTCCACGTTTCTTGTGTCCAGCAGCGACGACAGCGACAGTTCGCTGGACGAGTTGCTTGAAGAGGAGGACGAGGACGAGGAGGAGGCCCCAGCGGCGCCCCGCACCGACAAACCCGTCTCGCCGAGCGACAGTGCCGGCTTGGGGTTGATGGTGGGCTACAAGCGAGACGAGATGTTCAACGAGGACGACAAGTTGAACAGCTTGCTGCTCTCGAGTCCCGTCCGCAAGGCGGATCTTGCCTTGGTGAGCAACAATTCGGGCACTTGCAGTCCCACCGCAGGATCGACACCGCTGGCGGGCGGCCACATGTCCTCGGAGAACCAGAACTGGTTGCCGTTCCTCCTCAAGTTGATCCCCCTCTACACGCTCCCCAAGAAGTTCCTCTACAGCAACCCGAAAATCGCCAAGGCCCAGTTGGAGGAGGTGTTGCCGGTGTTGTTGAAGATGTTTGTGTTCGACGCGTTCAACGGCGGCGAGGTGGACTGTTTGAAGTTCAAGAACGAGGACCTGGAGGACCCTGATACCGAGTTGAGCGGCTTGCTCGAGACCTGTTTTCCTGGGATCGCTCGTACGCCGATGGCGGACTTGGTCAAGCAGAAGCAGCCGAACGAGTTTTGCGCCAGACCCAACTTCGAGTGTCTCACGGGTGCCGCGGAGCGAGCACACGACAGGAAGCCGGGCACCATGTTCGAGAACGGCGACCTCTTCGCTGCCGAGAAGCCGAAGGAGGACGATCTGAGCAGCCACTTGTTCCAGATCCCGCAGCCGATGATCGTGCTCAACAGGATGGACCAGGCATTGAACATAAACCTCTCCAGTTTGAAGTTCTGGAACTTGTTGAACTTGCAGCCCTGCGGCAGCGCCAAGGATTTCGACATATTGCTCGTGGTGCCGCGGTTCGGACCCACGCTCAACGGCGACGCGAGCTTCACGGCCAAGGCCAGCTCGTTTGTGGACACGATCATCGAGGAGTACAACTCTTCTCGGTTGGGCAGGGCGTCCAGATTCGACGCCAACTTCGAGCTCGCACACATCAAAGACGAAGTCGCCACGGCCGCTGTGGCAGATGGTGTGCTTGAAATCACCAGTGCCTCCAAAATGGACGAGTCCGAGATGTGGAAAGTGGTCAGCGACAAACTAGCGCAGTTCGGTGCCCAGATCAGGGCCACCTCCACGGGCTCCAGACCCATTCTTGTCTTGTTCATCAACACCGTCCACACATTCGGCTCGTATTTCGAGATCGGTAAGGCCATTGCACACTTCCAATGGTCATTGAAGAACGCTGGCGTTGCCGAGGAGATCAAGGACGAAAACAGCAAGAAGAAGAAACGCAAGATCACCGCGTCGCAGTCGAAGTCCGACTCTGAAAACAGTGCCAACTCGCCGTCGGGCACTGCTCCGCTGGCGAACTTCAAGGTATTCGCCAAAGTGTTGCCGCTCGACCTCTTCTACTCTGTGGAGCAGACATACACGATTGTCTCCAATGCCGTGTTGAACAAGTTGTCGTTGGACCTCTACAACTTGTGTCCCTCGCCAGCTGCCCAGGACCAGTCGTTGATTGAGGACCCGTTCACGACCATCTGCCCCAGCCTCCCGAACGCGATCTCGTACAAGTTGACCAAGGCCAACATCACCAGAAGCTTGAGCTCCAACGACTTGTACATCCATTTGGCATACGAGCGGTCCACCGACAAGAACTGGTGCGTGGCCAGCTGGTCGGACCAGTACGGAAGAATCACCAACGTGAAGGCATGGTACTGTCCGCCACCGCTGTTTGGCGGCTCCAAGCAGCAAAACGCCTCCTCCAGCAAGACCTTCGAGCAGATCAGCAACGAAATCTGGGAGTTGACATTGGGTTACATCCGTTCCCACACGGGCAAGTCGTACTTGGTGCTCACCAGATTGAACAACACCATCCCCGATGACGAGTTGGTGCACTGGAAACGGTTGTCCTTGAAGACCAAGAACTTGTTGTTGATCGTGCTCGCGGTGAACTTGAACTCGAACTTGGTGTTGAAGTCGCAGAACACGTCCCCGCTGACTTCGTCGTCTTCAGCAGCGCTGATGGGCGCCAGTAACAATGCCTCCTCTGCCAAAGAATCTTTGGGAAGAAGGCCCGACAGTGTCCCGAGCAACACGGGATTGACACCTTTTTTGTTCGGCAACGGCGACAGCCCGGAGAACTACATGACTGGCGGCGGTGGCATTGGCACCGGAACGCCGCTGGACTTCAACTCCCCAACGATGATTCTGACTCCGCAACTGAACCGCGTGTACAACATCGCCACGAGCAACGCCGCAAACACAAGCAGCGAAGACGCCTCTGTGGTAGATATCACCAACGACTCTTACGGCTTTGTGCTTCCAAACCCGACCCCGCTTTCCAACCAGCAAAACAGGATCTCCATCAAGACCGGGTACTTGATGAAGACCTCTGTGCAGAGACAGCATCTGAAATATCTGGAGTCAGGAGACCCAGGAACTGTTTCCGATGCGTATACACCAATACAGGTCTCGTCGCAGGGCCAGCAGCACCACGCGCACCACCATCAGCAGTCGCAGCATCTCAGCAGCTCTCTTTATTCGTCCAGAAACCCTCAGGGCTCACAAGGGCAGCAGTCCCAGAACAAACTGAGGCAGCAGTCTTCTTCGATGACCTACTACATCCGAAACAACAACCTCCTCGAGGTGAACTTGATGAGTTGCCCCAACTTTGTAAACGGATTGGACTTGATCAAAGACTTGCTCCAGCAGTATAGGAACTTATCGAACTTGGCTGATTGCTGGGGGATGAACGATTGTGATAATTTGCATTCGAGTTCCCCAGACGAGGAGATCATGATCCCTTGGCATATACTATCGGCCAGGAAGTGTTTGAATGCTTTAGTTCATGTGCATGTCACCGATTGAGCTGAGGGAATGGGTTAATAACTTGTATAATAGAAACTGATGTAATCACATTCCAATTTTCGTGGATTCTTTTTAGTATTTCATCTGATTGTAAGGTAAGTGAGGAAGGAGGTTAACCCTGGGTGAGTTATATAAGCCAATCTTCGGGTCTCAAACTCTAGTTGATGGTCTTTGGATTTACTTTGAGCAAGCTCCATCGTCCTGTATGAAGGCCATTATTTATAATACAATTCTATTTAAACCTAATATACAGTAAAATATACAGATCATTGACTATCTTCAACCCCAGACGGGTACAAACAATCTTCCACATCGAACTTCAGTCCTACCATTTCACTCAAACTAGCAACCTTCATCGTGTCTCGAGAGAAATACCCCAACTCATTTGCACTGAGCTTTCCAAGTCTTTTGAAGTTTTGGAAGGTTTTCATGATCATTTTATCTCGACGACGATCCCCGATTTGTAGTTGGCTTAATATGGATTCTAGCCTCTCAGCGGGGATCTCATCGTTGACTTGAAACCATGAGTTGATTACAATGCACAAACAAAAGACGGTTCTCCGAACACTTTGGAAGAACGTTGTAAAAGTACGTTTAGACTCCGGAATGGAGTCCAAATAATCAGAAGAAACAGCTTTGTGTTGGATATCTGAAATAGCGGCAAAATTTGGGTCCCGGATGAGTATTCTGCCAAGAGCGAGATAAGATTTCGTCTCGGATTTTGGCATCACCCTATAATGCTTCAAGACCGAAACCGAGATCAGGGCCAGAAATTCTATCTGTAATAGTCTCAGATCCAGAGTGGGATCTTCCGTGAAGAATTCAATGAATTCTCGATACGAAAGTTGAACTAAATGCGATTTGATACTTTCTATAAATTCGTTGGAAGATTTTTCAATTGTAGCAGTGTCAGCTCTAAGATAATGGAAAGCTAAGTACAATAGTTTCTTCCTTAGGGGCATTGAACGGAACCCCAAGGACGCAGGCAACTCGAAGGGGTCTTCATGACAATACTCCAAGTCCTTGACCATGGCAAGCCTATGATTTCTGTGGGTCTCCTGCTTGTAAATGGGACTCACATCTTTAGCATTCAGATCTGTAAAACAGTTTCCAACAAATTCTTTCAAGGCCTGATCCATATTCAATGACCGAGTCAATAGTAAAGAAATGAAGCTCTTCTCCTCCAACTCTTCGAGCAGGAGTTTACCAAGAGACCCACCATTATTGGCGAGATCTTGGCAATAGAAATCCACCTCCAATACTGCTACATCTACAAGAAAAGTTACAATGGGCCTCCAGACCTTCCAGATATACAAGCTTTTCAAGTCGCGAGTCGAGCTGGAGGCATTTTTGAGGCTCCATCGTACCAAGTTCCAGAAATCACGATTCAGTTGCTGGTAAAGGATCCTGTTTCCGAAGATTACCTCATTCTCATTGCTATTGAGGTCCGGGGTCTCAGGTCGCGACAACTGCTTGCGTCTTTTGATCGGTTTCTTCCTTAAAGTGTGATCTTCGTAATCGGAATCAGCACCGCCAGCATATACACGAGTGTCGGCACAGTCATTGGCTCCCCCGATCTCATCCTCCTCGCTGGGCAGAGTCATCGAGAGATTCTCATAAAGTAAATCCATCTGCCGTTTCAACGGCGTGGCCTCCAGTTCCTCCTCCTCGCTCGAGTCTACTGAAGACTCTCTCTCTACGCGCTGTTCTTCTACAATATCGTCGATACCGTTCTCCTCGATCGGGAATTGGGGTGCATAATAGTCCATCTTCTTGGTTTCTCTCAATCGGGAGGTGACCAGTTGTCGTCTTCGAAGCTGACCTATGCGAGAGGTTGTGGCTTGAGGATTGAACTTGGCCAACACTTTGAAGAGCTCCAACTTGAAGTTGTTCAATACATCATTAGAGGCCCCACTGCTAGTCAGTACGAGCATCAAGCTGCTCAAGTAGCGAGCCAGCCTGACGCCCACATTCAGTGCATTGTCATGGCTTATATCTCTGCCCTGCGTCACCAAACCCAGACCGTGGTGGTAGTGGGGCGATATCGTGGCCAATGTCAATAGCACCTGGATGGTGTCCAGACTTGGGTATTCTAAGCTGGGCCCGTCACTGAAGAGCGTCAGCGATAAGTAGTCCACAAGTTCAAGGTAGTTCTTCGATCTGATGATCTCGTCGCACCATTCGGCGAAGGGACTCTCGTCGTATTGTGACAGCATAGCATAGGGCAGAAGGTGCTGATGCGACGATGAGTTTTTCTTGTGAGTGTCGTTTTTCTCGCTTTCCTGCTGCACTACCTCTGGAAGTGAGGTGAATAACGGTTGTAGTGAGTTGAATATTGGACTGAAGTTTTGCAATGAAGTTTTGCAATGAAGTTTTGCGCTACTGTTGAGTAAACTCGAATAATTGATTATGCACTAAAAATGAAAATAAGTATATAGTATAGTATAGTATATGGTATATAATATATCATATAAATTGTACCATATAAAATATAAAATATAAAATATAAAATATAAGATATAAAATATATAATATAAGATATAAAACATATGATATAACATATATCATATATAATATAAAAATACCATATATAATATGAAGGATAATTTCATATAATATGAAATGTATCATTCAAAATATATCATATAAAATATATCATATATATATGATTGACGTATATACTACAATCTACTCAGAACCGTGGTCACTCTTCGGGACCGTCACTCTTCGGGACCGTCACTCTTCACCCACATCCGGCCAGTGGTTCAGCTCGCGGCAGTAGATGAGCAAATTGGTCTCGAAAGTCTTGAACACCTCAAACAACCGCACCTTGATCATCGAGATCTCCGCCTGGCAGCTCTTCTCGATCTCAATGTTGAGGTACTTGGAGTCCAGCAAGAGAAACTCGAAACAGTCCTGGAGCTTCTTCAACTCCTGCCTGTTGTAAGTCAACTCGTTGAGCCGCTCCTGCGAAGACATGATCTGGATGTCCTTTGTCTCGAAATATGAGTAATTCAGCGGCTGGCCCGCGCCGGACAGTGGTCCCGTGCCATCTGCCTCCGCACGCTTGCTCTTGGCGCCTCCAAAGAGACCGAAAAGGGACTTCTTCTGCTCCACCCGTCTCGCATTGACGAGCCGCGTCGGCGACGGCGCCGTGAGCAACGCACTGTTGCTGAGCAACTCGTCCTCTTCCTCTGCCACCGACCGCAAAGGGTCTCTGACGTGCTTCAATTTCTTCAGCCGCTCCAACTCCAACCGCCGCACGGCGGCCGCGATCGTGGGCGAGTCCCCGGATCCCTGTTTCAAGGCCAGGTCGAGCTTCAAGTGCAAGTTCTCGGTGCTGATCAACTTGCGAGTGCGGTCCTGCCTCTTCAAGATGATGTTTTTCAAGCTGTGCAACTGCAACTCTTTGAATTTACGGAAGTTTAGGAGCTGCAATGCCACGAGGCACTGGTTCTTCAACTCCTGCAACGGCTCCTTGAGCTCCACGATGAGGTTCTTGATCAAGATCTCCAAGTTGATGAACTCCAAGTCCACGGACTGGCCGATTTTCTCGATCATCATCGAGTTCTTGTTGTCTAACAAGGAAAACACGTTGTAGTTGGCGCCGAGCTCGATCTTTTTCAACGTGAACTTCTTCAAGTTGGCCACCGTCTTCTTGATTTCCAGCTCCAAGACGGCCAACTGCACCTTCAAGTCGTGGAATTGCCGCTCCAACGGCCGGAAAACGAGCCTGTTCAAGTCCGAGTCGAAGCTCTTCAATGCCAGCATTGGAGGAATCGGGAGATACGAGTAGTACGGGTTCGGCTTGGTCGGGTCCCGGGCACACGAGAGCAACACGTTGGTGGGCAAGAGCGTGAACGGGGCGTACCGTAACACCTCCAACCAGATTTCCTCGTTCGGGTCGAGGAATTTCTGCAAGATGGTGGACTCGCGGAGCACCTGGTCCTTCCAGAGCGTGTTCAAGAGGTGCGAGAAGCGTCGTTTGCGGAAGTCGGTGATCAAGCTGTTGCGGAGCTGCTTGTTGCCGTGCAAGTAGTCGCGGAGCGAGTGTTTTTCCGGGATGATGGGGACGATCTTGGTGGGGAACAGCTTGACGAGGTTGATCCGGAGCGACTGGAAGTCCGAGTAGCGCCGTTTCACCGTGGCGTTGCTGCTTTTCGTGTGGATTACGTAGTATACGACGGAGTTTTTGATTTCTGTGGAGATGATGGCGATGGGAGCCGCCAAGTTGGCCGCGTTTGCCGCGGTTTCGGCGCCGTTTTCGCGGTATCCGACCACAGAGTACTCAGCGAGAGTGCTGGACACCCCGCGGGTGTCGGTTTCGCCCAGGCGCTCGTCTTTGGCGTGGCTTTCGTCCTCCCAGGTGCTCTCGTGGGCGCCGCCATACAACGGCGAGCTGCCCGGCGCCACGCTGCGGGCGCCATTGAAATAGGTCTCTATGTCGTCGTGGTGCAAGACGTCGTACGACGAGCCGACAAACGGGTTGTTGGTGTCCTCGTCGCCGAAGTCCATGGTGTAATTGAGTGCTCTTGCGGTCCTTGCTGAGGTGGAGGTGCTTACTTTGTGCGCTGGGGCAGAAAAAGGCAAGGAAACATTTTTGTTTGGATTTGAGAAAAAGGAAAAAAGGGAAGAGAAGAGAAAAAGAGGAGAGAAAAAAGGAGGAAGGGAGAAGGAAGAAAAATAGAGAGAAAAGAGAAGAGAAAAATGTAAAAGGAGAAAATGAGAAAAGGAGAAAATGAGAAAAGGAGAAAATGAGAAAAGGAGAAAATGAGAAAAGCAGAAAATGAGAAAAGCAGAAAATGAGACACAGAGAAAAGAAAGTGAGTGAGGCAAGAAAGTGAGCAGGAAAGTAGCAAGAAAGTGAACAAGAAAGTGAGCAAGTGAGAAGAAAAGGTGAGCAGAAAAAGAGAAGGAAAAATTGAACCGAAAGAAAAGAAAGTGAGCACAGAAAAGGAGACGAGTCAGATTTGAGATCCATTGATACCGAGAGATTGATCAAGATTACAGATATAGAAAGGATCGATGAGTGAGCACGGTGAGTAGTGTGTACATAATCAAGAAAGCGCGCTAGAGCACTAGAAGCGTGCCGGAGTACCAGAAGCATACTAACATCTGCCAGTGGTGATAAAATCAAGCGATATGGTAAGTGTAGTGAAGAATTAGTGAAGCATTTGAGTAGTTA
Source organism: Nakazawaea ambrosiae (assembly GCA_024271865.1). Lineage (NCBI taxonomy): Eukaryota > Fungi > Ascomycota > Pichiomycetes > Alaninales > Pachysolenaceae > Nakazawaea > Nakazawaea ambrosiae. The sequence continues at coordinate 542,219 of JANBXG010000001.1, forward strand.
AGTATTAGTAGTTAAGTATTAGTATTTAAGTATTAGTATTCAAGTATTAGTATTTAAGTAATAGTATTCAAGTATTAGTATTTAAGTAATAGTATTCAAGTATTAGTATTTAAGTATTAGTATTTAACTTAGTATTTAACTCGTACTTAACTACTAGTATTTAACTCGTACTTAACTACTAGTATTTAACTAGTACTTAACTACTAGTATTTAACTAGTACTTAACTATTAGTATTTAAGTTCCTACAAATATTTAAATACAAGTGTTTAGGTATTTGAGTATTTGCAAGTATTGAAGTACAAGTATTCAAGTACATACAAATATTTTAGTATTTAAGTATTAGTATTTACGGATCTACCAATGTTTAATTACAAGTATTTGAGTGCAGCGCCAAAGTTTTCCACCATCACATTCACATACTAACACCACCAGCCCGAAGAGTTGCAGCAGGATGCCGTGCTGACCGCGGAGCGCGCGTTGCAAGAGCTCACCCAGCCTAAGGAGTATGCCGCCTACATCAAGAAGGAGATGGACAAGACCCACGGGCCTATCTGGCACTGTATCGTGGGCAAGAAGTTCGGTAGCTACGTCACACACGAGCTGGGCTCTTTTATTTACTTTTATATAGACGAACTAGCCTTCTTGCTTTTCAAGACGGGATAGTGCTGAATTATAGTATACAGTATGGAATACAGTATGGAATGACAGTACCAATTGCAATACACAATAATCATGGAACATGATTATAATACATAATAATATTACATGACTACAATACAGAAATGTACAGAAATGTACAGAATAGTACAGAATGATAGTATTATTATAATACACAGGGATTGGTGAAAGGAGACTTGAGTGTAGAAAGATAGAAGAGGGGAAGTTGCGTAGATACTAAAAGTAGAAAAGGGGAAGTGAAAGGGATGAAAAGGAAGTAAAAAGGCGAGAAATCACAAGCTATACGCCACAAGCCACACCAACTCAGCCAACCGATTCACCAGCCACACCCACCCATCACACTTTAAATATATTGTTCGTCTTCAACGGACTCAACCCCTTTGCATTCGCCCCAAACTTGAGCCGCTTTAGCACGGGCGACCGCGCATTCTCGTCGCTCTCCACTTCCCCGCCCTCGTCGTCGCTCATCATGTGCTTCTTCCGGCTCTGCGACGACAACTTGATCTTGCGGAACTTGCGGTCGCTCGTGGTCTCCTCCTCTTTGCTGCTCGACACATCGCCCTCGTCCTCGTCGAACATCTTCGACCGCAAGTCCGAGAAGTTCTTCTTGGTCTTGTTCTGGAGCAACAGCCGCAAGGGGCTCGTGATGTTCTTCTTTTTCAAGCTGTACATCTGGTCCACCGGCGTCGACACCGCCTTGGTCTTTGTGGCTGAGGGGTGCTTGAAGCTGTCCCCGTCAGGGGTGGAGGTGGTGAAAATGGAGGCCGCCTCGAACATCTTGTTGGAGTTGGTCGGCGTCTCCCGCGACAGCTTGATCAGCTGGATCTTCTGCAAGTACGGCGTTGTGGAGAAGGAGGCCACATTGTGGCTGATCAACTTGTTCGACGTGTTCGACGACGGCGCGTGGAGCGGGTCCTGTGGCTGGTGCGGCGCGGGCGCGCCTAGAGAGCCCCTCTTTCCCAGGCTCGGCTGCTCCAAAAATTTCAAGCTCTTCTTGTGTAGCTCCACTTTGGACTCGAGCAACAGCCGTTCCAGCTGCCACTTCTGCTCCATGGTTTTCTTCTCCTGCTGCAAGCTGTGCACGGTCTGCTTGAGCTGGGCGATCTGCCGCACTTCTTTCGAGCTCTTGCCGTTTTCAAGCACGTTCTCGGGCAGCTCAACGCTGCTGCCGGGCTCGGTGAGCGAGTAGATGGAGTGGAAATGCAATAAGGTGGCCAAGTTCTTGGTGATTTCAGCTTCCAGCTGGGCCGCGCTGGTCAGGAGCTCCTCGTGGGACTTTCTGTAGCGCAAATAATCCAGAATAATCGTCATAGTGGTGGTCGATGGGGCCGTAAGCTGGGATTTGTGTGTAAATAAACTAAGACAAAAAATAACGGAGAAAAAAATGAAAAAATAAAAACAAAAACAAAGCAACGTGAGCGAGGGGAAGAGGGAAAAAGAAAGAGGGAGAAAGAAGAGGGAGAAAGAAAAGGGAGAAAGAAAGAGGGAAGAAAGAGAAGGGAGAAAGAAGGAGGGAAGCGCGGTAACGAAGTAGGATAGATTCAATAAGGAGTAATAGGGAGTAATAGAGCTGAAGAATGGAGAATCGAGTAGAGGAAGGAAGCGAAGAGTTTAGTAGAGAATTGAGTAGAAGGAGTAGATGAAGTATTAAATAGAGAACTAAGTAGAGACTTAAGCAGAGAACTAAGTAAAAGATCAAGTAGAAAATTAAATAAAGAATTAAATAGAGAACTCAGTAGGGTGATTAGTGAATTATTGAATTAGGGAATTATATTGGCGAGTCCACTAACTATTGTAGTGGATTGGTATCTTGGTATCTTGGTATCTAACAGAGCTAGTGATTCTAGTGATTTAGTAATTTATTCAAGGTCATTCTTAAGACCATTCTTAAAGTGAATTTCTCACTAGTTCTTAGCGATTCTCTTGCTAGTATTCTTGTACTATTCTTAGCAGTTTCCTGGCGCTTTTTTAATCAATGAATAGCTTTTTTCTTTCCTCATTTCTCATTCTCATTCTCACCACCCCCCTCTTACTACTTGTCCAACTCTTTCCTCATCTTTTAGTATTTTTCTTAGTCTTCTTTATGTCATTCCCTTTCTCCATCTTTTCTTACTCTTTCTTGGTCTTCTTTTGATCCTTCTCTTCGACTTATCCTTCTCTTACTCTTTTCTAAGTTTTCTCTTCTTTATTACTCTTTTCTTATTCGATTCTTACTCTTTCTTATTCGATTCTTACTCTTTCTTATTCTTTTCTTACTCTTTTCTTAGTCTCTTTCTTACTCTTTTCTTAGTCTCTTTCTCTTGTCCTCTCTTTTACTCTTGTCCTACTCTTTCTCCTCTCCTCTCTCTTATTCTCCTCCTACTCTTTCTTTTCTCATCCTCTTTCAACCTGTCTCCCTTTTTCTCCCTTTTCATTTCTCCTTTTTCACCCTTATTTTCGCCTCTCACCGTTTGCCCTTTCTTTCACTTTCTTGCCCTCTCTTTCACTTTCCTGCCCTTTTCTGTTATTTTCATTTTCATTACATTTTCTTTCTTCACTCAACGTCAACTGCTTGATTGTACTACAATTGCCTGGCCAATTGCACATTGCACATCACTACATCAGATAATTGCACATCTCTACACCAGATAATTGCACATCACTACATCAGATAATCACACATCACATCACCACACCACATCAGTACATCACCACACCACCTTACCACTTTACTTACCTCCACCACACACACCATGGTCACACTAAAACTCGTCCTACTCCTCGCCAGCCTCCACGCCACGCTCGCCGCCCTCTCAGCACACGAACTCTTCCAAAGAAGAGCCGCGGCTGAGTCCGGTATCATCGCAATCACCTCGCCAGAGTTCAACAGCTTCTTCAACGGCCCCAAAGACTACTTCTTGATCACCATGTTCACCACCAACAGCGCGCAATTGGACTGCAAACCGTGCCAGCTGTTCTTGCCAGCGTACAAGACCATCAGCGAGTCCATAATCGCCGATTACCCGCAGAAACCCATCTTCTTCACCGTTGCCGAGTTTGAAAAAAACCAGAAACAGTTCCAGCAGTTGCAGATGAACACCGTCCCACACGTCTGGATATACCCTCCGACACCGATGGACCCGCAGAAGGACGACGACGACGACGACGAGGCCTTGGAGCAAGGGCAACTCGAAAAAATCCAGCACCAGCTCATCAACGTCACCAGCGACCACTACCAGTTCCCGATTCCGGAGCTGTTTTTGGACGACCAGAAGGAGTTGGAGTTGAAGTTCGGCAACTACTTGAGCTCCGTGTTGCACTTGAACATCTTGATCCACAGACCCTTTGAAATCGACGTCTTTGTAAAGCATTTCGTAGTGTATCTTGCCATTTTCGTCATCTTGAAGAAAAGAGGCCGTAAAATATTGACCAGGCTCCAGAACTCGCATGTGTATTTCATTTTGTCGTGTGCCTTGATCTTCATGTCCACCTCCGGGTACAACTTCTGCATCCAGCGGGGCGTTCCGTTCATTGCGAAGAACGACCAAGGCGGAATTATGTACTTCAGTGGGGGCACGCAGTACCAGTTCGGGCTCGAGATCTTGAACATCTCGTCGATATACACACTGTTGACGGGGTTGATGATCGTGTTGGTGACGTTTGTGCCTAGTGTGCCTAACAAGGGCCTCCGGGCGGTGTTGACGTTGGCGGGACTGCTGTTGATCTTTGTGGTGTACAATTTCTTGAACAGTGTGTTCTTGATCAAGGACCCGGACTATCCGTTCACGCAGTGGAAACTTATATAGGGGAAGAAGTCGGACTAGATTGTTGGCCGGACGAGCAAATGTGAGCAAATGTCAACAGAAAATGCCAAAATTGATAAAAGCTACTCGTATAGATTAATGCTAAAGTAGTGCATAGCAACAGATAGAAGCAGGACAAGTAAAGTACTGCTTCAACACCAGATGATATATAGTAATTAACCAGCACTAGAGTGATAGTGGCAGAACAATTGGTATGGTTAGTGAATTGTAACTGTAGTAATTGTTGTCGTAAGTGTAGTCTGTAGTAATTGTAGTAATGTAGTAATTGTAGTAATTGTAGTAAGTGTAGTGAGTGTAGTCTGTAGTAATTGTAGTAAGTGTAGTGAGTGTAGTCTGTAGTAATTGTAGTACTGCAGTAATTGTAGTGAGTGTAGTTCTGTAGTAAGTGTAGTATTGTAGTAATTGTAGTAATTGTAGTACTGTAGTAAATGTAGTACTGTAGTAATTGTAGTAATTGTAGTAATGTAGTGATTGTAGTGAGGGTAGTACTGTAGTAATTGGAGTACTGTACTAAATGTAGTACTGTAGTAATTGTAGTAATTGTAGTGGATTATTATGAATTATAATGAATTTCAATGAATTCCAGCAAATTCTAGCGAATTGTAGTCCAACGTAGCAATTGTAGTGAATCATAATAAGAATGAAGTAAATTATTGTCAAATGTAGTAAAAATGAAGTGAATTGCACTGCAAACTGTAGTGAAAAATTATAGTGAATAACTATACTACACTGAATGATTCTACACTGTTATATAGAGCCTAGAGCAGTGAATAGGGCTCTTGTATTTTCCTTCTTACTGTAGAAATAGTCAACCACCAATCAGACCACCAATCACCATCTAACCACCTATCACCATCTAACCACCACACCATCTACTATCAGATCCTCCCATATCCAGTCACCCCCAATCACACCACCAATCACCATCTAACCACCTATCACCATCTAACCACCTATCACCATCTAACCACCACACCATCTACTATCAGATCCTCCCATCTCCAGTCACCCCCAATCTCCTGCCCATCCACACTTTTCTGCCCCCTTATCGGGCCTGCCCAACAAAGCCCTCGTTTACAATTTTTTTTTTTTCACTTTTCAGATAAGACTGAAATAAAATGGAAAGCGAAGCACAGGTGAAGCACAGGTGAAGCAGCAGAAGTCCGGCGCGAACTCCAACAAAACCATAATTTGCGGTGTTTTATCCATGCCAGCACTCCCCATGTCCGACACAGCCAATAGAAAACAAAAATGGACCCTCGGCTTGCTCCTCCTCTCCCTGGTGGTGGTGTTGTGGGTGCTATCCTCGTTCCTCGTCAACGACTTGTTCGAGAAAGACATCTACGCTAAGCCGTTCTTGATGACGTACTTGAACACCACCACGTTCGTGTTCTACTTGGCGCCCTACTTGGTGAAGAAGTACCGCACAAAAGTGGAGTACTCGCAGTTGCTCCAACCGCAGGGCGCCAACCCGGACAAGTTGACCCTCCGCGAGACGATGCACTTGTCGCTGCAATTCTGTGTCTTGTGGTTTTTGTCCAACTTGGCGACAAACGCGTCGTTGATTTTCACCTCGGTCTCCTCGCAGACCATCTTGAGCTCCACGCTGTCCTTCTTCACCCTCGTCATCGGCGTGCTCTGCCACGTGGAGTCCATCAACAACAGCAAGATCTTTGGCTTGGTGTTGTCCATGTGCGGCATCGTCTTGGTGAACAAGTTTGATTTCCAGAGCACGACCTTTTCCGCCCAGGCGCCGAGCCAGGTGCTGGTGGGCAACCTGATGCTGTTGGCTGGTGCTGCCGGGTACGGGATTTACTCGATCTTGTTGAAGATCAAGGTGAAGAACGACGCCAACATGGATTTCCAGATCTTCTTCGGCTTTGTCGGGTTGTTCAACATGATCTCGTTGTGGCTCCCGCTTGTAATCTTGCACTACTTGGGGGTCGAGACCTTGGAGTGGCCCAAAGGGCTGTACACTTACACGATATTGGTGGTGAACGGGCTCATCACCTTTGTCAGCGACTTTTTCTGGGCCAAGGCCATGATCTTGACCTCCCCCTTGACCGTCACCGTCGGGTTGTCCTTGACTATTCCCTTGCTGATGTTCGGCGACTTGGTTTTCAAGCACCAGAGCATCACTTTGATCTACTTTTTGGGTGCCGTCGTTATAGGAGTGTCATTTATTATCATTAACAACGACGAAGAGATCGAGTTCATCGACGAGACCGAGACCGCTCCTTCCCAGGTGTCGTCCGCCTTCTGATCTCGCCCGTCTCTTTAATCGTCTTTTTTTTTTTCTTTCTTACCTACGTTAGATACTATATAAAAGCAGTGGTGCGGTACTCATCCCTGGTATCCCCACTGTTGGCTGCATATAAATAATTATAATTTTTCGATAATTGCAAGAAAACGTTCCGCAAGTTCTGCAATTTGCCATTGTGGGCCTCCACAAGCGATTTCGTCGCATCGTGCAACCGGGAAATCTCGCTGTCCTGCTCCAGGTTCTGTTTCTGTAAATTCGTATTTTGCTCTTTTTCGTTTTTGATCAACGTTTGGAGTTGCTGGATGAGGATTTGGAGCCGGACGAGCTCCTCGTTGGCGGCCTTGCCACTCAGCTCCGGTCTGGAGTCGTAGTGGATCGAGGTGTTCAGCGTAGAGACACTTTTCACTCTCTCCGTGAGCACCGAATCACGGACGCTGGTGTTTGTGGAACTCGCCGACACCACAGAGTCCACTCTTTGCTTAAAAGAGCTCGACTCCCGTTGCAACTCGCCGATCAACACGTCCTTCTGCTGCATCTGCAGCTCCAGCGCCAGCAACTTCTGTTGTAAAAAATATATCTCGTCGTACAGCCTGGAGGTGACCTCGCCCAACTGCTGCAATTGCTGCTCCAACACCAAGTTGCGCTCCACCTCGCCTCTGAGCGAGGTGTCCACGAGCAATTGGGTCTTGCTCAACGAGGTGTCGTCCGTGGTGGCCGTGGCCACGGTTGCCGTGTCGGCCTTCGCACTGCCGTGGTATCTGGTGGTTGCAACGTCCGCCTCGCTGAACTCGAGGCTCGTCAAGCCTGGCGACACACACGCAAAGTTTTTTTTCGAGCGCAATCTGGGCGTGCGGATGGTCCTCACTGAGGTCAAGATGGACCTGTGCTTGGGGCCCGCTGGAGCACCACTGGCTGGCGGCTCTAGGCCGTTGGATCTGCTGAACATCTTCATATTAAGGTGGGATTTCTCGTCGTTTCTTCGCTTGGCCTACTCGATAACCCCCCGCGACACTCCTGCTTCCCTATATATATATATATATATACCGTCCTGCGACGACACACACCACCGTTGGGGCTCGTTTCTTTTGCTGCACTTAATTACCCCTTTTTTCCTTACTCTTTCGCGTTAAACGCAAGGCGAAATTTCCTTTTTCACCATCGGGGCACGATTTTCGTCGTTTCTTTTGTCACTTTACGCGAGTTTTTGAGGGTGTGCCTGCTTCTATTGCATACGATGAGGTTCGAAGGATGGAGTCGTGCAGAGCGAAGACCGACTTACGCGTCAGTGCCAGACGTTGTGGGCACTGTGGGTTCCGGAAGTGGGGCTTCAAATGGAATTGGGTGTGAGATCGTGGATGTGGAGAATTAAGGAACTGGGGACACTATTTTGTTATTCGGGAAACTCACAGATACATCATAACTCATGACTATAACTTAGAGCTCATGAGTATAACTTATAGCTCATAACTTCTACACGCTATTACATCTTTTGTACTATTTGGCTTCTACTCATTCACCTCTAGCCAATTCACCTCTAGCCAATTCACCTCTAGCCAATTCACCTCTAGCCAATTCACCTCTAGCCAATTCACCTCTCGCCGATTCACCTCTCGCCAAATCACTTTTTACACAATTCACCTTCTACGGAATTCACCCTCTCTAGAAAATCCACATCCACCTCCTTCATCCACCTCATCCAATTCCTTTTATATAATATATATCCATTTCTGCCTAACAAATCTGCAAACATCGTTACACCAGAAAATGTTCGGATGTGAGCGTAGTACTATAACATCATAACACCATAACACCACCATAATACAATACTGCCAAGCTACCATATCACTATACCATATCACTATACCACCATATCACTACAAACCGTTTCCACCAACACACAACTTCACCCGATTCGCTCCCCAATTTGCTCCCCAATTGGCTCCACAGGCCCTTCACAGGCGCTTCACAAGTCCCATCCCCCTCCATTCTTCCCCACAACATCGTAACACCAGGTGAGAAAATTCGCAACTAAAATTCTAAAGTACGCACAAAGTAAGAGCATCAGGTGAGAGTATCAGGAAAGAGCATCAGGTAAGAGCAAAAACTAGTGCTAATACCACAAAAGTTAGCACAATAGCACTGGAAAGCACCGGAAAGCAGCCACGACCAGCCACCACAACATGGACCGCAAAGACAAGGCCATCAAGTCCACGGACCTCGACGCCTTGGCCAGCCGCCTCGGCGCTAACATCTACCTCGACGACCCCTTGATCCAGCCCATGTGCGAGGGCGTCCGCAAGTACTTGCCCCACTCGGCCCGCGTCAACATGTCCATCCACCGCAGCTTGAAGGCGCACTTCTCGCACGCCAAGTCGCCCATCATCAAGCGCGGCACCTACATCCGCACGCGGGCCATCGACACGGTGGTGGAGGCCTTCCTCAAAGGGCCTGGTGCCAAACAGATCGTCTCCATCGGCGCAGGCAGCGACACCCGCTTCCTCAATGTGCTCGCCTCGAGACCGGGGCAGCTTGTCGTGCACGAGTTCGACTTTGAAGAGTCCGTCAAAGTGAAGAAGTTGGCCATTGTGAACGACGCCAGACTCAGACTGTGCATTGGTTATGAGGGGAATTGTCCCGACGTTGCTTCATATGACGAGTTCCAGGCCTTGGAACTGCCTTTGAACACTCCCCACTACAAGTTGACACCTCTGGACTTGCGGGACTCGTCTTGCTTTGCCGCTCTGTTCGGCAACATCGACAAGTCGGTGCCCACGCTCGTGCTCTCGGAGTGTGTGCTCTGCTACATGTCCGTGGAGCAATCGAGCGCGGTGTTGAACTACTTCACCGGGGCGGTAGACAGCGGCATGTTCGTGGTGTACGAGCCGCTCGGCGGCGACGACAACTTCTCGCAGGTGATGGAGCTGAACTTGGCGTCGCGGGGCATCGAGATCCCGAGTTTGCGGCATTTCAAGACACTCGAGTCGCAGATCAGCAGGTATTCGGGGGTCCGCAGGGTGCACCGGATCCAGGTGAGCGACTTGGACTATGTCAGCAAGCACTGGATCGACGCCGCGGAGTGGCTGCGGGTGAGCAGGTTGGAGTTCTTGGACGAGTGGGAGGAGTTGCGGCTCATCAACGGGCACTACTGCTTGAGCGTGGTGCAGTGGGGGGCGATGGCCGTCGATGTGGGGAGGGAGTTTCAGCTAAATGAAGTGAGGGGTAGTGGAGTCGAGGCGGGGCAGTGATAAGAGTGATTAATAGTGATTAATAGTGATTAATAGTGATTAATAGTGATTAATAGTGAATAAGGCATACGTGGTCATTATATATTAGTGATTATTCAATTGCATAGTACTGATTGATTAGTGATTGATTAGTGATTATTCAATTGCATATTAGTGATTGACTAGTGATTGAATAGTGATTAGTGATTGAATAGTATGAATAGATAGTGATTCGATAGTGATTATAGTGTTTAGATAGTAATTAGAGGTGATTATTCAGGTATAAGCGGTGATCAAATAGTGATTTCATAGTGATTCCATAGTGGTTAATTGGTGATTATCAGATTACAGGCCAATACGACATGCCTAAGTATGCATAAGTTTCAGATAAGAGTGTTTGCATGGTGATTAGTGATTAGTGAATATTAGATATTGATTAGTTATTTGACAGTGATTAGGTATTAGATAGTGATTAAGCGCTGTGATGTAGACCAGTGGTGCATAGTAGTGTGAATGAAGACAACATAGTAGGATCCGTGATAGGAGTAGTGGATGAGTGAGTGAGTGAGGGAACCAAAAAGTGATAGGAAAAGAAGGGTAAAAGGGATGAAAAAAGGATGAAAAAAGGATGAAAAGGGGTGAAAAAGGGATAACTAATTGATAAAACTAGAAGATAAACAGGATAGCAGCTGAGAACTAGATTATAGTAGCGTTGAAAGTGGTGATAGTTGAATAAATAATGGAAAATAAATAAACAGTACATAAAGGATAATAAATAAAGAGTGGAGTAATAGATGATAGATAATAAATAGATAATAAATAGATAATAAATAGATAATAAATAGATAATAAATAGATAATAAATAGATAATAAATAGATAATAAATAGATGATAAATTATAGACAATAGATATTTAATGATAGATAATAAATAGTAATAAAAATACAGTATTGATTAGACAAGAAAACTAAACAGAAGATCGGGAAATAGGGATATAGGAATGATTAGGTGATGAATAATATGAAAAGGGGTGAGAAAAAAGTGATGAATGATATTGATAAATAATAGTGATAAGTAATATATAATAATAGTGATAAGTAATATATAATAATAGTGATAAGTAATATATAATAATAGTGATGAATAATATATAATAATAGTGATAAATAATATATAATAATGAGTAATAATAAATATAAGTACTCAGATGATCAGATGAGAGTGGCGGGTAATAATATTCCAAAGTGTGATAGATAATAAATGAGTAGTGAGGAGGAAAAGGGGGTAACTAGATAAGAACTAATTGACAAAATAGGGATAAATAGATAGGGATAAATAGATAGGGATAAATAGATAGGGATAAATAGATAGGGATAAATAGATAGGGATAAATAGATAGACAAAAACAATAAAAATAGAAGCGAACTGAGTTAACAACAGACATCTATCAAAAAACTGATAATAAAAGATGCATCAACTGCATCCAAATGAAAAGTGAATAACACGAATAACATGAATAGATATAGAAGAAATATAAACGAGTGATCAACAAATGATAAATAACTAATCAAGGAATATATATGGATGATAAATGAGTTATGAATGAACAATAAAATGTGAAATATACAATGAATAAATAATCCATACAGATGATGAATGTATAGTGAATAACTAATCAATTCAGATGATGACTAACGAATAATAAATAAATATAGATGATAAATATAGATGATAAATATAGATGATAAATATATGATGAATAATAAATAATGAATAATAAATAATGAATAAATAATAAATAATAAATAATAAATAGATGGTGTGTAATAATAAATAAAGATAATGGATAATCATTCAACATTTATGGCACGGCAGCACGGCAGCAAGGAGCAAGGCAGTACGGCAGCAAGGCAGCTACGCCTCTACGCCTCCACCACGCCTCCCCCAAAGCCAACAGGGAACACCCCCTGCGAGCCCCCAGGCAACACCCCTAAAAACTTGTACACCTTGCCCATCGCGTCCTTGTCCACCAACCGCTTGTAACTCTCGACCAACTTGCGCTTGTCCTCCTCGCTCTGCAACTTGCTCAACAGCTGGTCCACCCGGAACCCGATCCCCAACTCGTGCAACCAGTCCCCTTGCTCCACGGGCCCGTAAGAGATGCATCCGTTCTCCGTGAAGATCTTGCTCAAGTTGGCAAAGTCCACGTCCAGGGACAAGTCCACTTGGCCCGGGTGCTCAAAAGGTGACACGATCTTGTGTCCCTTGATACCCCGCACACTGTTCGAAGGGATGCCCTTGTCCAACCCATAGTCGATGACCAAGACGCCGCCTTTTTTCAAGGGCTGGTTCCGCGACAGCTCGTTTGAATTGATCAATTGTGACATCTGTGTCGCATAGAGATAACTCTCGGGGCAAATCTCGATCCGAGTGTCCACGGGCAACTTCTTGTACCGTTCCAGTGACGCAGGGATCAACGACGACGGGGTCTCGTGGGGCGACTGCACCAAGTGGAACTTCTTCAGGGAGAAATTGTAATCCACAAGGAACTCGCGCCAACCCTCCAGTGTCTTGATGAACTGCTGCACGGGCAACGCATCGAAGAACTCGTGTGCAATGATGTAGTTGGCATATTTCTCGTAATGGACAATGTCTTTCTCCGTCTCGACCCACTCGATGTCGTGACCCCACCGCGTGACACTCTCGTAGACACCGTCCTCGGACCTCTTGCGCAAGAATTCCGTCTCCGCGTCACACAACTTGTCAAACTGCCGCTGCCGCATCTCAGGGCTTGCCTCGCACATCACCACTTTCAAATTGATGTCGTGCTTGTTCAACTTGGTGAACACCTTCAACAGGTCGTGCATCAACGTGCCCTTCCCGGGGCCAAACTCGATGAACTGCACGTCGCGGGGCTTCTGCTGCAACAACCATGTCGCATAGAGCCATATCCCAATGGTCTCGCCAAACAAGGAGCTGATCTCCGGTGACGTGATGAAGTCACCCGCGGCACCGTCCAACACATTCTTCTTTGTCGTGTAGTACCCAAACTGCGGGTTCGTCAAACACTGCCGCATGTACGACGAGATCGGGATCGGACCCGTGGTCTTGATCGACTCGATCAAGATGTTCTCCAACGAATTGAGCTCCAACACTCCTCTTGGTGGTTCGTTCTTCTCCTGCCTAACAACTCGAGCCGACGAAAATGGTCGAGCCCAGCAAAAATACGTACCTCTGCCACTCAATGCACGAAGCACCGGGTTGATCCTTCTTACTGCCATTTTCCAATCATCGATTTCTCCTTTTCTCTGGCTTTTGCTCAAGATACAATGGCTTCTCCAAAGGTTTCAATGCTATCCTCTCTCTCTCTTGTTCAATGCTATCCTCTCTCTCTTGAGACCAAGTCAGTTTTTCACTTTAGCCTTTTTTGTTTTTTCGTTTGCCTTGGCGCACGACACTTGCACGACACTCGCCAGGAATCAGTTCATCTTTTCATTGTCGGTTCCCAAAGAGGAAATTTTCCGCTCGGAGGTATCCCCTTTGGAGCTTGTAGTGGTATAAATACAGCTGGGGGGTTCGGTGGGGGGTGTGTGGGTGCAATGGGTGCGATGGATGGCAGAGGGATAGCGGAAATGAGCTTAGTGAACACCTTCCACGACGAGGTCATCTTGCCCGTCTCCGATATTGGCAACGGCCACAAATTTATACAGTTACCCTCTGGAATGCTAGTGTTGCTCATCTGTGATGGCTCTAAAGACACCATGTCGTGCTGCCTCACCGTGGCCGCAGGCTCTCATATGGATCCTCCAGAGCTCCCGGGGACCGCCCATTTGTTGGAACACATCGTTTTCAAAGCGAATAAGAACTCTTTGGAAAACTTGATCTCCAGTTGCGGGGGTTTGTGCAACGCTTCAACCACCGGCGAGCAAACCAGCTTCTATTTCGAGGTCCCCGGGAACAAGACTCACTCACAAGCTTCTTTGCTGGACCAAGTCTTGGAGGCCTTTTCTGCTTTATTCAAAAACGTCCATTTCAACGAAGAACAAATAAGAAGAGAGGTCCTAATGGTGAATAGCGAGCATTCGAATAACATGAAAAACGTCTCTAAAATTCTTTATCATGGCTCACGGTTACTTGCGAACCCTTCACACCCATTCCATAGTTTCCATACTGGGAACGTAGCCACTTTGTCAGAGTCTCCAGCACTGAGAAAGACAAACTTGAAAGAGAAACTCCGCAATATATATTCCAATCACTACAAAGGGTCTCAAATGACAATGGTATTGAAAGGACCTCAATCTCTCAACCATTTGCAAAAATTGGTGCTTACTTACTTTGACAATTTGTCTGACAACGATCAGTTGAACTTCAAAACGCAAATTTCAGACTTCCAGATACTATCTGAAACTTGGTCACACTATTCTTCTATTCACCTCTTTGAGCCTGAAACGGTGTTGTTGATCAAAAGACCAGCTTTCATAGAGACACTGTCGGTGAGAATACAGTTCCCCATAAACCACGTAATGGATACGAACCTTTTGTTGTTGAGCAGGAGCTGGTGCCATTTGGTTGGGGATGAAGGGGAAGGGTCTCTTTGTGATTTCTTGAGAAGCCACGAATTGATAACTGCATTATCGGCTTTCAAGAATGACTTTGCACAGGGAAATTCGGCATTGACGTTGGAATTAGCGTTAACAGAGAAAGGCAGCTCAGAGATGAACACCATTCTCAAATATTTCTTCATTTTTACCAAGCAAGTGTTCCAAAACTCCCATCCAAAGAATTTCAGGCATTTGGGAAAGTTTCTCAACGAGCTTTCTCAAATAGATAGACTAAACTATTTCTACAACCAGACTTCTTCTTCTTCTTCGGAGGTTTGCAAGAAGCTGGGATATTTACAGAGAGACCTTTCTTTGACAGGCTCAAAATGGTGCCTAAGAGATACACCTGATTGGAACGAGCCTGCCAGTGCCAATGAATCATTGAAACTGAAACTATGGTGGGATCAGAAAGGCAGAGACTTTATTGAATTCTCTTTGAAATACACAAGACCGGAAAACCTCAACTTGATTTTCTTGTCAGATGATGACGCTTTCAAGAAACTAATTGGAATTGATTCAGTGGAGTACAAATTCGATGATAATTACAATTTGCAATTTTGCAAGACCAAATTTAAATTACCAACTGTTCAAGACGTAGTTGTGTCTGAATTGCACATGCCCTTGCCCGATGTCTATATACCCAAAAATGTAGTAAAGCTGTCAATGATGGCGGAAGTGCTCAAGAAAATGCAAGACGATCTTTCTTCAAGATATGTGACCAAAGAACAGTTAAAATACAAAGCTCCAAAGGTTATGTTGAAAGATGAAACGATAGAAGTATGGACTAAATTGGAGAGATCTCCAATTTACTCAGCAAAGACGTACTCAACATTGGACCTCGAGACGGAGATTTTGCCTTCCTCGACTTCTTCAGTGTTTATCGAACTACTTACAGAGATGGTGTCGGAGAAAATACAGAAGAAGCTATACCCCTCAGAAATTATTGGCTTCACTTGGGAATTGACTCCAATGTTGAAAAGATATTGCCATTTGCGAATATTTGTAAGCGGATTCAACGATAAGGTGTTCCAGATCGTAGAATTAATCTTGAAGCTGGTTTTCAAGCTTGGGCAGTACGTCAACGAGGACATTTTGCAGAAAGCCAAGAACAGAATTCGGGCCAAGATCTCAAGCTTGAAGCAAGAAAATGGACTAGTACTCGGAACTCTTGCAACCTTGTTTCTATTGGAGCCCAACAACTTCGAACCTAACAGTAAACTAAAACAGCTTGAAAACTTCCAATTGGAAAGTTTCGAATCTCTCTATGAAGAATTCCAGAAAAGCTCTATAACAGGCAGAATGCTATGTCAAGGGGACCTAGAAATGAAGGGCATATCCAGATTCTGTCAACATCTTGTTGCAACGTACAATTTCCAACTGGTTCAAGGGACAATATCGGTGGACGACTCCACTCTTGTCCTACCGATTGGAGCGAACTATTGCTGGGAATCCGTTTCACCTCCACAGGATCCAACAGACACACTAGTAAAATTCGTCCAAACGGGTTCTCGATTCGACAAGAGGAACTTGAGTTTGACCATGGTGCTGGCGTACATCATATCACTAAACCTTGCAACAGAATTGCGAGACAAGAGACAGTTGGGATACGTGGTAGTCGGTGGATTGAGAATTCTACAAGATACAATAGGACTTCATTTGGGAATCGTCAGTAGCGACTTTTCCGCAGAGAGTTTGGATGGACATGTAGATGCTTATTTAAACGACCTATACACAAGTCTCTCGATGTCGAATCAAGCTGGATTCAAAAAACATGTCAAAGACTTTCTTAGCAGCTACTCATCTGATTCTGGAGATCTAGAGCTGCCAGGAGGCCCTTGTAACTTGAGTACATCCAGCTTGAGCTGGACACGCTCGGCAAACCTCGAAGAAGTCAATTACAACTGCTACAAACACCATAAACGGGTGTGGGAGCTGCTGACCAAAGGCACCAACGACCTCGTGGACGTGGAAATGGTGTCGAATTTGCACGTGCAAGAGTTCTTGACCTTCTTCGAGATCAAGTTCTTGCCAAACTCCACCAAAAAATGCACACTTTCCATCCACCTCACCTCGGAGTTGTCTCCCGAGGGGAAACTGAAAATGAGCATGCTACAAGGGTTGAAATTTCTACTATTATACAACAATTTACTGATATCCGACAAGCTTTTGGCGGAAATCATCGAGGAATCGTGCTACGATACCTCCAAGATCATGCCAAAGTTGGTGAAGTATTTTTTACGGAACGGATCCAGTCTCAAGGTGCTCCGAATCATCTCTAAAGAGATCATGAAATCGATAAGAGGCAAAATGCGTAGCAGTGCCGGCACTAAAATGGGCCCTATTCAATGCGAGGCCCACAAGATCAAGGTCGAGGACCCTTACAAACTCAAAGCCGCTCTACAAGACCTCACCTGAACAACATGCCGTCGCCGTTCCCGCCCTGCTTTCTGTACGAGTCGTTCGGGAGAATGTACTTGTTTTCGATCTGGTACAAACGCCACAGCTCCCGCACGTGCTCGGGCCGCAACGGCGCCTTGTCCAAGTCCGCCACCTGCACGGCAACATCGCTTTTACCATGTTTTAATAAATTCGCCTTCTTTGTCAAGCTCAGCTCCACCAACCGCTTCTTCTCGTACTTCACCTGCACGTCTTTGGCCTTCTCGATGACTTCCCCCATCAACATCTTCGAAATACTGCTCATGATCACTATGAGGTCCTGTGGCAACGGGTTCGGGAAGATCTGGTTGGTCAATTTCTTGATCCCGGTCTTGTTGATCGTGGTCCGTCTGTAGATATCGTACCTGTCGTTCTGTTTGGAGTCCATCCGCGACATCAAGAGCTTGGTCAACTCGAATTTCGAGATGTCCTGGTCTGATTCCGAGTCGGAGCCCGAACCTACCTCCTCAGCGTCGCTTTCTTGTTCGTTCTCGTCACTTTCCCAGTCATTTGCGTCGCTCTCGTCGCTTTCGTCACTATTGTCACTGTCTTGTTTGGCCCCATCGCCACCTCCACCGGCTACTTTGCCCTTCTTATGGCCCGCATACTTCTGGAATCTCCTTCTCTTCCGCTGGTGCTCGTGGTAGTCCCTATGAATAAATTCCAACACCCTCCGTTCCTCGTCTTCGTCGCCCTCCATCTCTTGCAACAGCGGGTCGTCGATGTCCACAGTCTCCAAGTTGTACGTCTGCAACATCAGAAAGTCCCGCTTGTTTAATGCATTTTTCTTTTTGTACTGTTTTGGCACGTAGGGCTGCTTGGACATGGTGTGATTGCAGTGTTTTAATAGGTATTCAAGGTGTTCTAGCACAATGTCCACTGCAATGTCCTGGCGTTTATTGATTTGAAGATTTGAATAAAATTGAAAATAAAGGCGAAAAATAGGGAGGGATTTTGGTGAGCTGCGCACGACCTGCAATAAACCCCCAAACCAATAACCCCCCAAGGACGTGATTCGGGTGGGATTAGACAGTGGTCGAAGCTTCAATTTAGTGTAGCTGGTTGGATATAGTGATGTACAATAATCGTAAGTCTACAATGATCTCAGCTATACAATAATCTTGACTCTACAATGATCCCAGCTAAAAATAATAATAATAATAATCTTTCAATTTCTATTCAATTAGATATTCAATTGATCTACAATAACATCTTTATTATCTCATGGTGATGTACAATAATCGTAACTCTACAAAGATCTCAGCCATACAATAATCTTGACTCTACAATGATCCCAGCTAAAAAAAATAATAATAATCTTTCAATTTCTATTCAATTAAATATTAAGTTGATCTACAATAACATCTTTATTATCTCATAGTGATGTACAATAATCGTAAGTCTACAATAATCGTAGGTCTACAAAGATCTCAGCTATACACTAATCTTAAGTCTACAATGATCCCAGCTAAAAAAATAATAATAATCTTTCAATTTCTATTCAGTTAGATATTTAATTGATCTACAATAACATCTTTATTATATCCCCTCCCCCTCACAACGACCCTCTCACCAACCCCCTCAGCCTGTTCTCCAAGTCACAACTCAACCTATACAGCCCCGCCCAATCGTAATTCTCGTAGAGCAACGAAACCACCTTCGACCTCGTCTCAAACAACTGCACCACCTCGTCCACCTCCGCATCGCTGAACTTCCTCTCACCCATGATCTCGAGAAACTTCAACAACTTGTTCACCACTTGGAACCTCAACTCCATGTCGATTCTCACCGGCACTACACGGGGATTACTCAAGAGCCCCAACTTGTCGAGGAGATTGTTCTTGACATCTGTCTCCAAGGTCTCCAAGATAGACCTCTGCAAAGGCTCGTCCACGTCGAGGTCTCTACAATAAACAACGATGGAGTCGCCCTTGACGACGGGTTCTCCGCCTTGGTCTGCTTTCTTGACCCAGATCTGCGTCGAGCCCACACGGAACTCGGGCTCCTCTTCGCCCATCGACACAGACTCTACAGTTTCAGTGAAGTTGTCTACATATAGGAGTTGCAACTCTGGGAACGACAACACCTCTGCAATGAGGGTCAGATTCAACGAGTCGTCGACAAAGATCTTCAAATCAGCCGGGCCGCGGTCCCAATTGTTGACCTCGTCCTGGTACCTCACTGCCAGGCCCTGGCTCTCGAAATTGTCCACACGGAGCCTGGACATCTCCTCGGCGAAGAGCTGGTAGAGCACGGTCTGGGTCAAGAAATAGGGCAAGTCGTTGTTGAACACGGACAGGAGCGAGTACAAGAACTCGCTCTCCCTGACGAGCGGGCTGTTGGACAACAGCTCCACGTCGTTGATCTTGAACTTGATCAAATGGCTATTTTCGTGGAACTTGGTGTCCACAGAGCCAGGCAGCTGCAGCTGCGACAGCGACAGCAGCGACAGCGACAGCAGCGAAGGTACCAACTTGAAATCGAACTTGAAGTTCACTACATGGTCGTACTGGAGCTTCTTCAACTCGTGGCTCAATTGCAATTGCGCCAGCTCGACAAGATCGGGGTACTCGAGTTCGTTATCGTGCAAATATATGGGGATCGCAAACACCACGTCATCGGTAGGGTGTTCCAAATAGTAGTGCAAAAGGGTGTCCAGCGGGTTGGAACTGCGCTGGAAAACGGCCAAGTACCATGCCACTGCAATGGCCAAGCCAACGCCGACAAAATTTCGCAACATTCTACCCTAATTGGTCCTGTAATCGGCTCTTCCAATGAATAATACCTATAATAACAATAATACCAATAACACCTCATCATGCAGGTTTTTACTTTTTCCGAGCCTCAAATTTTGTGCCTGAAAAAAAAAACACTTGGAGTTTTTTACTCGGAATTTTTTACTCTGAAGTTTTTACTCCTAATTTTTTACTCAGAAATTTTTACTCAGAAATTTTTACTCAGAATTTTTCACTCAGAATTTTTCACTAGTGAAAAAAAAAATTATTTTTCAGAAATTTTTCAGAAATCTTCACTAATCACCAACGATCAATGGCCTTTATTACCTATAAAACTACACCTTCCGCACGATTACCCACCAATTGTCTCTTTCGTAGCCGTGGTCGACGATCTGGCCACCAGCCAGAACACAATTGTCCACCAATTCACCTTTCTTGTACATATGGTAGTACCTCATCTTTGTGTCTGGCTTTTCTTCCAGCTTTTCTTCCAGTTTTTCATCCAGCTTCTCGTCCAGCTTCTCGCCCACCTTCTCCTGTAGCCTCTTTTTCTGCTTCTTCTGCAACACCCACGGAACCAAAATGTCCTGGTCCATGCCCTCTTTATACCCCCTCCGGCTGTTCTCCTGCTCCAACGCCCAGCAGTAGATGAGCAGCTGGCCGCCGCGCCGCAAGCACCGCAAGATCTCCGCGATCAGCTGCACCCTTCGCAGCTCTGTGCTGAAATGGTGGATCACCAGGATGCTGATGGCAAAGTCGGCAAACGAGTCCAGGTGCGGCAAGAACAACCCGTCGCAGATCAACAAGTCGTTGTTGGCACCTCCATTGACCTGCGAGGCACACTCGATCAACCCAGACGACCTGTCGGAGCCCACCACGTACAAGGCCGGGTTCACTTTCAAATACTTGCCGTTGCCACACCCGACGTCGATCCCCACCGCGTGGTCCGCACGCGATTTCAAGAACTTCTCCACGATGGGCCACGGCTTGTACCTGGTCTGCGAGAAATGGGGCAGGATCTCGTTGTAGATGTTGTGCACGTACAAATCTTCCTTCAGTTGCGGGTCCTGATGGGCATGAAACCGCAGGGTCTCTTGCTCCACGACCTCCTTCCGGGGCTGCTGGCTTGCCATGATGTGTGATCTGCTTAAAACAAGTTCTCAAATCGTGTATATATTGCTAACCATATACCTGTTCTATACAACTAGAAGTAAATTGCACTATAAACTGCACTGTAAAGTGCACTGAAAAATTTGGGCAGCGAGTGGGACCAACTGCCCGATTGGGACAAACTGGAGATGGAAAATGGCCTAATTGGGACAAATGAAAAAAATTGGTGATTTTTAGGTGGAGATGGGAAGGAGATCACCATTAGACAGTGAGAACAAGGTCTAACGAAGCCTAAAAAAAAACAGCCCTACTAAAGCCCACTACCAGGCCCAGGGCCCAGGGCCCTAACTATATACACAATAAATACCATCCCTCACATGTACATGCTTCTCTCCATCCTGCCCTTCTTCATCACCTGCTTCAACGCGGCACTGTCCAACGGGTCGAGCAACTCGAAGCTGCACAACAACTCGTCGTTGACGCTCATCACGGCGCCCCAGTTGTCGAACTCGCCGCAGTAGTTGGGCGCACTGAACACCGTCACCAACGACCGCTCGTTGAAGAACTCGTACCCGTCCTCCACCACCATGTGCAGCCTCACCACCAAGTCGAACTGGAACTTGTTCAAAAACTTGTTGATGGCGATCTTGTTGAAACAGTACGACACGCCACGCTCGTTATCCTCCCACTCGTTGACGGTGTCCGCGGGGTCGGACCACACCAAGTCGTTCAACAAGCCAAAGTCCGGGATGTCGGTGGGTCTCTGGATGCGCCGGATCTCGTCCATCGACGACAACACCGGCGAAAGCCCGCCGTGGACACAGAAAATCTTGGACAGCACGATGGCCAGGATCGGGAGCGTGTTGAAGGTGTCGATGAACGTTTTCCAAGTCTTGGTGTTGCAGCGTCGCTTGCACTCGTCCAAAAACCCGTACACCCGCGTGACACTGGCACATTCGTGGTTGCCCCGCAACAAGAAGAAGTTCTCCGGGTACTTGATCTTGTAGCAGAGCAACAACAAGATGGTTTCCAAGCTCTGCTTGCCCCTATCGACGTAGTCGCCCAAGAACAAGTAGTTGCTCAGTGGGGGGAACCCGCATTTGGTGAAGATCCGGATCAAGTCGTTGAACTGCCCGTGCACGTCGCCCACGATCTTCACCGGCGGACTCAACTCGAGCAAAGGCGGCTGCGAGAGGAACACCTCCCGCAGCGTGGAGCAGATGATGGCGATCTCGCTGTTCTTGAGGCACACGTTCTTGGTTCTCTTTCCTGAGTACCCGGCGTCCAACAACCGCTGGATGATGTCCTCGATGTTGATCTCGCGCTTCTGCGGCTGCTGTGGGTCCTGCGCTGGCGCCTCGTGCTGCTGCTGCGTCAACAGCAGGCTCACTAGCTCGTGTTGGCGGGCGTTTTCCAGCTCGTGGTCGTGGCCGTGGCCGTGGAGGTGGCCATGGAGGTGCGATTTGGAGTCGTTTTCGAGCTCGAGCGCCAGAAACTGGTCCTCCAAGCCCTCCCCCGTGGACCGGTTCGTCGACACGCGCGACAACTGCGGCGAGTGCACGGCACTGCCTGGAATGCTGGGGACGAACTCCTGTTTCAACTCCACCGGGGAGATCGGCGTGCCGTAGCTGGACGAGATGCTCTTAAAAGAGGCATTTGTGGGTGTGATCGGGGTCACGCCTTGCGAAGGCACCTGGAGCGAGCTGCCAGGGCCCCAACCCGCGGACGGGTCCACCGTGAGGCCGTTGTAATTGTGGCTGGAGGCGCCGTCGCCGGCCTGGTTCCGCAACAAGATGGGCTCCCGGGGCGGTATTTGGATCATGGACGGCGGCAACTCCTGGTTGTTGTCCTGGAGCGGCTGCTGCTGCGTGGTGATCTGCTGCTGCTGTGGATTCTGCTGCTGTTGGAGCTGCTGCTGATGCTGCTGTCCGTGCTGCAACTGCTGGCTGCCCATGCTGGCCAAGTTGTTCACGCTCTTGCTCGACGATTTCCTGCTCAAAACGGGACTGTCCAGCGTCTTGAAGCTGGCGCCGTCGTTCGAGTACACCGAGTCCCTGTTGCTGCGCCTGCTGATGATGGACCTGCCACTCTTGGCACTGTTGGAAGTGTCGGATCTCGTGAAGGGCGGGGCGTTGCCGTGGCCGCTGGATTTGGAAGACGAGTTTCCCATTGCAATCGATTGGTAAATGCGGGTATAAGTTGATGAGAATGGTCAGAAGTCCCGCGGATGTTTTTTTGGGCCAATGGCAAGGTGTCTTCACTGGTTTTGATGTCTTGGACAGGCTAATGGAAACGAAATTGCAATCGTTTTTTAATTTGATTATTTTTAAGTTTGATTTTTTTTTTTTGCCTGGGCAGATAGGAGGGTGGGACAGATTCCGTGAAGAGAGGGCAGGCTAGGGTGAGGACAAGCTAGGGTGAGGGCAGGAGAAGGAGATGGAGAGTGGGAACGATCAAGAAGAGATGAACAACGATGATGACTGGGAAAGGATATACAATCAATGCATTAACAATGCCATAACAGTGCCATAACAATGTCATAACAATGCCATAACATCTTACTCTATGAACACCTCAAACATTTCGCCCCACACGATCACTTCTATCACAGTCAGTCCCTCTATCCTGTCCCTCTATCCTGTCCCTCTATCCTGTCCCTCTATCCTGTCCTTTTCATGTCCCGTTTCCCATTTCCTTTTCCCATTTCCTTTTCCCATTTCCTTTTCCTACTCCCTTTTCCTACTCTCTTTTCCTACTTCCTCTGTATGTCCCTCACTATTTGACCCTTTGTTCTTTCCTCTGTACTTCCTTTTTACTATCCATTCTTCACGGCTTATTCTCTCTACTACTTATATTTTTACTACTTATATTCTTACTATTTATATTCTTACTACTTATATTCTTACTATTTATATTCTTACTACTTATATTCTTACTATTTATATTCTTACTACTTATATTCTTACTACTTATATATACACATTTCATAAGCTTATTCTACAATGATTCTTTTAATACCTTCCATTCTTATCCCTTCTTTCTATCCTTCCATTCTTATCCCTTCTTTCTATCCTTCCATTCTTATCCCTTCTTTCTATCCTTCCTCCTCCTTCCTCCACCTTCCTCCCTCCCCTCCCTTGCCTCATCTTTTCTTGGCTTTTTTCCTGCCCCAGTCAGGGTAAAAAGCCAAATTTATTTTCCCAGCAATTCAATCCACAGGAGATGAGGTAGGCACTCGCCATGGCTCCAAAGACTCCCAATCCATTCTTATCGCCCGATGCGATCCCTCTGCACGTGGAACAAAAGATATTGGGCACTTACACAGACCTTTGCTATGAACTCGACGAGCAGGACTTACACATAAAGTACATCTTCAAGATGTTCTCCCGGTTGAACATCTCCAAGAAGCTCTTGACAGAGTTCAAGATCCAGGACTACTGTCTCGAGGGTACCCAGTTGATCGATGTCGACAAGTTGTGCCATAAATTGGGGCTCATCTACATATTGAACCAACATTTGCCCGATATAGTGAGCCAATGGTTGAGTTTGATCAAGCTCTTGCCCGATATTGGCAATGAGGAGATCACTTCCACAAAGGTGTTCCAGTACAAGATCACGAGGAAAAATTTGGTATACTTGTTGGAAACGTTGCAATTGGACACCAAGAACGTGAACAACATGCTCAAGATCACAGACAACCACAATGGTGTGAATTTCGTGGACTTTGCCATGATTTTGGGGAAACTCAATCAATTGAACTGAAGTTTTGGTGACTATTCACTTTACTCACTTTGACAATATGGACTTTAATCACTTTACTCACTTTAATCACTATAATATGGGTGTTCCATATCAAATTCACCTTCACAAGTATAATACCAGTGTATTCGCTTCGATAATTGTAGAATACATATTTCAATTCATGACTATAATTTATTTCAATTTTCAATTCACTTACAAATATATATTTCAATTCACTTCAACAAATGGAAGTAATCACTAAATAGTTCCCTTGCAGTTTGAAAGTGTCTATAGTTCAAATCACTCTACAATTTAAAAATGTATATTCTATAAAATCACTTGAATTTTACACAATATTTTGATTCACTTCAATATCCATAATATGTGTCTATTATCCAATTCAAGATGTGTTATGTGTTTTATAGTGTTAATTCACTTTACAGTCAAACACAAGTAATCAAAATCCACTTATTATACAGTTTACTTATTTTATTTCAATTCACTTTACAATATAAGGTGCAATTACATCTCAATTCACTCTTATAACTAAAATAAGTATTCTATGTTTTGACTCACTTTACAATTCACATGCGTTGTAATTCTTTTCAACGATGTGCTCTTTTAAAGATGTGGTTTCCTACACTCTCTCACACTTTTTCCACTTCTCTCTCTCTCTCACACACACGATTGACATTCATTCCACTATAAAATATGTTTTGACTTGAAATAAGTCTTCAAGTAGTTCAACTGCCAGACCCCCAACGAGACCAACAACAGAACAATGACGATCCCAAAGTTTTTAACTCTGTTATTTGTACTTTCGTTTGTGTTTCTCAATCTCTCTTCTCTCTTTTTCAAATACTCCAACTCGGCCACGATCTCATCGGTCAATTCTTCCACCTTCCTCAACGACACCTCGGCAGGTTTCAACTTCTCCATCAGTTGCACCGCGTTCCAGTCTCTGGCAGCGGATCCCACCTCGATTTCCAAGTCGATCTCTCTAAAAGCCTGCAGGTTCTTGTTGACAAGTACATTGGTGAAGCAGATGTCCACCAGCAGCGAGGCATGGGCGGTAAATGGGATCTTCAAGCTGCCAGCAACGTCTTTTTTGTAACGGTACTCGTTGCCGACACTGTCCTTGATCTGCAAGCTCAACACTTGGCCATCGCCTACAAAACCAGATGAGAAGACGCTAACAACCACCAACTGTCCATCTTGTACAAAGTCTCTTACACACACTGGTTTTTCGTGGTCTTTCTCTGCAACGACATCGAACCTCAATCCGGCCACGAGCTGCGCAATCAACACAAAAGTCGTCAATATCTGGATCTGGATCTGCGCAAGTTTCATTTTCGTCTTTAACTTTCAAAAAACTACCACTACTTCGATCTGAATAAGTGAATAAGTCAACCAACTTGACAACGAAATAAAAAGGATTTTTGATTTTGATCCTTGATTTTTTGGCATTTTTTGGCATTTTTTGATTTTTTTTTTTTGTCTTTTGATTTTTTTTTTTGACTTTTTCTCGCGTTTGACACTCAGTTGCGATGGGGGCTGCCTGGCGCCTGGCGCCTGGCTACTAGGGCTGTCTAGCTCTCCAGCTCCTCCCCCGGATGCTCATACTTGTAGCTTATAAGCGACAGCACATTGGCAGCAACGAGACATTCGGACTCCATCGTGGAGAAAAACGACTCCATTGTGTTGAGGTACCAGAAGTTGGTGTCGAGCTCAAAGTCCGGGAACCAGTCCACAGGCTGCAACACCGGGTACGAGTGCCACTTCTGGTGATGCACCAACTCAAAGCCAGCACCGAACCACAGCCCCAATTCGAGGTCAGGCATGCCACTGAACACCTTGTACACATAGAGGCTGTCGTGGTAGTCCACGAGGTTGATCGAGAAGAAGGCACGCTCGCCTGCGATCGTGGTGATCATCGTGGGCATGCGCAGGTCGTGCTCGTGGAAGTATTCCGACGAGATCAACGTGGCAGAGGTGACAATGTACACGTGCAACTCCACATATTGCGGTTCCGAGTCGTTGAGCAGCGCCTCGACGTCCATGTTGGAGAACTGGATCCCGCTCGCGTTCAAGGGACTCAGCAACACCACCTGGTCGAACTCATACTCGTCCAGGTCCGCCGTCACCACCTCGTATTTCACCTCTCCACCGTCTGCAACCTTGCCGATCTCCACCACCTGTGTCTCGAGCCTCACCTCCGCCCCAGACTCCTCCAAAAACCGCTCAAAGATCTGGAAATTCCCGCCTTTCACCTGGTAGACGTCTCCAAACAGTGCTGCCAGCGTCACAAGAGCCCCCAAGGCATGGATCTGGTCCACGTCCTGCGAGTAATTGACCCTGGTCAACATCGAGACGAACTCGGCGATGAAATCCGGCCGGAACCCTTGGCTTTCCAAGTACTCCGCAGCGGTCTGGTTCACCAACAACTTCATCTCTTCTTCTACATCGTTCAACCGTTCGAATGGGAACCCCTCCGAGTAAAACCACAGCAAGAACATCTGGTCTACGACTTTGTCTACGAGCTTACGCAACTTCCAGAACTGGGTCCCGAACTTTAAGTAATATTTCCACTTGGAAAAGGTGCTGCCGTCACTACGATACTTCCACTGCTGCCCATCCCAAATGCCCGTGCTCTCCTCGATGGAGTCGTTTTTCTCCTGCACCGAGAACCGCTGCAAGGTCAAATTGAACCTCTCCACCAGCTCCATCAAGATCTCGTTCTTGCTGATGAAGATAGAGGCCCCGATCTCCACCTCGGGCAACGAGGAGTCGTTGTACAACTTGGCGAGCGTCGTGGAACGGCCTCCGACTCTGTTGCTCGACTCAAAGACGGTGATATCTACTGCTACGTTGCGGAGTTCGGCGTACTGGGCCAAATACGAGGCACACGCAGACCCTGCTGCTCCTGCGCCGATAATTGCGATCTTTTTAACGTCTTGGCTCTGTCGTTGGCTCTGTCGTTGGTTCTGGCTCTGGCTCTGGCTTTGGCCAAGGCCGCCTAATCCAAGCGGTTCCAACACCAATTGCTCGCCTCCAGCGAAACTAACCAGCAAACCCACTAAAATTACTCTGAATAACACGATTGGAATCATATTTGCTCTGTTTAATCACTCTCTGTACCCGCACCACACTATCCTTACTCCTTCCACACCAGTCAAGCCTTTTTTATCCTTGCCATTTTTTCCACTTTTTTCCCGAGCAAGATTCGTAAATTGCTCCGATAAGGCGATGAGGTTGGGAATGGAATGGAATGGGATGGAATGGGATGGAATGGGAGAGGGTAAATGAGGTGAATGAAGTTGTTATGAGTCAATTGATGTATGTTGGGGTGATAGAGGTGAAGTGAAGTTATGGTGAGCTGATTGAGGCCAATTGAGCATTTTTGAAGTTGATTGGTTCGAGAGTTTCCCAACGGTGGTGTGATGATGTTTCACTGTTAAGCCTGGTGACACTGTAGTTAAATAAGTTATATAAGCTATATATATTATATACTTTAGATATTTATATGAATTATATGATAAATATAAGATGATTTACAATTCACACAAACGATACTGAGTCAGTGATCAAGCCAATTCACTTCATTGTGCAAATATCATGGAAAGGTCAATTGTTGATTTGCTCCGTACATTTTATAGAACCAAGAATTCAAGACCAAATTCAAGATCAACTCATGAGCCAAAATCCAGAACTAAATTCAAGACCAACACATGAGCCAAAATCAAGACCAAAATTCAGAACCAAATTCAAGACCAAATTCAAGACCAAATTCAAGACCAAATTCAAGACCAAATTCAAGACCAAATTCAAGACCAACTCAAGACCAAAATCCAGAACTAAATTCAATACCAACTCATGAGCCAAAATCCAGAACCAAACCAAATCCAAAGAACACCAGATTTAGTTTCAAAGGCTTGCATTACACTGAATACAACACTAATTCAGTAAGATAGTCTTCATTACACTAAATACCAAAACAAGATTAGAATGTCTGCAACAATTAATGATAAAATAAAATTTAAGATAAATTTAAATAACGTGGTCAAAATCAACAATAATAATAATAGTAATGATACACAAATGAAATCAAACGAGGGAATATAATTCGGGTACTGACAGGAAAGAAAATGGAGGGGTCAAGAAAGAGGAAACAAAAGATGAGGTTTGAAAAAGAAAATTGTGGGAAAATAGCAAAAAGAGCATCTGTTTAAATTGTGATTTCAAAGGGCTTGTCTTTAGTTGAAGATTTTCTTCAACTTGGACAAGAATCCCGACTTTTTCTTTTCCTCCTTGGCTGGCAGTTTTTTTGGAGCTGGGGTGGACTTCTTTGGGGAAGTGGATTTAGCAGGAGCAGATTTAGCAGGAGCAGATTCTGGAGCAGATTCTGGAGCAGATTCTTTAGCTGGGACAGTTTCAGCAACAGTTTCACCAACAGTTTCAGCAACAGGTGCTGCTGCAGTTTCAGCCACAGTTTCTGGAGCAGTTTCAGCCACAGGCTCAGCTTGCTCAACCTTTTCTGGTGCGACCTCCTCAACAACTGGCTCAATGGTGTCATGAGTCAGCTCTGGATCAACAACCTCCTCAACAGCAATGATCTGCTCGTCGCTGTTCTCGACCAACTTCGAAGCTTCAGCCGGCGAAACTTCCTCAACACCCACAACCTCGGTGGAAACTTCAACTTCCTTGGCAGCAGGCTCGGCAACGGCTTCAATGGAAGGGTCTAAAGTCTTGAAATCCTCCTTCTTCTCTGGTTCAGAGGCAGCGACAACAGGAGCAGCCTCGGCAGCAACGGCAGCAGGCTCCTCGGTGTTGGCCGTGGTGGTGGTGGTGATGTCGTCTGGAGAGGTGACACCGTCTTCACCACCTGTAGTAGCGGAGGTGACCGATTCCACTGCTGGAGAGGCCTCCTTGGCTCCGGAACCGTTCTTCTTGACCTTCTTCTTGCTCTTCTTGACCTTCTTCTTCTTCTTAGAGTTGTTGGACGACTTGCCTCCCGAGGTGGAGATCTTCTTCTCCTCGTTGAGGGTCTTCGGGTCCACCGTGGAGACGGTGCTGAAGGCCTCTATGGAGGCGGCGTTGGCTGGCACTTGGATTCCTGGCTCGCCGGCAACGGACAGGTGCTGGTTTTCCTGCGAAGGCAAGACGGTGGTCTTGACAGGCAGCAGCAGCAGCAGCAGGATTGGGAGCCCGCTCTCTGGGACGATATTGGAGGTCTCTTTGGTGGAGACGAGGTCCTTTGGATACAACACGTTGTTGACGATGCCGGCGTCGGACTCGGATGGTGCGTTGTCGCTGACCACCCACTCTCCGTCGACCACGTACTTGTACAAGATCTTGTCTTCGGAGGAAGGCAATGGCACGGTCAACTCGAAGCTTCCGGAGGAAGTCTTGACCAAAGGCAACGACTTGGACCAGTTGTCAAAGGTGCCGGTGACGATGACCTCAGAAGGGCCCGGTCCCCTAAGGATGTTAGTATGGAATTGGCAATTGAGTATTGGGAGCATTGAATTGACAATTGTAAGTAATAAGCGCATTGTATGTGAAGTGAGTATAGATTGTACTTTAGTAGATTAAATTGTACTTTAGTAGATTATATTGTACTTTAGTAGATTATATTGTACTTTAGTAGATTATATTGTACTTCAGTACAGTATCTTATACTTCAGTACAGTATCTTATACTTTAGTACATTATCTTATACTTTAGTACATTATCTTATACTTTAGTACATTATCTTATACTTTAGTACATTATCTTATACTTTAGTACAATATCTTATGCTTTAGTACAGTATATTATACTTTAGTACAGTATCTTATACTTAAGTACAGTATATTATACTTTAGTACAGTATCTTATACTTAAGTACAACATTTCATACTTTAGTACATTATCTTATGCTTTAGTAAAGTGTCTTATACTTTAGTACCACATCTTATACTATTTCACAGTATAACGTACTTTTGTATGGTTTCTTACACTGTTGTACAGTAAAGTGTACCCCATATCTTCTAGTATTGTACAGCATAATATACTTCAGTACAATACCATACTATAGCACAATACAATGCGCTTTACCCTATAATTGTACAATAATGTGCTTCACTTTTTCTGCCCCAAGGCTGAAAATGCCCAATCGATGAGCTGAAAAAGTGGCGGGCGAAAAAGCAGCGATGCCATGGACTTACCAGGTGAAAGTGTAACTCATGTTTCGTGTGTGAAGTAATCAATAAATCTGGCGCGAGGAATCAACGATGCTACGAGGGTCAATTCTCAATATCAAAAAAAGCGGATTTTACAAACTATCCAACTTGTCAATTGTTCAACTATCCAGAACTATTTCACTCCTCTAAAGATATAATAGAAAATTTAAAAATAAATGAAATGACAGACGATGAAAAAAATTTCAAATTTTTTTGAGCAAGCAGATTGTTGGGTGCGGGCGCACGACACCTCCTTTGGGGTAGTAGTGCAAGAGAGAAAGTGTCTAAAGAATGTAGCATTTGAGTGAGAGTAAAGCATTTAAAGAATAAATCATCTAAAGAATAAATCAATTAAAGAATATATCAAAATTCGTGTTTGTGTGATATAGTGTCCGTGTATATCGTGATTTCAGCTTGAACAGTATTCCTTTCAACTCATGTCCAACGATACAGGCTCGCACACTCAGACCCAGACCCAGCTGGGCCCCATCTTGCATCTCTCCACGGCAGACAACCACAGTGCCGACATCCGTCCACAGCCCAAAAGGAAGCCAAGGGTCAGGTGGCAAGAAGGCACCGTTGATAACGAGAACATGAACAAGAAGAAATCGAAAAGTAAGTCATTTTTTCGCCTCAAGGCACTCCCTTTTTTTTTCTGCCCTTACTAACAAACCATCTAGTCTGCTGTATATTCCATCCGCAGCAGAGCTTTGACGAGTTGGTCCAGGAGGACCAAGAACACGAGCACGATTGCTCGTGCGAGTCCGAGTCTGATTCGGACTCAGACTCCGATTCCGATTCCGAGACGGACACTGGTGCTTCTGGCAAGGGCCGTTCCCATCGGAAGGCCCAGTTGCCGGAGCCCAACTCGTACGAGAAGCAGCCGAAGTACAAGAGGCGGCCTGTGGTGTAGTGAGAGGGAGAGATATATATGTTGTGGTGTAGGAATTGTATTTGTTAAGTATGTATAAAGGAGGACGTAGGAAGTAGGAAGTAGGAAGTAGGAAGTAGGAAGTAGGAAGTAGGAAGTAGGAAGTAGGAAGTAGGAAGTAGGAAGTAGGAAGTAGGAAGTAGGAAGTAGGAAGTAGGAAGTAGGAAGTAGGAAGCACAAAGTACAAAACAGTACAGAGTACAAAGTAGTACAAAGTGTATACAATTTAGATGCTGGCCATGGCTATTGCCATACGCAGTGACTTCTGTGATCTACCGTGTGCTCTGGTCTATGCTCTCCTGTGTGATCAGCTCTACACGGCCCGCCCTAGTCTCCGGCCAACCTCTGCCAATCGCTGCCACGCCCTGCCCCTCGCCCGCCCCAACGGCTGGCCTTCTGCCTTTTCAGCTCTCAAATTTTTTCACCAAGACAAAAGCCATCGACAACACCACCGTCAACACCACCAGCAACACCACCATGGCAAAGAAACAGGCCAAGACCGCGACCAAGAACACCGCCCCAGACAACGACTCGTTCAAATTCCCGAAATTCGTCTCGCAACTCGCAGACAACGGTCCCTCCGTGAGCTCGGCCCACTCTTATATGCCCTTGCCTTCTCTAGAAGTGCTTGCAACGGACCAGATACTCACCATACCGAGGTTCTTCAACAGCAAACAGTGCCAGGAGTTGGTGGCCTCCTTCGAGAGAGACCTCCACTTGGTTACGACGCCATTGACTAAGAGCAAAGACTATGCTGCCAGGGTCAACGACAGGGCCATCAAGTTGGATTTCGAAACTTCGAGGTGCCTTTACAACTACCTCTTGCACATCTTGACGGGGCAAGAGCACGCTGACGGGCTGGAACTGCCCTTGACCAAGAACTTGATCGGGTTGAACCCGAATTTGCGGATTTACAGGTACAGAAGCGAACCACAGCAGTTTTTCGACAAGCACTACGACGAGTCCGTCTCCACGTTGACCTTGACGCAGGACAATAGGCAGGTCAAGGGCAAGACCAGATGGACGCTTTTGGTGTATTTGACAGGCGGCGATGCCTTGGTCGGTGGAGACACTGTTTTTTACCCGGAGGTCCCAGGAAGAGACCAATTGGTGAGAGTGCATCCGGAGCTGGGGATGCTGTTGTTGCACAAGCATGGAGACGACTGCTTGTTGCATGAGCTGGAGCTGGTTACGAAGGGGGTGAAGTGGGTCTTAAGATCGGATCTTGTCTATAGTAGTTAGGGTGAATAACATGGTGAGTGGTGTTTTCTCGAGCTTTGATGTGGTGAATTGTAGTTAGGGAAGCAGTTAGAGGGCAGACGTAGTTAGAGCAAAGTCAGATGGAGCAAAGTCATAAAGAGCAAAGTCAGGTAGAGCTATAACTTGCTTTAACAATTGAAGAGAGCTTCAATTTGCTCTAACAGTTGAATAGACCTTACAATATGCCCAAACTGATGTCTGTAATTACGTAGAGCTTAAAATACTCAAATGATATTTGCATAGAGCTTTGAAATGCTCAATCCGAATCTGTGATTACTCACTAGAGCCCTTTTACAGCTCAAGTTTTGTAATTAGAGACAGCTTCAATACGCTCAAGCTGAAGTTTTGTGACTAGAAATAACCTACCTTAATACACTTAAAACTGATATTTTGCACTTTGAAATAACTTCTAATGTGGTTGATTGTAGTTAGAAACATTTTGATACACTCACTGATATTTTGTAATTACTCACTACTTTACAAAGTCTTGTAGATCTCCTGTAGTCAATATACTACTGTATTCATTCACTACTTCTGATATCTCCCGTACTCCCACAACTTCTATATCCTATTACAACATACTTTCCAAACTGATAAGCGTCTTGTAGATCTCCTTTGGCATCTTGTACTCGATCAAACCCGCAAAGATCATGCAGTCACGCGAGTAATTGGTCAACTGCTCGATCTTCAGCTGGTTGAGATGGTGGAACGAGGAGTTCTGCAACTGTTTCAAGATCTGGATCAAACTGGTCATGATGATGATTAAC
This sequence comes from Nakazawaea ambrosiae, assembly GCA_024271865.1. NCBI lineage: Eukaryota > Fungi > Ascomycota > Pichiomycetes > Alaninales > Pachysolenaceae > Nakazawaea > Nakazawaea ambrosiae. Next base: position 575,991 of record JANBXG010000001.1, read on the forward strand.
AACGAAGGCACGTTTCTCACGATGGCATCGTCCAACTTGATGAAATCTTGTGAGATGGTCTTGAAATTCAAATGACTCGAGGTCTTGGCCACGGCAGTGGTCGAGTTTTGGTCCGCAGAGTTGGAGTTGCCAAAGATCGGCACCACTTTCAACTCCTCGGCCACTTTCAACACCTGGCTCCAGTTCTTCACCACAAAATAGTTCCGCAACTCGATGAACTTCAACAATTTGGAGCAGGTCTCCTTGTTGGCCCTGTCGATCTTGTCGCTGATCTCCGGGTTCACGTTGTAGATGGTGGACAAGTCCTCCAGCACGGCGATGATGTCGTGGGCGTCCTTGACAAAGGCCTTGTCCAACTCCGTGTTGTAGATCAACTCGCCCAACAACTTGTTCACGATCTGGATCACTGTGTTGTACTCCTTGGACAACTGGTACAACAAGATGCTCTCCTGGTACCGGCTCTCCTCGTCGGCGCGGACCAGCGCCTGCTTCGTGATCTTGTTGAAAAACTCCTCCTCGTTCGACAACGCCAACAACCGCTTGCGTCTCTCGATGAGCCCCGGAATGCGGACCCCGTTCTTCGAGATCGAGCCCAACAACATGGCGAACTCGCGCGTCTCCAACACCAATTTGCGCAAGCTTTCGTGGCAGATGTCCTTGTTGGTCAAACACACGAGCACCAAGTACTCGCAGGCCACCTTCGGGTCCGAGATCTTGAACGTTCTTGTGTACGAGATCAACAAGGCCGCGAAATTCAAGTAGTACAGGTGGGTTTCCTCCTCGGCCACCACCAACGAGTCGGCAATCTCCTTGGTTGGTCTGATCAAGCCGTAATACGCCAACCCGATCGCCAAATGCACGGCATCCACCTCGTTTACGCTGTAGCAGAACTTGACCGCCAACTCGTACAACCCGACAAAGGTCAACACCTGCAAGTACAACGAGTTGTTGGAGGCGCCGTTGAAGTTGTCGGCACCCAACTGCACCACGGTCTTCTGCAAGTCCAACAACGTGTACCGCTCGTAGACGGGGTGGCTATCCTGCACACCGGCGCCGTCCTCCTGCGTGAAGCACAAGTGCACCCACAACCAGTCCTCGATGCTCGAGGTGATGTGCGGCAACTGCTTGCGCGTCAAGTCGCACCGGCCGATGATTTTGTACACGGCGTACCGGTACGGGTCGTTCTCCTTGTTCAAGTGCTTGAAGTACTGGTTGAACTCCAGATGCAACCGCTCGTTCAAGTCCTGCGAGATCCGGTGCTCCCCAAGGCCGACAAAGCTCTTCAAATACACGGGAAAGTTCTTCTCCAACTTCTGGAAGTTGTCACGGTTGGCCAAGGTGAAGCTCAACGCGTCCTGGTATAAACCCGCACGGAGGAGGTAGAAGATGGTGGCCCAGATGGGGATCCCGTTGACTATGGCGAGGTTGCTTAGCTTCCACTCCTCGGTGCTGCCGTCCGCACCGCTGGCACCGTCCTGGCTGGGCTTCCGTTTCAACTTGGACTCCAAAAAGAAGCTGATCTTCTCCAAATTGGACGGGTTCTTCAACGTCTGGCCGGTGCCGTTTGCCAATTTGATCTGCGTCCGGTAGTTTTCGTTGATGTAGTCCAAAAACTGCAGCTCCAACAAGCTCTTGGAGTTTGCCACGATAAGCTTGCGCAAGTTGACCGCGTCAAAGTCGGGCGAGCTGATCTTGCTGTACGTCCTGTCGAACTGCTTCTCCTCCAGTCCCTTGCACAACGAGTCGACGATCTTCCATGTCTCGTGGATAGCCCTGGAGGTGCCCGCGCCGGTGCCCACGCCAGTGCCGGTGCCCGTGCTGCGGGTCAAGTCGTGGAAAACCACCGATATCGGGTAGCTCTCGCCCTCCTGGCGGTGCTCGTTCAAGTTGTACACGATCTCGGCGTGCGTCTCGAACCGCTGCCGCAACAGGTACGACACCGTGGCGTTGACGAGGTCTGCGGCGACAGAGGGCGCCTTCACGTCGGCGAACTCGCCGCGGTTGAAGATGGAGTTCTTGTTCTTGTCCTTCGATTTCCACGTGAGCATGGACTTCGCATGTGTGTGGTGGTGGAATTGGCCGAGTTTGGCGCCGCCGTTGGCGCCGTTGGCACCGCTGGCGCCATTGTCCAAAAATATTTGGAACGATTTCCGCAACTGGCGCTTCCGCTCCTTCCAGTCGATGGAGATGTTGGAATTGATGAAGTTGTCAAAGTCCTGTGCGGCGCCCGACAAGCTCTGCTCGATGGCGATCAAGACGTTTTCGTCTTTTTTCAGTCTAATGTCGCCGTCCGCCACGGCGGAATCGGAGGTGTACGCTTTGGAGTTAGCCGCCGAGGCAGCGGTGTGGTTGTGGTAGTACTCCAAGGCCTGGTGTTCGATGGAATTCAAGTCGCTCTCGATGTCTTCCACCGTGATGCCGCTAGGCAGCAACAAATAGTGGGCTTTCGTGTACTGTTCATGGGGCGATTGCTCCTTTCTCAACTCGTTGGTCTGTCTCTTGATCTCGGACAAGTTGAGCTGGATGTTGCCTAGTTCGCTGGATCGCTTGGGCAAGTTGCGCGACGACTGCAACAACTCCTTGAGCAACGTGCTGTTGTCTTCTTCTTTCATCGTGTGGAGTGGTTTCTTCGGGTTGTTGGTGGGGATTGGCAACTTTTATCGACCTTTCTTGCCCCTTCTTTTTTGATGTTTTAACTTGTTTGTTTTCAAAGTTTGAATTTTTTTTTTTTCGCTTTTTTTATTTTCGCTTGTTTACTTTGATAGGGTTATTTGCCCGGGGGATGGATGGCAGAGGGAGCAGGGGATGGAGAGGGAGAAGGATGGAGAGGGAGAAGGATGGAGAGGGAGAAGGATGGAGAGGGGTGGACTACATCAGGAGAAGGGTGGACTAGTTCTGGACACTTATGGATTACTTAGGGACACTTCAGATATTTTTCTATTTCACTTCTTATTCAATTCAGTGCAGAAAAAATGCCTTACGCCTTACCTCTTCCTACCTTTTCCTCTTCACCCCTGCTTTTTGACTATTTAACTAGTTTACTGTTTCATTACTCTACTACTATACTACTATACTACTTGACTACTTGACTACTTTACTATTTTACTAGTTGACTATTTTATTACTCTACTGCTATACTAATTGACTATTTTACTATTTTACTACTTTACTAATTCACTATTTTACTGTTTTATTACTCTACTACTATATTGCTTGACTATTTTATTACTTTACTACTTTACTAGTTGACTATTTTACTAGTTGATTATTTTACTAGTTGACTATTTTACTAGTTGACTATTTTACTAGTTGACTATTTTACTAGTTGACTACTTTACTATTTTACTAGTTGACTATTTTATTACTTTACTACTTCACTAGTTGACTATTTTATTACTTTACTACTTCACTAGTTGACTATTTTACTATTTTACTACTTTACTAGTTGACTATTTTAATGTTTCACGATTTTACTAGTTGACTATTTTATTACTCTACTACTCTACTGCTTGACTATTTTACTACTTTACTATTTTACTAGTTGACTATTTCATTACTTTACTTCTTTGCTACTTTTCTACTCAAATAGTTTACCACTTTACCACTTTACTATTTCATAATTTCACTACTATACTACTTGACTACTTGAGTACTTGACTACTTGACTATATTACTACTCTACTATTTTACTACTCAACTGCTTGATTTTTTACCACTTTACCACTTTACCACTCAACTACTTAACTACTTAACTACTTAACTACTTAACTATTTTACCACTTCAATTTCCTCCTCGACAACCTCACTACCATTCAAACTATATCTAGTTGAGTGTTTCATCAATTCTTAACCACCTCCGATTTAATGCTGCTTGTTCATTCCCGTTCTTGAGTTCTTCCACTTGCTTCTTTACTTTATTTAGTACTTATTTTACTTCGTACCTTCTTAGTTCTTCTGAGTACTTCTTAATACTTCTTACTCTTACTTCTTCCTTTACTTCTTAATACTTCTTACTCTTACTTCTTCCTTTAGTTCTTAATACTTCTTACTCTTACTTCTTCCTTTACTTCTTACTTCTTTACATCTTACTTCTTACTTTACTTCTTACTTCTTCCTTTACTTCTTACTTCTCCCTTTACTTCTTACTTCTTACTTCTTACTTCTTACTTCTTACTTTACTTCTTGCTCTTCTTTCACTTCTTCCTTTACTTCTTACTTCTCTCACTTCTTCCTTTACTTCTTACTTCTCTCACTTCTTCCTTTACTTCTTACTTCTCTCTACAATACTTGTACTCTATCATATCCATACTTTATTCATAAATACTCGCTCTTACGTACTCTCATCCGGTGACTAGGATATACCCGGGCCCCAGACCAGCCGTACTTGAACCCCAACTCATGGGCAACGATCTCTCCAAACCCCAACATCATGCCATTGAAAAACGGCAACACCAAGTTGATCCCGCAGGTGACCAGAAACCGGGAGATCACGCTCCCTAAACTGGCCTGCGGCTCCTCGCTCATCTCAGACTCGTTGTCGACCGGACTCGACGTCAACACACTGTTGTTTTCGTCCTCCGTGATCAATATCTCTTCGTCGTCTTGCTCGTTGGCAATGGGTTCGAGCTCGGATCTCATCGCTTGCACGTCTTGCAATTCATCGGTGGTGATCACATTCGGGTCCTGCGCAAGCGCGTCCCCGACCTCATGTGCGAGGTTGATCAATTCGTCCGCCATCTTGCTTAAAAAAACGGTGTGGAGTTGGTTTGGTGGATGTTCAATGTTGTGCAATGTTGTGCTGATTTGCAAAGGTTGGGCTCTTTTTCAGTGGAAGTTGATTTTTTCTGAGGGCAGGGGCAAGAAATGGAGACAAGAAGAAGCGAGAAAAAGGGAAGAGAAGGGAGAAGAGAGAAGAAGAGAGAAGAAGGGAGAAGAAGGGAGAAAAAGGGAGAAGAAGGGAGAAAAAGGGAAGAGAGGGAAAAGGAGTGCAGAAGAGAAGGGAAGAAAAGTGCAGAAGAGAAGTGCAGAAGAGAAGAGGATTTATTAGATAAATCAAGTATTTGAATTTTCGTACAACTATCATCTTATTGTGGAAGAGTATATTTGAGGGTAACTGTAGGCAATTGTAGAATAATAGTGAATGATAGAGCAAGAGTAAAACAATTGTAGACAGTTCAGAGAAGTCAGGAATTATATTGATGAAGTATTGTACTGATAGAGCCGAAGTGTAAGTGTAGAAGTGTAAGTGTAGAAGAGTAAGTGTAGAAGTATTAGAGCATAATTATAGATGTAGAGAAGAGAGGTGGGATGATTAAGTATAATTAAATATAATTAAATATAATTAAGTATAATTAAGTATAATTAAGTATAATTAAATATAATTAAGTATAATTAAATATAATTAAATAGAATTAAGTATAATCAAATATAATTAAGTATAATTAAATAAAATTAAGTAAGTATAATTAAATAAAATTAAATATAATTAAGTATAATTAAATATAAATAAGTATAATTAAATATAATTGAATAGAATTAAGTATAATCAAATATAATTAAGTATAATTAAATAAAATTAAGTAAGTATAATTAAATATAATTAAATATAATTAAGTATAATTAAGTATATTTAAGTATATTTAAATATGATTAAGTATAATTAAATATAATTAAGTATAATTAAGTCTAATCAAGTAGCATCAAGTAGAATTAGATACAATCAAGTATAAAGTAGAATCAAGCACACTAAGAATATTCACTTACCCTCTAACCCTCTAACCCCCTCACACCCTCACACCCTCACACCCTCACACCCTCACACCCTCACTAACTCTCCTTTACCCTCACACCCTCACTCCTCACCTCCTGGCCAACTCCCAATTCGCGCCCCGCTCCCAGGCCACTCCCAGGGCACGGGCACGGGCAGTTTCCCAATTTTTCCTTTTGAAATTTGATTTTTATCAAAAAGACGCCAGTCTCCAAGTGCCACCAAGAGCCCACCAATCCACCATTGCACCAGTTCCATACAATTATTCTATCATGTCCGACGTTGAGAACGAAGCCGAGGTCGTTGGAAGAGCGTTGATCGCCATCGTGGACATCGGGTCCAACGGGATCCGGTTCTCGATCTCGTCCAAACTGCCGCACCACCTGAGAATCATGCCTTGTGTATTTAAGGATCGTATAGGCATCTCCTTGTTCGACGCCACACACACGGCAAATGCCGAGCCTTTGGAGATGGAGATGATGGAGATCTCCGAGGAGGTCAAGAAGAAACATCCGATCCCAGAATCCACCATCGACGATGTCATTTTCCTGATGAAACGGTTCAAGTTGATCTGTGACGACTTTGGCGTGCCTCCAGCGGGCGTGAAAGTCGTTGCCACGGAGCTGACTAGGGAGCTGGCGAACTCGCAGGAGTTCATCCGCACCATCAGGGACAAAATAGGCTGGGAAGTGGAGGTGTTGAGCAAGAAGGACGAAGGCAGGTGCGGCGCCTACGGCGTGGCCTCGTCTTTCAAAGAGGTGAAGGGCCTTTTCATGGACGTGGGCGGCGGCTCGACGCAATTGAGTTGGATCGTTTCTGAAAACGGCGAGATCAAGATGTCCGAGAACCCGGAGTCCATGCCCTACGGCCTGCTGCTGTTGACGTACCGCTTGGCCTCCGAGGACCCGAAGATTGTCTTCCAGGAGATCAAACACTCGTACAAGTTGGCCCTCGACAAGATCGCCGTGCCGGAATTCTTGCAGAAGGAGCTGGAACTGAAAGGCGGCTACGACTTGTACGTGTGCGGCGGCGGCTTCCGCGGGTTTGGCCATCTCTTGTTGTCCCAGGACCTGCAGTACCCGATCCCCACCATCATCAACGGCTTCTCCGTGTCCTTCCAAGAGGTGGAGGCCATGTCCAACTACTTGTTCTTGAAGAAACAGGTGCCAGTGTTCAGCAGCACTGCAGGCACTGGATCCGACGAGATGTTCCGCATCTCGAAACGTCGCAAACAGCAGCTCCCGGCCGTTGGCCTACTCATAAGTGCCGCTTTCGAGTCGCTACCTGCGATCCGCAGCATCCATTTCAGCCAAGGCGGCGTCCGTGAGGGCGTCTTGTACCTGATGATCCCGCAGCAGTTGCGTGCAGAGGACCCCTTGATCACGCTGACCAAGCCGTATGCCCCATTGTTGCAGAAGGACTACTTAAAGCTCCTACGCAACGCTCTCCCGCCAAAGTTTGTGCCTCTGGAGATTTACAACTCGGTGCTGCCGCTGTTGTGTAACATCCTGTTCGTGCACCTGTCGTACCCGAAGGAGTTGCAACCGACGCTGCTGTTGCACGTGCTGACGACGGGGATCATCGCGGGCTCCCACGGCTTGTCCCACAAGGACAGGCTGTTGATCGGGTTGCTGTGCAGCGACCGGTGGGGGTTTGAAGTGCCGGAGCAAGAGGAGAACTTTGCCACGAGCCTCGAGAACGTGGTGCGGTCCGAGTCGGGCGAGGCCGTCGTCTACTGGTGCCGCATCATGGGCAAGATCATGCACGTGATCTGCGGTGTGCACCCTGGAGGCAACATCCGGCCGGGGCTGATCAACTTCCGGCTGGACAAGATGCTCGACAAGGACACCGTGGAGATCATGGTGGAGTTGTCCTCGGACGACATCAAGACGAGTGCCAGTGTGCGGGGCCGGATCGGGGCGTTGCAGAAGAAGATCAAGCGCATGAACAAGATGTACAGTTTGCGGACCAAGGTGAAGATCAGCGTGGAGTACGTGGACGATCCGAACTCGATGATGATCGGTGCGTGAGTGGTGATGCGGTAGATAGTGGAATACAAGTGCGTAGTTAACAACGATACTGTAGAACGATGCTGTGGAACGATGTTGTAGAACGATGCTGTGGAACGATGCTGTGGAACGATGCTGTAGAACGATGCTGTAGAACACGATGCTGTAGTTGAACACTGTAGTTAAACGAAGATACTGCAGTTAGCAGGGACATACCGTAGTTGACCACTTAACTAAAGTAACTTAAGATACGGTAGCCATGTAACTATAGCTATGTAACTATACCATGTAAACAAAGATACTATAGCCTTAGGTATATGGTATACGAAAATAGCATAGATATTGTAGTTACTCTTATGTGAATACAAAGATATTGACTCATTGTACTCTGTAGTTGAACAAAGATACTGTAGATAACCAAAGGTATCTGGATCAAGGTATTGAATATCAAGATTGACTTATTGTACTCTGTGTTAAACGAAGATACGTTGTAGTACCAGATGGGAATACCAAAGATGAAATGTAGATATAACTGTGGTTGACATACAACCAGTTGGAGTGAAACATAGCTATAATTGTGGTTACCCATAACTTTCACTGTTATCAAACTCCTAGCTATAATTCTAGCTATCTCGTATATATAATTGTAATTAACACATAGCTATAATTGTAGTATCTGTGGTTCTATCGAATTCAATGTAGTTGTAATGTAGTTGTAATGTAGTTGTAATGTAGTTGTAATGTAGTTGTAATGTAGTTGTAATGTAGTTGTGAAGTAGTTGTATAATTGTAATTTGATTGTAACTTGATTGTAGTTTAATTGTGTTTTGAATCTATTTCAAATGTAATGGAGTTAATTGTAATGTAGTTATAATGTAGTTGTAATGTAGTTGTATGATTGTATTTCGATTGTATTTTAACTTTATTTCATTCGTAATCCAATTGAATCAATTGCAATGTAGTTGTATCAATTGTAGTGCATTCTTGTAATATGTTTCAATGCAGTTTAATCCCAAAGTTACTCTATAGTTCCAGTTAAAGCTGTAATCAGTTCTGACTATACTATCTCTGTTGTTGTAACTAGTACTAGCTTTGCGGTTTCACATAGTTCTAGTGTAATTCTGATTGTAGTTCCAGTACCACCTTGTTGTTTTACCCTAGTTCAAATCTTGTAGTTTTAGCAGTAGTTTACTCTTACATTTACACTTCCTAGCAATCACTAGTCATCACTAATCCATGTCCCTGGCTCATTTCAATTTCTGGTCATCATTAATTCCGGTCCCTGACTTGATTCAATCTCTAGTCATCATTAATTCTAACCCCCGGCTCAATTCAATCTCTAGTCATCATTAATTCCTGTCCCTGGCTTAATTCCTGTCCCTGGCCTAACCCCCCAGAACAGTCGTGCACCTCAAACCAATCCAATCCATTTTTCATTTTTTCATTTTTTCAAATTCAAAAAACAAAACGGCGCTTAGTTGAACACCATCAAGGAGGTGAATATCTTGATAAAAGACACATCGATCTGGAAATAGGTGGAACACGGACAGAAGTCATTGCAGGGACCGCGTAATTGTATAATAAGTGTAATATTAGATAAAAAAAGAAAAAACAGGAGAAACAACTCAGACAGAGACGAGAGGTTTGAGTAAAAGACAAAAAAGCAGGTGAAGACCAGAAAGTGAATATAAGAAACAGAGTAAAAGTGATTGAAAGTGATCAGAAATAGTTGAAACCAATCAAAATCAGCCAAGTTTATATCCTACCATGAATAATCCAGTGAAAGAAGAACAAAAGACCCAAATGCCCGACCAGTCGTCGAACGTGTCAGGTGCTGGACCAGGCGCTGGGCCAAGTGCGGGCAGCCAGCAGGTACGATCGAGCGAGCCAAACGCTTCCAATACCAGCGCAAGCACCCCAACAGCCAACACGGCCTCCACCCCCAACACCACTGCCGCAGCAAACCAGCAGAAAAGCACCCAGTTCTCGCAGGCAGACCTCAACAGAATCGTGTTGGAGTACCTCAACAAGAAAGGCTACCACAAGACAGAGTCCATGTTGAGAATCGAGAGCTCGCGGATCCCGCTGGCGCTGACGCCGGCACCGACACCGCAGACCACGGCAATGGCGGCGCCAAGACTGCCGGATGCCGCCAGGAAATCCGAATACGACACCGAGCTGGACGTGTACTCACGTGGGTACTCCATGTTGCGGTCGTGGTGCGAGAGCTCGTTGGACTTGTACCGTGCCGATTTGGAGAAGGTGTTGTTCCCGGTGTTTGTGCACTGCTACTTGGACTTGATCTCCAAGAGCTTGAGCTCGGAGCTGCGGTTTTTCTTCGAGAAGTACTCGTCGGACCACTTGGTTTTGCACAACTTTGAGATCACCACCTTGAGCGGGATCTCGTTGAAAGACCACTTGGACGAGAACGAGGTGGCCAAGATCTTCCGGGAAAACAAGTACCGCTTGCATATCTCGAAGACGTCGTTGAACTTGTTGCTCTACTTTCTCCACGAGAACGAGGCCGTCGGCGGCTCGTTGATCATCCGCATCATCAACCAGTACATCCAGCCGGAGATCAACAACGAGACCATCAACAACTTGGAGTACACGCTGGAAAAGGAAGGCGAGCTGAACCCCAACGAGGGTATCTTGCTGTTGGACTTGTTGATCAACAAGAACCTCGGCTCCAGCTCGCTGCAGAAGAAGAACATGGCACAGTTGAACTCGCGGCCCGTCAACTTGGGCAAGTTCCCGATGGACCCGGACTTCCAGAAGGAGGTGGAGTTGGAGTTGAAGCAGCGCGACGACGACGAGCTGCTGCAGAGCAAGAAGGTGGGCCGCACGCTCGTTGAGGAGTTCCACAGCTTGACCGAGCGCGACAAGACCCTCGAGAGCCCGCTGCGTGAGTTGTTGCCCTTGCCGGTGAAGTCGTCCGTGGACTTGAAGCGCGAGATCAAGTTGGTGCAGGACTCGCGGCTGAAGATCCGGTTGGATCTGGCGCAGCTGGCGTTGCCCAGCATCTGCATGTACACCTTCCACAACGTGAACGACGACATGACGTGCATGGCCTTCAACAGGGACTCCACCTTGATCGGCGCCGGGTTCCAGGACTCCTTCATCAAGCTCTGGTCCATCGACGGCAGCCCCTTGAAGAGCGTCTTGAAGAAGGACCCTTTCAACCACCAGCAGTACCAGAACTCGCGGCGCTTGATCGGCCACAGCGGTAGTGTGTACGGGTTGGACTTCAGTCCGGACAACAAGTTCTTGCTCTCTTCGAGCGAGGACAAGACCGTGCGGTTGTGGTCGCTCGACACGTACACCTCCTTGGTGAGTTACAAGGGCCACAGTGGACCCGTGTGGGACGTGAAGTTCTCGCCGTTTGGGCACTACTTTGCGACGCTGTCGCACGACCAGACCGCCCGCTTGTGGTCCTGCGACCACATCAACCCGTTGCGCATCTTTGCGGGCCACCTCAACGACGTGGACTGCGTAGAATTCCACCCGAACTCGACCTATGTGTTCACCGGGTCCTCCGACAAGACGTTGCGCATGTGGGACGTGCTGCGTGGCGAGAGCGTGCGCATCTTCATCGGCCACACGAGCGCCATCAACTGCCTTGCCGTGTCGCCGGACGGCCGGTGGTTGGCCAGTGCCGGTGAGGACAGCGTCGTCAACGTGTGGGACATCTCCTCGGGCAGACGCTTGAAGACCATGCGGGGCCACGGCAGAAGCTCGATCTACTCGTTGCTGTTCAGCCAGGAGGGCAACGTGCTTGTCAGTGGCAGTGCCGACAACTCGGTCCGGGTCTGGGACATCAAGCGCGGCACCAACGAGGCGAACCCGCAGCCGGAACCGTTCCAGCCGGGCGTTGGTGCGGGCAGCAGCAACGGGAACAGTGTTGGCGACTCGACGACCAAAGTGGACGAGCAGCAGAAGAGAAAGCGGGAGATCGTGGCCTCGAGCGACCACATGGGGGTTTACTTCACGAAGAAGACCTCGGTGTACAAGGTGCATTTCACGAGGAGAAATCTCTGTCTTGCGGGGGGTGTTTTCAATAGTAATAGTAATTAGTGAATCAGCTTGGAAATTTGTGAATCAGTGAGTTAGTTCAAGTTTTGAAGATGATTATAAGCAATAAATCGTAATTAACTAGTTAACGGAAGTAATTTGCTATTAACGATAATAGTCATCAGAAGTAATTTGCTATTAACGATAATAGTCATCAGAAGTAATTTGCTATTAACGATACTAGTCATCAGAAGTAATTTGCTATTAACGATACTAACTAGTTATCGGAAGTAATTAGTTATTAACGATGCTAATACTTTTCAGTAATAGTTGGTTATTAGCAGTTGTCAGCAGTAATTGATTAGTACGATACTACTTAGTTATCAGAAGTAATTAGCAGTAACCAGTTATTAGTGATGATAATTATACGCAATAATCACCAGTTATGAATTAGCTATCAGCAATGATTAGTTATCAGCAGTGATTAGTTATCAGAGATAATAAGTCATCATTGATTAGTTATCGGTGATAATTAGCTATCTGCAGTAGTTAGTTATTATTATTAAGTAGTTTTTAGTTGATCATCAGCAGTTTCAGCAATAATTATCAGCACTTTGTATTAGTATCATTTATAGCTCGTATATACATCAAACATCAAGAAAATTTGTCAGCCGTAGTCAAGACCGGTTTCAGAGGATCCCACGGGCCCTGCAACTCGTCTTTGTACCTTTGCAACCATATAAAATACAGCGGCCCCACCACGACGATCACCAGCTGTGCGAAAAGCACCACGGCCAAATACCTGAGCCCCAACTCGTAGTAGATCAAGGCATCGACGCCGCACACGGTGACCAGCAACTGCGAGTAGTGATATTTCAAGCCCAACCTGGCACGAAGAGCATTGTTCAAGATCGGGAAGAGCCCGTTGATCTGGATACTGAGTAGCACGAAGGAGAACACAGAGACATTGGTGTTCAACCGGGACAGAAGCACAATGGCATTCGAAAGAGAGATATTTTTAGACAAGTTCTTTCTGGACGAAGAAGAGGCCGAGGCCAGTGAGTAGTCGTTGAAGAGAAAGTTCATCACACAGAGCCAGCAACTCAAGGCCCAGATACTGTCCGAAGAAGTGGATCTGGTCAAGCTCTTCAACACCGGCGAGAGGATGAGGAGCACCAACAAAATGAGGGCTGTGGACTTGGAGGTGATCTCGAAATGGGTGTTGTGCAAGGTTTGGAGTTGGTGGCAGGCCAGGTATGCTGCAACGGTGACGAGGGAGCTGATGGAGACCGGCATCAAGGGGTTCCATTGCAAGCTGTACACACCGTAGAACACCAGCAACACCAAGAAGATCATGCAGAGGTGCAAGAGGATCAACGAGAAGTCCGTGACTAGCGTTCCGTAGGAGTAGTTCACCACAGTGGTGTTGCGTTTCAATTGCGAGAGGAACGACGAGTCCGTGTGGTTGTCTGGGAAGTCCTGCTTGAGCCAGAGCAACTTCTTCCAAGTGGATCTCGACTTTTTTTTGGCCATAAGTGTGGTGTGATTTGGTGGTGATTTGGTGGTGACGAAGTGGTGACGAAGTGTGCTTCAACCCTTGTTGAATGGCTGAAAAAATCAAATCGTGAATTTGAAGGAATGGTGAACAGAGGAGTAGTGGAGTAGTGGATTGTCGTGGATTTGCAGTAAAGTTTTGATCTACTGTGATCCAGTGGATCTATTTGTCTAATTGATCGAATAATTGATCGAAGTATCTAATTGATCGAAGTATCTAATAGATCTGGTTTAACAACCACTTTATAATTGATCTAATCGGCAACACTTTACTTTGCAATTCAACAAAAGTGTAACTATTAATTAGCAGAATGATAATTGATTGAGAGTAGACATTACCGACCTAGCTTATTGCTATATAATTCTATTAATTAGTAGAATGATAATTGATTGGAAGTAGATATCACAGACCTAGCTTATAGCTATATAATTCTATTAATTAGTAGAATGATAATTGATTGAAAGTAGATATCACAGACCTAGCTTATTGCTATATAATTCTATTAATTAGTAGAATGATAATTGATTGAAAGTAAATATCACAGACCTAGCTTATTGCTATATAATTCTATTAATTAGTAGAATGATAATTGATTGAAAGTAAATATCACAGACCTAGCTTATTGCTATATAATTCTATTAATCAGCTGAATGATAATTGATTGAAAGTAGATATTACAAACCTAGCTTATTGCTATATAGTTCTATTACAAGCATACCTTGTTAATCCCTGTTCAATGAATCTAGCTCATTGATCCTAGTCTATTAGTCCACTTTATCTATCAAGTGTCAGCTGTTGCTACTATGGAAAATAATCGAGCCAATTTGGTAGATTTGTGCTAGATGTTCCCAGTGCACAGATGTTACCAGTGCACAGATGTACAGATGAACCAGATTTGCAGTTTCCGTGATTTCACACAGTCGGCAGAATTTATCTGCTCATAGGTTAGTTGATTAGACACTGTTGTCTGTACATTGATCATCAAACTGTTACTGTTATTATGTGGTATAGTAATTGATCTATGTAGTTATTTGGTAGCTTAGTTAGATTGAATTTGCACTGGTTACTAGCATTTATAGCTGAAAACACACACGGTAAGCCGATGTCTGTGTCTGTATGCGGTTTTCTATTACGTGTGTAACTGAGTATTGGACAAATTGGAGCCAATTCACAGCCAATTCACAGCCAATTCACAGCCAATTCACAGCCAATTCACAGCCAATTCAACCACTTCAACCAATTCAACCAATCTCCCAATTCAATTCACCACCTCACACTTCAGCTTCAAATAATTCCAATAATTCACTCTTATCGGATCATACCTATCGATCAACATCTCGTAAATCTGCACCAGCTTCTGATTCTCATCTCTCGCAACGTAAATCTTCAGAAGTATCTCCAACAGATGCGAGCTCTGCACAATGGGCTCCACGTCCAGCGAGTCAGGCAACTCGGCATACTTTCTACACAACTCCTCCAACTTCTCCACAGGTCGATTGTACAATCTACAAATTCCCAAGAGATAATTCCACAGCGACTCGTTCTGTGGGGCCAGATCGATGACACAGTGCACGAAACTCAACTCCTTCTCGAGATCAAAGTTCTCCGTGTTGGCCACCAAGAAGTACCTGTAATTCCAGGCACTGTTGTTTCTCACATCCATCACCAACATCTTCTCCACAAACTCAAACTCTTTCTTGCCGCCCTGCTCATACAATTTGAAATGGTCCAGAAGCCACTTCTTGTACGACCAGACATGGTAGTTCTTATTATCTTCGACCAACATGGTCTCTATCAAGGGCATTTCCCATGCCGCCTCGAATGGTTTCAACTCTTGACAATTCAGAGACATCGTTTCGTACTCCTGGATCAACAACTGCCTGTAATGCCATATCTGATAATTCTTCTGGTTCGACACCAGCACCTCGTCACACCACTCCAACTCTTTCAAAATGTCCTTATTGAGGGCCCGCACATTGTGGAATCGGTACTGCCACACAGTGTAGTGGGCAGCGACCATATTTATCGCCTCTTGAGTCAAGAACAATGCCCGTTCACTGTACTCTTTTAACGCCATCAACCTTCGCAAGAGCCCCATTGTGTGTTTGTAGTTGTCCGAGTACAATATATGGCATAATTCCGGCGTTGTTTTCTCTTCGATGGACAACGGGGTGATATCGTCCCACTTGAACTGGTCCATTTTCGAATTCGTGGTCTCTAATGGTGCAATATCAATTGATTCAACTCTGGTCTAGTTGAAGTTGAAGTTTGTGAGTAGGCGTTTTTTTTGAGGTGGTGGATTTTCAGCGAGCGGGAAATTTCCTTTTTCGCACAGAAGAATGGGGGTGATGAGGCAGTGGAAGAAAAGAGGGAGATATTGGAGAAAAGAGGGAGAGATTGGACGAAAAGAGTTCAGATGGTGAAGAGTTCACTGTGATTGAATCAAAGTTGAACAAGTGAATTTGCGAAAATTGAGCAAAATCAGATTATTACTTAACTGATATATATTAGTTTTCATAATATCAGAGACTGGCTAACAATTGGATATTTTTGGATATTTTTTTTTACCCTAGATAACTTTAGCGCATTGCAGTGCTTAAGTTCAGAGGAATGCCAACAGCCATGTAAAGATAGATAGATAGATAGATAGATATATAAAATTCTTAGCCATCAAATTGTAAGAGTCATTCACCCAGCATAGTGTACACTCACCAAAATAACTATCTATAATTACAAGAAAACCTTAAGTACCGTCGTGCATTCAAACATCCCAGTGACTAATACCCATCTCATCTCACTGGCTCAGTATGACTAACTGACTCTGATTTTTTTTTTTTTTCACTATCTAAAGTTAAAGATAGAAGAACGGCTAGTGCTATATGGTTTCATATATAGTCAGAACTAATTCCTGAAATTTGTTCATAATCATATTCACTGTCAGTGCCACTACACCATTTCTGCCAACAACTTTCACCTCTTTCACCACTACACCATTTCTGCCAACAACTTTCACCTCTTTCACCACTACACTGCCAACAACTTTCACCTCTTTCACCACTTCACTGCAGCTGCAACTGCCCATCCCATCTCACCAACAGCCCCAAACTGCATCCATCCATTTCTGGAATTTTTCACTTTGGATTTAATTTCTTTTTTTCTTTTTCTTAAAAAAATTTTTCATCTCATTTAAAGGAGGCCATTGACCACTGTTCAGCCATCGGTGATACCTACAAAGTCACAAAACCCACAAAGCTCACACAAATGTCTGGATTACAAGAAGTCGAAGAGGTTGGAAACGTGTTCAACACCATTTTGGTGTTGGATTTCGGCTCGCAATACTCGCATTTGATCATTAGAAGATTGAGAGAATTCAACGTCTATGCCGAGATGTTGCCCTGCACCCAGAAGATCAGCGAGTTATCCTGGAAACCAAAAGGTGTCATCTTGAGTGGAGGCCCTTTCAGTGTCTACGAGGAAGGCTCGCCACATGTCGACCACGACGTTTTCAAATTGGGTGTCCCAATCTTGGGGATATGCTACGGTATGCAAGAGTTGGCCTGGATCAACGGGAAAGGTGTTGGAAGAGGTGACAAGAGAGAATACGGGCCTGCCACTTTGAACGTGCAGGACAGCTCGTGTGCACTTTTCGAAGGCGTCGACCATTCGCAGGTCTGGATGTCCCACGGGGACAAATTGCACGCCTTGCCTACCGGTTTCAAAGTCGTGGCCACCTCCGACAACTCGCCATTCGCTGCCATCTCCCACGAGACCGAATCCATCTACGGTATCCAATTCCACCCAGAGGTCACCCACACAGCAGAGGGCAAGACCTTGTTGAAGAACTTTGCCGTCAAGATCTGCCAGCTGTCCACCAACTGGACCATGGAGAACTTCATCGACACGGAGATCCAAAGAATCAGAACCTTGGTGGGTCCAACTCTGGAAGTGATCGGTGCCGTCTCTGGAGGTGTTGACTCAACAGTTGCTGCCAAGTTGATGACGGAGGCCATCGGCAAGAGATTCCACGCCATCTACGTCGACAACGGTGTGATGAGAAAGAACGAGACGGAGACCGTCAAGAAGACCTTGGACGAAGGCTTGGGCATCAACTTGACCGTTGTCGATGCCGGCGACTTGTTCTTGGGCAAGTTGAAAGGTGTCACGGACCCGGAAAAGAAGAGAAAGATCATCGGGAACACCTTCATCGATGTCTTTGAAGACGTTGCAACCAAGATCAAGACCCTGGACGGCGCCGATATCGAGTTCTTGTTGCAAGGTACCTTGTACCCAGACGTGATCGAGTCGATCTCGTTCAAAGGCCCATCGCAGACCATCAAGACCCACCACAACGTGGGAGGTTTGTCCGAGAACATGAAGTTCAAGTTGATCGAGCCATTGAGAGAGTTGTTCAAAGACGAGGTCAGACATCTCGGTGAGATCTTGAAGATCCCAGAAGACTTGGTCTGGAGACACCCATTCCCAGGTCCAGGTATTGCCATCAGAGTGCTTGGTGAAGTGACACCTGCCCAGGTGAAGATCCTGCGTGAGGCCGATTACATCTTCATCGAGGAGATCAAGAAGGCTGGCTTGTACAGACAGATTTCGCAACTGTTTGCTGCTCTTTTGCCAGTCAAGTCCGTTGGTGTCATGGGGGACCAAAGAACCTACGAGCAAGTGATTGCCTTGAGAGCTATTGAGACCACGGATTTCATGACTGCCGACTGGTTTGTCTTCGAGGCTAAATTCTTGAAGAAGGTTGCCAGCAGAATCGTCAACGAGGTGGAAGGTGTTGCCAGAGTCACCTACGACATCACTTCCAAACCACCAGCCACTGTCGAATGGGAGTGATCTGCTTGTACTTTTAAGTTTGCGGGTTTTATAAATTATATATTGTCAATACAATTGTTGTAAAGAGATTCGTAAAGTGCTGTGGTGGGATGTGGAGTGTGAGGGTGATGGATGTGATTGAGCATTGAGATATTTTGTCGTTACATCGTGTTAATACTTATTGCGTTGATACTTATTGCGTCGATATTTATTGCGTCAATACTCATTCGTTACTTATTTTGTCTATACTTATTCCTTACTTATTCTTTCTTTACATTATTTCTTGGTTATAGTTTAATTTGTTGAGAATTATTTTGTCATTACATTATTGTCATTACCTATTTTGTTGATAGTTTGGCTCATTATTTGATAAATAAATTATTCAATCAGTACATTATTTAATGAATACTTAATTTTTTAAAACCACACCAGCCATTCAGTAAATATATTATTTGATATACACATTGATTTTTGAAGACTAAATTAACTATTCAATAATTACATTGATTAATCAGTGCGTTCGTTATCTTGAAATACATTCTTTATCAATACATTATTCATAAATACACTGCAAATACACTGTTCAATGAATGCATCATTTAATAAAAATATTGATCCTTGAAGAATGCTATAATTATCTAATAAATACGTTATCTAATAAATACGTTCTTATGAATAAATCAATCAAATAAAAAGTACACCAATTTTCAACCAGTAATTATTCAATAAACTTCTTCTTTAGTCGAATTCAATTCGAATTCAATTCGAATTCACTCTATAAATTATTATCAATACAATATTAAAAACCGCTTATCATAAATTATTATCTTTACAATATTCAAAACCGCTTGTCAGTATATTATCAATCTACACGTCGATAGATATATGATATAATAAGTAATTAAACATCACATTATCAGCACATCAGCACATCACATTATCAGCACATCAGCACATCAGCACATCAGCACATCAGCACATCAGCACATCAGCACATCAGCACATCAGCACACATTAGCAAATACGCTCATAGCACCTTGGCTATTCACTCTACACACTACTTCACTCTATTTCCCACCTCTTCCCTGCCTCAACACCGTGCTCACAACATACTCCCCATCGTGACTCACACTCACCAAAAACTCATCCCCCTCAAAGAGCCCGCTTCTCTCACCACTCACCGCCCTCCCAACGTGGGGCCGTCCCTCTGCATCGTTCCGCTTGAACCACTCCTTGAACACAAACAGCCCTTGTTGCCCGCCATCCAAGCTCTTGTAAATCAGCTCCTTCACACTCCAGCAACTGGCAAGGTATTTACTGGACTCTTCTGTTTTCGCAGCTTCGTAAAGTGCTAAGAACCTGGGCAATTCGTGCTTTTCGTTTAAAATTCGGCCACTGAATTTGTTCATATGTGCCGCACTTCTCTTGCTGATCAAGTCTGAAAACCGTCTCCACAACACGATATCGGTGCCTATTCCTTTGATCATATTCGATGGATAATTATTCACTACAAGCACCACAAAGTATCACTAACAACTATACAATAACAAGTATACACTAACAAGTATCATATAAGCGCCACTTCCACCACTTCCACCACTTCACCTTATGTTCAACTTTGTCGTTGAAAATAATTTTTTCAATAAAATTTCCATTTCACTAATTTTGATTTATTTCATCAATTGGTATTTGGCTCCTGCTGAGAGGCCCATGGTGTGGGTGCTCCTTTTTTTGATCTTAGTGATGGGTTCCGTATACAACACTCCGTTGTACCAATTTTTGCGGAAAAAGGCCGCTGCTGGGCTTGGCACTGCCGGGCTCGAGCCCGAGAAATTGCAATTGTTAACCGCCATCAAGCAGTTGTCCTCGTACGAGAGCAGGACCAAAGCATGGAACCAGCTGCGACGCAACAACGCCAAGCAATTGAGTTGGAAACAGCAGCACCAGTTGGAAAAAATCGGCTATTTCTCGCGGATTTCCAAGATCGACAACGGCATCAAGCTGAATCTGAAGCTCATCTCCCTGATCGTGGAGCACACAAAGACCCAGCACCAGATCTCGTATACGGACTTGAAACTCCCCGTGGAGGTGCCGAAGGACAACTTCAGGGTCATCGAGTCGCTATGCCACTACCAAAGAGACTGGACCCCCTTGGGCGATGTCGAATGCCAGCCCATCTTGCAGTATATCCAGGACCAATGCAGCCGTTTGTCGTGGGACAAGTCCCGCACCTTGGTGGTGGTGCCCGGCTCCGGCTTGGGCAGAGTGCTGCACGAGTTGGCCGCCACTCACTCGTTTGCCAAGGTGCAGAGCATCGAGTACTCCATGTTGATGAAGTGTTTGAACGAGTTTGTATATTCAGATCTGCAACTGTATAGTTTCTACCCATTCATACATAATTACTCCAACCAGGTGGGTGCCCAGTCGCAATTGAGGTCTTTGACGTTGCAAACGTTGGGAGAGAAACCCGCTAACCTCGACATCTGCTACGGTGACTTCACCAAGCTCCAATTGGACCCGCAATTGCTGTTGTCCTACGACAATCTCCTCTTTGTGACGGTGTTCTTCATGGACACGCTGGAGAATTTGTTCAGTTACTTGGACGCCATGACCAAGTTGAGTGCCCAGTTCAAAGGGGACAAGCTGTGGATCAATGCGGGGCCTTTGAAGTACGGAACGAGGCCGAAAGTGGAGTTGAACTTGAAAGAGTTGCTCAAGTTGGTGGAGCTCAACGGGTGGGAAGTGACCGACACCCGGGACCCGGCCTTGTTGGGGTACTTGACGGATCTCGAGAGTATGTGGCAGGGCCAGTACGGTGTGAGCATGTTTACCAGTGTTAAAAGAGGTAAAAAGGTAAATGAGCGGATTAAAACTTGAGCTAAATGGAGCTATAAGCTAAATAATTGAAGGTAAATGAGCTGAATAGAGCTCAATTTAATAGTTAGAGCTAAACAGTTAAAGGTAAATGAGCTATAATCTGAATAGTTGAAGGTAAATGAGCTGAATAGAGCTTAAGCTAATAGTTAGAGCTAATTAGTTAAAGGGAAATAAGCTATAATCTGAATAGTTGAAGGTAAATGAACTATAAGCTAAGTAGTTGAAGCCAAATAGAGCTATATGTAGCTATAATCTAAATAGCCAAAGCTACCTTCAGATAAATAGATCTATAAGCTACTGAGCCGAATAGCTTAACTAAATAGCTGAACTAAATAGCTGAACTAAATAGCTGAACTAAATAGCTGAACTAAATAGCTGAACTAAACAGCTGAACTAAATAACTGAACTAAATAGCTGAACTAAATGAGATAAAGCTGAATAGACCAAATACACTCAAAGTCAAATGAGCTGAAGTTAAACAACTATAAGCGAAGGCCAAATAAAACTACAAGCTAATCCCAACTACAACTATAAACCAATGTAAATACAACTATAAGCTAAAGTTAAATGCTATAATCTAAATAGCTAGACAAAGCTTTCTATATCGATATTAAATGTCCCCAGTGTTTATTTGTATCTTCTTGTCATCACCCCCACTGACAATTCCAACCTCCCCGTTCCAGCACACATCAAAGATCTTATTCTTCTTATTGCTCGACTCCTCTCTGGTTATAGTGTACACCGGCTTGTTCAGTCTCATGTCCCAGATCTTCACATACCCATCAAACGACGCAGAGCTGAACATAAACTCGTTTTTTGGCGAGGCTGACAACCCAACGACAAAGTTGGAGTGGCCCACCAACTGCTGCTGGTGCTCTGGAGCTCTAGGATCACTCAACACGATGTGTCTCAGCGAAGAACCACACACAACCAACTTCTGCAAGTTCAAGATCGACAACAACGAGTACTGTGTCGTCTTGGTGTCGACACATTTCGAGGTCACCAAGTCCCACGTCTTGTATGTGTGATCTTGCGAACAAGAGTATGCTACAGTGTTGTCGGTGGAGTCGAAGATGACTCCTTCTACAGGCGCAGAATGGCTCTCCATGAAGGACAACGGGTTCTTTCTCTTGATGGAGGAGTCGGCAAGTGCCAATTTCAATCTCTTCTTCGACTGCGTCGACATCTTGTCCTTGTTGAACTCGATGGAGGTCATCTCTTTAGGCAACGTGGACCACAACCCAACGGTGTGGTCATAACCGGCGGACACGATTCTATTCGACTTGTTATCTACAGCTACAGAGACTACAGGGGCCTTGTGTCCTTCCAAGATGGCGATCGTTTGCCCGTGGGCACCTTCCTCCTCGTCCAAGGCATCTTCGGCCTCGTTGTTGAGCTTCAATTTCCACAATCTCAACTGCCTGTCGTTACCTGAACTCACTATTCTCGTTGGGTTGATGAACTTGACATCCTTCACTATGCCATGGTGGCCAGCAAATTGGTGCTCTATCTTCCCGGACATGTTGTACAATCTCACGATCCCGTCGTATGCCCCGGAAAGAATCTTCAGATCCACTCTTATATTGTTCTCTGTCGTGGTGGAGGACATCACGTCTACCGACGAGATCCAGTCCTCGTTGTTGAACGATGCCAAGAAGGATGGCGGCAAGATCGATCTCTTATACTCCAAATTCAACAACACCTCACTGGACAACCCCTTGGCAACCAAATAGTCCTGAATGGAGCTCTTTAATATGTCACCGTTGATCAAGAAGTCGAATGGCACCGCTTGATCGGTCTCTAACAAGTGGTTCACAATCTCTGACAACCCATATCTTTTCAAATTCACAGGCACATACAATGGTGTTTCCAGCACGTGCAACGATGCGTCCTCGTCCCGAGTGAAGAACTTGATCTTGATCTGTTCCTGTCCTGACATGTTTACCGCTGTTCTCCTGACTTATCCCTTGCTAAATGACTAAATAAAAAATTTAAATATAGTGAAAATTTTTTTTTAAAGAAAAATTTAGAGAAAAAGTTGATGAGTTACTTGATTGGGGAACAGGGGCGGGGAGCATGAAGGGGGAGAAGGGGGAGAAGGGAGAGAAGGGGGCCAAGAGGTTAAGTTGGGTGCGATATAGGCCAACAGGAGCAGAGTTGGTGCAGGCCAATACTCTCACTACTGTACTGCGTATTTGAATATAGTATAGGTCCAAGTAATTCTCCAGACTCAGTAATACCCCTCAGTAATACCCTCAGTAATACCCCTCCCTCGTTATCTCTCGTTTCCCCTATACGCAAAATCCTCGCTCTAAAAATTTAAAGCTTCTCGTATAGAAAAATAATTTTTCAAACAAAGAAAAAAAAAACTGAAAAATAAACCAACAACCTTCACTGGATAAAGGGGAACACGTCAAGAAACACGTCAGGAACCATCAGGAACCATCAGCGCACAACGGGAAACACATCGCCATGGTATCAATTCCATTCATCACTTCAGCGCCCGGAAAAGTCATCATTTTCGGAGAACACTCCGTCGTCTACCACAGGCCGGCCATCGCTGCTGCTCTTTCCTTGAGAGCCTACTTACTTGTCACAGAAAACAAGGACCCTGGTAAAGTGAGTCTCGAGTTCCCAGATATCCAGTTCTCGCATTCGTGGGACTTGAAAGACTTCCCATGGCATCTTGTGCAGGACAACGCAAAGAACAGAAAACCAGCTCCAACAGAAGAATTGGTCCCTGAGATCGTGGACGAATTGTCCAATAACTTGTTGGCAGACATTCCTTCAGCATTGCACTACAGTGCGGCCCATTGCTTCCTTTATTTGTACTTGAACTTGTGCAGCGAGACCACAAAAGGTTTGACCTTCACCATCAGATCAACTTTGCCAACAGGTGCCGGTTTGGGCTCGTCTGCCTCGATCAGTGTCTGTTTGAGTGCGGCCTTATCATACATTGGGGGTCATGTAGAACAAATACCTCAGTTACTGCTCAATGAATCTGCAGCTTCTCACGGCAAAGAAAGCAACTCAGACATTCTCTTCATCGACAGCTGGTCATTTATGGGAGAAAAATGTATTCAAGGCACTCCCTCCGGGATAGATAACGCCTGTGCTTCCCATGGAGGTGCAGTGATGTTCCAAAGAAGTAATAATAGTTCGATTCCAAATGTCAGAACCTCGATGAGAAACTTCCCATCTTTGGATTTGTTGTTGATCAACACCAAGATACCACGTAGATCTCTGCTCTTGGTGGGAAAAGTGTCCAGTTTAAACCAAGAATACCCTCTGATAATGACCAACGTATTGAATTCCATGGAACAAGTAGCAAGAGAACTGTATAGCATAATGTTGAAACCGTTCAGTAAAGATTCCAAGCTGAAATTACAAGAGTTGATCAAAATAAACCAAGGATTACTCTGTGCCATTGGTGTCAGTCATCCTGCGTTGGACAAGATCAAGATGTTGACCGACGAATTACAATTGGGTGAGACAAAGTTGACAGGTGCAGGAGGTGGTGGATGTGCCATTACGTTATTGAATGATGACATCAACAAGGAAGATTTGAAAAATCTGGTTGACAACTTCGATTCGCAAGGTTTCGAAACTTATGAGACCAAATTGGGTGGGAAAGGTTGCGGAATATTGATTCCAACACATGATCAGTTGAAATCAATGAGTTCGGCTAAATTTTTGGAATTCGGATCAAGGTCAGAGATTGAGGCACTGATCGGATGTGAATCTTTGAGCAATTGGAGATTTTGGTGATGAGATGACTTGGCAATAGTTGCTCAATCGGAGCAAATGATTCAAGTCCTGAGATATTTTTTTTCCATTTTTCAATTTCGGAGTTGCGATATGATGTCATAAAATAAATATAGAAGTTTGTCGAAAGAGACCAAAATAAATTCATCAAAAGATGAAATAAGATGATCAATCTTTAGGAACTAAAAATAGTGTTGTCTTGAATATTGTACCCACTCCTATTGTATTTTAATTTTGTTGAGCACTTTCCCACACATGTTTACCTCTTTCTTCTCGAGATCGACAATCTTTTTTTTTTTTCGGAGGAAAAACGGTAATTAGGCTTAGATGACCCAAAACTCGATAATATGCAAGTTGTAATTTGAAAAATCAAAAAAATTATTTTCCTCGGTTTTCTTTTGCACGGAAATCATAGTTGCATGTTGCATGGGGAAATGGTCATCATACAATTTGGGGAGAGAACCCCAATTCATAAATGATCAGTGTTGTGATTAAGTTCAGTTAACTGAGTGCTGAATGACATCATTGGAGCATATCAGTATGTAACCCATCAAAATTTAAAGTTGGTGCCTTACCCGAAGGTCGTTAGTTCACGATGAAATTTTGAAGTAGTATCACTTAAACTTTAATTCAATGTTGTGATATCGAGGCAAGTGTTTTTGAAAAGGATGTGACATCGCGATATTAGTAATATGTTGACGATTGATCATGTTTTTGTTTCCCTTCTGGATAACAATAGTCGTCAAAACCAACTTCTGATTCTATAATTAACAACTTTTCTCGGGACAAAGAAGCGATCGTCGTTTCTTATTCTTGTTAACCTTCACTAAAACTTGTTTTTCCTCCTATTGTTTTGGTCCCGGCAAGCTTTGTCTCTACCTCAAATCAACGTTTGCTGGGGTAATCTCACTAAATCACAAAATTTCTTTTTATTCCTACTATTTTTTCGTTTTAAACTTTAAGGTTTCATGCTTAGTTGCTTCGGCTGTTCAGGGGTTACATATGCGGTTACATCATAATTTTTTTTTCTTTTTCGTTTTGTTTCCTTCTCTTTGCATGTGAGTTCTATTTTTAGTGAATGATCAAGTCATCTGGTATTGCAATTAATACCTGACAGCTCTAATGAAGCAAAGCGATTTGTTTACATCCTGTTGGGTGAGAATTCTAAATTTAACTGGGTACCGTTTGGGGGGGTGAAGTTCAATTTCTAACGATATATAAAGAGACCAAACTTTCCAGTTGAAGTGGAGTTATTTTATCCCTATCTCATCATCAACAGTCTACAAAACTAATTCAAACAAACAAACTTTCAAAAACAAAACAAACTCAACTATCAAAAATGCAATTCAAAGCTTTCTCATTCGTCACTTTAGCCACCGTTGCTGCTTCTTTGGCCTCTGCCGCTGACTCCACTTCAGGTTTCGGTATCTTGAACATCCGTTCAGCTTCCAGATTCCAATTCTCCCAGTGGGGTGTCAAGGACGACAGAGTCTACATCCCATTCGACGGTGAAGAAGCCTCTGCCTTCACCATTGACCTCGACACCACCCTTAGCACTGATGGTAAATTCTTGAAGCTCAGACCAGACGACTCCTTCGAATTGACTTCCAACGCTACTGAGGCCACCACTGGCTTCGGTTTGGGTGAAACCGAGGGTACCCTTACTCCATTCGAGTACAACGGTAAGAACAGCTTCTACGCCTGTGAACAAGATGGTGACTACTACATCTTCCTTGCCGATGTCAACTCCAACTGTTCCGGTATTGCCGTCTACCACGCTTAAGAGTATAAACGTGGACCTTGCATCTTGCCCAATTACATCTTGCACTTGCCTGTTAGAGCTTACATTCCTCTACCTTAGGCTTCATTTTACTTATTTTGAATCTTCCTCTTTTATCATTTAATCGCTGCAGCGTTCCATTTTCTTTATAAGCATTTAGTTAGTCATTCAACAAACACTCTATTTTAACCGGTTTATTACAAAGAGAAATATACATAATTGTAGCTTTTATTCTAGATACCTCTATTGAATTCCACTCTGGTGATCGGGTTTCCCTTTGAGTCTTTCAAGTTTTGCAATTCCGGTTCCAATTTGGAAACTGGCAATTGTCTTCTCTGTGGGAAAACGGCAATGGCCAAAGGCAACAGCACCAACGAGGTGACAAAGATCAAACCAATGTTGGCAAGGTTGACGATTCCTACGCTTTTGTTCTTCAAGACGTTTCTTTGCAATCTCAACAAGATCAACGGAGGAACCACCATCACCGGGGTGGCATTAATGACTCTCGACAGAGCAGTTTCTCCAACGGCATACACAGCAGCCTTCTTAGACGTGCCAACCTCATTTCCGTCGGAGTCGAACACAGTGATACCCTTTCTGATCTCTTCCGATCTCATCAAGAACACGTTGACAATACCGGCACTGACAACGGCAGCAAATGGCACCAATCTGCCCAAAACAGTCTTTGTGGAGGCACTCACGTTCTTCAATCTTGGAACGATGGAGTTCAAACCTAAAGCCACACCACAAGAGGCCGAGACGGCCAAGGTGTAATTGGTCAACAATTGTTGCAAGCTCAAAGGATGCGACTTGTTCCCGTTCAGCGTGTTGATGGCAACGTTGAGGGACTGGTTCAGCACTTGCCAAAACAACGTGCCTGCTTGTCCCAAGTTTGGAGTCAACATACCAGCTGTCACAACAAGGTTACTCAACACACAGGAGGACATTCTGAAGGGCAAGAACACGGTCTCGCCGGTGTCCGGGTGGATGCTGGAGTCCAACACTTTCTTGGCTCTCCACAACTGAGGGGTCATCTCACCGATTTTCCCGTTTTTGTAGGCACTTATCAATTCTTTGGCATTTGTGATGTCCTTGGACGTGGTCAAAAGGGTGGTAGGGTCTGATATTTCAGCACAGTGTTGTACACGTCCCCAGTAAGTGGACAAGTCGTAGCGCGAGGCTGGAAGCGATATTGGGCCTGGGATTGAGGAAGCCATTTGCAGTGGATTTTTTGCTACTTTTCGTCTATTGTACGGAGTTCTATATCACCTCCTTTATCTCTTTGCAGGGACTGACTCTTCACCTCTTCGCACCGCACCAAAATAATTTTTCATTGAAAAAATTTTTTTCTCTTTTCTTTTTCCAGCCTGCGTTAGGTTCTGCATTCGCTTAAAGTGTGGCATTGGGGGTGCCAGATTTGCAAGGCGATAGCAGAAAGGCAGGGTAGTTGCAGAAATGCAAGGTGATAACATCAGGGTAATGATGTGGTAGGATCAGGGTAATGATGTGGTGGAATTGAGTCGGTTTTATATGATAATTGGATATGAAATACGAACTCTGCCCAGTCAATGCCCAGACGATTTCTGCTAAAGCTCAACTAAGGTTTAGTGAGATACGTAGTGTGAAAGTGTGAAAGTGTGAGAATGAGAGAGTGTAAAAGTGTAGAGGTGTAACTCATTTATTCAAGTATAGAAGATGTTGATACCATAAAAGTTTATCAATTATTCAGCCTTATAATTAGATGCACAGTAAAGGTGTATTCATTATTCAGGCATATATCGATGTGTATTCATTCAAGTATCTATCGATGTGTATTCATTCAAGTATCTATTGATGTGTATTCATTCAAGTATATATCGATTTTTATTCATTCAAGTATATATCGAAGTGTATTCATTTATTCGTATATAATTGAACTGTACAATAAATCAGTAAATAATCACTCAGTAAATAATAATAGTAATAATAATAGTTGTAATAATTTAATAATAAGGATATTTAGAGTTGTGGAAAACAATCATGATAAATTCAAAAAGAGTTGGCAAAAGATACTATTCAAAAAAAACGTTTCCAAAAACTCTGTTTAGGAACCTCCTCTCCGCTTGGTTTTGAAATCGTATTGTCTGGTGAAGACGGAGCAGAAAAGGGGGCGTTTCTAATTACTCGCATCTTGTCCAAAGACATCTCTCAAGAACAGGTCTTCTTGAACGTTGTGCATGGCCTTGCTTCCTGCAGCAACAGAGGCCGAAGGGTCTCTACCGGCATATCTGAATGGGAATCCAGCGTATTTCTCAGTCTCGGCCAAGGTGGTTTGCAATCTTGGTTGCACAAAGGACCAGGCACCCATGTTCAATGGCTCTTCTTGACAGTAGACAATGTCCTCCAAGTTAGGGTAGCTGTTGAAGGCCTCCTTCAACTGGGCGAATGGGAATGGGTGGAGCTGTTCGATCTTCAAGATGGCAGTCTCCTTGTCGCCCAAGTCGGCTCTTCTCTTGTGCAAGGCGGTGTACACCTGGCCGGCCTGGATCACCAATCTCTTGATGCCGGCCTTATCGTTGATCAGCTTGCCCAACTCGACATCCTCGATGATCCATTGGAAGTGGGAGTCCCCGGTGAACTCGCTCAACGAGGAACGAGCCAATGGGTGTCTCAACAACTGCTTGGAGAAGAAGATGATCAATGGCTTTCTGAATTGACGGTGCTGCTGTCTTCTCAAGATGTGGAACAAGTTGGCTGGCGTCGTTGGGTACACAACTTGGAAGTTACAGTCCTGGTGCTGTCTCTCCAACTTCTCTGGGCTTGGGAACTTTCTTGGGTCCTCGTTGGTCATCTGCAAGTATCTCTCGATTCTACCGGAAGAGTGCTCTGGGCCCTGGCCGTCGTAACCGTGAGGCAACGAGAGCACCAAACCGGATCTCTGCTTCCATTTGGACTCACCACCGGAGATGAACTGGTCGATGATGACCTGGGCAGTGTTGGCGAAGTCACCGAACTGGGCCTCCCACTGGACAAAGGCGTCTGGCGAGGTCAACGAATAACCGTACTCGAAACCCATGACACCGTACTCGGACAACGACGAGTTGGAGATGACAAAGTCGGCCTGGTCCTCAGCAACGTGCTTCAATGGAGTGTACGTTTCTTCCGAGTTTTGGTCGTGTAAGACGGCGTGACGTTGCGAGAAGGTACCTCTTTCAACATCTTGACCAGACACTCTGACGTGGAAACCTTCCAGCACCAAGGAACCGAAGGCCAAAGCCTCACCGGTGGCCCAGTCGATACCTTCACCTGAGGAAACGGCCTTCTTTCTCTGTGTCAAGATTCTCTTCAAGTTTCTGTGCACCTCGAACCCCTCTGGCCACGACGAAATGACTTCACCAATGTGCTTCAACTTGGTCTCGTCGACGGCGGTTGGCTCATGGGGCAAGATCTCGGTGGCCAACTCCTTAGGCGACTTGAATCCCTCCCATGGCTCGGTCAACCACTCTCTTGGCGTAGGAACATACTCCTTGCTCTTGGAGAACTGCTCCTCCAAGGTGGACCAAACCCACTTCTTGTGCTCGTCGATGTCCTCCTTGGTGAAGGTGCCCTCGGACAACAACTTGTCCACGTACACGTCCAAGATTGGCTTCTTCTCGGCGATCTTGGCGTACATCAAAGGCTGTGTGAAGGAAGGCTGGTCGGTCTCGTTGTGGCCGTACTTTCTGTACCCGACAATGTCGATGATCACGTCCGAGTTGAAGGTGGCTCTGTACTCGGCGGCCAAGTTGCACACAAAGGTCACCAGCTCCATGTCGTCCGCGTTGACGTGGAAAATTGGCGCGTTGATGGCCTTGGCGATGTCCGAAGGGTACGGCGTGGATCTGGCGAAACGAGGGTCAGTGGTGAACCCGATCTGGTTGTTGATGATGATGTGGATGGTACCACCGGTGGAGTACAGAGGCAAGGCGTGGAAGCCCATGGTCTCGTATACGACACCCTGCCCGGCGAACAGCGAGTCTCCGTGGATCAAGATACCCATGGCCTTCTTGAAGTCACCGACATCGTTCTTGTAGTGCTGGATGGCTCTGGTTCTACCCAACACGACTGGGTCCTCGGCCTCCAAATGCGAAGGGTTGGCGACCAAGGACAAGTTGACGTGCTTGCCCGAGGTGGTTGGACGCTGGTAGTTCATACCAAGATGGTACTTGACGTCTCCGGAACCTTCGTCGAACTCCTTGGAGCCGGAAAACTCGGAGAAGATGGACTCGTTTGGCTTTCTGACCACGTTGGACAACATGTTCAATCTACCTCTGTGCGCCATACCGATGACAATGTCCTCGACACCGGTCTCCACGGCACGGTCGATCAAGGACTTCATTCCTGGCACCACGGACTCGGCACCTTCCAACCCGAATCTCTTGTCGTTAGGGAACTTCGTGGAAAGGAAGCTCTCGAACGAGGAGGACCAGATCAATCTGTCCAAGATCTGTCTCTTCTCGTCCGCGGTGTAGTTGTAAGGTGTAGGGATCTCTATTCTCTCCCTCAACCAGTCACATTTCTCGCGACTAGGGATGTGGATGTACTCGAGACCCAAGGAAGAGCAGTAGATCTTCTCGCAGGTGGCAATGATGTTTCTCAAGGTCATGGACTCGCCCTGTTGGGCAAATCTAGGCAAGATCCCTGGACCCAAGGTGATCGGGGTGTCCAAGTCCTTCTCGGTGAACTGGTAGTACTCCAAGGTCAACTCCTTAGGCAACGGTTTCGACTTGTCGTCACCGAAGGAGATGCCGAGAGGGTCGATCTTGGCCTTTTGGTGGCCTCTCACTTGGTAGGCTCTCACCAACAACTGCAGTTTCAAGTGCAAGATCACGTCCGAAGAGGCGCCCGAGGATTGCGATTGCGTGAACATCGCTGGCACACCACCGGCTGGCGTTGGGATCAACGTTGGTGGCGCGGTAAAGGCGGCAGAAGGCGAGACCCCGTTCTCAATGTTCTTGAAGTAGGCATTCCAACTGGCATGCACCGAGGATGGGTCCTCTCTCCAGGCGTCGTACATCTCGTCGATATAGTTGGCGTTGGTGCTGGAGAGGAAGCCGTCTGAGTTGGACGAGGAGGCATATTGCTGCTTCCTTATTGTGACAAGCGGCTTTTGATTGTGGACAGCTAATGTCTTCAATAACTGTCTTTGAGTATTGCTGGTCAAACCACCAGCGGTCCTCAAGGCTCTAAGCATTGTTGTAGTTATACTAGTTGCTGATCTAATGGGATACCACGAATACAACTATTCGATTACTGTATTATGTTTATAAATCAATTTACAACGGGCGGTAAAATTTTTATTCTCCAATGGCTAAATAATTCAGTTGGAAGCGCCCTTTCAAAAAGGAATAAGAATGCTTTTTTTCTCTGCTTCCTGTTTGTTGATCGGTTCTTGCTTTTTTTTTTTTTTGGCCAGGGGCACAAGGCAAGGGAGGGAGCGGAGGGGTTAGGAGGAGTGGTGGTGAAGAGGGTGGTGATGTAGATAGTGACAGTGTTGGTGGAGACGGTGAAAGTGTTAGTGGCAATGCCATGGCAGTGGCCATTTCCAATGCAATCTCTACGGTATTTTCCTCACTCCCATCCTCTACACACCCGCTCCCTCCTCACACCTCTCCCTCTTGTCCCATCTCTTTCCCTCCTCCAATGCCATTTGAAGGGCACGATTTTTCCTGGTCGTGCACTTCCCGGGCCCGAAACTCCTATGACAATAGAACAAAATCTGATTTGATGAAACCCGAGAAAACTTTTCGGGGGCTTTCCAGGGCGGTTAATTTGGCAGGCGTGTTCCAGGATGAGCGGAAGGAAGGAGTTAAGCTGGGGCTGTGAGAAGTGCACTAGGCTAGTGCACTGAAGGGGTTAGTATTGAAGAGGATAGTATTATTGATGAGAATAGTATTACCGAAGGGGTTAGAATTGCTGAAAGGTAGTTGCGGAAAGCTGTTGAGTAACCACACTGAAGGGTGTTGAGTGAAGGTGGTAAGTCTAGGATTGCAATGTTCGGCTAATCGCTTGCACTTGCACTTGTCACTTGCACTTACCACTTGCCACTTTCACTTACCACTTGCCACTTTCACTTGCCACCTCTGCTCTCGGGACCCGGGGAAAATCACAATTCAAATACTCTAATTAGCCTTAATTAAATCCATTTGAATAGTGATTTTGCACTTTGTACTCCCTTCTTATGAATAGCGATTTTGCACTTTGTACTCTTTTCTATATTCCACGTTCAGAGGCATTTACATGAGGCTTGTTTCACAAACCACCTTACAGATCACTTCTTTCTAGTTTAGTTATTTTATAGCGTGTGCAATCGTAAATGACTCTTTATTATCTTGAGCTCTGTAACGATTCACCAGGTTTCTCCATCTTGTTGTGCAAACACACAAAAAGACAAAGAGCAAGAATAAAAAACTATATATAATTACACAAAGACAAACGAAAAACACCCAAAAAAACATTTTGAAAAAATTAAAACAACAAAACAGCTTCAGCTTTTTTAAGCTTCTTCTTCAATGTTACCACGTTCACTGACGTAAATACCATCCAAGAACTTTCTGATATCCTTGTTTCTGACTCTACAGATTTGTTGAACATCAGCACAAGTTTGGGAAACGTTTTCCAAAGAGTTACCGGTGAAGATCAATTCATCCTTTTGCAGAGTAGAGACCTCGGTGGAGACACCTTCCAAGACCTTGACCAATCTGACCTTCTTGTCACCCAAGAAGTTTCTGATTTCAACGTATTTTTGACCATCCTTTTCGATGAAGTTGACGTTGATTGGGAAATGCGCATATACCAATCTCATCTTGTATTTGTAACCCTTGGTGACACCAATGACCAAGTTGGCAATCAAGGATTTGACGGTTCTCAAGGCAGCAACGTGCTTTCTGTCACCGTTGTGGACGGTGATCTTGATGGCCTTGTTGGAGATCTTGGCAAAGGTAACGTCAATGTGCTTCAAGTCCTTGGTCAAGACACCTCTTGGACCGGTGACCTTGATGCTTCTGGCCTTGATTTCAACGGTGACACCTTCTGGGATGTCTAAGATTTGATCAGTTTGGATGTACTTCATTGTTGCTGTGTTTCGTAGTTGTAGATTTGGATTACCTTGCGGAAAAGTGGTGAAAATATAATTTGAAAATGTAATGAAAAAAATTTTTTTTTCAACTGAAAAAAGTGAAAAATTTGAGTGTCTGAAAAAAATGCGTAAATTCTGGAATTTACGCACTGGCTAAGTGGAGTGAGCAGAAGTACGGTAGAGGTCCAGCCTGAAAAGCATTAGAATGACCCGGTTTGCATTGATATGATCCTGTTTTGCACAGACATAATCCCTCTTCGTTGATTTCATCCCGTCTTGCATTGACACAATTCTCTACACAATTACTCTTATCTTGTTTATACTTTATTGAATACAATCGACTAATACTACACATATTTCAAATCTCTACATGGCCCCATCAAAACTCGTTCACAAACTCGGACAACTTGACGGCGTCTTGGAAAACGACACTCTCGTCACCATTGTAAATCTTGGCATTGTCAAACATGCGTTGGAAGTCCGCCACGATCTCCTCCCAGCTCTTGTAGTTCAGGCCCTTCAAGTTCTTCGTGATCACACTGATACTTATCGGCTTCGCAATGATCTTGTAGTAGTCCGGATACTGTTTCCGCGAAGGCAACGTCTGGAAGATCCCCGTGAGGTAGTGGCCGTCCTCGTCGTCCACAAGCTCGTTCATCTTGTCGATCAACTCGAACCCTTTCTGGATGTGGTCTTGGTCCGCATCGCCCTCGTCGCTGTCCATCTTGACGTCTTCGTCGCTGGAAACCACCGGTACCGAGGCCTTGCGCGACCGCGACTTGCGTCCGCCACGTGCGCTCACGGGCTCCGGCGTCTCCAGCGGCGACGAAGGCGGCGGGGTCTCGATGGTCTCCAACTCCTCCGAATCCTGCCTGCCGCCGTTGCGCCGCTCCATGGCAGCACGCCGCTTCTCGAGACGCTGCCGCTTCCGCAGGATCAGCAGCTCCACAGAGTCCTCGTCGTCGTCCATCAGCTCCAACCACTGCTCCTCGGTCAACCCGTCGTCGTAGTAGACCCGCTTCTTCTCTCTGGTGCGGCCCAAGTCGGTGATCGGCGTCTCAAAGTGCCGCGTGATGTCTTCGGTAAACACGCTCGGCAACTCGCTCTCCTGGATCAACCTGCTCAAGTGCGTCAGCAGCTGGTGTGCGTTACGCTCCTCGTCCATCTTGCTGAACAACACCTTCTCGTCCTCGTTTCTCGCCAAAACCTGGTTCAACGTCTCGTCCTCCATGTCCTCGTCCGCCTCGTCCTCGTCCTTGCCCTTGGTCTGCTCCAGCTCCAACAACTTCCGCAAGAACTCCTCCTGCTCCTGGGCGGTGGACTTGTTGTCGAATTTCCCGGCTTGGATCACCTTGCCGTCGATATCCAACTTCTGGTGCAGCCGCTCCAAGATCATCTCCTCCACGGAGTCGGTGCTGATCAACCGCAAGATACGCACCTCGTTCTTCTGCCCGATCCGGTGCGCCCTGTCTTGCAGTTGCAAGTCCTGGTGCGGGTTCCAGTCGGTGTCGAATATGATCACGGTGTCGGCCGTCTGCAAATTCAAGCCCAAGCCACCGGCTCTCGTCGACAACAAGAAGGCAAAGTACTCCGAATCAGGCGCATTGAACAACTTCAACATGTCCTGCCGGTCATCCGCCTTCGTGGACCCGTCCAAACGCAAGTACTTCAACCCACGGAACCGCAAGAAGTCCTCCATGATGTCCATGATCTGCGTCATCTGGAAGAACATCAACACGCGGTGACCGGAGGCCTTGAACTTGGGCAACACACGGTCCAACAACTCGAACTTCCCCGACGTCCGCCAGATCAAGTCGTTTGTGACCCGCTCAGGGTTTACCACGTTCTCCACCTCTTCAAAGACATACGGATGGTTGCAAATCTTACGCAACTGCATGATCTTGTTGTTCAAGCCCTTGATTCCGGACTTGGACGCACCTTCCTGACCCTCGCCGACAAAGAAGGCATTGTGTTTCAACATCTGCTGGTACAACGCATACTGCAACGCCGAGAGTTTGCACTTGACCACCTTCTCCACCTTGTCGGGCAAGTCCTTCTCGACGTCCTTCTTCAACCGCCGCAACAAGAAGGGCCGCAACACCTTGTGCAATCTACGGATAACCAACAAACTCTCCTCCTCGGTCAACTCCAACTTCTCCTGCGTGCCCGTGTTGGCGAACGGCGTGTTGAACCACTCGTCAAAGGACTTCACCGAGTTGAAGATCTTGGGCAAGACAAAGTTCAAAAGGGCCCACAACTCGGGCAAGTTGTTCTGCAACGGGGTCCCCGTCAAGATCAACCGGTTCTTCGTGTGGTAGTACTGCGTCAAGGTGGAGGACAACTTGGACTTGGAGTTCTTCATACGGTGGCCTTCGTCGATGATCATGTGCGCCCACCGGAACTTCAGCAACAACGGCCGGTCCTTGATGATGTACTCGTACGTGGTCAACAACACCGTGAAGTTACCCAAGCGGATCTCGTGCTGCAAGTTCTTTCTGTTTTGAGGCGACCCTTTGTACACGATGGTCTTCAACGACGGGGCCCACTTCTCAAACTCGAGCGTCCAGTTGGTGATTGTGGAGAGCGGCACGATCACGAGAAACTTGCCCGTCTCCTGCTTCACCTCGTAGAGATACGTGATCAACGAGATCGACTGGATCGTCTTACCCAATCCCATCTCGTCCGCCAAGATACCGTTGAGATGGTTGTTGTACAAGGACACCATCCACTGCAACCCTTTGATCTGGTACTCCTTCAACGTGCCGCCAACCAAGATCGACGGCTGCTTGGTGATCTCCTCCTTGACACGGTGGGCCACCTCGTAGTAGTCGATCTTCTCGCGCTCCTCGTTCTGCTCCTCCACAGATTTCTGGAAACTGGCCGACGCACCGCCGCCGCGGGCCTCGTCCTGCTGCTCTTTCACGGCATTGGCCAACGAGTCCAAGAACGAGTTGGTCTGTTTCAACAAGTGCGTGATTCTCGTGTCCTTGGTCTGGTCCAACAACTTCAAATACAGCTCCTCGTCGTTGGCCTTCAACAGTTGCAAACGCTGCTTCGCGGTGGACTCCAACCGCTTGCTCTCCTCCCTTTCGATCTTCTGGTGCAAATGCTGCAACGACCGGCCAAAGTTGGACCGCCTCATGGCCAGCTCCTCGCGCAGGTTCAACAACTCGTCGGTGAACTCCAACACCTTCTCCACCTTCAGCAAGTGCAGCGTGGTCTCCTTCTTGTGCTTCTCTTTCTTCTGCTGTTCCTCCAATTGTTCCAGCAACCGGGCAGTCTGGATGGCAAACACCTTTGGCTTCACGTGCAACGCTCTCTGCTGCGACCGCACCAAGGGGTGCTGCACAAGCACCTCGTTGTCGAAGTGGCTCCGCTCCACGAGCTGCTCTACAATCTTGTGCCGGTGGTACTTCTGCCGCGGCAACAAGTTCAACAGCTTCAACTCGATCAAAGCCCGGATCTTCAACTCGTCCACACCTTCCACTGGTGCTCCGGAGCTGCGCAACGCATTGGCCACGTTTCGCAAGTCGTAGCTGCCCAATTGCGCGCTCATCTGCTCCAACTGCTGGATCCGCGTCGACGTCTTACTCGATATTATGTCCTCTACATGTGGGTTCCCGGTGGAATCTGCGGTGCTCTTGACGAGATGGTTGTCGGTGAGTCCCAAGAACAGTGTTTTCGTCTGGAAATCCGACAACAAGGCCTGTTCTCCGGGTTTCT
This sequence comes from Nakazawaea ambrosiae, assembly GCA_024271865.1. Lineage (NCBI taxonomy): Eukaryota > Fungi > Ascomycota > Pichiomycetes > Alaninales > Pachysolenaceae > Nakazawaea > Nakazawaea ambrosiae. The sequence goes on from JANBXG010000001.1 coordinate 613,401, forward strand.
CTCCACAAGATTGCACTTCTTGGACATCTTCAAGAAATTGTTCTTGCAACGGCTCGGGCAAATTCAAGTTATGACTAAGAAATTGGAGTCCCATGATCTGCTGTCTCAAGAGATCGAGATCGACACCGTTTGTCGAGTCATTGGCAAAGGTCCTGTCGTGGAATTGGGTTTCCAAATTTTGTATTTTGTCCTGTTTCTCAGAGATCTCAGCCAACTTCAGCTCGATCTTGTCCTTCACGAGCACATCTTCGGGAGAATCGGTGAGACGCAAGTAATGCGCCAACAACAACTCGATCTCCTGTCTCGATCCGGGCTCAGGCACGATGATCTCCAGCGGTTTTGCCGGTTCGTCTAACACTTGAGGTGTCTTGCCAGCCAAGGGGTCGGCGGCAATGGATGTTTTGGAAAACATGGTGATGGTAATAATCAGATCAAATCACTTACTGACAATCACTTATTAACAATCGCTTGACAACAATCACTTAATAACAATCACTTAATTGAAATATAATCACTTGATCACAATCACTTATTCACTTATTCAATTATTCAATTATTCACTTATTCGCTTAATCACTAATTCACCTGTTCACTTCCTTGATATTACACGCCCACTATTAATACTATCTCAACAGCCACGTCAGATAATCGTTTTTTCTCCACAAAGATATTTTGCCGATCCTTGATCCACTAATCTTTTTCCTTGAACACCAACGCTAACGCTCTTCCCGTCTCTGGTGTTGTTGATGGTTTTACTTTTTTCTTCCTCCTTGTTGGATTCGATTTGTTTTTTCCATTTTTTGTTATTTTTTTGGTTTTTGATTTTTTGATTTTTTTTTTTCCGTAAAAGTCGTGCGCGGAAAGGGCTTGGTAAAATGCTGGTTGGTGGTGGAGCAGAAGGCTGCTAGTGCAGTGTATTGGTGAGTAGATATGTGCTGTTTTGGCGATACCATTTGCTGAGATGAGTGCTTCTACTGCTATTCTAGTGCAATTGGTGGAGAGAGTTAATGGCAATTTAATATTTTTCATACCGTCACTGCTCACCTTTTTGCAACGTATTGTCAATTGCAAGTAATTACCAATTTTAGTGTAGTGTAACAGTGAAAAAATAACCTATATAACTTATTTTCTTGGATGCGTTTAGAGACTCAATCAGATTTAACACGGAACACCATTTTATGGCAAGCTATTTTTAAATTACAGGAGTTTGAAAATTGCATCTACATGTTTTCCCAATACATCTCTAACACTTCAACACACTTACATATCAACATACTTACACCTCAACACACTTACACCTCAACTCCACTTCACACTTCACTCCTTTATCATCTACTGTCCCTCACTTTTTGCGGCTACTTTTTTTCATGCACGTTTGGGGATAACTAACCCCCCCACAGACCAACTAACTAACCCACTCTAGGATATTTAATTACCTGCATTTGCCTCGTTTCCCGTCACTCAGAAATCCGCATCTGCAAGAACCAAGAACCATGTTGGCAACACCACCAACCCCAGATTCTTCGTCTTCATCTCACATTCGCACCAAAAACTCAACTTTAAAACACTTGAGTCACTTCTTCTCTTCTCCAGAATCTCGACGCAGAACAGATCTCACTTTGAACAGTCTCGAGTTTGTTTCAGCGACTCCTGAATCCATCTTCGAACTGAAATTCCCCAAACACCCCCTACAACCAGTGCCTGCGAGAAATGGTTCCAAATTTAACTTCAGAGACCTTCGTTGTGTGTTTTGCGAGGAATCCTTGATGGATATTTTACCAGACGAGGCCCCGCCCATTGCCCTCATTTGTTCTCACAAATGCCACACAGAGTGTCTACTCATGCTCATAGACAAACACGACATGACCCAGTCAATAATGTGTCCAACTTGTAACATAGAGACAAGATGCGAAGACGAGGAGATCGAAGAAGAACTTATAAGGCAAGCTTTGTTGATATCCTCCGACGAAGAATTGATAGAATACACAGAATTTGAGGATGAAGAGTTATTACCCACATCTCCAATAATTTCCCAGACCGCAACCACCAACAAGAACGAATCCCAGTACCAAACATCTTTGGAAGACGACATTTTACACTATATTGTCTCTCCAAAAGTATCATTCCAGTCTGAAGTGCCCAAGATCAGAGTCTCAAGTTCTGGTGCCCATGACGAGATCATCAATTTGAATTGTTTCATCAATGTCCAGGGTCCCAGCTACCAAGTTTCACCTAATTTTGACAAAGATGCTTGCCTGAAATTGACTAGTGAAATGTTTCACAAGTTGAACGAAGAAGTAGAGGAATGGAACGGCGTAGATATCGGAGACTTGGGTGAAATGATCTGTTTCGATCGTCTCCGTGTAAGTTATAGTGACAAGGACCTCGGACAAGAGACTCGATGTTTCCTCTTTGAGAAAATTCTTCTTGTGATGTCGCCGGACGGTCTCACAATCTTGGGAACACTCATATGGCCTCATTTGAGTTCAATTGTCGAAACAGATAACGGTATAATCGAGTTGAATTTGAAAACAGACTCGCTACCTATTATGTATTTGTGTTCTGATAACTCGATCATTACCAAGAAATGGTTTCACCTCTTACAAAGAGCCTCGTCTTTGAATCTGGAAATCGGGGAAGAGTTCCAGTTCGACGACAATCAGCTAATACAGTTGTCGACCAATGCCTGGGACTTGATTCAGTACAATAAAGACCTAATACCTTTTACTAAGCCTTCTTTCAAAACCTATCAAATGACAGTTCCGAAACCTCTTCGGATGTCCGTGTCTTTTATTCTATGCATTAGTTTGATAAACACCAGAACTACTGAATTGTCTGATAGTCAATATTTAAAAAATCTCCAACAGCTAATTCATAATATCAAGGACTCTTTGCAACTGTCTGATTCTTTTGGACTTGTCACTATAGGAAAAGATCCTGTCACTGGCAAATTTTCAAGAGCTGGAAGCTATATAGGAATGGCCAATCCCAAATGGGAGGAATGGGACGATATTATTGCAGATTTACAGGTGACCTCCAGCAAAAACGTCCTCCAAGATGATTATGATCAACTAGTGCAGTTTTTGAAGCAAGCTTTGGAACTCATTGAACATAATCTGGAGTTCAAGAACGATTTCAAACGGATCAAGAAGTTGATGCTCGTTTCCAATTCGTATGAATACGAAGATCAGGTGGAAGAAGAGAAAGAATGCCAATTGAGAGAGTTGATCCATAAGGTGATTACCGACACAGAAGTGGAGATAAATTCCGTCTTAGTCAATGACCAGGATTACAGATTCCAGTATTTGTATTACTTGTCAAACAGTCTCAAGACCATTCGAGTGGAAGAATCTGGAGTAATACATGTGAATTTGAATGCAGTGTCTTTCCGTAAAAACAGCTACCTGGAGCTTGTACTGTGGGTGCCTGACTTTATAGCGGAATTGGATGATATTGCGATTCCTAATTTGAGTATCACCTGCGTAACAGAGGTGTCCAACGACATAACGGTGTCTAGTTTTGAGAACCTCATGTCGGGTGATTTCATCGACCTTAACAGAAAGGACGAGCAAATAGCATTCGATAAGATCTCGGTGAAATTGCTGAATGTCAAGTTCATAGAGAACAAGAGCTATCTCTTGACGCTAGCTGTAAAGAAGTCACTCTGCTTGGGATTGTGCAGACAACTGGATCAAGGTTTTGTAGAATTAACGATAGCCGAGATTCAGTCTTGTTGGTTCAACACTTTGAGCAAGAATGAACCTGAGTATACCAATATCAAGGTTTCCATTTCCAAGACCGAGGAAGTTGCCAACCAGTTACCGAACGAGGAGTTCGACACTGAATCAGGACCTACAATTGAAATACCGTTACTACCACCTTTGATTTCTTCACATAGAGAAATTAACTACATCAAGAGAGAGATCGAGTTGCTTTTCATCCGTAGCCTCATAGAGAGTATCGAGTCTGGGGACCATACCAGGTTGTTCAAACTGGTGTCGTTGATGTTTGGCATCTCCAAAAGCTGCGACACAAACGCTCTCATAGTAGCTGTGAACCTTGAAGAGCCCAAAGAGGGAAAAAGACGAATCCGTTTTGGGAAATATATAGAGGAACTATGCCACAAGGGACAAGAGATATTGCTGAGTGGGGACTCTAAGTTGGGATATGATTTGTGTCTACGAGTGGGATTACAGTGAGCGTAACAAGACAACAATAATACGATAACAGTAACAATACGACAATAAAAAAAATATGTTAAACTACCAATAATACGACAATATACATGTCAACTAGTCAACTAATACGACTATGTTAACTGATACGATTATGTTAACTAATACGACATCAACTAATACGACATCAACTAATACAACAATATGTTAACTAATACCACTACAACCACCTACTCATCTTCTTCTCTTGGATCACCGATCCCATCTTCGTAGATCAGAAACAAACACTCGCTCTCCGGCAAGCAAGGGCTGTCGTACACCTTACACAATCTGTTTTCACCCTTCCTCTTGGCCAAGGACAACCTGGTGGTGGAGGAATGTGCTACAATATTACCCCCAATGGGTTTCTTAGTCTCTGAAGAGCCATATACTTGGTCCACCGTGGCCACGACCTGGTTGGTGATCACCACGGCGACACCAAACTCGTCCGCCAACCGTTGCAACATGCGCATATACTTCAGCACATGCAGCTGGCGGGCACTCAACTCTCCACGGCCACTGTAGTCGGTCCTGTACAAGGCCATAATGGAGTCTACGATGATCAACGAGAAGCGGGACATCGACATCATCTTGGCCAGCTGGTTCAACAACTCCATCTGGTGCTCGGCATTGAACAGCCTGGCGTAAGCGATGTTGTCCAAGGCGTCGTCCTCGTTTAAGCCATACCGTCTCAGGATCGAGACCAATCTCGTTGGTCTGAACGTGCCCTCTGTGTCGATGTAAAGACACTTGCCCTCTCCTCCTCCGAGATCCATGGGCAACTGGCAGGTGATCAGCAACGTGTGGCACAACTGGGATTTCCCGGTTCTGAATTCGCCAAACAACTCGGTGATGGACCCGGTCTCGATCCCGCCGCCCAACAAGGTGTCCAATTGCTTGGATCCCGTGGTCAAACAGATCAACTCGGACCTTCTATGGTGGAACTCGGACAGCGTGGTGAACCCCATTGGCACCACTTGCGACAGTTCGTACAATAAACGCTCCGCTTTCAGCTCACTGATGCCCTTGACGTTCATCAAGGTTCTTTTCGGAGTGTATGCGATACTTTCCACGGTATTATACCCGCTTTCCATCAACTTCTTGATGTCGTTCTCTGTGATTCCATTCTTGCCTTTGATCGATGAGATATGGAAAGGCCCGTCGTTTCTCTCTTCCTGTTCGAGTTCGACCTCTTCTTGTGCGGATTCCGTTTCTACCTGAGTCATGATGTGGTTTTGTGCGATGCGATAGAGCGGTGAAGTTGGATGGGATGGTGTTAGATGAGATGAGGTGATTGTTTGTTTGCCCCAACAAAGTTTTTTTTTTTGAAATGAAAACAAAAGGACGCGTGAGTCGCGCAATAGTGAGGGAAAGAGGAAGGGGAGGCAAAGGAAAGGAAAGGAAAGGCGCAAAGGAAAGAGAAAGAAGGATAGTTGAGCTTAATTGAAGTGGTGATAAATAGATGAATAATCAATTGAATAAACTAGAGAAATTAGTTGATAATCTAATAGATAACTCAGACATTTGATTTGATATATAATTTACTAGATAATTTGAATTATTTTGACGAATATGTAAATACATAATTCAATATATAATTCAATACATAATTTAATACATTATTCAATGGATATCATAGCATAGAGGGTGGAATATTAAGACAGTTTAAATATTGTACAGATAACATAATCAATTCGATAAATGTCAAACTTAACAAAGGCCTAGGGTGTTTATTGAGTATAAAATATTTTTCATATACCGAAAACAAATATTTTCAATTTCGCTAATTTCAATCTCACTATTTGCTATTCTCTTTTCCATTCTCACTATTTTCCACTCTCACTATTTTCCACTCTCTTTTCCACTCTCTTTTCCACTCTCACTACTTTTCACTCTCACTACTTTTCACTCTCACCACTCATTATTTAACTCTTCTCACTACTCTCGCTAGTCACCAAATTCGCACTACTCACGTATCGCAGGTATCTCACTAGACACCACCTCTTATTCAATTTCCCTCTCAACGAAAAACTGAAACAATCCACCTTTGTCCCTTTGCTTCTGTGCCTCAACTACTGCTCAGTACTTCTCCACCTCCACCCACATTTCTATCATCGCCCCTGCCTTATTCAACTTCGGCAATACACAATACCCAATTTCCATTTAACACATCCAGCTTGTAGTTTCTCCACCAATGCATACATTCAGACGCCAGATACAAGAGATCTACGGGCACCTCTACAGTTAGTTATGTAGTACCGAATTGTTTCTTGCTCATTTAACGTGGAGGAGTTTAATGGGCCCCTTCGCTATTCAGCTCCCGTTGTCCCTTTTCAACCAAATCTCCGCCGCCCATGATTCGGATATGCGTGTTTAGTGGTTGCTTCATCGGAGAATGTCCACCAGGCAAAAAGTGCTTATGGTGCATGGAGGGTTGAGAAGAGAGTCTGGCGAGGGCGAGGGCTGGGCGAGAAGCCAGGGCTGGTGTAGGGCCAGCGTTGGGCCAGGGCAAGGAGTTGTGCCTCGATACAGAAAAACCTACATCATAGCCCAAACAACAACTCTCAAGTATGATCTTGATGGACCATTTGTTCTATGTATCTCTGATCTTCTGGTAAACACTGGATGCATCTCGATGTACTTGGAATATCAGATTGGTATTTGCAACTGTATTTCTCCGTTGTAGCAGATTTGGCTGTCGGCCTACTAAGCCGATATGCACAACGAGACAGATTGACCGAGTGAAAATTATGCAGATAGCATGAGACAAGTATAGAGGGAGAATGAGACAAGTTCCTGAGTGCGAGAGGGCTAGATGGAGACAGTTGGAGACCTCAATTGATTAGTTTTCAGACAATCTTTACTAATCTTTGCTAGTTACTTCTCGGCACTTCTTTATCTTCGTTTAATCGTTGTTACTGCGTATCCGCCCAACGCCCATTTATCGTAAAATTGCCCAGATCGCCTCAAATTAGTGAATCCCTTGTACTGGGCCTGAAAAAAAAATCCACTAAGCAAAAAAGTGCATAGTTTTAATTTAGGTGATTACTGAGCTGCATAGGCAAACAAACGCACCGAAGATCTCATGAGTGAGTGAGTGGCTTTCCAGTTGAACATTCAGACTGCCAACAAGAGGATAAATAACAACACAGTTACCATTGGAATGACGATACAAGAAACAAGAATGGACGCAGTTTGTGCACCACCTACTAGCGGACTCTCGAATATGCTCTCTAACACTTTACAATCCTTCACACAATCCACCTCTTCCAGTCTGCTCTCCCAATCTGCTCTCCCCTTCCCCTTGCTCCATTCCACAAATCTCTATCTGATAAATGGGCAAAAAGGCACTAACCGTTTATTTTTTATTTTTCAAACTTTTTTTTTTTTTTTTTCCGTCACTTTGTATTTTAAAAGTGTAATTTATTTCACCCTTTTTGGTTTTTTCGAATTCGCCTCTTTTTCCAACTTGTCTATCGTTGAACAACACCAGGGACGACGGCACGACACACGCGGGAACCTTTCAAGAGAATTGTGCCAGATCACTTATCAGTTTATCTTCACTATCCAATCAAAAAAAAAAAAAATACCAAGATCCCATTTTCCCAGATCCCACCATGACTAGAGATGCCTCGGAGACGGCATTGGCATTCTACAACAACACGTACGAGTCCGACCACAAACAGTACCTTTCCATATTAGCACAGACGCCGGATTTCGATGAAACCAGAACGGAATACTTCAAATTGTTCGAATGGACACCCAACGTTTTGGAGTCCTTGCGATTATTGACCTCCAAGCTTTTCTTCAAAGCGGAATCACAACATATAGACACCATCTTGCAGAGCTTTGCCGAAAGCTGGTACGAGAGGTTCCAGTCCAAGACGGGCTTGCAACTGTTCGGCAGCAGCAACGGTGTCTACTTGGTAAGTTACTCCTTGATCTTGTTGAATACAGACTTACACACACAGGACGTCTCCCTACCTATCAACTCCACCTTGCGGAAACACATCAGCCAATTGGAGTATGTCAAGAACACCATGGCCGCATTGACCTCCAACAACATCAAGTTCGAAGAACCTTTGAAAATCGAGGCCGAATTGAGAAATTACTACGACCAGTTGTCCCACAATGAGTTGAAATTGCTCGGCTCTCCAAGCATCGCCTTCACCAGACCGAAAAGATCCTTGGACGACGGGGCCTCGGTGTATTCCAACAACTCCTACAACGGAGGCGGCTCGCCGTTGACCTCCCCTGTGGTGAAATCGTTTGGGTTTGCCTCTCTGTTGCTGAACGAAAGGGCCATCAACCAAACCAGCAGCTTGAAAAAACAGTATTCCCGCGAGAGCCTCGGCTCCAACTTCACCTCCTCGCAACTGACCGTTTACACTATGAAGACGGGGATGACAACGTCGCAATTGTCCAACTTGAACGAGATGGAAAACGAGTCAGAGTTGGACAGCCATCGCAACGTGCAACTGCAGTTGCAGCAGGACTCCTTGTCCAACTTCGTCTTGGAGGAGGAAGGTGATTTGGAGTTGGAGTTGGACGGTCCGCCTTGGATCAAAGAGGGCTTGATCAACGTAGTCGTAGTAGACAACGAGCCGGAGCCTGCTGGTTTGAAAACGGGCTCCAAGTTCAACTTTTTGAAAAACTCGAGCTCCAAACTGGCCTCGAATCTCCTGACACTGCAATTGCAGCAGTCGATGAACTTGAGTTACTTGAGTAAATGGAGAAACCTGTTCATTGTCGTGGCCAAGGGCGAAATGCGAGTTTTCTCGTTCGAAACCACCTCGACTTCGGCGTTCTCGTCGTTTGGAAGCTCGCAGGAGGCCAGCTCCGGACCTCCAAATGGCAGGTCCAAGTCCAAGAGATCGATGTTTTTCAGCAGAAACTCGTCCCACGGCATCAGCAACGCCAACAGCGGGAACGGAATCAGCAATGCCACGTTGAAAAATGCACCAAGCTTTGCCTCGTCCTCTGAACCTGTCGGTGCCGGAAACTGGTACGACAACGCCAACTGCATTGCGACTTTCCAGTTGAGCCAGACGTATGCTTCGACTCCCACGTCGCAGGCCTTGCATGCCGTCCGGACACAGGTGAAATCGGTGCCTTCCAAAGTGATGGGCGACCTGTACTGGTCGTTGACTTTGCCTTTGCAGCACTCGAGCTCGAAAAAACACACGAAATTGATCTTCCAATGCGGTTCCGAGGACGTGGCCAAGGAGTTCATCGAGAGTTGTAACTTTTGGGCCGCGAGAACGAGTAATATCCCGAGTGAGACTGCGACGGTGTCGAGTTTCGAGTACGGCATGTCCAACAGAATGATCAAGCTCATCGACAGCCTTCTGAATGCCTCGAACCCTTCCGAAAAACTGGTGTATATTAAGGAATTGAACTCGATAAAGATCGTAGACTGGTCGCCCTTGCTGACCAGCAACTTGCCGACCAACTTGGTAATGGCAGACCAATTGACCAAGTTACAGAACTATAACAAGCTGTTGAAGCAGCAATTGGACGAGCACAACGCGATCAAGGGCAAGTTGGATCTCTTGGTGAAGTTGCAACGTCAGTCCAAGTTGACCTCGCATCTCAGTCCCCCACAACACCAAACGAGCACGTTCTCTTTTAGAAGAAGACCACCGCAGCCAACAACACAGCAGCAGTTGGAGGCTCAGTCGCAAGACTTGACGATCCATGTGAGAATGATCACGAATAATTACAACAAGAGGTTGAACTATTTGAATCGGGAGGTGTTGAAGCATCGTAAATATCTCAACAGTCTTACGAATCTGATTGTGTTGAGAAGACAGAAGTTGAAAGACGAGCAAGAGGGCAATCTCAATGGGGTTAGTGGTAATAGTAATAGCGAGAACGAGACATTGTCGATTGAGTCTGGAGCTGGAGCCGAGACGAAGAAGGAGAGTGGTAAAAGTGAGAAATTCGTTGGCTTGGAGAAGAAATCTGCAGGGTTGCTGAATTTCCGGGCCGGATTTTCGGACGATGAAGACGAGGAGGGGGGAGAAGGTGATGGAGGGGAGTTTGGTAATTATACGAACAAGATCATCAAAGTTGGGGTCTTGGGAGTAGAGTGAAGAGAATAGGTTGTGTAAGTAGACAAATACATTGAATTATAATCAGAGAAGGTGAGTAGTGAGAGGTGAGTAAAAAGTAGTTGATTGAAGTAGTTAACAATAGTAGAGAACACTAGTCGAGTCCACGAGGTGAAGTGAATTAGTAAAGTGAGACAGTTAGTGAAATAGTTAAGAGTGATAAGTGCAAAGACTAAGCAAAGCCAACAAAAAGTGATTATGTGAAGCCACCAGTTAAGAGTCAAGTGCAAAAATTGAGTAAAGTGATATATAATAAAGTGATCAGTAAAGTATTCCAGTAAGCAGATATGCAGCCACTAAAGTAGTCAAGTAAAGAGATCAGAAAAGCAGCCAGTGGAGCGATCAGATGTGACAAAATATGTCACAATGAAAGACACAAGACCCAATAGACACTCAAGAAGAACACCATACTGCCACCAGATTGAGTAACTCAGCAGGAAAACTCACAAGGAAAACTCTTCCAATTGAGCTCAACAACCAGGGCCAGCACCCCAATCAGCTAACCATATCGATTCAGCACTCCAACCACCATCACTTCAGGTAGCCCCCCAACATCCCAGCATCCCCTTCCCAATCGAGGATTACCCAATTAGGAAATCAACAAAATCCTGAAGGCGATTTTTTCTTCAAATTCAAAAAAGAAAACGACACTTTGAAGAGGAGCGGGTGTTTTTTAGCAGGAAGAAGGAGTGATTCAAGAGATTTTATCGATCAATTGGATATCTTTGGAGCTAATAAGTACATATATTGAACAAGAAACGATGTCGGATCCAAGTTCTATCAATGGTAAGTGGTGAATCAGCAGTTGGTGGCAAGATAAGTGAGAATGTCTTCTTTACTAACAATGTGTGATTTGTATTATAGGTGGTAGTGCCGTTGCAATGGTGGGTAAAGATTGCTTTGCAATTGCATGTGACTTGAGATTGGGATCGCAATCGTTGGGGGTCTCCAACAACTTTGAAAAAATATTCCAATATGGCCATACTTTCTTAGGATTAACAGGTTTGGCCTCCGATGTGACAACATTGAGCGAGATATTCAGAATGAAGACCAATTTATACAAGTTAAGAGAAGAGAGATTGATAGAACCGGAGGCGATGGCCAACTTGGTGAGCTCCACGTTGTACGAGAAGAGATTCGGGCCTTATTTCATCGGGCCTATCGTTGCAGGCATCAACTCCAAGACGGGCAAGCCTTTTATATGTGGGTTTGACTTGATCGGGTGCATTGATTTTGCCAAGGACTTCATAGTAAGTGGAACCGCCACTGACCAGTTGTACGGAATGTGCGAGTCCTTGTACGAGCCTAACTTGGGGCCAGACGACTTGTTCGAGACCATAAGTCAGGCCTTGTTGAATGCTGCCGATAGAGATGCCTTGAGTGGATGGGGTGCTGTTGTTTATGTGGTCACAAAGGATAAAGTTGTCAAGAGGTATTTGAAGTCTCGTCAAGATTGAGCTGTGTAGGAGAATACGTAGATCAGTTCGATAGAGTGTATTTGAATTTATGATTAAAAACAGACAATATATAATATATACAGGTTGAAGTTGAGTCAAAGTTGAGTCAAAACCAAGATTCAGCCTCTATTTTGCAATTCCAACTCCTTCTCTATGACTTTCTTCAACTTCAAGTTCTCCCCGTACTCTTCCTCTTTCAATTTCTTCATCTTGGCCTCGAACTTCAGTCTCTTGGCCTTGGTTTCCAAGATCTTCTCTCTGGCCAGAGCCACTCTCACCTCGTGCAAGCAGTCACTCAAGTCTTGCTTTTGCTGGTTGCAGGCTCCAAAGATCTTGGACATGTACAGGTTTCTGTGGCACTCTTGCAATGCGTCTATCAAGCTTTCGCAGGCTGGGGGGTGTTAGTATGGTGGGTTGTGGGAGTTGGAATAGACACACTTACAAAGAAATCTTTCTGGGTCGAGTTGTGGATGCATGGTATAAGTTATGTAGTTGATAATATTGATATGGTTGATGATTTGATCGAATTCGAAACTAACTGCTCTTAATTTATAGTAACTGCTCCTATCTGATGATTTCTGATCTTAGTTTATAGTAACTGGTACTATTCGAATTTAATTGACGCTATTTAACAAACACTAACAGTAGTCAATAGCTTGCCTTTTTATAATCCTTTTATATCCTTTTTGATACCCTTATGATCCCTGAACTACACTGACTTGAACCAACTCGTGAAATAATCAAATAATCTCCTGAATCTAACGTATATCGACTCTCAATCCAGTCTCTCCAGTCTCTTCAGTCTCTTCTCAGGCCTTTGAATTGCAATTTTTTCCCTCTTTTTTGTCTCAAATTTTCATCTTTTTTTCTGTAAAATTTCCTGTTTTCTTCTACATTTTTCGTGAATCTCTGTAATTTTGGCTCTATTTTACTCTAATTTTACTCCAATTTTTTCTCAGATTCCCTTTACTTTTTTCCTCTAACTTTCCAAATTTGTCTTGTCATTTTTATTTTTTGATCTTTACCTTTTTCTCTAATTAACCCTTAAGAACAGTTGGCTTGATCGGTTTGAACACGCGATAGACGAACCAATCTGTGATAATCGACTGCTAATACTAAGAGAACAACTAGGAAACATGTCTGAACCAAAAAAATCCTCAGATGCCGATGAATTGATGGAGTTCTTGAACTCGTTGCCTGAAGGTGACAAGCGGAAGGAGGGCAAGAGCGATGAGGACATCTTGGAGTTTTTGGACGAGTTGGAGGCGAACAACCAGGGTGGGAAGGTGCCAGCTGCGGGTTCGGGTTCTGGCACATCAAAAACCGCATCCAAGTCTGAAGTGCTGCTGTCAAAACTGCCGTCAACCGCACTGTCGACGGCGCTGCCAGAACAAAAACCAGATTCAACTTCAACTGTGGCCCCTTCTATCGACCCAATCGGGTCCATTTCGTCATGGTGGTCCTCCGAAGGATCCTCTAAAGTTACCTCCTTATGGGGATCAGCGCAACAAAGAGCAGAAGAGGCTTTGCAATTGGCCAAAGAGAAAGGCTTGGACCAGGAACACTTGCGTAAGGCCTTCTCCGAGATCGTGATAACCGACGGCGACGACAAGGAAGGCGGCGACCTGGACTCGGAATTGAAGTTGCCCGACGCCGGCAAGGCCATCGAGAGCTTGAACAGAGGGTTCGGCTTGTTTTCCAGCAGATTGGGCAGCGTCATTGACAAATTGAACACGGACTTGTCAGAGTACTCCAACGGCAGACACGACGAGATATTGAACATCAGATTGACGCACGACTTGAAAAACTACCACTACGTGAACAACTTGATCGGGTCCAACTTCAAGAAGGTGATGAACTCGCAAGTGGACGGCGACTTGCTCATCCAGGTTTCCGACAACCACATCAGCGACAAGAACGACGACTATTACAAGAGGAACTTGAACATCTTCCACGGAAAAATCAGCGACTGTGAGAAGTTGATCATGGCCAACTTGGACGAGTCTATCAAAACTGTAGAAAAAGAGCAGAAGCTGTTGCTGGAACAGCAAAAGCAACTGGGTCTGGAGCGAGAGACCAATGTCTTTATAGGTTTGCACCCTGTAACAATACCTTCCACCACGGTGTCGGACTCCACCTCCTCGGACAACATCAATATCGACTTGTACAACCCTGGCAACTTTTCCTTTATCATTATTTTGAAAGATACCACGCACGATTTGACCATTGTGACAAAGTCGCAGCCGTTCCCGATGAAATGGGCCAATTGGGTCGACGGCAGTACCGAGAAGAACGCGGAGGAGGACAAAGAGGAGGGAAAGGATAGTGCAGATGTTGCTGAGGCAGAAGAGGTGGATGTTGATCCAAGTCAGTGGGTCAAAGGCTGGATCAAAGACGGTTTAGATTTGAGTTTGGGTGTTTTAGCTCAGAGTTATGTGATCAAGAGAATGGGTTTTTAAGTAGAAGTATATAATTTAATAACACAAGAGTCTTATTTTTGGAACTCTTTGATGATATTTGCGACACTCTTAGCATCAGTGGCCAACAATTGGTGGTCCCAGTCCACAACCAAAGGTGGATTGAACACCTGGCTCTTGTTGTCGAGTCTCAATTGGTAGTCTTCCATGGAGGGCAAGTTGCCCATCTCGTTCAGGTGGAATTTGGGGAACAGATGATCAAAGGAGGCTCTGTTTTGAGCGTCTCCGGCGATCCATCCACGTATCGATTGATACTGCTCTTTGGTCGGGAGCTTTTCAGTGATATCCAAAGTGTACAAACTTGGTCTCTCCTGGCTGGAAGAAGTTGTGAATTTTTGGAAGATGGACTTCAAAGTGGAGGTGGGTTGTTTTGGAGCAATTGAGTGTCTTTCAAGAACTTCAACGAGTTCCTTTGAAGCTGGAGACTTCAAAGAATGGAAGACTGTGATGGTGCTTGGGATGTTTTGTAAAGATTTGAGCATTGACATGGTTTCGGATGAGTAAGGGTAGGGAGATGGTAGTTAAAGTTATTGGGGATTGGGCAATTGGGGTGGAGGATGTGGAATACTTTGTGTGGAAATTGGTAGGTATTGCACTCCGTGATAAATGCAGTTGAAATTGTTTCAAATGGATTATTTTTCGAATATAAATTATTGTGGATACGATTGGAATAAATTTACTCTGGATATAATTTGAATTTGATGTTGAATTATTTAAATTTATGCGAATAATTTAAATTTATTTAAATAATCTAAATTATCTAAATTATCTAAATAGGTTTAGATTTGATTTGGAAATTAAATTATTTGATACAAATATTTGATATTTCCTATATATGATACTTGATATAATATCTTTCACTTGTCAATCAATTCTCAATTTAAATATCCTATAACTGAGTAAATTAAGTTAATTGAAATAATTGAAATAATCGCGTTAATTAACAATAATCAAAAATGAACAATAATCAAATACAGTTACACAAATATGATTAAGTTATTCAATTAAATAACAAAATTAAGTTACTCAACTAAATAATTCAATCAATCAATCAGATTAATTTCCTCCGATATCTATCTTGATTGCTACGCACTACCACGTCCCTGCACTCCGGGATAGTGACTGTATGAGCCATTTTTTCCCTCCATCACTTTGAGTGGGATGTCGTTTCGCCCTACATGCAATTTAGCCAGTCATGCTTTAACACTATCGAATGCATTTTGCTTACAAACGCTACACCACTAGATGTCGTAACCAAACACATCGGGTCTTCTATGATTCAAAAGTGGCATGTCTCTTCTGATCGCTGCCAATCTGTCAAGATCGATATCGGCAAGACACAAATCCTCTTTACCTGCAGTGATATCACTCACCTCACTCAAGACCGTCCCCCAAGGGTCTACAATCATCGTGTGTCCATAAGAGACACGAGGTGTGATTCGCTTTTCACCGTTGGCAATATCTTCCAGCGTTTGTGTCTTGTGTACTCCAGCTTGAGCTGCCATGACAACATAACACTGAGCATCGACAGCACGAGCTCTTCCCAAGAGATTCCAATGTGCTTGGCCCGTCTTCACAGTGAACGCAGATGGGAACGTCAAGATCTCGGCACCTTGCTTTCTCAATCTGAGAGCCAATTCTGGGAATCTCAAGTCGTAACAAATTCCAAATCCAATCTTACCTGCTGGTGACTCAAAAGGTCTCAAAAGCTCTTTACCTGGTTGAACAGAGTCACTTTCTCTCATGATAGGTCCATTCTCCACCTCCACATCGAAAAGATGCACCTTCTGATACCTCTCGGCGATCTGGCCCTTATCGTCGATCCACAATTGAGTGTTTCTCACTCTTGGATCATCTTTCCCGACGGCTGGCTCGTGGATACCGACACTAACAAAGATAGACTTGCCCTCCTGGTGCAAATCTCTCAATTTTTTCTGGATCGACAACACAAAAGGTGACTCTTCCACTGGCTTGACAATCTCCATGGAATGTTTGGCATTCTTTGCAATATAATCAGCTGCCTCTGGAAGAAAGAGGATCTTGGCATTCAAAGATACTGCTCTGGTGATCAATCTGACGGCTGTTAACCCGTTTTCAGCTAACGAAGAGCTGGAGCACATCTGTGCTGCTGCAATTAAAACCATTGGTGTTTGATTTTTGTGGTTGGTTAAACAAGTGGCAATTCAAAAGATCACTTGATTGTCGAATAATATCAAAAAAGATGACAAATTTTGGTTTCGAAGACTTCGATAAGGCTTGAAAAAAAAAAAAATGAAAAGTGCTCGTGATAAGAGAATGTGGCTTCGGAAAAAGTGGATGAAGTTTCCGACAGAGGGGTAATCGTGAAAGAATGCAGGGTTTCGAGAGTAGGAATTCTGGGAGATATGGTGATTGAAGATGGTGACGGTGGACGAGTGATGGTGGGAAGAAAGTTTGCGAGATCGGTTGAATTTATCTGTCCTATATTCCGAATCATATATAATGTGAAAAATGCATCATGAATATTGTATTGTGGATATAAAAATTATATAACTAGATAAGTAACTGAGCAGATTTATTGTAATGAAGTAAATGTGTATGAATTAGCAAATTTTGAAGCCAAGACAAAGCCAATGGCAGAAAACAAAAAAAATTGGTGGTTGCATCACTTGTCGGGTCTCCCACCTGGATTATCATTTTAATAATTTGAGCTTCAACAATTTGGGGGTGTTTTTTATTAACCCACCCACATTTTTTGATCTGATGTGACTAATCGTCACGTCTTTGTGAAAAACAACTAAATCATTATGTAATGTCTTTAACTGCTGCTGCTGGACCATTAATCTTGGCAATTCCGTCTTCGCCAACCACTTGTTGTTCAACTGTAAATCGTCCAACTTTTCTTTTGAATGTTGCTCCACCCTTGGCAACCGGTAGTTCAGCTTCAAATCCTTGTGCAACAGCGAGATAAACTTGAAATTGTAATAAACCGAGACCAACACTTGTGAGATCTCATAACTCTTCATACTCAACTCATACTTCAATCTAGCCATCTCGAGACTGGTCACTTTATACATATCCACCTGAAAATTTCTGCAGTTGTCAGATAACGGGTCTACACCGTATTTCATGCATACCCGGTTGATGTTTCTTCGGCAGTCCTGCAACTTTTGCAAAGCCTTGGCATCAAGAGCCATCACCAAAGGAATCAAGGGAATCTTATCTGCATCAAGATGGGCAACATATAGGTCTCTTTGCGAGTGGTATTTCAAATAAGTATCAAAAGACCTGAAAAAAGTGATCTCTTCCATTGGTCCAACCATACTAACTCTGCTTACAGAAAAATAGTTTTATTAATTCATTAGATATCGCAAACTCGAGCTACTTATATACTTTACCCCACACAGATTACCAAAAACGGTTTGTAAATTTCTTTTTTTGACTAAAAAAAGCTGTGCGGCGTCCGTTCGAGGGAAATTTTTCATCCTGCAGGTTTTCAAACGTTTTCATCATCATCATTGTCAGTCATGTCATGCAACTCAAAGTCTTCGTTGTCGACTGCGTAATATTCGTTAGCCAGTTGGTAGCTGTTCTCGTTGGCACCGACCAATCTGAGGTAGAGCTCCACTAACAATAAGAACCAGAGGTAGATCAACGACAGACCACTGGTTAGCACCAAGATGTAGGCCGAATGGTCGGAGCCTAGTCTGCTTACCAAGTGCAATTGTTCCTCGGTGGCACCCATGAAGAGAATACCGGACTCGATCAAGCAGAAAGCCGGGAAGTGTTGGAACGAGATGATCTTGCCAGGGTAAGCTCTCTCGTCTTTCAACAAGAAGGCAATCTCGATGATCCTGGTGACACCACCGGTGATCAACAGCAATCCGAACATGGCATGCACTTTAGTGGAGATCTCCAAATGCTGCGAATGCTCCGACATCGAGTATCCGGTGAACATGAGCACCAACAGTGGAATGAAAGTTCTTCTGCCCCCACGACTCAAGTAGATCCCCAACAACCCCATGGACCACCATATGATCCCCATCGAGGTGTGCTGATAGTCCCCCATGGACCAACCTTCGCGGCCCCATCTGTGCTCGGTCCAGGTGTTGACGAACCCCCAAACTGTAATCACCACAGAGTCGAACATCTCTGGGCTCTGGTTGGTGCCGTCGCCGTTCCTGATCCAAGGCACTATCAACAAGACCGTGTAGTACAAGCCATAGGCGATGAAAGAGGAGCCCATGATGCCGTGGGCAAGGCATTGGCCCGTGTGCTTGCCGTAGCAGAAGCCCAACAAGGCCACGGGAGCCAAACACACTTTCACCCAGCCGGCAACAGTGACCAAAACAGACAAGATACGGTGCAAAACGAGCAAGAGAGGAGCTCCGAAGCGTGCGATCCACTTGTTTTTGAACTCTGCGTCCATCAACATGTCTTTGCTGCCGTTGGTCAAGCTCCCCACCAACACAGTCAACACTAAGAGGAACAGCAAGAACCAGGCCGTGCCCCTGGAGGTGCTGTTTTCGTGGCCGTCCATGTCTGGGAACCGCAACAAGATGGCCTCGAGGCAGGCGTACACGGCAGCGAGCAATTGCAACGAGGTGGAGGAGCCATGCCTGTTGGCGAACGATAACACCGTGGAGACGGAAGGCACGATGAACAAGAAGAGCACCGACATCAACCAGTGGAAGGTCTTTGGCCCGGCATTGATGCCGTCCATGTTGACAGGGTCATCCTCTGCCAGGGACATGTCCATATCGGCCTGTGCTAGCACAGTGCTGAGGAGCAGGCACACTAACACTGTGCGGTGAAGGCCGGAGCTTAGCTTGGATGGCATTTGTAATGACAAGAAATGGCAATAAATTGCAGGAAATGACAAGAAATGACAAGTAAGGCACCGTTAAGCAGTGTGAGCAACTATGAACAAGTGTGGATCGATTAAATGCTTAACTAGCTGAAAAAGTTTTCAACCACCTTCCGCTAGTCAAAGTATTAAAGAGAAATAATTCCTATCGAAGCAGTGAAAAAACGTTTTGGTGCAAATTAAGCAAAGCTGAGCCGAGATTTGAGGGAATAAGCTTCGAAGGGCGTGGTGGTGCATGGGGGCTGTTCATGCAGGTGAGATTTACAATTGACACATTGGAAACATGCTTTGTCTAATTTTTCTTTATAAATACTATTTATCATCTGCTGGGGCTGTGGACGGTGCGGAGCCATTGCCGTTGTGCTCGTTGAAGGAGTTGTATAACGTCTGTTGCAGCTGGTTCTCGTGTGCCGGTGGTGAATCGGCTTCAGTCTGTGTATCGGCATCAGTATGTGTATCGGCATCAGTATGCGTATCATCTTTTGTGGGAGACGGTGTTACATCATCGCTGCTCTGCCCCTCCGCCTCTGCTCTGACCAACTCCTCTTCCTCGTCCTCTGAAATCTCAAAAGAATCGTCCCCCTGTTGGAATGGGTCGTTGATAAACCGGTTGTCGCGGTCGTAGAAACTGTTGTCGTCCGTGCCGTTCTCGTCGTCCGTGTCCAGCTCTTCCTCCGGCCCAATAATGTCGAACTCGTACTCGTCCCGTCTTCTGCGACGCTTGTTCTTGTTGGACCCCAACTTCATTATGAAGAGACACAAGATGAACCCGATCGCCAAGAGAAACAAGAAGTACTCAGAATAGTGCTTGTTGGCCGTGCTGTGCTTTTGCGCACCTTCTTCAGAGCCAAAGTCCTCTCCGTTGTCGCCGGTGTCCACATCCTTGTTCAGATCAGGCACACTGGTGGCAGTGGCAGTGGCAGAGGAAGAAAGTACACTGGAAGACATGGCACTGGCAACGGTGGTCTTTGGAGTTGTCACTTCGAGCTTCTTGGACGTTGTCGAGGTGGCACTCGTTGGTGCCGAGGACGTGTCCACCACTACATCGTTCTCGTGCCCGGGCAATGGGAACCGCTTGGCCTTCTTCGGGTCGATCGTGGCTCCGAAAAACTTCAACTGCCAGTTTTTCACGTTGATCTCGTTGCTGTCCTTGCTGGTGACCTCCAATTTCCAGTCCCCGACACCAGACTCGCCCCAATGGGCCACACTCATGAAGGTCCAGTCCCGGAACCCGTCATTGGCCACGTCGAAGTCGCGGAACGGCGCCAATTCAGACACCATCCCGCTCGGCGACGTCAACAAGAACTTCACCTTGCCGCGAACCTGCGAGTCTACGTTTACAGTTACAGTTATATGTTCTACATTCAAGAAGTTGTGCTCCTGCAACTCCTTCTCGGTGATGGTGATAGTGCTGCCCACCACCAGAGTCCCCACGCTTTTCTTGTTCACCTCTTGCAAATCTTTATAGTACCATGCCTGCGGATTCACGTTCTTCCACGACTTGGCCATCTCCACCATCTTGTAGGCGTCGATCTTGCCGTACCCATACTTGTGCGAGTACCGCTTTTGCAAGGCACCTTTCTGCCAATTGCCGTCGTGTTCGTTTACTTCTACAGTGCTCAAGACGGACAAGTACTGCACGTCTCGCCAGGTCAAGCTCGGATTGGCCTCCAACACCAACGAATAGATCCCCGCGGCCAACGGGGCCGCCGCAGAGGTGCCTCCGTGGTTGTCGCTGCATTTGCCGTGGAAATCCCCCGTGTTGATGTGCTCGCCAGAGCCCGAGGAGTAGGTGGTCACCAACACTGCCGAGCACGACTCGGCGTACGGCGGATGCAACCCTTTGTGGTCGATCGCAGAGACCGTGATCGAGTAGATGCTGTTGGTGTAGCCGTCGAAATTACAATTGTCGCCTCGGAGCCCACCGTTCCCGCTGGCGAACACATAGAGAGCACCTTTCCCGTCGCGGCCGTCCAAGACCCCCTGCACCATGGCGGACCTGACCAACAAATCCGGCAGCTCCATGGTCTTGCCGTCGTCCGTTGGGCCCCACGAGCACGAGTAGATGTCGTTCACGTCCAAGCCGTACACCAACGAGGCGGCCTCGTCCTCCGAAGTGATCTGCCCACTCAAGATGCGGATTCCAGCGACTTTGGCGTTGTAGGCGACGCCGATGCCGCAGAAATCGTTGCCTTTCTCAGCAGCGATCTCCGAGGCACACCGGGTGCCGTGGTAGTCGTCGTTTAAGCGTGGTTTGGGCAACGCCTGGTTGTCGTTGAAGTCCCAGGAGCCCTCTTTCGAGAAGGCCCGCTGCAAATCCGGGCTCTCGTAGTCCAAGCCGTCGTCTACAATGGCCACAGTGACGCCTTGGCCCGTGATTCCTTCGTACCAGACCCCGGACACGTTCACGTCGTGCCCGGGGAACGCGGTGTTGATCAAGTGCCACTGCTTTGGGAAGAGCGGGTCGTCGATGCCGAGTCTCTTGGTGGCCTCCACCAACGGGGCGGCGGCTTTGTCGTTGCTGAGGTCGACAGGGGCTCTTTTCTGGAGCGTTTTCAACGGGAGCGCATGCACCGCCTTCAGCCCTACACTTTGCGCCAATTCCGCGTATGTGTCTAACTGTCTGGCCTTCAATGGTCCCGCCTCGTGGTGTGTCTTGTTGATCGAGAACACATGCACATTCTCTAGGACCCTGGCCTCGTGCTCGTATTGGAAATGAGGAAATCTCTGTTGAAACTGGACCACGTCCGCGCGCTGGCTGAACTCCAATGCATAATAGTCGCGGTTCAGATGGTCTTTCTGTGGGATCACCGCTGTCGATGATGCAGCGCTTACCATGAGCAGCTCGAGCACCAGGATGAGTACGTTGAGCTTCATTATTTTTCGCGGTGGTTGTAAATGTAATTAATTCACAGTGCCAATAGATCGTCGCAACACCTTCGATGTACTCTCAACTCTGTTCGGTGCTCCTTACCGTCCTCGTCTGATCGATTTGGCTCTTGTCCACTGCTTTTCAATTGACGTTTCAAATTATTTTTGTGTGTTTTTTGATTTTTTGATTTTTGGTTTTTGATTTTTCCAGTGATAGTGTGCCCAAATAGGAAATTATGCAAATTGGGGGTTGTGAAGGCGGAGGGTGAGACTTGGTGAAGCATGCAGGAATAGAGGTCTAGGTTGTGGAGTACAACAAATGTACGGAGAGTTCAGCAGTTCGAGCAATGCAGTAGATAAAGCAAATCAGCAGATAAAGAAATTCAGTAGATAAAGAAATTCAGTAGATAAAGAAATTCAGTAGATAAAGCAAATCAGTAGATAAAGCAAATCAGTAGATAGAGCAATTCAGTAGATAAAGCAAATCAGTAGATGAAGCAAATCAGTAGATGAAGCAAATCAGTAGATGAAGCAAATCAGTAGATAAAGAAATTCAGTAGATAAAGCAATTCAGTAGTTACAGTCAATTCAGATCTTGAAGCTAATTCATAAAATAATGCTATTTCACTTATTGAACTTGTTCCAAATATTGAAGCTATTTATATATTAAAGCTATTCAAACATTAAAGCTATTACATATATCAAAGCTATTTCAAAGATCAATGCTATTCAAATATCAATGCTGTTCAAATATCAATGCTATTCAAATATCAAAGTTATTTCATTAATCAAAGCTACATCAGTAATTAAATCTACTTCACTGATCAATGTACGTTATTAAAGCTATTTCAATTAATAAAGCTGTTTAAAGTATTAAAGCTATTCAAGTTTTTACTATTCAGTTCTTCCTACTAACTCACCTATCACTACTTACCCTCCTTCTCCTCATCACTTGTAATCACTAAATGCTCTTCCACCACCTGTGTCTTCTCCAACATACCAAGCTTCTCCCGCTCCTCCTCATTGAAAATACCAAAATAGTCATACTCATCAACTTCCCCTTGCCCTTCCAAAGGCCAAATTCTACAGAGAACATAGTACAAACTGAAACTAATCACAAACTCAAACAACCAGTTCCCCTCGAAGAAGTGGATGAACCCATTTGGAATGACAATGTTCTCATTTGCAGTGTTTGCGAGCCCCGGCAAGGCAAATGCAAACCCAAATACATAGGCAACCACAGCTCTCAAATTGAATTGGTGGAAATATCTATAACAGTTCCTGTTGGCATCGTCGTCGAAATACAAGTCGTACAACCGGAGTTTCCTGTGACGGATCAACCAATAATCACATATCGAAATGGCAATCAATGGGGTCATAAACACAGAAAACGACGACATCACACTTAAGAACGCAGAAGAAGTGTTGAAAAATAGCCAACCTTGACATGCCCACGACAAGAGAAGACACACGTACAGTCCAATTCTGATATTGATGAATCTTGGGAACACTCCTGCCAAATCACTGGATGCAGAGAACGCATCTCCTAATACGGCGTAAACCAACTGCGAATACGCAAACAGAAGACCAACAAAGAACGCTGCTGCCCGCGATTTGGCATTGTAGTTCTGTTGCAACCATAACATTACGATATCATTCGGGTTCCAATACTCAGCATTGAACTTCCCATACAAGGCAGACCCAGAAACGACCCCCATCAAGGGGAATACCAAACCAAAGACGTTATAAGAGATGTGAATACTGAGATGAGGGCTTCTCTTTGTGCGAGCGAATCTCGAATAATCGTTTTGATTCGCAATGGTGTTGGTCATTGCACCGTAAAATGAAGAGATACCACTGAACCAGGCCCAAGCTGTCTGAGAAGAGGACAAACTGGTCTTTTGGCTCATCAAGGGTCCATTCCCACCCTCTTGTACGACAGCCCAAATTACAATGCCAAGAGCAGCGAAAAAGGTCAGCACCGCACTAAAGATGGTGTGTTTCCCCCATTTTTCAGGTGGAATTACAAAGAAAATAGCACAGATTATCAAAAACACACAATACCCAACCAACTGCTGCGAAGTCAAGTCAAGCGATTCCGGGAAAGTGTTCTTCATGTTGAAAAAACTCGGACTTAAGGCGGCAAAGCAGCAGTTCAAGCACAACCCACCGGCAAACGAGTCATTGGCAAACCAAACGATACTCACGATGATTCTCGTCAACATCGGTATAATTGAGCCCAATTTCTTGCCAAAGATGATCCTTTGAGTCATCGAAAACCCTATATGGAAATCTGTACCGGACTGACTACAAATGGTTGCCAACGTGGTGGCTAGCAAGTTGGAAACCACCATGATACCTATACACTGCGGCACGTTCAAACCAAGAGACAACAAGGACGAACCCACGGTCCATTGTGCATAACAGATCCCATTCAATGCCCAAAAACCGAAAAACGACTGCCATCCCCAGAGTCTTCTCTCTGCGGGCATCGGAATCAAGTCTTTATTGGCATTTGAGTCTGAATCTTTCAAAACTAGATAACTCAAGATCTTGGGGACACTCATTTCTGTTCAACCAACTTGTTTCTACCCAAGTTCAGCACTGGGTCCATCGCAAGTTTCAAAAGTGCTTAAATGAGAAGTATGCCGACACCGGATACATCACAAGAAAAGTACCTAAAGTATGCCGACACTGAAAAAAAAAAAATTTCGAACAAACTCAAAGATCGGTGAAAGAATTTTTCACCTTCCGTAATTCTCATGCATAAAAAGAAAAGGCTAAAAACCAAAGATAAGAGATTGAAAAAAGTTTGATAAGCCGGGAATATGCAAAAAGAAAAAAACCGGTAAACTTTAATTTTCTTTTTTTTTTGTCAAAATTTAGAGTTTGACGAATTTAAGAGGAGATAATTTGAGAGTATTTGATGCATCGCAAGTGCAGATCATGCTTAAAAGCACATACGCGAGTGTGGTTAAGAAGTAGATTATCGAATTTGATTTCTTTTTGAATGATGTACAAGTGAACGTGAAACTTTTATAGAACCTCCAACTCATGATAATAAAAATGTGAAAAAAAAAGATAAGAAACTCAACATCCAACAGAACTGAAGCAAAATGAAGAGAAAAAAGTTATAGATATATATGGAAAAATTCAGAAAAACACAGTGTATCGGAATTATAAACGATTGATTAGCTATTATGAAAAACACAGAGAACGGAAATACAACAACACATTAAGGAGTTAAAAGGGAAACCAAGCAAGAGCAGAAATTTGATTATTTCTCGTCCTGGTTGATTTCATGGTGTTGCTCCAAGTCCAGATCACTGGCACTCAGAGATTGATCTTTCTGAAGATCCGGATGAGTTTCATAGATAGCCTCTTTCAATTCCTCTGGTTCTTCTTGCAACAAGCTTGGGTCAAATGGCTTGATACCCAAGTAAGCACATTCATCATCGGTGAAGGTTCTAGTATAGTCATAGTCGTCCAAGACACCAGCCTCCGCAGGAGGCCAGATCAAATTGAATACGTAGTACAAAAAGGCACTCAAACAGAAACCAAAGATACAGTTACCGTTGTAGTAGTGGATCCAGCCAGCTTGCAAGTGTACATTTTCGTTGACACTAGCAGCTAAACCTGGAGCACCCCAGACAAAGCCCACCACCCACAGAACTACGGCTCTGAGGTTTACTTGGTGGAAATAATAGTAACAACCGGTCTTGTCGCTCTCGTACAAGTCCTTCAACTTCAATTTTCTACGACGGATGATCCAGTAATCACAGATCATGATACCGATCAAAGGCGAGACAAACACGGAGAAGGCACTCATCACAGAGACAAACACACTGGAACTGTTGTACATTCTCCAAGGCTGCACGACCCAGGTCAAGAGCAAACAGATGTAGGAACCACGTCTGATGTTGATATATTTTGGCAGAAGCAGGGCAAGATCCATTCCTCCCGAGTACAGGTTGCCGTAAACGTTGAAGATGATCTGCGAGTAGGTGAAGGCCAGGCCTGCAAAGAAGGCACCGGCTCTCGACTTGGCGTTGTAGTTGTTTTGCATCCACAACATGATGATATCGTTAGGCTGCCAGTATTCGACATCGTACACTTTTACCAACAGAGAACATGAGATAATACCCATCAACGGGATGATCATGTCAGATATGTTCAACGAGATAAGAGTGGCCCAACCTTGGGATTGCCTTGTCTTTGAGAATCTGGTGTAATCGTTCTGATTGGCGATACCCAGAGTCAAGGACCCGTAGAAGGAACTGATGCCGCTTAACCAGGCCCAGCCGATGGCGGAGGAAGACATCTCGATCTTGGCGTGCATCAAGGGACCGTTGCCACCTGCAAAGGTGACGGCCCAGATGACGATACCCAAGGAGACGAAGAAGGTGACAAAAGAACAGATAATGAGATGCTTTCCAATGTTTTCCGGCTTGATAACGAGCAAGAAACCGCAAATGATCAAGTAAAGGGTGAAGCCGATCACTTCTTGCGAGGTCATGTACACGCCCTCAGGGAAGGTGTTGTTCAAGTGCAAATAGTGGTGGCTCAAAGAGGACAAAACACAGTTAAGACACAATCCTCCGAGCCACAGTGTACTGGCAAACCAGACAATACTCAAGATGATTCTCACCAACAAGGGGATGATCGCGCCAACTCTGTTGCCAAAGATGATTCTTTGCGTCATTGAGTAACCGATGTGGAAATCGGCACCACATTGGCCATTGACCACGGCAGTGATTGAGATTAACAAGTTGGCAATGACAATAACACCCATAGTGTGGCTTACATTCAACCCCAACGAAATCAAGGCGGAACCTGCAGTCCACGACGAAAGACACAACCCGTTCATACCCCACAACCCGGCGTAACTCTTCCAAGTCCACAATCTTCTCGAAGGTGGCATTGGAATCAAATCCTGGTTAGCCAATCCATCTGACTCCTGCAAAACGATGATATCATTCACCTTCTGTAGTGCTCCCATCTTTGCTTAATCCAAGATGCTTTTCTTTTTTTTTTTGGTTTCTGGTTATTGTTATCCCAGATGATTCTTACAGGAATTGTGTATCACTTTATATTTTCAAATGAGAATGAAAGGATATTCCCCTGGTATTATACTTTGGAAGCAAAAGATGATTGATGATTATTTTTTTTTTCCTTTCGTTCTTTCATTTAAAAGGCAAGGGCAAAAGTGGATAAATAACATCCAAATGCAGTGTGGGTAAATAGGGAAGGATAGAAAATTTTTTTTCTTGCGTCTTAATTAATGTTAATGCATGATAAAGTTTAAAAAATGTTATGAGACAAGGCCAACTGCGATCTTGGTACTGTCAGATCTACAAGTAAAGTTGCTGGTTTTCGTGTTGATTACATTCCAGAAATACAGGCGAGGACCACTGCTAAGCCGTTTCAGAAGCTGCACTATTACAGGGTCGAGAATCATACGATGGTAAATCAGGACGCGTTTGCAATTGTTCAAACTGAGCGACTACGCTATCGAAGGTATCGCCTATCTACGAAACAGAGAATAGGCACATTTATCGGACTTGGTTTGTTTTCATTTTTTTTTTTTTTTTTGAAAATTGGTTTCACTTTGGAGATTGACTCATCTCGTACAATTACGAGATAATTGGTGATTGTATATTACATCTAATGAATGGATCTGTTTACTTACAATTATCCGGTATTATAATCTTATCAGAAAAAACAAACCTCTAAATTTTTATTCCCAGATCCCGGATAAAACTTTACCTAATCTAAAACCCACTTGTATCGCTATCTTTATATCTCTACATGTACCTATCTCAACTTACATATTAACCTTATCTTCTTTGTACTATCCACACTCCACTTCATGCAACTACTTCAACGGTCAACCTGGGTTCAAGAACTGGGATTTGGGTCTCTGGCAAAAAAACTATAACCCGCCGATCAACTTCGCTCTTCACCCTGCTGGGCCTAGAAGAGTGCTCCGTCTCTATTTCTTTTGATTTTTTTTTTTTTTCTTTTTCTGCGTTTCAGCTTAATTGTCGATCTTTGCAATTAGTCTCTTTTATTTTTTCCTTCAAGGTGCGCCTCTCCTGAGGAATTGTTTCCCAAACAAGCCAGTTTTTGCTTAAATTATGTACCTCCTCGTTATTTTTTCCTAAAATACCACAGCTCCTTGCTCTATCCCAGGGCTCGTCAAAACTTTAAAAATGCACTTTTTTCTGTCTTTGATTTGCTCTATAAACAGCCCAGTTCTTTGCTCTTCTTGCTTCTTATTCTCATCTGATCCTCCTTCTATTCTTCGCCGTAGTATATGCACCTTCCATCAGACCCTTTATATGTTTTTTTGTTAAAATTTCCTCTTAGGGTATTTAACGCGATGGGCTGGCGAAGAGGAGGAGCACCAATGGGACGGGGAAAACACCTGGGCTCTTTGTATTTTTTCTTTTTTTTTTTTTTTTTGCCACGGGAACGATTTCTGTTCTAAGTAAGTAAAACAGATTTCAAGACTTTGGTAGGAATTGAATCTTCATTGGGACTGCATCCGGGTTGAATTATTGTTCAGCAGACCGATCCTTTTGACACTTCTCATTTTTGACCTAAAGTAGACTCCGATATTTCGTCCTTAAAACTTTCTATTTTATTTTAAATACCTCCTCAATCCATTTTTTTGCAATCCTTCTTCAACATTCTCTTCAATCTCATCTCCATCAAAGACAAACTTTCTATTCAAGGCGAGCTGGAAGCCGTTTTTTTCTTAGCCTAAAAACCTTGGTACCTTTGTCGTTTCTTTTTTTCTTTTTTTCCCTTTCCTTTTTTGACACAATCTCAACGTCTTTTCGTTTCTTTTTCTGCCTTAGTGGAACTGAAAAATGACTATCACGAGAAAGTATCTTATTGGGATAGATGTTGGTGGAACTAACACGGATTCCGTGTTGTTGGACCCTAAGAACACCGACACAAATCATGGCATAATCTCGTGGCACAAGTCTGTCACGACACCAGACGTTTCAGACGGAATAGAGAAGGCAATTGCCAAATTATTTCAAAAAGAAGAGCATAAATCCAAGTTGAAAGAGGTGATATCGGTGACAATCGGGACCACCCATTTCATCAATGCAGTCGTGGAACAGGACAGGGCCAGATTGGAGAAAGTCGCAGTGCTTCGTCTTTGCTCTCTGTACTCGAGAACTTCTCCTCCATTTTGTGATTTCCCAGAGGGGCTAGCAGAGATCGTGCATGGTTACACTGGTTTTTGTACCGGTGGTTATCAAGTGGACGGTGCCGAGATCAACGAATTGAACGAGCAGGAAATTAGAGACCACTGTAAAGAGATTGTCAAGCTCGGCTTGAAATCTGTTGCCATCGTTGGCATTTTCTCCACAATGAACAAAGGTCAAGAACTTCGACTGGCTCAAATTGTCAAGGAGGAAATCCCCGATGCCGACGTAGTGATGTCTCACGAAATTGCAGGAATCGGCTACCTTGAAAGAGAAAATGCCACCATCTTGAACGCGGCCATCAAAAAATTCGCCAAGAAGATCATCACCTCATTCAATTTGGCTGTAAGAAGATTTGGACTCGAGTGTCCAGTCTTGTTGACGCAAAACGATGGTACCGTCTTGACCAATGTAGAAGCCATGAGCCTGCCGATTAGAACTTTCTCTTCAGGTGCTACCAATTCGATGAGAGGAGCCCTGTTCTTGTTTTCCTCCAATCCAAACGTGAAAAACCAGAACGTACTTGTCTGTGATGTTGGAGGTACCACCACCGATGTTGGGATGTTATTGAGAACGGGTTTCCCAAGACAAAGTTCCACTCACAGTACGATAGGAGGAGTTCGTATGAACTTTTCGATGCCTCACGTGCAAAGCATAGGGTTAGGAGGTGGATCTATAGTGAGAGAAGATCCAAATACTGGAGAGTTGACCATTGGCCCAGATTCTGTAGGTGCCGATATTGTCAGCAAGAGTTTGGTTTTCGGTGGTGATGTAGTGACCACAACTGATGTCACCGTTGCCAATTATACGGAAAACGTCGTAGATTACGACGAGTCCACTTATAATATTGGGGACATCTCCAAAGTGCATTCCAAGTTCGATTCTAAATACAAACTGAACTTCACCAAAGTGTTGAAGGCTAATTTGGAGAAAATTTTGGACAGAATGAGAACTTCGCCGGATCCAATTGCCGTTATCATGGTTGGTGGAGGCTCCTTCATCGCTCCAAATGAGTTGGAAGGTGCTTCTGTGGTGTTGAGACCTCCATATTTCCAAGTTGCAAATGCCATTGGCTCGGCATTACCTAAGATTTCTCACACCATTGCTCGAATGAAGACCATCGACAGTCCTCAGCAGAGGGATGAGTATGCAGAGGAGTTGTTGGCCGAGGCCAGAAGGGAATTGCTCGCCAAAGGTGCCATCGAGGACTCCATTGAAGTGATAACGTTGTTCAACGAGCCAATTCCATATGCCGACAGAGTTTATCAATTTGAAGTGAAATTGGTTGGAGAATTCGATTACGACAACGTGTTGGAGTCTTTGACTGTGGAAACCACTCTGGGCTCGGTTGATCTTGAGATCAAGAACGAGGTGCACAAGAACTCACTGGTGAAAGAACACAGCCAGTACACTTCCGTGCCGGAGATTGACCATGAAAACTACAGACCAACAGTGACTCTGGACAGAGAATGGCTTCTATCGGAGACAGATTTGGAGTACATTGTCATCGGTGCGTACATCTTGGGATGTGGAGGAGGTGGAGACCCTCACGGCAGTCATATAGTGCTCAGAAACTTGCTCAGAAGAGGAGAAACTGTGAGAATCGTCACCATCGAGGACGTGCACAAGTACTGTAAAGACGAAGGAACCATCTTGAACGTTGGGTACTGTGGGTCGCCGTCTATCTCCAGTGAGAAACTCCATGGTCCAGAGTTGAAAGAGTCGGTGGACTTGATGACGAGATGGTTAGGAAAGAAAGCCGATGCCGTGTTCCCATTCGAAATCGGAGGAGACAACGGGTTGCAAGGTATGATTGCTGGAGCTTCTGGCGCTTTGAACATCCCCGTAGTTGATGCCGATCTTATGGGCCGTCTGATGGCTGCCATTTTCCAGACATTGCCCTCTGTCTTCAACACAAATGCCTTCCTGACCACGGCCTGCTGTGACGGGAACGGCAACTCCATGTTGTTGGCATCTACAAAGAACGATTTCTTCACAGAGACCATTCAAAGAGACGCTTTCAACTACCACGGGGTGCAGTTTGCCTTTTGTGACCCTCCAATGACCGCCAAGGACATGCTGAAGCAAACGGTTTCCAATGTGCACTCGTTGTCGTGGAGAATTGGAAGAGCAGTCAAGATTGCCAGGGCCAAATCCGATATCGAGAACTTGCCAGAGACAATTATCAACAGTGTCGGTGGCCCGAAGACGAGCAAGTGTCTTTTCAAAGCCAAGATCGTCAAGATCGACAAGAAGATCGAGAGGGGTTACACCTACGGAGAGTGCTATTTCGAAAGTACCACTGGAGACGGCATGTATTATAAGATTCTTTTCAAAAATGAGAACGTTGTGTGCTACCAGGCAGACAACATTGAAATGGAGAACAGTTCCATCTTGTGTTCTGTACCAGATCTTTTCACTGTGATCGATTCTGACACTGGGGAAGCCATTGGAACCCAGGACTACAGATACGGCATCCAGTGTTTTGTGTTGGCGATCAGTCCAAGTTCACAATGGATCACGGAAGATGCGATGAAGTTTGGAGGGCCTCTGTCGTTTGGGTCGTTGTTTGAGAATATCGAGTACAATCCAATTGGCGAGTATGTCAAGCCGGTGTCTGTCATTGATGAGTTTGCACCTAAATAGGAATTGCATTTAATAGAGAAATATCATTGTAAGTCATTTAATATTGTGGTAGTCAAGTTATGAGAGTGGGTATTACAAGGAAGTACGGAATTATACAGGAAAGCCTTTGGTCTATTAGAGTAAGTATACTCTAGGTCTATTTGTGACAATAACTACGCAATGTATGCCTGTTTAAGAGAGTGAGTATTAATTTTAAGCCCAATTATGAGTTTAGATATAAATTGTAGACTCATCTTTGAGAGCACATGGTCTACTTTGAGATTGGATATAGATGGTAAGTCTATTTATGAGAATAAACAAGAATGGTAAACCCATTTATGGGAGTGAATATGCACTGTACGTCTGCTTATGAGAGTTTGCACTGTAGGAATAGAACACTTTGTAGGTCTAGTTATGAGATAAATATATAGTGTAGGTCTAATTATGAGATAAATATATAGTGTATGTCTATATATGAGAATAACTATACACTGTAGCTCTATGTATATACACTGTATGTCTATTCATGAGATCTAATAAGAAATATAAGCTCACCTATGAAACTAAATACACCTTATAGGTTTACTTATGAGATTCAATAAGCATCATAATCATTTATAACAGTGAACACAGCTTGTAGGTTAATTCATGAGAGCATTTACACCTTGTATGTCCATTTATGGATCGAATAAGCATTGTAGGTCCATTTATATGATTAAATACACCTTATAGGAACATTCATGTCAATAAATACCCCATTGTCAGTATATTTATGAGAGTGATTACACCTTGTATGTGCATTCATGAGAGCAACCTATTGCGAACCCTCACCGTCCTCCCGTCTGAAATACTCATCCTTCCACACCGTGGTGTCCCGATGCAAAGCCTTGGCCCCAGGGTAAAGCTCATACATGTCCTGAGTAGAAGCTGGGAATTCCCATCTTCTGCCCGGCCATTCCTTCTCGTTTACAGGCTCATCTGCGTTCTGCAACTTCTCCGCGATCTCCTCGTTCAGCTTCCACACCCTGATAAGGTTGGCCCCCATCAATCCCGCGATTTGCTCGTCGGTGGCCCCACGTTCCATGCACTTGACGATCAAATCCGGGTATTTCGAGACATCTTCCAAGCCCTCGCTGACTCTTTCGACGCCGTCGAAGTCCGCACCGAGTCCCACGTGCTCCCAGCCGGCCACCTTGGCGATGTGGAAGATGTGGTTGACGGCATCGTCGATGGTGGCAGTCTTTTCGGCGTTGGCGGTGATGAAGCCGGGGAAGAAGTTGACCTGCACGACACCTCCGTTGTCCCTGACCATCTCCAAGACGTCGTCGCGGACGTTGCGCTCGTGGTGGGTCAATTCCCACGCGGAGGAGTGCGAGAAAATCACTGGAGACCGCGTCACTTGCAAGGCATCCTTCATCGTCTGGTAACTGACGTGGGACAAGTCGACCAACATGCCGAGCCTGTTCATCTCGCGGACGCATACAACACCGTGCTCGGAAAGACCGCGGTCGGGCAAGCCATGGGTGATGGAGCTGGCCAGCGTGGCGAACGGGTTGTCGCAGTTGTGGGTCAAAGTGATGTACCGGACACCTAACTTGAAGTACTGTCTCAAGACGGCCAACGAGGTGTCGCACTGGTGCAAGCCTTCGACCCCCAACAGAATGGCGATCTTGCCGTCTTGATGGTACAGGTCCAAGGCCTGCTGGGCGGTTTCTACGAATTTCAAGTCCTTGGAGTACTCGTTCACCACTCTGAAAGTGACGTCGATTTGCTCCAAGGTGTCTCTCACCATGGTGTTTTTCAAGTTGAAGTCCTGGTAGAGGTAGTTTTCCTCGGGACAATCCAAGAAACAGGAGAAGAACTGGATCCCCACTTTGCCGGCCTTCAATTTGGGCAAGTCTGTGTGGGAAGTTAGCACATTGGTGAACTTGAACTTGTCGTTGTCGGCGTGCAACTCGTTGTGGAGCTGCGTTCTAAGGAGGTAGGGGAAGTCGTTGTGGGTGTCGATGATGGGTTGCTTTTTGAGGAGATTCAACAAACGGTGGTGGTACGACATGGCGCTAGTGTGATTATGGTTTAATGAATATATTTATGGTATCTTTTCTATCGAATTAGTGTGATTATGGTTTAATGAATATATTTATGGTATCTTTTCTATCGAATTATCGACCCTTACCACTGCATCTACAACATCTACTCTTCTTCCCCCCCCCTTTCCTCATCTCGTATACAATTTTCCACTCTACACTTTTCTCCTCCACCTCCACCAAATGGCAGACGCAAATTCGCGTGCCACCAGGGCATGGATTTTTTGTTTGAGGAATTTTATCTGAAAAGAGCCAAAGCCACCTCTACCACAACGCCCTGGCAGCTGGATAAGCCGATTGCATAGGAGATGAGTGTGCGATACAGGAAGTCTGGATGTCTTCCGTGCAAGCGGTCCCACAAGAAGTGTGACGAGGCAAAACCCGCGTGTTCGTCGTGTGTGAAGCGGAACTTGGAGTGTGACTATGGCTCGTTGTTCGTGCTATTCAACAACGAGACTGGCGACCCGAAGGGGAAGAGCCAGGCGAATGCAGGTGCAAATCAATCCAACAACCAGTTCAGCGCTCCGCAGAGCAACGCCGCCAAAGTCCAGATCAAGTTCGAGCACAATAACCTCGAAGACGACGCCAGTTTGAAGCTGAAACGGCTTGCCAAGCTGAAGAAGAAGCGGGAAAGGAAAGAACAGCAGCAGCCCCTGGCCCAGAATTTGAAGCCTTTGAAAGGGGAACAACTCTACTCGCCTCCCAACAGCGAGCACGGCTCATTTGGCACAGATTCCGCGAATTCTGCCCCTCAAAAGCCCACGTCGACGACGCCGGCGATCATGTCCAGGCCTCTGTACATCAACAAGTCGGGCCTTTCCCCGCAACTCGACGCCCTCCACACATCCATGTTCACGGACAGCAGTGTAGACATTGACAATGCCTTCGCCAACATCGACTTGAAGTATTTGGACTCGATCTTGGCGGACGAGCCCCGTAGCGTAACACCCGTAATCCCCACAGAGAAGGTCAACTGTGCCTCCTTGCGGTTCGAGTGGGACTCCGTGTCCCCTGAGGACTTGTCCAAGATCATCGAGTTGAACGACCCGTTCTTGAAGTTCCCCAACTTGCCCATGGACGACATCAAGCTGGAGAACTTCATCAAGGCTTATTTCCGACAGTCCAAATGTGTTGGAAACTTCATCTACAACCCGAAACCAGAGACCAATTTGCTCGTAGACTGGATGGAGCTGTTGGAGACACACTACCCGATCCTCAAGAACGTGGTTTACGTGATGTCCAGTTACAGCATCTCGTGTTTGCGACCGCAGGACGAGCACTGGAACCACATCAAGAACGTGTACTTGAAAGAGTGCATCGGCTCGTTGATCTCCAACATCAACACGAACCACCCTTTTGAGTTGGTCAGCTTGTTGACCGTGGTAATCCTCTTCTATTCCGTAGACACCTCCACCACGGCGAACGCCTGGCGCAAGCATTTGTCGTGTGCCTTTGCCTTGATCCAAAGGTTCGACTCCATCTTCCCCTCCAAGCAGCTGGTGCTGCAGATGTACGACCCGGAGCTCACCGAGGTGGCTTTCAACTTGTTCCACTTCATGAAGGACAACTTCTTGTACGCAGAGAGCCTTGCCTGGATCTCCGCATCGGGCGGAGGCATCCTGAAGAACATGACCGAGATCGACTACTTGTTCAGCAGAGACAGCTACTGCGAGCCCATCTTGATCGACCACTTGGTCTTGGTGAAGGGCTCGTCCCGGTACGTCACCACTGTCTTTGGCAAGGTGATCCGCATCATCTTCGAGCTCCGCGAGAAGCACAACGTCATCTTATCCGGGTCCAACTGCATCTTCGCCACGGTGCCAACGGACGAGTACTACGAGGAGGGGCTCCTGTTGATGGAGGAGTTGACCCAGATCGAGTACATGGAGTTGGACCTCAGCTCCATCGAGGAGAAGAAGTTGCTGGCCACGTTGAAGTACTCGAACAAGGCGTTTATCTTGGCGTTGAAGTTGTT
Organism: Nakazawaea ambrosiae; assembly: GCA_024271865.1. NCBI lineage: Eukaryota > Fungi > Ascomycota > Pichiomycetes > Alaninales > Pachysolenaceae > Nakazawaea > Nakazawaea ambrosiae. Next base: position 649,289 of record JANBXG010000001.1, read on the forward strand.
CATCTCGATCACGTTGCTCAAGGAGCCGATTTTCTCGAAGAAGTCGCAGCACTTCAGCCAGCTGATCGCCGACTGTGTCTCCAGCATGCCCTATGCGGAGTCCCAGAGCGTGGGGATCCACTGGCCCATGTTCCTCGCGGCGCTCTGCTCGCAGCCGGGGCCTTTGCGGCAGGTGTTCATCAAGCACTTGACCAACATCGTCAACCGGGGCATGACCGTGGCCACCTACACGTTGCAACGGTTGAATCTTGCCTGGAAGTCCATGGCCAATGGTCAGTATTTCGACGAGTCGCAGTTCGATCATATTACTTTTTAGTTCTTATGTGCGTGGCTTTTGTGCGTAAGTGAGCTCAACTATCTTTATTACGCTTAAATGTGCTGAAATTTGTTCAAATGTGCTTCAATAAGCTTTAGTATTGAACTTTAGTGTGCTTAGGTAAGCTTAAATGTGCTTCAATGTCCTAAAGTCTACTTGAGTGTGCTAAAGTGAGCTTAAATGTGCTTCAATGACCTCAAGTATGCTTGAATGTGCTTTAGTGAACTCAAATATGCTTAACCTTGCTTAAATGTGCTTAAATATGCTAGATCTACTTGAATGTGCCCAAGTATGCTCAAGTACGCTTGAAGTCTGCTGCTTCTTACTCCACTTCTTACTAGCCACTTTGATTCTATTTATATTCACCAATTATATACTCAATACACTTCTATATGCATTTCACGACACACAGAGATCCCACCCGAACTTGTCCGTGATCTTGGTCCAGTCCACACACCGCTCCCCCGTGGGGTTCTCCCTCCACGCCTCTAGCACGATATCCTTCGTCAACTTGAAGTTCATCGCAGGAAAGTTCTCCACGATCCTGTTGAGCCGCCTCGACATCATCAGTTGGTCCGTCTTGGTGACACATTGCATCCCGGCAACCAAGAGTGGGAAGCAGAGCGACAGTTGCAACTTGGACCCGATCAAGATCTCGAGACAGTTCGTGGCATGGTACAGAAACTGCTGCATCTCCGTGGAATTCGGCGGCTTGTTCAACACGAGCATCCGGAGATACATCTGCAACGTTAGTTGGTACGACTCGAACAAGGTGAGGTGCAATTCCAACTCCTGGTCGTCGTTCACGTACGAAAGAGCGATCTCGTTGGGTCTGGCCTTGATGATCTTGGCTTCCAAGACGTTGAACTCGTGCTCCACTTGCTGGTTGAACTCGAATTTTTTCTGGATGAGCCCCGTCAGCAACCGCACGGCCCTGTTCTCGTCCTGCCCGCTCGCCACGAGCCCGGCAATCTCCTCGTCGAGCCTCTCGAACTCTTCTCGCTGCTTCTTGAGCTCCACAGCGACGTTGATCAGCTCGCAGATCAACATGAAGAGTGGCTTCACACAGCCTTGCAAAGGGTCTGCCCCGTAGTCCTCTTCGGTCAACTTCAACAACAGATCGTCGCAGGGGTAAGAGTCGTCGTCCAGGTCCTGCTGCAACAGCAGCTTGTACTCCTCGGGCTTGAAACAGGTGCCGTTCTTCGACGACGAGCTCGACAACACGTCGTGGTACAAGAAACACAACACAAGCCAGCGGAGCTCGTTGGAATGGTTGAAGTCCCGCACCAACTTCTTCAACCCGTACCCTTTCATGATCTTGAAGATCTCCTGGAAGAACATATGCCACTCTTTGACGTCGCCCAAGCAGATCTCCAGCGACGAGAGGATGGAAAGCGTCGCCAACAACACCAAGATGTCGTTCTTGGTCATGTTCTTCTGCCTCCGCTTCTTCTGGTAGAACTCGACGGACTTTATCATGTAATGGCTATAGGCACTGGTGTCCTTGGTGCCTCTCAAAAAGGTCCCACCCCAGCCAATGATCGAGTACAAGACAGATTTCTCCCTGGAGGCCAAGGGAAGATAGAAATTGAGAAAGTAGTTGGACTCCAGCGGTGCCAAAGACACCGTGGTGGCTACGCAGTTCCTGTAGTAGTCTAAATAGTAGATCGCCTCGTCGTCCAAGTCCTGGATCAACGGGTTATTGAGAGGAACAGGCACTGGAGGGGCCCTAATGTACTCGGCACAGAAATCTACAAACCGAGAAGTGGGTGTCCCAGGCGAATGCTCCATTCCAAAAAACTTGCACGCCCTCTCGTAGTCCAGCTCCTTGTCCCTGCATTGCATACCTGTTTTGTCTTGGACGTCCAACAAGACAGACAAGCTCTGTGGAGATCTGACCAAGTCTTGCGACTGGACAACGTCCTGTGACCAGATCAAGTCTTTAGTAGCAGGTTTTTCACCACACAATATGGCTTTCACCGACTCATACGACGGCGACAACGCCAACAGGTACTCTGGATCAACCTCCATCTCACCCATTTGCTCATAGACTTGCAGATCCGGGATCTCCGGAGGGGTTTCCATCAAATCGCTATTCAAGTTCGGAGACGACACTTCCACCGTCTTTTGGTTCCTCTTATTGCGCCTCTCCGTGCCGGGAGGTCTCCAGACACAGGTGTCGTTCTTTTTCGAGCACAACCCACACACGGGCCTCTGCTCGTCGCACTTCTTCTTCTTCTTACGGCATGTCAAGCAGCCGTATCTGGACCGAAGCGACACCCCAATGACGCTTTCTCGTAACGTTTCTTCGCTGGGGACCCCGATATGCACCTTTTTAATCTCCAAAGGAGTGTCCAAGTTGCGAAGATCGAATGTGGAAAACATGGCCTCACAAATTCGCTAATGTCACGCCCAATCTCAATTACTTGTCGGGAGTTGTTCAACTCTCTATTACCAACCTGCAAAAACTTTAAGCTCTCGTCTAAATCACTAGCCGCAGGCAACAACGAGATGATTTGCAAGAGAAAATTACAAAACCCTCTTGGGTCCCATGCACCAGGGTATGAAATATCTTTTTTTTTGCCCCCAGGGTGCAGCCATCGCCGTCGGCAAACATTTGTTATCAAAGCCAATGAGCCTGCACGAACCCCCAATTGGGCTATCTACAGTTTTACCCTGTTGGGACATTAGGCTCAGGAGCACGACTTCATGGGTATTGGAAAAAAAACGGTCTTTCAATTCGCTCGTCGTGCACGACCACTCTTTCAGTTCTGTGAGTTCAGTTATTCAGGGTATTATGCTCTGGTCTGGGAGGTGGAAGTGAAGAATCAGCTATAATTAGGACTTATAACTCGGCCAGATATTGACAAGACATCGATAAGCCGTTCACAAGGCATAATAGTTGTTGCCAAACCACATTGCCCAACCTCATCCACTCACATACATTCCCCAAATGGTGCCCACGTTGCCAGAGATCGCAGTTCCCATGGCCAATTTGACCTCAGGTCTCGAAATGGTCCAGTCTGTGTATCTATTTGGGCTGCTCACACTCTCGTTGATATTGCTGCTCAAATTCAGACACATTTCAAACACGTTTCCCACAGTTCAACCACCCATTGTGTCGTCTGCTGCCGAGCCTGCCAAAGCTGCTCGATACAATTACCTCGAAATATACAATTGGTTCAATGGGCAGGCCGTTTTCGAGACGGTGCCCATCTCTGTAGTGCAAAGGCTTCTACATGCAGTAGAATATTTGCTCCTTGTAGTGCAGACAATGGTTGGGCTCGGCCTGCTGGGCTCCACTAGTAAATTCGCACTCCATTTAGTGCTGCTTTCGGTGTTGGACGTCGAATTAGTTCTCGTAAGATTCTTAAGATCCGTCTACCAATCGTCTGCCACCGTTGGAGCTGGCAGGGTCTCTCTTTGGTTCAGGTTCTCGGTGCTCTTTTACTTCTTAATGTTGCCTTATCATGTGATAATGGCAATTCTCCACCACAAACCGTCTATTGTCGTCTGTAACTCATTGCTAATCGTTACAACGAGCCTCTTAACATGCCAAAACCTGTCGGGGAACTTGTTGTTCCGTGTCCGCACCGATGCCAAGGCATGCTCGGAGCCCCTGTGCAGCATTTTCCACACCTTGACGTACTCGTGGATAGACCCGTTGTTGCGATTTGCCGCGACAAATGGCCTGATCCAAGAAACACACCTTTGGGGGCTCGTGAAAATGGACTATGCTATCAACCAGATCACCCATTTCAAGCAGTTGGCCGAGCACAGCTTGACTTCAAGACTATTTGTAAATTTCAAATCTCTTTTTGTAAAACAGTTGCTCTGTGGCATCGTTTGCTCGGCATTGGTGTTTACACCAACCGTGCTATTGCAAAGATTTCTCGAGTACGTTGCAGCACCGTCGTCGGTACCGGCAACAGAGGCATGGCTGATTATCGTGCTCATGTTTGTCATGAAGATTATGGAATCCATGCTCTCCTCATACGCGTTGTATCTCGGTAAACGTATCGACATCAGGTTGAAAACGATACTCATCAACGAAATCTACGCCAAGGCCATTTCCATGAAGCTCAACTCATCCTACAGGACGGGCAGCGTGTTGAATTTGATGTCTTCTGATGCTTATAACATCGGATTAACTGTCGGCTACTTGAACACTTTGCCCACCTCTGTAATAATGATTGTAGTGGCTCTTATTCTATTGTACAGAAACCTTGGGTGGTCTGCTTTAGTGGGTGCCCTGATGATGGTGTCGCTCATTCCGTTGAACTATAAAACGGCTTCCACCATTGGATCACGCCAGAAACGAGTGCTTGCCAATATGGACGAGCGGATCTCGCAGTTGAACGAGATCTTCGCCAACATCCGTACCGTCAAGAACTTTGCCTGGGAGGATAAGTTCCATGAAGAGGTGATGGCCACGAGGTCGGAGGAGATGGCCAATCTCAAATCCAAGAGCTTCATTTGGTGTGTTCAGAACCTTTTGAGCTCTGTGACTCCGACGTTGGTCACTTTTGGTGCCTTTTTTTGCTATACCATGGTGCAAGGCCAGACCCTCACCACGTCTTTGGCATTCACGTCCTTGACATTGTTCAACTTACTCCGCCAGCCGCTTATCGATCTTTCTGCGTGGTCCAGTGACCTCTTGCAGGCGCATCTCTCGTTGAAAAGAATATCTGCCTTCTTGGAGTCTGAAGAAACTGCCAAATACACACTATCCAGTAGCAAGAACAGTGGATTGGAGTTGAACAAGCTGAGTTTCAGCTGGGGAGACGGCCAATTCTCTTTGAACAATGTGAATATCCATTTCAAACCCAATAAACTAAACGTTATAGTGGGGGCCACTGGCTCTGGCAAGACATCTCTACTTCTTGCCTTGTTGGGGGAAATGCCCCTCCTTGATGGCCATTTACATTTCCCTGGCCTGGAACCTATCGCCTATTGCTCGCAAACACCTTGGCTCGTCAACGATAGCATCAAAAATAACATTCTATACCATTCCAAGTTCGATCCTGTACGGTACGAGCAAGTAGTGGAGGCTTGCGGTTTGAAGCAGGACTTGTGCTATGTCTCTGAAGACACAGAGATCGGAGAGAGTGGTGTAGCGTTGTCTGGTGGCCAGAAGCAACGGTTGGCGTTGGCGAGGGCCGTTTACTCGCACTCTCGCTATGTAGTTCTCGACGACTGTCTAAGTGCCGTGGATGCACATACCTCGTTGTGGATCTACGAGCATTGTCTCACTGGGGAAATCATGAGGAACCGTACTTGTATCTTGGCGAGTCACAATGTGTCGTTGGCATTGACTAAAGCCGATTGGGTCGTAGTGCTAGATGCGGGCTCTGTAGTGGACCAAGGCAAAGTGACCGATCTCATGTTGAGAGATGCACTTTCCGGGTTCAAACCAAGAGATTTAGACGATCAAGACCGGGTTTCTCGTGGTGGGCAGCTGTTGGAGAACCCTGTGCCTGAAACAGTTCAGTTGGTTTCGCTGGAACACAAGGCCCAGGGCTCCATTCCATGGCACACCTATGGCTCCTATGCACGAGATGTCGGTGGTAGATACGTGTGGATGTTCATATGCGTGCTCTACTTGGTGTCGCAGCTCATCTCCATCTTGCAGATCCTCTGGTTGCGAAAATGGACTGCCTCAGAGGGCCAGAGCTTGTATTTTGTCTGTGTATACTTCGCCATAGGTGTCGCATTCTCGCTCTGTAACAGTGGGAGGGTCTTGTTTGTGTTTTGGAGAGGCTTGCAAGCATCCAACAGCATCTTCAACAAGAGCTTCACCAGTATCTTGAGGGCCAAGTCCAGATTCTTCGACATCACCCCGAAGGGAAGAATCATCAACAGGTTTTCTAAAGATGTGCAGTCTGTAGACCAAGAATTGATAAGGTACGGAGAAACCACCGCCATGTACTTGCTCCATTGTGCCTCCACGATCTTGATGATCTGCCTGGTGACTCCGCCGTTCCTCTTGTTTGTAGTCTTCATCCTAGCTTCGTACTATTTTCTTGCCAAAAGATACCTCTCGCTCTCGAGAGAGCTCAAGAGACTCGACTCCACCACGAGATCGCCGGTGTACCAGCAGTTCCAAGAGACATTGAACGGCATTGTCACGATCCGGTCCTTCACAGATGAGCTCTGGTATTTGAAACGGAACTTGTTGAACCTCGACCAGAACAACAAGGCCTACTATTACCTCTGGATCTCCAACAGATGGCTCTCGGTGCGGACCGATGCCGTTGGGGCCTTCATCTTGCTCCTTGCTGGCTCCTTCATCATCTTGAACGTGACCAACATCGATGCCGGCTTGGCTGGTTTGTCCTTGACGTACGCGATCACCTTCAACTCGTTTGCCGTGTGGCTCATCCGCTCGTATGTCTCTGTGGAGATGTCGATGAACTCTATCGAGCGGCTCCATGAGTACCTGCAAGTGGACCAGGAAGGTTCCCCGTTCTGTCTGGGGTCGGACAAAAACTTGGACCCGAGCTGGCCGTCGCAAGGTGGCATCCAGTTCCAAAACCTATCGTTGAGATACAGTCCCGAGTCGGAACCTGTGATCAGGAATGTCACTTTTGAAGTGAAACCGGGGGAGAAAGTGGCCATTGTAGGACGTACTGGTGCTGGAAAGTCGACGGTGATCAGCGCATTGTTCCGCACCGTTGAGCCGGACCAAGGTGGGCTGTTGCTAATCGACGGTGTCGATATCCAGACCATAGGCTTGCAAAAGTTGAGACGCTCCGTGTCGATCATCCCACAAGACCCGACGTTGTTCACGGGCACGATCAGGTCCAACTTGGATCCGTTTCATGACTTCAGCGACGAGCAATTGGTGTTGGCATTGGTGAAAGTGAATATGGCTAAGGAAAGTGACCAGTGTAGTGAGATTGTCGAACGTCCGGTCGCTGAGAACGGCAGTAATTTGTCTCAAGGCCAGAAACAGTTGCTCTGTATGGCGAGGGCTCTTCTTCGAGACTCCAAGATCATCTTGCTTGACGAAGCCACGTCCTCAACGGATCACCAGACGGACCAGTTGATCCAGGACACCGTCAGGACCAGTTTCCGTGGCAGCACAGTGATCACTATCGCTCATAGGTTGAACTCGATCATCGACTACGACCGGATCTTGGTGCTCGAGAAGGGCCGTGTGGTGGAATTCGATACTCCTGCACGGTTGTTGCAGAACGGTGAGTCGATGTTCACACAGTTGTGCCAAATGTCGGGAGAATGGCAAGATTTGAAGCATAGAGCGGGTGTTTAGCGTATGGAGATAGAGCGTTTAGTGATACTAGTGGATTGATATTGAAGATAGAGCAGATCAGTGATCTAATTGAGTTCTATATTGAAGATAGAGGATATCAGTGATCTAATTGAATTTTATATAGAGCAGGTGGTGACTGCAAACTTTATATCGAAAGATTGAACAGTGGTTGAATATGAACTATAATTGAATGAAGAGCTGTTGTATATTAAGTATACATAGAAGAAAGAGGTGCTGATATTAACGATTTATAGAAAAAGAACTGTTGTATATTAAACTCTAGACTGTTACTTAAGCTGGTTCTTGAACATAACAAATAAAATCTATAATAAAAACGTAAGTTGTTGGATAACCTCGATAGTAAAATATCAGCAGACTGTATATAAACTCTATATTGGAAGTTGGAGCAGGTCATATTAACCTCCATTTCAAAAATTGAGCAGATTGAATATTGATCTCTGTGTTGAACATAGAGCAAGTTGAATGTTCTTCTATATCAATCATGGAGCAGATCAATATCATTCTCTATATCACAGGTCTGTATCAAGCATGGCGTATTTTCAATTCAAAATACAGCGTCTCCCATCTATTTGAGCTCGGGCAATGCATAGCCGTATTCCTTACTCAACTTCTGCACCCTATCAAGCAACCAATAGTCTGGGTAAAGTGCCGGAAATTGATCCTTGGCACCTATGGAAGGCTGCTCCTTGGAAGTGATCTCCTTTTGTCGGAAATTGGTCACAGGTTCTGTCCTATTGAACTCAGCCCAGATGTCCATATCGTGGCAGGCCCCAATAAACGTCGAGCCACCTTTCTCGAATATGTCGATGTCCTCCTGAGGCACGTAATTACACTTGGATTTACTGATCCAGAGCCGGAGATGCTCCTGGTACCGATACGAGTCGAACTCCTTGTCGTTGAACACCTGGTTGTTGGAATGCAGGATCAATTTCAACGAGTTCCCAGGAACATTGGCAAGCTTTCCTTCGAAAAGTGTCTTTTTAACCGGCAAAATGTCACTCTGATGGTAAAACTTGCCGTCTCCCGAGTTGACAAACTCTGATCTGGGCTTGCCTTTGAACTCCTCGGCAACGTCAGCTGGCAACTCGGCATCGCTCACCATCAACCCGTTCAACTCTATATATACCCCGGTCTTGATGTCGATGAAACGGGCATCCACCAGGTCCGGCGACTTGGTGGCGTCGTTCAAGCGTGCCCGCTCCATGTAGTAGGGACTCACGTCCAACAAGAAGATGCCGTTACACTCTACAGGGTCGTCGATTACGAGAGAATGGTTGTACGTGCCCAATCGTTGGAAGTCCTTCGAGGCCATCTTGAACTTGATGGTCTTCTCCCACGGCAGGGCCAACCCGTTGAAAGCCCACCCGACCAGGTGGTCTTCGTCGAGCCACGACACGATGCCCAAGTTGTTGGACATGGCAAGCCACGCCCGCACCGTGTGGTGCAATGCGGCCCGGTGTCGCTGCTGGTCCAAGTTCTTCTGGAAGAACCGCCAGTCGTAGAGTGCTTCGAAGTCGTTGTTGTCGCCGCGGATGAGACTGTTGTGGAAGTGACGGGCACCTGCACGGGCCGCCTGCGACAGCTGCTTCGATTTCTTAATCTTTTTAAGCAAGCTCTGGAAACTGGTGGCCGAGACGTCCGCATACTGCGACGGTGGAGTGACAAACTCGCTGATATCTCTGTTCAACTCGTCGGAAATCATCTCTACAATGGACACCGGGGTTACGGGCTGCTCTACGATCGTTTGCCCCGTCAAGCTGATGTCCTTGTGGTCCTTCAACCGCGACGCAATGTACTCGTCGGTCATGTGGTTGTCTTTCAAGGCCAACGACAGCTTGGTCTTGGTCACAAACGCCAGCTCGCCCACTACGAAGATCAACTTACGAGGAAGAGGTGCTACAGAGTATAGATAGGTCTTGGCCCTTAGCAGCAACCGGAACTCGGACTCTGGCTTTGTTGCAGGCCTGTCGAAATAGAAATTTAGCCCGTTGGGCTGCTGTTTCTTGGCTGGGATGTCGATACAATCGTTCCATTCGGTCCTGATGTTGGACCCCAACACGCCCGCGACGAAGCAGCTCGGTTTCTCCGTGATCAACGGGTGCAAGTCGCTCATGTCGACCCAGTCGCTCCAATGGAAGTCGAACAGCGGCGGCGTGTTGTCCGACTTGCCCTTGGAACGGGCAATCTGTCGTCTGATGGCGTCCAAATAAATCAAGACACTGGCCCTGGTGTCCAACGTGTTGGCCACGTGCTTGTAGGGCGCCAAGGGCAACAACACCGCGTCTGCCTTGTACCTGAACCGCTCATACACCTCTTGGGACTCTTCTGGTCGCGAGGGCTGGTCGCTGGCCCAGTCTCTTCGGAGCTCGTCCTGGCTCCTTTCGCTGGCAATCTCGCTCTTCAACTTGAAGTACTCGTATACGATGAGAAACGAGATCAAATACGTCACTGCCATCACCGCTTTGTTCTCGAACATCTGCTTCATCCTCCGCAGCCTGCTCTTCCAAACACGCCTGTCTTTGCTGAGCCCGTCATTGAGGCCGAGCTCGTGGCTGAAAGCGGTCTCGTTTTCGTGTATATGCGTTCGTCTAAGCATCCTGGCCAGTGCACACGGTCGTCCTCGTTGTTGTCTGCTCGAAACTCGCTCCAATTCGCTCCCACTGGGCCCTTTAACACTGTCTTCCCTGAGTCTTAAACACAATTTTACACCTCTCCAAGAGAAAATTTAGCGCTTTGCTGCATTTGGCGATTTTTCAGATGGCTGCCTAATCGGGAGCTGCAGCTCGGAGTTAGTTGGAGTTAGATGCAGAAAAGTGCGGAGGGGCTACAGGGGTAAGTGGGACTAGGTCTAGTGAGATATTGGGAGATATTGGGAGATAACGAGCACTTGCTATTGCTACTGTTAGTGTAATTATTATTATACAATACTACTATACTTTACTATAATACTATACTATTCTACTGTGCTATAATATACTATACTATACTATTACTATACTATTACTATACTATACTATACTATACTATACTATACTATACTATACTATACTATACTATACCATACTATACTATACTATACTATACTATACCATACTATACTATACTATTACTATACTATCACTATTGCTGTACCAGAACTTTTAATATCGTTACCACTATTAATACATTTTCTTCTGTTACTGACCAGACATCTCTCAGTCTTATAAAATATCAGCACAATTTTAATAAGATCATAACTATTATTATTTAGGACATATGATATTGCTTCCTGTATTATTACTTCTTCTTGTATTACCGTATTATTACTTCTTGTATTACTCTATTGTTACTTCTTGTATTACTGTATTATTACATAGCATTATTTGTATTCTGCCTATCATCTCTACCATCAATACAGCACAATACCGCACCCTTCTACACTCACTATCATTAATTCTCTATCACTATCTCCACTACAGCTCCATATCTTTAAACCTCGGCATAATTCCCTTCTGCCAATCCTCTATCAACAATCTCAACCGCACATATCCACTGAACTTACGGTTCTCAACCAATGGCAACCACTTCTGGGATATCGTCATCACCATCTTTTGTGCTTGCTCCTTGTATGTGTCCATAAATTGCAAAATACAAGCATCCCACCAATTGGCTACCAAGATAAAATGGGTATCCAGCAACAACTCTGGCTTGAGATTCAACATTCTAGCCACAAACATCCATGTCTCCGAAATTGGGAACGGGGTCGTCCCGTTAGGTCCCAGGCCAAGTCTACACAACACAAAATACAACGTCAGTATACCTCCGACTCTCTCGTTATACTTGGACTCTTCTTCCCATTTACCGTTCGGTTTACGCCATCCCATTCTGACCCGGCCCTCCTCCGTGTCAATGGCACATGTGTAACCCAACAAATACGGACATTTTTTGTAGAAACGGGCCTTCAAATAGTACGCCAAATCAGGAATCAGATCCAAGACATTCGACAGCAACATGGCCAAGGGCACCGAATGGTCCGGAGACACAATCACCTCCACTTCGGCCTGCTTGACCAACTCCTTGGCAACAAAATTTAAGAGATATTTGTAACTCAAGTCGTTGAACTGTTTCAGCTCCCTCAAAAACGACACTATATCGTTGCTGATCTCGGCCAATTTGCGTACACTGTTGGTCAATTGCCCAAACTTCGGGTTGATCTTTCTACGCACTTTATTGGTGACCTGCTTCAACTCTTTCTGCGCTAACAACGGCTCTACAACTTTGGCCTTGATATCGGCAATGTCCTGCTTGTATTTGAGAAACTCCTTCTGGATCCGCAACTCGTTATGTGTGAACTTGGACAGCTTCAGCAACTTCTCCTCTTCCAGCAGCTTCTCCAGCTTCCGTTTCTCTTCTTGCAGCTGGCGTTCCTGCTCCAGCTTTGCCTCCTGCAGTTTCTGCTTCTCTTCCTCGGCTCTTTTCTTCAGTAGCTCGGCCTTTTTCCTCTCTTCTTCCTCTTTCAGTTTCTTCTCCAGCTCGAGTTTCAGTTTCCGCTCCAGTTCCAACTTCAGTCTCCTCAGTTCTTCCTCTTTCCTCTTTTTCTCTTCTTCGTCGCGGATCCTCTTCAGCTCTGCCTCCAGCTTCAACCTTCTTTGCTCTTCGAATTGTGCCACAATCTTCAAGACATCGTTGTTGTACTTGGCCAACTCCAGCTCCAGCTTGGCGCGGATCATCAGCTCGTCTTTGCACGCAACCGATTGCATCAGGATCTCTTGTTCCAACCTGGACTTGAGTGTGTTCTGCAGCTGCGAGTCGATCGTTTGCAACGTGAGCTGGTCGAACTTGTCTAGCAGCTCTTTGAACTGGTGCTCTGTGGTTGTCGCCGGTGAGGGCAGCGACTTGCACGACACCACCTCGCTGACAAGCGAGTATCTTTGCTGGATGTCGATGTCCTGTAGTATGTCCTCCAACGTGGAAGAGGCCGATGTCGCGGCCACCACGGCGGTGGAACTGCACGGTACCTTCTGCACCGTGGTTGTGGATGGTGATGAGATGTACACCAATTCTCCATTGGAGTTGAGCTCGAGCTGGAGATCTGCGCTTTCGTCGCTGGAATAGCCCGAGTCGTAGTCGTCGTCGATCTTGTCGAGGGAGAACTGGAACGAGACGTTCTTGTGCGGCGAATATCTCATGCTGGGGTCGATGCAGTGCAATGGAGTGTCAAGTCAAGAGTTGAAAATTGTTGATTTCAAAATAAAATTTGATTTTTTTCTACGCACTTTGTGAGAAAATTGGGGGTGAGAAAAGGGGGGCAGTGGATTTGGGGAGTAAGAGAAATGGGAGTAGGTGAACGGGTGAATTTTGGGTGATTGTAGTTCATTGAATTGTTGTTGAAGCTGGTATGTGATGTTTCCAGTAGTTCGTATTGATATGGTCAGAAGTGGAATGATGAATTGGATTTTTTGGTTAATCAATTAAATGAAATGATGTTATATTGAGTTGAATTGGATTGGTTAAGTGTGATGCACGAACAGTTGATTTTGAACGAGCCTTCAAGTGAACTAAATTAATGAGTGCAGCGCTTAGTTAGATTCATATCAAATCCACATATAAATCAATTCAATAAGCAATTGGGATATTAGATTGATTAATAATACTAAATCAAATTAAATCAATTATGTTATGATTTAATTAAACTGATTATAATAACTATTATATAGATAAATTAGATATATCAAATACAATTCCAAATCAATAATACAAAAATATGATCTCAACTATCAATTATTCGATATAAAAAATATAAAAATATAAAAATATAAAAATATAGAAATATAGAAATATAGAAATATAGTCAATAGCAATACATCATGAGCGCCATAAAAAACATCGAACATCAACTTGAAAGAAACATATTTATCACGAATTAGCAAGCTCACATTGACATCACAAGGAAAAACACAATCAAGAAAATCAACTATCTCTTTCAATCCAATGCATCAGTGATTAAATCCACTACCGTATGGTATCCCTTTATATTATCTTTACATTTATCTCCATTTATCATTTACAATATCCCTTTACAATCACCCCTTTACACTTCTCTATTACTCTATAAGTTCTTACATATTAACAGCACTCCTTCTAGTTTCTCCATCAATACTCCTTCTAGTTTCTCCATCAATACTCCAGTATTATCTTACCCACACCAGTTTCACCCCCTCTGCATCGTCGCATGCAACTTGTTCTCCCGCATGAAACACCCACTCGTGTACCCAATAACAATAAAGAACAAGCTCAACCAGAACACCGAGTGACATGCCACATCGTAACTCGAGTGCAATGCTGAGAAACTCCAAGCTGGAGCTCCAGTGTTGACGTAATCGGCACTGTGAAGTGCCTTGTCAATGACCGAAGATACCACAGACTTCGCTATCCCGTTCAGCTCCCCGGCAGCGGTCACCCTTGAGGTCAAACAGTTCAACAAGAACTTTTGGAAGATCGACGAGCCCAACGAGACCCCTAAAGTGGAGCCCGTGGACCTGAAAGCGTACTGGATCGAGGTGGTGGAGGCCTGGTGCTGCGGCTCCACGGCAGAGATCAAGGCCAAGAGAGTGATGGTCAAGATCGAGGAGAAGCCCGTGCCCGGAATCACCATCAAGGTGAACTGCTCGAAAGTGGAGATCGAGTCCGTGATGAAACAGATCCGCAGCACTCCAAACACAGAGAGCAAGCTCACCACGATGTGGAACTTCAAATACCGGCCCGTCTTCTTCATGTACCACCCGGCCCCGAGCGACCCGATCACCGCCAAACAGTTCGGCACCATTCTGAGCCCTGTCTGCGCTGTGGTCAAGTTCAACACAGAGGTGTAGTACAACGGGATGTAGTAGGCGTAGGCGAAAACGGCCATGCTGAAGAACCAGTTGGCCATCGACGAGGCGAACACCGTTCTGTTCCCCAACAACCGTACTGGGATCGTAGGCTCTGGAGCAACGTAGATCTCCACGTAGGCAAAACGCAGCAACAAGGCAAACGACACAACGAGAAGCACGATAAACGTCCAGCTGTCGTAGGCAATGTCTCTGCCTCCGAGCGACGAGGCCAACATGATCCCGGTCAAGGACAACACCATCAAAAAACTGCCCAGCACGTCGACCTGCTTCAATTTGCCCCACACATCGGTGCCCTGCACACCCAACCCTTGCGATCCCTCTGGCAAGCGGAAGAAAATCACCAACAAGACAAGAGACACCAAGGTCAAGGGTGCCTGCAAGATGAAAACCCATCTCCAGCCCATTTCCTCTGCGATCAACCCACCTAGGTAACCTCCAGACAAGGTGCCCAACGAGAAGAAGCAGTTGGTGATGCCCTGGTACAAGCCCCTGTCTCTCAAAGGCACGAGATCGGACATGGCAATGGTCAGAAGCGAGGTCATGCCCCCGCCTCCAATGCCGGAGATAAACCTTCCAAACACCAAGGGTCCCAACGAGTTGGAAAGCCCGCAGATGACACAACCGACAGCAAAGGCCACGTCGCAGAAGATCAACAACAGCTTCCTTCCAAAGATGTCGGAGATCTTGCCGAACAAGGGCTGGAAGGCCGAGCACGACAAGAGATATGCGGTGGCTATCCAACTGATTCTCGGCAAGGCATCTAGATCGGAGGAGATAGTGGACAACAACGTGGTGACGACGGTGCCGTCGAGAGACGAGAGAAACACGCCCATCACCAAGGAAAGCACAATGAAGAACAAGTCCCTATTGGACACTGCATAGCCATTCAACAGGTCCTCTTCTGCGGTGGAGTCACCTTCCAATTCGGAGTCGATGATGGTGCCATAGTTGGCCTCGGCACTCTTCACACTCAACTGGTCATGTATGATCTCGTTCGCGACAAGCCCTGACGAGGCAGTGGTCGGGTCGGTGATGAAGTTTGGCGACACCACTGGCCTGAGCAAGTTATCTGTTTCCGTCATTGAAGAGTTGCAATCTGGAGAGACTAGTGGAGGAGAGAGTTGAAACTTATAAGCCGCATTTTTCTTGAGTTCGCCGATAAGGTATTCTGAATGCGGCAAACAGGGGTGGAGTGGGACTGTGGCTCGTGGTAGGTGACTCCAGTGGTGAATCTGTAGAGATACTCTGCTTGAGTCTACAATGAGAAGCTGAACAGAAAGGGAATCTTATCAGAGAATAATATCCCGGGAATTTGACCCGAGAATCTAACTAGAGAATCTTCAAATTTCGAATTATTGACCTCACTATACTGCTAACTAATCTACTATAGCAGTTTGAATTACCTTAATGGTCACTACATGACTACTTCCCTGTCTACTTCCCTACTGCCTGCCCAGTATTGACAATTATAAAACAATCTATTTTGTCTAATCAAAAATCGAAAAAAAAGTCCTTGTGGTGATATTCAAATGATCGATATCTAACTGAAAAAGCCAATCATCACTTTCTCTTCTTTTCAATTGTCTTCTTATCCTTCCTGGAGAATATTTGCTTCAAGATTCTAATGGCTACCAAGATCATTCTATAAAACCAGTACAAATTCAAGATGTCCAAGACCAAGTTGCAACCGAGAATAGTCAAAGAAAAGGCAAGATTGGATCTTGGGTCGTTTCTGACAATATAGAAATCCCAAGCCAAGTAAAATACTTGGTACCAGCCCCAACAGAGTCTGGCAATGAAGAACACAGTGATCAAGATGATGTTGTTTATCAATTGGAATCTCTCTCCGAAGAAGCCAGGGAACTTGATACCGAACCATCTCAAGTTCAAGAACGGGTTTGAGATCTCGAACAACAAGAAGATTGGGGCATAGAAAGTGATGTAAGGTTGTAAACCAATGGTGAAGACGATCGTTGAGACCAAGCCATGAATGAAGAAACCAAAACCTGAGAAGAGCAAGGATATTATGGCGTCCCAGAGGAAATACAGCACTGCCAATGCAGTCAACATGCCACCGTAGGGAGTGTAGCCAAAGACACGTTCATATGGGTCCTCGGAGTATCTCAAAGCCGGGAACAACAGGACGAGGATGATTACCGACTGCAAGATGGACACGATGTGAATACCGTACTCTCTCAATAACTGTAAGGAGATCTTTCTCTTTGGGAAGAGGACGGGGAAGGAATAGACCGCTATAAGATAGACAGAATGGTAGAATAAAGCAACGGCGATGACTTCGTGGATATGGTGTTGCATGTTGCCGAAGCTGGAGAGATGAGGTACTAAGTATTCGTCGACATAAGGCACTTTTATGAAGGCCAATGGGTCGTTGGTCCGGTATTGGACGAAGGGGATCTTTGACACGAGGGCTTTAGTTAAAGACATCGTGGTGTTGTGGGTGGAATGGGAGTTATTAAACTTGATTGAAGTTTGACTGGAACTGATTGGGTTCGATTAAAATTGACGTGATTTGGTTGGAATCAGTGAAAATGAAATGAAACTAGCTTAATTGGACTGAAATTTGTGAACACCGATTAAACGTGGATTTCTGAAATTGTCAAAATGTGGTTCAATATGGACTAGTAACTGGTTACAACGTACTTGAAACTTCTTGAACTCGATTAAACTCAACTCAGATTGACTCAACCGACGCGAATACACTGCAAATCTTCAATCACACGAACTGAATACTCAAAAGATTGCTATTCTTCTCGCCCTATCGCTTCTTCACTTCTTTTCTCTGTTTTCATTTTGATCCGTTGGAATTTTTCACCGCCAGGACGAAAACGGAGGCTAGCCCGAACTGTGTTGTGGTGTCCGTTGCACGACCCAGCCCTTTCCAGCCAGCCCCACACTTGGAGAGTGAAAAATTTTTGGAAAGTGAAAAAACTAAAAATCAAAAAAACGAAAAGGTCAAAAAATTGAAAAGTTGAAAAGCGAAAATAAGCAAGATCAAGGTAGTAGAGCGGTAGTCTAGCACCTGAATTTTTCCATAGAATGTCGTTACAATTCATCCGTGGGTTCTCTTCCACACCCGTCGCCAGCAGGGTCGGGTGTGCGATGAAAAAACCCGTCCACCACAAGGTGAAGATCGTCAAACAGTTGTTATCACCAAGATTCCCAGAATTGAAGCTCTCCCCATTGGACATCCGCAGTCCGAAATTCAAGGCCACCACCACGCATCAAGACAGAGTCGAGGAACACTACAGACACACGTTGGAGTCCGACTTGTTGCTCATCAATTACGTCCATAACCAGCCCGACGTTGCAGGAAATCCTCGTAGAAAATGGGACCAGACGTCGCCATTCCATATCAACCGTCCAGACAGGAAGCCTGTTGGAGCCCGTGTGCCAACGCCAAAGATCAAGCTGAGAACGTATAAACACATCCCTAAATTGGAGAAAATCACCATCTCCTCCTACGTGAAGGACGCAGCCAAGGACTCTGGCTTGGCGGTCTCTGCTCTGTTACAATTGCAACAAATCACAGGAGTCAAACCAAAGACCATATATTCCAAGACTAACGTTCCAGTCTGGGGTGTCAGATTGGGAATGGCCATGGGTGCCAAGGTAGAGTTGAAAGGAAGAGACATGCATCAGTTCTTGACCACTTTGACGGAGTTGGTGTTGCCAAGAATCAGAGAATTCCAAGGTATTCCAAACAGAAGTGGAGACAAGCAAGGTAACATTGCGTTCGGCTTGGACCCTCAGGACATGAAGTTGTTCCCAGAGTTGGAGTCCAATTTGGACTTGTGGCCAAAGAACTTTGGTGTCCGGATTATTTTCCACACTTCAGCACAAGTCGATCCAGAAGCCCGGATCTGTTTGAGTGGTTACAACATTCCATTCTTTGGAACTGAGAGAATACAGAAGAATATTGTATAAACATGTAAATAGAGATACGAATAAGATTTGATCTATCAAGTAGGTTATAGGGGAGGTTAAAACGTAGGCTAAATGGGAAGGTTAAATGGACGGGTTAAAATGTCTGTAGATCAAAGCAGGTTGAAATGAACGTAATTCAAATGAACGGATTGAAATTAACGCAGGTTAAATGAACGTAAGTTAACATGAACGTAAGTTAACATGAACAGTTAAAATCAGCAGGTTAATATGTACAGGTTGACACAACAATGAAGCTGAAATGAGTAACTTAACATAAACGGGTAACATGTAAAAGCAATTGTATATGAGAAAATTAACATGTTAAGCAATTGAACATGTAGAAATATAGAAAGCAAATGTTTATGTAATTAACATGCCAAAACCACATGTTATGATCTATTGAGCTCAAATTCAATCTTTCTTCAACAATTTATTTAACTTATTTCATCTAAACAACAGCAATCAAAGGTTTGTTGCCCTTCTTGGCAACGGCAGCGACCCGGGATCCTAACGACAACAGAAGCCCTTGGCCCTTGGATCTTATTCTGACATGCCCGATGATCGGACCGTCGGACTTCTTCTCAATACACAAGTTGGCCAAGGCATCCTCGCCGAAACTGGACTTGGAGTACAAGTTGGCACTCAAGAACAGGCACTCCTCGCCAATGACCGCGCCCGGGGTCAAGCAGTTCATGTTGGTGCCCTCCAACAACGAGTCCAAGTAGTCCTTCAACGTTGGCAAGGTGGACTTGATGGTGATCTTGTTCTCCCACTCAAACTCGTTCCACATCTTTCTGAACTGGTTCTCCTTGCAGGTGGCCGGCTTGATGTAGTCCATGATGTCGACGTGGATGTCGTTCAAGATCACGATCGTGGCATTGTCCGAGTGCTGACCGTCGTAGATGATGTTGCCGAAGATCACGCCGGTGTCTGCGGACGTCACCTTGACGGTGCAGCTCACCTTGTGGAACCCGTGCGGCCCGATGTTGGACGATGCCGGTTTGTCCACCACTTTCAAGTCGCCCAACGTGGCAAACTCCACGGACAAGTTCCGCAAGGTCTCGGTGGTCTGGTTGACGATCAAAACGTCCAACACCACGTCGAATTGGTGCACTTGCACAAACAGTTCCGCATAGACAGGGTCCGAGAACCCAGTCAACTGCACAATGTGGTTCAATCTCGAGGACAAGTCTTCCTTTCTCGAGGAGGCCTTGATGTCGGCCTCCACCTCCTCGTCGACAATGTCCTTGATGGTCTCCTTGGAGAACTGCCGGAAAGAGATGGACCCGTCCACTTTCTCGGCCTTGGCCTTCAACAGTAGCGCGTCCTTGGTGGCCTTTTTCTTGTCCTCGATGGCCAACTGCGCCTTGAAGGCCTCCTTGGTGTCCTCCAAGAAGGCGTACTCGACGGCCTGTACCTCGCCACCGTCCTCCGCGAGCAACCGGATGCAGCTCAAGATACGCTCGCTCGAGTCCTCGTCGATCTTCTGCTTGGCGAACGAGCTCTCGCCCACCCGCAAGATGGACACCATGATCAACATCGCCTCCGCCTTCAACGCGTTCAACGTGGCGGTCTTGGTGTCCGCCAAGATGGTCTTCAACCGCAAGATCAACTTCACGAGCATCGACGACAACACCGCGCCGAGGTAGAAGTCACCCTCCAACAACAAGCCGCGGATCGGTGGCCTGCTGGCCTTGATCTGCTCTTTCTCCTTGTCGGAGATCTCGGTGGTGAGCGCATTTTCTGTGGCATAGGTGCCGTCGGGCAACACCACAGGCTTGTGGTTGTGCTGGTGGTCCTCGGCCTCGTGCTCCTCCGGCTCCTGCAACAACTTGCGCTCCGAGGCCACGATAGGGATCTCGCCAATGGCACTTCTCACATGGTTCCACACCGCCAACACGTCCGCCTCCGTGATCGAGTACTCACCGAGGATCCACAACGACCCCCGGTACACCTTGCCGCTCTTGACCAAGGTCAACGTCGACAACAACTTGCTGATGATGATGGTGCGCAAGTCCGGGAACTTCTCCACCACCTCCTTGACGAAGCTGATCACGTCAAAGGCCAGTGTAGAGTTCAACTCAGGGATGAACCCAAGCAACAACTCCACGACATCGGCAGCCACCTCGCCGAACTGGATCGCACACGTGTGGATCAGCGAGATCAACAACTGGCGGTACTCCACGGCCTTATCGTCGTTAGACCGGGACAGCTTGAGCAACTCCTTCTTCAACAACTTGACGATGTCTTCCACGTTTCTGCTAGAAATCATCTGCAACGTGATGTCGATAACCTTTCTGCGCACCTCCAAGTCCGGCGTGCCCAAGATACGCAACATGTCGAGACTGATCTCCTCGGAGATGAACCCGAAGCTGCTGTGCAACTCGAGCACACGCTCCAAAGCGATCAACTTGACGTTGTTGTCGGGCTCCTTGATGGCCAACTCGATGAACTTGGCCGCGGCCAGGGCGACGGCGGTCTGCGAGCTTGACAAGATGGTCAAGGCGGTGGCGGCCTCGTATACTACGGTGTTGGTGGTGGACTCCAACAAGTCCAAGACGATGCTCAAGTACTGGTTTCTGAGCTCGGCGTGGTGGACGGCGTCCTTTCTGATGAACTCGATGAAGGCCAACTGGATCAAGGGGTCCACGGCAGTGACCGCTTGCAAGTTGTCCTGCAAGTACCGCAACGCGGCCTCTCTGTCCAAGGAGCCAAGGCAGATGAAGGCGTTTCTCTTGCAGGTGGAGTCCGTCTCCACCAGCAAGAAGTCCACCAACAAGTCAGCCGCGTCCGGCAACAAGTGGTCGGACACCTGGAAGATGGAGAAGATGGCGAAAACGGCGTTCTTGCGCACATACGCGTGGCGGTGCTCGAGACACACTCTTGCGGAAGGCACCAAAGGCTCCAACAACTCCGGTTCTTTCAACTTGGAGAGGAACCTCAAGGTGTTGCCTCTGATATATTCGTTTGGATGTTGCAAGTCACGCTGGATGGCGTTACAGACCAAGATCATCTCCTGCTTCAACTTTCCCTCGGCGTCCAATTTTGGACAGATCTCCCAGTAGAAATATAACAACTTCTTCAACTCCTTGTCCTTGGAAGGCATGACGTACCGGATTATATGCATCAACAAGTCTGGCATTGAGTCGCCGTTCATCATGGTGATCAAGATGCGTCTCATGGCGTCCACCTTGTCCTCATCCTTGCCCTTTTCCAATAACGTTCTGAACTCTTGGACAGAAGTTTTAGCCAACGAGTTTGACTGATGGCGGTTAGTAAAATAAACAGAAAAAGGATCAAAAATTGCACAAGCGCCAGGCGAGCCAGGCCAAAACAATGTCAATCAAATATATTTCATCGCAGCCCTACTTACATCATTGACAAACGTATAAGTTGCTTCTGACATGATAGCGATTATGGTAGTCTAATATCGATACTATCCCAGAAGGTCGATTGATTGGCGTGGTAATAAGCGTGAAACTTTTTAATTTGGTTTTTTTGATTTTTGATTTTGGCTCTGATTTTGTTTTTGGCTTTGATTTTGGCTCGTCTTTGGCTGGAAACGGGGGCGTTCTCTATGTTTTTTGTTTTTTTTCAGTTTTTTTTGGCTTTTGGAGGTTTTTGGCTGACGTTTGGCTGGCTTTTTCGTGCTTTTTTCACTCTTGTTTTCTAACACGTAATTGACAACTGAAGTTTGGTAGTGTGGTAGTGTGGTAGTGTCTAGTGCGTAGGTAGAAATGTAGTGGAAATGTATAAATAATAGTATAAATGTATAGATGTAGAAATGTCGAAATGTTTTACAATTCACTGAGTATATTCAAAGATAATAGTAATGAGCGGTGAGTGTGGTGCTATGATCCAGTAATATAAGCCCAGTGATCATTATTAGTTAATCATGCGAATATAATTTAGTCTACTAAATGGCATCTAGTGTAGATATAATTGATATTGTAATAATAAAGTGACACAGTAAATATCATATTAAATATCATATTAAATATCATATTGAATATCATATCAAATATCATATTAAATATCATATTAAATATCATAGTAAATATCATAGTAAATATCATAGTAAATATCATAGTAAATATCATAGTAAATATCATATTAAATATCATACTAAACATCATACTAAATATCATATTAAATATCATATTAAATATCTTAATAAAATGTTATGATAAAAAAGTTTTTATCTAGTACATAATACAATAATAGTTGAATAGTAATCAGATAGTCAAGTAATATCAAATAAGGTGGACAGATATATACCAATTGAGCAGTGAAAATAGTATAAAAAGATTGTGAATATTGTTATAGAAAATATGGTTATAGTGAAAATAGTATATATAAAGATGGTGAATATGTTACAATTGAAACTGTATACTACTTAGCTAAATAATATGATAAACTAATCATCAAAATACTCCCAAAACTCCAAACTAAACAATACTCTTTGTATTCACTACTCTGACATATAGACAGTGACCCTTTAACTAATTATAAACACTAATCATTATTACTATTACTATCTACTGACCGTTATCACTATTTGAATGATCACCGTTGGAATACTCACTAAACATCCCTACTCACTATATATCACCTATGACTCCCTTACTTTATCTACAACTCCATCATATCCTTCATTTATTAACTACACACCCTAATCACTGTCACTGTCAGGATTCACTATAAACAACTTCAACTTACCATTACCATTGGAATCCGCCCCCAGGTAACTCTTGATACTGCCAGACCTATCTAACTTGCCTCCATTCTCATTGGAAGACATCTGATCCGCAGCACCACGGAACTCTTGCACCATGAAGTCGTCCCCATTCTCCGCAAGCTTGCGCTGGCTCTCCGAGGAATACACAGAGCCAGACCCTGACGTCACATGGTGCAACTCGCTCGACATTCTGTTTGAAGGCGACACCATGGCACCGAGTTGAGTGTGGGCAAGACTTCCCGAGCCACCGCTGGTGGATGTTGTAGATCTGGTAGCGGCAGTTGCCGTTATCGGAGCGGACTCAATACCACCAGCGGGGGTCAACTCATCGTCGTCCACCTCACTGGCAAGAAGACGTGGCTTCAAATTGCCGTGCTTGATGTCGGCAGTCGACAACACGCCCTTCTTGAACATGGACATCGTGGTCTTGGAGTACTTCGTCGAGAGAGGCGTCTTCCTCTTCTCGGACAGCGACCGAATCGCCACGGGCAACGTCCATTTCGGAGGGCCTACGGGACTATACGAGGTCAGAGTTCGCTCACGCAATGTCATCACATAGGCGGACTTCACTCCACCGACAGGTTGGCTGGTTACAGAATTGTTCGAAGAGGCCTGGGGACTAGCGCCGTTCGCGTTGAGACCCTTGCTCTTCGCCGTGGCTCCCTTGTCTAGTTGGTCTTTCTCCGTTATTGGGGCGTTTTCTACAAATACAGGCTGCTGCTCTTGGTTTACTGACAACGACCTGCCACTTCTGCCCGTGACTGGGAAGTCCGGAGGTGGTCTTCTGCGCAAGGGCTTCTTTGTGCCGCGGCTGCTGGTGGAGGGGAGGTCGTCGGTGTCGGGCAAAACCCCGCAAGACTTCAGCACGTGGCTCGTCGGGTCCGAATGCGACACAGGCACCACGGTGGCCTCTTCCCGCCGGTCGTAGACATGCGATAATGTCTGCCCCTCCGTTGGCGTGATCACAGGAGACCGTGGCGTGTCGGGCGACACCGTGCCCGGCACTTTCAAATTACTCTGCTGCTGGTGCGGGGCTTCGTCTACGTAGTCGTCTACATCTAAATCGCCGAAATACGAGCTCCGCTTGTTGGCCAGGTCCTTGACTTCGTCCGGCTGCTCGATCGACATCTCCTCGTCGCTCACGTTGTTGGTGACGATCATTCTGCGCGGCTGCGAGTCGTTTGTGTACTCGAACGGACTGTAGAATGGCGATCTCGCGGTGAAACTGAGGTTTTCCAGCGGGCCATTGGACGATTCAGAGTCCGACGGCGACTCCGACGGCGACTGTGAGTGGATCGAGGTCATCTGCGAGGAGCGGCTGTTCAAGTACGTGCTTGGGGACAAGTTGTTTTGGTTCTGGAAGAACTCTTCCTGCTGTGAGATGTACCGGTCTTGCAAGTCAAATTCCTCGAGCGCGTCGTCCTGCTCAATTGCAGCGTCCTCGATCACGTATTCTGCCCCGTCGTAGTTGTAAACGTCTTCGTTGGTCTGCGAGGAGCTGGAAACGTGGCCTGTGATGGCGTCCATGGAGGACTGCTGTCTGAGCAGGCGTGGAGACTGGATCGGCACCTGGTTCAAAGGTTCCGGGGTCAGGTCGACGCTGGAAATGTCGAGCGAGTTGGAAACTACGGGATCTGGTGGAGAAAAGTCTACGATCTCTTGCGAGAGACGGGATTTACGAGTGTTAAGAGGGTTGGACCCCACATCGGACACCACATCTGACCCCACATCGGACACCACATCTGACCCCACATCGGACACCACATCGGACCCCACATCGGAACCCAAAATGCTTACAGAGTCCTCTTTTACGATATTCTGGCCTAGTTCTGCATCGAGGGCCCCGCTGATCTCAGCCCCGCAGATGTCCTGCTCCAACAGGCCGCTGGTGTCCTTGTCGCCGTTGTCGGCATCGAAAAACTCGTCATCCGTGGTGGCAGCATCGAATTGGCCGCTGCCGTCGGCATTGACTCTGTTCAGGTACGGCGAGCCCATCTGCAGGAGGTCCGTGAGTAGTTGGTCGTCGTTATCGAGCACCATCTGCTCATCATTATCGTCATTTGTGGTCTCCCTCACGATGGAATGCAAGTTATGGACAGCCCTTTCCTTGGGGATCATCAGCTCAGCCTTGTATTCCGCGGAGGCATGTCTGCTGTGGGACAAATGGTGGTCCACCTTCTCGTTCAACAAGGTGCTCTGGTTCAACAACTCCTCGATGCGCAGAAACTCCGTCTCCAAGTCCAGCTGGGACACTGTCTCAGCAGGTGAGACAAGTCTCAAATTGCTGGACGAACGTGGGTTCAACGAGGTGGTGGAGCGTGGTTGCACGTTTAGAGGTGAGTACGGAGAGTAGTGGGACGATGCCACGGGCGAGGGTTCCAGCGCGGAGTCTTCTTCCACGGTGGTGGAGGTCAATATGTTCAATTCGGGCTTGCTGTTGGCGTTGTTGGACGACGAACTGGACACGGACGGCGATCTCATGGCGGGGACAGGTGAGGGGGACGCCGACGGGGACTTGGCCAAAGGCGGCGGCGGCTTCCTGATCATGGATGCACGTTTGGAAGTTATCGTGGTGGGGTTTGCGCTTGCTGGGAGGGGGTTTGGGGTGATCAATGGTGGGGAAGTTGCAATATTATTTGTGTTGGTTGTGCTAGCTGGCGTGTTATTTGTGCTGGTTGCAGTATTACTTGTGTTAGCCCTGGTATTAATTGTGTTTGTAGTATTACTTGTGCTCATCGTATTGGTAGTCGTGTTCCCACTTCTCACCTTCTTCAGCGGACTGTCAGAGAGCCGGTGGCGAGGCAACTGCGGAATGTTTTGCACCCCGTCGAGGGTGTTCTTACGTCTAGGGAGGTCCTTGTCGCTGATCTCGTTGTCTTTTGGAAGTATGAAAGTTCGCCGCTTGCTGTCCAGCGATAATGGCGTCACTTTGGACGAGCCGAACCCGAAAAAGGACGACTTCCGCTTCTCTTTGGAGCTCATTGCTTGTCGTTTGGTCTATGTTCGCTAACCGCCAGTGTCGATTCCTTCCAAACTTGTCTTGTAAAATTCCTCACTTTATTTTTTTGTTTTTTTTCTTTGCCTTTTGTTTGTGTTTTAGTTTTTTCCTTCTATAAATGGTGCCTGAATCTGGAGACGAAAATGGAATGGTGGGGGATGGGAAGTTGGGGGATAACGTTGGATGGTGGGGATGGTGGGGGTTGGTTAATGCGATTAGGGTTTGGGGATGGTTAATGCGATTATACTGGGAGTAGTTAATGTGATTAATATAGTAGTTAATGTGATTAATATAGTGGAAATGGTTGATGTGATCAATATACTGGGATTAGTTGATGTGATTATTTTAAAATGATTATTTTAATGTGGTTATTTTAATGTGATTATTTTAATGTGATCAATATACTGGGATTAGTTGATGTGATTATTTTAATGTGATTATTTTAATGTGATCAATATACTGGGATTAGTTGATGTGATTATTTCAATGTGATTATTTTAATGTGATCATTTTAATGTGATCATTTTAATGTGATCATTTGAATCTGATTCTTTAGATGAAATACTTGGAATGAGATTGTACTAATGAAATTACTTTAATCCTATAAATCCATGATAAATTCCAAGTTGAACGTTCTAATTAAAGGCGGAATTGACTAGACAATTGATCAACTCACCGGCATAAGTAGATTATTTTGCAGGCACAAATCACACAGACATGTTTTTGCGTTCTCGCTCACGAGAATCTCAACTGTCTCTGTATAAAGTTTTTCATGTCCCTTTGCAAGTGACAGCTCTGGGGGTTGTTGGAGATTGGTGAAGGAGTGGACGCTTCTGTTTGCAGGGGTTAGTACAGGTGACATTGCCACGTTACCACTAGAATGTTATTTCCGTACTGCTGGCACGAAATGGCTATTCCTCTGCTCTACGGCAATCTGCTATACTCTGCTGCTATACTGTTCTGACTGCACTGTAATTCCATTAGTGTATTATCAAAGTATTGTTATCAAAGTATTGTTATCAAAGTATTGCTATCAGGGTGCTGATCTCTGGACTGCTATCAATGTTCTACTTTCACTACTATACTGCATCTTATCATAAATTCCACTTTAAGCAGCCACTAGTTCTGCCTCCCAATAGCCTGAGTTTGAAACCTGTACAAAATCCTCACACAAACACTATTGAATACTCACAAGCCTCTCAAGCACCACATCCAAATGCTCTGTCCTCGGTCAGTTTGAATACACTCATCAAACCACAGTTGCATCGCAGAATAACCCCTCAACCCACGCACTTGCAGCTGACACCCACATGAGAGCCAATTGACCAGACTCAAACAATTCACAGATCCGCTCCTCCTTATTGGCTTTATCGTCGTTCCATTCCCCATTTCCCTCCTTGCTCTCCATTTCCTCTTCCATTCCTCTCTAATTCCTCTCCAATTCCTCTCCCACCCCCCTCTATCCACTTCCCCATCCCCCATCTCATCTAACCCCCCAGCAAAGCAGGGTAACTTTTCACCTGCAAAAAAATTTTCCTGAAAATTTTCTCCTATTTTCCTGCACTATCTTCTTTACTATGTGAGAAGAGAAAAAAGTAAAAAATCTACTGAAAATTTTATTTTAAGTGATATTGGAATACTGGAATAGTGTTAAGATCTTATAGATATTGTGATATTGTGATAATATTGGAGTATTTGCCCTAACATTATATTGCATCAACATACATAAAATGGCCAAGAAAGAAAAGAGCTCCAAAGAGGAAGAAACCGTGGATAACTACGAAAAGAGATTACCGGCAGTATTGCCATTTGCCCAACCTTTGGCCAGCAAGAAATTGAACAAGAAGGTATTGAAGACCGTAAAGAAGGCATCCAAGGCCAAGCACGTGAAGAGAGGTGTAAAAGAAGTGGTAAAAGCCTTGAGAAAGGGTGAAAAGGGGTTGGTGATCATTGCCGGAGACATCTCTCCACCAGATGTGATCTCGCACTTGCCAGTATTGTGTGAAGACAACTCGGTTCCATATATTTTCTTGCCTTCCAAGGAGGACTTGGGGTCTGCCGGAGCCACAAAGAGACCAACCTCCTGTGTGATGGTGGTTCCAAACGGCGGTAAGAAAAACAAGAAACTGGACTCCAAGAGTGCCGATGAGTATAGAGAGGGTTTCGATGAGATCGTGAAGGAGATTCCTTCATTGTAAGTATAGTTTATAGTTGAATAAAATCTGTTTTATGTTTTTAATGTGAGAGACAACGTGGTACTACATTCTGCTTGCTTGCTGCTTGCTTGCTGCTTGCTTACTGCTTGCTTACTGCTTGCTTACTGCTTGCTTACTAGCTTACTTGCTTTCTTTCTTACTTTATAGCCAGATCGATTCTGTATAATAAATATCTTAATTAGCTGCCAACTCACTCTTGACCCAGCCTTCCAACCCACCTTTGATGATGATGTCCTGCAAATTGGTGCCCAACTCGCCCACTTTCTCCACCAACACCACTGGCCCGTCCTGGCCCTCGGTCACGGTCACGGTGGCCTTTCTCACATCGTAGTTGAGGAACCACCCGGTTCTTCTGGTGAGCTCCTTAGGACTGTCTCTGTACTTTTCCCTCAACAAGTTGATCAACTTTGGGATTTCCAACGTCAACAAGGCATTGTTGATGGAGTTTCTCGAGAAAATGTTACCAAAGGACCCGGCAACGACCAACTTCATGTCCCGGGCCAAGATCGCAGTGGCAGCCTGCTCTCTTGAGGACCCGGTGCCGAAGTTGTAGCCGGAGATGATGATGTCGCCAGCCTTGGTCTTTTGCCCAAACTCCGAGTCGTAGTTCTCCATGCACACCTCCGCCATCTTCTCCCGTGGCACGTCATCTTGGTAGGTGTACTTGCCCGGGTAGATCCCGTCGGTGTTGATGTTGTCGGCATCGCACAACACCAACTCGCCGCTGATTCTCTCTGGGAACCCCTCCAAGACGTCAACAGCAGCGGCCTCTGCACCGGCAGCGGCCTCGCTGGGCCTCTCGTGCACGACAATCTCCTTGACCAACTCCCTCGTCTCCTCTACCGGCTTGCCAAGCACCTCCTCAGGCCCCGCGATCTTGCCCATCACCGCAGAGGCGGCCACCACCTCGGGCGAGGCCAAGAACAGCAACGCATCCTTGCTGCCCATCCGGCCCTTGAAGTTTCTGTTGGTGGCACTGATGCCGATCTCGCCAGGCTCCAACAAGCCGGCTCCCAACCCGATGCAAGGCCCGCAGCCGGCAGGCAAGGGGATGCACCCGGCGTCGACAAGCGTCTGCCAGGCGCCGATGGCCTCGGCGTCCTTCTGCACCAAGTTGGACAGCGCCAGGATGTAGAACTCCACCCCTGGGGCGACCTTGTTGGTGCCCACTATGTCTGCGGCGGCCTTGATGTCGCTCAACCGCGAGTTCGTGCACGACACGAGGTACAGCTTGTTGATCTTCATGTCTTTCTTGGACAAGGCGGCCAACGGGTTGGAAATCTTGACGGAGTTCGGGCCCGAGATGTGCGGCGACAACGAGCTCAAGTCCACACGCAAGGTCTTGGCGTAGTAGGCGTCCGGGTCCGCACGTTGTGGCTCGTCGATCAACCGCTGCACCGTGGCCTCGTTGATCCGCGGGTGGTTGGGCCCGATCCGTTGCAATCTCTGCTTGTACCAGTCGATGATGGCATTGTCCACCGGGAACAACCCCGACAAGGCACCCCACTCGGTGGTCATGTTGGCGATGGTCAACCTGTAGTCGACGGGCAACTGGTCCAACTCCTCGCCGACGAACTCGATCGCGTGGTTCAACACCTCGTCGTTGTTGAAGATCCCACACAACGACACAATCACGTCCTTCCCGGTGACACCTTTAGGCAAGCGGCCCACCAACTCCACCTTGGCCACTGGGGGGATCTGCCACCACGTCTGGCCCGTGGCCCAGATGGCAGCGGCATCCGTTCTCACAATGGGCGTACCAAGCGACCCAATACCTCCATAGGTGTTGGAATGCGAGTCCGAGGCGACAGTCAAGTTCAACGGGAACAGATAGCCCTCTTCGATCATGATCTGGTGCCCGATCCCACGGCCCGCAGGGTAAAAGTCGATCCCTTGCTCCTTGGCGAACTTCTGGATGTTGTTGTACTTCTTCAAGTTGGCCTCCGTCTTGTTCTGCACGTCGTGGTCCAACGTGTTGACGATCTGCCGGTTGTCCTTCACCTTGGACAGGCCCAACTTCATGAACTTGGTGGCCACAGGCCACGAGTTGTCGTGGGACATCACATGCGCCGGCCGGATCGTGACGTAGTCCCCGCTCTGCACTTTCTTGCCTTCAGGCAACCCGACGGCGTACCGCTGAATGATTTTCTCGGTCAAGTTTTGACCCGCCAACACTCTGCTGGAGCTGGAGAAGAGCCTGATTCGTTGGAGTTTGTCCAATCTTCTGACGTTGACTGAAAGCATGCTTGGGATGTTCGGGATATGTTTGGTGATATGGTGTCTATTTGCTATCTGTGCTTTGCTATCTCTGTTTTCCTATCCTTGTTGCCAGAATTTTGGTGGAATAAATTTTCACTTTTTCAGCCTTTGATGACTTGAAAAAAAAATCGGTAAGAAAAAATCGTGCGTCCTGAAAAGGGCCGATGGAGGGCTGGGGTTGGCCAATAGAGAGGGAGAATAATGTCATCGGGGTGAGAGAAGATAAGTAAGGTGGAAAGTATGTAAGGTATGGAAGACGAGCACGGAAGATAAAGTGTGGAGGTGTGTGGAGGTGTGTAGAGGTGTGGATGGAAAATAGGTGGAAAATAGGTGGAAACTGTGAGTGGATGTTACAGACTTGTGTTGTGGAGTTTTGGAGAAGCAATATGCCCTTACGGAGTAGATGGATATAGGGCCGTTTTTCTTATCAGACGCAGCCGAAGAAAGAATTTATATAAAATATATTTTCATACGAAGAAATCTGGTATGGATTTAGTACGAGGATGCGATCGTATGATGGGACTTGTATCAGAATCATGTCAGGCTTGTGCTAGTATGAGCTAGTAGCTTATGCTAGCTCATTCCTGGCTCATGCCTGCTCTCTCGCTAATTTAGTCTGCTAATTGTTCCACCTTATCTCTCTGATCTTGTCAATTGCTCACTACTCGGATTAACTACTGCGTTAGATCGTTTCTTTTTTTTTTTCACTGAGCTCTGGTGGGTGGTGGGGTGGGCTTTAGCGAAAGGTACTGCTTAATTTTGCTTAACTATTTGATACCAATGAACTATTTGTTAGTACTCAATTTATCATTAGCACTTAAATTCTTATCGGTCGAATAATGATTAGTACTGATTAAGTAAATCACTAGTTCTCAACTAATCACTAGTACTCAACTAATCACTAGTACTCAACTAATTACCAGCACTTCACTAATCACCAGCACTTCACTAATCACCAGCACTTCACTAACTATTAAATTCTCACCAACTCTTAATACCTCATGTACTATTTTTACTCAACTAATTATTAGTACTCGAATAATTGTCATCACTGAACCAAATACCAGTACTTATAATTTTATGTATCTAATTATAATTACTAGCACTTCACTAATTACTAGCACTTCACTAATAACTAGCACTTCACTAATTACTAGTACTTCACTAATTACTAGCACCTAACTTAACTAATCACTAGCACAAACCATAACACTTCATTAGAACCACTTACCACCACCAACATCTTCTAGTCCGCCTCATTCCCACCCCATCCCATCTTCCTAACCCCCAACCCCCAATCCCAGTTCATCTTGCACTACTTCTATCTCATCGCAGTGCAAAAATCGAAAAGTAAAGAAAAAAAATTTTAGAGAAAAAAATTTCACCTTAAAAAAATTCAAGCGCTTAAGGAGTTTTGTTAAGGAGTTTTGTTTTAACATAAAGGATCAGTATAGACCCCATCCGATCATAAACACAAACAAGTAAATCATGTCAGATACATCGAAGATCTCCAAAATAGTCACAGTCGAAAAACCTATTCCAGTCGAGTACGATTTGGGCAATTTAGCACT
Source organism: Nakazawaea ambrosiae (assembly GCA_024271865.1). Lineage (NCBI taxonomy): Eukaryota > Fungi > Ascomycota > Pichiomycetes > Alaninales > Pachysolenaceae > Nakazawaea > Nakazawaea ambrosiae. The sequence continues at coordinate 681,498 of JANBXG010000001.1, forward strand.
CTTAGACCCAAATCCCTTAGATGCAAGCAGAGCCACAAATGAAGAGAACTTGAATAAATACTTGAACGAGTTGACCAGAGACAACGCACAATTGATAGTGAATCAGATATTATCGTTGCCGCTCAAGACGACAACGGAGTCCAACTCTTCAGAAGGTGGATCCGGCTCCAACATCACCTTGGTACAACTCCCAGTGCCAACGACAGAGTTACCAAGAGAGAAATCGTTACCAAAACCAAAGCCACCAACCAAATGGGAACAATTTGCCGCCAAGAAGGGTATCAAGAAGAAGGGAAAAGAAGGCAAGATGGTTTACGACGAAGAAACCAAAGAATGGGTACCAAAATGGGGTTATGGTGGTAAGAACAAGAAGCTCGATGGCCAATGGTTGGTCGAGGTTGACGACGAGAAGAAGGATACTAGTGAAGGTTTGATCGATCCAAGGACTTTGAATAGACTGGAGAGAAAGAGATTGATAAAGAAGAACGAATTGCAGCATAAGAGGAACTTGAAGAAGCTGGAAGGTCGCTGAGATTAGTCGATATATATATATATATGAGTTGATGTATAGTAATAGTGAAATTGATCTAGTTAAGTTGGTTCAGTAGTAAGTGCATTTTTTTCCGTTATTTCTCTTGTATTGCTCACTCCTGACATTCTAAGTGCTTTCCCTCCACTCCTGGCATCACTCCTCGCATCTTAAGTGCCTTCCCTCACACACTTCTTCCACATCTAATGCCTCACGAGCATCTCATGTGCCGGAATTTTTCACATTTTTTTGCTCCCATTGAAAAGTTTGACTTACTCGTTTGACTAGTCAGTGAAGTCAAGTTCTACCAGAGCCCCCGCACACCCCTGAACCACAACATGCCAGTTGACCGTTCCGACATCACCATCATCGACAAAGACGTGGACCACTCGTTCTTCGCGATCAAGTCCAACTCGGCGTCCAATCTTCGCAAGATCAAGATCTTGGGCACTGGAGGCACCATCGCGTCCAAGGGCTCGCACTCGTCGCAGACAGCAGGATACAAGGTGGATTTGACCATCGACGAGTTGATCGGGTCCATTCCCGACATCTCGTCGTCGATCGAGTTGGTCTACGAGCAAGTGATGAACTTGGACTCGAAGGAAATGGACTCCGAGCACCTCATCTGCTTGTACAAGAGCATCACCGAGTGCTTGCAAGACCCGTCAATTGACGGCATAGTGATCACCCATGGCACGGACACCATGGAGGAGACCTCTTTCTTCTTGGAGATGTGTCTCGACACCGAAATCCCCATCGTGTTGAGCGGCAGCATGAGACCTTCCACCTCGATCAGTGCCGATGGGCCCATGAACTTGTACCAACTGATCTGTATAGCTGCCGATGAGCGTAGCAGGAAGAGGGGCATTCTTGTCTCGTTAAACGACCAGATCAGTTCCGGTTACTACATCACCAAGGCCAATGCCAACACGTTGGACACTTTCAACGGCAAGCAGGGCTATTTGGGCAACTTTGTAAATAATGAGATCCATTACTATTATCCTCCAGTGAAGCCGATGGGCTCTTTGCAGAACTTCAAATTGGACCTCTCGAAGCCTTTAGAAGAAGTCACTGTGCTCTACACTCACCAGGGCTTCAACACGAGGATGTTCCGGTTGCTGTTGGACAGTTTGGATGCCAAAGGGTTGGTCATTGCCACGATGGGGGCCGGTTCTTTGAGCCAGCCTGCGATAGACGAGTTGTCGGCGATCGCTGAAGAGTACAGCGAGCTTCCGATCATCTTGTCGAAGCGGACCATGGACGGGATGGTGCCTCGGCTGAATGTGACACTGAAAGGTTGCATCGCTGGGGGTTATTTGAACCCACAGAAGCTGCGGATTCTCTTACAGTTGTGTTTGAACAGCGGCAAGAGCGTCAACGAGATCAAGCGTATTTTCAGCCATGCCTATGGGGGTTAGAGGAGATTGGATAAGGTGGGATTATGATATAATGATAGAGTTAGTCTTGTATAAGATGGTCATGATACAGGTAGTCATATATAAGACAGTCACTTTTATAGTCATTTGTAATTATATAGATAGTATTTGGTACTCATTTGGATAGTCATGTATAAATAGTCATGTCCGATGGCACAGGTAGAGTGGTATAATGACGATAGAGGGTGTACGAATATAATGATACCGATGGTCTTGTATAATGAGACACCTAGTCATAAATAATGATCAGATATTCATACACCAGTCTTATATAGATAATCATATAAAATGATAGTCTATATAGGATGTCATTATAATGATATAGATAGCAATAATGACACAGATAGTCATAATGACACAGATAATCATAATTGAACAGCTACTGATACAGATACTCTTTTTATAATCGAATACTCATACTAATACCTACAATAGTCGAATACTCATACTAATACCTACAATATACTAATACTCATACTAATACCTACAATATACTAATACCTACAATATACTAATACCTACAATATACTAATACCTACAATATATTAATACCTACAATATACTAATACCGACATCATCTGGCAGATCAGTTCATCACTTCTTGGCCAAATCCCTCTTCAACTTAGTTTCCATCCCTCACTTTGCCAACTCCTTGATCAGCTTCTCCGCAGCGATGATCGCATCCGTGCTCTGCTTGATCTTGTCCGCAAGATACTCCAACCTTGGCCGGAACATCTTATTCGAGCTCAAGTCACTGAACTCGCCAAACTTGTTGATCTCGTCGACCCATTTGGAGATCCGCTTGTTCTCGAAACCAATCATCTCCATGTTGTACTTGATCTCCAAGTCCTTGAAGATCCTGTCGTCGTGGACCAAGTTCTTGAAACTGGCCTTGAAGAGCGGCTTCCCTGGGCGGATGGCCTTGATCAAGCCGCGGTCCTTCAGCAAGGTGATCAACTCAGTAGACTCCAACAGCGACAACACCTCCTTCGGGTTGGCCTTGAAGAGCGGGTGCATCGACATCTCCCGGAAGCTCACCTCGTCGCGGTCGGCCAACTTGCGCACCACGGCCCACACCTGCGCCGGGGTGAAGCTATCGTGCGGCTTGTTGAAAAAGATCTGCGTCAACTGCTCCGAGGTCTGGACGATCATCTCGTTGATGGCCTCCTTCGGAGGCTCGCCGCTCTTCAAGCGGCGCGCAAGCAGCTGCAAGTCCAACATGCGGCCCCCGATGGGCTTGATGATCTCGTCCAAGCTGTCCAAGACAGCTTGCGAGGCGGTCATGCCCTGCAACTGGCTCAACACATAGTTCTTGGCACTCTCCTCGGAGGCGTCCGACAACGTGGAGGTCTTGAACACCTGGTTCGGGAGCGACTCACTCAACTGGCTCTGCGAGCCGATGTCGTCCGTGATGAAGATCACGTGCGCCACGTTCATCGACACCAAGTTGGCGGCCCAGTCGGCAAGCTCTTTGTAGACAAATGCGTTGGGCTCGGCCAGTTTCCTGGACGGCTGGTACCGGTCGATGACGATGACGGGCTTGGACTCCGGGTGCTGCTGCAAGAAGTCCTCCTCCTTCATGAACTTGTCGTCGTCGCTCTCGCCGTCGCCGTCGCCGTCGCTGCTCAGGCCTTCGGAGGCCATGCGGCGCGAGTAGTTCTCGAGACTCAAGTCGCGGATCGCCAGGAACGCCGTGCCCAACATGGTCTTGACCTGCTGCTCTTTGGACTCGCTGATGCCGGACTTCTGCCCGATCAAGCCCTGCAACCCCAAGTCCACAAAGTTGGTGAACGAGTTCAACCAGGGGAAGCTGGGGAAGTAGCCGATCTGCTGGGCCAACGACAGGATCAACTTGCGCTCGTTACGGGCCTTTATCAAAGGGTCGCAGTCCACCACCATCACGTTGGGCCGGTCCCGCAACAGGTGGTCGATCACCATGTCGTGCTTGCCCGAGCCGCGCGGGCCCCGGATCACGATAAACGTGTTCACGTTCTCCTCGAGCCACAACTTCAACTCCTTCACCTTCTCGTACCGCTCCAACCACAAGAGCGTGCCCTTGCCGCGGCTCTTCTCGTCGTGCCCGTGGTAGAGCAAGTTGCGGAACTTGTTCGTCGTGGAGTTGGTCCAGGCCATCACCTGCTTGTAGTAGACGCTGTTCTTGACCGAGTACCGCTGGGTGATCTTCTCCTTGACGAAGAACTCGCGGATCGGCTCGAAGATCACAAACAGCAACAGCGTCACCAAGGTCAAGAGCAACGGGATCGAGATCCGCTGGTGGTTCACGATCGAGTTCAAGAGCCAGTTCTCCTTGCGCTCGGGGACGAACTGGATGTGCAACTTGGTCTCGTTCAACTTGTACCCGTTCAAACAGTTCTTCAGCGCAATGGCGCCGCGGGTCAAGCGGAAGAACACCGTCGCACTGCGTGGCACGTCTTTCGAGTCCGGCTTCGGAGGCACAATGTCCTCGATGATGCCGTACCTGCGGAACAAGAGGTACAACTCCTCCTGGGTCAAGTCTGGGCCTTGGAAGGACACCTTCACCTTCCGCGAGGGGAACCGGCGCAAGTCCTCGATCCAGGGCTTTCCCTTCACGGGGAAGCACCGCGGGGCGAAAAGCACCCGAAACAACCCAGAAGACAGGTGCTCGTTGACGTTTTTCAAGAGCGACTTGTTGAACTCCTGCACGGACTCGTTCCAAGGGATCTGGAACTTGACAAAGGCGCCGCCGTCCCGCCGCATGGGTTGCACAGAGGTGATCTTGTACTGCGTCTGCGTGCCGTTCCCGGAAACCAACTCCTCCACGGCCTTCTTGGTGGCATTCTCCGTCACTGGCAAGAACAAAACTGCAAGGTACTGCTTGATGTCAAACTTGTGCGCCTTGTAAGGGTACAAATGGTCGAAATACATCAACGACTCCTGCTTCTCCTTCGTGATGACACCCGTGTTCAGTGTGTCGCTGTCCTCGCCGATCTCTGAGTCGTTTTTCAACGCTGTGTCGGTGAGGTCTTCATCGTTGCTCTGCGTGGAGGCAACTGTGGAGTTGCACCGTCTCGTTGGGGCCAATACGCGGCACAATTGGCTGGCAAACACCGGTTTTTTCACCCACACGTTCGAGAGTCTCAACATCCTGGTGATTGGTGCAACAAATTAGCTCAATTGCTCTGCTCAATGGTCAACTTGCTCCGCTTCAATCAACTTTCTCTTTGAGTTTGACAATTTCGTTTCACTAAAAATTTGCCTTTTTTTTTTCTCGCCTTTTGCCATTCTTGCCTTTTGCTAGTCTTGCCTTTTGCTAGTCTTGCCTCTTTCTGTTTAGTCTTCTTCTGATTCCGCTTTCGTAGTTTGCTGAGATGGGTTAGGGGGTGAGTGCCATGGAGATGAATGGATGTGTGATGCAGATGTATGGATGTGTGATGCAGATGAATGGATGTGTGATGCAGATGAATGGATGTGTGAGGTGGATGAATGCTGCCAATGTAGGGCGATGTGGTCAAGAGAGAATGCAAGTAGAGCGTAATCCACAACTTTCAACCTGCTAGTATCGATCGGTCTGAATAGCGCTGTCGGGATCGCTATACTTGGGATCGCTATAATTGCATATATAAGTTGTATAATTATTTTAACCATTCCTCACAGACAACATGTAAATGAAGAACAAAGTAGTTGAGTTGACTGGAAGAGAATGTAGCATTTACTCAACACAACCTCAATATATCCATACCAGTTTACTACCAGATCCCTACTACCAGATCCCTACTACCAGATCCCTACTACCAAATCCCTGCTACCAGATCGATAGTATCTCCTACAACCCTTCCATTCCAATCACACACTTCAAAATGACAAAACTAATAACTCGTCATCACAACATTCCACTGCTTTTGATCCCCCAGGTGTTTGAATTCAATGAGAGGAGGAGGTGACGACAAGGAGATCACAGTGCATAAGATTTGGTGCGGAACGAGTTGAGTCTGAACTGAATCCGCTAGAAGTAGCGCTCCTTCATCGATGAACACTTTCATGTCTATATGTGAGTTAATTGACACGACCATTACAAATCAATTCTAGCTTATTAGCCAATTTTTTTTTACAGTAAGAGCTCAATAAAAATAGTTTCCATAGTTAAGAGACCAAAAAATGAGCAAAAAATGAATTATTTTCTTGTCAAAACTTGAGTTTTTCCACAAAATGAAGCATTTATGTCAATAGGTTCATAATATTCAATTAAAGAACTGGTAGAATTACCATTTACAGATTCAGAAGGATTCCGGCTTTCTCAAGAGTCCACTTGGATAATGGTTACAATTCTCTAGGATCTCATTTAACTACAAGCGCCAAAACGCGATTTTTGCGTCTATAGTATTCACTGCAAGAGGAATCAAAGTAAGACTAACACCATTGAAAAGCCCTTCAAGGGAGCTATCTAACGGTGCCCGTAAAGACTTCAAGCAAAAACCATAAACCACGACGAAATTACTTTGTTCAGATTATTAACTATTTTTAATGGTGCACCATTAAAAAATTGCATTTTTGTGGACTTTTTTGATCAAACCAAAAATCTCTTGGAAAAAATCGAGAGTAGAAAAAAAAAAATCAAAAAAATTCAAAAACTAAAAAAACTCGAAAAAAAGTGTCATTTCGAAGATAAACCTTAAATTTCTTTTTTGTCTACAGTTTTGGGATATTTGATACAAATCGCACTACTTCTTGGAAAAAAATTGACAAGGTTCCCCCCTTTTTTGCAGCCTAGAGCTAAAGTGGGGGTGAACCATAGTTAACCCCCACTTTAAACCGCCAGGCTACAAAAAGTTTGGAACTATATAGCTATAATGACTATACAATTGGCAATGCAAGACTTGACCTGGGGAGTTATGTTGGTCACCTGATCAACTGATTTGAGTTGTCCCTCCAAGCGAGCATCTTTGCCAGCACGGTCAACCAAATAAGCCAATAAATTTTAGCCAAATATGCTTTGAGTGAGCCGGCTTCAACTCAAATCATATGACTATCTCTATCAGCTCTGGCAACCCTATACCTAAACCACAGTCACAATCACTTGAGTAAAGGTCAAAGTCACTCAATTTCATGTAATTGAGTTTGTACCACAAACATGAAAAGCCGATTTGTGGAACTTTACTGGTGTGTTTCCTGTCATTCTGTTCAAAATCCTCTCCAGCTGCTTTTGTGGTTTCTAGAATTTCTTTAAAGTTGCTAATTGGTATTCAGCTCAAATGGCATTATCAAATGGGCTGAGTCTACCAATAATCATTTTGAGCTGAATACCATCTGTCCCAATGTTAACAAAAGCTCCAAGATCGAAAAAAGAAGTGTATGCACAACCAATTTCCGTCTTGGGCTTATGTAGCACAAAGATATAAACTCAGTTGGTCCAAGCAACTGAGTTTATATCTTATGGCCTGGCTCTTTTTGCTCTTCCTATGACTTCAGTGTATCAGGGACGATTTTCCTCTCACTAGGAGATTTGAGCATTCCCCATAAATGTTCAAGATCTTGAAAGTGAGATTGGATCAGATCCTGGAACACTTCAAGTCATTTGAGGGCCAAAAGGACCATCAACTGTTGTTAGATGTTAGTATTCAGCACCAAGATACAAACTCGGCTGCTTGAACCAATTGAGTATGTATCTTAAAACCTGATTCTTTTGGCTCTTCCTATGACTTAAGTGTCCCAAGAACGATTTTCCTCTCACGATAAGATTTGAGCATTCCCCATAAATGTTCAAGATCTTAAAAGTGAGATTGGATCAGATTCAGGAAAACTTCAAGTCATTCAAAGGCCAAAAGACTATCAATTGAGTACCGTAGGTTCATCGCATGGTAGTAAGAGAATAGGTTGGCTTTGTTCTTCTTACTACCACTAAATTGTCACCTTAGGCACTCAATTGGCATCACAATCAACTAAGCAGCAATTCCCATGTTGACTACCAAAGCAATTAGTCGAATATTACTGGGATGTGGGTCCCAAGCAATAGTGCACATGCTTTGGATATCAACTGGGTATTGAAGCTCAGTTCAATCGTGATTAATAGTAATATAAATATGATCAAAAAACTGGGGGATTTGATTGATTTAAATATTCTTCGAAACTGACACAAAACCGACACTGATCGATTAAACACCTGAAACCACAAAATCGTAATAATAAGAGTTTAATAAAAGATGTCACATCTTTCTTGTGATAGGAGCCAAACTCATGAATTACACAAATACAAAGTCCAAAACTGAGTTCGAACTTGTTGCACAAAAACAACACTTTCACAGAGAACACGAGAGTCCAAAAGACCATTTATTCGAGAAGTTTCCATTGAATAGTTTTGCACGTTGATCTAGTACTACGAAGTGGAGGTCATTCAAAGAACTTACGAGGGGGAAAGGGCATTGTAAAAGAACACCGGAAAAGAACATAGGACGAGAACTTTATTGAGCAGTGGTTGGAGTTCCATCTTTGTCTGAAGAAAGATGTGCAAACAACAATTTACTATTTATGTAGTCTTCCCCCTAATACATAACAAGTTGCTCTCATGATTCGTATAAACTCTGGTCTGGCATGAAACACACCACATCACATTACTACACCTATTAAAATAACGATATCTACTTTTATTGTTGTTCATTAATATTCAAAAAAGCTCCACAAAACTATCAACTTGTCCTACAAGCCAGTTGTTGAATTCGTGATTGAACTCCGTCACAAAGAAATCCTCAACACCTTCCCTTTGTCTCAAATTTTTCCAACCAACCACGAAATTGGTCAACAAGATGCCCACAAGTCCGACTCCCAAGACAATTGGCCCCAATACAGCATCGAGATGCTTGCCAGATCTTTGCTTGATCAAGGACATTCTCTTGTTCCATATATAGTAACTCCAACCGGTGATGAAAAGAGTCAACAGCAAGTACAAAAGCGTGATATTGTACAAAACAGACGAGAAATTAGAGGCAGATGTCGAGTTCAATAATGTAATCGTGAGGATGGTCAAATAAGTCACCACGTGGTTCCATCTGAGATAGGTTCTCTCGTTGGCAAGATACACTTTTGGCTCGATTTTCAAAGGACCCGATTGCCTCAAGAGCTGGGCAGGTTTGGTGACCCCAGGAGGCAACTCCACTTCCTCGTCTGACTCATCGTAGATGGAATTTACAGGAGAGACAGAAGGTTCCACAGCGGCAGCAACAGACTGCGAGACCGGTTTCCTGGCATTGACATCGCCTTGTGCCACTTCCAACTCATCGTCATCCGAGGATTCGTGGTCCTCCAAGTCAAACTCGTGGTCGTCATTGATCAATTCCTCGATTTTGCCCAAATAGGTGGTGGCCCCGACAGCTGCAGGGGCACCAGCACCTCCGGCACTGACTCTTGGAGAGTTCAACAACTTGTTTTCCTTGGCTATCTTGGCATCTTTGCTCTTGTGGTCACGGTAGGCCTCCTCGGGCTTTCTCCTGATATCGTTTTCCAACTCAGGCAACCAGAATGGCAAGATGTCCAAGTTGTCGTCTTCCAAAAACAACGAAGAGATACCTTGGATGAATTTACTGAAATTTGGAACCTCTTTCACGAGATGCGAGTTGGTCAACTCGTCGACCCACTTGAACGTCTTGGACGATTTGTTCCTCAAGATGGAGTTCTTCACCTTGATCTCCATCACACTGTACGGGAACTTGGCGTACTCGCCTTTACGCAATACGGAGTAGGTGTCCTTGAGGTTGGAGTCGTCCAAATCCAATCTGTGCCATTGACTCAGGTCTCTGATCGGACGGTCTTTTTCAAAAGAGTCCTCTCTGATGAACAAGATATTGCTGTCGATGGAGATCCTCAAGTTGTCGTCGTCTCCGGGGATTTGGAACGCAGTTCTCGTGAAAACCGTCCGCAACACTGGTTGCAAGTCGTTCTGGATGATAAAGTCGTGAACGGACTTGTAGTCTTGCTCGTACTTGGTCAACAAGTCCTTCGGCAAGTTCCTCCTGTTCAATTTCTTCATGTACTTCTCGAGAGTGAACTTCTTGTCCGAAGGCCGGGTCTTGGAGACGGCCCCGTCGACGGCCCCGTCCAGATCGCGGCTCTCTTCCAAATTGATAAAGTCGTTTATGTATTTTTCCTTCAATTGCAACCTTGTGTCGTTGGACTCTCCGGTGTCGTAGTTGAAGAACTTCTTTTCGATGGTCAAGTCCGGGTTCTCGTGCAACTTGCCCGTCCACTTGATCCGCAACGAGGGTGTCTTGTTCAAGTTCTTCAACAACTTCATGTTGTACAACTCAAAGTTGTTGTTGTCGAAGTACAACGAGGTGATCGTCGGGTCCTGCGTGTTGTCGTCGTCGTAGTCGTCCTTGTTGTTGTAGATCAAAACGGGCAAGTGCCTCAAGATGGTGGTCTTGATCTCCATCAAGTTCTCGGGATGCACCCAGAACTTCAACACTTTGAACGAGTTGTCCATTGGAGTTGCTGGGACAGATTGCAACGGCGTGCTGGAGATGGAGGAGGACAATTTCCCCGAGTTGGACAATTTACTGACAGAGTTGTTCAACGAGGTGGACAACGTGGATGACTCGAAGTTCTCTCTCAAGAACTGGTACAAGATACTTATTCTGTAAAGGTAAGGACTGTAGTCCTCGGAATGGAAGGGCAAACTTCTCAATCTGACATTGAGCAACAGCTTGACCGAGTAGTGTTTGTGCAATCTGTCGTGTTTTTTGACAATCTTCAAAAACCCGGTGAAATTGAGTCTTGCGAAATGGTCCAATTCTTGGGTGAAGGACAAGAGTTTCTCTAAAGACAGTTGGAATTCTTTGAGGTCAAAATCTGGCAGTGAGTTGCCGTTGGAATTCGACGAAATGTATTTTTCAATCTCAGTCTCAAGTTCAAAAATCTTGGAGTCCAATTTTTGGTACTGTTCATTCTCAAAATTGTACACCTTCTCCAATTCCAGATCCAATTTACTGACAAAATTGTTTTCGTCTTGGTCATTCCAACTGGAACTCAAAATGATGTTTTCTTTCAAAAGTTTTTTCAAGCCCTCGTAGTCGATATAGAACTGTTTCCAAGGAGAGTAGATCTCGTTTTGTAACTTGACTCCAAATAACATTTTACGTTTATGTGAATGTGATGCAGTGGTGGGGGTGGTTGTGTTACCGGTGTTTGTGGCGGTGTTCTTGGAATTACTACTTGACATAATTGAACAAAAGTTAAAACTCACGATCCTGGTCGAAGAAGCACAGTTCCATATATATATATAAATAATATAGATATATGTAGTACGTTCGGCGTTGTCCAATTGTTGTCACAAGGAGGAAAAGGATTGACATCGCATTGACTTTTTATTTTTTTCGCCTGCTTTATAGTTGCAATTTTCTGTTTTTTTTCCAGCTTTTGCAGGTTTTTTTCCTTTATCTTTTGTGCCTTTTGGGGGTTTTTCCTGCTGGATGGACGCAGAGAGGCGGGCACAATTGAGCAGCAGCACGTGGGAGTGAAATAAATTGGCTTGGAATGAGCGGGTATTGAATGGCATGGCACTATGCAATGGGTGGTGGTTAGATACCAGAGTGATTGTCACTTGAGTTCTTACTCTGGTTTCATTAGGCCACACTCCATTGTTTATCGAGTTAACTGTTTTTCTTTACGGATTAAGCGATAACTCTTGTGATTAAACAAGTTATTGTGCTAGTTGACTGTTTGTGATTCAGTCTGATTAAGTTAATAACAGTCCACAACAGCCCATTGAAGGTTGTCTATATTCTCAAGTATTTAATATCTATATATTCAACTGTATCCATACACTTTGTACCATCTAACCAACTGCTCTTTCATTCAATTCTCTATCTACTCATTTTCTTATCTAATCGATTACAATTATCCTCTACCTGATCGACTGTGCTAAATTCTCCTTCGTTTTTGATTTTTCCTGATTTCGATCTACTTTAAAATTTATTTAATTATAATCTACTAAAATCTATTTAATTATAATCTTTGCCTAATTTAATTGATGATTACCTAAACCAAATCTGCTTTCTACTCAATCATGTCCCACAACAATTATACACTCTGATTGATTTTTATCTATACCCAACTCATGTATCTGATCATCGTCTGTAGTTGAATTTCATCAAGACTTCAATTTCATATATACTTGTACATCATATATACCAGCATATCCTCTATATTCAATTTTATCTATAAGTTTGATCTCTTATAACTCATTCCAAAAATTTCATTTAGAAAAATGCAATCAATCCACTTATCAATTAATAGCTAATTTTGTCGTTACACAAAAAGAAGCACATAGAAGAATGATGCTGAAAAAGAGAAATTCAAACAACCACAATCAAGAGTTATGCAGCGTATGGCACATATATTTGACCAATAGCATATGGTATATAGCAGATGTAAACTACCAGATTACAAGCACACTCATAACAAATTACAATTGCTTCTAAAAATTATACACATCACAGAAAAGAGCTTTGAATGCTAGATTTCAATATTGCACTACTGCACTATCGTAGTATAGCGTAACAAGCCCTCCTAAAACAAATCATCTAATATATGCAGCTCCGATACCACCACATCATTCTCATACACTTGATCCAACGTGGTGAGGTACTTCAACTTGAACTCATTATAATCATATAGATTATGATAGCCCAACTCCAAGATCTGCTCGTCTGTATAATCTCTAAAATAATCTAAATCTCCCATCTTCAATCTCAATTCACGCCTTTGCTCAACTTGTAATCCAATGTACTCTTTAATGAACTTGTTGATCAACTTCTCTTTCAGCAACTCTTTTGGATTAACTTTTGGCTTAATCACTATTCTTCTCTTCAGAGTACCGGCCCCATTAGCTTTTGGTTTGATTGGAACACTTCTCCCTTTGCTGCCACGACGAGATCTTCTACTTGAGCCTGCCACTGGGCCAGGTTTTTTTCTAAGCTTGGTGATCGTTTGTGGTTGGTTGGAAGACGTTGTTGTTGTTGTCACCACAGTCCTGGACTTTGGTAACAATTTCAAGTCAAATGGCACCGCATCGTCGATGATTCTTCTCTTACGTCCTTTCCTATTCAACGGGAACTTGATGGAGATATTCTTCGAGTCATTCCCATTTTCGTCGTCCACCAGATCATCTTCTCTTCCTTCTTCATTACCTAAACTCTTGACAATATCCAAAAAGTTCTTTCTCTTCATCTTCATGATTTCGGCAAACTCCATCTCCTTCTCAGTGTCGATGTTGTATTCCGTGTCGTATTCGATCTCGAGCAAGGGAATCTCGTTTTTACCTCCAACCACCACGCCAAATGGATTGGACAAGTTCTGTTCTACGCTCAAATCGGTCTCGTGGAGAAGGTACACCATCCAGAGGAACCTGGCCACTTTCAATTCCGGCTTCCCATTGTTCAAATTGAACGTCTCGTTGAAAATGGTGGATTTACTCTCGTATCTACGGTCTTTTACAAAAGTGTCCATCAACTGATCTTCAAACGACGAGATGTGGAAGATCAAGGTCACCAAATTGTACTTGTCCTTCAACTGGTCGTTTTTCAAATGATTCGTTGCACGGCACGTTTCCAAGAAACTTTCCAAGGAGTCGTTGGCCAAGTCGTGGTTGAAATCGCTGACACTTTTCAAGATGGTCTTCAATCTTGGCGTGTCTTGCAACTGTTTCACGGTGTTCAGAGTGTAGCCGGACCCACCTCCGTTGTTCTCGACAACGTTCTCGGGCTCTTGAGCGATGCCAAAGATGTCATGGTTCAGCTGCAACACTGGGATACAGTGGTACGTTCTCAACTGCGACCGCATCTCGTAGTCGAAGTTGATGGTGGTGTTTAATCTTCCGAAATTTACAAGCAAGCAGAGAATTATGAATTTGAACAGGTAGTTCAAGTCTTCGACCAAACGGTCTTTCAAAATCTTGGAGATGCGGTTGCTTTTCAAGATGGTGATCAAGTAGGACTGGAAAAAGGTCAACTTGTCGCCGTATCCGAGCGACGACGACTCCGTGTCGTCTCCGTTGATCTTGGACCAATACTTGATGTCTTCGTCGATCTTGTCGTACGGGTTGGTCAAGAACTTGACGTTATTGGTCAACAACAACTGCAAGAAGTCGTGCTGGATGTCCCCACGCCACAAGGGCTCGCTGTCGGGTTTTTTCAAGTGTCTAGTTCTATACACCGTGGAGAGCGAGCCCGGTGCGCGTGTCACTTTGGCAGGCAGTCTCTTGAGTCTCTTCAACGGGTCGACAGAGGAGTCCAAATCGGCGGACTCTGCAATGGCAGTTGTCACAGGTTCGTGAACAGCCTCTGCATGGGCCGTGTAGTGGTTCAGATTGTCTTTATTCTTCCTCTTATTGGCCAACAACACCCTCTTTGAAGGTGCTGGCTCCGCTTTGATCTGTGTCTCTTCCACTTGGACGGGTTTTTTCTCTTCATCGTTCGAGAGCAACGAGGAGATGGACACTTTGTCCTTTGTGATTGGGCCTGGAGCCTCAGTGGTGTTGGTGATAGGAGCAATTGGGACTGGTTCAGGCAGTGGCGGTTGCAGTTGCAGTGGCAGTTGCACTGGATCTGGTGCCGACTCTACTTTAGGCTCAGTCTTGATCGCCGAGCTCAGCTCAGGCTTGGAATTGTCCATGTCGTGGACAGGGTCGTATCTCATCGACATCTTGCAAGTGGTGTTGTAAACTCCTCGATTCTCTCAATCGCTCAAAACCAACTCTCAAATATTCTCGTTCCAATTTTTTTTCCTTCGCCTTTTTTCCACCTTTGACTTTATTTTGTCGATAATTTCTGCGCTTTGTGGAGGTGATTTGAAAAAGATCAATTGAGGGTGGATAGAGAATAATAAATTATTGGGTGGTTTTTTTGATTGGATAATTGGATTAATTAAATGGATTAATTAAATGGATTAATTGATTGGATTAAATAATTGGATTAAATAATTGGATGAAATAATAATCAAGTAAAGTTAAATAATTTTAATAAATCCTTGAATTAGTTGATTGAATTAATTGATCAGAATTAAATGATCTATTGTATAGATTTAATTAGATAGATTAATAATATCAGATGAATATATTCAGATAAATAATGAGTAATAAATATAAATGATAATAATCAATAAATAGTAATAAATAAATAATAAATAAATAATAATAAATAAGATAGATGATAATAATGAGAAAATGAGTATGATAAGTGACTAGCGCAAAATGGAGGAGCGTTGAGCGTGAAAAAGGGTCAAGGTAGGTCAAATGATACAACAAATGGTAGAGTCAACTGGTGAAGTCAAATGATCCATTCTTGTGCACCTGATAAGCCGAACAATTGTCCAATTCATTCGCATAATCACTGTTCGCTCCATCCTAACTCAGCTAATGGCCCGTCTATATTTATCTATCTGATCCTCACCCTCTCCAACTCATGTCCTCATTTTCCTAACCCTTTTATAGTCAGTTCAATATCTTTGGATTCCAATCCATCTAAATTCGTCTTCACCTCTTTGCCAAACTCGTATCTCACAGTGACACTAGGTGGGATGCCAACACTTTCCCTCACCAAGATTGGTATCGTTGGATTTTGACTCTTCAATCCAGGATAGTTTGTTTTCAAGAATTGTCTGGAGTGGGTTGTTAGTAAAGAACCTTGTGACTCGCTCAAACCGGCGTTTACTCACTTTAATGGCTTAGATGCTTCGCCCGATTGCGACAAAAAGAATCTCAATTCCTTGACGACAGATGGAAACTTCAGCATATTGATCTCGATGAATCTATCGTTCTTTGGTTCTCTCAAAACTGCAGTCTTGTTAATGGAAATTGATTCATTTTCAAAGCGAAGGAAAAGAAGCGGATTTGTTTTGGTGAGTGCACGACTTTGGGCGTGGAGTTGTATTTGTGGACTTTTGCGAGTGATTGGGTAGGGCAGTTAGGCACTGGGTTGATTGAGTACTCGATATTGCTTGAGATTTTATTCTACACTTATACACTGAGCTCTTTCTCCAACACCACTCAATTCATATCATCAATCGTCTGAAAGCATAATCAATATTGTAAAATTAAGATCTTTACGCTTTTCATTTTATTGTTCCATTGTGTGCTAATTCTTGAGATTTCTACACTTCACATCTCTAAAAATCTGAGATCAATGAATCTTGAGCTCATCTTTGCTCTTCGTAATCTCTTCTCAATCATCCATTTCACACTCTTGTCTTCTTCCATCAAGCATTTTCTAGAAATTTGGGGCCAAAAGTCACGTGTATACTTTCGATTTTGATACAAAACCCACTACGTTTCTTGAATAATTTGATACGCGGTACACGACATTCGGGGAAATTTTGACATGGGTTACCCCCCATTTTGCAGCCTAGCCCCCCACATAGTTAAGCATCCCATAGGAGGGGCTGGGCTGGAAAATGTTAGTGGCTATATAGTCTATATAAGAGCAACTCATTGTACAATGGGAAGCTAGGGCTCCAGGAGGAAGTCCCGATTTTGTGTTCCACCTTGTTATTGGTTTTTAAGACTTGATTTGACCAAAGTCAGTTTGTTACTCCTAGCAGCCGCCCACAGTCACATTAGCAAAGATGCCGGGAATCACCCAGGCTGACGAGAAAATGTTTTTTTTGTATATCTTGGCAGGTACCCCAAAATACCTATTAGGTTACACAAATGGGATCTGTGTCTAATTGATACTCAACAGTTGAGATGGTCGGGCATCAGAATTATTGAGGTCGTTAGTAGCATGAAGACTCAAAAAACCCAGATTTCAGGATATCTGGGTTTTCGGAAATCTCATGAATTTCCTGTTAGCTTTTGTTAGTAGTCAGTTTCTCAATAACTTCGATGGTTCGGCATCTAAGTTATCGAACAGAGTGTAGGATTTGGTTGATCGTTCAAAATGCTAACCACTGAGAGATTGGAGGTCCCACCTAATCAATGACCCGACATTGAATAGAGGTCTTTCCAATGTGACAGCGATTTCCACCGAACAGATCTTTGAATCGAAGACAACGAGCTAATTATCAAAGAAGAGGACCCCATATCCTTCTCTTCAATTCTCAGTCAGCTTCCTTGTCTTCGATTCTTGATGCGAGCTAATTTTCGTATCAAAGAAGAGGACCCCATATCCTTCTCTTCAATTCTCAATTAGCTTTAGAGCATCAATTGATATACAAGTATAATTAAGATTAGTTTCAATCTCAATTATTCCAAATATTGTTTTCGAATGAATTCCAAAGACTCTCGACCACAAAAACGATTTATCGGGTTGCACATAGAAACTATGAGTTGCACATGAAAGTTTTGGGTTGTAAAAAAAAGTGATGGGCCTTACACAAAAGCTTAGTCCAACCACAGATTTGAACCTTCAAAGAGCTCCACATACTTTGTCTTGAACAGGAAATCATATGCAGGACGCATTAAGCCAGAGATAGAAAGCAAAAAAAACTTTATTTGAAGGTCTGATTGGATCAGTTGCAATTTTATTTGAACAGCTTACAGGACACAAAAGGACAGAGATTTATAAACTATTGATGGAGCCCACCCCAGTGATCACAACTGACTTGTGGTATCTATTTCCTTTCAAAAACTCAATTAAAATCCTCAAAAATAAAACTCCAAACCTGGATCTGTTTTTCTTTAGCTCTCTCAGCGTGCGATGAAGACTTTATCAACATCTGTTTCAATGAACTACATACAGCGAAGACAAAAGGCAAAAAAACAGTTCATTAAGTTATTATTATTAATATTATACAGATAATCTAATTAATTTTTCATTTAGGTCAACTCAAGTCGACCTCTAATTCAACAATTCTTCATTCAACAACTCTAAACACATCTTATATCTCAAATTTGGCATATCTTGTTGGCCAAATTTCAAGAAACTTTCTCTTGAGAGAAATTCTACAGCAGTACATGTGAACACTCCACAATCTGAACCGTTCTTTTGTTGTGGTGACTTCATCAACGGGAACAATTCGTATTCAGACAGGAAATCAATTGTTTGTTGTCCATTATGTAATCTACGGTCCTCCAGCTCCATGTAGGTGATCAAATTTTCCAAGATGGATGAATTCTTTCTTCTTTCAAATTCGAATTTGGAGTCGTTTGGATCTTCATCGTCCTGGAATTCATACGACAAAGAATCGTAGTATTGGAATTTTCTTTGCTTATTGTTGATACACAGCAAAGACCAGTGGGTGTTCATTGAGTTGATCGGAACAAAAATGTAATCCAATTTTGTGACATCGATTTTTTTACGCTTGGCCCAACGAGCAACGGATTGGTATCCCTTTGACAGCAACGTTGTGTAAAAATGAGTAGTAAAGACGAATGAAGAAGGCAAACCGGCGTTGCTGTTGCTGGATCTTTTGGTGATTAGTCCTAAGTATGCATCAATGATATTATCGTTCAACCAGTTGGAATTTTGTAGAGTTTTGAAGTCTCTTACTCTCAACTCGACACCATTCAAATTTTGTTTAACAACTTCATTCAAGTTTCTATTAAACATAATGCTTTCAACCTGTTTCAATTGTGGCAGGGTCAATTTTTTAACCAGAGATTTTTGTTCTTTTTGGAACTTCAACTCTTGAATTAATTTTTGACGACGTCTTTTCTCTTGCACAATCGACTGGTAGGTCTTGAATTCTTCTTCAAACAACACGAGAGACTCTTTGTTGAGTTCGTCTTCCTTCAAGATGTCGTATCTTGAACGGAAAGGTGTGAATTTCTCATCCAAGATTTGCAATTCGTCATCGTCAAGAAATTGTGAGTGGGAGATTTGGGATTTCTCAGTTTGGTGTTCGTCGACAATTCCCATCGCTGAACGAAATTTTTCCGATAAATTGAAGATCGAAGAGATGCTACTGATTCTACCACCAGATTTACCATCTTTATTGTCGTTTTGAGTGCCATTATGGTGTCCTGTCTCGCTTCCATTCATTTGTAATTCAAATTTACCAGCAGTGTTGAACACTCTCCTCATATATTCCAACTCAACATTTGGCTCGTCATCATAGTAGTCATTAGCTCTTTCTTCCTGGCCCGACTCTTCTTCATTATTGCCACTCTCAAGAATGAAATGAGTTCCGTAGTCGTCTGAGTTGGAACTTGGTTTAGATTTGGAGCTGAGAGACTTGGTTGGTTCACGATCCCAGGTCAAAGAACTAACGTTGAAAGACTCATCATAGTTATGATGGCGGGAAGTTTGCGTCTGGCACTCTTGCAGACTGTTGCTGATTTTATTAGGAGGTCCATGTTTGTCGTGGTTGACATCTCTCTTGACTTTCTTGCCATTCAATGGTGTTTCCACTTTGAAATCACTGTCATCGATGAAAGAACCAATGGAATTTTTTCTGAACGACAGCGGAATGACAAACTCAGTCGATTGGTCTTGTTGCTCTGACTCGTCTGACGGGAATAATTTCACAAAACCCTTGTACATTAGTGATACTATAAAACAGACAATTTTCCAAACCATGAGTAGGAAAGATTTCAACATTTCAAATGATTCACTGGACTCGTTCACGCTCAAGTCGGCTTGTAATTGGTGAGCTGAGGTGGAAGTTGCCGTTGGGCTTGTAGCAGTGGCAGCTTGGTCGTCATTTTTAGCCCATATAGACCCATTTGCGTTCCTATGAACCACTGTGGAACTTGTCTTTCGAGATGTGACTTTTGGTCTTTGGAATTGGATTTGAGTGTTGTTGTTGTAGTTGTTGTAATTGTGGTATTTTGGCACGAATTGTGTCTGCGTAGTGGACAAATGCAGCGTCGTGCCCAATGACTCTTGCACCAATTCGAAATTGGCATCTTCTTGGCTCTGCAAAGGCGGAAGGTCTTCATCGCTTGGGAGCTGATGCTCGTTAGGGGAGATGTTTAAAGTATGCACACTAGTGGATCTTGAAGTTGACCTGATCGAGTGCGTGCTGCTGGCATGACGGTATGGCGAACTGGATGAGTCCAATAGCGAGGTGAAATTTGGAAGTTTGCCAAATGAGAATTTATGATCTTGTTTGAAGGAGTGGGTATTGGAAGAGTTGTTGGCGGTAGTGTTGTTTAGATGTAATATGGATCTTCTTCTCTTGGTGACTAGTATTGGTTTCTGTTGCTGCGATTGTTGAGACGGTGTCAACTTGGTTGATCTATCGTTGAAATTCATCGTCTATAAATAAGTTGATCTCTGGCATGAACCCGACGAATAGATTGGCCTCGTTAGTGAAAATTTGTTTAAAAATATTAAATGAGGTAAAAAAATGGAAATAAAAATTTACAAAAAAGTACAAATAGAACAAGTAACAGATACAAAAAAGGTGCATAAATCGACTAGAAGAATGAAGACTAGATGAAGTAGAGAATTGATGCAAAAGATGGAAAAAAAAATGTTTATAAAAGTGAAGGTCCAAACTACATACGAAAGACAGAAATAAACAGGATAATCATAAAGATACAAAGTGCACACAAGATAGAGATATATACAAGGAAAAGAGATAGATACAAAGTAGATATAAAAAATATAAAATATATACAAAATATATACAAAACATATACAAAATATATATAAAATATGGTGATATAAACAAGACAGAAATACATATTAGATATAGAGATACATAAAAAAACAAGATGCAATACACAAAAGATGCAAAAAAAATACAACTAATAAAACCAAATACAAAACAGACCACAAAGACAAAGGCATACACAAGCCATACTGAAGACAAACAAAAAACAAACTAAATTCATCCAATCCCCAAATACACAAGAGATAGAATCACATACAAGATTGAAATCAGGGAGAATCACACATAAAACAAAGAGTACTCAAAGTACAGACAAAATACAACAAGAGAAACAAGTGCATACAAAACTGCACAAAACAAAACACATGCAAAAAACAAAAGTGGGCTAATGTAAGTAAAATAGATCTACTAGTGCTCGACTTTGTTCCTGATCAACTGAACAGTTCAATAAATAAACAATTTCTCCTCTTACGTTGCCTGACCAATGACTCTGGAATTTTTTGACAGGTATCAACTATTATTGACAAACGTTTGATCTCCATCGATGGTCTCTGCCTTTGAACCCCGTGACCAAAGATGAGCCCGATTCTGTTCTAAGGGAAAAAATGTGCCAATGAAATGGAGAGGCCAATGAACTGGAGAGGCTGAAAAATAGTCAGAGGAGATGAACCAGGGCTTTGGAAGGAAATGGGGCATTCTATTGTATTGAGATGGTGGTGTGGTAGTGTAGTGAGATTGTTGTGTCTCATGATAGTGGGATAGTGGGGTAGTATTGTGAAACCTAGGTGGGTATTGTAGTGTATTATGTTCTAGTGTACTATTATAGTGTAGTGTGCACTATAATAGTGCGGTTTACTATAGTAAAGTGTACTGTAGTGTGGAAAATTATAGTGTGGCTTGTGATAGTCTGTATCATATGAGTTATAACACTGCAATCGCACCAATTTTGTCCACCCAACGACCATAAAACAATCACAGTTCAGATCTGGCACCTTCAAACTACCGCATACACTTAACTGTTTCCTTCCGTTCCCATCTCCCGTGTCTTGGAATTCTTTCCAGCCTTGTAATGCTCACATACTTTTGTAATGATACTAATCTATTCAATTTGCAAACAATTTAAAATCAAGTTCATTGACCAAGTGTAATTATATCAACAACGAATTCCTCGTCGTTGTGGAACTTTCATGAAGTAGCAGCCTGAACTTCATATGTAGTGTATGCAGCCTCTGTATACTATTGGATCTGTACTTTACTAAGCACAGATTGTATGCTCGACACCTACAGATTCTACTGTTGACATCAAATCCAGCGTGTGAGGCATCTATACCTTTCCCTGTAAGTGAAAAGCCACTTTCCAAACTGTATTCACCACATATAACAATGAAAAGTCCATTTTCTACAAAGATGTACATGGACCTGTGTTTGCAATACCTTGCACATAAATTCCACTAACTGAACTATCCAATAACTGTGAAGCCCACCATTGGAATTGAGTTGAAACCTACAAAATACAGATTGCTCGACCAAGTCTTTTGATGCCCACCTCAACTGTTCCCCACTACACCCCGAACAAGCTAGCATCTCATCACCATTGATCATCTAAGTAATAATACACTTTATTATTCAATAAACTATGACATCTCAAGATCTAAGAAGAAGTAAAACAAGCAATGACTAACAAAATTAAGGAAGAAGTGTTAAACAATTATCTCTTCATGCTGGAGGTCGTGTTGGATAAGCCAGGCCATCTGAATCTTGTTGTGGTGGGCTTTGGGATGTCCCTCCAGGTGGGCTTTGAGATGGCCCATGCGATGAGCCTGACGAGAATTGCGATGGACCTTGTGAGGAGCTCTGCGATGCACTTTGCCGTGTAAAAGAACCCCCTGGGATCACTTCTTCGTTTTCATCTAAGCTTTTACGCATCAAAAATTCATTGACAGGTGGTGGAGTTTGTTCGTAAGGAATATAATACAAATTCTGATCTTGTCCAGGGAAAGAAGCAGGCATAAGAAACGGTTGAGGTTGTGTTTGAGACAGCAAGTCCTCTGGAGAACTCAATATGACTGTTTCTTTGTTCAAAATTTGATGCTGTAATTTTTTTAAAGCAATCTGGTCTCGTATTTGCAGGAAATCTTCGGATTTCTTTCTTGGCCCATGACCTTGATTGACTCTATGTTCATTCAAATGGGTAAGAGACCCATAAGATTTCTTACAACCTGGGAAATCACATTTGAAAAACCTATCGACATCTTTGAATTTTTTACGTTTACGTCGTTTTTGTGGTGGTTTAAATATTGTCACCGAACTCTTAGGCTCCAGCTCGTCTGCTGGATTGAGCAAATTTACAATTGACGAAGAAAATGATCTTCTCGTTGGTGGAGGACCGAGGTTTGCAATTGGCGGCTTGTCCTGGGTCAGTTCGGTGGGAACCCCAGATCCAGAATCAGGCCCGGGATCAAGACCAGGTTCGAATCCAGGATCAACTCCTCCTTGTTCTTCATTCGGTATTAAACTAGGCGAATCTCTATCACTTTGCATTTGCGACTCTTTTACCATTGTGTGTTTTTTTCTTTCCTTTAAAGTGGACTAAAAAGATCACCATGCATCTTAGTTGATTTTCGATCCCTTCAATATTTATATAAATTAATTGATTCAATTCAACTGTGATCACAACAGAAGGCTATGGAATTCATTGGAAAACTGTTTGGAAACTCCAGCTGTTAAAATAAGGTCCCAAAGTCTAAATGTTCGCCAAAATAGGAACTGACAAAAATTTCCGAAAAGCAAACAAACACAGACACTTGTGCATTTTTTTTTTAGTGATTTCTTTTTTTCTCGATGTTTTTCTTTTTTTTTCTTTTTTTTTCTTTCTTTCTTTTGTTTTCTTCGTCATGGAAAACGGTTCTTGAGCAGATTAAATGGTCTTCTAGTATCAAGTATTGCCTGACCTAGGAGGGAGTGAATTAATGGTTTGTCTTCTGGAAAATACCATCTAATTGACACATACTTTCCCGGATAGTTCCGTGCTTTGAAATGCAGCACATCGTTAAGGGTGACCTGTAACCCTGCTTTTCGGTGTCATTAACATTCACTAGCAAGAGATCTCGTCAATAGTTGCCGTACATAAAACAGCAATTCAATACACGCAAAAAAAGCTGGCTTGGTGGTGGATAGAGTTTTTTTGGAGAAAAAATTGAGAATAAAAAAATAACATGATGAGATGCCCAAGGCTGACCCAGATGCTTGAAAGGTGAATCCATTGTACAATTGTGATCAAGATGCAGTTTTTTACAAAGTTGTCGGCTGATCGATCACTTTTTAGTCACTCACATGTCTGATCATCTCACTATTTCTTTAGACTAACTCGATCGATGACGTTTCGAAAACAATAGCTCAGATTTAGACGAACCACTTTTGAGTTTTTCAAGATGTTTACGTAAACTTGGCAAAGAATACAGAAGGCTCCCACACTCTCAATTTTGGGTGTGTTACACTATTTGAAGGCGTTTTCATTTTTTTTTTTCTCTGAAAAGCGACATATCAACTAATTGGAAATAATCGCAAAAAAATAATAAAGGAATTCAAATGAAAATTTTTTTATTTTTATTTCTTGCACTTTGATCACTTAACATTCTACGTAGAGGATACCAAAGCCAGCGAGTATAATGCAAAAGCATACATAGGGGAAATTATATATGTGAAGCATAAAAAGCCACAGCAACAATTATGCGACATTAAAAATGTCAGGCTAGGGTTTGATTCGCATTTCGCAATTTGTAAAGTTCACTCCGCCATTTCCGTTAAAATATTGAAAAGGTGAAACCTTACAGCAAAGTAAAAGTCAATCAATAGCAAAAAAAAAAAAAGAAAAAAAAGAAAAAAAAGAAAAAAAAATTCCTGAAAAGGTTATCTTCGGAGATATTGCCGTAAGGAATTTTTCGACTAACATTAGTTAGATCGAATGACTAGATTCTAAGACCGTTGGTTTTTTTTCTTTTCTTTTTCTTTGATTAAGTTCGAGCCGCAAATTACGACCGTCTTAGTAAGCATTTATGGGATACGGCCAACTTGTGGTCACTCTCTTTGAGTGATTTTACGACCTGATCAGCAACATTGTTTCAACCAAAACCCTAATCAAGTCAAAATAAAAGAGCAGTTTCTTTGCTAATCAAACAAATGTTGATTGAGTTACCATGAATAAGAATTGCTAAGGAGTAACTTGAGACAAGATCGCCTTTCCAATTATACAAAACAAAGACAACTAACTACACACAGTGCAGCAAATGCTTGTATAATCTTTCAATCATATCGAACAAATAATTTGAAACTTGCATATTTTTCTTTTATTTTTGTTAAAAGGTCAGGGGGCATATTTACATATTTTTTTTTTTTCAAACTGAATAAGAGGCGATTCTTGGATTTGTTAGCAAACCTCACACGACTCTGGAAGCGAAAAAGGTTTTTGAACAGTGATAAACAATCGGGCATATTTTTTGCGCCTTGACGACAATAATATGTCTCAAGCAGACGCGCCCCCGCGCCCGCACTCGTCAGTAGCACAATTTTTCCAAATCCAGGGAACATCGCGGGTAATGAAAATATGTAAATATGTGAGAAAAAGCCCCCATCAGGGTCTGTCTCTATTCCCTTGCATAAAACAATTTTTTTTCCTCTATTCAACAACGTGAAATCCGATACGGTGAATCTAAAATCGTTGCAAGACCCACCCTGTACCTCTCTTTCCCTTTCCTTACGCGGCGATATCATAACGAGATTTTTCCTCTTCAGTAACACCCTTGACGAGTGGCTCAAAAGAAATATGTGGGTTCCGAAATTCCAGGTAGATGTAGTTAGTTTGTTTTTAGTTAGTCAATGTTGAAATCTCTTTATATTTTTTTAAGCGCTTGGGGTTGCCATTTGTTGTGAGATTCAGATCCAGGAAACTTAAATTGAAAATCAAACAATATATTATTAAGTGTTTTAGATTATATAGGCCGCCCGGGTGAATTGGATGCTCGTTCGTGATTGGCTTGGAGCTGGTTGTGAGGGTGTTTGTTCAATCCTTTCAAGAGCAAGTGAACCACTTTCCCAATCCTTGGCCGGTTAATTACTCCACCATCATCCCCTCACATCCAAATCTCAAACTTTAACTTTCCAACCCGCGAATTCTTTTTTTTTTTTTTTTTCTTTTTCGTTTTGCGCCGTAGTCTAATATTAGACTAACTCCGTGTATTAAGCTTATCTTCGTCTGGTTTGCAATTTGCCGGCGTTAGTTCTGTTTTCGTCCGTAAAAGCGTTTCCAAGGCCTTAAATTCCGGTATAACAGGAGAAACAATACAGAGACACAAGAGGGGACCAACAGAAACAATAAGAGCGTACATATGCACACAGAAGGGCACATATTAATAATTACCCTCTACGAAAAAATTATTGACGTTTACGATGTAAGTCATGTCATTGTGGTGGAATAAATAAATAAATATGGCAAGACATTTTGTTCTATTCGTCTTTTTTAGCCTTTCTTAAAGATCTAGAAGATTTTTCATTTCTTACCCTTCATGTGTAGTAAACCCTGAATGACTGCGGAATCTTCCCCTGGTTCTTCTTTCACCTGTTTCCGATTTGGCTGTTGAATATGATGCAGGAATTGTTGTAAATGCTGTGCAGGGTGTGGTGGTAAATAAGGTGCGGGAAGCACCCCAATGGGTGGGGCCATGTAGATTCGGGGCTCCATGAGCCCGTAATTTTCTCTCGGTGTCGGCGTGGTGATGAAATTGGAAAGATTTGTAATGCCTCGGCTCGGACCCATCATTTGCGCTAGATGGTGAGGTGGTCCAGGTGGAGGTCCAGGTGCTGCCACCACGGCCATTGGATATTGCACCATCTTGGGGTTTGTCATGGTCCCCACCACACTTTTCTTCAACGACGACGTCGACGCCGACCTCTTCTTCTGCGAATTCAATTTCTCTTGTAACAGCTTAACGTGCTTGAAATCGTCAATTTTTTTCCTGGGTCCATGTTTTTGTATCACCCTGTGCTCGTTTAAATGCGTCAAAGAACCGTAGCCCTTATGACAGTTTTTGAAGTCACAGAAAAAAAGTCTTTGTACGTCTTCAAAGCGTTTCCTCTGGCGTTTGCGCGTGTTTGTTGTAGCAGGAGTAGAGGAGGACGAGGACGAAGACGAGGATCTTGAAGGATGCGCAACAGGAGACGAGGGAGGTTGTTGGATTTGGAGCGGTGAGTGAGGAAGTGTCACCACTGGCGGAGGTGGGGGCTGTGGCTTTGGCACCGCCAGCACCGTTAGCAATGTGTCTATGGATGGCAATCGAATTGGTTGGTGTGGTGGCTGGTGTTGATGTATATTTTGATTCATGCTTCTATTTGCTCGTTCTTAGTATCAACGCTCTATTACTCAAGGGCCCTCAGACGAGAAGATTCACTAGTCCTTATATATAGAAGGATAAAAAAAAGAAAAAAGAAAAAGAAAGAGAAAAACTTTTTAGTCTGTGATCAGAGTTGGGACTTGTTTCGAGGGAACGTAAAAATACGTGAGATAAGCCAATTAGTCAAATATTCTGAAGACTACTTGAAAATGCAATCTGTAAAGATTTTTTTTAGTTAGTGAGAACAGAAAACAAAAACTTTGAAAATTTGCCCTTTTTTCTAATCTCCTAACTCCCAATTTCTTTTTGTTTTTCCCTAGTCTCAGGATTACTGGAATTAAGGTTCGGCAAATGATGTCAATAGAGCAAAAAAACAAAAAAAAAAGATATGTGACACTGTTTATGAAGGCGGCTCCTTAGTGTTATGGAGACTAAAAAATTTAGTCTCGTTAATTTTATTGGCGTTTATGACATCTGTGTGCTCCCATTCCTGGCGAATAGTTCAATGTCGCGAGAGCCAACGGTGAGTCGAAAGTCATGGAAAGCGAGCAGGTGGGTCCTGGCCTTTTTTTTTTGCCCGATAAACCCAATTTGTTGAAACGAGCTTGTTTAGTCTAGTGCCATGTCGTAATTTAAAGAGGAGGACCACAACTTGAATAGTCTCGATCTGACTTTTTTTTCTTTCTTTTTTTGAAAAAGAGCGGAAGAAAGACACAGCACGATAAAGCTGCATGAGCGGTACTAAAAAAGACAGAAAAAAAAAAGAGAAACAAGAAAGTGAGATAATTATATTAAGTTCATCTGGGTAAGACTAGGCAAGTTTGAGTAAGCAGGAGTGAGCAAATTGAGAGAGAGATAAGTGGCTGCAAAATTGATAAAAAACGCAACAAGGATCAGAGGTGTTTCACAAAAAAAAGAGTCTAATCATTCCCTTCAAGATAAAGCACTCAAGTCCCCAGTGATTCTCGTTTAAAAAATCCTTGTTTGTCACATGCTCTACCTCAGTCCTGACTCAAGGCTTTTTTGCACACTTGGAAACTACAAAGGACTGCAAATGGAAGTAAGAGTGTGCATGAAACATGTTGTGGTAAGCCCTTTGTGACTGAAGTCTTGAGACTTTTTTATTTTTTTTTGCGAAAAAGCAAATTAGCTGCCCTTTATTTTTCACACTTGTTTGTTTCTTTTTTCACTTTTATCATTCTTCCTTATATTGCAAGCTTCGCTCACATTTGTTTCCCGTTTGTGTCCTTTGAAGGACACACTGCCCTTGAGCGCTGAGAATGCCCGTGGTCCCTTGTTTGCATGTCGCCTGCCCGAAACGGAATTTCTGGAAGCGTGCTTTTTGCGGCATATTTCGCTTGTGGTGTAGCGATGTTGCCGGTGATAGGAGATCTCGAGAGGCTACGGGGAGGGTGGTGAGCGATAAATAGATGTGTGTATTGTCAGTGCTAAATTAGTTGTCGGGTATTATGGGTAAGGAGAAGGAAGTGTCGTTGCCGTCGTCGTCCTGGTCGGAGTTGTCAGCAGGGAGTGGGTCGTTGCCGTTGTCTATGGGCACCGAGTCGTGGTTCTGCCATTCGTTCGACGGAGACAAGTGAGAAGTGAAAGGTGCAAGCCCGTTGGCAGTGCTGTCCGCGTCCACACTGCCACCGTTGCTGCCCTCGTTGCCGTTCAAAGTGTAGTCCTCGTCGTTGTCGTTGTCCGCGTCGGGCGTTTCGGGGTCCTGCGCACGACCTTCATGACTGAGGCTGGCTGTGTCGCTGTCCACGTGATCGGAGGCTGGATCCAAGTCGTCACTGTCCAGTTCTTCGCCAGCTGTGAAGGGGTCGGGGCACTTGGAGATCAACAGCTCGAGCCCGCCCCCGGACCACGATTTCCGCAGGATGGACTCGTTGATCTCCAACTGGGAGCGGATCACGCCGCTCAAGTACAACAAGATCTTGGAGTGGAGCAGGTGCAAGTCGGCCATCAAGTCGTGGTAGTTCTGTTTTTTGAACGTCTCGATCTCGTCCAACTGCATCGTCAACGAGACCAAGTTCTCCTTGTACGTGTTCAACATCAAGTTCCGGTTTTTGAGGCGGTTGAAGTGGTTCAAATTCTGCTCTTTCTTCTTCAAATGCTGCAATTTCACCTTCAACTCCTCCTGGAAAGAGGCGTCGTGGAGTTTTTCCTCCGTCTTGAACTTGTGGAGGAGCTGGCCTACGGGTTCTACGAGCTTGTCCACCACCAACTGCGACAAGATCGACTCGTAATTGGCGTTTACAAACTGGATTCCACTGCTGTTGTACAAATCGTTCACCACGAACTCGGTGCCGGGCATTCTGCCGAGCTCCTCGATGCTGGCGCCGAGCTCGCCGCTCAGCTTGCTCAACTCCTTCAACAGGTGCAGGTACTTCGCCAGCTGCGCCACCATCCTCTCGTACTTGGACGCCACCTTGAGCATGTCCCGCAACGAGAGCACCATCTGGTCAGGTGACTGCTCGTTCGTGTAGGAGGAGAAGTTGGATGAGGACGAGAGGGAGGGCGCGTGGCTGTTGTGGGTGGCCGGACTGCGGCCGTAGCTGGAGTTGGAGCTGGCGTTGGCGCCGGGTGTGAGCGCGGGCTCGAGCACGGGCTCGAGCACGTGCCCATTGGTGTTGTTGTTGCTGACGAAGGAGTAGAACTCGCTGAGATGCAGCGGCATTTTGGAGGATTTGGGGTCCTGGACGGGGGTGGTGGGGGATTGTGAGGACATGGGAGTTACTGATTGGCGTTTATTGGGTTCACTTGGGTGTAATTGGGTGTAGTTGGGTTGAGTTGGGTTGAGTTGGGTTAATTGAGCTGATTTTGGCTTGCTTTGAATGCTATTTTGAATGTTACTTTGTCTTCACTTTGACTTCACTTTGACTTCTCGGCGTTCTCTCGTTCTCTTGTACCAATGATTGTTTATTTCTGCTCGTTTAAACTTAATATATCTATCTCAGCAGTACCGCTATTCAGCGCTATATGTTCCACTCACTTTGGATGCTGATCGATGCACTTGGACTCCTGTATTCAGTAAACAAGGCCTTAAATAACCACTTTTATTTTTGATTTTATTTTTTGACTTTTTACTTTTTTTTTATTTTTAGTTCTAATTTTTTGGTTATCTACAATTTCTTAGTGAGCGTTTTCGCTTGTGACTTTGCACTTTGCGCTTTCAGTTTGTTGTAGTGCGGATGAGTTGGAAGAAGGGTTATAAGGTCAGGAGGTGATATGAGGTGAAATATGGTGGAATATGCCCGCCAGGCCGTGCCATGTCCCTGTTTAGAATATTTGTCGTCTTTTTCCCTCACATATCCCATATAACACCGGTATCAATGTATGCCCTTGGAACTTTTCACGTTTTTGCACTACTCTCGATAAGGAACTGACTAGTGGAAGGTGCGATTTATAGACGATAACTATCGAGTTAATTCACCAACACATGCTAACACATGCTAACACACTATCAATGCACTACTCTACACCAATACCCCAATACACCAATACACCAATACTCCCTGCTAACACTGTCTCTACATCACTCACATCTTCACCACCTCACCTCACCTCACCCCTTCTAGTAGTGCACCCCCGCCCAATCGCCCGTTCCGTCCAAAAAATTTTCATCTCACGAAAAATTCAAAACTCAACTTTTTCCTCTGAAAAATCCACGGAAGCATTTTTAACGCCTGGGCATTCGATCCGTCACCGCCAGAAACCACCGCCAGACACCGCCAGACACCACAGAATGTTGTTCACCACGCGCGCCTTGCTCTTCAACGCGCAGATCATAAAAAGAGCTTTCCACTCCTCGATAATCAAGCCAGCCACGGCCTCCACACCGGCCTCCACAAGAAACACATTCAAGCCATCAGATTCACGGAAGACATTCCTCATCGACTACTACAAAAACCTCTTCGAAAACAACTCCATAGTGTTGTTGGTGCATAGAAACAACTTGGTCAAAGCAGACAATGACAAATACAGACAGGAATTGAAAGACATGGGCGCCAACTTCACCGTGATCAAGAACACCTTGATGAAAGTATACTTGACCCACGACCAGCATTCAGACCCTGCCTCGAAGCTGGCCAGAAGACTTCTCGAGAGAAACAAAGACTTGAAGTTGAAGCTGAAACTGAACCCATTGTTGAGTCTTTTGAAAGGGCCAACAGGCTTGATCACCATCTCCAAATGTGAGCCTGCCATTGTAGCCAAGGTGTTAAAATTTTTGAAGTCGACAAATGAAAAATTGTTTTTGTTGGGGGGAAAAGTGGAGCAGAACATCTATAACTTGAAGGAGTTGGACGAGTTCAAGAACTTGAAGAACAAGGAGGAATTGCAACTGGAGTTGGTTGGAGTTTTGACTTTGCTCAGTGGAGCAGGCTTGGTTAGAACCTTGGAGACATCTCAGCAGTCGTTGTACATGACGTTAAAGAGTCACGAGAACGAGTTGAAGCCGAAGGAGGAAGAACCTGAGCTGTAGAGTGTGGTATGCTTGTATATACGTATATAGTTATTTCATTATTGAGGATAATAAACTCTAATTGAACTCTAGTGTGATGGTAGAATTGGGCAAATCTGTCTTGGAGGGGCTTCCAATTGCCGAGGAACTATTAGTTTGATCGAATGATGTTGAGTTAAAGTTTGGCGAATGCAATTTATTTGGAATCAGCTTTGATTGAATGCAGTTGACTTCAGCTTATTTCCGTTATTTGATTTCACATGTGGAGTAGAATTGGACTGAATTGATAAAGTGGGGAAAGTTACAGACTGCAAGAAGAGGGGAGAATCGATAAGCCAAGATGCGATAAACTTTAAATTTGGAATTCAGATAAAAGAGGTCATGGGCTTATCTGAGTGCTTCTCCTTCGAGGAAAAGGGGTAAAACTACGAAATAATTAGTCCAAAAGCATCGACTAAAACGACCAAACGGGCAAGATGCATATAAACCTTAAGTTTGAGGTTGGATTTGAGATAAGACGGTCATGATTTCGCTCTATACCCCCTAAAAGGGAGGCTGATTAGGTAAGTAGAACAATTCATTTTAAATGCATTGACTAAATAATGTAACCAAGAAATCCAGACGATAAGAGATCCAGACGATCAGAAATCCAGACGATAAGAAATCCAAACGATAACAAGCAACTCAGCGACAAATCTGGTGGAATACAATCAATTCGATCATATCACACTTCAGTTTAACCTCATCTTCATTTCCATTTCACTTCATTTCCATTTCACTTCACTTCGTATTCACTTTACCTCGTATTCACTTCACTTCGTATTCACTTCACTTCACTCCCTCCTCACTTCGTATCCACCATCACAGTCTTCTCCCTGATCTTCACCATCAGCTTCATCATCAAGATCATCGATACCACCATTAACAGGAGCAAATTCATCTTCCAGTCCCGATCGGTGCTCTCTCTCGTCCTTGCTCACAAACCCTCCCATTATAATCTTGCAACTCCACTTATCCCTCCTGCAGTAGTGCACCTGGCCCCAATGCTTGACAGCAAACCCGCCCCTAGTGCCCAGCCCCTAATATCACGTTCAGCCCCTAAACCGACACCCGCTCCCACTTTTTTGTTTCTCCATTTTGTTTAATTGCCACTTGGATCACTGAATTGAACAAGACAAGTGACTAGGATTAGAGAAGGCAGCTCAATTACATCGCAGAAACAGTACCAGAGTCCGAGCCTTAGCCAGAGTCACGTATCCTGTTGTTTAGACCACGATTCCAATCCGTAACTACACAAATAATCGACATGAGTTCCGTTCCAGGTAAGTAAATAAGACGCACGAGATGCGATGAAGTGTAGAAATAACTGTTTAAAACACCTTACTAACACTGGTTATTGCCCCAACTATAGTCACCATCAAACACGCAGGCAAGACGTACCCTCTAGAAATCAATTTGGACGAGCCCGGCCTGATTTTCAAGTTGCAAGTGTACTCTGTCACCAATGTCCCACCAGAAAGACAGAAGATTCTCTTGAAAGGGGGCCAATTGAAAGACGATTCGGACTTGAACCAGTTCAGCTTGAAGCCCAACCAGGTCATCATGGTGTTGGGCACCCCGGACGATAAGATCCCAGTCGCTCCCGCCCAGAAACAGATCTTTTTGGAAGACGTGGAGAAAAACAGCAAGTTTGTCAATACCAGAGTGGAGCCTACAGGGTTGGTCAACTTGGGAAACACGTGCTATTTGAACAGTTCGTTACAGGCATTGTTCACCATCAGAGAGTTGAGAGAAGCATTGAGCAAATTCGACAAAAACGGCCACGATGGCAACCAGAACTTGATATTTTTCTTGAAACAGTTGTTCACCAAGTTGGAAAACAAGGATCTGGGGGAAGTGCCACCTTTGAATTTCTTAACCACGTTGAGATTGACGTTCCCACAGTTCGCAGAGAAGGACGAGCAGTCGGGCATGCACAAACAGCAAGATCTGGAGGAAGTGTTCACACAAATCTTGAACTTGTTGACGCAAAATTTCAAAAACTTGCAGGATTTCTTCAGAATTGAGTTCAAAAACTACACAAGATGTTTGGAAGTGGACGAGAGTGCCGATAGTGTTGTCACGAGCTTTGAAGATGCGACGAAATTGAGTTGCCACATCACCATCAAGACCAACTTCTTGAAAAACGGCTTGCTCGAGAGCTTGACAGAGACCATTGAGAAGAACAGCGAGGTATTGAACAGGAACCTGCAGTTCCAAGTTGAAAGGAAGATTGTGAGATTGCCAAAGTACTTGAATATCAACTTTGTGCGTTTCTTTTGGAAAAGAGAGACCAACAAGAAGTCTAAAATCTTGAGGAAAGTGCAATTCCCCTTCCAATTGGACTTGGCAGATTTGTTGGACGACAGCATCAAGGCTGAGAAAAGCCAATCGAGAGACAGGTTGTACGAAGTGGAGAAGACCAACGAGGACGAGGGCCGTGAGTACAGAAGATCGAAAAAGCAGAAATTGTTGGGGTTGAACGAGATCGACCAGGAGAAAGAGGAGATCAAGAACTTGAAGAAGAAATGGTACGAGAACTTCAAGGCCAAGTTCCCTGTAGATTTCGATCCGAATTCCGGGGAGAACCCTTCCTCGTTGTACGATTTGAAAGCGGTGATCACCCACCAGGGAGCCTCAGCGGATTCTGGTCATTACCAGGCGTTCATCAAGGACGACGACGATCTCACGGGTGAGAGATGGTGGAAGTTCAACGATAATGTGGTGACTATAGTAAATAGAGAGAAAATTGAGCAGTTGGCAGGTGGTGGGGAGAGCGACAGTGCTTTGATATTGTGTTACAAGGGAGTAGGATTGGAGTGAGGCATGTCTTGTATTGTTCATTTTAATGAATGCAAATAAATGCAAAGAAGTACAAGTAAGTACAAGTAAGTACAAGTAAGTACAAGTGAGTACAAGTAAGTACAAGTAAGTACAAGTAAGTACAAGTAAGTACAAGTAAGTACAAGTAAGTACAAGTAAGTACAAGTAAGTACAAGTAAGTACAACTCAATTACAAATCAACTACAAATCAACTACAAATCAAATATAACTAATCTACAAAGGAACTAAAAACAAATAAATACAAATAAATACAAATAAATATTTTCAATTAAGTGCAAATGAATACAATTAAGTACAACTTAAGTACAACTTAACTACAACTTAACTACTTAACTACAACTACAACTACAACTTAACTACAACTACAACTACAAATCCAACACTTTTAACATCTTTCTAGTTATCTACAACACATTGAGCATCTTTTATCTACAAAACGTTGAACCTCTTTATCTACAACTACATCTACCACTTGAAACGTCTTTTATTATCCGTAATATGATCTAACTTGCAATTCTTGGTGGTCTTACACTATTACAATCCATTCACCAATTTCTTGAAAGTCTCAACCTCATTCCAACAGTTCAATGGCTTGCCATTGTTCTCCTTCAAACAGCTTAGTACCTCGGACTTGGCCTTGACCAAGTCTTCTCCCAACTGAGGTTTCGATGCATTCAATTTTTTCAACTTGTTTGTGATGGCGTCCAATTTCTCATTGGCCTTCAATGCCGATTTGCTTGCATCGTCGGCCTCTGCGGATCCACTGGTGAGAGAATCCAAGGACTTGTTCAAGGACTCTACAGCTGCTTTATTCAAGTTTTTCAATTCATCGTTCACTCTTTGCTGGATATAGGTCTCGGCATATTGAGAACGGGTGTAGTCGGACTAATTGGGCAATTGGTTAGTACTAAAGGTTCCACGTCAAACTCCTTAACTTCACATCACTACTTACTTCGGTGGAATTGTCCAATTGCGACAACAACGACGAGCTGAATTCAACTGGAGTTTCCGGAATAAATGTCTTGACCTCCTGCTGAGGCTTCGATGTGGCTGATCCCATATTTATATTGGCAGATACTTCAACTGGCGGTCCCTGGCAATGCCTCTCAACAACAACGTTGACTTTTTCTCCTTTGTTCAAATTTTGGAATTGAAGATTTCGAGTTTTTTTTTTCGTTGATTGGATAGAGTTTTGGCGAGGGGGGCACGACGTTTGGTGGAGGGGTTATTGGGTTTATTGGGTTTATTGGGTTTATTGGGGTTATTGGGGGTTAGGTTGAAGGATAGGACGAGGAGCTCGAGCCGGAGGGTAGTTTGGCAAACATCTGCTGTTTGTAAGCGGAGATTATCTGAAAGGGTAGACTGGCAACTAGGTAAAGTGTATAGTAGCCAAGTACGGAGTGGTAAAGTAGATAGATAATAAAATCACATAGGACGCTAAGTAGATAGTCAAACAAAGTACATAGTTAAGCAAAGAACATTGTTAAGCAAAGAACATTGTTACGCAAAGAACGTCAAGTAAAGAACATGGTTAAGCAAAAAACACATAGTAAGCACCCGCCACTTAGGCACCTCCAAGAAACTCAAACACTGTCAAGTAGATGAAATACATAGTAGCAAAGCACATAGTAAAGCACATAGTTAAGTAAAGACACAATAGCAAATTACATACTTAAGTGAAGTACATTTAAGCAAATTGATGTCCACATACAGTACCACTTAGACACCTTTCACAAACTCAGCAATAGTCTTCAACAAATTGTCCTCAGCTCCGGCATCGGATTTGGGTCCCACATTATGTGTGGCCCCCTCCACCACCTTGGACAACGGCGACCACACCTTGGCATCTGCAAACGTCTTCCAATGGTCAATCAACTTTTGCTTATCAACGAAATCTGGCACCGTCTCGTCGTTACCAGAGTACAATACCAACAAGGGCTTGTCAATTTTGCCAAAAACTGACTGTAATCTTTCCGGTCCAAGATCAGACGAGAAGAAATCGTCGTCCCCACCCACCTGGGTGAACGATAACCATCTGTAGGCACTCACTGGGGCATTATAGAAGGACTCGCTGAACTCCTTCGGCAACACCTCGTGCTCTTTCCCTTCTGCCGCAAACTGCTTGGCCTTGTCGTTCAATACAGCCACTTTCTCCAGCGGATTCCACTTTCCAATGGCCTCACGGTCGGAGACTGGAGCTTGTAAGATGCCCGCATCGATCTCGGTGTCTTTAGTTGGGTTTTCCAATCTTGTCAAGTACTGCACCGTGTCCTGGCATCCGGTCGAATGGCCCAACAAGACCACTTTCGATCTCGAACCACCCGCACCGGATCTCAAATGTTTGACCAAGAGACTGATCTCGTGTGCGTCTCTGGCCAAGGAGCCAGTTCCAAAACCGATATAGGAGGAGGAGAATATGATTTGAACAAGGGTCCAGCCGACGGAGTCCAATTGCTTGGCCAATCTTGGTAAGTATGGCACGGTCAAGAGGCCGTCAGTGAGACCCGCAACGAAGACTACAACCTTGTCACTTTGGTTCCCCGATGGGTTCTTGAATTCGAAAGCTGTTAGTCTTGGTGCGTATTCAAAGGCAAAGCCTTCGACATGGTTTTCAGCGAGATGGGAGGACATTTGTGTGGATTGGTGTGGATTGGTGTGAATGGATTGAGTGATATGAACGGGTGTCAAATATATGAATGGGTTGTCTGGATTGGTGTCAAATATATATGGGTTGAGTAGATTTTTTCGTTTGGTTCAAGTTGTGGCTTGAGTGGATTCGATGCACTCAGGTGTAGTGGATGCACTCAGGTGTAGTGGTTTTATAAGTTTTTAGTAGTGGGCTAATAAGAAAGATTATTTGAAAAGAGGTAATATGTGGTGGCTTCAATGGATTTTTTTTTGATTTTGTGCTATTGACGTTGGTTATAAGAGATTTAGTTGTAAGGGATTCAGTTGTAAGGGATTCAGTTATAAGTGAATTAGTATTTGATTTTCTTCAATTAGTATCAGCTTATTTGGTTTTTGTAACGAATACAGTGGTGTTAGATAAGTTGTATTGATTTTTTTTAGATTAGTAATATTAGTAATTGATCAATTATATTCACTCAATTGCAATTTATTTGATTTAGTTCATTTCATTTATTTGTAACTGGTTTGATTGAATTTGGTTTAAATTTAAATGATATTTTATTGAATCATTTATATGTGAATCATGTGAATTGATTATATTTAATTTATCAAGATATTCAAATTTGTTTTATTCATATTTGTTTTATTCATATTTATTTAATTCATATTTATTTAATTCATATTTATTTAATTCATATTTATTTAATTCACTCATAGTTGTTTTATTCATATTTATTTTAATCACATTTATCTTATTCATATTTATTTTATTCATATTTATTTTTGTAATTCACTTAACTTGATTTATCTTTTCATTTTTACCATATTCACGAAAATGATTCAATCATATTAAATTATTATGTGGATGTTGTTTGAGCAAATCAGTTGGCTCATCCTCAAATTTTTCGCCATATTCAGATTATGTTCACAGATCTAATTAATACTTCTTAGCACAGGACCTTGATCTGAGGCATCAGTAGCGATTATCTATTTCAAGAAGATATAATTTATATAAGTTGAAAGGTAGCTGAACGCAGAGTAATTGAAGAGTAGTTGAAGCAGAGTCAAAGGCGTACTAAAATAAAGAAAAGCAGAGTGAAAGTCATAGTAAGGCTCAGAAAAGCACAGCATATCAAAGTAAAGCCCGCACGCACACATCGCAACACGCCGGCCAGAACTGGCTCAGTCGTACCTCTAGTCACAAGCTCTATTTTTGTCTCAGATGGCATTGACTTAGTACTGTCTGGTTAGTGATTAACAGTGTTACTGTACATTTTCGATATTCTTTCAACATTATCATAAAGGGCTTTAACTGACTCTACATCTGGTACAATTTCTAGCAGTTCTACCACCTCCACCTCTGCACCTCTCACCTCTACACCTCTCACCTCTACACCTACCTATACACCTCTCACCTATACACCTCTACACCTCTACCTAGCCCTCCCCAAACAGCCCTGGTCCATCCCACAACCCATCCCACAGCCCAGCCCCTGACCTGCCCTGCCAAAATTAGCATTTTTCTCAAATAATTCCAACTCTAAAGACACTTTAACAATTGTTTCATCCAGGATTTCAGGTGGTTTTCGTGGAAATCAGCAGTAAAAAGAGCGACCGTCACAGCAGCAGTCACCACCACACCCAGTAATCACAGCGCCCACACAAATAGCAGCAAAAATGGGGATCAAAAAGATGTTTCGCACCAAGCCTGAGGAGGAACCCACCGCGGAGCAGAACAGAGACGAGCTCATGACAATGGGCATCTCAGTGAGACCGGACAAGCAGCGGAAGGAAAAGTTCTCTGCGTTCAAGGAGTACGCCCGCAACAAGAACGACAAGCGGGAAGAGTTGAAGCCCAAGTATTTGGACCCGCACCGGCCCACGGCAGACGCTGGTGCTGGTTTCAACCCGTACGCCAATTTGAACCACGACTCTGCCAGTTACAACGACTTGAACCAGCGTCCAGACGGGGCCAGTTTGGGCAGGAACAGTAGCAACCCGTACAGCAGCACGCAGCACGCACATTCGGACTCTGATTTCACGGGCAGGCCGTCGCTGGCGTCGCCGTATGCGCATGCCAGTGCCGGTGCCAGTGCCAATTCCAACCCGTACGCCTTGGACAGGACCCCCACGGCGCAGTCGCGGTACGACCCGCAGTACCAGAGCCAGTTGCTCCTGGACAACGTGTCGGTACGCACGATGGGCACCGATTTGAACGAGTTGCCCCGCTATTCGCAGAACCAAACGGCGTTGTATGAGGAAGAAGAGGACTTGAACCTGTTGCCCGAGGCGCAGGCGGAGGACGAGCTCGACTTGACGCTGGAGGAGCTCGAGCAGTTGCGGTTGCAGAAGGAGGAGGACGAGGAGGTGGGCCGCATCAAGCAGGACATCCGGTTCACGAAGCAGCAGTCGGTGCTGTCGACGAGAAACACCTTGCGGATGGCGGAGGAGCTGTACGCCTCGGGACAGAACAGTTTGGGGATGCTCGGTTCGCAGAGCGAGCGGCTCTACGGGATCCAGCGGAACTTGCTGTTGGCGGAGGTGCAGACCAAGATCGCCGACGACAAGACCAAGGAGATGGCCAAGTTGAACCGGTCGATGTTCGCGGTGCATGCGTCGAACCCGTTCAACTCGAAGCGGCGGTTGCGGCAGCAGGAGGAGAAGATCAAGCAGGGCCGCATGAACGAGAAGTTGCTCCAGGACAGGCAGCGGGCGGAGTTGCACTCCTCGGAACGGAGGGTCGTAGGAGGCTTGAAAGACGGCCACGGCAGTTCCTCCACTTCAGGCGAGATCTACAACAAGTACAACGACCAGAAGATCTTGGACAACGCCAAGAGGTACCAGTTCGAGAACGACTCCGAGGACGACGACATGGAGCGGGAGATCCACCAGAACTTGAACTTGATCGGGAACCACGCCAGCAACTTGAAGCGGATGGCGATGACCATTGGGCAGGAGACGGACAGCCAGAACAAGCGGATGAACGAGATCGAGGAGGATGCGGACCTGTTGGATATCAATGTGCACTTGAACAACCACCGTCTTGCGGGGATGAGATGATGGTCGTTGAGAGTGGTAGTTGATAGTGGTGTTTTGATATTTGGATGTGTACGATGATAGTAATACGAGTATTCAGTTCTATGAGTTGTGTGTAGGGCAGTGATGTAGTGGTGTACTGGTAAAGTAGTAAAGTAGTAAAGTAGTAAAGTAGTAAGGTGGTAAAGTAGAGAACCTGATAGAGATCCTGTCAGAGCTAGTGTCAAACTACTGCCAGAACTGATGTAAGTGAATCTGTAATTCGACCTCGAAATTCTGTTAAAACTAATACGAGAATTGAATTTAACCTTTTGTAAGACCATTCCTCAAAGCCATCGTAAGAGCTTCACCAAGACTTTATAGAATCACCACAAAAGAATTTCTGAACTTTGTAAGAACACCTCTGGTGGTAACTGTGAGAAACGTGAGAAACTACCAAGACTACACGGGTAGATTGCCGAACATGAGTAACTGCTAGTAGACCTGTGAGTAGACCACCAGTAATCTCAAGACTACCACAATACTGCCACTAATGACAAGAAAACTAGCGAGAACATAGTAAAACTAATAAAACAGTATATATCAGAAACACTTCTCCACTCTTATCAGAGGCATCAGCGACGTACACTAATAGTATCAATAAAGATACAATCATAGTATCAGTAACACAATAACACCACCAGTGACATTGTTTATTACAGTGCCAGTACCAGTACCGCAAATCACCAATTGACCAATTGACCAACCCATTAACCCACAAGATCATCCAGCCAAGTTCCACCTAAACAAACCCGTACCTCGTACCATTACCTTCCATTCATCCAGTCCCAACCCTCTAGCCCCTCCAGCCCATCACCTAACCCCCCATCGTTCTGCCCATCGTTCTGCCCCTGCCCTGCCCTCTCATCTGCCCCTGCCAAAACTTTTCACTCCATTTAATACTCCGACAACACCATACCAGACCAGACCACAGCAACTACTATGCCACTAGAAACAGACTTCACACCTTTGCACACACAGGACCAAATCGACGAGCACGTTTTCGAGCTCTACTCGTTGTCGGCGTCGGACGAGAACCAGAATCTCGGTTTTATAAGCTCGCACCAGAACCCATTGCACATCCAAATCGAGCAAGAGGACTTCACAATCGAGCAGTCGCCTGCGTTGTTGAGCTCCAACAGCATCTCGTCCACCACAGGGTACGTAGCTTGGAAGCTGAGCCCGCTGTTTCTCCGCTGGTTGCTCTACCACGAGCCGAACCCGTTCCGCAGGAAGCTCGATGTCAAGAGTCTCCGAGTGTTGGAGTTGGGGTCCGGGTCTGCAGGGTTGGTGGCGAGCTGTCTCGGGGCGAAAGTGGCCCACTTCGTGGCCAGCGACCAGCTCCCGCTATTGAAGCTTTTGAAACGGAACATTGTCGCCAACGTGGTGGACTTTGAGTCGAGTACCATTGCTCGAGATGAGGTGAGATCGAAGAAGAAGAGTGGCAGGAGCAGGATAGATGCCGTGGAATTGGACTGGGAATGGCCCGAGGCCGGTGCTCGGGAGTTGCAGGAGCTCCAGTTCGCACCAGATCTCATCGTGCTGTGCGACAACATCTACAACGAGTATCTCATCCCACACTTCCTCTCGACACTCGAGTTGGTGGCCTCAGAAAGCACCACGGTGCTCGTGCTGGTGCACCTCCGGGACTTTGAAATCGTGCAGCAGTTCTTGGAACGGGCCGCGACTAGTTTCCGAGTCAGCTACATCCCCCACGAGTACTTGACCGAGGAATTGCAGTCGGGGTTCGCCATCTACCATCTCATGAAGCTGTCATAGAGAAGCCAAGCAACATCGGGACACCACATTGTATAGCTCACACGCACCATCGTCGCACAACATCGTTACACCACTTCTAGTGTGAAAAATCTAAAAAAATCTAAAAATCAAAAAATCAAAAAATCAAAAAATCAAAAAATCAAAAAGTGAAAATAAAAAAAAGGAGAAGAGTTTTAATTAGCATTTGTTAGCGCCAGCAAGGGATCCAGGAGCGATTGAACGTAGCAAAGAACCGTTGGAAATGTCAGCGTTTGGGCTCACGACAGTGCCTGCGACAGGGCCGAGTGAAAGCAACGGCGGCGCGGGCAATGGCGACAAGAACAGCGGCCATGCGAAGCGCCAAAGTGGGAAGCCTCGAAATGCCAGCGGGCGGTTTGGATCGAACAGGCAAGGAGCAGTGGGCCAGCGCCCGCAGACACACCAGAAAACGCAGCGGGTGAACAGCGGGCGGCAGTATAGTAGGAAACCGGGAAACAAAGCGACCAATCCAGGCCAACACCAGGCCCAGGCCCAGCCCCTTGGCCATTCTGCTAACAACACTATTGCACCTTCCAACACCGAAATTGACCCAGAATACATCATCCAGACCAAATCCTCACCATCCAAGATCAAATTCCTCCTGAAACCATCTCTCCAGCAAGACCAGCTCATCGGTACGGTGTTTTCCAACCCTGAATCCATGGGTTTCAGCCCTATTCCCTTCAAATCCACACAACAACTCCCGAACTATCTCATCCAGGAACCGAAATTTCTACAAAAACACGAGTTCCTGCCGGACCCATGGGACCTCCAGAACCAGAACAAGATGTTGCTAATGGAAAAAGAGGTGCCCGACACCAATCAGTTGATGGAGATGTTGGAGGAGATGCGGAAAGTGGAGCGGACGGAGATGGAGAACCGTGGGTTGGTGGACAAGGCCAACGTTTCCAAGAGTCTCGCGGACGCCATCGTGTTCCGGGGTAGCTGTCTCTCTATGTGCCCAGTTTTCGAGAAGATCAAGCGTAAATTCAATGGGGACATGAGCAAATACGAACAGGCGGGGGCCATCAAGACTTTTTCGCGGTCGGAGCTGGGCCAGCTGCCGCAGTTGCCCTCCGATGTGAGACCACCGCATGTCTTGGTACAGACCTTGGATTACATCGTAGATCATTTGCTCGATAAATTGCCAGACGCAGAGCTGTTCATTTGGAATAGAACGAGGTCTATACGACAGGATTTCACCTACCAGAACTATTTTGGGCCGGAAACAGTGTACTGTATCGAGAAGATCTGCCGGATCCACATACTCACGTTGCACGTGATGGCCAATTCCCAGGTGGAGTACTCACAGCAGCAGGAATTGGAGCAGTTGAACAAGTCTTTAGAGACTTTGAACGAGATCTACGACGATCTCCGGCTGATCGGCGCGGATTCATCGCCCAACGAGGCAGAATTCAGAAGCTATTACTTGATTTCGTACTACAACAAACCAGAACTCGACCAAATGATCCAGAATCTTCCCTACCATTTGCTCCAGCACCCTTTTATCCAGTCTCTGATCATGTTCAGAGGTTTTTTGTTGCAAAACAACACTAGCGACAAGAACGACAACTTGCCCGGGCTGTTGAACTTGTTCGTCCAGTTTTTCCAGCTGGTGTTCGACCGCGAGACACCGTTCATGATGGCGTGCTTGTTGGAGACGCACTTCAACGAGGTGCGGTTCTATGCGTTGAAGTCGATGAGCACGGCGTACCACAGCGGCGGGAAGCCGTACTACGCCGAGCAGTTGCTGGTGATGCTCGGGTTCGATGCTGTCGACGAGTTGGTCACGTTTGTCGAGTACTACGACTTGAAAGTGTCCTCCGAGAACGGCCAGTTGGTGGTGCATCTCACGCCGTTCAAGTATAGCTATGTCAAGGACAAGGAGAAGTTGAAGCAGTCGTATTCTGGCCGGTTGACGCTGAAAGTGGCGGGCCGGAGTTATAAGGAGATCGTGAATGAGGGCATAACAGTGGCTGGAGCAGCTGGGAATGCAGCTGGGAGTGCTTTGAGCAGTGTGAACAATGGAGTAAACTTCAATACTGCCCAACCGCAGTTCAGTTCCGCACAACCGCAGTTCAATTTCAGTAAAATCCCTATTCAGCCGATGGGAATTGCAAAAAATATGCCATCGACTGTGCAGAAACAGGATCAGAAACATGGCCAGGGTACAGCAATAGCACCAGCACTCGGCCAGAAACTACAAGCACCACCTCTGACTTCATTTGCACCACCTTCTCTGCCAACATCACTTCCAGTCCCCAAGCCTAACCCCCCAGC
This sequence comes from Nakazawaea ambrosiae, assembly GCA_024271865.1. NCBI lineage: Eukaryota > Fungi > Ascomycota > Pichiomycetes > Alaninales > Pachysolenaceae > Nakazawaea > Nakazawaea ambrosiae. The sequence continues at coordinate 725,499 of JANBXG010000001.1, forward strand.
CCCAAAAATCTCAGAAATTAAACCACAACCAGCTCCAAAACCAGCATCTAAACCGAAGTTGTCAGATTCTCCCTCTTATCAACCCGCTGTCACCTCCATTTATACAGACATTCTTTCAAAGATTGTCCTGAACCACATCTCCAGTTTCCTACCATCAAAAATCCAACTGGAGATCACTTCCAGAAGCCGCAACCAGCTCGTAAACCTGTTGACTTCTGAATTGTATTCTCTGTTCATGAGAGAGATGGTCCACAAGGCTATCATGGAGAGTAAAGCAGAGGAGTTGCGCCGTAAAAACTTATCATTACTACTCGTCAGAACTGTCATGCCAATAGCCAAGAAGAGTCTCTTCAAATTGCAAAGAAAGAGAGAAAGAATACTGGAATATGACGATTTCACCAACAATGCTGCCATAACAGTTCGTAAAAGAAGCAGCTCTCCTGCCATGAGTAATGTCATACGTAAAAAGATCCAGGTGAGGTCTGTTTCTGCCACTAAAGAATCGTCCAAGGCGCTGGACTTGAAGAAATTATGGCAGCCTATTGACTTGAGTAAAACGTTTGTAGACGCATTGGACTTGTCCGCGTTCGGAAAGGACAACAATCTATCGTTGAACTTCTTGTTTGTGGTGCAAGATTGGAACGAATTGTCCGCCAGATGGCTTATCACCAAATTTGGGTTACTGCCAAACAGACTGAAGACCACTTTTACTCGGAAAATCGTCAAACCACTAGGCGAAACCAACGGCCGCGTGAGTGGGAAGTTGAAAATACGATTTACAGGATTACCTGACAACTTGAATGAGTTTGAATATTTCAAAAAACTGGGTTTTGTCTTGTTGGAGTTTGGAAGCGTCAAATCGAGCAACAATGGCGACCAGACTACTGCGTTGAAAAAGAAATTGAAAGTAGACAGTAAAGTGCTATACAAGATTGTAGAAATGATATCGAAAAACTGCATCTACGACAAAGTTCAGGTGCTGATTTTATATTACGACAGCACCAATTCCAAATTAGATGCCAATGAAGTTTCTTCGTTGCTCAAATTGGACAGGTTGGCTCAGAGATTCGGCTCGGATCTTGTATCCCGGGTCAGGATCTACGATATGACCACCACTGCTGTTGCTGATCGGTTGGATCAGTGTTTGAAGGACCTTTCTGAGGGCTATCAGTACCATTTGCGAGCATCTCCGGAGCCCGAAGTGATTCCCGAGCAAGATTCCAATGCAACAACCACCGGTATGGAGGCGCCTCCATCGAAGACGTCTTTGAAACGGATAGAGTTTTTGAAATCCTCTTTACAAAGACCGAGACAGATCAAATTGCGCTCTTCCTCCGCGGCCTCTTCCGCTGGCTCTTCATTCAACTCCGTAGACACCTCGAGAATGACGTCCAGATCGCCTTCAATTGTCGCGGCCACAGCTGCAGCTACTCCAATAGCGTATTCGAGATTTAATAACCGTTTGTACGACGTAGGTGAAGACACTACACTTGCCGGATCAAGATCCCGAGTCGGGTCGTTTTCCAGCAGATGGGCCCCGTCTCAACGGGCAAATAATAATAGCTTATTGACATCAACTCCATTGCATAGCCATACAATAAGTACACCTGCGGGCACCAATGCCTCAAATACGAGAGATAGTAAACTTTCAGAGTTACAAAGATTGACTGCAAGCATTTTGAAAAAGAAAGCAAACATTTGATGAGTTTTTTTTTGTGTGTAGAAGTGTTGGCACCATGTTTTAATGACCACTTGTGTATAATAGATAGAAAAATGTTATTTTTGTGTAATCGGCAATTATGTAAGCAGGGTACGAGATGTTGTTTTGCTTTTTTTTATAGATAAAATCTCTATGTATGTGGTTACTGCCTGGTTACTGGTTTATCCAACGTGCGTACTGCAGCTAATAAGGGTTTAACTTGAGATTTTGCCTAGTTGAGCCTCGGACAATGCCGAACAGTTTATTTATAATTACGTTTAAAAGCTAGGCACGAGCTTAAGATTCAACAAGCTACAGCTGGGCATTGGAAAGACAATAGGGGCGGCAGATGAGAAGGCAATAGTGACCAGAAGAGCAAGAGACAGAGAGAAGCCGAGTGAATTAAATACTCACGCTGGGTACTCAGACAATGCCCAGCAGTGGAACCCTTGCAGATTTTACAAATAGTGAGATTGCGGTTGGCTGTACATCGTGACACCACGTACTAATGCCAGTTGTGAAGGAAAACGGAAACAGCTCCATACAAGGTAATAGTTGCACAAAGAGGGAAAAAAAAGCACGCACAATGGATGGGAAATCGATAAGCATTGCTGAGCAAAGTATCACTTTGACGGCTTGTTCCTAATGCCATACAGAAAAAATTGCTGAGAGAAATCTTCAAACCGAATTCGACTAAAATAAGCTCATTTTTTCACTAGGCACTATGCCCTTCGGGTTTTACATACGACTGGAGGTAAACGACTGAATGTAAACGATACGATAGGACATTTGGGACTTTTGTGGAATTGGAGAGCAATGATCAAAAGCACAACTCAAGTCCAGCACTTGAGTCAATTACAGAGAGGTCATCAGACAGTCGGTGTTTTGAGTCACTTGACCTGACTGATCATCGTGATTCAGTCCACCATGTCGAACGTGGTCATTCACTTGTAGATACCCACGATTTACCTCTAGAGCACACGAGCAAAGTATGAAAAAAAAGAAACGACCACAACAGAGATCTGCAATCTAGAAACGGAAGGAAAAACACAGAGAATATTCCAAAAGGTGTAGGGGTGGAAATTAGGTCCGCGGCATAAAATCTTCTCCGAATTGGAGAAGATTTTAGGAAAACCGTCGAGACACTGTCAGTTGACGTAGAAGGAAAAAAAAAAGGGAATTTGTCATGGATTTGGCGAGAAGTTGTTAGTGTTGTGGCAGTACCGCGGGAAAAAGCTCAATCGTTAAAAACATGGCAGTTCAAAAAGAGCTGCCATAGTGGGAGTGTTAAAGGGTTGAAAGAGCGAGAGAGCGAGGGAGTGGTGGGAGAGTTGCATTTGTTAGTGCTAGAATTGAAGGCCAAAGTTAAGAAAATCAGCAAGAATCGACAAGAAGCCAGGGTGTCGCAAGGCGACACACCTCGTTCTCCCCGCTGCACGCCTCGATAATCTAGACCTATGTCTCAAGGATTGTCAAGGGCACCCACTCTGCGCTCATCAAATTGTCGCGCACTCAGTCAGCGACAGCCAGCCCCGGAACCACGAAAGAGGAGCGGCTATTCGATGTCGGAATTTAGCGATAGAGTTTCCGAGAGCAAGTGGATAAAGACAAGTGGGTCCTCACGGTGCCAAGGCTCGAGTTAGAGTAAAAAATGGATGAACTGGAGGATGGAATGGCGGTGCATTGGAATTGTGTAGAGTGGAGTAGTAAAGTTAAATAGGAAGTCTAATAGTAAGTGCAGTAGTATAATAGTATAGTAGTATTGTGTGCTAATAGGTGAAACTATGTCTTCAATATCACCATTGTCAAACCTCAATCTCTAAAAAAGATCAGACAAGATCATCCCTGTGTTTGACTCACACTATCACCAACCCCAAAAGCAAATCCCCCTTCCCGTACATTCCGTTATGGGTGTTTTTCTTGCTAACTAGGGCAAAAGTTAGCACGAAAAAAGATCCGCACGATAAGCGGGACACCGATAAGAGTGAGACTTTAGATAGGATTTACAGAGGTGAGTTGGGGTCAGAAAATGGCTGAAAAAGCTGGAGAGTCTGAGATGGATCGTGGATGAGAATGTGGGCGTGGTTTAGATGTGAATTTGTGTACAATTGCTGTGCAGATTTAAGGGTATCATCACTGAAACACCGTGATGTAATGATGTTCGATAAGATAAGAAAAAAAATTCCGATAAGAAAATAATTTTGTAGTGACGATCTAGATTGAAGATAAACGTTGAAGATCGGAGCAGTGAGTAATGCAATTGCAGATGCGAGGTGATACAGTGGTTACATTATGATTAAGAGTTGGTAAAAAATAAACGTGGAATGATTTTAAACGTTAATTTAACGCTAATTAAATCAACTGAATTGATTATGGTGTAAATTCTAGATTAACTAAATTCTAGATTACCTACTAAAACAATCATAACTGATTAAACCTATTAATATTATTGAACCTGAAGGTAGTATTTATAAATATGACATCACAATATCTGTGACCAATAGCCTGCTTTTGGATATATAAAACTGAAAACCGTAAAACTAACAATAGACGCCTGAATGAAACTAAATGAGAATGAGCAATCTACAAATTGCCCGTCTCTGTATGTAAAATAATGTACAGTAAAGAATTGAATTTAAATAATGCTGCTGGGGTAGTGAATGGAACGGCAGTGTCATTCACAACCATCTCTCACTCACATACCCTTTTTTCGTGAATTGGTACTTCACCTTGTTGTCTTTGGTCTTGACAACCCCTCTTGCTCCAGACACACTGCTGGACATGGTGACACAGTAATCTGGGATCTCGTCGGTTCTAGGTGGTAAAACCACGTTCGACCACAACTTGTCTCTCAGTAAGAGCGAGATCCGCAAGTCCTCGCCTCCTTTGGGCAGTAATTGCGGGTTCATCATGTAGTAGTCCAACTCGTCGTCGTTGTACGACAAGTTCCCTTTCAATTTGGAGCACAAGTCGTGGGCATAGATGCGCAAGAACTTGGAGTTGGTTCTGTTTTCACGCTGTCTCTTGAGAATTGGCACACCCTCGGCATCCTCGTGCGTGGCGGCCACCTCTCCGATGGTGTTGCTGACGAAATCCGCCTCCTGGTGCCCGTTTGCGGCACCAAAATCAAACGTCTTCATCTCCGTCATGGGCAACGAGGCCAAAAACTTGTCGTCCGTGATGCGTGGGGTGCTGAAGTCGTCTGCCACCTGCGAGTTCAACAAGATCAACATGTTTTTGTTGTGTCTGGTGGTCTGGCTGGAGAGCTGCTGCGTGAAGGAGGTGAATTTCTTGAACAATTTGGTCAATCCGGAGACAGACTTGGCCTTTGGCAGGGCTTTTTTCGTGCTCGAGGTGTCGAGGGCACCGCTGCCGACGCCGTGGTTGTTGCAGTAGCAAAACTCCTCGTCAAAGTCGTCCACTTCCTCCTCCAACGCCAACGGATGGTCGTCCAAGGCCACCGGATAGCTGATCGAGCTGTAGCTGGTCATCGGGGACGAGCTGGAAACGGTCTCCACGTCCTCTACAAGGTCGTCAAACAAGTCCTCCTCGTCCTCGGACGTCAACGACGTGGAATTCATCATCCCGCTGTGGTTATACTCGGCACTGAACTCGTATTCTGGCGAAACGCTGGTCAAGCTGTTCTTGATGGAGAGCCCTTTCTTCTTGGCATTTAGCACGCTGGTCAACGAAGGTGTTCTCGAGTACGAGCCCACGCTGCTGCCACTGTTCCCGTTGCAACTCAACATCTTGCTGAACAACTCGTCGCATCCGTTGTCGATGAAAAGTTCACCATGGCACTGCTCGTTTTTCTTCGCAGTGGGCGGGAATTTCAGGAGGGGGCTCTTGTCCTGCACGCTAGCGAGACTTATTGGCGGGAAATATAAATTGGATAGTAACATTGAGAGCTCTATAAACAAATGATACCAGTGTTATCCAATATTCCAATATCTTATACGAATATACCAATGGAAATATACCAATAAAAAGATATATCCAAGTTGAAATTTTTCAGGATCCACTTATCATTATATATTTATCTAACTATTGTGCCCGCAATTTTTTTAGCAAGGCATTGCAGGTAACGGTATTTTTGCTCGATTTGAACAAAACCGCGCTGGGACAAGGTAGTGGGTCGGCAAAGCTGTGGGAGAATGATGCAGGCGAAAAAAAAGAAATAAACGGCAAACCGAGGATGTGGAGAAGATTTGGGAAAATTGGAGAAGATTTTTCTTCTCCAAAAATGGAGTTGCAGAGGCGACCGATTGGGAAACTCGACACGACTGCAGGATTCCTTTTTGTGACGTGGCACACTACCGAGAGCTGCCGGGATTGGTGGCTCGGACACGACAAGGAAACTCCTGCTGCGTTCCTCGGCTTTACGATGGAAATTTGTTGAGTCTTTGGATTGTACAACAAAAATGGCCAGTGCGGAATGCCGTGGAGGGATAATGGTAGAGAAATGATGGAGAGAGAAGTGGAGATAGTGATCGGAATTGTGATAGGAGTTGTGATCGGAATTGTGATAGGAGTTGTGATGGGAATTTTGATAGGAATTGTGATAGACAAAAGATGATAGAAGGAACGTGTTGAGAGACAATACTTGGAGACCTGAAAAAAGAAATCTTATAGAGAGATCTTATCTATCCTGATAAGCATTGTCTGAAAAACAAGTCTAGAACTTAATCTGAAACCTCTAAATCGCGCGCAGCCCCTAATCACCTAACCCCTCGACCTGATCCGATCGTTCCAGAGGTGTGGTTGAATGTGCAGCGAGTGGTTGGATCGGCATTGTCTCGGTTTGGATCATCAATTGGGGTGCAATGAGACTAGAAGGGGGTGTTGTGGTGGGTTCGGGATTGTAGATAAGCACAGTGAATGTTTAGAATGTTGTGATTTTAGACAGATGTGAATGTAGAGAATGTCTGTAAATAATTTGTAGATTGTCTGTAAATAATTTGTAGATTACTGTAGATTACTGTAGATTACTGTAGATTACTGTAGATTACTGTAGATTATTGTAGATTATTGTAGATTATTGTAGATTATTGTAGATTATTCTAGATTACTGTAGATTACTGTAGATTATTCTAGATTACTTTAGACTGTTTATAGATCATTCGATCATTATTACCCACCTTCTGCAAGCTGTTTGAGTTCAGTTAGCGATTATGCAATTGACATCTATTGTGCTCACTGAAATGGTCACTGGAATGGTCACTCACAAGTGGGTCAATTATATCGATCACTGTATTATACAGCACTTACTATGCTCCTATGCTGCTCTGCTACTATGACTATGACTTATGCCACTTTACATTATTACTCACTGTTATGTCTTATTTCTTATTCATTCTGCGACGAATGCTTTCTGCTTACTCCAATTCCTCTACGTACTCCACATTACTCCCTAACATCCACTCTCGGACTTTCCTAATCACCACCACCAGCCCTCTCACAAGCCCTCTCACAACTACTTTTCTTCTAACCCCCTGCCTAATTAGGAAAAATCAAAAAATCAGGAAATCAGGAAACTTTGGAAACCACAAAGAAAAGTCTGGCAAAACCGGAATCCAAAAATCTGGCAAGAACAGGAATCTGGAAATTAAAATAATCTCAATTACAACCTGGTCAATGAGGTTGCAAAAGGTGATAGTGGAAGTGATTGCGATAGCAATTGCCAAGCAAAGATGCATTGACGCAATCAACAATCCGTTGCAATCCGTCCACTCCATCCCAATCCATCCCTCTCACAATACCTCTTTTACTAACCTTTTCCCTCACCAACAACGCACAACCATGCCGTCACTCTTTTTTGTTGTAAATTCACTTTTTGTTGAAAATTCACCTTTTTCCTCTACAAGCTCAGCTTGCAGGGAAAATTTTAGTCCAAGTGCATTTTGAATTTTTCACTTTGATTTTTAACTTTATTTTTTTATTTTTTTTATTTTTGATCTTTTTCTATTCTTATTTTTTATTTTTCAGCTGAAATTTGAACACACTTGTTGGTATATATACACCGCTCCACAAGGCTGCTCTTAGTTCTTTCGGCACTGCACACACACCCACATCATGAGCTTGCCTGAATCCCTCATCAATTTCAAATACTTCCCGAACCCGGACGTGTTCCAATTGCCCTTGGCTGGCGCTAAGCTCCCGGCGTCCCCTTTTAACGACCCCTGCTGGACCACCTTCTTCCAACACAGCTTGCAAACCAAGGTGCCAATCACCATCCTGTTTGTCTACTTCATCTCCGTGCATGTGCTCAACAAGTTCGTCTTGAAACCAAGACAAATCAGGGCCAAACAACTGCAGGACCCAAAGTTCAACCCGCTGGCGTACCCATCCGATAAGGAATTGGCCAAGGTGTTGCCCCTGCTGCCATTTGCCATTGCCAAGACGGACTTGTTCAAGCTGTTCGTCATCTTGCACAACGTGCTGTTGTGCGCCTACTCCGTCGCCACCTTCATCGGCATGACCTTCACCATCCACCAGGTCTCCCACGTTGTCTTGCCTCCCTTGTTCGCTTCCATCGAGAATTTCGAGTCACGTGACTTCTTCTGGCAGACAATCTGCAATTTGGAAAACGGCATCTGGTCGCCAAAGTTGTCGGAGCAGAACTTGCGTGGGTTGCTGTTTTACAGTTTCTGGTTCTACATCTCCAAGTTCTACGAGGTGGTGGACACGATCATCATCCTTTTGAAGGGCAGACAGTCGTCGTTGTTGCAGAGTTACCACCATGCAGGCGCAATGCTCAGCATGTGGTCCGGTGTCCGGTACCAGAGTCCTCCAATCTGGGTGTTTGTCGTGTTCAACTCCTTCATCCACTCCATCATGTACTTCTACTACACGTTGTCCTGTTTGCACATCAGAGTGCCTAAGGTTTTCAAGCAGTCGTTGACCACCATGCAGATTTTGCAATTTATCTTTGGTGGCTCGTTGCTGGTGTGCCATCTTTTCGTCGAGTACTACGACCATGTCACGGACTCGTTCAAGAGCTGTATTGCGGACGGCTCGCAGCTGATGCTGTTGTGGATCAATGTGATATACTTGACCCCATTGACCATGTTGTTTGGAGCTTTCTGGATCGAGAGTTATGTCAGAAAGAATAGTGTGCCTTTGCAGAAGAAGCAGCAATAGGTGCCTTGTATAGATCTATAGACGTTGATAATCGACTTATACATAGTGGATCCCGCGGGGGATCCGTCGGAGAAGTAAGTAGGAGTAGGAACTAAGTAAGTAAGTAAGAACTAAGTAAGACTAACTACAAAATAAACTAGGTAGGAACTAATTAAGTAAATAATAAGTAAGTAAGAACTAAATAAGAACTAAGTATAAAATAAACTAGGTAGGAACTAAGTAAGTAATTGATAAGTAATTAAGTAAGTCAAATAAGCAAAGTTATTCCGGGAAGTATTTAAGTAACTAAGTTCAGTATTTTAAGTAAGTAACTTGAATATGTTAAGTAAGTAACTTGAATATGTTAAGTAAGGTGAATAAAGAAGTTCAATAAATAAGTTAAATAAGCTGATTAAGTTAAGTAAGTCAAGTGAGTAAGTAAGTTGAACAAGTGAAGTAAGTTCAGTGAGTTAAGCAAGTAAGCTTTCCGTTCAATTGAAGTAATTTTAATGAATTAAGCAGGTAAGCTTTCAGTTCAATTGTAAAGTTAGTTGTAAATATTATTGTTCAGAAAAGTGTTTAGAGCGTCGTTGATGTGCGAGATTTTCGCTTAGTTATTCAGTAAGTTGTTGACAAACTTGTTAACAAACTTTCTAACTAAATTGCCAAGTAAGTTGTTTAGTAAATTGTTCACTAAGTTGTTGAGTAAATTGTTAGTAACCGATCATTAAACCACCAAGTAAGCTTCTCGTCAAGTCAGTCAAGTGGTATGGAGATCTTCAGTATTAACTTGGCAATTATACCACACCCACGCCAACGTGAAAATGGTGCAAAGATATTGTGCAACGACAGCTTCACAACCTGTAATCAGCATCTCCTCCACTTTTCCATCTCCCCCCATCACCCCTCGACTCACTCTTAAACTGTGAAATGTGGGGGAAGCGAAAAAGTGAAAAATTATTCAGTGTGGAAAATTCTTTGGATTCAGCGTTGAAACGTTGGGGCAGGAAAGAGAGAAGAAGAACCGAGCAAGAACAGAACAGAGCAAGAACAGAGCAAGAACAGAAACAGAAGAACAGAGCGAAAACAGAGCGAAAACAGAGCAAAAACAGTACAAGAACCGAAGAACACCAAAGAGCTGACTTGATAAGTATGAATAGCTCCATGGGGTGTCCGGTGGTAGCTGGATAGTGTCCCCTACCATGTCCCTGTCTTTTCTTCTGTCTGCCTTTTTCTGCCTTTTTCTAACCTTATCCTATTTCATTTCTTACAATATCTTATTCGACCTAACTCGTTACCTACTTCTTACCTACTTCTTACCTACTTCTCACCACTTCTCACCACTTCTCACCACTTCTTACCTACTTCTTACCTACTTCTCACCACCTTACCTCCTCACCCACTCCGTATCTCCTGCCCTTCAGCCACCTCTTCATCCCAATTGTCCCGTCCCTAAGTACCAGGCCCAACCCTCAGGCCCGCGCAGCCCCTTATGACGTCAGACTCGGTCGCGCGCTGGCTGAAGCAACACTAACTCCTGAGGCTCTGCCGAGACCACGCCAGGCACACGAGCACCGAACAGGCAGGCCCAAATAAAGGTTTGTCGTGTTTTCAATCCAGAGTGAATATTTTAGTAATAAAAGAATGATGGCGAGGTTTGTTCAGTAGTCTAGACAGGTCGAGATATACAAGAGACTCAAGAGATTCACGAATATATGAACCCAGACATAGAAAAGCGTACCTGATCCACGATAATGTCCCAAAAAGACCCGTTTCTGGACGACTCCGACTCCATTCTCTTTGAATTGAATGATGACAGTCAGTTCAACAATAATACCGGCACCACTGATGGCACCACCAGCAACTCCAGCCACTCCAGACCCACCTCGCTGAAAATCGTGCACCACCACCACTTCAAGCCCGCTCCAGAGAACCCCTTTGCCGACGACAACACCGCCGAGGACCCACAACTGTCGCTCTTGCAAAGACAGTCCGGCTCCTTCAACGGTAAGCCTGAGTCGTCGTTCCACGACCACCTGGCGCCGGGCCAGCCCCAGTCCCCAGAGGGCCTCTATCCAGGGCTCGACCTCCATCTGCCCCCGCCCGCAGGCAGGCTCAAGGGCATGAAGTTGTTGTACTTCACCTCGCTGTTCGTGTCGCTTGGGGTGTTCGTCTTTGGCTACGACCAAGGGGTCATGTCCGGAATCATCACCGAGCGCACCTTTGTGCAGTTCTTCGACGACCCGACCAAGTCCCAGATCGGCACTGTCGTGCTGATCTTGGAGATCGGGGCCTTGTGTAGTTCTCTCAGTGTGGGCAAGGTGGGCGATGCCATTGGCCGACGCAACACCATCCTCGTAGGGCTGTTGATCTTTGTAGCTGGTGGCCTCTTGCAGTGTCTTAGTGGTAAAATCTTCGTCTTGATCTTGGGCAGAGTCATTTCCGGCATTTCCATCGGCCTTTTGTCCGCAACGGTGCCTATGTACCAGACAGAGATCTCTCCTCCGAGCTCCAGAGGCCGCTTGGGTTGCATCCAGTTCTCCGGGAACATTTGCGGCTACATGCTGTCCGTGTGGGTCGACTACTGGTGCTCCTTCGACAAGGGCCAGATCTCGTGGCGGCTCCCGCTCTTCTTGCAGTCGCTGTTGGGCTTTTTGCTCTTTGCAGGTGGGCTCTTCATCGTCGAGAGTCCGCGCTGGTTGTTGGAGAATGACAAGGACCAACTGGGGTTCGAAGTGTTGAACTTGCTCTTTGCGGACTCGCCAAGCGGCACTGCTGCCCGCGAGTTCCACTTGATCAAGAGCTCCATCTTGGAAGAACGTATCCTGTCACCTCCACACACAAGAACCTACAAAGTGATGTTCAAAAAGTACTGGTACCGGGTGATGATCACCTGCACACTGCTCATGTGGGCCCAGATCAACGGCATCAACGTTGTATGTTACTACGCACCGATGCTTTTCGAGCTGGCAGGGTTCAAGGCCCGTCTGGCGTTGCTCGTGACCGGCTTGAACGCCATCGTGTACTTGTTGCTGACGATCCCGTCCTGGTTTCTCGTCGACAACTGGGGCCGCAAGCCGATCTTGATGACCGGGGGCTTCTTTATGGGTCTCTGCTTGCTCTCGATTGCGTTTGCCGAGTTTCTCGACACCAAGCTGTCGCCGATCATCGTGGCCATCCTCGTGGTGGTGTACATGCTGTTGTTTCTGACGAGCTGGGGCCCGATCCCCTGGCTCATGTGCGAGATCTTGCCCTTGCAGGTGCGTGCCAAGGGGGCCTCATTATCGACACTGTCCAACTGGGTGTTCAACTACTTGGTCGGGCAGATGACTCCGATCTTGTTGGACAAGATCAAGTACCGGTTGTACTTGATCCACGGGACGTGCTGTTTGTGCAGCGTGGTGTTCGTGTGGAGGTTCTTCCCGGAGACGAGAGGCGTTGAGTTGGAAGACATGGACAAGTTGTTCAACGACAATTACCAGCATTTGGATCAGGATCCAGAGCATGTAGTTGGCGAGTACGACGCAGAGGACGTGGAGCTTGACGAGATGAGGCGGAATTGAGGTGTTGTAGAGGTTACTAGAGGTTACTAGAGTGGTAGAGAGTGGATACGTACTTTCGACTTGCCAATTACAATAGTACAGCATATAAATATTATATAAAATAAATTGACTTGAAGTGTGGGGAATAATTAAAGTAGGTGGGTGAAGAGAATTTGGGTAAATTGAGTTTTAATGGGTTAATTGAGTTAATTGAGTTAATTGAGTTAATTGAGTTAATTGATCAATTGCGTGAATTGGGTAACTGCTTCAATTGGTCAATCGGTTCAATGGGTCAATTGAATAAAAAAAATCACTCCGTATCTTGGTATGACACCACTTCATTACCCCACTGTCACTATCTCTCAAGAAGGTGAGCCTATCTAATTTATTTCCCAATTAGGTTAACAGCCCAAAGAGGAAAACTAATGAAATTCTCGAAGCCTGAAATTCTGCAATTTGAAATTTGTTTCGGTGCATGAAAGGGCAAATTGGAGGAAGGTGGAAGTGGGTTGGAAGTGGATGGAGGTGAAATGGCAGTGTGGAAGGGCGATTGGCAGAGGAAGGGCAGTTGGAGTGTGTGCAGAGCAGAGGTGAAGGTGACGTAGATTGAGTAAATTGAGTAGGTTGAAGTGAAGTGAGGTGAAATTGAGGTGGAATTGATTGTTTAGATAATCGAAGACACACACTGAAGGGCACACGCAGCGAAAAATTTCAGACTGGGGGCATAAGTGGAGCTGTTGTAGAGAGAGAGTGTGTGTATTGTGTATTGTAGATATTGTAGGTAATGTAGGTATTGGGAGTAAACTAGACAGAAGGAAGGAGTGAAGGAGAAGTGGAGAGTGGGAGAAGAGGAAAGTGGGAGAAAGAGGTATGACAGACAGAAATGAAACCGAGCGGATAACTGACAAGACAATGATAGACTGGATTGTGACAGTCAATGTCTCAATGTGTCTTGGTGAAGTATATGTGAGTGATTGGCTCAAAAATGAGCCAATAAGTGGTAGTAAGTGTAGTAAGTGTAGTTAGTAAGTAGTGAATAAGTATTGACCAGCTAAAAATTAATAGGTAGGTTGAAGTAAATAAGCAGTAGTAATAAGCAGTAGTAATAAGCACTAAGTAATAAGCACTAAGTAATAAGCACTAAGTAATAAGCACTAAGTAATAGCACTAGCACTAAGTAATAGCAGTAGCACTAAGAAATAGCAGTAGCACTAAGTAATAGCAGTAGCACTAAGTAATAACAGTAGCACTCAATCAACAGTGAGTGAAAGTAAAAGTCAAAAACAATAGTGAAAAATGTGCAGTAAATAAAAATTACCAATACGGAAAGTAGTAAAGACTCGTAGTCAATATTAAAGTAAATAAGTATTGAAAAGCATATTCCCACAAGCATAATAAATTTTGCCTATAACACTCAACCATACTTACCATACTTACCATACTTACAATACTTACAATACTTACAATACTTACCATACTAACCATACTAACCATACCTCCCACTAAACACCACACCTCCCATACAACCTTACTCCCATACCTAAACCACACCGATACTTGGCCCTCCGCCCTTGCCCTCCTGCAGCCTTATTTCCCAATCGGGCAGCGTGAAAGCCATTCAAAAAAAAAAGCAACCGAGAAATAAAAAGGCAAGCCTGTCTCCTTTACAAAGTGAAATAACAAAGTGGACGGAATCTCAACCAATTGACATAGACTGAACATAGGCGACGATGGATGTATTCAATTCGCAACCAGAAACGCCAACGAGGCAACGGTCGTCCTCGTTGAAGAAAGTAGTGGAGGCCAACACGAAGAACACCAAGGACCCCAAGAGCTGGATCTCGCCCTTTAGAAAGGCCACGCCACGGAAGAAGAAGGTGGTAAAGAAGGTGAGTGAGAAGGGAATTGAGAAGAAGGAGAAGGCTGTACAGAAGGGGGAAGCAAAAGAAAAAGCTGAAGCTAAGAAAGAAAAAGCTGAAAAAGCTGAAAAAGCGGAAAAAGCTGAACAAACCGAGGCAGAGACAGAGGTAAAGGCCGCAGAAACTGAAGAAACCGCTGAAGCTCAGGCAACTGGAGAAACCGCTGAAGAGGCAACTGGAGAAACCGCTGAAGAGGCAATTGGAGAAACCGCTGAAGGTGAGGAAGCGGCGGTCAAGGAAGAGGCCGAGGTGGCAGCAGAAGTTGCCGATGTCGCCGTTGAGGCTGTTCCTGAAGACAACGACGCGGACGAAGAGGAGCTCATTCTGGCGCCAGAAGGTGCCGAGACGCTGGCCGCCGGCAGCGACGACAAGACAGAGATTGCCGACGAGACGTTGCTCAAGGAGGAAGGCGAGGCCGCAGCCCCTGTTTCCGCCACAGCCCCAGCCACAGCCACGGCCCCAGCCACAGACACCGAGTCCATTGTGATCCCGCCATCGCCGGCCAAGGACGCAGTGGCCGAAAAGTACCAGGACAAACCGAAGATGTTGAACCGGTACTACGAGAACAAGCAGTTGGCGGCACAGTCTTTGGAGGGCAAAGGCGTGAACGATCCACAGAGGCTCGTCAACTTGGGTGCAGGCCTCACCTTGACGGAGGCGCAGATCATGGCCATTGCCGAGAGAAGAGTCAAGCCGATCATGAGCAAGATCAACAAGTCCGTGGCCAAGAACGTGGCCACCGACGAGAAGAAGCTGGCGCAGGCCAACCAGAAGTTCACGCTGGACTTGGAAAGTAAGCTGCAACGCCAGTTGAAGAAGTTCGCTGCCAAGGTGGAGAAGGAGAACGTGAAGATTGTGGCTCAGTACGACGCGGAGATCAAGAAGTTGGAGGCACAGTTGAAGCGGAACGTGGCTGACCACGACACCTTCCTCGCGGAGACGAAGCTGGCGAT
The DNA here is from genome assembly GCA_024271865.1 of Nakazawaea ambrosiae. NCBI lineage: Eukaryota > Fungi > Ascomycota > Pichiomycetes > Alaninales > Pachysolenaceae > Nakazawaea > Nakazawaea ambrosiae. Next base: position 740,731 of record JANBXG010000001.1, read on the forward strand.
GGAGAAGCTGCAAAAGGATGCCGTCACGCGGGAGGACAAGTTGGCGAAGAAGCACGTGACCAATTTAGAGGACATCTCCACCAAGCTGCTGCTGTTGCAGGAGGCCAAGACAAAGGGTGTGGCTGATGCGAAGGCTGCCCAGGTGACTGAGACCGAGAAAGAGGCGCAGTTGGCGGAGGAGGCCGCCGCCAGCTCGCTGAAGGCGGACGAGTTGGAGCTGCAGATCGAGACGCAGAAGCTGGAGTTGGCCGAGCGCGAGCTGGAGTTGGAGCTGTTGCAGAAGGAGAAGCTGGAGCACGAGGAGGTGATCCAGACGTCGATTTCCGCCAAGGAGGCGGCGCAGCTGAAGTTGGCCGAGGTGGACTCCAAGTTGCAAGTGCTGGAGAAGCGGCACGGCAAGGCCACGGCGCACGTGCTGCTGTTGGCCACGGCCCTCGCCGCCCACAACGCCAAATTGGACCACATCTCCGGCCCAGCGAAGGCCCAGCGCGAGGCCAGATTGACTGAGGCGCAGGAGGCCAAGGCCAAATGGGACCAGGAGCAGGAGGAGATGCGGATTGCTGCGTATAAGGAGCAGGAACGGATCCGGATCGAGAACGAGGCCACAAGGCTGCGCGAGGAGCAAGAAGAGGCCGAGCGGAAGGAGAGAGAGCGGATTGCCCGCGAGGAGGAGGAGGCGCGTTTGGCCAAGGAGAAAGAAGAGGCTGAGATCCAGCTGGCCAAGGAGAGAGAAGAGGCCGAGATAAAGCTGGCTAAAGAGAAGGAGGAGGCGGAAATAAAGCTGGCCAAAGAGAAGGAAGAGGCCGAGATCCTGCTGGCCAAGGCCAAGGAAGAAGCCGAGATAAAGCTGGCTAAAGAGAAGGAAGAAGCCGAGATTCTGCTGGCCAAGGCCAAGGAAGAGGCCGAGATTCTGCTGGCAAAGGCCAAGGAAGAGGCCGAGATCCAGCTGGCCAAAGAGAAGGCCGAGAGAGAGCTGGAGGAGGCCCGGCTTCTGGAGGAGGTGGCCCAGTTGAAGCGGTTGAACGCTTTGAAGCTGGAGAAGGTAAAGCTGGAGAAGGAGCGGGCGCTGTTGGCGGCAGAGGAGGCCCGGGCTGCGAAGGCGGACGAGGCGAGTAGTGGCTTAACTGTAATCCCAGTGGCTAGTGGCTCGGCCAAAGAAGTCGCGCCAAAGGAAACTGCCAAAGACACTTCCAGATCCAGCAAAAAGGCCACAGCCGGCGGCATCTTGGCCGCAACCGGTGCGGGTGTTGCGGGCGTTGCTGCTGGCACCGCAGCTGCCACTGCAGCTGCAACTTCCACTGCCTCCGGTGCTGCCACCAGCGTGCTGAAGACCCCAGAGTCCTCAAAACGCTCAGGTTCCATCGGAAAGTCGTTAAAAGAACGCTTGTTGGGCAAGAGCGAGTCGAAGGCTGCAAAGGAGCCGAAGCCAAAGCAGGTAAAGCCAGAGTTGAAGGAGTCAAGGCCAAAGCAAGTAAAGTCAGAGTCGAAGAAACAGAACGAAGAGAAGCAAGAGAAGGAGGCCAAAGCCGAAGAAAAAGCTGAAAAAGAAGAAAAGGCTGCCTCTTTGTTGGAGAAGGAGCCGTTTGTTATTGTAGGCGACAAAGAGGCTGAGAAAGCTGAGCCAGAAACTGAGAAAGTTGCAGACAGTGAACCAGCTGAACCGGAAACTGAAGTTGCACCAGTTGCAGTTGAGGTTGAAGAGCCAAAAGAGGTGAAAGCTGAACCAGTTGAGCCACTGGCTGAATCAGTTGCTGCAGTTGCCGCAGTTGAATCAGCTGAATCAACCAAATCAGTCGAAGCAGCCTCTCCTGCCACTCCTGCTGCCACTCCAGTGGAAATTTCTACTACCTCTCCTGCTGTGGACGCCTCTCCAGCACTCTCCGCTAACGGCTTCAAAACCGCAGAAATCGCCAGTGCTACCACCGCTGCAGCTCCAGTTGCCCAAGTGACCAAGTCCCCAGTGCCTAAAACAGCCACCCAGAAGAAAAACGCCAAAAAGAGAAACCTTCTCAAGTTGAAGAAGAAGATTCTGAAGACGTCTGCCTCTGACGGGGCCAACATCGTGCAGGAGGACACCACTCCGGCATTGGTGGCTGCTGCCGTGTTGACCAATGCGGAATTCAGCCCTTCCCAACACACCGACAACGACTCCGAGTACGAGGAAGTCACCACTTACGACACTGTCTCGGACTCTGAGTACGACAGACACAAGGGCGATGCCAATTATTTGGAGATCAGTGATTCCGAGTGAGTGTGGCATTGCTGCAGTCTGCCATTCTGCCATCCACTGATGTTGTATTCTGTTGTATTCTGTTGAGTGCTGTTGTATTCTTTGTATTCTCGCTGTATTCTTGTTTGTATTTTCCGATCACATAGATCGGTCTGTTAGTCGTTGTATTGTTATTTGGTTTGCCCAATGGGCTAGTCTGACTCTGTTTAGTATCATGTCGAGACTTAATTACATTGTATTGAGCTGTTGATGTAGAAGAAGTGGAGTGGAGTGGAGTGGAGTGGATGTAGAAGTAGAAGTGCAACTAGCTGCAACTATCTATATCTAACTATATTTAACTACAACTAGCAGCTATATCTAACTATATCTAACTATAGTTAACTACAGCTATAACTGCAACTACATCTAACTATATTTAACTACAGCATAACTATAACTATAACTATAACTATAACTATAGCTAAAAGTGGAAGTAGAAGTACAACTAGAAGTAGAAGTGAAAGTTGAAGTACTATGAGTACACCTACAATAAAAACAACAACAACAACAACAACAACAAGTAAAAGTAAAACTTGGAGTAGAAGCAGAACTACAAGTACAAGTTGACTACTACTTTCTTGAGTGATCTATAATTATGGTTGTTCTCCACCCTTCTGTTGGCCAGGCACTGGCCCTTTCCTACTCATTGCTGCCTACTACAACAGACTTCTGCTCTTGCTCTTTCTTCTTTAATGTTCTACTACGTTCACTATCGTCACTATATTGTCTCATAGCACTGTTGGCACTGCTTGTCTTATGATTTATTCTGTTCTACTCTTAACTTTCTACTACTCTTCTACTCCCACCACTTATGCTCTACTGTTCTCACTTGTCACAAAGTACACATTCTGCTCTTACTCTTCTCTCACCACTATTCTTTCTGTTCTTACTATTCAAAGCTCGGGTACTACTATTCACTGCTCTTCCATTCACTGCCCTTGCTATTCTTCCCGTCCTCTCACTGGTCTGCTGCTTCCGAGTAACGCTGTTCCTGCTATTGTTCTAGTTTCTAATCTGATACTCTGATCTACTCTAGTTACTCCTCTACTGCTCCCTCTACTGCTCACTTTACTGTCTCCTTTGACTCTACTCCACTTATTCTCATTACTCCCTATACACCTATTCATCTTCACTTGGCAGGTGGTGGCGGCGGTCTTGGCACAGCCATCTTCGGAGGCGGCGGCGGAGGTCTCAGAGCCTTCGGAGGAGGCGGTGGAGGCAGCGGCTTCGATACAGGAGGTGGTGGAAGCACCGGTTTCGGCGGCAGAGGCCCCGAAGTGGCCGTTGGGACACTGGCAAGTGCCGTCGAGGCGTTCAATCCTGGCGGCAATGCCCGTTTAGGAGCGGGTGGAGCAGAAACAACAGGCCCAGGCCCACTTCCGGCACCAGCATGAGCTCCAGACGCATCTGCAGCCCCCAAAGGCAACTTGCCCATATCCTCCCCCGGCAGCTCCCCCGTCAAGTCCTTCATGAACAGCGAGATCTCCGAGTCGATGGTGTCCGGAAGCTTGCCCGAGTGCTTGAATTTACAGTCTCTCTCGATGTGGCCGTGGTTTCCACAGTAATTGCACACCACCAGCGGCCTGGCAGCGTTGGCCCCGGTGCCCACACCGTTCGGACACAGCCATCTGCGGTGCCCGGGGAGCCCGCAGTTGGGACACGGCCGGCCGTCGTCGTGCTGCACCCTCAAAGTGCCGTTGAGCACGGCCAAGTCCCGCAATTGCGACCGTTTCAACTCGTTCTGCCCCACTGGGGCATTCACCGCACGGTCAACCACCTCGTTTACGAGTTTCACCAGCAGCTGGATCTTGTTCTCCAGGTCCGCCGTGATGAGCACGTGCAAGTCCTCCTCCAAGTTGTTCACCACACGGCTCACACTGCCGCCTTTCACCGAGCCCTTGCCACGAATGGCGATCTTGGCCCCGCTGTCCAGCTGCAACTTCTTCAACGTGTTGCCTCTAGGCCCCAAGAGCAATCCGATGAAGTTCACGTCGGGGTACTCTCTCACGGGGAGGAACACCTTCTCTACGGTTTTTACGGGCCGCCTGTAGTCGGACGGCGGTCTATAGTCGGGGATGTTCAGCATCAGATACTGCACCAAATGGTGCCGTTGCAACTCCATCTTCTTCTTGTACCGCGCCAGCCGCGTGTTGGTCCTTTTCCCCTGCGAGTCGTACTCTGGCGGCGGCGAGGGCGATCTCTCCAGTGGGATGTACGAGTTGGTTTGCAACTTGACGGTGATCTCTTCGATGCGGAACACCACTTGGTACAGGTGCGCCTGTTCGGGAGTCAAGGGCGCCTTGATGGTGCCCGAGGGGATGCCGATCAACTTGAGCACGTTGTTCTCTGGCGCCCGGTGCCACCTGGCGACGCGGGCTCTGCCACGGTCCTCGGGATCCGGGGATCGTGACCGTTTATAAGGGTTTATCATGGGGCCTTGCTTTGTAAGTGTTCGTAGTGGTTCGTAGTAATTCTTGATAGATGTTCTATAACCTCTTGATAGTTCTTGTACGCTTTTGATGCTCTCGATAGCTGTTTTCTAACCTCTTTATGGCGCTTAATAGCTGTTTTATAACCTCTTTATGGCGCTTAATAGCTGTTTTCTAACCTCTTTATGCCTTTATGACTTTTCTATCCCACAGTACGATATAACTCCTTTATAGTTTTCTTTGTGGCAGTTCAATGGCTGTTCAACGGTTAATATGGTGATCTACTTCTTCCTTTATGGTAGTTCAATGGCCAACAAGCTCTTTATACCTTTCTTTCTAACTTTATATCGCTTTATATCGCTTTATATCGCTTTATATCGCTTTATATCGTTGTATATCACTTTATATCGTTGTATATCACTTTATATCGCTTTGTATCGCTCTTCGCTTTCTTTATCACTCTTTTACAACCTCCTTTGGACCCCTTTACAGCTTATGCCTCTTTCTAGACGTTCGCCATTCCCTTCTCGATACTTTTTCACCTCCTGCAAAATTCAATTTTCAAGACCTAACCGATTTAAAGTAGTGCACTGAGCTCCAGCTCTCGCCTGCTTGTCTCTTTTCATATTTAAATGAAAATTTTTCATTTTTCATTCATCTTTCCATTACACTATTCACAGCACTTGGCCTTGGTCGTCACCATAAGGATATGGGGTCGTTTATATCATTATACTGTATTGTGTTTGAGCATTCTTCTTGATGATGATTTACTCAAAAATGCGTGAACAATCTCTTAGTTAACAACTGTGAGGAGAAAACATGTTGCCTTCCTACTGATACAAGGGAATTTTGAACAGAATACAGTGTAATTATATGTGCGATCGTGCGATGGGGTGGTGTGATAGTGTATAGTGGAGTGTGTTATGTTTCATTATGTATGATATTGGTTGATGGTGTTATAACGCCTATAGCGCTATTTAATATTATAATGCTATTTAATGCTATTTAATGCTATTTAATGCTATTTAATGCTATATTAATATAATAGTGCTATGTTGACGCTGTAGGATGCTTTTCAATGTTGAATAGTGTTGTATAATTTCAAAACACCTCCATAATGCCATATAATATTCCGTTATTCCATAAAATTTCTCAAATAATTTCATACAAAATACTTATTCTTAATCATATCATTAACTATATGACTATGTATATCATGGTCATATAAAGTGATATATATTATATGAATTTATATAATATTGTATAGAATAGTTCAATTTACTACACATACTTCATATCATACTCCAATATAATTTTGCAACTTATTTAACAATACTGAATATCATATAACTACACCTCAATCTACCATTTTATTCTACATTATCTCCGAAGTATTCCTCAATTATTCAAAACTATCAATCACTTCATAATTATCATTTAGTTCAAAATTAACTCATCAAATGTTATTCCCTACAAATTTAACCCCCTGAAAAAATTATACGATAATATATAATAAATATATTTGATAATTGGCAAACTCAAAGGACAACTACGAAAAACTGTTCATTTGCAATTCACCGTTTCTGCACGTCAGTGACATTTCATACATACTCGCTTGACTTTCCACTGTCCTACTCTACCACAGCTCACCATAAGGTCGCCTAACATTTGTCAGGCCAGCGCATTGAAGGGTAGGGCAAGAGCAGAAGAGAAGAAGTGAGAGGAAGAGTAGAGAATGAGTTAAGAATAAAATTGAAGAGTAGAGTAGGGCAAGAGGAATAGTGAGAGTAAGAGTAGAGTAAGAGTAACTAGGAATAGGTACTCAAAGTAGGTACTTAAAGTAGGTACTTAAAGTAGGTACAGAGTAGGTACAGAGTAGGTACAGAGGAGGTACTAGAGTAAGAGCCGGAGAGACCAAATGAGGGTTTATAAACAGAATGCCTGATCACACAAATCATTCCCACAGAACTCAGAACCAGACCCATGAATTCTCACCATTCCACCATTCCACCATTCCACCATTCCACCATTCCATTCCATCCATCACCTCCACCCTCTCAACTAATTCCTTTCTCACAACACACTTCAACACACTTCAGTGTCCCTACCAATCTTCACTCCAGTCCCTCTTAATCTTCACTCCCCTTCCCACTCCACTGCCCCTGCCCCTGCCCGCCTGTCAATCTTTTTTCTTTAAAATTTAAGTCTCTTTTTTCTGACTTGTCAAAGTCTTTCAAGTCTCCACTCCTAACGAAGACTCTTGCAATACCACCATCCATCACACACACCGCTCTACCATGTCCAACAACAACGTGTGGTCCGGGTCGTCCCAAATCACACCTGAAAACGTTGCCGATTTCTCAATTGATGACGACTTGCTCGATACCCACGACGGGACCAATGCCAATCCGTTCGACGAGGACGACGATATCATGATCGAGCCTGATGAAGTGGGTAAGGGAGGCAATGAAAGCAATGGGAATTATGGGAATTATGGAAATGTGAATGCTAGTGCTGGTGTTAATGCCAATGCTAGTGTTAATGCCAATGCTAGTGTTAATGCCAATGCTAGTGTTAATGCCAATGCTAGTGCCAATGCCAACGCCAATGCCAACGCCAATCCCTCTGCCACTGGCCTCAATTTCACCGATTACATTAATCCCTTCAACTCCACCTTCACCACCTCCATTAACAACAACATCTCCTCCAACATCCACACCAGAGAACGCCAGTTCTCCGGCGGCAACACCTTGGACGAGTCCGTCTTGCAAACCATCAAAAGAGACGTGGACAAGATCGGCTTGAAATTGCTCCACATCTTTTGGCCCATCGGCCTCAGAAACAAACTCGTAGACGTGCAAAAGTTCGCTCGGTTGTCCACACGGGCCAACGACGACGACGAAGACGACGACGAGGCCAACGTGGCCGTTTCCAGCCACGACTCCGAGTTGATCTCCAAAGATGCCATCCTCAAGATCTTGGACTGGGACCTCTGGGGCCCGCTTGTGATCACGTTGCTCTTCAGCTCGACGGTGACTTTCTTGCAGATCCGCTCCTTGGACCCGAAATACGAAACAAAGCTGTCCCAGATCTTCAGTGGTGCCTTCACGTTGACCTGGGCCTCGCTTTTCTTCCTATCTTTAAACACACAGCTCTTGTCTCCCTTCCATGACAAGTCCTCCTCGTCGCTGGCCAACACCATCTCCCTCTCGTTGTTCCAGTGCATCAGTATTCTCGGCTACGCCATCTTCCCTATAACCGTTGGTGCCATTATCGCCGTGTTTGTCAAGTGGAAGATCGTGCGGATCCCGATATTTGCTGTCTTGTTGGCGTGGTCCATCTACTCGATCTACTTGATCATCAAGATCGTCAACAACAGCGGCTCCAACAAGGGCAAGGGCGACGACCGGTTGTTCTTGATCGTGTACCCTATCCTGTTGGTGTTTGGGGTGTTCAGTTGGTTGTGTATAATAAGCTGAAAAGAGCTGGAGAAAGATGCCAATTGAGCATTTGAAGTAAGTGAAGAAGATGGCTGAACAAAAATGAAGTAAGTGAAGATGATACTTGATTAAATGAAGTAAGCGCAGAAGATACTTGATTAAATGAAGTAAGTGAAGAAGATATTTGAATAATTGAAGTAAGTTAATGATATTTGAATAAATAAAGTAAATTGGATTGGTGAGTAAGTAAAGAATAAAGTGGCTAAGAAGAATATACTGCACTGAGCAAATGAAGTGAACAAGTGAACAAGTGAACAAGTGAACAAGTGAACTCAATAACTAAAGTGAACCGAGTAACTGAACCGAGTAACTGAAATAACCTCAATAGATAAAAGTGAGTTGTGTAAATCAAGCGAACTGAATAATCAAAATGAATTGGAAGAGGTAGTCTGAATAAAGTGAACTGAATGATAAACTCAATTGAAGAGTAAATGAACTATGTAGACAAGAGAACTAAATAGTGAATATTGCATTGAATATTAGATTGAATCATCAAAACCATCTGAATAGAACGTTAACAGAATAAACAAAGTAAACCGAATAAGTGAAGCAGGCTTAACATTCACACTAAATAATTTAAAGCTGCCTGAATAATTGAAGAGAACTGAAATTCAAGACTTGTCCGAACATGAAGCTATTCCAAATAATAAGTTCACTGCGTATAATTGCAACCAAGTAAACGCAATAAACTAGAGAAGTCATCTGAAGTGACCTGATAAAGTCCACCGAAAGCAAATGAACAAGCTGGGATCAATTCGAACGACGTCGAGCCAAGACCAGATTACATGTTGACCAAGTATCGAAATTTCACTCTTTACCTAAATCGCTTCTCCTTCTACACAGGTGCAATGCACCATCTACTAGGAAACGTTTATCAAAATTTACTCAAGCACTATAAAGCATTAGTGACACAGTGTCAAGGTCACATACATCGTATCACAACATCGTTAAACCAGATCATAACATCACTACACCACACTACTACACCAGTCCACTACCCCACTACCCAACTCAACCCCAATATCCAGGCTGGTTCTGCATATTGAACATCATCTGCTGGCCCTGCTGTTGGGTGTACATTCCCTGCTGCTGCTGCAACTGCTGCTGCTGCTGCAAAAGCAACTGCTGCTGTTGTAATTGCTGCTGCTGCAATTGTTGCTGTTGTAACTGCTGCTGCTGCAACTGTTTCTGGATCTCCAGCTTCTGCTCCTCGGTCACTGCCACTGCAGAAGAGTACAAATCCGGTCTCTGGTACAACGACATCAACGTATTCTTATCCACACCGGTTCTCTGGGGCGTGTTTAATGCGGCTGCTGGCAACCCCGTCTGCTGCAGCTGCTGCAAGGAGTTTGAGTCGAGGTACTGCTGCCCCGTGGCGGAGTCTACATACACCACCATGCCCGTGGCCGGGTCTAAGAACGGCTGTAACTCGCCAGCACCAGCACCTGTGGCCGCCTGAGGCACGCCCGAGCTCGCCGGGGTGCCGGAAATCCAGTCAAACCCACTGCCCGCACTCGTCCCCGGCCCAGCACTACTGCTGCCCGCACCGGCAGCACCCGTCTTGTCGCTCATCAAGAAGTTTTCCCGCCTCTTGGGCAACGGAGGCAGCACCTCCGGCTCGGTATTGGTCTCTGCGTCGCGCAAAACGGCCTCAACCGCGGTGTTGGTGTCCCCCTGGGTCAAGACCAACGCCTCGATGAGCAAGTCCTGGTCCAAGCCCATGTCGCGAGCCAAACGGTACGAGGTGGCATAGTATTTCTGCTTTTCCGACACAGAAGGCGGGATGTGGGTCAACCGAGGCACTCTTTTCGAGGCTCTGTGGCTGGACCGGGAGCCTCTGTGCCTGCTCCTGCTGTGGTACTCGTCCTCCGCACCGTCGTCGTAGTCGTCGTCTCTGCCTCTGCTGCCAAACGACTTGGACCTGCTTCTGGAGCTGCCTCCCAGGTACTCTCGTTCGTCAATTGGGTCGTATCTGAAGCGGCCCTCGATGTATTTCAGTCGCAACCACGCCTCCACCACCGCAGAATCGTCGTCACCTTCAATTGGGAAGGGCTCCTTCTTCGGATTCCACACTGCACGGGCCCTTCTGTTGCCCATGCGGGATAATTTGGTCAAGTCCGACTCCGACCAAGGGTCCAACGAGAGCGACTTCACCTTGGAGATGTTCGGGCCCAACTTCTTGTGCAAGCTGGCACAGCGGCCGCAGAGGAACAACCCGAGGTTGTAAGAGGCCCATGTCGGATACGTGGAACCGCATTCTCCACATTTGTTTGCGTTTTCTGGACTGTTCAAGAGGCTGATCAAGGAGCTCTCGACTTTGGATTGACGAGGAGCCATATTTTAGCTGCTTTTCTTGGCAATCGTCTAGTTGTATTACGCTAGCTGATGATGCAAATCACACTATTCGATGGATTCCAAGCAAGATTATACTCAATTCCGCTGTCTTTAGTGCCTACTTTTCATCTTTTGGCCCAGAGTTTTTTTTATCTGGAAGCCAAATTGGTTTTTCCTTTTCGGGCCGATGTGAAGTTTGGCGTGCACGACCTTGAGGGGTTAGAAAAGGGGAAGGGGAGGAAGGGCGGTAAGGGCGCCTAGCAGGGGTATCTGGCTGATATTTGGGTGGTATTGATGCGGTATCGATGGAGTTGAGTGAAATGAATGCGGATATGAGCGTTAGTAGGAAAATGCAAGTGTTGAAGCAGTTGTATAAAGGGAACTCGCCCGGTTTTTATAGCATCAAGGAGATTGAAAGGGTGATGAAAGGGGTTGGGGGGTTGGAACAATCAGGTGCATCGGCTGAATCAGGCCACTCTGGTCAGTCAACAAACGAATCAACAATCAAAACAACAATTCAATCGCTCGTACAAGACGGCACCATCAATTTTGGGAAATGTGGCAGATACAGATTGTATTGGCGTTGCTCTGAAGCACAGCTTGCACTCCGCATCCAAGAGCTAAGAGAGAGCAGGAAAATCTTGAACGAGGGGCTTTTGAACTTGGAGAGAAAATTGAACGCAGCGGAGGAAGAGCGGCAGGGGAACGCGGAGTGGGGGCGGAGAATTGAGTCCTTGAGGCAGAGAAATGGCGCATTGATGGAGCAATTGCAGAACGTGTTGATCAGCGATTATATCCGATACGAGTCGCGGAGGCAAATGGTGGGCGAGTTGCAGAGGAAGACCAGGCGGTATGTGGATAAGATTGTGATGATGTTGGAGTGTTTGAGGAGGGAGAGGTTGAATCGCGGCATGCGGATGGAGTTGAGCAGATTGTTGTTGTAGATGCCGGAGTTGTGGAGAGAGCAGGGGTAGAAAAGCTGGAATAAGTGGGGAAATAAGTTGAAGAAGTAAGTTTGAGGGGTGATGTTGAGTGGTGTAGTGATCTGGTGGTGATTTGTAATAATTATTGTAGTAATTGTAGTAATTGTAGTAATTGTAGTAATTGTAGTAATTACTTTGTAAATATTGTCGGTATTATTGTAATAATAGTAATAATAGTGATGATAGTGGTTTAGGGATAATAGTATAGTGAAATAGAACTTGTCGTCGTATTCGAAATAGTAATATTAAAAAAATAGTAGTAATATTAATGTAGTGATAGTAATAGTAGTGTAGTTATAGTAATTTTAGTGTAGTGATAGTAATAGTGGTGTAGTTACAGTAATAGAGTAATAGTAACAGAGTAATAGTAACAGAGTAGAGTAATGGTAAAAGAGTAATAAAAGCAGTAATGGTAATAATAACACTACTTTCTAGCCTAACGAAGTACACAGCAACTAGATGTATAGTAAGCCAAGCAATAACAAGCAAAGCAAATTAATAATAGTTAGCAGTCGATGGTAACAGCGAGTGACTCATCTCTGAGCCTCGACTAGATCACTCTTTTACTGATCACTGATCACTCGCTCACTGATCACTCGCTCACTGTTTCATCTCCTCATCGCTGAGTCACCCGATAAGGAAAAACAGGCAAATCTGCATCTGCCATGGTGTTTCAAGTGCAGACTAGATAACTGCGTAGAGTGAAGATAAGAGAATTAAGTCACGGGGGATAATAAGAGCAGAACTAAGAATATAAGGAAACAACATCAGAGGATTCAGCATACAGCATAAGGACAAGTAAGAGAACAAGTAAAAGAACAAGTAAAAGAACAAGTAAAAGAACAAGTAAAAGAACAAGTATTAGAACAACATAAAGACATTACTTCAGCACTCCTAAATTTGCACCTGCAAAAGAATCTGCCAAAGCGCAAATACTTACTAACTAAATCTCTATTCGCTGGTCTTGAGTAGTCGTATCTATAATAGACCAGATCTAATCAAATCACAACAAGCATACAGCCAACTTACAATAAGCATATATCCACTTTACAATAAGCTTACAGTCAACTTACAATACGCATCTAACCAACTTTCAATCCATCTCACAGATTCCACTCACGACCTCCTTCAAGTCTTTCCCTAGTCATCCCCTTTCCACGCGCGGTTAATTTTGCCGCCTACTTTTTTATTATTATTTCCTTAAAAAAACAATCTAACTATTCAAGTTGTGGCTTTAATAATAACACATCGAGTGTATCGGACTATTACTTCGGTGCAGATATCCCCCCGTTGTATCAATCAGACCGATCCATCTATCGTGTTCATATTCCACATCAAAGTTGTCCATTTCCATCGGCAACTGCGAGATTTATTGAGCCTATCATTGAAATTAGTCATAGTTAAGGCCTTGTTAATTTAAGGATCATCTAATAAGACAACCGCCACAAGCCAATATCTTGTTGTTTTAGGGATATTTCGTGTTCCCGAGACTGATACTATTACACTGGGAGCATATAAATATCAAAAGCACTATTATCAAGCGTTGTTGCTATACTGACACATATTATTGTATCCTTATTATATCCCTACTATATACATCACATCACATCACATCATATTATCCAATACTATCACATTATTATTACATCGCCCTTCCATACTATCCTAGATCACACTCATGTCAGAAAGATCAAGACAACAGGTCGGCAACTTTGTAATAGGACCCGAGATCGGCCGCGGCTCCTTCGCCAACGTGTACAAAGGCTACGACATCACCACACACCAGCCCGTGGCCATCAAGTCCGTGTTCAGGTCCAAGTTGAAGAACAAGAAGTTGCTCGAGAATCTCGAGGTGGAGATCTCCATCTTGAAGACGCTCCAGCACCCGCACATTGTCTTGTTGTTGGACTGCCAGCGTACCCAGCAGCACTTCCACTTATTCATGGAGTACTGCTCCTTGGGCGACTTGAGCTACTTCATCAGGAAGAGGGACCAGTTGGTCAAGACGCACCCGTTGATCAACTCCATCTTGGAGCGGTTCCCCTCGCCTCCGGGCAGCCACGGCTTGAACAAGATCATCGTGATCAACTTCCTCAAGCAGTTGGCCTCGCTGTTGCAGTTTTTAAGAGACGCCAACTTGGTCCACAGGGACATCAAGCCGCAGAATCTCTTGTTGACGTACCCATGCCACTCGAAACAGGAGTTTGCCGAAAAGCACTACTCGGGCGTGATGTGGGAGTTGCCCGTGTTGAAGATCGCGGACTTTGGCTTCGCCAGGATCTTGCCCAGCACCTCGTTGGCGGAGACGTTGTGCGGTTCGCCGCTCTACATGGCGCCGGAGATCTTGCGGTACGAGAAGTACAACGCCAAGCTGGACTTGTGGTCCGTCGGCGCGGTGTTGTACGAGATGGCCGTGGGCCACCCGCCTTTTAAGGCGTCCAACCACGTGGAGTTGTTGCGCAAGATCGAGAAGACCAAGGACAAGATCAGCTTCCCGCTGGCCTCTCAGGTGGACGAGGACATCGTCCGGTTGATCTGCGGCTTGTTGAAGAGCAACCCGACGGAGCGCATGGGGTTCCAGGAGTTTTTCCAGGACCCGCTCGTCTTGTCGGACTTGCAGAGCACCAACGAGCCCTTGGAGACGTCCAACTTGGACGAGAGCTTGTTCATCAGCGAGTACTTGCCGGGCAAAGGGCATGCGATGGATGCGGCATCGCATGCGGAACGTGACAAGAGGGACTATCGCACGGGAACCCGTGAGAAAACGGCCTCGCCGGATGACTCGTTGTTGATTTTCAACGATGCCCCGGTGAAACTGGAAACGGCTTCGGCAGTGGCCACCAACACCACCAACACCACCAATACTGTTCCAAATGCTGTTCCAAACACCGCCCCAACTCCTCACACCACTGCCGACGCAAACTCCGAGTCCTCGTTGGAAAAGGACTACGTCGTTGTAGAGAAACGCACCGTAGAAGTCAACGCCTTGGCCGACGAGTTGCAGTCAGCCGGTGCCCGCGCCATCGCCGTCAACCGCACCGCCTCCACGCCAGTGGTGAGACGCTACTCGTCCTCGTCGAGATCCTCGTCGGGCACCTCCAACAGGAGACCCTCCTTCAACGAGAGAAGGGTGTCCATCTCCATCAGTCCCACCAACGCCTTGTCCAAGCTGTTGGGTGTGGCCTCTACGCGACTCTTCGGGGCGCAGCAGATTTCCCCCTACGTGCTCGAGGCGCAGGGTAAGCAGGCGCACGTCGCGGCGTACCATCCGCAGTTCCAAGCCACCACGGCTCCCGCCTACACGGGCGGGCCTGCGTTGCAGATGCTGAACAACGTGTCCAGCACGCAGAACATCACGCAGGCAGAGGACATCGAGATCGTCTTGACCTTGGAGCTGCTCGCCACGAAGGCCCACGCGATCCTGTTGTTTGCCGAGATCAAGTTCTCGCAGTTGTTGCCCTTGCCACCGTCGTCGTCGCCTGCACAGGCCTCTGCCGTGGACCCTGGGGAGAAGTTGCCGCCCCAGATGGTGGAGACCATCTGCGAAGAGGGCATTCTGCTCTACATCAAGACCTTGTCGATGCTCTCGAAGCTGATGAAGATCACCACGCAGTGGTGGTCGGTCAACGGGGCCGTGAAGCAGCCTCCTGCACGCCTTATCAGCCTCGTGCAGTGGATTCGCGAGCGGTACAACGCCGCGTTGGACAAGCTGGAGTACTTGAAAGCGCAGTTAAACGAGCTCCACAGGCAGAACCCGGGCATATCTTCTGCAGGCAGCAAGATCATCCCGGAGAAGCTCATCTTCAACAGGGCCTTGGAGATCTCGAGACGCGCCGCGGAGGATGAGTTGAACAATGCCCGGCTCTCGGAGTGCGAGTTGGCGTATTCGACGGCCATTTGGATGTTGGAGCTGGTGTTGGACGACGGCGATCTGGACGACGTGGGTACAGCCAAGCGGTTGGACGCGGAAGATGCCACCACGGTGGAGAACTTCATCGAGAGCATTGGCAAGAGGTTGAATGTGTTGCGGAAGAAGTTGGAGGGCCATGAGTTGGCGGAGTCGCCTTCGCCAGTGTAAGCAATAGCCTTGCATAAGCATTTGCAATAGGTCTTGCAATTGATTAAAACTCTTAAAATAGTGCAATAGTGCACTATTTCAGTCAGTTGAAATTACTGTAATTACCGCAATTTCTGCAATTCGTCCAAGTGCAGCCAGTTCAATTTCCCAATCAGTGGCGTGCATCAGCACATCACTATCTATTTTTATCATTTTTATCATTTTATCACTTGCTTGGTTTTATATCTATTCGGTTTTTATGGGGTTCTATTTCATTTCAGCAACTGTGTCGGTCGACTCGAGTCGATCATTACTTCATTCTAGTTCATTTAAATCATATTACAAATTATATACACTTTACATAATAAAACAGATAATAACGTCCATGTAGTGAGTAATGAAGGTGAAGGGTACACTTGAAGTGTGAAGGGTACTTCAATTGTAAAGAGTACTTCAAGTGTGAAGGGTACTTCAAGTGTAAAAAGCGTTCGAAGTATTAAAAGTGCTCTTTGAACGTTGAGAGTACTTTTTTCAATGCTAATTGTACACATCTAAGTGTAAAGAGTACTTGTAAGTGTAAAGAGTACTTTTAAGTGTTAAAAGTGTTCTTCTATGTGTTAAAGTGTTCTCTAACTGTTAAAAGTATTCTTTAAGTGTTAATAGCAAGTGTTAAATACACTCAGTAAGCTTTCCCCCGAGTAAAGAGTATTCTTCAAGTGCCATGTGCCTTAAGTAAACACTCAAAGTGTCAATAGCACTCTTCAAGAGCATCAAGTGTACTCTCCAAGTGCTAAGAGTACTTGCAAGTGCCTCAAGTGTACTCTTCAGTGTTGATTCGTGCTCTTCAAGTGATCAGAGCATTCTGTGCAGGCTGTGCCCATACTCCACCATATACCCCTCCTTCATACAAATGCCTCTCTCTCTAGCAGTTCCCTCTCGTACTCATCCAAAACGTCAAACCCCCCAAGCTCCCGCTTGGAATGGTTCGGCTTCACGCCCTGCGGCAAGGCAAGCCCGTTCTCAAGAAAGAAGTTCGACACACAAGACCACTTGTGCCACGTGAAGTCGCGGATCGGATTGCAGTCGCAGTGGAGCTCGCTGCGGACGTCGAGTTGCGGGGGACAGTTCAAGTTCGGGTGGTGGTAGTAACCCGTGTTGTCGAAGTAGTGGATCTCACTCAAGGACAACATCCGCGACACCAGGATCGTGTGCACTGGGGCGTCGCCCCACCGCTCGTAGAAGAACCCGCCCAGCCTGTCCAAATGGTCAAAGTACCGGTTGTACTCCGCCGAGCGGAAGAAGTCGAGCGAGGCGATCTCAAAGTTGGACCAGAAGTGGCACAAGTTGTAAGTCTTGCCCTCGTCCGCGGAGATGAACCGCATGTTGTTCTCGGGCAGCACCAACTCCGGGTTCTCTTGGAAAAACTCCGTGCTCACCGCCCACAAGGTCTCGATGGTGTTGGCGAACTCCCGCATGGCCATGTTGAAGCCGTACTTCTTGCCCTGCGTCCGCATGAGCTTGAACGGGTCGTAGTTGATGTCGCACACGAACTTGATGCTGGGCTCCACACGCCAGTAGTACGAGTAGGCGTCCAAAACGGGCAATCTGTAGAAGAAGCCCGAGTTGAAGCGGCACATGTGCCGGTAGCTCTCGCTGTCGCCGTACTTGATGTTCAGTTTCCGCAGCAGAGAGCGCGCCAGCAGCAGCCTGTCCTCGTCGATCCACTCCGGGTACGACCAGAACTCGTGTGGGATCTCCGTGAAGAAGACCCGTCCGCTGACGGCGTCCCCCACCTGCAGTTTGAACTCCTCTGTGAAGGGCTGGTCGTTGGCAAACACCCAGTCGTAGTGGAACTGGTGGTTGAAACGGGTCTCCACCTGCTCGATGCTGCCCAACATCTCCGCGAGCTCCTCGTTGCGCACCAAGGAGAACAACGTGGCGTTCTCCCGGCCGTCGTCGTACACTGGCGCCTTGTCGGAGCCCATCGTCTCGGCATCTGCCGCTGTCTCAATTGCCGGCGCGGGGTCCAGGCCCGTCAACTCGCCGAGCTTCTCCAGCAGGTACCCGTGGTACTGCCGAAACTTCCCGAGCACGGGCAGCAAGTAGCTCTCGCTGTTGTTGGAGTACACAAACGTGAGCGTCGTGGCAAGCGACACCGTGAGCAATAGTACCGTCGCCAGCAAGATGGCCGTTGCTTTTTTGCTCCGGCTATTTCGGGGCAGGACAGGATTCATGGGTGTGGAAAGGATGAAGTGAAGTGATGAATGTGATGAATGTGTCGGTGGATGTGGATACGAATGTGGATACGAATTTGAATGTGTTTGATTGAGTGTGTTTATCGGTTGTGCTATGTGATTTGTGGTGTTGGTTATCGTATTCGATTCACTGCACCCTCTCAACTGCCTCAAGCTTCGGAGTTTTTCACTTTGGGGCTTGGCCTCAAAGGGCACGGGCAGATGCAGAGGCAGAGGCATCGGCTTAGGTGAGACATTGGTACGATTAAGCGAATGCGATATTGAGATGATAGTGAGGTGATGCTGAGATGATGCTGAGGTGATAGTGAGATCAGGCTGAGATCAGGCTGAGGTAACGCTGAGACGCTTGTTTGTTTTCACCTTTTCACTTTCCTGTCACCACTCATCTCCTCATCACTCTTTCAATAAGATTCGCGGCTACTGATGTTCTCTGTACAGATAAGACCCAATTGTTCAGTGCTTCTCGTGCGCGAGGGCACGAAAAGGGCATAAAAGAAGTAGCAGGCCTAAGCAGCATACAAAGATATAAGCAGCATACAAGGTTATAGCAGTAGAATACAAAGATAAAAGCATTTTAATACAAAGTTATAGCAGTAGAATACAAAGATATAAGCATTTTAATACAAAGTTAAGCAGTAAAATACAAAGATATAAGCATTTTAATACAAAGTTATAGCAGTAAAATACAAAGATATAAGCATTTTAATACAAAGATATAAGCATTTTAATACAAAGCATACAAAAGCATACACACTACACTGCACTGAGAAAAATAACGCACCGTCGTTGAAACGTCTTTATTCTGTCTTAATTATGTAGGCACCTTCTGTCTTCACTATGTATCAAAGCACCATTATCACCAACTAAACTACATCTGTATTCGAGTCCGTCTCATTTATGTATTTGCCCATTTTACCATTCAATTATCTATAAATATGATCAACATGACAAGACACTGAGCGTTCAAGACAAAATGGGCAACAAGTGAGAATCACAACTCAGTCAGTGGTGTATACTCAACTTAAGTGAACCAGTCTAGAAGTTGCTTGAGTTAAAAAGTAACTCAACTGAGTAGTTTAGTAGTATGGTCAACCGAGTACTCTAGTAGTATGGACAACCAAGTACTCTAGTAGTATGGTCAACTAAATAATCTAATTCAGTATACTCCACCTAATAATCTAGTCATAGTATGGTCATCCACGTACTATACTCAACTGAATAGTCCAATTTAGCATGCTCAACTAATCTAGTAGCATGCTCAACCGAGGGACTTGAAGTTCACTCTACTTCTAAATAAAAAAATATTCCAACTCCAACCTTAACTTACATTAGTCACCTTCACCTCCCTCTACTGCACCCTCACTTCCTATTCTGCAATAATCCAATGGTGATCGAATTATGCCTGTGCAACCGGTTCCTGAGCCTATCCAGAGGCAGGGTCACCGTAGTTGTGGAAGTCTCGTTGCCATTTCCCAAGTGATGCGCATTGGCAAACGGGATTACATTGTTGTCCTTGGAGTAATGGTTCTTGTACTCATCAAAGTTGCGTTTCTGCGCCTGGTCCGAAAAGAGATGTGCTGAGAGCGTGGCCTTCGACGACAGTGGCGCGTCGATGGCCAACGGCGACGAGACCCGTTTGCTAGAGGAGTGCAGCTCGCTGGTCCGGAGGGTCTCCACGGAGTTGGTCATCGCACTGGCCGTGTTCTTCAACGGCGAAGAGCCGTGTGGGCTGGGGCTCAACTCGGGAATAAAGCTCTGGAACTCCTCCGGAAGGTCTACAGTGGACGAGCACGACGGCATCACATATTCGGAATGGTCGTAGATCGCCGACAAGTTGCTCATCGAGGCGGGCCGCAGCTGCTGGATCGGGTTCTGCGACAAGGCGTTCCGCAGGAACCTGGACTCCGTCTTGGGCACAAACAGGAACGTGAGCTCCTTGTTGTCGTCGTCATCGTCGTCGTCGTCATCGTCGGCATCGCTACAACTGCCAAACCCAGCCAACCGCGGCCGGTCGCCGTCGCTGTCGTCGTCGGAGGAAGACGCGGCACTGAACGAGAACAAGGTCGGTTTGCGGCGGCCAGAGGCCAGCGTCGACTGCCGCGAGAGCTGCCGCACGCTCGACCGGTTGGCACTCGTGGAGCGGGACCGCGTGGTGGACGAGCACGACGAGGAGTTCGAGTACGAAGATCTACGGTCACTACAAGCGGGCTCGTACGCCCTGGGCTCCAAGTCCTCGGCCCGCAACGGCCGCAGGGAACTGCCCTCCGAGGGCTTGAAGTTCACGTCGTTGAATTTCACAGTGTCGGCGTCGCCGTGGTACCCCACGGGCACGTACGCGCTCACGTCGAGCACCAGCTCGTCCCCGTGGAGGCTGTCAAGCGAGGCGAAGCTGGCGTTGAAGCGCAAATTACCAGGGCTGGACGGCGGACTGGGCCTGGCCACGACGGAGCTCTTTCTGGAGCTGTTCTCGCGCAAGAAGGAGTTGTTGCTGTCGTCGGCACTGGCCCTGGAGGAGCTCCACTTGCGAATCTGCGCCAAGGCGTCGTTCGAGGGCCGCTTGAAGGTGCCCTCCAGCAACTCCTTGGTCTCGATCAAGTCCAGCGAGCCGCGCCGCTCGTCGGACCCGGAAAACTCGGGCGACAACAGCTCCGAGAGGATCAAGGAGCGGGCACTCGAGTTCAATTTCGTCGTGGACGGCTTCGAGGACGACGACAGCGAGTCCACGGGGGACTCCGGGATCAAGTGGGTTTCGTCGGGGCTCGCAACAAAGCCGCGCCGGAAGGCCTTCAGCAACTTCTTCTTGATCTTGTTGCCGATCCCCACCACCAGCTGGTGCACCTCCTCGTTGGAGACGTACAATTTGATCACGTCGTTGCCCGTGAAGTACTTCTTCACCTCCGCGGGCGACAAGCCGTACAAGAAAAAGTCGTGCTGCTTGATTTCCGGGATGTCGATCCGCTTCTGCGGGTCTTTGGTCAAGAGTCTCGTGAGCAAATCCACCGCCAGCTCCCACTCGTCCTCGGAAACAGTGTCGCTGTCGACCAAGATGCTTTTGGGAGGTATTTGCAAGGGCTCCTTGTTGATCACCTCGAACAACTTGAACTCGGAGTCCGCATAGAAGGGCAACCGGCCAAACAAGAGACAGAAAAGCGTCACTCCCAAGGCCCAGATGTCGATCTTGTGGTCCACCTTCAAGTCGCTCTCCTGCGATAGCACGTCCGTGCGGCAGAGCTCCGGGGCCAAGAACGCTGGCGTGCCCAGCGTCTTGCAGAGGTCGTACTCGTTGTTGGTGTAGTCCAGCGACGAGGCAAACGACACGCCAAAGTCCGAGATCTTGACGACATCGTCGCCGGAGATGAGCAAGTTGGCCGGCTTGATGTCCCGGTGGATGATCCCTTGGTAGTGCAAGTACTCCAACCCGGACACCACGTCGCGGAAGATCTTCTGCACCTGGTGGAACTGCAACACGGGGCGCGGCTCGTCCTTGTGCAGCCCCGGCTGCTGCCATTTGATCTCGCCTTTCTCCAAATACTCCAACACAAGATAGATCTTGCGCGAGTTCACGTCGTCGAGCACCTCGACCAACTTGACTACATGCGGATGGTCGCACTTCTTCATGATGGCGATCTCCTTCTTGATCTTGTCCTCCTGGGACCCGCCTTTCAGCAACTGCTTGCCCAAACGCGCCTTGGACTTCCTGTCCACGATCTTGATCAGCACCAACTGATTCGAGATCATGTCCCGCGCCAACTTCACCTTCCCGTGCTGCCCGCGGCCCAAGTTGCGGAGGATTTCGTAGGTGTTCAACACCTTGCGGTGGCTGATCGGGTCGTATTCGACATAGACGTGCCGTGTCTCCTTCACTTTCGACGGCACATACGTGCGCAACGTGTCCTTCTCGTCATTGGGGATCGATATGGCGTTCGCGGTGGATGTGAGGATCGTGGTGTGTCGTCTGGAGGGGAAGTTGGACTCAGCTGGGATGTTGGGCTCAGCTGGTATCTGGCTATTGCTGGCATTATTGCTGCTATTGTTATCTATTTGACTGGCTCGTGGCGATAGAGGGTCCGTGGCGTCGCCTATGCTGTGTATGGAGTCTATCTGGACGCTTGGTATTACGGGATTGCTGCTATTCTGGCTGGGCTCGCACGCCAGAGCTTTCTGGGGTGCCACTTTGAGCTCCATGGTGTGGAATTTGTGCTTTGATTCGGTAAGTTGATTCTGTTATCTGTTTATCTGTTGATTCCGTTATCTGTTGATTCCGTTATGTGTTGATTCTTTATCGTTTGATTCTTTATCCTTTTATTTCTTTATCTCTCAACTCCGATCTCTTGATTATGTTCAATTCACTGTTTTGTCCTATCGAAGCCTCTGTTGATGACTAATTGTGGCTGCGGTTCTACAATGGGCGCAATTATATCAAATCTACGGATAACTTAATACGTCAATACCCTGTAGCACTCTTCCGCTATCACTTTCTATCTTTATCAATCTCAAATTCTGATGAAGCTACTTTCGCGCCCAATTCATCTATGTAACAAGGAGCAAAGGTGGATTGGATTGTCTCTGTGGATCGAAATCAATTAATCAGTCGATGTCTTTTCTGATCTCGACTTTCCCAGTGCTCTCGCGTGTTCCTGGATCGTTCAAGTATATGGATTCCTCGGCTTCAAATAGGCTTCTACTCTCCTCTCCCAATTACCGCTGATGCTCTCGTTATCTTTAAAGTCAAATTTTTTTCCGCTTTTTTGCTTCACGTTTGTGCGTGAAAAATGTGCGACACAGTAAAAGGTCGTGTGATGAGTCAGGGCGGAGGGATGAGGTTGGAATTGGGGATTGATGAGGAAGAGAGATGAGAGGAGGTGTAAGAATTGAGAGAAACGAAGGGAGGACGAGAAAAATGCGAGTTTGAGATGGTCTTGGCTGTCGTTGATGTGTGGTATGCTTAATTTTGTCTTTGTTACTGTTGGTGCCAGATCAGTGCTGGTGAAGAATTATAAACTATATAAAATATAAATCGGTAAAGAGCAAGTTGGGATGATCAAATCAGACAAGGGACAGTATTAAATTCAAATTGGCCTTGAATCGGGTCATTGTATTATGGTCTCTGAACAAAACGGCTCTTACAATGCAAAACAAAATGCAAACTTCCCACAACCACTACTACCAACACTACCACTTATCCAAATAACCCCCCACAGAACCCCCCACAGGAAACCTCCAATACAAATTTCAATGATTTTCGAGAAACTTCAAATAGTCCCACCCAATAGACAATTCCAACACAGTCTCAACATTTCCAGCAGATATCCAGCAGATATCCACTTCACTTCTACCTTACTTCCACTGTTTCTACTGCATCCACAAATCACATCGCTACACCCATCACAAGCTCCTAATAAATACAATTAACTATAACCGTTACAAATACTGTTATACAAACGAACCCCTCTCGTCTCTTTCGCTCTCACCTGAGACAACCCTCTTCCGCGTGCTGCCCTCTTCAACCTCCGATACCTCAATGACTTCAAACAACTCGTTCATATACTGCTCGTTCTCGTCAAGGTACATCTCTTCCCTCTCGGACCGTTGAGCCACAGACTCCGCATCGTCCTGAATGATATCCGGATTCACCACTCTCAACTTGGACCTTCTCTTCGAAGACACCAACACCTGCACATCGATGTCGTTGATGTCGTCGTCCTCGTCAGCACCTGCATTCTTGTCCCCGTGCACCATCGTTAGATCACTGAACCGGTTCTTATCCACACTTACGGGGCTCTCCTTCACGGGGAAATGGTCTCCAGCATCTTCATAATACGTGGTAGCACTGAGAATGGATCTCGAGTCGCTCATGTGCTTGAGACGGTAGTCTTCTTCGATAAATTGCAACGTGGACCTCGACTTTTCGTTGTAAAAAGACTCCGAGTCCTCGCCCACCATTCCATAGGGACGTCTCTCCTCCATTATATCCAGCATCGTGGTGGCTCTTTCCGACGTCTTCCGCAAGGAGAAGGTCTTGGAGAAACTCGACAAGCTTCTCTTTATTATGGACTGGCTTCTCTGCGGAGTGCCCGCCTCTACAACAGGCAACTGCGGCAACTCTCTCACCGGCTGTCTCTTGTTCTTGTTGTTGATGGCCCTGTCGAACTCCTCTCTTTTCCGTCTCCAGGAATTGATCGACAAGTTGTCGTTGTCTTCGTAGTTGTTCACCTTGACCTCCTCGTGGCCGTAGTTCACAGAGTTCTTCTTGGAGAGATTGTTGTACAAGTCCATGATGTCGAAGCTTTCGTAGTTGGTGGTCAAGTCTTTGGAGTTCTTGTGTCTTATGTAGAGATACACCAGTGCCACGATGATCAAGATCACCAAGAGTGGGATTACTACACTGACAGCGATTACGGCGGACTTGTTCGAGTTACTAGACGATTTACTGGTTTTATTTTTACTCTTTGCTGCGGTGTAATCCACCGACGACACCTTGCCCACGTTGCCGGAGATATCATACAAGTCAATGGTGTATCCCGTGGTGTCGGAACTACGTTTTTTACTCGTGGACACCCCAGTGAAGGTGATCAAGGTGTTATAAACCATGCAGCTGCCCAAGACGGAGTCCAAGTCGATGTCGTCGAGCTCGTCGTCCAAAGAGGTCCAGCTCCAGCCATTTTTGCTGGCAGTGTCCGAGACATTGAGCCTTATGATCTTTGGGGTCGAGTAATCGTCGATCAACTGGCCTCCCACCAACAAGGCACCTTCGATGCTGATGCCCGACGACGAGCTCTGCTGGATTTCCTTGGAGTCCAAGGTGCTAAAAATGGGCAACAGCTGCAGATACTTCCTAGAATTGATGCCCAGGTCCGCAGACACCGACTTGAACGACCAGGACTCGTACTGCCACATCAGCAACTGGTTCAAGCTGACCCAGCCGTTGCTCAGCTTGCCTCCGATGA
The DNA here is from genome assembly GCA_024271865.1 of Nakazawaea ambrosiae. NCBI lineage: Eukaryota > Fungi > Ascomycota > Pichiomycetes > Alaninales > Pachysolenaceae > Nakazawaea > Nakazawaea ambrosiae. Next base: position 765,505 of record JANBXG010000001.1, read on the forward strand.
CCAACTGGGTGTTGTAATTGATCAACAAGTTGGCCAGCCCGTAGAAGTTCGTCGGGGTCACCGAGCTGGAGATGTTGTCGTTGAAAGTGTTGGACAAGACATCGAACTCGAGCATCCTGCTGGTGACATCGGAGTCGTTGTCCAAGGCGACACCTCCGTAGATGTAGATCTTCTCCGTGTTGTCGTTGGTGGACAAGTAGGTGGACCCGTTGTAGAATTGGAACGAGTTGGACACCTGGAGGGGTTCCCAGGTGGAATTGCTCAATTTCGACACCGCGATCAAGGGTTCTTGCTCGGATTTGTCCTCGTTGTCTATGTAGAAAGAGTACAAATGGTTGCCAATGAGCAGCAACGTGGCCGATTCCGAGGGTGATTCCAACTTTTCGAAAGAACCAGAGGCCAAGGCCTTTGCGGAGGAGAACTTCTGGTCGAAATCCACCGAGATCAACTCGTTGTTGGTCAACCGCACGTACAGCTTGCTGTCCTCATATGAATACAACGTCTGCTGGGTCAGCACACCACTGGCAGTGGCCACCCAACTCCATATAATTAGTGCTGGTAGTATTAACATGCTCGAATACTATCTATCTCAAACAATCCGTTCTTCAAATTATCTCAACCAACGCTCTTGACCTGAAATGTCTAAGATCTTAACTTGTTCAACTTGGTCCAAATCCGAAATTGAAGATTTTATTTTTGGTCTGGAAGATTTTTTTATTTACAAGTTTCCTAAAGCGGCTTAATTGTGGTGTAGCGATGTTTCAAGGTAAGGTGGTGTCCTGATGTTGGGATGTGGTGTCCTGATGTTAGAATGTGGTGTGACGACGTTGGTGCTACGATGTTGATGCTACGATGTTGGTGCTACATTGGCATAATCTATTGCTATATAAAGATAAATGGCTGCCTAAGCTACTACTCCACGTGCATAGTTTCTCGACTGCTGGATCAACAATGCATCGGCAATCACCAAAGAGGCCATCGCCTCGACAATTGGCACAGCTCTAGGAAGCACACTTGGGTCGTGTCTGCCTCTGGCCAGCAAGACGCCGTCTTGTCCGTTGTAAGTGGCGGTCTTTTGGTCCTGTGAGATGGTCAGAGCAGGCTTGAACAGAACGGAGAAGTAGATGTTCTCCCCGTTGGAGATTCCTCCTTGGATACCTCCAGAGTTGTTGGTTTTCGTTCTCAACTTGCCGTCGGCACCTTTGTAGAAAGGATCGTTGTGCTTAGAGCCCGGGATCGTGGTGCCCACGAAACCGGAACCGATCTCGAACCCTTTGGTCAGCGGAATGGACAACATGGCGTGCAGCAACTGGGCCTCCAACTTGTCGAAGGCAGGCTCGCCCAATCCAATGGGTACGTTTCTGATGACACAGGTGACGACACCTCCAATGGAGTCCTGCGAGTCTCTGTACTGCTCGATCTGCTTCACCATGACATCGGCAACACTCTCCACTGGACATCTGATAGGTCCTGCGGCGTCCACCTTCTCCCTGGTGATGTCGTTCAACAATTGCAAGAACTCTGGCGATCTTGGGTCTCTGTCGATGGAGATCGGGCCGATGGCACTGACAAAGGCGACAACCTCCACGTTGTTCAGTTTCTGCAAGAACTTCTCTGCAACACCCGCAGCGGCAACTCTGCCAATGGTCTCTCTAGCAGAGGATCTGCCACCTCCAGAGGACAGCTTGATGCCGTATTTCTCCAAGTAGGTGTAGTCTGCGTGGGAAGGTCTTGGGTACAAGTCCGTCTCCGAGTAGTCGTGCGGTCTCTGGTCCTGGTTCTTGACGATCATCAGGATCGGCGTGCCCAAAGTCTTGCCGTTTTCCGTTCCGGACTGGATCTCTACGGTGTCTTTCTCGTTTCTTGGCGTGGACAACTTGGACTGGCCGGGTCTTCTTCTGGACAACTGCGGCTGGATGTCTGCCTCGGTCAAGTCCATTCCTGGCGGAACACCGTCGACGATGCACCCGACCGATTTGCAGTGTGATTCTCCGTAAGTGGTGACACCTGATGGGTTAGTAATGATGAGGTATTGGAAAATGGAGCAAATGGAGCATTCGAAGTAGCAATAAGTCGAAGTGAAAACAGTAAAAAATAACTCTTTTTATTGATTAAAACCGATCGACAAACAACATGCTACCTCCATTCACAATGTCTTCACTATACTTACGGAAAGCTGTTCCAAAACTAGACATTTTCGTTGTATTCTATTCTCAGTATCCCTTTAATACTCGCCCCTGTAAAGCGTTGAAAAATTGAAAAAGTTGACAAAAAAATAAAAAAAGATAAAAAATAAAAAATTTCAAAATGAATCATCGTGCGACTTTTTGTGCTACTTTTTGTGCTACTTTTTATGCTACTTTTTGTGCTACTTTTTTCTGGTGCAATAATTTTTTTCGATGATTCAAGAGTGAGTACTGAGGGCGAGAAGATGCACGACCAGGGGCTGGTTACTTTGTAGATGGAGTGAAAATTGGACAACGATAGTGTGTAGTGTGTAGTGTTTTTTGTGAGTGTCTAGCGTTTTTTGTAAGTGTCTAGCGTTTTTTTCCAAACGTTTTGTAAGTGATTTTTGTCATACTAAGGTCTAATTGTGAAAAAGTGATTTCACAGTCGTTGTAAAAGTCATTGTGAAAAAGTGATTTAACAGTCGTTGTAAAAGTCATTGTGAAAGAGACTAGAAAAATAATCAACCACAATGTCCAACTTGATCACCTTATGGACTGCTCTCATAGGGGCAGCCATCTTGATCCTCATACTCATCATTGGCTCGCAGAAAAAACTCATCCCACTTCTTGCTGGCTCAAACCAGGACTCCTTCCTCATAATTGGCTTGACCTCCACCGGCAAGACTAGTCTATTTCAAGTGCTCAGCCAAGGCCAGGTACCGAAATTCAGTCCCGTGATGACACAGAAACCAAACGAGGCCCGCGATTTTTCCTTGAAACAAGAACACTTGTCCGACAAGTTCTTGTTGAAAGACTACCCTGGCCACTCCAAATTGGTCAACTTGTTCTTGTTGAAAGAGTTGCAAGACAAGAAATTCTTGAAAAAAGTGAAAGGCATTGTCTTTGTCATCGACAGCAGCAATGTGCGCGAGGCAGAGACGCTGAAGTTGTTGTTCGATGTGTTGAATATCACGGAGACCTTGCCCAACGGAGTCGACATCTTGCTGGCGTGCAACAAGCAGGACTTATTCCAAAGCAAGCCCCTTTTCAAGATCACCGAGTTGTTGGAGACCGAGTTGACCAAGTTGATCCAGACGGAGGGAAGCAGTCTCGACAAGATCGAGGACCCGGCCACCGACGATCTTGGAATCTCCAAGGGCTTCTTGTTCAACTCGAGCAAGGCCAAGTTCTCCTTTGACCAACTAGAGGGCAACTTTGATTTTGTCGGAGGTAGTGTGGCCAAGAACCAGATCGACAAGTGGGAGTGCTGGATTGCGGAAAGGGCTGTCAATTGATGGGGAAAGTTTGCTAAATTGAGGGGTGAATTTGATATGTAAATGATAGATGATGTTATAGATGATGTTATAGGTGATGTTATAGGTGATGTTATAGGTGATCTATGCTATTAGTATGCAAATGTTTAATGTCTATATATTATGCTTCAGGGCCAGGGCTAGTGCCACTACCACTTCCCGGCTTTGGAAGCTCCAGCACAGAAGGAAAATAGTTAGGATCCTTCAACTTGGCCGCCCTTTCAATCAGTTTTTCCCGATCCGAATACTTCTTCAACCTCATTTGGAAATAATGTCCATCCAATTGATATTTCGTGTATAATTTCAACAAGTCGTTCAACTCGCTTGTCACTTGATTTAATTCCTTTCTCGTTTGTAAAAGCTTCTTTTTCAAACCTGCCTCTCCATCCAACAGCTCATCTTTCTCTTTCTCTTTCTCTTTTTCCTTCTCTTCCCCTTTCTCTTTAACTTTCTCCCCCTTTTTACTGAAATAATTGACCAAACTGGCCAACTGACTCGCCGAGTCCTGCTCCATTTTTTCCAAATTCCTCAACTTCTCTTGCAACTTGAATTTGCTCTTTTGCAGTTTCAGTATCTGCTCGTTCACCTGGTCGAACTCCTGCTTGTCGTCGATATTATCGGGGGCATACTTCGTGGAGCAGAAATTCTTGTCGCTCAAATGGGACTTGCAAATGTAAAAGAAGTCTGTTTTTTGGCATGTCGAGTTGGAGGGCAAGGTGATGAGCACGTTCTCGCTGGGCTTGTAGCAGATGTAGCATGATTTGGCGTCTGTGGGGGCCACTGTTCGGAGCTTGTAGATGTTTTGGAAGGGCAATTTCTTGGACATGCTGAAGTGAAGTGAAGAACTGGTGTAGTGATGTGTGATGTAGTGTGTTTTAGTATATGATAAGTCGAAAAATACCACTAATAATGCTACTGTTAACCCTTATAATTCACACTGATAGTGATAGTTCACACCGATAATTCACCTACAATCTACTCCTTTACACCTTACCTTGATAACCTTTTTCTGTCACTTTAGTTACGCTGATGTTATCGGATTCGGAGGCTGTCTATTGCCAGTGCGCGAAATGGAGCTGGAAGGTGAGGGCTGTGGCGGAGTGACAAGGTCGGGTGAGTGTAATGTGGGGATGACGGCCGGGTAATTGAATTAGGGAAGTAGGACAAGAAGGTTGTGAAAATGTAGAGAGAAAGGCAGAGAGAAAGGATTTGAGGATTAGAGAAACGTAAGAGCTAGGTTAAAGGGCTTCAGAGTATCCAATAGACATCACCCGTTCCCGGATTGTGTATTTACCAGATAACGGAGCAATACACCAACACCATCTGGAAGCACGGATGTGTTGCAAGGTTGTGAAAAAGTAGAGGGGAAATGTTTGAAAAAGGCAAAAGATAACCACAAAAAAGACGTGAATGCAAAGAGGCAAATGAGACCGGAGACAACAGGCATCCAAAACTTCGAAATCGAGTGTTGAATCGGGGGATGAATCAAGTATTGAGTCGAGTATTGAATCGAATATTGAATCGAGCACAATTGAACAATTGAGTGAACACGATCGTTCCCAATATCATGTCGCGTCATTGGCATCTCCCATCTCTCCAACAAATTCCAACTACTCACCTTCAAACTCGTTCCACGCCTCTTTGCCTCCCGTTGCCACTTTTGTCTTTTTCCTAATCTGAAATCTAATTTTTTTTCTTGTCCTTTTTCTCTTTAGATATAAATACAGACGACAGGATCCCATCATTTTAATTATCAAAGATATCAATTGAAATCTATCAATCTATCACTCTATTCTGATAAACAACTTTCTTGAATTTGTGACACAAGTTTATATACAATTTTCTCGAGATTCCATTGAATTGTTATATTTGACTTGACGTTTTACACGCTACCCCCAAATTCAAAACTCCCTAAAAAAAGATTTTTTACAGAGACAAGAAAAAAAAAAAAAATTGGTTTTAATAGTGGAATATTAATTTTGTTTATTAATTTTTTTCCTCTAACTCATTTTTAAAATTAAATTTTTTTTTCTTTTCCTTTAACTTAATTGTTTATATAAAAGCATACCTATATTTAATAAGTGATATCAAGACTGAACCATATTGTGGATTAAATCTTTGCATAGGGTTATTGGATAAGATTTTGAAAAGAGCATCGATTACATAGGGAACATCCAACAGGCACCGAGAGAACAAAACTAAAATTCACCATTTGAATTTTCTTTTTGTTTGTTTGTTAAAAGAAAAACACATTCCCATCCCTTTATATTATTAGTAATTCAATAATCACACAGACCACCACAATGACAGAACAACAAGAGGCAGATATAGATTCCATCATCGATAGATTATTGGAGGTGAGAGGCTCAAGACCGGGCAAACAAGTACAATTACACGAATTCGAGATCAGATATCTTTGTACAAAAGCAAGAGAAATATTAATCCAACAACCAATCTTGTTGGAATTGGAAGCTCCTATTAAGGTGAGTTAATTTTTTTCTTTTTTGCCTGCCAAAATTCTGAGTCAATCAAAGAAAAAAAGGAGCGAACTTTTTTTTTGGCGGCGCAAACTTGTGGCCCTTAGAAAAATTGAGCTGCCTCTTTTTTTGCACTCGGTATGGCTGGGGCTCGTGTTGTTAAGCAACTATACTAACTAGATGACATATATTATAGATCTGTGGTGATATTCACGGGCAATATTATGACTTGTTACGACTCTTTGAATATGGTGGGTTCCCTCCTGAAGCAAATTACTTATTCTTGGGTGATTACGTTGACCGTGGAAAACAAAGTTTAGAAACCATTTGCTTATTGTTGGCCTACAAGATCAAATATCCAGAGAACTTCTTCATATTGAGAGGTAATCACGAATGTGCCTCCATCAACAGAATCTACGGGTTCTACGATGAATGTAAGAGACGTTATAATATCAAGTTGTGGAAAACTTTCACCGATTGTTTCAACTGCTTACCCATCCTGGCAATCATCGATGAAAAGATCTTCACCATGCACGGTGGTTTGAGTCCTGACTTGAACACAATGGAACAGATCAGAAGAGTCATGAGACCAACAGATATCCCAGATGTCGGATTGTTGTGTGACTTGTTGTGGTCGGACCCAGATAAAGACATCACTGGATGGAGCGAAAACGACCGTGGTGTCTCGTTCACTTTTGGCCCAGACGTGGTTTCCAGATTCTTGCAAAAACACGACATGGATCTTATCTGTAGAGCGCATCAGGTTGTCGAAGACGGTTACGAATTCTTCAGCAAGAGACAATTGGTGACATTATTTTCTGCCCCAAATTACTGTGGAGAGTTCGATAATGCCGGTGCCATGATGAGTGTTGACGAAAGTTTGTTGTGTTCTTTCCAAATCTTAAAACCTGCTGAAAAGAAACCAAAATACTCCTACGGACTGCCTCAACAGATCGGTTCCGGAGCTGGAGGTATCAATCAACAAAAACCGAAGAAGAAGACAGCGAAATAATGAATGAGAATACCTGGTAGTGTTAGTTAGTTTTTAGTGTTTTTAAACTCGTTATTTGAAATTTTTCATAAGTAGTGATTGTGTTTTGTCATTTGTTTTTTTTTTTATTTTTGGCCTTATCATTTATTAATAATAATCTGAAACGAACGAAGAAGGAAAAGAGGATGTTATGATCAGGTTGAACTTGCATGGAAAATCACGGATCAGCAATATGACAATAATTGCGATTCTTTTCTTTATATATTTTCCATAATTCGTGTCATTTGATATTTATAAAGTTATATACAGAGGTTGAAAAGTCACGAATCACAAGAGAAATCACTTTCAAAACTCAATTTCAAATCAACATTTTAACCATTTCCAGCTACTCCATATTATGGCATTTCCAGTTACTCCATTCCATGGCATTTCCATCATGCCAATTTCGTCAAACGCACACCCCTTCCTTTGATTGGTACCCGAATCTTACCCCACACATCCCCTTTTTTCAACCGTTACTTTTTTTTTTAATTCGGCCTTCACTTTTCTCCGCATTTTCCCCTCCATGATCTTATCAATATTTGTTCTCTGATGTTATCTTTTATTTCAATTAGTTTATGTGGATGGGGTTTCTTTTGTTTTTAGGTTTCTTTTTCTCACATCCATCACTGGTTCAAGGTGTTCTATATCTATGTGTACTTGGCTCTTATTTGATTTCCTGTACAGCATTGCTTTTTCTTGCAAGAATAAATAGTTCGTATAGGTTTAAAAGTATTTCTGTGTGTACAATGAATTCCTAGCAGACGTTATCGTGTACAACATGAGATACACCAGTGGGGGTATTGTGATGTATATCTTTTTTGCAGAATAGATGTTCTGTTATATAGTTGAGAAGAATAGGTGTAGATCATGTAAGATATTCGTGACTTGAAGGTTTCAAATTCATTTGACAGTGGTGAAGCGATTAGGTGATTAGATTTGCAATTGGAACATCCCACTGAGTTACCTAACCAGAACCATCTCATCATTCCAGCATTCCCAGCAATCCCCCATCTGCATCCGTTTCGTGAGCCGCACACGAGCATCCAAAAAGCCAGTCACGCTTGTTTCCTATTTAGGCAATTCGTGTGCGCAAAACTTTTCACAGTAAATTGTATCACTTTTCTTTTTTCTACACCAGTTGCTTACATAAGCACACTCATTCTCCCCGTCGCTGTTTGGCGCTACACGACCCTCTGAAGAAGGAAACAGAAAAAAAATTTTGTGTGCGACTGTGCGCTGGAAAATCTGTTGAATAAAATTTTCATCTAGTAAAAAAATATAAGTAAAAAATATTTTGCCCATTTATTTGTAAGTGTTGATAGATAATCAGTATAACGTCAGAGTTACAGAATAGTTCAATATGGTATGTATAAATGCGATGTGAAGAGTAGTAAAGTGTAGTGTTCGAACGTGGGAGTAATGTAGATCCATATGAGATGTGGTGTAAATAAGTGATTGAAGTCAAGTGGGCCATGAGTCAAGAGAAATGAACGTGAGGAAGTCAGAGAGTTCGTAGAGATGGAATAATCAGGAACAAGTTTGGAATGAAATGTATCACAATATCATGAAGATAACGTAAAGGTTCGACTGTGAATGTGGAAATCATGGAATTATTTTCGGAGAAAGAGAACGAAGAGATCCAGGTACTAGCAAGACCATTGCTATGTGGGATCTTTTGATACCTCAAACAGTAAAAGAGAGACAAGAGAAATGAAATGAGTTCAAAGTCACATGAAGAGATCGAAGCATCGCTGTTATGTAGTAAATCCAATCCAATCCAATCCAATCATTTATACGGAGTTGGATTTTATGTTCGCCGCTTGTCCAGCCTGTTTCAAATACTGGATCTACATTTCACTGCACACTACCTACCACACTACCTCCCACTTTAAATGCACAATACTAACCGTTCCCCCTCTTTAATACAGGTTTTAGTTCAAGATTTATTAAACCCAAACCCAGCTACTGAAGCTAAGCAACACAAATTGAAGAACTTGGTCCAAGCTCCACGTTCTTTCTTCATGGATGTCAGATGTCCAGGTTGTTTGAACATCACCACTGTCTTCTCCCATGCCCAAACTGCTGTCCAATGTGACTCTTGTACCACTGTTTTGTGCTCCCCAACTGGTGGTAAGGCCAAATTGTCCGAAGGTTGTGCTTTCAGAAGAAAGTAAATCTTTTGCTCCAATATAAATTCATTTATCCAGCCGTTCACTCTTACCCCAACCCATCAAATCACAACATTCTAATCATTTAATATGATTTGGAAGAAAAAGAGATTTATTCATTCCAACATCCACATTAGTTTTTTTTCCTTTCGCTTGGCTTCTTGTTCTTGTTCATATTTGATTTTGTGCAAAGCTAATTGAGAGGAGGGGAAGGCAATTTGATTAAGTTTTTCTTGATTAAATTGATCTTTTCTGTTTGATAGGAAATTAGTGTGTTTTAAGTAGAACAAATAAATTAATTAATAACGTTAAAACGGTGTAGAATGAGGATGTGCAAATGTATCCAGATTTGTGGTATGTAGTGTAGTATACTATTTGATCTTGATATTGATCTTGATATTGATCTTGATATTGATCTTAATATTGATCTTAATATCGATCCTTACTGTTGATCCTTAATATTTATATGATATATTACTTTAAATTCAAACAATCTATATAATTTATATATCATATTACTTTATTTGTCATTTTTATATCATTTTTTATTGTTTTATACCATCTTTTATTATTTGTGATCCAATCTTCATATGATCCTTATTTCACATGTTCGGTAAATTTGTAAGAATTTAACTACCTTGAACAAATAAATGCTCCCACTATGTATGACCAGAACATACTGCTCTATGAAGCACTACGCCACTACATGCCTTCCTACCATTCCTACCAAACTGCACCTCACAATCCCTTTCCAAACCCTAGCAACCCCTCTTCAATCCCTTTTTCTTCCCAAGATCACCAAAATCCCTCTATACCACCACAAATCAGCACCATATCGAATCAGCTCCCAATTTTCAGATACTGGTGCCATTTGCGTCATTTGTCCATTTGTCGTCTTTGCTCCATCTTCCCAATCTTTGCACCATCTTTCCAACCCTCAATCCCCCAGTGCTCCCACTCTCCCCCTTCCACCCTTCGCGCGTGCGTCGCTAAAACTCGAGCGCAAAACTCAGACTGACAAAGAAAAATCGCATAGAAAAAATGACAAAAAAAATTCAAAACATAAAGAAAATCATCAAATTTGACAGTTGGATCAATTAGAGCATCGACAACTTCACCAAGGAGCGAGTAAAAGATGAAGTTCACTAGTGGGATCTTTTCGTACATTGCGTTACTGATATTTGCACAGGTTTGTAGCGCCCACCATAACGTTTTACTTCCACCAAACGGAGTCCAATGTTTTTTCGAGAACTTGAAGAAAAACGATGAATTAGCTGTTACATTTCAAGTCGGAGACAGAGATCCTCAATCATCACAACAATTGACACTGGATTTCTGGGTAAGTCGATGAATACTATGAGGAGAGCAGCAATTTAGCTATAAAGAAAGACACGAACTTTATGTTATGGACAGCTCCCACTGATCATGGATCAGCTCTTGCTTCTTTCTCACATTGACGTGTTTTGTTCTTTTGGCTTTTCGCTCACTACCTGTTTTGATTATTTTTCAAACTTTTTACTAACATCTTTTGATTCAGATATCCGATCCAAACGGTAAAGACGTGAAGAACTTGCGAGAAGTCTCCCACGGAGATACCTCCATTACAGCTGAGAAGACTGGTAAATACACATACTGTTTCTCCAACGAGAGATCCTCCGTCTCCTCCAAAGACGTCACTTTCAACATCCATGGGGTCGTGTATGTTGACTTGAACGACAAGAACTCTGATAATTTGGAGGTTGCCATTCAGAAGTTGACCGAGTTGACGTACGATGTCAAGACAGAGCAGAGTTACATCGTTGTCAGAGAGAGAACCCACAGAAACACTGCGGAATCCACCAATTCCAGAGTCAAATGGTGGTCTGTATTCCAATTGATCGTGGTTGCTCTGAACTCGGTTTTCCAAGTTTACTATTTGAAGAGATTTTTCGAGGTGAGAACTCCAGTTTGAACAGATTGGAGCAGAGGGGTTCAAAATTCACGGAAGGGGTATAGAATGAGCAAAAATATATGTTTGTGTATTAAGATCGTGTATTTTAGTGTAGTCGATGTAGAGTGATGGTGAGCATGACTGTAATTGTGGTGTGGTAGCAATTGGATGTCGCAATCAGACTGTACCGATTGGGTTGTAGCATTTGGGTTGTAGCATTTGGGTTGTAGCATTTGGGTTGTAGCATTTGGGTTGTAGCATTTGGGTTGTAGCATTTTAGTTATTGTCTGACCTTGTAGTACATGAGGTATTTGCTTGGACTGCACAGTAGATTCAATTTTAGGATGTGATCTCTGTCTTCAATGACTGAGTATTTTAGTCATTGGAGGGGTTAGGAGTTTCATGGTATACAATATATGAGATCAGCTTCGGCTCTGGCCTTATAATTGAGAAAGTGGGACGACTGGAAGTGGGTTCAGTCCCGTAATAGTGGCTTCTGTCTGGCAACCAATTTGTTAATATCAGATCACAAGAATTACATGTTTTGAGGCAAGAGCAGTGAATAGTGAAGTTGGTTGAGGTTTAGAAGAAATCTTTTCTGGACTGGTTCTACTAGGTTCTTGTCCAAGATACTCAATACATTATTTTAGTAAGTCCTTAATCTTGTCATTCCTTGTTCGTATCATTCTTTGTTCTAATTATTCTTTATTCTTATCATTCTCTATTCTGATTATTCTTTGTTCTAATGATTCTTCGTTTTGATCACTCTTTGTTCTAATCAACTCTAAATACTTCTTATACAATTACAATCTCTAATACTAAAAATACATTAAATTACTATATCCTAATCACAATTTCCAATGATGCAGCCTACTCAAACACATCCTGCTTCTCGAAATTGTATTCAATCTCATTGAAGTTCTGGAAATGCACAGGACGGTGCAACAGATGGTAGAACGGCAACGGAGTGTTAATCATCAACGAGTACTCGCCTTGCACATTGAAACTAGCCCCCATGAAGGCATAATTCCAGATCTCGTCGTCTGGAACCATGAAGAACCCTGAGATCCGGTCCGAGATCAACAACTGGCTTTTTTTGCCGAAGCTGGCATCGAAGCCCTCCGGTTCCTGCGAGATCACGTCTTGGTTCTGGGACCCCCATTCATAGCCTTGCGCTGTTAAGGTGTACAGAGTCAACGTGACTGAGCCCGGGGTGAATGCCACGTTGATCAGCACGGAATCCTCGGTGACTAGGTCCGGATTCAGGTTCCGCAACAGCACCTGAGTGCTGATCTCCACGGGATTCATGGCCTCCGACTCCGAGGGCTGGGTGTGGATCCAGCCAAGCGGCTCCAAGTCCTTCAAAAGCCCTTCGGCGTTGTCGGTGGGCAACTTTGGTGGGAACTGCACGCCGTTGTGGTTGCCCAACTGCGGCACAAGCACCAATGCACGGATCTCCTTGATCTGCAGGTTATCCGAGGGCGAGGAGCCGTACACAAAGGCCGCGACTTGGCACCGCAAGTCGGAGATCTGCACCAATTTGGTCAACAAGTTCTTCGGCATGATGTACACCAACGAGTCGTCGTCGGAAGCACCCGAGTCCTGCGAGACGTAGATGTTTTTCGTGCGGAGATGCAAGTTGGCCAGCGAGATGGCCCTGTTGCGCCATTCTGTGCGCGAGGTGAACGTCTTCTGGCCGTAGTTGGCCGTGGTCACCGTGGTGATCTCCTCGCCGTGTACGTTCTGCGTCTTGGCCTTCACCAGCGTCGTCGGCAGCGAGTCCTTCGCACGCAGTTCTTCCAACTCGGCGATCTGCTGTCTGCGCACCGAGGGAGCACGGATGTCCTGCCCCAAGATGAGGTCCCTGATCTCCGTCTGCGTCAACGAGGCCACGTTCACGTTGTACTTCTTGGCGTAGTCGCCGAGAATCAAGTCCCGGAGCTGGTTCTCCACCTCGATCCACTGCACGTCGGTCAACGAGGGCCAGATGTGGTTCTCCTGCGTCACCACGGAGCTGTCCGGCGTCAAGATGGACTTGGTCTTGTCCTCGTTCACGTTCAAGCCACGCAAGATCAAGATGAGCCTCGAGAAGGCCGTGTAGCTGGAGATGGTCTTCAACCAGTCGTCGTACAAGTTGAACAAGATCATCTGCGGCTCCTTCAGCTTCAACACGATGTCCGCCAACTTGTCGATCTTCATCGACGCGGCAAAGGGCAAGCGCAACTCTGAGGGCCGGATCGAGATGTTGGGGAAGTCCAACATGTGGAAGTTCAACGGGTCCATGATGCCCTTCCTGGTGACGATCAACTGCTTGGGCTGCTCCTCCTTGGGCAACGAGGCGCACAACAGCGCCACCTCCTCCGCGGTCTTCCACTTCAGCAACTGGCCCAACCGCTTCTGGCCAGCCCACACGGAAGTGTGCACGATCTTCAAGAACAACTGCCCGTTCTTCGGGTTCAAGATGAACACGCACCCGTTGATGGGCTTCGTGGTGACGTTGCCCTCGAACGTCTGGTGCACGGTGACACGGTATACATTGGTGTCGTCGACAAACAACTGCGTGTCGTTGCTGAACAACTCCGCATAGTTGTTCGAGTTCAAGAACGGCTCCTGCGGTTGAGACTGGTACAACTGCAACCCTTTGCGGATCCGGTCCCGGAGCACGTACAAAGACGGGTTGGCCTTCATGATGGTCTTCATCGCGTTCTGCACGAGCGGCTTCAACCCGGGGAACCAGTTCCCGTACACGTCGTACATGTTGTACGCGAGGTCGATGCCCACGATGATCCCCGTGGGCGAGGGGTAGTAGCTCTGCTCGTCCGTGGTGTAGTCCAAGTACTTTGCCCTGGTGTACCGCGAGATGTCGTGGGAGTCGTAGTCACCATACCGCAACTGCACGTCGATCCAGAACTTGGACGCCGTGGTGTCGCCCGTGAAGACGTCGCCCTTCTCGTAGAGCAACGACGGTTTCGAGGTGTTCCACTTGTAATTGCTGAGGAGCACGATGTCCGCACACGACGAGTTCATCTTGTACGATTTCCGCGGGTGGATGGCCACCTTCTGCACGGACGCGATCTGCAACACGTCCAATTCGGCGTCGAACACCTGCGAGAGGTCGAACACCACGTTCTCGTGGATCTTCTGCCACAAGTGCGCCCGGAAGATCTGGATCAACGAGATCTTGAGCGTGGGGATCTTGCCGTGCAAGAAGATACCCGTCAAGTCGAGCTGCACCAAGAACCCCACGTACACGTTGGCCCTGTTGATCGTAGGCGACCACCACAAGGTGAACCTTCTGTTGGGGATCTGGCTCAACCCGGACCGCTGCGCGTTCGTAAGCTTCTTGAACTTCAACGAGTCCTCGAACCCGGCCAGCTTTTCCCAGAAAAGCCCCTCCCAGGAGTCGAAGCCCGTGCCCTTGAACAACGTGTGCTCCAAGATGGTCTCGATGCCGCCCAACGCCTGGATCACGTCCGTCCTATACGCGTTCAAGTTCCACAACTTGCCGTCGTGGTGGTTGCTGGTCCACCAGAACGGATTGTTACGCGGCAACGAGTACTTCTTGAACTCGCGCCGCAACCGGTGGCCCTTGTCGTAGGCCAACGTGTGCCGGTCCTTCTGGAACAAGGTACTGATGCGGGGTAACCCGCGGTCCCAGCTGTCTTCCATGTCCTCGAAGGCCAAGCGGCGGTTCTCCTGGAGCAGCAGCTGCCGTTTCATGGCGTACTCCGCCCACACGCGCTGCGAGTCCACAAACTCGTTCTCCCAGGTGGTGATGTACCGGAAGATCGTGGGGATGATCTTGGAGTCGTCGTGGGTCATTCCGGCGCGGAAGTGCGTGATCCCGGTCTCCGTCTGTTGCGACCACCGCAAGTCCGAGGCCGGGATCAAGATGTGCGACGCACTCAACATGCCCAACCCGCCGAGCTCCTTTGGCGTGTAGAAAACCGCTGGCGGGAACCGCGACGGCATCTTGGAGTTCAACCCGAGCTTAACCCTGGTCTGGATCTTGGTCTCGGCCTTGACCAAGCTGTCCAACAATGCGGGGGTCGAGATCAGCGCCTCGCGGTAGTAGACAAAGAGCGAGATCAACAGCGTGTTCCACTTGCTGGCAATCTTGGTGAACGTCGTGGACCCGGACGACATCAAGATCTGCCGGATCCGGTTGTTGAACTTGTCCACGTCCTCCTGCGTCACTTGGAGGTACGCCTTGGCCGTGCGCTCCTTGGTCTCGTCGTTGACGAGGTCCCACACGCCTTCGCTGGTGCTCTGCAGCAACAACTCCTTGGCACGCACTTTGGGCAAGATGCGCACCTCGAACCCGCACATCGTGAACAACAAGTTGACGTTGTCCGCACTGTACACCGAGGCCAAGGAGTCGCCCCAGTTGAACACGGCAAGACTCCGCGGCACGCGGCCCTCGATGTCCCAGAACACGGCGCGGCCCAAATTCACGTCCAGCCGCATGAGCTTCATGCGACAGTCACGCGGCCAGCACCGCCGGTTGTTGTAACCAACAATGTTCTCGAAATTTGGGTCCGGGTTCTCCGAGAGATAGTCCTGGACCAACTCCTCCAGCTCGTCCTGGGTGAACCGGAAGAAGATGTGGATCCTGTCGAGGTACCGCGAGTAGAACCGCAAGGGGGATCGCGTCTCGGTGCGGAGATCGGGGAACTGGAGAAACTCGTTCGCACTGGCGACCGGGCCTGCCAACTCCGAGGCCCGCTCGAGCCCCAAGATCAAGAGATCGAGCACCAACCCGTAGTACTGGAACACAAACGACGAGAACTGGAGCCCGCGGATCATGCCGTACTGGTTCACGTGGTTCATGTCCTTGTAGGTGATGCTGACGTTGTTCTTCAGCGTGATGTAGTCGGCAATGTTGGAGTCCACGATGAGCCTTAATAACCTGTTCAAGAGCGTGAAGTCGATTTTCTCCAGCATCTTGCCCAACGTGGTCTCTAACATCACGTTGCGCTGGCCCTGCGACACGTCCCACACGTTGTGCAAGTTGTTGATCCCCTGGCACCACTTGTACACGAGCAACGGCGGGATCTCGGCGTCGTTGGGCTTCACCCAGTTCGGAAAGAGCTGCCTCTTGTCGCTCTCGTACCACAAGTACTGGTCCAAGTACAGGTCCGCGATCTTCTCGAGCGGGTTCACGTCGTACACGGGCGAGATGTGACTGTAGTGGTCCATCATCTCGAGACCCACCTCCTGGAACACCCGCTCCGTCAACAAGATCTTCTTGATTCGTGCTAGGTACTCGTGCGGGTTGTCGTACGCCTGCTCGATCAACGCCAACTCGGACCGCTGGCTCGAGTTCAACCGGCCCTTTGCAGAATAACTCTCTTTCAAGTTTTCCAACGCCAACACAAGTAACTTCTTGTCCGGCTTGTAGCTCAATGGCGGGAACGGGATCGGCGAGAACTTGCGGCTCTCCAACCAGTGCACCATCGTAGAGAACACGGCCACGGCCTCCTTTGGCGACACGTACGGACCGTCTTTCTGGAAGTTCTTCTGCCGCTCCTGCTCGTTTTTCAACCACAACCGCGTCAACCGGCCCAAGTTCTTCTTCAGCACGGCCTTGTCCACGGTGGCACCGCGCCTGATGCGCTCCCTGTTGTAATGCGCCACCGAGATCCACCCATCCAGCTTCAGCTTCACATACCGCTCGATGATTTTCTCGATGGGCTCTGGCAACCCCGGCACCTTCCATGGGATGTTCAGCTTCCAGCACCGCCAAGCCTCGCTCAAGTGCTGGAGAATGGTCTTGGACCTGTTCTGCTTGATGCCGTCCGGGATCATGTCCAAGATGTCGTGCATCACCGAAGCGCGCAACTCCAAGTCGTAGTACGAGTCGACACGCTGCTTGGTGATGGACTTGGCCACGGACTTGGACTGCCGGCCTTCGAATTGACGCGCCAACAAGTTGCCCAACCATCTTTCCAAGAGTGGGATGATCCCCCGCATGAACGAGAGCCACACGCGCCACGCAGGCTGCCAAAATCCGCAACCGGGCCCCTTGCCCACCTCCTTGGTGTTGAACCGGTAGTACACCACGTGCTTCAAGTCTTTGCAGGCACGGATCTGGTGCATCACCTTGTATTTGTAACGGTAGATCCCGGTCAACTGACCCAAATGGTTCAAGATGTAGTAGAGACCGTCGGCCAACTGGTACGAGTCCACGTTGCCCAACCGGTACTGGACGTGGGCATCCACCACCAACTTGATCACCTTCAAGATCTCGCGCATGAGATGGAAAGCATTCCCGAAACGGGACCGTTTCCGCTCCTTCGTGGTCAAGGTCTTGGTCGGCTTCAAGTTGAAGTTGTAGTCCAAATGCAAGTAGGTCAAGCCCTTTCTGTGGATGAGCAAGTTCAACATGTTGAATCCTTGCTGCACCACCTGCAACCCGGCCTCCACCCAGTCGATCGTGGTCTCCTGGAAGAACTTGGTGTTCTTCAAGCTCTTCAACAACAAGATTTTACGTCTATTTACAGGTTTTACTCTCTTCAACTCGTTGTAAACATGGTTCTTCAACAACTTCTGGTACGAGATCTTCACCTTGACCGGGTAGTCCGCGTTCGTCTGTCTCTCCAAGTACCAGTTCTTCACGAGCAGCACATCCTGAGCACGCACCATGTGCCCACTGCGCGTGTTGTAAGGGTAAGGGCCCCATAAGAGCTCCAAAGCGTCGTACGTTTGCTCGCTCTGCAAGGGCTCGTCGTGCAAAAACGGCGATATTGGCACTTCCACATCGGACAAATCCAAGGGCAGCCCCCCTTTCGACGGAGGCACCGGGTGGAACAGCTTGTTGAAGTGGAACAGCGCCAACTCGCTAGAGTCCTGCGGCACAAAACACGGCATCTGGTGGTGGTACCAGCCGTTGGCCACGGCATACACGTTAGAGTTGTACAAATACGGGAACGCGACACGGTACTCGGTGCGGATCGGCGTCCGGAACAAGATCCTGTCGATGGAGTTGAACTCGTTGAAGTCCTCATCGTCGTCGCCCGAGTTTTGGCTCAAGGGCTCGAACTTCGGGCCCCCGGGCAACGCCACGTTCAACAGTTTCGCCGTGAAAAAGGACTCCTTGTTGAAAAGATACTTCGCGTTGGCGTCGGCACCCGCCTCGGCGACCAACGGCCGCAGCAACCGGTACAACGTGCTCATCGTGGCCACGTCCAAGTTCCACTTGCGGTACGACTCGCCGTTGACAAACTTCAAGTTCTCCACGAGCGGCCGCTCGTCGTAAAACCAGTCCAGCACGGCAGCCTCCTCGACGTCGTCCAACGGCTGCTGGATCGGTTCCGAAGGCTCCACGTCCTGGATGTTGGCACTCCAGTTGATGGGTGGCTCCTCGTCGTCAAATGGCGGGAACCGCATCCGCTTGAAGTGCTTTCTAGCCAGCTTCTCGCGCCGCATCTGCAACCACATCGTGGCCCACTGTGCCGTGTACACGGGCTCGATGACTCGCGGGGTCTCGTTGACGAAGGTGATTGCGCCGGTGATGTGGTACAACACCTTGACCTCTTTTACAGGCTCCCAAGGCTGCGGCATGTTCTCCAACAACTTCAAGATGGCGTGCGGCATGTACTTTAAGGACCCCAAGTAGGCCCTCTTGTCGGCGGAAAACCGCTTCGAGGACAAGTCGCCGTGCTCCTCCATGATTTTCCGGAGGTGTTCCGGCGGCATCTCCACCTTCGTGGCGTGCACAAAGGTGCCCTGGCTCTTCTTGATCGTGGCATACCGACGTCTCTGGAGCTGCAACCACTTCCTCTTGCGCAGTTCGAGCAGCAGTTTCTTGTCCTGTGATTTGCTCTGCGATGGCGGTGGCGGCGGACGTGATGGTGGCAGCGGAGGCGGCAGTGTTGGCGGTGCAGGTCTCGTCTTGAGTCCCGGAGGAGGTCTTGGTAGCACCCTCCCGCTTGGGGGAGGCGGTGGGACGGGTTTGATCTTTTTATTGGCGCCGTTTGATGGTGGCGGCGGGACCTTAGGCGGTGGTGGTGGTGCCATCTTTAGCTATATGAATGGATATATGGATATATGGATGTAATATGATGTGGTGTGATATAATATGGATACACTGTAAGCGAGGACGGCGGTTAATGAATTATGAAGTTGGTATATAATGGCTATAACTACGAACAAAAAACAGCAACACTCAATTCAATTGAAGTCTGTGTTGTGCAAGTATCGTGTCTCGAAAATTACCACCTTCTTCCAATAGCTCACGTACTATCCCACTGACTCTTGATGTCTTCTACTCCTTTTCTCCCTTGTTTTGTGTTTTTTGTTTTTTGAAAATCTTCGCGAAGATTTTTGGTAGGAAAAATTTTAAAGATGA
The DNA here is from genome assembly GCA_024271865.1 of Nakazawaea ambrosiae. NCBI lineage: Eukaryota > Fungi > Ascomycota > Pichiomycetes > Alaninales > Pachysolenaceae > Nakazawaea > Nakazawaea ambrosiae. The sequence continues at coordinate 784,944 of JANBXG010000001.1, forward strand.
GAGATATTGAGGGCTGTATGAGATTGGGGGTGATGAGGACAACTTCAGGCAGGGGTTTACCTTGTGAGAGTTGTATTCAAATGAGTGAATTGCATATTTGGAAGTTACAGTATATGTGTATTACTGTATATGTGTATTACTGTATACATGTGAATTACTCTATATACGTTTATCACTCTACATATCTGTATTACTCCACATACCTGAATTACTCTATATATGTGTATTACTCTATATATCTGGATTATATATATGTGTTTCAGCGACTGTTCGTCGGTGTGATTGCACTACTTGTGATTGTACTATGATTTTACTGGTTGTGTGTATTAGTTGTGGCTGTACTAACAGTGATTGTATTTGAGTCTATTTAATTTCTTTTCTCTATATATGATTATACTCAGTTGTATAAGAATATTCACCTGTTCATCTTGTGGATACTTGTGTTTTACGTCAATGAGTTTAATTCCAGATAATCACTTATTCTGAACTTTGTTGAGCTTAGTAAAATATGACTGTATAGAATTGTGTATTAGTGTACCCATTGTTTATCATTGTATATTCCACGCTTATTGCCTATTCAATTGCACTTGATCGTCTACAGTTCTTAAGATATACCCATAACTGGTTTAATGTGCACAATACCCAAAAAATAAAGTTCCCCGAAATCAACTTCACAAATCCTAAAAATCAAGTTCTCCCAATCCCACTACACATCTCCAAAAACCCACGATTTAACACCTTAGTTCTTGTTGCAACGAAAACTATCTTTCAATCCAACTCATGCACTCAAAGACTTAAATTTATGTAATGCACAGCTCCAATGAGTGTTTCCACACTGAATTACATATAACTTTGGGTCCCCCCTTGAAAAGAAAAACCATGAAATATTCAGCAACCTCGTAAATAACTACCGAACATACTGCTAATTCTCGTTCACTCGACTGAAAATCATGTATATAATTTAAACTCTCGTTGCCGCGATCAAAGCTTTTTGTACGGACTAGTCAAGCACCTTTTAACATGCGAAAATATTTTTTCAGCACTATGAAGATCTTTCGCATCTGCATTGCTCACTCTAGGCCATTCTATGACGCTCCCGAAACTGCCAAACCTCAAGATGCAACAGGCAAAGTGACGATTGAAGCACCTCTCATAAGACTTTGCAGCCATTAATCCTTCGTCCTTCAATCTGAAGTAATAACATCCAGGTCGAAAGTGGATAATGATATTAAAAGTGAATCTGTTGAGGCTGGAGGGAACTCGAAACTTCAAGCAAAATTTTCTCGAAATGGGAATTGCGTCCACTCTTTCGGTTCAAAATGTCAAATATGCTTCAACGTAAAACCATAACTCATGTAAGCTGATTCTTCTCAAGTTTGAATTTTTCAACCACCCTACCTTTGGCTAATTTTTCTTCTGCAGGAAAAAACTCAATATCGCTTGAAACCATGACTCCCTTCAAAGTTTCTGTGTTGAGGCCAAAAAAAAAAAAAGAAACTATAGGAGTGAACTAAAGAACTTAGAACAATAAATAATATTCGTGAGACTTATTTCTTAGCTAGTTTCGATTGCCAAGCGATTATCCTTCTTTCAACTATTGAACAATTGGAACATAATGCTCAAAGCCTTCTGCTTCATGCTGATTGCTTTAAGCTTTTTGTCATGTTATCACATTTTTTTTCTTTCTTTTTTATGCACATTGAAGTTTTTTTACCCCGATTGAGTTAAAATATTAAACGTATTCATGCATATCTTTGCATAAAGTTGTTTCTTTTTTTTTGAATAATAGTTCAAGCTAGTGAGTCAAGGGAAGAAATTAGTACTTTCGGGTTGAACTTGCCTGGCTAGATTCGGTCTTTGACAATGCAAAGCAGCACAGGATAATGCTCAATATGTACAACCCAGCATTTTCATTTCCCTTCGCGAGTCAATTTCTCAACACTTCGTATGTAATACTGCTCCTCCCAATGGGTAACCCTTTCAGCGGACCAAAAGAGAATATATGCAATTGAAGCTGGGATTAGCAATTGTGGAACTTATCGTGTGACATCTATATTGTTTCTCCGTTCTCCGAAAAACTGAACAGCTCTGAATGCTTACTGGACAAAATTCATTCAAAGTTCTGAGTTTTTGTCTTCGCTTGATTGAAGTCGTTCAACCATAAAGTTCCAGTCCAATACTCCGCCAATACCTCCTGCGAAAAAAGACTTTTAATGTTATCAAACTCAAAAAGCTACCCAGTTCTCTCGAAGAAATAGGCTTTTTACCTATTTAGGATCTGCAATTGCAAGTTTTGTTATGCAAGTTTATATGCAGTTTGCAAGACTGTCTCGTCCCAAAGTGGTCATTTGCTTATTGTTGACTACTGTCTGCTGATATGGCTGCAGTACATCACCTTTCTTTTCTATTGTTCAATTAGTTGAAGTTTTTCAGTGGAGATGAGATAAAAATATTTCATCTCACATGAGAGAACTTTCCCAACGATGTCCCACCTTGATATAAATCCTTTGGATTCCAAAAAAATTGGGAACATTTCAATTCACTAGAACCAAGCAGAATATTCAATTCAATCAGAGAGTGAAAGTTGGAGGTGAGGATAGGTCAGATAATTTGACCATCGGCCATGATTAGTTCTATCTACATACTATTATTCTCGCTATTGCTAGTAATAAGGTCTGTCGCGAGTTTGGAAATAAAACTTTATCGCAAAGATGTCACTCCAATTCCAGCTGTAGAAGAGATATTCAAGAGAAGTTACAAATACTTGACGAGCGATCTCTCATTCACCGAGACTCTGACTGGGCTTGTAAGCACGGTTGTAGTTAGTGTAGACTATAAAGATGTCATTGAAATTGCAGGTACTGTTGTTGGAGCAGATTTGGATATCGAAGCCTCCGATTATGGGTTCGAAGTAACTGCAGAGTACTATGACCAGGATACTTTGTTGGCTGACCTTGACAAGTGGATGATGATCTACACAGCGGATGATGGAATCAGTATCTTGTTGACGCCAGACTGTTCCAATGTCTTTACATTATTGGACTCCAGTGATGACATCATCACTTACGATGAATGTTACGATATTGGGTCCCTTGCGGCAGCCTTTGCGTCAGCTGCTGCTTCGTCATCTGCTTCTTCATCTGCTTCTCTGACAACTGAATCAACAACGACACTCGTTTCCACCGTAGTCACAAAAACTGGTACGTCTACCTTAACAAGTGGTTCCAAAACCATTACAAGCGTCTACACTTCCACGTACACTACAACATATCCGGAGGCTATTGCATCTGGTACAACCAGTCAAAAGTCTACTGGGTCTGAATCTTCTTCGGTACATGTTACTTCTGGCAAAACGTTCACCAAGACTTTTGCTGTCACCACTGCCACATCAAGTAAAGCAGCTTCTTCTTCGCTGGCTGAAATTTCTTACTCGACAACTGTCTACACTAGCGGCACCAAGACATTCACAACGACTGTTCCAATCGTTAAGTCAAGTTCGAGCTCGTCGAAACCAGCTTTTGTTGTCACAACGGCTTCAACCACTGAGCCTTTATCTACTACTGAGTTAGTTACTTCTTACACTGATGTCACAACAGTGGTCAAGGGCTCTACGAAGGTTACTTCCTCACCCTACACTACATTCACCACCACTGCTGAAGTTGGGCTGACAAGTTATAGAACCACATCTTCTGTTGTTGTTTCGTACACTGGTATCACTACAGTTGTCAAAGGTTCAACAACCACCACTACTTCGCCTTACACCACAGTGACTGAAACGGTAATTGTTCCTTGTGACAGTGCCAGTGGTGCTTCAGAAGAAACTTCGGGCTCAACGCTGGCTTACTATGTCACTTCTCCTACGTTAGAAACCACAGAGACAAGAGGCTCAGGCGAGACCGTGACTTCACTGTACACCACCGTAGTTGAAACCTTGACACCTCACACTTCGACATCACTTGTAACGTCATACACGCAGGTGACAACAGTAATTCAAGGCTCCACCACGACAACCACCATTCCGTACACCACCGTGACAGTCACAGTTACAGAGTTGCCAGATGGAGAGATCGTAGGAGGATCCAGTTCCACTCCGTTGTACCGTGTCACTTCATATGATGCCACTACTACGGTGATAGCAGGTGAGACCGTCACCACAACATCTCCTTACACCACCGTGACAATTACAGTTTCTAACGAAGATCAATTGACCACTTACACCACAGCTGGAAGTGATGGTGAAAAGACCACTGTTGTTGGTCCTAGATCTTTGGCTGCAGAGGACACTACAACTCTGAACTTTTGGTTTACAACATACACAACGACTGACAGTGATGGTGACAAGACCACTGTGGTGGCTTCAAGTTCAGCAAATTCTGCAAATCCTTTGCTTACCACATACACCACTACTGAAAGCGATGGAACTGTCACTACTGTTACCACTCCAAAAGCAGCATTGACAACCTACACCACTACGAATAGTGAGCACGAGACAGTCACGGTGACTACGCCGATTGCTTCGTTGTTGACAACCCTCGTTGCTACAGATGCAAACGGAGATGTCACCACTGTCACAACACCAATAGCAGCTGTCACAACTGGAGAAACAACAGACTCCGCAGGTAATACCATCGGTGTTACAGGTGCAGTGCAAGTTCATAGTGGAATCCAGTTATTGACAACAACAAATGCTCAAGGCAGTGGAACAACAAGTATAATACCATTATCAGTAAGTTCCAGCCAGACTGGTTCCTCTGAATATTCTCCGGCATCGAGTTCATCAACCTTGTCTTCGTCTTGGTCCTCGGCCCTGACATCGTCTTCATCCGCAACCAATACCAGCAGCACTAATTCCACCATACCTATCCTGGATAGTGGTAGTGCCTTCTTGAAATCCTCGGTCTCTCGCACTGCTACGATTGGATTGTTCTTCATACTTTTCATTTCTCTTGTATGATGAGTTCTTATTTCCATACCCCTCACGACTATCTACGATTGTTGCTTTCCTTCTTTTATTCTGCATTCATTTCAAGAATTGTTGCCATTCACAATACCCCGTTGGCACCCAAAAATACCCATCTTTTATTGTTCCTTCGTTTCATTCCTGATCATTGCCTTTACTCTTCAACATCCCACCAGCTGCATTTCTTATTTCTTAAGGCAAAAGTTACCCCCAATTTCGAGGCTAATATAAAGTTTAAGGTTTCTGCATGACACTCAGCTTCTGCATAACCATTTCTACCTTTTCTCTCTCTGATTGAGATCCGATTTCGGGTGTTTGATACTGGAGAATCTACATTTAGTGGATAGTTCGAACCGAAGTAGTTTGTAACGTTTATTTCTATATAGTTAATGATAGATAGTTAGATTTGACAACACTGTAGATTATGTGTACGGTTATGCTGCTTATGCTTATCTTATTTGAACTATATATTATTTACGCTTTATGCTATTTACATTTTGAAAATTATGTTAATCTAATTACCATCCTTGTTATTACGTACATCTAATGTACACTATATGATCAAATCAATCATCAGCAGCAGTTTCTTCATGATAGAAGACCTACTACCTTCAACACCTCTCAAAAGATCGTGAAACTCGTCCAGACAGCATTCAGAGCCAGATCCCAGCTCTTATCGTCCAATTCCACCTGCAAATGTTCCCATCGCAACCAAATGTCAAGCTTACTGGAATTACCCCCTCCCTTCTCCAAGGGTTCGCCGAATTTGGCGACAAAATCTTTCCCTGTAAAGCTTAATGTTATTCCATGGGGCAACGGAAGCGATTCCCGGACTTGTTTGAACTGTTTGGAACGACTGTAAAAATCGATGCTGTCCAACTTATCATCGACGAAATAAAAACTCAAGCCATGGTCGACGAAATCATATGTCTTGGTGTTCTTGGTGGAAGTTGTTGGCTTGGTGGACAGGTGTAATTGCACAATCTCTGTCAAAGCAGACGTCAATTTGGCGTTGCCGAGTTCCAATCCAAGCAACGATTGCCAATCGATCGTGGTCGTCATATCATACTACTATTGCGACAGCCCATCAGGTAGATTCTACGTATTTATGGATCTGCAAGAGGTTTATTTCAGTGTCTCATACGCTTGGAAAGCCTTGTCGATTTTTTTTTTACACCTCAAAAAAAAAAAAATAGCAGAAAAAAATTTCACTTCAGGGAACTTGCCTGCATATAGGCCTAAGGTTGAGCTCTTCAAAGAATTCACTCAAGATGATCACTGGAAGAATAAAATGTTAGTTCTTTTTTCTGGACCAGCTGAGTCCTCCATTGTCTAAACCCTACGTAGCGTACATTGTTGCAATACTTCAAACCAAGATCCTTGTCAAGAGCAGGCATCGGTTCATTCACTCAATTACATTTCCTAATTGGGAAGCGATCTCGGCAGCTTTTCAGCTCGGGAGCAAAGTTTTCGTCAGCCTCCACGACGGCTTTTAGGACACTGGACGCAGCTGGATGGGCAAAGAGCCCGCAATGGAGGCTCGAGCAATGCCTTATTCGGAGCTGCTTTCGTGCTGTTGGTGCACTGTTCTATGTACTCTTTATGTGCTCTTTGTCTCCTCGGTTAACCCCATATTGGCAATGACAATAGCCCATCCTCAACTAATTTTTTCTCTGTACGCCAAGACAAACTACTCGGTGACGAGATCAAGATCTGACGAGCGATTTAAAGATTATTGACGAGCCCAAATCTACTGGCACACAGGATAAAACATTTTCTTTTAAATACACCATAGAAAACACAAGTACGCCTATACAACTTTCAAGACAAGCCAACTGCACCCTTTTTCGCACCTCTGCTTAGCCCCCTCTGCAACAAATCGAACTTGTCCCAATGAAGGTGAAAATTTTGAGGGAAAAAAAAAGGAGGGAAAAACGTCATGTAAGAAAAAAGAACAGGCACAACAACAAGATGAAAATAGAGTAGGCGGTTGAATAAGGAGCATCACCGTCTAATTACAACGATCTTAATTGCAACAGTAAAATATATGAATTAAGGACTTAAAAAAACACAAAGGCCATAGTAAAAAAAGTAAAATTGGTAAAATTACAAACGAACGGAACTGACCCTAAAAGAAGAGAGTGAAAACAAGTAAACGGAGACAAAAAAGAGACAATCAGTTCTTCTTTCTGCCGAAGAAGTTCCTCTTCTTCTTCTTCTCAACGACAGGAGCAGTTGGAGGAGTGTAGACCAGCTGTTCGAAGTGTTGTTGAGGAGCAGAAGCTTGTTGTTGTTGTGGTTCCGAGTAACTGTAAGGATTGGACTCGTAGGCTCCGGTATTACCGTATGTGTGGGTGGACCTCACTCTCCAGCCCAACTGTGGAGTCTCTAATTGCTCTCTGAACATAGGGTCCCCCGTTATGGCGTATTCGAAGGATCTTATGGTGTCCATTGGTCTTTCGTCTCTGGCTCTTGTTGGGTTGGAGATATCTGGCAGCAAGATCGGAGCTCCAAAGATGTCCTTCATGCCGCTCAACTGGTTCAAAGACGACATTCTTTGGTGGGAAGCTTGTTCCTCGTATGGTTGCAGTTCGTTAACCAGGTCCAAGATAGGGTCATGTACGTTTTCCGATCTGAACTTCAAGTTTCTTTCGTCCGCGTGTGACAATTTGACTTGAGGTACATGGCCACCTGATCCGTGACTACTGGACGATTTCTTTCTGCTTATCAAACCCATTTTTGTTTATTGTGGTGTTATTTGGAGTATGTCTATGATATTGTAAACGATATTTATGCTAGATATCGTTCAACTCTTATAATATTTAAGATACAACGTATAAATATAAACTTATATATAGAAATAAATAAAATTGGATCCTCTGCTTCTTGTGCGTCTTTATTTGATCAGCTAAAAATTTTCCTAAAAAAAATAACTAGCGATGTCAAATGTGAAGAGCAAGGCAGAGCAGCGCAGAGTTCGGGCAGAAATGGAGGCAGGATATTACCCCGTCGTTGAGTCTTTTTTTCGCTCTTTTTCTTTTTTTTTCTTTTCGGCTCTGTCTTACTCCACAGCCTCCATGATTAACGGTTGGAAGAGATTTGAAGCATTGCCTTAAGTTGTTCATTGTCGTGTTGGTCTGTCTTAGCCTTGCACCGAACAAGCCTTTTTTTCTAAAGTGATTAGTTTGCGATTTCTTTCAAAGTTGAAGTATCGCGTTATGGTGCTCGTTTATTATCCGCATAGGTTCCACTGTATATGGACACCCCTTGTTGTCATGAAGAAATGATCTTCACTACAGTTTAAAGTTTAAGTTCAAGTTTTAGTTTAGTAAGCGTTTTTCTCGTGTTTTGCTTTCTCTTTGTCTTTTTTCGTCTCGTTTTTTCCTTGTTTTGTGTCGCTGTGCCTAAATTTTGCCTAGATGTTGTCTTATTGGTGGAATCGAACACCTCATCGACGTCATCACATGTTACAACTAGATCTAAATCTTGGCCTCTATGATTTCACTCCTGCCTATGTGTCAACTTGTCCATATCGTAGACTAGAACTTTATTCTCAGGCACCTCGGCCTCTACTTTCAACTAGCACGTTATTCAATGCATCAAGCAGCAAAAGCATCGTCTTGAACATTAGTCTTGTACATTAATCATGTTTTGTATGCTTTTGACCTGATCTGGAGAGTGCAAACACATGCGTAGTTTACTTGTTGGAGGCGTTGTGTGATGGCACAATTAGTTGTAGGGGGATTGATTAAGTGATTGGGATAAGTTGAGATACTGAAAGAGTTGATCAAATTCTGGAATTGGAATTCTAGTCGTAGAAAGGGAATGAATTTTTACATAATGGTAAAGATAATGAAGAATACTGAAAAACACTGAAAAGCTTAATGACTGAAGATAAAATTTGTGATGTTCAACACCTGATTATATATCAATAACTCTATACCTCTTATCCGAATTCTGAACATTCAAGTACATCGATAAAGAGAATGAAATTCAGATTTCCTCCTTTGATAAGAAACATAATCATTGTATTAGTGACAGATCATCATGAAATCTTATCTCCGGCAATTTGTTCACTTGCTTAAATGAGAATTATAAAATATATAAGATATATCACGATCGGAAATACTATGGCCCGCACTGAGAAATGGGCTACAATAATAAGATGAAATACGATTAAATAGAGTTTTCAAAACTGCATTCACAATAATTAATTCAATCCTTACTATAGCTCAACCCCTCACTGACGATGAACTCCTTACCAAAATCAAGATCCTACCAAAAACAAGACCCTGCTAAAATTCGGTCCCTTAAATGCTCAACCCTTCATGTCTGAACCCTTTTAAATGTCCATCCCTAATGTTCAATCCATCAACCCCCCAACTCTCAACGTTCAACCCCTTAACACTCATCCATCCTGCACACCCCACAAACCTTAAAAACTCTACTCATCTCCTGGCCAGCTACACTCCCCACCTGCTCATCCGAGCAAGATCCGTTTTAGATACACGTACCGTTTAAAATAACTCAAAACAGCAAATTATTGCATCGGACTTGCCTTTATAAGTAAAACGCAAAGGTGGAAAGGGCAAAAAACCGCAAAAAAAACGGGAAAGTGAAAAATTGCAAAAAGTGATAAATTTGTAAAATTGATGCAATTGCCATCGCAAGTAATCGTATAAATACATTGCAAAGATACTCAATTGACGAGATTGTCAAATTATACACATCAGATTACACATTCGATCACACTTATCACATCAATACACATTAAATCATGTCTTTCACAGTTGACTCCACCATCAAAACCTTTGGCGGTAAGATTTTGAAATTGACCCACGAATCCAAGGCCACCAAGTCCAAGATGAACGTAAACATTTTCTTGCCACCACAATATTCTGAGTCTTCCAAGACCCCAGTGTTGCTCTACCTCTCCGGATTGACCTGTACCCCAAACAATGTCACCGAAAAGGGTTTCTGGTACCCTTATGCCGTCAAGTACGGCTTTGCCTTGGTGTTCCCTGACACTTCCCCAAGAGAAGTTTCCATCAACGATGACAGCTGGTACGTTGGAACCGGCGCCGGTTTCTACGTCGATGCCACCGAGGACCAATGGAGCGACAACTACAAGATGTACACCTATATCGACGAGGAATTGCCTTCGGAGTTGTCTAAACAATTCACGGGCTTGGACTTCCAAACCTTCAGTATCACTGGCCACTCCATGGGAGGATTCGGTGCCATTATGCACTTCTTGACCAACCCAGCCAACAAGTACAAGTCCTGTTCGCTGTTTTCCCCACTGTCGGACATCTACAACAACACCTGGACCGAGCTGCTGTTGGCCAAGTACCTTGGTCTGGACCGTGCCAAGTGGGAAAAGTACGACTTGAAGACCATCTTCGCCAACTACGACAGAAGTTTGCCAAGCGACATCTTGGTCCATGTTGGTTTGGGCGACAGTTTCTACGACGAGTTGAAATGTAAGACATTGGTTCTGAACAGTTCTGTAAATGTCAAGACCAGAGGAAAAGTGATTTTGAACGAGGTGGAAGGTTACGATCACTCGTATTTCTTCATCAGCACCTTTGTTGAGGAGCACGCTAAGCACCATGCCAAGGCTTTTGGATTGTTGTGAGGATAAAGAGGATAGGACTTGACTCCGAGTATAATAGAATAAGACTGAATTGAAGAGTAGAGATAGACAGTAGACAGTAGATAGTAGACAGTAGATAGTAGACAGTGGATGGTAGACGGCAGATAGTAGATAGTTGACAGTGGATAGCAGACAGTGACATTAAACAGCAGAGAGTGAGCACATCTGCCGTAGAGATCAAGATAGTAGTTAATGTAGGTTTAGAAGGAATATTGAGTAAAAATATTGCGTACAAGTGTTGAGAAGAAGTTCGAGAAGAAGTTCGAGAAGAAGTTCGAGTAGAAGTGTTGAGTAATAAAGTGATCAGTATCAATTGAAAGAGACTACACGTTTCGTAAATCTAAGAGACTGTTGTGGAAAGGTAGGGCTCAGACATTGTAAAATTGTAAAAGAGTAAAGAATCTAATGAAATGGTGTAAAACGTCAATTGAGCATGTCAAGTGTAACTTTGAGCCATGAATGTTGGAGAATATCGAAAATATCGAAGAATATCAAGATTTGAAGAAGAACCCAAACAGTATCAAGATGACATCACTGGAAGCATTTAAAATCGAACATCTGCGGACAATCTTTGTTCTAACGATCGTCACTACCAAGAACTAGTTGCTTACAAGATGTTACGTTCGGAAAGACTCTTAGTGCTATTGCTTCCTCGAAGTGCTGCAGAAGCACTAAAATAGTTCATATCGAATTGTTGCAAAATGTGCTTGGGAATCTTTAGATATGAACAGTCTGTGTTCAATTTCATGCTATAGGGAACGGTCTCTTATTCAATGTCACACTCTACTGAACAGTCTGTGGTATTGAGAGTTAAATTATACTGTACAATCTGTTATTCAATCTCAATATACTATACAGTCTGCAATATTAAATGTCAACTATATATATTAAAAAGTGTGCAATATTAATGTCGAACTACACTAAATAGTGTGCCATATTCAATGCCAAACTCACACATTATCCATGAAAAATGTATAACCATAGAACAAGAGTTTGCGAAACCAGTCAATACCCCATTCAATACACGAGTCCCAGTTCTACGTCAGTCCCAGTTCTACGTCAGTCCCAGTTCTACGTCAGTCCCAGTTCTAGATCAGTTTTGACTGTGCAACAACGTCAACCTGATCCTATACACAATCTCCAAGTTCAGCTCCGTAGCAATGTTGGCGTACTGCAGCGAACGCGACAGGTCCTGGTGGATCGTCGGAATATAGTCCTTCACCAAGATCCCAGTACGAGGATCGTAGTCTTGCAAGTGGGTGTGCAAGTCGAACTTGTCATGCGACAAGTGCTGGAACAGCTGCTTGAACGAGTCGTCCTCGTAGTCCAGGAACCCGACGAACAAGACATCTCTTCTCGGCTGCGAGGTGACCGGAGGGAGCAACAGGCTCGGAGGCAACCTGTCCGGCAGCTTGGCCACTGTGCGGCTGTGTGGGTAGTTCTCGGGCTTGATGTACTGGTCGTTGAACGAGACGATGTGCTCCTCGGTGATGTCGGTCAACTTGACCCCGGTCTCGTAGATGGAGGGGTCTTTCAAAGGGTCCAAGGACTTAAACAAGATCTCCTCGGCCAAGATGTCGCGTCGTTTTACAAAGAAGTTGTACATTCTAGACAGGTAGATGAGGTGGTAGTTGGGCAGCGAGGCCCGGAAGATGGTCTGCAAGTTGACCGTGGAGATGCCCATGAACTCGACGCCGAAGAAGAAGGTCACCTCGGGGAAAATGGCGGTCAACCCCAGAGAAACGGCGATGTAATAGCACGCAATGGTGCGCTTGTACAACGGGTACCCGTCCGAATGCAAGCCCAAATTGAACAACTCCGAGGGGATGATGCTGTACCAGGTGGTCAACAACTTGTACATGAAGTTGGGGCTGTAGGTGCTCATCTTGTCCAACTTGAACTTCTTCAGGTCGAAGTCGCGGATCAACTTGGCGAGAAAGCGGCAGAGATTCTTGTAGTGGAGGTAGTGTTTGATCTTGGGCTCGTTGTCCAAGGACCGGAGGTTGGCCAACACCTCCTTGAGGAACTGGTGGTTGTACGAGGGCGAGAAGCAGCTCTTGAACGACTGGATGATGTTGTCCAGGGCCACCTGCAACCCGATGGAGTTCCCCTCGTCCAACTTCAACCGCTTCATGCCGGCCATGCCGCTGGTCACGATCGACACCATCCCCGTGACGAAGCTCAGGTACGCATACAACTCTGTCTCTTGGAAGAGCGAGGTCCACGTCAACACCATGGTCGACGAGGTGAGATACTCAAAGTGGTAGGCGGTCAATTTCGGGAGATTCGACACCAACAGCTTCTGGCACTTGATGCTGCCGCCAAAGTACTTGAGCGCAAACTGCGTGAACATGTTCTCGTCCTCCCGCCTGCCCTCGCCGCCCAGTTTGGACTTGAGGTAGTTGCACGTGAAGCTCAAGAGCGACTGGAAGTAGATGTCCGCGACGGAGCTCTGCAACAACACCTTGTAGAGGTGCACGCGGAGGTACTCCACCTGCTTCTGCTTGTGGAACAGGTCCCTCCTGTCCAGCTTGGCCTTCTCGCCGAACTGGTGGAACTCTCTGAACCGCTGCTGGAAGAACGGCGCCTTGTTCGGGTACACGTTCAACTCGAACACACCTTTCTGTGTGTGCCCGTTCAAAGGCCTGCCGTTGCCAAAGAGCGGGGCCGGCTTGTACGACCTGAAAGACGGCGAGGGGTTCTGCTTGGTGCCGGACAGCGCGCGGGGCAGCGGGGTGTGCTGTGCGGTGGTCTTCTCGGCCTCTTTCAACAGTACCATGCGCTGGACGTCCTCCTGGCTCAACAACAAGTACGAGCAGCTTGGGTAACTCTGGCCTGCAGAAGTCTTGGAATGCGACAATTTCACGCAGTTCATACACTCGGGAAAGGTCTCGTCGCACTTGATGCGGCGCTGTTTGCAGTTCTTGCACCCGAAGTGCGAGTTCTTGTGTCTTCGCCGCTGCGTCTTGGGCTTGCTGGACTGTTTTGTGGAGTTAGAGGTGAGCGATGACGACGACGTTTGCCTGGTCAAGGGCACTTGATGAGGGTCTTGTCGGAGGGCGTCGTACTCGGACTTGATCTGTATGGACGACGGTACACTTTGGGGGGTACCGCTGTGGTTGATGTCTGCGGGGATCTGTGGGTTGTGGTGGATGCTCTGCTGGATGTTCTGCTGGATGTTCGGGTTTAGGGTCGGATTAACATCCTGCTTGCTCTGGCCTGTGTTCTGGCCTGTGTTCTGGCCTGTGTTCTGGCTCGCGCCCGGCTCGTCCTGCGGATCGCCGTGGTAATAATTCATCTTCTAGTTCAATGCCACACCTCTTCAGCTTCATGAAATTCAATTACACAAGATGAATTTAAATGAAATCTGAAAATAAAATAAAATATAGAAAATAAAAAAAAAAAAAGAAACGAAAAAAAACAAAGTCTAAAATCTCTCTTCTGCTTCCTGCAAATGAAATTTTTAATTTTGTTTTATTTTTTGCCTGCTGGATCTGAAGAAGGTGAACAGGCGTGGGTTGATTGAGCAAGTGAGAAGATCTGGGTGGTGGGTGGTGCAGGAAGAGTGCTGTTGTAGATTGGGAAAGAGGGAAAAGAAAAGGTTTGTAAATTTCACAAACTTTGTGGACAATGATGCTCAATTATATATTACGGTAACATTAAATTACAGTTAGATAATTATTCATGTTCCCTGCAAAGACAAGAGAAACCTTCTCAATAAAACAAGAGCTAGCTAGTTGTTTAATATATAATTCTCTTATGCAGATGTTACTATTCATAAATGCAACTATATTACTCGGTGTGCAGATATCCAACTTGATTTCTTTTTCTTTTATTTCCTTTTTTTTTTTTTTTTTTTTTTTTCTTCTAATTCTTCTCAACCTCGGCAAGATAATCTGTAACGACGTTGTGCAATTGCAATCAATACTACAACGGAGACAACTCCAAGGTTCAAGACACTCAGATTCAAACTTGAACAGACGCACACTCTATCGTCTCTCTCTTTGTTCAAGGATCAACTAGTCTCACAGGCATCTCCGTTTTAAAATTCTTTTTTTCCTTCTCTCGTGCCATTTTCAAGAGCCGGACGGATCTCCAACAACGATCGACATTCGGTGCGATTCTTTCAGTTTGCCCCTTTTGTTGTGTTCCTTTCTTTTTGCTTTTCCCTTTTTTTTTTTTTTTTTTTTTTTTTTTTTTTTTTACTTCTTGATTGCATGTGCATATGGAAAAATCCGAAATAATTGAGATTTCGGTACTTAAACCCATGATTTCAGCCAATCGTCAGGCACTCGCTTTGGCCGCTCCTCCATGTCCTGATGCGAGTTCAGATTTCTTGGGATTCTTTATCCCGCTTAGTGCGTTCCATAACCTATCTGAATTCACTGCACCCTTGCACCCTTGCACTCGAGATCATTCTTTTTTCTTTTTTTGACTTTTTTTCCTCTGCTTTTTTTCTGTTTTTCTTTGGTCAACATAGGCTAACATGCCGTTGTGTTTGCCCCATATCGACTTTGTGTTTAACAAACAAACTTCAATCTGCAATTGTGTCTGACCTTTTTCCCAACGTACGTAAAACCTTTGCAAAGATGTACAGTAGATCCGCCTAGCTAGTTACAGACATAACTTCACTTTGACGAGCAAGATCCTAGTCGTCAGACCCAAAACACCGGGAACTAGATCATGTTTCTCTTGACACCAGAACTTAACCAAGATGTATGCACAGTCCTCGCCCTTGCCGTGCAGCGAATCCCGGTCCAGCAATCCAAGATTACAATATCATGCCTCTTTGTTGCTGTTATTTACTGTTGTCTAGAAGTTTTATTTCCATCGAGACTTGATTGAGCATCCGATGTGTTGTCAATTGAGGTGACACGTAAGAGGTAATAAGAAGTAACAAGTAATGAGAAGAATTAATTGAGACATAATCGATAAGGAATTAAAGTGTGACGTATAGAAGTAAAATGACTGAGTCATTAGAGCCCTTTTCAAAAATAAACCAACAATCCTTTCCCTCAACACAAACCTGCCCAGCGGATATACCTTTCTCAGGTACCCAATCTCTGAACCAGTTATTGCCCATAGAAGGCATATTTTCAAGGCTGTGAGGTCGAAAGCCATATAATCTCGGCGGCAGTCCTGCGCTTTAATTGGCACACAGATCTACCCACAATATATATGCACTCAATTGGGCACGCATGAAAAACGTGGATCTCAGGGTAAAGAGTGGGTTTCAGCCCAACTTCAGGCCACGAACGTACCAGAAACGGTCTAGTTTGTGACAGAGGAATGGCTAGAGCGAGTCTCAGGCACTGGGGCCGTCGTTGCAAAAGCATGTGCTCCCTTGCTGTCGTCAGCATCCCCTTTGCTGTACACCTAAATTTACGTCCCGAGATTTAGGCTTTAAAGTTTGCAAGAGCGTAGCACAGCCCTCAAGCACCTACGCTTAAAAGGGACTAGCTCGTGCTAGAAGAGGAAAGGCTAGGTAGAGGTGAACCTGATGGACAGTTTGACTAAAGATAATTACGAGCAGGTGCGGTGACGACGGCGAAAGCGCCGAACTACTGACATTATCTCATGTAGCTGGGGGAATGTTGGACGATTTTGAGGTTTTCACGTAGAATTGATAAGGAAGGGGAAGTTGAAAGGGGTGGAGTAGATGGAGGGTCAAGGGTCAACTTGGATACTAGCTAATTTAGGTTTGTAATTCACTCGTATTCGTGTTTTGATTGGATATGGAAACGAACAGCAGCCAAGTGCCACTGCTTAAGTGACGTAGTTGATTATTTTGTCCATTTCACCATTTCGATTGATTCCCTTATTTCCAATTCAATTCTCTTATCTCAATTCTCTAAATTCACTTCTCTCGCTTTCGCTTATTTCATAAAATTCATTCCAATCACCACCCCTCGCTACTCCCACCTTACCCCCAAAGACTTCAGTTCAGTTCGTGCTGGGTGTCCGGTGGATTATTGATATACGGTGCACGACAGTGGGATTTCCTCTCCGGGCCTGTCATTTTGTTCCTCTTGGCTTTGTTATCCATTTATCAGTTCGGTGTTTAGGTGTAGAGATACACACGGCTACGATATAGATAAATAGTGCGATATTCAAATAGTAAGTATGCGACAGAGAAATGTGTGTGTTTAGTTGAAGTGATTTTGGGCACTGGCTTGTGTTGGCAAAAAAACCAAATCGACGCGGTGCGGGCTCTGTAGCAAGAGCTTACAGACCTACATGTGATAAAGAGAAGAGGTTGTGATGAGGAGAGTAGAAGTGGGAATTGGTATTTTTGTTTTTTAACCGTGTCAGAATTGGTTAGATCACAGTGCAGAGTATTCCGTTGTATTGAGCCGCCTTTCTGGTCACCTTTTCTTCACCTTTTCTACACCTTTTCACATTTTCTCACCACTCCTTCATCACTTCATCACCTCTTCACTTCCTCACATTTACAGCGAATTAAAAATTATTTAATTGTCAAATCAAGAGCGCGACCCTTCGCTCGCCGATTGCACTACCTACAAAAATAATGCAGCAGGTGTCCAATCATTGGGCGTCAATCATCGGAAATCAATCATTGGGATTCAATCATTGGCTGACCCCAGATTAAACGGTCTCGAATCACATGATATAGCACTATGGATTGGGGTCATCATTCGCGCTCGCCCTTCGCCTAATGATCCGACTTCAAAGATCACACCATATTTTCCCTCTCCCTAAAGAAAAGAGTAGTGCGCCCTGCGCAAACACAAACAAGCTTGCAATTTGAGCCAATGAAAACAATTTGAATTTGGTTCACTTTTTTTTTACTGTTTTTTTCCTCTCGAAAACACCCAAACACGACCTTTTACCTCTATTAGTGTCGCACTGTTTCACCAACTTTGTAATAGAAAATTTTTTTTGGTTTTCTTTTTTTTTTTTCCAAAATCTTGTTTGTCTATTCATTCATTTATTTGT
Organism: Nakazawaea ambrosiae; assembly: GCA_024271865.1. Classification (NCBI taxonomy): domain Eukaryota; kingdom Fungi; phylum Ascomycota; class Pichiomycetes; order Alaninales; family Pachysolenaceae; genus Nakazawaea; species Nakazawaea ambrosiae. Next base: position 802,517 of record JANBXG010000001.1, read on the forward strand.
TGAACAAGAAGTACTAACAGTATCTATTCAGCATCGAAGACGATAATATTCAATATCCAGCAATAAGAAAATGTTGAGACAATCATTCAGACAATTACCTACATTAAGCTCCAGAATTGGTATCAGAAACGCTTCAGCTTTGTCCAATGCCACTGTTGCCAACTTGGAAAAAAGATGGGAAGACTTGCCAGCCAACGACCAAAAGACCATCATCAGCTCTTTGACCGAGAGACAAACATTGCCATGGAAGGAATTGACCACTTCCGAGAAGAAGGCCGCTTGGTACATCTCTTTTGGTGAGTGGGGTCCAAGAAAGCCAATCCACACAAAGGAAGACAAATTATACATCATCTGGGGTACCATAATCGGTTTGGCCGTCAGTGCAACCTTCTTCTTAACCTTCAGATCACAACGTAACGTACCAAAGACCATGAACAGAGAATGGCAAGAACAATCCGACGAGTACTTGAAGTCCAAGAATGCCAACCCATTCACCGGTTACTCTCAAGTTCAATCCAAATAAACTTTCGTCATGCCTCATTAACTACTCATAATAAACAATAAAACATCTTGTTTCGCAGAAACAGGACAAGCTTTTAAAAAAAAAAATCGAAAACATAAAACAAAAGATCCCATTCAAGGGAACAGAAGCATTTGGAGAGAAAAGAAGTGGGAAACAGGCGAGTTGGATAGAGGTGAAGAGCAGAGTTGATGGAATCAAAAGAAGGAAATGAAGGAGATGGTGCGATGATGTTTGACTTTGAGTTTCTGATTATATGAATATTCCCACCCCTTGTTCTTATTATCGGGTATTTCAGAGCAGGCGTTGTCAATCGATTATCTTGTTGTTTCTTGTTTTGTCTGTCTTTACAATATGTAAAACTCTTTGCTGCCACTCTTCTTTATTAGATCTATACAAATTTATAGTGTTGTCTGTTTCTTTGTGACGTTCTTGAGATTTTGATTCTTGTTATCCCAACTATTATTATTATTAAACTATTATTATTTGAATTAAGAGTTATAGATCTTAGTGAATTTGTAGTTTGGAGTTGAAGTGGTGTAATGATGTAGTAGGTAGTGTAGCGATGTGCCATTAGTGTAAAGAGCCGTGATGTAGTATGAGCTGTAGTAAAGTAGTGTAGAGATGAAGTTTGCATCAAGGGATGCGGTCTGGGTGTAATGTAGTGATTTAGTGCCTTAGGATGACTGAAGAGAAGAGAAGTAAATATTAAATAAATATTACGAATTGACTAACTCTGGATCAGACTCACTGAGTAATTAAATAACTGATATATAAATATTAAATAATTAATTTGATTATTACTATTAATTGATAACTAAAATAACTAACTAACGAATTAACTAATAACAAATATCTAATATAAATAATAAGCAATGACCAAAATAACTAATAACTAATCTCTAGTCACTAAAACATTACTCCCAAATCACAAATCACTTCTACCAATCCCTCACTCAATCAACAAAATCCACACAAAAGTGAAAAGTGAGAAAAAAAAATTTCACCCAGCGGCAAGCTCATCGGACTGAAAGACACCAGCGATGTCGTTTTCATTTGGGTTTTCGAACGAGGATTTGGAAGGAGAGGAGTTGCAAGCAGGCACAGAGACTGTTGGCACACAGCCAGAACAGTTTCAAGACCCGCTTGCCCATTTTGCAGTAGAGCTGAAGAACCTCCCACAGGAGCTCGACTTTGCGGGCATCTTGAAGTCGCTTGTGGGCAACCGGTTCACGTTCAACAGCATCGATATCGAGGATGTGCGTCTTTTTAGAAGGGAGTTGTTCGATATCAAGCACCAGCTCATGCTCGAGGAGGACTCTGGCGACGAGGAGTTCCAGATTTTGATTGGCGACACCAACGAGGACTTGAAGAACCAGGTGTACGAAGGTGGGTTGAAGAGTTGGGAGTGTTCCGTTGACGCTGTGAGGTGCTTGAAAGGTTCTGTAGGTTCGTTCACCAGTGTGCAAGACACTGAGGTCGAACGCAACATTGTAGAATTGGGCTGCGGCACCTCGTTGCCCTCGCTTTACCTCTTTATCAGTAAATTGCAACAGCCTTCAACTTGTAATTGTAACTTCATCATGACCGATTTCAACAAGAGCGTGCTTAGATTGGTCACGGTGCCTAACCTTCTCATCAACTGGGCGCAGAAACTGCTCTCCCATGACGAGTTGGTGTCCTTGCAACGCGCCAGCAACGACCAGACCCCAATTGTAGACGACGAGTTGGAGATCACGCTGCCGTTGGTGGAAAGATTCCACCAGGAGTTGCAAACGAGACGCTTGCACTTCAGATTGATCTCTGGGTCGTGGTGCTCGCAGTTTTTAGACGTTTTGAACTTGCTGCCGCACATCCCGACTCTTGTCATCTCCTCGGAGACCATATACTCGCCTGTAATTTTGCCCGTGGTGAGTGAGATCATCCTCCAGATCATCAAGAGGGACGCCGATGTGGAGAATGTGGCCTTGGTGACGGCCAAGGACATCTATTTCGGTGTTGGTGGCAGTGTGAACGAGTTCTTGGCCTACTTGGATGCGAGAAAGAGGGCGGGCATGTCGTTCAGTGTGGATGTCACCAAGTTGGACAGTCATCTCAAGAGGTCTGTGATAGTGATTAAATAGAAGGTAGATAGAGATCAGAAACAGATGAACTAAAAAAAGGCTTTTTTTGTTTGGAATTATGTGTACACCAGTTTACAGTGGTTTCTCTATATTGTACGCCGTAAAGGTCACATTTGTGTACTAAAAGCACATCTTTGGCCCTGACTTGCCGCCGATGAGATGAGATGGACAAGGTTTTGCACAAGATTTGGAGAAGAAAAAATTGGAGAAAAATTTTGGATCAGATTTTTGGTAGAAATTTTCCCCCTGAAAAGCCATCTCAACCAACGTTCGAGCGACTCGTAGACCAGGCCAGGACATAAAATCGACAATGTCAGAAGTCAGACGGTAAGCGCCATTCCAGGAGATTCAGATGCCACCTTAAAATCCGTACTAACCCCTACTAACCACCGATCCAGAGTGTCTAGAGCAGAACTCTTCCTGTCGTCTCTACGGAGGCCAGACGAAGAAACGAGCAAAAGTGTAGCAGTTCCAGCGGGATTCGACTTTGAATTCGTCGAAGTGGACTGCGGGACAGACGTAGAGTTGCCCGATGACGTAGACCCCTCCATTGGCCAGGAAGCACCGCTGGACGAGTTTGAGTTCCCCTTGTTCAACTTTTCGTCAGCTTCGCTAGAGCCCAGGGGACGAGAAGCCGTGAAGAAGATCTCGTTGAGAGAGCCCTCTTTGGAGCGGATCGAGCAGTCGAGGCCGCAAGAGTACTACTTCCACAAGCCCTTGGCGCTGGACCTCAAACTGCGGCTCCTATCTGTGCTGGTAACAGGTGAAGACATCATCAGGGAGAGTGTCCAAAGTCACGGCGATGCCTATCCGTGGAGAGTGGTTGAGCTTGCGAGGTACAATCTGCGGATGGAGCTCGAGGCGGGAATCGAGGCCGAGCGGAAGGGCAAGCGGAAGCAGCGGCCAAGCAAAGAGCGGAGAAAGCAGATAATCGAGTCCAGGCAGAGGAAGGCTGCGAGACTGAAAGTGGTGTCGCTGCTTGAACTGGAGCTGCAGAAGCGGTTGTTGAAGAAGGTGTACCATAAGAGGGGAGGTAAGAAGAACAAGAAGAAGGGGAAGGAGCTGGGGAAGGTGAATAAACCAGGTAAGCCAATGAGCAGACCAGGTAAACCAATCAGTAAACCAGTAAACCAGACAACTGTAATCACCAAAAAGGTGGGTTCTGTCAAATTGAGCAGCCTGAAGCCAAGAGGTGTGCCGTCAAGAGCTACTGGTGCTGGTGGAAAGAAGCCTTAGCTGTGGGCTCGGTCATATTCATTACTTCTTAATAAATTTAGATTCATATTGTCCAGTGGAAGATTTCATATCTTGTCAACTGTTCTTATGGCCACTTTACTGTTAGTATTGTCTCTAGGGTTATGGATACCTATTTGTGGACATTGATACTGTGAATAGTGTACCGAATAATTCTCTTCCCGCACTTGAACCATTCATAGTCTAGTTCCACTGTTTATAGATTCTATTAATGTTCAATTATATGTATGTTCATATTAAATACTATACTCATCATATTACTTAGATCGTTATGTCTAGTTACTGTTCCACCATGCACTGTTGATGTGCATTCACTGTTCTCATTATCAGGTACTAGAATGTTGTCTAACGAAATATTACACAATCATCTTTACACAATCATCTTTACACAATCATCTTTACACAATCATCTTTACACAATCATCTTTACAAAATCATCTTTACACCATATCATCTCTTAAAGACCATCTTACACCATACTCTTCTTACACAGATCATATTGTCTGAGCTGATCGCTAGCTTTTGTTCACCTTCTCTTCATTAACATCTGTTTACTAGCGACTTATTGTCAATCTAGTCTCACTTACTGCTCTACTCTCTATTTACTTCTTCGTTTCCACTCTTATTATTTTCTACTACTTCTCTTCTTACTCGCTTCTCTTCTTACTTGCTCCGCTTACTTTCTACTACCTGCTCAACACACTTATACTGTTCATCATCATCCGCACCTCCAACCCGTCCTTCTTCACCAACCCCAGCACGTCGCCCTTCACCAAGCCCTCCCGGATGGCTTCCTCGAAAACGGGGTAGTAGCTCTTCAAGTTCTTCGACACAGGGCCCCCTTTGCTGTAGGTCTTCTTCAAATTGGACTCGAAGTACGTCAGCAAGTCCCGGTAGAAGATGGACACCAAGTTTCCCTTGCTCAAGTGCAACTTGTTCTTCACCACAGAGCTCTGCACCACGGCAATCGGTCTCAGATGCTGCTCCAGCACCTCGTAGATCACGTGGGCAAACGTCTTCGGGTTGGTCAACGTCTTGACCAAGTTGTTGGTGCAGATGGACACCTGCGAGCCGACAAACTCGGCCACCTTCTTCTCCAAGTACGGCTCGCCGCCGAAATTGGCAAGCAGCACCACCAATTGGTTGATGTTGTGGTCGTTCAAAGTGGGCAATTTGCCAAAGTAGTCCGTCAAGAGTTGTTGGATCTTGAACTCGCGGTTGGTCAACACGTGCTCGTACTCTTTGATCAACTTCAAGCTCTTCAACATGAGCACGTTTTTGTCCTTGTACTGCCGCAATTGGTGGAGATTCTTGGTCACCTTGACCAAGTTCTTCACGTTGTTGGCGTCCAGCACGTTGGCATTCGCCAGGTTGAAGCTGTCTTCCAAGTTCTGCACCAAGTACAAGTAGAACTGGACACTCCGCAACAACGTGGAGGTGGTGTGGATCTTTTTCAACGCATCGTGGAGCTCCAAGGACTCCTGGTAGGGCTTCAAAAGCTCTTGGTCGAGTCTCTTGAACGAGTTGTTCAAGTCCTGCAACGACGGCTGGAGCACCTCTGCAGAGCCCTTGACCTGCTCAATGGCTGTCAACTCCTTGTACAACACCTCGTACTTGCCCAGGATCAACTTGCCCATCCGTTTCTCCACCTCTGCCAAGTCGAACCCCAACCTTTTCGACGGAGTGGTCAAGTCCAAGCTGGCGTCCGAGTTGGAGTTGGTCAGTAGAAGCAAGGTGTTGGAGAATTGGACTGGCGAGAACTCGGGCGCGATGAACGCTTCGAAGTCTTCTAGTTCATTTGGCATCGTGGGATGTTGTGGTTAAGTGGTGTGGCGAGACGCTGGCTTGTCTTTGGCTTGTCCTTGGCTTGTCCTTAGCTTTGGCTTTGGAGATCGATTCGGTGTTTTTTAGGCAATGGGGCTGGCCAGGTGCTGGCCATGGGCTGCCGCCAGGGATTGGGCTGGCAGAGCAAATAGGGGCTGACCAGGTATTGGGCTGGCAGAGCAAATAGGGGCTGTCAGCCAGGGATCGGACTGTCATGATTGGGGGTGATGAGACCAATGATGGATTGGTGGTGGATTGGGAGTAGGAGTTGCGGAATTGGTGGTTGTGTATTCTTCTCGTACTCTACATTTCCCCCGTTTTACTCTTCCCAGTTTTACTCTTCCCCGTTTTACATTCCTTCACGTCTGCCACACTACATACTATCTCCATATCTGTCATATATTCTGCCCTACACTGAACACTACACACTCACAGCTCCTGCTCTACTCACTCCTTCTCAGCTCATTCCTTCTCCACCACAAGAACCGCCTTCCGGTGCCACTTCCGGCTCCGTGTGTACTTCGTCACCCCGTCGTAGTAACTCGCATACTTCCAATTGTTATCGTAATACACCCACCCTCCGCCGTCCTTGTGCCCATTGAACTCGAAATCCAATCTCCACTCATTCTCGAGCCATCGCCATTGATGCGAGCTGTGGATCGGGCTCAATTGGAACTCCTCTGGCAGCTGGCACGGCTCCAAGGTCACCGTCGTGTAGTTGGTCCGCTCGTAGGGCAACAAGTACCCGCACCAACCCACGCCAAGCCATCTTCGTTGGTTTTCCAACACTTCAAACCGCACAATCTTGCCGTTTCTCGTCTTGTCCAACTCCTTGGAAGACAAGATGGTGAAATTGGGCTGGCCCAAAGATGTCGAATTGTAGAGCACAACGCTGGAGTGGGCCAAGTTGGTGTCGAACTTCATCCCGGTCAAGAGATACGCCAACTTCCGCACCCACAAACTTCGCCAGAGCAACCGTCTTGTCAGCATGCACCATGGCGAGTAAAACAGAAACAGCACTATTACAAACGTTACGAGAGCTCTCTTGGGAGAGTAGAAATACGTATATACGAACACTTGCAAAGGGGTGATCCAGATCGTGCAAAGAAACAACCTGATCAAGTCCGGTTTCGTCAAATTTCCCATCATCTTCCACGGCTCCACCAACATTTGGAACCGGGTCAGGATGTTTTCCAAAGTGTCCAAGATCTCCTGGATCGTTGGCACGTCGTCGTTGCTGTGGGCACTTGTGTCGTTGACCACCGACTGCACGGACCACGCGAAGCACGAGAACAAGAACGCCACGAGCAAGGGCAACCCATAATTGAGCACCAACTCGTGCTTCAAGATCAAAAACACACACCCACTGCAGCACAAGAAGTTGTAATATGGATCGTCATTGGTCCAAGTGACGAACAGCAACAAGTTGTCGATGATTAAGAGGATGGGAAAGCTCTGATTGAGCAGCGATGTGATCCATGGCGAGGTGTTGGCCATCAATTTCTGGCTCGAGCCAGTGTGGTCGGTGGTGAGTTTGACGCTGGATTTGCTTGTGGAGGAGAAAACGGCGTGAACTTTGGTCATATTGTCGGCGCTCTTCACATCTAATGGTTCATGGCTTGGTTGGAGGTCGTTGGCAGGTTCATTCAGTGCCATATTAGACCTTTTTGGGGGGGGAACTTGGTCGATGCGATGGGTCGTTGGAGGTGGTGTGTTGAAGTTTTTCGCTGGGCTGAGCGGTGAAATAGGGCACAAGTGTGGGGGAGGGCATAAAGGTGAAAGAGGGTGTTAGGGAGTTAAAGAGGGAGTTGGTGTTCGGGAGTTAAAGAGGAGATAGGGTGTGTTGTTAGGGTGTGTTAAGGTGTGTTAGGGTGAGTTGGAGGTGTTAAGTGGTGTCAGGGTGCTGTTGTTATGGTTAGATCGCCGTGCTAGTGACAGGATGGGTAAGTCTAATAGACTGAGTGAGGTAGTGTATAGACTATCAAGGTATTATAGGTACCCAGACGCGCATGTGATTGTTTGATGATTAAGTGAGTACTTAGTGATAAGCGATTGGTGATTAGTGAGTATTATAAGCAAGCAATAGTAATTGAATATCGATCATAAATCAGTAGAGTATCAAAGTGTTATAGGATAATGGTATTAAATATTTATTATAGTATTTAAATATCATAGTACTATAATCTCATAGTATCACGGTTTTATAGTAATATAGTTTTATAGTATTATGATTTTATAGTATTAGAGTATCATAGTATTGTAGTATTGGAGGATTAGTATTATAGGATTATAATTGTATAACATCACATTGATAAAGTATTGTAGTATCGTAGTGTTATCATCAAAGTATCAAGGCATTATAGTATTATAGTATTATAGTATTATAGTATTATAGTATTATAGTATTATAGTATTATAGTATTATAGTATTATAGTATTATAGTATTATAGTATTATAGTATTATAGTATTATAGTATCTTAGTATCGTAATATTACAGTATTATAGCTTAAGCGTTATTGCGAGCTCAGCAAGCTCAGCAAGCTCACACACGACTCCCCTTTGCCCCAAAGGTCGTGCAATCGAGCCCAAGTTAAAGAGGCAAAATCTTGAAAAATAATCCAAGCCAGACTCGAGACAAATCAAAGCATCGAAGGAACAAATCTAAGCACAAGATTCGGATCATTCGAGTTAATCAACAGACACAAATTGGAGAGACGTCAATTGGAGCAAGTAATCAACGAACTGCAAGTCAAATTCAATCAAATTAACGAAAAAAGGCCCATTCGCACCAACCAATATACAAACGTACCAATAGTCAGAATGTCATCGAACGAACAAGTAGCGAAGAAGGAAGTAGTTGATAAGAAAACTCAGTTCAAATCGTTAGAGGAGGACGACGAGTTTGAAGATTTCCAACAAGAAGGTAAGAATCAGTGGTTTTTTCACCAAAATGTACGGGACAAGGACTTGAAAATGCAGCTGGCTCGTATATAAAATGGATTGTGGTAATCTGTAGTCACTAATGATGGCCATAACCGTATTTCGATTCTACAAGTCCAGCACATTCAATGTTCCACCTTGCCGAGCTCATCGGTATTGAGTTGTTCCCGCTCCTTTTCCGGCTTATACTAACGATTCTATAGACTGGAACTCCAAAGACACCTTGGGTGCTGAAGAACAAGAGCACTTGTGGGAAGAGTCATGGGATGACGACGATAATGAAGACGACTTCACCGAGAAGTTGAAGTGAGTATGAATGTTTGAGTGTTTTTATGGAGTTATTACTAACGACGTGTGATAGGGTTGAATTGAAGAAGCATGAGAGTGCAGCTTAGGTATGTAGGGAATAAATGAGATGATCAGAAGATAGGACGTAGGCAGTATTAAAGTAGAATTAAGAAGTAGTAAAAGTAGGCAAAAGAGTAGAATGATGAGTAGAATGTAAAGAAATGCGGTGTGGTGAAGTGAGTGGAGTAAAGAGTAAAGTAGAGTAAAAGAGTAGGTCAGAGTTACAAATTGAATAGCAGAGGAGTGGTGGAGTGAAAAGTGAGCTGGTGTAGTTTCAATTGGTAATTGACCGTTGATTTTAGACGGACACTCAATTAGACCGGGTACTGAGTATGCTAGACACTGAACTAGACACCGGACACTACATAAAACACAGCTTAGATATTGGGTACTAGATACTGGGTACTAGATGCTGGAAACCAACTTATACTAAACACTTCACTAGACACTTCACTAGACCCTACTCTAGACACTACTCTAGACACTACTCTAGGCCTTATTCTAGACAATACTCTAGATATTATTCCAGAAACCACAGTAGACACTACCTAGACTAGAAACTAGACATTAATCATCAAACACCAAACACTAGAACACCTCTAGGCTAGAAACCAAACATTAAACAGACCATAAAAACACTGGATAACAGACACTCACGAGACAATATGTCAGACAACTAACCTCCAAGCAACCTGACGGCCAACCAGTAGGCCGAAAGTCGAGACGAAGATCGATGGCATAAGATGGAGCGAGCCGTGGGACGGAGATGCAAGTATAAGACATCCAAGTGCTGATCCACTACGCTGCTGCCGTGGATGGCACAAAAGCAGCAAGAAATGAGAAAAGATAAACAAGAGGTGATGCATGATTGATAGACACAATTGATAGATAGGTTGGCGTCAGTGTTTGAGATTGGTGTTTGGTGGAGGAGAGGACAGCAGAGCGGTCTGTGGTATGAGGTTGTAGGGGTTAGTTAGAGTACTGTGCTGGGGTTCGTATTGGTATTACTTGTGTTAGAATTGATGTTGTGTTCGTGTTCGTGTTGGTGTTAGTACTGGTGTCAATTGTGTAAATATTGTTAGTATTGGTAACAATGTTCTAGTACTGGTGTTAATTGTGTTGATATTGTGTAATTTATCAGTTGTCCAGTATTGAGTATTGACATCAATTGTGTTAGGATTTTTGGCACTGTTATCAATTTTTCTAGTATGGTGGTGCAGTAAGTATGGAAGTGTCGTAGTGGATTGTCTTGCGTCAATGGTGTTGTTATCTATTGTTGTGAAAATATTTTTTTAGTAAGTGAAGCGCTTGGTTATTTGGTGCTCCATGTGAGTATACGTGCGTGAGAAATAATTGTGGATGAATATAATAGGTGATCCAATTTGGATAGAGTAGTGTGATAAGAAATATATTTGAGACTGAGCAAGGATTATATATGTATAATGCAGGTTACGTGTAGTGTTGTAAAGCATTAGGTATATCTGTATCAATCATCTATATTATCATTTGTATTATTATCTATATTATTATCTACATTAATATCAACATTATCATCTAAATTATAATCTGTATCATTTCTAATTATCTATAATTATTATCTATGCTATTATCTATACTGTTACCCCTTAATAGTATATTATCTTTATCAATTATTTCCTCTATTTATTTTTAACTATCTACATTTCATTTCTACCATTAACACACTACTATTAACACACCACCAATTACGAACAACTCACCAACTCCCAATTACCATAAATTAATCACCTCCACTCACTATTGTCTTTATATCATCTACATCTTATGCACCATCGTATGCACCATCGTATGCACCACCATATGCACCCAACCTCCACGCCCACCATCTCCCTCTGGCTAACCCCCAACTGCCCCCTTCGCTCCCCTGCAAAAAAAATAAACAAGGAAAAAAAAAAATAAACAAAATTCAAACTGTAAAAAAAACAAAAGTTGGATTGAAATAAATAGAACAAGGAATCAATTGGAACCAGAGCCAGCTTTAGGAAGAGAGAAGTGTGCCTTCATTCGTTCAATCATTCAGCCTTCAGCGCTTTTCATCCTAGCCATTCTCCAAGAGGTCCATCCACATCCATTTCCGAGCAGGTTTGGTTTTCAAATCCAGGAGGAGCGAAAATAAATAAAATCTTTAACCGCTGTTCAAGGCCTTAAGCTAGTGTTGAATTCAAGGTCAAAGTCGACGCAGACGTTGAAGAGATATCTCATTCGATCACTTGAGTGAGAATACACGTTCCCAAGTAGTTTGTTTGCGTTATAAGCTGGTTGTCATCGATATTTCAAGGATAATCATATTAAAGGAGGCTTTAAATCTGATAAGGCTATAAATCTGATCAACACCACAAGTTGGCCATTGAAATTAGATCAATTAAGGTGCAAAAACAACACCAGCTAGTTGATTTCATCGGTATATTCAGTCCTTGCACTTGATTACTTCATCTCAGCACTGTTTTTGATACTATACACACCCTCCAACCCCCACTTGATCTCATCAACTCATTCCACACTCAGGTCAACATTGTTACACAACTTGATTTCTCCCCATTCAACTCATTCGCATTTGCTTTTCTAGTCATACTCCACCATGGATCACCGCCGCAACCACGACAGCTTCGCCACCACGCCTCGCAGGTCCCAGGACGCCACAGCTGCCCCCGCCAACCTGGCGAACCCGGCCTGGAGCTTGCCCTTGGACGACAGCATCAGTCCCACCACGAAGGCGCTCACAAAGAAGGCCGCCTTGAAGAGAAGTGCGGGGTTGTTGAACTTGTCCATCGAGAAGGACAACGACGGCGCCAACGGCGTGACGAAATCGTTCAACGACTTGAACTTTGACTCCGAGCAGCAGCACCCACTGTCGCCCATCCAGAACAGAAACCATTTGAAGCGGCCGTTGACCAGCTCCTCGACGCCCATCGCGGAGAACAACTTGTCCCCGTTCATTTTGCGCTCGTTGGACACCCGCAAGTCGCCCTCCCGCAACGTGATGACCATCTTGCACGACGAGATGGACGAGTTCCCGCTGCCGGCGGACCACAATAAGGAGAATTTCTTCGTGGCCCCGACGAAAAGAGGCTCCAACGACGATAGCAACTCGCCGAACGACTCGCCGTCGAAGCCACTTAGGCAGAAGCCGCGCTACAACTCGTCACTGGTGGCTTCGCACATCTTCAACAAGTCCGCGATCAAGACACACAACACCAGCACGCCGATCGAGTCGAAACACGGCAACTTTGTCACGCCGTCGTCGTTCAAGTCAGTGAAGCCATTGCAGACGCTGTTCTTGTCGTCGGGGTTGATGAGCAAGAAGAGCGCCAAGCCCGTGCCGGTGAAGCTGATGCCCGAGACCCCGTGCAAGAGACCCTCCCAGTACATGTTGGTGGACTCGAACGGCTCGTTCTCTTCGTCGCTCTCCTCCGTGGTGACCGCCAACGAGGTACACTCGGCGGGGAACTCGTTTCTCGGCAACAGCCTGGCCGGCAACAGCCACAGCCACAGCCACCACTCCATCAACAGCCACCACTCGGCCTCCTCCGCCACGCCGTCGGCGCACTCCCACACGCGGTCCAACAGCAACAGCAAGAAGCTCGGCAGCAACAACAGCAGCGGCAAGAAGTCGTCCCGCAGCGAGCGTGCCGTCAACACCACGGACCTCCAGAGCTGCTTGCTCCGGTTCACCAGCGAGTTCGACGACTTTTACGAGCAGCCCGGGGCCAAGAGCAAGTTCGCCACGAGCAACTCGTCGAGTATCTTCCGCGAGTCCATCGACGTGAATCACTCCGACATGGAGGTCGACGACGACAACGACCTCCCGGCAACACCAACGAAGTTCGCCAGCCTTTCCTCGACCGCCTCGCCCGAGGGCATCGACGAGACACCTTCGCGGAGGCTCAACAGGTCGAAAAAGAACTTCATCTCCACCTTGTTCAACTCCTCGTCCTCGTCGTCTGCATCTGCCTCGCTGGCAGCCTCGTCCAAGCTCCACATCGACCCGGTAAACCCTGTAAACAGCCCTTGTAGAAAAACGGAGTTGACCCCAAAGACCCCGATCGATGTGGTGGGGTTCGCCAACTCGACGGACTCCTTCAACAACATGTCGTCCATGATGATGTCGCTGCTGAACAGCACCACCGTGGGAACCGATGTCTCATTTTCGTTTCTCCATAACTCGCTGCCGCTGTCCTCGAGCCTCTCCTCCTCGTGTTCCAACCCAACCTACTACTCAAGAGCACCTTTCGACGACGAGCACTTGACTTCCAAGTTCAAAAACGTGCAGTTGATCGGCACTGGCGAGTTCTCCTTGGTGTACTCAATGGAGTTCGAGAGCGTCAAGTACCTGGTGAAGCGCACGAAGCACCCGTTGACCGGCCCGAAGACGCGCTTGCGTAAGTTGGAAGAGGTGGAGATCTTAAAGATGTTGCAGAAGAACGAAATCAACGACTACGAGGGCCATGAGTACGTGTTGAGCTTCATCAACTGCTGGGAGTTCCAAAACAACTTGTACATCATGACCGAGTTCTGCGAGAACGGGTCCTTGGACAAGTTCTTGATGGAGAACGGCAAGATCGCCAAGTTGGACGAGTGGCGTGTGTGGAAGATCTTGACGGAGATCTTGATCGGCTTGCGGTTCTTGCACAGCAACGACATCTTGCACCTCGACTTGAAGCCGCTGAACATTTTCATCACCTTCGAAGGCTCCTTGAAGATCGGCGACTTTGGCTTGCTGACCAAGTTGCCGATCCCGCCGTATTTCGAGCGCGAGGGCGACCGCGAGTACATTGCCCCGGAGGTGATCTCGCACCAGCAGTATGACAAGCCTGCAGATATGTTCAGTGTGGGCTTGATCATGGTGGAGATCGCCGCCAACATCATCTTGCCCGATAATGGCGCCTCATGGCAGAAGTTGCGCTCCGGCGACTTGACCGACGCCGGCAAGTTGAGCTCCACGGACTTGACCAGTTACAGCTCCTCTGTTTTCAACAACCACAGCCACCACCACAGCCATCCGCACCATTACAACACCAACAGTAGCAACAGTAGCAGTGCCGAGACCAACTCCTCGTCGTACTCGTCGTATTCTGAGCCTCTAGAGATCTTCAAAAACGCCTCGGGCTCGACAACAGCTGCGTCAACGGCTCAAAGCTTGTTGTCCAGCATCAAGGAGTTGCCTCCTTGGGCGCCAACTTTCTTGGTTGACGGCAAGGGCACCTTGGACAGCTTAGTTCACTGGATGATAAATCCAAATCCGAGTCTCAGACCTTCTGCGGACGTGGTGTTGAACACTTTTGAGTGCCAGTTTGTAGAACTCCGTAGGAAATGTGGCTCAGTCATCTACGAAGGTGATTTTGGGCCTCTGCCTGATTTGTCGGATCTCTCAAATGAGACGGATTTGATCAGACAGGGCCAGTATCCGAAGATCTTAGATATCAGTAACTCGAGGTCTTCCATTGGGGGTAAGCTTGCCCATCTGCATTTAAAAATGATCGATTCTAATGATACAATAACAAAGGGGAATATCGATGATATGATCAATTGATCAGGACATATAGTTTGGTAATAATTAGTGTATAGTTAGATAAGTAAAATAAAGTTGTTATGAAGAGAGAAGTGTAGTGGAAGTGATGAATAATGACAATGCATTTGTGTGGAAGTATATTGTGTAAGTATATTGCGGTGTGTATTGACCGTTTGTGTATTGGGTATTTTATACGGTGCACTGTCAAATACGATCCACTATCTACTATCTCAACCCAGAATCTACTATCTACTATCTACTATCTACTATCTACTATCTACTATCTACTATCTACTATCTACTATCTTCTATCTCTACCTATAGTCTGCTATCTCTATCTATTATACTATTTGGTATAACACCAGAAAGCCCCCCACTGCCTAATCTGTCCACGCTATAGACCCAAAACGGTCTGTAATTTCTTAACTGCACTTTCTGCTATTCCTTCTGGTATTCCTTCTGCTATGTCCTCCCAACTATTTTCAAGGTTCTCCGTCTTCCATATCTTTCATTCCTGGCAGCTTTCCCCTTCTATCCCCTCACTTCTCCCACTTTTCTTCCACTTGTCCCTCTCCCTTCTCTCTTCTCCAACCTCTCTTCTCTTCTCTCACCCTCCTTTGGCCTCGCACGACCTCGACGGACAAATGAAAATCACCGCAAAAAAAATTACGCCAGCCAAAAAGCCCCAAAGCCAAAGCCAAAGCCAAATTTTGTCTCCATTTTTTATTTTGATTAATTTTACCAGCAGTTCAGCGTTACCATCGTGGTTGATCAGATCCAATCAATAGTTGTTTGATAGAGTATAGATATCAGAGACGTTGGCAAGATGATGAACGTCAAATACAATGCGAGAGTCATTGGCAGGAACGTTGGATTGATGAACGTTGGGGTTCAAAATGTCCTCAGTGTTAGAATGTTATCGAGCACAAGACAAATGTTGACACCTTCTGCGACAGGAGCAAGATCGGCATCTGTCTCGTTGACCGGCGGCAGCGTCACGTCGCATTGGCCTCAGGACTTCAGATTGCCAAGACCGAAAACATGGGAAGAAGGCAACGAGAGTGCATTGTCAAAGGCCACCAAATGGTACTTGTTGAGTGAGATGTTCCGTGGAATGTACATCGTGTTGGAGATGTTCTTCAGAGCTCCATACACGATATATTATCCCTTCGAAAAAGGACCTTTGTCGCCAAGATTCAGAGGCGAGCATGCCTTGAGAAGATATCCAAGTGGTGAAGAACGTTGTATAGCTTGTAAATTGTGCGAACTGATTTGTCCTCTGCAACTGATCACCATCGAGCTGGAAGAGCGTGCCGATGGGTCCAGAAGAACGTACAAGTACGACATCGACATGACCAAGTGTATCTACTGCGGTTATTGCCAGGAATCGTGCCCTGTCGATGCCATTGTCGAGACTCCAAACAGTGAGTATCTGACCGAGACAAGAGAAGAGTTGTTGTACAACAAGGAGAAATTGTTGGACAACGGTGACAAATGGGAGCAAGAGTTGCAGTATGCTATTGATGCCGATGCTCCATTCAGATGAGGCATTTTTTAGTGCCTTGTGGTCTTATTTATTTATTGATCTTATTTATTATCTATTTATTATCTATTTATTCATTTATTTATTCTCTTTATATTTATCTATCTATTTATTTATTATGTGAGAATGTAGTGCGGTGGAAGTGTTACTCGTGTATTTTGATTGTGACAGGCCACGAATCTGGCTTGTATTGTTCTACCAAATTACACTAGTAAACTACACTGGTAAGTTACGCTATTACACTACTAAAATATTTACTACACTGCTGAGTAACACCATCAATCCACTACACCAATCCACTACACCAATCCACTACACCAATCCACTACACCAATCCACTACAACGACCAATTCAGTACACAATTAAACGACCACACTACTAAAAGACTCTACCAAATAACACTACCAAACTACTCTGAAATACACTACTAACTGCCACATTTAATTACTACACTACACTACACTACCACACTACTACACTACTACAATATTCACTACACCACTAAACAACACTACAATACACTACTAAATCACTACGCTACCCACTACACTACCCACTACACTACCCACACCCCACCCACCTCACATCACCATCGTAAATCCTCACTCACAATTCAATAAAACCCCCGTGCTTTATCAATCTCTCCAATGTGACCAGCGACAAAGTTCAAGAAAAGAAAACACTTGATTCACCGCCAGAGTTAAAATGCCCACTCAAAACCAGTCAACAATGAGCAGCAACACACAATTGCACAAGTCAGATATAGCTTGGAATGGCAAGCGGATATTACAAATATATTGCTCACGCATTACAAATATATTACGAGCGTATCGCAATGTGGAAGAAACAGTTGGAACTTCGATAACAAACAACTTACATACTGACACAGCGCCTACATACAAGATATGCCGTCCAAGACTACTACTATATTCTCATCCCAAACCTCATAGATCTGCAGTGTTCCTGCTTTAAGAAAAGAGAGAAAAAATAAAATAAAAAGCTCTAAAATGTTCTTTAACAATAAATTGCAACAGAACGAGGAACAGGAACCAAGGACCAATCAAGGTAGAAATTACACCTTGCAGTTTACCTGAGTAGGAAATGTCATTATACATGAATCCCCCACTGAAAAAGCTACCGAAATCGGCAAGATTAACAAGTAACAGTTGCATGAAGAAATCGTAAAATTGAAGCAAGCACAAATTCTAGCCTTCTTTTTTCAGGTGCGAATAATTTTTAATTTCCCCAGCCCGATTTAAATTTAGAAGGAAGTGAGTGGTGAGAATAAGAGTTTTGACATTGGAATTATAAGAAACAGAGCAGGTAGTGGGAATGGATAGGTGAATATTTATGAATAAAATTTGTATGAGTAAATGATGAATAAAAGGGCGATAAATGATATGAATAAATGTAATTAAATAATTATTACTTGTGTGAATTATTTTATCAGTATTGGTTTGGAATTATTGTGTAATTAATTTTGATTTGACTACAAAAAATAGATTTTCACTAGAGAATAGTTGATTTAACCGAATTTAAGAGTGAGTAATTTTGGAAAAAGTGGACAAAGTATTGGGGAAGTGAATGGACAAGTAAACGAATAAGTGACCGAAAAGGTATTGGCACAAGTGATTAGAAGCAAATTTTGAAAGCAACACAACTGATCAGAATAATAAATCCAAAATCACCAAATCATATAAATCACAAATCAATTCCACTCATCGATATAATTAGATCAATTTGAATACTTAAATAACATTTGACTAATTAATAATTGAAATTAACTTGAAAAGGAACGAGCCAAAACACTGACCAAAAAACTGGAAATCACTACTCAAAAAACTTAACCAACTCATCCAACTTGACCAACTTGAACATCAGACATCTTAAACAACTTCACAACACAACACCATTAATTCCTCACTCTACTCTAACGTGCATCTATCTGCTCCTGCAACTGCATCTGCAACATCCAGCAATAAAAATTTACACTAAAAAATAACAATAACAAAACACTCACACAAATATTCTGCTTCTTTTTAATCAAAGAAAAAAGCGGAAAGGAAAAAAAGTTAGAAATTGGATTTGGAGACAAAATTTTCAACTTTTTTATTGCGAGAAGACAACGTTGGCGGGAACTTGAGTTAGAAAATAGCACGCCAGAGGCAAGAAAGTGTTGTTGAATAGTGAGTGTGTATGGAGTAATGGAGTCTTTAACGCGGTCCAGGCACCAAGATGACGAGGCCAACTCGAGATTGGACCCCAAATTGACTTACGACAAGACACCACACACACAAGATGCAAACGAGACATTGGATCCACAAATGACCCAAGATAAACCTACACTTGGCACACCGAACTCGAATCCTTTCTTTTTGAACACTCAGCAGGGAGATAGGAACAATCTACTACGACTCTCGCCAAGGAAACCGAGAAACATGAAGAACTTGTCCTTGGATTTGACTCCGGGAACTGAAACCGAACCACAGACACCGCAACTGCAGGGCCAAACACAGCCAACACCGCAACTCCTGCAACCACTCAAGCCCTTCGAGCGGCCTCCCACGTTGTTCAGGTCCCGCACGGGCTCGTCCGGTGCCAACTCGCTCCCAACTAGACACCCATCGTTGTCGATCCACAACTCTGTGCCGGGCCTGTTGGCCGGCGGAGACACCTTCAGGCCGCCAGGGTTGCAACGGAGAAGAACCACCTTACTGTTGACGATCCCGCCTCGCTCGGGGTCCACAGACAGCTTCCACGACTTTGGGAAATGTAATGATTTTAATGATAAAGCAAACGATAACGAGAGAAATAACGACCAAAAGGCAAACACACCCACAACGGCCAGTATATGTAACAAAGTAAGCACAGAGAACACGTTTGAAAGCAATGCAAATGGCAAGAGCTCGCCCGAGGGTGCCCATTCCACACGCTCTTCGAGTTCCAGGACCATCAATGACTCCGGATTGAGCTACACCTTGAATAATTTGAACCTCACCAATGACACCAAGGCTGACTCGTACCGCGTGGGGGCCTACAAAGACGGGCCAGCCTGTGTGTTGGAGCCTAATCTTTTTCTTTATTCCGAGCCGAGTCTCGAGCAATTGAAGCAGTTCGACTTGGTGATAAACTGTGCCAAGGAGTTGAAAGACTACAGCTCGCTCTTGAATAACGGCTCCACACAGTACATCTTCGTGCCTTGGACACACACGTCGCAATTGTGCCAGGATTTCCAAAAGCTTGTGGAGATGATCGACTCGCATTTGAAGTTGAACCACAAGATATTGATCCACTGCCAGTGTGGAGTGTCGCGATCGGCCTCGTTGGTGGTGGCGTATATAATGAAACACAAGAACTTGAATTTGAACGATGCCTACAACGAGGTCAAGTTGAAGGCGCCCTTGATCAGTCCGAACATGACGTTGATCTTCCAATTGATGGAGTGGAACAAGATTTTGCAGGGGTTGAACGGCATGCCGGACTCCACGCTGTCGTCACCCACCACTGAGGTGTTGCCAGGGCTGATGCGGCCTGAGTTGCTGTCGCCCACCACAATGTCGGAGGTTCGCAACTGAGCCTTGGATAGGGGCGGTGAAGACAAGAGGGCTCTTGCAGAAAAGCGAAAAGGAGCACTAGTCAAATGATGTTAGCTGCGTGTATATTATTATGATTTATTTTTCTTATGATTTCTTATTATCATTTAATCGTGTTTATTTAGTTCGATGTGAGAGCAAGATGTAGAATGGGTGATGGGATATGGTGACGAGTAACTTAGTATGGAACATCAACTAAAGAACAGGTACAGCATAATTTAAAAACATCTACAGAGTTGAGTCACTTAATTGTTGCAAAATATTATAAAAGCGATATCAATTTTTACCATATCAACTTTCACCATATCAACTTTTACCTATATCAACTACTACCCGTATAACCACCACCTATCTTCCATATATACCACTCTACCTATATGAAAGAATAATCCCTTATTTTTTGACGATCCCTTTTTAATAATCCCTTCCCAATAGTCGTGTCCGCCCAAACTCCATCCAATTTTTATTTTCAATTTTTCTCCTTTTCAATTTGAAGCAGATTTAATAAAAGGAGCAGTAATTGGCTGAGTAAGACAGCAAGAGACCGTTAGAAGTGGACGTGAACACGAGAGCAGTTGGCCAGGATCCCGCTAGCGATAGAATCACACACAAACGAGACACAGGACACAACATGTCGAGCCCGAATGGTCTGGGCGCTAATAACAGTACAAGGAACACGGACAAGATGAAGTCCAGCTCGAGTTACCAGCTGAAGAAGTCGTCAATATTCGGCAGCAGCGGTGGAAATGCCGGCGCCAGTGGCGGAACGAGTAATAACAGCAACAACAATGGCAACAGCACCGCAAATACCGCCGTAAATAGCTCCACCGGCAAGCTGACTGCGGACAGCTCCCACTCAGGACCCACTCAGAGACCAAGTCCGTGGGCGGTTTCCGGGAAATCGTCCGTTCTGAAGCAGTCCTCGGGGGTTTTCGTGCACAACGCAAACAAGGAGAAGCCCAGGAAGCGGATACACATCCCAATCTACGGAAGTAACGGCAAGGTGATCAATGCGGCGCCCGTGTATAATGCCACGGAGAAGAGCCGTAAGCCTTCGAGTGGTGGGAGTGCCGCCAGCGACGACAAATCGGGGCTGAATTCGTCCACGTTGAGCTCGATCAACTCGGACCAAGCCAAGAAGACCATTGGCGATGTGTCGCCGCAGTTCCATGCCGACACAGAGGCCATCAAGGTGGATGCCAGTGGAGTCCAGAAAGAGACAAAGGTCAAACAGGAAGAGAAGCAGGAGATTAAGAACGAAGACAAGAGCAAAGAAGAACTTAAGAACGAAGACAAGACCAACGACCCAGAAGAACGCGACACCGACAACGAAGACAGCCCACCGGTCCCCACCCACAAAGGCAGAAGACTCATCCGGAAGATGGAGTACGATGACCAGATCCAGAAGCGTAGAAGTAAAAGTGTACAGTCTGAAGAACGTAGAAGTAAAAAAAGCAAAGACGTGGGCGACCTGCTCAATATCCCGAAGAGAGGCAGCAAGCCGCAGTCGCGATCGTCCTCGCCAGCAAGAAGACAGCGTAATTTCAGCTCCAAAGACGCCTTGGGCAGGACCAAGTTGCAGAAGTGCTGCATCAGGGGCAACTACGAGATGGTCAAAGAGTTCATCGAGCAAGGCGCCGACGTGAACCAGCGCGACCATGCGGGGAACACGCCGTTGCACGAGCTGGCGTTGAACGGGCACTACAACATCGCCAGGTTGTTGATCGAGCACGGGGCCGACGTCAATGTCCAGTCCGGGGTCGACGATCTCGACACGCCGTTGATCGACGCCTGTGCTTACAACCACTTGGAGATCATCCGGTTGTTGTTGGACCACGGCGCAGACCCGACGTTGATCAATGCCTCGGGTCAAAATGCCATGGACTCCATCGATCCGGACGAAGAGGGCGCGGTGGAGCTGGCCAAGATGGTGAAGAATGCGATGAAAAAGTTCCACGACGGCGGGAACGCCGCCTCTGGCGGTAGCCCCGACGCCCAGGCGGCCTCTGCGGCCTCGCCTGTGAACGCGGCTCCGCACCACGACCCACATCACCTGCTCAGAAACGAGACCTGGATTGACTTGACCACCAAGGAGGGCCGCGACGAGATCTACTCGCGGGCTGCCGAGGGCGACGAGCTGTTTGTAGGGAACTACCTCGCCAACGGAGGCAAGCCGCACCCGAAACTGTTGATCTTTGCCGCACGACACGGCCACAGCAACGTGGTGAGCTTGCTCTTGCTGTTTGGTGCGAAGATCGAGCGCACCGTCGACGGGGAGAGTGCGTTGATGCAGACCGTGGGCAGGGGCCACTACGACACCGTGCAGATGTTGTTGGACAACGGCGCAGACCCGACGAGGATCAACAGCAAGGGCATCAGCATCTTGGACAGGGCCCGCGACCCGAACTTTGTCACGGACGAGCGGGAGGTCCGGGCGATCGAGGAGCTGATCAAGAGTAAAAAGGATCGTGAAGCTGGTCGCGAGGGGGAGCATGAGGACGCCGGTGGGCTGGGCAAGCTGAAGTCCAAGCAGGAACAGAAACAGAAGAAACGTAGATTGCAATTGGAGCAGGAGCTCTTGGATCTTGGAAGCTCAGCTACAAGTTCGCTGAAGGCCGGATCGGTATTAGGGCCGTCGTTGGACACAGATGCCGAAGAGGACGCGGGCGTGGTGCCATCTTCGAAGAAACGTAGAAAGGAAAAGCATCTTGAACGCTTGAGATTGGAAAACTCTGTCTCCCCACTCACGGAGATCGACCATAAAGAATCTGCCTCGCCGGAGTTGCACCGCAAGGAGTCTTCCACGTTCAACTCGTCGCCAAAGCAGCAAAATATGTCGCCTGTAGTGCCGAAGAGGGAAGCCTCGCCCGTAGTAGCGTTAGGAGGAACTTCCTCGCCCGGTGGGAGTGCCGGTGCTGGTTCCGTTGCCGGCTCTGTTGTCGGCTCTGTTGTCGGCTCTGTTGCCTCCCCAGTGGCTGCAGTGCCTCAATTGACTGCCGAAGAGAAGGAGGCCAAGCGATTGAGGGAAATCGAGTTGCAGAAGCAAAGGGAGCAATGGGAACAACACAAGAAGGCCCAGAGGGAGGCCAAGGCTGCAGATATCATGCGTAGTATTGAGGAAAACAAGAAACGTAGAGAAGAGGAGGAGAAGAAACTGGAGTTGCAAAGACAAAAAGAGATGGAACAAAAGTTGCAGAAGGAAAAAGAGTCTAAATTGGCCCTGGAGAGGAAATTGCAACAAGATTTGCTCTCTGAAGAGTTGGAAAGACGTAAGAAAATCCGCGACTATTATGTTCCTGGGTTACAGAAGGCCAAGTTCGGTGCTAGGAGAGAACCTGAAGATCTGTTGTTGTATTTGCCTTTGAACGTGGTCACTTTAAACGGGAAAGATTACGTGGTTGACTTGCAAGTGATCTTATTATTGGGGGTAGCTAATTTCTATCTGAAATTCCCTAATGTATACAAAGTTGCCATGACAGAAGAGGAGAAAACCAAGATATGGAGGTTTTTCTTCCCATTGATTGGGTTCGAAAGAAGTTTGGATTATTCAATCAAGGAACTCGATGCTTTAAGAGTTGATGGGTTGCAAAAATTCCAATTGTACAACTTGAATTGGATTCAACTTAGTGATGTTGAAAAAATCTTGCAAGAAGAATCTTTCAAACATTTACAAAAAGCCACAAATAGACGTTGGATAACAAGGGTTGAGTTGAATATCGATATCGACGAAAAATATTTGGTGAAAAATCTGGCAAAATCAACTGCTCCAACCAACGGTGCGGCACTCACTAATGATTCGTTCACCATAAAAGAGTCATCTATTCCATTCAAGTTCAGAGGAAACAAGAAATTTCTTCTGCTGGTTTTGGCACAGAAGAAGAAAAATGTATTTTAGTCATTACGCAATCGATGAGAACCATCGGTTCAAGCTTTATATATAAAAATCAATTTATTTTTGCTTTATGTGTGTTGTATTATATACTGTTATTGATTTGAATTGAAATTTTTTTGGAGTCTAACTGAATATGTTCGTCAAAATATGTAGATAGAAGTTCTGTGTTTCGTTAATGAGTGTGTTTAAAGTGTCTGGTTCATGACATTGTCATCCTGAATTGGTTAATTCAAATTGATTAGTTACTGATGCAAAAAAAAAAAAAAAAACAAGCTCGCACTCAGAGTCGAACTAAGGACCAACAGATTTGCAATCTGCTGCGCTACCACTGCGCCATACGAGCCTTGCTTATGGTGGTCAGGTCAGGTTCTGGAAACATATTATGGGTATACCAGTTTTCCAGATTGAATTTAATTCATTAGTCATATAAGAATTGAGCAGTCCCGATCAATTTTTAAAGGCCTTTCTCGAGCCTTAGATGGGATTATGAATAATGCTTTCGATATAGTACTCTAAGAGTGCGTTTGATGCTTATTTTGACACTGACTTTCGACTTACATTAGGGTTCAGCTATTACGAGAATAAGGTATCCTGACGCATAATGAAAAAGCTCTTAAGTGATCCCAGTAAAATCTACCTTGGCCTTCTATATGTACACCAAGAACTGCACTCCAATATCTTAATACATGGCATGATGAAAGAATAGAATTTTAGGTAATATGAAGCCGGATGCAATTCGAAGGGTAAGTGCTTCAATATGATATGTCATGTAAAGGCATTCCGTTGATCTGGAAGTCTCTGCTTTTTGATGACGTGTCTACGAATCCAAGTTCATTCTTTTGCATGGACAGTCGATTTCTCCGGTCCCCCAGCTCCAATTAGAGACATTGGTCTGGACGGAGGCTCTCTCTTGCATCTTGAAATTCAGGAATCTCACGAGTTATCTAAGCTATCTGCTCCGATACCAATGTTTCGAGCTAAACTCTGCCATAGCGCAGCGTGGCTTTGAGGTGCACCGGGATTTCTTTATGTACCTCTTCTATCGAATCATTAACGAAGGTCTTGGCAGGTAAAAAGTGTTAACTATGTCGTATAAAAATGTTATATAGGCTCGGAACAAAAGATCATAGGTGTCCGTTAGTACCACAATTTATGTAGAAAGTCGTATGATTCAAAACACAATACATCTTCCGAGGATACTAAGCCATCAAATAGAATCAACACTTTGGTTATCGGGTAAAATTGCATATGTGCAGCTACAGAAAATAAATAAAATACACCTTGAGAGTTATTTCACTAAGGGTTGAAAAGAAAAACTGAGCAAAAAAAGAAAAGCAAAAAAAGAAAAGACAAGTGTCTCCGGGAAGAATAGACAGATACACAACGAAGAAGGCAATAGGATGTCATACCAACTGAGCTAAGTTTTGAGCGAGATGTCATGTCTCCAAAATAAAGTTTTATTTTAGTGGACCGTTGGAAAGGGGCAAGTTTGATGTAAACGAATCACTTGAGACTAGAATAAAACGAGAAATTGAAGATGAGGACAGAAAGAATAGACGAGATTGTTCAAACTCGCGGCTGAACCTCCGTCATTTTTGAAGTATAACAACCGGCAACGCACATTTTAGGCCATTGTGCATTTGAAATTTTCGGTGAATCAGATTTCACTTTCCCAGATGTTCGCTTACCTTTTCCACGCCCCATTCAAAGAGGAGAGCGGAACAGGGGGCATTCACTCGATACCTTTTCTTCTATACATATCTATCTCTCTTATTTCTCTCACTTCTCGCTTTTAAGTCTTCTTGCATAGGGTTCAAAAAAAGAAAGAGATATGAACAAGTGAAGACGGTTGTCGACGAATATTACTGCAAGAAGATAGTTCAAAGTACATCATGATGCCTTCAGTCGCGGAGGGACTTAAATTCCCTACTATAGTATGTCTGGCACACAATGTTAGGTCCAAGTTACCCATTCAGCATCTAACTCCAGAGGCTGCGGGCATGCGCAATAAGAGAGCCCTAAACGCTAAATTTTGTAAGATGGAGGATACAAGCCGGATAGCAAAGGTGTCTCTTTCTCTGTTTATTCTTGCCTTTTTGCTTTATTAGGTTTTTTGCATTTTGACTAGCTCGTTGCCAAGCCCTCTTCAAGTCATGTTTGCGAGAGATAATCAGAGGATGAAAGATGTAAAGCCTTTTAGAATCAAATTGGTCTATTGGTACTGGCATGGTGCTGGAGTAGACGGAAGCTGACCGCAAAGTTGCTTTCTATAAAGACAAGAACAGAGACTCAGACAGAGACTTAAAGACACAGCGAGAAAAAATTATAAGACGTCGTATCTTAACTAGCGAAAAAACATCGATCCGAATCACGTTTTTTTTTTGTCTCACTTGAAAACAACCTCAACCGTTTTGGTGTAGTTGTGGTTCGACAATTTAATGCCAAATACATAAAATAAGCTCTGAAATTCCCGGGATGGACAGATAAGATTTCGAACTCAAGCCGGTGTACGGAAATTAATTGTTGAACGAGTAATCGACGAAGTACGAACTGTTATAGTAAAAAAGAAAAGAAAAACAAGAAGATAATTGTCGTTGGTCTTAGGGGAAGGATAGATTATATGCAGGATCCCAAAAAGGCAAAAACACTATTTGAACAAAAAATACTGGGCATAAATGCACGAAGGGCATAAAATATATAGGGCGACACGGAAAAGCAATGGCAATTCCGTTTTGTCTGCGATTCTGTTTCACTAATGACTATTGTTTTTGTAGATCGTAAACATCAAATCATAGTTAATTTCAAGCATTTTTGCTGGAAAAAAAAATGCAGCATAATTTTTCTAATAAGAATACAAGTCATGCCTAAAATTGTGACAACATGTTTTTGCGTTAAATGGACAACATACCTGCTAGGGGTTTCCTATTGCACAAGCCTTATAGCCCTGCGTAATAAACTGGTCCCTGGTAGACCCCAGCATTCAATTGGTACAAAGCGATATTTTGACTATTGAACTCTCAAAGAAAGGAAGATGAAGAAATCCTAATCGCTCAAGAGTCTTCAAAACGCTTGAGGGAACGTGATGTGGTGACCTGTGATTAGCACACTGAGAATCTCGTCGATAAAATAAGGTTATTGTGAAGACCGAAGGGATTAATTCGTCCCTTTTCTTTTTTTGCGTTTCCTGCAGTAAAGGTAACCGTGGGTGAATCCAATCTTGAGAGAGACTTACGAGACAATTGTGTAATTGACTGAGTCAATAGGTTGGATATGAAATTCTTTGAAAAATGTGCATCGATAAAAAAAAAAAAAACTAGAACCGGATCCAAAAAGTCATGATAAACGAGTGCCTCATGTGGGAGTAAAGATAATATTTCGAAGGGACTGAAATCAGATTTCTAATAATTATTTGTCTAGTCAGGGCTTTACTCAAGTGAATGTGGGAAGGGCACGAAGGGGAGAAACAGGAAAAGAAAAAGAAATAAGAAAAAAGAAAAGGAGCAGTGATGCGTGGTAAACTCAATCTTGTCGACAAACGTGAGTTTCCTAAAAGGGCAGGAACTTTCTTTCACTAATCTTTTAAATCAAGTTCAAGCTTAAGCGTGATTATGCATATTTTCCGCTGACATTAGTTGACTAACAAGAAAAAAGGGCACAAAAGCGCATTACTGGGACTTTTCCCTCTCTTTTCTTTTTCGATCGTTTCTTTTTTTCGTTCTTTTTTCCTGCTTCTTTGTTTAACCTGTTTTTCTTCGTTAAAACCCTCTTTTCCCTTCTTTTTTTTGTATATCAGCTCACATATATATATAAGGCCGAAGCCTTGTCGTTTGATTCGAACTTAACCTCAGACTCTATTTTGACAAACGTCATTTCCTTCACCGCGCTCAAAGTCAACTTAGCTTTTTATCTGTTTTTGTGATTTTTCCACGGGCAGAAACAGATCTCTCACAGTTGCTGTATATCACAAGCTCCAATTTGCATTGGTGCTTCGACTTATTCATCATTTAAGCTCTCAGGCATTTTTTTTGTTCTTCCTTTCAGGTTTTGCTAGGTTTTTTCATAACATCATATCCCATTCACGTACTCGCCCTTGGCTATAAGCCACAAATCAAATCTTATCCCTCCACTCAAATATTGCCCAGGGTTGAATCGTTTTTGACTCACTAACTATTTAAGCTTTTAACTTTCCGTTTTTATTTTCTTAAGCTTTCACTTGACCACCACTATATTGCTTCATCGCCAAGCATGATTGCTGACATCGCTTCATATCATCTTTTCAACGGACCAACAACTAGCCCCACTGTATCGATCAACAACAACCAACCAACCAACATGACCACTGAAGGCTCCAGGGTTTCTGAGAACAACGACATCATCAGCAATAAAAGGGCAAATGCCACTAATACCAGCAGTCATCACCAGATGCTCCCGCCAATAAGATCGATATTACAAGGGGTGTCCTCGTTCGAAGACACACGGACGGCGATAAGCCAGCAACCTCAATACACCACTGCCGCCCATCATAGCCGCGTGCTTCATTCACCTATGGCGCCAGTGAATTTACCCACTTTGATCCCATCGGTCACCATACAACCAGTTATACCACAAGCGGCAACTCAAGTTCAGCCACAAACACAACAACAGTTAGCGCAAGCGCTTCATCTCCACCATCCTCACGCACCTCATCACCACCCCCAATCACAACAACAAGTTCCTGTCTCCCCATTGAGCAGCAACGGCTCAGAGGTAGCGACGCTCGTAGGGTCTCCACAACAGAAGCCCATGAGATCACCACCTTCCAAAGTGACAAAGATCAAAGGTAGCGCCATATCACAAGTAAGAATTGCCGCCCCTCCAATTTCTAGTGGAGGAGTGCAGAAGCCAAAAAAAAAATACGAGTGCTCAATCTGTCTTAAGAATTTTACAACCTCGGGCCATTTGCTGCGTCACACTCGGATTCACACAGGTGAGAGAAATCATGTTTGTCCATTTGAAGGATGTGGAGCGAGATTCTCCAGACAAGATAATTGCATGCAACACTACAGGACTCATTTGAATAAGAGTAGTAGGAGAAAATACCTGAAATTGGAGTCTTTTTTATAGGTATTTTTGTATTATGATACATAGAATTAAGAATAAAAAGTGTTATATCATAAACAAATCATAAACACCACAGTGTATTATACTTTTTGATTTGTCCTTTTAGACCGAAGTTGATTTAAGATAGTACATAATCTCGTTAAGAGGGTCTTTTTTTTAAACTTTTGTTTTTTTAAGTTTTGTTTCTTTGAAGTGGTAAGACGAGGTAAAAAATAACAACAATAAGTTGTCAAACACAAGATGAGGAGAGATGGAGACAGCACTCACACTCAAACTCAAACCCTTTCATCAAAAGATTCTAAAGCCGATTCTGTGAATTGTCATGTAGAATGATATCCCACGATTTCTCAAAATAAAGCGTCATTCAAAGATCTTTATCAGCTCTGCCATTCCATAGTACTATGTTTTCTCCTTGCCTTGGCTCCACTTTGGGGAAATCGAAACCCTGTTTTTTTCTCTTTCCCTGAACTTATTTTCTCATCCAAACTTTAATCCTTTTTTTTTGAGAGGGATCTGAGTGGGCCTTAATTTTTTGTTCTTCTTTTCTTTTTTTTCTGGGCAAACTCTGAGAGACATTACACTCTACAACCAAGATCAAAGACAAGATGTTGCTTCCGACGACAAGGATAAATAATATGAAACAAAAATCAATGATGGAGACTGAGAACTCATTGAGAAACTGTTTCAATGATTCAGAGATCATGTTGTTTATCTAGTCGATGGAGTGCTTTGTTATCTGGGGTGAATAACTCATTGTGTCAAACAACCCTCAAGATTTAGAAACTACAAAGACACGGAGAGAAGGAATCAGTACGAATAAGCTTTATTCAAGGCTGAAGAGAGAACAAATTCAGGGCAAAGAATCAAAAAAAAAAAGAAATTAAAAAAACAAGGGACAACGGAAAAAAACAAATAATTCCCGACGTTTTTGCAAACAAAAGTAAGAAACAAACAAACCTAGTCAGGGACTCAAGAGAGAAGACCGAAAAACACTCAACATGTGAAACTTAAGTTTGAGCCAAGAAGAACAATAGGATACTTGAATCATACGGGGTAGCACGGTATTGCCTTCGACAAAAGATTACAGACTTCCATGGATTGGAAGAACTAGAAATTAGATACATTGTTTGTTGAAGAAATGGTGAAAAAGGCTAATATATACACAGAATTGAAAACACCCTTCCGTACATGTAGTGAATTATCGAACTGAACGTTGGGAAACGAGCTCTTGTTACCGCAGATTGTTGTTACTTCCCTATCGTTCGAAAAAATAAGGAGAACAGCCGGAATTATTTTGAGTGCGACGATCAGGATCTCCAATGCCAATGGCGTTGGCCACTATCCCTGTATTGAAAGTCTTAGAACCCTTGCCGTTTCTTCAAATCAGTTTCCCTTAAACTTTTTTTTTTTTCAATTCCGGTTTGCTTCCGCTATCCGAGTCCTAAAAAATTTGAGAGTCAAATTTTTTCTTCCCTGCGCCTTGTATTTTTGCCCACCGGTTTTTACCCCTTTGCAATCCGGATTTTTTAGTCAACTATTTTTTTTGTCCCTGAAGTAAAATGCAGTATGTTCAGCATGCCGCAACTTCGTACATCAAACATCCAACGAATCAGGATCCAGAGATTGATAGTCTCTTTGAAGATTGGATATATAACGAGTTAATGGCTGAATGGGCTGCAACATTTTGATGGAATCGAATGATAACGATGGATTAGTTGTTATTGGTCCCTCCGCCCCTTGTCTTTTGTCCCTGTTCAAACTTAAAGCCTGTGGCGCAAAGTTTGAATAAAACGGTGACAAAAAAATTTTAAGTTTAACAATATGGAGATCTGAATCTTAGAGTGAAAGTATAATATTGTCCACTCAAATCTTGACAATGAGATTAAAATTTGCTGGTGAGCGACATTGATGGACCATTTGCGGGAATAGAATCTATGGTGATGCTGCGATAATTGAAAGTGATTAGCATTAAAGGTGTAATAATCAAATAAAACTGTAATAATTAAATTGCATGAGTCTGGAATAGGGTGCACTGCAACTATTATACCGTCAACGGCATTGAGGAACTCACTTCCGAACTCTTTTGATATGAAGCAAAAAATAGCCTAACGAGCGAATATATTTGAGGGTTTGCAGCTGTCCTCACAGCAATGTGGCACAGCACTTAAACTCTTAACCCGGTCTTTCATCTTACTTTTCCATCTCGGTACACCTCTACCCTCTCCTTCGGCTTTGTCCAACTTGATTTTTTTTTCTACCTTTCTCGTTGTCAGAAGCCCCATTCATTTCCTTTGAACCCTTTGTGTTTTTGGAGGCCGGGTAATTCTCTTAAATAGAAAAAGAGAAAATAAAAAAAATTTATAAATTGAAAAAAAAATTTTCAACTAATCTTTTTAGTTTTCTGTCATCAGTTAGTGATGAACAAATGAATATGAAATAAGAAGACAAACCTCTCTGGGTTTCTTTGCAGTATGATATTGCATAGTTAGATCAAATGGTATGTGTCCATGAAAACAATCATAAAATAAAATAAATTCGAATGATGATTTAAATTACAACTATTGAATTTCTTCAACTGAACAATTCGTGTGGATAAAACAATTTAAGAGCTTTTTAACCCTGAAAGAATTTATTTTACCATTATTAAAGAAGTGGAATTTCCGATTTTACTAACACAAGCTTCAGTCATATACAACTCTAATGCATCGATGAATAAATAAATAAATAAATGAATAAAGTAATGAACTGATGATTATGACATCTGTAGTGTGATTAATGTAAAGTATCTGTAGTGTGAGGAATGTGAAATATCTTTAACTAACTTCAAGGAATGACATTAAAAGATTCGACTCAATCAAACTCTTGAAAAACAACACTGGTTGTAACAATCCTCTCTCGTACTATTTCAGCTCCTTCGTCTCTTGTTCCTGTTCTATTATTTATTATTCTACTTATATTAATTATATATTTCGTTTTTGTATATTTGAACTGAGCAATAAATTGAAAATTAATCTGCTACAGGAAAGCTGTTGAATGGGTAGAGCTGAGTCTGTTTTAACAAAACAACAATAGTACAACAACCGGGCATTCCTTTCGACAACTTTGCAATCGAAAGTGTCAGCGATCTTCTTCAAGAAAATCTCGAACTGTATTCAATACCTACAACTGATTAGCAATATAACAGCAGCACAGCAAAATTACACATATCGAGTAACTTTCCATAAAGTTTTACTTACTACTGGTAATCACACTATAAAGCAAATGAAGAAAATCATAGAAACAAAAAAATTGCAAGGATAAAAAAAAAATCAAAAAAAAGAATCCTTAGAAGAGGCCAAAGTCAATCAGAGAATCATACCATTCATCGTCTCTGAAATGTCTACCGTTATTGAAATACCCGCTGTATGTGATAACTGTCTTGGTCCAAATCCATACGTGGAGATGGTGCGAGATGTTCAAGGCGCTGAATGCAAGTTGTGCACAAGACCATTCACAACATTTGAGTGGAAGACATCCCAACAAATCCAGCAGAGACGTAAGCGGACCATCATTTGTCTTACATGTGCCAGGTCGAAGAACTGCTGTCAGCTGTGTATGTTGGACTTGACATATGGACTAGACATACAGTTGAGGGATTCCATCTTGAAGCTCGCAAATGAAGAAACCACATCAGCCTCCACATCCGACAGTTCAAAAAGCTTGAATAGATTGACAAAGATTTATAAGCTGGACCAGTTGGACAATCAGTATGAAAACGGGCTAGTGGCCCAGGACGCAGACTTGAACCATGAGGAGGCAAATGAAAAGGCAAAAAATATATTATTGAAGGTAGCGGCCTCAAAAAGAAATTCAAACTCTAAAAATGGCGATGAAGGCAAAAAAGTGGTCAAGCCGAAAAAAGAAATTTCGAAAGGGGATCTTCAGAAGATTGTACTGAAGTTGCCATTCAATGGGAATTTGATCAGCACCGATAAGGAGAAGGCCTTCGAATACCAATCGATATTTGTATTCGGGTTCACTGAAGAGTTGCCTATATACTCTATTCAAAATTATTTCGAGAGAAATTTCAACACTGTATTGCAATCGATGTCGATCAATCACAAGCTGAGGTGCGGATATCTAATTTTCAAGAGTGTGAAGATTGCAAAAGAAGTGGGGGAAAAGATAATGGTCAATTTTATGAAGGGGCGGAAACTTTCTGCCCCTTATGGAAGACCCGTTCCCTTAGTGATTGATGGTATGCCACTAAGGTTGAGTTACGGCAAGCCAAGAAACATAGGTACGACCAATGAAGAGTATTACAAGATCGCCAGTGTTGTTAGGAAACAAATGAAGGTGTTGGCTGAAAAGGATTAGGTTTTGAGGTTGCAAGCATATTCGTGTATAGTATTAGTTAGGTAATTTAACTTTTCTCTGTGTGATATCAGTTGTGAGTGGTACGTAGGAAAAATGAAAGGGGGATTCGATCAAGGGGCAGGGGCACATAGTAAAGGGTACACAGCGAAGGGTACACCACAAAAAGTACATAGCGAAAGGATACTTAGCAAAAGGATACCGAGCAAAACACAGCAAAAGGTCCATTTATGATAAATAGGCTCCAGAGACTAGGCGATGTGAAGAGTGGAAGATGAAAACTGAAAGATGAAAACTGAAAGATGAAGAGTGAAAGATGAAAGATGAAAGATGAATCTAGTGAGTTCCGAGTTCTGCCACTTACAACTTCGTTACACCATATCCAAACCGTCTCCACCCACATGGACAACTCAAAAGAACCGATCGTCCCAAAACCATACGCACTCCATCTCCTCCTCAACCCCATATTATCTGACGTGATCTTCGGTTTCTCCCAGCCTCAGACGCCTTGCGCGTGAATGCAACACAAAGCCAAGCCGGGGATTTCGTAAAGTGCTCAAAGACATCTCCTATTACCGCATCGAGTAAAATGTAAATATGAGACTGAGCGAAATCCGCAAAAAAGACGAATTTTTTTTTTGAAGGAAAAAATAAACAGAGAATGCCCCTTTTTTTAACTAATTTCATGTGACTATTGACTGATTTGTTACTTAGCCCACTTGGGACAGCAGAGATGGACAGGAGGGAGTGGTGGGAAGGGTGGAATAGGCACCGGAAGCGTTGAGCAGCTGTCGATGAAATTCGAGTGACTGTGTATTGGAATTGTATAGTTAGTGTGGTGACCTGTGAGGTATTCGGAAATATACGCTGCGCCTATCGATGCGGTTTTATTCATCGTGGTTGTGTTCCTCTCGCTAAGACCACGTCGAGCGTACCTCTACGTCCTGTGTTTGATAGTCACCTTCCTTACTTTCACTGAGGTTCAGTTCAGGTAATTTCAAAATACAGAAAACATGCAGGGAGACAATTACTGGAAAAAAAAGAGGGAGCAAGAAGAAAACTTGCAGTGCATTTTGGGCGTGGATGGACTTTGGTGTTTCAATTTAAATTCGGACTCACTACTTATCATTATGATATGAAACGAACAGCGTAAGGGTGAGATTAATTGGAGGTGAGAAATGTCATGCTATTTGTAGGATTGTAGAAGGGCAGGATTGGATGTAGCCTGTGGACACTGTTGATCGGGGCAGTAAGTGAAAAGTAGTAGAAAAGTAATTAACTATCTTTACAGCTCTACCCATCTTACCACCAATTATCTGCTCAAAATAACCCCTTTCAATTTGGAAGTCAATTCGAAATGAATTCGAAATAAACTCGAAAATGACTAAACTAAAACCTCCAAATTCGCAACCTCTCTTGTTCCCCCTTTTTCACTCACATAAAACATACAACATCCATACATGAATTCTACTTTCAAATCTCCTCCACATCACTTCCAAACCCACAACATCGCTGCTTTACATTCACATTTACATCTAAAATTACCAACTAACATTTTTACACATCACTTTTTTGTCTTTTCTTTTTTTGATTATTTTCCTTTTCCTTTTTTCTCCCAATTTTTGTTATTATTTTTTTTATTTATTTATTTGTTTATCCTTTGCATGGAGGTGAATTGGACATCACACCGTTCTGACAATTGGAAGAGTAAGGGCGTTAACGAAAGACGATCGTAAATCACCAGCGAGAGCTACCACTATCCACTTGACAGTCTCGTTGAACCAAAATCAACAAACAGACTTAAGATTCGATTGATTTATTGATATATCGGTAGATTCTTTACATTTTATTCGGTCATTTCATTTACCATTCGACTACTTTTTATTGAATCCTTTTCGAAAAGTATCACCAAGTGCATCCTTGAATTCATTGCTCGTCTCACATTCATTCATTCATTAAAGTTTCTTGTTTCACACCCATTTCACCCATTCACTCCTATTTACTCTCCTTTTCTCCTTTTCATTTTACTTGTCCTTTTTTGTATCAAATTCAGGGATTAAGACAGCAAAAGGGACACCAAAAGACACCAACGACACCATAGCACTTATTCATCCCACCACATAACCGATATCACAGCATCATTACACAGCATCACAAACCCACTTAACCGCCACAACCCCATCATCGATTCGCCACAGCCTCATAATGCCTCTCATCACATCGCCAGAATCGCCAGAAATACCTTCACAATCGTCCAAGAGCTCGCGCCGAAGCTCCATTGCGGGAAAGTCCAAACGCACCCACAGAGAGGTGCGGTTCGGCTCCTACGTCCTAGGCTCCACCTTGGGGGAAGGAGAGTTCGGCAAAGTCAAGTTGGGCTGGCGCAAAGACGGCAAGACACCGTCGCAACTGCTGATCAAATTGATAAGACGGGACTCGATCCCGCGCGGCTCGGAACGCGAGTCCAAAGTGCATCGCGAGATCAACTCCTTGAAGAGATTGGCACATCCGAACATTGTCCGCTTGGAGGAAGTGTTGCAGAACGACAAATATATCGGTATCGTGTTGGAATATGCCTCAGGAGGTGAGTTGTTCGACTATATCTTGGAACACCGGTACTTGAAGGACTCCATGCTGTGCAAGTTGTTTGCGCAGTTGGTCTCTGGGGTCGACTACATGCATTCCAAGGGCATAGTTCACCGCGACTTGAAGTTGGAGAACTTGCTATTGGACAAACACAAAAACATCATCATCAGCGACTTTGGCTTCGTGAACAGCTTCCGCGACGGCAACGAGTTGATGAAGACCAGCTGCGGCTCGCCGTGCTACGCGGCCCCGGAACTTGTCGTTAGCAGCGAGCCCTACGAGCTGCGCAAGGTGGACGTCTGGTCCTGCGGTGTCATCTTGTACCTGATGCTCGCAGGGTACTTGCCCTTCGACGACGACCCACAGAACCCGGACGGCGACAACATCGCCCGCTTGTACCACTACATCACACATACGCCCTTGACGTTCCCCGAGTACGTCCAGCCCATGCCGCGCGACTTGTTGCGCAAGATCATCGTCTCTAACCCGAAAAAGAGAATCACATTGAAGGAGCTGCGGTCGCACTCGTGGCTCTCGGCACATGCCCCGTTCTTGAGCGTCACGCCGCAGGAGTGGGACAGATCGTACCGGTCCGCGCGGTCGCGGTTGCACTCCAACATCGACAACGCCAACCGCCGCCACTCGTTGATGGAGGGCAACTTGAACAACTACTCGTCCTCGTCGTCGGCCTCGTCGTCGGCCACACCGTCGGCATTCCTCTTGAACTCGTCGCACGCGAGATCGTACTCCACGCAGAACGTGTCGCAGAAGCTCTACTCCCACCCGCTGCCACTGCAGACGTCGTCGTCGCATGCCGTGGCCTCGATGCCCGTGTCGCTGTCGTCGCACGAGATCGGCCTGGCCTCGTTGGCACACCACCCACCAGCACCAACTGCGACACCGTCGGCACACCACACGGCCTCCACCACACTGTCGTCCTCGTTGAACACTACGCCTATAATGCTGTCGCTGGCCGTCATGGGCGTCTCTGCAAGCTCCTCTGCCGCCTCGGCAAAACAACCGTCGCCAATCACCTCCTCCTCTGACTCCTCCATGCCGTCCTCGCACTCCAGATCGCACTCCACGGCCTCCATACTGTTGCAAGCCGTGGTGCAGGCCGATGCCACGGGGGCACAGAAGCGCACGCCAATGCTGCCGCCAGCAATGGTGCCACGCTCCCACGACGGCTCGTCCAGCTCGTCCAGCGCCCGACTCCCAGGTCCACACGTCAAGCCAAGACCAACGTCGTACCACCCGGGCTTGTACTCCGGGTCGGGCGACATCTACTCGTTGTTGCCGTTCAACTTGACGAGCAACAATGCCACGGGCACCGCTTCAAGCAGTACGGCCAACGCCACTGCGGTCGCGGCAACCACCCAAAAGACTGCCCAATCGCCCCTCAACACATCCAAGCCACTCTCCTCGGCCTCCTCGGTGATCCTCGAGAGTCCACAGCTGTCGGAAAAACACAACTCGTGGTCCAAGATCAGCGCACCGTTGGTGGACATGAGCAGTGCCAACGGATTGTTGAGTTCCAGCGACAGCAAGTCGGAA
Source organism: Nakazawaea ambrosiae (assembly GCA_024271865.1). NCBI lineage: Eukaryota > Fungi > Ascomycota > Pichiomycetes > Alaninales > Pachysolenaceae > Nakazawaea > Nakazawaea ambrosiae. Next base: position 839,698 of record JANBXG010000001.1, read on the forward strand.
AAGCGCAAGTCGGTGGCCTTGGACTCGTTGTCCAATGCGTACGAGTCGTTGAACGAGCAGAACGAGGCCGCGAGACCAAGAGCACCAACAGCTGCCACCGGTGCCAGTGTCAGTGCCACCAGTGCGAACACCACTGGAGCAACCACTACCAGTGCCAACACCACGGGACCTTTAGAAGATGTGGATTTGAAGACACAGGAGAACAATAGCGGTAGAAGTGGCAACACTAATGCCAATGTAAATAGTAGAACGAATGCCACCACCGGCACCACGAAATCCAACCATTTTAATGACAAGGAGAACAAGGAGAACAGAGAGAACAAGGAGAACAAGGAGAACAAAGAGAACAAAGAGAACAAGCCTGTTCCGGGCAATACTTCTAACAGAAGTAAACGTTTTTCTTTCTTCTATTTGAGCTCATCGACACTGACAAACAGTGCTCCACACTCCACCAGCTCCAATTCGCATTCGCATTCTCACTCCCGCTCGGTCTCCCATTCGCAAACCAAATCGTCCCATTCGTCTTCTAACTCCTCTACGACATCCATGAGGAAAGTCTTGGAGCCAAGCAACGAAGTAAATATTATCAAGGTTTCACGTCCGGAAGAGTTGAAGAAACAACACCGGATGTCGATGATGGGCCTGCCACCTTCAAGTCACGGCTCTGCAACTTCTACCACCAGAAATAAAGAATCAAGTGCTGCTAAGAAAGTTGTTGATTTCTTTAAGAGAAGAAGTATGAGAGTTTAGCACACTATTCCCTTTTCTTTATATAGTTCCCATTCTTTCGTTATTTTTTTGATATTGTATTGAGTCCCACACTCATTACTTTCCCTTTTTACCTTTAGAGATTCCATTTTTCAACTAGACTCAAATCGCATCTTGTGATTTTGTGCGAGAGATTCATTTTTAGTTTAATTTTCATTGTTCATAGTCCATAGTTCAATTTAATATGTATTTTAGTGTTTGGACTGAGTGTAGTGGAAGTATGCGAGACTAGGTCTGCTCTTCTCAATGGCTATTAGTGATTCGACTTGGAGCCGGGGATTTCTTCAATGGGCCGGTCAAGTATATGACGTAATAGCCAAAACTTGCAAGCATGTAGGTAGTACAATACGTAGTAGTTTATTCTTCAATTCTGAGATCAGGTTCGTGCCTAATCCTCAATTGAGCAGTGTAGTATTCCAATAAAGACGAACTAACACAAGAGAATCAGCTCGTCATAATTGAAGAATTGACTATTGGTAATTCAAAACTTATTGTAAAATATCATCAAGTTGAATTGAATTCCACAAATCAAGTCTGCATAATTTCTCATACGACTTGCCCTCCAATCACTACATCACAGCGTGCTTAATATTCCTACAATTTCCAATTCTCAGTTCACTTTTAAATAAATATAGTAAGATAAATATATTGATAAAATAAATAAGTGGCTAATAAATAAATAAGTATAAATAAAGTTGTAAATAAATAATAAATAGTGAATAAATAAGACTAAATGATCTAGGATTGAGAACTTATCCACGAATGAGATCAACAAATGATCAATTCCAATTATTTTCCCATTTCTCTGATATATTCCTCCTTCAAATCTTGGTAATACTCATCACGTCTAGGACTGTATTTCTGCAGCATCTTCAGTGGAGAGTTCTTCATGATGAGGTGCTTTCTCAAGACCCAAGGTTTCCATGTGTTACTAAATGGCTGTATAGAGTTTGTCTTGAACAGATCTTGCAGTTTGACTTCGTCGGATTGACCTCTAAATGAACCCGTAAGACGCAAGTCTCTAACGGCAAAGTACTTATCCCATTGATCGATGTCGTATCTGTTCTTGATGTAATGCTTTGTCTTCTTCAGATCCTCAGATTCGTCGGCTCCATAGAATTGTACAGCATTACGGCGTGACAAATCCCCAGTGATACCAGCATTCATGAGGGCACCAGCCAGTCCGAAACCGACAAACATGATGGTGTATGGAATAAGACCTTCAAATGGGATCATGGCGATTGATTGATGCTGTTATAGTTTGATTGATTCACTATTTCAATTATGATTAATCAATTGATCAACTTCTTGGGATGGTTTGTGAATTTGTTTTCGATAATAAAAATTAAAATTTACAAAAAAATTAAGCATACAAAATTTTGAAGGTTGGATTTTTTTGGGAAGGAGTATGGTTAAGTATGGGAGTTAAGTATGGGAGTTAAGTATGGGAGTTAAGTATGGGAGTTAAGTGTTAAGTAGTTAAGGATGGATTTTAAGTATGGGAAATAAATATGCGAATTGGAAACAGTCATAAGGTGAAAAGTGACATGAGTTTGAATAGTAAAATCAATATAATCAGATAAAGAAGAAACTTTTAACAATTTAATCACTCTTTCAGTGTGTAAGAAGTAAATGGTATTTTTTTGGACCAGTGCGTAGAATCTCAATGAGAAAACACCAATAACTGATGTAACCTCTGAAATGATAATTCTCAACCAACTCGACATCTTCCCATGGTCACATTACAGAATAATCCAGATCTCCTTCTCCTTTCTCATATCAATCATACCATCTCTGGAAATCTTTTTACATTCCTACCCACTACAGAAAGAACAAAACTACATTTCAAATCTTATAACCTAATAAAACATAATTTTTTTCAAGTTTATATTATTTTGTTATTATATAATGTGTTGATTTTGGTGATGGATGGTTAAATGTGGGAACAAGCTATATAGACTTAGATGTTGGATGGATATAACATGATTCTAACACTGGCACCGAAAGTCTTAGCTGGCAAGTTGGACTTGAAGTTAGCTCTAACAAGACCGGAGTTACCGTGAGTTCTTGTAACCTTACCCCAGATAACTCTGATTTTCTTACCGGTGGAAGCTCTGTAAACGTAAGCAATTCTCTTACCCAAGTAAAATTTGGCATCGTCTGGAGTACCAACGTTTTCAATCTTGATCAAAGAAACGTTTGGGTTGTTGACATTCTTAGAACGTTGGTAAGATAAGTGCTTACCTTTAACGTATACTATAATTAAGCAAGGGGAAAAGTTAGTAAGTTGCAATACAAATGGGTATTATTTTGTGATCGAGTGAGAAATGTTGGACATGAGAAGAGGGAATGCAAAATCAATATGAAGTGAATGGAAATTTGGGAAATCGATTTTAAACGGAAAAGCATTATGATAAATCGTTTGGAAATCAATGAAGTAGATATAATTGAACAGAATATCAATTCATACCATCACTGCTTTCGATATTCTTCATATTATTTATCATGATAATAACATCATTGGATATTTCTTCGAATCCGATACCAACATCCATTGATTCCATCACTTCTTGTGGTGGTATAATCCATTCTGATCGATAATCTTGTCACTTCAATAGTCCATTATCATTTGAATAAAATTTTTACTTCTACTTCAATCTCCACTCAATATGTCTTATGATCAAATTTTCATCTCTTCATATTTCAATATCGAATCCATCTTTCTCACACCAACGTTCTCACGATCACGGTACTACTCATGAAGATAAACATACATCTATGTGATTCAGCCATTGTTATTTCTGTGGTTGTAAAGTATTGGTTGATGTCTTTATAAGATTGAAATGAACAATTCAAATATAAAAAAATTCATATACCAAAGAGAAAGAAGAAAAAAAAAAGTTGAAGAAAAAAAAAAAAGAAAAAAAAAGGAAAAAAAAATTTCTTTCAGAGTGTGTGAGTGGAAAGTCGTGCAAGCGCAGGCTTGTAGAATACCAATTACTAACTGTGTGACTCGCGCAAGGTAGTGTATGGACTAGAGGGAAGTGGGAAAAGGCAGAAACTGCGTGGGAGTAGAGAAAGCAGGGAAGGGAAAAACAGAATAAATAAAATGGAGCCTGGCAGTGGAAGTGCGCGTGACCACGAATTGACGAAAAAGGAAACTTGCGCGAGCCCTGACACCCTGGTAGTAGTCACATGGTATAGACGAATTTCGAATTCCATTTTTTCGAATTGAAACTTCATGACACCAGCCCAGCTCCCCCATCCTTATCTCAAAATGCACGACTCTAGGAGATGAGATTGAGCTGAAAATTTTAAGGTGGAAAAATTTATTTTCTGTTTTCTTTAGATAAGTGAAAGGGAGTAGAAGAAGAACAAGAGTTGAAGTTGAACAGACTGTCGGGATAGAACACATTTTAAACACACATACACCTATACAGAATGGCCACAGTAATACCTCCACCATCTAAGAAACAAAAAAGAGAGGCACAGAAGCCGAAGCAAGTGGATATAATACCAGACGACTTGCCTAATGTGCTAATCAAGTTCCAAGCTTCAGACACCGGGGAGACCATTGGTGGCTCCATTAGAGTGCCAGGCAACATCACCGAGAAACAATTAGAAGAGTTGTTGAACAACTTGCACAAATCGCAGAACAATGGCGCCGAGGAAGAAGATGTTCCGTATTCGTTCTCTCTCTTAAACGACTCGGAGTCCAATGGGTTGATCGATATCAAGGACAATTTGTACAGCTCCGTTTTGAAACCGGGCTTGAAAACCACCGAGGATTTCATGACCTTGGTGTACACGCCAAGAGCCATTTTCAGAGTGAAACCCGTCACGAGATCGTCGCTGACCATTGCAGGCCATGGCTCCACCATTTTGCTGCTGCAATTTGCCCCGCACACCTCACTGAAGATGGTCACAGGGGCAGGCGACTCCACGGCGCGGATCTGGGACTGCAATACGCAGACCATCCAGCACACCTTGTCGGGCCATTCCAATTGGGTGCTCTGCGTGTCCTGGTCACCTCAAGGCGACGTTGTGGCCACCGGAAGCATGGACAACACCGTCAGATTGTGGGACCTGAACAAGGGCAAGCCCCTTGGGGATGCCTTGCGCGGGCACTCGAAGTGGGTTTCCTCTTTGAGTTGGGAGCCCGTGCACTTGGTGAAGCCGGGCCTGAAGCCGCGACTCTGCTCGGCCTCGAAGGACGGCACCATCAAGATCTGGGACACGGAGCGTCGCGTGCTGCTTTACACGATGTCGGGCCACACCTCTGCAGTCTCGTGTGTGAAATGGTCGGGCACAGGGGTCATTTACTCGGGCTCCCACGACAAGACCATCAAGATGTGGGACGCCGAGTCCGGTCGTTGCTTGCAGACGTTGAAAAACCACCTGCACTGGATCAACCACTTGTCCTTGTCCACCGATTTCGCCTTGAGAATGGGTGCCTATGATCACACTGGGGCTGCGCCGGCCTCTCCAGAGGAACTGCAACTGAAGCTGCAAAAAAATTACGACAAGGTTGCCAAGTTGAAGAACGAGACCGTAGAACGCATGGTGACCCTGTCGGACGACTTCACCATGTACCTCTGGGAGCCTTCCAAGAGCTCCAAACCTATCTGTAGAATGACCGGGCACCAGAAGTTGGTCAACCACGTCTCTTTCTCTCCGGACGGGAGATACATTGTTTCTCTGTCGTTTGACAACTCGATCAAGCTCTGGGACGGCAGAGACGGCAAGTTCATAGCCACTTTCCGCGGGCATGTGGCTCCAGTGTACCAGGTGCTGTGGTCGTCGGACTGTCGCATGTTGGTCAGCTGCTCCAAGGACACCACGTTGAAGGTGTGGGACGTGAGAACGAAGAAGTTGAGCATCGATTTGCCTGGCCACACAGACGAGGTCTATGCGGTGGACTGGAGTTGCGACGGTAACAAGGTCGCCAGTCTGGGGAAAGATAAGAAGGTTAGATTATGGACACATTAGAGTATTAGCATAGATATATAGTAGTATAATAAGAGTATCACACAGGCCATACACCAGTAGCGAGAACCAGGCGAGAACCAGGCGAGAACCAAGCGACCCCACATTTGGTCCAGGTCACGTGGGTGAAAAATTCCACGACGCGCACACGAAAAAAACATTGGGCCAGTGAAGAAAACAGCCGTTTTTATCTTTATGACAGCATCTCTGCAATTCGAGTATCAGCGATGACTACAGCAAGACCTAGTATAACCATCATCGTGGCACTGCTATATCCTAAGTTTGGAATTGGCTTCAAAGGTTCGTTGCCTTGGAAACTCAAAAATGAGATGAAATATTTCCGTCAAGTCACCACAAAGACATTGTCACCGGAGAGACAGAACGTGGTGATCATGGGCCGCAAGACATGGAACAGCATTCCAACAAAGTTCAGACCATTGCCTAATAGAGTCAACGTGATATTGACCCACGATGTGGACAAATTGGCCCTGGAGATGCACAACGAGTTGAAAGCTTGCCCTCAAGGCATCATCATTGCCAAGTCCGTGCAGGACTCCATCGACAAGGCTCTGGATTTGATCGGGTTGACAAATATCGAGAACTTCTTCGTGATCGGGGGCGCCCAAATCTACAACCATTGCTTGGACAACGATCTCTGTGACCGTATCTTGTTGACACAGATCACCACCGACAGAGCAGACGTGGAGATGGACACTTTTCTCAACTTGCCTGTCTACGAGGAGAAGTCGAAATGGCAAGAGAAGGACTTGGAGAGCTACTTAAAGAAGAAGGAAATTGAGGGATTTACGGTGGATAATGTGGAGGGCGACTTTAAGTATAAGTTTCAGTTGTTTGAGAAGAATCAAGACGAGAATTAGCTGCTCAATTGCCTGAGCTAGCCTTTGCTTGAGTACCGATGGGTGCAGTAACATCGTAACACCACTATATACCAATTTTGACAAGCGTATAATTGAGCTTAAATTTGTAATCACAATCATGAAAAAATCCTGACCACCTTTGAATCCTTTTCACTAAACCGTCTCTCCGGTCTCTCTCCAGTCCAGAACAAAACCGACAATCCACTCCCATTGCTGGGCTCTTATCGGCTCTATACAAATCTAGAAGTACTAAGTATTATAAATGAAAAATAATTTTCCAACAGCCCCAGTAAGATCCAGAATCTCATACTATTAATAATACTCAAAGACAAGTGTATTTAAGAAGAGCAGTCCCCGAGCAACTCAGGAAACGGACTTTCAACTACAAGTTAGACCAATATATACACACAGCAGTCAGAAGTACAAATATATTCGCAACTTTGCCGAAAAAAAGCATTATGTCATCAATTCAATCAGGTCATATCGGTAAAATCTCTTACTTACCACTCTCTGAAATTCGGAGACCAATTCCTCCAGTGTTGGATTTCTCCAAGATCGATGCCATGACAGCAACCTTGAACGGTACCCCAACACCATCACTGACATGCCCAAATGTTTCAGACATAACAGCGGGGGAATTGCCTCCAATAGACGTGATGCTTGTCAGAGATCAAGGCAAAGACTACTATTTTGCATTTGGAGGCTGTCATAGATTCCAGCTGTATGAGAAGGCAGGCAACCCTCAAGTGAAATGTAAGATCTTGCCACTGACAAAGAAACAATTGAAGTTGTATTTGGGTGGATCTGTTGATAAGATATTTGAGCAAAAGGATTAGAGTGCTGCTGGAATTATTTTTTTATGAATTGGGGGGTTTGGAATTTAGTTATATAGATTAGTGTGCTAATAAAGCTTTTTATAATGCTTTATGAGTGTAGAGGTGGATAGAAGATGTAGAGATGGGAAGGGGTGTAAAATTAAGTTTTCGATACAGTAAATCCAACAAAGTTCTAACAAAGCTAGAACTAGAATAGAATCAAGATATGGTTCACATTATACGGACACAAAGGCGTGGAGATGTAGATCTGGAGTTGTTTCACTATTAAGGCGACTAAACATTACTTCGAGAAAGAAACCTAAAATGTTCACATGAATCACTCGTCTTTTTGAATATATCTTCAGATCTGCTCATTTCAAAGCCAACCGTGGCCTTAGCTATGGTAATATATACGAGCATTACAAAATCCATAAAACCCAAAAATCCACAATCCAAAAAACCATACAATCCAAACTCCATACAATCCAAACTCCATATAACATCCAAGCCCATACAAATCCAAGCCCATACAAATCCACACGCACAAACTTTAAATCAAATAGTTAACAATAATTTTTTTGGCTCTTTTTCAATTTCTTAACGCGGACTAAGAACCATCACAGAGACAATTCAGTTGGTTATAGAGTTGAAAACTACTGGATTCGTATTCCCAATACATTACAGACACAACTACCGTCAATATGTCGGAAGTGATATGTTTTGTGTCGTTGATATCAAAAGAAGTATGTATATAAGTTGTCTTTTTAACGATGTCTTATCAGCTATCATGGACACAACTCGATATCTATAATGCTAAAATAAACTCTATCAACCACTCATACTAACACCACCAATAGAATAGTCCTTTATACATCACACAGACAACACCGTCGCCTGATGATAATTCACAGCAACTGAACGAGTTCCTCAAGTATAATTTCCTCAGCCATATGGCTCTCGATGTCTTCGAATCGCCATTTATTGAGTCGTTGAAACAAGACAACGACAATTTGCTCTTGTTTGCACAAGACGGCATCAGTGTCTACGGATACGAGACAAACACCGGGCTCAAAATCGTCATTGGAACAGAGAGCAAACAGAATATGAGCGAGACTTTGTATCCGATCTTCCGTAGAATTCATAAATTGTACTTGAAGATCGTCTGTAATCCGTTTAGTGCAGTGGCAGTGACAGCAGGGGCGCTGGCAACAGAGTTCAACTTGAATGAGCCCATCGAGAACGAAAGATTCGATCAAGAATTGAAGCTGGTGATCAAGAGCTATAATGACGAGAATGCTTTAAGTAAGAGTTAATGATCAATATTTGATTAATATATTTAATATACAGTGATGACGTAGTAAAAAAAGATGTCACCTTAATACCACGTTGGCGCCTCTCAATTCCAAATACTGCTGGTCGACTCCCTGTGACAAATTCTTGACTATATCGTAAACTTCCAAATTATAGAAAAAGAGTCTGTTTCTGGGGGACCTGTAATTCGTTGGTAATCCCGTGATATCACAGTATCTCTTGACAGGTCTTAAGGAGGGAGGGTTCAGAACGGAGAAATAGTTCACCTGCTTGTCTAATGGTATCACATTTTCGGCCAGTAAGTTATTCAATCTCTTTTGTTCATCCGATATCAAATTCTTCAATGGTTTATGACGTCTGGTTGGCGATTTCCAGCTGGGATTCTTGAAAACTTGAGGCCGCGTTGTTAGCTGTGAGATTGCCGATAAATCGTAATCACTCATATTTGGAAATTGTGGTGCTTGATTGATCCATGTACTGGGTTTGATATACTTTCAACCCCGTCAAATGCGTTCAAATTATCCACTTTGTTCTTTTTTGCCCTATTACTTTTTTTCCCGCCATTACAATTTCTCAACTGGCCTTGTCGTGTATGCGTCCCTTTTGTTTCTCTCTCCATTTGCACTAACTTTGTTCGCTCCCTTTTCCCTCCATCCTCCGCCCCTTTCTTTCAAAAAATCACTGCCACCAAATGCAAAGTGCATAAAAAATTCCATGACGCCAGATCAAACCTTTACTCGAGCAAGGAGGTGTGAAAGTGCCAGCGGTGAAAGTGCCAGCGATGAAAGTGCCAGTTGTGCCAATGATTACCGATGAATTTTATCTTGAACTCTACAGGTATAAACCGTCATGATTATAATTTTCAAACTTATATAGAGTCAGATCTATCAAATATATATGAGAGATATGAAATGTAGATAGAGTGGAGGAATATGGAGAAAGAAGAGAAAAGAATGAAAACTTTGAATATAACAACAAACAAACAAACAGATAACTAGATTGATAAAAATATGAGTGTGGTGGAAAATCAGGTGAAGCTGTTAGATGTGATGAATATACTTGATAATATTCAACACAAACTAATGGATAACAAGCTGATTTGTCTATCAACAAGAACAACAAAAAACTTTGAAAAAAAAAGAAAAATAATGAATGTAATTCATACTACAACCATTATAATCAATTTCAATCAACTTGATTAACTCAGCCAAAAACTTAACATAATAAAGCTTTCTTTCTTTAACCTTCCTTTTCAAAAGTTTTCAAAGAAATGGAAAGAAAATGATTAAAATATTCAAAATCAAAATCAAAAGACAAAAATAAAAGATATAGTAAAATTGAAGGATAAAAAAAATATGGATAAAAGATAGAAGAATAAATCAAACAGGAGAAATTATTGAAACCTTGATTATAAAACAACACACTTCTTCTTCTTCTTTTCCTTCTTTTCTTTAACCATTAAACTTGCTCTTGTTGCGTTTTCAAATACTTCTCTGACACCTTCACCTGTCTTTGCAGAACATTCCAAATATTTCAAAGCTCCGATTTTATCAGCAACAACTTGACCTTCAGCACTTGAAACAGGTTGTTGAGAAATGGCTCTTAACTCTTCAATGGTCTTTGGATCATTTCTCAAGTCGACTTTGCAACCAACAAGGATGATTGGAACACCTTGACAGAAGTGGAATACTTCACTGATCCATTTTTCTTGAACATTATCGAGAGAATCTGGTAAATCAATAGAGAAACAGATCAAGATCACATTGGAATCTGGGTACGACAATGGTCTTAATCTATCATAATCTTCTTGACCTGCAGTATCCCATAATGCCAATTCAACTCTTCTACCATCGACTTCGACATCTGCGACATAGTTTTCAAATACTGTTGGAACGTAAACTTCTGGGAATGTACCTTTGGAAAAGACTATCAACAAACAAGTTTTACCACAAGCACCATCACCAACAATGACTAATTTCCTTCTTATATCAGCAGGAGGAGGAACCATTTTGTTCTTTGATTTAGTATATTATTATTATATTTAATGGATGGATGGATGGATCCTTTTTGTATTAATGGGAAATTTATTTTAAAACAACAAAAATCAAAATCAAATTTAAAATTCAATTTTTTTCTCAGTTCTTTTTTTGTTCTTTTTTTTTCTTCTTTAACAAAAAAAATTCACCTTACGTTATTTTTTTCTCCTTATTAAGTGTGTGAGTGTGTGTGTGTGTGTATATGTACGTGTGTACGTATTATGCCTATTTGTGGGAGTGTGCGTGTGTATGTTTTTAGCTGATTTAGATTTAAATTAGATAACTCACTGGATAATCTATCAATCAATTCAATCAGATCAAATCAAATGTGATGGACAACCAAGCAGAATTTATAATGTAGATTCTAATGAATAAGCAAGTGTAAACGATTAAACTGTGTGTAGCGTTCTTGTCTCGTTTAATTTTTTATTGTTAAAAATAAACAATTCTGTTTAAAACAACGGAAGAAAACTTATGGGATCGAGCTTTGAGGGTTTGTATGAAATTGAATCTATCAATGAAAGATGGGATTTTCAATATGTCGATAACGATAATTTGTCTCGAATAGAAATATATGTAAAGATATAATTCGAATTTAAATGAGCAATAGATTGATCTTTATCTATATATATATATATAGAAAATGTACAAAGGGGAAAATCTAAACGATCCTTAAATCAAATCAAAAACACAATCAAAATTTATAATCAAGAATCAAGAATCACTAAGAGAAACCAAATAGTACACACCAATATTTTGTAATGAAATTAACAACCTCCAGAAATTACAAGGAGAAAAAAACAACAAATTCAGTTTTGGTTAAACAGAATTTCACCAAGGGAAAATTTTGCTTCTAAGTATAAACCATGCTAAGAAAAAAAGGCACTCCTGAGATTTACCTTTTTGTGCCTCAGAAGCAGGCTGCGCATATTAGGCGCATGTGAGTTCGGCGAAAGTGTTTGTGAGGATCAAGGGATGGCTGTAAAAACGGGTTGAAGTAGGATGTGATTGATGGTGGCATGAAATGTAGAGTGTCGTAAAGAGCTGTTGGGGTTTTTTGTGAGGGGTTTCGGTTTTTCTGCTACGATAAGTAGATGTGCTGATAGTTTGCAATTTAGATAACCTGGCTCTAATTGATCTTGCTTTTGTAATTTTTGTAATTGATAGATTCAATTGAATTTGATTGATCCCAACATAGTTTGGCCATTGCCATTCAATTTTGCTCGATTCTGCTCAATTCTGCTCAATTTTGCTCCATTCGATTCTGCTCCATTCTATCCCCTCCACATTATGCATGCTCATTGCCATTGAAGCACGAACATTATTTATGCTTTAGTGAGCTGTATAAGAAATTAAACTTGAATTAAATCGCCAAAGCCTTACCACAAAAACATCCACACTCTCACGAACAAATCGCATTCTACTTTCTCCTTTTTTCAATTACCAAACTAAACCCATTTTTACAACACCACAAACAAAGCAACAAACAAGGCGACAAAAAAAATCACACCAACGCATAACCCCTTCGCCCTTCCCCCTTTTTTGCATTTGAATATGTAACCAGAGGATGTTTTAAAACTGAATCTCGCCTCGCCTTCATTATGAAACACAATAACTTCAACGGGAATGGCTAACGGGCCAAATCAATGCATCATCAATGTCATCATCACCATTGTAATCGTGTAATGACTACTCTCATCTTATTTTTAAAATAAATATTATTGTATGTACGTCTATTCATCTATACAGTAGATACAACATTGTCCCTTTTCATAACACAATATTTTTAAATCTTTCAGTTTGATGAATTCCACATTCTGTCTTGACTTTGCCCTTCCATCTCCCGCTTCTCTCATCTTCACCTTCCAGAATAGGAACCGTACTGTGGTAGTCTCCAACACTCTTGTACCCCAAATCTAACAATTCATTGTACGGAACTTGGTGCTCTTTAATGTAACTGTGCACCTCCTTGAAATCCCACGACAGCAATGGGTTGATCTTCAAGATACCCGTGCTCAGCTCAAACTCGATAATTGGCAATGAGTCTCTGGCACCACCTTGTGATCTTCTTCTGCCAGTGAAGACAGCTGCCACTTGTAACTCTTGGTAAGCTCTCTTGGCAGGCTCCACTTTGACCAAATAGTCGTACTTATCGTCGTCTTTTTCCCACAAGAAATCTCCGTATTTCAGTGCAAATTCTTGTTCGCTAGAACAGTTCAGAGGCTTGTAAACGTGGATCTTGATGCCCTCATATTTGGCTTCCACTTTGTTCACCAAGTCCAAAGTTTGTGGGAAATGATGCAAAGTGTCGATGAAGATCAAATCGACGGGATGGGCAGAGTTCGAGAGTCCTTCTACAGGTGGATCCAAATTATTGATCATATCGGTAATCAGTAAACCTGTGAGTCCAAACAGTGTGGTTTGATATAACTGTGGAATGGTCAAAATGGCCCATCTTATCACTTCTTGAGGGGATAATTTGGACAAAGTCTTGTTCAAATGGGCAATTTGTGCCGGCGTAAATATCACAACGGGTTCAGTGGTCATGATGGTTTGTTCGTGAAAGATGGTAGCTATCCACTCCGATTTCAGATCTGTTAATTGGGTCTTTTATAAACTGTGAATTTTTCACTTGCTTAATAATCCAAATACCCTTCACCTTGAAAAAAATTTTTGGCCATCTCGAGATTAGACAATGTCACGTGGTTAGATGAGACACCCCCTATCGAGATTTTTCTGGACAGCCCTCGAAAAGATAACAGAGGAAGAACGGTTTGGTGATGCTGAGAAAAAAGGTAGAGAGAAAAAAAAAAGGCTTCAATTTTTGTTAACAAAAGCGAGGTCTAACATCTGATTATTGGTTATAAACGGACCCCCATCATGCCCCCAATGAGATCTTCAGAAGCGAATTCATCAGCGGCAATGTTCAGAACACAGGAAAACTTGGCCTTGATAGTGGGGACTCTTTTACATCTCGGTATCATGGTACATGATTTCCAAGGAACAGAAGATGCAAAAATAGGGTTGACAAGTTTGACGTGAGTAATTGAAAGACAAGCAGAGTCATTTTCCGATCGACCTCATACTAACTTTGGACTTTTGAAATTGGTATTAAAGTGAACAATTGATAGCTCAACTCAGAGAATTGAATATAGCCGCGGACGACATACAAGATGTACCCATTCCCTTAGATGTGTTGCAGTATATTGAAGATGGAAGAAACCCAGATGTTTATACAAGGGAATTTGTGGAAAGTGTGAGGAAATCTAATCAGTATTTGAAGGGCAAGACTCAGCTGTTCGATAAATTGAAGTTTAATTTGAGTGATAAGATCATAAAGGAGTTTCCAGACTTGAAGGATGATGTGGAGGGCATTCTTGAGAGAACTTATGTAGAGAATCGCGATTGATTTGATATTGGTTGTGGTTGTGGTGATAAATTTTACGGTAAAAAAGCAGTTCATGTAGGTATTTTTTTGGTTGTAATGTAGCAAGAATGGGCTATTCTCAGTGTAGTAGGAATTAGGTATTTGTCATTATCAAAATCAACTCCAATTCAAGATCAGACTTTTGGGGAGAAGCAAGAATATTTTTACTCGTTATATAATTTATATATTCTGAAAAGTCAAGTAGTTGAAATTGAAAACTCCGTCATATGCCAAAAACTGATTACCAGAACAATGAAAAATTCAATTTCAAGAGTCAATGCCATATTTCAACAAGCTAGGCTACTGGAGGAATCACGTTACCGCCTTCACCTCGACTTCCACCTTTATTTCCACCTCCATTTCCAAATCCACCTCCACCTCCACCTCCACCTGCACCTGCACATCCACCTCCCCTACACTACTGAGCTACTTACAAAATCTACACTAAAGAAGCTCACGAAATTTTTTCTGAAAAAATATTTTTCACTTTTTGAAACTTCCCACTTGTAGCTCATCTCATCAGAGTACTATTCAAGTCGACTCAGAACCAACATGGGAAAACGGAAAAATGCTGCTGCCAAGACAGCTGCCGCAGTTGCTGCCTTGCAGTCCAACGTCTCGCCGATCTTAGAATTCCAATACGAAGACCCTATCTTTGCCCTGGCATCTCATCCCTCAAAAAATATCTTAGCCACAGGTTTGGCTACTGGTCATGTGCATGTGCATTCATACGATGCGGAACTGTTAGAAGCAGAACTGGCCAGCAAGAAACAACTGTCACGCAAGAAGATAAAACAAAATTCTGGGGAACTGGTCAAACTGAAGAAACAACAGTACTGGACCAAGATCGTCAATGGGGATGTAGACGCGGAGCCAAAGGTGAACTTGTCCTGGAAAACCAAGAGACATAAGGGAAGCTGTCGTTCAGTTCTGTTCGATTCCAGCGGTGAGACATTGTACACTGTAGGAACAGACAAGATCATCAAGAAACTGTCGCTGGAGACGGGGAAAGTTATCGGCAAGACAGGCCAATTGCCTGTGAAATCCAATTTTACCAAATTGATTGTAGCACCCAACAAGCCAGTCATAGTCGTTGGATCTGAGCTGGGTCATATTCATGTCTTTGACACCAGGACCATGGAGGAAGTGCACAAGGTGTTGAACGTCCACGACGACGCTGTCAGTGGTATTACTCACATGTCTGCCTTGAGCGATTACCAATATTTGTCCGTTGGGTCAACCACTTTGACTCATTTTGACGTGAGAAAGGGAATAATCCAGCAATCTGAAAATCAGGAAGACGAGATTTTGTCGGTGAATTTTGTAGACCCTTCGAATTGTCACTCTGCAGTCGCCGGGATGGGTGAAGGTGTTGTGACCTTGTGGAGAAAAGACAAGAACGATTTCGTAGACCAGATCTCCAGAGTCCGTGTTGGTCACGACTCGGTGGACGCTGTAATCTCAAGTTTAGAAGAGGCAGGAGATAACATCTGGTGTGGGAGTGCAGATGGGTACATTTCCAAAGTTGATACGAGAAGAGGAAAAGTGTTAGAGAAGAGAGTACACCATGCTGAAGACGAGGTGGTGGGATTAGATTTGGATTTCGATTACAGATTGGTTAGTTTTGGAATGGAGAGGTTGAAGATCTGGAGTAACGAGAACGATAGTGATGATGAAGATGATAGTGATATTGAAGATGATAGTGAAGATGATAGTGGTAGTGAAGATGATAGTGATAATGAGAGTGAGAGTGGAAGTGGAAGTGGAAGTGGAAGTGGAAGTGGAAGTGGAAGTGATAATTTCAGTGACAGTGAGGCTGATAGTGATAGTAACAGTGATAGTGAAGGTGATAAAAGTGATGACGCAGAATCAGACTCAGAAGAGGAATCTCCAAAACCAAAGCCAAAATCAAAATCACCGTTACTTGCAGCCATCATGAAATCCAACCCTAACTCTGATTCCACACCTAAACCAAAAGATACGCCAGAAAAGAAACCAAAAACAGTCAAAAAATCTGGTAAACAAGAAAAGAACCTCACGGTCAAACAATTGAAGAACTTGCAGCAGCATGAACATGGTATCAGGAAATTCGAAGGCTTATAAGTGTATAGAGTCCATGTTAAGTAGTTCTCCCATTTAAAACATAGAACCATGTCGTGTAAATTAGTACCAAAACTATAGTAGTAAAAAATAAAATGCAGTCAAAAAATAGAAAAGGAAAATTGAAAAAGCCTTTTTGACCGCCATTGAAACAGGCGGATACCAGTTGTAAGGACCAAGAGACGAAGAAATTGAGCAGTAAAGATGGCTATGAAAATACCTGTATTCACAACGGTAAGTGATGCGATTGTTGATAGATCATATAGGGAATGATCAGTTTCAAAGCTACTTTCAATGAAGGTGTTCTTTCTTATCAGTTGGTTCAAATCTCAATAGAGAATGAATGGTAGATAAGTTATTGATATCTGAAAGAAGATTGAAGATCGATCAAAACGAGGAAGTCAAATATAATTGATGATGAAAAGAAACTGATCAAAGATATCGATCGATTATCGTGAATAAAAGACATTACTAACCATCGGATTTTGCAACCAATTAGCCCGCAAAAGCATATTTTTGTACTATCATTTCAGCTTTTGGAATTGTTATTTTGTCCGTCTTAGCTCATTTGTTTTCTATAGGACATGAATCAATGGTAGGATCTGTAAATGATCCAGCTGATGGTAAAGCGTAAGTGAAAAGATAATGTTCTCAAAAAGGAGTCATGAATTCGATCTGACTTTGGCTATCGAGACCAAAGTTCGCTTCAGAGTTTTTCCAGATAATTTTACTAACCCAAGTTTTTAACTACTCGCTCTAGTGCTGCAAAGACTATATGGCAAGCTGTCTTGGTATACGTATTTTTCTTCTTGTTCTGTGGATGTCAAATCTTTGCAATTAATAGAAATTCCAGGATCCAGTTGTGATTCGGAAGTATTTATTCGATAGTTTTTTTGTGCTGATGAACGATTTATAAGTATCAAAAATTTGAATCTTTTTGATTTGTCTCTGTAGCTAATCCAGATCCCTGATCGATGTCAGACTTTCTCGAATTCACCTGCACATTTTCAATATGTTCCTGTGTGCACAGTTACAGTAATGTGGCAATAGAAAAACAATATCGGTCTTTACAACTCTACAACAACCTCATATGCAAAACCCCCCATCCATCACCAAACTTTTTTCACTAATCACCGATAACTCAAGAGGAACCTGAAAAAATTATTTTTTTCTCCCTTCAAAATATCAAGACAAGATGCAATTCACTCATATCATTTGCCAAGATGCAAGTTACAGATGGATTAGATAAAGCGAAAAAAATAATTTTTTTCTGTATAAATTGTGCTTCATCCACTTGATTTGTTTTCGAACTTGCACGAAGACTGAGTAGAGACTAAGACGGTGCTAAACTCCGAGATTCCATAATGTCCATCAAGGCTCCAACGGTTCCGTTTGTTTCCAAAAGGTTTTTGGCAAGTCTGATTGGAAGTGGTCCAAAAGGTTGCGATAACCGATTCCCAATCCCTGAACAAGATCGGGGTCATAATTCGTTGGCAATCACTGATCCCCTTGTGATTTATAAAAACTACATTGCTAGAGGGATCTTGAGACCCGACGAGCAGCAATTCAGAGCAGCAATAGAATTTCAAAAGCTCTACCATAGAGTGAGAGACTACGAGGCCCCAGAATCTCTGTCGATTCGGATCAAACAGTTGGTTCGTAAAATTGAACAAAAAAATGAGAACCTGCATCGTTCACCATACAACTTTTCAAAGAAATTTGGCCAGTACAAGCCAAGGTGGTTCGACACCGGCTCGACAAAGACTCAAGTCATCAAAGTATTGACCGATGAAGAGGAATTACTCAATTTCCCCTCTCCACAAGGTTTATTGATAAATGGACCTGTGGGTTCGGGAAAATCGCTTCTCATGGATATCTTTGCCTCTTCTTTACCACATGATTCCAAGTGCAGGTGGCACTACAACAACTTTATGTTGTGGGTTTACAATGAAATCCACACCATTTATAAGAGAAGATTGGTTTCAAATCAAGAGAACCACACTTACTTGTCTTTGGAAAATGAATTCATCTTGTTTGAGATCGCCCAGAATATGATCTCGAAGAACACCATATTGCTTTTAGACGAATTCATGTTACCGGACATCGCTGCTCTGAAAGTGGTAAAGATATTGTTTACTTATTTCTTCAAATTGGGTGGTGTCTTGGTAGCCACTTCAAACAGATTGCCCGAAGAATTGTACTCAACAGATTTCAATAGAACTCAGTTTGAAGGCTTTTTGGGAATATTGAAGATTAGATGTCACTCGTACGATATGGTGACAGATAATGATTACAGAAAGATCTTGAGTGACGAACTGAAGGATTCTATTGAGCCGTATTTGATTGTAAAATCCACCAATAAGTCTCACGAACAACATTGGCAACAATTAGTATCCAAGTTCTCTCTCCCGGAAAAACTGAAAGCAAGTCAAATTGTAGTTTATGGTCGTACCTTGCAAGTTCCAGCTGTATACGATGGAGTTGTCCAGTATGACTTCAACGATATCTGTCTGGGTTTGTATGGCCCAGGTGATTATATCTCTCTTGCCTCGACTTATCACACGTTTATCTTGGACAATGTTCCTGTCTTGACATTGAAGAAGAGAAATGAGGCAAGAAGATTCATCACTTTATTGGATGCTTTGTACGAGTCGAAATGTAAATTGATCATGAGAAGTGACGTAGAATTAGACCAGTTATTCTTCCCTGAGGTCCAGAAGAATAACACCGATGACAACCAAATTTTTGCGTCTAATAGTGAAGATGTTCAGACAGAAGAGATGTTTTCCAAGACTGAAATGGCATTGTTGAACCCTTATAGACCAAACATTGCATCTTATGACGAAGGTGACAATGATTATAAGACAATAGCCCCTGAAAAGTTCAGTACGAATTTTAGAAGTATCAAAAAATTTACAGGTGAAGATGAGATGTTTGCCTATAAGAGAGCCGTCAGTAGAATGAACGAGATGACTGGCTCTCCAGGTTGGAGAACTGAAGGCAAATGGTCACCAATAGATAAGACAATGAGACCTTGGGAAACTCAAGTACATATTGATCCATCTGAGAAATACTCACCGGCCTATACGGTGACTTCTCAACCGGAGTCTACAGCCGCCAGTCAGTTTAAGAGGGCACCATCATTCCAGAAGGTTCATTTCTGGGCTCTTGGCGTTTGGAACCAGACGACCAGATTTAGAGACGATATTGCCAGAAGATGGATAAAGAGTTATTACAAATGAAAACAAACTTATGAATAGGGAAACTAAGTGGGATATGATTTATAGAATGAAATAAGATTTGACTAAATTTTTTTTCTTTACCCCTGCGTTAGATTATGCAGGGTCACTATTTGACTAAAACTTTAATGAAACTCAAATTGAGAAAAGAAAAAACGGCAATGCATTGCAAGAAAAACAGAAAGAATGAGTTCCTCTATTACTATACACACTCAAGATTTGCTCTAAGTAGAAACATACATAACTTTTACAAAGCTACTCAGGTATACTGATAAAAACAACCATCTTCCCCAAACTTACCAGTCAAACCTAAAGGCATCCAACCTTCGTTATCAGCTTCTGGTTCAACTCCTTCGACTCTTTTTTCCAAGGCTTTACCGATATTGAAGCCACGGCAGATAAGCTCTCCTTCATTGTTTTCAGCCAGCAATTTCCCATGGTCTCTCACTTTCAACTCTAAACAATTGGCAGCTACTCCGAGTTTTCTCACAAATACCTTTCCCTCAGATGTGGTATCATTCTCTAAAATTCTATAGTCAAAAAAGTTGGTTTTCAATACCGGCCCTAAAAGAGGAAGTTTGAATTTTTCTGTAATGATACGGGTTCCAAAGATAGCTTGCATCTGATTGACTTGAGAGGAGTTCAAAAACAGAGTTGAAGATGAGAGTTCGGAATACAATATTCTCAATTGAGGAATCCCAACAACTTTGAATAACTTACTATTGTGGATTCCTCTTGAGAACCAGTTGCAAGATATCTTCAAAAGCATATTTTGCCATGGGTTTACTTTACTGACAATTTTAGAGATTTCCGGAACTACCTTCGAGGCAAGAGTCTCCTCTGAGACAGAAAGAATGGAAGGTGTCATGGTGTTGATCAAATCAAGACTCAAATCCTTTGAGCTTGCAATGGAAACCTCTTTAACCCCAGCAACAAAGGAGCTTAACACTTTCACAAGAACACCCTGATTCAATAAAACACTGGCAGACGAGGAGGGAATTTGATGATCGACTTCGACCATAACTTTGTCCTGACCAGACCAACAGTGTTCCATTGGCAATGATCTCAATTGTGAAGCTATACTCGACACAAAATTGATCAGCGTATATTCAGTCTCTTTGTAATTGAGGGTATCTACAAGCACTCTTTGTAAGTCGTCTTCTTTGGAGTAGACGTAATCGTAATGGGAAGCATCTTCTGGACCTTCCACATTAGCTAGTAGTTGTGAAATTGGTACAATTTCGCAGTTTTTCAATTCTAGTGACAGGTCATCGAATACCAAGAATTGAGTATATCCGAGTGCGGCAAACAGTGGGACATCCAGAGAAAGGCAACAGATCATTGAGATGTTGTCGTCTTTCAATTTAGGGATCTTGGTCATGTTGTGAATACTATGGCTCGTATAGAAAAAACAGCCAAAGATCAGAGCAAAAGCCTCAAGACTGGCCCAAGGATAATGGAAACCAATTTTTTGCAGCCCAGAGATCTTGGTGAAGATAGTTGAAACCTTGTACAACGTCAGATTAAATTCCAGCAATGAAAGCGATCTAGTTTGACCATTGCCCATAACAAAAGAGATCTTCTTGTGCTCGCTTCCATGTGCCATTGCAAGTTTCCACACGTCTTTTAGGTTCCCATTGCGGATCTTGTAGATATCATATCTCACTTGAAGCCCTACAGTCAATGGCAAGCCATGCATGACATCCAAGGACCGGTATATGGCACTCTCCCCAGCTTTTCTAGTCGTGGATATCGAGGCCTGCTCAGTTAAAGAGAGCTCGTGAACATCTTTGACGCTTTCCAAATACAACTTGTCATAAGCCAAGCAGCAGCTGATAATCACAAGGATCACTGCCACCAACACACTGTTGTCCTCCATCTTATTATTCGACTCAACTGTTAGATATCCAATGCAATCAAACAACAAATCAGTCTCTTCCTTCGTATATAAAAAGGCCAAATGATTTTTCACTCTATGCGAAAAGATCTCGAAACATCGTAACACCAGATCGTTAGTTGATGACGTTTTTATCTTTTTGGTTTTTTGTGTGTGAAAGACAAAACGGGGTATTAAACAGGAGATCGACTGGGAGAAGTGGGAATTAGATGGACAGCACGTGATGAAATTGAGTATCTATAATTTCAGACATATACATTTGATAGCACTATTCGTTCTATGGGTGTTTGTGATAATTTTCAACGAGCGGCTCGTCCCTAGGAGCGCTGCAAGGAGATGCCATTGGCCCACTGCTGGCACAAATCAGACCAACCTCTTGATCGTGTCTGATCCACAGCTCATAGATTATCATACATACCCGGGGAGGAACCGGGCATTGTTGGCCCTCTCGAAGCATGTCACAAACAACTATTTGTTCAAGAACTACCGGAGCTTGGTGAGAAATTTAGCACCGGAGCAGGTCGTATTTGTAGGTGACTATCTTGACAATGGCAGATTAGATTTCCAAGACCAAGCGGTGGGTAGCAATCTCGAGAACTATGCGCGTGAATATGCCATTTTCCAGCGGGTCTTTGCACAGGCTGCTTCAGACATCCCAATAATCACCAATGTGCCTGGAAATCACGACGTTGGGTGGGAAAACGGTGTCACTCCAGAGGCCTTGGCCAGATTCCATGCCAATTTTGGTGATACAAACGTGCTCATGAGGATGAAAAACCACGATTTGATCTTGTTGGACACGTTGTCGCTCTCTAACACGGCCAACGAGACCATCTACGGACCACCAAGACGGTTTCTAGAGCTTTTGAAGGACACCAAGCTGCAAAGACCCCGGATACTTTTCACCCATGTCCCTCTCTGGAAGGAGAATCCTTCCAAATGCGGTCCTTTACGGGAATCCGACAAGTTCCCAGTCACCAAGGGGTTCCAATACCAGACGGTTCTCTCCAAAGAGTTGAGCGCCGAGTTGCTAGACAAGATCCAACCGGATTTGGTGATCAGTGGAGATGACCATGACTACTGTGAATACTCCCATGGGTCCGTCGAAGAGATCACGGTGAAGTCTATTTCGATGGCAATGGGGATTCGCCGTCCCGCTGTCCAGTTGTTGACTTTATACGACACCGGTGTGCATAAAGAGTCGTACAAGACCGCGATCTGTTACCTTCCGAAACCTTATAATGAGGTTGTCATCTACTGTGCGGCAGCATTTGTCACGTTGGTGAGCTTGGTGCTCATAATTTTGATGAAAACAAGTTCCATGTCGCTTGTCATGCGTAAACATAACCTATACCAGAAAGAACAGCCCGTGTCCTACGACCGGTTGTCCTCCTATTTGCAAGATGCAGAGGAAGAGGTCAACTTGAGCTCGGCCTCCGACCTACGGGGCAGCTACACCTACTACACCTCCAGCATCTCTGACAACTTCAACAGGAGACGCAACCACAAGAAGTGCAACTACGGGCTCATCTTCAAGCAAACCTTGCTTTTGTTCCTCGTGGTGGCCCCTGTCTACTGGTGCTTCGTACACCAGATCGTGGTGGTGTAGATTCGGTAGTGCACCCATGACCAAATTGTGAAAAAAAAATTGACTTCTCTTTCAATTTTACTGATCTTCCAGGTGATGAGATGTTGGCTGGACAGGACGTTTGCGGTCGATGGAGCGAAAATAGAGTCATTGGATTTCACTTGTATAGGCAATGACTGAGATAGGTGGTGTAGAGAATGGTAGGATAACGGAAGAAGGAAATCAGAGGAAGGGACAAGGACCAGAACCGGGCAAGCAGACTGCTGGCCAACCCGCATGTCAAGATCAGGTCTTTTATGACATCATTGAAGAGTCCAGATACCCGCCAACGAGGGCATTGTTCATGGCAAATTTGGCTCCAACTTGTGAGAAGAGGAGATTGCAAGAAGTCTTGGAGGAAAACGTGAAACCGTCGGGGTGTGTTATAGAGCGAGCGTGGTTGAACAAACGTCGAACGCATGCGATAATACTTGTTTCTGAGATTGAAGGGGCCCAGTTATTGCGGTCCAAGTTGCACGGCACCATTTTAGAACCAGGCTCTGCATCACACGAGACATATATCGACTACATTCCGGTGAAAGTGGCACAGACGTGGATAGACCAAGAAGACAATGCGTCACCAGACGCAGTGTGGAGAATAGACTACGAGAACATGAACGGGAGGATCATTGTGCAGCACAAATTGGCCAACTACACAAGCGTAGAACGCAAAAGGGACCAGACTAACGGCAACAAGTTGTCGAGAAGTACAAAACGTCAAGAGGAAGTGCGACACCGCCGAGGAAGAGACTGGTCACGTGACTCGTACGTGCCTGCGAACAGCAGGAGCCGCGAGAGGTCGTACTTTAGGGACTCTTATGATCGCAATTACGAGAGGAGGTACGACAGAAGGTACGACAGAGAATATAGACGCTCGTACGAGACAACATACGACCGAAGGTACGACGCAAACTCGTATGTAAAGCTGGACAGACACTACCAACCGACATATTCTCAACGGAAAGCTTATAGAAACGACAAGAACGACACATATGACGATACAAACAACGACCAGGACACCAGATCGCGGTCCAGATCGCGGTCCGGATCGAAATCAAGGTCCAGATCACGGTCCCCTGTGAAACCAAGTGAAATGGACTGGGATCTCGACGATCATATAGAGAAATGATAGCAAATATCTACAAGAACGATAGAATAGACGATAGAAATTATTTATAAAACTGATAGCAAATATCTATAACAACGACAGCAAATATTCAGTATTAGAATTGAATTCTATGTAGTTGGTAAAACATATCAACCTGTAAAATACACACGTTCCCGTCAAGTATGGTGAATCATTTTATCTCATATATACACTTTCCCTCAAGCACTCCAAATCTTGATAATCAACTCCGTTAACCCATTGCTCTCGGTCTCTAAAAGGTACAACCCGTACAAGGACACCCAGGAGCCCAACGTCAACAACCTCATCAGGAAGGTGTGCCACAGTCCGTACACTCTTTTCGGAATATAATCGGTGATACAACTCTCGAAGCCCGCTTTACAATGTACCACCAATAAAGTGCCTAACAAGGAATCCAACAATGGATAGGTGGCCACGCCGGAGACAAAGGGGGTTATCGTCAAGGGTATCATCAGGATGGCGGCAATTCTGTCATACGACCAGTGGTACAGGCCATGGTAGTAGTCTGGCTGGGGTGCCACGTAGGCATCGTTCACTGTGCCAACAATATACCCAGCTGGTTGGGGTTTCAATTTGAGGTTGGCGATGCTTTTTCTGATGGAGAATGAAGGTCTTTTGAACGACAACATTCTTCTGCTATTCATGCCAAGGCCAACTTTGGAGAATCCGTATCTACTCAACATCTTGTTTTGTCAAATGTGTATCTGCTCGCTGAACCACCGTCTCTTCTCCAACTTTGCATTAGATTCACAAAAATTTTCTTTGGCTGAAAAAAAGTGAAAAAGTTTGGTCATGTGACCCGCTGAAGTCGCTCACTGGAAGCTGCTCTGTAGATAGAACTAGTTAATCGAAATGGGCCAATTGCAGGGGCCCCTGCCCTGGACTAGCCGAATATAAGTTTCAATAGTTAATTCACTGACACATATACATCTACATAGATTATAACTCTAATAATACATAAGAACGAATAAAAAACACACATTGGGCCAAGACGCCAAATCATTTCTTTGCTGCATTCGACTGCCGTTTTTGCTCTGGCTTCGCGGTGACATGCTTGATCGAGTACCCGTCGTACAGCTTGTACCCGTCCATCTCCCCATATCTTCTATATCCTTGGTACTGCCTCAGTTGCTGGTGGCTCATCAGAGGAATCAAGATCGATCTCATTGCCAATGCGTTCGATGGGTATTCCAGAGGAGACGAGTACGGGGAGCCCGAGCTGCCATAGACCATCTGCTCAGGCTGTTTGGTGGCCATTGACTGCGTCTGCGGCTGGTAGTATGGGTACTGTTGAAGATGCGGCGGCGAGTGCTGCACGGGATGCTGTGCCTGCTGTTGCCCCACACTGCCACCCGCACCGGTGCGACTGCCATTTGGAATCACAAAGACAGGGTGCGGCCAGAAGTTGAAATTCCCGTTGCTCAGATGGTACGAGGGGAACACCGGCGCAGGCACAATCGCATACGGAGTGACTCCAGGAATGATTCGAGGTGAGAGTCCGTGGCTGTCTGTTGGGATCAACAATTTGGTGAATCTGCCGTTCCGCAGTTGCAGCGGCACCTGCAGCAGCTCTGGTCTTGCCGTTCTCAGCGATGTCCGGGAGACTTCCTCCACCAATTCCTTGCTGCTGCTGGAATCGGTGCTGTCCTTTCTCGAGCTTGTCGAATTCTTCGCAGCATCTCCGCTGGGCTTGAACGGAGTGATCTCAAAACCAGAAGAGTGTGTCAACGAGGACTTGTAACTCTTGGCAGACAGTTTTTCCAGATTCTTGGTGGATTCTGGCGAGATCACCGGCGAAGACACGCTGCCGTCGACACTGAACGTGTTCATGCCAGCCAACACCTTCCTCTCCAGCACAGAAAATCTTGGTTTCTCCAGCTGGCTCTTCTGCAGTTTTGGAGTGGGCAGCGAGGAGCCTTTTTGTGCACCAGTTTTGACAACTTGCTTGCTGGACGGTACAGGTTTCTTTTTGTACACTGGCGTTGACTCGTTGGACGTGTTGAAGATCTCAGTGACAAATTCAATGTTCAAAGTCGGTGTGTTGGTAGATTTGGCATCTGATGGAGACGACTTGGCTGGTGCTGGTGAAATGGACACCGACGAGGTGGAAGATGACGAAGGTGCTTTTGGTGTTGTTTTGGAAGATGCACTGGTCGGTTTGGCCTTCTCTGTACTGGCGGGATCGATGAGATAGTCTCCACTCATCATCTGCTTCAATTTCTCGGCCTTTTGCGTTGATGAGTCGATGAATACCATCCCGTTTGAAGGCACGTCTGGAGTCGATATAGTCGGGGTGGAAATCGTCGAGATTGTCGAGATCGTCGAGATCGTTGCGAGCTTTGAAGTGGGAAATGGTGGAGTAGCCACTTTTGGAGTGACACTTGACGGAGTGGTCGCGACTGGGGCTCTCACCGAGGGACTTCTGGCGTCAAATACAAACTCGGAACTCGAGATCAAGCTTTTCACAGTTTTCGGCGATACCTGAGATGGTGCTGGTGGAACAGGAATCACTTTCTGCTGAATCGCTTTCGGGTTTGCTGCCACTGGTTTCGTTACAAGTGGTTTCGTTACAGGTGGTTTTGCTATCGCTGGTTTTGCTACTGCTGATTTTGCTACCGCTGGCCTTGCACTGAAACTATGAAGGGCGTTTATCTTCCTGGCAGGGTTGAAACTTGGATGTCTTCTCAAGGGAGCCTTCTTGGCATTCTTATTCGCCATTTCCAAGATATCCATTATGATCTTCTTGGTTCCAGGTTTGGCGGGTGTCGATCTCTTGAGCCCCAAGTTGTGCCACTCAGCATTTCTCTTCACCTTCTCCCCAGTTGGAATCAGCACATCTTTCACCAGGGCCTCCACTCTCGGGACAGAATTCTCCTCCTGGGGCGACAAGTTGCCAGAATTCGTGGTCTGATGCGAGACCCCCTTCATTCTCAGGAAATCCTCGTCGGTGAAAATCACCATATGCATTTTGTCCGGCCCGAACATATCGTCCGCCGGATCCACCGGCTTCGGAAAGCCTCCTGAAGGAGCGTGTCTGAAAGTAGAGTACGACGGCATGTTGGAAGGCCTGGTCCCGACAGCGGATGGAGTGAACCGGGTCACCAAATCGAGCACTTCTTCGTGCATGGCGAAGCCGGTCCGCTTGGGTTTGCTCAAAGTCAGACTGTGGTTGGTCGAAGTCGTCTTGGCGAGCTTGGTGTTGGCATATGTGCCATTGAGAGGACTCGATGATGCGCTCGAGCTCGAGCTCGAGCTCGGGCTCACAGTGGGATCTTCGTTTTGCACCTGTTCCCGGGTGAGAGCCCGTGTCAACTTGTTGCTGTTCAACATCGGAATGTCTTCCGACGACACGGAGGTCACCTCCGTGAGCGGTGACTCAGCAGAACTGGTCTCCACTATCGAGTTGCGTCCAGTAGAAATGTCTGAATCAGTGGAAGTGCCAACCAGCGAGGCGGACGAAGTCTCAGCAAAGATGTCGGCCGGCTCACTGGGAATCTGATTCAAGTTCTCCACTTCGGAAGGTTCGTCTTTGACGGACTCGTTCGGCGACTCGAAAGTGTCGCTTGCACTCAACGAATTCGTCGACGCCACAGACGCAGACCGTGCTCTTGGCTTCCTCCCTCTCCTACTACTAACACCCTTGTTCGTCTCCACACTTGCCAGTCTCGGCCTTCTCAACCTTGTGGACTCTTCAAGAATCACAGGCACCTTGTTGTCGATCAGCAAGTCTCGCAACGTCTTCAACTGTGCCTTCGACAACGTCTTACGTTCCAGCAGCGAGATCTCTCTCGTTGGCAACCGTTTCTCTTCGATGCGTCTTTGCTGCAACATATTCTTCTTGCCCGCAGTTATCTTTGGGATCGCCAGCGCGGCAGCACCACCACTTGGCGGCCGACCTCTAGGCAATCTACCTGGCCCCGGCTTCCTCCTGGAGAACTCGGCATGTTTGGATTTGATGAACTCTCTCGAGACTTGGATGCCAATCCTCTTCTTGTCGTCCGACACTTTCAAGTACTTCAAAGGAATACCAACTTCTCTGCCCAGCTCCTTCTCTGCATTTCTCGTGCGCTTCCTCTCTGCCTCTTCCGCTGAATTGGCCAGACTTGCTGCCAATTGCACCATTCTCACTGTATCTTCATCGACTTCACGCCCTGGTGGGGCCATGTTAATCGACAACTGCTTTCTCACCAGCAAAGGTATAGAGTTAGGGTCGATAAAGGACTCCGAACCGTCGTCATGGCGTCTCTTCGGTCTACTGGAGGATGGGCCTGTGAATTTCTCATATGGATTGACGTCTGCAACTTCGGAATTGTGGTTGCTGGTGTGACTATGACTATGACTAGATTGTTCGTTGGTGATATGATGAATATGATTGTTGTTATGACTATGGACGGGGCTCATGTGGCTAGGTGGAGTGGTGCCTCTCGAGGTCTCGCTGGAATGAGCATGCGACGAGGAAGCGGATTTCTTACCTATGTATCCAGTACAGTTGTAAGAACCGCAGTAGCAAGGCTGGGGCTCCGCGTTGGGGAACCATTCAAAGTTGTAATGGTATGTGATCTCATCCCCTGGGTGGATTCCGTTTGGACCTGCAAAGAGTCCGACGCGAGGTTCTCCATTGACGATCCATTTCTGAATGTGCAGGTTAGGATTACAAGAATGATTGGCGAATCTCGCTATAGAGCCTTTGGAGGTGCCGTCGATGGAGAGGCCATGGCCAAGACTCAAGAAATAAAAATGGTTATTCTTGCGGTATTTCTCGTTCAACCTCCTCTCCATCTCCTTCTGGTCGATGATCTCCCCTGTGTATTCCAACACCAAGTTATGCGGTCTATAATATCTGATGGCCCTCAAACCACAACCTTTCTCACCCGTCTTGACAACCTCTACGCCCTGAGTATAGAGATTTTTCAGTGCCAATCTCTTGCTCAAATTCGTGAAGTTCCTATTACCACAGTCGGTGTCCGGACCCAAGTTACAATTCAGCAGATTACATTCCAATTGGAACATCCTGTTGAAACAGTCCTCGCCACATCTGGTGTCTTTACAGTCACATCTCTCATTGAATTCCTCACGGGGCTGTCTTATCACTTTGGCCTGCTGCTTGCTGCAACGCCAGATGTTCTTCTTCAACGAATTCCACTTGACCACTTTACGTTCGCCGTTACTTGGACAATAAATGTTCCATGGAAGTTTGAAATCTGTTTGTTCAAGCTTCACACTGGGCAACGGGAACACGAATTTCGATTTGGAAGAGTAGATTTTCCTTGGATTTGAATGCAATCCTGCCGTCAACCACAATTTGATCGGCTTCTCAGGTTCAAATTTCTCTGCAACTTCATTCTCGTTGTCACTATCACTTTGTTCTTCATCCTCGTCTTTATCTTGCTTCTTTTTTCTTTGCCGTGTAGACGCCGTCTTCACACGTTTTCTGCCAACTCTCTTGGTGGTTACTCGTGTTTTTGTAACTCTTCCTGTGGTCTTTGATGCTCTTTTATTGGTAATGCCCTTTCTTTCAACTTTGGTGGTCTTCTTACTGATCCTTCCTCTCTTTTTGATGATTTCACCACCTTTTTGCTTCTCGGAACTGGTGGAACGGTCTTCCAGATGCAGTACACTGGTCTCCATGTTTGCAGACGCAGCACTCAAAATTTCCAATTCGTTATCATTGGATTCAACTTTTAAAGTCCTATTGGTAGCCGGAGTCTTTTTCCTACCCTCTTTGACGCGAACACTTTTAGTAGCATTCGACCTCAGTTTCGTTACTTCAGGGTGTATTCTTGGCCTGCCTGGTCCCGCGCGCTTCACCTTCTTCCTGCCATCAACAACAGGACGAGCTCTTTTCTTTTGATCATCGTCGTTGGTGGTAGCAGTATCAGTAGTGGTTTCTGCAAATCTTGCCAAGAGCGTTCTCGCCCTGGAAGATCTCTTACCGTTGCTACGACTTTGGATCTCTTGTACTTGCTCAATGAACTTCCGTTCCTCAAGCGTCAAAACCATCACTCTACGCGTATATCTATGATTATATATATGTGCAATCTCAATTCTCTCTTTTAAGATACCTCCTTCCTCAATTCACAATTACCACACACGTTATAATTGAAACTAATTTTTTATTTTTTCCTCATTTTTTTTTTTTGGGGATTTTGTAGGATTTTAGCTTTTTTCGTCCTAAGCTTAAACTGGAATAAAGTGCTTTACGTAAAGAAGGGCTTCCTAATCGGTCAAATCTGAGACAACATCAAAGTACTATATTGTAAAGTTTACTTCCAGCTAGCAGATATTATTCAAAGATGTCGCTGAGATTTCTATCATTTTGTCACTAGGTGCAATAGAAGGTTGAGTGTTTATATAATGGACGAACTCTTGTGTCATTGGAAAATTCAATGAGTAAGGCTGGTATCTACGTCCCTGTTTTTTTTTTTTGAGAGAAAATGAGTTATATAATCTATATTGTTACTTGGGTTAATTGTCCGTCTTTCGCAGATGCTCTCTGGGATACCACAGGATCTCACTGTTCAAGCAAAAAAATTAGGTATCAAGGGAAATGCTGGCCTCTTTCACAGAATTTCTGAAATTTCGGAGTGTCTCAAAATCTAAGACCCTCATCTGTATATACGATGAAAAAATAACAAGAAATACAGGTGAGCAGTGAATTTATATGTATAGTTTAAAATCGTCGAAATTGAGGTTCAGTAGGACTTAATTAATTGACTTAGTTGTTGATTGGATTAGTACTTGATTGAGTACGTACTGCAAAGAAGGTTCGACAATGAGATGGCTCTTTTATTTTTTTTAGCAGTAATTTAACCGAAGAAACCGGTGATTGAAAGAATCCACCATGTAACGTATCCCCTGTATGAAAGTAATATCAAGGTCTATCTAATTACCATAATGAGAGTGAAAGTGGAGAAATTACGTTGCTCCATGTAATTAAAACATCGGAACCGTTTCTCCCATGGCAAGAAAATTGAATTCGTTTCATGGATTTACCATATTGTAAGAGAGACATCAAACACCATCAAAGACAAGTCATTTACAAAAATTTGGGGGCACAATTAAAGCTGCCTCACCATAGGGAAAGAGAAAAAAAAAGAGAGAGAAAAAATGATTATTATAACGCTTGAAAAATTGAGAACTTGTGTTTTACTTTTTGGTTTTTTTGAAACCGACATACGTTTGATATGGTGTTAAAGGTTGAATGAGGGTTCAATGGTTGGCCGAACGGAGTGAAGTGTGGTGATTTCGAGTCCGGATTGACAGTGATTACGACCATCCATTACAACACTCTGGCACTGCAGTCCACGGCTCCTGCATCTACTCTCATGATTTTAAACGTTTATCTTTCTTTTATAATTTATATACAAGTGGATGAGTACAAAAAAATGCGCGCATTGGGTCTCAGAGTTGACGGGTAAAAATTGGCGAGATACGAAAAATGGAAATTTGATGGGGCAAGTGTGATAATGTGGTTGGTGAATGACAGCTAGCGACGTTTGACGGTAGTAGACAGTAGATTTGACACAGTAGGATGGCTATTCAAAGTCACTTCGTTTAAATTATAGACAGCACAAATCAAAAAGTTTTACCGATTCACTCTTCACTTATCACTTCACTTATCACTTAGTCTCCATTTCAACATTCAGTAAACATTTGTCTCTTGCTTATCTTTATCGTATCCCATCTTGATCTCTCACAATTTACAACACAATCCAATTCAAAATACCAATCATAATACTAATCATAACAAATGCTGGAAAATTTTACCACACACCCTTCTTTACACCTGGTAACAACCCATCTAATGCTTGCATTCTGAATTGGTATCTACAAAGTCTGAAGTCTCTCAAAGTACCCTTGCCTCTACCGGAGTCGACACATCTGTTCTTGACCTGTGTGAGTCTGGTGTAGTGAGGCATATTTGTCAATTGTAATTGTGCTTCTAATCTGGCCTTGGCGGGTAAAGCTGTGTTTCTAGCAATGAACTTTAAAGCTCTGGTTGTGATTTCATGTTCCGCGACTTGTTCTCTCTTGAAATTGTCTCTGATGACTCTGGTGTTGATATACGAGCTTGGCAATCTCGACGTTATTCCTCCGAATCTCTTCATGATAACTGGTGCTACGACTTGTTGTTAGTACAGTTTTCAGTATTACAATTCTTCAGTTATGAAGTTTTTTTTTTGATCGCCGAAAAAATTCGAGAGAATTATCAACCACAAAGGCACGACCTTGATTCTGGAGCTGTCTATTATTGCAATCTCCAATTTACACGGTCTATCGCTTGGCAGTGGATAATCCTCTAATCCCAGTTTTAGTCGTGTCCATTGGCCGTTTTTCTCCTATACTCTTTTGCAATATTCAGCCAATTAAAATTTGTTTTTTTCTGATTTGAAAAAAAAAATTACTGACAATTGTAATGGCTCTTTTTCTAGTAGGAAAAAATTCAAAAAAATGCCAAAAAATAGGAAAAATCAAAGTTTCAATCTCTTTGCACATAGTTAAGAGACTAAACTTAAGCATTAAATTTTTTTTTTCTTTGCAATTTTTTCCCTCTCCCTCTTCCCACTTCGTCTTTTTTTCCCTCTTAACTGTGTTTTTTTTTCTAATTTGTCATTTTTTTTCCAATTTATCAAAAGGTTATTCAATTTTATATTGAAGACAAGTTCTAACCATCAACCAACAACTCATCATTTTAAAAATCGAAATAAAATGCTTAGCCGCCGTTTATTCTCCACTTCTGCTAAGAAGAACGCTCAATTCACCACTTTGAAAAATGGTTTAATCGTTGCCACTGAATCTAACCCAATCGCCAAAAACTCATCCATTGGTGTTTACTTACAAGCTGGATCCCGTGCTGAAAACCCTTATAACTCTGGTGTTTCATCCTTGACTTCCAAAGTATTGATCGCCAACGCCAAGAAATCCGCTTACGAATCAGGTGTCCAATTATCTGCCTCTCAAGCTAGAGAAGTCTCCGGTTTAAATGCTCAATTCTCCAACGGTAGCCTGAAAAAGGCTTTTGAAGTATTGAGTCAAACTTTGAAAAACTCAGACTCCACCCTTAACGATGCCAGTTTGGTCGCAGAACAAAGTAAATTGGCTGGTCAATACTCAGAATTGATCGAATCTATCCCACAAAAAACCGTATTGGAACATTTACATTCAACTGCCTTCCAAGGTACTTCTTTGGCCTTGCCAACTTATGGTAAAGCCGACACCGTTTCCACTTTAGAGTCTATGGATTTGACCACTTTCTTCGGCAAACACTTTATCTCCTCCAACACTGCCATCGTTGGTACCGGTGCCGTTGACCACAACGAATTGGTTGAATTGGCCTCCAAATTGGAAGTACCTTCTGGCTTAAAACCAGAATCCAAGCCTTCCTCTTTCTTGGGTTCCGACGTTAGATTCAGAGACGACACCTTGCCAAAGGCATACATTGCCATTGCCGTCCAAGGTGAAGCTGTCGAATCTCCATCCTACTGGACCGCCAAGGTTGCCAGCGAAGTCAACGGTGACTACGAAAGATACAGTGTCTTCTCCAAATTCTTGGGCTCCAAATTGTCCAACATTGTCAGCGAATACCACTTGGCCAACAGCTACCAACACTTCTCCAACTCTTACTCCGACAACGGGTTGTGGGGTTTCTACACCGAATCCGATAACATCTCCAACATTGACGACTTGGTCCACTTCACTTTGAAGGAGTGGAACAGATTGTCTGTATCTGTTACCGAGACCGAGGTTGAAAGAGCCAAGGCCTCTTTGAAATTGAAGGTATTGAGTATCTTGGAAGACTCTGCTGCCCACGCCGATGCCGTTGCTGCCGATGCCTTGTTGTTGGGTTACAAGGCCTCCACCGAAGAGATCTTGAACAAGATCAACAAGATCACCGTCTCCGATGTCAAGTCCTGGGCTCAATCCACCTTGTGGGACAGAGACATTGCCATCTCCGGTACCGGTCAAATCGAAGCCTTATTCGATTACAACAGAGTTAGAAACGAAATGTCCATGATGAGATGGTAAGCAGTGTTGCTTTCCTCTTTTTTTTTTGCTTCTTTGGCTCCAGTTTTGTCAAGCAAACTTGAATTCTTCAATACTCAACTGTTAGCAAAAGTGCAAAATACTGCAATACGTGAACATTGACAATATCAAAATAAAAAAAAATGAAAAATAAAAAATCGAAATAGAAGTTATAATCTTTTTTTATCTCTAACTCCATCCACCATTTCCCATTGAATATACTATTCTTCTTATAATTATTATTATTTAATACACCAAAAGATTAGACAATTAAAAGCAAACTAAACGCATACTAAAAATACATAGATCATTTTTCCTCTACGGAGACATCTCCCATCTTGACATCTTTGTTCTTGTCAAGCTCCTCTTCTTCCTCGTCTCCTACAGAATTCATCGACACATCTTCTGTACCTTCCACCAACGACATCTCGAGATTGATATCGCTCTTGCGTCTCTTCACATTAGGCGAGTCCAATTGTTCTTTCCTGTTCTTCGGCGAGATCATGCTGATATCTTCTTCGTCCTGGATCAACTTGGACAATTGACGGTTTCTGAGCTTTTCCTCGTCTTCGCTATTATTTACAGTGTCCTTTGATGGGGTGGAGACCAGCTCTACATTGGATGGGGATTTATCAATCTCTGCAGGGGAATCATCATTATCGGTGACGTCACTTTGGCCGTTGTCTTCGGCATTGTCCACACAATCTTCGTCGTCATTGCCACTGCCACTCTCACTGCCACTGTCCTCGTAATCCTCGTCCTCATCCTCGTCTTCATCATCTTCGCCACTCACTTCATTGATCCAAGGAATCTTTGTCATCACCACATCTTTACTATCTACTCCATCGTGCATTGGAACTGTCTTCGAGACCGGTTTCTCTTCAATGGGCCTGTTTTTCTTCTGATCAAAATCAACAAGCCGGGTCACTACATTGAACGACAACCACAACAGTCTCAAGAACTTGATGGGACACTTCAGATATATTTTAGCACTGGAATCGTCAAATATCAAGAGCTCCGCTATTCTCACAATGGTGAATGGAGGGCTGTCGACAAACCTTTCCAGCACCAAATTTTCCAACTGCGAGATCATCTCGTCGATAGTGTGTTCCTCCGGCCTCGGTTCCTTGACATTTGTATTTATATTGACAATATAATTCGTGGTTTTGCTGTGTTTATAATCCTGATAGTGCACTGAAATTATCTGTCTGATTCTTTCTATTAGTTTTGGAGCCAACGAGTTCCACTCGTCCTTATTCACTAACGACTTTTGCTCGATCACAGATCTCAACGCCAGATCTAGTGTCGGATCCATATCTGAGGGCGATGTCATCTTTGAACCAGCGCGCTACCTATATCAATTGCACTTCAACTGAATTTCAAAAACAAATAAAAAAACACACACGAAACTTCTATACGAAATTTCTGTAGACAAAAATGCACACAAAAAAAAAAAAGCATAAAAAAATCACAAAGTGAAAAAAGACACGAGCAGCGTGTAGAGGGGAAAAAGGTCGTGTGAGATTGCATTGTTTTCTGGCTGAAAAAAAATTGACAATTTTTCAGTTTTCCGACTTTTTTTGAGAACAAGACGAAAATTTTCATTTCAAAGTGAGAGGAGTGGTTGATCAACAGGTTGTTATCCGTAGCAGAGATGTTCAAATTACCAACTAACACATTCATAAGATTAGGCAGCAGTCGTTTCATACGGACGCCGGCTCAATTAGTCAGATTCCAATCGAGCATCAGATTCAATGACGCCGATTTGAAGCATCAAAAGCTCTCAAACGATGAGAAATTAGATAAATGGATCCAGGCTTTAAAAGAATATAGAGACCAAACAGCAATAAACGAGGCCAGGGATCACGATTTCAACTCCAAATTCGATATTCAGGACCTCTATAAACCATCAGAGGAGCAAGTCCGTCAATATGAACTCTTGAAAGATCAACCTCTTCCAAGGTTGGTCGATCCAACAATGGAAAGATTGACAAATATCATAATGAAAAATGGTAAGAAGCTGAAAGCTAGAAAGATCATCAGTGAACTGTTCCATTTGGTATATTTGCAAACCAAGCAAAACCCTATCGAAGTTTTCAAAGAAAGTGTCGAAAAATTGGCTCCAATCATGAAAACTGTAACTATAAAGACCGGGTTTCTGAAAAACATCACTTCCCCAGTTCCATTGACTACAAGACAACGTGAGAGAATTGCCATCAAATGGATCGTAGATGGTTGTGACAGAAGAGCTTCAAACGACTATGCTGTGAGATTAGCAGAGGAGATCTTGAGTGCTTGGGAGGGTAAGAGTGCCGATTACGAAAAGAGAAACAGTTTCCATAAATCCTGTGTTGCTCATAGAGCTTTCCTTGTACTCAAATAGGGAAGTTAATTGGACTAAAACACAACTTGTATATAAAGAAGTAATACATAAATTATCATTTATTTGTTTGTTGCCATTTTTTTGTTCGAATAGTCATTATCATTACCATCACCACGTTCAACATCATTAATACATCTCTTACGGGTAAGACTGGTAGCATCAGTCAAGGCTTCTTCTCTGAAAGGTGATGGAGAAACTCTTCTATCAAATCTGTTAAGAATCTGCGCCAACTGTCTCTCTTCAAAAGACAGAGTCGTCAAGAACTTCTTCTCATTTTTGGAAAATTGTTTCGTCTCATCACCTGTTCTAGAAGCTGCCATTTTACCCTTGCTGCTATTGCTGACGTAAGTGCAGATCAATAACGATTTCGACCATTCTGAGTATACGAAATTATTCACATTCAAATTATGGTCCATCAGCATCAACACCTCCATCTCCATCGAAATTAATTCTTTGAGTGGCAATCCGCTGATTTTGGACCAAGTTTTCATTGAATAATTTCGGTCTTGTAAAAATTTAGATGCTAATATAAGACAAGTTAGGAAACATCTCTTAGGACAAGAAAACACAGCGGCGGAATGATGCAAATTCCCAGGGTCACTGTGTTTAATCACCTTTCTCATCTTATAAATGTAATAAAGGGAAACTTGCAATGTGCAATAGGACGATCTAGAACGACGTAAAGTCTCTTTGAGAAACCATTTGATCTGTTCCGAGTTGAAATTCTCGGGCCAGATGTCTTCTAGCAATAATGAAGCCAGTGAAATCAACGAATCCACAAATTCGTTCCGTGATATAGTACGAGACGAACCAGATCCCGGGGAGCTTGGGGGCGTCGAGTCAGCTGGTGTTGAAGAGGATGACTCCATGCCTTGCGACATCGGAGGAGTGATCATAGTGTTGCCATGAGAGACCTTGTTATGATCATCATTTTTGTGACCGACTTCATCATTTGTTTCGGATAACGTAGTGAATGAAGAAAAAATATTTGCAATTTCCCCCGTTGGAGGGCTAATTGAAGTGAATGAGGACATGTTTGTGTCTGAATTTGTGAGTGTCATGAAGAAAAACTGTGTGGATGAAAAGAACAAGTAAACCTGAAAACCAAATGAACCTTGAGCAACCTGAAAACCTAAGAAAAAAGAACCGTAGCTTGAGAAAATGTGAATGAAAGAAGCTTCTTTTGAAAGCGATGCAAGGAAGAAATTACAGAAACTAGAAAAAAGAAAAATAACAGGTGAAGACAATACTCTGAAACCACAAATAAGTTTTGTGATTCAGCAAGTATAACACCAGAGACAAGCGATGTTATCTCTTTGGAAGATAAAAGTGATGGAATAAAAAGATTGGTTTTATAATTCAATTTATGAATGAAGAATAAAACCAAAGAAAGAATTTTTTTTTAATGACCCTCAATGTATGTATGACTGATACACTGAGCGTTTGACAAAACTTAGCCGATGAGCCAAAAACAAAACAGTCAAGCGAGATTGAAACACTGATAATGAGTCACTCTAAGTTTTTCTTTGTTTTTTTTTTTTTAAATTTTAACTTTTTTTAGGCAAAAACACACGTCGTTAAATTTGTAATTTGCCTCCTTAATTAAAGATGAGCTGTTTGTTTGAAGTGGCCAATACTAATTGATTGGAAGATATGAAATGAATATGCTAAATCGGGCTGATATTCGTAGGACTAGTTATTGTAATGAAGCGCTCTTGATACTAGTGAATTGTTTTCTTCAGAAAACAATGACGCTGCTGTTCATATTGTAATACTAATTCTTGAATGCAAATCTTGAAGTAAACCAGATATAAATCTGTCGATTGGGGGCAATTATATTTGTGAAATGAATAAACCTAGATACACCACTTCACCAGAGCTTATTTGTGGTCAATTGGATGTGATCTGGTACTATATGAACTTATTTATGATCGTTAAATATTTATGATCGTTAAATAAGTCTTTGAGTTGTCTTTTTTATAAAACGAAATGAGTGAGTTTTACTTTTTTTTTTTTGGATTTTCTTTAGAAATTAATTTTCTTTAGCATTTGGGATTTCTACGCCTTTTTACGTTGGGTCATCTGCTTTATTTTGCACTATAGAAAAACTGAGCGACAATTTTGCTGCGCTGTTAAAATGAAACATCTTCTCTTCCTAGATTTGAGCACATGTACACTACTGAAGCACCCCCATTATATCATCCCACTCTTCATGAGGTTCTGCTGGACGATCATATCTGTGACAGCGGTTAGCACAAACTTCATGCTCTGGGTATCTGTGGCACATGTTCTATGTATGTATATCTGCTTCGGTGTCTTGTTCAAAGATCTGAAAAAATTCTCGAAAAAATTGATCACTTCTTGTGAATTATTACTGCCTTGGTACTGTGGGAAATACTTCTTGATGGGTGAAAGAGGTAGTTTTTTTTCAAAGATATCCATCTTGTTCATAAACAAGATGAAAGGGGTGTTGTAGAACCATCTGGAGTTGCAAAGCTGGTTGAAAAGATGCATCAGTTCCAACAATCTGTTCACTGAGTTGTCTTCGAAAAGTTTCTGATTGTACTCGGAAATGGCAACGACAAACAACACCAGTGTGATTCCTTCAAAACAGTGGATCCACTTGGACCGTTCAGATCGCTGGCCTCCAGCATCTAACACTTTGAATCGAGTTCCACTTATAGCAAAATTGGTCTCACTTATCCCCGTAGTCTTTATACGTCCTTTCAAGATATCCTCGTCCGAACACACATAGTTCGGTTCGGCAAAATTCATAATCTTATCGAAATAGTATCCGCAGCTGCCTTCGATTTGAAACTCGTTCGAGCGGGCAAAGCAAGCTTTAATCCCTGAGTCGTGCGTCCATAACTCTTTAATCGACTGTGCAACGTCCAATCGGGTTGAATTGTAACCAGAAGAGGGAATTTTCAACACACTTGTCCCAGGAGCAATCGGAGTATCGTCGTGTAACCCTTCGATGGTCTCTTCCAACAATTTTTTATCCTCGTCACCTCCGTTACCAGAGGAATAGTTGATTTGCTTGGGATCCTCGGTGAAGGGCAATGAGGCCAATTCTCCAGTACTAGATTCACGTCGTTTCAACTGAGATTTCCTGGAATATTTCACCACATAGTCGAGCAAAAACTCCGACCCACCTGCAGCACCGGTGTCAACGTCATTTAAGGCATTGTATTGCAACACGTTTCTCTTGAATTCAGCTAGTGGGGACCCCTCTTGGTCACAGTCCAACTTGATTCCGAGCATTCGCAGTTGAATGATCAAAATCTTGATACTCTGTGTCAGGTCGGCCCATATCACCTGGGCGTACTGCAATCTTTCCTGATGAGTGAAACCCTTCTGATGCAATAACCTCATCTGTTTCAAAACGGTCGATTTCCCACTTTCCCCAGTTCCCAACAAGAGCAATTTCAACAGATGCTTATCTGCCATTGGCCGCGAGAGTAGCTGGTCAATTGCATCGTTGGCCTTCTGCTTTTCTTGGAATGAATCTGCGTCTTCATCGTACACGGCTGTACTTGTTGTGCAACCCATAATGCTTCAAATGTCTTGGTTATGAAAGTATAAACTCCATGGGACTATTTGTGTTCCCTTTTTCTTTCAATCACACTTGGTCTTCTACATATATATTCCACAAGAAACTTGCCCTGTCCGCTACCAAAGACTTGCTTTCTCTAATATACTTTCCAGTGCCATAGTGAGAATCGATTTGAGGTTACTTTTTTTTTTTTTCATGCATAGATAAAATTTCCTCTTTTGGACTTGTGAGGTAATTAAAGGTAGCACCATTTTGTGGGTGGGTGTTTCAGATATTGTAGAGTGTTGTTGGTTTTGGAGCTAACGGAGGGAGAAGTGGACATTTGAAGGAGTCAAAATAGCTGATTGTGATTTAAAGTTTATTATAAGATAAAGAAAGAAGCGGATGATAATCAGAACTAAAAGAGAAGCAGAAGATAATAGGAACTAAAACTGAGGCTAATGAGTTTAGAAAATTCAATGGAAAATCCCCAGTTAAGACCATCCGATGAATTTTTCAACAGCGGAGTCGAAAACCGGTGGATTGTCCAAATACACATGATGACCCAGCTGAGGCACTATTTTGAATTTGGCCATCTTGGCACCACTTTCCTTATTTATATCATCACAACAGGCCTTCCCACTTTCTCTCGACATCCAGTCTCTGTCTCCGTACAACCACAATGATGGCATCTTGAGTTGCCCGGGTAACCTGTCGATCAAAGGCAATCTCAGTAAGGCCCCAGGGGCAAGAAGTCTCGTCAAAGCATACTCACCCGAGCCCTTGGCAGTAAACGTCTTGTAAGCATACATGTGCATTTTCATCATTTCGTCTTGTTCAGCAGATCCAAATCTATTGAAAGACCAGTAACTGATCCACCTGGATGCAAAAGGACCCAATCCACGCACGATACTGAAGGGCGAGGTGTGTCTTTCCCATAATTTGACCACCAATTTAGGTAAATTTGGAGTTCTTCTCTTCTCCGCTATAGAGAGATCGAGTTCTGAAGAGGACGACACAGAGGGGCTCAAATTGGCAGATCCCGACACGGTTTCTTCTTGGCCCTGATAGTATTCATTGGAAACTTCCGGACCCTGCGCCAATTCCTCGTTGTTATGCTGACCAGGCCTGTCTACTACATTACTACTAGTCTTATCATCGTACAAAGAATAATCACTTCTCTCGACACCAACAGGAGACACCAACACCAACTTATCGATGTGTTGAGGGTACTTCAATGCATAACAACTGGACAAATATCCACCCAAGGAGTGACCAATGAGCACGAATTTGTCAATTTTCTTGATTTTCCTCCATTCTTCCACTGAGTCGATGAACCAGTCCTCAGATTTATGGATATCGGCAATTGTCTTGACATCGTATTTGGGGAACTTGGGTCTCGAAGATAGGCCAAAGCCCAACAAATCCAAAGCATGGATCTTGGCACCTGAGATCTTGGAGAGACCGTCGAAATTTTTATAAAAAAACCCCAAAGATGCTCCATATCCGTGTATCATGACAATGTGACGGTTTTCTGTATCTTTAGCATTTTTCGGTTGCTCTAAATTTTCAATGTAGAACTCGTGGATATAGTTCTTCTGCAGGTCAATTTCGGTGTTGACCAACTCCACTTTCCGTGTCTCATCGCCTTTCGGGAAAAATGGAACAAATTCTAGTACTTGGGCCTCATAATACGACAATGGCTTCCTCTCTAGCCAGCTCTGAAAGCTCTCTTTGTAACTGAGATGAGTGACCTTTTCAGGTTCCAGAGGAATTGTTTGACTCGGCAACGATTCTGAAGTGGAAGTTGTCATTTGTGCTCGGTGTTGTGCTTGCAATTGCAATGGGATTCTGCTCTTGGTTATAACTCGAGCCGGTGATCTTATCATCGATGGTTGAAGTGGCAATCAAGTTGTTAGATTCTTTACATGAAAAAAAAAAGTGAAATAAGAAACGGAATTAATTTCTTAAAGCCGACAAAGAGAATACGAAAAGAACGAGGCGGACACTGGTGGGAGATAGTTGAATTGGGATTTTCAAAGGTGGTTGGTCAAATGATCAAATAGCGGATTGGATTATTGGCAGTGTCTTACATTGATGGTATTCTGTTAAAAAAATTGTTGCTTTATCATATTTAATATCTACAAATTGTGATGATTAAGTGTTTTTCCAATAGTGAGTTTATGAAGGACTGAGTAATTTTCAACTTGATTTGATTTGATTTCACCAATAAACTCAATTAACTTCAGAGAAGCAATAACCTTCACAAATCAACTTTAGTAACTGAGTTTCAACTACAATAAGTTCCAGTATCTCTGTATCCGTTACGATCTCTGTCAGTTACGATCTCTGTCAGTTACAGTCTCTCTACTGATTTACTTGAACGAACTCAACCTCTCATCATTGTATCTGAGATACTGTCCATTCAACTCTGTTGGAATCCCCCTCAACAGTAAATTCGAATAAATCGTAGCTGGCACAACAGGATCGAGTAATTCTCCATTCTGCTTCAAATCGGTAAATCTTTTCAAACCGTCTGGGGTCATCTTTGAACCGAAAACTTGTCTAATGTCCTGTTGCATTTGGGTATCGACTACACCAGGGGCCACAGAGATGGTGGAGATCTGAGGT
Organism: Nakazawaea ambrosiae; assembly: GCA_024271865.1. Classification (NCBI taxonomy): domain Eukaryota; kingdom Fungi; phylum Ascomycota; class Pichiomycetes; order Alaninales; family Pachysolenaceae; genus Nakazawaea; species Nakazawaea ambrosiae. Next base: position 882,501 of record JANBXG010000001.1, read on the forward strand.
ACTTCCAGTGCAAGGGACAAACAGAAATGATTCAAGGCCAGCTTTGACGCACCATAGGCAGACCAACCGAAAGTTGCCTTGGTGGAACTGCCGGAGGAGACCATGATCACGGATCCGTTTGATTGAATCAAGTGTGGGAGCGCCAATTTGGTCAATTCGACAACACTGAAGAAGTTGATGTCGAACAAGTTTTTCCACTTGGCAAGATCCAGATTGGCAATTGAGTCTACTGGGTCCAAGATACCAGCGTTCAAGATGACAGAGTCCAAGCCATGAAACTTGGAGATGGCCAAGTCGATGGCTGCGAGACAAGTCTTGGAGTCACTGACGTCTCCAGTGATGTATTGGAATCTTTGCAGACCGTATTGAGCTTGTAATTGTTGCAAAGATTGTTCAGATCTTGCTAGGGCCACGATCTTCGCTGAAGGTGTGGCTAATAATACCTTCACTATGGAAGCCCCGATACCTGTAGATTAGAGTGTATAGTGGTTAGAATAGGTTTAAATGGGAATATGATATCTATCGAACTTACCTCTCGAAGCACCAGTTAATAAGATGACAGTCATTTTGATATTTATGCGAGTAATACAATTATTGAAGGAACTGAAGTAACTAATTCCAGACTTAAACCATAGCCAGAGCCAGAGCCAAACTTAAGACAGAGCCAGCGCCAGAGCCAGAGCCAGAGCCAGAGCCAGAGCCAGAGCCAGAGCCAAAGTCAGATCTGCGCGGAAGCCAGAGCCAAAAAAGAGACACAGAAAAGTGCGAGCGAGAAAAGGCAGAAAACACCAAAGACCAAAAAATAGCAGTTTGCTTTTTCGCTAGAAAAAAGGAGAAAAAAAAGTGGAAATGGAGCGTGGAACCCAGCACATCAACAAGGAGTATTGGAAGGCCGACCGCTGAGAACGTTGAACGAAGCATCCAATACGACGCGAAGCGTTGAGCGCATTTGACCACGAGATTGATACGCCCTTTAAAGCGGTGAACGACAATTCGAGACGCTTGATTGTGCAGAATGAGTACAAGTACGAGTAGTAAGTATTCTGAAGTATTGGCTTAAGTATTGCCTTGGGTGTAATGTTGAATAAATTGGAGTAACATTGGTGTGTTATGATATATTATGATATACTATGATCCATTAATGCTGTTTATGATCCATTAATACTCTTTTATTACACCTAATCCAAAGCTTAACCTTCAAGCTTAACCTTCAACCCATTCTAACACTCGCAGAACTCACCAATTTCGATTGGGCAAAGGATATTCCCTGTAAAAACATAACAATATACGGATACTGCAAGCACGAGGACAAGTGTGCCTTCAAGCACGACCACGGCAAGGCAGAAAAGACCTCCTCCACCACAACGGCCACCACCACGGCCACCAGTTCAGCCAGCGACACCAACGGATCCACACCAACACACAACAAAATAGTGGATGTTCCCGTCTTCACGCCTTCCTCGCCACTCGCAACATCGCTCCAAACACAACTACAGCAATCCCTGAGACCAAATTCCTCGTCGATGACCCCGGAAAACTCCACCTCGCTGCCCCAGCTGAAGAAAAAATTCAACTTTGACTCGCCATCGTTCACACCAACGGCCACCAAGTTCACCTCGCCGCGGGTCTCCAACGTGTCCACCTTTGTACCAGAGGCCTTGCAGCAGACACAGCAGCAATTGCAGAAGTTCAACATCGACACCCCGTCGTTCTCCCCGTCGACGACCGCCTTGCAACCTCCACCACAACAAGCACAACCATTATCTCTGGCACAGGTGGTCCCGCCTGTGCAGAGTGCGCAATTGCTGCAACTGCCGCAGGGGGACGCCTCCAGCGATGTGTATTTCCAGCAGCAGTTGGCCCTGGCTGCTGCCGCGTCCCTGCTGGCACTGGCCCTGGCCGCAGTTTCTGCTCCACAGTACCCTCTCCAGCACCACTTGTACACACAGGTGCCTCCGCCGCACTTCCACTTGCCCTTGGCCCTGTACGAGCGGGACCTCGGCAGCTTGTTCATCCCAAACCAGTTGCGGGAGTCATTGCAACGCAAGAACGAGCTGCTGAACCAGGTGTTGTCGCACTCGAACCTCCCCGACCACGTGAACAACTACCACTCGTTGGTGCCAATCGACACGCAGTTCGACGCGGGAAACTCCAAGCTGTTCGGGCTCCCGACGACGGTGTTCAAAGTGGAGTCGAGCCTCGACGGCAAGTTGTACTGCTTGCGGAAGATCACGTTGCCCGACCAGCTCCAATTGGTGGAGAAGTCCATCACGCAGATCCAGCGGTGGTTCAAAGTGAACTGTGCCAACATCGTCAAGGTGGTGGAGCTGTTCACCAGCATGCTGTTCCAGGACAACTCGTTGTTCTTGGTGCACGACTTCTATCCTTGCTCGTTGACGTTGGTTGAAAACCACTACCAGAGCATGGGCAAGAAGCCAACGGTGATCACGGAACTGCTCTTGTGGAGTTACATCTTGCAGTTGACCAATGCCATCGCAAAAGCGCACCTGGAAAACTTGGCCCTCAGAGTGTGGGACTTGAGCAAGATCATCGTCACCAGCGAAAACAGGGTCCGCATTTCCGGGGCCGGCGTCTTGGATATCTTGGAATACGACGAGCAAGTGGATGTGGCAGAATTGCAGAGAAGGGACTTCAAGAAATTCGGGGAATTGATGTTCAGATTGCTGTCGACGATGGTGTCACCTGTGCAACTGCGCACCATGCAGGAGATGAGCACATTGGATGCGATTCCCTTGTTGACTGCGAGCGAGGAGTTCAAAAGCGTGTTGAAATACTTGAACTCTGCATCTGCTGAGTGCAATCTCCAAGATTTGCAACGCCTCTTGGCACCTCAGATGATGAAACAGATGGACGGTTTGCAAAATGCGGTAGATTTCCACGAGGCGCAACTTGTGAAGGAGTTGGAGAATGGCCGTTTGTTCAGGTTATTGACCAAATTGAACTTTATCTGTGAAAGACCAGAGTTTTTGAAAAACGAATCTTGGTCCGAGACCGGCGAGCGGTACCCTATCAAGTTGTTCCGTGATTACGTGTTCCATCAAGTGAATGAGGCAGGTAAGCCTGTCTTGGACTTGGTCCATGTGTTGACATCGTTGAACAAGTTGGATTGTGGTATTGACGAGAAGTTGTTGTTGGTGAGTAGCGACGAGAAGTCATGTTTGATTATCAGTTACAAGGAGTTGAAAGAGTTGGTTGAGTCGAGCTTTAGAGAGTTGAATAAATGAGGAAGATGAAAATGTACATTATTGATAAGTATATATGGTATCGTATATATTAATGGACCACATGATTAGAGCAAGATTGTAGGAAGGATAGTTGGCGGGAAGTGAGGTGATATAAAAATGATTGACTTATCCACTTCATTTGAATCAACTTTCAGATAGCTAGTTTTCCATTCATGGCTTTAGATTTGTCAGTGAATAATTTGGAACAAGACGTTTACCGCAGGCATTTTAGCAACGTTTTCACTAAACATTGTTCGACACACCAGCAATCTAAGATCTAACGTCATTTCTATTGTTACTGCAAATCTGTATACTTAAGAATTGACATGAAAAATTAGAAATACCATACTTAAGAGTTACCATACTTATTTTCCGTACTTAATTTTCCATACTTAATTTCTTCATACTTCCTTCGTGATACTTAAGAATTACCATACTAGATTACTATTCTCAATTTCCATACTTAATTTTCCATACTTAATTTCCATACTTAATTTTCCATACTTAATTTCCATACTTAATTTTCCATACTTATTTTCCATACTTAATTTCCATACTTATTTTCCATACATACTAATTTTTTCCTAACATTTGAAGTGTGAAAAAAGACCCAGCCTATCAAGATCAAGGTCCCAACGCTCCGGAACCGCCATCCAAAGAGATATTCTCCCGGATATGACAATGACAGAACCCTCGATTCGATTAAGGAAACTGATCATAAGTGACAATCTATCCATTACACTACGAATCCTCAAGAGATTCCCCGACTTGATTGAAAACATCGACCCTTCAAATGGCTGGACCAATCTTCATTATGCTTCTTCCAAAGGTCATTACTTGATCCTGTCCAACTTGATCAAGCTAATACAGCTATACCATCTCGATGAACAAGAAGTCAAACTAACTTTCCAAAAGGAAACTTATCTACATCTATCCCTGGGAAGTAACAACGAACAAACTCTACACTTGTTACTTCAAAATTACCAACCTTTGATCGATTATGTGCAACACCAAGGCAGGACCCTGGTGCATTTGAGTTGTCAATTAGATCACAGCCAGTGCTTACAATTACTCGTTGATTTTGGAGCAAATTTGAACCTCCAGGACAACAACGGCGACACTCCACTCCATGTACTGATGCAAATGGGTCACGTGAAGTGCGTCAAGGTGCTATTACAATCGTCACTGAATTTGGAATTGGACGTCAAGAATAAGCAAGGCTTCAAATGCACCGATGTGGCCAACTCCTTCGACACCATCAAGTTATTCGAGTTTTTGAAAAAGAACTTGGAGAATAATAATCTCTATAGTGCCAATAATAGTAACGGAGGGAATATTGTTCCACAGAGTGTTAGTGTTAGTGCCAACACCACTATCAATGGCAGCATTAGTGCTAATAGCAGTGGGATCAATACCGGTGGCATCAGTTCCAACATAAGCTCCATAACTCCAGTGAGATCGACCCATGCTTACACCGTTGGAGGTCCTTCTTTACCTCCATTACCATCAGTCACCACCAGCAGACGGTACTCGATCTCCAATTCTCCAAGTATGGATAACATAAGTCTTTCTTCAAGTGGACACAGCATTTCCACGCAACTGCTGCAACCATTGCAACAACCAGTGACACCTTTTGCATCCACTCCGATGAGCAGCCGATCGAGATCCACCTCCTTGAAAAGTGACTCTTCGAATAATACCAACAGTGCCATACCGATGAGCTCCAGTTTGAATGACACTGGGTCCATTGTGTCGTCTGGAAAGCAGTTGTTGCCACTGATACCCAAATTGTTGAGAAACAGTTCGAGCAGCGGCAGTTTAAGAGCACAAGAGGTGAAATCGAGTAATCACTCCAGAAAGAGAGCTAATACTTTGGACGATTTAGACGATATCCAGGAAGAGAGTAATGGGAAACTGATGTTACAGAAGTTATCAGAAGAGAGGAACAGCAGTGGTGGTAGCAGTACGAGGGGAAGCAGCATACTCAATATAGTGATTAGAGGGAAGAACAAATAACTGTAAAGTGGGAAAAAGAACAAATAAGGCACTGTCAGTGAAAGTTGGGGAAGAAAATATTGGAAAGGTAAATGTCCGAATCAAAGAGATGAGCTCGGCATATCTGAAAGGGTTCGAAGTTCCTTAGTTGGTAAGCATTACCATTGGATTAGTGGGGCATAAACTTGGACCTTAATACTGATCTTATTCGCATGCCCATTATTAGTGTGTAAAATGATATGCAATGCCGTGTATAGCATAAATTTGCATCATGTTGGATTTGACGGGGGATCAAAAGGTAAACTCGAGGCACGAATGATTTTTTTTTGACTCGTGCTTGTATGCAGCAAAGTGCTGACAAAAGCACCATTTGAAATTTTACAGTCAAAATAGATAGAACAATGGATTAGAACAGTATATCCTTGTTTTCAATCATGAAACATGTCTATTTATGATCAGGGGAACAATGTAGAGTAAGTATTTTTTCTGAAAAAAACGAAAAGACGAAATTTTCTTCATAGTTATGAGATCCACAAGGTCCATACCAACTCCCTGAACCTCCATCTCCATTTATATAAATTATATACCCTCAGCTGGATCTGAAAGCCTCAACACATTAAACTCTAAACTCTAATAAAAAATATGCAAGATTTTTTTTTTTTTTTTTTGGTTGTAAGTAAATCACTTCAGGCATTATTTTCGCCCAAGGGAAGTTTTTTCTTTTCCTTTAAACTTATTTCTGCTTGTCTTTCGCTTAATTTGGTGGCATCGAGCTTGTGTCCCGAAAAATATGTGAGAGGGAGACGTTTCGCTTTATCATGTCATCTGATAAAAGAAAGGGGCTTGAAGTAGTCAATGTAGCTCTATGATGAACAAAGATCTGGCCGAGATAAAACAAATTGCATTATCGCCCGATCTTGAACTAACCGCCCAACACTCTCCAACCTAAGCACTCCAAAAAGAAAAGACAAACCGGTACCTTGTGCTTGCCTCTCTTATCTTCCCCAAACCTAATTTCTGCGCCCACGTTCTCGATAATTAATTAATTGGTAAAAAGAAAAGAGAGGTATGCATCCAAAAAAAGAAAAAGAAAGAAAAAAAAAATTTGACAAAATTGAGTAAGCTTTATTGTGGTTGATTGACAAAGAGAGACACATCTTCGGTGAATTCTGGCTAGTTTTACTGCACCATCAGCACGGATACGGTACGCGGCGTCGATCCACTGATTGAAATCACGAGAAAGGGCTGGAAATTTAGGCAAACGAAAGAGTCAAAATTCAGACGCTGGTCGTTTTAATCAAATAAAAGAATCGGAGCAGCGAGTTGTTTGGTCACACGAGTAAAAAGACGAAACTGTACACATATAAACTTACAACCACCAACCAAAGAACGAATATATCGAACATATCTAGGTCATTGACGTTTAGTTCTTAGCGTTTATTCTATTAGCGATTACTTCATCACCGCTTATTTCACTATAGATCAGTTCAGTGTGTTTCTTCGCTCTTGAACATGAAGTTTGGCAAAGAACTTGAGAAGAGATCGGTATTGAAATGGAAACACAACAATATCCATTATAACGATTTGAAATATAAGATCAAATTGGCAACTTCTGTTGGTCAGTACGACAATGGTGACACCATAGACGAGACTAATTACCAGCCAACTTCGAGACTGTCTTCCACCACTACAATAAGCACTGTCAACTCCAAGTACAAGTCATGTCTAAAAGACCTCTACAAGACATTTGCCCAAGAGATCCAATTCATCTCGTTATTCGTTAATACAGAAAATATGAAGATGAGTCAGGATTTGGTGAATCTCAGCATTAGAATCGACCAATTGTTATCCACATTCTATACGCCGTCAGCTTCCAAAAACCAGGCTGGTTCCGAGCAATCGGGTACTTATAATTCCATGAGGCAGCGGAAGTTCATCAGATGCTGCAATGAAGCCAATTTACTCTTGGACAGATACAACGAGTTGTCACAGTTCATCAACCTCCAAAAATTGCTGCTTAGAAAGCTTTTCAAGAAGTTCCTCAAATACAGTTCACTTTCCAATAAGACTGAGTTCATTCAACATATCAAAGATCAGTTTCTCGAAGGGAACCCAGAGTCATTTGTCAATTTGAATTTGAACGACGCCATCAAAGAATTGAGTATCATTGTAGATGTATTGAACTCTATCAACGAGAATAAGAAGTTCAATTTCCCCTCCAACTCCAATATCGACAATTCCTTCACGAAATCAGCCAAATTCGATGTGTTATCGATGACAAAAGGTGTGTTCCACAAGAGATTCTTGGTCCACAACGATAATATCAACGAGCTCAAGATCAAGTTGTTGAAGGAGTTTGACTTCATCAGTGACGAGGATGCAAGTACGAGTGCCGCAACGGCCACACCTTCATTGTTGAAACAAACAAACTCTCATTTGAATTTGCAGAAAACTTTGAATCCTCATCTCTCCAAAGCCCACGTCGAAGAGGCCGAGCTGAATTTTGATCATACTGTGCATACTATTGTCTTGAATTCACCATTGGCCATCGACCAGCAGCACTCAATAGCGATAAAGCTATCATCAGAAGCCGCTGAAGACGCCAGTGTCGATGACTGGTTGCTTGTGGCCAAAGTTGGGGGACTCAAGAACATTGCATATACAAAGTTGAAGACCAGATCTTTGAATTTGTTGATGGACGATACCATCAAGCGCGAGGACAAGATCAACGAGTTCCGCAAATCGGTAAAACCAAACTCCGATCTCACATGTATCAATTGGGGACTCAGCCAAGATGGGTTGAACAGTTTATTCCAATTGGACTACCAACGAGATCGGTTCCTCTTCAACAGCAAACAGCAGTCATTTTTCATTACATTAGATTCGAACATTTACGTGCCCGACAAGCATTACCAGTTCCCACATTCAGTTCTCACCATCACTTATTACGATAACGTCACGCAATTTGCTAGTCAAATTTTCAAGTTGGTCGAATCTCATTTGGTCTTTGAGATGTCACCACAATTCTCGGTGATCAACTTTGTGCTTTTGAAGTATTTTCAATCGTACTTGCCCACATCACAGCAGGACTATCCAGAATGGTTCGGTGTCATTGAAGACGACGTCAATATTAAGAAAATGCCTCCACAGACATCTTCCGCATCGGCAAGTATCATCAGAAGACCTTCCAGTGCCCTGGATAGCTCTGCACCAAAGAGCATTCTTCTCAATAACAACACCAATAACGACCGCAAGCAACCTTCGAAGAATTTCAGGTATTGGAACGAGTTTGAAAACGGATCAGATGCAGAAAACGATAACGATGGTGGGTTTTATACGCAAAATGTGGGTTTCTTCGACGAAGAGCTGCAATTTTTGTCGCTGACAAAAGTCAACAAGATCTTGAAGATCTCCAACAAGATCTGGAACTCATTGTCGAGGTTCAATTTCTTTGAAAAAGACAACGGATCCAAGATTTACTTGTATTCGGCCAACGACAGACACAAGAGCTATGGATCGTTCGACTCAGACGATACAGAGAATGATGAAGAGGAAGAGAGCGAGGAAGACTTGAACCACCTCTCGAGATATCCTTCTCCACCTTTCAATAAGAACCAGTCGATTAGAAGTTACAACAAGAAAAAGACTACAACTGAAAGCAATAAAGTGTTGTTACAAAAATTACATTACGACAAAGTTGTCACCTTTCTATACTTCTTCATCATTTTCTGTTCGGTATTGTTGAACGGTATTTCCATTGGCATTTTGTTCAGTTTAGTATCTAATTCCTTGGTTACTTCCAACTCCTCGCTGGTCATGTTGGTGTTCATATTTCTCTGTTTCTTTTTAGGACTCATCTTGAGTATCACGGGGATCTGTTTGATAAGTTTCAGACACAACGAACCTCCGTTGTGGCATTACTTGATCAACTATTTTGTCTTATTTTTGAACCTTTCTTTCATCTGTCTCGGTATATTTGTCATTTCGCCTGCATTGACGTGAATATCAGATATCTATTCTTGGTACAAATTTCTTCAATATATTAGCACCATTTTCTAAGTATTCCTGTCTTGTAATGCAAACCTTGTTGAAACCTACATCACCACTGTTGGCAAACTCTCTGCCTGCCAACCATGCGTATTCTCGAACATTCTCGGTATCGATCCCGACTCTTATGTCCCAATCTTGTGGTAGATTGGATTTCAAATTATTCAAAATACGTTTTTGGAATCCTGGAATCTTGAAATTCCCACCAATTAAAACTATATTCGAAGACAACAAAGGTTGAATCAATTCGGGACAAGATTTGATCGAACTTACGATAGTTTGAATCAAGCCGGCCTTGTCCAATTGTCCAACCTCTGGATGGAACATCAACTCGGGTATACTAATTCTTTCATCGTAGAGTTTTAATATTTGCAAATCGTCATGTACAGGCTGACTCTTACGATCTAGCACATATCCTTTGGTGGTGGTCTTGAAATCCGGTAAGACGTACTCCAATACCAAATCCTGATGCGATTGACCTCTTCTCAGTTTTGTGATGTTGTCGATGGTGGAATTGTAATCCTCCGCTACAAAACAAGCATTTTCCTTGATGTTATTGACCAAGATGGTCTCTTCTGTGACATCATAGTATCTAAAAGAGATTATTTCTCTCAACAACCCGTTCAAGACACGGCCGGCAATGTTCAATTTCTTGACGCCTTTCCAATAGATCAAACCTTGCACGATTGGTATCACCCAAGTACAATTGAAGCCAGAGTCTATAATCAATTGGAAGTCATTGTATGGGTGTTCCTTGGCATCGACGGAATCACCAAAGATGTGGTTGTTCATTTCCACGTTCCAAGGCACCAAAGCCAGAGGACATGTCTTGTAATATGCACTGAATTCGTACTCTTCGAAAACAATCTGATCGGTCTGCTTGGATAATTGCGGCAATTGAAACAAAGTCTCTGTTAGGACCAAGTTGAAATCTGATAGTTTAGAAGACAATTTCAAAGAATCGAACGAGTAATCCCAAATCAGTTTTTGTAAATCCCACGAAGTTAGTTGACCCGATTCAAAAGGCCGCCGTATCTGCACTTGTGATATGTCTTGTATATTTTCAATTTGGTCTCCAAGATAGATCTTCTTGTCCTTTGTTCTGATTATACAATTGGGCATTATAAGAGGGCGGTCCATGCTGCTGGTGCCCATCTTCACGGAGTACGACCCGTTGTCTATCACAAGTGACTGGTTCGTATTAAGCATGGTCTATGACTTTTGCTGTTATCAATTATTCCCAACTCTTCGGTGTCGTCAGCTTTTCAACCCCTTTGTTTCTTCTTTTTAATTTTGATTTTGATTTTAATTTTGGAATTGATTTCAATCTTTTACTTTTTGATTTTGATTTTGATTTTGATTTTAGTTTCAATTTTTACTTTTGAACTTTTTTTGATTTTAATTTTTTTTTCCTCATTTTCCTTGTTGACATTTTTGCCTAAGATTAAAGAAGGCTCATCTTTTGTGCTCTCCTATTAATCAGAGTGCCAAAGCAGATCCTTAATTGACGCCATGAACAACTGGAAAGTGGTGATCCAAGACACCGACGAGGACCAGGACGAGCATGAGTTGAACCGCCGCGGAATCGACGACGATTTGATGCAGCAGTACGGCTCCTTGCATCTGAATACTATGGCGCCGCCAACTGTGCCTGACAAACCACCAAAGGAACTGATCTACAAGACGTCGTCGAATTTGTTGCAGTTTTTGAGCATCAGTGACAATGTGCGTGCGGACCACTTGTTGTCGCACGAACCGAGCATAGAGAATTTGAGGTCCTCCATGATGGGACCGCGACAATTGCCTGAAGAGAGCGATACTAATAGTTACTATACTTCATTGTCACAGTCGGTGAGTATGAAACAGCAATTGCCACAGCAATTGCCGCAAGCATCACCATCATTCTCGCAATCATTCTCGCAATCATTCTCACAGTCAATTCCACAACCATTTTCACAACCATTGCCACAACCATTGCTACAACCCTTGCCACAACCCTTGCCACAACCCCACCATTTGACTCCCCATCCACTGGTTTCGTTCCCTGTGAGGAAACCCAAGCAACCCCCTCCTCCTCCTCCACCTAGATCGACTTCTGTTTTCACCATACCACGTACACAGTCGCAATCACAATCACAATCACAATCACAACCCCCACCTTACCCCATCGATGACGAATTGGACAATCTATTACTGCCACCGTCCCCAACGGACGACGATCTCAACCTCCCCGTGCTACCACCTCCTGTGGAAATGCAGCAATATGAAGCCCACCAGAGAGTTCTGTCGTCCATTTTGGACTCCACGGGTGTCTCCATTCTGGACCAATTGGAGGACTTTGATGTCTTCGACACTTCTCCAGACACTCCAAGCGCTGTGCAACCATTAACTCCAACAAAACAGAAGAGATATAGTGACCATGGCCATCACCATCACCACTCTCGGGACTTCCAATCGTCACAGCTTCTACAACTTCCATCTTTGGAACCAATGGCCCTCAAGAAAACGCCCTCTTTGGAGAAGACGTTGAATGAGTCCCCTACCAACATCTTGGAGAAACCACTCCCCAACATCCCATCCTCATCACCGCAATATCATGGCGAGTATTCGAAAAATGACGTTGAACCAGTGGTACTCTCGCCAGAACCAGTACCTAAACAACAAGTGCAATTGCCAGACCTTCCATTTTCCGCCTCTTTTTTGCAATCTAGACATTTCAAAGCTTGTGCCAACCCAACTTTCCTCTCCAACGTCTGGAAGTGGTGCCGTCAATTGCCCGATTGGTTTCCCAGCCAGTCCATCTCTTTAGTCGAATTGGAAAAATCATTATTTGGCTTGTTCAAATTTCAAGTACCTCAATTGTCAGACATTATTCTTGAAGCCATTGCCAACGATGTCTTGAATTCATTACAAAAATCGGGTAATGTTGAAATAAAAGGTGCTGCTAGTACTGCTGATACCGCAGAAAGTATCATTGCATTCGCTGACCTTGATGCCTGCGGTGTTTTGCCAAGCCTAAGAGACTGCTACTCCGCCATGAATCATATCTTCCCCACACCTTATCGCTGCTACTCTCACATTTGCACCTACGAACGATTGAACTACTCAGTAATCCCACTGACCATTCAAACCAGTAACATGATCCTAGGCGACGACTGGGTGTCCCATTGGAAATTAACCAAAGACCAATTGGAGGATATCAATAAGCGGGTCCAGATTCAGCAATCCCATATCTTTGATCTGATCAAGTCAGTGAGATCATTTATCAATGCTGGTAAAGTACTTCTTGAAGTGTTTGGTGATGGGTTCTTGAAAAATAAGCAGTATTTCGGTAATGAGCACAATGTGAACTGGGATAAGTTCTACGAAGATGCGTTTGTCACTGTAAGGACGTTGAATCAAGTGACACGAGAGACCTTATTTGAGCCATTGATTCAAAAATTGAACGACGATGGGAAATTTGTCACGGGTGTAAGTGAGATTTTCCAAAATTGGTTGAATGAGGTTCAAATACCTTTGCTATTGTACGCGGAAAAGAGAGTACCTGTGTACAATTTGATAATGAGCGAGTCAAACTTGAAGTATTCCAAATTCACGGAGTGGATCACGAGAACAAATCTGTCTGTAAGTCGTGATTACACCTCCGAGAGATTGTTTTCGGTACAGTTTTTGACCTTCTTTACTACATTGAAAGTGACTCTATTTGCTATCTTGAAAAAAACAGATGAGGCAGATCCTGAACATCGGTCATTGTTGAAAGTTTTAAGGAATCTTGACTCGATCATGAAGAAATCAGACAAGACTCAGGCGGATCTGGAAAAGAAAATCGTCATAAATGGATTGAAAAGAAAATTGGTGTTGAAGTTCAAAGAGACAAACCAACAAGTGGACTTGGATTTGGATAATCAAGATCGAGAAGTTTACAAAATCGGAAATCTCATTCGTAAGAGAGATATTCTACACCGTATCTTGAACGATACACCGGTAACAGTAATACTATTGGATAACTATCTCTTGATAGGAGAAGATAGCAATTCCAACAGTGGGAACTATAAGATCACGGAACTGCCGATCCATTTGAGTTATTTGTACGTCGAGAACAAACTGTTTGAAGAGTCGTCTACCCCATTTGTTTCGAAGTCACCAAAGAGAGGCAATGCGGGGAGTGGGGGAACCGTTTCTGAGACAGCTTCGTATTGTTTCCGTATCTTACATCCTACTAAAAACATAAATTATGTATTTGAAACAGAAGAATTAGAGGAGAAGAGTCTGTGGTTGGCGGAACTCTTGAAGCTGAAACTGAACATGAATCTGATCAGTAACAAGTTTGAGCCTTTCAAATTGACCACGATAGCTGATCTGTTGTTAGGTATAGATATAGCTGATGTGAGTGCCTTCAGACAATTGCTACCTCTGAACGATAACATCAGGATGGCCATCCAAGACATGGACTCGGAACTTGGACGCATCGAAGCTGTAAGTAAAATTTTGAGCTTTAACAGATTTAAGTACGCAGGTAAGCGATACATATTACTCGGTACCACAAATGGACTATTTATGAGTAATATTGGCAAGCCAAGACTTTGGAAGAAAATCTTGGATGTCAAAAATGTTTCACAAGTGGAGGTTGTTGAAGAATTTGGGCTTGTGTTTTTATTGAATGACAAAACTTTGAGTTACTATTTCCTCGACCAATTCATGAAAAGCGAGAGATTGGTTGGAGAGAAATTATCAAAGAGAGATGTATCATTTTTCAGAATTGGTAAACAAAATGGGGTCACGATGATCTTTTATATGAAACCCAAACAATCATCATCTTATTTCAAAGTTTTGATACCAATCTTGGAGAAATCCACCAAAAAGGTCGAATCATTCCAAGTATACAAGAAATTTTATATCCCTGGTGATTGTACAGACCTTACCATACTCAACTCTACATTTGTGGTTCATACTAAGAAGAACTTTGAAGTGATGTCATTATCCATTCTGTATCCACAATCCATACCAGACTTGAGCTCTGTGTCTAGTGAAATTGCGCCTGGTGTTGAAAAATTGAAAAAGACTCTCAATCAACCACATTTGAAGCCCTTGGGAATGTTCAAGTTGATCAACAACTTAGAGTTCTTGTTGGTGTACAATAGGTTTGCTATGTTTGTCAATAAGAGTGGTACCATATCAAAAGACCGATTACTCAAGTTCTCCATAAAAGCCCATAAGGTGTATTTTGAGAAAAACTTATTGGTGATTTCCAATGACCATTTCATAGAAGTGTGGTATGTGAATAACACCAAGAAGGTGAATTATCAATTGGTTCAAGTGATATCTGCACAGAATTTGAGAATGATATCTGACAATAAGAATAGAGGTTTGTTCTCAATGATACATCCACAGTATCCAGAAAGACAGTTAATCTTGACTTTACAACCGAAGTTCCAATGATATATATATAATATTTTAATTTTTGTATCCCCTTTGAGGGGGGGGTGTTTTTGTACGGATATAGTTTTGTTTATGGACATTGAATGAATAGGCAGATCATTGTTTAAGCTATTGAATCTACTTCTCGTAGTCATGACAGTTTGGCGGATTCCGAAAATTATGAAGAGGGTCTTGTTTTTGAAATCAGTTGTTTCAAATTATGTCTTGTATAAGAAATAAATTATATAATGAATAAAAATGAGTTTAAGAAAAAGATTTTCCCTGTATAAAATTGATTTAAATTTAAAGCTACCCTTCAAGTTGAATGTTTAAAGAGGAAGAAATTACCCAATCCTAAAATGGGGAGGGATCATTCTTTTTGAAATTTGAATCAACTTCGGGTGGTATCGTCCGCAAACAAATGGAACAAGTATGAATCAAAGTAAGTTTGATAAGATTAGTAATTGAATAGAACACTCAGTGTGTTGTTGCAGATGTGATTCCTTGAGTGAAAACCTTCAAGTGGTCAAAAATCTGTCACCTTTCTTGTTTACTCAAAACATTTACAGGGCAGAATACTTGCCCATTACCAAATCTCCAACTAGGCCTTCTCTGCTTCTCTCCACCTTCTTCCACCTTCCTCCACCTTCCTCCTAGTCCCACTTACCCCCATTTACGCCTACTACCTATCCACTATCCAACAGCCCCAATTGAACCCCCAAAGCAAAAAGTCGAGGAAAAAAAAACTTTGTTTTGAAAATTAAATATTTCAATTTTCACCAACTTGTGTGGTCCTTGTTTGAAGAAGTGATCGAGTCGAGATATTGGGTTTTCATTTGTTGATTGTGCAATAACAGAGCAGAAGGATTCATTGCTTGGTACACACCGATTGATTGATTGATTATATACGAAAAGCACCACAAACACTATCATGAACAATCAACTTCCTCAGCAGAACGCCAACGGCGTCAACAACCAACAACCACAACAACAGCAGCCTCAACAGCAACGGATAGTGCTTCAACCGCTGCAGATCCACAGCTTGACTGAAAGTTACCGTAATGAGATGGCCAAGGCCAACGAACTGGGAAACGAAACGGAACAAGGTAAAGAGCATTTGAGACAGGCAAAGAGAATTAGATTGATTTTGCTTCGTTTTCAGCAACAGCAGAGGTTACAAAGACAGCAACAGCAGCAACAACACCAACAACAACAACAGCAGCAGCAACCACCAAATTTACAGCGACAACAGCTGCAACCACAATCCCAACCACAATCGCAGCCTCAAGTGCAACCTCAGCCGATGCCACAGCAGCTGCCGCAACCTCAAAGACAGCCATCGCAGACCAACACTCCTATCCACACTACCCCTACAGCTCAGCAAGTAGCCCCTGCGATGAACCAGCAAAGACAACAGCCAAACTTATCCAGAGAGGCCTCCTTGCAAGGTATGCAAGGCATGTCACTGGGTGCTGGCCAGCAACAAAGACCCGTAAACCAGACAGTATCCGCCAATCAGCAGCAATTCCAGTCCAGACAAGGTTCCCAGTCGAGTCCGACGCCAGGGGCGCAAGGCCAACAGCAGAATCTGGCGCAGGGCCAGCAACATCCTAATGTCAGCATCTTGCAGTTGCAGAAAATCAGAAAGATTTTGGACGATTTCCATGCCAGGTTGAAGGCCATCGAGACCACCAAACGGTCAGGAACGTTGGGTCCTGAGGAGTTGGCCAGATTGGTGCAGCAAGAGGAGTTGTTGAAACTGCGTTATGATCAGTACACAAGGGCAGCGGTGCAGATGTCGCAGCAGATCCAACTGCGCCGGGCTCAACTTGCGGCAGCTGCAGCTTCAGGCAATGCTCCTCTGCAACAGCAGGCCCAGATAAGAAGCGGGTCCCAAGTGGTTCCAGGAGTGGGCCAAGGCTCCCCGCAACCTGGCCAGCTGAATTTCCAGCTGCAGCAGCAACTGCAGGCAACTAATTCCCGGTCTGGATCCCAGCAGCCGACGAATCTCACGCCAGCACAGCAACAGCAACTTCTGCTGGCTCGACTCCAGCAACAGAAACAGCAACAACAACAACAACAACAACAACAACAACAGCAGCAGCAGCAACAACAACAACAGGCCGCTGTTGCCGCTAGCAGACAGCAATCTCCAGCTCTGACTGCTGCTCTGGTCACCAACAAGGCCGCCCCAGTGCAGACCGGGTTGGCAGCCCAGACACAAACGAGAACTCCGGGCTCTACAGGAAGATCCAGTTCTCCACAGGGACAGCAGAGCTCGACTCCTGTCACGAGAGTGAATGCTCTGGCACGCCCTAGTGGTGCAGTGCATGGACGGAACTCACTTGGATCGGCGACGGCTCTTTCCGTGGTGAAGAGTCCAGTGCCAACGATGCCGATCTCGGCCAATGTCAATGTGCCACCCCCTCTGCCAGTGACGATGAAGGGAGCCCGTCCTACTGCCACTGGCGGTGGGGCATTCAACTCGATGGTTCTCACACAGCCGGCATCTTATAAGTTACCGCAATTTGAGATGGAGGGTGACAGAGTGTTGCACAAGAGAAAGTTGAAAGAGTTGGTCAGAAGTGTGGGTTCTGACGAGGGAGACGGAGAGACCGTTGTAGACGGGGACGTTGAAGAGTTGTTGTTGGATCTTGCTGACGAGTTTGTGAACAATGTGACAAGTTTTGCTTGTCGTTTGGCTAAGCACCGTAAAGTGGACACCATTGACGTGAAGGATATCCAATTGCATTTGGAAAAGAACTGGAATATCCGTATTCCGGGCTACTCAAGTGACGAGATCCGGTCGACTAGAAGATTTCAGCCAACAGCTCTGTACAACCAGAAACTTTCCGGTGTCGATATTGCCAAGTCGGTTAAGAAAGATGGTAATTAGTGGAGTGTGTAGAGTTTAGTGTATTTTTAATTGAAAAAGAGTAAAAAAAGTGTTTTATTGAAGCGGAGCTGACTAAGACCGGCGATGGCGTAAATTGAAATATGTCTTGTGTTTTTATTGTCAACTTTGTCAAGAGAACTCGAGATCTGCTCGAGATCTGCTTTGAGAATTTTCCTCTAGTTTTTCACTGGAGCTCTTCTAATTTTTCACTTTTTAATTTTTCGCTATAAAAATCTCCATGATTTTTCATTAAACTTGTCACTATAAAAATCACCTCACGGAGACTTTTTCACTGTTAGTCACTATGAAGCATGCTTCAATTCTTTAGATAATGGCCACTATCCCCCCTTATGAACCTGTGGTGGAGACAGACTACCTCTCAATAGACTTGGTCTTGCACTGGGCAGATAAATTCCTCAATAACGCTGCTCTCGTGACCGTTATCAGTCTGGGTATTTATGCAGTGACATTCGATTGGAAGCTGGCTCTCTTCCCAATTGGTGTGGTACTATATAAGCTTTGTCAGATTTTGAATTTCCTATACAAGACCAGAGGTGGTGCGTTGGATAAGAACAAAGTGATTTTGATCACTGGCGGGTCAAAGGGCTTGGGACGTGAAATCGTCGCCAACTGTTTTAAATATCTCAATGTGTCCAAGATCATAGTGCTTGACAAAATTGTGCCCTCGGACTTAAGTGGAGTACCGGAGTTGGTGGAGTACTACAAAGTTGATCTTTGCGATAGAAACCAGTTGGACCAGGTGTTGGACGATGTGTTAGGCAAGTACGACGTGAATGTGCTCATCAACAATGCCGGAATCAGGCACCAGGAGAAGCTAACCTCCTTGTCGATGGCCCAAATTGACGACATCTTTCAAGTGAATGTCCTATCGTTTATCCAAATCTTGAGAAAGATGTCGTCAAAAATGGTAAAAAACGTCCATGTGGTCACTGTAGCGTCCATACTAGGCGTGGTGGCCCCCAAGAACGTGTCTATATACTCTCTGTCGAAGGGGGCATTGATCCAAGTGCACGAGTCGGTGTCGTTCGAGATTCCCCAATTCCGATTCTCCATCTTCTTGCCCGGAAAGATGAACACAGAGATGTTCCAAGACACCCAGGTGCCTTATCGCTTCATATCGGCTACGGTGGACCTGTCGAAATTGAGCTTGCGCATTGTCGATTGTATCAAGACGGGCGAACGAGGAGTCTTCTGTTACCCACTCTACTGTAATTTTATTCCTCTTTTGAAAAGTCTACCGTTGTGTGTGTGGGAATTGCTACGTAGGATGTCGCAAATGGACGAACAGGTCAAAGAGAAGGATGATTTCGTGTTGGTTGACTAAATAAACTATCTATACACTTTTAATTTTTAGATTTCTTCAAAACGGCAATCTCGTCACTGAGAGTCTTTTTGAATACATCCAATTGCAAGAAACCCTCTTTATTATACAAGCTTGTGAATGGGATTTCCCTGCGTACAGACTTCCCGTTGAATTCAATGGTCACGTCATAGACCGGTTCGTACTCTTTCAACTCGGATGAAATGGACAACTTATTTTTCTTGGAGTCGAAACCGACAAATTTGATATTCTTCTCAATCTTCTTTGAAAAGAAATACCCAACCACCAGCACTATGTAGAAAGAGATGACACAGTATAATGTTGCCTGGTAGTAGAATTGGTTTTGGAAGTCGTTGTTGAACTTCTTGTCCAAGTAGAAGGCCAATCCTGCTATTATCACCGACAAATATGACAATACAATCTTGATATCTACGATAGTGAAGTTCTGTTTGTACTCATACGACAAGACGGTGTCGAGATGTTCATCACAGTTACTTTTCAAGTCGCTGAAAGAAAGTAAATTGATTTTCTTGTTTTCGCTCATTATGGGCTCAATTGTGCAGTGGGGACACCTTTGTTTTGCAATAATTTGACTCTATTACACCAGACTACCGGATCAACTCTTCAAACAACCACCTATTCAAACTGCCATTGTGACACATTTTTTCAATAACACGCATCAATTTGAAAAATGGGAACCTGGGCCGTAGACAGCCCCCGTTTACTGGGCTCCCTCTCCTGAGCCTCTTATTGACACGTGCCGACCCTCTGCTCTGCTCGTAATTTCAACTGCCATTATTGCTCCATACAAAACTTCCTCTTTTCCTGCCTTTTTGTTTTCTTGATCCTTCATAGCTAACGCCATCGACTGACCAGATCACCCATCAGTTCATCGGCCAACTGGGGAGATACGTGGCTTTGCTACACCACACACATCATATGGAATAGAGGTAGACCCTTGCCATTTCCAAGCACCAACACTAATTTTCCGCACCGTCATTTGCTATATTTTTCAGACCGGACTTACCATTTGTCATCGCTTCCCAATCAGATGCAAACGTCTGATCTGCCCGAGATGAGTACTTCTAACAATGGTTCCAAGTTCAACAGCGGGGCACTGACGTTTGTCCCCAGCAAGAAGGAAAACCAAAGACTTTTGTCCTCGCAATCGGATATGAGCACCATTGCCACTAATAACAATATCAGTAATTCCAGTAATAAGAAGTACAAGCAGAGATTCACAAAGCAACCAAGGCCATCTTCGCTGCCTGCGGCACATTCTAATTATCCAAAGGACATAGAGGAGGAACTTTTCAACGGACTTACCAAATTCACCAGCAGAAGGGGCCAGATCTCCATAAATCACCTTCTTGATTTTCAATTCGAGTCAGAAGACCACCATCAAAGCTATCTGAACGCCAATAGAAGACCCAATAACAACAGAAGACGTAAGAGCAACGGTCTTGGACCAAAAATCCACTTATCGGGTGACCGATACATCAATGTAAACTATAAATTTGTCGTCGACCAGCGTGGTGACTACCGTCCGCAAGTGTTGGACACCAACTTACCCTTGGAAAGGAACTGCATCTTGAGAGTGATCATCCCGAAGAACGATACCCAGTGTCCCATCTGTTTGAGCGACGATCTTGTCGCCCCGCGCATGACATCCTGTGGCCACAGTTTTTGTCTAGTGTGTCTCATGCGCTACTTAGACAGCGAAGACCCTGTTCCTCCGAAGAAGAAAGACCAGACTCACCATCTGGCACCCAAATTAAAAGAGTGCCCGTTGTGTTCGAACAAGATCAAGCCTCACGAGACCATCCCAGTGTTGATCAACCCAATAGACGAACGGTTCGAGACCCCGAAGATCGGCGAAGAGGCCATTTTGCAATTGATGTACAGGCCGCACAACAAGATCTTGGCGTTCCCGTACCAGATGAAGTTGAGAAACTCGGAGATATACTCGGGCAACATTCCGTGGTTCTCCTCCAGCGATTCGCGCGGGTACAATTCGCGTGACTTGTCCATCACTGGGAATGACTTGTTCCAGTATTCCAGAATAATGAAGGCAGGCTCGAAGTTTGTGGTTGATAACTATCAGAGGGAGATTGACGAGATCAGAAAGGAGTTGGAAGAAGATCGGTTGTTGTACAACGATGCAGGGGAATATCACGAGAAGGCCATTCGGGAGATTGAGACCATAATCAGTGCGACACAGTTGGGAGAAACCGAACAATTGAGTAGTAACCTTTCGAACCTCTCGATCCACCAGGACTCTCAAGTCGGATCAGAACTTGAGTTGGAGCAATTGACAGAGATACAGCAGAACCAGACCGAATTCAATGATTCGAACACCTTCTTCTTCTATCAAACCTCATTCAACTCAAAGATCAAGTTCTTTGTCTCTGCATTGGACAATAAGATCTTGAAAAGTTTATACGGGGCGTACAGCGATTTCCCGCTTTGCTTGAAGATCAAGATCGAAAACATTGTCTATGACTATGTTGTGAACGATGAAGTTATCAAGAGATTCAAGTTTTTGAGCTATTTGCCACATGGTACTGAAATTGCATTTTTAGAACTTGATTGGTTTGAAAGCAGTCCCGATGGTCACGGTAGAAGTAAATCCTCCAAGAAGAAAACATCTTTCTTACCTCCAGATGTTTATCGTCAATTCCAAAAAGAGTTGACTTCGAGATCCGACAAGATCAGGATCAAGAACATCAGAGAAGAAAAATCAAGATTACGGTACCAGGATGAATTGGAGTGGAAAACCAGAGAATTCTATGCGAATGAAAACAATTTCAGAATTGAAGACTATGGACTTCAGTCGTATAACAAGTTTGACACATTGTCTCACAATAGCGACGATGATGTTGGATTCTTTGGAACTGATGATCTGAATTTCCCGCTGGCAACAGAGTCAATTGCTGATCAAGAACCTGTGCAATATGAAACCACTGTATGGGGAACAAAGATCGTGAAAAAGAATCCAGATCCTGAAGAGTCGGTGGAGGACGACGAAGATTATTTCAATGAATTGTTGAGACAATCAAAGGAGAAGGAAGAACGCAAGAAGGGTAAGAAGGGGAAGAAGAAGTTGACGTTGATGAGCTCATGATATATAAGGTATAAAAGATTTTACGTAAATAGATTTCAAATCATTTTAGATTTCAAGTGATTCTAGTATTTATTAGCACAGAAACGGGTAAAATGGAGATGAACAAGATCAATCTGCTTTTAAAAATAAGATGTTGAATACAAAGATAACGGTTTGGATATTTAAAGTCAGAGGACGGAAATAATACAGAGATGTCGTGCAGAGAAGCAAGCAAACCACTGGCAATGGTCAATTGACCCACCTTATTTACTCAATAACAGATCAATTTTCTCTTCTAAAGCCTTTATCTTATCATCTTTCTCCAAACCGGCCTCGCTCAACTTGATGATAAGTTTTTCCAACGTGTCAACTGAGCTTTGCAATTTTTCAACAGTCTGTTTCAAGCCAGAGGCAGCACCAACAACCTTCGATTGAGGTTTAGGGGAATCGGCAGAGGCCTTTGGAGCAGCAGGACTGACCTCTTTGACAGGTTGAGGCTCTGCAACAGGAGTTTGTTCTTTTGGAGCAGGTTCAACCTTTGGTTCAGCCTTAGGTTCAGCTTTTGACTCAGCTTTAGGTTCAACCTTAGGTTCAACCTTAGGTTCAACCTTAGGCTCAACCTTAGGCTCAACCTTAGGTTCAACCTTAGGCTCAACCTTAGGCTCAACCTTAGGCTCAACCTTCTTCTCCTCAACAGCCCATTCGTCATCATCGATCTCCTCATTGGTCTGTTTGGCCTCATCGTCAGAGAAATCATTCACCTTGTCCAACATACTGGTCACCTCAGACGATGACTTCAACAAATCGTCGACATTAGTGCCGCTTCTAGATGGAGGTGTGGAAGTAGCAGGCGAAGATCTCAGAACTGGAGCCTCAGATTTAGCAGCTGGTTTAGCTTCAACTGGTTTTTTAACAAGTTTCTCAACAGGTTTTTCCACTGGTGCTTCCTTCTTTGGCGAAGCAGACACTGGAGCTGAGGCACTCTTCAAAGTTGGAGTGGTACCATTATACAAATCCAGCATGGCCACCAAGACAGGGCCGTTGACATCCTTACCAGCAATCCACTCCTCTGCAGACAAAGCAGACTTACCACTAGGACAATCTGGGTAGATGTCGTCTTGGAAATAGTCACCTTTTCTTGGACAGATGAAGGAGATTGGTTCGATGTTACTGTCGTTTCCAGAACTTTTGTACGTCTTCAAGACCTCGTTCTCGTGGATGTTGACACTTCTCTTTGGAGCCAAGGCAAAGCCTCTCTGTGGTTCCGTGGACTGGTACTCGGACAATTGGAACAATTCGTCATTTTCAAACTCGAAATATCTGATGTTACCGTCACCTTTACCGACCAAGTATAACATGTTTGTGGAGTCGTCGAAGAAAGGCATCAAGATACCGGCAGAGAGGTCCACAGTGTACATTCCGCCAAGAGAGCCTTTCGAGATATCGTTGGTGTCCCAGACACCAATTTGACGATCCGACAATTTACTGAAACCAGTGGTTGCAATTCTGTCGGTTTGGCCCAACCAGACAACTCTTGACAGTTTCACACCGGAATGGCCCGGACCTTCAGACACGATTTTACCGGACCTGGTGTCCCACACTCTGATGGTCTTGTCACGGGAAGTTGTGGCTAACAAGGTTCCGTTGTAATTCCAATCGAAGGACTGGATCAGGTCTTTATGTTGCAAAGTTTGGATTACTTCGCCGGTCTTGACGTTCCAGATCTTGATGGAGTAATCAATGGACGAAGAAGCCAAGATGTCTTGGGCAACAGGGTTGAATTTGAGATGACCAACTTTCCTTCTGTGACCGTTTAAGACCTTGATTGGTTCTGTAATGTCCTTGATATCGTCATTGGAGTCGACATAATGGTGGAACGAGTAGTCCTGTGGGATCTCCCAGATGCTGATCTTGCCGTCGTCGCCGGCAGAGGCAATGATTTGGTCGTTGAAAGGATCAAAATCGATGTCCAACACAGTGGCTGTTGTTCTGAATAACGGTACTAAATCTGGAGCTTTACCAACTTCGCTCAATGGAATGATGGCGAAGGCACCACCACCACTGGCTTGCCAGCAGAGACCCAAGTACTTGGAATTGGCCTTGATCAAGTTGCTGTCGAAGGCGTTACTGCTGATTTTCAAATTCTCGTAGCATGCCTCTTTCTTGGACTTTTGTCCAAAGACGTGTCTATATTTGGAAGCACGAACAAATCTACCACTGTAAAAAATGAAAAGATGAGGGAAAAGTTGTCAAAGAGGACAAAGTTTCCCAATTGATGTTAGTAGTTGGCTTGAAATTGAGTGCGCTAGTGGTCATTACTCACCTCATCTTTGAAATTTAATTGTCTATTCGATACCGAACTCGAATGGTATCTTGGGAATAAATAACAAAACAAGAAAAATACCAGACGGAAGCTGAAAGGAAAAAGTGAAGAAGAAAATCGATCGACACAACATGGAATTTGGATTCCGTAAAAGGAAAAAAGCTGGTGCGTGCGTGGAAAGAAGGAGAAATGCAAGGAGAAAATGGGATTGGAGGGGCGTTAGAGGGGTGATCGGAGGGCGGATAGAATGGGGGGAGATTATCAAGAAGATGGGACGATGGTGTATCTAGTGATAAGTGGCGCAGATGTGGTGTGGTGGAGTTGAGTAAAAAGGGTTTGGTGGGAAGGCGATTACAGTTGAATAATAAAGCAAATTGACGGGTCGAGAAAATGGACATCATTTAAGTGACATCAATTAAGTCATCAGTTAAGTCATCAATTTGATGCACCTTGCTCGATGATCCAATCGGAGTATATGTAATATTCCGATATGACAGTGTCTGCCGTGCAACTTGAAAGCAGTCTACGCTATAACCTCTTTAACAAATATGTCAGCCTCATGTTAACTCCCCTTAGTCTTCCTGATCACATCTACAAGCAAGTGCAAAATTAACTCACACCAAATGCTCAAATTTAACAAAAAATAGCACAAATTTAACTAACAAAAAATAGCACAAAAGAGCACAAAATGTTTCGAATCCAATTTTTTTCATTTCCTTTCTCATTTTTCAACTCCATCGCCCTTTCAAATTTTTTCTCTTTGTTAAATTTTGATTTTACTTGTCAAGATTTAAGCGCCTTCGTCTTATTTGATCTCGACTAGACAGGGAACTAAATTGACAGAAACTGATACCAGGTCAAGAGTACAGTGTTAGCACAGTTTCAGCACCGTTTGCAGTGCATTACCGCCCTTATATTAACCGGAGCCATCACTCACATCCCTTATTACATGAATATCCGTCGTACATGAGTTCTCTATTGACGCGAATAAACGATTCGCATCACCACCCCACAGACAGCGCTGTCCAGCAGCTGGTCTTGAAAGATGCCTTTGCCTTGTTGGGCTCCTTGGACGCTTCCAAACATTTCTTTTGTGATCCAGAGGTGCAACCTGCCGCCATACATGCATTAATATTGACATCCTTTGCTGATAGTCCCTCCTTGGTATGGTACAAGTCAAGAGCGTCTGAGTTCTTGTCCTCGTGTGCCGATTGCATCGAGCAATTCCACCACGGGAGATGCCGCTTGATGAGGACCTTTCTAGACGTGAGAAAAGTTCCCTACTCGAACGTCAAATCGTTCAATAACATCATCATCGAATGGGAAACCGAACGGCTCTCCGCTGCATTGCTCAACATTTACGAATCCTCTGTAGCTCCAAGTGCATCAACGCAGCAGACATATAACAAAGACCTCACGTTGTTCGAATGTCTTGTGTCTCCAGAGGTATTCCGCAACAACAGTGCGCTTCTCACCTTGTTTTCTCACATCTTCACACAATCACTTGCATCTTCACAGTGCTGGAAACCTCCAAAGCAGTTGTTCTTCCCGGCATTGTTATACTTCATCTTCCAGGGCTCTTCTGAGATGAAAGCCTGGGCCTTAAATTACTTAAACGACCACTACAACACCACCGACAAGAGCATCACTGTCCAGGATTGGTCCGATATCGTGGCGGAGGAGTTCATCATTCATTTAGCATCTGTTCAAGAACCACTGGCATATAATAACGAGCAGACGGTAGCCACTTTTTGGCTCAATTGCTCGCCACTCTTACCCCTCTTGCTGCCCGACACCATCAGGGACAAGCTCTTCTTGAATGTGCCATTCATCGGCAACATTGCATTTCCCTACACTGTGGAACCCGTGCAAGTGGTGTTGTTGAAACAGCTCTTTGCCCGTGTAGCAAGTCCCTTGCCCTGGATGTTGATGGCGTTGCTGCTGTTTTTGTCCAAGTTGACGCACGAGTTTTGGGCCATCGTCCAGCCAAACTCGTTCATGAACGTGCTCGAGACGGTCTTTGTCAATAAAAACTACATCACCTTCCTCCAGACACCGATACCGTCCGACGCGTACTACGCATTCGAGGACTTGCTTGACTGGTTGCCCAAATTGTATGCCACCATGGTTCCCAACAGCACCGAGAAGCGGCTGGCAGGGCTTCGGATCTGCCAGTTTTTGTTCAGCCAGTCGCACGACAGCGTGAACAAATTGACCGTTTTCAAGATGGCCATCGACTTCTTGGCCGACTGCAGTGCTATTGCCAACGAGATTGGGTCGCTGCTGTTGCTGTTGGAGTTGATTTCCAAAGTGGAATGCCGCCAGCTCATCAGTTTCCACATGCAAGAGCTTTTCGTCATCATGGGAGGCAGTGCCAGCTCTGTCAAGGAGGAGGAAGAGTTGCGTCTGGTGGCGTTGAAGGCTGCAGAGAACGCCATCAAGTACGATGTCATGTACTTCGTGGTGATGGGATACAGTTTGCGCGAGAACAAGACGGTCAACCTCCCGCCCGTCCAGTTCAAAGCGGATTTCTGGCAACTCTTGGTGTCGTATCTCGAGACTATGTCCTATGGAGCGGTCGAATTGCTCGAATGCCTCTCCAACGTGAGTCATATCTGTAAAGTGGATGCTGTGGCCTTCACCAGAGACCACGGGGTCAATTTGAACGACCCTAAAAACAGCTCTCTCAAGGTGTCCGTGGAGTTGTACAACACCCACGTGGAGCAGTTGTTCGGCAAGGTCTCCGAAGTGTTAGACCTGGTGGGTGCCGGGGACTCCAAGTTCTTGAAGTCTCTTCTCACCAAGCTGCTGTCGGCCTCGGGATTCTGGTCTTGCATGTTCTCATCGAACGAGAAGATCTATCAGTCTGCGGCAAACTTGCTTTATAATGCTTTTGATGTAGAAGGTAGGCTAGAAGGTGTGCAGGTGTTGGTAAAGACCGAGTTAAGTGTCACATTAGACTGTTTGGCCTTGAGATTGCCGTCGGTGATGCGCAACGGTGCCTTTGACCTGTTCCCAAGAGCAGTGAGAGTGCTCATGGACGTTGTGCAGAGTCTTGTAAACCCGTTGGACGGGCTCTTGATCAACGATTTCAAACTGTCCTCCGACCTGAAACTGGCTTTGATCAAGTTCTGGAGCACCTGCTGGAAGTTCCTCGACTTCAGCTACAGGAAGACCTTGATATGGGCCCAGTCGATGTCTGCACGGTTGTTGATCGATTTCACCAGAGACACGTTGGACCTCTCGCACCAGTTGATCAACGGCTACTATCTCATCAAATTGACCACTGGTGGGAACAAATTGTCCGGCGACATTGCCGCAACGATTGGTGATATCATCTGCTGGTTGAAATTGGGCGATATCTCGTTGCTCAGCTCCTGTGTGGACTTGGTGTTCAAGACGTTGGACCTCGCCGACCTGGAAAATGTCTCTTTAGAGGATAGTACCATCGAGCTGATGGCCAGATTCGGGGCCAAGAGCAAGAATTACAAAAGCAGATTGACCGAGCAGCAGAAGATGGAGATCTTGGACAGAGCCAGGCTTCTCAACAATGACATCGTAGAGAAAGTAGTAATCGAGACAGACAAGAAGAAGGCCGCGCTGGCACTGGCCCTGGCGCAGGCTGCCGGTGGATCCTCGGCGTCTTCTTCTGTAGAACCAGACGTCATTGAAATCCCAGAACGGACACCAACGCCGTTGGCATTGAACTACCCTGCCAACTCCACCAACCGCCAATCGACTCTCCGTGACTTCTTGGCCACCACGAAAGCAACACCTGTAGCTCCTGCGCCTAAACTCCCTCCACTGAAGAACTCTTTGCTCCAAGAAGCGAAGCTGTCCTTAGCCAGCAAACGCAGCAACTTGGGCAAACCAACTCTGGCACCGGCACCTCCAAGGCCGCCAGGGTTCAACCGTGCTCGGAAGCAGGAACAAGACTCGGACTCTTCGGACTCGGATTCGGACAATGAAGTGGAGAGCTTGTTCCGGCCTGATAAGAAAAAGGTGTTGGTGAAGAAGCCGACCGGGGTCTCGTTGATCCACAGGAAGATCGCTGCGCGTCCGCAGAAGAAGCAAATGGACCAGAAGGAGTTGGATGCGCATTACATGAGGTTGCGGTTGAACACCGACTTGAATCCGCTCTACAAACATGTGTTGTCGTGGGACTACTCACGTACCCACGACTTCCCAGAAGACGCCAAGCACATCCCTGATCTCTATAGGCTGGTCCAGGACGCCATCCCGAATCCAGAGCAGTATGTGAACACTTTCGAGCCATTGTTGTTGTTGGAGTGTTGGCAGGGGATCCAGCAGTCCAAGCAGATGGCGGAAGAGACACCGTTCCCCGTTATCGTTGGCAGTCGTTCCACCACGGACTCGTTCTTTGATATCTACGCCAGTGTCAAGAAAACTGTACTTCAGGACCGTAAAATTGGAGACGCCGACTTGGTGGTGCTCTGTTTCGATCTGCGCTCCTCCACGATTCTCGACCAGTCGCCTCTGGCTGCGATCGAGCTGATCCAGGACTCCAAACACACCTGTTTGGCCAAAGTGAAGGAGATCAAGTCGGCCAACCCCGAAATCAGTGATGTCACGTTCAGAGTAATTAGCAGGAACAACCCGTTGACCTCGTTTTTAACTCCGCGGACAGAGTTGTTGGCCATGAAAGTGTTGCACATGGTCACTATCGAGAGAGAGTATTCGTCGTTGAAGGGTTTGCCGTACTACGACTTGTGCAAGCAGATTGTACAGGCCGTTCCAAACAAGCCCGAGTCGTTGAGTGATAAAGAGAAGCAGAAAATCCGCCAGGTGTATAATGTTAACGACTCTCAGGCCGAGGCCATTGTAGGTTCGGTAAAGTCTTCCAAGGGATTTTCGTTGATCCAGGGTCCCCCTGGTACCGGTAAGACCAAGACCATCATGGGAATCGTAGGATACATCTTGACGGAGCTCAAAAACTCGCTGCCCAACGCCATTCGCATTCCCGGCGCGAAGCTGGAGCCCGAATCGAAACTGAAGAACATCTTGATCTGCGCTCCGTCGAATGCTGCTGTGGACGAGCTTGTCTTGCGTTTGCAGACGGGTATCAAGAACGTCAATGGGGACACTTTCAAGCCGAAAGTGGTGAGAATAGGAAGACCAGATGCAGTGAACCCGGCCGTGAAGGACTTGACATTGGAAGAGCTCGTCAACAAAGAGCTCGATGGCGACGAGAACTCCAAAGTGGCGAGCTCTGACCCTAAGATTCGCGAGGAGCAGAACCACGTGCTTGCTATGCGTAACAAGATCAACAGCCAGTTGGCCCGCGACGATTTATCGAGTGACGAGATCGAACTGTTGCGGGCGAAGCTCAAGCAAGTGATCAAACGTAAAAACGAGTTGGGCAAGCAGTTGGACGACCAAAGAGAGTCGGTGTCGAAATCTGTGAGGACGAGGGAGATCAACAGGAAGCAACTCCAACTGAAATTTCTCTCTGAGGCTCAGGTCATCTGTACGACGCTTTCGGGATCGGCACACGATGTCTTGTCCAGCTTGTCGCCTACTTTTGAGACCGTCGTCGTCGATGAGGCTGCCCAATGTATCGAGCTATCGGCGATCATCCCTTTGCGGTACGGCTGTAAGAAGTGCATCATGGTGGGGGACCCGAACCAGTTGCCCCCAACGGTGTTGTCTCAGCTGGCGGCGTCGTACTCGTATGAGCAGTCGTTGTTTGTGCGGATGCAGAGGCAAAACCTGCAGTCTGTGTACCTTTTGAATGTGCAGTATCGTATGCATCCACAGATCTCGAGTTTTCCAAGTGCACAGTTCTACGACTCCAAGTTGGTGGACGGTCCGAACATGCTGCTGTTGACTGCCAGGGCTTGGCATGAGAACCCTGCCTTCTCCCCGTATCTGTTTTACGATATAGTCAACGGGAAACAGCAGCAGAACCAACGGTCGAAGTCGTTCTTCAATCCGGGAGAAGCCAGGATCGCCTTGGAAATTGTAGACAAGTTGTTCCGCGAGTTCCCTGACGAGAACTGGACCGGTCGAATCGGTATCATCTCGCCTTATAAGCAGCAAGTGTGGCATTTGAAAGAGTTGTTGCAGCGGAAATATGGTCGGACCATTTTGAACGAAATCGACTGTAACACCATCGATGGGTTCCAAGGGCAGGAGAAGGAGATCATCATCATTTCCTGTGTGCGTGCCAGCGAGCTGAGTGGGGTGGGTTTCTTGAGCGATGTGCGTCGTATGAATGTCGCCTTGACCCGTTCGAAGTCGTCATTGTGGATTCTTGGAAGTGTCTCTTCATTAGTCAAGAACAAGGTGTGGAACAATTTGATCCGCGATGCCTCCGAAAGGTCTGTGTTGTACAAATTGGGACCTGGTTCGATTGAAGATGCAAGAACCTTCACACAGAAGCAGGTTGTTAAGGTTCCTGAGGTGAAAGAAAGGAAAGATAGGGAAAGAAGAGAAGATGTGGGACTGGTTGATCGGAAAAGTCCAGGAGTGTCAAACAACGTAGAAAATGTCAAAAGTAAGTTGAATGTGGAGAATGTCAAAGTCTCGGAGCCTTCCAAGCCATCAAAACCCTCTGAACCTTCGAAGAACCCTCCAAAAATCATCAAGCGCATCTCAGGCGATGCCCCGGAGAAGATCAACAGACCTAAGAATCGTAATACGGTGCCTTTCCATTCGAACAAGAAGAAAATGGTCATCTCAGCTGAGACACTCAAGCTGAAGAAGAAGTCACCACCAGCGAAATCTCCTGGGATCGAGTCGAATTCGGTAAAACGTAAATCAGATCCTATGGATGAGCCGCCTTCTAAAGTCGCTAAAGTCGACACCAACACTTCCAAACCCATTGTAAACGCATCCTTGCCGCCTCTCCCACCACAACCAGTAGCGTCCTCCACAAATGAACGCAGAGTGCGAGACACCCGTGACACAGAACGAGATACTCGTGCCAATACTGGTTATAACGATGGATACCAGCGTAAACCGTATCCGAATTTCAGAAGATATCCAGATAACAACGGACCAGGGCCTGAGCCTTATGGCAACATCACAGGAACAAATGGATACAAGCGGTCTGGCACACTTGAGTCAAAAAACTCTCGTGGTCCATACGATTACAACAGGCCAAACAGCCATGGCAGCGATAATGGCAGTTCCTACAATAACAGGAATCATCCAAACTCGCGTGGCTACGACAATAGAGACCGCGGCAGCGGCTCTTACTCTCATCCAAAGAAATATAATGGTGCTAATAGACAAGGATGAGACTGTCAATCTTGTGTATATTTAATATAGAACTGATATTTTGTGCTGTACAGATGTAGCGTCCTGTTGTAAAAGCTATCAACTTTACTGTACAACTGCAGTCTCATGTGATTACGTTAAAATCGTCTTATTTGACTACTTTAAAAATAGTTTATTACTCTATAAACATGTATCTCAACCCTTCTCTATTGACTAAGCACTCACTTAGCCATTTTCAGTCTTTTTTCACGTTTTTATCACTTGCAAGACTGAAATTACTAAACACACTAGATTTACGGCGATTGCTCTTACTCTTTTCCACACCCACTATAATCGGAGGCCCAGAGTTGGTCAATGTCAGTGCAGGTAACGAGGCTGGGTTCGACTGGGTCCCAGAGACCAGAGGAGGTGAAAATTTAGATGGAGTCGACGTCTTGTGGCCGCCAGCAGCTGAAGACGATGAAGAAGGAGTGTTGCTGCCGGAGCTCTCGTCCTGGATAAATGTGGGGTCTTTCGTTATGATGAATAATGCCTTGCGGAGGGTGGAAATTTCATTGGAGATGGCGTTGGAGACCAAATCCAAGTGGAATTTCGACAGCAACTCCAACTGTTTCTCCAATAACTCCAACGTTTTCTGCAAATTTGTAACGACCATGGACTCGTCGATGTTGGTGATATTGTTTTTGAAGTTGTTTTCCATTCTGGAGACATTGCCTACAGATTCTGTCCAGATTATACTACTTTCTTGGAACTTGAAGCTTTCGGTTTCCTGCTTCTCCAACTCGTCGTCTATCAGCTCGATTTGTTTCTTTAGCAGCTCTAAAGCTGGAGAGCAGTCCACTTGTGGCTTATAGGGCTCGGTCAATAATCTAGACACTTTGAAATGTTTATCCGAGGCCTGTGAGTCGTTGCTGGGGTGTTTGTTCTTACCGAAGTACTTTGAAATATTCAAACCCGACAAGAATACACTACTTTCAGCATCCAAAGGTGACGAAATAGTGTTGGAGGTCTTCGGTAACGGCATGGACAACCTCTCCATCAAAATCTTTTCGTCGTTCTCGATCACTTCCAACGATTCTATGTACGACGAGGCCTTACTCTCGATAACACTCTGCGACGACTCCAATTCGAGTCTCAAGACGTTTCTCTTTTGCTTCAGCAGCCTCAATTTCAACTCCAACTCTTCGATTTCCGTGTCCACCTCATTGGACTGTGCGAGCAATTGCTTGAATCGCACGCCTTCCTCGTTGGAATCGCCTTGGATATCGTGTATCTTTGTCAACAACTGGTGTTTTTTCAGTTCCCACCTCTCGAATTTCTGTACAAGATCGAATTTTCTGGTTTTCTTGCTGACATAAATCTCGTTCATTGCCTGGTGGATCTCGTGCAACTGGTTTAGATGGTGCAGGATCACGGATCTGGCCTTGTTCACTTTCCCGTGGCCCTCTTTCAAGAACTGGGCGTGCTTCACCATCAGATGTTCGAGCTCCTTCCAAAGCTTGGACTCCTGCGACTTCAAAAACACCAAAGGGTCGCTATCGTTCAGCGATACTGCTGTTGACCAGTTCACAGAATTGTTTAAGTTCATTTTGGGTATCCCTAGGTTACTGCCAGTCATCAAGCTCGGCTGTATTCTTTGGGACCAGTCGAATTGAGAGCCGCCGGACCAATTCACACTGCTGGTGTTGTCGTTGAACAGGTAGTGTGACTCCAGTTGCGGGCCATATTCAAAAGAAGTGTCGCTAGTGGTGGTTTTCACCTTGCCTTGATCAAAATATGGGCTGGTCAAGCTTATCTCGTGGTCTACCAAAAACTCATTGGGGTCGTGGTTCATCGCCTCATCTGTACTGTTGCTGGCAGATATCAGTGATTGCGAGTTATTCTCGGGTGAACCGCTGCTCGACGACTTCTTCCTCCTGTTGGCCCTATGCGGGAAGGAAGATTCCACTTTGAACGATGATTTAGACAGCATTTCCCACAACTATTGCCATCGAACTTTGATCTTGTACAAGAAGCAAAAACAAGATGACTTTGTTTTTTTTTTTATCTCCTATGATTTTTCTCTTGTTTAATTTTGTTCCTGTCTAAGTTTTTTTGTGTCACTCAAAGTGCTAAGATTCTAGAGTCTACAGTGGATTGCAAAATTGAACGCCAAAGTTCATTGGGTCTAGCTGTATGAATCATTATATACTATAGTTAAGAAAGAAGTAGCAGTGACATAAATAAATAAAGACCACCATGTGTCTAAACAAAAAAGAAATGGAACCTTTTTAAGGTGTTTATATATGGATGTGTATGTTTTTGTATAATTGACTATGCTTAATGTTGCGGACTGTAGAAACCATACCAGCGTGGGGAAGGGTGTTGCTGTGGCTGCTGGTTATTGCCCCGATAATACTGGCGTTGCTGCGACTGGGAAGGTGTTGGGGAGCTGAACGTGTGCGCTACCAACTCTGGCGAGGTCACATTCGTGTTCGAAGGTGGCAGGTGGTTGGCCGTCCCCATAGTTTGGAAGACTGGGATATGTAATTGTGGGGCTGGCTGCTGCTGGGTCACAGCGACCAGCTGTGGATAGACTATAGCGAATTGGGGCATTATCTGAGGAAGCATTGGAACGGAGGCTGCCCTTCTGATCTCGTACTTCTCATTGCCCGTGCCTGGAGGAGAAGTGAAATGTGGATAAAGTTGATAATGCTGCTGAGGTGAAAAATGTGATTGGAGATGGTAAGGATCTCTTTCTCTATGATGCTCCATGGAGAATGATCTCTGTTGTTGATGATGAGGTTGTAATTGTTGCTGTTGTGGTAACTGCTGGTATTTCGACTCTTGTTGCTGGTGATGTGTCATCACCTCGAAGTCACTGTTACTTCTCGTTCTCATACTGCTCATGATGCGTTCTTTCTTCAATTTCTTGTTTCTCTGACTCTTGTTAAGTCTGGAGTTCTCATTGAGATGCACCTGCTTCTCGTGTCTATTTCTAGTGTCTGCTCTATGGAATTTGTATTCGCAACCCAATCTGCAACTGAATTGTCTAGGTTGATGCTGTGATTTGATGTGTCTGTTCAATTCGTTTCTATTAGGAAGCCCCAAGACATGCCATGGACAATCCTCTTCAGGACAGTGGAAATCCCTCTTAATGTCGTTATCGTCATAATGTTTTGCCAAATCCAAGAAATTGGTAAAATGCATGGCACAATGTGTGCATTTGTATATTCCCTTTTTTCTGGTCTTCAATATCGTGCTTAAAACCTTCGGACTTTCGTGGATCTGATCCAATATGGAAGGGCTAGATCTCGGGCGTAATGGCGACAAGCTGTTGGAGGTCTCATCTGCTGATGACGAGTCGGAGTGTTCGGCCTCTTCAATCTGTTGTTGCTTAGTGGCTTTGTTCAATTCGTTGTTTTTTTCGTCGTCATTTATAAGGTTCTTGATATCCATCTTAAGCAGTACAGTTACAGTGATAGTTTCCATATTTTGCTGATCAGGACACATGAAGAAAATTTTTAGTGAGTGAATGTGTTAATGAATAAAATGAATGAATGAATGTATATAGCTAAGTATATTTTAGAAATGAAAGTGATATTGCTTTGATGTTGAATATCAATTGATAATATGTCTCGAATGTAAATGAAGCCCAACGACGACAAGAGGTGTTTGTTTTAATGAATAAATATAGGTATATATATATATGTATATATATATATGTATATATATGTGTGAATGAATGTTTGAAAGAAGGTATTGGGGATAGTTCCTATGATCAGTGATGCTAATGATGGATCAAGTGAAAATAATCGTATTGTTATAAAAAAAACAAGTTCAAGTTCAAGATCAAGAAAGGGGAAATGGGTCTAGTTATAAAAGACAAGAGCCAGCAGAGAATTTGAATTCAAGCCAACCCAGAACTATAAAACGATCCACAAGTTGAAACTTTAGATAGCGCATGTACAAATAATTTGCTACATGATGTCGGTAAGTCAAAAAAAAAAAAGAAACGAAAAGAAAGACCAGACAAGAAAAAAAAACAATAAAGGATTGCGATACATAGAGTTAATAGAGTTATGTGACTTATTATCCGCATCAACTGCAGGCCTTTTTAGAAAATCGCCAGACGATATACATAATTTTCGAAAAGAGATAAGAACGGCAGCATCATCAATTCTCTCTTTGGACACAATTCTAGATCTGGTGCCTGAAAACAAAAAAAAAAAAAATTCTAGACATTTCTTGTTTTCAGCAAACTTTATTTTGCCTGCATAAAAAAATGCAAGAAAAGAGGCACAACTATTTTTTTGTGCTTGGCTGTTATTTTCTTACACTTTTTTTTATCCTCTCTTGCATTTGGTTAGTCTTGATCCTCTTTTTATCGTATTTTAATTCGCAATACGGGAAGGGAATTTGAGGTGAAACTGTTAATATCGATATTGCGGCGCTTTAGAACATTACTCAGGCGTCTGTTGTTCGAATTTCAAAACTCTTGTTTTTAGTGATCCTGACTACTCTCTCCTTTTACCGAAAAAGCTCAAGACCACTAAGCCATTGTTTTACTTTCCCTATACTATTTTTGAAAGAGTGCGGTCTTGTCGCAAACTCCCCAGCTTTGCTTACTAAAATCATGAGATGTAGAGTGATGGGCGCTTTCCTATTGTGAAAGATATTCAGGTACAAAACTAAAGTTTTCTTTTCTTTTTTCTTGATTTTTTTATTTTTTAATTTTTTCCGCTCCTTGATTTCTATTCTTCTCATTCTAAAGTGATAAGTTTCAATTCCCAAGGCATCCTCCCAAGACCGAATATCATAGCCAACCTCAATCTACAGAAAATGATGTTCACTTTATTTCAACTTCCACCTGTGCTTTATGTTTTAAAAGCCTATTTCTTGTACAGCTCCCGAGACCGAACAACCACATCACATTATCGTACTGACTGCTCTTTTACGAGCTTTTCGAGAACAATTTCAAGTTTTTTTTCCCCAAAATGCTTTAAATCCCGAAGGTGAGAAAAATTCTTGTACTGTAACTGCTAATTATAGAGATATTTACAAGCCATCGTCCTTCTATTGTGACACTCTCTTCGTTTTTGAAGTCCTCTTCAAATTTACAATCCGGCTTCTGCGCAAGATCTGCACGGTCTACATTTCTGGCTTTGTTCCAGTAAAAAATAAAATATGCAACTTCCAAATAGGGGAAAAGCAAAACAATAGCTTCGAAATTAGAGGATGAAAATGCGACTCGAATTTGTGTAGGCGGGAGGCTGACAAGAGGCAATTGCAGTTCTGGTACCTGAAACACCTTCCGTATTCTCCTTTCCAGGTGCAAATTTCTTTTGATCTGGATCATCAATAGTCTATCGTTTTTGATAGTTTGATTCATATTTGCTTCGGGTTAAAATGTTTATAAAATTCATCTATTGTTTTGTATTTCTTGGTTCCTGGCTTGTTACATGCTGTCTTTAAACTGCGCAAGAGCCAGTCTTATTTCCAGATTTTTGATGAAGCTCAACAAAAAGAATCTGTTTTAGTTTCATGATGATCTTGTACAAATAGTTAACCCTGACGTAAGGCAACTTGATGATTGAAGGAAAATTCAAAGATGTACACAGATTTGAGGCTAAGAAATAAAAATTAAAGATAAATAATATTTCTTTCTCAAACGAAAAAAATGCCCTAGATTTCACTTTTGATTGATAAGACGTTACCTAATGCCCGTTTGTGCACTTCTATTTTGCTCAAAATAGCTCCAAGGATGTATGGAGCATACTATCATTTGCAAGGATATCTGTTTGAATGATTCTTCTTCTTAAACTCATCTTTAACTTATAAACAAGTTTACTTTAAGAAAAAAAAGACATGTGCGGAGCTAACTGGATGAAAGTGAAATTGAAGCCGAATTTAGGAGTAAAAACAATTCATCCTTCAGTTGTTACCGTTAGACTGTGTCTTACAAGAGACATTGTTGTTGTCCGTTTGTTTATTTTTGTTGTTGTCTTTTCTTGTTCAGCATTATTGATGCAGGAACAAAAAAGTTTTTGAGTGAGTGAACCCAAATCCTGCAATGTTTCAGGAACAGGAAAAAAAAGTAAAAGAAACATTCTCTACTGTTTTCGTTATTTTTTTTTTATTTTTTGCCTCTGCCCCTTGTGGATCAGGGGATGCTGATATTGACACAAATCTGTTTAGCAATGAAATTTACCAGAATTGGTTTGATTCCGACATCTTGTAGTCTCGATCACTGCAAATCAGACACTCTGAATAATTGAATACTTACGTGAGGTGAGCTCCATGTCATGTATTTTGTTTATTTTTATGTATGTATGCTATTAATTGTGCAGATCCATCAGCCCATATTTTTTCGTTTCTCAGGTTCTCTATATCAAGTTTCGAGGCTTACATTTTTCGATCTTCTTTTTTTTTTTTTTTTTTTTGCAATGCCGGTCAAGATGCGGTACCCGAGTGATTATTTGAAATGGAACGTCGTACGAAGAGGGCATGGTATCCTGTCACAGATGGCTGGTCTAGGCTTTGTTTCTTGGCCTTCTTGTTCAATAAGCTCAGTACAAATCAAAACATTGTTCTCTTTGTAGACACTTGAACACAATCTATCGAATGTTCCAATGGATTATGTTCAAAAGTAAGGGGCAATATGTATACTTGATGATAACGATGATGAGTGCGATGATGTTCGGCTCCTCAGAGTATTGACTTAATAGGTCTGAATATTCTTTTCAAACATGCTGCTGCAAGAAGAGCCTAAGAGAACAGAAAGAGTTAAAAAAAAGATTATCGGCACTTCTCGAGGATACGTCCATAAGCGAAACTGAAAAGGTCTGGACCTTTTTTTTTTTTTTTTTTGATGCATAATTGATGCTTTCAATTTCATACTATTTATCGCTGTTTTGCAGACACATCTTAAGTTGGGGTAACCAGTAACTGGAAATTTCCGAAGCAGTTTGAAAATCTTGCCTCTTTTCAGCGAGACCTACACCATTTTCACGTTGTGTTTTTTTTTTTTGTTTATGTGTATGTGTAGTCTCTGTATATATGCTGTTGTGCTTAAATTGAAAATCTAAGAGAAATGCAAAATTTTAGGGTCCAGTGGTGTTCCAGAACTACATAATACTGGGAGTACTGAATTCTAGTGCACTTTCTGCAAGAACGTGAACAGCAAGGTAACCTCACTGGTAGTTTTACATTCAGTTGTGAGAGACCACTCGTAAGTCAGAAGTAATTGAGGTCTGTAGAAGGAGATCAGAGGTCGTGCTTGTAATTGCAATCATAAGGAAAAGATCAAAAGAAGATATATAATTTATATAGAGAGGTTGGTAGATCCTTTAGTCCCTCGACACTACTACCTGTAGATCCTATGCTAATCTTTAATGATTATCAATTGAGCACGAATCGACTCAACACGGCTTTGCGTTTTGCATATTTTCGTGAAATTCTCGGAGAATAAGAGCCAAGAGAAGTGAACTATAGTGATATGTATTAATAAGAAATTAGGTAAATATTTTCGAGATAAAAAAGGGTATCATTAAAACAGAGATAATGTAAACGTTTCAAGTAGATCACTCTGGTCTATCAGTTTTGTGAACTCGGCTAAACTCAACTTGCCATCTTCATCGGCATCGTTCTCCATAATTGTCTTGTCTACAATCTGTTGCAATTGCTCATCTTCTAAATTTTTACCAACCATCATCTTCAACACCAAGAACAACTCTCCATTCGATATATATCCATCACGGTCGATGTCGTATATTCTGAAGATGAATTTCACCTTGTCTTCCAATGTAGATTTGTCACTAAAGATGGAAAGTCCCAATATAAATTCCTTGAAGTCGACATTTCCATCGCCGTCCTCGTCAAACACTTCAACTAATCTGGAGCTCAACGGATTGGCCGAGATCCCGGGTATTGCTAAAAACTCTTCTCTCTCCAAGAGACCGGAGCTGTCTTTATCCAATTTCATGAATCTTTTACTCAATCTGTCTATCTCATCTGGCGTGACTATAATCAAATATTAGCGAACCAAGGGTGAACCGAGGTTCCGCAATCTACTGTCAGTAATGTTATTCCCTCATCTCATCTTGATCAGAATCACTTACAATGTGTGCCTTCGGCTAAATCACCCAGTAACGCCGACAGTCCCAATCCCATTTTATTTGTTGTATCCTTGAGTTATCTGATTGATGTGATATGCTTCAACGGATTTCGATTAGATAGAAATGATAAATTTGATTTTTCTAAAATTTAGAAATCAAAAAATCTCAAAATTAAAAAATCTCAAAATTGAAAAGAAAAAAAATACTACAGACAAGAATTTAACATCATTACACCACCTCAGTAAAATTCGATTACAGTTCTATTAACGTCTATTTATTAGTGTTGTTCTCTCTGTCGAAATCATAGCCTCTTGCCACACCTCCCCTTCCTTCCTCTACTAATGCTCCTTCTTCATCTACATCTTCTTTTTGGAAATCACTTCCCAATCCGGCCCAGTGTCTGTTTTGTAACGTTATAGCTGAGGTGGAAACGGTACCTTTGATGGCCACCAGTGAAGACAATTTTTTGACCAAAGCATCTTCTTCAACCTGCTCAGTGTTCTCAGGTTCATCTCCAATACTCAAATGTTGTACATACCGTCTAAGAGGTCTTGAAGTACTAACAAATTTACCCGTGACCAGATCGAATTCTGGTGCCTCGTCGCCGTAATCGTCCTGGTCATTGCCATGTCCGTCATCTTCTGCCTCTTCTGCCTCTTCTTCGTCCTGGGCAATCTGCATCACCTCTTGGAAATCAACCACCCATTTACCTGTCCAGGTCAACTCATCTTTCAAGGCCATTTGTAACTCGTACGGTGTTATTATGGGCTTGTAATAATCGCCTACATTATCAATGATTATGCCGCTTTGCCCACACCCAAGAACACACCAGATGTCAATGCTCTCGAAATTGGCCAACTTGGCAACATTGGGTTTCCCCACTACAAACGTATAATGTTTCTTGCCGGCATTTTTGATCCATTTGGTCACGGTGTTCAACATTGTCTTGGTATTGGACAACGACAAAGTGTTCACCAAGATGCCAATGGTGCCTGCTGTTCTGGCTATATGCATAAATCTGTACCTCTTCATCAACGACGGATATGGGCCTTGTGATGTGGTGTTGGTTTTCGGATCATATGTGGTGATGGTTGAGAACTTGGTCGACAATTCGATCAATCTTGGAGATGGAGGTAATTTTATGTGGAAAAGTTGATAGTCTTGGGTCAAGGTATCGAGGTCCAGGTCGGAATCCACGTCCAAGTTCATGCCCCAGTCCTTAGAGAGCGGTCCAATAATTCTATTGACAGTCTTGATATATTCGGAGCCCAGTTCCTCGGCCCTATCATCGTGATCAATCATTGTAGAATTGGTTGTATTGAAGATATCGGCAAAGATTAGGTTCGGGTACTCGTTTTTCAAGTCCAGATACAACTCCAGGATGTGATGACTGTATGGCGCATCCGACATCAAACATATCTTTGCCTCCTTATCGTCACCATAGGTCTCACTGAATCTTTCTTTCACCAAAGAATGGTCCAAGTACGGCTTCCCAAAGACAAAAACCGCAGGTAATTTCTCGATTGGGTTCAAGCAAGCGTCTCCGAAATGCACCACGAGGTCTGCACCGACATGTTCCAGCGCAACCTCATCTACACAGCACGGCGAATACGAAGTGTCAGCAAGAATCCAAATCTTTTGACTGGAGTCTTTGGTCTTTTTCTTATCACAAGTGCAAAGTCCGTCTTTCTTGTCTGAACATTTCTTATGTACGGTTTCAATGTCCTCAGAACAGCTTTTCTTTGCAAGGGATGTGAAATCTATTTCATCTTGAGCTTCAGCTGGCTTCAGAGCGGAGTTTGTGGTATTCGTAAAACCCACTTCTTCTAGCCCTTCTTGTAGAAGCTGTACTATGATGGCAGAATCACTGATCAAATCGTCAGGAAACTGTAAAGTGATCGCCTTATACTTGGGACTTCCGTCTTCCAGTTTATTCGATTGCAAAAAATCCAAAATCTTGTCGATGCTGTAGTACTTTCTGATATTCTCCTTCAACTGTTGGTCATCGACTGCCTTTGGACCACTGAACTCAGGCCCAAAGTAGGATCTGTCGTTCAAATTGAGCTCCACTTTAGTGAAGTTATACAGCTCATTGTTGTCTGAAGATAGCACAGGCGCCCTTGAGTCTGTCATCGTTCAACTTCTGTGGTCTTGTCTATCTCTTCTGCCACTTCTGGCTTCTGCTGATGAAAGTATTTCAAGATGCCCTATGAGAATTTTTTTTTCTCATCCATCAGCCCATTTTGACTTTTCTGCAGTAGGTGGTGTCCTGATGTTGCTTGGGTCGGTCGAAATAGACCGTCAGAAGGGTAGACAAAAACGGTTGATGTTCGTTGATTCTCAGATATCAAAACATTTTTGTGATCATGACAAGCCAAGGATTACTATGGTCCAATAAAACCAATCAATTTAATATACTTTTTATTTTCATGTTCCCTCCCAGAGCTGACTAAAACCTGGGCAGACAAGGTGCGCTGTGAAAAGATTTATAGGCTGAAATATCTTCAAATTGCAGTTTAAGGTGGTTGCGACGAGGAATATGGCAATTAAAAATCGGGATAAATCCCAGCACCCATGTCACAATATGGGAAGTTGTTTTTCAAGCTCGAAAAACGGTGTCTTGGTTGTCATTTTGTCACTCCCTGGATGTTCTGGTGCTTTAGATGAGCCGTCAGAAAGATACGCACTAAAGAAAAAAAACACTACAAAAAGCTTTTCCCAGCTCCAGATGTTGACTTCGAGAGTTAAAACTCGTTATTAATCACTCTGAATCGGTATAGAACAGGTTGTGTATTCAACAGATAAAACAAGACACGAGACCCACGATGTCCAGGAATAAAGAAAAGGCAAACAGCTTACTCCACCGATATTATAGTCAGAAACAGGACACCATCTTGCCTACGGCATCCACACCGAGACCGAGAAAAGTGCAGAATGTCACTTCCATACCTGTTGCTGAGAAGTTCAGGAGCTTTGTTATCCGCGAGATATCCAACAAGGTGACACGAATCAACGACCCCGTGATAAGTCTCTCGGAGATACGAGACCTAAACGATCAAATCAACAAACTAATCAATGAAAAATTGGCTTGGGAACATCATATAAGAGAGTTGGGGGGCCCCGATTACGTGATATTCAGTAAAAAGCAGTTGGCAAAGGAGATCCACATACGGAACCATCGTTATTTTGGTAGGGCCAAAGAATTGCCAGACGTTAAAGAGTTTTTGAATCTTAAGAAAAATCAGAAAGATGAAAAATTGAAGCTGGTGAAGAACCTATCGAATCCCAAGGCTTTGACGAAATATGTCAAAGACAATATAAAAAACTTGGACCTTGAAGAATATTACGATGTATCAGAAGATGTGGTGAAAGGGACTAAGAACAAGGAGCAAATAATGATAAAAATTCAAGAACTGCTGATGGAACAGGAACCGAAATCAGAATCAGCACCAGAACAAGAGTCAAATAAGAGACAAAAATTGGACCCGAAAGTATTCGATGAGTTTAACCCGCCAAGTATGGAAGATATCGAGCTGGTATTGGTTGAAAGAAGAAAAGAACAACTTCTTAAAAGATTAAATAGCTAAAATTTAATTAAAATGTACACAAGAATTGGAAATTCACAGCACAAAACCAACACCTTTCTTAAATAATTCTTTGAAACTGTGATTATAGGTCCTATTGTCCTCCCATATAATCCTGTCGATCTCTCTACGACCACTGTCCAAATCCAATTGGTCAAGTCTGTGCACTTTGGTTCTTCTGATGATCTTATAACTGACATAGCATATCACAAACAAGAAAAGAGAGCCATAACTTGTGAAAAAGGACGAGATCGACCAATTACCTTTCAAGAAAACAACTAGTCCGTTCATCAAAACTAATAACACAGAACTTATCAATCCATAATACAGCAAATATGGTTGGAATGGTGACTTATATGGATAATTTGTATCGTCTCTTCCAATAATGTCCGGTCTAAGTCTTAAACCGTAATAAAATCGGATAAAAGCCAAGTTCATACCACCCCAAACAACCAAACCGAACGACGAGCACACGCTCAAGAACTTCTGGAACACGGTCAGAGTGTTGTTGTTCACTGTGAGGTACAGCAAAGAACCCACGGCACCGGTGAAAAGCACACTGACATAGGGAACACCGTGTCTGGAGCAAATCAGAAAGAATTTCGGTAACTTTCCCTGGATGCTGAGATAGTAACAGGTTCTAGAGGACAGATACAATTGGGAAGAGCCTGCAGTGAGCGCAAAATACACCAAAAACCCATTGAGCAGACCTGAAACACCACATAGTCCAGCACTCTGGAGCAGAATCACCCATGGACTTTGATTTCCGTTGGCAAAACCTGCCCATTGTAACAACGTGGAGTCGCAGATGGTGCCACCGTTCAGCTGGATGATCTTGTCTTTCAACGTTTGTTCATTGGCAACAGAAGCTTCCACCGAATTGGACCCGTAGTAACGCAACAACCGCGGATCTCCACTGTATATATTGAGGCTGATCACGAAGATTCCAACGATATAAAAGAGCAAGATTCGCCAATAGATCAGTTTGGACGACTTTGGAATCAGTTTCCTTGGGTTCTTCAGTTCCCCACCGGCAATAAGCAGAATCTCCGTGCCGATAAAACAGTACAGGGCGATCACTGCAGCGATCAACACTGCCAAAAACCGTCCTTTGGCTCCATGAATACCGTCCAATGAGCCTAAGCCGGTGTCGTTGACATCGAAAGTAGGTCTGAAAGGGCCATACGTTATCTTATTGGCCAAATCGGAACGCAGAGAGTCCCAATATTTGAATCCAATGTGTTTGTGGTACGGAGCGACACCTCCTACATTCAACACGATGTTGAAAATAATCAACAGGAACAAGATCAAGAGCTTCAATAAACTTGAGTAGTATTCGATCTCACCATAGAGACGCACATCGCAGAGGTTGATTCCAATAATGAGCACTAAGAATAAAGTGACGAATCCTGCCGTGGACGGGCCTGGGATCTTGAGTGTGTCGTAGTACGATAACATGATGGTCAGCAGAGTGATCTCTG
The DNA here is from genome assembly GCA_024271865.1 of Nakazawaea ambrosiae. Taxonomy (NCBI): domain Eukaryota; kingdom Fungi; phylum Ascomycota; class Pichiomycetes; order Alaninales; family Pachysolenaceae; genus Nakazawaea; species Nakazawaea ambrosiae. The sequence goes on from JANBXG010000001.1 coordinate 927,273, forward strand.
TGGGGAGGCCAATCATATAATTGAACAAATAACTGATTCCCAACAGAAATCCAAACAGATCCTCTACGAATCTCGAGCTGATCCCACTGACACCTCCAGCCAACGGAATCAAGGTCACCATTTCACAGAACGACAACATGGTCAGAAGCACTGTGGAGCCCGTGATGGCAAAGCCCAAAAGAGTTCCCAAGGGACCTGCAATGGAGAACAGTTTCCCACTGGCAAGAAACAATCCCACACCCAAGGTGCCACCAAACAGAATCATTGTCAAATGTCGGGTGCTCAATTTTCTTTGGATCTCATAATTGATACCGGAAGATGGTTTGTTGAACCACCACATTTTACTTGGATTGGAACTACTAGGGTAATTATGGTTGTTGTTGTTCAAGCTGTTGCTCTCCAACGAGTCTAGCAGCTCTACATCGACAAAGGAGTCTTTGAAACGTTTTCCAGTGCCCATGTCATGCTCCGTTGTAGTGACAATCGGCTCGTGTCTGTCCAATCTCGACACCAAGTTGTTGTAATTTTGATGGTCGATGGGAATATTGTAAGTGTAATCAAAGTCATGGTCGATATCTTTGGTTTCTAATGACTTGAAGTTTTGCAAAAAGACGGACTCATGCTGTGAAGTTTCAAAAGTGGAGGTGTCGGTTGTTTTGATTTTATTTCTACCGATTCTTCCAAATTTCAACATTTTGAAATTCGACTTGTTCATGCTATTTTCATTGCCTGCAACGAATCTACCATGAATATCGGGATCTCCACGTAAAATGTCTATGGTGTAAGATTTACCTAATATATTTCCATGTGTTTGCACATGTTTCTTTGTCTTTTGCCTTAGATAGTTCTCTAATCTGATCTGCCGGTCATATTTTTGGAAATCGTCTTCATCTACAGTGTTGTTATTGTTGTTGCGATGGGACAGTTGCTCTTGCAAACTACTAGCATACATATTGGTGAAGTAGTATCGACTCTTGAACCCATTCAACTCTTCTTTCAATGTCAGTTTATCTGGAACAGCTTCTATCAGCTGCTTGATTGTGGTGGAAGTGATGGAAATGGGTACCAACGACGAACTAATACTTATTGAATCCAGGCCATTTGAATATGAGTTGAACGACGATGTAGTTGACGACGATTCGGACTTGGGTTCCGATGATTCAAATGAATAAGAATCGTTCGAGGTGGGCTTGTTCACTATATATTGCTCTTCTTCTTGATCTTCCATGAAAACTGTTGATGCTACAGTTGCTCCGGTCCTTGAATTTGTGAGTCTCGGCATATTCATTGTGCTATTGGAGCTCTTGCGTCGCAGATTTGAATGGTGATGGAATCTGGGCGGGAACAAATCATGGTCATCCCCTTCGGGGATGGTGCTTGTGTCATGATGTTCAGAATGTATACCTTCATGAGTGGTTTCTTTGATAGGAAACAATTCCTCGTCCTTGAGTCTTGACATCTCTCCACTTCACAATTAATTTTCCATGAAAATGATCCACCACTCAGTTCTTATCTCCTTTGATAACCTGCTTCGATTATTAATTCCAATTTTCTCAATTATCACAGAGTTAAAAAAAAAAAAGCATCTTTCGGGTCAAGAGAGAAAGTTAAATCAGCTAAAATATTTTCCCTGTGCTTCGCGCAGATTGAATCTTCCCCGGGAGAAGAGAGTTGCAGGAGAGGATAAAAGGGTCGCGAATGAAGACTCGGGATTGGAATTGGGGACGTGACGAACTCCCTGAGGACCGTTCATGAGACTCCAACAAAGAGAGTACAAACTAGAAAAAAAAAGAAGTTTAGGTTTTTATCTGTGTCAGAATTTCTAGTTATTTCAATAGCAGTAGTGTCTACGAAGGAGCAGTGCTAACCATTCACTGACTTATCTGCTTCACATTTTCGCTTGATCCTGTAGTATAGTTTTTGCAATCTAACTATAGAATTGATTTCGGTTTTTGTTGTGCCATAAACCACACTAATTTAACTATCTTTTCAGTTCTGAAGAGGTGCTTCAAACGTCTTCTTAGATGAACTGTTGCTTATTTTCAGCCCCTGTTTCTTTTGGGCTAAAATGCTCATTGATTTAAAACAAAATGCTCATTGGAGTATCGAAGAAAGTCCACGAAAGTCTGTAACTCAGTAAGGACCGGTCAGTACGGCGTAGATGGAAACTGTATGTCGTAAGGAATGGACTTGAATCGATAGAGAATCTCACCGAAACGAGATCTGCTTCTGTATTATCGCATTAGGGAGAAAGAGATTTGGTAGTTCGATGGCTCAGTGTTTTTTCTCTTCCAACTCTGGGGAAGTAATAAGATCCAACTCTTTGATTGAATAGCTTTAAATGGTCTGATTTAGGAGTTCGGTTCTCGCCTTTGGAAGTAATTTGAATTGAACGAACTTTAGACTTTGAAAAACGCTCGCATAAATGCCATTCTCTTGAACTCGAACGATCTTAAAACCAAAAGCAGATCAAAGTAAAAGCCGCACCAAGGGCCAAAAGCACAGCCAATTCTACAATGTTTATAATATTAAATCTGTATATATAATTAAAATGTCCGTTGGACTAATTCTACTTTTAAGTTGGTTGATTCTATATACACAAGTAAAAAAGAAGTATTGACATTTTTCGACAGCATAAATGAAAGAACGATCTCATCGATCTTCCAAAATCTTTAAAGAAAAGAAAGTCGGTGAATAAGAAATCAAGAAACAACAATAAACTATCTCTTCTAGAAGCTTGAGACTTATCGATATCTAAATTTCTTTCTTGCCCCACTCTTGTTCCTTTTAAGACTTCTCAAAAAAAACAATTCAAAAATTCTCTTCTAAATAAATAACCATTAACAACAGTGGTAAAAATAGTAATTTGTTTCTTTTAATTGTTTATCGTAAATTAGTCGTTTAGTGGATGAACTTATTTGGTGGCCTTGACCAAGTAAGCAACCAAGTCGTTTCTGTCCTTGGCTTTCTTCAAACCACCGAAGGCCATCTTGGTACCTGGAATGTACTTCTTTGGGTTTTCCAAGTAGTCAGACATGGCTTGTTCGTCCCACAAGACGTTCTTCTTGATGTTGGCGTCGGTGTATGAGTAACCGTCAGCTTGACCAGAGTGTCTACCAAAGACACCGTGTAAGTTTGGACCAACCTTGTGTGGTCCACCCAGTTCAACGGTGTGACATTGCAAACATCTAGTCTTGAATAAGGTGGCACCCTTCTTTTCTGAACCTTTTTCGTATGGAGCTGGCATTATGTATCGATATTGATTTGATGAAAATTGATATTGATAAAATAAATATTGGAATTTCAATATCAATTTTGGATTCGAAAATTATTTATAAAAAAAAAAAGGAAAAAATTCAGGAAAAAAAATCACATACAAAGTCGAAAATTTTTTGAGTAATTTTAAATTGAAGAAATCTAATAGGCTGATTGTGAATTTTCTTTTTTTTTCTGTACATGCAAGTTTTGAATTTACGCTGTTCTTTGGTGCACTAAATTTGCTTGTAAATGTTCCGGAAGGTTTGCATCACGGAGTGTCTTGTTGGTGGTTGTTCCATGTCGACAAATATCTAGGATAACATAGGAAGAATATTGAGAAGTCGTGTTTGAAGTGTAGCAGAGGTGTTGTATATTTAGAGTGGGTGATAAAGATGTGGAATCTATGTAAAAATTATTTTGGGCAAACTAAATGTGGCGAGGGAAAGCTCCATGTTGGTTGAGAGTCTCATTGGTAACTCTGTCCGTTCAACTACTAATTCTCTTCAGCAATCCTGTCTAACTTGGGGCAACAAGGCTCATTACATACAAAACAGATATATAAATTATATAAGTGAAAAATATCAGAAAAAGAAAAGAGAAGAACAGAAGAGAAAAGAAAAGAACAAGCGGGACAGAGGTGACTTAAAAAGTGATGGCGAGTCTCTTAATTAACACGATATAGTAATCAAAATACCTTTGAAATTATTTCCTGGCCACGTATTCACCAAACTAATCTTTCATTACTGAACTCTGTACCCTCCTGAACCCCTATCCGGACTCTTCCCCATCGCTTCAGGGTCGTGCAAACCCACCATCCCAGAACTTACCCTACCTCCCTCCAGATCTCAAAAATAGAAAGAAAAAGAAAAGACCAAAAAAGTTGTTCCTTTGTTCTCTTTCACCTTTTTTTTAAACGCTTTTCGCGACGCCCTCCACGACTTTTGCCTTCTTTTTCATTCTTTTTCCTTCTTCAAGCCTGACATTGAAAAATTGATAAAAAGAAAAAAAAAATTTTTCTTTCAGTATTGGAAAAAAAAAATTAAAGTGCGTTTTTTACACTCTGTAGCAAAAAAACCTCTATATATATATATAACTACATATAATCATATTAATAATAAATCCCTTTTTTTTCATTTGAATAATTAAATTAAAATTGAATTAATATAAATATTGTATAATAGATACCATCTATCATATATAGGATTAATCAAGAACACATAATCAATTATTATGGCTAATTTATCACAAGATTTCAACAATTTGAGTTTGAATGGCGGTCAAAGTAACAACAACAACGACAGTAATCATTCATCTTATGTCCCACCTCATTTAAGAAACAGAAGAGGAGGTGCTGGTGCCGAGGGTGCTGCCAATGACGGAGGTGACTCTTACGGTGGTGGTTATGGCGGTGGCTACAACAACGGCGGTTACCAACGTGGTGGCTACGGCGGTGGCTACAGCAATGGTGGTTACGGTAGAAGAGGCGGATACCAAAGCAACGGTTACGGTGGCGGCTATGGTAGAAGAGGTGGTTTCCAAAACAACAGAAACGGCGGTGGTTACGGCAGAAAAGTCGCTGGCCAAGGTAAATGGGTCGATGGTGCCCATGTCCCAGCTCCAAGAGACGAGGCCTTGGAATTGGATTTGTTTGGTAAGGCCGACGATCCAACCCTGCAAAGTTCCGGTATCAACTTCGACAACTACGACGATATCCCAGTCGACGCCACCGGTGAAGATGTCCCAGAACCTATCTCTGCCTTCAGTGCCCCAACATTGGACGAGGTCCTTCTTGAAAACGTCAAATTGTCCAGATTCACCAAGCCAACTCCCGTACAGAAATACTCTGTACCAATTGTTGCTGCTGGAAGAGATTTGATGGCATGTGCTCAAACCGGTTCAGGTAAGACTGGTGGTTTCCTTTTCCCAGTCTTGTCTCAATCTTTCAAAGCTGGTCCTGCCCCAATCCCAGAAACCGCTGCCTCTGCTGCCGGTGTCTACACAAAGAGAAAAGCCTACCCAACAGCTTTGGTATTGGCCCCAACAAGAGAATTGGTTTCCCAAATTTACGATGAGCTGAAAAAATTCGCCTACAGATCATGGGTTAAGACCTGCGTCGCTTACGGTGGTTCCGATATCCGTCAACAGATCAGCATTTTGCAAAGAGGTTGCGATTTGTTGGTTGCCACACCAGGTAGATTGAACGATTTGATCGAGAGAGGTGAAATCTCCTTGGCCAACATTAAGTACTTGGTCCTCGATGAAGCCGACAGAATGTTGGATATGGGTTTCGAACCTCAAATCAGACACATCGTTCAAGGTTGTGACATGCCAGGTGTCCAAGACCGTCAAACCTTATTGTTCTCTGCCACCTTCCCAAAGGATATCCAAATATTGGCTAGAGACTTCTTGAAGAACTACATCTTCTTGTCTGTCGGTAGAGTTGGTTCCACCTCTGAGAACATCACCCAAAAGGTATTATACGTTGAAGATGAGGACAAGAAATCCGTCTTGTTGGACTTGTTGAGTTCCAGCGGAGAGAACTTGGGATTGACCTTGATCTTTGTCGAGACCAAGAGAATGGCCGATATTTTGTCGGACTTCTTGATCAACCAAGGTTACCCAGCTCTGTCTATTCACGGTGACAGAACTCAAAGTGAGAGAGAAAGAGCTTTGGACTTGTTCAGAAGTGGAAGAGCCAGATTGATGGTTGCCACCGCTGTTGCCCTGAGAGGTTTGGATATTCCAAACGTTACTCATGTCATCAACTATGACTTGCCAGGTGACGTAGATGACTACGTCCACCGTATCGGTAGAACTGGTAGAGCTGGTAACGTTGGTATCGCCTCTTCTTTCTTCAACAGAAACAACAGAAACATTGCCAAGCAGTTGAAGGAGATCTTGGTCGAAGCCAAGCAAGAACTTCCAGACTTCTTGGATGTCATTATCGACGAATCTGGTGGTCCAAAACGTGGAGGTATGCGTGGTGGCCGTGGAGGTCGTGGTATGTCCCGTGGAGGTTCCTCCGGTGGTTCCCGTATGAGTCAAAACAGAGACTTCAGATCCTCAGGTGGTAACCAATCATCTGGTTACGGTGGAGGTTCCAACTGGGGTGCCTCCAACTGGGGCTCATCTCCTCTGCCTCAACAGTACACCCGTAGTTACGGTTATGGTAACTCCTCCTCCTCTCAATCCGATTGGTGGTGATCTGTTACTGTGATCAATAATCTTTTATTGTTTGTTTGTTTTTGTGTTTGATTTGCGTTTACTTTTTGTTATTGTTTTCATTTATTTTATATTTTAATCTGTCTCTTTGGGTGTTATTATTTTGTTATTCTGTCTTTATTTTTTTATCACGGATATACAGATATAGATGTCTATAGACGGAGAAAGTTTATAGAGAGGTCATATGTCTTTGTGTCCATTTATCAGTCAGTCAATTAGTAAAGTGGGAACTGTTTATCACTGAAATTATCATCATTACATCATCATCATCATTATTAATTGCTACGATTGAATTTATTTTTTGGGTTTCGGTTTTTGTTTCTTTTAAAAGTTGTTCAATATTCAATTCATATTCAGCTTATATTATTATTATTAATATTTTCAATGCATCAGTTTGGGGAATAATACAGAATAGTGAACAAGAAAGAAAGGAAATGAAAAAGTTTCAAAGGAAAAGAAAGAAAGACATATTGATATACAAAAAGATAGAACAAACTCAACAAATCATGCATGTTAGTACTTTTAGTATTATTTCAGGTTCAATAATTCGTCATAATTCAATTGGAAAAACAGAAGAGCTTGGTTTGTATTTTATTTTGTATGTTAAGTGTTTTTTCTTTTTTTCATTATTAGTTTTGATAATAGAAGAAAACGAAGAAGCCTGGAAAAGCGAAAACTGGTTTTGTTGCACAAAAAAATTTGATTTTTTCAAGGGAAGGAAAGAAGAATAAAGAAAAGAGAGATTAGAATAATTGAATAATTAGTTTTCATTAAAATATAAATGTGATTTGAAAATTTTTAAGTTTATTATTATTGTTTGTGGTGGGTGTAGTTAACGTGGGATTTTTAGTGTAGAATTCTGTAGGGTGAAATTTTTTTCATATGAAGGGTTCTCGGCTTGGATGAAGTCCTAGACCTCAGAGTGTAATGCGGTTTGTTAGTCATTACATAAGACAACCTATTGTTGAATCCGGCTAAAGTTCAATGCTTGTCAGGGTCAAATTTGTTACCGGTAATATATCCTTGAAACCAAGGCTTGATGATTTGATGCAAAGGCACCTAATTATTTTTTTGCTTTTATAAAACACACTTATCAATTTAGGCACAATCTTATCTGGGAGAGAACATCTTGAAAAAAGAGTTTTTTTACTTCTTACCTTTGCAATCACAAGTTGTCGAAGTAGAACACAAGAAAAGGAACGTTAAGCAAGTAATAAAAGCCAACTACAATCTAGTCATCATTAAATTGAATTATTTCCTTTTCAATCTCGCCAAAGGCAACTGACAAAAGGTGGAATAGGTCAATCGAAACTTAAGCAAAATTTTAGTTGTCAAGTGAGTTTTTTGATCTAGTTACCGTCAGCTGAAACTGTTTTTAACCGACTTACTTCTTAATGATATACATCATTTCTTTTTTTTCTTTTCTTTTGATCGAAAAAAAAAAAAAAACACTCGACAAGAGAGGAAAAATGATAAGGTTCCAGAGCTGAATTTCCGAAGCAAACACATCTGGCTACCTCATAAAGGTACCCTTCTTCCAGAACCTCTTCACATATATGCGTCTGCCTAAACGACATTTGAAAAGAAGACAACATGAAATGAGTCTGTCAAAATTACATAATGCTCGATCAATTTGATGGAATTTCATGGCATGGAGCAAAAGAAAAGCGTACCTAAGGCCACCTCCGCTTTGAATACCTTCCCTGAAGATTCTTCTTTTTTTTTGCTGCACATCAATCTACTCCATGGAAATACAATAAAGGGAATAATACACTCAAAAACACAGAAAAAGAAGTTGTGCCTTACTGGTATGCATACTAAGTGACATGACTTTGGTTTTTCCCGCCTAGTGCCTGTAGTCCAGAAACAAAAAATCAATTATATCCGGCTGGACCCCAACGATTAAACTTAAACTGTGGTCCACTGAAGGCTGAGTTCCGAAAGATGCACGAATTTCCTAGAAACGTCAAAGGAGATCCAACTTGAGACACATAAACAAGTTGTTTAATTTTTGGTTTTCTTTTGACAGAAATTCAAGTCGGAAGTGGGAAAGACCAAAAAATCAATAATTGAAACTATAATCTGGAGTCATGCGCATACACAAGTTGCACTTTAATTGAAAGTATTAAAAAAATAAATAATAAATGAGAGAATAGTAGCCTTAAATCAATCAAGTTAGAAACCAAAAAAAGCAAAATCAAAACTTATATCAAAGTATAACCTTTCTCGCTAACTTAAAAAGTACGATTATTCACCACTATTGACCCATCATTTGTCATGTCTTGGGTCTAAATAAATTAGACAGGAGTAAAATTTAGTCTTTTGGGTTTGCATGCATGAATATGCAGGCAAGACAAAAGCAAACATGCAAGCATTAAACATTTTTTCCTATTCAATCGGATTTCATAAATACTTCAATAGTAGAAAAGTATTATATCTCGTTTATCAATCTAAAGATAAGAATAGAGACAAATAAATACATTTGATTGATTAGAAAATTTTAAATATATAGCAGGAGACATTCAAAAACTGCGTCTCACGGGGCTCTCAATATATATTAATCATCCTTCAACTCATAAAAAAATGCATTTGGCTCAAGCTGACTTATCATATATCTATCAAAGAACGCAAATGAGCCTGTTATCAACCACCCGGAGTGAGCCTTCCAATACAGAGGAGCAGAAACTAACAAGGCAGTTGCTGCGATACACGTTTCCACCACCACAATGCATCGAAGTTATACGGCCATCCATAGATTTCTCTGCCTCGTCCTATAACAGTTCCCCCCAAAGAACTCCAACTTCACCAACCACGAGCAGCACACATGTCAAGAAACACCGTCGTTCAAGAGGACTATCGTTAGATTTTGAGTTTTCAAATACGTTCAGCTCGTGTGGAAGTATAAGTACGACCCCTACAGAGGACTCCAGGCGGACAAGTTGGAGTGATAGAGTACGAACATCAAGCGAAGCGGGATCCTCTGTGAACATGATTGACTTGTCAGAAATTGAGAAACCATTGATGCCCTCTAATAAGGAGGAGGTGAAAACTCCTAGAAGAACAGAACAGCAGTTTCCTACAGTGGTTAGCCAACGGTCTGGGTCGTTTAGTAAGTTGATGGACGTGACCGAGGAAGGTATGGAAGAGGAAGATAGCGAAGATAACGATGCCAAGGAAATGCACTCGGATGTCGCTACTGTAGAAGTTGAGACAACAGCCTCTTTGAAACTGACTGATTTCTTGGACGAGTCCTGCCTGGAGTTGCAAAGAGTCACCACTGCTGATCCGTTAAAAGATCTGTTTAAGGGAAAAAACCAGTTTATCTTGGGAGATCTGCAGTTGTTGGCGGAGGTTTGCGCGGAAAAGCATGCAAAGTTAAACGGTGATCCTGGGTGCCTGGTGCAGAATCCTTGTTCGAGTATGATGGATTTGGATCGAGTTGGATCTTTTGATGCAGTGGGTGGGGATAAAAATTCCAACCTGAGACCTTTGAGTTTTGCAAACGAGCATAGGAAGAGTAGATCAATTGAGAAGTTAGTACTACAGAAGGTACGCAAATTGTTGGGCGGTGGTAAAAATTCCTCCCGGAGAGGGGTTTCCATATAATGAGATCAATTCGTCATGTATATCTATATATACACACAAACACACATTTAATTAGGAGCATTCGACTGGATATCATTTTATTTCATGTTTTTTTTTTTTTTTTTTTTTTTTCAATTCCATTTCTAATAAAACTTCAAAAAAATTTATTACAAAAAAAAATTAAACCCCTCAAAGTATGGTTCTGACAATAGCCTCACTTGGCAATTGGTCGGTGTTTAAACCTCCAACGACATTCGAATTGGCGAATTCCTGATGTGAGATGGCTGCAAGGAAGTAAAAAGCGCAGGCAATGGTGAAGAATATGGCCACGACTATTAAGGAAGTGACTTGAACTGCAAGGGAAACCCATTGAATAACGGCCATTCTATTGGAATAAGTTAAAAATCGTTAGTAAAGACACAAAAGGGGAAATCTTATGTAGAGGAGAAGACAACTTACATTAAATAAAACAGCACCCTTGGCCAATTGTTATTGAAGCCCTTGATGAATTGAACAAAATTCTCGGATAAAGGACAAATCTTCAACAAGAATGGTATTTCCACAAATATCAAGATCAATCCTTGAATTATAGCAATGACACTGAATAAGATTACCCATGAGAAATGGAAGATGTTGGCGATTCCGAACACCAAGCATATGATAATTGAGATGATACCGGTCCTGGAACATGGTTGTTAGTTAGTAAAAGCGGGCACAGCCAAAAAAAAAAAACTTAAACCTAAAGTGTATCGACTTACCATTGACCATAAATACTACAATTCTTACTCTTCAAGTCATCTCCAAACCCTTTGAAATTGATCAAATCTTTGAGTCCCATTTTCGTTATATCTTTGTGTTAGGTATGTGATGAGCTATTCCCGATACTGACGACAACCAATTCTAATCAATTATCGATTGATCAATAAGTACCAAGTTATTTATTTTATTTATTTATATTTTTGTTTTTTCTCAATTAAACGCTACCGAATAAAACAAACACCAAAATGACACCATCATCAAAAAGGCACAAGCAAAAGTGTATGAAAGAAATGTTTAAATTTTTGTTTGATTTTATTTTATTTGACTTTATTTTATTTGACTTTATTTGACTAATTGCCCTATTTATGAGCTGTTCAGATATTGGGTTTAGGGAATGAGGGTGCAATCGTGCTTGATTCATACCCAAAGTATTAAATCCTCTGAACCAAAAACTACCCCCTGCCCACTACTCAACTACTCTGTCCCCATGATTTCCGAACCTTCCAGTACCTCATTCTACCCGTTCCCTGCCCTCCATCATCCATCTGTGCCCTCCCCTCTCTCAGAACGCCCCCATTTCCAACCTATGGAGCATCTCTTTTCATCCATCTTTTTTTCTTCTTTGCTCCAAGGGTGAACCGAACAAAGGTTCGTCCTATACAACTGGAGAACCAGATAGATGCACCATTACCAGTGATTAGAACGCCGCCAACAATGCCATCGGAGCCTCACATTCAGAAAAACGGATCAATCCCCGCTGTTCCCGGCTCACCGCTACTGCAATCGGACCAAGACGAAGACGAATTGACACTAGAGTTTGAGAAAATTGGTCGATCTGTGTCGTTCAATATGCCGCAACTCCCTCAACTCCCCAGCTTCAACTTGTTCCAAAAGGACGACAAGTCGTTGACTGACTTCTTGGTGGACCAGCAGGTCAGACAGATCTTCAACAAGCGGCGAGACCAGATCTCGGAGTTCGTCAACGACTTGAGATCGGGGTTTTCGATCCAAAATGCGCTGCATCGTTTGCAGGCGTTGAGAGACGTTGTTCAGAGCACAATAGAGTTACCTATATCGGAAGATGAGACCGAGCAAGTGTTGCAGAACGAGCCACATGGCGTGGTGCCAGTGAAAGAGAAGCAGTTCCCGATCATAGATGAGCTTATCATTCCGCAGGAAGAGCACAAAGTGCACGAAGAGCAAGACAGTCATGCGGGTACAAATGCCACGAGGCGTAATAGGAATAGGTCCATAGCCAAGTACAATCATCTCACCAACTTGACGGCGGAAGAGTTTCTAGACGAAAGCATCCTCAGATCGAGAATTAAGAAGATTTTATCACTACAAAACGTTCCTGATGCATATAAAAACACACTAGTGCAAAACTTGATGATGAAGAGTTACTATGAAAAGATCCGCAACGAGTCCAGCAAAGAGGCTGATATACATCTACAGTCGCAGCAGGAGGATGCGGGCTCGTCGTCGGAGTACGTAGATATATCCAGTGACCAACACAGCTTCGTTGAACAAGACGAAGAAGTGGAGTCCGACGACGAAGTGATCTTGACGACTCTGGACTTGAAGCCAACGTACCAGTCGCAGCTGGATAACATCCTAGGGTGCTCGCACTACAAGAGGAATTGTAAAATAGAATGTAACATCTGTAATAAGTGGTTCACATGTCGATTTTGTCACGATCAAGTGGTGCAGAGCCACCAATTACCACGGGCTCAGACAAGGCATGTCCTTTGTATGTTCTGTTTCACCCCGCAACTTCCTTCGCAGATCTGTGTCAACGAGGAGTGTGGACAGATCTTGAGCCATTACTACTGTGACAAGTGCAAATTGTTCGACAATGACCTCGACAAGGACATCTACCACTGCGACGACTGCGGTATCTGTAGGCTTGGGCAAGGCTTGAACCAGGACTTCTTCCATTGTAACCGTTGCAATGCGTGCATATCCATTGACTTGCAAGTGCAGCACCGTTGCATCGAGAACTCCACCCATAGTAATTGCACCATCTGTGGTGATTATATGTTCAATTCCATTAAAACCGTGGTTTTCATGCAATGTGGACACCCAATCCACCAGTCCTGCTTCGACGAGTACACAAAACACTCTTATAAATGCCCCATATGCTCGCGGACCATCATCAACATGGAGGCGCAATTCCGGGTGCTCGACCAAGAGATCTCGTTGCAGCCCTTGCCGGAACCTTATGGGCTATGGAAGTGTATTGTCCAGTGTAATGATTGCAAGCTGAAGAGCATGGTCAAGTACCATATCTTGGGGTTGAAGTGCGAGAATTGCAAGAGTTACAACACCTCCCAGCTCAAGATCTTGAAAAACGAGCAGGATTTGAAAGAGTTCGAGACCAAGAGTGGCCAGAAGGAGGGCCAAGAGGGGCAGCAGGTCAATTTCTTCCCAGAGAATGAGGTTGAGGTTGACAATGAAGAAGAAGAGGAGAAGAAAGACAATAGCGGTGAAAATTACGGAGAATATGACTCTGACGACGACCTAGATGCTGATTTGCAAAATTATACAGATCTCATCAACAACGATACGTTGAGAAGCTTTGAAAAATATAAAGAGTGGTTTTTTTCATCAATGGATAACTATTTGAATCAACTGGAGAAACCGGGAAAGGAGGATAAATCAGGGGAGGCAGATAGTGGCAGCGAATTAGACAGTTATGAGGAAGATGATTATGATGACATGAGGTAAACTATGTATATAGGTCTATACTTGGTAATTTGATTTAGATTAATGATTATTTCTGGATTTGTGCTTTGTATAAGGTTAATTCTTGCGATGGTTATGCCTTTACTTTAGAGCATTTTAAATGGTTATTACCATGAATTGGTGCATTATAAGTGGTTGTTTATTAAGTTTTGTGCACTGTAATGGCTATTTCTTCACCTCTGTGCATTCAGAATCTCGTTCCAAACTACCACAACACAGAAATCCCCATCTGCCTTCTTTCCAGAAACTTCCCCACACAGATGAATGATTACCGGGGAAGATATCTTCTTCAAGAGGTTTTACTTCCGTTTCTACTTGCACTTTTTTCAGCTTTACGTCAACTTTATGGTCCAACTTGTCATCTCCACTCATTTTAGTGATAATCTTACTGCTATCTTCGCCCACGGACTCGCCGTACTTCGCCAATAAGAGCCTTTTCTTCAGTTCTCTCTGCTTCAATCTTTCTTCTTCCTTCAACTTCATTTCCAACAGTGCCAGCGTGGGCGACGCCTCCATGTGCTTATCCAAATGGGTCAATTTTTCGCCAGCGTTCTCCGGATCCACTTGGTAGTCTTTGTTAATGTCCCATGCAAACTTTTTCAACCGTTCATGCTCTTGCAGTTCTCCATTCAAATGCCTCACAAACTGGTTTCTGTCATTCAAATATCCCAGATCAGCATTTCTATCGGTTCTCGATCTCGGGTTGTACGTCACTTCTCCCCCGAGATTGTTCAAATACGAAGGCTTGTCTTCTCTGGATCGCACAGGCAACTTGTCTGGCTTGTCCATCACACTTAGCACTACATTGCCAGAGGCTTTCTCTTTTTTTTCGTCGATTAGTCCCAATTCTGCCATCTCCAGAGCCTCTTCGTCATCGAGTTCGTCTCCAGAGCCATTTTCGGCTTTCTCTTTGGCCAATTTCAGTTGGAGTTTCTCATCCTTCTCTTTCCAATGATTCACCTGGTTGTCCCAGTCTTTCTCTACATCGTACCCGTTCCATCTGTCTCGTTTACTGTCCCAATCGGAAATATTCTTCAATTTGACCTTCTTCTCGTGCATCACAATCATCAAGGCCTTGGCCGTGACCTTCCGTGGTTTCTCAAGGCATTCCCTGCTGAGATGGTTCAAAGACCCACAGTTTGTGCAGGCATCTTTGGGGAAGACTCGCACTTTTTCATAGATGGATTTGTCGTAAGTTGAATGGGCGGCGTGTGGTGGTGAATCTGTCGGCACTTCGTCGACAATTCCTTGTCCCGGCTTGGCCTCCGAGTTGTCCTCAATGGGCTTGTTAGGATCTTGACGCTGATGCGCCAAGTAATCCTCGTCATCTCCGTCCAGTGCACTATACCATGGAGCGCTTGAAATGAATCTTGGAATGTAGGGATTGATCTCTCGACCTTTGGGATCGACTTCCACCTGGCGTTTTTGTCTTTTCTGAGATGACATTATGGTTCGGTAGTGAACTGCAGCCAATTTCACGCTATAACTTCAATAATTCACCCACCAAGTGCCACCAAGTGCTACAACTGATCCTTGTTCTCCTGATTATCTTGTAGAAGCTTCTTTGTGCAGCCTCCAATTTTTTTTTTCTTAATTTTTCTTCAACTTTCCACTTTCCACAGCCCCAGAAGAGATGCGAAGAGGTGAAAATTAAAGTGAGCAAGGAGGGAGAAAAAAAATTTCAGAAAAAAATTTGAGATAAAATTTTCAAATGTTAGGAGAGGATTTTAAAGGATTGAAAGTTGAATTATTTGACCAGAGAGAGCCGCGGTGGATATAAGACAAATTAGTTGGGACATATATCCGTAGAAACAGTCAGCATGGACTCGAAATCGTCATTATTTGTGAAAGATTTGGCCTCCAATAGTAAGTTGAACAAGTCTATGGGGTTGATCCTTGCTCAGATTGGCTCAGATTGGCTCCATTTGCATAATTTTGTATCATCAATTATTACCCTGCCAACTTCATACTAACATCATTTCCTCCCCTTTATAGAACGTCAAACAAGAGAGGCCGCTATCGAATCTTTAAAACAATTTCTCTCGAGATC
The DNA here is from genome assembly GCA_024271865.1 of Nakazawaea ambrosiae. Taxonomy (NCBI): domain Eukaryota; kingdom Fungi; phylum Ascomycota; class Pichiomycetes; order Alaninales; family Pachysolenaceae; genus Nakazawaea; species Nakazawaea ambrosiae. The sequence continues at coordinate 942,892 of JANBXG010000001.1, forward strand.
TAAACCGTTGCCAGATTTAGAATACCAGAAATTATGGAAAGGTTTGTTTTATGCCATGTGGTTCAGTGATATGCCAAGACCACAACAGAGATTGGCCAATAATTTGGGATTGTTATTCTTGGAAACAGTGTCATTGGAGAGCTTCATCCCATTTGTGAAGCTGTTTTGGGTAGTCATGTCGAGAGAATGGAGTGGCATTGATCAATGGAGAATCGATAAATTTTACATGTTGATAAGAAGAGTTGTATATTATTGTTTTGAAAGGTTGTCGAAGGAGGAATACGACTTAAAATTGGTGCAGGAGTATCTGGACGTGTTGAAGGAACTCCCATTGAGTGGAAACAGAAAGATCCCTGTAGCACTTCCGTACCATATGATCGACATATACGTTGATGAGTTGGAGAGAAGTATGTTTAAAGACCTCGAGAGCAAAGAGGAAGATGGAGAAATAGACGAATGCGACAAGTTAGAGATCGTAGATGCCACCCCTGTGGATATGTTTTTGGAGCCTTTTGAAATATTGCGTAAAGAAGCATTGTTGAAGACACTAAGACAAAAGATCCTGGAAGACGTTCTCCAGGACGATCGGTTGATTGACTGGGGAGTAGTCGAGAAGGAAAAAAGTAGTGAGAAGAAGGCCAAAAAGGACGAAGAGAATAGCGAAGGAGAGGCCGATGAAGAGGAGGAAGAGGAAGAGGAGGAGGAAGCAGACGACGATGAATGGAAGGGATTTTGAGTCGAGTTACTTGGCCAACCATTTTAAATAGAATCAAGCACAATTACAATGTCTAAAGTTATCCTTGTAGAAATAAGTAGTGCGGCGTTGCTCAAACACCCCTCTTTTCACACTGTGTCTCTCTTGTGTGTCCTCAATTTTTCGAATTTTTGTCAAGGAAAAAATCAAAATGAAGAAAAAAAAAATCACAGGTCACCATTTTTCTTGACAGTTGTAACATTTGATAAATCATCATTGATAAAGAAAGCATATCATATCATTATCACAATACACAATGTCCGACAGTTTTGAAAAAGTCAAGGAAATCCCATCTGATTTCATCAAAGAAGGAACCCAGTTCTTGAGCAAATGTACCAAGCCAGATAAGAAAGGTGAGTGAACTCAATTGAGATACGTTTCCGTTGTTCGGGGAGGAGGAATTACTAACATTTTTTTATTACTTCTTATTTGCAGAATACACCAGAGTCATCAGAGCCGTTGGTATTGGATTCATCATGATGGGTGTCGTCGGTTACGGTATCAAGTTGATTCACATTCCAATCCGTTATTTGATCGTTTAAGAGTCTTGAAAAATGACGTGGAGCTAAGAAAAATTGAGCCAAGTGAGGCCTTGAAAAAATCAAAAAAATAATGCAAAGGCCCATAGATTGAAATGTAAATTAGTATTTGAAGGAGTTGAGGTGATGGAGGTGGAGCTGATTGGAGCACAAATTTTGGTATATGGTTTGGCTCAATTGAAGCAGAAGTAAAACTATAATAAAAATCAATATAATATAATATAATATATATTTATATAACGTATATTCATATTGTTGTTCAATTCAGATTTATCAGGTTCATAGTGCAATATCATTGATAGTGCTCATAATAAAGAAAGTTAAAAGTTGTGAAAACTGAAAGTAGGTCAAAATTAAGTTAAAATCATAGTTTAGAATAAGTTATAACTTACAATTTTATACTCAGTTGTCAACTTCATGAACATACACCGAGACCCGAAAGTAGTGTCTATTCTATTCCATCTCTTCTCCTGCTTGTTTCATTTATTCCCGTAAGCGATAATGACAAAGAGGCTTCCTTCTAAGCGCAGCGGATCTGCTTGAAAAAAATCAAAGAGTCAAAAATCGAAATCGCAAAAAAAAAGTGGAAACCACTTGACACAAGTTCATCTGATAATCATCACTTGCGAGAATTTTGAAGAGCAAAGATGGGATTCGCTTCTCTATTGGCGCAAATGAAAAGGAAGGGCTCTACTGGTGGCCAGGGCAACACAGAACCCGTCCTCAGTGCGAAGCCAGTCCCGATGACCAAAAATAGCGATAAGAAACCAGCCACGACGAGGCCGCTGACCGCGACAAGCCCATCGAGTTCGAAATTGGCCCACGTTGTACCGACGTATGATCCAGCTGTGCTGCGATTGAAAGCGGCCAGACTGCTGGAGAGAGAGCTGCTGCTGAAGAAGAAACACGACCTGAAGGGGTCAGCGAAGACCTCAGCAGTGCTGAAGAAACCAGCTGCCAAGAGCAATAGTACTGCCAAGAGCACCAAAAGTAGCAATGGACCACTGCTGGGTAAGAATGGCACGAATCGTAGAGGCGGCAGACCCGTGATGGACGACTTCGAAGAAGAATCCAAGCCGCAGAGGAAGAAACTCTCGTATAAGGAATTGATGCTGCAGGCGAAAAGCGTGGATGGGTCCAATATGCTGATCAAGATCAAGGCGAAATCTGCTAGTCCAGAGCCACAATTGAATTTGAAGTCACGGACAAAGAAGGAGATCGAAGACGAGGAAAGAGAGAAGCTGAAACGGTCATTATCGCTGAAAAGCAGCACAACGACAACCCCAGTAAGGCAGAAAAAGAGTGTGGATTCGCATTCAGCGAGTCCGAATGGGCAAAGTTTGAAGCGGAAACGGCCAGGCACGAGTGGCAGATCCAAATTTGATAAGTACGAAGAAGACTTGTCGGATTTCGTAGTCTCCGAAGAAGAGGAGTTCGACTATCACCTGGATATCCAAAATTTGTTTGGCAGAAACAAGCAGAGAAGAGTGTATTACGATGATTATTCCGATGACGACGACATGGAGGCCACTGGAGCGGACATTTTGCAAGAGGAGAGCAAGTCTTCGCGGTATGCGAGAATGGAGGAAGAACGAGAACTGGAGTTGGAAAGACAAAAGAAGTTGGAGAAGATGAAGAGATTGAAGAAAATAGCATAGTAATTTTTAGTTATTGGCTTGGTGCTGTATAAAATAGAGTACATAGTGGGCATTGTAGGGCAATAATTAATAAACATAGTCCATTGGCATTATTCGTCGTCGCTGTATTCGAAATCGTTATCGTCGAAGTACTCCTGGTCGTCCAGGTCGCTTTCGTAGGAGACACCTTGGTTGGCCAGTTCCAAAGAGTCTATAGAGTCATTATCACTTTGGATGTGAAATTCGGAAGAATTAGAGGAATTAGAAGAATTAGAGGGATTAGAAGAATTGGACGCATCTGGTTTGTTGGCTGATTTCAATAAAGCCTCTTGAAGTGCAGGATCGTAAATGTCATCATCCGAGTGAGAGTTGAGTTGAACGGCTGTGGTTTGGTGATGATTAGGGTGTTCTGGTGCAGATTCTGGTGCGGATTCAGGTTCTTGTTCTTGTTCAGTCAATTCTGGTGTTTCAGATTTAGACCCAAATCCAGATTTGAATTCAAGTCCCACACCATTTGCATGTCCCTCGCCAACCTCTCCTGTCCCATACCCCGCACCGTAACCTTCATCCTCATCACCTATATAAAAACCTCCCCCAATAGGCTCGGAGTCGTCCTCATTCACTTCCTCCAACCCTTCCTCTACATTACGATGCTCCAAATGTGCATTCTCTTCAGGTATAAATCCCCCACCAAAATCTTCCTGATCATCCTCTTCCCCTTCCCCGTGCTCCTCCCCCTCATCGTAGTACTCCCCATACATGTCGTCCCCACTCGAATCATACCGGTCCTCTTGGTCGATCTCCGCAAATCTCGCCTCGATCTTCTTGAACTGCAACTCCACGGCATCGTCCATGCCATCGATGTTCCCATACTTCCGGTTCAACTCGTCGCGGATCCGCAGTTTCGCAAACAAGAGCCTCCACCCGCGCAAGGCGATCAGCTCCTGTCGCTTGCGCAACCTCTCGTGCTCTTCCAGCTCCATGTACAGCTCCACCTGCGTCATGGCGTCTTCGAACTCCTTCAGAACCACTACTCCTTTGATACGCGCACTCGAAGCCCCGCCTTTGCCAAAGTCGAACCCTACACATGCGTCCGCATAGTCGATGCCCAACGATTTCGCCGCCTTTTGCGCAAATTTCGACGCCCGATAGCACCCATTGGCAGGAAGCATCGACTCTACATACAAATCTATATTGCCAAAGGCATTCTTCGGCACTTCGCCGTCTACGATCAACGGGGCGTGGTACAATTCCGTCTGTGTCTCCAGATACAACCTGGTGTCTGTGTCGTCGTCGTCGTCAGCACCTACATTCTCGCCAAACAAATCGTCCTCGTAGCCCAGAGTGTCGTTCTTGTTCAGTTTCTTGATGATCATCGGCCGCTCCCCCACTTTCAACACTCGTCCTTTCAAGAACCACGCCTTGGCCGACCGCACATGGTGCACGTTCTCTCTCTTGTACACCGGGATCGTCTCTGCGGACTTGGAATTCTTCTTCCGGGTCCTGCCGCACGGTGTCTTGGGCGACAAGATCTCGTTGGACTTCAAGTGCTCCTCCAACACGTACACCGGATGGTTCTTGAAGTCCTGGATGCTGTTGGGCATGCCCTCTTGCAACGATTTCCGCTTGAAATACTCCGCCTCCTTGAGGTCCATCCCCGTCTCGAGCCTTGCCAGCTCGCAACAGAGGCTGCAAACCAATCGGTCGTACCACAACTGCCATTTGGGCTCCCTGGTGATGCGTTTTTTCCTCGTCTTGGCGTTGTAATTGCGGGCATACCGCCTGGTGACGTCCCGCACACGGCCGTCGTTGTCGTAGCCCAACACGTAGTACGCATTGTTGCGGTCGTCCGTCGCTGGGGGCTCGAACCGCGAGCTCGTCCGCACGTTTTCGATGTACTTGAAGCAGATGGCATCGACACTGATCCATTTCTTGGTGAACTTGTCCCAGACTTCGGCCCAGAAAACTGGGAACTCGGACTCCTTGTCGATGCTCTGCGAGCCCAAGAGGTCGTCGTTTGTGGCGAGCTTCTTGTTGCGGAACTGCAGCAACAATTTCTCGCCAGGTCGCATGCCTTTCAAAGACTTTTTCAGAGGGGATCTGCTTGGTCGGGCCTTGGAAGAGGACAAATCCAGGTCTGGAGTACTGTCGCGGGTCACCAGCTCCGCCTTGATGTTGTTGGTGAAGTCCGGAGGCTGTATGGAGAAGACAAGCCGACAATGGAGACCCACGGACCGCAACAACGCCACAAAGCCCTGTGCTGCCACGTCCCGGGAGCCTCTTTTCTTCAAGACGCGGTTCCTGAACCGCAGTTTCGAGATGGACTTGGCCGGCTGCTGGTGTTCCGAGTGTGCAATCTCCGCCCAGCTCTTCTTATAGAAGCCTACCTCGTTATTTACAGTGAAATCCTCGTTCCAGAACTCCATCAACCGCTTGAGACAGTCCAAGAGCTTCCGCGAGTGGATCTGCTTCTGCAAATACGGCATCTCGGCGTGGTCCGGATCTGCCGCGAGGCACGTGGCCAACGACCGCTTGATGTCCCGCGGCACGCTCAGCCGCAAGGGGCCCAAGATGGTGTCGTCGTTGATCCACCTGTTACGGAGAAGCCCATGGCACGCCATGGCCAGAATTACACTCATGTGGTAGCTTTTCCTGTACAGTTTCTCGTCTCTGTCAATCATGTTCACGTTCTTCTTGGTGGCCTTGGGCACTGCGGGCGGTTTCGCAATGGACACGGTGATCGTTGGTGCGAGCTCCAGCTGTGGGGGTTCCAACTGGAGGTCAAAAGCGGTGTCCAGGTGCAAATCCACGTTCTCGAACTCGTCCGAGTCCACTTCTGAGGACTCGTGCTCATCGGATTTCAATTCTACGGTGCCATCGACTGTGCCATTGTCCTGGACAGGCTCAAATCTCACCTCCATCGTGTTATTCTTCTTCTCGTTGATGAACACTTTGGGCTTGACTTCGCTCACAGAGTCCGACCCGGTGTCAAGGGTGAGGTCGATGGGCGACACTGGGTCGTCGTGGGTCTCTTCGCTGTGCTCTTTACTGTGCTCTTTACTGTGCTCATTACTACTATTCTCTTTACTTCTGTTCCTCTTTCGCCTTTTCAAAGGTGGTACTGGTGCTTTGCTACTGCTGCCATTGCCCTCCGCTTTGCCATCCGCCTTGCCATTTCGTTTCTGGCGGGCCTCCCGTTGCACTTCTCTCAACATCTCTCTGTACTGGGACAAGTCGGACATCTTGGAGTGAACACATTAGTGTGGTAGTGAGTGGAATTGCAATGCCGCAGTATCTTTGTATCTTTGTAGCCAGATATCCTCTATGTCCTTGTGCCTTTGTGCTTCTATCACATCATCGCTTAACTCAGTTGCTTGCATAAATGTTTTTCTTTGTGAGTCTTCCACGACTTTTCACGGTGATGGGAAAAGGGGTAAGGAAGATTTGATTGAAGAGATCAATTAGAGGTGAGCTGAAGGTGAGCTGGGGGTGAGCTAAGGGTGAGCTGTGGATTGAAGGTGGTGATAAAATGTTTTTAATAAAATTAAATTCGCCACTTTTCTTATTTTATTTAAACTGACAAATAATCGTTAATTCATAAGTTTTTTTACAAATTTATCTCCATAATACACCGAACTACACCAACTACTCCAACTACTCCAACACATCCAACCACATCCAAACATCCAACTACATCACTTCAATCATAAAGTACAGCATCAAGCACAGCACACTCTCTATTCATTATCTATACAGTTATTATTTCTCGCTCGACTCATCATCAATTTCATTTTTTTCCTCCCTTTGCGAATTCTCCTTTTCCCCACTTATCACCCCCTCGATCTCCTCGTTCAACCCCACACTGCCCTCGTCGTCAGCACTATCGGGATCCTCCTTCCTGAGAATGCGGAACCGCAAGTACCAGATGCCCTGGCTCGTGAAGATGCCCACCTCCAAGAAGATACAGATCGCATACAACACCATCCCCATGACATCCATGGACCCGGTGAGCACACTCACCATGGACATGATGGCCCCAGTGCAGTCGCATGCTAAAAACAAAAGATTGATCCCCACGACGCGGCCTTGTCTCTTGGCCAACTCGAAATACGGTGGGATCAATCCACTGGCCAAGAGAATCGACAGAATGACTCCAAAGATCAAGTTGGGCCAATGCGTGCCGTGCGAATACACCGGTTTCAACCAGAGAATGAACCCGAGCTCCAACAGCAAGGCCACCAGGAAGAAAGACACCACCATGATGATGATCTTGGTCTTGGGGCAGCTCACTGGAGGATAGTACAACAGCTGAGACCACGACACTGTGCACAATACCATGAAGACAACGGGTTGCACTTGCACAGCGATGGACGGCTGCGACACGAGAAAGTAGATCGAGAACGGCACTCCACACAGTGCCCAGAGGAACATCATGATCGGCGGGAACCCCGTGCAGTCCTTGCGTCTATAGTTATAAATGATCTGTGGTATCAACTGCACAGTCCAGCAGACAGTTCCGATAGTACCAGTGACATTGGACGCCACTTCTGAATGGACTCCCATGTTTTTTTGTTCTGAATGGATACTCTTATGATCCAGGTGTGTATTCAACACTAGCCTTCTACTTTATTTCAAGACTTTGCTCATTTAGTTCCTCGTCAATCCCAACCTACAGCGATATTCCCTTCTTAAGTAAAAAAAAGCTGTGAAATTTATTTCTGGCTATTAGTTCTAAGTTTTTTTTGCTAAGAAATCCCGTCGCAATTTTGGAGCGAGATATTGGCACTGATACATGGGCACATCACCGGATTTTAGGAAGGTTAAAGCGTTGAAAGTGCAGAAGTGACTGTAAATCTGTGACAACTGTGACAACTGAAGTGCACAAAGTGGTGCACAAAGGAGTGCCGAACTGACGTGCCGAACTGTGCCCAACTGAGGTGCTCTGCATTTTTGGTTCTGATCAACCTTAAATACTAAATAAGAAAAAAGTGCATGCCTTTCTACTATTAAGAGAGATGATCTTGCCCTTTGTTTATGCGACAGTAGACGGTGAAAATTTTGTATATGAGGCAGAATCAGCTGGAAAGCTTCAGAAAGTCGAGTAGTTGAGAAAGTTGAACGGCCCAAATACTTTTCAAGACAACAGACTGCTTTCTTTTCAGTCTTCTTCCCATTCCCTGGAGTGGCTTTTCTCCGTGGTGTAACGATGTTGCCCCAAGTCGACGATTTTGCTCCGTTTTCTTATCTAAATTTTTCACTTTTCAATTAAATGTCCAGATCTCAGATAATCTATTCACGGAAGTAAGAACAATCGATGGCACCAAGACAACGAAAACCGTCTCTGGAATCTTCTATAGATTTGAAGAGCACCGAAAAGCAACTTTTGGAACAAGAAGATGACGGCAGCTTCGAATCGTTGGCAATGTTGGTGCTCCTAATAGTGGTAATAGTCTTGGGGTTTGTCACCTTTTGGTTGCTGTACGAGATAAGAACTGGGAATTCTCTTTTTGGTTAGGGTGGCCCTTGTAACATGGGCCTGTTTGAATTCGTGCACATTGAATTCTCGGAGAACCCTAGATCATGGACCCTTCTGGACCCTGAACAATAATACCTACATCAACAATGTTTTAAAGACAAATATTAACTTTTGAATATATACATAAATATATATAAATTTAGTGTCCAGATTTAGCAGCATTTGGTAAATCTACTAAGGCCTTTCTGATGGCATCTACACCCTTCAATAACTCTTCCTCAGAAATAACTAAAGGTGGAGCCAATCTAATGATATGGTCATGGGTTGGTTTAGCCAATACACCATGATTTTTCATCAACAAACACACATCCCAAGCGGTCTTTCCGCCGGTTTTGGAATCGTCGATGACAATGGCAGTTAAAAGACCCTTACCTCTCACTTGCGAAATAACTCCATTGCTCTCCTTTTGTAATTTAGTCAACTCTCCAACTAAAAATTCACCTAATCTGGCAGCTCTGTCGGTCAATTTTTCCTCCTTGACCACTTCCAAAGCCAGAACGGCAACTCTACAAGCCAAAGGATTACCTCCATAGGTGGAACCATGAGATCCTGGGTCGATAGTGGACATGATTTCGGTAGAAGAAAGGACACAACTTACTGGCAAAACACCCCCAGAGACAGCTTTACCCAATAAGATCATGTCTGGCTTGACACCTTCAGAATGTTCGTAACAAAGGGTCTTACCAGTTCTGGCAATACCAGTTTGGATTTCATCACAGATGAGCAACACGTTGTACTGACGACACAATTTCTGGACTTGCGCCAAGTAATCTTTCGGTGGGACAACGATACCGGCTTCACCTTGGATTGGTTCCAACAAGATGGCGGCGATTTTGTCACCGTTCTTCTCGAAGGCCTTTTGGACGTCTTCGATGACACCGTATCTCAATGGCGAGTCGGTTCCTGGGATAGTGGCCTGGATACCAGGAAGGAAAGGACCGAAGTTGACGGTGGCATCTGGATCGTTGGACATGGAAATGATACCGATGGTTCTGCCGTGGAAGTTGTTTTCGGCGGCAAGGATGATGGCTTCACCTTGTGGGATGCCCTTCTTGACGTAGCCCCATCTTCTGGCGATCTTCAAAGCGGTCTCGACGGCTTCAGCACCGGTGTTCATTGGTAACACCTTCTCGTAACCGAAATACTCGGTGATGTATTTGGCGAACGGACCGAAAGTGTTGGAATGGAACAGTCTCGAGCACAAGGTCATCTTTTGGGCACCTTCCAACAAGGCGTTGATGATCTTTGGGTGCAAATGGCCTTGGTTGACGGCAGAATAGGCAGAAAGGAAGTCCAAGTACTCTTTGCCTTCACAGTCCCAGACTTTGGCGCCCAAGGCTTTTTCCAAGACCACAGGCAAAGGGTGGTAGTTGTGGGCGGCGTATTTGCTGAAAAGGGTGAGTTAGTAAGTGAAGGCTTAAGGGGGTTGTATTGAATAGTAGAGCACTGCGGGAAACAGGGGTCCTCTAGTTGCACTTTACTCACTTTTCAAGCTCAATGGCCTGCTCTGAACTGACTTTGAATATGTCTGACATCTTAAGGTGCTAAATTATACAATGGATCTCAATATTGAGTAGATGTTGAACGAGTAGAAAATAAAACATGGGACAGGCAAGGGCACCTTGGATTTATATATTGGAGATTGAATCAGAGATTTCGCTAGTGAATGCACTTAAAGGAAGCATGTCCTTTAAAGGAAACTCATCTTGTCAGGAGGACACGACTTGTAGATTGTGGGGAGAAAAGAAGAGGAAGCGTGAGTGCGAGAGTGGGAGAGTGGGAATTACAGCAGAGACTGTGAACATCATCATGTTGAGTCCCAGATCCACTCGTCTAAACCATACCCTTCATCCTTAGTCCTCCCTTCTTTCATTCCTTTCCAAAGCTCTCATATCATTCTCATTCCCCTGTTCCGCTTTAAATATGTCACTACGGCGTATCTCCAGTCGCTCTTGCATAACTTTAAAGGACAAAAATGTCGCTCGATCTTTAAGATTTTTTCACTGGAAAATACACCCCAATATTAAGCGCTAAAGTGACGAAGGAGCTGGGTGATTAGACAGAAAGGGAAATCGAAAAAGAAAATCAAAAAGGAAATCAAAAAGTTGAGAGATAAAAAAATTAAAAAAAGTTAAAAAAAATCAAAATCAAAAATTTAAAGACAAAAAAATTCATTATAGAAATAGAGAAATAAACCAATCATCGGACTGTCACTCCAATCACGCGTTAACACCCAGCATCAATCATGTACAAAAAGGCTAATTACAACAGCAACATCTCCCTGGCTCCTTTAGACCCTCAGGCAGCCCAGTTGCAATCGTTGGGCATGCGGATAAGAAAAGCGGTATCCGAAGGATACATGGTGCCACGTAATGAAAACTATGTGGGAGAATTTGAAAGACAACAACAGCAGCAGCAACAGCAGCAAACTTTCCAGAGAGTGCCATTGCCGAGTCATTTGGAGCAACCTCCAGCTTTGAGTTATGGACAATCGTCCACTTTAGAGGGAGAATCCTTCATCAACTCTCCAATGATGTCATTACAAAGACCCGAATCCTTCCAGGCATCGCCTAAGAAGAGATCCAGAGACGACGACGAGAATGTGGATTTGCAGCAAGACTATCAGGACCGTGTCAATGGGAATCCAGTCAATAATAAAGATGTTCCAATGGAGTATTTCGAGAGTAAATATGGCTCATTGTCGTTCAACGAGGAATTTTGAGGAGCAGAAAATGGATCATTGAATGGTTAGAGTATGTTTTAGGAGACACTGGATGAGGAAATTCAGTAATTCGGTCGACTCAATATGTGCTTGGGTTTGCTGAGCACTTTTCCAGTAATCTCTATATTTATTTTTTTGTGTTGTAACGTTGTTTTATTGGTTCACCACTTCATGCTGTGAACGTGGTTTATCTGTTTTGGTGTTTTGAGTTTTATTGGGTTTCATATGTCTTTATTATTTTGACTTTAGTTCTTGTGCCTCGGCCTGTCTTTTTAAGTATTACGTTCAGTTTATGATATCAGTGTAGAGTAACTGCAGAGTGAGTAGAGTAGGTGTAGAATAAGTGCAGAATAAGTAGAATAAGTAGAATAAGTCTAGAATAAATAGAATAAATGTAGCTAGAAATTTTCAATGGCTGTCTTTGATCAGACAGCTAGTTCCTCATCCCGTCTGATCTTTACTCCTTTCCCAGCTCCTACGCAGCTCCTGCCCAGCTCCTGCCCAGCTCCTGCCCATCCCCACCTTTTCTCTCCCCATATTGTTCCCACCGAAAGGCAAAAAATCGGATGAAAAAAAGGCCAGAGAAAAAAAATGTGAGCTGCAATTGTTAAACTTTGTCCTTTTCTCCTGTTACATTTAGTAATTGGGATCATCATTTATCGGATTAGTTGGCAAGCAGTATCGGCGGTTTGACTTGGGAGATAATTTTCAATAGCGACAAATGGAATTATTATTGTGTTTTTGAAAATACCACGTATATAAGTCAGAAATTCCAATATGAGTTCGCTGGATTCTAGAGCCAAATTCAAGTCGCATTTCCTAAGATTAGCAGAGAGAAGAGACATACCTTCTTCCGATAGTTATTGGGAACTATTTTGGACCAGTCCGAAAAGCGCTGCCGATGTGTTTGAAGGCATCACCAACAATGATATCAAAAATGTGTGTAATACAAGAAATTTCGTCAAGCTTTTAAGAATTGTGTCGCTAAGATTGATCTATCTCTCAGATGTCTCCAGCGATTTGAACGTGTTGGAGATCTTGAACTGCATCAGAATCTTGACAAGGCTACTTCCCTATTTCTACGAGAACCCCATCTTCATCAAGGCGGAAACCCAAGTCTTTTGGTCGTCGTCCAACTCAAATGCCCAATACAAGAAGACCTCCCCGGACAGCATGACACCCGCCGTGGGCACGCTGCTGGAGACTGCCAGCACATATTCGAATCAGGACCACGACCGTGCAAGTCTAGACGGCAACTTGAACTTTGAGAACCACTCCGACGTGAAATCCGACAAGGCAGAGATCTCCTTGAGCGATGCAAGTGCCCCGTTGGGTGCCCAGTTGATCAACACCGCTGTAAATCTCTTGTTCACCAGGGGGTTCACATTGCTGCCCAATGGGAAAGGCCGCATCCTAAGAGGCGTGGAGTTCTCCATATGGGAGCCCGGGATCGGTTTGGTGGGCGAGTACCTGCAGATCAGGCCGGAGATCGATTGTAACCGCTTGGAAGTGTTGCGGTTCATTTGCACCTTGTGCTCGCAGTGCATGTACAACCCGCCCACCACTGTGGTGACCAAGGGGTCACGGTACTTGACCGTGCTCGTGTCGGCGGTGCCTAAACTCCACATTTTGGCATTGTTGTCGTCGTTGATGAACTTGACATGCCGTTGTAGCAGTGGTAATGACTTGGAGTCCGCCAGTAACAGTAATTATAATTCCACGCTAACGCATCTGCGGATTTTGATGGCCACCTCGCTGGTGCAATTGTTGACCATGATCATCGTGTACCCGCTTCCGAAGGACGACATTGAGTTTCTAACCAAAACGGGGATCTTGATGGGGAAGCCGTACAACACTGTGAGATTCTATTTCGGCAAGTTACACAAGGACCAGGAACTAAATCTCATTATCAACAGTCTTTTGACCTTGTTGGAGTCGCCAATGACGGCATTGTCGTCGAATGAACAATCTTCGTCGCTCTCGTCGTTGATCAAGTCGAAAACATCGGTGACCCAGCCGTCCATCTGGTCCGTCGAGATCGTCATGCTCTTGTGGGAGTTGTACCAGTGCAACAAGAAGTTCAAGTTGCTTCTCATGACGGAGCACGGCAACAGGCTCCTGGTGATCTTGTTGTTCCACATCCACACGTTCCGCAAGAACGAGGTGTACTTGAGTCTCGTAAGATTGTGTAGTTATTTCTTGCTATTCTTGACCAGCGACCAGATCTTGTCCTCCACCATTCTCCAGCCGTACCAAAAAAGCCACTACGACAATCTCCCTGAATTGTTCAAGATCACACCAAGCCCCGTCACGTATCGGGACTTTGCCGTCGCCAAGATCTGCCAACTCTTGATCTCTGACGACTTCAACGTCATCTCGCCCACTTTGAACGAGTGTCTATTCAACTTAATACCCCTCGCTGGCACCTACGATTCCACTGCAACGGTGCTGACGCAAAATAGACGAAATTCCGCCTCCTTCGCGGCCATTTCAGACGTAAATCAGAGTTACAAGAGCCCCGGAGGTGGCCTCTCGTACTCGCTGTGCACTTTGATATGCCAATTGATGATCAAATACAGCGGACACCGGTTTTTGACGGAAAACGCCAACAACCCGGACTATCTTGCCTACCTCATGCGGGCAATGTGCCAGGCGTTGTGCCGGTTCCCGAAACAGTCTCGCAGTTTGATTTTCACGTTGGCGAAAAACTCCAAATACTTGGAAAACATCAGCATCACCATCGACAACATGGACTTGGACGAGTCCGAGGAGCTGGACGAAGGCGGCTCCGGTGTTGGAGGGTCCAACAGTGCTGGAAATGGTGCCGATCAAGGCCAAACCACGGCAAACTCGCTGCTGGAGACCAATTCCATCCTAGAACACAAGAGCGTGCACTCTCTTGGAGACGACGAGGTCGATCCGAAATACACCAGCGGCGAGATGATGGGCTCCGACGACGAAGATGCGCTCAGCTGCGAGATCCAGGACTCGTTGCTCCGGCCAAAGCCGCCAACGGGCATGTCGTTGAAGGCCAAGGGCAAGCTGCCCAGAGATGCGCCTTTGAAAAGGACCTGGACAGGCCACACACCGTTCAATATCATCTTGAACTACATTGCATATATCAGAGAAGAGATTGTGGAGTTTGACAACCTCACGAAGGCCGATGTGTCGCTCGTTTTGAACAAAATCGAGCATTTAGAGCTCGACAAGATGATCCACTCCGTTGCCAAGACCGAGTATCTTGCCACAAAGAGCAATTTCGAGCAGTTGAAGTTCATCTGGACAAACCTCTCGTTGGGATGGTACGAGAGTATCTTGCTGGGGTCTATTTTCTCGAGCAACGAGACCGTCAGTAGGAGATTCAGCAAGAGCATCTCGTTGAACAACACCATCTCGACGTTTTCCAAGGTGAGTTCCGATTGGGGGTTCGGCAGATGGACGAATTCGGAGACCGATGTCGTCGACACGGTGAACAAAGCACTTATAACGACCAATATCTGGTTTGGAACCAAGATCAGGCTCTTCAAGACGGATAAGTTCCTGGCTATGCAGAGGGGAAACTTCTCTGAGCAATTGATCAAGCGATTCAGCGACTTCAAATTGAACTCTGGTCAGTCTCCAACGGCGCCGCCAGCGGTATCGAGGCAAAACAGCACCACCTCGATCCAAAGCAATCCTCTCTCGTCGTCGCCGATCATCTTGCAGAGCGAAGACTACTTCAACGATGCCGTTCTGAGCATCAAGGTGACCCCGCGAAACTCTCTGCACAGACTTTCTGTGAGTTCGAACTTGAATTCTCCTCGCAACTTGACGAGAAATAACAGTGTGGTCACCACACCGGTAGCTGGAAGTCCGCGTAACTCCATCAGTTTATAGAGTAATAATAATTGGCATGGCAGTAGCCCAGAGATCGGACAAAAGTAATTACGCTATAAAACAAGCTGAACAAAGGCACCAAGTAATCACAAACTAAGACACATCTAACTAACTCATAAGCTAACTCACAAACTAACTAACTCACAAATTAACTAACTCACAAATTAACTCACAAATTAACTCACGAACTAACTCACATCTACTTTACTGAACCTACTATTTCACATTCAAGGAACTCCCACATACTTTATTACATCTACTTTATAACTAACTCACATCTACATCTCACCTATCTATGCCTTCTTCCCTTCTTTTGCACCAACTCGAAACCATCTTCATCTATTATAGGTCCCTGTGGAGCGTCAGACATCTCGGTGTCGACCAACTGTGGCACTTGTTCGTGGCCATGGTCGTGGCCATGTTCATGACCATCATCTTCGTCTTCGCTGCTTGGATTCAACGGGTCGTCCTGCAATTGCACTTGGTACTTCAGCAGCTCCTGCTCTCTGCGCAGTTGTTTCTCTTGCCATTTCAGGTACATTGCCTCCACCGTCTGGTAGTTTCCAGCTTGACACTCTCTGTATATCTGTAAGACAAGAGCCAGAATCGGCAAGGCCGAGTCGTCTTCGACATTGACATCGAACTCGTCTTCCATGGCATAGAGCATCACTTCTTCGATGGCTTGCAAGTCGACTACTTTCTCCTGGAACAACTCCACCACTACCCCTGTGATCCAGTCTCTTTTCTCGGCGGAATCTGGACCTCCCCAGCTGTTCTGGACTGCCACCTCCAAGTCGTCCCATTTGTAGATGCACATCGAGACACCGAGCTCGAATCTCAGTTGCTGTTTGGAGTCGGTGAACATTAAGCTGGCCAGGCCTTGTGGGGCCTCGACGTAGTCGGAAACGTCTATTTGTCTGGTCTGATTGGACATAATGGAAATTATCTAAATTATCTGTGGTGGTCACTCTTGGTCCAAGTGGAATAACAAATGATCATCTCATCGAAGTGAAAAATTTGAGATAAAAAAATTCTAGTGAAAAATTGCCCTTGCATGGCTTGCCCTGTGCTTGCTTGCCCTGTTTTACGGTTGCCCCAAAGACTATAGATAACAAGAGCACAAGAAGGAAGAGGGAAGAAGGAAAGAAGGAAGAAGGGGAATTGGAGCAGAAAAGAAGAAACAGCACCTTGAGCATCAAACCAGATATCTTACCCCCTTCCCTCAGCGAGATCTGAACACACCACATTACTACCACATCACTACCACAACACTACCACAACACTACCACATTCGTTCGTGCACTTCACTGCTCAACGTTCTAGGCCAATTCAAGCCCAAAACACA
This sequence comes from Nakazawaea ambrosiae, assembly GCA_024271865.1. Lineage (NCBI taxonomy): Eukaryota > Fungi > Ascomycota > Pichiomycetes > Alaninales > Pachysolenaceae > Nakazawaea > Nakazawaea ambrosiae. The sequence continues at coordinate 959,301 of JANBXG010000001.1, forward strand.
GCCCTCGTTCTGGCTCCTCATACAAAATCTTGTGACAAAACAAAATGAGCGAAGAAATTTGATTTTTTTGATTTTATTTTCGAGTTGGATAAAAATAGATACGAAATCATCAGTCATTGGAACAGGAGCTTCAGCAACTGTACTCGATCACGAAAGCCACTTCCAGGATGCTTTCCAACAAATCCACGCCAAAGGAAAACTCGAAAAAAATCGACAATGCGTTGAGGGCTATCAAGTATAAGACGGACATCGATAAGGATTTCTCAGTTTACGTCACCGATGAAGGAGAGAAAGTGAGTACGCAGGACAGAATCATCACGAGCGTGCCAAATGTGGCAGGCAAGAACCCGACCGACGAGCAAGTGTTCCTACCGAACGGATTGCCGAACCACGAGTTCATCAGAGACCATTTCTTCAAAGAGGGCAGATTGAGAGAGGAGCAAGCCATTCGAATCATTGAGATGGCCACCGAGTTGCTCACCGAGGAACCCAACTTGTTGACGGTGCCTGCCCCAGTGAACGTGTGTGGAGACGTGCACGGCCAGTACTACGACTTGATGAAGTTGTTCGATGTCGGTGGGCATCCAAGCAAGACGTCATACTTGTTCTTGGGCGACTATGTCGACAGAGGCTCCTTCTCCGTAGAGTGTTTGGTGTATCTCTACTCGTTGAAGTTGAACTACCCAAAGACGTTCTGGATGTTGCGGGGGAACCACGAATGTAAGCATTTGACCGGCTACTTCACGTTCAAGAAAGAGTGTCTCCATAAATACTCCATCAAGTTGTACAAGCTGTCGTTGGCCAGCTTCAACGCCTTGCCCTTGGCTCTGATCATGAGCAACCAGTTCTTCTGCGTGCACGGGGGCATATCGCCGGAGTTGAACAGCCTCGACGACATTGTGCAGTTGAACAGATTCAGAGAACCTCCGTCCAGAGGGCTCATGTGCGACTTGTTGTGGGCAGATCCTGTGGAGAACTACGACCAGGACGAGATACGGTCCTCGTTCTTGCCCAACGAGAACAGAGGCTGCTCGTATGCCTTCACCTACAAGGCCTCGTGTGCGTTTTTGGAGAGAACCGGGATGCTCTCCATCATCAGGGCCCACGAGGCGCAGGACTCTGGTTACAGAATGTACAAAAAGACAGAGACGTTGAAGTTCCCTTCGTTGATCACCATGTTCTCTGCACCAAACTATCTTGACAGTTACAACAACAAGGCCGCGATACTAAAATACGAGAACAACGTGATGAACATTAGGCAGTTCAACTGCTCGCCGCATCCGTATTGGTTGCCGAACTTTATGGATGTGTTTGAATGGTCTATTCCATTCGTCTCGGGCAAGGTGATGGAGCTGTTGTCGTCGGTGTTGAACGTTTGCACAGACATTGAGTTGAACGAGGAGACAGAGTTGGCCAGGGAGCCAGCGAAGTCCATGGAGGACATAACACGGGGAGAGCCTTCGCCTGTAAAAGAGAAATTCAACCTCAGTGCGTTTGTCAAGTCGCAGCAGGTGCAGCAGGCCATCGGCAATTCTGGACAGGACGATGAAGACGACTCGTTGGATGCCAGAAAGAACTCGTTGAAGAACAAGATCATGGCCATTGGCAGAATAAGCCGCATGTACCAGGTCTTGAGAGAGGAGAGCGAGAAGGTGGAGCAACTTCGGGAGTTGAGTGGTGGAGAACTGTTGCCGAAGGGAGCGTTGTTGGGCGGTAGCCAGTCCATCAATAAGCACATAATGACGTTTGAAGAGGCCAGAAAGAGGGACTTGAAGAACGAGGCCATGCCTCCGAGCGAACGGGACATCGAGAAGTGCGAGAAGGAGAAGAAGGAGTTGTTGAAAAGAAGAGTCTCAGAGAGGGTCAACAGTGATCCGCATTTGCAAAGGTTGGCAAGAAGACTATCGGATTTCGAAGGTTAGGGTTCCCGTTCTCGTTGATATATAAGCTTACTCTTTATTATTATTATTATTATTTTATTATTTAAAATATCCTGTTGTTTGCCTTAGTTGGTATTTTAATTTATAGAATTATGGAGTTGTCAATCGTTTATTGTACACTATCAGTCTCTGTGGTGCACCATCCGTGCCAGTCTAACATCGTTACACCACCAGGTGAAGTGAGAAAAAAAAAAAAAAAAAAAAAGACTTGAGAAAAAAAATGTCAGAGACAAATTTTGATGTTTTGACGCTTTGGACATTCATCTGGAGGCCACGCCAGTGCTATAAGAAGCCGAAGATATGACGAACCGAGGACCAAATAACCCATCCATAATAGTGGTGAAGCCGTCGGTGTCGAATACCGACACGATAACGACGTTGAAGAGCAGTACTCCTGCTTCCAATTTCTCAATGGTGGAAAACCCAATACTATATGGAGGATCGAGCAGATTCATTCTCTCTTCGAGTTGCGACTTGAACCAGTTTTTCCATATAGTGCCCGGCGGCTTCCGCGACGGCATGGAGGTGGAGTTCTACGTCTTCAATACTTGTTTTATAATATGGTTCAAGGAGTTGAATAAAGGTGTGGAGATGGACTATAGATCGTTGATATTGCATGCGATAGCACAAGTAGATGGCCAGGACTCTATTTATTTGCAAATCCAGGGGAACCAGTTGACCAATGGCTTGGGAGACTTAGAAGACACGGTGGAATTGTCATTGAGACTTGCCAATGGTGGCATACAAAATGAGTCCAGCATGTTATTTAACGAATTGAATCTTGGTAATGTGATACAGGGCACTTACAATGCTCTCAGTGAATGCACTTCGTTCCATTTGGACCCTTCGAGCTCAGCTGATGAGCTGGATAATGACCTGTACATGATGCTGGAGGAGCCGAGACCTTCGTTCCCGATCATCGACCACACACTGGAAATGCTGGACAACGAAAGTGTTGTCTTGAATATCAATGACTCTGGTGTAGCCGACGATTTAGGTGAAGACGAGGAGATTTATACGGATACTGATTTCAACAGTGGAGTCGTGGTGGAGCTAAGGCGACAGAGTAGAACAGCAGGCACGGTTAGAGAGAGAGAAGTTGAAGAATATGATAATGAGAGATTGAAGAACAGAAAATTAGTTTAAAAAAAAAAGGTTATATATAGAAGATAAGGGCATACATAGATTAGACTCAATAAAGAACCAGCATTGGCCAGGTTTTGTATTTGATTTTGGACTAATTGATAGAACTCTTGTACTCAAGCTGAATCTAAATCTCAAATCACAATTTCTCAACTGGACTGAAAATATCAATGATGCAACAACAGTTCAGTTGACAAACATATCAAAAATGTATTATAAAAATAAAAAAAGGCCTTTGATAGTTTAGATTTTTTGATTTTTAGCTGCAGTGCTCTTTCAATCTTAGACCGTTATTATGTAGTGCTTATTATTTTCAATGCTTTTTTTTCGCTTTCTAAGCGAAAAAAATAATATAATTATAGGGGATTTCAATGAAAATAGGGGATTTCAATGAAAATGGAAATTCAGTGAATGACAAGTGTAATCAAATATATGAAGTTAATAAGCTAGTGAAGCTCTGGAATATCATTAGTAGTAGCAGAAGCAGGCCCAGCAAAAGCAGGCCTAGCAAAAGCAGCAGTAGCAGCAATATGCTTAATAGCAACAAGTAGCTGCAATAAAGGTAAGTGACCGTTGATCATACTGTAAATCTCCCTCACAAAGGACTCACATGAAACAATTTGCAAACAATTTGCAAACTTTTCATTGAGCCATGTAAGGCATTTGGTGGTTGAGAATTGGGTACATGAGACTCTCAAAGTTATATTTGGAGTTCCCGGAGAGTAACTTAGCACTGAATTTTACCAAAGTCACTCCTTATCTTCATATTTTCCACTGAAAAATCCCGAAAAAGAAGCAATATTTATTGTTTCTTTCACAAAAGTCTGGCTGTAAGAAATATCTAGAAAATCTTGGACAATGTTTCGAATGGTTTGATTTTATGAACGTGATCACCAATAACATTTATCTGGATGGCACGAACTTACTGACGAAGGAAGATTAGTCCCGGATTTCCTAAAAAAGCATGTAGAAAGTTTCATTCTCTGTGTGACATCACTATTCGCATGAAGTGACTCAACTAAGCAATATGCGTCCACTGGTAAACAATAAAAAGCACAGTCCTAAGAGCTTGTCTCTTTTTGCTAGCCTGAGATTGTCACCAGAAATCGTGCGGTCCAGAATGACTGTCCAATGGTTGGTGAAGAAAACCGCAAAGACTGAAACCCCTATATAGGAAACTGCATAAGTTCGATCAAGTTCTTACATAAATATTAAAAAAATAGAAAATAAAAGAAAAAAACTAAAAAAAAAACGGGTCTAAGTCCCAATGGGCCAGCTTAAAGTAGGTGCAGATCGTTGTGATAACCTTAATTCAATTTTTTTGTCTCTCATTCTTGAGCCTATGTGCGGTTCAGACAACATGAGGTTTTCCAAACGAAAAATAGAGCCAAGAACATGCACTCTCTTATTGAAAAAGGATTTGCATTCGGCTCACGAAAATTTGCTTTTCTCCAGTGATAGTGTATAGTATTATTGGAGAGATTTACGAAGCCTTCGAGAAAAAGCGTTTCTGTTTTTTTTTTGTGATTAACGGTCTCACCTGCATGCGGTTAAGAAAACTGGGCTAAATTTTTTTTTGAACGCCGAAGATCTCGGCATAGTAGACATACATATGTTGGGTGAGCCGGAGTCATAGAAACTATCCAGTCACCTGGCTTTCGGAAAGAAAAGGTACATCGAAAATCATTGTGATGAGTATCTCCTAGCTTGTCACCAAATATTCGCAATATCGAAGTTCTTCACGTCTTTTGGATATTCTTTGAACAAACTACAAATTGCAAATACAAAAAAAATCCCCGCTTTTCTACATAATCAAACTTTGGTCTGAAACTTGAACTTAACCTTAACCTTAAATTTAACCTAAAAAGAAGATGTTTCCAGTCCTTCCCACAGTCAAAAACATGCAAACCCTTCTCGAATTACAAGATTTTGCCAAAGTCAATAAATTAGACCAAAGGAAGAAAATGATAAGCAATAGAAATCTTTTCAAATTGAAAAGTTTTCTATTGTTCTTTATGCAAGGTTCCAGACTTATTATTTTCTCAGATATATGTTAACACTGATCAATTAACACACAAATGGTGTATACATGGCTAAAAGAGGCAACTGGCATCTTGAGAGGAATGTCACTTCCGACGCTTGCACTAAAAGTCCTGGCTTAGCTGAAGCAAAGCTTGCCTCTTCAGCATTCAAACTTTAAATATGCATCATTATATTCCAACTTCGACCTCAAAGGACAACACTATGTTCGTGGTGAGGGCTTAGGCAATAACACTTCGGGTCATCGTTTAAACTAAAGGGGCGTTCCCATTTTTCCAACTGTGTGGAGTGATGGTCAACTTGATTGATAAATTCTCGCTAAAATGAATAGAAATCGTCTTGTTTCAGACTCCGTTTACAAAAGAACGTTGTTTCAGTCATCCTTTCAACTAACATGAACAAGTAAAGTCTGAGTTCCTCGTTTTACCGGTCGTATCTTTTACCGGTAGGAGATTATCAATTGAACGTTTTTTTCCCCAAAAACAGATGCGTGGTTTTAAAAAAGTGATGGTGTCTTACCACCAATTTCATTCTTGTTGAGACCATTTTGGGACTAAAAGAGACGGATAGAGTTCGAATGCCTTTTCAAGTAGTATAGAATAGCTATCGAATAAAAGTTTACGGCAGTATTTCCTACTAAAGTGATCATGTGTGAACTTAAACGCTCGAACTCAAGTATGTTTGATCGCCGTTCCCAGCTTTTGGAGCTAAATTAAAGCAAACATCTTGACTCCTTCAGCTTTGAGAAGCGTCGGACAGATTTATACCAGGGACTTCGGATACTTAAAGCAAACCAATTCCCAGTTTTCATGAAGCATATTTCTCTTTAGAAGCTATCAAGCAATATATTATCATGGCATTTACAAAGCTTTGTATCTTAATTTTTACAACAACTTTCTTCAGTTCCCTTGCAAAGGCTCTTGATGGGTGTGACCCTGTGGGCTCAGCTACAGGAACTGGTTTTGACCTTAATTTCTATGAAGGCGGTGTTACCTGTGCTGATAAAAACAGTTCCGAATGGATGTCTTATGGATACAGAGACATCGGGGTCTCAAAAACCGTGACTGGAGTATCTTCTGTAACATTTACCGACCCACAAACACAGTATGGATACGACTTTGACTCAACTCATTATGCTTTGGAGTACACAGGCTACTTCCTTGCTCCAGAGACTGGTTCATATACATTCGCTAGTCAAGCCGATGACTCCTTGGCAGTATTTGTTGGATCAGAGACGGCCTTCGCATGTTGTAACACTAACTCAAACTATGAGACAACCGATTACGTCAGTTTTGTACACAATTATAGGGATTCATCTATGAGTGAGACTACCGTTACACTTCAAAAAGGTGTATACTACCCGATGAGAATCGTCTACCTGAATTGTGGATTAGGTACCGAAGCCACATTTACCGTCACAACTCCTTCAGGAACTTCGATTTCCGACAATTGGACCAGTTACATCTCCCAATTCGACAACACAGTTGACGGTGGGGTTTGTGAGACTGCTACAAGAAGTACCACAATTCCATGGACAGGTTCCGATACCGAGACTACCACCATCACCACAGGTAGCACTGCCATTGTGGAGGTTGAGACTCCAAGATCCACCAAAACTACTGTTAGTACTTGGACTGGATCTCAAACATCGCTTACAACTTTCACTTCCGATAGTACCCCAGTTATTGAGACCTTAGTTCCAACTCCTCCACCAACCACGACTATTGTCAGTACTTGGACTGGATCTGACACTTCTGTAACCACCTTCACCAGCAATGGTACTCCAGAAGTTGAGACCTTTGTTCCAAAGTCAACTAAGACTACCGTTAGCACATGGACTGGATCTGAAACCTCTGTTACTACATTCACTAGCAACGGTACTCCAGAAGTTGAAACTCTTATTCCAAAATCAACCGTAACTACTGTCAGCACCTGGACTGGATCTGATACTTCTGTAACAACTTTCACCTCCAACGGTACTCCAGAAGTTGAAACTCTTATTCCAAAATCAACTGTAACTACTGTCAGTACTTGGACCGGATCCGATACTTCTGTCACTACATTCACTACCAATGGTACCCCAGAGGTTGAAACTTTCGTTCCGGCCTCCACCAAGACTACCGTCAGCACTTGGACTGGATCTGGCACTTCTGTCACTACATTCACTACCAATGGTACCCCAGAGGTTGAAACTTTAGTCCCATTGTCAACCGAGACTACCATTAGTACATGGACAGGAACTGGTACCTCAGTCACTACTTTTACTTCCGATGGTACTCCAATTGTCGAGACTTTAGTCCCATTGTCCACCGAGACTACCATTAGTACATGGACAGGAACTGGTACCTCAGTCACTACTTTTACTTCCGATGGTACTCCAATTGTCGAGACTTTAGTCCCATTGTCAACCGTCCACACCACCGTTCCATGGACCGGAACCACAACTTCTGTTACAACTTTTACTTCCAGTGGTACTCCTGTCGTTGAATACTTGACTCCAGCCTCTTCGAGCACCGTTCAAACCACTGTTCCATGGACTGGTACCACTACTTCGGTAACAACTTTCACAAGTAACGGTGTCGCATACATCGAACACTTGACCCCATACGGAACTATCACTACTCCATGGACTGGTTCTAGTACTGTTACTACCCTTGTTGCAGACCCAGATGGAACAGGCTCAATCTACGAGGTATTGACTCCTTATGCCACTATTACCACACCATGGACTGGTTCTAGTACTGTTACCACCCTTGTTCCAAACCCAGACGGCACAGGATCAATCTACGAAGTCAAGACTCCTGAGTCAACTGTTAAAACTACTGAGCCATGGACTGGAACTTTTACTTCTGTAACAACTTTCACAAGAGATGGTACTCCTGTTATCGAGTACTTGACTCCATACTCAACCCTTACCACCCCATGGACCGGATCTTCCACTATCACCACTCTTGTTCCAAACCCAGACGGTCCTGGTTCTATCTACGAGGTTAAGACTCCTGTATCCACAATTGAAACTACTGTTCCATGGACAGGGATTACGCCATCTGTAACTACATTCACCAGCAGTGGTACTCCTGTTGTTGAACACTTGGTTCCTGCTTCCTCTACTACCGTTCAAACTACCGTTGGATGGACTGGTACCACTACTTCCGTGACAACCTTCACTAGTAACGGTATCCCATATGTTGAGCACTTGACCCCATACGGAACTATCACCACTCCATGGACTGGTTCTAGTACTGTTACTACCCTTGTTGCAGACCCAGATGGAACAGGCTCAATCTACGAGGTATTGACTCCTTATGCCACTGTTACCACACCATGGACTGGTTCTGGCACTGTTACTACCCTTGTTCCAAACCCAGACGGCACAGGTTCTATTTATGAAGTTTTGACTCCTACTTCCAAAGTAACTGTCACTGTCTACGAGCCTTGCAAGGCAGGTTCAGCCACCAGTTACACCACTACCAGTGGTGAGACAGTCGCTGTTGTTGTTCAAAACCCAACTATCACAGCTACTTCCACTGTTGGATGTGAAACTGTAACAGTCTACAAGCCATGCAGCAAGTGCGAGGCTGCTGCTACCTACACCACAACCAGTGGTGGATCCGTTGCTGTAGTTGTTGAACATCCAACTATCACTACAGCCTCAACGGCCTCTGCCGGTTCAGCCCCTAGTGTAAGCGAGGTTTCTCTGGCCGGTGCAGCTAAACCTACCAGTTCAGCAATTGCTAGTATCTTCGAAGGAGCCGGTGCTACTTCTGTAGGTGCTTGGACTTCCTCCATCATTTGCTCTATTTTATTGTTAGCTTCGTTATTATAGTCGCCGAGTTCACTGGGCTGCTAATCCTTTCTTTTCGCATCCTTTTCCCTTCGATTTCATTTTTTACCCTGTATGATTACAAATTATTTTCATAGTGTTGTTGGCACCGGTTTATTTTCTTCAAATTTATCCCTTATTTTGGATACCTTGGCTGATTGACCCATTCGTTTGACATGAAATCTATCATTTGGAGTTGGAAATCGGTCCTGGGAGCCCATTATAGTTATAGTTCGGTTACTTACGTTTCTTTTTCCCTTAATTCCCTTCGTTTCAATTAAATTTTATTTCATATTAAAACCGCTGCAGGAATCTCAATTGAACAGGACTGTAGGAGTTGGATTGAGAATATCGTAGACCTCATTGCTGTGCAAGATCCTGCCACTGGTTTTGAGAATTGGAATATACTCGGCTGAGGGGTCTTCGCTATTGCCACTCAAACAATAACTAATAGTTTGTTAACATATTACCTTACGTAAAATTATTTCTCGTTCATGTAATGTTGTTTTTACCTCATGTAAAACATACTTCTACCTCATGTAAAAATTACTCCGTTCATAATTGCGGTTCGTATTTTTTTCGGCGGAATAAAAATTGGGAATTGAAAAGCAAAGAAAAAACGAGCGTCAAGATTTGTAGGCCAGGAAAAAATTTTAGGTGACCTGCATAGACTTGCATGAGGGGAGCTCAACGGTTACAATTTAGAGTGTCTCAGGAGTGGATTTTGTTCATAATGGTGCGTCTTCAGGAAATGGAAGAAAAGGCTTTTCCATTGTCATCCGCTAACTGTTTGAGAACGTAACCGACTGTTTGAGATATTTGGTTCTAGACCCTACATCTAGCATAATATTTAGTACCGGCAGAGATCTTGCTGGTGTTTGCCAATTAGCGGGAATTTCAAAAGAAAAGGTAGTAAGTATTATTAAAATTATAGAATCAGTTCAGCTCTATACCAATTAACTATAATTTTGCACGAGACTAGAAAAGTGAAAAAAGATCAATCGGAAAAATTCAAAAGAGCCTCGTACTAGTTATAGCAACCGAATTATAGAGTGTTGAATTGGATGAAGAAGGGGAAAATTTTTAAGAAAAATAAATGAAAACGGAGATTTCAATGAGAAAGAACCTTAATCTCATACGAAGGAAGCAAGGGGAGAGGAAAAAAGTTCAAGTGGGGACTCTAGACGAGAAAAAAACACACTCTCGAACTTACTTAAAAGGTGCATTAGCTCTTATTTAGTGTCTCCACCATTGTCTTTCTTCCCTCTCGCTACTCAAACATAGGTCACTTCAGCTGTTCTGCTAAAACCATTGAAGGAAGTCGAAGCTGCTGAAGTGTAGGCACCGATGTTACTGAAATAAATCCAATCTCCAATCTGAGGAACAAACTTCAATTGGGCTGATTCACTTATACAATCCAACCCGTCACAAGTTGGACCCCAAATAGAAACTTCAGAATCGTAATCCGCCTCATCGCCGTAGTGGAAACGACCATTATGGGTCAAAGTCCTGGCCACCGGCAGTTGATGGTCGTAGATAATACAATTCAAGTTCCCGTAGACCCCATCGTTCAAGTAAATCATGTGTTTCTCCTGTCCCGACTCCGGATGGAAGTAACTTCTCTTGCCGATCACGTGACAAGCCAAGGTGAACAGGGAGGCACACAACAATCTACCAGGTTCAGCAATGATTTTCAACTCTGGGTACTCCAGTTCCGGGAACTTCGATGCAAGAGCCTCGTTCACAGTTTGGGCTGCCTGATCGAAGGTTTCCAAAGTGAAACCACCACCAATGTCCAAGAGGTTCATCTTGAATCCGATAGAAGCACCAAGCTCGAACAATATCTTGGAATCGTCGATTGCCTTTCTCAAAGAACGAGGATCTGAACTGCCGGAGCCGACGTGGAACGCAACACCGCAGACATCCAATTGCAAATCTTTGGCCAATTTCAACAACTCGATCGCCTGGGGCATCGAGGCGCCGAATTTGGTGGACAATTGACATTGGGCAGTACTGTCATCGGTGATGATTCTCAACAACAACTTCGAAGTTGGGTGGAATTTTGCCATCTTGAACAACTCGTCGGAGTTGTCGAACGTGGTCAAATTGATACCGTTCTCCTTCAGGGATCTGACATAGGACAGGGCTTTGCAAGGATTGGCATAGACGATTCTATCAGGCGAGACACCCATGTTCAACATAGTATCGAATTCACCTTTCGAAGCACAATCGAAACCGGCACCCAACTGGATTAAAGTGTTCAACAACTGCGGGTCATTATTACATTTGATCGCATAGTAAGGCTTGACTCTAGGCAAAGAGGCACACCAATGGTGATAGACTCTCTTGACTTCATCCAAGTCACAGACGAAGAAAGAGTCCTCTTCGCCAGGCTCACAATGGCGATGGTTGATGGATTGAACCTTGTCGTACAACAGTTGGGCAATCTTGTTGTCCAATTTGGTCAAATCTGAATAAGAATCAACAGGAGTGAGTAAATCAGGTGGCTGAATAGCATTCAATTTCCCATTTTCATTTTGTTGCATGAAAATCGAATTTGAATTTCTTGATTGACTCATTTGTCTTGTTAATCGATGGAACGCAGTGATTGCACTTGTTTTCTTAAACATTCAGATCTGGAGAAGATGAACAACTGAGGAGATTGGAATTAATAATTGATCTTTTTTCGAATAAAAGGATGGAGCTAATTGTCTTTTTACCTTTTATTTGGGGAATCCTTTTCTTTTCGAGTGTATGGATGTGAGATGGAATATATGGAAGTTGATGTTATTTTTTTCAATCACAGTTCCATGCGGCAGCTCACGTATGAGATTAGGTTCGATTCAACGCCGTTTTGATAAATACTTAGTCAAATCACTTGAAGTAATGATGAGAGTAGAAAATGAAAATTATTTCAATTTTTGGAATGAAAACTTAATTTATATCTGGAAAGGCCAAGAAGAAAAAAAAAAAATTTTCTCATTATCGTCAATCTTACAAGATCTAAGGGCATCGCTAAATAAGTTTGCCCGTTAATTGCGTTCAAAAAAATATTTGCTTTTTTTTTGCAGTTTTTGCGTTTGCGGCTTTGAGGGGAACTTGGTGGGGAAGCGGAGACAGTGGAATTGAGAGTGATGATTTGGGGGATAGATGCGAAGTGGATTGGGACTGAAGCTCGATTGAGCTCTGGTGGTGTGATGGATTTGGTTTAGGTTTAGAAAGTGCTGTGTTTATGTTAGATAAAAATCTCATTATTTGCTTTCTTTTGAGAATAAATTGATTTTTATTCCATATATAAATTTTTTAGCTGGAACAGAATTACAAGTGCTAATATTGAGCTATAATTACCACTATTATTGTATTTTTTATATCTTATATATTACAATATTTGTTACTTATGTATGACACACAGACATGTTCATATGTATACTTATATAACCATCAGAATTAAGATTAGGATTACTGTGATTAAACATAGTATGATAAATTATACAGCTATAGTATACTTACAGATGTTCTCCAAAAAATTCAAATCAAATCAATTCTAACAAATGCTGATTAGTGCTGATCGACAAACGAAACCTAAATAAGGCAAAAATATCTCCGAAAGAAAATTAATGTAATCCGAATATGTATATATAGGGTAAAAACAAGAAAGGGATACCTGGACGGTTTTCGGTCAAACCTTCAAACGCCCCCTTTCGTGATCAAAATATTAAGTATAACAAGAAGTGAAATATGTGGAAACTTGAACTAGAAAATAAATAATAATGATAATGCAACAAAAGTAATATTAAGCAATCACAAAACTGGAAACCTCATTTACTCACTCATTAACCGCAACTTGACCTCCACAATGCAAACATTTATAACATTTTTTAACCTCATTGGTCTTTTCATCGAAAAAGTCCAATTTGCCTTTGTTCTTCATCAACGTCCATTCTCCCTTCAGTGGGATACGGAGACACTTGTCATTCAAACAATGAGCCCCGGTCTTCTTATAACGCAAACCACACGAGTTACAAAGCTGTCCAGAGGCAATGCTCCAGGAAGGTCTCCAACATGGCGAATGTACTGATTTACAGGAGATACAAGTACGGATGTGGTGGTGGTGAGATCTCGAGCTTGGCGAAGTACTTGGGGATCTTACAGAGTTGCTCTTTGGTGTTGTTGGAGGCAAGATCCTGGTAGTTGGCATAGCTGTGGTCACTATTTGCTGGTATTTCTGTGGAGGAGTGGAATTTACGAATGTATGCAGTTTGGTTTGGGCTGGGGAAGTCACTGGCGATCTTGCCTGGTATTGCTGGTGTGGTGGTGAGGACACAAAATTGTGCTGGTTGTGATGACGGGTTGCCTGCGCTGAGGTGTTAAAATTATAAGGCAAGTCGGTGGTGGTTGAGTAAGGATTTGCTGAGATATATGACTTTCTTCTCTGCTGTTGAGATGGCTGAGATGGCTGAGATGGGGCAGTTTCAACGTTGGAGGAGCTGTTTGGGGGGTAGTTGTTTCTGAAAAGGTAGTTGTACTGTTCCAAATTGACGGAAGGTTTCTCTCTCAAAGAACGTTGGTTCTTGTTCAACATCTCGATATCTTGCAAATATCCAGACGATTGATAAGTGTAGTTGTTTTCGAACGGGAAGTTGATAATCGATGAGATCTTCATCTTATCTTCATTACTGTTCAGCCTCTTATTTTGGCCTCTGCTCGATTTGCTTCTTTGGTCATACCTGGAAGATATCACCTTGGCCAATCTAGTGGCAGTGGTTTGCTTGATCTTGTGCGAGATTTTCGAGTCGAAGTCAATGTTGCTTGAATTTGTCTTGAACGTCTTATTCAAATCATTACAATACTCTTTCAAGTGGTGATAAGTAACAGGGTTGTCGGCTTTGATCAAGATCTCCAATCTTTGTTTCCATTCTTCATTGTAAGGTTCCGAATTGCTGCTGTCCAATGCCACTGGGGCATTGGTGTATTTGTAGCAGGTGTCTGGGTAATCGGACATCGATCCAGAACTGACGGTCGATCTCAGGGAGCTTATTGGAGAAGATGGCATATTCGGCTGCTGAGGTGGTTCAATGACATCTGAAGATGGTAAAGGTGTGGCCAAGAATTTGTTATTTGACGAAGATGGGCTCATTGATCTGGCTCTCTCTGCAACACTCTCCAAATTGAGGAGCAAAGGACTTTTCAATTTCAAGTCGGCATCCAACTCATAAGGAGGTGAAGGAGGGGCAGTTCTGGATCTCTTGAAATCGTAGAATTCGTTGTTGATGGCATTGTTGAACTCGGTGAGATCATCGAGATTCAACTTTCTCTTCTTCAACGAGGCTCTTTGGAACAAGTCGTCATTTTCAGTGTTGCCAATGGCAGCAGATATGGATATATTCAGCGAGGAAGGAGCTAATTTGGCGAAATCAGACTCTGGTGTCTTGAATGGATGATAAGATGTCGGGGTGATGTTTTTGGTAGGGTCACTTTGAGACCTTACATGTTGTTGTTGTTGTTGCAGCTGATGTGGGTGTTGTTGACTTGATTGTGTTTGTGAATTCTGCGAATCAGGTGTGGTGGTGGCAGTACTAGAGGCTGCTGTCGAGGACATGGCAACGGCGTTCATGATTCCTGTTCCTGAAATTTTATTTCTTTTTTTTCTTCGTAGTGGGGTAAAATGAAAAAAAAATTTAGTTGATCGGTATAACTATGACAACTAGATTCTTCTTGCAGATCAAATATGTGAGAATACTTTTTCCGATGTAAAGTCTAAAGTTTAAACAAACTAAAAATAAGTATCCGGTGTAATTTTTTCGGTTTATTTATCAGATGTGTTTGAGATCTGAATGTTTATGCTTAGCGAATGGATGTTTGATATTGAAGTTGAACGACTTGATATACAAAAATTGAAAAGAATTGTTATTGAAACTAAGAAAAAAAGCGATATGATTTTCTTTTTTTTTCTAACTTTTTTCTTTTTCTTTGATTTGCAGACTCGTTTGTATTTGATCTCTTGGTGTTTTTTCTTGTGTTTGAAAAAAATTAGCAGAACAAATGAGTATTTGATTAGGCTGGGACAAAAATTAATGTGTCAATATGATCTGGGGAAAATTGGGGATGAAAAAGTGAATGAAAGTAGTTGGTTAAAAAGTGAATTGGATAAAGAGTGACTGAGTGAGTTTATGGATGATTGGGAGAGAAGCGGGAAATTTCAGAGAATGAAAATCTAGTTACCTTTATTGTATATATATAATTTTTTTTTAATTAATATCGAAATAATTAGGGTGGTTGGAGATGGCATGTTTTAAGTTCAATCAACATACAGTAAGGGGATTGTTTTAATGTGTGCAAGATGCGCTCTTATGCGTAATTGATAATCTTTTTTTGTGAAAAAAGATACTACTTTTTGGTTTTTTTTAGAGCTTGATTGATTTTGAAAACGACTTATTGTGGAAGTTGCTGGAGTAGAGTGGATCCACGGCATACATGATTTGTCAGATCTCAATTTTTCCATATCAGGTTTTGAGAGTCATTGAGGAATCATAATGTGCACTTCAATGAATCTGTAACATAATAATAATATTATTGAATCAATATTTTAGTTGCTTTTTTCTAGGTTTATAGTCAAAAAAATATATATATATTATATAAATAGTAACAGAAAACTACAAGTGGATTTGTCAGACGGTTTCAAATGAAGAAGGAAACAAATGAGTCTGGCCGAGTCAGCAAGATCTGTACCAAACTATCCAACTTTTCAACTTCCAACTTTCCACTTCCCACTTCCCACTTTCCATTTCCCACTCCCAACTTCTCATCTTAATCTCATCAACCCTCTGAAACCTCAATTTCCTAATCCAGTAATCCGCCTCTCGCACCGCTAAAAATTCTCGAGAAACAAAAAAAATTTATTCACTTGCTTGATATTAGAGATGGCTAAACTTGATGATCGAATGTATTCATCTTGAGTTGAAATTTTCATTTGATTTATGAATCGAGGTGCTTTGGTCCATCTCAAATAGGAAAGCGAATCATAGGAAAGCGAATCATTTTTCAAATCAGATCGCTCCAAGTGAAAGCAAGATGTCTGATCCAAGTAAGTCGTTTTCTCTCGTTAAGAGGCGTCAAGATCATCGAAGATACTAACAAAAATCTGTTATATGTAGCCACAAAAATAGAGCAATTCATCAAGAAGGTGATAACTTCCTTGGATCTGCAGTTCATCAAGTCTCCACAGCAATACCAGAACAATGTCGACTTCTACAAAAGCTCCATTGTGCCTCAATTGAAACCCACCACTGCGATAATAATAAACGGCACTCCATCTTTGGGGAAGCTGCTGTTGCAAGAAGTGTGGTATCAGTTGCCCGCAACACAGCACCAGTTGCTTTCCTTCGACACCCACTTGATCCCGGGCTCGAACACGTATGTCGTTGTGTGCTCGTTGAAAGTGAGATTCGACGAAAGCGGCAAGACAAGACTCGGGGACTCGGCCGACTTGGTCAGTAACCCAAACAGAATGGACAACAATGTCAATTTGAACAGGGCCATATGGGGCAACTGGTACGGCGTGAACTTGAATATGGTGATCGACGAGTCACTGAACACGAACCCGGACATGGAGTCGATCAATTCCTGGAATTATAGGTTCACATACAAGCCCGACAATGCCGTGGTGGAATTTTGAAGCGTGGCCAATTACAACTTTGGTGAAAAGATGTTGAATATCCCTTTGTACTATATAAATAAAACTAATATATCATATAAACTATACACCCGAACCATTGTTCCTTACATATAAAACGAAAAAATAAACTGAATGTCATAAATGTGTCATCTCATGTGGTCACCTGTTGTGTTGCCCTACAACTTTTCAGCATAATGTTGTGGAGGTGGTGGGGGTGGGGCTCTTCTGGCGAACATCCTTCCCGTGGAGCAGCAGCACACACTCAACAACCAGAAGAGCGAGGCCAGCAACGAGGTCACGAGACCGACCCAGAAAAAGATCAAGTAGTTTCTGGATACGTTGGACGAGATGCCAAAGTCATCGGCAGCGTTGTTGAATTCCTTCTTGACGTACATGAAGGCACCCGTGGAGCCGGCACAGCCCAAGGCCAACGAGATGAAGGACAACACGGACAAGAAAAATACACAGCACGACAGCGTACGGGAACAAGCAGTGAGAAGACTGAGGCACATTTGCACAAAGAGCAAGGCCAAGCCGATAATGGTGCAGATGAAGATCATTTTGCAGATCGGTGGAATAACCTTGACATACTTCTCGACACCGGAGGGCAAGTTGATGTCTGACTTGGTCAGCTGATTCAAGAGACTGCTCAATTCACTGGAGGAATCGGAGGTGCTTTGCCCAGACATGTCTGCGAAGAGCACACTGGCAGGGTCGAAGACGTACATGGCCTTTGGCTTCGAGCAGTGGGTGAAATCAACGGCATCGGTGTTCGTCGACTCCAAAGTGGAGCCACTCTTGATGTTACCTTTGCAATAGCCCCACATTCCAAAGATGTAGACGTCTTTCAAACCAAGGTCTCTGTTGACATGGGACGACGAGTCCAACGAACTCACAATCGACGACACTGTAGAGTCGTCGCTGGAGAGCCCCGATAAAAACTTGGAGGCATCGAGCCCTGAAAAGTCTAGTCTCAACTCGTAGGTATTTGTCAAGAAGGAGTTGTTTTTCAGTGCTCCAGCACAGGCAATGGCTGACAACACCAACGATACCACGGTGAGTATCGTTGGAATTAAAATATAGATGAATCGACAACAGCCCATTGTGGTGATTTGGTGATTTGGTTGCTTGTTAAATAATATTTGTTGCAAAATACTATTGATATCAACTTTATAAATCAATTTTGCAAAGCGGCGAATCCAAGATTATATATTCTGATCTGGATAGATCAGTGGAATTGCCGATTCAAGCCAACATTACCAAAGTTGATTTGATGAGTGGTATTTAATACTCACACCAAACTTGATCGGGTATAAAAATAGTTTTTCAGGGGAGGCTGGGTGGACCTGATCCCATTTCTACTGAGTGGGGGGTCGGCGCAGAAAATATTCAACTGTGACAAGAGTCCCCCCAATATCCCGTTTGAAATTAGGGATTTAAAGTTTCAGCGTGCGTCTTTGTGCTTTCTTTTTTTTTTTTCTGCTCTTATTATTTCTATTAATAAAACCAGCCCCTGCTTATTCGCAAGCGTAGCGTAGCCAGGGAACAGTGCACCGATGGGATTGATCCAAGATCCAGTGATTTCCGATCAAGGTTTCTTGGAAGAGGCTTTTCGGGCGCTGAGAATCGCGGTTTGTTCAGTGGTTCATAGGCGGAATATCTTGTTACTGGGTCCATTTCCTCAACCGTGCCCTTATGAATTTCACTCTGCCTCCCTCTTTATGTACCTCTATTTCTTTTTTTCCTTCAGCTGCATATCATTTGATCCCCCAATTGAGCTAAGGGGATTAATGATCACTCAGGGGCGGTGATGGGAATGAGGCATAGCGATGGAATAGCAAGGTGTGAGATCAAAAATAGATTATGCCAAGAGGTATCGAATTCGATGATTGAAGATGGACAATTTTAGAAATAAAAGTTTTCTATTTTGGTATTGAAAGGGCCCTCTGCTGTCTCGTCTAGCCAGTTTAAATTGGGTAAACTCCTATTATTTCAGGTAAAGCCTTGAGTGAGGAATCGAGTCACATGAGTTCGTTCCGCGAACAGCCTCATAGTGAGTGCTGAGAACCATAGTGCTGAGAACTGGGGTATAAGGACAGAGAGGGATCAATAGTCGAAGAGGTGGCAGAGAAGCAGCATAGCCAATGGCTTTTCCAAATGGCACTGAATAATAACTGACATTGTATTATATATGGAAAAGAGAAAAACCACAATCTGTAACTAATTGACTGTAACTAATTGACTAAAGAAATTTCTTTAAGATGTTCTTTATAAGCTGCACAGATATTTCTGAGCTATTGGGCTGGGGCACCTTACGTGTAGCTTACTTGGTGAGAACAACCCTTGGGTCGTGTACAAACAGACAGAACTGTGAAAAAAGAAGTTGTGGATTATTGTTCAAAACCGAGGTCGTGCACTGAACCACGCCGCCGCTAACGGAGAACAATAGTTGCAGTGGCTCAAGAAGAGGTAGTTAGTTTGTGGGACGGTGCGGTTGAGAGGCAGAGTCAAAGTGTGAAATTGGGAGTGGAGTGTGAATGGTGTTGGACATGTGAGGTGTGGATTACTAGGAAATCCAGCTTTCAATCCAGCCGGGCTCTAAACCAATTGACTTTTGCAAACGGTCCTCACCCATGCCAGTCGATCTATGCCAACAGATCCATTCCAGCTCCACCACACCTCAGCACATGCTCCGATTTTGCACAACACTTTTATTCCATCTATCACGTGCAATCAAACAATCCTCACGGTTTCACCTACAAAAAAATTATATACGACACAAACAAGACTCTGAAAAATTTTCCCAAAAATTTTCTACCTTTTTCGCTCGTTTCCCTCTCCATTTCCCACTGCGATCCCAATGTTGGGTGTTTATTTGACTTTGCTTATGCACGACACACTCTTGGATCAGTTATTTTTTTTTTTCACAATTTTTTTTTTTTCATCGATGAAAAGTTTTTGTGACTCGCTCATCATATAAATACAAAGAGCCCAGTCTCGAATTGAGAAATAAAAAAAAAACCTTTGTAGTATACATATATTGTGTTTTACAAATATATATCTAATACTTTAGTATAACTAATCCATCCATCATGGTTCAATCATCAGTCTTGGGATTCCCAAGAATCGGTCCTAACAGAGAATTGAAGAAAGTCACCGAAGCCTACTGGGCCGGTAAAGTTGACCAAGCCGAGTTGTTCAAGGTCGGTAAGGAATTGAGAGAGAAGAACTGGAAGTTGCAAAAAGACGCTGGTGTCGATGTCATCGCCTCCAACGACTTTTCCTTCTACGACCACGTCTTGGACTTGTCCTTGCTGTTCAACGTTATCCCACAGAGATACACCAAGTTCCAATTGGACCCAATCGATGTCTTCTTCGCCATGGGTAGAGGTTTGCAAAGAAAGGCCACCGAAACTACCCCAGCTGTCGATGTCCCAGCCTCTGAGATGGTCAAGTGGTTCGACTCCAACTACCACTACGTCAGACCAACCTTCTCCCACTCCACCGAGTTCAAGTTGGTCGGCACCAAGGCCGTTGACGAGTTCTTGGAGGCCAAGGCCCTTGGTATCCAGACCAGACCAGTTGTAGTTGGTCCAGTTTCCTACTTGTACTTGGGTAAAGCCGACAAGGACTCCTTGGACTTGGAGCCAATCTCCTTGTTGGACAAGATCTTGCCAGTCTACACCGACTTGTTGCAGAAATTGGCTGCTGCCGGTGCCACCGAGGTGCAGATCGACGAGCCAGTCTTGGTCTTGGACTTGGAAGACAACGTCAAGGCCGCCTACAAGACCGCCTACGAGTACTTGGCCAAGCAAGAAGGTTTGCCTAAGTTGGTCTTGGCCACCTACTTCGGTGATGTCACTCCAAACATCGATGCCGTCAAGGGCTTGCCAGTTGCCGGTTTCCACTACGACTTTGTCAGAGTACCAGAGCAATTCGACGCTGTCGTTGATGCCTTAACTGCTGAACAAGTGCTCTCCGTTGGTATTGTCGACGGTAGAAACATCTGGAAGACCAACTTTGCCAAGGCCATTGAGTTTGTCAACAAGGCCGTTGAGAAGTTGGGTGCCGACAGAGTCATTGTCTCCACTTCCTCCTCTTTGTTGCACACTCCAGTCGACTTGGACAACGAGAAGAAGTTGGACGCTGAGATCAAGGACTGGTTCTCCTTCGCTACTCAAAAGTTGTCCGAGGTTGTCACCATTGCCAAGGCTGCCTCCGGCGAGGACGTGAGTGCCGCTTTGGAGGCCAACAAGGCCTCCGTCGAGTCCAGAGCCAAGTCTGCCCTTACCAACGACGAGGCCGTCAAGGCCAGATTGGCCACCATCGACGACAAGTTGGCCACCAGAAGCTCCGCCTTCCCAGACAGATTGAAGGTTCAAACCAAGGAGTTCAACTTGCCATTGTTCCCAACCACCACCATCGGTTCCTTCCCACAGACCAAGGACATCAGAATCAACAGAAACAAGTTCACCAAGGGTACCATCACTGCCGAGGAGTACGAGGCCTTCATCAACAAGGAGATCGAGACCGTCATCAGATTCCAAGAGGAGATTGGCTTGGACGTGTTGGTCCATGGAGAGCCAGAGAGAAACGATATGGTTCAATACTTTGGTGAGCAATTGAAGGGTTACGCCTTCACCACCAACGGTTGGGTACAATCGTACGGTTCCAGATACGTCAGACCTCCAATCATCGTTGGTGACGTCTCTAGACCAGCTGCCATGTCCGTCAAAGAATCTGTCTACGCTCAATCTTTGACCTCCAAGCCAGTCAAGGGTATGTTGACCGGTCCAGTCACCTGTTTGAGATGGTCTTTCCCAAGAGACGATGTTTCGCAAGAGGTTCAATCCTTGCAATTGGGTTTGGCCTTGAGAGACGAGGTCCAGGACTTGGAAGCTGCTGGAATCAACGTCATTCAAGTCGACGAACCTGCCATCAGAGAAGGTTTGCCATTGAGAGCCGGTAAGGCCAGAACCGAGTACTTGAGATGGGCCCTGCAATCGTTCAGAGTCGCCACCTCCGGTGTCCAGGACAAGACCCAGATCCACTCGCACTTCTGTTACTCGGACTTGGATCCAAACCACATCAAGGCCTTGGATGCCGATGTTGTCTCGATCGAGTTCTCCAAGAAGGACGATCCTAACTACATCCAAGAGTTTGCCGAGTACCCTAACCACATTGGTTTAGGTTTGTTCGACATCCACTCTCCAAGAATCCCATCTGTTGAAGAGTTCATTGCCAGAATCGGCGAGATCTTGAAGGTTTACCCATCTGACAAGTTCTGGGTCAACCCAGATTGTGGTTTGAAGACCAGAGGTTGGGAAGAGACTAGAGCCCAATTGACCAACATGGTTGCTGCTGCTAAACACTACAGAGAAGAGAAGAAATAAGATATTTCTCTTTTTGGTGCTTATTAACAACACCAATGCATTTATTCAACATTAATGTATTGCATTTTGTCTTTATTATTTGATTTAATTTATCATCTTCTTTTCACATCTTTTTTGTCTTTTATCTTATGATTCTTATATATATATATTATGCTTGTCTTGAGGGGTGTGCTAGCATCTTTCAAAGGCTTTTATTTTTATTGGGAAAGTTTTTTACAGGGATTTCAACATCGGTTTTAATATAATAAGTTTGTTTTTAGTGGATGTAGTGATTTAAGTGGGGGAGTGAATGAACCTATTCCAGAGAGTACATTTGAAATATACAAGAGAATACAAGAGAATACTAGAGAATACTAGAGAATACTAGAGAATATACAAGAGAATACTAAAGAATACTAGAGAATACTAGAGAATACTAAAGAATACTGGAGAATACTAAAGAATACTAGAGAATATTAGAGAATATTAGAGAATACATACTTAGAGAACCTCAATGAATATAATGAATGTAGCCGATGAATGCAATTAGTGAATAGAGTTAGTTGGCATAATCAGTGAATCCAGTGTCGTGAATGTGTTCATTGAATGTGGTCAGTTAATCAGTGAATTGAGTCAGTGTGATTCAATCAGCCCGAGTAGCGGTGGTGTAACGATGTTTGTCGTGGTATAACGATGTGGTGTAGTGATGTTCGCCATGCTGTTTTGATGTGGTGTAGTGATGTTCGTACTGGTGTTAGGAAGTGATCTTGATACACCATCCCGTTCAACACAGTTGAAGTGAAACTTGACGGACAGCTGCAACTTACAACCTACCAACCACACCCCAGCCACCCCAACCACCACTCATCTCCACCATCATCTCCATCATCACATCCACCCACCTCTATGCCACCATCCACTTACCACCCCAGACCCTGCCACATCTGACAAAATCCCAAAACAGAAAAAATGAAAAATGATTTTTTTATTGTGGCAAAATGTTGAGCTTTGTCATAGTCAAGACGGCAATTGGAAGTTACTAGAGCCAATTGCGAGCGAAATACACGTGGAACTGAGCCAATTACAACGTCAACTGTGCGTGCGAACACCAAGTCAAGATGTCCGAAGATACTAATGCGAAAATCGCCGAATTTGTCTCGATAACTGGAGCCAGCGTGGGAACAGCTCAGAAGTATTTGGCCAACAACGAGAACCAAGTTGACCAGCTGTTGCAAGAATATTTTGAAGAATCTGTGAACGGGGGTGACAAGGTGGATGTGGAGTCCGGATCACAAGCGGAACTGCCCTCCAGGACCTCGTCTACACTGCCAAAAGCGGCCCTCTCCAATAGGAATTCCAAGAAAAGAACTATAAGAACGTTCCAAGACCTCATCAACGGTGTCAAAAGCGACGATTCAGAGGGTAACGACGACGACGACGACACCAATCTCTTCACCGGCGGTGAGAAGTCCGCCTTGCAAGTCGAAAACCCCAATAAAAACAACCGCGACCCGGCCAGTTTGGTGCAAGACATCTTGAAAAAGGCCACCGACCCGAACAACGGGAGACCAGAGGACAGCGCAGACGGTGGGCACAGAGGTGCCAGGTTCACCGGGACCGGGTTCAAGTTGGGCGACAGCCAGACACCTTCCACTGCGATACCGGACCGGTCCAGCATCCTCAAGAAGCCCGAGAGAGTCGAGAGAAAGATCACTTTCTGGAAAGACGGCTTCAGCATCGGCGAGGGCAGGCTTTACCGGTACGACGACCCCCGTAATGGGGCCTATTTGCGGGACTTGAACTCCGGCAGGGCTCCCTTGGAGTTGTTGGACGTCAAGTTGGGCCAGGATGTGGACGTCAACGTGGACAAGCGGTTGGACGAGGAGTACAAGCCTCCAAAGAGGAAAGTGGGAGGCTTTGTCGGGTCGGGCCACCGGTTGGGGTCGCCCGTTCCTGGCGAGACTGCTGCTGAGCCACAGCTGGAGCCTCTGGAGCAGGGGCAACCGCAAGCTACGCCACTGCCGTCGCAGGAGGCCGCAGGTGAGGGCGATCTGAAGTTGCAAATCCGGTTGGCGGACGGGTCGCGGTTGATCCACAAGTTCAACTCTGCGGATCCCGTGCAGGTGGTTTACGATTTCGTTCAGCAGCACACGAGCGACAGCTCGAGACCGTTTTTCTTGTCGTTGCCGTTCCCGGTGAAGCTGTTGGACGACAAGACGTTGAGTATCAAAGAGGCGGGGTTGGTGAATGCGGCCGTTATCCAGAGATGGTCTTAGGCCGTGGTCCTAAATAGGTAATTGAGTGTTTGTGGTAGAGGACTGTAGGAGAGGACTGTAGGAGAGGACTGTAGGAGAGTAGAAGCAGAAGGGTAGAATGGAGTGGAAGTGTAGTAGAAGTAGTAGAAGTCGTAGAAGATAGTAAGTGCAGTAGATCTGTAAAGCACAGTTTATTCTTGATAGAAAGCGGATTCTCATTCTGATTCGATCAGGTGCAGATGGGAGAGAAGAGACCTGGATTTAGGGTTTGTGCTTATTGTTTATTCAGTCATTGGTAATTCAAAAGAAATGGTCAAAGTGATTGACAAGATGGAGCCAAATACGCAAGGTAGGAGCAGAGTAGCACAGATTAATAGAGCCAAGTGATTAGCTCTGAAGTGAAAGTGGGGAGAAGTGAGTGACGGTCACAAATAAATAGTAAAGAGTGTATGCTTCCATACACTCGAGCACAGGTGTGACCAGGGGTAAAATAGTTGTTAAATGTAGGTGAATGGAATTATAGTTTGAGTGGAATTGTTGAAGTGGAATTGTTGAAGGGGAATTATAGTTGAGGCAGATTGTGGTTGAAGTAGAATTGTAGTTGAAGTATAATTGTGATTGAAGTAGAGTTATAATGATTATAGCTGAAGTTGATTTATAGGTGATGTTGAATTACATCTCAAGTTGAATTGTAGTTGAAGCCAATTTACAGTTAAAAAGCCAATTTACAGTTAAGGTAGCTCTGTAGTTGAAACAGAATTATAGTCAAATGATAACCAGGGAATTATGGTTTAAGAAGAATTATCGTTGAAGAAGAATCATAGATGAGTGGGATTATAGTAAGTGTAAAAAATTGTAGTTGAAGTAAAATTATAGTCGCAGCAGAAGTGTAATAAGAACAGAATTATAGTTGAACAGAATCAGTTGAAACTTAATTGTAGCCGAAGCACCGATGCAGTTAAAGACAATTGCGTTGAAGCAGAACCAGAAAAGCAAAATTGTAGTCTACCAGAGCCATAGTCAGAGACAACATCTATTTGATTAAATCAGTAGTTGAAACGGTACTATTATTTGAATAGTACATTTTGAGTATCGTAGTACAGTATAATAGTTACAGTATAATAGTTACAGTATAATAGTTACAGTATAATAGTTACAGTATAATAGTTACACTATAATAGTTACAGTATAATAGTTACACTATAATAGCTACAGTATAATAGCTACAGTATAATAGTCACTGTATAATATTTACTGAATAATAGTCACTGTATAATATTTACTGAATAATAGTTACTGTATAATAGTTACACTATAATAGCTACAGTATAATAGCTACAGTATAATAGTCACTGTATAATATTTACTGAATAATAGTTACTGTATAATAGTTACAGTGTAACAGTTACACTATAATAGCTACAGATAATAGTCACAGTATTATAGTTTTACTATTATGGCCCCATTATAGTTCCGAAATTATAGTCCTGTATAATACTCTAGCACTAAGTTGTTTCAATATTACAGTTCCAGTGCTATAGTCCATTACTACCATTCCAGTACTACCATTCCAGTACTACCATTCCAGTACTACCATTCCAGTGGTCTCACTAGAGTCCAGCTCCCTGACTCACTGTCATCGCTTTCCCGGGCAAATAGCCCCATCTGCAAGAGACACTCACAAAAATTTTCACCTTTACCAAAAATGACACATAAAAAGTTGAAGAAGAATCATTTTGAGCGGGTATTTAAGGTGAGTGAGAAGCGAGAAAGAGGAGAAGGCACGGGAAACACGACATTAGTGTATTCAGAATTCATTGTTTTCAGAGAGTGTATTCAGACAAGATATTCAGATAAGCTATTCAGATAAGCTATTAAGTATATTCAATTATATTGGGGGAAGTGATCAGTTTGGTATCACAAATTGAATAAGTAAAGTAACGTCAAATAACGTAAAACAAGTAAAAAAAAATACAAAACAAATTCAAATTAGAACAACTAGAACAACTAGAACAACTAGAACAGTTCAGCCGTCAAAGCATCAACAAAACATCAACGAAACATCAACAAAAACATCACCCAAACAACAAAGCATCCCACTATGGACGGAAAAATTCAACCTGATTTCGAAACCTTCCACGAGATCGTCGTCAAAGACAGAGCCCGCTTCGCCGCCGAGGAGTTGCCAAACGTGTACCCGATCTTCACGTACGCGTCCTCCGACTACATCACGCCGCACTTGGCGTACTTGAAATTGACCCGCCCCTCCGACCCGACCAAGGAGAAGAGCCCTTCCTTCTTGTTCGAGAGCGCCAAGAACGGCGACACCATCGACAGATACTCCTTCATGGGCGTGAGCCCTAAGAAGATCATTAAGACGGGTCCGGGCCACGGGCCGGAGTGCGACCCGTTGGTGTTGTTGCAGGAGGAGTTGCACAACGTGCGCCAGGCGCTGTTGCCGCTGATCCCCAAGTTGAGCGGCGGCGCCATTGGGTACATCTCGTACGACTGCATCAAGTACTTCGAACCAAAGACGAAGCGCGAGTTGAAAGACGTGTTGAAGTTGCCCGAGCTGGCGTTGATGTTGTTCGACTCGATCGTGGCCTTTGACCACGTGTTCCAGCGGTTCCAAATCATCCACAACCTCGCGGTATCGGCACAGGACTCGAAGCAGGAGTTGCAGGTGAAGTTCTTGCAGCTGTCCCGCGAGATCGAGCACATCCGCAAGGTGTTGACCGACAGTGCCGCTCCGGTGCCTTACCCGGACCAGCCGCTGATCGAGTTGAACCAGAGTTTCACCTCCAACATCGGCCAGGAGGGCTACGAGAACCACGTCCGGCTGTTGAAGGAGCACATCTTGAAAGGCGATATCTTCCAGGCGGTGCCATCGCAGCGAATCGCGCGCCCGACCAGCTTGCACCCCTTCAACATATACCGTCACTTGAGAACTGTAAACCCGTCTCCGTATCTCTTCTATATAGACTATTTGGACTTCCAAATCGTGGGGGCCTCGCCAGAGTTATTGGTCAAGTCCGACACCAACAGCAAGATCACGACACACCCGATCGCGGGCACCTTGCCAAGGGGCCTGACCAGGGAGGAGGACGACGCCAACGCCGTGCAGTTGAAGGCCTCGTTGAAGGACACTGCCGAGCACGTGATGTTGGTGGACTTGGCCAGGAACGACGTCAACAGAGTATGCGAGCCCAGCTCCACCTCCGTGGACCGGTTGTTGTCTGTGGAGCGGTTCTCGCACGTGATGCACTTGGTCTCGGAGGTGACGGGCACTTTAAGACCGGGTCAGACCAGATTCGATGCCTTTAGATCGATTTTTCCAGCGGGCACCGTCAGTGGGGCTCCTAAGGTGAAGGCCATGACGTTGATCAGCGAGTTGGAGCAGGAGAAGAGAGGTGTCTATGCGGGTGCCGTGGGCCACTGGTCATACGACGGCAAGACCATGGACACGTGCATTGCCTTAAGAACGATGGTGGTGAAGGACGGGGTTGCGTATTTGCAGGCCGGCGGGGGTATTGTCTATGACAGTGATCCGTACGACGAGTACATGGAGACGATGAACAAGATGCGGGCTAATAATAACACTATTGTGCAGGCGGAGAAGATCTGGGCGGAGCGGTTGAAGGAGGAGAATTTCGACAGCGAGCAGGATTAGAGGGGTTATGCAGAGGGGTTATGCATGGGGGGTTAGATAGAGGGGTTAGATAGAGCGAGAGGGGTTAGATAGAGCGAATAGATAATGCAAAAGACAATAGTAATTGTAATGGTGGAGTGGCGTAGGTGGTGTGAGGATGTAGAATTAGTGAATAGTGAAATGTGAATTAGTGAATTAGTGAATTAGTGAATAGTGAATTGTGAATTAGTGAATTAGTGAATTAGTGAATAGTGAATTGTGAATTAGTGAATTAGTGAATTTCACCTTTTCAGCGAATTTTGTGAGTTCCACAAGTGAATTGAAGTGAATGCAGAGAATTAAAGTCAAGTCGATTTAGTGAATTTGGTGACTTTGGTGAGTCGAAGTGAACTTCACTTTTTGAGTTTGTACTGAATTTTACTGAATCAGCGAGATCCAGTGAATAAATTCAGGTCATCAAGGTGAACTAATTTGAATGAAATTGAACTCAGTTCTATATAAATTGGTGAATTAGTGAATTTGTAGTAATTTGTAGTAAATTACATTAATTGTAGTGAATTATACCAAAATAGTATCTTACAGTGAATTGCAGTTAAATGTAGTGAACCAAGACAATTGTTGTAAACTACAGTAAATTATACTAAATTACAATACACTTGAGTTGACTTTAGTGAATTTGCTCAACTGCACTTAATTATTGATCTCACTAAGTCACACCAAATCTCAAAAAACCAACAACATATTATACATTGTGTTCAAGTGTAGTGAATTGTAGTAAATTACAGTAAATTACAGTAACTCATTGTAACTTTACTAACTTATAGTAAGTTATCATAACTTATAACAAATTCCAATAAATCACAGTAGCTTATAGTAGCTTATAGTATATTACAATAAATTACATTGAATTGTAGTAATTTAGTAATTTAGGATAAATTACAAAAACTCATAGCAACTTATACTAACATATAGTATCATGTAGTAATTAATAGAAACTTCGAGTAAATTACAATGAATAACAGTAAATTGTAGTTTATTACAGTAACTTTTACTGGTTTTCAGCAGACCCCTTCGAATTAGGTAATATCACTGAATTGACCAAAATGCACTGAAACTTGTTGATCTCCAGAAATCCAACTTCAATATTTTCAGTGCTAGTAGTTTGTAGCTTGAGAGTCCCAGAATTCTCGTAATACCTAACTAAAAAAGTGCACCACTCTTCTTGCCAATTTTCCACTCACCAATTCCTCTTTCCAGACCCTGCCCATCGCTTTCTCACCCTTTTCCCACAATTCCCCACCATTTCCCACCATTTCCCCACCCTTTTCCCACTTTTCTCACTCATCTTAAACCCCTTCACCCCCTCCACTGCCCATCTCAACTTCTCCACAATTTTTCACTGAAAAATTTCTCGGGCTGAAAAAAAATGAACGCCGGATTTGGCGAAAGAGTTGAAGAAACACCAGAGACAGTGACAAGAGCAGTAAAGTTCCGTGTTTTGCCTTGAATAAGTTGTGAAAAGTTGTGCAATGTTGAGAAGAAACAGTTTGAGACTCGTCGGTAGCAAGCCGATCGTCAGAGTGGGCACTTTGAACAGGTTGAATGCCTGGAATGCCGCAAGATTCCAGTCGTCGGACATTGAAAAGAGACGTGATGATTTGTTGGCGGCGTTGTCGTCGAATGCCAGCTTGGCTGCAGCTTTTGAAGAGTTTGGGAGGTTGATCGAGAGCAAGGGCTTCAACGGGGACATGGGTGTCATGCAGCAGATGAAGTTCTTGATGGACAGCGATGTCCGGAAGGGTTTGAAGAAAGTGGGTGAGGAGTTGAAACAGAGCGGAGTCAAGCTCACAGCTGAGGATCTTGAGGCGGTTACTTCGATTATGAAGATGAATAAGAAATAGGTGGTGATGAACGACCGTCGGCTCAGCCATTTGGTCTCTATGGCTTTGTAAGGCTTTTCTAAGGCTTTTTTAAGACTTCTCGAATGGATTCTTCAATGGCTTCTACAACCATTTACACCTTTCAAGATGGTATCCTATATATAAACTATACTTAAGACTTGTATAAATCAAACAAAGAGTAATTCTGTCAAGTTGGCCTGTATTTATCCCCTTCAGCTTATTTTCATCACCTTTCAACCTGCTTTTATCACTATTTAACATATATTTACCACCTTTCCACCTGTATTTATGGCCATTTAATCAGTATTTATCGCACGCAAGCTATAATTATCACAGTTCAACCTCATTGACCACCTTTCGCCATGTTCTTATCATGTTTTTCCATCTTTTTAACCTCTTTCCACCTAGATTTGACATCTCTTCACCTATATTTAACATCTCTTCACCCATAATTGTCACCTTTCAACGGATATCTATCACCTTTCTCATGTCGTATAACCTTTCAGCCTATAACCGACCATGTTTCAACTATATCTATCACCTCTAACCTGCCTTCGTGATATTGAAACCCGTTCCACCCCTTCCAGCCATTCTACACTCACATCAAAAGTTATAAAATTACATCATACATATTTAGTTACACCGTCTCAGTTCATCTTCCACCTGTTACCACAGTTCTCGCACGTGCAGAACGTGGTCAACGGCTCATCCGCAGACCGGGTCTGCAACTGGTAGTACGAAACCTTCTTCTGCTTACACTTGCCGCACGTGAAACTGCTGCTGATGGCGCGCTTCTCCACGGCACCTTGAGCATCGAACAAGTTCTGCTTGTGCATCTTCTCCATCTCCAACTTCAACGACTCCGGGGCCATCTCCTGCGGCGTCATCTTCACCAACTGCGCAGGCTTGATCGACCCGGACAAGATGTTGGACCGCAACTCGGGGTTCTTCTTGTTCTTCAAACTCAATATGAGCGACCGTAACTTCTTTCTATAATTGTCATTCACCTCAAAATACTCCAACTTGAACGACTCCTCCTCGATGCTCTTGGCCACTTGCAAGATCTCCTTCGGGAATTTGTCCGAATCGAACAGCAATGCCGTGTACAACCCTGCTATCGACGAGTTTCTTGTCGAGTTGTCGTGGAAATCCGTCTTGACACCGTCGTTTTGAGGGGTTCTGACACCGTTGGCGACGAATTTGGTCGAGTCCGACGTGGAGCCACTCGAATTGGCGTTCCCGTTCGCATTATTGCCGGAATTCCCATTGCTGGCGGCACCGTTCTTCTTATCTGCTGGAGCTCCTGACTTCCGCTTCACGGCATCCTTCCAACTGCTGATGATCCGCTTCACTAAAGTGGACACCTCCTTGTTGGAGCTGCCTCTGAACTTGTTTACAGCGATTCCCACTTTCGTTTCCTGATAATAAATGTTAGTATGTGTCTCTTGTGGTTCTTTGTGGCCTGGTTGGTGCCATGTCGCTTAGCGCCCGGCCTGGCGTTTACTTACTCTCAACAACTTCTCCGTTGGAACCACCTCGTTTTTCAACACATTCAACAATTTCAAAATCGTGGCATCATCTGGCGTCTTCTCGAGACTGGAAATAACGTTTTTGATCTCTTTGGCGTCCATCTTGTGTGCTCAACTCGGGTTGTCTCTGGTTACAAAGATCTCTCCTTTTCAATTTTTTGAATCCTTTTTTTTTTTTTTTTTTTTTTTCCTTCAGAAAAAATCGGGCTAAAGAAAATCGCCTGCGCGGTGAGTAGGGCGAGATTGGGGAACTGGCAGGGAGAGGGCTAAGAAATGGCAAGAAGAGGGCGAAGAAATGGCAGGGAGATGAGAGAAAGTTGGCAGGAAGTTGTAAGAAAAAAAAGTGAGGAAAAAAAATTCAAACCTTTAGT
This sequence comes from Nakazawaea ambrosiae, assembly GCA_024271865.1. NCBI lineage: Eukaryota > Fungi > Ascomycota > Pichiomycetes > Alaninales > Pachysolenaceae > Nakazawaea > Nakazawaea ambrosiae. Next base: position 990,999 of record JANBXG010000001.1, read on the forward strand.
TGAAGTTGAGATGTCGATTGGAGTGACGTTGGAGTGAATTGGTATTGAAAAGACGGATTTTTTGAGGCAAAGAGTGTATTTTTGTGGCGCCGTTTTGTGAAGTGTTGTTTTGAAGCAAAAGAGACCAAAAAAAGTACAGGAAGCAATAAACTGGGTGCAATCAAAGTGTACTATTGAGTGTAAATCAAATCAGTGAAAAGTGAAATAAGCCGGAGTAGTGATCATATTATCGACAGATCAAGTGAAAAAGAGTAATTTAAACTCATTGACTGTGTCAAAAACTATAACACCAGCACCTTTTTATCATGAACGAAGAGTCTCCTACCCGTGTCATCTACATCGGAGGTATCCCATTCGACCAGACCGAAGAACAAGTGCTGGAAATCGCCCGCACCGTGGGCCCAGTGGACCAAATCCAGTTGATTTTCGACCGGGAAACGGGCAAATCCAAAGGGTACGCCTTCGTAAAGTACCCAGATATACAGACGGCCATGTCTGCCGTGAGAAACTTGAATAAATACACCATTGGCACACGGACGTTGAAGTGCAATTTTGCCAAGGAGGAGCTGATTCTCGATCCGTTCGGTGTGAATAGTGGCAATAGCAACGGTTCTGGTGCCTCGTCGAGGTCCCTGAACAAGAAACAGTCCATTCCTCCGTTGCCTCCAGGGGTAGACGTGTACAACGAGCTACCGGGAGACTTCATAACAAGAGAGTTGCAACGGATGGACCCCAAAAGATTGGCGAAAATCTTGGGCGACTCCATTAAAATGAGCAAAACGAACCCGCATTTGATGGAGGAGTTGCTCGAGAAGTGCCCGCAGTTGAGTTATGCCATTGTGCAGCTGTCGTTGCTTTTGAATGCCATCAACGAGAAGGACTTGGCCTCGTTGGTGAAGCAGATTCCAGATTCTCTTGTAGACCCTTCGTCTAGCGGAGCGTCTGCGCTGGTGAGCGTTCAAGACTTGACGGACGAGCAGCGTGGCTTGATTAGGCAGGTGGTGCAGTTGTCCGAGAAGGAGATCAGCACCTTGTCGGACGAGCAGAAGAAGGCAGTGTACCTGTTGAAGGGCCAGTACTTGGGGCTGGTCTAGGTAGTGTGTATAGTATCAAAAGAGAGAGGTGAAAATCAGCAAAATAAAATTAGAGTGAAAAAGCTAAAAATTAGAGTGAAGGAGCCAAAAAGAGCCAAACTTTAAAGCAAAAAAGAGCCAAAATTTGAAGCAAAAAAAGCCAAAATTTAAAGCCAAAATCAAAACTCCTTACTTTTAGAAGCCATTGAATCAATTGATGGGAAAGAATTATTGAAGTGTTCTAAAAGTGCTAAAGTCTCATTAAAGTGTTGAAGTTTCATTATAGTGTTAGAGTATTATTGAAGTGTTAAACTAAAGCGTTAAAGTATTATTGAAGTGTTAAAGTATTATTAAATTGTTAAAATCTTATTCAAGCGTTAAAGTATTATCAAAGCGTTAATTATTAAAGCGTTACAGTATTATCAAAGTGTTAAGTCTTATTGAATTGTTAAAGTCTTATTACAGTATTGAAGTAATATCAGAGTATTGATTGAGTTATCGATCCAGTTCCAATCAATACGCCAGCCAGTATTGCAATCCTGATCTTTTCTACCACCACCCCCCTGCTAAGCGCCCCTTACAATTCCCACTAACAAAGCGCAGTGAAAAATTGGTAGAAAAATAAATCGAAAAAAAAAAAAAATCAGAAAAAAATAAAAATAAAAAATAAAAATAATCAGCGGTTACAGCGTCGTTGTGACAAGGAAACCAGCAGAGAACCAGCAGAAAGGCAGTAAAAAAACAGTGAAAGACACTGGAAACCAATTGGAAACCATTGGAAGTCACTAGAAGACCACTTCCAAATCTCATCACCACCAAATTAAACTTGCAACCCCCCAAGAACACCCTCCTTTACCACTCCCCATGTCCTTCTCTCCTTCCAATAAAATATTTCTCGGCTCCATACCCAACAGCTGGAACCTCGAGAACTTGAAAAGCGTGGTATGTGGCTCCGGCAGGATCGTGGAGGTGCGGTGCTTGATGGAGCAGCCCAACAGAAACAAAGGCTACGGATTCGTCGAGTACGCCACACCGGAAGACGCCTTGAACGCCTTGCCATTGTTGTCGCTGATCAGAATCGCAGGCTCTCATAAGCAAATGCGAGTGGAATTGTCCAAAGAGGGCTCCAGGACCGATGGCAAACCCATCTTGAACTTGAATTACAACTATTTGCCCAGCAACGTGATATTGCCGGACGAGTTGCAGCAACGGTCCCAGTACAACCAGCCCCCTGCCTCTAATTATGCCGACTCGAGCAACATTTTGGACAGCTTACCACCAGAATTCGTGCAGATGATGACCACCAACACGCAGTTCCAGCAGACCGTCATGCAGATGATCAATAACGGGTTCGACTTGGACAAAATCTTGGAGCTGACAAGGCCGTTCCTCTCTGCGGAGGGTACCCAGCAGATGCCAGCGGCCTCTGACGCGGCCAGCGCAACTCCACTGCAAGCACTAGCACCTCCACCGGCAGCTCCTGCTGTGGCCAACGACACTGCCACTGTAATTCCTGATTTCTTGAAAAACGCCTCGAGTTATCTCCCGCAACCTCCTGCAAATGCGCTCTCTGCGGAGTCTGTGATCGACCAGTCGTTGAAGAAGTTCGATCCTCCGTTGTTGATCCAACTCATCACCAACTTGAAAGAGGTGGTGGACGTGTCCAACCCTCAAAATGCGGCCCAGGTGGTGAAGGAGGCCCCGGACTTGGCTCTTGCCTCTGCGCAGCTGTTGTTGTTGATGGGCTTCATCGATGCCGACGTCATCCAGGAGGCCATGCTGCAACAGACAGCGACACTGCCGCCTCAAAACTCGTACCCACCACCTGCGGGCAATGGCTTTGGTGGTCAGGGAGCCTCTTTCGCCCCGCCGCCTCCTCCTGTGTCCACTTCTCCGCAAAATATCGATCCGAGCTGGGTCGGTTTAGGACCTCGCACGGTGGAAAGACTTCTCAAGTTGGATAAAACTCAGGCTGACATGATCCTGCAGGTGTTGAAAATGTCTGCAGACCAGGTGTATCTGTTGCCGCCTGACCAGCGTGCGATGGTTGAGCAGTTGAGGACAGAGTATCTATAGAGAACTGTATAATTATGTATATGAGAAATGCTGATTAATGTTATAGATATTGTAGTTGGGCTGGTTGGGCTGGTTGAGTCAGTTGAGCTATTTAGTTGAGCTATTTAGTTGAGCTAATTATAGTTTGGGGATTTATTTTAATTGAGCTAGTATGTTTTATCGAGTTCTTTTAGTTATTTAATGCAAGTGCATTATGCTGGATCAGATTCTCCAGTGTCAGAACTAGCAGAAGGCAGATGTACGTACTGCGATTCTACTCAAGGACATGATTTTACTACTTGCTTCCAAAGCCCTGCCGGCACTGCGAAAGTAGTGCAAAGGTCCCAATTGCCTCGGGCTTGAGACATTCTGAAGCAGTTGGACCAGAAACACCAGGTTTTAGTCACAGTCTTACTTGAAAGTCATACACGATGAGGACAGGTCATACAGGGTCTAGAATAAGGTTTGGTTGATGAAGAGTAGGTGGAAAGGTTGGGGGGGGGGGGGGGGGGTTCAAAGAATCCAACACAGCAGAGCTACTGCCTTAACACAGCAGAGCTAGTGATCTATAACGTAACAGAGCTAGAGATTTAGAGAGAATTGGTCCAAGCTTACAATGATCGATGGTGTTTGGGATATTATTCTCAAGACGAGGCGATCCATTAATCTCATCTCATCAAATTCCACTCAATTGGCTTCCAATCCAATACAATTACTCCAAAAATATGTGTTATCCTACTCCACAAATGTGTTCCACTAATGAGACCAGCCCTTTTCACATGGGGCTGTACTTCTTATATCGACTCAATTCTTATATCAACCGTCCGATAACCTTCCTAAGCCTCCTCAATCCAAAAACAATCAAGCTAAAAACAGCCACTGACTCCTGTCCACTGAAACTTGGAAATCAAAATGACTATTTTTGATTGTTCCTGGAATTTCCTAATTCGTCACAACCTTTTCTCTAAAGGTTTGCAATTGTTCCCTTTTCGTTTGAATCTGCCCCTCTCAATAAATTTGCCCCTTTGAAGTTAAGCCGCACGCAGAGATAAGATTTTGTGGAGAATCGCTGGTGGATTTTTCACGACCTTCGGAAAAGAAAGAAAAAAAATTTCAGGGCACAAAAAATTGTCAACTTTGTTGTGGATTTTGGGTTTCGTTGAGTATCGGAGTAGTTGCTGTTTGTGACTAAGCTACCAGGTAAATGGCCATTTTTTTAGTGCAAGATACAATACACGTCACTGGTTTCATCATTATCTAGTTTAAAGTGTGAAAAACGACCAGCGGCTGTTTTCCTCATCTTGTTTAAAAAAAATTCACCGACATTTCCATCCCTTTTGACCAGATGACATCTCGGCCGGTGGTTGAGATCCCAGGATATCATTTTGGTAAGTATATAAGAGTGTCCTATGGTCTGTGGTGCACTTCAGGGTACATCCAGTTGAAAAATCCATTCGCAGACGCAGATCTGGCTGAGGTGTTCTGCCTGGCCCAGATACTCTGCTCGAGTTGAGAGGTACTTTGTCACATCTGGTGGTTGCTGGAGTTTCTGAATTCCCATTATGGCTGTGCAAATTGTCTGCAGAACCCGATTACTAACAACACCCCACCGTTTCGCCAGATCCTGAACGAAACAGGTACTTCCGGATCCAGTCGTCGTCCCAGGTGGCAGCAGCAGATGCTAGGGCGAGTACCAGTAGCGACAATGCCAGCAAGTACACGCTGCTGGGGATTAAAAGAGAGCAGCACAGACACGCTCTGCGGGCCAAGGACCTGCAGGTGCTTCAATTGAGCGGAAACGGTCCCCTTGAACACAATACAGACGACTTTTTGCTCAACAACCTCGGGTTTTCCAATCCGAAACATGTCCAGGCTCGGTTCTACAAGCAGCAGCAGCACACCGGGTTGACGAGCTTGCAATGCGTGGGACGCCAATTGACCTGGGAGGGCCAGGCAGAGCTCGTGGCACGGTCGGATGTCCCGGATACGCAATTCGAAGGGCCCCAGGTGCTCTACCACGCCGGCGAAGACACTCTTTTCTCGTTCCGAAATGGCCTGCTTATATTGCGGAGCCGTGTGTCGTCGTTGAAGGACCACCCGGAGCACAACACCAAGCTTCCGCCAGTGCGCCATTCGCGGAACTCGACTGCCAACTGGTCCAATTATACCCACTCGTACTTCGAGCTCTCTTCAGACAACTATATACAGCGAATAAGTCTTTCTGCAAGAGAGCAGCTGCAGGTGTTTGTGCTCGCCGTGGACGGCAGTTTCCAGGAATGGGTGCACGTTGTGGACGTGGGCGTCTCTGCAGACGGCAGCGAGCCGTCCAAGTTGACAAAAGTGGCCTCTTTCGGCATACATCACCCTGTTCTTAACACTGCAGCCCACGTCTCGGAATCGCATTACCTCTATGCGAAGTCCGATGCGATGGTGAAAGTGGAATTGGGGAACGGCAGCGGGACCACAAGTGTGCAGCGGCCGTCCACCGCTCGGGACATTGTGAAAACCGCATTTGGAGGTGCCCTTGCGGACGACTGTCTTGCTGGTGCCCGCAATGGAGAGGTGTTCAGCGTGGATTGGCGGTGCCCGGCGATGACTCCGGTGTTCAACGTCAACGGGAAAGGTGCGGTAACCAATCTCGAGGTGGTCTTGAAGGACGGCACCATCCATAGCTGCCCAGAATACGACCCGTTCAGGTTCTTGGTCACCACCACAGATAACTATTTCGTTCTCGTAGACAAAAGATTCGGCAAACGGCCAGTTGTGCGGTTTAAAAACTTCAACAGCGACCCAGGGGACGATCTCTTGGGCTGGAGCAACACTTTGGTGCCATTGAACGGAGGCCATGTGCTGGTGAGGGACTCCGTGAAGCAGACGGTGAAATTGTACGACGTGGAGAAGGCAGGGCCCTTCCGCGAGCTCGGAGACGATGTAGAGAAGTTGGTGCGGCTTGGGGCAGGTGCTGGATGTGACGAGCTCGGGCTATTCAAGCGGGACGCATTCGAGTACTGGGGCTACTAAGGCTGCCAGAGTGAAGTATAGTGGGTATAGAGTATAGTGGATTTGGCCAGTAGATTTGGTTAGTGGATTTGGCAAGTAGATTTGGTTAGTAAATTTGGCAAGTACATTTGGCAAGTAAATTGGGCCAGTACATTTGGCTAGTGGATTTGGCAAGCACATTTGGCAAGTACATTTGGCAAGTACATTTGGCTTGTAAATTCAGCTAGTACATTTGGCTAGCACATGTGGCTAATACATTCGGCTAGTAAATTTGGCAAGTAAATTTGGCCCGTAAATTTGGCTAGATTTGGCCAGTATATTTCACCATAGAGACACTGCAGAACTTGCACAGCTTCAGACTGCCACCATTTCAGCACTGCATTTTCTTTGGTCCTGCTTCCACGTCCTCTCAACTTACCCTCCCAACTCCCACCAAAGCCCACTGCTAAGCCGACATCGAACATCACTACACCACTCGGCTCCAGACACTACCTCGGCATCGATGGAGCCCCAATAAAAATTGAAAGGGCATGTGAGCCCGCGACATTTGGTTGAGCGTGCTGGTATATGGGGAGACACAATGTCCTTGTGTGGGTTGGTTGCTGCTACGATATGGGCAAGAAGGTTACAATTTAGAGTTTACACTATGGTATTTAAACTTACATACCTGATACTATTTAAACTTACATACCTGATACTATTAAACTTACATACCTGATACTATTTAAACTTACATACCTTAGAGTACCTACAACACCTACAGTATTTCTCAGCACCCTGCAACACCCACAGCTTCTTACGTATCCTACCATATCTTATCTTATCTTCCATATACCTACACCACCCTACTCTACCACCATTCTTCTACGATACTCACACTCAACACTGACACAAATCTGATGTCACTCGTGACACAAAATCTGGACTCCACCTTGTGTCCGTCTTTTGTGCCTTCGAGCAGCAAATTTGCCCGAAATTCAAGCCTTGTAGTGACGACAAAAATGGGACTTGAAACTAAATATCACTATTTGTAACGGCCCTTTAAGTTTTAGCTGGTATCAAAAGCAAAGCTTTCTCGTTTCCAATCTAAACTAAGACAGGCCCATGTACCTTTGTTACATTGGATTGTCGATGTTGTGCCTTTTGTGTTTCCTTTGCTACTACCAACCAACCTTGTGTTTTTTTTTTTTTTTGTGTCCTTTTTGTCTCTTTTTTCTTTTTTCGTACATTGATCCTGATTAGCGAGCCTTGTGCATTTTTCCGGATTATAGAGGATGCTTTCTCTTTTGCCCCTTGCTCCCCCTTCTATGAGCAGGGAATTTGGACATAAAAAATGAAATACGCTTTCACAAATGGCACGTCTCTCAGTCTTGGGGTGCGGACTTGGACCGATTTTAAAGTAATTACAGGCTCTAATGAGAATAGTGACATTCCGGTGCTACTAGAGTGAATAAAAGTGTCATCTGGGATTTGAGAATCGATCACCCAGCAATTTTTGGGCTTGGGCTTATTTGTCATGCCAGATGTTGTTGCCATCTGTTGCCTTCAAGATTGTCTTCAATTCAGCCAATCTCATCCTACAATTTCCTCCATCCGCTGGTAATCAAAAAAAAAAATGTTCCCGCTCTCTGTTTTATTTCCCTCTATAATATTGTGCCTTTGTTCTAACATTCCCTTTTAATTCTGTGTCTGACTTTGTTTCTTTTTTTTTCTGTCTCTTTTTTTCTCACTTTTTCTTTACGATTGCCAATGGATTTTCTGTGGAAATGTGAAGAGAAAAAAGCAATTTGTGCCTTTTCTTTCTTTTGTTTGTGGTTTTATTTTTATTTTTATTTTTAATTTACACTGCCAAGTGTGCGTAGGCCTAAACGTAATGGTTAGGCAAGTTTAATTGGAGTGGTTGCTTTGAGGAAAGCGTAGAAATGGTGGAAGGTCGGGAGTTGAGGGTTGTTGGTTTCGATAAGTATTCAAGATGACACCAAGTAATTACCGAGGTTTTCCCCCTATTCCCTGTACATGTAGATTACAAATAGAACTAGACCCATTTCTACTCTTCAAGCCAAATGTCCTCCCCTCTTCAACCTCCAGTTAATCCTCACACTTGATTTATCATTCCCATTACATTACGGTCTCTATGGAAATAACTTGTGTCTTTTTTTCTTTTTTTTCTTTTTTGTCTCTCTTCCCTCTCTTTCTCGTACACATACACACACTCTGACTTTTCAATCGGGCTCAATATTTCTTTTTTTTGCCTGATAATTTTTTCTTCCTGCATCTCTTTCTTTTTTTTTATTTTTTTTTGGATCGCATAATTGATTTCTGGATATTTAAATCGAAATGGATTCCCAGTGAATTCTAATTGAATTTCCACCATTACAATTGACTCTTCATCAGCTTTGTTTGAATATAATACTATCCACAGTATCGATTTGAGACAGCACTGAGAAAGACGCACCTGGAATCACTGTATTGGAACATCCAGCTCGATTTCAACCTCTTCTTTTGTGTCATATATCCAAAGGCAAAAAGGAAGTAACAAAAAAAAAAAAAAAAAGAGATATAGCGGTTACAAAGAATCGTTGTTCTAATCCCATTCAATTCCCATCAAAGGCTTATTTGTCAACGTCACTGGTTAACTTGTCATTTTTCTTCTTTGTTCGATTTCATTAGTATATTTTTAGATCGTGTATTATTAAGTATATCACCTACTATTACTACCGGCAAATATCCGAGCTTTGCAATTTGTTCCTCAAAGGTATACATCATCACCTTTTAGAACCATCTTACGTTTTACCTTTCCATTTTAACTTTTTACTTTTTTTTTTTTGATTTTGTTTTAGGTATTGTATTCTCAAATCATTCACTGTTCATAATTACCAGCACATACGGGTTGCATCCTTTTGATTCACTTTTCCCCATATCTTTGCTCCAACCAGTTTGCTCCAACCAGTTTGCTCCAACCCGCCGTCACCACACCCAAGTGCTCGTATCACACTCCCAAGCGCCCAAATATCATCGCTATCTAATCTTGAGGTGTCCACAACGCATCATTGCCTGATCATACAAACTTAAGCTCCAGTCACTACCGCAAAAGGGCACATATTTTTGCACGCAGGCAGAAATTCAAACTCTAAAAAAAATCCAAAGGACAAAGGACAAAATCCAAAGCACTTTCAATTCACTCACTAACCCATACTAAGAAAAGAAAAGAAAAAAAAATCTAAAGAGGCCTGAAAAATGGTAAGTAGACTAAATTTTTAGGCCACTTTACACCACCAATCGTTGAACCCCGATGTGTGTGTTCACGGTGTGTGGGTGCGAAGTGGCGAGCAAAAAAAAGACTTTTTTACTAACCCGCGAACGCAGTTTGACTATGATCCCGTTTTCGCTCAGCAGCTCCAACTGAACCTCTCACTGCCCTACCAGTACAACAGCCAGCCGATGGGCAACAGCACCGGCTACCCACAGCAGCAGCAGCCCCAGTTCATGGCTCCAGCGCTGCACCAGGCCGCCCCACAGCAGCAGCCGCTGCACCTGCCCTTGGTGTCCCGGCACCAGCAGAACCTCTCGGTGAACTCGATCCAGTCGTTCCAGTCGTCCAACACCGGGCTGGAGCCCTTGACCCCGCCGGACTTGAACAGCTACCACTTGAAATATTCGCCCTGGAGCAGCACGGGCGCCACCGGCACTGCCACAGCACCCGCCGCGGCACCAGCCAACGCCAATGCCTCCATGACGCCGTTCTTGAACTCGCAGGCCAGTGCCTTGAGCCACTACACCTACCTGGGCGACGCCGCGTCGTCGCAGGCCACAGGAAGCCGCAACTACGGCAGTCTCCACGACGCCAGTGCCGCCATGACGGGGGCCGCCGCCATGTCGGCCAGTTTGAACACGCCTGTCGCCGGCAACGTGGCCCTGAACCTGTCGTACCCGACGTTCAGGCTCGACTTGGCGCTCTCAGAGCTCCCGTTGGGAAAGCAGCAGCAGCCGCAGCAGCAGAAACGGGTTATGTCCATGCCGCACTTGCTGCCGGCGATCAACTTTGAGCAAGAGAGGCGCCGCTCGCCGCCCGGAGCGCCGCTCGCCGCGGGCGCTAGTAAGTATCGCTGCAGCTCCACCTCTGCGGCCTCCGAGGCGAAGAAGTCGATGGACCGCGACCTCGTGCTCAGACTCAACTCTGTGCCTTTGGAGTCCCTCCGCAACGACATCTTGGCGCTCGCCAAGGACCAGTACGGGTGCCGGTTCCTCCAGAAGAAGATCGACGAGAACGTGGCGGCCAACTTGCCGCTCATCTTGGCCGAGGTGGTGGCCCACAGCTACGAGTTGATGGTGGACCCGTTCGGCAACTACTTGGTGCAGAAGATGCTCGACTACTGCTCGGACCTGGACAAGGATCTGGTGATCCAGAACTGCTTCCACCGGCTTCCCGCGATCGCCTTGAACCAGCACGGCACGCGGGCCTTGCAGAAGACCATCGACTGCATCGCCACGGAGCACCAGGTGGCCATGGTGCGCGACGCCTTGCGCGGGCACGTTGTGGAGTTGATCCAGGACTTGAACGGCAACCACGTAATCCAGAAGTGCATCAACAAGTTCTCCAGCGCGCAGTGCCAGTTCGTCATCGACGCCATCTGCGCCAACATCGTGCTGGTGGGCTCCCACAAGCACGGCTGCTGCGTCTTGCAGAAGTGCCTCAACAACTGCAACTTGGCGCAGTTGCTCCAGTTGGGCGACGAGATCATCGCCAATGCCATCGTGTTGATGCAGGACCAATTCGGCAACTACGTCGTGCAGTACTTGTTGAGCATCAACAGGTACGAGTTGAACGAGAAGTTGATCTACAAGATCATCCCCTCGATCCCGATGTTGAGTATCCAGAAGTTCTCGTCCAACGTTGTGGAGAAGTGCTTGAAGAACTCCGTGGTGAATGTCCGGTTGCAGTCCTTGATGATCGACGAGATCTTGAAGCCGCAGAACTTGGCCGCCTTGGTGCGGGACCAGTTTGGCAATTATGTTGTGCAGACCTCATTGGACGTTCTGAGCGACGCCTACAAGCTGAAGTTGATCTTGCTGATCAAGCCCTTGATCCCGCAGACCAAGTCCACGCCGTTTGGCAGACGAATCCAGTCTAAGATCTCGATGCTTTTGAACTCGAACCCGGCTTTGAACAATCACGTGATGGCTGCGACGATCAATGCGGGAAACTCGTTCAATCTGCAGCAGCAGCAGCAACAGCAACAACAACAACAACAACAACAACAACAACAACAACAACAACAACAACAACAGCAGCAGCAACAACAAAATCAACAATATCAACAACAGCATCAACTTCAACATCAATCACTTCCACCCCTTGTCAATTACAACGCCAACTATAACGCCAAATGGAAGCCACCTCATCACCACTACACCTCCTCCGCCACCAACTTGGCCGTGTCAAACATCATCACTCCGCCGTCGTTAGCACAACAAAAGCCGCATTTCTCGCCTTCCAGACAACAATTTGGCCAAGGCTTTATCAACGAAAATACATTCTACATGTAATTCACAAGATACAAGAGAATACGACAAAAGGTGGAATCTTGTAAATTTTATGTTATCATCTTAATCAGAGCCGGTCTACACCAGCTCGTCTTTTTTTCATTATTTCCATTATTTTCATTATCATTGTTATCGATCAATACCCACAACAAAATTATATAGGTGTATAGGTGTGTAAAACATCATTATGTATTTTTTATCATCACAGAGATATGGTGTAGAAAGTGGAGCGAAAGGAAAAAAAGGTATGTGAGGTGTTCAAGTAGCATACTTATGTAGCCTATTTATAATTGACACCGATTGGAGCAAAAATCAATCAACTTTCGTGATCAAAAATTGTGCCCTTTCTTTATATGAATTGAAACCAGATCTGATTCTTAGTAGATAAATTGGGCATCCTTCACTTCTCTTATTGAAACAGTGACCAAAATCCACTGATCTGAAACAGAAATCCACTCAATCCCTTTCGCCAATTCAATCTAGTCCGCATTGACGCTTTTATTGCCCAAATGGCAACCCCATCTCCTCTTTTACCTCAAATTCCTCAACACCAACCGGATTTAATTCCCGGCTAGCCCCCCTCAGGTGCTATCCCCTTTTTCGTGCGCAACAAAACAGCACCCCCAGAGTAAGTTTCCTTTTTAGGTAGTCTTATTGTATGCACGACGATCTACTATTGACCTCTGTAATCGGGATTGCTTTGTAGCAGGGGTGCGCAGAGCACTGTGGAAACGGGATGCTCGAGATAGAGAGACAAGAGTTGGGTCTGATGGTATTTGGTCGTTGCAGAGGTTGTTTAGGGTCCTGTTCTGTGGAAAAGTGGCTAGCTGGGGCCAGGGAACGTGTTATTGAAATAAGCACTTGAATCTTTATCATTTTGAGCAATTAGTTGATTTCAATTGGTGGGATCCACTTAGTAATCAGTGGATGCACTGACTTTTCATCGGTAAGAAGCGAACTCAAAACGACAAAAAACATGAAAATCAGTGAGTAACAACATGGAAAGTTAAGAAGTTTTTGACTGACATAAAAATAAGCATTCAACACTTGGGAATAATTAGAAAATCCCACAAATTTCACACGCTCACCGATACTCTACAGCATTCGTACTTATCTCAATTTACATCCAATTACTCAAAATCTATACATCTCACCTCTTGGATTTGGCCCTGTCCCACGCAGTCAACAGCTTCCTCTTTCTCGTAGACGACTCGGTGATGTCTCTCTTGGAATTGTTGAACATACTGAAATCCTCACCTCCAAACACATTTGGATCCACTCTGTTTTTACCTCTCTTTGTCTTATTTCTCTTGTTGGACTCGATGGTGTGTGGGTTCAATCTCACGAAATTGTCCTCCTCGTACCTCTGGATCTCTTGCTCCTTCAGCTTGTCTCTGGCCGTCTTGATACCGCCTCTTCCGCTGTCCAAGATGGTGGATCCGATACTTTCGATCACCTGAGGAGCATCACTTTGCTCATTGAGAAACTCTTCCATGGATTGCAACTTCTTGGTTCTCGAGGCACTTTTCCCTCCACGCTCGCTGTCAATTGGTGCTGTCGTTGGAGGCAATTGTGGTGCAATTCTTGGAGGCTTATATTTCTCATCGGACTTGGCACTCTGGGACGAAACTCCAGATGATTTCAAGCTGGTTTTTTTAGATTTCGCAACAGAGGCAGCCAACGAGGCCAGATCTGGTCTATAAGAAGTGATGTCTTCGTCTTCACTGTCCTCATCGTCCTCGCTGTCGTCTTCCTCGCTGTCCCGGGACATTTCGCCCTTCTGTGTCTTCTCTTCTGCCTTCTTCTCCTCATCCACCATTCTATCGTACAGCTTGGTCATCTTGTCCAACTGGTAGTTCAATCTGTTTTCCAAGCCCTTGACACCTCTTTCCAAGGTGACCCTCTGCACGACGGTGTTCTTGATGATACTGGTCTTGGTTTCCACGAAGGACTCTTGCTCCTCGTCGTCGACGGCCACTCTTTCGATATTGCTCAAGATTACTAGTATCAAATTGTTCACGTAGGACAACATGGCAGAGTTTTTCAACGAGAGCAACGAGACACCTTCTGGGATCGGGGTGCCGGTCTGTTTGAGTAACAGCTGGATCATGTTTGGCAAGTTGTCCTGGCCGTTGGCTATTATGTTTTTCAATTGGTCGAACGAGCCACTGGTGGAGTCTATGGACTCTGCGATGGAGTCGAGAAGCTGGAGCATTTTGGAATCTTCTGACATGGTGGTTTTTGACTGAAATGTTTATTATTGATAATCTTTGGGGCGCTTTTTTGAGATACTCTTCTCAAACACTCGTTTTCGATGATCTGTGCACCGATTTGTGATAATACTCAACTATTTTCGTCACTCGATGGCGTGATGAAGCGAATCCTGCGAATGACAATACCTTAACTACTGATGTTTCTCGCTGCAAAATCGCTCTATTGATATACTTCAAACGGGATCTTGTTCTGGGACTGATTTATCTTGGTCCTGGCACTTTTCCAAATAGTTTATACAATCCAATCAATAGCCGCCCAAGTTGAATACTAATTCAGTTCAATCTCCTTTTTCTCCTTTTCCTCTCTGCTAATTTTTCACTCAGCTCATCTGAAATATTTTTTTATCTTTTTCTTAACTATGTGAAAAATTTTATCTTTAGTTTTATTTTTTTTTATTTTTTTTTATTTTTTTTCTTTTTAAAAAAAATTTTATTAAGTGAAAAATTTACAGAAGACATAAGGATTAATTAATCAGAGCACAAGGATAGATAACGAATAAGATGGTAAGTAAATATTGAAAAGTGGTGGAATCATTGTGGAACCATTGTCCAGCAATGTCCAGTAATGTCCAGCACATTATAACCCCAAATTCAACACCAATCCACTAACACGCACCAGCCTCAAAACGAATATATCGAACAACATATCAAGCAGCATGGTAGAAGATTGGACCATGAGGAGAAGAAGAGAAAGAAGGAGGCCAGAGAACACCACAGGGTGGCCAAAGATGCCCAGACCTTGAAGGGATGGAGAGGTAAGCAATTCGCCAAGAAACGTTACAACGAGAAGACCGAATTGAAGAAGAAGATCAGGGCTCATGAGGAGAGCAAGATCAACGGACCATCGAAACCAAGCAACGAGAACGAAGAGGCCTTGCCTACTTATTTGTTGGACAGACAGACCAACAACTCTGCCAAGGCCATCTCCTCGTCGATCAAGCAAAAGAGATTGGAAAAGCTGGACAAATTCAGCGTGCCATTGCCTAAAGTGAGAGGAATTAGTGAAGAAGAGATGTTCAAAGTGATCAAGACCGGTAAATCCAAGTCCAAGTCGTGGAAGAGAATGATCACGAAACACACTTTTGTCGGCGAGGGATTCACACGTAAGCCTGTGAAGTTGGAGAGAATCATCAGACCATCTGCATTGAGACAAAAGAAGCTGAACGTGACACATCCAGAGTTGAAAGTGACGGTGTTCTTGCCGATCTTGGGAGTCAAGAAGAACCCGCAGAGTGCCATGTACACCTCTTTGGGTGTCTTGACCAAGGGTACCATCATCGAAGTCAATGTCAGTGAGTTGGGTTTGGTCACTGCCGGTGGTAAAGTTGTCTGGGGTAAGTATGCTCAGATCACAAACGAGCCAGATAGAGATGGTTGTGTTAATGCTGTTTTGTTGGTATGAGATTTGCTTTCGACATTTGATTTTGGTTCTATCTAGTATTGAAGTTTAGTTTATATAAATGGGATTATCTGTGAGAGAAGTGTAGTGGTGAAGAGGTGAAGTGGTGTCTTGATGTTTAAAAAGTCGTGCACAAGTGTAAAATGCAAAGGTCGTGCAGTTTTGTAGAATATGCCTTTTACAGAGTTGTAACCCGCCATAGAGAAGAGGTATTCCAGTCATCTGGATGGAGTTTGCCAGTTTGAGCCAGGTTTTTGGGGAAGGGAGGGTGAAGGGAGGAAATGCAGTTTTGGTGGTTGGACTTGTGTGATTACGATAATTGGCGAAAACAACGGATCATTTCTGCTCAAAATCATTCATTACTGCACCTCTTTTATTAGCAACATTATATATAAATTATATGTAAAAACATCAAGCATCGAATAATCCAGAGAATAAGCACTGATTTCAGTCGCAACATGATGCACCTCGACCCCCGTACTTGAATCTGCAGCTTTAATATCTTTACCGAACGAAGCACAAACTTAGTGTGGAAATGTATAAATCGCTGTATGGTATGGCTGTACTTGTTTCGATACGCGGCTCTACCTTTTTACAGTCAAATGAGCACAAAGCCCCTTTAGTCTTTTCTTCAATAGTCTCTTCAATAGCTCTAGTCCTAATCTTATTCCGAGTTCCAGCATAATCCCGGCCTGGTCCCAGCCTAGTCTAGCCTAGTCTAGCCTAGTCCAGTCCCACCCTCACGTTCCCGGAATCGTTTCGCATCTAACCATGACCTTCACTGCCCACTCTAGCACCCCACGCAATCGCGCACCCCACCAGATGTCACTTTTTTCCAACAGCAACATCCCACTTTATCACCACACTTCTTCCTTGGAAACTGCCATACTTTGACCCCAGAAAATAGTCCCCGTACAGCGAGAAGCACTGGATCAAAGAGTGTCAACAAGGCGAAAACCAGGACCCGTGGAGGATTAATCTCGCGAGAGCATAATTGGAACAACATCAAAAGCCCTGCATACTCCGAGGGGAACAGACTCCATAGAATACGAGCCTCTGCACGTCATTGAGAATCGATTTGTCAAAAAAAGTGAACAGATTTTAATAAAGACAAGATTGATCCCATTGTTGAATTGAAGGAGATAGGAGATATAAGGAGTAGCAGAGTGTAGAGTGATTACTGAAGGTTTAGGTATAGTCAACGGCGATAGCACAGAACCGGAACGAGAACAGACAGAACCAGTTTAGACACCTGACGATAAATTTGACATCAATCAAGCAGTCGATTACACATCAACATTGAATTTTCCAAAATAACAAAATAACAAATAAACAACGCACAGTCCACAAAATAACCGAGCTAATACATCATAACACGCAGTTAGCACATAGTCAGCACACAATTAACCCATAATAACACACGATTAACCCATAATAACACACTAATAACACACTAATAACACCAGGATACAATAACACCTATTTAGCAGATAATAGCAGATAATATCACCTAATAACACACAATCAGCACATAATCAACGCTCAATCAAAACCAAATAAACACCAATTGAGACAAATCAAGACCAACTAAAACCCATTGCGCTCGATTACCAAATTTATGGCTTTTATCCACTACTAATATATCCCTGCTATCTCACCATGGACAAATCCCCCGACAAAATGTACTACTGCCCCGAGCCCGGGTGCGACAAGGTGTTCTCGCGAAGTGAACACTTGTCCCGGCACAAGTTGAACCACAACCCGAAAGTGGTGTACCGATGCCACTACGAGAACTGCCAAAAGACATTTGTGCGCAACGACTTGTTGAAGCGGCATTTGAAAAGACACGAGTTGCGGCTGCAGAAGGTGATGAACGAGGATTTCAAAGATATCCGCAAGTTGGGCGGAGAGCGGACGTACCGCAAGAAAACGTTGGACAAGTTCTTCATGCTTGGCGACAATGTGGACAAGTTGAAGGAGAAGAACATCGAGGTGGTGCAGATCGACGACAGCCAGGTGGACTTGCTGCGGGAGAAGCTGCGGCGGGCGAGCCGCAAGAAGTCGCCGGAGGCCCCGGCATCGCTGGGCAGCGGCTTCTGGGCGACTACAAGCAATCAAGTAAACCACGTAAACCAAGTAAACCAAGTAAACCACGTAAATCAAGTAAATCCAGTAAATCAAGTAAGTCCAGTAAGTCAAGTAAGTCAGGCCAGTAATCGGCCAGAGAGACGCAGTTCCAAAAAGAACAGTGTCCAACTGCAGCCCCCTGCACCGTATTATTCAGGCAGCCAGGTGGCCACGCCGTCCAACAACCTCTTGGACTGGATCTTCAACAACGACAATTCGGACTCGCCGCAGTCGCCCTTGACGAGTGTGTTGCGGTCGACAATACCGCAGCCAACCACGTCCCAACTGCAACTGGCTGCTCTCAACTATGCTCAGCAGCACCAGCAGCCAGCCCGGGCTCTGCCTTTACCCAGCAATCCCCTGGCCCTGGCGACTTCCCTGCCCGCACCACAGGCTCCCGCACCCGACATCGAGCCTTTCTTCAACTCCGTAAACAACTTCAACATCGAGTCGCTCTTCTTAGCGGAGGACAGAAGCGACTCCGAGGTCCAGGTGTCCCCCAACTCGCTCTTGTTGAACATGTTTAACGACACCACGCTCTTCCGGCACCAAGGTGCAGCGAACCTCGCCCAGTACAAGAGCAAGTTGATCAAGATCGACGAGTTCATCTACACGGACATGATCAAGTTGATCCCACAATTGGCCAAGAATCCGGACTTCACCATCTCCAACATCGAGGACTTGTTGGAGACCTACTGGCGGTTCTTCCACCCGTCGTACCCGTTCCTCCACAAGCCCTCTTTCAGCACTGTGGAGACACCGATCTTGCTCTTGTTGGCGATGATCATGATCGGCACCCGTTTCGTAGAATGCCCGTACTACAACCTGCATAAAGGCTACACCGAAACGAAAGCGGCCAAGTTCAAGAGACCCTCGCAGTTGGGGATCATGATCGCCGAGCCCTTGCGGTGGCTTGTGTTCTCGTCGCGGGAGTTTGCACCTCCGTCGAAGCTCTGGGTGTTCCAGACATTGATCATGCTCGAGTTTTACGAGAAGTCGTGCTCGTCAAGGTCGCTCCACGAACGTTCGCACTTGCACCACGGCACCATCATCCAGTTGCTCCGCAGATCGCCGTCCCTTGGCGGCAACCCGATCAAGTTGGACAACAAAAACACCGCGGAGTTGACGAACCACGACATTTGGAAGCGGTGGGTGGACCTCGAGGCGATGAAGCGCATCACCTTCACGGTGTTCTATCTCGACGTGATCGACGCTATCCGGTACGGCCACCAGGTGATGGTGTTTGCGCACCAGATCCAGCTCCCGTTGCCGTGCGACGACGACCTCTGGGAGAACATGAAGGTGAACAACGACGAGAACGGCACCGTCGTGCCCAGACAGCCGTTGTTTCTCGATGCCTTGAAGGCCATGTTGAACGGGCACAAGGTGGAGACCACCAATTTTGGCAAGGAGATCCTCTTGGCGGGCATTCTCTCGGTGATGTTCCAGCTGCAACAGAGGGAGCTCCAGATATCGTACGGTTTGGAGCAGCAGCCGCCGCCGCAGGGCAACTGGAAGGACGTGATCTCGTTGCTGTTGTCCGTGTGGCGCAACGACGTTGCTGGATCTTGTTGCAATACGCTTATTGTGGCCCACTCGCACAACTCCGCAGACGACATCGCCTCGTCGCCGCTGTATCCTGTCCTGCAGCAGCACAACCACGCCACACCGAACTCCACGCTGTCCATGTACTCCACAGACGAGTTCGACGCTTCTAACTTTGTAGTTCCCCAGTATATGTCCCTGGACTCCACCTGTAAACATACCTCGTACCACTTCCTGCACTTGTACATGCGGATCCCGCACTACGACTTCATCATCGTGGCTGGGGCACCCTTCTGGATGAACGTGCGGCCCAGCAGCAACGATAGGGCCGCCATCCGCAACCGCATGGACTACATCTTCAGTACCAGAGACGGCAAGATCTGCCTCGTGCAGTGCTATCTTCTCTTGTGGGAGATGTTTTTGAAGCCGCAGGACGACCCGGAAAACCCAAACGGCACGATGACGTACTCTGCCGTCGGCGACGCCTTCAACAGGTCCACCATAGTGGGCATGAGCTTGATTTTTGTCTGGGATTTCAGCTATATCTGCGGTGGCATCGAAAACAGCGAGATGAAGTTCGACCAGACTAAAAGTTTAGACAGCATCCAGGAGAAAGAGAACGGCTTGGCGTACTTGCAGCGTGTGCGTGAGGAGCTCTACGAGTTGTCCGGTCGCAAGATGCTCCAAGTGCACCAGCAGGGGCTGCAGACTGGGGCCGAGTTCCACGAGACAATGCTCATTTACGCTGCCAACATCGATAAAGTGCACAACAAGCACCACTTGATCGGGTTGCTCAAGTTGATGCTGGGCATCTTGAAGGCCAGCAGCAACGAGTTGTCCCAGGAGCACGGCCGGTTGTTGACGCACTGTGCACGCAGAAGCTGCGGGTCCCCGGTGGAGATCTGCGAGGATATGTATCGAATTGGTGGAGACAGCGACTAGACAGTGATGCAGTGACTAGACAGTGTCTAGACAGTGATTAGCTAGATATGTATAGTATAAAAAGTTAATTGAATTTGTATTAGTGTGTAGAGTAGGTGGAGCTGGGTAAGTGGGTAATCAGTATGAGAGATACAATGAAATGAAGAAACCAGGAAATGAAGAAAGCACGGAAAAACAGCCGAAAGAAGACAGAACACAACCAGAAACGCTCCAGACAGATCCAGACAATTTCCTTCAAAAGATCCCGTTATTGTCTCCAATTTCTAGTAGCTCTAACCTCAAATATCTCCAATTGAAACATCTACAAATCCATATCACCTTTCGCCTGTTATCGCCGAAAAAACGCTTTTTTAAGTCCCTGAGCGAACATTTCAGTTAGACGCAAACATCGTCACACCACAATGTGTAGCAGATGGTGAACCAACACACTAAGTAGCACTAACCAGCACTAAATAACACTAAAGAGCACTAAAGAGCACCAAACAAACAACACACGAACACCACACCACTAACCACATCACTCACCACTACTCCACTAATCCGCTTACCCACGGAACTCCAACCCAACCTCCTCAGCTCGTTCTAGTCAAATTCCCACCCACGGCGTAGTGCAACGCAAAAACAGCACACAAAAATTTTAATAATAAACAAAAGAGATTCTGGAGTAGACCAGCACAGTTGTAGGAGCGAGACGCCGATTATTTTATTGGAAGATCATTGACGATGGCGGAGCCACGCGAGGAGTTTCTTGGACAGCTCAGACCTCTTTTGAAACAATACGAATCGCGAATAGTGCGAAAATACGAGCAGAGTAAGTACTGATCTGGACGTGTTCCTGGTTGACACCAGCTTATACTAACGGCCCAATCAAATATTCAAGAATATTTGCTTTTAAAAGATGAAAATGAGAGATTGAGGCGTGAGATTGAGGACATGCAAGGAGAGCGCGAGAATGCAGACCCGAAGCTGCAATTGAGGCCCACCCAAGATTCTTGGAAACTCAAACAGTTGAATGACAAGTACATCAACACGTTGAAAGAGAAGAATAACGAGATAGAATCGCTCAAAGACACCGTCATGAAATTGAAAACGCGATTGCAGCACCCAGACACGGGCAAAAACAGTGTAATAATCGATAAACTAAGTGTCTCGCAGAAATCGAAGCAGTCTCAGACGAGTATCTTTGACTTTGTGAAGCCATCAGAACGGCAGCCTGCAGATCAGCAGTCCATTTACTCGCCTCAACAACTAGTGCAATCGTCACAGAAGCAGAGCCAGTGCTCAGACGATGCCGAGGTGTACCACGACGTGGAATCGTCGCCCATAAGGGCCAGAGAACAGCCATTGTCACCGACGCAGTACTCTTCAGAAATGGATCACCCGACATCGCTCTTGGAAATGCAGAGGAGTCAGGTGACCGTTGCTCAACCTCGCGACTCGTTCTCGATATTCCCGGGCAATTTCGCCATTGACGAGAATGAGAAAAACGCCGAAAGCGACGAAGAGACCAACTTCTTTGGCCTCAACGACAACAGATACGAAAACGATTTTGAGAATGACAACAGATTTGACGATCTCAATGACGATATTGAATATCACTACGAAGAAGAATCTCCTTTATCGCAAAAGAAACGTAAATTTGTCATCGAGGACTCGCAAAAGGACTATGAAATATTGCGGAACCCAAAGAGAGTCCCATTGAAGGATATCACCAGTCTACAAAATGTGCGTAATGAAAGTAACAACAATCGTAACAACAACAACAATAATTTGAACTTCAACCAAGTACGGCGTGACTATTTGGTGTCCGGGAGTCAAAATAACCAAGTCATCATTGGTCCGCCATCTCAGCCACAACCAGTAAATCTTAGTAAAAACTTCATAGAAAACCGGGACTGGATAAATCTGGATTTCAAGCCGAATCCAGATCTATTGGACTCCCAGGAGGGTCTTTTCACGAAAAAAAATGGTAATAGTAGTGGGAATTGCACCTGTATGAACTGCATCAAGTTCCACGGACTAGCTGGAAACCCATTGGTTCTCTCAAGAGAGGAGAAATTGAACATCTATTTGGCAAAGATCAACCATGGACAACAGTCCCGTTTGTTCAACTTCTCAATCGATGCTCCAGGATTGAACAGATCGGAGTTCCCAACAAGTCAAGAGTCCAGAGACGACAAGGTCAAACTGGCTCGAATCAACAAGATCAAAGCTTTGATGAGATTGATCAAATCTTTGGAATTGGATCCGAAATCCGGAAGACAAGTCGGGTCATTTTTATTCAGAAACGAGAAATTTAACGAACTAGTGAGAAGTAAACAGTTTATCATCGATGATTGGGTGTATGAGGAATTAGATCTCTACGTCAAAGATCGTATAAATAAATTGATTTAAATAAAATTATTATAAATAATATGGAAAACGAAATGATATGAATAAAGTCATCAATTCATGATTAGGTAAATACAAACGAAAAGCAAACTAACTAGCCGGCCACAAAATTATTGAATTCTCTTGCTCGAAGAATTCAAGAAATCCATGTAGTCGATTTTCTTAAAGTCAATATTAAAATTGTTACAAATCTTGTTGATCTTGTCGTAATTCTTCAACAATCTGAATTGCAACAAGCTCTCCAAGCCATAGGAATAATCTTTGATCTCGGTGTTGATCATGATGGGATCGGATTGCACTTTGGTGAAGTTGTTATTACCAATACCATAGTAATTGAATTTTTTCAACTTGGTGAATTCAGTGTTACCGGTCAAATTCGAGATCTTGGATGGATTAATCACAGATAAAGAGTCGTTGTCATTGTCATTCGACAACGAGTCGCCATCTCTCCGGTTATAGCTGTGTCTTTTACGTTTACCACCACCGTTGTCCAGAGGTCCAAAGATCTTGTCGATGGAAAATTGAGTCTGTAAGAACTCATAACTCAGCAAGGTGAAACCAAATTGTGGAGACGATCTCATGATTCTGGCGATACCACCTTTGAAGAACAGCTTGAAACCTTCCTCTTTCAAAATGGTTTGAGCACAGTGTCTCATGCCAAGGTATTTGGTCTCATGTTGCTTGGTCTCGACTTGCAATCTTGTTTTCAAAACGTCAAAAGGTGTGGTGAAGTACAGCAGCGGAATCCCTGCCAAGGCACCACTTACAAGCAATTGCAAACTTGACAAATGCTGCACCTTGGAAGGATCTGTTGGGTCGAAATTGAAGAGGTATTTCTTCAAATTAGCATAGGTGGGGAAATAAATGGCACTAAAAGGAACATCTCTCAGCAAACACAGTGATGCACCTTTGTATAAACCTCTCAACCCCAATTTGTTGATGATTTGGAACAGCGAGGCTTGCACTTGGCTTTCACCCAGCACTTGCAAACGGATTTTGACAATCTCTAAAGGATTGGTGAACACCACCTGAGCCGCACCTGCAGAGCAACCGGCCAATAATTCCCATGGAACAGGGACACGGCCTCTTTCATCGGCACCGATTTTCCTCACCAAATCGTTCACGGTCAACTTGATCAGCTTCTCAGGTGCAACTCCGATCCATTGTGGGATGATACCACGGTAGAACCCACGAAGCCCTTCCATCTTGAACACTTTTACAAAACAGTCTAAATAGCCACTATACAATTTTACTTGTCTTTGCAGTTGCATTCTGGTCTTGACTAAGTCGATTGGATACACCATTGTAGCACCAAAAGCCCCAGCAATGGAACCCAAGATGAAAGAGTGTATAGAATGGAAGAATTGCAGGTTTCTGAATCTGGCAACGAACGAGCTTTCGGTACTTGGGATCTCACTGGTGATTTCTCCAGATTTGATCTTTTTGCCAGACATATCGAAATCACTTAACAACGTCAACACCTCCAACTTGTTGATGAAATCTTTGGAAGTCTTTGCATTATTCAAATGATCGCTCAAAATGATCGAGTTCCAATAAAAATACAAGTCAATTTCATCAAGTTCTGTCAAGGACTGCAAATGAGGGAACAAATTGTTATAGTCATTTACATAACGATAGAACTGATCAACACTGATGAGGTTGTTTGATGTGGTACCGGTCTGGTAGATGTTGTTGATCAACAAGTAGTTGAACTTTGGTAAATTTTGAAGAAAATTGATGATCAAGAGACATTGTTGGTAATTCAACTCTGGCTGATTTGGTGCCGAGGTTGCACTTCTTGTAAAGAAATATGGCAACAAGTCGTCGATCTTGTCCAAGACAGGTTTTGGAATTTGGTTTTTGCTGAAGATCTTGTCATTCAAGATGGTTTTGAATTCCTCCACTGAAATTGTATCTTTATTCAATTTTTTGAAATCATAATTGAAGTTGATTATCGATAAATCTTGGACAACTTGGATGAAATCTTTATACAGAAGTGTGTCAGAGGAGACATAGGAGCTCGTATTGTAATACGATTGAATCTTATCCATGGTGATTGGATCGAACAACTTAATGATACTGAAGAAGTTCAGTTTGGAGATGGAATTCTCTGTGATGTTGGAGTTTCGGTCAAAGATACGATTTTCCAACAATTTGAAAATTTGAAACACAAATTTGAACTCATCATCGTTTTCTAATTCGATATTCTTGATGGAGGCAATTTTCAAATGTTTATAGTTCACTTCATAGTTGTTATTCAAAAATAGCATCTTCTTACTGAAGTTGATCCAATCTGACAAGTTGAGCTTACCTTCATTTTTCTGGTCTGCGATCAAGTATAAAAAGTTCAAATTCGACTCTTTGTCTTCATCTTCGATATTGAAAATTTGTTTGAACTCCTTGATGGTGATCAGTTTTTCCTCATTATTGGAATACTCGATGAAAATCTTTGTCAAATTCGAATTCACATCTGAAGTGGACAATTTCAGGATCTCATCTTCTTCAAAAGTTGAAAATTTCAATAATTTTGGGAGATGCCTCTTGCTAATAGGTTTTGGAGTCAATAATTCCAATTGTTTTGAATCTGATGACATTTTATAAGGGCAAGATCATTGAAGATGACAATCTCTGTTTAACTGGGGTCTGTCTAACTGGGACTAATGCACCGACTCACAATGTGAATCTTGGATCACTTTAACTATGGAAATTTTCCAACAATAAAATAATTTTTTTTTTCAGCCTTGGCCTCAATCAAGTAATTTAGAATGAGTCCAATGAGATATTTCCCTTTTATAAGGAGTCAAAAATCTGCGTGGGGATAAAAGTGACAGGTGAGAATATGATTATCACAGGATATTTGGGATATCTGGAATATCTTGAATGAGTATCGCAATAATTATCGTTGAACTTGAGCTTCGTTGAATGGCACTTGTTGACTCGAATACTCCCTTCTCCACTTTTCCTTTGGTTTTTTTTATTTCAAGTAAAAAAAATACGTCAAATGAAAAATATATATACAATTAGGAGTTGAGAAAATTTTTTCAGTCTTGTTGATCTATCAGTTTATAAGTTGGGAACCAAAAAAATTGAATACCGAGTTGGAAACCAATGGATGTATAAAGTCTATGAATATTTGTATAATAATTGTATAAATAACTGTATAATTGTATAATACTGTATGAGTAACTAAGTTATATACCTCTTGAATACAACAATGTCTATTGTATAAATATATAAACAGTATATCTAAATCAAGTTTAAGTCAAAGCAAAACATAATTCGGAGCAAATCAAATTGACAACGAAAGATCGGGTCTTATATGGAAATGAAAATTGGGAAATACAGAAACAGAGGCTCAATTAAATCATCAACAACTTTAGCCCTTTCCTATTGTGCAGATGAGTCTTCGGCCTTGTTGTCCGTAAACTTTACCACTCCACACATATTTTATTGCCTTACCAAGATGATTCATTAATCATTTTTTTGAGCAAGACTTCTCCCGGGGCAGAGGAACTACCTTAAGGGGCCAATATTTCCCGCCTAGAGTTGTTTGGGAAAAAAAAAAATTTCACTTCCTAACTCCATTTTACATGCTCGTGTGCTTCTTTTCACGCTGGTTCCCCAGTCGCTTTGCCGATCCTTTCAAAGACTAATAGGCTAACCGGATATTTGAACGTCCCTCTTTGCAACTGTCGAGGCCCTCCGGCATTAAAAACGCAAAATATCGCGAGTTTAAACCGTTCCAAGGAAGGCATGAGGGGGAGTCATCTGCGCAAAATTGCGGGGAAATAGAGGGCTGCCGCAAGGAGGCGCCGACGGGGCAACGAGTTTCCTCGCTCGTCAAAGATCGGGTGCTTCCTGCTAGTGAGCCTGAAGGCATGTGGTTTATGGACGGGCTGGTAGGACAGTGACGAGCTGGTGGTTTAGGGATGGGCCACTGATGGGCCACTGATGGACCTGTGATGGACCTGTGATGGACCTGTGATAAGCTGATAGAGGTTTGGTACTAGCAAGATTGATTTTCCTGCTTTGAACAAAATTTGACCTAGTTTGGCTTATATAATTCTCATTCCCTTTCTTCGATTTATCTCAAGATATATAAATTATATACGGGCTCGCTTGGATATGCTTGATTAGTTTCTAGACGCTCAGATAAACTACAATAATCAACTTCTGCACAAAAAAAACCCTATTAGTACATTCCCAGTCCAATACTCAGTCACTGTAATTATCTATTATATCGTCATCATAATAGTCCCGATTGTTCTTCCTATACTCCAGTTCTCTCTTCTTGCTCATTATCTTCCTTTCAAAGCCATTCGATCTATCCACCCCATCCCATTTGTGCCCCAGGCGGATGTTGTACCTGTTTTCGCTGTATTTGGCCAAAGGGGCACGACTTTTCTTCTCAGGATGGAACACAGTTAGTGGATCATCGAGCGGATTGCCAGATGCAATGACATGGTTTATTCTCGATAGTCCCGGTATCACTTTGTCATTCGATGGGGCATTTGTCTTGGTGTGTGTATGCACTATCACAGCATCTTCCAAGTCTTCGGTATTACCAACACTTGTGTCCTTCGGCGCTTCTAAACTCTGCTCTTGTCCCTTCAGCTCTTGTCCCTTCAGCTCTTGTTGTCTCTTCTGCTCCTCTTGTTTCTTCTTCTGTTTCTGCAACTTCTTCTGTTCTTTCTTCGACAAGTAATTTTTCGCCAAATACTCTTGCAATGTCGACATTATGGGTAGTTGGCTGGATCACTGCAATGTCTTCTATCTCGTTGCATGTGCTTGGAAAATCTGACTTCGGATTTTTTAGTGTGGATTTTTTTTTTCTTCTATTTTTTTTCTTTTTTATTTTTTTCTCATTTCATTTTTTTTTATTTCTTTACTACACTTTTTTCACTCTAAACCTTTGGCCTTCTTTTAATCTCTTCACCTTCTTTCACCGAGGTACCGCAATATAACCAGATAAACCTACCGCAACACCCCTCCACACCCCTCCACACCCACCTCTACATCTCGCGTAACAGAAATAAAACAAACTTTCAATTTTACAGAATAAACTAACTAACTAAAACATGATCAGAAACTCGTAATAAATCTTTACAAGAATGCCACTCCTAAGAAGGTGGTGGGACGGTCTTCAACACTTTCTTCTTCTTCTGAGCAGTTTTTGGCTTGGAACTTCCATTCGATTTGGCGTTCCCGTTTTTGTAACCGTTCTTCGGCTTGCTCAATAACTGCTTGAGTTGTGAAGATCCCTCTTGGTCGACTACAGGAGCCTGGCCAGGAGCCTGGCTAGGAGGCTGTTGGAATGGAGCACCTACGCCAGTTGGGCCTGGAATGACACTAGGAGGAGGTCCCATCACATTTCCCATAACAGAGGAGAAAACAGAATGGACATAAGCAGGATTCTGTTTGATGGCAGGGGCAGCCGATGGCTTTTCGTCCTTCTCACCTTCAGGTTTGGCGTTGCCCTTGATCAAATTCAACAACTCATGTTTGGCCTTGTCTTCC
The DNA here is from genome assembly GCA_024271865.1 of Nakazawaea ambrosiae. Classification (NCBI taxonomy): domain Eukaryota; kingdom Fungi; phylum Ascomycota; class Pichiomycetes; order Alaninales; family Pachysolenaceae; genus Nakazawaea; species Nakazawaea ambrosiae. The sequence continues at coordinate 1,018,865 of JANBXG010000001.1, forward strand.
TCCTTCTGCTTGGCCAATTTTCTGGCCTTGGCCAGCTCGTGTTTCAGTTTGGCCTTCTCAACGGCCTCCTTGGTTGAACCCGGTTTCTTGTTGGACTTCTCGGCCTTGGAGTGGTACACCAATTGCGGGTTGGACAAGTTCAACAACTGCGACGAGTCGATCGACAAGCCCCTTTGTGTTCTCAATCTGCCGTCCAAATTGTTACCACTCAACACAGGGTAGTCGAACAACACCTGGATTGAGTTCTTGGAGCCAAGACTGCGGATGCCGATCACGGTTCCCTTGCTGAAGATCGGGATCAAGCCGGCACTCTGCACGTACATCACACGCTCGCCCAACTTGAACACCTGTTTCGACAACACGTGGTAGGACAATTCTGGCACCAACACAGCGGTCCGTGGGATGCCCTTGATGCCCTTGGTGTCGAACCTCGGCGGCGTGGCGACGAACTTCTCGATCTGCGACTCGATCTTGCCGATGGAGATCTTGGACAACGACTCGCTCTCCAAGGAGACCTGCTGCAAGTCGGCGCTCACCTCTTTCAAAAACTTCCGGATCTCCTGCAAGTTCTCCTTGGACAAGTTCAACTGCTGTGCGGAGGGCATGGCGTTGGACTTGGTGGAGGACAAGGGGATCAAGCGCTGGAACAACTTCGGGAAGCGGGCCAAGTACTTCTTGATCAAGTCCACGGCAAGCGCACTGTACTCCCAGCCACGGTCGCTTCTCCTGGTGTACCCCAACACCTTCAACCCACGCTGTTGGAACTTCAAGGACAACCCAATGTTCTGCCGGCGGCCCTCGAGGTCCTCCACCATGAACTGCGACGTGATCTTGGACAAGAACAACGGCGGGATGTGCAACATGCGGGCCAGCACGCCCGAGGGGAAGTACTGCACCACCTTGGCCTCGACGCGCGCCTGCTGCAACCCGAACTGCGGCTCCAGGTCCTTGGCGATCTTGCTCACGTGCACGGTCAACTTGTCGTCGGCGTGGCCCACCACTTGCAGTGGCGAGCCGTACGCGAAGGAGCCCAAGAACACCACCTGCGACCCCGTGGGGAACTCCTGCTCGATGGGCAACGGTGCCTTCTCTTTGAACCGCTCGTCCTCGTTGGCCACGTTTTCTACAACGAGCTGCACTGGGTAGAGCTCGGTCTCGCTGGCAAAAGTCTTGACGTAGGCGCCCTTCGTGGTACGCACCAACCCGGTGACACGCTTGACGTGCACGACACCGTCGATTGCAGCGGTGCGCACGCCGCGCGTGGCCAAGTACTGCGATCTCATGTTGCCACGGGTCCTTTTGAAGTCCTCCTTCTCCGCGTAGTCCAAAGGCGAGGCACAGAAACTGATGGATTTCTTGGCAGGGTCCTTCAACAACTCGTACCGGTGGTTCTCGTCCACCACCTTGACGATCTTGCTCTCCCGCAAGTTTGGCCAGTTCGTGTACACGATCTCGCCGCAGTACTGCTTCAGGAACTGCTCCACGGTGAGCCCCTCGTACACGTTCTGCACGCTCAAGATCATGGACTCCTGCTTCGAGGGCTGGTTGAACACCACCACGCTCTCGTTCTTCAACTCTGCGTTGAACGGGATCGTGTGCAACGTAGGGAACCCGGCAAGGGAATACTTGCCCTTGACCGCGTCCTTGCACAAGCCGCTCACGTAGGTCAAGCCCTCCATGGAGGGCAACTGGAAGCGCACCTCCTCACAGTGGTTGTCCTCCAAGTCGACAAACAGCGCGGGCAAGGGCGAAGGGTACAAGTTGTTGATCTGCGGGTTGAAGACGAAGAGCAAGTCGGTGCCGAACTGGTTTCTCTGCAGCTCCTCGGCACTCAAGAGCGGCAAGAGCGGCCGCATGGCCCCGATCAACCGCTTCTCGTCGACAAATGAGAGCTTTACGACGGCCTCCCAGTCCGCGGTTTTGCCGTTCTTGTCGATCTCCACGTCGTCCGGGTAGAAGTCGATGATCGGCGAGTGCTCGTCTACCATCAAGGACCGCAAGCACAGCGGGATCAAGGCGCGCGACCGTGCCGGCAACACCGCCATCAACTGCTCGAACGGCCGGAACGGCTCACCCTTCTCGAACAGGATCTTGATCTGCAACCCGAGCCTGATGTCGGAAATCCTTGGTGCGTAGTGGTACTTGTAGTACCACGGCCACGACGGACAGCCCTTGTAGTAGTAGTACAGTACCCACTGCAAACCTTCGACATAGTTCTCCGCCAACTTGACGAGCTCCTCCTTGTCGTCGTAGGTGAAGCCGAACTTCTCCTTGTAGTAGCTGGACTTCCACTTGATGAACTTGTCGTCGTAGAGGTGCTTCTGGTCCTCGATGGTCTCCTCGTCCTCGACGAGCACCGCGGACTGGTACCGTTTGATGGTCTTGCGCACCTCCTGCAAGCGCTCTTCAACGTCCTCGGCCGTCTCTGGGGCCGTCCCGGCGGCGGCAAGGCCGTCGAGGTCCAACTTCAGCGTGTAGGTGTCCTTGGACTTGGAGTGGACGATGATCAAGCCGAGGTCCAAGGCCACGCGGCGGATAAAGTCCAAGTTGAGCTGCGAGGAGGAGATCAATTCGGAGGGCAACGCGAGCGAGGGGACCAACGATTCGTCCTGCAACATGCTTTGCACGTCGAATCCCTCCGCATAGAGCTTCAAGATCCAAGGCTTGATCAAGCCGACCAACTTCTTCTGCTGCTTGAGCAACAACAACTTGCCCTGTCTCTCTCTCTTACGCTTCCCCTCCAAGGAGATGTTCTCCAACTTCTTGTTGAACCACTCCACGTCCACCTCGACACGCTCAAAGTTCTCCAACTCGAACTTGGCCAAGATGTCCAACCACTGGCCGAATCTGGGCAAGTGGATCGTGCCGTTCTCGTTCAAGTACCCATCGGTGACCTTCAACCCGTCCTTGAAAGTCTGCACCAACAAGGGGAACGCGCCTTTGTTCAAGTGCAAGTCCGGCAAGTTGGGCAAGAAGTCGTTCCCGATCACGTACATCACCAAGATGAAGTCGTCCAAGACACGCTCAAAGTCGTACGCGAACGAGATCTCGTCTTGCAACTCGGCAAACTCCAACTCCAAGTACTCGCGCACCAACGACAAGTGCAAGAGGAAGAACCGCTGCGTGGAGAGGTCGACACTCTTCTGGTTCTGTGAGCCACGGCCGAACGTGACCTCTTCTCTCAACAAGGCAAAGTGTGGGTCGTGCGTGGACAACCCCAACATGATCAAGTCGGCGTCGAGGCCGTAGATGCAGTGGCGCAAGTTCGGGTTGTACTCCGGTTGCAGCTTCATCGTGCGGATGTACTCCATGATCTTGTGCTCCCCCTCCCCAGGCACCTCGTGCCCGCTGAAGATCACCTCCACGTCCTGCCATCTGGCGTCGTTGGAGATTTTCTGGTGGATGAAGAACTTCAAGTTGCGGGTCAACTTCAGCATGAACTCCGTGCCCGGGGTGATCGCGTTGGTGTCGAAGGGGTCCTCTTTCGGGATAGGCTCCCCATTCTGGACCGCCTTGGCCAAGTTCTTCTCCGCCTCCACCGCGGTTCGGAATCTTCTGGCTCTCTGCTGGTTCATCTTGGCCCTTGGGGCCACACCGTCGATCGCCATGTAGAAGGTTTTCTTGGGCTGGATGGTGTTGAACAAATGGTCGATGTACGCAAAGATGGCGCCGAACATCTGCTCGTCGGTCATTCTCGATATCGAGCCGTCGTTGCTATGGGTACAGTTGTGGAGGATGGAGTTCATGTCGAGATATAGGTTGTCAAACTCCGGTATCGCGGCGCCGTCTATCAATTGGCTGATCTGGGGCCATCTCTCGGATATGAATCTGAAGAATTTCGGGATACCCATGGTGGCGGTGGTTGGGATTTGATTGGGACTTGTTTTGTGATTTGAATCGTGTCAATGATTTGAATTTGGTCAATGAAATGATTTGGGTTCAATTGGCTAATTGTTCAATTGCCTAATTGTTCGATTGTTCACTTTGATTGTTTACTTTGATTGTTTACTTTTTGATCGTTGGTTCTAATTAGTTACCTGATTTACTCAACTACCTACTCCAATTATCGTCCAATTAATACTCTAATATACAATATCAATCTCTTTATACTATCCTTCCCAAGTCGTCCAACTCCTTCGCCTCTCCTTTTTCTCTCGCCATTTTTCTCGCCAGTTTTTTTTTCACGCTCGTCGTTGGCTTTTTGGGTGCTGCGCACGACCCGTAGAGAAAAATTTTCGATTTTTTTTGTAAACAGACAAGAGCAGATAAGTTGAGCGGTTAGTAGTTTAAGGAGTAGTTGGTTAATAGGATACTTGATTAGATAAGTTGATTGTATTGATTGTATTGATTGTATTGATTGTGATTGATTGTATTGATTGTAGTTACATTAATTTCATTAATTCCATTAATTCCATCAAGTCCATTCATTCCCTATCCATTACAATATGTTTCAAAGATCAGTGTCCACCTCGGGCGCTGGGTCCGGATTCTCGTTTGGCAACACGCTGAACTCCCAGCAGAGCGGGGGTTTGTTCGGCAACAACACGCAGAACACACAGCAGAACACACCGCAGAACGGCGGCAGTTTGTTTGGCAACAATAATGCCCTGAATACACAGCAAAGTGGTGGGTTGTTCGGCAATGCCCTGGCCACCCAGAGCTCTGGGTTATTTGGCAATGCAAACAAACCAGCAAACTCGGGATTCTCCTTTGGCAGCAACAACAACCTGCAAACGGGCACCGCCCAGACCGCGGGCGGGTTGTTCGGCAACAAGCCTGCCACAGCGGGAGGACTATTTGGCAACAATACCGCTGCCAACAGCACAGCTACCAACAACAGTGGTGGATTATTTGGCAACAACACGAACAACAACAACAACAGCACAGTGCAAGGAACCAGTTTATTTGGCAATAATAACAACAACACTACCACCACGGGGGGAGGGTTGTTCGGTAATAACAATAACAACAACAACACGGGAAGCACCACCGGTAACACCACTGGCGGGTTGTTTGGGAACAATTCTCTGGCAAACAACTCCACTTCTGGAGGGTTATTTGGTAATAACAACAACACCACCACTTCTGGAGGGTTGTTTGGTAACAAACCAGCCGCTTCCGGTGGATTGTTCGGCAATAACAACAACAATAACACTGGTGGTGGCTTATTTGGCAATAATAACAACAATTCCAGTGGTGGATTGTTCGGTAACCACACCAACAACACCAACAACGGGGGATTATTCGGCAACAACAACACCAACAACGGTGGGCTATTCGGCAACAACTCCAGTAACATCAATAACCAACAGCAGCAGTTGCAATTGCCACCTTTGACCTCGATGACCAGAGTCAACGAGTTGCCGGAGGCCTTGCAGAACCAATTAGAGGAATTTGACAACTACATCCAGTTGCAAATGCGCATCCTGGACAACTTGAAAGCGGACGAGCTGAACCACAAGGAGTTGATCGAAAGCATCCCACGTGACATCAAGTTTTTGGAGCTGAAGCACGTGACGGTGAACCAGACGCTCAACAACAACTCCAAATTCGTAGAACAGTTCAAGGCCAAGGAGTTGGATATCTTCAACAAATGGGTGGAGAAGTTGTTGAAGTTGTACTTGCAATTGACCAACTCCAACGGGCTCAACGGGGCTGCGAACTCCGCAGCGGGCAACGGTGCTGCCGCTGGAGCAGGAGCCAATTCTGGAGCTGCCGGCTCCGCAAACCGCATTGTGATCCAGACGTTGGACCCGCCGGGCAGTGCCAACGCCAACGCCACGTTGAGCCAGTACTTCATCGCCAAGATCGAGGACTTTGAGCACAAGATCTCCGATTACAAGTCGGTGTTGCAAGAGATCGAGAACATTATCGACGGCTTGGACAAGGTATCGATCAACGGCGTGGACAAGAACAGGGGCACTGTCATGGCCTTCGAGACGTTGAAATCGCAATTCCAGTTGTTCATGGAGTTGTCCAACAACATGGCAGAGATCCACCACGAGGTGAAGAAGTTGTCAGGCAACAAACTGAGCATATAGCGGTCTCCGGCGTCCTTTGGCATCTTTTGTCATCTCTCCTCCATCATTTTTGGTCGTGTATAATAAATGAATTTTTCCGGATTTTTTTTTGAGCTTTGCACTTTTTTGGCTTTTTATTTCTCATCTGCTTCTTCCGCCACTTTGATTAATAGGATTAGTTAGTATTGAGAGTGATAATAGAACGAGTAAATGGCTCAACGGTTTGATTAGTTGTGTAAGTGAGAGTATTAATTCGAGGGAATAATTGATTGGAATAAACGTACAGAATAAGGGTGCAATAAGTGTGCAGTAAGCGTGCAGTAGGTGTGTGTTTTTTGCCAGTAATTTACAAGATTTTTATTGAGACAAAAACTGATAGCACTTAAGACATAATCATATATATACTATAATCATCATCGCAATCATTATCGCAATCATCATCGCAATCATTATCGCAATCATTTCCAATCATTTCCCAATCATCTTCCAATCTTCGATTTCCAATCCCCATCCATTTCCCCCATCATACTAACACCCTCCAGTCCTACTTCTTCCACCCTCACTTCACCCTCTTAATTCCCCACTAGGAAAAAAACTGATAAGAGATTTTCAACTGATAAGAACAAGTTAGACTGTAAAATTTTGCGCTTTCATTTTTTGGTAAATTGCTAAACCATGTCAACAGGAACCACTCCACATCGCCAGGTAGACCGGTCGAATCGGTCGAAGCCCCAATCCGCAACGGGAAGCGACTTGGACACCGACGACTCCTGGTCCGTCATCTATTCCGACGACTCAAACTCGATCGACGACGCAGACTCCAAATTGACAGACAGCACGCATGGCGACGACGATACCTCTGACCAGGTCCATCAAATTCTGCTGCTCAGATCTCGCCCTACGAGCTTCAACAACGACAGCAGCTCTGTGATGACTCTAAAGGACTCGAATCATTGGAATGGGTCGTTGTCGATCCCAAAATTGTCCGTCAACCAGCTGCCTGTAGTTGCCAATGTCGCCGAATCTTCCATCGAACTCAAAGACATGACCCCAAGGCAACAACTCTCACCACCTGAGACCGAACTCACACAGTACAAACCTCGTAGTACCCTTTTCGCAAAGCAAATGTCCAGCTATTTCAACGATTTCATCGATTTCACCAGAAACAAAAAGGCGCTATGGGTCAAAAATTTCCCCCAAGTTCAAGATGTTGGCAACTTGAAGAATCTTATCGCTTTGCTCTCGATTTTGGGACTCGTAAGTTTCCATCTCTTGAGTAATTATCTTCAAAGAGATGACGAGATTCTCTTGGAATCGTTATATCCATCCTATAATCTTCAAACTGCCATGAGAACCAACTATTTGATGTGTGACAACTCCAAGAATATCGTCATCATCGAGAGAAACCCATCGGGTCAACGTATCGAAAGGATCTCCTATTATGGCAATTTCCCGGATCCAAATATCGAGCAAATCAGTTCGGATATCAAGAATCTCGATAAAGTATTACCAAGGGGGCTCAAGATGAATTTAAATTTCAATAACGAGATCCAGTCTTTTGCCAGTAAATTTTGTGGCGCCAAAATCGACTACTTCATCGAAAAGACCTCGCCCAATGACTACGAGGGAAATCTTGTAATCTTCTCTGATAAGCAATACATTCAGAAATCCAGTGGGAAACTTCTCAATCAGTATCCCGTGGTTAGGCTGAAAGAGATTCGCAATTTTAGAGGTTACTCGCAGCCCGATTTGGTTTTGAATTTCGCCAGCAATGACGACAAAACCATAAATTGGGACACCGTCAAGTCTGTTGTCGATTCTATCCAGCAGAAATCCTCTAGACTGCTGCATGAGCTTGATGACCGTTACCAAAAATTATCCAAAATTCTCGTAGACAAGTCTATTGTGTTGGATTCTTGGAAACAAAAGTCTTTGAGAGTTGGCAACAAGATTTCCGATATTGTAGTGAAAGATATCAGTCCAATAGTTAAGCGTTCGTCGTTTGCACTGAAAGACTTGAGCTTGAAGGTCAGAGACCAGATATCGTATAATTTCGACAGAGGTTTGAGAGTTTATGAAACTCAAGCTCTCCCAATATTAAAACAGAAATCTGGTGAGGCGATCATCTTGCTGAATGAAGCAGCTCGGAAAGCGAAACAAGATTCGGTGATCTTCTGGAACTATGGTTGCACTTTATTGGAAGCAAGAGGTAAACCAATGTTGGCTGGTCTGACATTGAAATCCAATAAATTGTTGAACCGTGGAACCGAGATTCTTTCCACTGAGGTGGAAAAAGCACTGAGGCTGGCATTAAATATCTGGCATCAGGAAGGACAGTTTGTTGTCACAAAGTTGAGTAAAGGATTCCAAAATCTCATGGCGACTTTATTTTGAGTCTTATACTTGATTTACATTATACGGTTTTTGGTTTTGATATTTTCACTTGTTCACTTCTTTAGTTCTCAACGTTATTCTCTTGGTAAAGATGAGTTTTTTATGTTATTTATGGAATTGGAGACTGTTTTCCTTAGTTATATTATGTTTGGTTTCTTTGATCTGTGTCGGTTTTTTGGATTATGGTGCTTTCTTTTTATTTTGTTTGAATTACCCAATTATTTCTATCTATTGATTAGTATACATATTTTCTATATATTTTATATTACGATGTAATCGGACAACGTAGTAGAGTGATGACAGTAAAATAGTTCCCTTTTAGCATATATACCTCTTATTCCAAGTTTGTATGTCAAATTACTCCAAATTCAATTATAAAAAATATATTTTATATGCTAATTAAGCAATTGCTGAGAGAAGAACTAACAAAGAAACTTCCTGAAATTTGTCATGATAATCAACACAGCATTATCATTAGACTATACCAGGCTTCTACAAAACCATTTTACAGAGCATATACACTAATCCAAGATGACTTCATTACCATTTCCCATTATTATATAACCTATATACAAGATAGCCCCCAATTTCTACTTACTTCCCTCGGGCAGCAGTTTGGAAAGCGAAGAAGCAGTCAGCTTGTCCAGGTTGTCCACGTTTGCAACTTGATCTTCAGGCAATCCCAACTTGTCCCACGACACTCTGTCCATCAACTGGTTGTCCATCCTACAATTCAAATAGTTCTTCAGCAAAGTCCTGCAATTTGGAGCATTGTCGTTTCTAACAATCTTCATACATTTCAAATACAGCTCCATGTACTCTTTACACTCTCCTTGGTGATCTAGAGGAAAAGAACCCCTCTCTGGTGGGGTTGGTGACCATGCAGACAACTTGTTTCCAGGATTCGCAGACATCGTTTATTTATGCTAGTCTATCCGATCGCTTGTTAGTCCCGGTGATTACGACTGACTAGTTCTCAGTCTCGAATTTGTCAAAGTTTTCTTTTTTTTGGCCTAGTGAGGAAGTTTTTTTCACTTAGAGAATTTCTTAGCAAATTTTCTTAGTAGATTTTCTTAGTAGATTTTCTTAGTAGATTTTCTAAGTAGATTTTCTTAGTAGATTTTCTTAGCAGATTTTCTAAGTAGATTTTCTTAGTAGATTTTCTTAGCAGATTTTCTAAGTAGATTTTCTTAGTAGATTTTCTTAGCAGATTTTCTTAGTAGATTTTCCACGCTTTAAAGTCAGATGATGATAAAGGTACACGATAACGTCGAAAGGATATTAAAGTGAGCGAATTGCCCCTCTCTAGAGTACCCAGCGTCGCGATTCCTCAATCCTACGAAAGAGGGACACTGCTTTGATCGGGACCCGACGAGATTCTCGCACTGCGACCGCCCCGCAGTCACAGCTCCAACTACAGTGTGGTGCTTTTAAACGGCTATCTTCTAAGTACAATAGACTCATGCAATAGAGACAACTCCACTATTTTGTCGACCCGTAATCGTCCTTGGGCTCTATGCACCTATTCCCCTGACGAGGCAGAGGCCAATTACAAGTCTGGGACCAACTACCGGCTGTGACATAACTAAGGCTGATGCTTATGGGGAGAAACTCCAGAGTGGAAAATTTGAGCTCAAGTGGGGTAAAGAGAAAAAACACGTACAAGAAAGAAATTCTTGTCTCAAAGAGGGGGATCCTCTATACGGGGGAAGGCTAAAATGGGAGAGGGATCCGGAATTCAGACAAGGCAAGACAGAGAGCAGAGCTGCACAGAAAACGTCGCACAAAAGCTTATTTCTGAGAGGTCGTTTTCTTATTGTTGCCAAATTGGCAGTCACTAGAGCGGAAAAAATTTCCGGCGCACTAAAAATGGGGGATAGAGTGTGGTTGTGGACGGTGTGAGAGAGTTAGATGCTGAGTAAACACCACTTAGCCATTGCTTCAATCCATCCCTCGACGTAACTTATTGCCATTTCTAGTGCCAGCAATACTTTCTCCCCCATTCTAGTCGCACGTTACAAATGTCCCAGCAAATCTTCAACTCCTCCACTTTCCCAACTACTCCACTTTCACGGGTCCAACTACTCCACTTTCACGGGTAATTGTTCTCTCTTTTCTTTTTTTTTTTCCGGCGCTGCAGATCGAGCTGCAGGTAAAGCTTTGTAATAAAAATTTTCTGGTTTGTGGGTGGATGGATGCAAGTTACGTAACTCATCCTGGATCAACGGTCTGGAGAAGCGGAGCCCTCCAGCTTTTTTTGGATAGCGAGGAAAATTTTTTTGAAAGCAGTCATACTTTTCAACCTCGTTATCTATTTGAGCTGTGCAAGTATAAATACAAGCGATATCCTGGTACTTGACGTAGAACTTTTGCTTATATTTGTAGATAAGAGGCATAGCACCATGAGTCAACAGTCTTCGATCTTAGAAGAAAAGAGAATCGATGCGGTGGAGCCAGAAGTGGACACCCACTTGAAACCTAAATTCGACTCTAAAACCATAAAAAACTACTGTAAAACCAGGTTCACCGAGTTGATCCCTGCCAAGGAAAATGTCAAGCTGAACAGACACTTGCTCAACCCATTCCCTGCATTGCGGTTGATCGGGTTCAGACAGTGGTTACTCATGACCTCCGGGTTCTTCGCCTGGACCTGGGACGCTTTTGACTTCTTCAGTGTCTCTTTGAACGCTTCTCAGTTTGCAGAGGACTTGAACGTGGACGTCAAGTCCATCACTTGGGGGATGACCTTGGTGCTCATGTTCAGAACCGTGGGTGCTGTTGGGTTCGGCTACGTGGGCGACCGTTACGGCAGAAAATGGCCGCTTGTCGTCAACTTGTTGTTGATGTGCGTCTTGGAGATCGGCACCGGCTTCATCAAGACCTACAAGCAGTTCTTGGCGGTGAGACTGCTTTTCGGGATCATCATGGGTGGTATCTTTGGCAACCTGTCGCTGACCGTGATGGACGACTGTCCGCAAGAGTGTATCGGGTTCATGTCTGGGTGTTTCCAGCAAGGCTATGCCTTTGGGTACTTGTTGCTGGTGGTGTTCACAAGACTGATCGTCGACAACACGGAGAAGAAGTGGAGGGCCTTGTTCTGGTTCGCTGCCGGATGCTGTTTTTTGATCGCCGTCTCCAGAGCCTTGTTGCCGGAGACCAAGCTGTTCCAGGCCAAGAGACAGTTGCTGAAGTACAGAGAGGAGCACGGCATTGTCGTTGCCAGCTTCAAAGACAAGGCCAAGGTTGCCTTCAAGATCTACTGGTTGGTGATGATCTACATGGTGTTGTTGATGTCCGGGTTCAACTTCCTCTCGCACGGCTCGCAGGACTTGTTCCCAACGTTGTTGACCAAGCAGTTGGAGTTCAGCCAGGACAGGTCCACGGTGACCAACTGTGTGGCCAACTTGGGTGCCATCGCCGGAGGTATCTTTGTCGGCCATTTCTCCAACTTCACGGGCAGAAGATTGGCCATCATTGTCAGTTGTATCTTCGGGGGTGCCATGATCTACCCATGGGCTTTCACAAGAAACACGGGGATCAATGCCGGAGTGTTCTTCTTGCAATTCTTTGTGCAAGGTGCCTGGGGGGTGGTTCCTATCCATCTTTCCGAGTTGTCTCCACCTGAGTTCCGTGCCATCATTGCCGGTGTCGCCTACCAGTTGGGTAACTTGCTGTCCTCGCTGTCTTCCACTATCGAGACCACCATTGGCGAGAGTTTCCCATTGAAGAACAAGGCTGGCGAAGAGATCTTCGACTACGGCAAGGTGATGGCCATCTTTGTAGGGTGTGTGTTTGGATACCTTTTGCTTGTCACGTTGATCGGGCCGGAGAACAGTTTCATCAGCAGGAGAGGTAGTACGGAGGCTGACACTGCAAGTTCCGAGGAACAGGAGTCGACCTACTCCAACCAGGAGCTTGCCGATGCGGAGATGCAGCTGGGGTCGGCGCAGAAACAAAAGACGGTGCATGTTGAGAACTGAGCGGAGCCGATTGGGGCTCGAGTTGATTTCTGCACAATTGTTTGATTTTTTACACATTTTGTACCCAATTGTTTGAATCTACACGTTGTTGACGACTGTTGGGTGGGTTCATGACTACACTACTGTCGACAAGACTACTCCACATGACTATGTCGACTTCTCCACACGACTATGTCGACTTCTCCACACTACTGTCGACCATCAGTTGTTTGCATTTACTTGTTTAATATTCGTTTAATATATTTATCCTTAAGACTCAGATGTATTTTTACACATTTTATACGAAACATCGGCGTACCCCCTTGGCACCCCTATTTACACCCCTTTTCACCCCTTTACACCTGCTCAATCGATTACAACAAAAAAACCTATTTCCCTCTCTAGTGCGTCTCACCATCCTTTTTCGACTTTTTCAACAAGAGCCCCTCCAACTGCACAAGTCTGCTCTCCATGTTGCGCATCTTGTAGTTGTCGTTGTCCAAGGCCTTTTCCAAGTGCTTCACTTTCAACTCGAGCAACTCCACCACGTTCAAGAGGTGCTGCTCGGCGCGGGGCTGCGCAAGCGTTTGCAAGGACAGCGCTACGGAGCCCGCGGCAGGCGAGGTGTCCGTTGGCAGCGATGTGGCCAGTGGCTGTGGCGAGGACTGTGGCAGGGGCAGCGATGTCGCCGAGGTGGCCGGTGTCGACGACTCCAACATGTAGTAGGCGTGGTCCAACTGGTCCGGGGCCACGCTGCCAGCACTGGGCAACACCAAGGACGATGTTCTGCTCTTCAACTCGGCGCTGCCGGACGGAGCACACCCGTGTTTGGTGTGCCTCAACAAGGCATCAGCTCGGGCAAACCCTTTGTCACATTTGGGACACGTGTGTGGTCTTTCGCCCGTGTGCATCTTCTCGTGGCGTCTGAGGTCGTGGTACCGCTTGAACCCGGACTTGCACACGGAGCAGGTGTGTGGTTTTACCCGCGAGTGGACGAGCTTGTGGGTCTCCAAGTTGTGCTTGCGAGCAAACAGGCGGTCGCAGAGATCGCAGGCGAACATCCGAGGCGAGTTCAGGTTCTCTGTGGATTGGGCAGCGTCCGGCGCGGCAAGGTCTCCATTGGACGTGTTCATGGCGATATTGGCAGCAAAACAACGGGAGATCGGTGAAGGAGTTTGTTTATTTGAAGGTTATTGTTAAAGTTCGTTCAAGTGGCAGAAAAAAAGTGGCTAATAAAGGGTAAAAAATTGCAACTTAATTGTGGCGCTGCCTCAGGGAAATGGCAGACGTGCCGGGTGAGCAAGCACTGTTTTTTGCTTGCATAAATGGGTCTGGAGTTTACGCGGGGAGTGAGTAAATGTCATACTGGATGAGGTCGGTGGGGAGAGGTTGAACTGGAGGAAGTGGGGGAGGTGGAAGAAGTGGATAAAGTGGATGAAGTGGAAGAAGTGGAAGAAGTGGAAGAAGTGGAAGAAGTGGATGGACTAGTGCTAATTGCACAATTGCACATCGGTAAGTTGCACAACTACATCGAATCGTCGTCTCCCCTCTCAAGCCATTCTCTGCTTTGTGAGGCAGGCAGAAAACGCAGTTGCTGTTTTGGGAAAAATAAAAAGGCAAATGATTGAAGCAATTATCGAGCAAGGCCAATGACAAGTTGCTATGATAGGTCACAAGAATTATCAACGAGAAGCGAGAGGAGGTTTTTGGCAGTTTGAACCACCTGATTATTTACAGAGCTAATCTCAATCACTGAAAACCATCTCCATCTTTTTTCCATCCTTCTCCCCTTTGACGTTACTTTGCAACCTGAGTAATTGCCCCAACTGCACAGATTTCATGCGGGCACATGTACAAAATGCTTATCGCAAACTGCAGTCAGCTGCTCAGACAGCGTGAAAAAAACCAGAACTGACTTCAATCCACTAGGAGATAAGTCCCAATAGTCCTCCGCTACAGTTCACAATAATCCAATCAACGATTACAAGTCGAAATTATTGAGGTAATAAAAATCAATAACAAAAGCAAAAGCAAAACCGAAAATAAAATTAAAGAAAAGTCAAAAATTAAAAGCCAAAAATAAAGTCAAAAAAAAAAAATCAAAAATCAAAAATTAAAATCAAAATTAATTTCAACAAAAGGAAAACATTGTAATTAATTTAGAGGGAGGAGATTTAATTAATTGACGATTAATCGACGGTATATATAGCATTATATATATTGGACAACGGTGTACTTGGTATAGCGTGTCAGCATACACCATAACACCACAAAGTATCACAAAATATCACAAAATATCACCACATACCACTCATCCTCATCTCCTTTCACCCTTTAGCGCTTTGCTCAGATAAAACAAATCCCAAATAATACCAAATTTCAAATAAATCCCATAAATAACAAACACCCCAAAAATCCCAATACCACCACCATGATGTTGGAAATCAACAGGAAACGCCCAAGAGAGTACTCCAACACCTGGTCCCACGACCACTCCAACATGTTCGCCGCTCAGAAACCCGCCGCCTCTGCAGCAACCGCCACGGGGATCGACTCAGAGGACGGCGACGTCATCGTGTTGGACTCCGACCCGAGCAGCGACATCGGCACAGACTCCTTCGCCATCACCAACGATGACTCCATGGACGACATCGACGTGGCCACCGCCCACGACGACGACTTCAACGACAACGACTCGGACATTGTCATCTTGGAGGAGCGCAAATTTGATATTTTCGGCACGACCTCTGCTGCGGTGGGCGCCAACAACAACAACTCCGTGCACACGGTCCAGCGCTTGCGGCCGGCTAAAAAGCCCAGGACCAAGTCGTTGCCGCAACTCCCGCACTCCCGCATCAGCTACCACCGCCCTGCCAACTTGGACCAAGTCGTGCACTCCAAGATTGGCGAGATCAAGACCAACTTTGTGCCTTTCAACGACTTGAACTACACGTTTGGGCAGCCTGAGGCCGGGGTCCCGCTGCGCAGGATGTCGTTTGCCGGGTCCACCACCACAGCGTCGTCGCTGGCCACTTCCTCCGCCACCACGGCCTCCTGCGACGACACCGACGGCCACCACATTGTCACGCCCGGCGCGCTCTTCGCCAACGGCCGCTTCAGGATCAAGAAGTTGTTGGGCCAGGGCACGTTCGGCAAGGTGGTGAGCGCGTACGACAACCAGCTGCACCAGGTGGTGGCGATCAAGATCATCCGCGCCGTGCAGAAGTACCGGCTGGCCAGCAAGATCGAGCTCCGCGTGTTGTCGACGATCAAGAAGCACGATCCCTTGAACCAGAACCACTGCATCCACCTCCGGGAGTGCTTCGACTACCGCAGCCACATTTGCATCGTCACGGACCTCTTGAAGATTTCGCTCTTTGACTTTTTGGAGAAGAACGGCTTCAAGCCGTTCCCGGGCTCGCACATCCAGCTGCTCCTGAAGCAGTTGGTGCGGTCCGTGGCCTTCTTGCACGACTTGAAGTTGATCCACACGGACTTGAAGCCGGAGAACATCTTGTTGCACGACGACTCGTACGTGAGACGGCCGTACACCAGCGGCGCAGCGCACCGCTCCGGAAACGGCCACGCCAACACCATCCGCGTCTTGAAAGACCCGCTCATCCAGATCATCGACTTTGGCTCCACCGTCTTTGAGGACGAGTACCACTCGCCTGTGGTGTCCACGCGGCACTACCGCGCGCCGGAGATCGTGTTAAACATCGGGTGGTCGTTCCCCTGCGACATGTGGTCCGTGGGGTGCATTCTTTCCGAGTTGGCCACGGGGGAGCTGTTGTTCCGCACGCACGAGAACTTGGAGCACTTGGCCATGATGCAGAAGGTAACGGGTAGGCCCATGGACGCGGACATGGTGAACTTGTGTCTTGGCAAAAACGCCAACAACAGTGCCGACGAGGGCAATGTGATGCACTGTTTCAGCTCCACCACGGGCAAGTTGTTGTTCCCGCAGCGGGCCACCTCGAAAAAATCTGTCAACTTGGTCAACTCGATGGGGTCCATCGACGAGATCATCAGCAAGAAGGTGGGCTTGCACATCGACACCGGCTTGTCGTTGCAGGAGAACTACATCTTCAACGAGAACACCCGTGCGGAGTCGCTCGACTCCGACGACGAGCCCGAGTTGGACAGAGACGTGTTGAAGTTCTGGTACAACTTTGTGGACTTGGTGCGGAGGTGTTTGGAGTACAATCCAGAGAAGCGTCTCCAGCTGATCGATGCTTTAGAACATCCGTGGTTCGATTTGGGGATATACGACGAAGGAACACTTGACAAGTGAAGGAACACTGATCAAGTGAGGGGATTATCTGGTTATTCGAGGGGATTCGGCTGCTTTTTTGTCTTTTTTGTCTTTTATTTTAAAATTTTTGGGTCTGGTTTTGTATTCTCAACCATCTGATACTGTTTGCACTTGTGCACTTTGCAGTATATTTCATACTTTTTGATCACTTTCAAGATTTAGTGAACCTTATATATTATACTCGTCTTGAAGGTTTCACTCTTATGCCAAATTGGTGACTTTTGTCACTGCATCATGGCTGACTTTATACCTTTTTTAAGCTTATTTTTGGTTTTGACTTTTATTCACATGAAAGGTCCACCACAGCACGGCAGGTTACGTGGATGTGATGGAATGGTTGGAAGTTTATAGTTGTTTTGATTCATTTTAATTGATATACTTTGGATGGTTAGGGTGTTGTAGTGCAGTAGGTGAGCAAGGGGGTTATTTCACTTGAATGATTGGCTGAAGAATTGGCTGACGAATTGGATGAACAATTAGCTGAACAATTAGTTGAATTAGTGAGTTTGATAATTCAGGTGAATAATTCGGTTGAATAGTTAAGTTGAATAATTCAGTTGAGCAATTCAGTTGAATAGTTCAGTTGAATAGTTCAGTTGAACAGTTTAGATGAATAATTTAGGCAAATAACTCAGTTCATTGATTCAGTTCAATAATTTAGATGAATAATTCAGTTCAATGGTTCATTTCAGAGAATCGATTCTGTTCAATAGTCCAGTTCATCAACTCCATTCATCAATTCAGTTGAATGCACTTTGAACAGTCTAAAACTACAGTGGCCCCTGGGAATCCCTGTTTGGGATACCGGGGCTGTCTACTAGCACCTACAATTCATACATCATCACTTGGCTGCCTGGCTACCTGACTAATCACCACTACATCTGGCATCACTCCATAGCATCCCACAAACTTCAACCTTTTGAGCAGCCACAGTGTAAATTTTTTCGACTTTTGCTACTGTGACTGACCCACGATTACGATGGTATGACCATTAGCAACTTAACGTGGATCATATCCACTCGTGGGTCAGACGTGTCTTCTCAGCCGAGTGGTGCTCAAAATGTTTCAGTGTCTGTGTCTTTTGGCCAAGACCTCGTTCCTGTTCTCCTTCGATCTTTTGTTTTCTTTTCCAAACTCAACCAATTATGAGACGATGACCTTTCGCCAATTAAAGGTGGGATGGAGGAGACAAATTTAACTAGTGAGCGTGTGATAATTTTTCCTGGTCAAAGTCTTGGTGTCTCAGCGCAAAAAAGAAAAAAAAATTAGTTTTTTCACAGCTGAAAAAAATGTGGGGAAATTGTATGCAGGCGAAAGATAAGAACCAATAACACTTGTGCAAAGCCTTACCCCTGAAGTGGATATCCAGAGCGGGATATCGAAAGCAGGATATCCCACTTTCGGGTTTGCTATTTAAATGTCAGTTGGAATCTCTCTTGATGCGATATCGTAAATTATCACCATACAGTACAGAATGAGCGAGCTCAAACCACAGGCGTACTACGTAGAGGAAGCAGAAGGGGAAAATGTTGCAGATGTCGAGACCAATAATACCACAGATCTGGAAAAAATTGCAGCTTCAAGCAAAGTCTTGGACGAAGCCAACAATTTTCTAGATGACGATGAAGCTTTTGAAATCGATCCGGAAGAGGAAAAAAAATTGCTCCGCAAGATCGACTGGACCATCTTGCCCTTCTTGGCTGTGTGCTATGTTTTTTTTTACATCGACAAAACCACCCTATCTTACGCGCTGATCTTTGGTATCAAAGAGGACTTGCAGTTGGTTGGATCGCAATATTCTTGGTTGTCCTCGATCTTTTATTTCGGTTACCTTGCCTTTTCATTTCCAACGAATTACATGTTGCTCAAGTTCCCTGTGGGCAAATACCTTGGTATCAACATCTTTGCCTGGGGGGCGTTGCTTCTCGTGGAAGCTGCTTGTAAGAATTTCGCAGGGTTGGCCCTGGTGAGACTGCTTGCCGGAGCAGGAGAAAGTTGTGCGGACCCGGCATTCTTGTTGATCACGTCCATGTATTACACTAGCGCAGAGCAACCATTGGCCATTGGCAAGTGGTATTCGTTCAACGGGTTGGGTATTGCCGTGGGGGGTTTATTGGGTTATGGACTCGGTTCGATTGGTGGATCGTTGGCGTCTTGGAAATATGAATTTCTTGTCATTGGAGCTCTA
The DNA here is from genome assembly GCA_024271865.1 of Nakazawaea ambrosiae. NCBI lineage: Eukaryota > Fungi > Ascomycota > Pichiomycetes > Alaninales > Pachysolenaceae > Nakazawaea > Nakazawaea ambrosiae. Next base: position 1,037,741 of record JANBXG010000001.1, read on the forward strand.
TGTTCCGTCTGGGGTATTGTTGTGTTTTGGCTTTTACCACAAAACCCTATGAAGGCCTCATGGTTCTCTGATCATGAGAAGAAAATGATCGCCTATCGTATTAAGAAGAACCAAACAGGTATGGAAACCAAAGTTTGGAAATGGTATCAGGTAAAAGACACATTTACCGATCCAAAGACTTATTTGTTCTTCCTTGCCGCATTCTTTGGCAATTTGCCAAATGGGGGTTTCAGCAACTTTGGTACCATCATTGTCCAAGGAATGGGTTACTCCACCTTACCTACCACACTTTTACAAATACCTTACGGAGCATATATCAGTTTTGTGATATTGGCTGCGGTCTATTTGAACCAGTACTTGAACATGAAATTGAAGAAGAACTTCCGTTGTATCTTGATGATCTGTTTCATCATACCAAACATTGCAGCTTCCTTTGGCTTGTATTTTGCACCTTCTGAAAGGAAAATAGGACGCTTGTTCTGCTACTATTTCACCGGTACTTACAACGCTTCTTTTGTCTTGATGTTGTCGGTAAACACTTCGAACACAGCAGGCCACACGAAGAAAGTGCTCACCAATGCCGTCTTCTTTTTAGGCTATTGTGTCGGAAACATTGCGGGTCCATTTTTCTACAAAGAGTCGCAGTATCCTAGATATCCTCTAGGTATGGGCTCATTGATCTTTAGTCATTTCATGCAAGTGATCATCGCTGCTGTTTTCTTTGTTGTCTTGAGAAGAGAAAATGCTAGAAGAGATCGTTTGCAAGGAGGAAGACCATCGATTGATCATGGATTGGAAGATTTGACCGATCGGGAGAATCTCAATTTTAGATATGTTTATTGAAGGAGTTTCTATGTAGTGTTTTAATGAAGTCAGTGTTGTATCGTTGTTGTTCAATTTAGTTATAAGATAAATTCTAATTCAGTTAAATTCAGATAATTCCAACTCAATTTAAGCAGTTTTGGATAATTAAGTTAAATTCGGTTGGAGTCAGTTGAATTCAATTGATTTCACTCCACTCAAAGTCTCTTAAATTCACTTAACTCCACTTGAAATCACCGAAGTTCACTGAAACTCACGTGAACTCGCTTAACTCTACTAATCTACTTGAACTCAGTTAAGGTTGGTTAAATGAACTTAAAATCACATGAATTCACTTGAATTCACTTGAATTCACTTGCCTTCTTAACATCATTTAACTTTACTCTATTCAGTTAATTCAGTTAATTCAGTTAATTCAGTTAATTAAGTTAATTCAGTTAATTAAGTTAATTAAGTTAATTCAGTTAATTCAGTTAATTCAGTTAATTCAGTTAATTAAGTTAATTCAGTTAATTAAGTTAATTCAGTTAATTGAGTTGATTAGTAAATTCAGCTAATTCAGTTAATTCACTCAATTCACCCAATTCACTCAACCAACTCCCCACTACACACCCAGAAAAGAAAGATTACATCTATGCAAAGTATATAAACTACTCAAACACCCAGGCACTACTCCAGCCCCTCGTCCTTCTTCTCGACCTCCTTCTCCAGCTCCTCCTCGCTGTCACTCTCGTCGTTGTGGCCCTCCAAGGCAGCAAACATGTTGCCCGCCTCCTTCTTGGAGCCCTCTCTGGCACTCAACGACGGAGACAGCAGGCTCGAGTTGCTGGCGGACTGCAGCAGTTGCACCTGCGCGTTGCTCAGCTGCTGCTGCGAGCCCAGACTCAGCTTCTGCAGGCCCAGTTGTTGCTGCTGCTGTTGCTGTTGCAGGTGCGAGCCTCTAAGCGACGAGTTCGACGCATTGCGCGACCCGAGGTCTGCGCCGTGGCCGCGCAAGGACTTGGACTCTTTGAAGTTGTTCATTGGGCCGAACCTGTCCGAGTTGCGGATGGTGCCCACGGACTTGATCTCGTTCTGCGAGACCCTCGTGGACCCCCACTGCGAGGCGGACGAGTCCCGCGACGAGTTGGACCGCGAGTCGTGGTTTCCCCCACGTCTGCTGTTCTGTCTGCGCTCGTTCATGAGACGCTCTTCCTCCCACCGCTTGCGCTCCACCTCGCTGTGGATCTCGTCCAAGGTCTTTGGGCCCTTGTCGCCCTGCTTGCCGCGCCACTTGGCCCGTCTCAAGTCCATCAAGTCCATCAACTTGAACTTGATCCGCGACGAGATCTTGGCCTTGTCGATGATCTTCTGCACACGGCCAAACACGCTGTTCATGAACTCGACGTAGTTCGAGTTCTTCAGGTTGTCGATCAACGGGCCCACGGTGTTCAACAATTGCACCAAGTTCTCCAACATGTCCTCGGAGGGGTCCTCGATGTTGGACACCAACCCGGTGATGCACTGCACGATGATCTTGTCCGAAAGCAAGCTCAACGAGTACAACTCTCCGATGAACCGCACCAACCCAAGACCCCGTCTCTTGGCGGCAGCCAACTTGTAGTACTCGTCCGACATCATCTCCGGCTCGATCGCAGAGCCGTCCTCGTTCGTAGGCAACTTGTCCGTCCAGCCCTTCTCGTACTCGATCTGGCACCGCGTCAACAAGTACTTCCGCACCAAGGTGCGCCCGGTGAAAGGTTCCTTCGTGTTCGGGTCCACCACCAGCTTGTCCTTCACCTCTGGCGAGATGTCGGTGAACATCTTGGTGCACAACTTGGCGTAGACACTGGACCAGTGGGGCTCGTCGCACGCCTTGGCAAACGTCAACTCGATCACCGTCTTCAACGTCTTGCCGTCGTCCTCCCACCTGGACTGGTTCAGGATGTTGATGATCTCCGAGGAGATCACGTCGAACAACTCCAACGTCAACTTGTTCAACTGCGACTTCACCTTTCTGTTCACCTCCTCCTCGCTCAAGATGACGGATCCGTCCGGAGCGGTCTTCACCTCCTCCAGCGCCTTCACCCGCGACCGAGGCACCCATCTGTTCTCGGACTTTGGCAACGGCAGCACCGGCTCCGCAGGCTGCTGTGGCTGCTCGTCCTCCTGCACCTTGTCGCCGCCGCGACGCAAGCTCAGCTTTCCGTTGTTCCGCGACGACTTGTCCTTGGCGCCCTTCCGCTTCGAGTTCTGCCTCGAGCCGGACCGCGAGTTGAACTCGTTGCGCAAGTTGGTCTGCGACCGCATCGACACCGGCGCGTTGTTGCCGATGTAGCCCTTACCGAACTGCGACGAGCCGCCTCTGGAGAACGACCGGTCCGAGTTCTTGCTGCCGCCCCGCGAGTCTGCTATCACGATCTTGGCACCGTACTTGGACTCCCACTCCTCGTCTTTGGCGAGATCTAACGGCTTTTGGAACTGGATAAGGAACCGTGGGTCGTACTTGATCTTGCGGGAGCCCTTGAACTTGGCATCTGGCGGCGTGACCGAGGCCGGGTACGTGTACGTGTACGGGTTTACGGGTCTGGCGAAACGGAGGTTGTTGAACAAGTTGGAGATGGTGAAGGCTGGCACAGGGGCAGCAGCTGGTGCGGCTGCGGCCTCTTTTTCTTCGGTTTCTGGTTCCTCGGCTGGCTCTGATTTTGGTTCAGCTGGCTCTTCGGCTGGCTCTGATTTTGGTTCAGCTGGCTCAGCCTTTGGCTCTACCTTTGGCTCAACTGGTTCAGCTGGCTCTGCCTTTGGTTCAGCCTTTGGTTCAGCCTTTGGCTCTGCCTTTGGTTCAGCTTTTTGCTCTGTTTGCTCTTTTTGCTCTTCCTTTGGCTTCACTTCTGGCTCCAACTTGGCACTCTGCTCGCTTTTTACTGGTTCTGGTTTGCTTTCTTTACTTCCACTTTCTGGCTTAGTCTCTGGTTTACTTTCTGGCTTAGTCTCTGGCTTACTTTCTGGCTTACTTTCTGGCTTACTTTCTGGCTTGCTTTCTGGCTTAACCTCCAGCTTAACCTCCAGCTTCAGCTCACCCCCCTTCAGCTTCAGCTCCTTCTCCTTCAGCAAAGCAGCAGCACGCGCAGCAATCTTCGCCTTGAACTCGTCAGCCTTGGCCTTTCTCTCCAAATCAGAGATCCGCGGCAGCGAAGCAGCCGGAGAAGCAGCAACCACCGCTGGAGAGGCAGACTTGCTCAACTCCTTGTTGGCCTGGACCGGGGTCAGCGAGGCCGATGGCACGGACGAGGCCGCGGAAGGCAGTCTCGAGTGGGAAGGCTTGAACTGGATCCTGTTGCCCGACTTGTCGGTCAAGGTGGCCGCAGCTTGTGGCTTGGTATGTGGCGCAGATGTGGCTGGGGCGGCGCCTTGTTGCTGGTCAGCGGTGGCCAGGGCCGGCAGCGGCGGTGGCGGCATCAGCAGCAGTGGTGCAGGTACCACGGGCAGCTGCTGTTGCTGTTGCTGCTGCTGGTATTGGTAGTAACCCGGCTGCGCCTGGGCGTACTGGTCGTATACTTGCATTGGCACCCCGTAGAAGTAAGGCTGCTGGGCGTACCCGTACATTGGCGAGGAGTAAAACTGCTGGTATTGCACAGGGACCTGCTGGTACTGCTGCGACTGCGCGCCCGCGTTGTCCTTGTTGTAGTTTTTCCTGTACGGCTTGTTGGCGGAGTTGTTATAATGGTGACGTTGGCTGTTGCCCGCGGAGGAATTGTTGTAATTCGATCTGGCACCTGGTTGTGGGGCCGCCTGTGATGGCGCCGCTGGCGCCGCTGGCGCAGCACTCGACCCGCTGCTGGCGGCGTTATTATTGGTGCTATTACTGTTTTCACCACTCATTCTGTGTGTCTGAAGTCAAGTTGGTCAAAGGGACAACAATACAAAATAATATATTGACAAGACGCTCTAATATATTATATGTGAATGTAATGCGATATTATATGGATATGTATCTATGCGTATACAATATGCCAATATATATACCTACCCGACTAATTTATTGAACAAGAGATCGGTATATTCAATCACTTGGTACTTCAATGATGAATTAAATTAATGCCAAACTTGATTCTCGTTTTTTTTTTTTTTTTTTTTTTCACTTTGAGGAAAATTTTTAATCAAGTTTCGAAACTTTTTTTTGTGTTTTTTTTTTCGTTAATAATTACATTTTTTCCGTACAACAGAGCGTGTTTTTGTGTTTTTTTTTACAAGCGAACACCTTGGCTATTGCGATTACGCTGGAAATTTTTCAAGAAATAACTGTTTTTTTCACTTGAGCCTTGATTTTTTTCACTCTGTGAATTTTCAGTGCTTGGGGTTGTGTGTTATTCGATTGCAACACTTGCTCTACTGTTCTTTTCAAACTTTTGCAATGCCGTTCCAATTGCAACCCCGTTCCAATTGCAACCCCCTTCCAATCTTGTTCCTCGACCGGTTTAGCCCAATTGTAACAACCGATTCCTCCTCCTCCAATCCCATTCTCCTCACTTCTCTGCCCGTGTAAAAAGTCACCTGCTTCACTGCCCTCGACCTGCGCACAGAAAGGCGGGTAATCCCAAGGTAGTGTGACAAAATGGGGGTGATCCTGCCAAGTGCAATATTCGAATCGCTGAATATACACTTATTCCTTGGTAACTGGTGTTCTGGTGCTCGGGTAGCCTGGCAATGTATTAGTTCACTTTTATTCTTCTCGCTACTCACTAACATTCAATTCTACTTACTGCTTCCACCTTCTCCCACTCTCACTTCCTCTTTACTCTTTTTAGTCAATTTTTCACTCCCAACTGCCCTTGGCCTAATCGGGAAATCTTGATGCAGGCCTAGTCAGAACCTCCAGTGCCCGAAAAGGGTTATAAGCCTGGGTTTGTCTCTGTCTCTAGGATACAGGATTTGACTACTGTCAAGTGTCGTCTTAACCTGTCAGTCTTGTCGCTTTCAGCCTGTTGCTTTCAGCCTGTTGCTTTCAGCCTGTTGCTTTCAGCCTGTTGCTCTTAGCATGTTGCTCTCAGCCTGTCAATTTTAACCTCTATGGTTTTACCCACTACTAAGTCTCTATTATTGTCTGTCTTCTGTCGCGATCCAGAATGCAGGTAGTGCACAATGAGTTTATCCACTGTCCACAGTCTACTGACCACTCAACTCTCAGCCACAGCTATGGACATCACTATATCCGCTTTGAACATCACTGCGTCGGTGCCTATCATTCAGCTGACTATCCAGTGATGGTGCCAGTACAGCCCCAATACAGTACCAGCTAGTCCTAGTTCTAGCCCCTCTACAATGATAACCAACAGACTAAATACTGAACTGATTAGTGTACCTACTTTCTCAAAACTGTTCACTACAGTTTAACTATTTTCTTAAAAACTACTCACAATACTGGTTTTACTGCTTCTTCATAACTACTCGCTACAGTTTCACTACAACAGTTTCACTACAACTTCACAATAGGATGACCACTTACTACATTCTGATCACTAGATAGTATTACTAACTACCCTGAACCTACTCACTTTAGGTGCTTACCTTCCCCAGTATTCTACTTACTCCAATATTTACTCAATTCAGAGAGAGAACCACTCCATTATCCACTTCATTTTACCACTTCCTTACTACAGCAGAATTATAGTTAGTCTTTTCAGTGATGTGAGATTCAACTAACGCAATAGTGAAATCACTCACTTCCTCGGATTGCTCAATTGGTCTAACTGCGGTGACTAATCACTGTTAACAAGTATGCATGGATTATTACTCGCTCAATGTCACACACTCCATTACCATATTCACTGATTACTACTTATTCACCATTTCAACTTGGTCAACAGTACTACCCGTTATTAGTTATTCATTATTACTACTTACTCAATAGTATTACATTTTCATTATCATTACTTACTCAATATTATTACTTATTCATTATTACTTGCTCACTATTACTCTCCACTCCTCTTCACTTCTTCAGTACACAGCATTCCTACACTCACTTCTACTCAATCACTAATTCATTTAATATATACTACGTATACTGCTATAGTGCTGTACTATACTACTATAGTGCTTATCCTACTATAGTGCTTATACTACTATAGTGCTTATACTACTATAGTGCTTATACTACTATAGTGCTTATACTACTATAGTGCTTATACTACTATAGTGCCTATACTGCCTAGTGCTTCCGTCTACTTGAACAACTTGGCCAACGACACCGCACCCTCGTCGTTCTTGCTCATCACCTTGGCCACCGCCAACTCAAAGTCCTCCTGCGTGACATGGATCCTGCGCTCTCTCAAGGCGTACATCCCGGCCTCCGTGCACACACCCTTCACGTCGGCACCCGAGCACCCGTTCATCCGCTCGGCGATCTTGCGCAAGTCGATGCCCCTCGTCAAGTTCATCGATCTCGAGTGAATCTTCAAGATATCAGCACGAGCCTCGACACTTGGTGGAGGAAATTCGATCTTACGGTCAATTCTGCCCGGTCTCAACAAGGCAGGGTCCAAAATGTCCAATCTGTTGGTGGCCATGATGATCTTGATGTTCTTCGTGTTCTCGAACCCGTCCAACTGGTTCAATAACTCCAACATGGTCCGCTGCACCTCGGAGTCGCCGCCTCCAGAAGAGCCCTCCACTCTGGAAGACCCGATGGAATCGATCTCGTCCATGAAGATAATGGAAGGCGCGTGTTCGCGCGCCATGATGAACAACTCTCTCACCATTCGCGAGCCTTCCCCGATGTACTTCTGCACCAACTCTGACCCCGAGACCCTGATGAACTTGCACTCGGTGTGGTGGGCGACGGCCCTCGCGAGCAATGTTTTCCCCGTTCCTGGAGGCCCGTACAAGATGACACCCTTCGGCTGCGCGATTCCCAAGCTCTCGAACAACTCCGGGTGCTTCACAGGCAACTCGATCACCTCTTTGATCTCCTTGATCTGCTTGTCCAAGCCGCCCACCATGTCGTAGGTGGAGTCTGGCACCTTCTCCACCATCATCAACGACACCAAGGGGTCCACTTTGTTGGGCAAGATCTTGTGCAACTCGTAGGTGTCGCTGCGCAAGCACACCCGCAAGCTGGGCGTCACCTGCTTGATGTCGATCTCCGGATTGATGTTCACAATGTACTTGCCCTCCGGATGCACCTTGACAAGCACTTTCTTCTTGCCCATCACCTTGACTACTTCGCCCACATAGGACCCTGGCTCTTGCAAGAGCTTCAACTCGTCTTTCAAGCCGCGGACTTTCGAGTTCAAAGCGTTTCTCTGTGCTTCCAACCGTCTCAAGTTTTGCGTCTTGGAGGTGATTTCAATTTCCAAGTCCTGGATCCGCTGCTCGAAGAATGGGCCAATGCCACTTTCGTGAGTTTGTACTGCTGCCATTTTGTGTTTAAGTTAGAGCTAAAGATCAGTTGACTACAATTCACCACAATTCCACAATAATTTATCCACTTTTATCAAGTTTACCACTGCTTCTTGCCTCCTTACCGCTGCTTCAAGCTTGTGTTTAAGTTGTTAAAATCATTTTCGAAGGCGAAAAAATGGAATTGAGATTGGCCGTGCACGACTTTGGGTGGGTTGGGCCTGGAAGCTGGAAACTGGGCCCAAGCTGGTGTAATGATGTTGCGCACGACTTTGGTCTGGCTTTTTGGCCTTGCCAAAGCTGGTGTCATGATGTTCAGTTCCCGATTCCTTTTCAATTCACTCTTCAAACTACCTACTACTTGCCACTTACCACTTACCAGTTCCCGCTTTCCATCCATACGCTTCCATGAAAATCATACCTTTTATCCAATTGCTCCTTGTCTCCCACTACGCTCGCCTGTTTACCAGTTACTGCAAGTGCCAATGCCCAGACTCCTACAAGATCACTCCCATAACTGCGAAACTCCTCAACTCCGTTGAAGGCTCTTTCGATACCGACTGCTCCATATGCACAACAGAGTTCTGCTTGAAAGACGGAGGTTGCTCAAAGACCAGTGACACCGACACCGTGGTGGCGACCTGTTTTCAGCGCGGCTCTGTCAAGGACCAGGTCATTGTGTACGGATTTGTGCTTGTCGTTGTTGGCTTGATCACTTTCAAGTTGATTTCTCCGTACATTGGAAAGTGAATGTCGGGTTTTGAAAATTGATGGATATTGTTGGTGCGTTGGGTGGGTGTGTTCGTGGAGGAGTGATATTGGCAATCATATCTGGAAGTTGTGAATAAGAGCAGACAAGGGTCGGCCAAAGGGTCACTTGGATGTTTGTAGAGTAGTGTGTTAAGATGGAAATGTATGTGACAGAGTAATGTACACCATAGAACAGTGTAAGTGACAGAGTAATGTACACCATAAAACAGTGTAAGTGATAGAGTAATGTGAGTGATGGTGATGCATATGGTAGAATAATGGAGGTGATAGAATAATGCATAGATATGTAAATACGACCTAAGCGTACGCTTCAGTGATGAAGTGAGTTAGATGCTTTGAACTGGCAACGTGGATTAGGTGAATAACTACGTACTAGGAGAGGGTTAGTTGATAAGTACTTAGTATGTGAGCTGTACCGAGACTAAGGCAAGTTGATGTGTGACTAAGTGTTCTCAAGACTTGAGTTGATAAGTGAACAAGTGTAATAAAGACTCAAGTTAGTAGACTCAAGTGAGTAGGTGAATAACTGTAATAAAGACGTTGATAGGTGAATAATTATCGACAAAACGTAGGTAAATAGTCTTGTAACAAGACGTTAGTTAGTGGGCAATGACTTAAGACTGATAGTAAGTTAATCAAGTATACTTCTGAAATACATAAGTACAGTTTATTTGGTACCAGTCCACGAGCTCCAACTTCTTTCCATGATCTCAAACAATAACTTGCTGCAAACCACTTCTACTCATTCTTAGAACGGTATTCTCTGCTTCTTTCGCATTGCTCTTTGTTTCTTTATTACTATATACTTTAGTCAGTGCTATTCTATGCTTACCCTATTCTCCTTGACTCTACCCTACTTTACTATCCTATTTACGCTCCAGTTGTTACTTACTTCTGATTTGCTTATTACTCTCTTATGACTTCTTATTACTTTATTAATCTATCTTTCTACTCGGTATTACTTCTCTCACCTATTGAAACCCCATTCTCTTCTAACCACTGTCTCGCTCCAGCCTCGTCGCTCTTCCAATTCACAGCCTCGCAGCACCACCCATAAGAATACTTGCCCTCCTCACAGATCCACTCCGCAAGCAACTTCTTCTTCGTGGTGGAACTGTCAACACAAAAATAGTACGTAGACGACTCGAGTGACTTGTCTGCAGTCAAGGGAATGCCTTTAACCAAGCCCAACAAAGACCCACGAACCCTCGCCATGATCTCTGCCATAGAGTTGGTCTTGCTCAACCCAGAACTCTTACACTCGACGTTTTTACACCACGAATTCCCACATCCACGAGACAATTGGATCACATATCGTCTCTCGAGTCTTGATTGTAGCTTGGAATGGTCAGGGTCATGGACACTGGAGAAAGACGGAGCAAAGCACACGTCACAGAGTCCAAACTCGTTGATGGTGGTTCGCAAACCAGGCGAAGAAGTTCTTGTACAGTTTATATTACCACATTTTACAGGCTCTTTCTTCAGAACTCGGTCCAAATCATGAAGCTTTAAGTGAGTTTCGTAATCTTTAAGTACCACTGGCTTGCCGCATTTTGAGCAGTCCACAGTCTTGGACCCGCAGTCGTTTTCGTGGTGGGAGAGTCTTAGAAACTTGTCCAAAGCGGTGAACTTACCTTTGGGAACGATAAGATGGCAGAATCGGCACTCGTGGAGCGACAATTCGCAATCCAGGTCACGATGCGAGGCCAATTTTACAAGATTGGCAAACGGTTCACCACAGTCGCATGTCAAGACAGTGTGGAAAACTTGTTTGTGGTGGGTTTCAGAGGTGGCCGAGTCGCCATAGGCCACTTTTGAGTCACACTCAAGACAATGCCAATGCGTGGGAGGCACACTCTTGTGGAAGACCTTGCCGCATCCGTGTGGACACTTGACGTTGTTACGGAGGCAGAAGTTCTCGTGGAGCATGAGAGACTGCCGTGGCACTACAGAATTACAATTGGAGCAGACTGTTTCCGAAGAAGAGGCCAAAGAGTCCGCTACAATGGGTTCATCGGAGCCGTTTTTCAAGATCTCGTCTGCATTGACCACCCGTTTCAACTCAAAAACGGTTCGTGAGTCCCACAACACCGGGGCCACATACACCGTCTCGCCAATTGGCACCTGAGGAACGGTCAATTGCACGACATTGCCCCGTCGGACCCCATACTGGACATCCAAAGTGGACCAGGCAAAACTTTTGAGATCGAGAAATCTGTCACGTGCCACTAAGATATCGATAAGGCTCAGGTCGAATTCCGGATCGGTGACAGTTGCTTGCACCACTATATCTGCACCGTCCAGGTGCGATTGCACTTCGAACTTGGTCAGCACAGAGCCAACTGACAAGTCTGATATTTTCACCAGCGTCTCCAGCAAGGGCAAGATCTTCTCTTTCTCCTGGACAGCCCTACGGTCCATCAACAGCTGGGCATGTTCCTCGTTGAGAGGCTCGATGGACAAGTCGATGTCAGTATCGATGATGCAGGCCGTCTCCGCAGGTTGAAGCTCCGCAATTAAGAGCTTATATGCGGGATTGGCCTGTGAGTTGGCCGTCTTCCCCCGACTCACATTCAAGACATCGCCCTGGGTCAAGGTCGTGTAATCGGCCACCAATTTGGCCTCGAGGAAGAACTTCCAGTCGGCGACGTCGTAGTGGGGGTCCAATGGCTTCAAGACCAAGCTAGTGGCCTTTTCGATGGCTGGATGGAGCCTGACGGTGACCGTGGTGGGCTCAAGCACCTGGCCGAGTCCAAGCTTGTCCCGGACGATCTTGGGGAGGATGATAAAATCTTCAGGGCTGGAAAATTCCCGGACACCTACAAAGACAGGGTTGGACGAGCTGGAGGAGGTGGACAAACTGAAGATTAGAGGTGACGGTAGTGGTTCCTGGGGCTGTGCTGATTGCCTGGACACCAAAGAGTCCAAGACGGAAGGCGGCAATATCACTTTATCTGTGTAGTTGTTCAAATGTGGCGGGTTGAAGTCGGGTATTAATTCAGAAAGGTCCGGATAATACTGGAGTGAAGTTGTGAAATTGAGGGACATTGGTGCGGAAAGAAGTGTCTGGGTGATGTGATTTGTAACTGGGTGGTTTTGGTGCTGGTATCGGTGCCGGTGGCTGCTTTATATGATATGTCGAACAGCTCTTCTCTTGCCACTTGCGATGAGTTTGTCAGGTATTTTGAGGTCGTGGAAAACCGCACAATAATTGGGGCTGGGCAGGAAACTGTGGTTGGGCAGGGCATTGGATGGTTCTAGAAGCTGTAGAGTTGGGTGTTGGAGCTGCTGGTGGGGTGTGCAATGGGATGTGCAATGGGGTGTGGGATGTGCAATGGGACCTGCAATGGGACCTGCAATGGACAGAGAGATTGTTTGAGAGGCGTGTGCCAGATCTGCTGGGAGGCAGCAGCTACTTCGGTGTATTGTTATCTATGGTGTGAAGTGGTGTAATGATGTTCCTTCTGTAGTGTGAGGATGTCCGTCTAGTGGCCCCTGTCAGACCCCACAACCTCCCCTGCTACAGCACACATGCCCATGTCCCAGCCAGCTACGCACCCCTCGCAGCCCTGACCCTCGCAGCTCCAGCTGGTGTCCCGATGTTCCCAATCGGGAAGCGAGAAAATTAACCAGCAAGGTGAAATAAGGCGCAACTCCGCTGTGAAAGATGCCGTGAAGGCATCAATAGTTGGAGTTGTTGAGACAGGAGGACCCGATTGCAATAATAAATAGGAACAATAGTTGCAGAACAGCTGATCCAGGCAGCTTTTGGTTAAAGAAGTTGGAAACAGGGTCTGATTATATAAATAGGGCGAATTCCACATATTTCAATCTACTCAGCGTTTAGTTGGTTCGCAGTACAACGTCAATACCGCACGTAATAGTGATAAAACAGGGTATTTCATTGCTGGAAGTGTATTCTCGGCATCCGCAGAACCTATTTGCACCATAAAATTGCAGGTTATATCGGAATCAAGTTGAACTAGAGCGGAATAAGCTGACTAGCCCGTTTACCAAACCAGAACACAGTTGAAGAAACAGTTGGGACTGCGTTTACAGGTGTCACCGAGCATGAGCGACAACACCATCACCCACGGGACCATCCACGGGCATATCCACACCTTTGGCGACTCCCATAGGCACATCCACGGCCACATCCACAAGCACCAGCACACTTTACCTGCCAACATCGATGCCCGGGTGCTCCAGCACCCGATAAACGATAGAAATGAGAGTTCTGTAGACAATTCTGTAGATAAAATTGTAGAAATACCGGGAGCGCAGGTGCAGCAGGTGGCCGCGGCCCCGGCGTCCGCGGTGCACTGCCAGATCCAGCAGATCATCGACCAGTGCTACTTGAACACCTTGGAAAGCTGCTTCGAGTGCTCTGAAAACTACAACGAGATGCAAAAAAGCGAGTTGTTGGGCCAGCTGTGCGATTCCTGCGACGAATTGAGCTCGGACATCGAGTGTTGCACGGACGACAATTGCAACGAGACCGCAATTGTCACGCCCCGCAGCCTCAGCACCACCAATATCGACGTCACCTCGCTGATCCAGTCGCTCTTGGACAACGAGCACGACCCGTTTGGCACGCTGTTCGGCCAGAGCAAGTTTTCCTCGCCCGTGCAGGAGGACAAGTGCTTCGAGTTCTGTGATTTCGACAAATTGGTCGACGCCACAGGTGCTGGTGCCGTTGGAGGTGCTGCAAATGCTGCCACTGCCCCCACAGCAGGCGTCGTCACGGATGTGCCAGACTCTCTCACCACGATCTACACGCCCTCCACGACACCCTCGAACCTCAGCAACCTCCGCACGGACCCGCACCCCAAGCTCCACAAGCAGATCCACTCCCACGACACCATCGAGCACTGCCCAGCGGACCAGCTCCACATGCGGATCGACCACGTGGTTGACCACGTGACCAAAAGACGGAAGACTGGCGCCGCACCGACGAGCAGTTCTCTCTCAAGAGTGGAGAAGTTCAACTACAACTGGGTCGATTTGAACGGGGCAGCGCCGCTCCCCTTGACGCCTTCCTCCAAGAACCATATCCACTGTCTCTGGACGGACTGCGACCGCACACTGAAGGAATTGGCGTCCAATGACGAGCTCCAGCAGCATATTTGGGAAGACCATTTGAAAAATGGCTTGTCCCAAAGCTCGGGCGAGCTCCAATGCGACTGGATCGACTGTGAGTTCAAGACGCAGGACATGGCGGAGTTGCTCGAGCATGTTCCGAAGGAGCACGGGATCGGGGCGAGCCAGGAACCCTTGTGTCGTCGTCCGGGACACCGGCATTTGCATCACCACGAGTTGCACCACCACCACCAGCGGACGTCGCCGGTGCTGGTGGAGCCCGAGGAACATGAGGAGCACCGGTGCCTCTGGGAGATCGGTCCGGGCACCAACGCACACCAAAACTGCTGCAATATCGTGTTCAACTCCACGCAGGAGCTCAGCGACCACGTGCTTCTGGACCATATCGGAGGTGGGCGACTGTCGTATGTGTGTAAATGGCAGAACTGCTCACGGAACGAGCGGCCGTTCAACCAGAAACAGAAGGTGGTGCGGCATCTCCACATTCACACCAAGCACCGTCCTTTGGAATGCAAAATGTGTGGGAAACGGTTCTCCATCGACTTGATGTTGGAGCAACACATGCGCATCCACACTGGAGAGAGACCTTTCCAGTGTTCCATATGTGCGAAATGGTTCAAGACATCCTCGTCGTTGTCCATTCACTTGCGGGTGCACAGTGGGGAGAAGCCAATGGTGTGCAAATATCCCGGATGTGGTAAAAGGTTCAACGAGTCGTCGAATTTGACCAAGCATCACAAAGTGCACGAGCGGAAATTCAAGTGCTGCCATTGTACGAGGACTTTCAATATGGAGAAGCAGTTGATCAACCATTTGAAGTTGTACCATGGGTTGGACGAGACCGAGTACGAGGTTGTGAAGTTGCAACATGGAGGTTTTTTGAATGAATGGAGCAGCACTCAGGCAAGAGTCAAGACGGAAGGTGGTCAGATCACTACGTTGGGGCAGGTGACCACTTAGAGAGGTTACTAATATAAGTTGGTATTATGGTTATGATAATTATCGTTATGGGAAATTTTGTTGTATAATGAAGGGATGATCTTGTTTACTTAAAGCATAGTGGTTAGTGTACTTATCTGTATTTTGTTATGTATGTTTGCAAAATTGATGTGCTAGGATATTTAGTGCTAAATTTTTTTTTTATTCAAACTAGTAGACACATTGTTTAGTTGTTTTTCGTTCAACGACTTACAAATCAGCACAACATGTATAGTCCGCATACTCTCATACTCTGTTTTTGCTCGTTCATCTTTCACTAGCCTCAAACTTCAAAGAAAAAGCAACCCAATTGAGGCTCTTGAGAAGACTCAAAAAGAAAAAAGAAAAGAGATAACAGCTTCCCTTGATTGTATCCCCCACGTTTTTCTTTTTCTTTTTCTTTTTCTTTTTCCATCGCCTCCATATTTTCCTTCGCTACCCATTCTACCTTCTCTTTCCTTATTACCCACGTGAAGCGTTGATCGCGTTGCTTTCAAGCGTCAAGTAGATCTGCAAAACATAGGAACAGATTTTTCCGAGCACTGCTATCGATGGGAACTTGTAATTCGCTGGTTTCCAGTTGTTTTAAAGTACACGCACAGTGACTTAAATTGTGTTCAAAGAGGAGAACAAAAGAAATGAAAAGCAATTATCGTACAGATTGTTCATTATGCTTCTGCCATGTATGAGTTCCTGCAAGTGGTCGCTTGCGACCTGTCTTTTGTCCAAACGAAAGACAAATATACAACTCTGGATCAGCAAGCTGCATCACTGTACAGTTGATTTCTTTTTGATTTCTATTTCTTGATTTCTTTTTTTTTTTTTCTGTTGTTATTTCTCTTTCTTGCCTGCGTTCTTCTGAGTTGCATGTTGATACACATTTCTGTATTAACCTTATTGATTTCTATTTTTTTTCTTTCTTGTAGATAAAACTTTATTACATTTCCAAAGTTAACTTAAGCTTAACTTTTAATCCGTTTTCTTTTTTTGCAGTTGCTTAATCTCAGAAGATAAATGAATGTTTTGGGGGGAACCGGAATCCTCGTACTGGTACGGATGTTGAAGAGTGCAAAAGAGGTCGACCACAGAATGATCGCGTTTGCTCGATCCTCAAAATGCTCTTTTTTTGGCGCCCCAATTCATGCAGCTACTTCTAGATTGGCTCGCGTTCTCCTCTGGACTCGAAGAAGAAATTAAAAAAGAAATGTACGAAAATCTTTTCAACCTAAAAATCAAAAGAGGGATGCAGATTATTCGCCACATCTGCAAGCGTATTGCTTAGACTTTAGGTTCCTTCTGCATATTTTTTTGTACCTGCAAGCGTACCTCTTTCTCTTTGTTTCTTTTGCGACAGAAATGAAAAATGAGAAAAAACAGTTTACACTAAAAGTAAGAGTGTGTTTCTGATAAGAAAATGATTGGCTTGGCCCAACGGCATCTTAGTTTTGAAGAACATAACGACTTAATAATAGACGTCGATCGTCATTGAAAATGTGACTTAAATTCCACTAGAAAATCGTCTGCCTGTTGCCAGCAGAGCTCCGAACACTTGTGCCTTTTTCTTCACCTCTACTACACTGATCAGGTTGAGCTGTATTACCTAATTGAGAAAATTTCTCTTCGGGCATTAAATGGATTTAAAAGATTTACAACATGCGTATACGAGCAAATGACGACATGACTACATGAGTACATGGACTTGCTGTATGTTTGTGTAAACACTTTTTAGTTACCAGCTCCTGATCTCTTACATCCACAGATGCTATGGAGTCGTTGCATTTCTAATCACCTCGGAAATTAAATTCACTAACGTGGCTGAAGCGTTGGTGGAAGCGTTTAGAGGAAACCGAGAAGCCTTTGAGTGACCGAGTAGTGGCACTGTGATGCTACTTGCATGCTGTAGATTCTTTCTCCATGTTGTCGTGCAGGGGCTTGGCAGTGCCTTATCTGATTATTTGGCAAGAATTTGATGCTATTTGAGAGTGGGAAGTGAGAGCTTATGATGGTTTGTTATTGTAGAAGGGTGTCTTTAGTGAGTACTTTTTAGCTGTGAGTGTGTTTGTCCTCGTAGATGGTCTTGTAGTAGATGTCTGTGTTAGTATGAACAAGTTGTGAGATCAACGAGTCGGATCAACAAGACCAAAAGGTCGTGAACCGATCGTGGCTTTAACGGGTCTCTGATGTGTATGTTCTTCGTTAATTCATGTCTAGTGCTAGATGAGTATGGAGACGCCCCGAGAAAGGATCGCCCCGATATCTACAGAGTGGATAAGCATAAAGCTTAAGTGCTTAGCCTGAGTGCACATTGCAACTGTCAAGGTTTTTCTAAATGTATGCAGAATGACTAAAAGATGGACTGTGGAGGGCCGAGAAGTAAAGAAGAAGTATTAAACGATAACGTGAATCATAAGTAGTATATTTCGGTATATATCAGATGTATAGAGGCAGCAGTGTGGCCCGCTGCATTGAGACTCAATACCACAATTAGCCCCCAATACTTCAATAAAACGTATCAAGTCCCAATTAGACCAAATAAGTCTGAACTAATTTCAATTAAGTCTGTTGATTCCAGCTCCTAACTTTTCTGCTTCGCCTTGGCCTCGGCCATCGCCTTCAGCTTCATCCGGCCAGCTAAGAACTTTATTGCAAAAGGCAGCACCATGTTGTTGATCACGATCCAGGCGATCAAGATGCCCACATTCCTGCCCACCTGGCCTTTATGAGTGTTGAAGAGCACCACTTTCATCAACTCTGTGCAGTTGTGGATTGGGAAAGCGTAGCCGTATCTATAAAATGGCGAGATCAAGGCCATGGCCGAGAACAGCGGCGTGATGTTCAACACCACCCAGGACAAGATCCAGAACCCCAAGCCCAGAGGGTACGCGGCAAAGATGATAGTGGCCATGTTCTCGTTGGCACCCCCAACTGCTGACATGGTCAAGTAGCACACCATCCAGTAGACCCCGAAGCCACCTTTGTACAGCAAGTTGAAGTCCACTTGGAACGCGGCGGAGACGCACGAGTAGCCCAAGGACAAGACCAAAAAGGACACCTGCGAGGACAAGAGTCTGTACAGGACAAAATTGACCGGGTTCAACTTCTGGGCCACTTTGTGGTGGATCCCGGCGAAGATGTTGAACTGGAAGAAGGTGATGATGATGAGGTAGATGGAGCCCACTTGGTACGGGGCAAAGATGACGCTCGCAGTGGACGGCCGCATGTCGTCGAGGTTCCATTGCGGTACTTGAGCGAGCAACTGCGGCAGGTCTTGGAGCAACGAGCTCAATTCGGCGGAAGGGAGCCTGCTCCAGATCTTGGGGAACACCGTGCGGGCCAACGAGTCCGTCCAGTAGGTCTGGAACTGTTTCACAAAGGGAATTACATAGCTTTGCATGCCCAACAAGTCGCGGCCCGTCTCGTAGTACAGACTGATGTACGAGTCGGAGGCATTGAAAGAGGTGTCTTTGTTCTTAAGAGCAGTGTAGTAGTCGTAGGTGGCATTGGGTCTCACGTAGATGGCCGACCAGTACTCCTGGTTGTGCACGATACGTTTCACCTCCTCCTCGATGGACAAGCCGTGAGAGTGTGCCGCTTCTTGCAACTCGCTCGCATTTACAGGGTGCCACGTGCCTATGGCACTCATCTGTGGGGACACCGCCCACTCCACAATGCTCTGGCCAATGTATGGCTCGAGCCCGTCTACGACTTGGTTGTCTCCGTTCACCACCAACATGTGCAAATTGTGGTACCGCGATGCCCTGTCATAGTACGACCCCCAGTATATGGAGAAAGCCGTCAACATGAACGCGATCAAGACGATATAGACCTTTAAGAAGCTCAAGCCCCAACTGATGCGCTCGTTTCTGAGCTCGTGGTCGAAAAACGCAAACTTCTTGGCCGACCAGGCCGCAATGGAGCTGCGTCTGCTCTGGGACTTGGACAATTGTGGCCGTTCCAAGGCTGGCAAATGGTTTTCCTCGTCAAAGGCTTTGAACTTCTCCACTGTTCCCTCTTCGTCGTCGCCGTTGCTCGACAAGGAGATGTTGCTGTTCTCTTCGGAGCCCACGGTCAGCTCCGACAACTGGACCTCCAAGTCTGCGGGCTCGGAACATTCACTTGAAGCGGTTCTTTCGATGGTTTGGGACATGGTAACTTTGAATTGTGACTTGGTACTTTGAATTGTGACTTGGTACTTTTTGATATGTTATATGCAAAGTCTTCACTTAGTTCACTATGTTCTGTTCTGTTCTGTTCTGTTCTGTTCTGTTCACTTCACTCTTACAACTCCACCTATTTATATATTCACCTCTTCTATATCCTATCCCTATTATTACTAATGCTTCCTTTAGCTTTTAGCCTCCCAAGAACACATCTCGGTTTTAACCTCCCAAGTGCATATCTCTTAACACCACCTCGTTTTTCTTGATTGCTGACTCAAAACTAATCTTCGGAGTTAGGCCCTGTGAAATTTCTGCTGGGCTCGTATTCAACGGGAATTACCTAATCGGGAGTTTTCGTCCGTCTGGTGGATTTTAATGTCGATGGGCCTAAGTTAAGTTGGGCCATTTGGCATTGGCAAATGGCTTTAATCCACCGTTAGAGCTCTTGCAGTGGCCGTTTATTTGTCATCATGGCCTGTGCAGTACCGTGCACCAATTTTTGCTCGTACAAATTGAGCTCATCAAAATCCACTTTCACCGTCTTTGTCAGCCGAATCACTGTGTCCTGGTGGTTGGGATGCTTGCCGCCAATAATGGGACGGCTAAATCGTAGCACTACATATGTTAGAGTGTTGGAACTGCCACTAGTAATCCCTGGCCCGCTCCAGTCTTTGTACATTGTAATTCTCGACTCCAAAAACCCGAGCCAGGGCACTTCTTCTCCAAGTAAAGGCACCAACTTCGGCTGGTAGACGGTCTTTAGCACCCGCTTACGTGGGGGTCCTTCCTCTTGTGACGGCTCTGGGGTCATCTCTAATAGCAATTTCTCGGACGAGGTGTTCAAAGAGCCTAATAATACAGTACTACACATGGTTTTGTCATTATACGATTCGAATAAACTGAGTATCTGGTGCATCAACAGGTTCTGTCTCACCATGATGGACGGGCCCACGCTCGGGATCGACTGGAAATGCGGGCCGAACCTGCTGGACTCGCCGGTCAGTGCCCGCTCGTGGCGTTCCTGTTGCAACTTGGTCTTCATCTTGTCGATCTTGTCGCGACGCTTGCCCAATTCTTCCTCTAGCATCAAAAGCGAGTAGTGGACGAGGTCTGAGAAGTCGTTCACCACGATAAGTGAATAAGTGTCGGTGCCAATGCGTGATTCTGGTGTTGGTCTGGACGCTGGTAAGTTCAACTGCTTGAGAAGCACGAGCAATTGCACCAAATGGTCGATCCTCAGGTACTGCAAGCCATTTCCTTCCAATGCTCGGATCCCACTCTGCTGCACCAACTCATTCAACGGGATCTTGGAACAGGTGTCGATCCAGAGCACCTTCTTGCCCCGCATAAGGTAGTTTGTCACTATATTCGTCGCGAGTTTCGATCTCCCGGAGTTCAACAACCCATTGATCTCGTAGATGCTCTTGTTCTTTATCCCGCCGGACAACAGCTCATCGAGCGACTGCGAGCCCGTGGGGATGTAGGAGCTCTGATTGCACGATTCAGTGAGGTACTGTGTGAGCGAGGGACCCAAATTTGGACTTGACATCGTGTGGTTAGTGTGGTTAGAGTGCTGGCGCGCTGGTGAGCTGGTTATTTGCCTCCAAGACCCCTTCAGCGCGTTTGTCAACTCCTTTTCGTGATTTTTTTACTTGTGGAGAAGTGAAAAAAAATGGTGAGGCTCAAGTTGGACTCAAATTGGGGAATGAGCGAGGATCAATTGAGGGAGGGATGGAATTTGGTATGATAGAATTTGGTATAGGAATTGGTATGACAGAATGTGTGGTAAAATTTGTAGGAATTTGGTATGATGGATTTGGTATGGATTTTCAACGGGAGGGGGTCTTTAGGTGGGAATTGGTATTACTAGAGCATTTCAATAGCATTTCAATAGCATTTCAATAGCATTTCAATAGCATTTCAATAGCATTTACAATGAAGCATTTACGGAAAGTCGATACTTTGATCGCTTACGCACTTGGTGATTTATTAGGCAATAAGTAGCACGAGAGGAAAAAGGTAAAGGATAAAGTAAATGAAAAAGCGAAATGGCAGAAATTCACAAATTGCACAAGAATTGCACTACAAGCTGACTCTCTGTGAAAGGGTCTAAATTGACTTATTCAGCTGATCAATTGATTGATTGCTCAACTGATTGATTGCTCAACTGCTCAACTGCTCAACTGATTAACTGCTCAACTAGCCAACTGTAAGCAGACCTCCTCTTTGTGCTCCCAGCAGATTTGCAGATTTGGGGCTCCTTCCACTACTCTTTCGTCCTCTTATTTGCAACCAGCACAAGCTTATAGGAAACCCACACCAATTGTGGCCACTTGACTCAAAAATCCAGTACTACTGCACACACTTACAACTAAGACCAGATAGCTTCAGACCAAATGGTATCAGACCAAATGGTATCAGACCAAATGGCTTTCCACACCACTCCTTGTCATTTCCACTACACAGTGCTACAGTTTGACATTAAACAGTCTCAATTATTTTTGGACTGCAAGAAAAAAAAAAAAAAGAAAAAAAAATATTATTAAACAAAAATTGAACAAAAATAAAGTTCGCCAACTTACAACTCAAACCCGCGGATCTTTCCTCGACTGGTTTTCACTGTCTCTTTTCTTTTTTCTTCTTTACATCTTTTTCTTTCCCTCGCTTGATAACTCCAAAGTGTGCTCCAAGCACGCAAAATGCCTTGTGCCCTTTCTCGATGCCCTCTAGCCACCTCGGCTCACACTCACCACCACTTTAACTGTTCTACACCACATGCAATATCACTCTCACTTTAGAGAGAGAAAAATAGATTCTTAAAAATATTTTTTTGCTGGTGCAGATGGTGGGTACCCACAGTTTATTATTTATCTTTCGGGCTTTTTGACATATCTATTGTATACAATTGTATATAACAAATACTACAATATGCCTCGTGTAATAATTCACAAAAATATATGTAATTAAATTCTCCACCTCCTCGTTTGACTAACACTGGAAAAAGAAAAAAAAGCTAACTGAAGTAAACTTTAAATTCGAATAGACTCAAAACGATCTTCTCTCCCGTCGTTGTCGTCGTTTCTTTTTTCTTTTTTTTTTTTTTTGCTTCTTCTTTTAAGCTTTAAGCAATTGCTTTCTTTTTTCCTTCTCTCGTTTCTTTTTCCTTCCACTCGCACTCTTATCTCAATTCTTCTACTTCAAATTTGACATAATATCAATAGAGTGCAATGAAGCCCGGCGATGATTTAAATTGCTCGATGACTTCAAAGAGATGGCTGGAAAGTTTTCCAAGCAATCAACAAATAATTTACGTGCGTTTTTTTGAGAATCTTTCATGATTAATATATTATCTGGTATTACAAATTCTGTATACAAACTATAGATATAACCTGTTATCTTGTGTAGTATAATTGCATCATCACCTTCAAACGAGTGTAAGGTGAGACATAAAAAAATTAAATGTGATAATTGAAAAAGCATTCATTCGTAAGCCCAACACCGTTGAAAAACTGAACTAAAAGCAAATTGATGAGAGAAAACCAAAACCGAGCTCTAGAACTAAATTCAAAATTCAGATTCTGGAATCTCGACATAGTAACTTTGCAAAGCTCTCTTCAAAGCCGGAACCAATTTCTCCCATTTTAAGATACGAACCTCTTTGTCAAAACCTCTTGGTTTTCTTGTCTCGTAACCCATGATTCTTTGAGCCAATTCAACTCTGAAATCATTTTCATTTTCAATTGGGGATCCTTCGGTTTGGTTTTTCTTTGAAGAGACTGGTTTACGGCTCCAGAATGGAACCAAGTTGGATCTAACACGGCCTCTTTCACGACGTCTGTTAGCTCCGTCCAGTGGCTCAGTTCCAATCAAGAGTTCCACAATACGAATGACTTCGACACTAGTGATGTAGTATTGAGCTTGGCCAATCTGGCTTCTCTTTTTACTGTCCTCTTGCTCAACAACAATGGTTTCGTCGTTTTCAGAATCCACCATCATTCTAGTCTCAAAGTCATCGTAATCTTCATCCACAATGGTCTCCAAACAGGAAACTTCAAGAACTTCCACACCAGGCTCAGCTGGTGCCGGTTCTGGATGTTCCAAGGCAGATCCCACTATGGAGAAAGAGGCTACAATATGTTCTCTGTTTTGTCTTCTCTCAATACGAATGATACGTCTTCTATCGGCTTTCTCCAACTTGTTCCAGGCAGGCAAGCACACGTCTTCGAGACCAGCTGAAGACAAGTGCAACTTCACCTTGGCAAAGTGGGAAGAAGAAGTCTTGGCCTCCTTTGGAGGTCTTGTGGAACAGCCTCCGGAGCTGACTCCACGCACAACACGCAACTTCTTCAACTCTGTCATGTCCGGGATCTCCTCTTCGTCAGATTCATCTGTTGGAGCAATGGTGGATCCGAAATTGAAACTTCCGCAGTCTGGCTCGCTCTTCATCGTGAAGATAGGAGCGGGCAGCAACTGGGTGGCCTCGTCCATGGACGAGTAGGCCACGTCCTGCATCAACGGTGTTGTTTCAACGGAGGACAAAATGTCTTCGAGAGTTGGCAAAGGCATCTGCTGAGGAATAATCATTTGCTGTTGGTCTTGTTGTTGTTGTTGTGCTTGGGAGTGCTGCATCTGTTGGAGCAGCATCTGCTGTTGTTGCTCCAAGAGACTGCCCCGTCTGGAGTCGTTGTAGTCCTCCATCGTTGGTGGGTTGCAAGCGTGCACCGATGGGAAGTTGACAACGTCCTGGAGGTGGATGAACTGCAAGTTCAACGAGTCCAATTCCGAGGTCACAGAGGTGGAGGCCGAAGTGGAGGTTCCTGGAACGTCTTCGAATAGCGGAGACAAGAAGCTGGTGTCGTTGAAAATCGACTGGAACGAGTAGACCCCATTGTTGTTGTTGAAATGTCCTTCTAAGTCTTGTGGTTGTTCTACTTGTTGTGGTAATACTGAGTACTGATAGTTGAAGTCGTTGTGGTCAACGAGTCCGCTACCGTTCTGTAAACCTGGCCTTGTCTTGAGGTCGTTGTTCTCATTGGCAACAAACTTCTGCTGTGCCATATAGTACTGGGCCATTTGCTCGGCATCTGTCATCTTGGAGTCCAAAGGTTCGAGATCCGATATGAAGTTTGGAAAGTTCAAAGTGTTCAATTCTAATATTGGTGACGAAGGAACAGCTCTGGAGAACATCATGGATGGGTATGACTAATGTGGTATCGGAAATATCGAGAAATCGTCAATGTTCAAATTTCGTAATCTATGTGGTGTGTATAATATCCGATATAGTACCCCTTAAAGAAAAAAAAAATCTCCTATTGTGATGATAGATATGGTGATGGTAAGAGTTGCTTGTTTTTCCCTTCGGTTAAGTGTCTATTGTTATTTTTTAGTTCTACTTGACGATTTTTTGTTCAACAATAGTTCGAATCAGCGCACAGTCTTTCAAAATATGAATTGCTACTAGTTACTGATATAATACTATGATGGTTATACAATGTGATTATAAGTGGAGTGGTCCTTAGTCGACAAAGTTGTACGTGAGAATAGTGTGGTATGTTTCTCGATACGACTGTATGTTCGTTGTTGATAATGATGAGTTGATGATGAGCATTTGGAAATGAAAAGAAGAGTAATTGATATCTTATTTATAAAAAAATGTCAAGAGAGAAAAAACAATTGGTACAAAGAAAAAAAGAGTTGAAGATCAACCATTTTGGTGCATGCATGCAAGCAGGCTCAGTTGTTTAAAGTTCAAAAATAAAAACATTTCTTTTTGCATGAGGCTCAGGGCGAGAGAAGGAAAGAATAAAAAAGGCTGAACTACTGAGCCACTGTTGATCATCATCAATAAAGAGAAATGGAAAGGGAACTGCATTACATTGCATTTACCACATGCATAAGAATATTTTTATTATTTTTGAAGCTTTAGTGCGTTATACAGATGCGCTACGTTTTTTGTTTCCTTCCTCTACAGCAAAAATACGAGCCATAATAGGGAATGTAGGGTAGTTTTGGTCAAGGTGGAAATGATAGTTTGTTATGGTCATTTTATAGTCAATAGCAACTTGGCTGGGAAAACTCAAATAGTGTTAGGGCAAAAGTGATAATGGGATTTGCCAAATTGAAAGATCAATTGTTGATTTTTTTCTTGGCCCAATGAAAATGAAAGACACCAGAGGAAAACGAGTGAAAAAAAAAGTTATAAACCCCCACAAGAATCAGACACCTCTTTTCATGTCTCTTCAAACGACAACCAATTCTCCGTCAGCAGTGCCGAAACCAAACGCCAAATCTTTATCCATGTTATCCTCAAGTCACGGTAAGTTTAGTCGAGTATTCTCTGTCTGATAAATCCTACATTCCCTTATCTCAAGCAGAAACTTGAACCGTTTTCTGAGCTAAACAATCAAGAGAATGTGGAAATTAAGGTTGTAAACTCAAAAATTGCACGCGCAATTTTAAAATCCATACAGAAAAATTAAGGAAGCAAAAAGAACGAGACGGAATAAAGAAATAGACCTCCACTTCCACATAGAAAAAAACAGTCGTCGGACAATCAATAATACAAAAAAAAAGAAAAAGAAATGAGAAAAAAAAAAGAAATTTAAATTTCTCCAATGCAAATTAGGTACAAACACATTTTTCGTTTTCTTCCCATGCAGATCTACATATGTGCTAAAGAAGGACTCGGAAAACGGATTTTGAAATGTACTTTCATTCTCTGTAAACCACGTTGGGATGTGTGAAGGTAGTGTATTTCGGCTCAAACACAACCAAAACAATAAGTTAAGACAAAAATGTAAGGTCAATAACATTGTAAAAGTTACGTACCGAACTTTGAACAAGAGTAGCGAATGTTGTTGATTTGAGACATCATGAGAGAGAGACATCGAACGGCATTGATAAAGAAAAGAAAACTCAAAGACAGCATCATGTTTCGATGTTTCTAAAATTAAACCATATCAAACTCGTGTGGTCTTTAAGCGGAGCCCCTCAGTTTGAACCCATGATAACTCTTTCCATCTGGAATCCTTGTGTAATATTGATCGATTTAGATTGAAAGTTTAACTTTAATTTCTGTTTTTTTTTTTTGTTCAACCAAAACTCAAGGATGTTGCATGCATAGACTTTTCTGTTACAAAAAAACTTTGATTAACCAATACTTTTTTAATTTGTGCATATATGCAAGAGACGTTGCGAATTGGGCAGTGCCAGGCTTCCATGCATATTGTGGCTTGTGCTCTGAGCCTACTATGCAAAGAAGGTGATGGGGATCATGTATGGAAGCTTTTCATTTCCCGGTTAGCATAAACACAAAGGGAGGAAAGAAAAAAAGAAACGAGGGATAAACAAAACCAAAAGCTTTGTGACGTAACGAACTCGATTGTTCTTCGTCTTTCTAAGATGGGGAATTAAAGTTACTAGAACATAACCGGACACCTGTACACATTTGTGAAAAATTATGGCAATCGTAGTTCAAGAGCTCTTTGTGTTGGCAGAGAAGAGAACTAGCAGTGCTATGAGTTAAATTTAATAGTTATATAATTTATTTATTAACTACTTGTAACCAACCTGCTCTATAGAAGTCTAGATGGGAGTTGTTGGTCTAATTGATGATGGCAGAAGCACTCTACCAGTCAGGGACCATCCCCAAACGACCTCAACTCAGAATAGAACCTTCGACACCACACCAATACCCAAAGATCAGTTCATATTGAATTTCTTCTCAATCTTTCAAATGTACTACAAAGACTTGAGAGCAAAAGAAGTACCAGATTCGGGTCATCACATCGGTATTCGAGACTGTAGGTGTTAGATAAACAGTAGGCGAAAAGCAAAAAAAAAAGAAATAAAACGTTTAGCACTCTAGCCCTTCCATAGACAATAAGGTAGATCGAACTAAGAGATGGTGCAATTTGCCCAAAAGTCTTAACTTGTTTGAACTGCGATGCTGCCAGGGCTATACCTGAGAGAAGAAGTTTCTGTGACCAATATTGCTGCGACTTTAACCGTACGTGCAGTCCAAATAAATACAACATTGTTCATGTGGATGAAACATTTGCGAGACAGAGTTAAATACCGAGCAGTGAGCTCACCAGCCACAACGGCCACCGAACAAGGTTTCATATTCTTTGAGTTTAAAACCTTTTATGTGATTGCTTGCTCTTGTACCCAAAGTTGACTCACAAAAGAGACAAAGATCTGCTCACCAGTCGCTACCACTTCCACCTGGCCCGTGGTGGTGTCCTGATGTTCGCGTGCGGCACAGCCAGCCCCAGACGGTCACGTGAGCATACCGCCGCAAAATCTACGGAACCCCTCTCTTGTGTATAATAGAATATGTATTTAACTAAAAAACGGGTTAAATAAAATAAAGAGATCGTCTGGGATCAAGGAGATAAGTGAAGTAAAGTGATAAAAAAGGTGGAGATGATGCGAAGCAAAGAAATCCACAACAACAAAAAAAAAAGGTACTCAAAATAACATATTTATCTGTCTCAGACGAGGTCAAACAGTGACTTGCCCCAGCGGTAGGAGCTCAGTCAGTGCACAGATCGACGTGCAACATGGTTTACTTTTGAACTGGTTATTTTTTGTCGTACTTAGGATAGTACTTGTTGAAGAGAAACCCGTCCAACAAGACAAAGCCCGTGATGATGGCTGCATGGGCCGTGACGGCGGATTTCGTGTGTTGGGCACCAAAGATTCTTCCTCTTTCCAAGAAACCCACGTAGGCGGCACCCAAGGCACCCAACCCAACGGCTATCTGGGTGACAACCACCGGGTTCTGCACCTCTTTCTTGGATTTAGCAGCGAACGAGTTGGTGAAGCTGATCACGTTGGCCGTGACCTTGTCAAAGATCTCTTTCAAGCTTGCCTCTGCCTTCTGCAACAGATTTTTGGCCTCCTTCTCGGCCTCGGCCAACTTCTCTTCTCCTTTGGCCAACGATTTATCCAATTTGCCTCTCAATTCGTCAGCCTCTTCCTGGCTGATCACACCGACACTGCCCTTTGGGTTGTCCTGGGTGGCGATCTTTGGCACTTCTGGTACCTTGGTTGGGCCCGTTGGACCTGAGGATGCAGCGGCTTCAGCGTAACTGGGAAACAGGCGTTAGTAGACGGTAAAACAACTGGAATTGAGCCCGGCATTGGCCCCAGACTCGGAAAGTACTCACGACATGATAAAGGTGGGACTCGATATGAAGTATTAATCAGGATTCTAAAAAGTGATCGCGTTAAAAATTTGCTTGGATGATTCGTTACCGATTGCGTGCGGGCGCTATTATATAAAGTCAAATGAATATTAGCTAGACCGAATATTATTTCACTCCTTGTTGATGGTTCAATTGCAATTATAATTAATTTTAATGATGGCAATTTAAATTAATTTTTTCCTTTTTTTCTTAGAAGGGTAAAAGCAAGAATGGAGTGATGACGGGAGCGTCGAGTTCTTAATTGGGAAGCTGGCTGCGTTAGGAAACCGGGCCTGGGAGCGCCTGGGCAGCTAAATGCCCGGTGCAAATGGAGCGTCAATTGGCAGACGTTGAAGGACGCTGCAGTGTAGCAACCCTCAACTGGGTCGCGATGACGCCCTCCTTCCCAGCCCGGAGCTTTCATAAATTGCTTAATAGCAATCAAACGACACTATCACAGGCATGCATGTGATTGCCGGATCCGGAAATATTTGGGCTGGTACACGACTCTGGCGATGTGGTGTGACGATGTTGCGGAAGGGGAGATGATACACAGGGGCTAGCTCCATTGAACTGCAGCACGCTGGGTGTACTTCTGTCCTTGCAAGTTGCGTGCCGTCGAAATGAGCTCGTAAATCAATGACCCACCTCTGATGAGCCTCGTCACTGCCCGGTATTGCAAAAACCGCGGTCTCTTGTTCTGGTCTCCCCAATGGTCTGCTTCAAATCATGCACTGAAGCATAGAAGGAAGTTCATAAGCCGAAAAGAAACCCAAGGCCAAAAAAAGAAAAGAGAGCACAACATACAAAAAAAAAAAAAAGAAACGAGAGAAGATTGGGCTGGGAAGGTTGTAACTTAAAAACTGTGCAGGAAAGTACATGAGAACATAAACTTTAATTCTATTGATTCAAAATCATAAAAAATAAAATGCGTTCACTTAAAATAATGAACCGGAAGTGAGGAAAATATCGCCGTGGCTCAAAAAACTCCCCTGCTGCTGCAAGTAAACAAACTATTTGCAAATAATACCTGCCGAAGTTGATGTTTAAGGGAGGAAACAAGCCTACGCATGGGGAATTCGAAATCCATGGCAGAAGAACAGTGCTACACAAGATATAGCATTAAGGTTTGGAAAAGTGATCTTTTGAGAACAAGAGGAGTAGATAAAGCACCTATCGATCGCACGGCAATAAGGAGCAAACATCTTTTATCAACTGGTCATTCCAAAATAACAGTTTTAAGTTCTAAATTTGTTTTCAAAGATAAGAGTCATTTAGTTTTGATAGTGCATTTATTCTTCCGTTGTTGAGATTGTTGTAGTAATAGAGATTCTTTTCTTTTTGATCCAGTATAATAGCAGTAATCAAGGGCAAAAAAATCGTAATCAAAGGAATTCGGGATATGGAAATACAGATCTAACGGCATTACTGTCAATCATAGAAGAATCAGTAAATGGACCATCCCGCTTTCGATTGTCTTTCTTCTTTCTCTTTATCTTGACCAGAGCCAAGTTTGTGATGCTCGGAAAAAAAAAATCCGTTCCTTGATTCAACAATAAGGCATTAACCTCTATCAAACTAGTAGCTTCCTCCTATTTGGTAACGTTAATACGAGGTTCAAATAATTATAGTACATGAAGTGTTTCTTTATTTTGTGTATCCTTTTGACGTCCAGTCCGCAAGGTCGCACTAGTCACAAAAAAGAAACGACGAAGTTGAACAAAATAAGGGCTAAACCATATGCACGAAAAGCTTCTCTGCAAGCACTATGCACAGCGGAATTCTAATAATAGTTTCTGCGGTTTTGGAAAAGTATAGACAAGTCGCCTCCTTGTTCAATGTACAGCTAAAAGGAAAAAGAAAAGCATACAAAACTCCGTTGCATATTGTACACATAGTACCTACGTTTGAGTAAATGCACAATAAGACGAAAGAGAAGCAAGTGCGCTATGTAGCCTATAGCACGTATCGCGAACAACGCCAACTGCTTGCAGGTCGAGACGTCTTGTTGTGTGTGATCACACCGTTGCTTCGCCCTTGGGGTTCCCAATCTCCAACGTGCTTAAAGCTGAGGCCGGAAAACGGGGTCTTGACAAATAGTGTAACATGATGACGAAGGTGTTGCATGACAAAGAAGGTGTAGAAACAGGACAAAGAATGTTTAGAAACAAGACAAAGAAAACGTAGAACAAGACGATGAAGGCGTAGGAACAAGACGATGAAGGTGTAGGAACATGACGATGGCTTGGAACTGAACCTGGGAGGAAAGTTCGGTTCGACTCCTCCATCGCTATAGACCGTCAGTGAAGTCCCGAATCAGCTCAAATTTTACTCCCAATGGCACCAACCCCAGTTTAGTGCATTAGCGCACTAGTGCACAACCTACCTGCACAAACATCATTACACCACTAGGCGCTCCACCACTAGGGCTCAAGCCCTAACCGACTTCACACCGCACGACCATCTGAACGCAAATTTTTTTTTTTCATTTTTTTTTTCCCTCTCAACTTGTGCCATTGAAAAAAAAAAAGTTAAAAACCAAATAGTGTTTGTATAGTCTTTCCTTTCGAATCATTAATACATTCGTCGATTGAAAACCACCACCCCCGGATTTCCACGCCCATTCCGACGTATTATAACATAAATATCATTAAAGATGTCTGCTGAACAACCACAAGCCGGTGCCGCTCCACAAAGAAGAGCCTTTGGAGGTAAGAGACCACAAAGAGGAAGAAGAAACCAATCCGAAGAAAAGGGATGGACCCCAGTCACCAAGTTGGGTAGATTGGTCAAGGCCGGTAAGATCACCACCATGGAGGAGATCTACTTGCACGCTTTGCCAGTCAAGGAATACCAAATTATCGACCACTTGTTGCCATCTTTGACCGACCAAGTCATGAAGATCAAGCCAGTTCAAAAGCAAACTAGAGCTGGTCAAAGAACCAGATTCAAGGCCATTGTTGTCATTGGTGACTCCAACGGTCACGTTGGTTTGGGTATCAAGACCGCCAAGGAAGTTGCCTCTGCCATCAGAGCCGCCATCATCATTGCCAAGTTGTCCATCATCCCAATCAGAAGAGGTTACTGGGGTACCAACTTGGGTGCTCCACACTCTTTGCCAGTCAAGGTCACTGGTAAGTGTGGTTCCGTCTCTGTTAGATTGATCCCAGCTCCAAGAGGTAAGGGTATTGTTGCTTCCCCAGCTGTCAAGAAGTTGATGCAATTGGCTGGTGTCGAAGATGTCTATACTTCTTCTTCCGGTTCCACCAGAACCTTGGAGAACACCTTGAAGGCTGCTTTCGTTGCCATTGGTAACACTTACGGTTTCTTGACTCCAAACTTGTGGGCTGACTTCAAGTTGCCAGAAAACCCATTGGATGTCTATGCCGATGAAGCTTTGGCTTCCAAGAAGAGATATTAAATTAGTTAGTGTAGTTTTGTAAGAAAATGAAATAAACTGTTTAATGTTAGTTGGTTGTAGGGGTATTTGAAATCTTATAAGGGTTATATCTATTGTTGTTGTTGTCGGTGTTTGTTCATCGTCAGTATGTTACAATAAGTATTTGATATCTTAGTTGATATCTTAGTTGATATCTAGCTCATTTTTGGTAATTTTGTAAAATCTATTTATCTGGAATCTAATGAGTATCTGATATTTAAAATTTTGTCTACCCAATACTTGATATCCATTACTTTTTTATATCTTTACTATCCAAAAATATTACTTTATATTTGATATGTATTATTTACTCGATATATAAATAATATATTCACTCGATGTATCTAATATCTAATTGATATTTTTGATATTTTTGATATTTAGTTAATACAAAATTAATAGTTAGGTAATATATTAACATCCCTATTGTATATTTAATATCTCTGATTTTCATCCCGTGTCTGATTGATATCAGATTACTATCTTTTCAAATCTGTCATCTATTTAACATGTCTAGTGTTTATTTGATCTAAAAATTCTCTTGTTATTACTATTCATATTAATGTCTTCAAGTTAATTGATTTAGTTGATGTATTTGTTGAAATATTATTATTCAACTCAATATCTCAATTCAATACCCATTCATTGTGATTAATATCTAATTAATATCTAATTGATATCTGATTAATATCTGATTATTATTTAATCAATATCTAATCATTATCTAATTAATATCTAATCAATATCTAATCAATATCTAATTAATATCTGATTAATATCTAATTAATATCCAATTAATATCTAATTAATATCCAATTAATATCTAATCAATTTAACATCTATCTGCTATCTATATACTATCTATATACTATCTATATACTATCTATGTACTATCTATATACTATCTATTTGCTATCCATTTGCTATATACTTTTTCTTTACTATCTATTTACTACCTAATTAACTTCTATTAAAGACTATTTTATATCCGTTCAAGATCTAAAATATTTACCCCTTTTGATAAAAGATCACCACATCACAAAATGCATAACAATCGCACAACAACAAATTACCCCTTTTCAAGTGACAGCCTGAGAAAAAGTATTTCGGATGTTAATCGAACACAGTCTAATGAGCGAGTCACCATAATTTTTCTTATCGACACTTGCCCAAGACACCTTTTGCCCAATACACTACACTACACTACACTACAATACACTACATCACCTAGTTACAATTGCAGCCATTCCATAACTGCAATATGCCAGCGTAGCTGGCTAAAATCAATTAAAGCTAACGTATACAATAGCAAGATGTACATCTGCTTCACAAGATAACTATATAGAACAGCTGAGAAGTTCAAACAAGTGAATCACCTGAAACTTCACCCACGTTGATTGCACTAATGCAACAATTACCCAATTGCAAGTTCTTGCAAGTCCTTGCAACAGCGTAACTTAATTACTCAATTAGTTCAATTGCACCAACGCAACCTTTATTTCAATTAGCTCGATTGACCAACCCAACTAAATACTCATACCACTGCCACTAACTGGCCTCTTGCGCAGGAGCATGTTCCATGATCTCGTCCTCTGGCACCGCAAACGTGCGCTCGCTGGTGCTGGCGACCCACTTGTTGTTGCCCACACTTCTCCCCTCCGGGTGCTTGTACGGACAGTTCACGTTCATGCACCCAACGCCGAACCGGCACTCCTCGTCGATCGGGTGCGTGAAGAAACAGTCGATTCGCGTGCAACTGGCGCCGTCACGGCACAACACCGGCGATGTGGCGTGTCTTCTAGGACACTTGTAATTGGTGCACTTGGCCCCGTACTTGCACTGCTCCAACAACCGCTGCTGCTTTTGCAGTTGCTCCTCTGGGGAAGGCTGGTAGTGTGGCGAAGGGTGCGACCTGTTGCACGAGGCGTTCGAACAGCTCTTCCGCTCGGGGCACCACTCGAACACAGTCACCTGGGCATCTTTGTTGGCAGGGGTCGGGTGCGCAAATGGGCACGACTCTTTCTGGCAGAAGGCCCCGAATTTGCACACGACGGACTCTGGCAGCGGAGGCTGCACTGCGGCATGGTACTTGTTCTGGGCATAGAACTGCAGCTTCACCTCTTCTCTGTTGGCCTGCTTTAACTGCTTGATGTTGGCGATCTGTGCAAACAACGCGTCATCCTCGCCCGGGTGCAAGTAGTTGCAAGTGCCTGCGGCGTTTGGGCAGTTGGGATATGCAAAGCAGAGCTTGGTCGGATGGCTGAACTGGCACTCTTTGTTCGTGCAGTATGGATGCTGGCGGCACCGTGGTGGGGCCTTTCTCTTGTTCCCGCTGAAATTCAGCCCGGCGGCCATTCCGAGCATCTTCTTGAAGTTCTGCTCGTTCTTCAAGGCGAAATTCTGGTTGTTTCTGCGGTTCGCGCCGTTCTTGCCGATGCCCATGGACGAGTTACGAGGGTTAGCAAACGATTTGGGCAGGACTGGGATGGAGGCGAGATGTTCGATGGGTTGTGACTGGAACCCGACTTGTTTTTGGTGCTGGTCTTGCAGGGGCAGGACTTGTGGATGTGCTTGTGGTTGTGATTGGAATTGCTGTTGTGATTGAATTTGTTGTGATTGCACTTGCTGTTGCTGTTGCTGCTGCTGTTGTTGCTGCTGTTCTTGACCGTTCCCACTCCGCAAACTGATTATATCACTGAAAATACCTTGGATAAACTCCTCGTTGATCACGTCCCCGAAAATATTCGATATCTCGCTGACAATCTCGTTTGGACTCTTGTCGTTGTGAATCAACACCATGATAAACTCGCTGATGTCGTTGGCATCGTCGCCAAGATTGATCTGGCCCAACTTCGTCACGATGTTCTGCTTCAACTGCTGTCCTAAAGGACTCTCCGGATTCAAATCTGACATGGTTCTGGCCTTGTTCTGGTCTCTTGGATGTTCAATTAAACGCCTTAGCACTTTGATTTAGTTGGGAAAATTATTTTTATTAGTAAAAAAATTTTCCTTCTTGCCAGGTCGCCGGAAGGGGAAACAGGGGCTGCTAGAGTGGCTCAGGCTGTGGCTGGGCCGGGGGGCTAGGGGTTAGTGCATCAGAGCGTCTGGGGTGTCTGAGATTGGCTTGAATTGACCTGGGACTGGAGTAGTAGCAAGGAATTTCCCTGGATCTCATGTTGTTTTACCCAATTCCATATCACTGTTTCTTCCTACTCCACTACAACTCTAATTACAAACCAGATAATACCACACATTGAACAAATTCACATATCACTAAATCGTCTCATACTATATCTCGAATACGTACCGAAAGCTTGATTAACTTGTCCATGCCATTTCCCACTTCCCCGATCTACTGCCAATTTCCTGCTACTCTCTTGCATTTCCAGTGGTCCATTCCTTCTTCTTCACATCTGTACCATATTATAATCATACATTGTTAGATTATCGTACTATATCTCATAATATATCTCATACTATATCTCATACTATATCTCAAATTACATACCTGAAGCTGAATAGATCTTCCATTCACCTGTATTTCCTGACCCCAGCCAATAAGTCGTTCTCCGTTCCTATATCTACATTTGCAGTCATATAAATCGTCTCATACAATATTCACTATATCTCATCTCGAACTATATCTCGCTTCCCTACATATCCGCTAAAGCTCAAACGTCTCCTCGTTCACCGTCCCGAACAAGATCCCCACCAAGTCGATCAACTTGTCCAACTCGTCGGCGATCGTCGACGTCACCAACAAGTACGAATAGAGCAACACCACGTCCTCGTTCTTCAAGATCTCTTGGCTCCGAATGTCGTTCAACTTGACCAACATGCGGTCCTTGGAGTGCTCGATCGACGCAGGTTTCGAGGGGATCGGGAACCCGAGTGCCATTGCCGAGGAAAGCATGTAGAAAATCAAGAACACCCTACTCAGAAGCTCGTCGCGCTCGGCCTTCGTGTAGTTGAGCACCCGCTCCTCGTTCAACGAAAGCACCTTGTCCACCTCGATCATCGTGTTCATGTTCTCAAACGAGTCGAGGATCTTCCCCGTGGACCCCAACACCTTGGCATAGGTGTCCCTCGGGAAGGCACCCTTCAAACGGGGCTCCTTCGGGGCCTGCTTCAAGAGCAACTCCAACTCGCTCATGATCGACGGGAGCGAGGTGTCCTTGATGCCGTCCAACATGTTCTCGTTGGTGGCCGGGTCGTACTGGTACGTCAAGGCGTCGGCATTCCAGATGATGCCCATCCGCAACCAGAGCACAGACAAGCCCTTGCGGAGTCGAGAGCGGGCACTGTTCGGAAGGAAGATCAAGGTCATGAGCAAGGCGAAGATGGCACCGGCACTGACGCCCACGAACCGGTGGAACGCGATCTCCTGGATGATGGGCACGTCTCCGCCCTCATAGCCGTCCTCGTCGTCGTGCTGCGACATGCTGTACGAGTACAAGGCAGTAAGATTGTACGTTAGGAGAATAAAACGGCCAAACGCATTGACGTCGGCCCAGTTCAAGATGATGTGGAACGAGGGGATCGAGATCAAGAAGCCGGCAAGGGCCAACAGCACCACGTCGCCTTCGAACAGCTCCCACACCAAGAACAGGGCAACTGCACCAATCAGCGTCCCGAGAAACCGCCACGAAATGGTCATGTTCGTGCCGCCTACAGACTTGTTCATTACTATACAAAACGTGACAAGCACCCACTCGCCCTTCCAGTCGATGAACACGTTGCGGGTCCTGTCCCAGAACAGCAACGAGGCGATGAGAAACAGCCCGACACCGACACGGATCCCGAATTGCACATCGACTCTTCGGAACACCTTGAGCCCCATCCAGAGCCGGAACCCGAGGCTCTTGGACTCGGCCTGGGTGTTTTTCAAGCCGTTGAACTTGGTCAAGGCGGCACTCAACGAGAACCGAGCCCCTCTGGGCTTGCTCTCGCCTTGGCCACTGCCTTGGCCACCATTCCAGAACTTCAACCACTCGTAGCTCTTGTCGTAGTGCTGGTTCTCCTGCAAAACCTGCAAATACAGGCAGAGCTCCTTGGCAAACTGGGCCAACAACGTGGAAAAGTTCAGACACAGCGCCGCAACCTCTTCCTGCTGCACCCGGGTGTCGATGTCGAGGTCCTCCCGTTGGAAGATGGTCTGCGAGTACAACTTGTTGACGGCTTTCGTGTGGTTGCGGTCGAACAAGTCGCTCGCCAACCGGAGCGACCGCTGGTAGTTCTTGGCCTGCGGCCACCCGGGCTCGAACCGCACCCCAGAAAGGATCTGCTTCATCGTGAGAGAGAAGGATTTGAGCGAGGGCCCGAGGTGGTAGACAAATAGCTGGAATAACTCCAGAGAATCGATGGCTATTACGTTTTCGTCGGCTTCCTCATCGGATTCGGACTCGGAATCTTCTACAAACAGGCTCTGGCTCTGGCTCTGGCCCTGGCCTTGCCCAACTACAATGTTCGATCCAGACACACTTTTCAACGTGAACGCATCATCAGCATCGTCCGGCTCGTTCAAAAGCGACCATTCCATCTCTGCAGAGGTCTTCAAGCCGGCCAAATTACGGGCCAACTTGTTCGTCAAGTGCACCAACCGCTCGTAATTCAAGTACCGGTGCTCCTCGCCCGCTATGTAAAACTCGTAGCGGGCCTCGTGCAAGGACAGTTGCAACTGGGCCAACGTCCGCTTCAACGTCTTGTCCAACAGCACAAACTCCGGAGACATGATGTTCTCGCCGTTCAAGAACTTGTCCGGGATCAACACCAACATTTGCGACAACAAGCGGGCCGAGTGGTCCAACTGCGCTTCCAACAGCTCCGTGGCGTTCGTCGGCCAGAGGAAATAGCACATCATCACGGAGATCAACACTCCAAAGGTGACGATCAAGAAGATGGAGTGGATCTTTTGGAACGGGATTACGTTGGCATTCAAGCTGCCTTCTTTTACCACTACAGAGATCACGGCGATCGCCGACAACGAGCATGCGACATTGAAGTCCGGCGTGTTCACCTTCTGCTTGGCAAACGAGATCACCCCCAAGGCCACACTGCTGCCGAGCAAGTCCACACACGAGCTCAAGAAGAAGTCGTGCTCGTTGTAGAAAAAAGAGGCCAAGAACATGCACGAGATGGACACGAAGAAGGCGTAGGAGATGGACACCACCACATAGAGAATCGACCGGAGCATCGAACCTTTGGTCCTGGCGCTGTGGAAGTAGACACAGGTGGTGCACACAATGTGCTTGCTGTCGCTCTTGCCCAAGAGACGGGCTATAGGGGTGCAGTACACTGCGAGAGAGGCTACGAAATACGTGAGCGAGCATTTGAGCACGCGGCGGACCTTGGGCCGTTGTAATATCTGCGACACTCGCTCTTTGGTGCGGTTGAAAAATGGCAATGGCTGGCCATTGAAGGACAAATTGTACGGCGAGGGCAACAAGGGGGCGCTGGATTCGAGGTCTTCGCCGATGGGCCCGGGCCCGCCACCCTGTGGGGTCTGCTTGTCGAATAATATGAACGTTTTCTTCGCCTTACGCCCATCTTCTGCCATGATCACCGACGTCTTCCTGGTCAACTGGCTTCGGAGGTCCTGGATCTCGCCAATGGAGATGTCCCCGGGGTTAGATTCCTGTGCATCGGACGTTCGCATGCTGCGGATCCGTGCTTTCATCTTAACAGCTGGCTTCGTGGTTATTCTGCGATTATGCTACGCTTCTGCTGAAATGCTCACCGTTTTGTGCTGTTCGGCGCTCCACTTGTGTTCTGTGAGTGGCTGAGATAAGAAAAAATGTGCGAGGCGCGAACATCGGGACACCACATCTGGGTCAGGAACATCATAACACCACATCATAACACCACATCATAACACCGGGGGGATAGGACAGGGGTTAGGACAGTTAGGATGGAGTTGTGGTTTTGATGGTGGGAACAAGGTGTTACGATTTTAACAGAGTATATGATTTGCTCAAACTTTTTAGCCCAAATTCCAGATGGCGGATTGGCTCTGCCAAACTCACACTTCTTAAATAAATAATTTATATAACGAATAAATGACTGAGTGCTTGGCAGAATTACACAGAACGAAATAGGCTAGCAATGTCAGTCAGAGAGAGAACGGAATCGTCAACGTTCACATTATTTTACTGGATTAGTATATTCTACATCAATGAATAAAAATGGTATATTCTACACCAATTCATATTTTACACTAACTAAAAATGGTATATTCTACACCAAATCATATTCTACACTAACTAAAAATAAGTACATTCTACACCAATAAATCTAAATACGAACCTTCTAAATCACTGATGTTGAAATAGCATAGTCGACACGAATAATTACAAAGAAGTACGTTATCACTAGTCTAAATTGATAATATTATACATCATATTTATTCCACACCACTAGTCTAAACCATTTACATTCTACACCATAATTATGAACGAACCACTTTATCACTACTCTATTTATATCCACCACACTATGCATCTACTACTTCCGATGGACCCTGGCACTGATCCGCTCCAAACTCATCTTCACGTCCCCCTTCGGGAAATTGTCCAACTCATAGTAAACAGGAGCCAACTCCACCAACCACTCCGGTCTCACACTGGTGACGGTCCGGATGTAGTTCTTCGAGGTCAACACAAACTCATTGTAAATGACCCACTCGCTCTCCAGCCCCAACACCGTGGACGGGTGGATCAACACGTCCTGGTTGTCCTTCACCGTGACGTACCCTTTGTTGCCGCTCTTCTTCTTGGCCGCCTGCATGAAGAACCCAGCACACAAGGCCTTCCGGATGTTGTCCCAGTAGTTCTTGTCGTTGAAATCACAAGACACCAACTCCAAGTCGGCCCGCTCCATGATCCTCTGCAACTGGAAACGCACGTTCTGTGCGCTCTTCAACGACCGGTAGCTCAAGAAATGGTCGCGGCACCACTGGTGCACGCCGAGCTGCTGGGCCTCGTCCGAGATAAACGCATAGAACACGTTCAACAAGGTCAAGTGGTCGCCGTCCGGGTGCGCGAACGCCATCTTCAGCTCGTCGGCACGCTTCCGCAGCGAGGCGGGTCTCACAAACACATTAGGCACCGACAACATGGCCACAATGGTCAAGATCTCCTCCGAACACCGGAACGCCGGCGACCCGATCAACAACACCGCGAGCATCGGGTCCAAGGGGAACTGCGACAGAAGCCTACCCAACGCGGTCAACTCCCCCTCGTCGTCAAGGCACCCCAAGTAGTTCAACTCCTCCAAAGCCCGCATCATGGTCTCTGGCGCTGGCGGGTCCATGAAGTCAAAATGCACCAAGTCGTCGATGCCCAACTTCTTCAACTCCAACACCGTCGAGGCCAAGTTCGTCCGCAAGATCTCCGGGTAGCTCTGCTCGATCAACTCCTTCTTGAACAGCTCCTCCGTGTACAAGCGGAAGCACTTTCCGGGTCTGGTTCTTCCGGCTCTACCTGCTCTCTGTTGCGCAGAGGCCTTCGAGATGGGCGACACGAGCAAGGACTCCACCCTGATACGCGGGTTGTACACCTTCTGCTTGGAGAACCCAGGGTCTACGACGTACACGATCCCATCGATGGTCAACGAGGTCTCGGCGATGTTCGTCGAGATGATCACCTTCCTGCCGGGTCTTCCATTTGGCGTGAACGGCTTTGGTGCCGGCTCGAAGATCCGCTGCTGCTGGTTCGGTGGCAAGGATCCGTACAACGGGTACACGGACAACGGGCCCGACAGCTGCTCGCGGATCAACTCGTCCGCCTCCAAGGCGATCTTCCTGCACGCGTCCTCGATCTCCTCCTCTCCGGTTAAGAACACCAAGATGTCGCCCTCCAGCTCCGTGGCGTGGATCTGCAACACGGTCCGGATCGCGGCATCGAGATAGTCCCGCTGGAACTCGGGCGTGTAGTAGATCTCCACCGGGTGCGTTCTACCGGGAACAGCCAACAACGGGGCGTCGTTGAAATAGGCCTGGAACTTTTGTGCGTCCAAAGTGGCCGACATGATGATGATCTTCAAGTCGGGCTTGCGCAGCACCACCTGCTTCAACAATCCCATCAAGATGTCCGTCGCCAACGTCCGCTCGTGCGCCTCATCCAAGATGATGCACGAGTACCTGCTCAAGTCGTGGTCCTCCATGGCCTCTCTGAGCAACATTCCGTCGGTCATGTACTTCAAGATGGTCTTCGAGCTGGTCTTGTTCTCGAAACGGATGCTGTAACCCACCTCCTCGCCCAATTGCACGTCCATCTCGTCCGCCACACGTGCCGCCACGCTCATCGCGGCCACTCTTCTGGGCTGCGTACAGGCCACTTGCAAGCCGTGCAAGTGCGGCATGTCGTCGTACAACACAAACTGTGGGATCTGCGTCGTCTTACCGGACCCGGTCTCTCCGACAAACACCATGATCTGTGTCGAGTGGAAGATCTTCAAGAACTCCGCTCTCTGGGCATGTACGGGCAAGTCTCTTCTCACCTTCAAGATCTCGCAATATTTCTGGCTAAACGCCCGGCCAGTGAAGGGGTTCACGCTGCCGGACTCCAATTTGCTCGCCTGTTTGGCGGTGGTCTGGTGGCGCACGAGCCCTTGGAACTCGCCTGCGTCGTGGTGTGACAACGGTGCCGCGTCGCGAGGGTGTGGATGCAGCTTCAACTCCTCTTCAGCCTTCTCGGCCACATGCTCAGGGACCGAGCTCTCGAGGGTACTGGCTTTCGATTTCGAAGTCTTGGACTTCTTCTTGGGTCTTTCCAACTCACTGCTCATGGTAAGGTAATACTAGCGCTGGGATTATTTGTTTGCAATTTCACTTTCACCGGCTTCTGAGTTACAAGTTCGCCTCTTCTAAACAGTATCTCTTGGTAGAACAAAAGGAGTAGAAAATTTTATCTAGTAAAATTTTTTTTGTATCAAGAGAGGGAGGCCCGATATGGCGGAATGGTGTGCGGTGCACGACAACAAGGAGATGAGATGCGACGAGGGAGGTGAAGGATTTGCAGCAAGTTTGAAGGGGCTGAACAGTGGGTGGGCAAGAATCTTGGTTCCACAAACAAGCAAGGATAGTTTTGAGTTGTTCAGTGTTCGTTTCACTGTTTTTTTTTTTTTTGACTGTTTCATTAGTCATTGTGTGGTTTTTCACTATTTTTCACCTTTCTCACCATTTGACTGTTTTTCACCTTTTTCACCATCTCACTATTTTTCACTATTTTTCACTGTTCCTTATTTTTTCACTATTTTACCATTTCACTATCTGCTTTGCATAGTCAATTGCCTATACCAATTCAAGTACAGCAAGTGTAATGTAATTGTGTACTGTGATTGTATACCTAATTGTATACTGTACCTAATTGAATACTGAATACCTAATTGTATACCTAATTGAATACTGTATACCTAATTGTATACCTAATTGTATACTGTATACTTAATTGTACACCTAATTGTATAATGTATACCTAATTGTATACTGTATACCTATTGTATACCAATTGTATACCGTTATCGTAGTACCCTGATTGTATACTATAATTCTGCCCCAACGCACTAATACTGTAGCGCAGTAGCCTGTCATTAGCAATTTCACGCTCATTCTCCTTCGTAGCTATACTGTGAACCTTAGCCACGACTCTGGCAATAACTTTAACCCATAATAATTCACCGATAGTAAACCCATAGTCTGCCCATACTAATTTACCCATACTAATTTACCCATACTAATTTACCCATACTAATTTACCCATACTAATTTACCCATACTAATTCACCCATACTAATTTACCCATACTAATTCTCATACTAATTCACCCATTCCACCTCAGTCCCATCCCTTTGATAACCCCCACACTACTCGGCCATCCCTCCACCAAATGAAAAATCCAGAAAAAGTTCAATTTGGAAAATGAAAAAAAAAAAATGCAAACTCCCCCAACGGCGCTTAAGAAAGGGTGAACAAAACAAATCTCTTTGCGGTTCTGCTCATCCACCATCGCAATCATGTCATTGGCAAAGAAAATCCACGATCTGTTGGCGATCGGCACCGCTTCGTTGGAAGTTGTGAGCGGGTCAGCCAAATTGATCGCCTCGAATGTCTCCAGCCGCTACGATTTGTGCTCGACAACCGAGTCCAAGGACTTCTGGAACCAAGTATACCTGGCGCGAGGACGCGGGAACGAGTCTGCCGCTGAAGGAGACTTCGATATTTACCAAGCTGCGCAGGCGAAATCACAGGAGGCCAAAGACAAGGCCAAGGCCAGAGCTCAAGCCGAGCTGAACACCGGGAAACATCGTCCGGAGTCGCAAAGCTCGGCGAATGGGTTGAACTTGTCCAACTCGAAGAGACCGCAGTTGGATCTCAAGAACCAGATAAATAACACCAGGACGTTTGCCACGAAGCTGAAGGCGTCCAAGCGCGAGAAGAACCAGGAGTCCGATGGCATCTCCCTGGAAGACCTCATGTCCCCACCGGCCCCTCCGATGCAGCAGATGACCAGCTCTGCCGTTCCGAGCTCACGGTTGGAGAGATTGTTCCACTACGGAGCCTTGGCTGCCGGTGTCGGCGTGGGCATTGCCACGGAGTCGTTGAAACACTATGCCTCTGGGACCAAGCCACAGTCGCTGAAGTCGTTGATCTTGTCCGCTTCCAACATCGAGAGAATGGCCAAGAAGTTCAGCAGGATGAGGGGTGCCGCCTTGAAGATCGGCCAGTTGATGTCGTTCCAGGACAACGCGGTCTTGCCTCCGGAGATCCAGCAGATCTTGTTGCGAGTGCAGAACAGTGCTCATTACATGCCTCCGGGCCAATTGCACCAGGTCATCAGTAAAGAGTTGGGGCAGAACTGGAGATCGCAGTACTTCCTGAGCTTCGAAGACGTTCCAATTCTGGCTCTGTCCATCGGACAGGTGCACAAGGCCGTCACCAAGGACTTGACACCCGTGGTGATGAAGGTGCAGTACCCGGGCGTGCTGGACTCCATCGACAGCGACTTGAACAACTTGGGCATGCTCTTGACGGCGTCGCGGATGTTGCCTGCAGGGTTGTTTTTGGACAAGACCATCGACAATGCCCGTTTGGAGTTGAAGTGGGAGTGCGACTACATAAGAGAGCTGTCGAACATGATCAGATTTTCGGAATTGTTGGCAGGGGACGAGGCTTTTAGGGTACCAAAGGTGTTGAGCGAGTTGAGTGGGGAGCATATCTTGACCATGGAGGAGATGAGAGGTGTGGAGATCGTCAAAGGTGACTGGGACCAGGAGACCAGGAACTGGA
This sequence comes from Nakazawaea ambrosiae, assembly GCA_024271865.1. NCBI lineage: Eukaryota > Fungi > Ascomycota > Pichiomycetes > Alaninales > Pachysolenaceae > Nakazawaea > Nakazawaea ambrosiae. The sequence continues at coordinate 1,081,865 of JANBXG010000001.1, forward strand.
TCGCGTCCAATATCATGAGATTGTGCTTGACTGAAATTGCCCAGTTCAAATTCATGCAGACAGACCCTAACTGGGCAAACTTCTTGTACAACAACAAAGACAAGAAAATCGAGTTGTTGGATTTTGGCGCCTCGAGAGAGTTTGGGCAGACTTTTATCGACAACTATGTTGGTGTGTTGAGATGTGCCATTAAAAAAGACCGCGAGGGCATCAAAGAATACTCTGAGAAATTGGGCTACTTGACCGGTTTGGAGACCAACTCCATGGTGGAGCTGCATATCGATTCCGTCGTGGTGTTGGGGGAACCTTTCTCCCCGCTCGACAACCACGGCGAACTGTTCGATTTCAGCAACCAGACCGTCACCGATAGGGTAAGAGGCAATATTGGCTTGATGTTGAACGAAAGATTGACCCCTCCTCCAGAGGAAACATACAGCTTGCACAGGAAATTGAGTGGGGTTTTCTTATTATGCGCAAGATTAAAGGCACAAGTCAACTGTGAAAAGATTTTCAAAGATGTGGTTGGGTATTGAGGCCAAATCCCCGTTATCTGTAAATAGTGAGCTCTGTGTAGAACAATCTTAAAAAATCAATGAATTAATGTATGACACTTTTGAGGAAGAATGCCAAGCAAGTTGAGGTTAGCGGGAACATGGGTTACTCATGTCGGAATTAGCTCAAAAATTAGTCAATTGGAGGGGAAAAAAGACAATAATTTAGACTGCATTATTCGTGTGTCCGAGTGCATGCAACAAAACAAGCCTAAAGAACTTGGAACGAAAATTACAAGCTCCATCGAGCAATTTCCAAAAGACAATAGTAACGGGATCGAGGATGCACTCAACGAAGGGCGAAATCTTGTCCCGAAGAGCAAACTGACGAATAAGTGCTCGAGATTTTTCTTAAGTTCCAATCTAATAATGAAGAGCACAAACGAGTCAGTGTTGGGGAAATTAATGAAAAAAAAACAAAAAAAGAAAAAAAATTCTATCGGCCTTCTTTGCAATCTGTTTGGCGTTATTTCTCAGGTGCATAAAGAGAATTTGGGAAAAATCTCTCTAATAGGGAATAACCTATTTTCTGTGCCAACCATCTTCAAAACTTGAGAATTGGTGTTCTTCCCAAGAAGCGAACTGGGGAAATAAAATTCAATTAAACATTCATGTTTTTCAATGGTTTGACATTCGTTCGATGTAGGATACTTCGACAAAAAACTGTTTTGTCCTCTCTGAGATCTTTGTTGTCTCAATTCCTCAATAATATCATTCTCCCTCTCTTTTTCAAAAGACTAGGATAAGAGAGCAGGCAGCCGTTTTAAAGCAGAAAAATAGACTTTCCGGCAGCATTCTTTTTTATGCAGGAGGGCAGGGCCATATTAAGACTCTACAGCTGATTCTCTCTTCAGTAAATCTGAGACATTCTGTGGAATAAACAACAACCGGACTACTCGATGTTGCTTTCAAGGATATCCAGAGGGTTGATCTTATTTGCTGAGGCAAACTTTTCCAAATTTGAACTTGGAAAATGAAAAAGAAGAGTCAGGTAAGATTTAAATCTTGGGTACGCGAATCACAAGACAAATAATTGGTGAAGTAGAACGAAGGAGTTGGTTTGGCAAACAACTTGGCCCTTCAAAATACAAATGCGACGCATATGGACACGAGAGGGAGAACAGACCAGGTTCGAATTGGTTAGAGCGTTTTATAGGGCGGGAATGATGAATCAAGAATCATAACAAAAGCCAAAAAAAAAAAAAAAGAGGGAAAACTGCAGAAAAATAGCTTTATGGTACAAGGGTGGTCAAAGACTGCTCGAGAGATAGGTAGGTGAAGTAGACGGGAGAATTGTGTGAGAATGGAGGCAAATCATTGCTTGATGGTGTCGTGATTGAGGTGGGGTGAAGACTCTAGGGAGCAGTCGAAAGGTCTCAACCTTTGGCTTTGTGACGGAGTTCAATCCATCAGACTAACTCTGGAGAAAATAGGTTGGTGTCTCGGTACAAATGAATCTGAGACAAAATTAGACAGGAGAGACAGAAAAGACAAAGAGACAAAAGAGACAGAGAGGCAGAAAAAAATAGGTTCAAATTCGAGAAAAAAGGCAAGAAAAGAACAACTATGGCAGATATATGCTCTTTTTCTTTTTTTAACACACCTTGTTAAGTAGTATATATGCCAACTTGACGTGAATTGGTGGGAAACTTGTACCTCATTCAAGTTCGGATGTAAGACAAACGGGATAAGTAACGCGTATGGGTTTAAAGGAAGTAACTCGATCAACACGAGCGAAAACTTTCAAATCCATTTTCCAACCCTAGAAAACAAAATCCTCCTGGCACGTTTATATAATCATACCTTCTACTGTAATGACACTATTCCTTACTGACTAATAGAAGCTATTTCGTTAGAAAACCCAGTATTCTATTGACTTTTTCATGTCCACGCCTCAAGAGGGCGTATTCTTGTGTCTTTTTTTTTTCCCTTGCTAGGAATTTGCCCTAAATCATCTCGAATTGCTTTAGGTGTTTAAGAAAAATTGCCTTTCTCCCTCATCCAAGTCTTAAAAACTACTAAAACAACACAATGTGAAATTTACTGAGTCAAAAAGAGAGGAAAAAAAATTATTTTCCATTTTTATTGTTCTTCAATTTGACTTATAAGTTTTATTTTTAGGTTATTTTTTTCCTCCTTCTTCATTTTTGTTGTTTTTGAAGATTCTCACCTTGTCGTAATACCTGGATATAACAGAATTAAACGATCAAATAATAAACACACAACTTCTAGCTGTCTCCTAAGCATATTCCCGTTGTTATTTCAGTTGATCAGAAGTGACCCAGAGGAAAGAAGGAGAGAAGCTAGTTAGTACATTTAGTACAGCACACCAAGAAGGACAAAGTTGAATTTTTCACACAGTTAAGTTGAAATTTTAGTTGATAATCTATCTCGCTCTCGACTCGATATTGATAAAAAAAAAAAATTCACTTTCCCTTGAACAGGAGACGAGCAAGCGGTCTTTTTGATATGTATGAAGAGAACAAACCAGAGTTAAACCATCAATTTTATCATCAACAGAATTATAGTAACAGAAAATACCACACCATGGGGGACCAACAACAACAGCAGCAGCAGCAACAACAACAACATCCGTACCACCACCAATATCAATATCAGTACCATCCTGGCCATCTGCCTCCACAGACCCCCTTCGATATTTCATATGGTGCCTCAATGTTGCCAAGACAGCTCTTGATGGGCTCGCCGTTTGTGCAAACTCCCATCAACGGATCGCCCTCAAGAGCATACTTCACCACCACCAACAATGGTAACGGAAACGGTTCTTACAGAGACTCATATTTCCCAACAGTAATAACTGGGTCCCCACTGCCGCCTCCGTTAATCAACAATCCACCGGAAAGTGCTCGTAGAAGAGGCCACAATTACATGTCGAGACCACCAGTGATGAGATCGCTCAGTGTGTCGTCGTCGTCAACATCGTTCACAGATCTATACAGCCAGTCGACAACAGGAGGCACCAATGGCTCTAATTCAAACCGCAACTTATCATCAACAACAAGATCCGTGGTGTTACGGGACTTGCCCCTCTTCACCACGATCACCTCTTTATTGGACAACATCAAGGTCGGGCCCATTGAAAACTGTCACTTTGCCGAGCAGGATGAATTCCACAAGAAATCAAAGACACTGGTGATATCGTTCGTCGACAACAAGACGCTGCGCAAATTCTACAACTCAGTTTCGAACAACCACAAGTTGCTGATCCTGCTTACTGCACCGGAGTTGAAGATCGCCTGGACCTCATCCAACGGGTTGACACCGTTTGTGTCGAATGCCATCAACAACGAAAGCGCTACCCGTAACGTTTACATCGGCAATTTGGGTGCCCACATCACTAAGGAGTTTATCGAGGAAGAGTTGCAACAGTACGGCCCGATCGACACCATAGACCACATTCCAGATCGCCGCATAGCGTTTGTGCATTTCTGCAGCATTGCCAGCGCAGTCAAGCTGGTGGAACAGTTGCCCTTGGAGTTGAACTGGACCCATTGCAAAGTGTTTTACGGCAAAGACCGGTGCACACAGAACGTTCCATCATCAAATTTGTCGTCCTCATCGTCTACAACGGGTGCCACAACGTCCACCTCGACGGCCACCACAACGGCTCCAACGACAACATCGAGTTCTACAATCTCCACATCGGGCAATTGCGGCTCTTCAGCTCTCACGGACACCACCTTGAGACAGTTGTCGGATCTCGGCCTCTCCAACAACGAGCTCTTGAACTCGACACTTTCACTGAAGACTCAACTGGCCACCACGTTACTGTCGAGTTTGGGTGCCAACAACGTTGGCAACCGGTGTGTATACTTGGGTAATCTCCACCCACAAACCACCGAGGAAGAGATCTGCAACGTGGTCCGTGGTGGTCTTTTGCAATCGATCCGCTTGATCAAAGAACGTCATATCTGTTTCCTCACTTTCATAGACCCTTTGGCACTGGTGCAGTTTTTCGCAACCACTAACATGGACGGGATCCTCGTGCACGGGCGTCGTTTGAAGGTCGGGTGGGGCAAACCTAGCGGCCCCTTGTTGAACTCGATTCTGCTTCTGGTGACGCTGGGGCTGTCCAGAAACATCTACATCGGTGTTGTCAACAAGGACGACTCCACAGCTGTGGACCAACTCCCAGACGAGAAGACATTGAGACTGGACTTTTCCCGTTACGGTGACATCGAGCAGATCAATTTCTTCAAAGACGGACCGTGTGCGTTTGTGAATTTCCACAATATCTCGAGTGCCATCAAGTGTGTCGACGAGTTGCACAAGGGAGGTTTAGAGGATTTTGCCGATGGACGGTACAAGGACTTGAAGGTGTCGTTTGGTAAGGACCGTTGCGGTAATCCTCCAAAGCTGAAGAAGCAGAAGAAATCCAAGCAGCGGTTGAGCAACATCAACGAAACGAACGAGGTGGTCAAGACGGACAAGGAGGACCAGAACAAGAGCGGCGATGCGTTGGTATTTGCCAGCATGGGCATCATATCGAAGTCGTTGAACGAGGTCATGGCCCAGGAGGCCCAGGAGGCACACGACGAGAATGGAGCTCAGGAGGTTGACGATGCCACAAGTGTCAATGGGGATACCGAGGGAGGTGATGACGAGATTATAAGAGTTGGGTTCAGCGACGAAGAGGAGCTGGTGGAAGAAGAAGCAGCGGACAAGAAGGACCAAGGGCCAATTGAGGAAGAGAAGCCCGAGAACGACAACGTTGAAGTGGTGGAAGAGCAGAAAGAGGCGCAACTTGCACTTGACATTGCCGACTCGCCAGACTCTTCAGACCATCTTCAACAAAGACAACTTCTCTTGTCACCAACGAGCTCGATCCCACTCGAGTACGACACCTCGGACTCTGACTCGGTGTCGATCTTGATCGGAGACAACGACGCGGATTTGTCCTTGTTGAGCGACTCGAAGCCAGGCAACGGCGGCGACTCCGACAACATGAACGGCAAGGGGGGCAAGCGGTCTAGGCAGAGGAAGCACCGCCATGGCAACACCTCGCAGTACTCCCGCTTCGACAACAGCAGATCCTCGTCGATGTCCTTCAACGAGGCTGCCCCACCTATGTATTTCGGGAAACCCAACGGTTTCAGTTCCAGACAGTCGTCCAAGTCGCAGTTGAACAAGTACTACGGGCAGCACGGGATGAAGATGCCGTCTTCGCTGCACAACTTGAATGCGTTTGCCACGTCGGGCTCGCAGGTGATGGCGCAGTACTTGCTGCAATCACAGCATGAGAACTTGCTCTACCTGACGCAGGTTTTGACGCACGACAGGCCGCAGAACCACGACGACGAGGATGTGCTGGATGGGATCGCCCTGGAGGATCTTGGCGAAGGGCCCGATGAAGACGACGAGGATGTTTCTAACCCGGGAGACGTGGACGACGATGTGGACGACTTGGATGGTTCCAGATACCATCATCAACAACTGCCGATGTACTACTACGACATGCCTCCGCAGGCGGCGATGACGCCGCATTATGCCAAGATGTATCCGTACCCATATCCTGTACAGCAGTTCCCATACATTGTAGCCCATCCCTCCGGTCCGCTGCCTCCACAGGCACAACAGCAATACCTGCTGTATGCTATCCCAACGACGCCTATCATGAGCGGCCACCCAGGCGGTCATATTATGGGCACGCCTACCCGCGGTAAAGGGCGCTACAACTACCGGAACAAGAAGAACTCTACTTCTAACCAGAGTTCGAATTGAGACCGATGACCAGAACAATGGAGCGAATGAATACAAGCAAATAAACAATGAATATAAACAATTAAACAAATGAATATAATCAAGAATTAAAAAAACCAATTAAAAGAATCAAATCAAAGAATCAAATAAAACAAACAACAAATAAATTAGGAACCAAATAACGCAAGAACCAAATAAAGCAAGAATCAATTTAAAAAGAATATCAATAAAGACATCAAAACACTAAAAGGGTGAAGAAAAGGGGTAAAAGAAGGGGGAGGTTGAAGAGAGCGTGGAGGAAAATAGGAAAGGAGAAATGAAAGAAAAAGATGTGGGTGAGTGTGGAGTTTGTTTTCGCAAATTCGACTTCGTTCACTACATTCACGATAAGTCACCATTGGGAGAGCTTACGGTTTGCATTGGAACTCTTTGGAGAGCCAAAGCATGGTGATGCGCTGCTTGTTTTATTTTCTACGACCTGTGCTGATTAATGATCATTTGTTTTGTTTTCTCTTATTTGTTTTATAGCTAGCTGAATGTTTGATTTTAATATAAAATAAATTATGTGCTATGAAGGAATGGAGAGTAGTGGAGGGTAGAAAGGGTAGAAGGAGTATGATGAAACGATCCAAAGGGTAGCACGGTTAGAACTGAGAGGGGTTAAAAGGGATAAAAGGGATAAAAAGACAGAAAGACAGAAAGACAGAAAGACAGAAAGACAAGACAGAAAGACAGAAAGACAGAAAGGATGGACGATAAAGTATACAAACAATAGAGATGAGGATAAAAAGAGGTAAAACAAGGTAAAAGAAGGTGAAAGAAGGTAAAGAAGGTAAAGAAGGGAGAAGGAAAGGAAGACCGAAGCTAAGGTCTATAATCAAGAATATATCAAAATCGGTCCAAGATGACGCCAAGATCAATCAATTCACACCAATTCATACAAAATCAAACCAAATCACAGAATCCCCTCCGAGATCAGTCCCAAGCATTTCAGTCACTTCCGCCTTAGTGTCAAATCCTGCAAATGGCCCGAACACTAGATCTGAAGATTTTCCTCCTTCTTTGTTTTCCCCTGGCTTTTCCCTGTCTTTTTTATTGTCTTTTTTATTGTCCCTTTCCTCTTCTTGTTTCCTTCTTTTCCTTCTTTTCCTTCTTTTCCTTCTTTTCCTTCTTTTCCTTCTTTTCCTTCTTTTGCTTCTTTTCCTTCTTTTCATTCTTTTCCTTTCTCATTATTTTCCTCTTTCTATCTCTTCTCCACTTCTTATCTTTGTCTCACCTTGAATGCCGGCAATGGCTTCCCTTCATTATCCATACACTGTGCAAGCAAATCGGCCCCCACATTAGTAAGCACTAACTTTTTTCTTCTAAGAACTTCTTTGACCATACTATCACGCTAAGCGTTTGAACTTGATACGAACGGCTAGCGCTAACGTATGCTCAATGTATTATAATCGTTAAACTGTGATGCGTTCTTTTAGATAACAGCGCCATAATAGTCATACAATAACTCTGCTTCATTCAATAGTGATAATTGACTCTGCACCATTCAACAATAATGCCTAGATATTGATCGATCCTCACACAGTTGGCCACCACCAGGGTGCCCAAATGAGTCATCCATTTTAACTTGGCATTCATCATCCTATTTGTTCTGAGCCTCTTCGGGGTTTTCCCATCTCTTATTTCCTTTGACTCTCCAATGAAAAGTGCCCACACTTCCCCCCCACTATTGTCCTTGAGGGCCGATTAGTCAAGGGCGGTGATTGTTTCTTCCATAGTTAATATGCGTCATAAGGGGCAAAATAGTGATTTATGCAGGAAACGTTAAAAAAAATAATTTTAGAAAAAAAAAGTCAGGGAAATATTAACTATGTGTCATCGAAGTGATTGCAGATGTATTTAAAGTCCCCAGTGCCCCTAGATTTGCGACAAGTTGTTGAATAAAGGGACACCGATAGCAATCGATGGAATAGACGGCAGAAACCGATTGAGGGAAGCACTGAAATCAGCAATTGTATCGACATCTCTTGCAAAATGAGCACCAAAGACCATCTACCACACCACCCTATACCTGACTATGAAGGAACCATTAGGAGCGGGAGTGACACCGACGACTTTAGCGACTCGCTGTCTGACCATTCCACCCTGGTGTCTTCGTACCGAACCCGGTCTTCGCAAAACGTCTCTGGAAAGGAAATCGATCGGCAAATTGATATTCTTCCCTCATTCCACATGCACCAGTCGGTGATCAATCGTAGTGCCTTCATCGAATCGGACTCCTCAAACAGGCCCGAATTGCCCCATTACTCAGTCAGCGATTCTTCTCTGGGGTCGATGTCACAAGCGTCCTCGGGCATCACTTCGGGCTCCTCTGATTCGCTCATGCTCAACGCAATCTCCAGCACCGATGACCATCTCAGTGAAGATTCCATTCTTGAAAACTTGAGCGTGTTAAAACATCATCCGAGCCCGTTTCAGTTAGAAATCCACATCACCAAGAAGCCCTGCCATAGATACCAATTCGACAACAGCCCCGAGACACCTTTGAAAGAGTACACGTCCGGCGATTATGTCTACGGATACTTCACGGTGAAGAACACCTCGGACAAGGGCATCAAATTTGAGCAAATCATTGTCTCCTTGGAGGGATTTGTCACTATATTTGACCCTAAAACAGGCTCCATTAGCAGAAAGAACTTTCTCAGAATGTACGACTTGGGTGGCAGTTTCACCGTGAGCGATACCGACTTGAGACGCCCAGGGAAATGCTGCATCTTTGACCATGACGGCACCACCTTGTGTATCCCAAACGACCAAATCTTGAACCCAGGTGTGACGGTTAAGAAGTTCTTCGAGTTCAAGTTCCCGGTGCAATTGCTCGACCAGAATTGCGAGTCAGGGCAGTTGTCTCATTTGATGTTACCACCAACACTCGGTGTGGATTTTGGCGAACGCCAGAACCTCGTTTATAACAAGATCTTGGGATATGGCCGGTCAAATAGACGTGGGACACCGTTCAAATTGGACGACTACTGTCCGGAGAACGTCTCTGTCAACTACACGTTGAACGTGCGGATCATTGGCGAAAACCCGAACAAAGAGGACTTGATCAAGTTCAGTATTTTCAAAGAAAGTGATTTCCATCTCCGTTTCATTCCCTTCGGTTTCTGTATTCCGTTCGAATATGAGTTGAGTACCACCAAACAGGTCAACTCCTTGTACGAGGCCATCGAAAGAGAGCTCCAGGACCTGAAACAACGGTCGAGCTCGAGCCCGAGCCATTGCAGCTCCAGTGCCAGTTCTGCGTTGAGCCTGGAACAATTGCTCAACAGGAAACGAGAGCAGTTGCCCAATCTGGAGTCGGTGATCCCAGTGTTCCCATTGCCCAATAATGTGAAGGAGTCCATTGTGCAGAAGAGTTCGTTGCTTTTGCAATCAACACTGAAACAACGGTTATTAGGTGGTATTGGTGTAGGTAAAGACAACCCTTTGGGAACAGTGGACTTGCAGAGTAACAGACCTAACGAAGGTATTCCGTATATCATCTCCAAAGTGGTTCAAGACTTCAATAAGCAGTCAAATAGAAGCGACATGGGCAACAGTAATATCAGTTTGATGACGTCTGCTCTTTCCAGTTCTGAAAAGAAAAACTTGCAGGAGATTGAATTTGACTTGGTCTTCAGACCACAGTCGAACTCCGTCAAGCCTCCTCAGATCAAGCAGGTGACCATTGCATTGGAGATCAACACCATACACTCGAAAAAGGCGATTCCGTTCACTTTCAACCAGGACGTGTTGACCAACATGCAAAATGTGGTGGATATGAAGGAGAAATTTGCCGGGGTTGTTGCAGAATTCAAGCAATTGCCCTCAGGAACAAAGATCCCACGGTGGGTCTCCGACGATTTGAATGCGATCAATAGCTTGAAAGTGAAGCAGGACTTGGCCCATATATATCAGATGATGCATATGGACTCCAGTGAATGGAAGCCGGAGCAAGAAATTACTGACGATAAAGCAAGTAAGCTCAAATGGACGAAAAAGGTCAAGATCCAATTGAGACTTAATAAACTTGAGAAATTGACAGTGGTTCCAACGTTCCAGAGTTGTTACATGTCAAGATTCTATAATATACTGGTGAATGTGCAGTTCCAATCTGCGGGTCTGGCAAGTTTGAAGATTCCAGTGAGAGTAAGAAAGTTCGATTTTTGAGTTTGATGAGATTTATGTTTTTTAACTGTTATTAGTTGATGTTGATATAATATTTTTGTGAAGTGATTGCGTTTGTTGTTGAAAGCTGTAATGTTGTAATGTTGTAATGTTGTAGTAATTTTTACAGTGATTGTCATAATGATTAACTCAAAGTTTCAATTTGACGATTTCATTAGTTTTGTTGATATAGGTACTCAAGTGACTCATCAGCTTAAAATTACTCTACTTTATGATCACAAATGAAGTCCTTCTTGCACTAACGTCCACTACACACTAACACCATCTTTCTTCTTCATAGTTATTTCTTATTCGTAATCATTCAAGAGTGAAATGTGTGTCTCATAAATTGGGGGTGATTTTTTGTGCCCTTTGCCCATATCTTCGACAAACCAATGGGTAGCTAAAGAGGAAATAACCTTGAATGTGTGAGTTAATGAAGCCAAAACCATTGAATAACTCACCTTGTTCTGTAAGGACACCTGCAAGGACGCCTGTAAAACCACCTCTAGAGCCTTACTTCTTTCCAAAACTCCCCTCAACATCCGTTCTACTCCTTCCTTCTTTAATACCCCACGATCCATCCCAACATTTTTACATCGGAAAGGGCACAACCCAAGGCAAACCTTTTTAAAAAAAATTAAAAATTTATTTTTTCTCACTTCAAATTAAAAAGGAGACCACTTGTGACGGCGTTAACAAGACAAGAGAAGGCCAGTAGAAGCAGACAATCGGCCCGATGCAAGGAACTAAAGTACTTTGCAAGCATGTGCAAATGACCTCGGCACTCAGACGACTTCATACGTCGTCGAGGCTTCTAAATAACCATATTCAATCGCAATCACAGTCACAGCCATCCATCTCATATGTCAGTAAGGGGAAGGACGAAGTAGAGCAGCAAGAGGTGCCATCGATAAGGGATATCTTCGACAAAGAAGACGTATGGAAATCATTCAACCACGGCAACGGGCTGGGCAACTCTGATCTCTCGGCCATGAGGATCTTTGGCTTCAACTCGGCATCCGATTCCGCCGGGTTATTTGCCAATCCTTATTTGAAAAACCCAAAGGGCTTGAAAGAGTTTGCCTCGGAATCTTTGGACAAACTGAAGTCATTGGTGGACCACATGATCGAGGACGACTCCGAGGAAGGGCTATTGAGATTCATCCGGAATCTCGACAGGTTGAGTGACATCTTGTGTCGTGTGATCGATTTGCTGGAGTTTGTCCGTGTGGTGCATCCGAGCAGGAATTTTGTCGATGCCGCCCAGGAATCGCATCTGATGTTGTTCCAGTACATGAACGTGTTAAACACGTCGTCGAAATTGTACGTGAAGTTGGACCACGTGTTGAAGAACGAAAAGATACGGTCCCAGTTGACCGAGGAGGAGTTGAGTGTAGGCAACTTATTGTTGACAGATTTCTTGAGATCCGGTATCAATATGGACGACGAGACCAAGAACAACTTCGTAGATCTCTCGCAGCATATTTCTCTTGTAGGCCAGCACTTCATCAACGGGGTGGGCAACTCCGACCGCGATCATATCTTGATCAAGACGGACGAGCTCACGAAAAACGACATCGACGAGTCCATCTTGTCGTTGTTGTCGAAAAACCAGTTGGAGAAGAGTTACAAGATCCCCTTGTATGGCAAGATCCCCTTTGAGATCTTGAGAAGTTGTTCGAATCGAGAAGTGCGTCGGAAAATCTGGAAGCATTTGCACCAGGCACCGGAGGAACAGATCCAGTTGTTGGATCTGTTTTTGAAGCAACGTGGAGTGCTTGCCCACTTGTTGGGTCACGGCTCCTATGGGGAGTACCAATTACAGGACAAGATGGCCAAGTCGCCCAAAAACGTGATGAGTTTCTTGTTGAACATCTTGAAGAGGATTTCCAGCGACGTAAATGCAGAGTTGAAAGAGTTGCTGAAGAACGACAAGCTCTTGAAGCATCTTGAAAACGACGAGTTGATCGCCAAGATCAGACCTTGGGACAGAGATTACTTGACCTCGTTGTATTTCACCAACAAGAGACGCCCTCAGGAGAATGACCAAGACATTTCCAACTATTTCTCTGTGGGCACCGTGATCGAGGGGCTCAGTGATTTGTTCCAAAGAATCTACGGCATCAAACTTGTTGCCATGAAGTCTGAGCCGGGGGAGACTTGGTGCCCAGAAGTGCGTAAGTTCAACGTAGTCTCCGAACAGGAGGGCCCTGTGGGAATCATGTACCTTGACCTATTTTACAGACTGAACAAGACCCTAAATCCTGCTCATTTCACCGTTTGTTGTTCGAGAAAGATCTATCCGGAGGAGTTGCATCCGGACGACAAGTTCAAGTTGAAATACGACACGATTCACACGAATTCCAGCGGATCTGATTTGTTTCAATTGCCAGTGATCTCTTTAGTTTGTAATTTCCAACCTGATCCAGTTTCTGGCATCACGTTGTTGTCTTTGAACCAATTAGAGACTTTGTTCCACGAAATGGGCCATGCCATGCATTCGATGCTCGGCAGAACCAACTTGCATAACGTGTCCGGAACAAGATGTCCAACAGATTTCGTAGAATTGCCCTCGATCTTGATGGAGCATTTTGCCCGTGACCACCGTGTGTTGCAAATGATCGGGAAACATTACAAGACTGGCGAAACGCTCCCAATACAGCTCTTGAACAATAATCAGATCGACAATAATTTTTTGAAGAATTGCGAGACTTTAGGACAGATCAAGATGCTGTTGTTGGACCAATTACTCCATTCGAATGCGGTGTTCGACCGTGAATTTGATTTGGTCCAAATCTACCATGATTTGGAGAAACAATTGAGAGTTTTCCAAGACTCTGAAACGAATTGGCCGGGGAAATTTGGACATCTTTTCTCGTATGGATCAGTGTATTACTCATATTTATTAGATAGAGCAATTGCATCAAATGTTTGGTTCCATTTGTTTGAGAGAGATCCTTTGAACAGGGCCAATGGAGAGAAGTTCCGGAATGGGATTCTTAAGTGGGGAGGTTCTAGAAATCCGTGGGAATTGTTGGCGGATGTCTTGGACGAGCCTGCCTTGGCTAAAGGGGACTCGAGAGCGATGGAGATCATTGGTGATGTGAAAGATATATAATTACTAATTTATTACTTGTATTTATTGATTTGGCAGTAGAGGGGTGCGATAGAATTTGGAAGAGATGATCTGGAATGGGATTGTAAATTTATTGAGGTTGCAACTGAAGCTTCAATTCGACTAATCTTGATCATGAGATAAAACGGACTATATCTGGTGTAATGATGTTGGAGCTGAAAACTCAGCAGCTGAGCTCAGCTAAGGTGGACTTATTTTTCCAGTCAGATACGAAACTATAGAGAGAGCAGCTATAAATCAGAAACATGAGATGTTCTTAGAAATGTCTAAAAAATTGAATCTTCCGGGATTTTGTCCTGGTCCGTTTCCGTTTCTTCACTGATGTTCTGTATTTCATATCGCCAACCTCACTTCGACTCATTTTCCCAGCATTCTTATCGCTGCCCTCCCCTACTTGCCTGCAGCCTTTTCTTTAGAACCAAAAGGAAGCAAAAAGAACAATTTAGTAAAAAAACCACAGGCCCAGAAAGCCAAAAGCAGAGCCAAAGAAAACGATAAGACTCGAAATTTGAAAATTCAAAGTTGAAAATTGGAAAACTAAAAATTGGAAAACCAAAAATTAGAAAAATCAAAAATTAGAAAAATCAAAAATCAAAAATCAAAAATCAAAAATTAGAAATTAAAAAAAAAAACCAAACCGAAAATAAAAACACTTGTAATCATTCAATTAATCATTTAATCAATAGACACATCCAACCTGTTAAGTTGATTGTCACAGTTATCTCACCGCGCAACGAGTCCACCCATTGCAGCCATGTCTGAAGAAATAAGTATCACAGTCAAATCTTCAGGTGACAAGAAATACGCCATCACCATTTCACCGGAGGCAACGATATTAGAATTGAAGGAGAAGATCGCCACAGAGTCCGAGATACCGGCAGCAAACCAGAGATTGATCTATTCTGGGAGGGTCTTGAAAGATGCCGACCTGGTCTCCAACTATAAGATCCAATCGGGCCACACGATCCACTTGGTGAGAGGTGGGGCCGGTGGGGCCAGCAGGCCTTCTCCAAGCAATACCACCACAGCAAGCAATACAACAGGTTCCAGTGCCACGCCGGATCCGCTGCCAGGCGCAGCTGCTGCCCCTACCAATATCGCCTCTGGTCAAGGTGGCGCCCTGCAAAACCCGTTCTTAGCATTGACAAATCTACAAAACATGGGCTACAACATCCCAATGCCTAGCGAGTCCATGTTCGGTTCCGATGGAGGCTTGACCTCGATCCCAGACGAAAACACCATTCTGGACATGATGGAGCAGCCAGGAGTGCAGAGCCTGATGAACCAGATGTTGTCCGACCCTCTGATGCTCGATATGATGATCCAGCAGTCGCCGCAATTGAGAAGCATGGGTCCGATGGCGAGGGAAATGTTGCAGAGCGACTACATGAGACAGATGTTGACGAATCCGCAGTTCATCCGGTCAGCTCTGGCCATGAGCAGGAGTTTGAACCCTAACAGTGGGGCTGCTTCTGCGTTCCCGGCACCAGGCCCGGCCACGGAGACCACAGGTGCTGCAGGTGCCACCACAGATGCTAATGCTGCTAATGCTACTTCTGCTAATGCTAATGCTAATGCTGCTAGTACCGGTGCCGCGAATTCCACCCCTGCCAACCCATTTGCTTCTTTACTTGGAGCAGGAGCTGGTGCTGGAGCCAACCCATTCGCCAGCATGTTCGGTGGGTTCCCTCCTAGTGGGGCCAATGCGGACCAGCAGGCGGCCAACCCGATGTTCAACCCGGAATTGATGAACCTGTTCTTTGGCGGCGCTGGTGGTGCAGGGGCCGGGGCTCTGCAAGACACCAGACCTCCAGAAGAGAGGTACGAGTCTCAATTGAGACAGTTGAACGACATGGGATTCATGGATTTCGACAGAAACGTGAACGCATTGAGGAGAACCGGTGGCTCTGTGCAAGGGGCCATCGAGCTGTTGCTCAATGGAGATGTATGAGGAGCGGGTCATGTCGTTGATAACGTGCAATAGTTGTATAGAATGGCCTTGGGCATTCTCGTTTCATGTTGTATAGTTTCACTTCTTGCTATAATATGCCATGTGTTGTATTGATTTGTAGGGTGTTGTGGTGGTTTTGAGGTATTGTAATATGACTATTGTCTTTTGTCAGTGATTCAATCTTACTGTAGTTATTGCATTGATATTGCAAAGTAGTTGTACTGTTCTCTTGTACTTTTGCTCTCTTATCATTAACTGGTCTCTTACATTTAGCAGTCTCTTATCATTGAGTAATCTCTTACTTTTACTAGCCTCTTACATTTACTAGTCCCTTACATTTACTAGCCTCTTAAATTTACTAGTCTCTTACATTCGTGAGTTCTGATCTCTTGAATCATTCAATAGTCTCCTGTTTACTTAGTCTCCTGCTCACTAGTCTCCCCTATTTGCACGACCTTTCCGTTCTGGTTCCTATTCTGCTCATTCTCGTTCCCACCACCGCCCCTGTCTCGCTTCCGAAGAAATAAACAAATCCCTCCAAGAACCTTTGCACTGGTCGTAAAAACCAGAATAAACTGCCTCTTTCGGCGAGGTTTCAGACCAAAAGAAGGAAAAAAGACGAAAATTGAAGAAAAAAAATTTAAAAGAAAAGAACGTAGAAACAAAACGATCGGGATATACTGAATGATATTCTAGTCAAGAGGGTGTAAACAAGGAGGAAAGATCGATAAATTGCGGCCATGTTCAGCAACTACAGAGAGTCGTCTGGCTCCGGGACGGCAGGGTACTCGCAGCAGCTGCAATCGCAGCTGCAACAGCAGCAACAACAGCAACAACAACAGCAGCAGCTGACCCTCACCCAGGCGGTGCCGGAGTCCTATAATCAGAACGTCAATCTGATCCACACCAGCCTAAGAAATTTGGCTAGTTACGCTCAGTTTTCCATCCAACAGCAGGGGAATTCGCTGGAGGTGATTGGCAATGGCTTGAAAGAGGGCTTCAAGTCGCTCTCGGACTCCATCACACATTTGTCCAAGCAGATCGAGATCAGCAACCGGTTGGTGTTGTTCGCCTTGAACAACAACATCAGCACCAGCACACCGAGCTCTGCCTTCGAGTCGAGTCATGTGACCACAAACACTGCGGACCACGACTCTCGCAGGACCAACGACGAGTTCCGCAAGTTGTTGGGGCACGTCAACAGCTTGGACAGCGGGCTCTTGAAGGACTCCGCGGGCCATCTCAACCTCGGTTCCATCCAGCTGCTGCTGCAGTCGCAGCTTCCGCAGGTGCCGCCACCGTCGCAGCCACAACCACAGCCGCTGCAACCGTCGCAGTCGCTGCAACAGCTGCAATCGCAGCAGCCGCTCCACTTCAACATCAACAGGTCCTCGTCGAACTCCAGGTTGTACGGCTCCCCACTGGACCTCAACGTGCCTATCCACCAGCAGTTACTGCGGAACAGACGCGACTTGCCCCACCACAGCTCGTCCTCGACCTCCATCTCGGCCTCCTTGAAGTCCAACACCAATCTCACGAAGGACCACCTGGCCAACTCGTATCTGGGGGACCCTTCGTCGCAGCAGCAGCAACAGCAGCAACAGCAACAACAACTGCTGCTGCTGCAACAACAACAACAACAACAGCAACAACAGCAACAGCAACAGCAACAACAGCAACAACACCAGCATCAACTGCTGCTGCTGCTGCCCGTAGTGCAGCAGGTGTCGTCGATCCAGTCGCAGCCCGAGCAGAAGCAGCAGGCCATTGTGCAGAACAACCGCACTCGCACTTCGAGCCAGCTCTCATCAATCGACGCCCGATCGTCGTCCGCGGGCAACCCTTCCAAGAAGCAGAGGAAGACCTACAAAGACCACGAGCCCATCTATGTGTTGAGCCACCCTTCCAAAGTGTCGTTGCGGAACGCATGGATCGAGTACGCGGAGGGCATCAACGGCAACCCTGCCGTGCGGGACCTTGAGATCCGGTACAAGACCCGCTGGAGAGGGGGGTCCAATCACACCATCTCCAAACAGTACACGAACAGGATCCCTTTCTACAAGTTCTTGGAGGAAGTCGAGGCCCAGAGTCGGGTCGAGTTGGGGATCAAGTTCTTGGAAGATTTTTGTCTGCGGAATGGCAACCGAAACTTGAGGTGGTTGCAATTCAATATGCCAACTCAGCAGGAGTTCAGGAAGTATGTCTACGACATGGGCACCTCCATATAAGTAAGTGTAGATCTTGGTGTAGGTGAAGATGTATGTGTGAGTTGGTGTTGCAGTAAGTGTGTGTGAGGTGTTTATTTTGTATTAGTATTGGTTGTGTCAGGAGTTCAAGTCGACTTCTTCCCGCGAAACCGTTTCTTCATTTCGTTCTCGACTTGTTCTTCATTTTCCTTGATTTTGTTCTTCTTGATTTTGTTCTTCTTGATTTTCCTCGACACCTTTACTTCATTTGTACTGCGTTCCTTTTTGTTACCCTTTCTTTCCTTTGTAAATTATTTCGTCTCCGATCTAATAGATCCTTTTGTTTGTCGAATGCATCCAATATGATTGTATTATTATTGACTTGTTTTTATATAGGAATAAATGTATTAGATTGTTTAGAAGACGGGGATTGTCTCGTTGGGCAATAAAGTACTTGATTATTTTTTCAACTATGATTGTTCTTCACTATGAAAGTGCAAAGTGGAAAATGCAATGCTCATAAACCAATTTTATTCATCACCGCCCACCACATCAACCCCTCCCTATTGATATAACCCCTTTAATGCTCACTTACAAAAATCAGAATTGAGAAAATGAAAAAAAAAAAAACAAATTAAAAAAATTAAGAAACAAGAAAAAGCCAAAGCCAAAGCCAAACCAAGTGAAAAAGGTATCTTTACTTGAACGCTGATTGAGTTTTCCAAAACCACACCAGTTTGATCGATTCTTGTAGAGATGGACCTGGACGCCAAGATTGAAATGTCTCCAGAAGTGGCGTCAACCGCTGTCGTTGAAGACAACGAGCCGCCACAAGTGAACAAGCAACAGGTGGAAACGAGGAACACTAACGATCCCGGCACCACGACAGCACAAGATGCAATTTCCACAATAGATGCAAAAGAAAACGACACAACAGATGCTAAGGATGACCTGAAAGAGCTCCACGGAAAAGATGATCAGTTGGACACTAAGAAGGATGATGAAATCGTGGATGCGAGCATAAAAAAGGATATTAAAGACGGAATCAAGGATGACTCCAACGCCAACGACCCTGCTCCAACTAAAGTTTCAACTCCACATTGGAAATTGAACCAAGTTACTCCTAGACCAACTCCTAATTTCCACGTACAAAGCAAACGAAATCATATGGAACCTTTGGAATTCGTATGGGAACAATCGGTGTCGGCCATTTTACACTCTCTCGATATCCCAGCCAACCATCTCGTACTAGAAAAATTGGCCTTCTTGTCATCAGAATACTTGAGCTCGCTTGTTTGCAATCTCCACAAATTGATCGAAATACAAAGAAGAAGAAAACCGGCATTGAAAGACTTGAAATTGTTGATCCAAGAGACTCATCTCGACATGAACGACTTGTACGACGAACACAAGAGGTCTCAACTGAAATTCTCCAAAGATGAACTGTTCAAGAAACAAGTCTTGCAGATCACCGAGAACACAAAGAAAATCTTGGAACTGGAGTCGAATCCCAACTTTGAGATCGACGAGTCGGACCCTGCTCTGGCTCTCTTTTACAACCAGGCATATGAGATACTGGATCTCCTACCGTCGAGACCACGGTCCAAATTCCCAAAGATGTTCCCCGAGTTGCCGCCAGATTACACGTACAAGAGGACAGCCACTTATAATCAGTTGGTGGAAGATCCAAGGGTATTGAGAGAAAGATTGGTGGAAGAAAGCAGATACGGTGAAAAGGCACTTCTGCATTTGGCAATGAAAGTGGACAAGGGACTCGGACTTGAAGACGACGAGAGTGATAAAGAAGGCCAGATCGAAAGTAAATTGGAGGACAACAACGACTCAGAGTTAATCCCATCTGCTGTTGATACCTCGGCAAACGAAACGGATCCAATCTCTTCAGGGTCATCTTTACTTGACCAATTACCTAAGGTTGACGACGAACCACCAGCAGAAGATGGTAAAAGCGCAACTAGGAAGTCCATTTCCAATGCCAGATCTTTTGATATTGAAGCCTATGCCAAAAAGAGAATGCTGATATTGAAACTGAGACAAGAAAAATTGGAATTAGAGATCAAGAACAAGAGGGAAAACCCGATTCTGAAAATCTCATACGAATTGGGCGCGTACACTGAGAAAACACCGTTGAAAATGAAAGACGACACCATTTCAGCGTTAATTAGCTCGTATTTGGTCGAAGAATACAACCAGACCTTGACCTCTATCAAGACATCGTCCAAGAAGAGACTGCTGAAGTTGGAACTGGCCGCTGT
Organism: Nakazawaea ambrosiae; assembly: GCA_024271865.1. Taxonomy (NCBI): domain Eukaryota; kingdom Fungi; phylum Ascomycota; class Pichiomycetes; order Alaninales; family Pachysolenaceae; genus Nakazawaea; species Nakazawaea ambrosiae. Next base: position 1,101,895 of record JANBXG010000001.1, read on the forward strand.
AAAGAGACTGAAATTGCTTCTGGAGCAGGAAAGAGAGAGGAAAGAGAAAGGGATACAAGAGACTTTCCAATTTGGAGACGGTGATGGAGAGGAAGAAGAAATGGACGATTTCCAATTCGAAGAGGACGATTTTGTTGGTGATGAGGATGTAGAGAACAAGGACAACAGTTCAAGCTTTGCGACAAGACTTCCTTCACTTACTAGAGAAGCTTCTATTGAAGATGCCACTGAGCCAATGACTCAGTCTATGACTCAGTCTATGACTCAGGTTGACGGACCATCACAGATACAGATCGATACACAGGCAGACCGGACACAGATAGAGACACAAGAGACACAAGAGACACAAGAGGCACAAGAGGCACAAGAGGCACAAGAGGCACAAGAGGCACAAGAGGCACAAGAGACTCAATTAGAGACTCAAGCTGATACTCAAGCTGATACTCAGAATGATATCCAAGTTGACACTCAAATAGTTTCACAAGATCGTACTCTGACTATAGTCAAAGCCAATACCACTGAAAGTCAACTGGTACCGTCACTGTCGACTGCCGATCCAGAAACTCGCACCGCTAAGGACGAATCGAACGAAGTGAGATCCCAGGAAATGAGCGTCACTAATGCAACAGTAAATGAATCAGAATCTCATGCTAGCGTAGTTTCAACTCTGCCAGACAATGTTGTTACTGCCGCGTCTGCCACGGCTGATAACGAAGACGAAGACGAATGGGATGACGAAATGTTTGAAGATATTTGATGTTATCATGATAAAACAGCCATGTAAATTAGAAAGGGAGAGAGCTTGATTTTGAGTATTGCTTAGGTATGTTACTGTATTATAATTCTGCTATATATTTTGAGTAAATGAAAATTAGAGCTAATAGAATGAGAGTAGGTATTGATGTAATGAGCTGATGGTAGCATATTTATGGTTGGAATAATAATTGCTGTCGTATTCAATGCCATCATTGTACGTTAATTTACTATATTTTACCGTTCATACATCAGGTGATTGAAGATTCACTGCTTTCTCGTAAAAGCAATTGAAATAATTTGACTGATGTTAGTTTTTTCTAAGGCTATTGTTCAGATTTCTTAGTGCATCTGTGTATTTTTTTGTGCATTTTTATCTCTTTTACTGCATTTCGACTAAATCTCGACTATTACCACATTTTTACATATTTCTGGCATATTTCTCCTTCACTCTACAATCGCTGTCCCACTGTCTCATTCGAAGGTTATCTACAATTATTTTACCCTTATTTCACATCTATTCCACTCTGATTCCACTGTAATTCCACAATTAGTCCACGAATATTCCATAGCTGTTATACCTTCACCAGTTTTACCAAAATCTTCTTTATCGCTGTCGCTTTTCCCACTCCGAATCCCTCACGTTCTCCGTGTATGTGCCCTATTTTTCCACTAAACGAAGCTTATCTGCTCAGACAATAAGGGTTGCTTATCCAAGACAAATTCTTTCAGCTAAATTTGACTAGCTAAAATTAACTAGCAAAAAAATAAAACAAAAAATTAAAGCAAAGAGAATTTACTAAGAGTTTTATTTATTTTACTTTTTTTTTTTTTTATTTTTCATCTTTTTATTTTGTTTTTTTTTTTTTTTTTATTATTTTCTAATTGAACTATTGTAGTATATCACCATCACTATCTACAAGATCAAGATATAAATCAAAAAATTACTGCAGTGCATATTTAATACTCCCCGTTGTTGATATATGTCACACAAGAACTTATAAATTCAAATTTTTCAATCATCATTCATTCACAATCATATTCAATCTTCGTTGTATATAACATTTCAGTTTTATTATCCTCGTTTTAATTTTTTTGCCTCTTCTCACTTTTTTTTTTCAGTCTCTTTTTTTTTCTTTATGCTATTTTCTTAATCAGTTGATAAGAAAAGGAAAAGAGAGCATCAATCGATAGGATATGAGTTCACAAACGTTGACTGACATAAAACTTCCGGAGTCGATCCCGTTCCCCGTGACTGTGGTGTCAATTCCCATAACGATAGGACAGAAAGTGAGCAAACATACACCGATATTGTACTACAAATACTGGGAGTATCGTGATGACCCTGAGCAATTGAAACTGAAGGAAGACAATCCAGAGCTTTTCAAAGGTAAAGATGTCGGCAAGATCCGTATGGAATTCGGGGGTAGTTATGAGATCCCCATAGAGGGCGAGATCAAAGAGCTAAATTTGAAGTCGGGCGATGAAATCATACATTCTGAACAAGTTCTTGGTAGAATATTAGAGCCTTGCACTCACCCTATACAGTATAGCGGATTGTGTGCCATTTGTGGGAAAGATCTAGAAGAAGTGGATTATTCAGAATACAGTTATAAAGATAGAAATTCCGTTTCTGCCAGTTATGGTTCTTCAAATATCAAGATGTCGATGACAGAAGCTGAGAGAATTGAACAAAACTCAATGAAAAGGCTACTAAAGGAGAAAAAATTGATCCTTGTTGTAGATTTAGATCAAACTGTGATTCATGCCACTGTGGATCCCACAGTTGGTGAGTGGCAGAGGGACCCTTCCAACCCAAATTACTTTGCGGTAAAGGATGTCCAGAAATTTTCTTTAGAAGAGGTGCCATTTGTTGGTCCTGGCTACGTGGGTCCAAAACCTCAGCCTACATTATGCTGGTACTATGTGAAATTGAGACCCGGTTTGAAAGAGTTCTTGTCAAAGATATCGGAAAAATATGAAATGCATATATATACCATGGCCACGCGTGCATATGCCCGTGCCATCGCCAACATCATAGATCCAGATGCCAAATATTTCGGCGACCGTATCTTGAGTCGTGACGAGAGTGGCTCCTTGACTCAGAAATCTTTGAAAAGATTGTTTCCCGTAGACCAGTCGATGGTTGTAGTCATAGATGATAGAGGGGATGTTTGGAATTGGAGCCCCAATTTGATCAAAGTGGTCCCTTACGACTTCTTTGTCGGTATTGGTGATATCAACAGCTCGTTCTTACCGAGACAACATGCTCTCTTGGGTCCTTCAAAGAGAAGAAAGTCAATTGCCGACTTGGAAGATCAATTGAACTCGGCAAAAGATGGCTTAAATCACCCGTCCTCTGACCAAATTGAAGAATTGGATGGTAATGAGAACAGTAACGGAGACTCTGACGGGAGACATTCTTCCACTCCGTCGCTGGAAGATGAAGAATCAGAAGATAGGTCAGAGGCTGGTGACTCCACAGTTGCCTCTTCAACCTCACCAGTTGAAAGAATCTTGGCCTTGGGTGGTGGTGAAGATAATGCCGATTTACTGGCAGTCCAATCTTCTGAGAGAAACGCGTCCTTAGAGCAACAACAACATGATAGGCCCCTTGCTAAATTGCAGAAAGATCTCGATAAGATTATCGAGAAAGAATCTCAAAACAACACACCGAATGGGAAGGAAGTTGAGGATTCTAAAGGAGATTCCATGCCTCAGCATGAACTCGAGAACAGAAACTTGTTATTTGACGATGACACCGAGCTCCGAAGCTTGAGTGAGGCATTGGTAAGAGTACATAACGAGTTTTACTATGAATTTGAAGACAAAAATAAGAGTTCCCCTCCTGATGTCAAAGACATCATGACACAGATGAAACAATATGTCTTCAATGGGTTCACTTTCTTATTCTCTGGTATATTACCATTGGGCTCCCGATTGGACTCCTCCGATATAGTGATTTGGTCGAGATCTTTTGGAGCTAAGGTCACGCCAGACTTCAATAAGACGGTAACACATGTGATCTGCAAATCTCTGGGCACTTTCAAAGTAAAATTGGCAAAGACAATCAATCCAGATGTCAAAATAATACATCCAGACTGGATTTTCAAATGCATTGCATTATGGGAACAAGTGCCGGAAGATGATTTCCTCCTTGATATTTCCAAGTTGGATTTATTGACGCAAGAAGAAGTAGACGAGTATCTCAAACACCACTCTTTAGACGATCCCGTGCTGGACTCTTATACTACCGATAATCAAGGTCCAAGTTTTATTGAGGCGATTGAGTGGGATGATCTTGATATGGGAGAGTTCTCGGACTCTGAGGACGAGGACGAGGACAGTGAAGATGAACAGAATGGAAAGAAAAGAATGTTAGATGATGATGAAGAAGAAAATGGAGATGTACCCAAAAGGGCAAGAAAAGACGAAGAGGATGAAGATGATGACGATGATGATATGGATGATGAACTTTTGAATGAAATCATGCAAGAATTAGAAGAGGAAGAAGATGAGGAGAAGGGTGAAGTTAAGAGCTAGCCACTTTGTATAGATAAAATTCTGTGTAAATTTACTATTGGTCTAGGTGATTTGTAATATTGCTTATAATAATAAAAAATTAATTTCAAAATACCCTAAGATATTAAAGAATGTAAGGTAAGTTTTCTCCTGTAAACGTGAGTATGACGTAGTGACTAGAACCTTCAAAATTGAATCAGTTCATAGCCTATATGATCACCGACAAATTCTACCGATTAGGGGTAGATCTCCATCTCTGATTGGCTAAAGTGTGGGGAAATTGACAATTATGGACTAAACTTTTCTCAGCCTGCACCATTTTGTTTACATACGTCATTTATCGGTTCTCATTTACAAGGGTCCTCTTCCACACGACTTCTGTCTCATCTTATCCTGAGTGCTTAGTTCGATTGCTCTTCTCGGTTTCTTGCCCTTTTGCAAAACCCCGTGCATATTTATCTGTTTTTTTTGCCCTCTTTTAGCCGTTCGGGCTATAATTTCTACAAGTTCCATTTTTTGCCCAATGAGGTCACGATCTGTTTTTCCCTCTAATTTTTTCTATTATGTCATAGAAAGAGGGACTACTGGCATTAGGTTGTACGTGACATTGGTATAATGACAATTGTCACTGAACCAGCTCTTATTGTTTCTTCTCATCTACCAAGTTCCACGTCCTCGAAAAGCAATAAACACCTAACTTTTCTCTCCTACTTCCCTTCCCCACATCTCTTATGACCTAAATTACACCTATAAGTATTGAATGAAGTATCCCCTTTGTGTTCTGTATGCCAAGCAGTGATTGAAAAAGCTTGAATAAAAACTAAAGCTTGAATAAAAAATAAAGCTTGAGTAGAAACCAAAGCTTAACCAAACTTTACCCAACTCTACAGAAGTCTTGATTCCAAATGGACAGCGACTCAGAAAAACCTGGTGTTTACCACGCCGAAGATGTGCTGGACGAAAACAAAACCACTAAGGTGATGTCTGAAAAAGGCTCATTGTCAAATATCGAGATTGAGGGAACAAATGCTGAGACAGAAGAGTACCTTTCTAAATTTTTGGGCATCTCAGAAGACGCAAGATTCAGCGACAATAGCGAAAAAACGATGCCCTTACTTCAAGGTTTAAAAATGTACCCAAAGGCAGCACTGTGGTCAGTGGTCTTGTCTACAGCCATTATAATGGAAGGCTATGATACCAATTTGTTGACTGCCTTTTATGCTTTACCTGCTTTTGCAAAGAAGTACGGTGAGCTCACCTCTGAAGGAACGTATGAGGTGCCAGCCAAATGGCAAACCAGTTTGAGTATGTGTACCAATGTCGGCGAAGTTATCGGTTTGCAATTTGCAGGAATAGTTGCTGATAGAATAGGTCATCGATGGACTTTGATTATTTCCATGTTCTTTGTCAACTGCTTTATCTTCATCTTGTTCTTCGCTAAAAACAAGCCCACTTTAGCTGTTGGTGAAATTCTCTTGGGAATTCCTTGGGGTGCCTTTCAAACCTTGACTGTGTCTTATGCCTCTGAAGTGTGTCCCTTGGTCTTGAGATTCTACTTAACCACATATGTCAACGCGTGCTGGGTTATGGGTCAGTTGCTCTCTAGTGGTGTGTTAAAGGCGTACTCTTCATCTACCTCTACCATGGCATATAGGATTCCTTTCCTGATCCAATGGATCTGGCCTACTCCTATTATGATTGGGATCTTTTTCGCACCAGAGTCACCTTGGTGGTTGGTCAAGAAGAACAGAATGAGGGAAGCTAAACGTTCTATGAAAAGATTGCTATCTAAAGGCGATCATATCGAAGACTTGGATAAATTCATGGATGCTTTTATTTCCAAGATGAAAATTACAACGGAAGAAGAAGAGAGAGTACAGAAAGGTGCTTCGTACTTGGAATGCTTCAAAGGTACCGATGGAAGAAGAACCATGATTGCTTCTATGGTTTGGATCACTCAAAATACCTGTGGTAGTACGTTGATGACTTATTCTACTTATTTTTATGAAAAGGCTGGTTTGGATACAAGCTATGCATTCACATTCTCTATCATTCAATATTGTCTAGGTCTTATGGGGACCCTTTGCTCGTGGATCCTTTCCCGAAAGGCTGGAAGATACACCATTTATTTCAACGGCTTATGTATTCAGATTGTGCTTTTACTCATTATCGGAGGATTAGGTTGTTCGAGTAGTAAAAATGCTTCTTGGCTGATTGGAAGTTTGTTGTTGGTGTACGTCTTTGTCTATGACTCTGGAATTGGCCCCGTTTGTTATTGTCTTGTCCCAGAGCTACCTTCGAATAGATTGCGTACTAAAACTGTTGTTATAGCAAGAAACTTCTATAATCTTATGGGCATTGTCAATGCTATTTGGACACCATATATGTTGAACACTACCCAATGGAATTGGGGAGCAAAGTCAGGTTTCTTCTGGGCTGGAATAAGCTTGTTGTGGCTTATTTGGATGTACTTTGAGTTACCAGAGACCAAGGGTAGGACTTTTGCCGAATTGGACGAATTGTTCAGTCAAGGTGTCAAAGCAAGAAAATTCAAAACCACTCAAGTAGATCCATTCGATTCGGATCACTTGATGAATAAGTTGGACCAAAAACACATTGCTAACATTGTCGATGCTCATGAGGAGGAGAAAGAACGGGGCTCAGAAGATGAAGTTTCAAACTAAGTGTCTCGATTGAAACCAATTGTTTGGACTGGAGTTATCTGTTTCTTTTTACTTATTTTTATGTATTCTACCATTTTTTGGTTGAATGTTTTCAACTCTGAAGTATACATTACCAATTACTCTGTATTTGATAAATCCAATCTGTAGTACAGGATCTGTGATAGATGTTGTTTTGAGGCTTTTCGACTTTCTGAGAAATGTGCTCTCTCAACCAGATAGGAGATGGAATTTATCTCATAAAATCATAAATTTCGGGCCATAACAAGTTTCATTTTTCGAGCCCCAACTTCATCGTGAAGGTTGACACACTATAAAATAAATATAAAATATATCTCCAAAAAGTAAAAAAAGGGATACATGAAAAAAATAATTCTCAACTAACCCACCAACAATACAATCGAGAACAGTTGAAATACATTTTCAAAAAAAATTGAGTGAATCATGGTTCATTAACACTTTCCGACTCTTCAACTATAGCTTCCAGAACTAAAGATTTCTTATTGATCTTAGCAAGAACACGCTCCTCACTGAATGGATCAACTTTGGTGTGTTTGAATTGTCGTGCAGGCACACCCATTTCGAAGAGCTGATCTAATTCCGCATACGATCTTCCTTTAGTTTCAGGCAACCTGAACCAGCAATAAGTGATCGATATGAGAGAGATACCAGCCCAGAAGAATCCAGTTTTGGCACCCCAGTTCCATGCTGTAGAATTCAATTGATATGGTGTGATAACTGAAACCACAATTCCCACCAAATTGAAACAACCACGGGCTACAATCAAGGTCTTTGTTCTTAACCTGTTAGAACTCACTTCCGGAACGAGACAATAACACACTGCACCAATTGATACTTCAAATAGGAAGTGAAAGATAATCAAGAGAGAACCAATTGCCTTCTCTGCCGAGGGGTTGTTCTTGATACAACCCAAAGCACCAATGATTACCATAACAATACACATGATGATAGACCCAAAGAAGTATAGATCAAACCTACCCAACCACTGTGAAACGTACCATGAAACCCAACATCCCACAAAGGCTACAGCGTATTCAATCAAAGATAAATTGAAAGACATCTCAGTGGACAACCCAGCAGACTCGTAGAAATATGTGGAGTAGGAAATCAATGCGAGACCTGATAAATTTTGAATAATATAAACTGCACATCCGATCTCTGTTCTACGACGGTCCACACCTTGTATCAACTCTTTATAAGAGATGGTACTGGCTTTCTCTGTCTCAAGTTTTGTGGTCAAATGCATCATGTTAACCATTTTATCTGCCATTAGAGCAACGTCTGGTACCGCCTCCGACTTTGTTAGTAACCTTCTCAAAGATTTCCTTGCTTCTTCCAATTTACCCCTCTTCACCAACCACCAAGGACTCTCTGGCGCCCAGATAATGCCAATTGATATTGGTACAGGCCAGATCCATTGGATAGCCCACACTGTTCTGTAAGACCAGTCGGAATCACTACTTTGATAAGCTCTCAAAACACCTACAGATAAAAATTGGCCCATAACCCAGCAAAGATTGACATAAGTAGTCAAATAATAACGGAGAGCAGCAGGCATGACTTCTGCCAGATAACTGATGGTCAAAGTCTGCATGAAACCCCAAGGAAGTCCTAATAGAAATTCCCCTGCCATCAATTGACCTACAGAATGAGCAAATACCAATATGAAAATGAAGCACACAATAAAGAACATGGCAATGAGTAAACTTTTCCTATAACCGATCTTGTCTGCAACGATACCTGAAATAGCCAAACCTATAATTTCGCCGACGTAAACCATCATCAGTAAAGTTGTCTGAATATGAGCGGGAATCACGTAAGTACCATCGTCCTGAAGGTTTCCGTATTGTTTGTTAAACAGTGGGAACGCAAATAAGTTGGCCAACAAGTTGGTATCATAACCTTCCATCACAATACAAAGACTCACAATCAAAGAATATGACACAGCTTTCGGATATGCCTTAAGCCCTTGCATCAATGTCATTGATTTTTCAGCCAGGGATGCTTCATTCGCATCAGTTGTCATTTTACCTACAAAATCATCCAAGACGGAATCTTGGCCAGCATCTGCAACGTCTTCGACATGTTCTGTTGAATGTTTGTCACTATCAAGCTCCACATGTTGTGTGGAAGCTTTGGTATCGTCTAAAAAGCTAGAATCAGTACCCTGCCTGTTCATTTTGTCTTTTATGAGCTAAGAGTATATTACTTTGAATGGTGTTATTGTGGTTGAGAGACTTGGTTCATTTCCCCGAGTATATCAAAACTTTTGCATTTGTATATATATATATATACATACAGACACACCTGATGAAATGTTTCGAAGGAGGTAAATACAGTACAGTTGGGGTAATCGTCAATATTCTGCTGCCACTCATTTGAAATGCCCCAACTTGTTCCAATCTGAGTTAGTTTTCGGTCTAGAAATTTACGTCAGGATTTAAAATCCCTATGTAACAAGATCATGCATGCCATGATATCACTTTCACAATGCTAGACAATAAAAACAAGCCTTTACTACGCGGCTGATTATGCTGAAGAGGGAATTTATTGCTCGGAATCCTCTCGACCTTTGTGAGTTTATTAGTTTTGCATTATGTCATACAAATACTGTAGCCTACGTTGAGAAATTGGGTTTTGTTCCTGAAAGCAAGCCTAATCTAGGTCATTTGTTCTAACCCCAAAGCAGTAACACACTGAGTTTAAAGAAAGAAAAATCACACCCACCTGCACAACCCCCCACCCCCAATTGCGTAATGGTATGCCAGAATGGATTTATTCAAAAAACTTAAAAGGCGAACAAGAATAGGGGGAACAATTGAGGTGATTGTGGATGACGCTCGCGGCACTGTGAGTGATGTTGATATTTTGTCACGGATTTGAAACTAATAACTTAAAGGCAAACTACTTCTATTCCTTCTCTATATAAAGTTTCAATAGTGAACTGAAAAATTCTTGCTAGGGCTGGGCAATAACACAAAAAAAAAAAAAAAAATCTTAAAATGCTTAGTTACTCTATAGATGCAAATGTGGAGAAGCGGAAAAGAGCATGAAAGGGCACGAATTCCAAAGCAAATCAAAAAAATCAAGCTAAAGGCTCTTGTTTCTCCAAAGCTTTTGCGCTGTCGGCAGTAATGGCAGGCTCTCCGTATTTACTCCAAGTGTTGTAACCATTGTTGTCCTGGGTGTAGAAACGATTTCTGTCATAATGTGTCAATTCCCATCCGTTTTTCAATCTCTCTATCAAATCTGGATTCGAAGTGAAGAATCTGGAGACACCGATCATGGTTCTGTCGTTGTCGGCAATGTCCCTCTTGATCAATGGGAATTTTTCATCACGGTCGTGAAGATAGTTACCGGCTCTCAAGATAGGTCCCGATTTGAAGATTTGGTAAATCCAGTCGTTGCTTCTCAGTTTTAAAAGCTCCTTGGAAGCACCGGTATCGAAGATACCACTGACTCTTGGCTCAACAGTAGAGACATATGCGATCTTACGTTTCTCCAATTCAGACAACAAGTAACCAACTTGAGCAATTGGGTGAACCTCTTCCTCATCTCCAAGCATACCTTGGAAAGTGGCCCATGGGGAAACTCTGATACCGATCTTGGCAGCCCCGATTTCCTCAATCAAGAGATCGACTACCTCTAAGACGAATCTGGCTCTGTTCTCGATGGACCCGCCGTACTTGTCGGTTCTCTTGTTACTGGAAGGTTGTAAGAATTGGTCGAGCATGTAGCCGTGGGCGTCGTGCAATTCAATGAAATCAAATCCGGCTCCTTTGACAGCGTTACGAGCGGCCTTGACGTACTCTTGCTTCATTCTTTCAATGTCTTCCAAAGTCAATTCCTGCAATGGGAGATCGGCTTCCTTGGCCAATTTCTCAGAGTCCTCATCGAAGTAAATTGCAGAAGGGGCAACAAATGGTTGGCCCAACAATTTCAAATCCTCTGGTGTGGCAGCTCTACCAAGATTCCACAATTGGACAGCGATATAAGTACCTTCCTTGTGCACTGCGTCTACAATTTTCTTCCAAGCCTTAGTTTGTTGCTCAGACCAAATGCCTGGGGCATACTTGAAACCGGCTGCGCCAGGGGAGATGTAAGTACCCTCAGTGATCAACAAACCACCGTTGTTTTGGGCTCTGGCACCGTAGTACTCAAGCATGTAGTTAGTTGGAACACCATCAACAGTGGCTCTTCTTCTAGTAGTTGGTGGGTAGAAGATTCTGTGTTTCAAGGTGACATCTCCAACTTTTAAAGGTTGGAAAAGAGAGGTGGAGCCAAGCTCGAATTCGGTTATTTCTTTGGAAGCAGTTGACATTTTAATTGGATTGCGATTATTCTATTACAAAGTGGTTGTTGAAGGAGAACAGGTTAATAAGTGGCAGTTACGTTTGAATATATATATATTGCCAAGCGGAATTAGTGGAGCCTTTCCTATTGCTCCAAAAACCGTTATACACAAAATTTCGATTAGTAATATAACGTTCTGTCAATTCGAAACAATCTAGAAAGAAACAGTAGTGAATAGCACTATTGCAGGAAGAATCATGGAAAAGACGAGAAAAGAACGAATAAAAATAACTCAAGACTCAGTTGGTATGCAAGAGATTTCGTCAGAACGTGCGTCGGAGGTACATTTGAAGAGGCTCCTCACGGAACGATTGGCTATGAAATAGAGCTCACTCCAGATATATTTCCGTGGTAATATTTTTTCTTTCAGTATATAGTAGGACAATGCCTCAAGGTGTGTGTTGCGCAGTAAAGAAGAGATTTCAGAACGTATGGTTCTTAGCATATTCGATGGATTCGGTCCATCAATCATGTCTTGGATTGAAGAAAGGTTTTCTTGTACGCTCCAGAAGAAAGTTATTCTAATATAAAAAAAGTTTGATCAGGAAAACTGGTAACGTGCAATTTGTGGGCAATTTCAGATCAATCTCTCATATTTTAGGTTTCAATGGATCTTAGTTGCACCATTCTTTCGATCCCATCTCAACTTTAATTTTTCACTAAATTTCATCCAGGCTTATTTTTTCACAACGCTCTTATGTCCGTCTTAAACACATATGTCCACACCATAGTGCAGCCAAGAGTACACCCCTAGTTTTTTCTTCCCGTCTGCCAATTGCACGTCTTCACGTGTTTTACCCGTGAGAAATCAATTTTCTGCCAAACACAAAAATTCAACTTTTTTTTTCATCAAGGGGCGCTCACATAGTGAAATATTTTTTTTTTTTCAAAGTTTGAAAAATTTTTCAATTCTATAAAAAAAAAAAAGTTTTCGCTATTTTAAAACTTTAGTTATTTTCTTTTACTTGATATCAATAACTAAATCATAGTTTATTTAAATCATATAAGATGGGTGCCTACAAATATTTGGAAGAATTACAAAGAAAGAAGCAATCTGATGTTGCCAGATTCTTGCTCCGTGTCAGATGTTGGGAATACAGACAAAAATCTGTTATCCACAGAGCTTCCAGACCATCTAGACCAGACAAGGCCAGAAGATTAGGTTACAAGGCCAAGCAAGGTTTCGTCATCTACAGAATCCGTGTCAGAAGAGGTGGTAGAAAGAGACCTGTATCCAAGGGTGCCACTTACGGTAAGCCAACCAACCAAGGTGTTAACCAATTGAAATACCAAAGATCTTTGAGAGCTACTGCTGAAGAGAGAGTTGGTAGAAGAGCTGCCAACTTGAGAGTCTTGAACTCTTACTGGATCAACCAAGACTCCACTTACAAGTACTTCGAAGTCATCTTGGTTGACCCACAACACAAGGCCATCAGAAGAGATGCCAGATACAACTGGATTGCCAACCCAGTTCACAAGCACCGTGAAGCTAGAGGTTTGACTGCCACCGGTAAGAAATCCAGAGGTATCAACAAGGGTCACAAATTCCACAACACTTCCGCTGGTAGAAGAAAGACCTGGAAGAGACAAAACACTTTGTCTTTGTGGAGATACAGATCTTAAGCTGGTTGAAGAGTTTCTCTTTGACAAGTTTTATTCTTTGATCTCTTTGTGGTTTTTTTGAGTTTTAACTTGAGAAGAGTAAGAAATTGAGAGGTTTGTCGGATGATCTGAAAATGTATTTTCCTTTTGTATAATTTTCCGTATGTAAGAACTTTATGATATCAGCTTATCGCTGGGATAATAAAATGAAAATTTCAAAAAGAAGATGAAAATTTTTGCTGTAGAGTTGAACAAAATGTGAATGCAGTGTGAACGTTTGAATGAAGTTTGGAGCTTTTAGACACTGGAAGTGATTGAAAGAGGAAAAATAGAGAATTGAATATATTCTTTTCTGTTATTCAGAGTATATTGGTTTGTGTTTAAGTAATAATTATGTGTTAACTTAATTACAGAGTCTTGTTCAGGTACGTGAAAAATTAGGATGCAATTTAAATACAAGTATCAATTGTTTGACATGAAAAAATTTACCTATGCAAAGTTCTTAGATGACTTTGGTGAAAAATTGTGCAAAAAAAAAATCAGAAAAAAACAAGTTGCATATACTAACAAGTGAATGGGTAAAGTGATTGTGTATTGAGTTATCTTGCCTGGATCTGTTGCAATTGACTTGTAAATGATCGATGATTGACTCGTAATGGCTCGTAATGGCTTATATGAATAACTTTCCACTAAAAATATTCACCGCTGTACATTTGACTTACAATTTAAATTCAATCTAGTATTTTTCATACAATCAATTTTCATACAGTTATTTTTCATACAATCAATTTTCACACAGTTAATTTTCACACAGTTAATTATTATACAGATAATTTTTTATCAGTCAATTCTCTAAGTAAATTTTTGAACTCAACTCACAATCTCTTCACATAAACCAACTACAAATGTTCTACAACAGCTCCCTACAATTAGATCCTACGATTAAATATTACAATTAACTCCTACAATCGGATCTCCCCCTAGTCTTCCTTATTTCCCTATATCTCTCAGCCAGATCCTTTCTGTTCCAAGTCTCTCCAGCCCTCCTTCCACTAGTCCTCCCGCTCCCACCTTTTTTGACTTCGTTTGACTCCGCTAATTAAATCAAAGGAAAAAAAAATTCAATTGCGAAATGATTCAATTTTTTTTACTGCAGTCAAATTAAAAAAATATAATAATCTCATCCTTTCACCTTATTTTCATAAATTCCCATTGCCCTTTCCTGATTAATCAGCATTTGACCACTTCTGTATCACCAATTGAGATCTCCCGCACTGTCAAATATGTCATCTTCAAATACCACATACACAAAGACCGCCATCTTATCTGTCTACGATAAGACTGGCTTATTGGACTTGGCCAAAGGATTGGTTGCCCACAACGTGAGATTGTTAGCCTCCGGCGGTACTGCCAGATTATTGAGAGAATCGGGATTCCCAGTGGAAGATGTGTCCTCCATCACGCACGCCCCTGAAATGTTGGGCGGTAGAGTTAAAACCTTGCATCCTGCTGTCCATGCCGGTATCTTGGCCAGAAACTTGGAGAGCGACGAGAAGGACTTGGCCCAGCAACACATCGACAAAGTGGACTTTGTCGTTTGCAACTTGTACCCTTTCAAAGAGACCATTTCCAAGATCAACGTGACCATCGACGAGGCCGTTGAAGAGATCGATATCGGCGGTGTCACCTTGTTGAGAGCCGCTGCCAAGAACCACGCAAGAGTCACCATCTTGTCGGACCCTCAGGACTATCCTAAATTTTTGCAAGAGTTGAAGAGCGGCGAGCTCTCGCAGACCGTGAAGAACAAATTCGCCTTGAAGGCCTTCGAACACACCGCAGATTACGACGCTGCCATCTCGGACTTCTTCAGAAAGCAATACGCCGAAGGCGAGTCGCAATTGCCATTGAGATACGGAGCCAACCCACACCAGAAACCTGCCCAGTCGTACGTCTCACAGGGCGAGTTGCCTTTCAAAGTGTTGAGCGGGTCCCCGGGCTACATCAACTTGTTGGACGCCTTGAACTCGTGGCCTTTGGTGAAGGAGTTGTCTGCCTCGTTGAACTTGCCAGCTGCTGCCTCTTTTAAGCACGTCTCTCCAGCTGGTGTGGCCGTTGGGTTGCCATTGTCCGATGTGGAAAAGAAGGTGTACTTTGTAGAGAACATTGAGAACTTGTCTCCATTGGCCAATGCCTACGCCAGAGCCAGAGGTGCCGACAGAATGTCCTCTTTCGGCGACTTCATCGCCTTGTCCAACATTGTAGACTTGCCTACCGCACAGATCATCTCCAAAGAGGTCTCCGACGGTGTTATTGCGCCGGGCTACTCGCCAGAGGCCTTGGAGATCTTGAAGGCCAAGAAGAACGGCAAATACTGCATCTTGCAGATCGACCCTAACTACACTCCAGACTCCAGCGAGTCCAGACAAGTGTACGGCATCACCTTGCAACAAAAGAGAAACGATGCCATCATCAACCAATCTACTTTCAAGGAGATTGTCAGTGCCAACAAGAACTTGACCGAACAAGGAGCCTTGGACTTGACCGTGGCCACTCTTGCCTTGAAATATACGCAGTCCAACTCCGTTGCCTATGCCAAGAACGGTATGGTGATCGGCTTGGGTGCCGGCCAGCAGTCGCGTATCCACTGTACCAGATTGGCCGGGGACAAGGCGGACAACTGGTGGTTCAGACAACACCCTAAGGTGTTGGGCTTCAAATGGGCCAAAGGTGTCAAGAAACCGGAGAAATCCAATGCCATCGACTTGTTTGTCACGAACCAGATCCCAACGGAGGAGCCAGAAAAGTCCGAATATGAGTCCAAGTTTGCCGAGTTGCCAGAGCCTTTCACCCTGGAGGAGATCAAGGAATGGAAGGCCCAATTGAAGGACGTTGCCTTGTCCTCGGATGCCTTCTTCCCATTCCCAGACAACGTGTACAGAGCTGCCAGATCGGGAGTCAAGTTCATTGCCGCTCCTTCCGGTTCGGTGATGGACAAGCTGGTGTTCAATGCTGCCGACTCGCACGACATTGTTTATGTCGAGAACCCAATCCGTCTTTTCCATCATTAAGTGGAAGCTTTTTGCTTTGGTTTAATTTGATATATACATACCAATAAATTGATATTATAAAAAAAATACGAGAGATGGTACATGAGTGCGAAGTGGTGATAGTAAGATCGAAGAATTAGTAATAAATAGAAGAACTAGTAATAAGATCGACGAATTAGTAATAAAATAGATAATAAGATGGAAGAAATAGTGGTATAATGAGCAAGAAGACAAAAATCTGTGATTTCTAATTCATATGACGAGTAAGAAGATGAAAGAATAGTGATTTCTAATTAGTTTACCGAGTGAGAAGATCGAAGAAATCGTTTTCTATCCATCATAATGAGTAATAAGAAGATAGAAGTGGTAATATGAATAAAACGACGAAGAAGATAGAGCTCTCAGATACCGAAATGTTCAACATTTTGTAACAAATCAAAAGAATCAATGATATATTCAAGCAGATAGAAGAAATTATAATAAAATAAATGGTGATATCTTTTGCATAATGACTAAGAAGACCAAAATTACTTATATCTAAGCCTTTGATTATGACTAACAAGATATAAATAATGGGAACCTAAAGCATGATTATCAGTTATGTTTCAGATATATTTAAGCACAATTACTAGGATAAATAAAATAATATCCATTTGAACATAATATTAAGATCAAAAAAAATAGTGAGATAGATCTGGGTACAATGACAAGCGAGAGAAATGATATTATCTATTCTTACAATGACTAACAAGAGAAAAAAAGGTAATCTATCAAGCACAATAACTGGAAAGATGAGAAAAATAGCTAAGTCATTCAAGTATAATAGGAAGATAGGGAAATTGGGAATTTCTCCCAAGTCTAATAACTGAAGAGAGAGACAGAAAAAGGGGTAATATCTAATCAATTAAGATCTGCAAGACGCAAAAAGGGGTAATGTCTATTCAGTAAAATAAATTCCAAGACATTAAAGGGTAATACCTAATCAAGTCTCTCTAACAAGAGAAAAATAGTTACAAACACAGAGGCATAATGGGCAGTAATGATTTACATATATCAAACTATAACGACTTACAAGGAAGAAGTAGTAGTAACAGAGATATAAGTATTTGACTAACAAGATAGAAACAACACTAACATATTTACGCATAATGCAGGCAATGACTAACGACGTTTACGTATATAATCACAATGCGTAGATAGAAGCAGCAGGAGCAGCACATAGCAGCATTCCACATTCGTCTACGCTTCCACCAGCTACAATTCCAATTGTGCCTTGTAAATTGCCAACCCCTTCTGCACCATCGGCTCCCAGTACGCATCTTTCTCCACAGAAATGCCCCCAGCCTCGTCAAAGTACCTGTACTCTTCAATACTAGAAGTCCCCCACTCGATAGTGTCATTGAAAGTGACAAAATCCACATACGGAGCAATGAACTTCTTCATCAACTCCAACTCGTCGGCAGTCACCTGCTCAAAGCTACCGAGAAACCAGGTGTTTTGGTCACTGCCATGGATGGCACCTTGAATGCCGCGTTTCTGCATCTCGGCCTTCCAAAAACCAGGATTGAAACTCACTCGGTACCGGTAGATCTTTTCACTGAGCTCGGGAGACCGCTTCAAACAGTTATGCAAGTAGGTCCTCGTAGCGGCATAGATTTGGGTGTCACCCAAGATCTCACCAAAAGTGTCTTGCAACTCTTTGGCAGTGGTTGGCGTAGCATATTGCAGCAAAATGCCCTGTATAGAGTTCTTCGGATAGTAATTTTCCAATTGCATGGCCAACTCTTCTACGGTTTTCGGTGTGTTCAATACAGAATACATCACAGGCTCGTTGTCCACCTCGCCCATGACGATTCGGACCTTCTTCTCGACAAGTTTGGCACCGTAGTCACCAGTGTACATGTCTTTCAAGAGCGTGCTCGACACAAACGAGTCGTCTGTGATAGCACGGAACGTGTGCATATTCAATTTGGGGATGGCCTCCATCAATGTGCCAGTGTCCAACTGCCGCAATTGCTCGAGCTGCCCCAGAGCAGACAACTCCAGCAGGATGCCCAACTTCTGGAGGTACTCCAAGTACTGGGGTTCGGCCTCGGCGACACTCTTTGGCTGCACAATCAAGCAATTGGAGAAATGCACCACCTGCTTGATCAATTGCGGTGCCTCAGGGTGGTACACTTCGTAGGCCAACTGGAAGAAGACAGAGTACGAGCCAGCACTCAAACCACTGACGGTGATTTTACTTGAATCACCTCCAAAAAGCCCAATGAACCGGGCAGTCCACTCCAAGGCTAGTCTCTGGTCCCAAAACCCGAAATTGGTGCCTTCTTTCTCGGCCAAGTACGTAGAAGTCAAGAACCCAAGGCTGTTCAACCGGTATCCGGGCGAGACGATGATGAAATTCTTGTCAAATTGGGATTGGAGTAATCTCGGATCGTAAGTTGGCGATTGGCATGGGTCTCCGTACTGCAACCAGCCACCATGGATGTTGAACAACACTGGTAAGTCTTTTTTGGTGAAGTCTACAGAGCCAGGCACCCAGATATTGACAAAGGCGCAGTCTTCCTCGGTGGGACCCTCTTTGTTCATGTACGAAAGGGCACCAGAGATCTCAGGTTGCGGAGAAGTTGCGGCAAAGTCCGTGTAGCTGTGGCCGGAATAGTCGTAATCGTCTGGCACGGGCTTGTTCAATGTCCATCTCACCTTATTAGGTAAAGCGTACCTGACCCCGCTGAATCGGTAGCATAACACCTTGCCCGTTTGGAGATCACGAAATGCCCGACCTTTGAAGACACCATTAGGTGTTTGCAATGAGAAATCGGTGGTTCCTTCTAAGGAAACTTGCAGTCCCATAGTATATGTGTTTGCGATGGTGTGGGAATATTTTTGAAGTTCAGTGACGAACGTTGCCAATTTCAACAATTTGTCAGTTGCCTTGGCTTGCCTTTAGTTTTGCCCAACGATTTGCCGATCGCACAGGCCGAAGATAAGAGATTAGCCGTTACAAGCGAAGAGAGTAGATAAGATGAGATTTCGTGGAAACAGTATGCGGTCGCAGTATATGAATAATGTGGTGCAATTGCAAGCGATCCATGATAAGCCATCAATTGCAAGCGATCCAACACCACTCCAAGGGTCCATCGAATCGTGCATTAGTCTGACTGGAATCCGACCCTATAGCATGGTGTTACGATGTTCCCTGGCTGGAAGAAGTGAAAAAATTGAAAAATTGAAAAGTGAAAAATTCAAGACAAGGTCCCGAAAAGAGGTGAAATAACGGTATTATACCACCAGATAGACCCGATATAGACAACTTCAACATGGCAGGTGTACTCAGACAAGTCTTCCACAGACCTTTACTGTTAAGTCAACACTTTAGAAAATTACACACCTCGATCAGCTCGTCGGACCCCTTGGATTTGGATATCGACACTGTACCTTTGGCCTTTGACAAGCATTCGGCACCAGAGAAATCCGACAACCCACCCATTGTGTTTTGCCATGGGTTATTCGGGAACAAGTTGAACAATAGATCAGTTTCCAGACAGATGGCCCGATTGTTGAACAGAGATATCTACTGTGTGGATCTTAGAAACCACGGCGACTCTCCCCACGTAAACAGACACGACTATCCAGCATTGGCAGCAGACGTTGAGCAGTTTTGCTTGGACCACAAGTTGGTGAAACCTATCTTGATCGGACACAGCATGGGGGCCAAGACTATCATGGGGGTGGCCTTGAGAAGACCAGAGCTTGCCTCGCTGGTGATCTCCGTAGACAATGCTCCAATGGACAACACAGGTGGAGCCACTGGGTTCAGTGTGTTTGGCACCTATATCCGGGAATTGATCAAGATCAGCAAGATGCCTAGTGTGAAATCGTTAAAAGATGCTGACAAAGTGTTGGCCAGCGTAGAAAAGTCCTTGCCCGTCAGGCAGTTTCTTTTGAGTAACATGAAGCGGAAACTGCACCCTCTGGAGGGCGAGCCTCTCCTCGTTTCCAGAGTTCCATTGGAGATAATCGGTAAAAACTTGGACAACATTAGTGATTTCCCCTTCTCTGGCGTCCGGTACACGGGGCCTGCTCTCTTTGTCCGTGGCGAACTCTCCAAATACGTTCCAGACGACGTCTTCGACAAAATCGGCATCTTCTTCCCGAGATTCGAAGTGCGTGATATCGATGCAGGCCACTGGGTGATCAGCGAGAAGCCAGCTGAGTTTGTCAAGGTGGTAGTCGAGTGGATACAGAACCTCGAGGCAGATAGGGCTTATGGAGAGAGCTCGAACAAAAATATTTTAGAAAATTGATCAAAATATCGATAGAATATTGAATGATTTGAAAAGATGGGTTCAAATCCTACTATATAGTGAAGAGTTGATGAATAATAGATAAGCATTGAACATACAGGGTTCTAGTGAAAAAAAGGC
Source organism: Nakazawaea ambrosiae (assembly GCA_024271865.1). Classification (NCBI taxonomy): domain Eukaryota; kingdom Fungi; phylum Ascomycota; class Pichiomycetes; order Alaninales; family Pachysolenaceae; genus Nakazawaea; species Nakazawaea ambrosiae. Next base: position 1,122,301 of record JANBXG010000001.1, read on the forward strand.
AATAAAAGTAATGTAAAGGCAGCGAAAGGTAAGATAGACTTTTCCGAATCAGCACTAAAAGAGAATCATCAACAGTTTGCTGAGCCAGTTGTTTTTTGGTTCGGGCTCGATGAAAGTTCTCTCGTGCTCGGCAACCTCTTCCAACCCAGAGGTCAAGTCCATGTCCTCCAACCTGATCCAGCCGGTTCTCTTGTAGATCTTCCAGCACCCACCGACCGCAATGACCAAGAAGATCATGAAGTAGTTGAAGATAAACGTGCTCAGATCCCACATACCAGGCTTGAAGACACCGTAGCCTTGCACGAACAACATGATGAAGTTCATCACCACGGCATACCAGGCATAGTAACGGGAACCCTTGTGAGTCAAAGGCAACGATGAGTATGGAATACCTTGCACGTCCAAGGCGTCTCTGAATCTAAGGTAGGCTGCATTGATCAAGGTCATGTAGAGTAACAATGAACAGGTGGAGATGGAGGTGAACCAGCCCAACACTTTGACCGAGCCCGAGCCCAACTCCAAAAAGGAAAGGCACGAGATGGCACTGATCAAGAGCACAGCACCAATTGGAGCACCGTTTCTCAAGCAGAGCTTGAAAAAGGCAGGAGCCTTGCCCTCTTTGGCCAAACCGTACAAAGATCTTGTCGCACAGAAGAAGAACCCGTTACCAGAGGAGTAGATGGTAGTACACAAGACACCGTTCACGATGTGAGGGAACACTTTGACATTCAATTCCTGCATGGCAATGATATATGGGGATCTGGCACTCAGAGTATCGGCACTCAACAACTGGTCGTTGGTGTACTTCACCAAAATAGTGACACACAAGGTACCTATGGTGAAGAAGATGAAAAGTCTGATCAAGATGGACCTGAACAAACCTGGAAGATACTTACGAGGGTTTTGCAATTCTCCTGCTATCAAAGATAAGTAGTCTGGACCCAGCACGGTGAAGGACAGGATGATCAACGCGTTCAAGAAACCTTCGAAATGCGACAAGGCAGAGCCTCCGTCACCTCTATAATCGGCAAAAATGCCACCTTCAACGTGCCAATTTCTGAAACCGTAAACATCTCTTCCAGGGTTGGCCCCAACCATGGTGAAGAAAGTGAAGAAAATCAAAGCAGTCATCAACACCACTTTGAACAAACTCATGAAAAATTCAACTTCTCCGTAAAGTTGGATTCCTACACATTCTACAGCGACATATGAGATCAAGATCAAGAAAATAGGTAGCCAGGTTGGGAAGTCCGTGGTCCAATAGGGCAAGATGACTCCTCCAAACGCTGTGATCTCGTAACAGACCAACGTGGCCTCTCCAATGGTGAAATTCCAGGCATTTCCCACCCCGAGCCCGTCATCGAGCCATCTTGTGATATAGACGATCCAGGAAGAGTCGATGGGCAAATAGACGGTCATCTCCGATAAGGTGACGTTGGTTGCATACACCACGGTACACCAGATGATGTAACTGAGCAAACAGTTAAGTGGACCAGCCGACGAAAGCGCAGAACCCGTGGAAATGAAAACCAGGGTTCCTATACATGAACCAAGGGCGATAAGCTTACTGATTCAAAAAGCCGGAAAGGGGGCGTTTTGGTTTAGTTAGTGCTCTGATAACTTGGAATAGGAAAAGGGCAAACGAAAAATAGACTAGTGCCTTGGTTGGTATAGTTGAGGCAAGCTCGTTCAACCAAGATAAAAAACAAAATACTCACCTTTGACGTCCAGTCAAACGTCTCTGAGTGGTCTGATCCTTTGGGATCTTGAAAATACCAAACACATTGATATCATCTTTCTGGGAAGTGCTTGCGTTATTACTGGAGTCACTTGGGTTCTGGTCCTCTGTTAAGACAACATCGAGCCTTTTTTCCAGCTCCCATGCGTGGTCAAATGAGTTGGTGTCTGTTGACATCTTAAAAAAGTTGTCGTTATTGAATTATAGAGTTTTGTGGAAAACGAAACTACCGCACACAAATTCCATTTCTAACTTCCTGGAATGGCGAGAGAGGTGATATTTATGTCTGATTGCACAGGCCCAAGATTAAATTTTTACCTTTTTGTCTTTTTTCTCTCTCTTCCAGCTGCATGAAAAAAAAAAAAAAAAAAAAAAAAAAGGCATGAGGAGCTGAGGCACAGGCATTATTACGTAGTTAGATTCAAGCTAGTCAAAGGAAAAAAGAAAAGAGAAAAAAAAAAACACAGAGCATCTAGAAAGCACACATCGAGGTAAGAATCCGGAGACCTGAGTGCAGCGTGAGCAAAAACAGGTTAAAATCCAGTTGTCAGTTGTCGTTTGTTAAACGGGTCCTTATCTCGATAAGACATATTAGTCTCGGCATTTTTTTATCAGGCCAAAACAACAGATTTGTTTATCATCCTTATCAGTTAGTTATCTCTGCAGAATTCTAATCGAAATCTGATTCAAATTATTTTTTTTTTTCATTCACCTGGATTCCATCGCGAGGAGGAAGAGGTGTTTTGCCCCAAAGGGAAAATTCTGAGGCTGAATTCCATAAATTGCCCCTTGAGGAAGTCAAAGCCGCAAATGACTACCTGAATTAGGAAGGTTAATTGATGAGGCTGCCGGATAAAAATCGTTTTTCCAAGCCAGCGAGGGAACAAGTTGGACGGTCACCCGTTGGGGTAAGACCGTGGGACTGCCTGAATTGAGATCACTCGGTACACGACAAGGATTGTGTTTGGCAATGGATCAATGCTGTAGAGCATTTTGGCTACGTAATATTCTTGAACTAAAATTATTTTTGCACTATTTCCTCTTAACCTATCAAGGCAGATCGTATCTGGCTATTTTACTCTTTGTGTCGCATCTTTTACGTCTTACATGGCTTTTTAGCGTATAATATTCTCAACTGTTGATTATCTTTATTTTTTTTTTTTTTTAATTTTCGATATGACGTAATCGTATATAAAGTTTACATAGAGATAATTTTCATTTCAGTGTCCGCGTCTTTAAAGACCCTTCCAAAACAAGTCCTTGGCAACAGTAATGGTCTTGGACAATGGGACGTTGTCCGAGCTGTTACCAACTAAAACATCGTAGTCACCCAGTTCACTCTTCCATTGGTCTTGGTACTCATCGAAGAAAGAGGTGGCATATTTCAAAGAAGTCTTGATAGTGATGGTCTCGGTCTTTCCAGCCTTGACGAACTTCTTCTCAAAATTCTTCAACTCCTTGACAGGTCTAGTGATAGATGGGTTCTTTGGAGCAATGTATAATTGAGCAACTTCTGCACCGTCAACGGAGCCAGTGTTGGTGACGTCCACGGAAACGGTCAAGTCATCACCTTCAACGTCAACCTTCAAGTCGGAGAATTTGAAAGTGGTGTACGACAAACCAAAGCCGAATGGGAACAACACTGGTCTGTCGATCTTCTCGTAGTATCTGTAATCGACGTAGACGTCTTCTCCGTAAATAGTTTCACCGTTGTTGGTCTTGAAGTTCAAGAACAGCGGATTGTCCTCGTTTCTGATTGGGAAGGTGATCGACAATTTGGCAGATGGGTTCACGTCTCCGTACAAAACATCGGCAATGGCATTACCCAACTCGATACCGGTGAACCAGGCATTGACAATGGCTGGCACCTTGTGGGCAAATGGCAAGGTAACTGGGGTACCGGACTGGTTGACAATGATGGTGTTAGGGTTGGCCTTGATGACAGCCTCGGCCAACTCGTTTTGCAAACCTGGCAAGTCCATGTGTTTTCTGTCGAAACCTTCAGACTCGTGTTCCAAAGAGGTTCCAATGAACAAGACAACCTTCTCCGCCTCCAGGGCAACCTTGGCGGCCTTGACGATTTCTTGCTTTTGGTCCAAGATCTTTTGCACACCAACAGTCAATGCACCACCTCCGTTGGTGGAGACCAAGTCGTTGGTCTCGATGGTGAAGGTTGGAGCGGAACCGAACTCGATCTTGATCAGATAGGTCTTGTCCTTGGACAATGTGACAGTTCTCTTGACTTCGATGGTACCTGCACCCAAGGTACCAGCACCTTCAATTTGCTTGGTCTTGTTGTCGATGAACAACTCACCGTCGATGAACAATTGAGCGGTACCCAAACATTGGACACCAAACTCGTATTCTCCGTCCTCTTCTGGGGTGAAGTCACCTTCCAAGTCCAAGAAGAACAAGTTCTTCTTTGTCAATTTCTCGTTCTTGTAATCGAAAAGCACCAAGTTAGAGCTCTCCAATGGGAATTCCTCGGCAAACTCACGGTTCTCGACGTCGGAAGGATCCAAATAGGTCTTGTTCCAGAACCCAACGTCTCCGTTCTTGTTTTTGACCAATGGGCCCAAGTCTGGCAAGTTGTTGTTGATGGTGGTGCCCACGGCAAACACAGGTTCCTCGTCTAATTTGGCCTTGATACCTGAGAATGGGTCCACTTTGTAGTAACAGGACATTGAGGCGGAACCACCACCACTGACTCTGGCAATCTTGGCATTTGGACCAATAACGGCGATCTTGTCGGATTTTTTCAAAGGCAAGATGTCGTTCTCGTTCTTCAAGAGAACAATACTTTCCAGAGCAATCTTTCTTAAAGTGGCTGAGGTCTCCAGAGTGTTGTTTTCAGTGGATTCTGGGCCGTTTTCAACAAATCCCAGCTTGTTGCTGGCGGCATACTTGACCAACTTCAACACATTTCTGACTCTGTCGTTGATGGTGTTGATGTGGATCTCCTTGGAAGCCACGGCATGGGCAACGGCATCGTATTTCCTCAACACTGGAGGACCTGGCATCTCCAAATCCAACCCACCGTCGATGGACTCTTTCAAAGAGTATACACCGAACCAGTCGGACATGATGGTACCGTCCCAGCCCCACTCTTCTCTCAAGATTTGGTTGAGCAAGTAGTTGGACTGCGAGGCATGCTCGCCGTTGACTTTGTTATAAGAAGACATGATCAGCTTTGGGTCCGAGTCTCTGATGGCCAATTGGAACGGCAACAAATACACTTCTCTCAAGGCTCTTTGTGACACCATGGCATTGGTGGAGTTTCTTTGGTCTTCTAAATCGTTACAGACGTAGTGCTTTAAAGTGGCACCGATACCCTTGGACTGCATACCGGCAATGACACTGGCAGCACTCAATCCACTCAAGACTGGGTCTGGCGAGTAACTTTCGAAACCACGGCCTCCCAATGGACCTCTTTGGATATTGACGGTAGGACCCAAGATGACATGGGCACCTTTATAATTGGCCTCCTTGGCCATCAATTCACCAGCCTCGTACAACAACTCCTTGTTGAAAGTGGAACCCAAGGCGGTACCGTTTGGGAAACACAGAGATGGGATCCCTTTGAAAAACTTGGTACCTCTGATACCGTTAGGACCATCGGACAATCTGATGGATGGGATGTCCAATCTGTCAATCTTGGCAGTGTGCCAGAAATCGATACCTGAGATCAACTTGACTTTCTCGTCAAGGGTCAATTTTTCAATGAGTTGTTCAATATCTAAATCGGACATTTTATTCTTTTATCAATGTATGTGTAAGTGTATTGGTATAAGATGTCGTGAATAGATAATTGCGTTTTTTTTGGGTTCCCCCTGATTTAAATATGAAAATCTCCACAATGCAGAATTGTTCCAGTTTTTAGAGATTTCCCATTTTTTTCGCCTTCGTTCAGTGGAAGGGGAAAAAAAACTGCGGACCAATTAATCCGGGGGACTACATTGTGCAACCAGTGGATTGAACAAGACAACGCATGCAAAACAAACACACCAACAATAAACGGGGTAGAGGGAGGAAAAAGTTTAGCCGACAATGTGGGAATTTATCCGGGTCGTGGTTTCAAGGGTACTACAATGTATGTCCATTATATCTAGTTCCATATCTATTACATATCTAATTCTATACAATTCTACACAAGTTTTACTCTCACTCTTACTCCAGGTTTCCCCACCAAAATCTGGGGAACCTGAAATCCAGCGAATTGAACTTTTTTGACCCCAATAAAAAAGCCCAACCTTTTTTTTTTTTTTTTTTTTTTGAGTCCACTAAATTTTATGTGCATTGTCATGCGCCTAGCTTTTTTTCGATTTCTAACCTCATCGTGCTATGGCCATAACAAACATTGGAGGTTGGCCGAATTTCACAAAAATTAGAGAGCAATTACGTGATAGTGAGCTCGACGAATACAATAAGCACCATGAGCACTCAATGACTCCGTTACAATTTCTTTACAGACAACCCAACTATATATCCCACTCCTTCTACTCTCACTCTATCCTCCTCCACCTTTACAAGATTTTCAGTGCTTGTCTTTTTTCCATTCCGGAACAAAGTTTTCCCCCATTTTTTTTCTCCATTTTTTTTCTCCATTTTTTTTTTCCCCATTTTTTGTTTTGTTTCACCTCCGTGTTCAGTTGCCTAATGCGTGTAGAGTTCCGCTGGCTTCTCGATCTTTGCTTCATTGAGGAGCACGGTTACGTAATTCCAGCAGACTACATCCTAGCAACAATCCACACGGAAATACCCCGACAAAGTCGTGTTTACCAACAGTAACAACTTCTACAGCAGTGTTTACCAAGTAACAAACTCTATTAATATATTACACTGTACAAGAAGTGGTGAAAAAAAAAATCGGTAAAACCAAAGTGGGGTCCTCAAAAGCGGGGGTCGAAAACCAGTAATCAAGTCAATATTTTCATACATATTCATAATCATAGACCCAAAGTTGGGCAATCCTGTTATAAAACTCCTTCTGTTCAGGGGTGAACTCAATCTCCTTGCCGATAGTGTTGGGATCTTCCGGTTTGTCACCAACGGTGGAATGGGCTACCCAGTAGTATCCGTCACAACCAAATTCTCTCTTGTTAGACCAACCCTTCTCGGGACGTCCCTTGTCGTTGCTATACCGATTGGTCAGATCCGGTGGGATTATCACACCTTCGATTTTTAAAGGTGACAAGTAGTGCTCTTTTACTTCCTCCATACTGGAAAATTTACTCTTCACGTGTTCATTTTCTTTGAAGTCGCCCTCCCAACAGTGTTTTTTACACGTCTCCATACCACTATTGACCCACAATAACGACTGGTCGTCCGGTCCAATGTGTGCCGGATGCGAACCTATGATCGAGTGGTCCTGTTCTTTCTTGTCGATCACTCCAATGGCACCCACTGGGTTCGGGTTGAAAGCATAATTCTCGTCCCCAGCGATCGATTGGCCCAACCAAAAGATCTCCTTCTCTCCGTAGATGTACGTGTTCAAAGGGCCCCAGAACTGGATGTGCACGGCCATCAAGATCCCTTGCAAATGCTGTTTCCTGTTCAACATCACCACGCCGGCCTCCATGAAATGTCTGGCATTGTTCTTCATGAACTTGGTCTCCAACGTCCGGTTGGTCGTGGCCGGGATATCGAAGAAGGCGTCCTCAATTTCCGTCGGCAACATCTTCACAAACATATTCTTGTACTCGTTAGGAAGAATCTCTCCACTTTCACGGTCTTTGAAGAAATAGGCTCCTGTCTCCTGGTACAGAGGCAATGTTTTGAAGAAGTCGTTCGGCAGCAAGAAGGGAACTGCATCGCTATCCATCAAGTACATCTCTTCAAAGGAGTTGAACAACACCAGCACCCATTTGTTGGCGAATCTGCTGAAGTTGTCGTAGAACTCTTGGGCAAAGCATCTCTTGGCATCGATAAACCACACCTCTTGCTGGTAATCCGAGAGGACCACGTCGAGTTTCGGGACCCGGATGGTCTTCCTGGCCAGCTCGATGATCCTCTCTTTCGATCTCTGCAGCAAGTCGCCTTTATGCACGAACTGGATGGGCAACTTGTTCTTGTGGAACCGCAACACCTTGATCAAGTTCACAATCTCGTCTATAAACTGGTCTCCAATACTGATCACAATTCCACGACCTTTCATATGACTCTTCAAGTTTCTCAAGTTGCAAAATTCGTCCTCTGTGACGGTGCTTCTCTTGGGTTTCGGTGCGGACCCGTCTTCCTCGTATTTGTAGTACTGCGATATGTCCAAATAATCCGTAACCATGGTGCCGTCCCACCTCTCAGCAATTGGAGGCTCGAATGTCAAGAAGGGGAAGAGTCGCGACTCGATATCAAGGCACTGTGGGTGGTTGTACTGGGAGCTCTCTGTGTAACATTTGCCGTATATTCTCAAGTGACCAGCATTGTCCATCAACAAGTTCACCACGTTGTCGTTCATGGCCAACTTGTCGGTCAACTCTTGGAAAATCTTGCCCGTATCGATCTCGGCGATGGATTTGCCCTCTTTCTCCAAATTATCCTTCTGTTCCTGGTACTTGTTTTTGTAGAACCCATTTTTGTTTAACACGTCCATGGAGAAGGACATACCTTTCAAGTCTGCAATCTTCCAATCCGGGTCCTTTTCGTATAGCAGGTCGAAATATGCCTCGCACCGATCTTTCAAAGGCATCTTTATAAAGTGTTTCGGGTCAAAACTCTTCAATAGGTTTTTGTACGAGAGCGAGGACTTGGACTGGTCGAACACTTTCAATGTAGTGGTGTGGTATAAATCGTCATGATGTTGCACGGTGTATAAGAACAATAGTTGGAAGAACAAGAAACACCCCACTATCACATATTTGAATCGTACCAATTTCAATGGGAGATGCAGGATGAGTTTCAATTCTGCCAAATTCATGATGTCGACTCTATATGATGATGACTATGATATGATGATGAGTAATGCAATGGTGTTGGTGTGTCTACTTCTTCTCTATTCCCTCCAAATGATGGCGCTAGCTGCCCAATGGACTGAAATATTTCGGATCAACAAGAAGAAAAAAATGCAAGTACTCCTTTTTTTTTTCGTCTGCTGTGAAACTGCCTTTTCAAGTCGTCAGCAGGATCTTAATTTTCTGTAAGGGATGATATTGAAGTGATGAAGCGGACACTCTGGACGACGATGATTTCCCAGAGTCTCGGGGTATATATATATTGGATGTATATCAGTGTTTGGAGATAGGTCCCTGCTAGGATCTTGCAAAAATACGTCACACAGTATATCTGTCTCTATATATACTGCAAGAAAAAAAAATGCAGGTGATGTGGTTTTTTCCCTGTTTTGACTTCAGTGTGCGATATCTCAGCTCTCGTTTGCCTTTTTTACTGCTTCTTGAATTGAAATGAGCCCACTGGAACAAAAGTTTAATCAATTATTACCAGGTTAAAGTTTAAGATTGTAGCCACTGGAAAGTTTAAAGGAGGCGGATCTGTAGCTGGAGCAAATACGTGGGTGGGTGGAGCGCAACAACCGGCAAATTGGTATCAAAGTTTAATTAAAAAAAGGACAAAATCTAAAGGTTGAGAACGATAAAAGAACAGGTAATCCGTTTATATATAAATTCAAACGCGAGGATGTGTGTATTGTATCAAGAGCTGAAAAAAAAAATAACAACTGTTATCAAAAATCTACAGTCCTAATGGTGGCACAGCACTGTAATCCCGATGTTATGCTTAGTGAAGCAGAAATTAATCAAAAACAAAACTGCAGCACCAACAATTGTTTGTAGGGCCTATGACATAATAATATTGAAACACACTCACCTAGATACACATACACAAGAGCTATGATCATGTTTCAGGGGCAAGACAACGAATACAAACTCTCATGCGCACACAAGCACACACAAGCACACACAAACACAAGATAGAGGACAGATTACAAGGTGATCTTCATTGTTACTTAAGGAAACGGACCTGGTACAACGCATCAAAATATTCCCTCTCGAGAGCCAGATGCCTCTAAATATCTCCATCCCATCTTTTCCATTGGGCAAAAGGTCATTCAAACTGAAACCTTGTCAAGGGCTTAGTTTTGGCAATCTTCTATTTTTTGCCCCTTTTCTTCCCTTTGTAAGAAAAAAAATTGCGAGAACCGGGAAAAAATTCGGCACCCAATCCTTGCAGAGACTCCTTGAGAAGAAGGTAGGTACGAAAGAGTGGAAGTAGGTACCACTGAGTGCATAGAAGTAATTACCTAAAAAAACAAGCCGAGTTTTCTGCAAAGATGACTAGTTGGCCATTAGACACTACTAGTTGAGTCCAAGACATTTTGATACCGTAACCGAGTGCTTGATTTATCTGGGAAAAGAATGTTAGGCAATTGTATTACCCAGTTTGATCAGCATCAAAGGGACAACGCATTACTATATACATTCTGTCTTCTACTCCACCTCAATGACTGTATCCCACTATCGTTATAGATGGTGATCTATTTGCTATCGGATGTTTTGGTACAATAACTCACCCTGACAGACCACCGAAAATATCGATCAGAGCTATGTGGTCTCATTACCCGACAGTCTGACTTTAACAACATCTCAGAGCCTCCTCTACTCCATCAAATTCCCTTCAAATACGTTTTCCAATCTATGTAAGACAACCTTCACCTACGGTGGTGTTACGATGTTCAAAGAGGAAAAAAATGCAAAAATACAAAAATGCAAAAATGAAAAATCTACAATCACTTACTATCAGACAAATTATCATTGTCAAATGACGAATAATTAGTGTACATATACGAAATATACACAATGCAAAGATATTCTGGCCAGGTCTCTGCTAAAAGCTTCTCTTGATCAAGATATACCTCAAAAAAATTTCGATTCCACTGACGACAATCATCACAGCCAAAACGTAAATGACCCACCACGTCACTTTGGTGGTGTTTCTCTCCAGAATGGAGTCACTGATGATGTCAAAGAAATCCAAAAACACTTTACACCTGTCATTGATCACCTCTACACGCTGGTCGATCTCCAAGTAATCTCTTATGGCATTGTACAACGGGTGTAACGAAGGCTCCATCGACCAAAAGAACTCTGGAGTGTCAAGCACATTTGAAAGTAAATTGACTTCGTTCCGAAGTTGGAATAATTTCCCCGTCTTTATAAGCAACACTTTCCTGCTCTTAATCTTATACAAGCTCCCAGTAAGTGCCAAAATCTTTGGCAATTTCGAGATCGACGTCAAGATTCTGGACATTCTTGACTCGTAATAGCACAATTTCGTGGACTGGGCAATGGAATGCGAGATGGTCAACTTGATCAAATGGTCCCCCGACTTCAAAGTAATCATATCGTTGTAAATACGAGGCGTGGAGATCTCCTGATTGTACTCGAAATGGAACTCGTCACATTCGATGTCTTGGTCATGGATCGGACGGATCAACAACGACTCCTCGAAATCAAATTCTGTTCCATCATCGTCGTCATCGTCATCGTCGTCGTCGTCGTCATCGTAGTCATCAAACTCGTCGCCGTGTTCTTGAGTCTTGTCCGAACCGCTGGCCCCCAAGTCTTCGTCCGAATATATGTCCCCTCTCTTTGCAAATGCCAAATCTGCCAAGATGTTCTTCTCATGGACTTCGCTGAAGTTCCAAAACACCACCACACCGTAGCCAAAGATGAACAACTCAGCATGGTTCGATAAGTTGGGAGACTTGCCGTCGGAACCTTCATGGGACGACGAAGAAGTGGCGCTGTACTCGGCCTCGTCTTCATTTGCTGCTCCATTTCCACCGTCGGCATCGTCCCCGAGCAGCTCATCGGTGTCGCCGCTTTCTTGGTGCTTGCTCTCGTTGTCCCCCGCGTCGTGGTACTTCCTTGGAGTCACAGGCGACGTTGAAGGACTGGGGAAGAACTGTGGCTCACTTGGATCGAAATTGTCAGACTCGGTATTCCCCGTGTTCATCAAATCGGATTTGCCCAAATCTATTGGCATGCCGTTCTTAGAGCTGTCGCTGTTGTTGAACTGCGACGAAGGGTTCATGTCGACCCCACTGAAATACTCGTAATGATGGTCTTTCAACTCGGATTTGTCGATGAAGATCTCCATCATTTGCTTTTGAGGCATCAGTCTTTCTGTGTTATTTGATTGCACTCTGAAACCACTCGACCCGGGCAACAAGGGCAACGAGTACGGGATGTACAACACCTCGTCGTAGAGTCTAGGTAGTACCAAATGGTGTTTTCTCAAGAATTTGGACGTCATCTTCAACTTGAAGCCGTCTGCGATCAAGTACAGTGTCACTCTTGGACACTCACGTGCTCTTTGCTCTTTGGTCAATTTTTCCAGTCGCGACCTTTGGTAGCTGGAAAGTCTCTTCGGGTCTATTTTGTTCTGCTGTTGTGGCAGATGCGGCAGTTCTACGTATTGTGAGACTTCATCTTCTTCTTCGTCGGGGATTAATACCAATCTTTGTGACTTCTTTGACGTTCTCGAAGGTAATGATTGTGACAATTTCGGTATTGAGCGATGCGTCAATCTTCTATTCCCCGTGGTGTTGGCATATAAGTTGTTTGTGGAGCCATAATTGGTCGGTGAAGACAATCTGGAAGGAGGTTCAGGTCTCTTGCGGCCCGATGGAATGTCACTCATGCCTGAGGTAATTCTTGAAACGGAGATATTACTAAACTTCGTTGGAGTGTTGGAGCCGCTGTTGGAGCCACTTCTATGAGACGAGGTGAACCGATGACCTGCAAACGGTGCCTCTACTCTTGTGTTCAGTTTGTTTCTAACATCGGTGACCAAGATGGAGGGAGATCTCTTAGCAGTGGGTTTCAAGTTCAGTAACCGCTGTTGCTCAATCAAATCACGCTGTTGTTGCTTTTTGGTGTTCTGCGACGACAACAGCATATTTGGGAGTCGAGATACGTTCGAATTCTTGATCGGTGTGAGATAATAACAGCAATGACAAAGGGAGCATCACCCTTTTATGAGTGAAACAAGTGGGAAATTTAGTCTGACATTATATCTTTTTAGATAAAGAAAAAAGTGAGCAGCGAAAAAATTGTAGTGTGAGAGAATTTGAAGGAAGAGGGAAGGTGGAGAGAGGGTGGAGGGATGAGAGAAATGGGATGGGATGGGAGAATTTGTGTCCATATTATGATTGTTCATTATAGAGTTTACTCAATGTATACTTTTTGTGGTTCTTCAAATTGTGCTATAAAGTATACACAATTATTAATTTTGTGTATCAATGCTTTAATTATTCACTAGTTAACTGTTTTTTCTCAAGCTGTTTATTATGATAATTTACTCTATAGTAACCCTACAATTTACTCAATATTTTGTAGTGATAATCCATTTAATAATTCACTATTCACTCAAAATCAATACACTAAAAAAATTTGTTAGTATTTTCCTGCCAACTTCTTGTGAAGTTCATCATAATATACAGTGATAGCCCAATTTAACACACTACAAGAATTTAATTGACATTTCGCCTCATGAATTATTCACTCAATCATTACTGTAACTCATAAAATAACATTAACAAAAAAAATTCTCTATAAATTATATTTATCTTATAAGTCTTGAATGAAAAATCAAGAGAAATTGGTTAAACCGAAATGAAGTTGAAAATAAATGAGTACACATTAACTAAGTACACAATCAGCAGTATCTAAGGTTTGAAAATCAAAAACAAGTCTGTGAATGCGAACTAACACTTTCCTCTAACAATTTTCTCAATATTCATTAAGACTGAGTATTACCACCTCTCCATACTGCCTCTACCCACATTATACTCCCTTCCTCAACTACTTTCTCCAACCTGCAAGATTCCTGTTACGCAAAATCAAATGTGCAAAAATTAAATTTCGAAAATTGAAAGAAAAAAAATAGAACCAAAACCAAAAACCAAAAACCAAAAAGGAGTTAAATTCAGTCAGTTGATCGAGTCAGTATCGAACAAAGGCAAACATAAACAACAGCGATGGATTTAGATGAGGATTTGTTGGCCTTGGCCGCCGGATCTGGGTCAGAGGCAGAATATTCTGAACCAGAACAAGAACAAGAAGCTCAAGAAGAAGAAGAAGACTACTATGAAGAAGACAAATCGCTTTCCTCTAGAAAGAAGAGAAAGATTGTAAGCGACGACGAGGACGACGAAGGCGGGAATGGTAACGACGAAGGATTGAAGAACCCATATCCTTTGGAGGGCAAGTTCAAAGATGAAGCCGATAGAGACAAAATAATGGAGATGGATGACTTGCAAAGAGAGCTGATTCTTTTCGAGCGTTCGCAGGAATTGGAAAGATTTCAAGAGAGGAAATATTTGGAGCTCCGTGCTAGGAAAGATGAATTGAACGAGCAAGAGAGGTTGAGATCCAGGAAGAAGGGCAAGACCACCACAAAGGCCGACAAGAGAGAGATGTTGAGACTGCAAAGAAGGAAAGCTCAAAATAAACGTCGTGGTTACGACGAAGAACAGGACGATGACGACGAGGAAGCCGGTGCAAATGACGACGAAGACGACGACGAATATTATCGCCGTAGAAGAGACTATGATGATGAAGATGAATATCAAATCGAAGACGAAGATGACTACGGATTTGCCGACTTGAAACATGACCGGGAACCTGAGAAGGAGACCACGTTGAACGATATCAATAACATCCATATTGGCAGACAATTGTTTGCCAAGTACTCGACCTACCCCGAGTTCTCCTCAGTTGTCACGGATTGTTATGCCAAAGTGAACGTGGGTCTCAATAGCCAAACTGGGCAGACAGAGTACCGTATGGTTCAGATCAAGGATGTCGTTGAAGTGAAGGACAAAGTGTACACCTTGATCAACAAGAAAACCAACTTGTATGTGGTGGTATCAATAGGTAAGAGCTCCAGAAGGGTTCCAATGAACATTTTTTCCGACAAGCCGATCAACAATCTGGAATTCAAGATCTACCGTGACAGACTTGAGAAGGACAACTTGTCTCTCTTGTCATTGCGTCAAATTAGTAAGAAGTATTACGAATTGAGAGAAATGGCAAGAAGAAACTTGACCGACAAGGAGATCACTGAGATGATTGCAAAGAGGGAAGAATTGGAGAACGATTACGCCAGTGTGAATATCATTATGAAGAAGACCAATTTGACACAGCAAAAGATTGTTGCCTTGGAAAATGAGGATTTCGAAAAAGCTCAAGACATTGAAAAGCAATTGAAGTCCATTGAGAAGGAGTTCTCGCTGAACCAAAAGAACGATGAGAGTGTCTTGCTGCGTGTGAACGAGAAGAATAAGAAATTGAATCAGGAGTTGATCAGAAAGGCTGAATTGAGGGCCATTGAGCTGAAGTTGAAAGATCAGAGCAAAGATGATCCATTTAGTAGATTGAAGACAAGAACCAAGATGTTTTATACAGGGTTGTTGGATGATAAGAGCAAGCTGGAAGAGACAAAAGACCAATTGTTGCAAAGATTGAATCTGGAAAAGGAGGCTGTCGAGTCTCTGAAAGAGAAGAAGTTGCATTCGAAATTCAGAAATTTGTTTGGCGGTCTTGATGAAGTTCTTGCTACGATTGATGTTGATATTGATCTTAGTATTTAGTGTGTGTATTATTAGTCTGTTGTGAGTTTGTAAAGTTAATAAAAAAATCAGAACGAAATGGTTTAAAGGGGTTGGTAAAAGTGAGTGAAAGTGTTTGTGCGAAGTTGGTTTGAGGATATTTTGGTTAAAAAATTCCGCTCAAAGGAATGTTGATTTTAATCAATGCATTGTGTAGTTGATAAAAATTATACTTCATTTGGCTCATGATGAATAAATATTATAGTTGTGGTGCGTAATTAATTTGAATGAAAATCAAATTCGGCTATAGTTAATGAGGTGTTCGATTACTAGGAACAGTACTTGGTTTGTAATAAAATGATCTGCTATAGAATTCACCATTGATCATGCATTTTCACCCAATAAATAATAAATATATCAGTAATGAACTATAATTACAAATGTTTGGCCAAAGCCATAATAAGCTATAACAATCCATAACAAGCTATAACAATCCATAACAATCTACAACAAATCTGTTGCAAAAATGTATACCTAAATAAGATACACATAAATGTGCACTATTTTGAAGAACTATCAAGAATCCGCTCGCGGTCAAACTTTATCTCTTTCAAGCTTTGTTCCTCACTCCTCACTCCTCATTTCCCCCTTCTCCCCTTCTCCCCTTCTCTCAGTCGTGCAAAACTTCCAAACCTCACAGAAATTGAGAAAAACTTTCTCGAAGCTCAAATCAAAAAAAGTTGGAAGAGGTTTTTTTTTAACAAGTGCAACTTGCAAATAACACTAGATGCCATTAGAAGGTGACAGTATACATTGAATACAGCATCAAGAACCGTTATTTGACACACCGACATATACACAACAGAAGATGATTGACAATAACGACCCTTATGACTCCGAAGAGGATGAAGATTTATGGTAAGTAATGGATTACTGATGTCGAGCCCGTGGTGGACAACTCGATGCAACTTCTGTGCAACTTAATACTAACATTCCACCTCCCTCAATTTGATCAGCCCATTGTGTGTGGAAGAAATGGACTTGAGTGACAAGAACTTCAAGCCTTGTCCTTGTGGCTACCAGATCTGTCAGTTTTGTTACAACAATATCATCTCGAACCCCAATTTGAATCATAATTGTCCAGCCTGTAGAAGAGTTTACAGTAAAGATACCGTGGAGTACAAAGTGTTGTCTCCTGAAGAGTTGAACGTTTTGAAATTGAAGCAGTTGGAGAAACAGAGAAAGAGAAAGCAGAAGGAGAAAGAACTGAGAGATGCCGAACAGGCTTCAAAGAAACATCTTGCTGGCATGAGAGTAATACAGAAAAACTTGGTCTATGTCGTTGGCTTGAATCTTCCTGGCACGCCAGAGGAATTGCAGCAATTGTTCAGATCGGAGGCCTATTTTGGCCAGTACGGTAAGATCTCCAAAGTGGTAGTGAACAGAAAGTCTCCAAACCCAGCCAATCCTCATTCTGCTCCTGGCTTGAGTGTCTATGTCACGTTTGTCCGCAACGAAGATGCCTTGAGATGTATCCAGGCGGTGGACGGATCGATAAGTGACGGAAGACTGTTGAAGGCTGCCCACGGTACCACCAAGTACTGCTCGTCCTACTTGAGAGGCCAGCAATGTCCAAATCCAAACTGCATGTTCTTGCACGAGCCTGGCGAAGAGGCCGAGAGTTACAACAGAGAGAACATGACCAATAGAAGAATTCACACCGAGGTCAGATCAGCCATCCACGGCTTGGCTCCGCCTTTGAACAACGGGACCCCTGGTGCGTCACATGCCACTTTGGCCTCGTCCGGCTCGCAAAACAACTTGTACCATCACATGAATGGGAACGGAGTCGGGTCGAACTCCTCCACGAATGTGAACAACAATGGGGTCAATTACAATGCCAAGCCCGCCAACTCTGACGACGAGGACAACCATGCCCTGTTGCCTGCATCCGCCAGTTGGGGAAGAGGCTCGTCGTCTAATTTGTTCAACATGAACCACCAGCAGCTGCAATTGCAACAGCAGTCGACCGGCGGTGTGCTGGGCGACTCGATGGCCACGTCGTTCCCAACTTTGGGCGAGTCTGTACAGTCGCAAAGCAACGTCTCCAAGGAGCTGAAGCGTAGAGATCACAGCAGCAGTAACAAGAAGAAAGACTTGGACGCCGAGGCCGAGTGCGTAGACAATGTAAAAGATGCCCTTACTATGATCAAGGACGTTGGAGAATCGTTGAATTTCTTCGACCCTTCGTTTGTCCGGTTCAACGAGGCCAGAGTGGACTTGTCCGAGTTTGCAGACTTCCCAAAACTCTTCAGTTTCGCTCCGGGCAACTCGCAGCTTGAGTCTGGAAAAGAATCAAAGGACATTTCCAACTCTATAGTTGACAATTTGTTGATCAACAAGACGAACAATCATATTATGGGCATCCAAAACATCCAGTTTATCTTGCAGTACCACCAGCAACAACAGCAAAGACGTCAGTCCACGCCAGCACAGAAGATGGGACCAGAGGTGAACCAGCAACAACAACAACAACAGTATCTTTTGCAACAACAACAGCAGCAACAGAGATTGCAACGTTTGCAACAACAGCAGCAACAGCAAGGCAGCAACACACCCTTGACCCCTGCGGCCAACTTGGCCATGTTGCAACTGCAAGAGCTCTCGCACCAAGGAAACCTGCAAGCACTTTACCAGCAGCAACAACAACAGCATAATCTTTTCCCACAGCAACAGCAGCAACAGCAGATGTTGAACGGCCAGCAAATGAACTTGAACACGAGCAATTCCGCAGCTGCGCCTCCTCCAGGCTTGTTCAGCGGCGTGCAGGCTTCTCCTGCTGTCAAGGCAGACACTCCTACCAACCATGCAGCTAGCAGTGAGTTGTTGAGTCATTTGCTCAGTGGTAAGAAATGATGATTTTTCACGCCCCATCTCAGCTATTTAATGTTTTCTTTTCTTCGGCCATAGTAATTATATATATGTGTTAATCAATAATGTTTATTTCATCGATTTGACCTTGTTTGTAGATGTAACTGAAATTGAGTAAGATGCGGTGTTGAAGTGCGAAAAAATGTAAGTGAGAAATGTATGTGAAAAATGAAAAGTAAAAAATGAAAAAAATCAAAAATAAAATAAAAAAAATATTTGAAATTGATAAAAATCAAAGTGAAGAAGATCGAAATTTCGAGTAGAAGATCAAGAGATTGTGGAGGAAGTAGTTGAAACTAGACCAGATGCAATCGGAAACACCCACATACCCCACGCTGATTGCGAATCTCTTTGCACCTAAGCAGCCCGTCAAGTATTTACCGCCAATAGACTATCCCACAGAGCAAAGACGACTCCCCAATGTAACACCGATTGGGGATTTGATGGAGCAGGTGAAGCAATATAACAAGGAAGTGAAGTATGAATCAACTGAAGGAGTGCAGCAAAAGGAGCAGAGATTGAGAAAGGAGAAAATCTCGAAGCAGAAGGAGCAATTGGCTCGGGATTTGCTGAATTGGGATCCATCCAAAGACCCTCATATCCAGTCGTCGGACCCGTACAAGACCTTGTTTGTTGGGAGACTAGACTATAAAGTGACGGAAGTGGAGTTGCAACAGTTTTTCTCGAAATATGGCACAATCAAGAAGTTGCGGTTGGTGAGAGACAAGGTGACGTCGGAGTCCAAGGGCTATGCTTTTGTGGAGTTTGAGTCTGAGCAGATCTGCAGGGCTTGTTACAAAGACGCCAATGGACAAAAGATCATGGACAGGACGATGTTGGTGGACTTCGAGAGAAGCCGGTTGATCAAGAATTGGAAACCGACAAGGCTTGGCGGCGGGTTAGGCGGAAGACACTATACCAAGATGGAGAAGGAAAGAGAGCAACGGATGAGAGACCGTCTAAACAAGAGTGCTCGTGGTGGATATGGCCGAAACACGGGACTGGACTCGGGTTCCCGCTATGGAAGCGAGAGCAGGTCCAGGTACCAGCACGAGAGAACTCCTTATGACAGAAATGGGCCAAGGTATAACAGCAGGGGTCGTGGTTCTTACCGTAGAGGGGGAGGTTCGTATCGTGGGAGGTATTAGTGGAGTGCATAATGGAGTAATGGAGAAGAAAGAGTAGAGCAAGTATTGGAAATGGAGTAGATGAGTAGAGCAAGTATTGGCAATGGAATTGTAGTATTATCTTAGCATTATTGCACCACTATGTAGCACCGTCGTAGCATGTAGCCTTACCGTACAGCTTAGTGAAAATCACTAACAAATTTTTCAGAGCTCAGAAAAAGCAGAGGTGCAGTGAGGAGAAAAATAAAGGAGAGAAAAGTGAAGAGAAAAACAAAGGAGAGAAAAGTGAGGAGAGAAGAGAGAAGAGAAAAGAGAGAAGAAAAAAGAGAGAAGAAAAAAGAAAGAAGAGAAAAATATAAAGGAGAGAGAAGAGAAAAAAAATAAAGGAGAGAGAAGAGAAAAAAAATAAAGGAGAGAAAAGAGAGAAGAGGAAGTAAAAAGAAGTAAGAAAAGAGAGAAGAAGTAAGAAGTAGAAGTAGAAGTAAGAAGTAGAAGTAAGAGTTCGAAGTAAAGTCAAGTAGAGAGAAATCACTATGGATCCAACACCAGTCAAACGAAGAAAAATCACCAATTGGGACCCCGAATCCGACTCTGACTCGGACTCTTCCAACGAGTCGCATCCCAACAACTCCTCCGGCAAGATCCAGAACTTGTACTTGGAGACGATAAACAGGTCGCGGTTGGACTTTGACTTCGACAAGATCTGCTCGGTCTCGCTTTCCAACGTCAATGTATATGCCTGCCTTGTCTGCGGCAAGTATCTCCAAGGACGGGGCAAGTCCTCCTACGCTTTTGCCCACTCCATCTCACAAGACCACCACATCTACGTCAATCTCTCCACGAGGAAATTCTACATTCTCCCTGAAAATTACGAGATCACCGACACCAGGAGTCTAGAAGACATCAAGTACCAGATTTCGCCGCGTTTCCACCACAGCGACGTGCTCAGCTTGTACAAGAGACAAGCGGCAGCCCACGACCTCAACGGGCTGGAGTACCGGCCAGGGTTTATCGGCATCAACAACGCCAACGACACCAACGACTACGCCAACGTGGTGATACAGCTGCTTGCACATGTGGACGTGCTACGGGACATCATCTTGCTCAGAGACATCCATGCTGACGACTCGGAACTCGTGCAAAGGTTCTGCCTAGTGGTGAAAAAGCTCTGGTCCAACAGGTTATTCAAGTCGCACGTCTCCATCCACTCGTTGTTGCAGTACATATATGAGAACAGCAGCAAATTCTCTCACGAGCACAAGTCCGACCCGAAGACGTTTCTTCTCTGGTTGTTGAACAAGTTGGCACAGGACTTTGCCCTGTCGAAGGGCAAGAAGTCAGTGATCAATAAGGTCTTCCAAGGTAAATTGAGTCTTGATTCCCGTGGCAGCACCAAGTTCTGGTTGCTCTCGTTGGACTTGCCGCACTACTCGCTCTTGAAAGAGGGCGAAGGCACCGGCAACGAGATCCCACAGGTGTCGTTGACGCAATTGTTGCTGGACAAGTACTCCAAGCGAGTCGAGAGCTTGCCCAATGTGTTGATCTTGCACTTGAATCGGTTCCAGAACTCCAATATGAACATTGCCAGTGTCAGTGGCAGCGAGCGGAACCCGACAGTGGTGAAGTTTTCCACAGAGATGGACTTGAGTGGGTTGCTAGTGCAGGAGGGGGCCCCGGTCACTTATAGGTTGATCAGCAACGTTGTGCATGAGTTGGTGCCGTTGAAGTCACTTGAGAACAAGGACCGGGACTCCAACAACTGGAAGATCCAGGTGCTCGACAAGGTGCGGGACGACTGGCTCTTGATCCACGATCTCAAGGTGGACGAGGTGCAGAAGGAGTTGCTTTTCCTTGAAGAGAGTTATATTCAGATGTGGGAGAGAGTGGAGAAGTGATGTATGGGAGAGGGCGTGATTACGTGGATGTATTCTAGGAATGATTAGAAGGTGTAATAGAGTAGAAGTGTAGAGTAGCGCAAAATTGTAAATTTAGAGTAAACTTAAAGTAAAGGTAGAGTAGAAGTAGACTAAATAACGGTATAGATGATGGTATAAATGATGGCATGGATGAACGTTTTTGATAGGATAAGTGGTGTAAAAGTGATAGTATTTATAAAAGTGATAGTATTTATAAAAGTGATAGTATTTATAAAAGTGATAGTATTTATAAAAGTGATAGTATTTATAAAAGTGATAGTATTTATAAAAGTGATTGTATTTATAAAAGTGATAGTATTTATAAAAGTATGGATATAACTCGAAGAAACTAGGCATTGCTTGATAGCTTGACGTGCTCATTGACTGGCCAATGGATTTGGGAAAGTGGAGTAAATGAAGTAAATGAAGTATTTAATGTAAAGTGGTGAGTCGAAGACATTTAATAACCAACCAGATTTATGCACAAGACAATAAATTATCTGGTAAAACAGTAGATCAGTAGACTAACGAACAGCACCACAAGTGTATAGGTATCTCAAATGGACATGGATAAAGTTGACGAGGTCAAGAGTAACTGAGTAGAACTGGAACGAATAGAACTGGAACGGATAGAACTGGATTAGATAACACTGGAATAGATAGCACTAACCAGAAGTGACAGAACTTGAAGCAACTGGAACTAACTAGAACTACAGTTGTATTTGGATTGAACACAACTGACGAGATCCAAGAAGACCAAATGAATGGACTACTTCGAAACAGATCAATTGCAACTAGACCCAAGTAGAACCAACTGACTACATTCAAATAGAACCAGAACTAATCAGGACCAGAACTAATCCCAGCCACAACTACAACTACAACTACAACTACAACTCATCTACGACTTCTTCACTGTATCAATCTTCATTATCAATCTTCATTGATCACTACTCTTGTATCACCACTCATTGATCACCTTCATTGATCACTGCAATCTCCAATCTATCACTCCACTTACTGAATGGCCAACGAGTTCACGTTGCCCGACGTCACCGACACAATGTTCTCCTCCAACCTGTTCTCGGCGGTCTCCAACAAATGCTTCTTCGGGTCCTGCTTGCCCACGTACCGGGTCTTCAACTGGTCCTCGGTCAAGGTCTTCTCCTCCTGCACTCTTTGCACATACTGCTCTGCAATCTTCACCAATTGCTTGGTGGCGTCGATGTTATGTTTCTCCTTCTCCTCGTAGTCGTTCAACTGCAAGCCGGACTGCCACTCCTTCTTGTGCAAGTTCAACAACATGCCCACCTCGTTGGGTGTCTTCTTGTAGTCGATGTTGAGCGAGTAGTAGTGACGGTTCAAGCCGTGGATCAAGGCGGTGATCGAGGGCTTGTTCATATGGCCCACATTGGAGGTGGTCTGGCGTGGCTCCTGGCCCATCATCAAAGATGTCGAGTTGATCAACCGGAACGCATCGATCACCACCTTACCTTTCACCGACTGGATCGGGTCAATCACCACGGCGACGGCCCGCTTGTTCAACTGCTCAAACGACTGCTGCGTGTTGACATCGACACTGGACAACCAGCACCCGAACCCAGGGTGCGAGTGGTACCACCCGACCACGGACTGGTCCCGGCCCGTCTGCCGTAACATGTCCATCATCTTGGTCTGGAACACATCGTCCACGGCTTCTACAGAGACTCCAGTACCTGATTGTGGCATGGCGAACACGTCGATCACGTGCACCGTGTAGTCGTCGACAAACTCTCCCAACATGAGCCCCATCACCTCCATCGGGACCCCGGCCCTGCCGTGCTTCAACATCTTCAAAAGAGCCAACGACGAGATATAAACTGTCTCTGCATTGTCCACAGCTGGGGCATCCGTGGCGGGAGGTGCTCCGAGTCCGTTGGCCTGTCCTAATAATCTCTGGAATCTTTCCATTTTTTTTTGGTGCTAATGTGTGCTGGGAATTGAGTACAATTGAAATACAGTCGAATGCAAATAAATTAATCAAACTGTTTCCTGTTCAAATCTGCAATTGTTCTCGTGAAATACTTATTCAAGGCAAAGTTAAGTCAAAGTTGATTTTGGTTTTTAGATTTTTTCGTAGTGGCGAGAAATGGATTGGGTGTGCACGACCCAAAAGGGGGTGAGGGGGCGAGGGAGAAGAGGGATAGCATGAATGCAAAAAAGGGATTCTGAAGTAATAGATGAAGAGATAAAAGGGGAACGATCTCGTATTTACGAAGAACTATGAATATTTAAGGATCACTGCCAATTTCAATGAGTTATTATAAATTATTATAAATTGTAAAATTAATTAAAAATAATTAAAAATTCAAATCATATAAGCTACTATGAATTTCTGCAACATCTACAGATCACTACATGCTTGAATCACTGTATGTCATTACCGACTATAGCCCTTGCTAACCACTATCCATTACTGACTATAAATGAGCACATATCGGTACAAATAGTACAAATTATAACAAATAGGTCAAATTATGACAAACAGTACAACCACTACATTATTTGCATCAACACAATCGAAATAAATATCCTTTGATCTCTTCAAATCCCTAATCACTAGGTTATTTCACAATTTACTACAATTCACTATCGAATTATCACCCCCTACAGGTCACTACAAATCACGAAACAGACTCAATCATTTTAATCCCCTGCAATTGATTACTGTTGACTAGAGTCACCTCCGTTCACTTCAATTCGCCGTATTTTACAATAAATGGCTTCAAATCATTAAAAATCGCTTCAACTCGTTTCAAATCACTTCATTTCTATCAATTCACTATAAATAACTTCACTAATGCGCTGATAAATTTGATTCCAATCACTTCATACCACTCTCAATCAATAAAACCCAATTCACACACACAAATAACACTTCACAACTAAACTATACTAAAGCAATCACATACTACAATTGATCACACTTCACTACACACCTATCGCACAGATCAGTGCAAATCACATATTAAATCACTGCACTACAAACAACTAGTGACTAAAATTTCCAATCCCTACAAGTACAATAACAGCACGTTCACACCAAAGCCTCATTTACATCACAATACACCACAATACATTATTACATTATTACCACAATACATTACTCACTAATACGTTATTCAATAACAAATTATTACTACAATACCTCATTACTACTATACATTACTACGATACATCATTCACTACATTGTTCACTACAATACACTATCTACTAATCCTTTATCCACTAATACTTCATCCACTAATACTTTATTCACTACAATACATTACTAATTACACAATCCAGTCCATTACTAATTACACAATCCAGTCCATTACCACTCACCACATGTTCCCCATCGGATAATGGTTCTCAAATGTCCCGTAGAGCCCCGGGGCCAGCGAATTATAATACGTGATGCTTCTCGCGAACTGGGAACCGCCCGTGCGAGGGTTCTTCTTGCTCTCCTGCTCGCGGAGAACCAACAACATGCACGTCAACACCTCGGTGTCCAACTTGACCTGCTTCACGTTGTTGTAGTCGCCGTAAAGCTCGTCCCTGTTGCGCAAGTTGACGGGCTCGTAGCAGTAGATCAGTCCCAACTTGTTGAACTTCTTGGGGAACGGGTCCAGCGTGGCATCGGTGAGCTTCGCCAACGGAGGGAGCGTCGAGTTCCCGTAGAGCTTGTAGTTGATGGCACCTCCGGAGATATCTGTCAACGTGGACTCCTCCTTCAAGAGCGGGTTGTCCAGGGCAGGCTTCAACTCGTCAGTCATGTTGTCCATCAACGAGAGCGCGTTGGGCTCGTTCATGATCATCAATTGGATCGTCGAGCTGCCAAACACCGAGCTGCACACGGAGGTGCCCACGAACCGGAGCTTGGTCTGCTTGTAAATGGAGTCCGTGTACGGCTTGGACCTGTGCGTGAACATCACCACTTTGAAAGTGTCCTCTACGTTGAACGGGTCCGGGTAAAACTCCAAGACAAACCTCTTGACCCCGACCTTGAGGTACTTGTCGTACACCTTGCAGAACGGGTACTTGATCTGGTCCTCGCCGGTGCCGCTGGCCCCGTCTATCTTGGCAAACTGCCGCTGCCGGAGCTCGCTCGCCGTGTAGTACTTGCTCAACACCATGTAGGGGCACTTCTTGCGGAACTGGGCCAACGTAGGGGTGAAAATGTGGAACAAGGGCAAGTCCGCGTCCTCCTCGTACTCCTCGGGGTCCTCGCCGTCGGAGATGGCGCTGCCAAGCTCCTCGGAGGTGTTGCTGCTCGACAGTTTGAGCAGCTCCCGCAAGTGCACGCGGTTCTGCAGCACAATGGAGGACGTCGAGTGAGACCGCTTGTCCACGGGGCCCGTGAGCCGCCACTTGTGGCTCTTCTTGAAGTGGTCCAACGACTGCTGCGAGGGGAAGATGAACAGGCCCGTGCGGAGCGCTAACGACACCAAGGGCATGGTTCTCTTCGAGTTGTAGTCATCGATGGGCCTGCCAAAGATCCTGAACCCGCTGATCTGCGTGGAGTCTATCGACGCCGCGGTGTCGTCGCTGTCGTAGCCGTCGGCACTGCTGCGAGGCGGCTGCTGTCGTACCGGGCCAGGCCCGATGCTGGGGCTGGAGTTGTCTGCGTTGAGGATGTCTCTCACCACGGCGTTCAACGTGCGGTTGACGCCAGACAAGTTGCTGGCCAATTGGCCGTAGTGCTCCTGCGTTGGGTCGAACCTGTTGAACACGAGCGTGTCCTGGCTGGACCGTCTTTTCGGGCCGAGATACATCGATGGAGCTGCCGTTTCCGATGTGGAGGAGGAAGACAAGGACGTTGGTGCAGTGGACTGGGTCGAACTGGACGACTCGTGGGTGGAGGGTCTCCTTTTCTTCTTCTGCTTGGATCGTGTGAAGAAACTCATCGTGCCGTTGTCGAATGTGCCTCTTTTGCTAGCGTGAGGTCTCGTTACTCCACCTCTTGCTGCCACTTGATTATTAATTTTGACATCTCAAAGACCGCAGAAAAATAAAATGAGAAAAAAAAAATGCGAAAATCTGAGGAAAATCGATACAAGGCCAAGGACCCGTACCGCAAATTAAGGCTGCGCAGCCGACGAGCGGCTGTGGTGGGGGAGGTGAGAGGGGGGTGAGGGAGAGAGCTGAGGAAGGGATACCGACACTGAATAGCAGATTTAGAGAGTCGATGGGCTGTAGTGTAAATCGTACTACTGGACAAACATACGTGATCAAAAGTGGTACGAGTCCGTATTAGAACCTGTGTCTGTTCAGATCTGATTATAAGCAGATCAAATAGTCTCCTGATTTGCTAGCTAATTCTTCAGATGTCAGCTATTTACTTATGTAGATTATTTGGGAGTTTGTTCAAGGTTATTTCCATTTTAATTAGTGTAGTTATGTAGTTCAATTTATTTATGGTTTGACTAAATTATAATTTAATTTTACTGTAGTTTGTCTAGCTCCATTGTTAGTCCGTTTTTCAGTGTGATTCATTACATGTTTTCATTAAAGTGGTTTAATTACTGTAATTTATTATTGTAGCTTAATTAATATAGCCAATTATGAAGTTCAATAATTTTTCACTTACTGTAGTTGATTACTAAAGCTATTAATTGTGGCTCAGCGTCTTCAATTGTCGTAGTTCAGTTATGACACATCAACTATTATTTTATCTTGATTCGATTGTTGTGGTCTGATTGAAGTTTTTTTGAAGTTAAATTATCGCTTATTGAACTTTATTTATTATAGTTTATATTAAAGTTATTTCAGTTTAATCAGCACTTGTTGTACTTAACTATAATTGATTTTTGTAATTTTTATAATTCAATTATTGTTATTTATTATTGTAGTTCGATTATTGTAACTCACTCAATGTGATTCAATATTGTATTTCAATTATTATATTCTAATGTCGTACGTAATAGTTCATGTAATCAATGTGGTTAAGTTGTGTTGATGGTTCATATGATTCGAGTAACGTCAATGTAGTTTATTTCTTTTTAGTCTCACTAGTTAATTCAACTGGACTATTCGAAGTAGCTAGTTTAATCTCTATAGCTCATTTCCATAATGCAATGGCCGTAGTTCAATGTTAGTTTCAACAGCTACACTCCAATCATAATCGATTATATTCAAATCTTTAGTTCCTCAATCACTCACTTTCTAACTGAACTAGTCCCCTCCATCCCCCTTGCAGCAGTCTTTCCAAACGCATCTCGCATCCTCAAATACCCATTATAACCATCTCTCATCCGTGTCACATAATGTCCACTGACCAACTTATTAGGGTTATCCGAACTGATTGGAATTATTGTTGACTCGTTCGTCAACTCCATCAACCTCTTGTATGCAGCTCGGATCTGCTTGAAAGAATTATCCCTCTTTGGCACGCTGAACACTTGCTCACAGAGCCAGTTATCATCTCCCAGTTTCCCATCTTGCCCAGTCAAATATGAGCTGAACTTCTCCAGGGCCTGGAATTTCAACGTGGTTCTCAACGAATAGATCTCTCCAATCAACAGAGACTTGTCTGCTTGTTCCTTTTCCTCATAAAGATTTCCAAAATCACCTTCAAACCTTCGAGACTCACTCTTCAATTTGGTCACCTCTGCGATATGAAGCTCGTTCTCAGTTTTCAACGTCTCCAACTCTTGTAACAATTCATTGTTCTTCTCAGTTAGACTACGGATCTTCTTCAGTTGGGCTTCGTATTTAGAGTGCATCGCATCGCTCTCGAGGATCCGCTTATTGAGTGTCATGATCTTCAAATTCAGCTCTTGCAATCTCTCTTCTTTCTCATTCAGCATCTTGGACATCTCTACAATTTCCTCTTTGATCAATTCCAGTTCTTGGGACTCTGCGCTTTGACTTTTATCGAAATCAGATACGGACAATAGACATCTCTTGAGATACGACTCAGACTCGGCTACAGGCTCTTCACTGAAAGCGTCTTTGAAAGTTGCAGAGATCATCGCTGATAAACTTTCAAGCTTCACCATCTCCACGTCAAGAAACTGACTTTTTAAATGAGAGAACTCTTCTATAACATCTTCATCTAGAACAACGGGGATCCGATTCAACTCTCGTTGCAACATCGTGGCCACCTGCGATCCTGTTTCATAAGCATCTCCTAGCGACAAGAACTGCTCATCGAGAATATCAAAATCGTTTCTTACTTGGTGCTGACCATTCCCCTTCAAAAGTGCAATCAGATCATCGACAGCTGTCTTCAATCGCGACAAACACGAGTAGTACCTCTTGAGAGTTGGAGACACAACCATTTGCACCTCTTCTGTAGCATCGGAGACCATGACTTCGTCTAAGAAAACGCCAAAGAGCCACAAGTCGCACTCTACAATTTGGGAATTTACAATATTCAACTTCAATAGAAGCTGGCATTTACGGAAATGGTGATGAGTTTCCCAGTTCTGAGCAAGAAAATGCTCGTTCAGGGCCGAGTCCCGCGATTCGGAGATCGTTCCGATCGAGTAATAGTCCAAATCTTTGACTAGATCACTATCTACGGACAACTGAGAGTGCCAGTGCAGTACAAAGGTGGCCATTTGGGCAAGATCCTTTGGGCAATTGAACTCTAGCATCTGGCCGCAAAATTGCAGAACACAATGCCGTCTAGAGAACGCTTTTACACCGTTATAGATGTTGGCGAGATTCCTCTTGCCCTCCTCGGTTTTACAAGACTTCAATAACGAGACAATGAGAATCTGGTACTTCTTCGCGATGGAATTGAATTTAAATTGGAGCTCCAACACTTCTACAGCCTTTTTTAACGGGTCGCTCACCAGTATTAGTTGCAATTCCAACAGCAACAGGCTCAAATTTACAATCTCCGACTCCTTCATCTCATTCTCCGTAGTCAAGGCGTACAATTTATCTCTCAAGATACCGATTTCCTTAGCCAAGGCATCAGTTCTGGTCTTAGCATCGTCTGAGGACGGCTCTACTACAGTTACGGGCCTCTCCAGAGCCATTCCCTTCTTATATTCGGCAAGCGTCAGCTCGAAATACTCGTTTTTCCTCTTCAACTCCTTCACCAAGGCCTCGTTCTCTTCCACCTTCGCTTGCCAGACCAGCAAATCTGCCTTCAACTCGTTCTCCATCTCCAGATGGTTCCTTTGCACCTCTTCGTCCAACTGCTGCAACTGTTCCAACTCTAGTACAGTCTCCTGGAGCTGCTTGACCTTCTCTGTGAGATCGAAGTTCTTCTCTGTCAAGTTTTGGACAAGTTCGTCACTCGTCAGAGCAGAGTCTAGCTGCTCTTTCAAGTCAGCCACAACCGCTTCCGTCTGTCTGAGCTTCTCCAGAGTGGTTTCCAACTCCTGCTCACGTTGTTCAAGCGTTTTCAATCTCTCAGTAAGCTCCTCTACACGAGTTCTCAACGACTGTTCCTCCTCGGACGACGACAGCTTCAAGTTGACCAATGCCGTGGACAACCGGTCGATTTTGAGCTCCAAACCAGCGACATACTGCGGGTCGCTGGTAGCATTCGACGTGGCCAGCTCGTACTTCGCTTGCAACTCCTCGAGGCTCGCTTGCAACGTCAACTGCTGCTCTTCCAACATCTCGTTGTCCACAGTTTTATGTTCCAAGATCTCTTCCAGCTCGACCAACTTGGCCTCCAACGCCCTCTTGGCCAGGTCTTGCAGCTGGCCTTGCTCTTGAAGCGCTGCCATCTTCTCCGTGAGCGTCTTCACTTTATCCTGGAGGATCTGGACGATTTTCCGCAACCGCAGTTCCTGGGCTTCCGAAGAGTCACTTCTACTAGGTGTGGGACTACGAGAGATGGGCGAGCTGGGCTTTCTGCTCGTCGTTGGACTGGGAATTGGGCCATTGCCACTCGTCTTTCTACTTGTCGTTGGACTTACTACAGTTTGCGGGGGCAATCGCGAGATAATCGACGACACAGCCCTCTTATGGACACCTGATTTGGACGAGCCCGGTTTGGGTAACACTAGAGAGTCACCACCCAGAGCTGCCATTGTACTCATGCTGGTGCTGGGTCTTGCGATTTTAGGATTTGTGCCGGTCACAGCACTGACACTCATCATCTCCAACAAGTTAGGTCGCACAAATATCCCATAATTGTCGTACTTCTTTTCCAACTCGAAGTACCTTACCCCATTCACCACACCTTTGTTCTTGCCTATACTTCGCTCTAACTCTAGCCCGACCCAGACGCCGTCTGCGAACTGAGTCTCGCCGACAAACCGCACTACGCCGGGCTCGCCTTTCAAAGACACCTGCTGCCCCACTTGGATCCTCGACGTCATCGCTGCTGGTTCGGTATTAAGTGTCCTCATCTCTGGTTCCAACATACCAACATAGTTTGTGTTTTGAAATGCACTGGCCAGCCCTAAACTTGAGACACTTTGGGAATTTTTCACTTTTTGACGCGTTGGGAAATTGCAGAAAAGACAAAAAGATCAAATTGAAGTTGGACGTGTGCATTGGATGAGCAAGCGAGAGCAAGCAATAGGGCAAAGGAAAAGATGTCGAGATCACTGAATACGAGCAATCTGCAGGTGGTGAATACTGTGAGGGGGGAGTTGCTCAACGAGCAGAAGCAGGAGATCAAAGAGGCTGTAAGTACGGTTGCAGGTGCTGGATGTGGTAGTGGGGGGAGCTGTAAAACATCAATTACAGATCCTATCCATCATACCTATCAGTCCAAAACTTTGCCAATGGCATGTTCAATTACTAACTTTGAAGAGGGAAAAACTTTTTCCCATTTTTTTCCCTTCCAGTTCACCTTGTTTGACATGAACAACGACGGATGTCTAGACTACCACGAGTTCAAAGTGGCCTTGAAAGCGCTTGGGTTCGATTTGTCCAAGAAAGAGGTGTTGTCAATTATACACGAATACGACAGTGATGGCAGAAATCTTATAAATTATGATGATTTTTACAGAGTTGGTAAGTAGTGAATACTTCAATAGTGACAGGCTTATCAGTGGAATACTAAGAGTACAATACTAACGAAGCACTAGTTGGAGAGAAAATGTTGAAAAGAGATCCTTTGGAAGAGATAAGACGTGCTTTCAGATTGTTCGACGACGACAATACGGGCAAGATAAGTCTTCGGAACTTGAGGAAAGTGGCCAAGGAGTTGGGCGAGAACCTTTCAGATGAAGAGCTCAGAGCGATGATCGATGAGTTTGATCTTGACGAAGACGGAGAGATTAGTGAGCAGGAGTTTATAAATATATGTACAGAGAACTGAGATATGTATAATGGAATAATAAGGAAGGAGTGTACAGTAGAACTAGTGAGCAAGTGTAGAGTAAGTGAGCAAGTGTAGAGTAAGTGTAGAGCAAGTAGTGAGAATAATCAATGTAGAGAAAGTGGTCTGAACA
This sequence comes from Nakazawaea ambrosiae, assembly GCA_024271865.1. Taxonomy (NCBI): domain Eukaryota; kingdom Fungi; phylum Ascomycota; class Pichiomycetes; order Alaninales; family Pachysolenaceae; genus Nakazawaea; species Nakazawaea ambrosiae. The sequence goes on from JANBXG010000001.1 coordinate 1,153,972, forward strand.
AGTGTAGAACAAGTAGGATGAACGACTATGAAACAAATAGTGAACAAGTAGAGAACAGTTAGTGTGAACAGGAACATCTGCCCCAACATCATTACACCACTTCCCCAATCAGAAGTCAAAAAATTTCACAAAAATTTTCCTCCCGCTTTGAACATTTTTTTGTGAAAATGAAAAAAAAAAGAAAACTTGAACCATTCGATTTGTTGATGGAACCGCTGAAGAGTTGAATCGACCAGGACATTTGCAAATCGTATCATTCCAACAAAAATCATCAAGTAGTCGTCTGCCAACATGGGATTTGCTCCGATTAATAAGAGATTTGGTCTCAACTTCGACAGGCTACCAGCGCCGGTGAAAATTTTTTTCAATAACCTTCAGAAAAGGGGCCAGATTCCAGCGGTGCAACGTAATTTGAGAGAGGTGCCACTGCAGAAACAATACAAGACTTTTGAACAGTGGAAATACCTTCCAGGGGACAAGGTGATGATAGTGAAAGGTCCTTTCAAAGGCACTGTCACCAAGATCGCCGCACAACAGGACTCCACCAATGGGTTTTTCTTGGAAGAAGGTCCAACAAACAAGATTGTCATTCCAAAGGAGTATTGGAGACAAAGTCAGGATTCGCATGTGGTCGACTACCCATTAGCCGTCACCAAAGACTATTTCAAGTTGGTTGGAAGTCTCACCAACGAAGAGACAGGCAAAGTGGAGACGTTTGCTGCCAATGATGTTGTCTTCAGAGGTAAATACTGGGACGAAAACCATAAGAAGATGTTGCCTTACAGATGTGTCAAGAACCAAGAACATATAACCATCCCATGGCCAGCACCTGCTCCAATACAAGACGATCTGTTGTGCACTCCAGAGTCGAAAGTGTTGGAGAGAACCTATTTCCCAACGTCCATTGTCCATTCCGGCATGCCAGCTGATTTGAAATCCAGCTTGAGATCTCCATTGGCCAAACGTAGAGTACCAAGATATGCCAAGCAGTTTGTTTCCAAGTCGGATATCAAGAGATTGACTGCTCCTGAGATGCCTGAGCCTGAACATCGGAAATTGATGAGACTGGAGAAGCAATCATTGGCTGAACGTGCTATCAAGTTCACACCTGACATGGAAGAGTTCATCGGTAAAAAGGTTGCTGATCACTTGAACAAGATAACTAATCCACATATGAAGGCTTACCTCGAGAGGGTTTCGGGGGACAAGGAGAAGAAGGAGTAAGTAGAGGTATAATGCTTGTAAATAAATAGATCGAACAATGAGTGTAGTAGATCGAGGGGCTGGAAAGATTAAGTGAATTAAGTAAAGATAATTTTATTCTGAAGTTCAAGTAAATTTAGTTGATAAATAAATCTAATCAAAAGATTGGGTGAATCTAGAAATTAAAATTAATAACGAAATTGAATTTAAAGATTCAGTGAATTGAAAGAACAAGTGAATGTAATAATAAAGTCATGCTAAAGACTAAGTTACTTTAAAGATTGAGTGAATCTAAAGGGAATCTAAAAACCAAGATTAACACCGAGATTGAATTAAGAGTAACGTTGATATTGAGAAGGAATTTGAAACTTATGGTTGGACTTTGATTTGAAAGATGTGGCTGTATTCAAAGAGGATTGAAGTCAGCTCAAATAAGATTCAATTTACACCATCAACTCAGATCGAACATCACTGATGAACCAAGACTACGATACACCACGAATTAAATCCACCTACATCCGTTCAATGAAAATCATCATATTCATCTCCACTCTAAACTAAACTATCCTCAACTTATCACATCTTACAACTTCTCATAGTCTAATTTACCCTCCAACTTCTTGGTCTCCACAACCTTTCTGACCGCCTTCATCAAGTCATTCTGCAAAATGTGGTCTCTGTCGTCTCTAATTGCAAAGAAACCAGCCTCTGTTATCACGTTTCTGATATCGGCACCGTTGAAGCCGTCACTCATCTTGACAGCAGCCTCGAAGTCAAACTCACCCTTCTTGTTCACGTTGGCGGTGTGGATCTTGAAGATCTCCAATCTGCCCGCCTCGTTGGGCAATGGGATCTCCAACTTCCTGTCCAATCTACCTGCTCTCAACAAGGCAGGGTCCAAGGTGTCTGGTCTGTTGGTGGCCATGATCACCTTTGTCTGTCCCAAATAGTCGAACCCGTCCATCTGGTTCAACAACTCCATCAACGTCCGCTGGATCTCTCTATCGGCAGAGGTACCTTCCGAGAATCTCCGGCCCCCGATGGCGTCGATCTCGTCCATGAATATGATGCAAGGCTCGTGCTCCTTGGCGTAGCTGAACATCTCTCTGATCAATCTGGCGGACTCGCCAATGTACTTGTCCACAATGGCGGAGGCTGGCGAGAAGATGAAGTTGGCGCCGATGGTGGCGGCCACGGCCTTCGCCAACAAGGTTTTACCGGTTCCCGGAGGCCCATAGAGCAAGACTCCCTTAGGAGGCTTGATGCCGACTCTGATGAACAACTCTGGGTTCTTCAAAGGCAACTCGATCACCTCCCGCAACTCTCTGATCTGCTCGGTAAGCCCCCCGATCCCGGCAAATGAGATTTCTCCAGGCTCGAACGTGGTCATGTTGTAAACCAAGGGATCCACCTCTCTGGGCAAGATCCGCATTATGGTCAAGGTGGTCATATCCAATGCCACCCGGACGCCCTGCTTCAAGGACTCCCTCTTGATTGTGCTTCTGCAACCTACGATGTATCTTGGTCCACTGGACAGCTTGACGATGAAGCGCTCATCGTCCAACTGCTTCAAGATCTCCCCAATGACTTGTCCAATACTCTGCAATGCCTTGATGTCCTGCTCCGTCTTGTCGTAGTCCTTGTCCAAGCCTCGTATGGTCATCCGCAACTCTTTCAACTTGGCCTCCCATTGCCTGTGCTCGACCAATTTGTTCTTCAACTGCTCCAATGCCCTATTTCTCTCGATCTCCTCCTGCGACGGTTGTGGTGCCGCTGCCTCTGAACTTGGCAGCGCCAGCGCCAGGTTCTCGTCGGCATTCAAGGCGTCCAAAAGCGGGTCGTTTTCTTCACTCATTATTCAATTGTGTTCGGTGCGTGTATAGACGGTGTTTGTGGTGGTAATTGTGATGAAATCGCTCCTTAATCACTGCTTATTCACTACTTGATCACCCCTTTATGTGTTCGATCTCTCCTTTTCTTGTATCAAAATTCAGGCTCTTTTTTTCTTTTATAAGTGGCGATTTTTGCAATTTCGATTTTCCATTTTGAGCTTGAAGCCACGACCACGGCTGGGCTCTTTTCCACGACCGCGCAGAAAATTTTTAGTGAAAAATTGATTTGGCCTTGGGATTTGGCACTGGATGGAATGGAGAGTACTCGAATAGTAAGGTTGTAGTGGATACGTACTGGATAATTGTGGACATTTAATAGGTCATTCTTGCATTCTAGGTCATAGTTACATACTTAAAGTTTTCAAACACCGCAAAACGATCATTCAGCCACCACCATAATGGAATTCCAAGTCATCGTCTTCTGCGGAAAAGGTAAAGGCATGGCTCCCTTCTCGAGCACACGCAAGTCGGGCATCCCAAAGGCCATCTTGCCCGTCGCCAACAAGCCCCTCGTGGAGTACGTGTTGGAGTGGTGCGACGAGGCACCTTTCAAAGAGATCACCGTCGTGGTAGACTCGCAGGACTTCCCCTTGGTGAAGCCTCTGGTGGACAACTACGCAGCTAAGAAAAGACGACCAGATATCGCAGAATTGAGCAAGATCAATTGCATTTCCGTGAACACAGACCTCGACAGCACTGGGGAAATCATCCAGTCGATCAAAGACCAAATACACTCGGACTTTGTGGTGCTTCCCTGCGACTTCATCACCGATCTACCCCCACAGGTGTTGATAGAGGCCTACAGAAGCAAAGACGACTCCGAGTTGGGACTCACCGTTTTTTACAACAACATCTTTGAGACCGCAGACAAGAAATTGTTGAAGACAAACTACACCATTTACTCTAGGCAGGACGACGGCAGCCAGTGCTTGTTGGACTTGTACTCTAAGGAGTCGGTGGAGTTGCTGAAAGTGCTCGAATTGCGCACCCAGATGGTGTGGAGATACCCACAGGCCACGGTCTCGACGAAATTGCTCGACTCGTTCATCTATTTCTGCTCGAAAAAAGTGTTGAATGTGGTCAACGAGGAGTTTTCCCGGCATAAAGCGACCAAGTCGTGCACGAAAGTGGTCCGCGACTTGGCCAGGCGGTCCTGGCGCCACTCGGTGCCAAAGGAGACCATGGGCTTCTTCGTGTTGCCAAAGCAGTGTGTCTTTGCCCGGTGCAACAACTTGTCCGTCTACATGGAGGCCAACCGGTACTTTATGAAGTTGCAAGCGCAGAAAAATCACAACCAGCCGAGCGCGCCAAAGGAGAAAGGGGCTGCCACCATTGGGGCGGACTCCACCGTAGGGGAGGACACGCAGGTTGGGGAGAGGACCAGTGTGAAGCGGTCGGTGATTGGGGCTGGGTGCAGCATTGGTAAGCGTTGTAGATTGACGGGGTGCATTGTGTTGAACAAGGTGGAGTTGGGGGACGATGTGCATTTGGAGAACTGTATCATTGGCACGAAAGCAGTGATCCATGGCAAGTGCAAGTTGATCAATTGTAATGTGGAAGGTGGGTTTGTCGTGGCCAAGGGCACGCAGAGCAAAGGTGAGGATCTTGTCTCGTTGGAGGGCATGGAATTCGGCGACGACCAGCTCTCGTTTGACGACTCCAGCGAGGAGGACGAGTCTGGCGAGTCTGGGTCTGGGTCTGAGGATTACTCTGACGAGGTCGACGAGGGCTTCAGTGATGATGATTTGTTTGCGAGGTAGCTGGAGCTATGGCTGGAGCTAGGTAAATAGATCTGGTAAATAGAATAATATAAGCTTGAGATGCTTAAGATTTGTTGACTTGCTTGACTTGCTTGAGCATCGCTTAAGAACGTGATTAAAATATTCTGACTGAGTATTTGACAAAATCTTGATAAGTACTTGATTAAGAACTCTTGAATTGCTTAAAAATTAAGTAAGGATCTGACTAGAACTTCACAAAGTACGTAGTTGTGAACTTGACAGGGACTTTTTTGTATTTGAGTAAAAATATTTCAAGTATTTTTGAGTATAAATTAAAGACAACTTGAGGAAAGATTAAGGACTGGACTGGTACTCGATCAAGGAGTAAAATTGGTTTAATAATGGTCAAGAATTCTGAGAAATTGACCAATAACATGGTCAAGTATTCTTGATAAAATTGATTAAGTATCCTTAAGTAAATTTATTACAACTGGAGGAGTATTTTGATTGCATATTATAGATTAAGTATATTCGAGTTCTAGTTCACTAAGAGCTTGTTTAAGTTCTTGTTCAAGAAATTGATTTAAAACTGATTAAGTATTCTTCAGTAAAGGAAATTTTGAGCAAAAAGCTTTCCTCAGTGAAAGTATCCCTAATTAAAGGTATTGCTCACTAAAAACATCCCTAACTAAAAGATCCCTGGATAAGTAAAAAAATCGATCAAATCTGTGAAACTTGATCAGGAAGTAAATTAAGAAATTGACTAAGCGAGTGAAAAAATGATTTAAAGGATCTGAGAATCTGGATAAAAACCATAAAGAATTTGGCTGAGGAGTTGATCGAAGTTCACTAGAATTTACTATGAAGTTTTCTAAAGTCATAACTAAACTGATCAAGAAATCTACTAAGATCTTGACTAAGAACATGTATCAGAGCTCAACTACAACTACACTCCAAATTCACTACAATTCCACTACAACCCTGCTAGAACTCTGCTAGAACTTCACTGATCCATTCTAACACACTCGTCCTAACTAGTACCCTTGGAATTTCTTCTTGAATTTTGACTGTTTTAGCTAAACCTTCCCTGACCCAGTTCTAATCCCAGCCATACGCAATTCTAAACCTGATCTTCTCGTCCCTCACACCCCCCTCCCTCTCCATCTCCTGACCCCTTGTGTGCCTCATCTCTGCCATTTTTCACCGTGCCACTAAACCCGCGAAAAAATTCTCGCTGTGTTTTTTGGAAGAAAAATGGAAATCTTGAATTTAAACGCTGATGCAATTGCAAGAAACAAGGAGTAATCAGCAACAAAAGCAACAGCATGAGTAGTGGGAATAAACCGATTGTTCTCGAGAACACCGCTCGTAGAGACGCCTTAGTGGCTATTGAGAAAAAATACCAAAAGATCTGGGAAGAAGAGAAGATCAACGAGTTGGACGCCCCAACTGAGGAGGAAGCCCCTTATGGCACTTCCCCTGAGAAATTGCAAGAGCAGTTCCCAAAGTTCTTCTCCTCGATGGCCTATCCTTACGCCAACGGTGCCTTGCACGCAGGTCACTCGTTCACGTACTCCAAAGTGGAGTTCAGCGTCGGTTACGAGAGAATGAAGGGCAAGAGAGCCGTCTACCCCTTGGGTTTCCATTGTACCGGTATGCCTATCCGTGCCACCGCCGACAAGTTGGCCAGAGAAATCGAGATGTTCGGTGAAGATTTCTCCGGTGCGCCAGTGGAGGACGAAGAGCAAGAGGTTAAGCCAGAGGTGAAAGCCAAGAGAGAAGATGTGTCCAAGTTCACCTCCAAGAAGTCCAAGGCCGCTGCCAAACAGGGCAGAAGCAAGTACCAGTTCGAGATCATGAGACAGTTGGGCGTACCAAATGAGGAAATTCCCAAATTTGCCGACCCTACGCACTGGTTATACTACTTCCCGCAGTTGATCCAGGAGGACGTCAAGCTGTTCGGAGGCCGTGTCGACTGGAGACGGTCCATGATCACCACCGACGTGAACCCGTACTACGATGCCTTTGTCAGATGGCAGATGCGCGCCTTGAAGAGCTTGGACAAGATCAAGTTCGGCGAGAGATACACGATTTACTCGGTGAAGGACGGCCAGCCATGCATGGACCACGACAGACAGTCCGGGGAGGCCGTGGTGCCACAGGAGTACGTCGGCATTAAGATCGAGGTGTTGGAGTTCGCCGACAAGGCCAAGCAGCTGTTGAAAGAGGCCGACTTGGATGTCGCTGGCAAGAAATTCTTCTTCGTCGCTGCCACCTTGAGACCAGAGACCATGATCGGCCAGACATGCTGCTTTGTCTCGCCGAAGATCGACTACGGCGTCTTCGATGCAGGCAACGGCGACTACTACATCTGCACGGAGCGCGCGTTCAAGAACATGTGCTACCAAAATTTGACCCCGAAGAGAGGCCACTACGTTCCAGAGGCCACCGTCAACGGGCTGGCGTTCATCGGATCTGAGATTCACGCTCCATTAGCGCACCACCAGAAGTTGAGAATCTTGCCTATGGAGACTGTATTGGCCTCAAAGGGTACCGGGGTGGTCACCTGTGTGCCATCGGACTCGCCAGACGATTTCATCACCCAGAAGGAGTTGTTCTCGAAGCCAGAGTACTACGGCATCGAGAAGGAGTGGGCCGCTGCCGAGTTGGTTCCGATCATCAGAACCGAGAAGTACGGCGACAAGACCGCGCAGTTCTTGATCGAGGAGCTCAAGATCCAGTCGTCCAAGGATGCCTTGCAGTTGGCCAAGGCCAAGGAGGCCGCCTACAAGGAAGGTTTCTACAACGGAGTGATGATCCTGGGCAAATACGCCGGCGAGAAGGTGGAGGTGGCCAAGCCTAAAGTGAAGGCCGACTTGATCGCCTCGGGCGACGCCTTCGTTTACAACGAGCCAGAGTCCTTGGTGATCTCCCGTTCCGGTGACGAGTGTATCGTGTCGTTAGAGGACCAGTGGTACACCGACTACGGAGAAGAGTCCTGGAAGAAGTCCGCTGCGGAGCTGTTGAACCAGATGAACCTCTTCTTCCCAGAGATCAGAAACGCCTTCGAAGGTGTTTTGGACTGGTTGAAGAACTGGGCCTTGTCCAGAACCTACGGGTTGGGCACCAAGATCCCATGGGATGAGAAGTACTTGGTGGAGTCGCTTTCCGATTCCACCGTCTACCAGTCGTACTACACCATTGCGCACTTGTTGCACAGCGACATCTACGGCAAAGAGGTTGGGCCTTTGGGTGTCAAGCTGGAAGAGTTGACCGACGACGTGTTCGACTACATCTTCCACAGAAAGGAGGAGGAGATCGAGTCCAGCATTCCTAAGGACAAGTTGCACCAGTTGAGAAGGGCCTTCGAGTACTTCTACCCATTGGACGTGTCCATCTCCGGTAAGGACTTGATCCCTAACCACTTGACCTTCTTCGTGTACTGCCACGCAGCCTTGTTCCCTAAGCAGTTCTGGCCTAAAGCCATCAGAGTCAACGGCCACTTGTTGTTGAACAACGCCAAGATGTCCAAGTCCACCGGTAACTTCTTGACGATGAAGCAGATCACCGAGAAGTTCGGTGCCGATGCCGCCCGTATCGCATTGGCCGATGCCGGAGACTCCATCGAGGACGCCAACTTGGACGAGAGCAACGCCAATGCCGCCATTTTGAGATTGTTCACCTTGAAGACCTGGATCGAGGAGGTGATCGCCAACCTGGACAGCTTCCGCACGGGCGAGTTCAACTTCTTCGACTTGGCCTTTGAGAACGAGATGAACCACTTGATCGAGGAGTCCCGCGACCAGTACGAGGCCACCGCGTACAAGTCCGCCTTGAAGTCCGGCTTGTTCGACTACCAGACCGCCCGAGACTACTACCGTGAGTCCACCTCTGTAGAAGGCATGCACAAGGACTTGGTGTTGCGATACATCGAGACGCAGGCCTTGTTGTTGCAACCGATTGCTCCGCATTTCGCCGAGTACGTGTACCGTGACATCTTGAAGCACACCAAGTCTGCGCAGTTCGCCGCCTTCCCAAGAGCCTCGAAGCCGGTGTCCAAGTCGCTTACCGATGCCTTGGAGTATGTCAGAGACTTGGCCAGATCTGTCAGAGAGACGGAGGGCGCCATCTTCAAGAAGAAGAAGGGAAACAAGGCTGCCGAGGTGGACGCCTCCAAACCGGTCAAATTGACATTCTTGATCAGTGCCTCGTTCCCAGAATGGCAAGACCATTACATTGAAATCGTCAGAGAAGCTTTTGAGAACCAGACGCTCAACGACAACAATGTCTTGAAGCAGAAGGTGGGCAAGGACATGAAGCGTGCCATGCCTTTCATCTCCATCTTGAAGCAGAGATTGGCCACCGAGCCTTCGGAACAAGTGTTCAACAGAGAGTTGTCGTTCGACGAGATCGAGACCGTCAAGAGCACCATGGCCATCTTGAAGAGAAGTCCAGCCAAGGTCAATGCCGCCGAGGTGCAGGCCATTGCGTTTGAAAACGGCGCCAAGGTGGGCAAGGACATCATCACGGGCGAGGAGGTTGAGATCATTGCCAGTGCCAAGATGATTGAGAGTGCAGTTCCTGGGCAACCGGGCATTGTATTGTCTAATATATAGAGAGATTATTGATTGACTAGTAATTGACTAGTAATTGTCAAGCGATAGCACTAAGTAATCGCAGTATATAAGTGAATGTAATTGACTGAGTATTTACATATATTGTTGTTGGTTTGACTTTTGCAACCACTGTTGTCTAATGAGCTAGTGGCTGATCATTCTTGCATTTTTTCAATGGCCATATTTTCTTCCATTTATTTCAATGCCTGGAATTTGTTCCTCAATTCATTGAAATGGCTATCTATTCTTCCTTATTTCACTTCCTCGTATTTATTCTTGTATTCTATTCGATTGCTATCAGCTCTTCTACTTGTTCATTGCCTACTATCTATTCTTCCATTTACTTCAATGCTTACTTTTGTTTCCTTCTATTCTTCACTTATTCATTTCCCTATTCACTACACCAACACTAACTATGCAAATCAACTCAATTCATTCAATTAAAGAAAGCAATTATATTTATGATACTAAAAACGAAAAGAAGCAGAAGAAGTAGACAAGATGCAGCAGGTATCGGATTCAATTAGGTCCATGCTCCTTCGCTTATACAATGCTAGAGTAGTTGATGACTATGGTGACAGTTACACATTGATGCCTCGCTCTTTCAATTTCTGCACGGTCCAGACATACGTCTCGGCGGCGTAGTCCATGTTGGAGGCTATTCGGCTCAGCTGCGCCTCGATCCCGTATGTGGCAAAATACTTGCCGTTGTCCTTCTCTGCAGTCAAATTCTCATCTAATGCACATTTGATGGTCGAGTACGAGCCCGTTTCGTTGCTCACACCGAAGAAAAAGCCAAAGATCTGGAACAACACGTAGAAGAAGAGCCCGATCACGGGGAGCCTGGTCCAGTAGAAGTACAAGTTGGTGCTCATGACAAAGCCCGGGTGCACCAGCAACGACAAGATCTCTGGGTGCTGGCGCGAGAGGGTCTTCATGTATTGGATGCCCGATGTCTTCAGGAGGCCATAGCGGAACCAGGTGAAGAAGATGTTCGGGTGGTAGTCGAAAACGGAGTCGAGTTTGAACCGCACGAACTCCAAGTTGTGGCCGATCGAGGACAAGTACAAGATCCTGGGCTTGCCCTGGGTCATCAAGGGGATTAGCCGTTGTGTGAGGAGGAAAGGTCCGATGTAGTTGGTCTGGAACTGCACATCAAAGTTGTCCAGAGACAAGCTGTGCGGCAACAGCATCACTCCCGCGTTGTTTACGAGCAAATGGAGATGTTTCTCCTTGGCCAGGAACACTTTTGCCGCGGATTCCACTGACGCCAAGCTGAGCAAATCCACTTCCAAGAACTTCAATTGGCCCAAGTGGATGTAGTCTGCGTTGCCCTTGCGCTTGATGGCCTCTTCGGCGATGTCTTTGATCAGTTTATGTACTCTAGAAGGACTTCTGCCGCCAATATACACCACATAGCCGTGCAAATAGAGGTGGAGACAGGTGTACCAGCCGATACCCGAATTGCCTCCTGTGACCAAGGCCACTTTCCTTTCGATGCTCGGATCATTGTATGCTAAAGAGTCCGGATTGAACTTCACGACCGCTGAAGGTGACATCGGTGGTTGTATACGTCGTGGAAATGTGGCGTGCTGCGTCTGGATCTACAGTTATACGCCGTCTTATCACCTTTCATCAGATAAAAAAGAGAGGCGCTTAAATTTTTTTTCCGCTTTTAAATTGAAGTTTTTTTTCCTTTTTTTTTTTTTTTTTGATAATTTCGTTTCCCTAAAAAATTTCACTTGTCTAAGCAAAAAACAGAAAAGCTCGAGCCCCTTTGAACTAGTGGGTGTCTCAAGATAAGACAAAATGAGATGGGGGTGGAGTTGGGGGTGGTGGATTTGAAATTGAACTGAATTAATTTGGCTGCAATGGCACAATTGAAAATAGCTCAATGTCCACGGCCACGGACAGTGTTGGTTCGTTGCCGCACTTAATGGCGGTCAAGGGCCGCGGTAACTTGGCCGGGATATCTTATCGGTATGTGCTATGGGAAACCCCATAGCTATCGCATCGTCTAACAAGATGCTAAGAAATAATCTCAAGACTAAAATAGATAGTGAGCAAGTGGATTCAAGGGGCTAAGGGGTATTCGGAGCCTGTGGGGTAGAGGGTATTTGTTCAGAAACTCGAGGGGGCATGGAGGAAGAAGAGCAGAGGGACAGGAGCAGGACACGAAGAAGGACAGAAAGACAAAAGACGGGACAGACAAAGACATGGAGAAGAATAGGGACATGAGAAAGGACAGGGACAAGCACTGGATAATACTTCGACTTGAGGATTGTCTATAACATTGAGCCAGAAACTGGAAGTAAACGTGAAAAGATATTCACTTCAAATTAAGGTTTGGGCAAATGATAAGAAACTAGAAGGACAAATTACCTAAATTGTGCCTTTCTTATTTTCTTTTCTTTTTTTCTCCCTTTTCTTTTTTTCTCCCTTTTCTTATCTTTTATCTTTTTTATCTACTGTTGTACATCTGGTGTGGCATTAGTTGTCGGATTAAGCCTCAGCAACACTAGATAACATGATGATGTCGTATTTATGCAAGCGTAGTGGTGTCGGAAGTAGAAAAGAATTCCATCGAAAGCTCCAGACAATATCTGCCCCTTGAAAGAATAGTTCATCATTCTATTATTATTATCATTATGCATTACTATTTATGTAGATCACTAGTGGTATTGTGGATACAATTAGTGTCAATGGTATGCTCCACGCTGGCGTTAGAGCCACCCGTCAGGATGGCTACAGCCGTGCAAGGCCCCATCTGATCATGAGGCCTCGCTCTAAGCCATCATCATGCAATGCAGTCTTCTTTTGCCTCTTTGTCACCCTTTCTAGGCCACTTCTTGCACTTGTCAATATTGTCCCTTGGATAGAAATATTCTAAAAGATAGAGCAAAAACACATCCACCACAACACAAAGAACGTACAATTTGCCTGCCCATAATCCACCATTGTAGTACAAGGCCATGCGATCAATTAAATTGGACTTGCGATCCTCCCTGCTGATGGAGTCGTACACCTTCTCGGCTCTCACTGCCACATCTTTCCAATTGTAAATCTGCGATACCTCTTGATGAAATTTGACAGTGTCAATCTGCCCCTTTTTGATGACATTGATTGCCCTCTTTGTGGCCTCTACTAAGGACTCTTCCTCTGGATCGGCAAAGCATGTCATGTGATTGGGCAACACCTCTGGGATGCCACCCACCTTCGTGGTCACCACAAACAACCCACACGACGCAGCCTCTACCAACACTGTTCCAAAAGCCTCAGTTAGTGAGGCATGCAAATATATGTGGCCTTGTACCATCACATCTCGCACTTCTTCGTGCTTGATTCTGCCAATGAGCTCCACCCGGTCTTGCAATTGGTATTTTTCACGCATCTGGTCCAAGTCAATGAACTTGGGCCCATCTCCTGCAATAACAAAGCTAACTGTGCTGTCAAACGCACAGATTCTAGGGATTATGGCGGTGAGTAAATCGGCTCCCTTGTTTTGGAACAACCGCGAAATCACCACAATGGTCAAGTTGGATCTCAGCTTGCTTGGATCCGGTTGGAAATCCTCTGCTATAACGGCATTAGGTATCACAGACACCTTGCTCGGATCCAACGAGGCCCTCAACACCATGTTTTCCTTGCATGTGTGCGAGACGCAGATCACGTGACCCACATCGCTCAAAGTGAACTTGAGGAGTTTGTTGCCGAGTATGCTGCCCACGTCGGAGAAGCCAAAGAGCGAGTGGTCCGTGAAGACCGCGTGCAACCCCATGGTGCGTGCGTGCAAGATGGCCTCGTGGCTTAAGGAGCTGAACGAGCCATGCCCGTGCACGATGTCGATGGCCTCTCGTATGAAGATATTGCGTAGTATGGGGAAGCAGGAGAAGACCGAAGGGAAGGTGGCCTCGCGATAGAGCACGGCGAAGGGGAGATAGTACACTTTGAGTCCGTTGGTCAAGTACCGTATCCCTGAGCGCTTACCGTAGGAGTGAGTTATAATGATCACGTTGTGGCCTGCCTCGATGAGCTCTTGTGATAAGTGGTAGACGTGCAACTCCACACCGCCTGGCTGTGGGTAGAAGAAGTCGGAGATCATCCTGGAAGGGAGGTTAGTGCATGTTTGTGATGCGCGCTGGGTGCGCGCTGGGTGCTGATGATGTACTCTGTTGCTTCAGCGGTATACTTACAGTATATTGTACTGCATTTCGGTGGTATTCTGGGGTATTCTGGCCAGTATGGGTTGGACCAGCTGGCTTTAAAGACATTTTGTGGTTTTTTTTTCGTGCAGAAAATTGGTGAAAAATCAGAAAAGGGAAGGGGGGAAAAAGGGAAGAGTAGGGGGTGGTTGTTAATTGGGGGTGTTGGGTGATTGGACATGATGACTGGGCATGGTGACTGGGCATGGTGATTGGGTAATTGGGACCAGTTTATAGTTAATTTATGTCTATTGAGGGATGGTTGGATTAGTAAGGCAGGTGGAGATTCTGAAGGCTTTGGACATAATTCCGGGTATGTGCATTTATAAGTTATATATTGAAATAAATGCAGTAAGGTTGAAAGATATAACAAGAATATGGAATGGTGTTTAAATAGTATATAACTAATGCATAATTGATGTATAATTAGAACTGGTGGATTATCAGACACAATTCGTTGGTGAATTAGTGAATTAGTGAATAAGTGAATTGAATTAATGAATTAGCGAATTAGCGATTTAGTGAAGTATTAGTAAAATATATGGTGGCAGTAAGTTTTAAGTTTTAGTGAATTTAGTCAACTAGTGAATTTGTGAAATATATCTAGTATCTCACTAGGCCACCCACAGCACATATAGTGAAAATCCAGAGCATCGCATATAATTCGGAGGTGAAATAAAATAAACCGGAGCCATTCAGTCAACTTCGATATAAACTCGATGCTTCCACTCAAAACCAATCCCAACTTACCCAATTCATCCCACCCACTTATCCCACCACTTATCCACTTATCCCTCCCATTACCATTCCTCTCTCAATCACTGCCAAGGCCCGCCGCACCTAAGACAACACTGCCTTAAAGAAAAAATGATACAGAAAAAGCTGAGCCAAACAGTGAATCCAATACTGAGTCAAGTAGTGAGCCAAAAATAAGTGAGCCAAAATGAGTAGGCCAAATGCGAAATGCCAAAATGCGAAATGCCAAAATGCGAAATGCCAAAATGCCAAAGCGAAAAAGGAATCTGTTTTTTTCAATTTTTTTTCTGTCCTTTTATCTATAATTTTATCTACTCAAGTATTCGAAAGAGCGAGCAGGAAGCGAGACTTGACAGGACAACGATGGCTCGACATTACGACGAGCTCCCTTCGGATCCGCCGGAGTACGAGGACGACTTTGTCATCACCGACGATGAGAACGCAGAGGGTGACCGTCTGGAGTCGTCGTCCCACGTGTTTGAAGAATTCGACATTGAAGACCCGGAACTGGCAAGAGCGCCCAGAGGCGCTGCCGCGCTCTTGAACAGGGCCAAGGACTCCAGCAAGCGGTTGCTGTCCAACATTTCCCACACCATCTTTTACCCGATGACCCGCATGATGGACCCCGTCTACGAGTTGTACCGCGATTCCAACATCATCTTCGACAGCTACTTGGCGCGAGTGGGGAACCCGCTTATATTGAAGCGCTTGATCTATGTGTTTTCCATCACGGCCTTGATCTACATCATCACCGCCTCGGGGATCTACCCGAACAAGAACGAGGCGCTCTTCGGCGACTTCTACGACCCTGACAAGTTGAACAACTTCATCGAGACCCACATCAACGAGAAATCCATGGCCACCACGTTGGAGTACTTGTCATCGATGCCGCACATTGCGGGCACCGCCGGCGACTTGACCTTGGCCCACTACATCGAGGACACCTTGCGCAACAACGGGCTCGCGGGCGTCGAGTTCTCCGAGATGAGCGCGTACATAAACTACCCGAACTACACCTTGTTGACGGTGTTCGACCCGCAGGGGAACAAGCTCCACGAAGTGGAACAGGTGAGCGACGCCGTGGAAAAGGGCAAGCACCACCTCTTGGAGTACCTCGCGTTCAACCCGGACAGTGCCCAAGGCTCCGCGAAGGGCCAGGTGGTGTATCTGAACTTTGGCACGCCGCAGGACGTGCAGTTCTTGGTCGACAACAAGGTCCCGTTGAAGGACAAGGTGATGTTGATGAAGTACGGCGGCATCCCGGCGTCGCAGAAGATCGAGATCGCCGAGATGTACGCTGCCGCTGCGGTGTTGTTCATCAGCGACCCGGACCTGGGCGACTACACCATGGATTCCATCCAGAAGGAGGGCGTGGGAATCTTGAAAGAGGCCCCAGGGGACGTCTTGACGCCCGGGTGGGCGTCCGTGCCGAACGCGGAGCGGCTCTCGTGGCAGGAGTCCGCCTCGACACCGAAGATCGTGTCGTTGCCGATCCCTTGGAAGGATGCTGTGCCGTTGCTCGAGGCCGTGAAGGGCCGCGGCGTGCGGAACGACCGCTGGGACTTGACGCTCGCGGGTGTCAAGCACGAAATATGGACCGGGGCCAGTGAGCACGAGGTGCAATTGACAAACAGGCCGCTCGAGCGCGTGCAGAAGCCCGTGTGGAATGTGATCGGCCGCATCTCCGGCCGCGAGCAGTACGACAAGGCCATCATCATCGGGCTGCAGCGGGACTCGCCCTGCTTCGGCACGGTGAACCCGAACACGGGCACCACGGTGTTATTGGAGTTGGTGCGGTTGTTCGCCAAGATGCAGTCCACGTACAACTGGTCGCCCTTGCGGTCGATCTACTTCGTCTCCTTCGACGCGACCAACTACAACGTGGCGGGCTCCACCGAGTGGGTCGAGACCAACATGCGCGAGTTGAAGAAGGAGGTGTATGCGTACATCGACTTGAGCGACGCCGTGTCCGGGGACGAGTTGGAGATCCACTCGCACCCGATCTTCCAACAGGTACTCATGGCTGCCTTGGAGGAGGTGGTGGAGCCGCGGACGAACCAGACCTTGAAAGAGGTGCAGTTCGACAGCAGACACTTGCAGATCGAGACTTTCAAAGACTACGACAAGAACTACTTGCCCTTCCAGGCGTATTTGGGGATCCCCTCGATGGAGTTGAAGTTCTCGGGAAAGAAGTACCCGAAGAACAGCTGCTTGGACTCTTTCAAGTACTTCCAGGAGCACGAGATCGACAAGGACATGTTGACGCACCGCACGTTGGTGGAGTTGATCCTGAAGGTGGTGGTGAAGTTGGTGGAGGAGCCCTTGATCCCGTTCGACTTGCTCAACTACGTGAGATCGTTGGACCACTACTTGAAGGACTTGAAGAAATACGCCGAGTCGCTCGACGGCTACAAGGGCAACGAGCTCGACACGAACCCTTTTGTAGCCTCTCTTTTGAAATTGAAGACGATTGGCACAGAGTACGAGGGCTGGATCAAGCTGTGGAAGGAGATCGTCGACTCGGACAACGACCAGGAGCCGTCGTTGTTGACGGTGAACCGGTGGACGTGGAACTTGAAGTTGACGCTCTTTGAGAAGAGGTTGTTGAGCATGACGGGGATCCCGAAGAGGCCTTGGTACAAGAATGTGATCTACGGGCCGCAGTACTGGCAGCCAGACGAATTGAGTTCGTACGAGTATGCCACGTTGCCGGGAGTGCGCGACGCATTGCGCGGGCACGACTGGGCCCTTGCGAAGGAGCAGCTCAACTACGCGGCCGAGCTCCTTGCGGCGGCGGCGGACTCTTTTATCGGGTGATATATAGGAGACATAGGATGAATACATTTGATTTTACACGGAATCATGAAGGAACTCACGAAGGAACTCATCAAGAAACTTACTTACTATTCACTTTGGTCTTTCTCACTGGCACGTTCGTTTGTTATCCTTCACTGGATTTTTTACTTCATTTTCACTATTCACTTTATTTTTCCTTATTCACTTTATTTTTCCTTATTCACTTTATTTTTCCTTATTCACTTTTACTCTTTGCTTTTACTGGCTTTTACTGGATTTCACTATTTTTCACTCTATTTTTCACTATTTACTTGAACTTCTACTGATCCTTTACTGATTTTTCACTAAAGTTTTGACTATAAGCTGGCTTTTCACAGGATTTTTCTTGTTTCTCCCTATTCACTTTATTTTCCCCTTACTTCTTCTCACTTTATTTTCCCTTTACTGTTCACTTTATTTTTCCCTTTACTGTTCACTTTATTTTTCCCTTTACTGTTCACTTTATTTTCCCTTCACTTCTTCTCACTCTACTTCCACTTTTTCACTATTCACTTAATTTCTTACTATTCCCTTTGTTTCTCAGTTGAAGTCTCGCACCCACTTTGTCCACTTTGTCCACTTCTCTCGCTCTTCACTTTATCTCTCACCACGCACTCTTTTCTCGTTACTCAATCTCTCAATTCTTCCTGCTCTCTTCACTTTTCCTCGTTCACCATTCTTTTACTCTTCTTAGCAAAAAGTAAATACCTGCGCAGCAACTGAAAAAAAATGAAATTGTGGAGATGAGAAAAGAGATGAGGACCGGTGGAGATCTCAAGAGAGGGAGTGAAACGGAACAAGATGTCTCAGAAGAATAGTGCGAAAATGGGCGTTAACTTGCGGATCAGGCCGAGTGGTGGTGGCGATGGCGATGGCATCGTGCAGAGGATCGGCGAGTGCCAGGTCAGGCTCCTGGAGGGGCCCTCCAGTGCCGAGTACCGGTTCGACCAGGTGTTGGACGAGGCCAGCAGCCAGCAGGATGTGTTTGAGCGTATATTGAAGGGTCCGTTGGACGCCTGTTTGGGGCGCAAGGAGGACTGCCTGGTGGTGTGCTGTGGTGCGCCGGGTGCGGGCAGCAGTTATACCTTGTTCGGCGACAGGGACACCTTGACACTTGACGGTATTCTTGGAAGAGCGTTGCACTTGGTGTTTGACAAGGTGCCAGTGGAGAGGATCGTCCCGTTCAGGCAGATGGCCCGGTATTTGGGGTCTTCCTTGGTTGGAGACGATGCTGGAATAAGTGCAAGTGCATCAAGTAGAGCAAATGCTCCAACTTCCACAACCCCTAGTACTCTGTCTCCCTCCGTTGGCTTCTCTCTCTCCATCTACGAAATACACAACCACAAAATAAGAGACTTGGTCGCCGACAGGGACCTTGGCCAGAAATTGACCAGCGAGTTCCCACGAAGCGTCAAGGACGGCAAATTGAGGCCGGCCCAGGTGTCAGAGCACTACCTTGGCAGCTTCGACCACAGCTTGCAAGTGGTGAAGGCCGCTTTATTGAAGAGAAACAAGAAATCACACTCTGTGGACTGCATTATATACATCAATTTATACGAATTCAAGCGGTTCAACAGAATCCGCAGCACGAGACTCACGTTGGCAGATCTTGCAACCGTCGACCCCGCTGCTGCGTCGTCCATGGCCCGGCTCAGAGACTCCAGACACTTGGCCAAGACGCTTGTCCACGAGTTGCCCAAGTTTCTGGCCGCCAACTGGCAGGACCCTCTCTTGCGCAGCTCCCCCTTGTACAAGGCTGCCCTCTCGGATCTTGCGAAGGCCAACAAGCCGCATAACTTGGCCACCATCGTCAATTTGAGCGCTCAGAGCGACCTGAATGCCGCTAAACTGGTGTTGGCGATGGTGTTCCCCTCACAAAGGACCCGCAAAGTGACCCCGTCCGGTGCGGCCTCCGTGGCCAGCACGGGCAGCGTCTCCACCAAGGAGTTGGTGTCCAAAATGGAGAACTTGCGGTTGGAATTGCTCGAGACCAAGAAGAAAAACTGTGTCTTGGAGACGGAGAATAGGCAGTTGGCTGCGGATCTCGTGACGATCGAGCAGGACACGAGGCTCGAGGTGTCGAACCACTTTGAGCAGATGGTGGACGAGATGCACAAGGGCAGCATGGTGTCGAAATTGGAAGAAGACGAGCTCGTGCAGATGGCCACCGACGAGAAACTCGAGAGACTCTCCAAGCATTTCAGTGCCAAGATCGAGAAATTGAAGCAGGAGAAGCTGAATTTGAAGTTCAAATTGGAGAACTTGAAGTACCAGAACGCCCGCATGGACGAGCTCTTCCACTCGCAGCTCACCAGCATCTCGGACGAGTTGAAGTCCGAGTATGAGCAGAAGTACAACGAGGAAGTGGAGAAACTGCTACTCGAAAAGACCACTTTGGTGGACGACAATCTGGTGTTGAGCCAGAAAGTGCAGCTATTGACCTCGCAGTTGGCCTCGTTCAAAGAGAGGGCCTCCACTGCCACCCCGGAGGCCTCGCAGTTGTACAACAAGATCAAGTCGTTGCGGTTGGAGGACGAGGTGTTGACCTTGATCAACAAGAAGATGAAGCAGCAGTTGGGCAAGGAGAAGAAACAGTTGAAAAACTTGAAATCGACCAAGGCCAAGCGCTCGTCGTCGCTGTTGGGCGACCTTGCCGCATCGGGGCTGTTGGAGCCCAACTTCAAGATCTTCGAAGACGAGCCCAAGTCGGATTCGTCCAGTTCCAAGCGGAAATTGGTGCGCAAGGAAGTGGCTACAGGTGAGATCAGTGATATTGACATGACCTAGGGTACTGAGAAGAGGCCATTGGTCAGGTTACGATCGCGAGGTTACCCGTCTTATGTAATTGTAATACAAAAAAAAGCATATCTGAGTCTATTTTAAGTAAGATCAAGCACTTTTGCTGTTCATCTCTCGTACTTTACAGTTCTGTTTCACCTTAGGCAGTTGTTCAGACCATTTTAATGTCTTGCAACAAACACCAAATGAACTTGAAGTCTTCTATACAGTTCTTCTATCGGAAAGATAACGGACAATTGGGCCGTTGCCGGTGATTTCAATAGTCCTGTCGAACCAACTCAATAAACTACCACTTTGCTGTTGGCCGGCCTTGTTCTCCATGGCCTTGTATAAGTATTTGACCAAGTTGTCCTGCTGGTCTAACGACAAGCTCTTGACTATCGTTGGGATTTCCGATTGTCTTGTCGATGATAATATTTCGATAACAGTTTGCAAATGTGTTGACTAGAGAGGGAAGTTGAATTGTTAGTATAAGAAGTGAAATTGGGCCAATACTGGGCCATAACTGGGCCATAAACCGATTAATTCAAAGATTCCTCACTTACTTTCGTCTCTTCATCGCCTCCGTATGGTGGCTCGTCAATGGCATAGACCAAGGCGTCCCCGAAGGATCCCTTCGACAACAATCCCCGGATCTGTTGCAGCTTCAATTGGACATCTGCCAAAGAGACCGGCTCGAAATATGGTTTCAAGTCTTCCTCGGTCATTCTGCTCTCCGGATCGTACAGATCTATATCAATTCTTCTCCAATCATCCATTGTGCTCGATTCTCTACTGTTTTGTCCTGTTCTATGTGTATCCGGATATCCTCGATATCTTCTCTAACGTTTCCAGCCTGTTCCACTCCCGTGCCAATTGTCGATTGATTAAGAATTGCCATTAAAAGGAGGAGAGAAAAAAACGAACAGCATTTTTTCGGAATCGAATTAGGGGCTGGCTCTACGATTTGGTCTGGAGCTTATCGTTTTTTGCTGCTGGTGTAGCGATGTTGGGCTGGTGGGAGTGCGATGGATAGTTTGTATTGTGCAAGAAAATGATGGTCAGTGCCAGTAAGGCTAGTACTGGTTAGTGCTGGTTCGTGCTTTCATTTATGCAATAATTCACGATTTCACTACAAAAATTCTACACACGTACTCTCTACGCTGGTAGTCTCTACACCGATATACAATACTCTACAATACTCTACAATACTCTACAATACTCTACAATACTCTACAATACTCTACAATACACTACAATACACTACAATACACTACAACACTCTACAATCCACTCCACATATGCCATACTCTGTTCCCTATTAATCCTACTTCTCCTCTGTAAACTTATACTCCTGTATAAACTTGGTCACACTCTCCCTCATGTCATCCGTTTCAACCACTATCACCACAAGACCATCGCTGCCTACATCGTATTTGATATGCCCTTTGTTTGGAATCGCGATCTGCTCGTCGAATTGATCGAAAAACTCGTTCATCTTGCTGAACGTGGTCACGTTGTCCAAGTTGAACTCCGCCATCTCATTATCTTGCTCCTCTTTCCTCTGCACCACTAACACGATCCTGAATTCGTGCCCCAAGTCATCATTTTCCGGCTCCAAAAACTCCGGTGGCGGTGAGCTCGTGTCTGACATTCCGGTGACTGTAGCTCAAACAATATGCGCGTCCTACTGCTGTCTGCTTCGATCGTGGATCCTTGCTCTCGGCCACCTTCAAATTGGATTTGAGATTTTTCACAGAAAAAAAAAAATAAAAAAAATAAAAAAAAAATAAAAAACTTTTTTTCTGCCTCGCTGACAATTTGACCTGGGCTTGTTCCCCTTTCTGGTTTAGTGAGCTGTAGCCAATTTTCACTGTGCACACTACTCAGCGATTTCCGTTTTCGGAAAGGGGTGTTGGATCAAATGGGGGCATTGGAGGGTAGAATTGAACGGATTGCATTCGTATATAGAGAGCTGTAACAAAAGTTTGAAGGTAGAGTAGTATAACAAAAGGAAAAGACACTGAACTAATAACAGACCACCGGGAGATAAAAAAAAAAAAAAAACTATAACAATATTAAACAGCAGAACCAAATTAAACAAAACCACGGCAACATAGAAACGAAGGATAAGCATACAATGGGGCCCATTTTGAGAGACGCCGCCAGCACAAGACAAGAAGCCAACAGTCAGACTAGAAATACAAAGTGTCACTCTATATTTTTATCATCCTTAACGACAAGAGAACGTGAAGACTGAAAAGAGTACATTGGACAACAAGCAGCACCATTACCAGCCAGAATCGGGAATGATTCCTCTACGATCCACCTGGTCCAAGAGCTGGTGGTCGAGATTGCCCGGGATGTTGGGCATCTGCATGAGCATGTTTGGGGGTAATTGCGGCTGCGTATTGGTGAAAAGATTGTTGTTGATGCCAAAGGGCATGTACAAATTGGGCATTTCAGAGGTGCTCAGGCCCTCTGAGCTTGTCATGAATTGTTGCTGGTCTGGGGTGAAGTGTGACACTTGCAGTGGGCCTTGCAGTGGGCCCGATGTCACCGAGAATGAAGGTCCTGTCGCTGTGGAAGCTGCCCGAACTCTAGTTGCCGACGTCCTGAGGCCTCCATTGACGGTGGAATCCGTGGCCATTCCTCCTGCAGCGAAATTCATGGGCGACGAGATCATTTCAGTGGGCATCTGCACTGGAAGGTGGCCATACAAGGGCACCGTGGAGTATAATTTCGAGTCTGGAAGCGAGCCTGGCGTGTTGGAGTAGTGCTCGAACGTCACCGAGCTTGCCCTCAGTAGCAGTTTCTTTGCCTCGTGCTTGAGTCGCTTCTTCTCGCGCCTTCTCAGTGCCCGCAAGGCCTGGAACTCCTCGGGGAACCTCTTCGGGCCATGCTTCTGGAGCAAGACGTGTGAGTTCAAGTGGTTCAACGTCCCATATGCCTTGGTGCAGTCTTCAAATGTGCATTTGTATATCCTCTCCACCTCGTGGAACCGTCTCCTAGGCCTTTTCTGCTTCACGAACTGGCCCGTGCTGTCGGATGAGACAGATTTCAGCGCCAATGTTTCATTGGTGGACCTATTCAGGAACTGGAGTGTCGATGTAGAAGGGGCATTCAGTATGATGACGGAACTATTTTCGGAGGTGGCATCCGACGATGATCTGGGGTACACGTCAGAGCCTTGTTGTAGCTGTTGTTGTTGTTGTTGTTGTTGTTGTTGTTGTTGTTGTTGCAGCAGCTGCTGCTGAAGCTGCTGCTGCTTCTTCATATACAACAGCACCATGGTATAGTTGGCATTGAGATCGTCCGAGGACAATTGCGACGGATAAAACGCCGACGACAGGTCAGTGCCGAGACCAGAGACGGGCGAGCCATCCAACACAATTATATTGCTACTACTATTGCAACTGTTCAACCCATATGGCAGTCTGTTTGTAGTCCCTGCTAAGTTGAAACCTTGATCGAATGACATGGTACTATATTATTCTAATTTACTCCTTGAATTTATATTTACTGTGTGGAATTGGGGGTGCTGGTCAATGCGGAACCTGTGGCAATATCAATTGCGATGACTCGAAGCCAATTGCTTGAATAAAGGGGTGGAAGAGCTATTAGGCGCTTGCTCAGTTCAAGACTAAAAAAAATCTAAAAGGGACAAATAAGAAGCTAAACACAAGGAATTTCCATACTAAACATAAGTTTAGTTTCTACGTTTAGTTTCTCTTATACTGTTGTTGGAAACCAAACAAAAGTTGAAATCTCAATGCGATGTTTCAAAAAAGGGGATCTTTTTTTTTCTCTCTTGGTTGAATCGTTGAAAGATGATGATCCAGCTACAGTTTATCTTGGAAGGAAAAATGCTCTTTATATATTTCATAGAATTTTTTAGATGTAAATGTACACATACATCGACCTACATACATACATGAATTTTTACCTGAAGTCTATTTTGAGAGTGTCATTTGTATGCACAAGAATTTCTAAACTTCTGACCTTCTTTGTTCCAGATGATTAGGATATCCAGATTATTTTGAAGATTTTATCTTTTGTGCAAAAATAAAAAAAAATAAAAATAAAAAAAGAAAGGAAAAGCAAAAAAGGGCATACTAAAGATTTGAATAAAGAGAAATCTTAAGGGGATGGAAATTATTACTTTGTATGTGATTGATTAGTTTTTCTTTTTTTTTTTTTTTTTTTTTTTTTTTCGTCTTGTCTTCTGCCCAGTATGTGCACTGTGTCCTCTTATTGTTAATCTTTTTGACCTGACCTATTTGTCCTATTTGTCCTTTTTGTCCCTTTTGTCCTACTTTGTCTGCTCATGAGATTATTCAAAAATTCGAAATCTATTTTTAATCACTGATCAACTGAACTTTGCCGTCCTTTCGAGAAGCTCAATACTAACCGAACTGGTCTGCAGATACGTAAGGCATTATCGAGTTTACATTGATAACAAAAAAATAACAAAGTAACATAAATCAAAAGTGGATGCTGATAAGAGTCCACCTGCAAAACGCAGACTAGTAATTTATTTTCACAAATTGTATCTTCCCTTTTGTGTGCCTGGGCTTAGCCCCATAATAATACGCCATATTGTGTCTGAAGCGTTTAAGCTCTCTCTCTCTCTCTTTTCACATATTATTTATATCTGTATTTTTTATTAAGTTCCTACCTAAGAGAGGCAAGGAAACCCTTTAAGCGTTAAAGTTCAACCTGCAAGCAACAGGCTTATTCGAAAGATGACCACCACTTGGCAAAGAAAAAATGCGGTTACATTACAATTTTGAGTTTTTACCCACATAACTTCAATTGTTCTGATTGAACTTAAAATTGTGAAATGTGTTCATTCTAGAGATTTGAAGCTCTCAATAGCTGAAGTCAAAAATAATTCACAAAAAACACTAGAAGAAAAGATCCGCGTCTGCAAAAAAAGGAACATAACAATTACAACATTGGAAAATTTCCTCACTTTCTTTGAATGCATGGCCCGACTGTGGAACCCTTCCGGCAAATGGACTAGTGGTCTTAATGAAAAAGGATCCCCCTTCTTTAGAAAATATTATGAGTCCTTAGAAGGCTTAGCTTGAAAAGGTAAAAAAAAGAGTACATTTCTATTATGCCTTGCAGGTCTTGTGCCCAATTGAAAAAGGGGAGAGCACATTTTTGTCCTTGATAACTATTCTATTTATGCACGTCTCACATATGGACATGTTGCAGCTGACCAGATTCTCAATTTGCCTTTTGTGATTTGCAGGACCGCAAAACAAACTCAGAAAAGAAGAATTGGATTTTAACCTTTTCATCGTTACTTTGAAAGAACTATGGGAAAAAGAAAATCACGAATCTTTCAAAGTTAACTAAAAGTATATTCTCTCTGTTCTTCTGCAGTCTGATCAACTTTTGGGTCTCATTGAATTCCCAATTGTGTGGAAAATGTCTTAGTTCAACATACAAATCTTCAAGGTTTTATACATAAACGATTGACGATTTCCTCAAATTCTTGTCACGCACCGTTGTATCTCGCCTCTCCTATAAGCCACCATTTCAAAAGATGTTGACTTAGATCATCATCTTAACCTTATTACAATCAAACTTCCACACTTCTTCTATTCACATGTTTGAGTGTTTGTCTTCCAGGCTCGCAGTCGCGATAATTTAGCGGTTTTAACTCCGTACTAGGTTGCTAACTTACTTGTCCCTTTATGTTGTAGACGGTCGCATGCATCATTTGAGCAAGCTGCATTTGTGTCCTGCAATTTTTTTACATTTATTTCTTCAAATTCTCAAAATAAAGTGTGTGTTCTTTCTTTTCAAAGCCCTACAAGCTCCTCTTTTCTCCTTTCTTGCTTCCTATGACATATCCGATTAGCTTTAAATGGTTAATGGCATTGGTTGAAATCTCAGAAAAAAAGAAGAAACAAAATAAAAATGAGCAATGGAAATTTATGAGTATAGCTTTGACCTGCAGGGTTTGCCATCCACTAGTCATCTCTGGGCAAACATTCCCAGACTGGTGTCTCACTAAATAGATCGATTTGTTTTGAAGGAAGCACAGGTGAGATTGCAAACTGCAGTTGGTAATTGCATGCATTCGTCGAGCTAAGACTTCAACAGAATATGAGACAATGTCGAGTCAGCCGATCTCTTGGGTGATTTGCATTGGTATCTTGAAGGTGTATTTTATTTGTCGTGGTTTTCAGCTTTCTCTTTTGCCTCGTTGATCGCAAAAAGATTCACCATATCGGATTGTTGAGCGCCAAACTAACCATTCCAGAACTATTTTTTCTTTTCTTTTTCTTTTTTTTTTCTATTTTGACGGAGAAGAGGGGAGCTTTAGATTATGCGTCTTCAAGTGCATGTATATTCCTCCTCTAAAGTGCTCCGAATTGTCTTTTTGCGTCCTACATGCTTTGTTTCAGGTAACGCTCTGTATGTTCTAAGACTCGGGCCATGACTTCGAGATTCCGTCTTTTGAAGATACTGAACATCATAGATCACTATTCCACAGTTATTTTGGAGATCCTGTACGAAATGTCTTAGAAAAGTAGACGTTAAGGATTTTAAACAGTACAAGAGTGAAAAAAAATTGAATTTGATAGCGTTCCAAAGGGCAAGCATATGTGCCTTTTTCTTCTAGAAGAACAAGATTCCACTTGATAAGCCCTCAGTGACCACAAAAGACTCTAATTGTTACATTAATCGGTAGAATACATAAACTTGTCTCACTTTTTAAATTTGTTCAATAACAACTATGCGGCAGTATAGCAGTACAATTCATAAACTTAATACAAGCTCACTCACGATCAACACATTACACATTTGCATTGGAAAAATTATGTGACATTGAGCAAAAAAATAAGGAAAAAAAGGCAAGGAGTAATAGAATTCTTGAAGTAAAGCCTCTTATGAAGAAAGTATAGTTGGAGAAAGTTCTTTCTTCGTTGAAAGCGAGAACTCTCGCTTAGAAAGAAACTATTAAATGAAAGTCAAATTGAGATCTTATACACCATAACGTACAAACTTATGTGTGTTACAAGTGCAAAAGGTGGCGCAAGTTGGAGTCATGACGTAGTTCTGGACCAATTCCGCACAGCGACCATCTGAACAGTAACAACCAACCACATAGAAAGAAACCGTGAACACAATGGCAAATGCTATTGTAGTCAATTTGATTATTGTTGAGATCAGCTCCAATAAAAAGAGAAATATTAATTTTAGTAACATGTACCATTTGTGCCCTTTGATGAAGTCTTTTTTTAGAGGCTCTGCTGATATCCTCTCGGGAAACTCAAATTCAGTCATCCCACAGGATTTGTTCTTGCCCCTCTCACGTATCAATCTGTTGTGATTGGTTCTAGTGTGATTTCCATGATGTATAGCCCTAGAACTCGTAACGTCTCGACTGGTGCTGTATGTTTGAGACACTCCACCGCAGATCAGCGGGATATAACGTTCTTTATTATCAAAATCACTATCAGTCTCACTTCCACTTCCACTCCCACTTCCGCTTTCGCTTGGCAAGTACGAACTATCGGTGTCATCAGTTTCTAGAAGCTCCAAAAAGCCTCCTGCGTTGTAGAAGGCCTCAACTTCTTCCTGTTTTATAATTGGTGCTTGATTGTTATCCATTTCAAGTCGGCTTTGCTAAAATAAGTTTTCTTAATTTCAAATCGCCTCATAAGTCTGAATTAGAGGTTTGATATTAACTAAGAGCTAATCTTTGCAAAAAGGGGCGAAAACTTTGTGCTTAAATATCGTGTACTTAAGCGAATAGGTTGTGGAAAGCGAACAAAGAAGTTCCATGTCATTGTTGATGGACTTCATTTCAGCTCTAAGGTTGACGAGTTGGTTGTTTCCACAGCATCTGTGTTTTTCAAGTCTAGTTGGACTAAACTAGTGAGATCAAGCTTCTTTGTATCAGACTAAGACAATAGGCTCTTTGAGACCACAAAAAAGAAAAAGCCCCCTTAGCAAATTATCAAGCTTTCCACTGTGCGTTTTGTGTCTTTTTTGCCTTTTTTTTTGAATCGTCTTTAACACTCTGAGCTTTATTCGGACTCGACGCTAGCGCAGAGACTATTTACGAAGAATAGTACC
Source organism: Nakazawaea ambrosiae (assembly GCA_024271865.1). Classification (NCBI taxonomy): domain Eukaryota; kingdom Fungi; phylum Ascomycota; class Pichiomycetes; order Alaninales; family Pachysolenaceae; genus Nakazawaea; species Nakazawaea ambrosiae. The sequence goes on from JANBXG010000001.1 coordinate 1,182,078, forward strand.
GAGACGGCTTGGCAGAGATTATTGTTTCTGAGGGTCTTTATTATGTGCCACCTCCAATTTGTCGGATTTTGCTGACCGTGCACATTGGCACTCATTTGGGCTCAATTGGCTGGCAATACGACAAAATATATCCGTGGAATAAATCATACACTACCTCAGGGCACGCTTGAGTTTTTTTAGTATGTGCTTTTTTTTCGAGTAACTGGCGAAACTCAAGACATCAGGGAGTATGGACTGTCTGTTCGTTGCGTACCAAGACTTTTCGACAGCTCGTGGTTCTAGCTTGTATATGAAACCAGAGGAGCCAAGCTTATTATGTAATTTTTGAGAGATTAATGTTGATTGGGAACTAGATCATCGCTTAAAGAGGAAAGAAATGTATATTTACGACAGCGATAGATAGGGACAAGAACGTTTGACAAGGTACAGATCGAGTTTTGTGCTTGGGACACGGAACATACCAGGCGCTGAAATCGAGGTTCCGGCTTTGTTTATGTTTTATATTTTCAAAAGAACTTGATTGTGGCATGGGAAAATAAAGAGAAGAGGAATAGTACAAATTTCTTAAGTGGAGTTGGATGATGACAAGTAGGCAGTAGTGGTGTATCACGATGTAAAGTTGTACGATACGATCTGAAAGCAGACGAGAACAACAAATTGACCCACTTTCCAAACAATCACTGCACATTTGCATTGGGGCACCACCAAATTGCCAACTCACCCGACTGCCATTACTTCCAACAACACCCCTTTCTTGTCTCGCTCACCTTGTGATGTTGAAAATTGTGTACCGACTTCCATTTCGGTCTACATTTTTTTATCCTTTTTTTTTTTGATTTTTCATTTATTTATTTTTTTTTTTTTTTTTTTTTTTTTTTTCATTTGAGGGTGAATTACACTGAAAAAGTGTCATCATCAGATGGTTTTTTATCAAAATTTTTCACTTGGTGAGGGTGGATCAATAACGGTGAAAAAATTAGATAATGAAAAAAAAATCAAAAGTTTAATTAGTAGTGCAGGAGCGGAGCTGATACAAAGTTACATACTTAATAAGTACTAGGAAGAAAAGCAAGAATAAGCTGAAGTATGCCTAAATATATGCTCAAGTGTAATGTTGAAACTCGAACCAGAGTATCTGTCGTTGCCAATAGATCAAACACTTCCCAAACTGATTCAAGCTCAAAATCACAACTCCATAACCTTCCAAATTAAATCCCTCCCTCTATACCTCTGTTCCTCATCTGTTCCTCCTCTTCCCTCTTTTTTCATTTTTTTTTTCACTTTCTTTGCTGTACAGCTGCTGCCTAAACTACGTGGTGGTGCTCTGCGGTTTCTAACTTTTTTTTTTCTTTTTTCTTTTTTTTCGTCTTTCGTTGGCAAATTCCCTAACTTAAATTTGATATAAATATGATATCCGTTCCGTAGGAAGTTAATTATCCGTTTTCCTATAATTTGTAGAAACAATATTTTAATTATTGAGATATACACATTTCACACTATACACACACTACGATGTCTTCCAACAAGTTAGCCTGGTTAACCTCCATTGACGCCACCCACACCCCAGAAAGAAACTTCAGACGTTCTTCCATCATTGGTACCATTGGTCCAAAGACCAACGACCCAGAAGTCTTGGTCAAGTTGAGAAAAGCCGGTTTGAACATTGTCCGTATGAACTTCTCCCACGGTTCTTACGAATACCACCAATCGGTCATTGACAATGCCAGAAAATCCGAAGAATTATACCCAGGTAGACCTTTGGCCATTGCCTTGGACACCAAAGGTCCAGAGATCAGAACCGGTACCACACGTGACGAGAAAGACTACCCAATCCCAGCTGGCCACGACATGATCTTCACCACCGATGACCAATACAAGCTCGTCTCCGATGACAAGATCATGTACATTGACTATAAAAACATCACCAAGGTCATCGAGACCGGTAGAATCATCTACGTCGATGACGGTGTCTTGTCCTTTGAAGTCGTCAAGGTTGTAGACGACAAGACCTTGCAAGTCAGATCCATCAACGCCGGTAAGATCTGTTCCCACAAGGGTGTCAACTTGCCAAACACCGATGTCGATTTGCCAGCTTTGTCCGACAAGGACAAGGCCGATTTGGCCTTTGGTGTCAAGAACGGTGTCCACATGGTGTTTGCTTCTTTCATCAGAACCGCCAAGGATGTCTTGGACATCAGAGATGTCTTGGGTGAAGCTGGTAAGGAAATCCAAATCATCGTCAAGATTGAAAACAGACAAGGTGTCAACAACTTTGACGAAATCTTGAAGGTCACTGACGGTGTAATGGTTGCCAGAGGTGACTTGGGTATCGAGATCCCAGCCCCAGAAGTTTTCATCGTACAGAAGCAATTGATTGCCAAGTGTAACGTGGCCGGTAAGCCAGTCATCTGTGCCACCCAGATGTTGGAGTCCATGACTTACAACCCAAGACCAACCAGAGCCGAGGTCTCCGATGTTGGTAACGCCATCTTGGACGGTGCCGACTGTGTCATGTTGTCCGGTGAGACTGCCAAGGGTATCTACCCAGTCGAGGCCGTCAGCATGATGCACCACACCGCCTTGTTGGCCGAGAAGGCCGTTGCCTACGGAACCGTCTTCCAAGAATTGAGAGAATTGACTCCATTCCCAATCGACACCGCTGAAGCCGTTGCCTCTGCCGCTGTCTCTGCCCAAGTCGACATCAACGCCAAGGCCATCGTTGTCTTGTCCACCACCGGTACCACCGCCAGATTGTGCTCCAAATATAGACCAAACTGTCCAATCTTGATGATCACCAGAAACGACAAGGCCGCCAAATACTCCCACTTGTACCGTGGTGTATATCCATTCATCTACAGTGCTCCAAGAGCTGCCAACTGGGAAGAAGATGTCGAAGAGAGATTGAACTACGGTGTCTCTGAGGCCATCGAGTTGGGTATCTTGCAAAAGGGTGACAAGATCGTTGCCATCCAAGGTTTCTCCCAAGGTCTTGGTCACACCAACACCTTGAGAATCATCTCTGCTTAAGAACTGTTCTTTTCTTTCTTTTATATGTAATCAATTTTACGGGGTTTTCTGTTCAATAAACAATCAATTTTATAACTATACAGCAACATAGTGTTATTTAGATCTGTAGTTCATAATTCGTAGGTGATTTGCAACTCTTGGCAACGGTCGTCCACCAACTCTTTCAAAATAAGCAACAGATTTCGCCATTTCACCACGCCCTGAGTCACCTGGTGCACATCTCCAAGTAAAGAGGCCTCCACAGAAATACTGGAATTGATCACTCTTAGATAGTTTATACAGTCCCCGATACTCAGAGGCCACAACTCGGATATAAAGTCCATAAACACCACCAAATCCCCGTCATTGGGACCAACCAGAATGGTTCTCACTATCCAGTCCATGAGAAGAGCCTTGATTCCCTTGAACGATCTCTGCTTGTGGAACAGGGGACGACCAGTCTTGGTGTCCGACATCTCGTTCAACAAGCCCTCTGTCAATTTAATGCTCCTGATCCCATCCAGCTTCTCTAGATCTTTCAGAATCTCAGACTCCAACTGCTTGTACTCTTTATTGCCCTCGTCCAGGTACCTTCTCTCGTTTTCTCGGCGTAAATCTTGCTCCAAGTCACGTCTCACAGAAGAAGGTAACTCGTTTAGCACTACGGGATCGATATCCAACTGATCCAAATTCACAATGGGCGACGGAGACTTGGAAGCTCTCTTTGGTCGCTTTCTAGGGGATAATTTAGAGGGAGACAATACCCGGATCACTTGTGGTCCGTCTTCAGGGTTCTTCGAGAATATTGGCTGTAGATGAAATTTGTTAGGCGATTTTCTCTTGGAAGGAGAAGGTTTAGGTGTCAGCACTGCTGGTGACGAGTTTTTGTCCAAAATTGGGATTTCTCGGTTCTGAAGTTCCAGTTTGAGTTCGTTCTGAAGATCTAAGGGCAAAACTTTGAACACCTCCCAGTCTATCTTCGAGTCATTTGGCAATGCTTCTACGGCAGCAGGTGGGTCTCTTTCCTGCTTTTTGTGTCTAATGGCGTCTTGCACTTTATTTGGCAAAACTTTGATGAGGCTGCTATCGACGTCGCTGGGGATCTCGTATTGAGAAGAAGAGCCCTCAACAATAATGGGCTGTTGCGGCTGTTTCAGCTTCGCAACTACAGGAGATGAGTCGATCGTTATTGGAGATGCATTTTTCTCATTTCCATCCCGATATGCATGCTTTAAAAACTGGCTCTGGTTGATCTTTGAAAAAGGCAATCGCCTCTGGTCGACCTGCTGCTTCGAAGCAACATCATCTTCAATCAAATTACTTATTTGCACTGATACCCCACGAAGCTCAAGAGCAGGGATGTTCATTGTCCGGTATATAGCTTTACACTCCGAGTAAATCAATCCCACTTCACGAGTTGCAAGGCCAAGTCGAGAGGATTTCGAGAAAAAGTCACACTCACCCATACCAAGGTACTTGGACGGCTCAATAGGAGCATGTGGAGCCCTTCTGCCGAGCTTCAAAGTTAAAGTGGAACCTTTCATCGAGATCTTCAGCAATCTAGAGTTCACCTCTTTGGAACATGATAGGAGAAACAGATCTACTTGCTCTATATTATCAAGGCGTATACCCCAATTTACGTCTATGGAAACGCTTTTCCTTGTATAGTCGCTTGGATTACTTGCAATATTGATGTCGGTATCGTCTATTCCCCTAGCGAAGTCATAGAGCTTCTTACCCGTCTTGATTCCGAAAAGGGTGATCAACTGTTGCTGGTCGATTTTTCTCAAAAAGTCTATTTTTATATTTTTACGATTGAACTTTTGTTCAAGTTTACTTGAGATACTGTACCCAACACCCGGAAGGTCCCTGATATGGACATCATCTAAGAATTTCATGACCTCATTCGGGTCATCACCATTAAGGTAAAATATCCCATTTGGTTTGGATTTCCTCAAAGCCAATTTCAGCAACAAGACATTTGAAGCTGCTCCTACACTTACAGTACATCTGGTAGCGTCATAGACTTGCTGTTTCAATCTCTGAGCTAGCTCATTTACAGATCCGGCACTGCGATGCTCAACTAGTGAGGTGACATCCAAGAGCACTTCATCAACAGATACAGGTAATACGGAGTCACAATCCAAATTGATCATTATATCGTAAAAGATCCTCGATATTCTCTCGTACTCTGAGAAATTGTAATCAAGACAGATCAAAGCGGGGCACAATCTCTTGGCATTTCTCATCCACATCCCATTTCTGATTCCAAAACTTCTCAGGACATAATTACAACTGGCCACATCGGCACTTCCTCCACCATGACTGACGGCAATAGGTACCTTGTGTATATCTATTCCTGGGGTGTTTAGAGCAGAAACTGTGGCGAAGAAGCAATCAAAGTCTATATGAAAAATGGTGCGAGGACCACATTGGTTGGAAGAGCTTATTATCTTTTGTGAAGATTTCATCTTCAGGAGAGCTTTCTGTAAGAACTCATACTTCAAGTCCAGTTTCCAAGTACTGAGATGATGCAATCTCGATTTTTTGAAGAAATATTTCAAAAAGTCTGGGTGTTTGGCTGTTAAAGCACCTCTATCTTCTTCAATATCAGGCTCACTGCTGATCTGGATGTCGGTCAGTGGGAGCTGAAGTGGGTCATGAGCCTCTTCTGGTGAAACCAGGTCTACAGTTTTATGTTTTACAATTAAAGGTTGCTCAACTCTTTGTAAATTCAATTTCTTTTGGCCATGTTCATTGTTGATCAATTGGAATTCATACCAGGGAAGAAGCTTTTGCAGTTCAATACTACGAGTGACCCACTCAGGCAGCACCACTTTGTAGTTTCGAAACTCAATATGCTTCTTAGGTGTTAAATTACTCGCAATTATATGTGTGGCATTACCCTTGGCCCCAAGATAGTGTAGAAAAGCCCCACCGTAGAGGACAATCAACTTGTGGAGCTGCGTGATGTCAGGGTCGGTTCTTCCGTTGACATAAATGACACAACCACGGAAAAGAGGCGGATAAGTAAGTCCATTGCCCTGCTTACGTCTCCGTTCTTCGTCCCAAACCCGGAACTCTTCATCTGCAGCCAGCTGCTTGAGTTTCTTCTCTTTGAAATAAGTCTCATAGTCTCCGAACAGCAATCCTGAGCCTTCTTCTTCATCTTCATCGGTTGGAGGACAGCTGTCGGTCTTTTTGTGATCTTGGGCCATGTTGATAGAGCCTAGCACGTCGGCTATCGATGCCTTGCGACTCGTGGATTTGGCACTAGAAAGAAGGAGTGGACTTGAAGGTAGTACTGGAGCATCCTCTTTTGCAGTATCTTGGGCAGTCTCATGAGGAGCCTCAGCTAAAGGTTTCTCGCTGAACTCTTCCAAGTCTTCTTCTGTATCGACCTCGGTGCTGTTCATATGATCATCGCCATCGACATCAGTGCTTTGCTCGTGCTCTTGCGCTGCTTTTTTCTGCTCCTTGTATTGTTGACTGAGTTTTTTGACAAACAGTATGAGCTCCTCATCGCCTAGTGATGTGATGAACGACGATGATTGATCATTCCAATTGGAATTATCCTGTGGCGCTGAAGTGTTTTCCGTCATATTAGGGACATGGTTTTTTGATGTGATGGGTTTGTTGGTGTGGTTTGACCCGGACTGGCTCCAAGTTCAGAGCTCTTAATAGTGGAAAAGTGTCAAAGTCACTTGCGATGCGATTTTTTTTTATTATTTAATTTTTTTATCAGGCGCGGTTTCTTCGTGGAGATCGAAGCTCAGAGGAGCGAGATGCAAGGAATCTCGGGAAAGTGAGTAAGGGCGATTCTATGGAGGTGTCAAAGAAGTGATGAAAGGCCTGATGACAGCAGTGCAGAGAAGTGCGATAAACCTCAAAAAATATGTATAGCAGTTTAATACATTTGTTTTTTAGTACCCTCTTTCGTATTTTCAACTTAATATTCTGCCACTACTTCGGGACCCTTAGAAAACAGCCAGAGCTGAGACAACCAGTGCAAAGAACAGGAAGAACAAAGACAAATCCATGAATAGTGGGTGCACGAATACTTAGTGTTAGATCACACGGTAGTCTCCGGAATGAGTTGACGATGAACGACTAAAAATAAAAAAAGTGGACCGAAAAAATTGTTCAGCCTTGGTTTAAGAGCCAAGTGAGCTTAATTGAAATTGGGCTGAAAGAGCTGAGGGTTAAATAAAATCTGGAACTTCAAAAAGCTTAACTAGGATCGGCCAAATTACGAAGAGATCGAAGGAAGCCCTGAGTGAGATTCGTGTGATCAGTTGAATGTAGATTGTAGAGTGTTGAGTGAGGAATGTCAAGTGTGGAATGTGGAAAGTGAGTATTGAAAACGAATTCACAAATCCCAAGAACTACCACTCTTTCACATTTACCAAGTACATAGCTCGCGATCACTAACACACTTAATAATAAATTATATAATATCTAAATGGAAACCTCACAGACCAAATTTTAGGCTATGTCAAAAAGAAAAAAAAAAAAAAAAAAAGATATAAGAAAAATAGCTACAGAACATATCAAAAAGAGTCTTGGAAGATCTACACAGTGCATCTACATAACACTTACATACGTCGACCTAACAAAATATAAGAGAAACTCACAGCTGAAATCCATAACTGAATCCAATAACTGAACCCCTAATTGAACCCCAACAGTATTTTGCTTTACACACTGCATCACCGATAGATTCCAGTCATAAATAGAAAAAAACGGTGACTCTTACACGGCCTCTTAATAACTCCACCACAATAAGGGCATCAAGTAAAGCAAAGAAAGCACTGTTTCAAAAAAAAAAAGGAAAAAAGAGCTGGAAAAAAGAAAAAAAATTGAAAAAAAAGGGAAGATTACTCAGTAAAGTGAAGTGAGCTTTTTTTTTTCTCTCTATTTTTTTTGGAATAAAGAGGAATTCAATCAATTAAAAACAACGAGCAACGTTTTTTTTCCTTTTATCATCATATTCTTCTTTTACCAAGAATCGGAATCCATCATCATTGAACGATCTATCAAGGTTAGATATTATTGGTGTGGTGTGATCGGATTTTCATAGACGATTAATAGACGTAGTTTATTCATTTATAAATTATCATCATCATCATCATCATCATCATCATCATCATCCATTCACTATGTCAGGCCAACATAAGATTACCGTGAAATTGATTGGAGCTGAATCATTGTATAAGAGAGATGTATTCAGATCTCCTGATCCATTTGCCGTGTTGACCGTCGATGGATCCCAGACAAAATCCACAACCGCGGCAAAGAGAACATTGAATCCATTTTGGAATGAGTCCTTTGAATTCAACGCCACAGAGAATTCCATCTTGGTGATTCAAGTCTTTGACCAGAAAAAATTCAAAAAGAAAGACCAGGGATTCTTGGGTGTTATAAATTTAAGAGTTGGCCAAGTGTTGGATTTCTCCTCTTTAGGCAATGTCGAAGAGACAACCACTGTCCCATTGAAAAAATCAAATGATAATCTAGAAGTCAGTGGTCAATTGATAATAAGTCTTTCCACAGGATCCTCAGTACCGCTGCAGTCATCATCTTCCCTGTCACGTAACTCTCACTCCAGAGTGGCCTCTTCCACTTCCAATAGACCAACATCTAGTACCACCAATGGAACACACACATCCACTAACAATAACAATAATAGCTCAAACTCAACCAATGGAACAAGCACACCTACCGCGGCAAACGCTCTGGCAAGACAATATTCGTCATTCGAAGATCAGTTCGGAAGATTGCCTCCTGGGTTCGAGCGTAGAACGGATAATTTTGGAAGAACTTATTACGTAGACCATAACTCAAGAACAACCACTTGGAAAAGACCAACACTCAACCAGACTGAGTCAGAAAGAGGCCAACAGAGAATCAATGTCACAGAACTGGAAAGAAGACAGCATCGTGGCAGAACCTTGCCAGGTGAAGGACCTTCGTCGCCTGCGCTGACCCCTGCCATCACAGTGCAAACCTCGTCCAACTCGTCAACGCCTCTGGTAAACCCAAGCGTCGCCATGTCCATGGCTCTGTCTGGATCCACCACTGCTGGACTTGGAGAGTTACCATCTGGATGGGAACAACGGTTGACCACTGAGGGAAGACCTTACTTTGTAGACCACAACACCAGAACCACCACCTGGGTTGATCCAAGAAGACAGCAGTACATCAGAACAGTTGGTCCAAACACTACGATTCAACAGCAACCGGTGTCTCAATTGGGACCTTTGCCTTCTGGATGGGAGATGAGATTGACCAACACGGCCAGAGTCTATTTCGTAGACCACAACACCAAGACCACCACATGGGACGATCCAAGATTACCTTCCTCATTAGATCAGAACGTGCCTCAATACAAACGTGACTTTAGACGAAAGGTGATTTACTTCAGGTCGCAACCAGCCTTGAGAATCTTGCCTGGCCAATGTCATATCAAGGTGAGAAGATCACATATCTTTGAAGACTCTTACCAGGAGATCATGAGACAGACTCCTGAAGACTTGAAGAAGAGACTTATGATCAAGTTTGATGGTGAAGAAGGTTTGGATTACGGAGGAGTTTCCCGTGAGTTCTTCTTCCTTTTGTCGCATGACATGTTCAATCCTTTCTACTGTTTGTTCGAATATTCTTCCCATGATAATTACACATTGCAGATCAACCCTAACTCGGGTGTTAACCCTGAGCATTTGAACTACTTCAAATTCATTGGTAGAGTAGTTGGGTTGGGTGTTTTCCACAGAAGATTCTTGGATGCCTTCTTTGTTGGTGCCTTGTACAAGATGATGTTGCACAAGAAAGTGGTGTTGCAAGACATGGAAGGTGTCGATGCCGAGTTTTACCGGTCGTTGAAATGGATTTTGGACAACGATATCACCGATATCTTGGAGTTGACCTTCAGTGCCGAAGACGAAAGATTCGGAGAGATTGTCACCGTAGATTTGATTGAAAACGGTAGAAATATCGAAGTAACAGAGGAAAATAAGCGTGAATATGTTGAAAAGATCACGGAATGGAAGATTTACGCAAGAGTCCAAGAACAATTCAAGGCTTTCATTGATGGATTCAACGAATTGATCCCACAAGAATTGGTCAATGTGTTTGATGAAAGAGAATTGGAGTTGTTGATTGGAGGTTTGGCTGAAATCGATGTTGAAGACTGGAAGAAACATACAGATTACAGAGGATACCAAGAGAGTGATGAGGTCATCCAATGGTTCTGGAAATGTATCAAAGAATGGGACAGTGAACAAAAGGCAAGATTATTACAATTCACCACTGGTACTTCTAGAATTCCGGTCAATGGTTTCAAAGATTTACAAGGTTCTGATGGACCAAGAAGATTTACCATTGAGAAAGCTGGTGAAGCCAATCAATTACCTAAATCACATACTTGTTTCAACAGAGTTGATTTACCTCCATACAAGGATTATGCAAGTTTGAAGCAAAAATTGACGTTGGCTGTTGAGGAAACCGTTGGTTTTGGACAAGAGTGAGTGACTATAACTATACAGTATACCTTGTATCATTATAAAACCATCACAGTTCACGAAGTTCACTCCTCACAATTTAACATCAAATTCACACTTCCACATGTTGTTGCTTTGGTGGTGTTTCTTTCTTCCTTACTCACATACTTCCAGTCTTTGGATTCCTTCTGTTCTCTTTTCCCTTTTTTACCGTTATAGTTTTATGTGTGTATTTCTTGTTTTGTTAAGTTATTTGATTTTACTTTTTAGCCCTTTTTTACTACTTTTTTTTTCACTTGCAAGTCTTCGTTTACATTTCCATTTTGCTAGAATGAATAAATGAAAGGGAGATGAATAGGAATATGGAGTGGTATATATTTTTTGCATTTTAATTTAGTCAGTCCGTTCAAATTAAAATTTTCTTTTACTTATGATTAATTTATTTATATCTTATTATGAATATGTGCAAAAGAAGACAGTAGAAATGGGTAAAAAGTAGGAGATAATAGAGATCGAGTAAAAATAAAGAGTCAGCTATACATAGCAAAAGGTAATTTGAGATCTCATGTACTTCCCTTCGCAAGGCAAAAAAAAAAACAGGTAAAGCAAATGCAAGACATGCTAAACTGCAATCTATGGAATCGAGAATCTGACTCATGTTCGTCTCAATCACTTGTTCCACCTCCCCAATTGTGGATTCCTTCTTCTTCGGTAGTATATTCGGTTTCTGCGCACATAACCTTATTGAAAAACCACTTTTTCTTCTTTTTCTCTTAATTTTATCCGTTTTTCTCTCAGTTTTTCTTTACTTCAGCTTGTAAAATCTGTATAAAAAAGAAGAAATTTGATTTCTGGTACGTAAGTCAACAATCTTTCTCCAATCGAGAATACCTATTTATATCGAACAATTCCTCAGATTCTATCGAGATTTCCCGTATTTCACTAACCACGCCTATCATTGATCATGTCTGACATCCCAGCTTGTTGCAAAAAAGTCTATTTCCACGAAGGAACCCCAGAAGGCGGTTACAAGAACTTGTACGGTCTTGAGACCTACACTGCCGGTACCCCAGGTAAGAAGGTGATTGTCTTGTTGACCGACGTCTTTGGAAACAAGTTGAAGAACATTCAATTGTTGGCTGACAGATTGGCCAAGTTGGGTGGTGCAGAATTCTACGTTGTTGTCCCAGACATCCTCAAGAACGATCTGCTCGACCTGGAAGCTCTTGACACGATTGGTGCTTGGTTCCCAAACCATGACCCAGTCGAAACCAATGGTATTGTCGCCAAGTTTGTCGAAGCTTTGAAACTGGACCTCAAGCCTGAATTCGTTGGTGCCATTGGGTACTGTTATGGTGCTAGAATGACCATAGACGGTCTTTCCAACACCCCAATCTTCGATGCTGGTTGTGTAGCCCACCCATCCTTGGTTTCCAACGTTGAGCTGTTCCACAACGTTGTCAATCCAATTCTTTTCAGTTGCGCTGAAACCGACACTGCCTTCCCAGCTGAAGTACGCCGTCCTGTTGAAGACTACTTATTGGAGAAGAAGATCCCAATCCAATCCACCCTCTTCCAAGGAACTGAACATGGTTTTTCTGTCAGGGGTGATTACACCGACTCAGCTGTTGCTTACGCTGCCAACAAAGCTCTGCAAGACCACATCGATTGGTTCATCCGTTGGTCCAGTGCCAAATAGATTTCTGTTTAACCCTCTTGTTAGACTTTAGAGACTTCTTTTATTTATTTTTGAATAGCTATTTCCGTGAAGAGAACTGTTAGCCCCCTTCTCGTTTGGATGGATTTTTTGAAATTGAGCAACAATTAAAGAGTAGAAGTAATTCTTATTATAACACTGAGACAGTCCGGAGAAACATCTTATGCACCCTCACCACTCAATAGTACGAAGCTACTTCACTTGAACGGCTCTAACGAAAAAGAAGTCCGCCACAGAGGGGTAAGGGTCGAGAAAAAGCAGTCGAAACATGAGAAGATCACAAAATTGAGTCGAACATGTGACCAGAAGGTTGAAAAAATAAGATCCTAGTCAACTTTAGTGTTCTAAGGTGATTTTTTTAGTTTCAATTTGTTAAACACTGTGGAATCAATCCAGGTTAATTGGAATTTTTCAGTTAGTGTGGGCAAAAAAAGTTGAGTCCCTTTATCGAAATTTGATTAGCCTAGTCAAGGCCTCAAAGACACAGATTAAACTAACCATCGGTAATTTTTTATAGATTCCTGTCAAAAATCGCTTATGTAGCTCTTATTGTTTTCAATATACATCAACATTTATATAAAATGATAACAGTGCATATAGTGTTATTGTTAGTGAATGTTTTTGGTCTTTTGGCTTTTTCTGGACGATAACTAATTTGAAAATGCATGTAGTAAAACAGATGAAAGAAGAGCAGAGTGAATGTGAGAATGAAAAGTAGAACAAAAATAGTAACAAAAAGAAGGGATCGAAGAATAATAAGAACAACTTTATATATATAAAAAAACTAACCAATGAATTGTTTTTTTCTTTCCTTGTGAACAATTTTTATTTCCTGTATCAATTCCATCTTATTCCACGATTGTATTCATTTGTGTAACCTCTTCTTTGATCACTGGCAGACAGCTGGTATCCGTGATAAGCAGTGTCTCCTCTATTATTACCACCTACAACACTTGTAGGCACTACGCCTTGTGTAGCACTATTTAAGGACTCACTTCTATCTCTTCCAAAGGAATCCGAGCTTTGAGAAGTGAGATGAGAGTATGGAGTCTCCTTTTGTTGTAACGAGATAGAGTTCATATCATCATCTAAGGATGTCAATTGATCCCTTGGTTTGGAAGAATCAGCCATCATTGAGTTTCTATCATGACCTCTCATCAGAGTAGCTCCAAGGGCCATCAATTCCAAATCTTCCTGTTTCTCATTACCTGTCTTTGGCAAGAATGAGACTCTGTCGTCTTTCATTGGTTGGTATCTTGTATCTGGGTTCTTATATACGAAGGCCAAGACACACGTGACGATCGTGAAAATCAAGAGCACGGCACTGAAGATAGCATTTAAGATGAACAAGACAAGAGCCATCACAGATGACACAACGGCCGGTTGTCCAAAGATGTCAGAGAAGAACATGTAAAAGATAGAGTTCAACAAGTTGACCGTGGCGATAAGGATGTTGAAAACATTGGTTCTCTTGTCCATGTAAGGTCTCTTCCAACATAAACAACCGAAGTATGCCAACTCTATTACAAAGACAATCACCGATTGAGCCTTACCGTATTTTTGCAAGATGGCTACAAACAAGGATCTGAGGATGTAATGGGCCAAGATGACAAAGATCCAGAAGTAAGTGTCGGCACGGAATTGCACGTAGAGGAATCCAAATCTGTTCAACACTTTGGCATCTCCGAACAACAAATATGCAGGGTTCTTGTACAAATCGATGGAATTTCTTGCAATGAAGTACAATCTGATGGCAGCTTGAACCAACAACCCGATGAAAATCACCAAGAAACAGACGGCAAGAATGACGCAGGCCACAGAGTCTCTTACAGTCAATTCCCAGAAACACAACAATGCGATCTGTGGCAAGGCCAACAAGCACAATCTGTACAAGACACCTTTCGTGATGGAAGCCCAGTGCTGTCTGTACTCGGAGTATTTACCCTCTTTCATGACATTGGATCTGATCAAAAGCTCAATGACGGCTTTGAACATGAACAACAACACCAAGACGATGAATCCGAAGAAGAGGAAAAAGATGATACCAGTCATGAACATCTCGGTGATTTCAATGCCTGCTTTATATGCCACTCTCTGCATACCTCTCAAAATCAAGATCTTCGAGTTGATGTCGGAGCTGGACTCGTCGGTGGTGTACAAACCAGAGTCATTCAAGTCGTCCGTGTATGAAAGATCAGCTCTCTTACCCAAGGTGGTTGCAACACCTCTCACCAGGAGACTTGAGAACGAGTCAACAATATGTCTCTTTTGCACAGAGATACTCAAGATGCCCTTGTTTTTCAAGATGGCAGTCGAATCACCACCAGTAGCTTGCACATACCAGTTGGAGATGCTTTGGATGACTGAGGCCTTGATGATACCCAAAGACCAGACGAAGTTTTGTGCCCAGGCTGCGGCGATAGGAGGAACTCTTGACACAGCCATCATCGAAGTGATGGCAAGACCTTGGAAATAGATGAACAAAGACAAGGAGTTGGATGCGATATGAGCTGCAGTGTTTGAGTGACCAACAATGGAAATAACTCCCGATGCAATCAATCCCAAACCGGAGATGGCAGCGATTGGCCAAGCGGCATATTTGGTTTGAACAGTTTTACCGTTGGATAAGATGGCCTCCACACATGCCACTGGAGTGGTAGAGTCATCTACACTATAAGCGACGACTCTGACTCTGGCATCCAAATCTGGCACGGTATAAGCGATGCCTGGGATTTGTTTGGTGATACTAGTTGAAAGATCATACGAAGAATCAACTTCAATATGGCCTGAACTCAATGGACAAAGTGAACTGTAACCCAAATCACACAAGGCGATTTTTTCGGTCAAGATGGTGATACCGTAGACGATGAGTTGGACGTGGGCCTGGATCTTGGAGCTGATCGTGGAGACAGCGGAAATATCAAAGTCGACCTTACCGGAATCTGGATAAAACTTGACATCAAAATACGAGGATTGTAATTGGGAATTTTCCATACATGTTAAAAGAGAAGTCGATTCAATATATCTTCTTGCCAAACTGATTTGGAAAAGTGATAATACCAATATCACACTTCTGAATAGCCCCTTCATTTTAGTGCTGACTTGATGTTGCTTTGGTGGTACTGTCGGTTGAAATGGGAATGATTCAAATGTTTGATTTGATATTTTCCTTTTTTTTTCCTCCTTTTAATTTCGTTCTTGTTGTTATTTTTACTTTTTTTTGCCTGCTTGAATTTTTTTTTCCTGCTTTTTTCCCTCTTTTCTTGATATATCTGTTAATATTTGCTTGCTTGGTAATGGGGTGCTTAGAAGGTGGGAGTAGCTCCTTGAAAAGTGATCTATGAATGTGTGATGGATTTCTCAACAATTATATATAGAATAATTATCTTACATCTCTCTATCTTAGTTGGATCTCAGAGATATGCGTGCTATTTTTATCAAGAAAAAAAAATTTTACAGTTGAAAATAACAATAATAGGCTGGTCCTGACTGCTTACATGAAGGCACGAAAAGGCCTTGTTACCAATGAGAGAGAAACGGTATTGAATAAAAGTTGGTATTGAGAGTACCTATCGATACACATGCTAGTGGTTCATCGTTTTGATTATCGTGCCAGTAATTTTTCTGCCTTTCCTTGTTTTTCATTTGCATCATGTCGGCTTCTTCTGTACAGCCTTCTCTCTATTATTCTATCTACCTGAGCTATTTGTGTCAAGGAGTGAATTGACTGTATTTCTATTTTAAGCATTAAAAAAATAAAGAGCAGGCACTATAATTGCTAGAAAAGGTAAGCACCCAACGAGGCAATAAGTGCAAAGCGTGGCTTGGCAAATCCTGGAGTACTGTGGAGACTAGGGCTGGCAGAGAATGGGACTTGCTTTATTGTATTGTTGAACCGAGTGCCGTTTTGCTACTGATGAGGATTACTGGATAGGGGACATAAGTCTATGCTTTGAGATGGTTTTCTTTTTTCGGGGCAGTTTCCTTTGGCTGGGTCTGATATACCAATTGTGTGGTCAATATATATTCAGGTATATAATCAGATATTCGGTTATTCAGGTATTCAGGTATACATCAGTCAACTGTAAGGCTTTGTTAGTCGAGGCGAGGGTGAGCTAGAAGACAGTTCTACCTTTTGTGTGGAGCTCTCTCAAATCGGTGTAGATGCATACATTTCTACAAAATATTCTGTTCGTCTATTTTGGTGAATTGAGCAATACTCTCAAGGTCAGGTCAGCCCCATATCATTTTGTATTACATGAAAACTTGGTATTTGAAAGCCTTTGGTGCATTCAAAAAAAAAAAAAAAAAAATGTGGGTTGAAGGATCCTGCTGAAAAAAATTGCTAGATAAAGGTGTGGATTAAAGACAGAAAAAATAGTGGACCCTTACATAGTGTTATTCTTCAGATAAAAAGGCATCCTGTAAACATTATAGTACTCTACTATCCAATTTCCAAACGGAACTGTCCACCTCCATCATAAATAATACTCACCCAATCCACACCGCCCATGGCCCGCCTTCATCTAGCTACAAACCACATATCTGTCTGTCTCCCTTTTTCCTTCCCCCACTCCCCCGTCTATAATGCACCTCCCTCCGTAGTCGTGCACATACACACAATACCTATGCCTGCTTCCCCTCACATTCAAATTCAAAAAGTTGGATGACTGTAACTAACTAAAGGTGAACGCTTCTCTAAATCCAACAAAAAAAAGGACAAGAAACGAAAATTGAACCCGTTGGAAAGGGATTTTTCAGTCTCATCATATAAGTGATGGCCATCCGTATTACTTACCGAACTCTGGGCATCCTTTCAATCAATTAAATTCTCATACAGAGGTCACGCAATTGAACTTAAAATTGATCACAACTGGTCTCATTCAACCTACTGAACCTTTTACCACCCAAGATCCGGAATCCGAACTCACTTGACTACTGCACCTTGTGCTGCATCTATCACTACAACTATCCTCTCACCCACAATTCGTCACCAATTTTTTTTATCGATTTTGTTTGTCGGGCTTTCAAGTCTAACCTCCTATTTTTTAGTGTTTTTAACATTCCATTTGAACCGATCACTTTTTTTGCGATAGAACGAAAAAGAAATTAAATTGGCGTTTAATCATCAAACAGTTTTGGACTTTGTTCCCATATCAGCGTCAAAGAAGATCTATAAATTCACTATTGAATCCCCCCTTTTGGTTTTTTACTTACAATTTTTTTTTAAGATGACAACAATGCCACATCAAGAAAACGAACACTTACTCCATGGCGATGCCATCCAACCTCCTCTGGGGTTCTTGGAAAGACATCCATCCAAGCCTTTCTTAAAGAATTTCGAAGAATATTTGAAAATGTACAAGGAAAGTATTGAGAATCCTCAGAAATTCTTTGGAGAAAAAGCCGCAGAGTTGTTGGACTGGTCAAAACCTTTCACGCATCTGCGTTACCCAGCAAACACCAATGGCTTTAACAAGGACACTTGTGACTCTGCCGCTTGGTTCTTGAACGGAGAATTGAATGCCTCCTACAATTGTGTCGACAGACACGCCTTGCTGAACCCTGACAAGCCTGCCATTATCTACGAGGCCGACGAACCTAATGAAGGCTACACATTGACCTACGGTCAATTGTTGAAAGACGTGTGTCAAGTGGCTCTGATCTTGAAAGAGATGGGCGTCAAAAAAGGGGATACCGTCGCCGTGTATTTGCCAATGATCCCAGAACTGATCACAACTTTGATGGCCATCACCAGAATTGGGGCTATCCACTCGGTGGTCTTTGCTGGTTTTTCCTCTTCCTCTTTGAGAGACCGTATCAACGATGCCAACTCGAAAGTGGTCATCACAGCCGACGAAAGTAAGCGTGGAGGTAAGATCATTGAGACTAAAAAGATTGTGGACGAAGCCTTGAAAAGCTGTCCACAAGTTTTGAATGTCTTGGTCTTCAAGAGAACTGGCAACCCTCATATTCCTTGGGTAGAGGGCAGAGACAAGTGGTGGCATGAGGAGATTGTCAAATACACTCCTTACATTCCTCCAGTGCCAGTCAACTCTGAGGATTCCCTTTTCTTATTGTACACTTCGGGATCCACTGGTAAACCAAAGGGAATCCAACACACCACTGCCGGTTACTTGTTAGGTGCCTTATTGACAACCAAGTACGTATTTGATGTTCATCCTGATGACATTCTCTTCACCGCAGGAGATGTTGGATGGATTACGGGTCATTCTTATGTCGTGTATGGTCCCTTGTTGAACGGTGCCACCACTGTTGTTTTCGAAGGTACTCCTCTGTATCCAAACTACTCCAGATATTGGGATATTGTCGATAAATATAAGGTAACTCAATTCTATGTCGCCCCAACGGCTTTGAGATTGTTGAAGAGAGCTGGCTCCAAGTACGTTGCCAACCATGATTTGTCATCTATACGTTCTTTGGGATCTGTCGGTGAGCCGATTGCCCCAGAGGTTTGGGAATGGTATAATGAGTTTGTAGGTAAGGGCAAAGCCCACATATGTGACACTTATTGGCAAACTGAGACCGGTTCTCATATTATTACACCTTTGGCAGGTGTCACTCCTACAAAGGCAGGATCTGCCTCGTTCCCT
Source organism: Nakazawaea ambrosiae (assembly GCA_024271865.1). Taxonomy (NCBI): domain Eukaryota; kingdom Fungi; phylum Ascomycota; class Pichiomycetes; order Alaninales; family Pachysolenaceae; genus Nakazawaea; species Nakazawaea ambrosiae. Next base: position 1,200,914 of record JANBXG010000001.1, read on the forward strand.
TTTTTTGGGATAGATCTGGTGATCTTGGATCCTGTTTCAGGTGAAGAATTAAAAGGCAATGATGTGGAAGGTGTTCTATGTGTAAGAAATCCATGGCCTTCGATGGCAAGATCGGTATGGAACGACTATAACAGATTTTTAGACACCTATTTGAGACCTTTCAAGGGTTACTACTTCACCGGTGATGGTGCGGCAAGAGATAAAGATGGCTTTTTCTGGATTTTGGGTAGAGTCGATGATGTTGTCAATGTCAGTGGACACAGATTGTCTACTGCCGAGATCGAAAGTGCCTTGATCGAACACAACTTGGTTGCAGAAAGTGCTGTAGTTGGATTCCCAGATGAGTTGACCGGATCTGCAGTTGCAGCTTTTGTCTCATTGAAGGATAAGAGTAAGAACTCGAATGAAGTGAAGAAGGAATTGATTGTAACTGTAAGAAAGGAGATTGGTCCATTTGCAGCACCTAAGTTGATTTTATTGGTCAATGATTTACCAAAGACCAGATCCGGAAAGATCATGAGAAGAATCTTGAGAAAGATCTTAGCTGGCGAAGAAGATCAATTAGGTGACATTTCCACATTATCCAATCCTGAGGTTGTTGCCCATTTGATTGAGGTAGTTCACGAATAATTATGAATTTGAATTATATTGTGTTTATTTTTTTACATTCTATTTATTTAATTTATTACTCCATTACTGATTGATTTAATTGTTTAACCACTGAAGCTCACCCCTAATTGGTTGGTTTGTATATTCTGATTTGATTCGTTATATTTATTGGTTCAGTTTATTTTATTTTGATCACTATATTTGATGAATTAGTTAAGCAAGAGAGTGGAACTACCGGAGCTGGTGTCTTGGTTAGAAATAGTGGACCAAACCTTAGTTCCATTCATTAGAAGGGTATTCAATTCAATAATTTTGTAGTTTCCCTGCTTATCTTTACTTGCTCAGCTCCTCCGGTTGGCTATATACAAGCGGCCCAATTCTAATTAGGGGAATTACGGGAATTACTATTCATTTCCAAAAAACGAGATGTTAAACTTGTCGATCATTCATCAAAAATACTTTGCTGAAAAGAGAATAAAAGAAAGCCAAGATCCAAAGGTTGCAAAAGCAAACCCTTTGACCAACAACACTGAAGCCATTTCTTGCGATATTCTTTTTAAACAAATATCAACCGTTTTCTTTCAGAGAGTCATAATTGTCATAATAATATGATGCACCTAATTAACCACCGTCTAGTTCCATTCGTCTAATTAGGTGCATACAAATCGTAGGGACAAAAAACTAATTCAACTTATAAAAAGGAAGTGATCGAAAAGAGTAAAAAAAGGTGGGTTACCACTTTGTTCTCCCTCGGAGTAGTTTTCACTTGACCTAAATCACTTATGAGTTTGTCTTTCTCCAGTAGCACCTATCAGATACTAAAATTCTAGAATGCTACTTTATGCTTATAGATTGTCAGTTGTCTGACGACAAGCTGAAACTTTGGTCCTGGTACTTTCCAAAGAACAAAAGTGGGCTAGGAAAAAGAAAATTAGATAGAGAAAAATTTATTTGGCCGCGTGAAAAAGATGAAAGTGTGAGACTTATCTTTTCGAAACGAAGATGTCTTAGTTATTTCAATTCATGAGCTGACCATGTTTGAAGCTTAGCCATTTGTTTATAACTCCAATCCTTTTGGGTTTCGTTTCAATCCCTTATGTCTGAGTCCATAATAACACTAACTATAACCGAAGTAACAGTAACTAGTAACTGAGTCAACGAGTCATCTATCCCAAGTTTCATCTTATCAGTAAAAATTCGAAGTAGTTAGTGTAAATTACGGCTTCGCACCTCAATTCCTAAACTTCATAGCTTTTCTTCTATTTTTTTCTACAATGATTTCTTCAATACATTCGAAACATCGAACACGAAAGAAATGCTGAACTCGTATGCTTAGTTGTACTCTCATCATGTCGTCTTTCGTTAGAGCATCGCTATACATCATCGCAGAGGCTGGTCTTTTTTTTTTACCTCAAAAAGTTAAAGTGTAGAAGAAAAAAAAAATAAAAAAAAGAATTGAGCGAAAAGCAAGCTAAAAAAGGAATAGAAATTAAAGTAATCTTGCATAAACTTGCATGAAAAATTTCTGTTGAGATGAAAAGGCCCCGGAAGGGGAAACAGCTTCAAGTTCAGCATACTTCAGCTTTCATCAGATAAATATCTCCACCGCTGCTTGCAATTTTAAAATAACCACAAGACTAGCCATTCTAAAACTATAAAGACCCAATACCTTCCTAAGCTTTCAGTGAAAAACAGCCAAGTTCAAGAGTGCTACAGGGATTTCTCAAAATACGTTTTTGATATTTATTTCACAAATTTGAAGATGTTGTCAAGTCAAACAAATATGAGTCTGTATACCACAAGAAACTCCAAGACATATAAATTCCAAGAGGGATACCAATACGAACGCAAGAAGACCGATAGCTTGGACAGTTTAAGGATGAGAGTTTTGAGTAATCCAGAAGACTCCGCTAGTATAACATCATCTCAGAGGGGACAATTGTTCAATAATGGTGAGACCGATGTATTGAACAAGATGTGCCCAACCCCTGAGAACGCAAAAATTACTTCAAACTATTGGAAATTGCCAGAAAGAAACTACAGTTATCTCACGGCCATTTCAACTCATAAAGACAAGCCATATTTGGCCATCTCCACATCTTCCAAGGAATCCAATTTGCTTATCTACGAATTGGACCTGGAAAAAAAATTGTTATCACACCACCAAAGCATCAGCTTACCGGACATTTCGGCATTGTCCTGGTTAGACTCTGTCAACCCTAATGAAACCTCAGAAAGGGACGATATCAATTTTCTCTTGACGGGACATTCCAATGGAAATATTCATTTGAGTATTATCCCTGAACCTGAGAACGATGTTTTCCAAAATGCGGAGATCATCAAGAGATTCAACCACAACAAGCAGTTGCCATACGATGGTCCTTCCGAAGCTGACACAGAAATTACAAAGATGGAAATTTCTCCAAGAAGATGGAAATCTTGCAATTTAAATTCCTTGTTCAGTATCTTCAAATCAAACTTATTCTTATGGGATACCACCAGATCTAGAGCTCCAATCTTGAAGCACAAGTCGGTGGGTATCAAAGGCTTCCATGCCTCCCCTTGTAACGACGGTTTATTAGGAATCTGTGGAGATTATGGAATTGCTTTATTGGATTTGAGAGCACTGGAAGGTTCCCCAAGCTTATATGCGCCAGAATCTCAAATCCCAAGCACTGCCACTAACATTAAATGGTCCCCTTACGACTCCAATGTCTTGGCTTCGTCTTATGAAGACGGTGTAGTCAGATTATGGGACGTCAGAATGACCAAGAATTCTTTTGCCAAGTTGGAAGGCCACAAAGACACGGTCACCTCAATTGAATGGTCCGATACAGACACCGATCACTTGTTGACCGGTTCCAAAGATGGTAACATTATCCACTGGGACTTGAGTGACTTCAGAAACTACACTGAGATCGGAAGAGAGATGAAATGTGGTTTGAAGACGGGTCTCGACACCCTCACTTTAGTCCACAAGCAAGGAAGAATCGAGTTCGCTGAAGATCTTATCACCACTAGACAATGCGGAACTCTGATTCCGGCCTCTTCAAATGGTATTATCGATCTCGTAACAATCAAAGACGGTCAGTTTTTGAGTATCGACGGGTCTTCCTACTTGGGATTGCACGACAAGAACGTTGCCAACCCGATATTGGAGTCCGAAACTATTATTCAAGATATGTTGACCACATTCGCTGGAGAGAGGCAACTGAGCTCAGAGCAAGACGACGACTCTTTCGAAAGCATGGCTAGTCCCAGCACCCCAACTTCTCGTATTTTTGGATTACAAAGTGGAGCCAGATCCAGCGAAACGTTATTGCCGGTCTCAGAATCGAATTCTCCCCAAAGAATCACATCGAATTCTACTGCTGAGACCTTAATCGGCTCGCCAGTCTTGAAGAGAAGATCTCAATTTGTCACCAAGCCCTTACCAATGCCTACTGCCGAGGAACTAACTTTTGTGAACAGTGGGGTCACAAAGCAAACCCCTCAGATGCCAAAAAATCATTACAAGCGTGACAGTATCTTCAGTAAAGGCGATGCTAGACAGTTCATCAACAAGTTGAGAGACTTCTCGGGAAACACATTGACCGAAGCCAACGACCACAATGACAATGATGGCTTGTTAACGGACCTCAGCATTGATGATGACTTCACCTTCCAACCTATACTTCCTCTTTCAGTGGGGAGAATGAGACCAGCCGCATATTAAATTAATAACCTATTTCATACATATACCAGCATTAACGATATCCATTTCAAACAATTACTATTACTACGTTGTAAGCTTTATATTGCTTTTTCTCAACTAATTTATATACGTTTAACTTTTTATAATATATACCAAATTGCCATTTTGAAGAATATTTGTAGATATGTGTTGATGATGAGTCGATAATATCATCTTCTGAAATTGTATTCGTTGACATAGTTGTTCTTGGCACACCATGAAAGGTAGTAGAACAAAAAACAGAGAGGATGACCGATGAAAAAACTACACCAAAACAAGCAGTTACCTGTGAAACTCACCGAGGCGGAGTTGTTTGGAGGGTTCAATCTCTCGGTGATGTAGATCAAGGGCACTTGTAAGCTCACAGAGAGGAAAGCCAATCCAAAGATCTTGTGAGTGGAGACACCAATGACGAGTTCGGCAATGATGGCACATACTACGAATACAATGGATTTTGTCTTGGCTGAGTTGCTGCCCGCAGCGACGAAGACATGTCTTTTCATGAATAAGGTCAATGGTTTATTCCAGCGAGACCAATACTTGGCCACCGAGTCCGAGTTCCACCAGTTGTAATAGAACGATCGATCACCGAACCTGGTGTACTCTGCCAGAATGTTGAGAAAATTGTTGAAGAAAGAGTAGTACAAGATGAACCACATGGCTATGGAGATGGTTGACAATCTGAGTAAATGTTCCAAGACTTGGATGGAACGGGTCATTGATGAGAGGCTGGTGTCGTAGACGATCAAGGACAAGAGTTTCTCGAAGATTGGTAATGCATAACGGTTGTTTAAATAGATATTTACAGCTGTTGCCGTGACTATCTCCACAGTTTTGTAACCGATGTAAGCGTAGTCGATCTTTTTCTCCTCGGCAATGGGATACACGGGCTGGTAAATCAACGTTGGGAAGCTCCAGAACTTGAAAATGTTGGTGGCCGTGATGTTTTTAGGATATTGGCAGGCATTGTACAGAACAGGCATGAAACTCAAGAACTCGGAGCCATCTTCGCCCTTGGGGTCGATCAAAGACGACGAAGAGGAAATGGATTTCTGGTTCAACGACTTGATGTACAAGTCTCTGAGTTCTCTGTTGGTTAAGCAGTACGATACGAGCTTGAAAGCCAAAATGGTGGCATGGGAACTGATCAATGTGCCAATGAGGCAGTTGTACACCGAGCTGTACACCATCGAGAACGTGATGGTTATGTAGCAGGCTATGACGGTCAAATGCAAGATGACGCAGATAATAGAGTAGAAGTCTGCCTTGTTCAAATTCACCAAGGACTTCAGTTGGATATTCGTCAAGCTTTTCTTCCTTCTGATAGACTTTTTGGCCTTGGAGAGATTTAAAAGCCTGTGAAATTTGGACGAAGGCGACACATTGGCGACGGCGATGTACTCAATGGAATAGCAGCACACCAAGCAGACCAGCGAGGTGAAAATCGCCCGTATACAGTACTTGATATCGGAGTTGCAGACAATGTAGACCCTTATATAGTAATGGAAGGTAGAGAGTGAAAAGTTGCTAATGAGTTCGAGCCCCCATCTGAAATGGGTAATAGCCAAGATCAAGAAGACCAAGTTACGTATCCCCACAAAGGAGGCTCTATTTCGCTGCTCTATCTGTAGCGTTTGGTGTGGACGTTGGTCTTCATTGGATGTGTTTGCATCATCAACGTTGTCGGACTCGGCCGTGGAGTCGATTTGATCTCTGATCTGAGAGTCTATATCGTAGGACTTCAAGAGCGAGGACCTGAATTTGGTGTGCACTGGCTTGCAATGGGTGAACTGATCCGACGAGACCGTCTGCGAAGTGACCGACTTCAGTTTGGGCCTATTACTCTCTGGCATTTCCTGTGACAAGGTATTGGTGTAGTCCTGGTATAAAGAGGCTCTTTTCCTCTTGGTGATGGACTTCTGTCTGACATGAGTCTTTTTCTGCTCTGCATCCGGGAACGGTTTGGGTAGCGGCAACGACACATTGTTATCCAAGTGGATGGTGTGCCTTCTGTTTGACAATTGATAGTCCTCCACTAATTTTTTTAATGTCTCATTAGGCTGTTGCAGGGAAATATGTTTGATCTGATTCAAAGAGTGATCCATCTGTGAAGTGAGTTGAAAACTGGTCCAATTGAGAAAGTGGGTGACTAAAGGAAAGTGTCCAACCTCTTTACATATATATGTGCTCTTCTTCCTTCCAATTCGAACTCTTCTGCTCGCTTATAAATGTTTCAGATAAACTAACAAAGGCACTAAGCGCCTTTTTCCTGTGCTTTTTCTTTTCGGTTCCTCTTTTTCCTTTCGTGTTTACATTTTGAGAGGGCGTGAGCGGGACGGTGCAGGCTTTTTAGGGGTTTCCCGAGCTAATTAGACCTTGGTTGCAAAGGTGGGAACGAACAAGGGAGAATGTTTTGCCAAGTAATGTGCAATCAGGCCAAGCTTGGGTTGCTGGAGTAAGGGAGATGGAGTGAGATGGAGCGAAGATAAGCTGATTAAGATCCGTGTCTCTATAAATGCGTGGTGTTAGCTGATAGGTGAACGCTGCTAAAAGTGTCTTGCCCTAAGAACTCCTCATAACTGGCAGGGTATATTACAAATTATACGAAGAACAGATTTACTAGTACTAATCAATGCACTGACAATGCACTAAAAATGCACTATCTCCAGAAAGTCCAAAAAAAATTGAAGAAAAAAAAAAAAAAGTTTGAAAAAAAATTTAAAGCCTAAAAAAATTTGAAAAATATCTCGATTTTTCATGCAGATGGATTTTTGGTTGCATTAAATCTGAATGAATCTTGGGAGATCTATAGAGGCAGAATCTGGAGACGAATTGGGAAACCCGGTTTCAAAAGCTGATCTTGGGCTTCCCCTCTACAGAGTTGAATTTCAATGCAAATTATAATAATACTACTACATGACAAACTATACACAGATAGAGCTCTCCTACTACTGTTAACTCTCACGCAAATAATGCAAACATCCCAAAACTCAAATCATCATCATGAATATCCATACTTATCTTTCATAAGTTTAATCCTCTCTTGTAACAGGTAATCAGGATACAAAACAGGCAACTCATCTTTGGCTCCCAATCTCAATTGTGTCTTAGAGTCAATCTCTTTATACCGGAATCTCGTGGCATCCTGCGTCATGTTGTATTCCAACCAGATTTTTTCGTCGTGACAAGCTCCAATATAAGTCGACCCACCTTCTGCGAAAATGTTGATATCTTCCTTTGGCACGTAGGAACATTTGTCCTTTGGCACCCACAACCTGAGGTGCTCGTGATACCGATAGTTGTAGAAAGAATCTGAAGTCACCACATCGTTGTAATCGGCAGTGACAATGTCGATAGCCTTATTTGGAACATTGGCCAACTTCCCCTCGAACAAGGTTCTCTTCAAAGGCATCAAATCACTGATATGATAAAACTTACCCATTCCAGAGTTCACGAAATTGAACCGGTCAGTCTCATCAGGGTGCTGGTTTTTGATCTCGTCAGGTACTCCGCCCTCCCCGCTCATCACTCCGTTCAACTCGATGTATACCCCAGTGTTTGTGTCGATAAATCTCGCATCTGGAGCCTCTGGTGAGGCGTTTCCGTCGTTTTTCCTGGCCCTTTCCATGAAATGTGGACTTACATCCACAAAATAGGTCTTGAAACTCTCCTGTGGATCAGTCACCACCAATGAGTTATTGAAAGTGCTTGCCAATTTGGCCATTTCCTTCGCAGACAACTCGAAATGCACCACATTTTCCCATGGCAAGATGATTCCGTTTCTCGCCCATCCAATCAAAGACTCCTGAGACAACCAAGCCGTTAAGCCCAAGTTGTTGGTCATAGCCAAAAATGCACGAATCGTCATATGCAATGCTTCTCTGTGTCTGGTGAAGTCCAATGTCTGCTTGAAGAACCTCCAGTCGTAGTTGGCCTCGAATTTATGGCCATCGTGATCCACCAAGACGTTGGCGAAATGCTTGTTCTGAGCCATGGCCGCATTAGAGGCTCTCTTCAGTTTCTTTTTCTTTGGAATCAACTCGAAATCTTTCAATGGGAGGAATGTGAAGTCGATTTGCAGACCGTTCAAGTCAACAAACTCCCTATCCAACTCATCGGCTATTCCCTCTATGATGGCCTCTTTCGATATTGGCTGTCTAACAACGTCGTCCTCTTCTGCCTCAGAACTGTCAATGCCGTCCAATCTTCCCACGATGAACTCCTTGAGCAAACCGTTCTTCTTTATATCTTGTTTGGCACCAGCCTTTACTACAAAGGCCAACTCACCCGTTAAAAAGATAAGTTTATTAGGTACTGGGGCCAGTGCATGAAGATATGTCTTTCCTCTCAAGGCCAATCTGTACTCACTTTCATGCACCATGGCCGGGTTCTGAAAGAAGAAGTTCAATTCGTCCGGTTCCTTGGTGTTTCTATCGATACATCCAGGCCATGCCGTTCTCACGTTCGAGCCCAAGACTCCAGCGATGAAGCAGTTTGGTTTCTCTCTTGTCAATGGATCCAAGTCATGCATATCGACCCAGTCTTTCCAGTGGAAACCGAACTGTGGTGGTTTGTTTTTGCCCTCTGTTCTGGTCTTCTTCAAATACTCTCTAACGGCATCCAAATAAATCAATTGAGTGGCTCTCAAATCGGTTGTCTCAGCCACATGCTTGTAAGGAGCTATTGGAAGCATCACCAGGTCGGCACTGTATTGGTATTTTTCGTAAGTCACAAAGTCAGTGGCCAACGACGGTACTGGTTCTGTGCCGTAGTTGTATATATAGGACTCTACAGGATCTAGACTTTGGTTGACGGAGTCATGCCTTGTGGTGAAATAGGTGTATATGAGAAACACGGACACCACATATAAGAACGGGGTGATGTAAGTAGCGATGAAATGCTCATGGTCTTGGATCAATGCTGAAAACCGCCGTATTGGTCTGTTCTTGGATGGGACCCAATAATCGAGCTGGGAACGGTGTTTATCGTTACGGCGCCGACTCAATAACATGGCAATAGTATTTGCGATGACTAGTTGCTTTCCCGCTGTGTAAAAGTGGAACTTGAAAGGAAAATGTAAAAAAATACCACAGAACTCTTCAAAAGGCTCACTCAGCACTTTGTCTCCAATATATATGATCGCATCAATCCAGCCAAGTTTGGAATCTATACTTGATCAGTGTTTTAAGCCCGCTTTTTTTCTGCAGTTTGTAAGACTGGGACCAAATGCTTATAAAAGATTGAAAGATGACGAGAAAAAAAAAGAAGAACAAAGGAAAAAAAAATCGAGAGAAACACAATACAACGTACGTTCAGAAGCATAATAAGCAGGAAAGCGAGAAAAAAAAAGTGTTTCGCACACTGTGTAGTGAGTGCATCACGCCTTAAATTGAAATTTCATTCACGTAGAACGCACTATAGAAGGAGCAGGTTAAGAAGCCGGATAAATTAGTCGATGAGCAAATGAAGAACAAATTGAGAGGTAACGGTTTTTTTTGCTTGTAGGGTGGAAACGATGAAATTTTCTTGTTTTGTGAAATAGAATTTATGCTATTCTCTATATTTGATCTCGTAAACTTGCTCTCACTTCAACACCACTCTGTTTTTTTTTACTCAATACTGATTGAAAAACAACATAGACACCATATCGTTTCAGACATTTGTCCCTGAAGTTTCTTATTTTTTGCTTGCCTGCTTGTAAATTTTTTTTGTCTTTAGTCCCCGGGAGAGTTGTACAGAGATCGTTCCAGAACGATCATGTGCATTTTTATTGTACCCCAAAGGTTGAGACAGATCAAACCAGATGTCGATCTTAGACACGGAGAAACTGGAAGAAAGTGATCGAGAGGGTGTTCCGGGTTGACGGGTGGTTTCACCACAATTCTACGAGACTTGTTCCCTGTCATCAAAAGTACACAACCCATGTGAGCTTACTCATCTAAGAGTTGCGCTCTGGATTGGTTCTTCTGCAGACAGGAATTAAAATACTAGAACCACACAAGGCGGCAGGAACACACCAATTCCTTGACCTTTAATTAAAAAGCGCCTTGGAAAAAGCAGTTCCCACCTGATGGTTCAGGCATAAATTTGATTTTAGGGTTTCGTTTACCATGGTTGTCTTTCTTTTTAAAGAGACGGCACAACTATGGAGATAATATCCCTGTCTTATGAACTATATATATACGTTTCGACAGATAGGTCATACTTTTTTGTTTTGCAATAGTAACCATTTACTACCTCAAAACAATCAGTAGAACTATCTCCGGCCATGTTGTTGGCGAATATGTGTCTCAATTAGCAGAGACAAATGAAATGGCACAAGATTGGAAGATATCAAGTGTATTTGATTTGACTTTGTAAGAGAAATGAAAAGATGGTTAAAAAAAATTCTCACAAAAATTTCTATATTTTTTTTTCTATTTTTTTTCAATTTTTCTTTCTAATTTTTTCTCAATTTTTTTTTTTTTTTTGCACTGTTGTTTCAAATTTCCATTTTCTTCCAGGCTCTAGGCTTTAGGCTTTACTTGACATTTTACATGCAATTTTACTTGCAATTTTTCTTGCAATTTTTCTTGCCATTTTCTTTAGGTTTAGGCCAACTTTCCTGTTGAGGTCGTGCAATGAATCCAAGTGAACACAATTATATTGTTGAGCAGTATCTATTGTAGGCCACGTATTGCTCATAAGGTGAGCTCGCAGTGACCTTGAAAATGAACAAACACCGGGTATAGTCGACGATTCACAATCCACGATCCACTCACATTCTGTTCATACTTTACTTAGACCCTACTTAGACTCCACTCCCTATCTACTCACGTTGTACTCACGATCTACTCACGATCTACCCACATTCCACTTGCCCCTCCCAATACCTCAAGCCCTGCTCTATCTCAAATCCTTCTTATCTCACCATCTCCTATACAGGACCACTTATCGCCTTAGCCGGCGCACAATTCCTGCATCCTTCACTATTCACCAAAGAAAAAAACGCTCTGAAAAAAATCTGATTCACGCCAAAGTCGGCCGACCAGCTCTGTAAAGTCATAGCTTTTTTTTCATCAATGAAATATTTTATTCATATTTCAGTTGGCCTTTTATCTAATTGATTGAAGCAATTAACCATCTATATATTTATTTTCATATTAAGTTAATCAATATTTATTCACAATGGCTAAGTAAGTACTGCAGAGCTCCCTCCAATTTGTCGATTTTTCTTCAACCTTACTAACAGGTTCCCTCAAATTTTTCACCAAGACAAGTTCTTTTATTAGGTTCCGGATTCGTTGCCAAACCAACCGTCGATATCTTGGCCGCTACCGAAGGTATCGAGGTCACTGTCGCTTGTAGAACATTATCAGCTGCTCAAAATTTGGCTGGCTCCGTTGCTAAGGCCATCTCTTTGGACGTTAACGACGAGACTGCCTTGGATGCTGCTGTATCTCAAGCCGATGTTGTCATCTCGTTGATCCCATACATCTACCACGCCACCGTTGTTAAGTCTGCCATCAGACAAAAGACCAACGTGGTCACCACCTCCTACATCAACCCACAATTGCGTGAATTGGAGCCAAAGATCAAGGAAGCCGGTATCACTGTTATGAACGAGATCGGTTTGGACCCAGGAATTGACCACTTGTACGCCGTCAAGACCATCGACGAGGTCCACAAGGCCGGTGGTAAGATCAAGTCCTTCTTGTCTTACTGTGGTGGTTTGCCAGCTCCAGAAGATTCCGACAATCCTTTGGGTTACAAGTTTTCCTGGTCCTCCAGAGGTGTCTTGTTGGCCTTGAGAAATGCTGCCACCTACTACAAGGGCAACGAGTTGATCAGCGTTGCCTCTGAGGACTTAATGGCCACTGCCAAGCCATACTTTATCTACCCTGGTTACGCTTTTGTCTGCTATCCAAACAGAGACTCCACTGCCTACAAGGACTTGTACAACATTCCAGAAGCTGAAACCGTCATCAGAGGTACCTTGCGTTACCAAGGATTCCCAGAGTTTGTCAAGGTCCTTGTCGACTTGGGTTTCTTGAGTGAGGAGGCCTCTCCAATCTTTGAAAAGGCCTTGCCATGGAACGAAGCCTTGAAGCAATTGGTTGGTGCCCCATCCACTTCCGAGGCCGACTTGGCTGCCACCATCGGAGCCAAGGCCACTTTTGTCTCCGAGGCCGACAAGGAAAGAATCCTCCAAGGTTTCAAATGGTTGGGCTTGTTCTCCGACAAGGTCAACACCCCAAGAGGTAACCCATTGGACACCTTGTGTGCCACTTTGGAAGAGTTGATGCAATACGGTGAAAACGAACGTGACATGGTTGTCTTGCAACACAAGTTCGGTATCGAATGGGCCGATGGTAAGACTGAAACTAGAACAGCCACCATGGTTGATTACGGAGAAAAAGGCGGCTACTCTTCCATGGCCAAGACCGTTGGTATTCCATGTGCCATTGCCACCAAGCGTGTCTTGGACGGTACCCTTTCCTCCACTCCAGGTTTGTTGGCTCCAATGACCCCAGAGATCAACGACCCAATAATCGCTGAATTGAAGGACAAATACGGTATCTACTTGGTTGAAAAGACTTTGTAAGCTTTTTCACTGGTTTTGTATATGTATATATGAAAGTATATGTATATTAATTTAGAAGCTCAATACGGAATTGATAAAGTATATGGGGTGTAGGTGTTGACTAAGAGATAATTGTTCGTTGGTCTACATTGATTGCTCAATAAGTATTCCTGAGCTTTTCAAATATGGTGAGTTTACAGCAGTTGATAAATGTATAGTACGTATTCGTTGTGGTCAAAACTTAAATACTCAACTATGATGAATGGTAAAGCACTCAACAATGATAAAGTTCAGCGGTCAGCTATGATAAATAGTCAAGTACTCAAGTAGGACAAATAGGATAAACAGTTGAGTAATTAGGTACTCTCTTATACATCTTGGAAATTGATACTCGCTGAGTATTCTAAATATCCAGTTAAAATACTCAGCTATTTACATGATCCAGCTACTTAAGTATCCAAGTATTTACAGTACCCAATTGTAGTGATTAGCAAACTTTCCATTCAATCTTCATTATGCAAATACAGTACTCTTTAATTTTCATTGGTACTCGTTAAGTCTTCATTTGAAATAATCACTTCCGCTTCCAGCACTTCCAGCTAAGTCCCCTCCAGCAAACTCACTCACTCTCACCTCTGTTTCACCTCTAAAACAAACTCCACCACACTATGGCCCGTGACTTAAATCAAAGCCTGACAAAAACACTCCTAAAAACTGTAACTAAAAAAATAATGGGCCGGAAAAAAAAACAATTTCATTTCAAGTAAATTGAAACGGGCATTGAATCAATAATAAAATTTAGACGCCAATTGGGAATCCAGTTTACAATCTTTCGAATAAAAAGCATCCATGAATCAAGTACCGAAAGCGTCCTCCGGACTGGAGACCAAGAGATTCTGGTCTAAGATAAAGCAGAGCTCCAAAGGGTTGTCGTCTTCATTGGGGAATTTATCGATACACAGTGAGCATGATGGGAGCACAGAGACAGACACAGTCATACATAAGGCTTTGGTGAATTATTACCAGAGCCGACAAATAAGTTTCCCAGAATGGTTGGGCGTTCCTGACAGATCAGCGACTCCAAGCTCGGCAAGATCCACCAACGACGTCAACAATCGTTATCTGTCCTACCAACCGAGATCTGCTGACTCGACATTGAACCAACAACTGTCGCAGAGACCGACACCTACCAATTCATATTCCTCGTCGTCTTCATCGTCCACCAGAAGGGCACTGGAGAACAGCAAATACTCATTGAGCGACATCTACTCGAAATCATCGTCGAGCTTGAGAACCACTCCACAACCTCAAATGCAACCACGGACGCAGCAACTGCAACCGGGCTACTCAAGACATGAGCAAGCGTCTAATGGTAGAACTCCAATAGGATCCGGTTCGACAAATGGAGGCATTGTGGATACTAATGGGGGAGCCAACAGTGCAGGATACTCAGGCTCTAGAATCAATTCCACTGCCTCGAACAGGTTGAAAGAGAGGGCCCAGAGGCATAATAAACAGACTTTTGAGAATCAAGGCTCGACTTCTGCTCCAAGTTATTCTTCTTCTGGTACTGCTCGGTCCGCTGCTACATGGAGAAGGAATTAGCTGTATAGAAATGTAGATATTGTTAGCTAGTACTAGCAAAAGCTGAATAGATGTGAAGTTTGTTCTTTAGATTTGAGTTTTTTAGAAAAATGGGTATGTCGACGTTCTGATTAATTGAATTAACTCTGTGAAGTATATCTTTACTCGGTGTAGAACGATGAGGTATATAATTTGTGGCCCTGAAAAATGTTAGCTAATTTTGATAATAAACTAAAAAATAGATATCAACCATATAAATAATATATATAGTATATATTATATTATATAATATATTCGTCGTATATAAATTCTTCGAGGAATTTACTTACACTGCAATTGTATAGAGAAAGTGCGAATAATTTCTTGTACAACCATCACCAAGACATATATCACTGAGTTCTGACACTTCCTCTTGTCTCATAAGATGTCTATCACCACCATAATCCATTTTCACAATTCCCTATCACCTCGTCCACTTCAACCACCCACACTCTACCCACACTAGTCAAACCCCAAACCGAGCAGTTTACAAATTTCCATTCCCCAATAGCCAAATTAAATTTTTCACCCGATTTCATTTTTTTCTTGAAAAATCGAAAATTGAAAGGCGATCATCAAGTAATCAAGTAGTCCATAAGACCAAGTCAAATACACCATTTATCTTGAATATGTTGAGTAGAAGCAGCAAAATCATCAGCAGAAACATCATCAGAAGCAACAGAGTCTCTTCTTATGGGGCTTTCCGTCTTTTGGCCAAGAGTTATGCCTCTGCTTCGAGTGGAACCGTTTCCCAGTCTTTGAATGTCAATCAAACCGCTGAAAACAACCTCAAGACAGAGACAAATAGGGTGGAAAAGACTTTATCCAAGTTCTGGGAGAAGGTCTCTGTGAAGGAGACAGATGCAGGACTCGAAGTTCAGTTGGACAACAAGACCATGAAGACTCCTTTGGGCCATAAATTGATATTGCCAAAGTCAAGACGTACATTAGCACATTTGGTAGCCAACGAGTGGAGAAATGTGCCAAGTTTATCCATAAGATCTCACTCATTGCCTTTGACATCGTTGGTTTCCAGAGTCATCGACTTGGAGCAATCCAAAGGTACGGAGGATCCAGAAGTGCTTGCCAGAGTCGGTAGAATAGACGATGTCAAAGAAGATTTGCTCAGATACCTCGACACCGACACCTTCTTGGTGTTTTCTCCTCACTCTGACTGTGACGGGACATTGAGACCAGCTCAAGAGGAGATGTACAGACCAATCATCAAGTCCTTACTGGA
Organism: Nakazawaea ambrosiae; assembly: GCA_024271865.1. Lineage (NCBI taxonomy): Eukaryota > Fungi > Ascomycota > Pichiomycetes > Alaninales > Pachysolenaceae > Nakazawaea > Nakazawaea ambrosiae. The sequence goes on from JANBXG010000001.1 coordinate 1,216,682, forward strand.
CTACATCAAATCCACCACAGGTCTGGAATCGGTCGAGTTATCACATTTAGACTGTGAAGTGGCCTTGCTGGGAAACTCTCAATCCGAAGAGACAAGACAAATCTTCCGCCAATGGATGGCTACCCTTGACACTTGGCAAGTTGTTGCCTTGGAGAAGGCCACGTTGACTGCGAAGTCCTTCTTATCAGGTGTGGCCCTCATCAGAATGCATGACAAGTCTGTGAACTTGCCGGACCACGAAGTCTTGGAGGTTGAAGACATCGCTAAAGGTGCCACTTTGGAGACCATCTACCAAACGGCCAGATGGGGTGAAGTTGAAGATACACACGATGTCGACAAGGTGGACGTTAGAAGAAACTTGGCCAGTGCCTCGTTGATCATTTACGAACATTGAACGATAACTATTACTATTATTATTGAATGACTATATATAAAGATTCCATGTAAATATTACTGAAATATATACGAAATACATTATTTTGTGTGAAAATGCAAATGTTTGTGAGAGTTTTGACACTTCATATGTTGTAGAAGAAGTGATCACACTTTGGTGATGGTCTCGTAGAAACTATCAGCCAATTTCTTTCTCTTGAACTCCAACATATACTCTGCAGAGTCTCCTTCCTCTGGAAGACTCAACAAGATACCGGCATTACCCACTCTCAAGACATTATCAGACTTGATCAAGTGGTTGACTTTCGTGCCGCTGACCTTCAATTGGTAGTTGCTTGGAAGATACTCCAAAGCATAGAGTTCCAGAGTACAGATGGTCTTTGGTTGCCATTTGGTGCCTTCTTTTTCATGGAGTCTAATTTTCATCGAGGAGAGCAACAACAAGAGTTGTTGTCCCTCAGTTGGACTAGACTGCAGCGAATGGAAGGTGAGGTCCACTGCGGAGGATGGAGGTGTGAAGTACAATTCGTTGAGTGAGTTGAAATTACACGAGACAGGAGAGATCACCGACTTGGTGTTACCAATTTTCGGTCTACCCAAGCTGAGAATGTCGTCAGCCAAGTTATTGTTGTTGTTGATCGAAGTCGAGGAGTTGAATTGGTTCTGTGACACCAAGGAGTTCGATGAAACCGAGGAGGCATAGCCGGAAGAGCTGTTCAAAGAGGTCATTGACGTATCGGCACTAATCTTTGGCAGATCTTTCTTGGCCATTTCCAAAGCCTTGATGAGCAACTCAGCATGGGCCCCACTGGTGCATCTGATCAAGGTGTTGCTGAATTTACAAGTGGAACCCTTCTCCTTGGTCTTCAATTGAATGTCCAAAGCGGTGGTTCTTCTCACAGACGAAGAAGCCGAGAGGGGCAAAGCGATCAAAGGATCGTTCAGCTCAACGTTATCACTGGCCACAAAAAATCCTCCTTCCTCGTTGACAAAGACGAAAATGGAAATATCTTTACCGCCCACCATTTCCCATTTATTGAGATTCCACGTCGAGACTCTTCCTTTGAAGTTACACAAGCTTCTCGAAGTTTTGAACCGTGATTTGAGCTCATTGGAGATTTCCACAGTTGGGGAATCAACGTCTGGACGAGCAAAAGGCGAAGGCATGGAACCTGGTGTGGTAGCGGCCGTCTGCATCTTCTTCAGGGTGAGGGGTTCGAACTGAGATGCATGAGACAACTTTTTGACAGCCGAGGTGTCGATTGTCAATTTGTTGATGTTCTTGTTACTCTTAGAGTGCGTGAAAGTCTCTTGGGTTGCCAAAGTGGTGGCAGAAATGTTACGCAGAGGTTCCAAGAGAACAGGTTGGTCTGTCTTGGAAGGGGTATCGTCATTTGCTGTTGTGGAAGCTGGGGTTAAAGCGGTTTTCTTCTTCAATCCGAATACACTGAAGATCGATTTACGTCTTTGTCTCTTTTCAACCTTCAATTCATTGGTGGTGTTCGTGGTTTCCAGAGTCAAACTTGCAGGAGTCTCTGAAACACGGGCACTGAATGGCTGGATTTCTGCGTTTTCAATCAGAACATCGGAGACGGCAGACATCATAGAGTTGGAACGAGTGTGCAGCTCTTCCAGGGTGTTCAGTGGAGATGGAGCCACGATTTCAATAGTGGCCGACTCTGGTGCTGGAGTGTGTTGTGGAATGAACTCCGAAGACAAGGTCCTTTTGATCTGGAAATTATCAACTCTGGAAGGCTGTTCGTAGTCCTTCAAGTTTTCAGTGCTCATATTCTTATAGTGGTCGATATGTTGTTGAAGTTGCAGTGCTTGACTTTGCGGCAGTGACCGCAGTGGTAATGGTTGCTGGGCATTCACTGGGCTTCCTATTTTGGCAAAGGCTTCTCTCGTTGGAGTTGCATGTGTCGACAACTTTTGGAACATCAGCATTCTGTAAGTATGTGCTCCTGATGGGGTTTGCAAGTTTGTCTTGTTGGCCAAAGGAGGTCTCTGTGACTTGGATTCCGCTTGAGAAACGTCATTGAGTTCCAGAGCCATCGCGGAGGGCGAGGTCTCCAATGGCTTGGACTTGTGGAGTAACGTCTTTGTGGTTTTCACTGGTGAAATGGCCGAGGAAGGTGGACTGGAAGTGGACAAAGAAGAGGCACATGACGAATTGGCAGATACAGACAGCACTACTGGAGCTGCCAGTGAAGGCTGAGATACACGGATATCCAAACCTGCCTTGCCTTTCGGCAATTGATCGTATTCGCCATGTTTCTGGCCAAAAGTGGTGGATTGAATGTTCATGGACGAGTTCTGAGGGAACAACTTGTTGAAGATACTGAGCCAGAGGCCGAAATTGTTGCTGTTTTGGATTTTCAAATGGAGCATGATCTCCGGATGCTCCGAATCAGAGTAGAACGGAACTAGCACGATGTCTTTGTCCCGTGAGGTGAAATCGAACTCGTCCTTGATGCTGTGGATGCGAAGCTCGTTCATTCTAAAAGGTGGGAACATCAATGAACGTCCCAATTTCTCCACGGAACATATTCCGAGACTATGTACAGACTGTATCAAAGGTTTTTCCTCTCTGCGTAATGCCAGCAGCATGCTTGAGCCGTGGAGCGGATCCACCAAGGCGAACACTTCCACCTCGATGTCCAACTTGGCAATTCTCTGTGGGTGTTTCAAGCTCATCTGGAAACATTCTCTCAACAGGATGTCCGACACTTTGAAATTGGATGCTGTGATGGTCATCGTCTCCAAACATCTCACGTCGTCGAACAATATCGAGTTGAGCAGCACTTTGGTGCGCTCGTTGTCGTCCTTGTCTCTGGCACTGGAAAGATTTTGAGAGAATTTTTCATAAAATTCGGCAATGCTGTTTTTCAAGCCTTGATCGATGTCCTGGTCATTGAGCTTACCCAATATCTTGGTGATATATCTGATTCTAACAAGTGGCCTTCTTTTCAAATAGATCTCTCTTTCTGGCTGGTCTGGGTCAAACGTGTAGTAATTTATATATTGTTCGTACAACGGGGCGACCTCGGCCAACCATTCCAAAAATTGGTGTAACATGGAAGGATCGTCGTAGTCCAAGGATAGTATTGTCTGTTTCAAAGCCAAGTGGGTAGACAAGAGCGACAGTGCTATGGATTTCAAGTTGTTGTTGATGGCGATGTCCACTTGCAAGGCACTTGACGTGAGGGACACATTGTACTGACAGCAAGCGATCAAAGCGGAAAGATCTTGCAAATATGAAGTCTCACTCGATCTCATCTGGTTGAAAAGTGATTCTAAACTGGAGGCCGATTCGATCTCATTCATGATTATTCAAATCCAGTGGAGTAACGGGTGGAAGAAATGGGGGGAATTCAAACTAGAAATATAGCCAAATGTGAAATAAAATCGAAAAATTATCGCGAATGTTTACCGAGCACCTGCTTTCAAAGATTCTTCAGCAGATTGACTGTAGAACTGGGGAATTGAGGAGTGCGATATGGGCAACAAAAATGAGTTAAAAGGCTGATTAACAGTGGCGCAATGGATGTGGAGTGAGCTGGAGTGTCTGCGTAAGCGTTGTACAATAACTCTCCCTTATTGTTCAAAGGTTATTCTCTGCCAGATCTTCATAAATTATATGAAAGCTTGTAACACTGGAGAATGGGTTAAAATGAGAATGGTTTACTGTTTAAATAAATCTGAATAAAAACTTTTTTTAATTTGAGACAGTTTGGCATCTTGGCGTAACGAAGATGCCGATACAAGGGGAGAGAGACAGTGAAAAATTTCAGCAGTGCATACAGTTCAGGCCAAGACAGCAGAGACAAATCGTCCTCGACTCTCACTACCTCCAGCAACCCTTCACATTCTCGCTATTCTCTCTTTTTTTTTTTCCTCATGTATCTAGATGGTGTTTTACTTTATAAAAAAAGGGATGAAGGCCTGCATGAGCACGCGAATTGTAGATCTTCCGACTGCAGGCGGAAGAAAAAAACACGACATCCCCTGGGAAAAAGGTGCGCAATTCGAGGGAGCTTTGACAAACATCGTGACACCACTGTCTGATGACCGGTTATATTGGGGTTCTAAGGTGAGACCTTAGTGGGGGATTTGTGACTGATTGTCGCTTGTATGGATTTGGGCTGGACATGAGCTGGCCTCTAAACAGCCAAAAAAAGGCTGGATTAGGAAACACTGACGTATATCTTGATCTCGTAATTTGGGTCTGGAGAACACCATGGGTTTGGGTGTCAGTACACTACCAGGGATGTTGAGAGTATAGCGTGTAGCGTGGGTATAGCGTAGTGTACTGCCTAGAGAACAGCTATGCAAAGTACAGTACAGTACAAAGTACAGTGTAGTGCATATGGTAGAGTGTAGATAATTGAGTATACTATGCAAAGTGTAGCTAGGATATTGAGCTGTACAGCGTGACTACGTAAAGTATCGAAGAGTATACTATGTAGAATAGAACTAGTAAAGTGGTTAGTAAAGTATAGCTAGTAAAGTAGTTAGTAAATTATAGTTTGTGAATTATTGTTAGTAAAGTATAGCTAGTAAAGTATTTAGCAAATTATAGTTAGTAAAGTATAGTTAGAAAAGTATAGTTAGTAAAGTATAGCCACTAGTACCGCGTTTGTAGCCAAATTACAGATACTACAGTTCACACACAACATCTGCCTTTCTACATCAATTCAAAGCCGACTTTTCTTCATTTCTTATATATTTCCTATATAATCTAACCCTCCTCAATTGATGAAATGGTACACTATGAAATGCAATACCAAACTACTGAACACATAATCCCCGAAAGCTCTCTCTTTGGAGATCTTGGTGAACAACTTGGTGTTGTAGGTCTGTAATCTCAAACTGACAGTCAAGACAAACTGGCCCACTGTCGATATGAAACCTCCAAGGAAGGCATTGAATGGGAAGTTGCCAATCAAGACACAGTAAACAAATTGCAATGCCCCCAATAACACCAAGAAACCAAGGAAATAGTCTATCAATTGAAGTGTCGAGTCTTTCTTCAAATCATTGAGGTATGTTTGATATGATATTTGGATCGACTGTGTTAACTCTTGTATAAGTGACAGTTGAATGGAAGATCCCAGTGAGGACAGTGATGTTGTTGTGGTATTGGAACTGGACAGAGTTGATTTGTTTTGTTGTGTGGCAGCAACGGCGGCAGCGGCAGCCTTCTGTTTTGCGTCTTTCTTGGCCATTATTGTTGTATCGATTGATGTATTTGATCTTGTTTTATCTTTTGGTATATCTTGTTCTCTCTTTTGTCTTTTTTCATTTTTCTTAGAAAATGTTAACACGTTTTTTTGTGCTTACCGCTCAATTTTTCAGTATTTGATTTTTCACTGCTTAATTTTTCTGCCTACTTCCCAAGCGAGCTCTTTTTGACTTTCCCTACACTTTGTTAAGTATGGCTCGAAAAAGACTGCCAAATGTTTTTTCTGTGTTAAATTTGAAATTGGATATCAGAGGATTGGGAATAAAATAGAAGAGATTGGAGGTTAGAAAAGCACGAGAAATTCATATAAAAATACGTCAGAAAATCATGGCCCTGCTGTTACAGAACGATACTCAGATACCAGACAATAACAATACCCCGAAAAACCAGGTGGTGACCATCGATCAATTGGAAGACAACACAATATCAAATCAAATAAATAATGAAAATACAAGAGTCATTTCAAACCCCCCACTGTTCAGAATAGTGCCGCCTTTGAATTTTTGCCCAGTGGAGAGATACTTATACAGGTCGGGCCAGCCTTCGACGATAAATCACAGTTTTTTGAAAGAGTTGAACTTGAAATCGGTGATATGGCTTGCCATCGAAGATCCACAAGACCATTTCTTGAAATTCATCGACGACAACGACATCAATTTTTTCTACAATTTGGGATTCAACAACATCGACAGTAACTCTTGGGACGGGTTGAGTGAGCATTCGATAAAACAGCTGTTGGAGATTTTGGTAGACAAGAGAAATTACCCCTTATTAATATGCTGTGGGATGGGCAGGCATAGAACGGGCACTGTCATTGGGTGCCTACGTAAATTACAAGGCTGGAATTTGGCCAGTGTCAGTGAGGAATACAGACGATTCACCGGCAATAGAGGTGGCCGTATCTTGGTGGAGCTTTTGATCGAACTGTTCGATATCAATAGTGTGAAGATCGATCCTGAAACTGCTCCAGAATGGTTACTATGATTATTTTTTGGCCTTGTCATCATCATGAATCTCATTAAACTATATTCGGGTTGTTTCTCTTTTCTTTAATATATAGATATATACAGTTTGATCAATCTTTGTTCTTCTTGCTCTCAAGGAACTCTTTATACTTCTCGGCTAATTTCTGTTTCTGTCTTTCCTCATATGCCAGCTTTGCCAGTGAAGCTGTGGCCTGACTCTGTCTTCTCACGCTATTACATTGTTCCCATCCAAACACACTGCCAATGAAGAAACCTCCATAGGCCCAATTCACTGCTTTATTCACATTCTTATGATAGAAAAACATCACGGTGCCCAATGCAGCCATCGCAGTGAAGCCACTTATTCCAGCTTCTCTAAAACATGGGATCTCCACCAATTTGGAGAAACGGAAATCGTCCAACGAGATGTTCTTCAACGCTCCAGAAATGGAAGGTTTAGGAGGGTGTGCTCCAGGGGCATCTTCGAATTTAGGTGGTAGATCTTCGAGAAACTGCTGTCTTTGAGCTGGAGCTGGGTTATTGGAGCTTATTGGGGCTTCCGATTCGGTATTCTCTTGGTTGTTTTTGTTTCTGTTGAAAGGCCAAACCATTTTCGGGGATTTTGTGCCAGCGGATGTGATGAGTATTGAGAGATGGACAAGTTGTGGGCTTTTGGTACTTGAAATTGTGTCTTCTAAAAGCTTCATCGGACTCTTCGCAGAGAAGAGAAAATTCGTATAAATTTTTTTCTTGGAAAATTGGCAGAGAAGTGAGGGATCTGAGAGAAGCGAGGGAGAATCTGAGAAAATCGAAGGAGCTGAGGCAGAAATGAGGCAGAAATGAGGGAGAACTGGTGGGGAAATTGGTAGGGAAAATTAGGGTGAGTGTAATGAGAGGAAGGGAAGGAAGGGAAGGAAGGGAAGGAAGGGAGAAGATCCCCCATCTGAGATGGGATATGTATGACAAGTGAATTGTCTGGAGAGAGTGTTGTGTAGATAGTTTATTATGTATAGATATTGTATTATGTATAGATACTGTAATATGTATAGATAATGATTGTGTAAGGATAGTTAGTATGTATGGATAGTTTATTACTTAGATATAGTTATGTGGTGCTTATGTAGTGTGTAGTACTTTGAATACTGTAGATTTTTTGCAGAAAGTATAGAGACACTAGAGACAGAATATATAGACAGAATAATTACAATATATAGACAAAATATATAGACACAATAATCACAATATATAGATACAATATATAGACAGAATAATTACAATATTTACACAATATATCGACACAATATATAGACACAATAATTACAATATATAGACACAATATATCGACACAATATATCGACAATATATAAAGTGAAATATATAATCTGCGTTTTTTCTGTGCTTTTCCATGTCTGTTTTTCACTGTGTGTTTTAATGTGTGTAGGTTGATGTGTGAACTTTAACGTGTGCACTCAACGTATACACTTCAAGTCTCTTTTATTCTGTCTACATAGATTCAACATAATCTTGTACCATTTTGCCTCCTTCAGCTAACCAATCAAAACCTGTTCTCCCGTCGCACTCAGCCAAACTACCGCACTACTTCCCTTACTTCCACCACTACCACGACTCAAACCTGCTCCCATCACTCCAATCTCTTATCCTGTCCCCCTCCACCTCTGATCCTCCTCTTCCGCGGCTCGGCTCAACCTCCGCTCCTCTTCCAATCTTTTTCCTTGTGCCTGCCTAAGAACGGCGCTGCTGCTTTTTCTCTCCAAATTTAGACAAATTTCCTCTTTTTGTTTTTCTTTGATCCTTTTCAACTATTTGTTATTTATAATAAAACTCAACGGCAAAGGCGACCACAGCTCAAGAACTGCATACAAACAAGTCGCTTCCACTCCACACCATGTCTGAATCCGCTGTGATAGATTCGGGCTCCCCTTCGCCCTCCATAGGTGTCGACTCTTCCTCAAATAGCTCCTTGAAGGATCCCTCCCCTAACAACGGAAACAGTATTGTAATTCCGAAACTGCAGCATAAGAGAGATTCCCCAATATCTTCTTACTTGAACGGTGGAACCATCCCAAAGGGCCACAGCGGCAGTTTCTCCACAAAGGATCAAAAGAGAAGAGCTTCCATGCTGAGATTGGTCGGTTCCCCAATCTCGGGCTCCTTGTTGGATAGAGGAAGGCAACTTTCAAGATCCTCGTTTGTGAGAGATAACACTCCACCAGTGTTCAGCAATAAAAACTACTCTTCCACCAACAATGGCAATGGCAATGGCACTCCACAGGTGGAGGATCCCGTTTTCGACAGCGACCAGTCTTCGCTGTTGTCGTTTGGCATCAATAACGAGGACCCAACGTTGATAAAGGCCGTCAACAAGCATTTGGTGTTGTCCGACGACTCTTTACAATTGCAAGGTGGAGACGTGACCAGAGATTTATACAAGTTGGACTCGCCTAGTCGTCGTATGTCCCGTCGTAAATCAATTTCATCCACCAACGTCGACCACATCAGGAAATATTCGGTGGCCAGCAGCATAAACGTCCCTGGAGGATTCAGAAGAGAGTATATAGTGAGAAAGACTGTCCAGGAACAGCAGAAACACGGCTATACAATGTCCCAACCCACTTTCTTGACTAAGAATTTCATCGAATTCTTGTCGATTTACGGCCATTTCGCCGGAGAAGATCTAGAAGACGAAGACTACATGGCCTGCGATTTGATAAACCCGTTACTGAACAGAGAAAACGATGAGGAAACCCCATTGTTGGCAGGTCCACAACATCTGCAAAGACCTCGCGGGACTGCCTCTGTCATGAAATCCTTTTTAATATTGTTGAAGGGTTTTGTAGGCACAGGAATCTTGTTCCTCCCAAAGCTGTTTTTCAACGGAGGTTTGTTTTTCTCTATTTTGACATTGCTCTTCTTCGGGCTCTTGTCGTTCTGGTGTTATTTGATCTTGGTCCAGAGTAAATCTGCCACGCAAGTGGTGTCGTTTGGTGAAATTGGCCAGAAATTGTATGGCTCGTGGATGAAACAGTTGATTCTCTTTAGTATTGTGTTGTCGCAGATCGGATTTGTCGCTGCCTACATTGTCTTCACCAGCGAGAACATCCATGCCTTCATCAATAACCTCTTGGGCGTGAAGATCCCATTGAATGTCTTGGTGATTGTGCAAATAATCATCTTCATTCCACTTTCACTGATCAGAAACATCACCAAATTGTCTTTGGCTGCCTTGCTAGCAAATGTCTTCATCCTCTTTGGGTTGTGTGTCATCATATATTTCACCACCGTGAAGTTGGTCACCGAGGGACTTGGTCCAAATATCGTGTATTTCAACAAGGACACCTTCTCTCTTTTCATCGGAGTTGCCATTTTCGCTTTTGAAGGTATCGGTTTGATCATCCCAGTGGAAGAATCGATGCTGCATCCTGAAAAATTCCCTCTTGTCTTGTCCTTGGTGATCACCTGTTGTTCTTCGCTTTTCATTTTGGTTGGAACACTTTGTTACTCCACCTTTGGTGACCAAGTCAAGACCGTTATCATCTTGAATTTACCACAAGACTCATTATTGGTTAATTCGATTCAATTCTTTTATGCATTGCTGATCTTGTTATCAGCTCCATTACAATTGTTCCCAGCCATCAAGATTATTGAAAATAAAGTATTCACAAAGAGTGGGAAATTCAATCAAGAGATCAAATGGAGGAAAAATTCATTGAGACTGTTGGTTGTAGTATTGACAGGTACCATTGCATATTATGGGTCAGATAATTTGGACAAATTTGTTTCCTTTGTTGGATGTTTTGCCTGTATCCCATTGGTCTATATGTATCCTCCGATGTTGCATTATAAGAGTGTTGCCAAGGATTCGTTCTGGCTTAGACTCGGCGATATCGTATTGATCATCGTTGGTGGGATTGCAATGTTATACACCAGTTATCAAATTATATTTGGTTGATCAGGGTGATATTAGTGGGATTTTGTTCAATTCTTGGATTAACGACACGGTAAGAGATTTTGAGTGTTTGTGTTTTGTATGAGAGTGTTGGTGCCTGTGTGATTATGTTAGCATTTATTTATTTAACTCAGCATCTATATAGAATTGTATATGTGGACATGTATAATTTTTGTATGTGTTCATAAAGTATTTATAAGTTATAATAATTTTGGTGTACGTTTGTGTGTACATGTGGATGGAATTTTATTAGTCGAATTTCTTTAATTTGGTTCTTATATACTGATATATCTGCCATCTACAGTTTTTTTTGGCATAATCACTACAGTACCTGTTTTTGATTATTTTGGGGGGCTAGGACGAGCGCAGAAGAGATTTTACAGTGACTGGAAGCAACTCATAGCAAATCAAGAAGTATTTGATATCAGAACCACATCCAATCGTACATCCCGTCCTCAATTACCACAGAAATACATTTTCAGAACTTCACTCACCCCCCAATTCTCACCTTCCAGCTCTTCCCCACTAAAATAACCGTTGAGCTTAGTTAGCCAATTGAAGAGAAAGAAAAAAAGTGCAGCGAGAAAAAAGGAAACAGAGGGAAAAACTGAGCATAGAAGCGACACAACACAGCAAAAACACAGCAAAAAAGAAGGCAGAAACCAGCCAAAAAAGCGCAAAGTCAAGAAATTTCAAAAAATAAACCGAGAAAAAAAAGTGAAAAAGCCAAAAAAAAGCGCAAAACAAATCGAAATCAATTGAGCTCAATTCACAGAGAACAAGGACCAGACCAGACCAGACCAAGATACAATGGCGCCAAAGAGAACATTCTATCAAGACGACGAGGTGACAGTGACCGAGCCTGGGTTGAACGAACAGATCAGCTCTGAATTGGAATCGAAAGAGTCCATATTGCAAGGCAAAGATGTCTCGATCCTCAATGGAATGACCATAAGAGCACCGGAGCTGGTGAACAAATTACTGAAACAAGTAAGATTATTCCTGTATGAGAAGCTGGTGTTGGTCGAGAACGAGTTGTCTACCACCAAGACGCTGATCCAAAACGAATATCTGCAGGTAAATCTGAAATATCACGAATTGGTACAAGAGCCCGTATTACCTGGATTAATATATATCTTGACAGGAGCCTTAACTGGGTCTATTATTGTGAGAAACAGAGCGCTTCCAACAAGATTCTTCACTCCTTTGATCTTCGGAGGTGTCGTCTACCTGTATGCCATGCCAAAGACTTTTGAAACTACCACGCAAGTACTGGTACTGTATGAGAAAGAGTTTCCTCAAGTGTATGAGACTCATCAAGAGTTGAACAAGCAAACCAGTCAATTTTTCCAAGATTTGAGTTCCAAGAGAGACGAGTTGAATAACGAATTGATACAGAGTGTTGCCAAGGCTAGAAAATACTTAAAAGATTTGACAGATAAATAGATTTAGTAAATAATATTATCATAAACATGTACTAGATGGGCCATAAACAAGTGAAAACATACAATTATTCAAATAAAATCCACTTTAAAATAAATGTAATACTCCATTTTACACTCTAATAACATACCTATATATATAAACCATGACATAACGACAGCTAGACACAAGACACGCATAAACAACGAAACCGAAATCATAAATGATGAACTAAAAAGCAAAAAAGAGCAAATGAATATATGGCAATGCCTTCAGAAATACGTGTTTTGACCTCTATAAGCATTGTTGGAATTGTTACCGTGGTTCAACGGAGAGTAAGGCTTATGGCTGGAGTTGGAATTGTAATATTCCGCAGCAGAATTCCCATTATTGTGATGCTGTGGAGTGGTTTGGCTCATTGAAGAGTCGCTTGGGACGCCGTCGTCGTCGAAATCACGCACGTATCCATACGAGTTTGGGCCCTTGTTTGGCAGTTGTTGATACGAGTTTTGCATCGTCATAGGCGGCTGATAGGCATACCCTTGCGTTCTTGGGGGGTACATGTTTGGGTTGTTGTACAGATCTTTTTCTTGTACTTCTCTTCCACGGTATCTTCCACCACCATTACAACAGCAGCAGAAGATGGACCTGAGACAATTGGCTCCGCAACATATACAGTTGATGATGCTGGAGATGATCCAAAAGACAAACAAGACCGCCAACACGATCCCGACAATGGCAACGATCTTACATGTCTTGTTGTCCATACAGGTGTCCCAGCTTTTGAACGAGTCAGCTGTAGAGACGACATCGGAGGTGAATGATCTCTTCTCAAAGACCGACGACAGGAGCTTTCTGGCGCATAAATCAGAGGTGCTAGTTGGAATAAACATTGTGATATAGTATTGGTGTTAGTTTATAGTGCTGATCTATACACCTGGTACATGCCCATATATATATATATAGAGATATGAAAAAAGTGGATGTTAAAAATAGATAAATTTTTCCAGCCTGCATGTGTAAATCCCTTATTCAAGAGCTGAATCTCGAGCTTAAGCCTACAGCGTGACTACGTAATCAGTGGAAGTGCTACTTTTAAGGCACACCGTCTCAGAAAAAGGTCAAACGCTGCATGGCGTAGGAAAAAAAAAGAAACGACACTGGGTTGGTGATTAGTTAAAGCCTGAAAGAGATCGTAGATGGTGGGTGTAGTGGTGCTTGGCATGGGTTGTGCAGTCTATTTACAGTTCAGCATCATTAATTCGACACTATGGCAAGCACTTGTGTCTGTGCCTTTTGTCTGTGCCACGGGCTTACTTCTGATCTGCCTTATTGTGCAAAAGTGGCCATGTACAAAAGTGCAAAGCCGCATTTTAATTTTTTTTTCTCTACACAAGCGGGGCGGGTACTTAATGTTTGTAGGCGAAGTAATGGTATACTGTTAGGGGAATAAATGATTCAGTCAGGCTGAGGCTAAGTGAGGTTTGGATTTCAAATAAGAAGATTGCGAAGAGCAGGTAATAGAAGGGGAGGATTGTATGAATTTAGAACCCGATTGGACCCTGATTAACAACCCGGGTTCCCACCTCTGACTTTGGGTTCTGCTCTGGATCAGACCTTTCTCAGTATTGAGTAGTCAAAGTTAGTACCTAGTGGAAAACTCCATACAGCGTGGTGTGACGATGTTCACTCGTTTCTAGGTGAAGGTCTTCTCCTTGAAAGAATCTGGCGAAGATATGGTATCTGAGCAGAGTAGCTGTAGCTGTGAATTAATCCGAAAACTAGAAACAGTATAAGAGCATAACACCAGCAACGCCTCAGCATAACATTGTACCTCACCATGACACTATATCGCCATTCGTACCCCATTCGTACCCCATTTCCCCTTTCTCTTCTTCCTATCTGTCTACCAACCTCTGCTGCCTACCCTTACTGACACGTGCAAAACCATCTGCCATCCCACAACTTTTTTCGTTGTCTTTCTTTTGGGAACCGTAAGGAAGGAAAACCGAAAATAGTAAGAGCGGTTGATAATTTCGTTTTATAACGTGAAAGATCAATTGAATTTGAGATAACTTATCAATTGTGGTGCGATTGAATCTAAGCGAGATAAGAAATCGATTCATCCAATCATGGCTAGCATTAACACTCCAGCCGTTGTCATGGGTAAGTAAATAAACGAGAACCGACCGCCTGGCTTGCCATTTACTAACCGATAATTTCATGTAGACAAGTAAGTACTCACGCTTGAAAGGGGAGATCGAATAAGAGAATCGAATAAATGGATTGAACACATGTGCAAAACGCAAATAGATGGATCAATTGATTTTTGCTTTCCAAATATTAAGTCCCTTTCTGACTTGAAACAATCTACTAACCATCCGATTATAGTGGTACTGGTCTTACCAAATTAGGGTTTGCCGGAAACGATTCACCTTCTTGGATATTCCCAACGGCGATTTCAACAAGACTGGCCTCTGGAACTAAATCCCTGGCCGCCACATCCAAGTTCAACAACGTTGCCATCAAAAGAGGAATGGAGGATTTGGATTTTTTCATCGGTGAAGAAGCCTTAGAACTGGCTAAAGGTCCTTCATATTCTTTGAGTTATCCAATTAGACATGGACAAATTGAAAATTGGGATCATATGGAAAGATTCTGGGAAAACTCCATCTTCAAATACTTGAAATGTGAACCTGAGGACCATTACTTCCTCTTGACTGAACCTCCTTTAAATCCTCCAGAAAATAGAGAAAACACTGCAGAGATCATGTTTGAGAGTTTCAATTGTGCCGGTTTGTACATCGCTGTTCAAGCTGTCTTGGCCTTGGCTGCTTCGTGGACATCTTCAAAGGTCCAGGACAGATCATTGACAGGTACTGTCATTGATTCCGGAGACGGTGTCACCCACGTGATCCCTGTAGCTGAAGGGTATGTGATTGGATCCGCCATCAAGAACATTCCAATTGCTGGAAGGGACATCACTTTATTCATACAGACATTACTTAGAGAACGTGGGGAAGCCGACACCTCCTTGAGAACTGCGGAAAAGATCAAACAAGAGTTCTGCTATGTCTGTCCAGATATTGTGAAAGAGTTCAACAAATTTGACTCTCATCCGGATAAATTTGCCCAATATATTGTAGAAACTGTGAGACTGCCGGTCACTGTAGATGTTGGGTACGAGAGATTCTTGGCCCCAGAGATCTTTTTCAATCCTGAGATTGCCTCGAGTGATTTCTTGACCCCGTTGCCGGAAGTTGTTGACCAAGTTATACAACTGTCACCTATTGATGTGAGAAAGAATTTGTATAAGAACATTGTATTAAGTGGAGGATCGACCATGTTCAAAGATTTCGGCAGAAGATTACAAAGGGACATCAAGACAATGGTTAACGACAGAGTTCAACAGAGTGAGTATTTGAGTGGTGCCAAATCTTCAGGTGTGGAAGTGCAAGTCATTAGTCACAAGAGACAGAAGAATGCTGTTTGGTTTGGAGGTTCGCTTTTGGCGCAAACTGCCGAGTTCAAGAGTTATTGCCATACCAAACAGGATTACGACGAGTATGGTCCTAATATTGTTAGAAATTTCTCTTTGTTCAGTGTGCCATAAATAAGTAATTAAAAGAAGAGATGGTTAGAATCTTCGTGATTACGTATATATATACATATATATGCTTATATATAAAAATATAAAAGATTATTGATGTTAAACCAACTGTAGTGTAGTTGAGAATCGAAATCGATAACAGTGGTAAAATTGTAGATTCCTCAACTTTATTCGATTTCAACAAAACTATACAATATCCAATTCCAATATTTAATTCCAATTCCAATTCCAATTCCAAATTCCACTCTACTTCTGAATTTTTCACTCAAAACCTGATTTTGATTTTTTTGATTTTTGACCTTTTGACTTTTTGATTTTTTAGGTCTTTTTTTTTTTATTTCTAAAAAATAAAAAGGATAAGAAAGAAACTAAACATAAAAGACACTGACTTAACCAGTAAACGATCATCAATCAAGTTGGAGATCAGTTGCGAGTGCAGTTATTGAAAGTAAGCGGATCATTATGTCGCAGACACAACAGACACACCCGAACTTGGCTCCCAACCACCAATTGGACAAGATATTCAATGGATTGAAATCGAAGAACGCCGCCTCCAGAAACAAGTATGCGAAGGAGTTGAAGGCGGATTTGATCGCAGTCACCAGAGACTCGACGTCTTCGGACCAGATATCGAGCTACAACAACGACATCAACAAGCGCATGTACGATCTCATCAAGAGCAACAACACCAACGAGAGAATGGGTGGGTTGACGCTGTTGAATGCGCTTTTGGAATTGAACGACGATGAAGAATATGCCATCCAGACGAGTGTCAGCTCGTCTTTAGAAGAAAATACGAACAAGTACAAGATGTCCCGATATGCGACGTACTTGAGACATGCCATTCCTTCGAACGACGTGGAAGTGATGAGATATGCAGCCAACATCTTGGGGAAATTGGCCATGCCTGGAGGCACTTTGACTGCCGAGTTTGTAGAGTTCGAGATCAAGAGATCTCTCGAATGGTTATTGAACGATAAGCAAGAGTTGCGCAAGCATGCTGCGGTGCTCATCATCGCGTCTTTGCTGCAAAACGCGGCAACCTTGGTGTTTGGGTACTTGGAAGTGGTGTTGGACAACATCTGGATCACGTTGAAAGACCCAAACCAAAACATCCGTGAGGACTCGGCCGTTGCGTTGCGGAACTGTCTTGCGATCATCTTCAGCAGGGACCCGAAGCTGAAGAAGGAGTGGTTCCAGAGGTTGTACTCGGAACTGTCGCAACTGTTCGAGGTGGGCACCGTGGGAGGTGTCACTGTGGAGGAGATCCACGGCTCGTTGCTCTGCTACCGGGAGTTGGTGTCGCGGAAATCGTCGTTGGTCACCGAGAAGTTGGACGACATCTTCGAGACGGTGATGAAGTTGAGGGAACACAAGTCCGTTGTTGTGCGGCGAGAGATCTCTGTGATAATCCCGAAATTGGCCCGCCTGAGCCACTCCAAATTCATCGACAGGTACTTGCACCGGGTGTTGTTGTTCTACTTGGCTCAGTTGAAGTTGGGCCGCGACCGGCTGTTCATCTTCACCACCATAGGCCTCATCTCCGTGGAAGTGGGCGGCCACATCACCACCTATCTCGACGGCATCTTGTCCAACGTGCACGACTCGTTGGCCCAGAAGAGCTTGAAAGTGCGGCGCGACACCGAGGCACTGTGTTTCGAGTGTGTCTCGCAGTTGGCGTGTGCCATCGGGGCCTCGTTGACCAAGTACTTGCACAGCCACCAGATCTTGAAATTGGTGTTCAAGAGTTCGATCAACGACCACTTCATCCAGCTCATGACACTGTTGCTCAAGCACTTGCCCTCCTTGGAGGCGGCGATCAACGACCGGTTGGTCAACTTGGTGAGTTTGTCCTTGAGTGGCTACGACTTCCACCCGCCTGGCGCTCCGGGGCTGCCCAAGGGCATGAACCACGTGCTTGCCCACAATTTCCGCGCCTCTCTCGTGGCCAAGGACCCCGACGTGCCCGTGGACGTGGACGACTTGGACCCCGATGTGTACGCCATCTTGCAGCTGTTCAAGATCTTGCACCGGTTCGAGTTGCGGCGATACTCGTTGGTGGACTTGGTGCAGGGGTGCATCGTGTACTACATCGACCACGAGAACTCCGTGGTGCGACTCCAGACGGCGTTGACCTTGTGCCGTGTCGCCCAGAGGGACCCCTGGAGCGTGCTGCCCACTACAGGGGACGCCAACTCTGCGCTTTTGCTGCCGAACTCGGACGTGCTCGACAGATTGGTGGCTGTGGCGATCACCGACCAGGAGGCCGAGATCCGGTTGCAAGTGCTCCGGCTGATGGGCAGCCACTTCGACCCGCAACTCCTGCAACTGGACAACGTACGGATGCTCTTCATGGCGTTGCACGACGAGGAGTTCGAGATCCGCAAGGCCGCGATGGCCATTTTGGGCCGCTTGTCGCTGTTGAACCCGGCCTACATCATTCCCTCGTTGAAGAAGACGCTTATTCAGTTGTTGACCGAGTTGGAGTACGGTGGGCAGAACGCCCGCAAGAAGCACGAGACCGCGGTGATGTTGCTGTTGTTGATCAGCACCTCGCGCGAGCTCACCAGGCCGTATGTGCAGCCCATTTTGGACGTGTTGGTGCCCAAAGTGGCCGACCCGAGTGCCCTGGTGGCCTCCAGTGCCATTTCCGCCGTCGGGGAGTTGTCCGTAGTCGGTGGAGAGGACTTGAAGCCTTTCATTCCGCGGTTAATGCCGCTCTTGTTGGCCACGTTCCAGGACCAGAGCTCCAGTTTGAAGCGGGACTCTGCGCTCAAGCTGCTTGCGCAGCTCACCAGCTCTTCCGGTTACGTGATCCAGCCGTTGCTCGACTACCCGGAGTTGTTGGGCATGTTGGTGCACATCTTGCGCTCGGAGAGCTCTGCCGTCATCAGGCGTGAGACGGTGAAGTTGTTGGGTGTCTTGGGTGCCTTGGACCCTTACAAGCACCGCGAGGTGGAGCGCAGCAAGACGCTGAGCCGTGTCGCGGAGCAGAACGGGCCGCCCATCGACGTTGCGCTCTTGATGCAAGGGATGTCTCCTTCAAATGAAGAGTACTACCCCACCGTGGTGTTCCACACCTTGTTGAAGATCCTCAAGGACCCCTCTTTGGGGGCCCACCACACGGCCATCATCCAGCTGATCATGTACATCTTCCGTAGTCTTGGCTTGCGCTGTGTCTCCTTCTTGGGTCAGATCGTGCCGGGCATCATCAACGTGATGCACACTTGCTCGGCCACCATGGTGGAGTTCTACTTCCAGCAGTTGGGCATTCTCGTAGCCACTGTGAAACAACACATCCGGCCCTTCTTGACAGACCTCTTCAAAGTGATCAACGAGTTCTTCCACATGGCGCAGTTGCAAGTGACCATCATCGGCTTGATCGAGAGCATTTCGCGTGCCTTGGGCGGCGAGTTCAAGTTGTACATCGGCGAGGTGTTGACCTTGCTCGTGGACGTGCTCGAGCTGGACAGGTCTGCGGGCCGCACCACCTCGTTGCGGGTCTTGCGTGCCGTGGTGCTGTTCGGCAGCTCCGTGGAGTTGTACATCCACTTGGTGGTGCCGCAGATGGTGCGTCTCTTCGAGTACGACGCCCCGGTGTCGGTGCGGGTGCTGCTGATGGACAGTGTCGCGCAGTTGTCCCGCACGGTGAACATGAACGAGATGGCCCTGCGCATTGTGCAGCCGTTGTTGCGTGTCTTGCAAGAGGACCTGCAGCTGCAGCTGCAATCGCAACTGGACGAGTTGAAGCGAGCCGCCATGAACACGCTCTGCCTGTTGTTGGTGCAGATGGGTGCCGAGTTCTCGGTGTTTGTGCCGGCCATCAACAAGGTGTTGGTCCGGCAGAGGATGCTGTCCACTGTGTACGACCAGCTCGTGACGAAGTTGCTTGCTGGCGAGCCGTTGCCCGCTATCCACGGCAGCGGCACCCACCACGCAGATGAGGCAGACAACCTGGACACGCCGGAGATGGCACCTGCCGCGAAGAAGTTGGCTGTCAACCAGCTGCTGTTGAAAAACGCGTGGGATGCCACGCAGAAACGTACCACCGACGACTGGCAGGAGTGGATCCGCCGTTTCAGTGTCGAGTTGTTGAAAGAGACCCCCTCGCATGCGCTCCGACTGTGTGCCTCGTTGGCTGGCGTGTACTACCCCTTGGCGAAAGACTTGTTCAACGCCAGTTTCGCCAGCTGCTGGCCCGAATTGTACGCCCAGAACCAGGAAAGCTTGACGCAGTCGCTCTGTGTGGCTCTTTCGTCGCCGAACAACACGCCCGAGATCCACCAGACGTTGCTCAACTTGGCCGAGTTCATGGAGCACGACGATAAGCCGCTTCCGATCCGCATCAGCACCTTGGGCCAGTATGCGCAACGGTGCCATGCGTACGCCAAGCTGCTCCACTACAAAGAGTTGGAGTTCATGCAAGAGCCGGCGACTCCCACGATTGAGCCGTTGATCAGCATCAACAACCAGTTGCAACAGGAAGACGCCGCGATTGGGATCCTCAAACATGCGCAGCAGCACCACGATCTCCAATTGAAAGAGACCTGGTTCGAGAAGTTGGGCCGGTGGGATGATGCCTTGCGTGCGTACAACGTGCGTGCCCAGGAGGAGCCGCTCTCGATGGAGGTCACCATGGGCAAGATGCGCTGTTTGCATGCGCTTGGCGAGTGGGAGCAGCTCAGCGAGCTCGCCCAGAGCAAATGGGTGCACTCGTCCAGCGACGTGAAACGAACAATTGCACCCTTGGCCGCGGCCTCCGCTTGGGGGTTGGGCCAGTGGGACCGTATGGACAAGTACATTGCCGTCATGAAGAGCGACTCCCCCGACAGGGCCTTCTTCAATGCGGTGTTGTGCCTCCACAGAAACAACTTTGGCGAGCTGTCGAGCCACATCAGCCGGCTGCGGGACCTCTTGGTGACGGAGATCACCGCGTTGGTGAGCGAGTCGTACAACCGTGCGTACAACGTGATCGTGCGTGTGCAGATGCTTGCTGAGTTGGAGGAGATCATCCAGTACAAGTGCTACCCTCAGGGCTCGGAGAAGCGGGTGATGATGCGCAAGACCTGGAATACGCGGTTGCTCGGCAGCCAGAAGAACGTGGACATCTGGCAGAGGATGTTGAAGGTGCGTGCCTTGGTGGTGAACCCGAAGCAGGACATGGAGCTGTGGATCAAGTTCGCCAACTTGTGTCGTAAGAGTGGCCGTTTGGGGTTGGCCGAGAAGTCGTTGAGTGCTTTACTCGACGAAGGAGGCCCCGAGAACCCGGGCCCTTCAAAGGCCTCGCCGCAGGTGGTGTATGCGCAGTTGAAGTACATGTGGGCCACGGGCCAGCAGCGGGAGCTGTTGAGCCATTTGGTGGACTTCACGTCGAAGTTGTCGAGCGACTTGGGCTTGAACGAGAACGAGGCCATTGCGCAGCCATTGCCAACGGACGTCCCTGGCCTGCCGAAACATGTCAAGGAGTACACCAAGTTGTTGGCGCGGTGCTACTTGAAGCAGGGCGAGTGGAAGGTGAAGTTGACCAACGACTGGCGGTCCGAAGAGGCCGAGGGCATCTTGGGCTCGTTCTTGTTGCTGACGCACTTCGACCGCAAGTGGTACAAGCTGTGGCACAACTGGGCGTTGGCCAACTTCGAGGTGATCTCGTTGTACTCCACGGAGATCGAAGGTGGGAGTGTGGCGGAGATCGACACGGGCAACAATATCGGCGAGTCTGTGAGAAAGGGTTCCGTCATCGAGACAGATGTGATTGAAAACGCAACCAATGATGAGAACCCCACCAACACCGATACCCAACCTTCCACCGGATTGATCCACCACTACGTGGTGCCTGCCATAAAAGGCTTTTTCCACTCGATCTCGCTTTCCGAGGCCAACTCGCTCCAGGACACTCTTCGGTTGCTTACGTTGTGGTTCAAGTTCGGTGGAATCCCCTTCACCGCACAGCTGATCCACGACGGGTTCTCCATGGTGCAGATCGACACCTGGTTGGAGGTGATTCCGCAGTTGATCTCGCGGATCCACCAACCAAACCCCGTCGTGAGCAGGTCGTTGTTGGGCTTGCTTACCGATTTGGGGAAGGCACATCCTCAGGCCTTGGTATACCCTCTTTTCGTCGCTATCAAGTCGGACAGTGTCTCTCGACAGCGTGCGGCGTTGACCATTATCGACAAGATGCGGATCCACAACTCAGACCTCGTCGACCAGGCGGAGTTGGTCAGCAACGAGTTGATCCGTGTCGCGGTCTTGTGGCACGAGTTGTGGTACGAGGGGCTCGAAGACGCCTCCAGATTGTACTTTGGCGAGCACAACACGGAGAAGATGTTCGCCGTCTTGGAGCCGTTGCACCTGATGCTCGAAAGAGGCCCGGAGACCTTGCGGGAGGTGTCGTTCCAGAACGCCTTTGGCCGTGAATTGAACGATGCCCACGAGTGGGTGCTCAATTTCAGAAGAACGAAAGATGTGGCCAACTTGAACCAGGCCTGGGACATCTACTACAACGTTTTCCGTAGAATCAGTAGACAGTTGCCGCAATTGCAGACCTTGGAGTTGCAGTATATCTCTCCGAAGCTTTTGGCAGCCAAGGACCTTGAGCTTGCCGTTCCAGGGACCTATGTCGCGGGGCAGCCGACAATCAGGATCTCGAGTTTCGACCCAACGTTCAGCGTAATCTCGTCCAAACAGAGACCCCGCAAATTGAGCATCAAGGGCTCCGACGGGGTGCACTACCAATACGCCTTGAAAGGTCACGAGGACATCAGACAGGACAGTTTGGTCATGCAGTTGTTCGGTTTGGTCAACACCTTGTTGGTCAATGACGGAGAATGTTTCAAGAGACATTTGGACATCCAACAGTTCCCAGCGATCCCGTTGTCGCCGAAATCGGGACTCTTGGGATGGGTGCCAAACTCAGACACCTTCCATGTGTTGATCCGGGAGTACAGAGAGGCTCGCAAGATCATCTTGAACATTGAGCACCGCATAATGTTGCAAATGGCACCAGACTTTGACACCTTGACGCTTCTCCAGAAAGTGGAGGTGTTCACGTATGCCTTGGACAACACCCGTGGCCAGGATCTCTATAAAGTGTTATGGTTGAAGTCACGTTCGTCTGAAGCTTGGTTGGACCGTCGTACCACGTACACGAGATCGTTGGCGGTGATGTCGATGGTTGGGTACATTCTTGGATTGGGTGACAGACATCCTTCCAACTTGATGATGGACAGAATCACCGGTAAAGTGGTGCACATCGACTTCGGAGACTGTTTCGAGGCAGCCATCTTGCGTGAAAAATACCCAGAGAAGGTGCCTTTCAGATTGACGAGAATGTTGAGTTATGCCATGGAGGTGAGTGGAATTGAAGGCTCGTTCAGAATAACGTGTGAGCATGTCATGCGTGTCTTGCGTGATAACAAAGAGTCGTTGATGGCCATCTTGGAGGCCTTTGCCTATGATCCGTTGATCAATTGGGGGTTCGATTTCCCTATCAACCAGGTCGCAGAGGCCACTGGATATCAATTCAGGTCTGTCAATCCTGCAGAGTTGTTGAGAACGGGCCAAATTGACGAGCTGGAGCTGGCTAGATTGGAGTTACAATACAAGTCGGAGCTTCGAAACGCTAGAGCTGCCTTGGTGTTGAAGAGAATCAGTGACAAACTTATGGGCAACGATTTCAAGAGGTGCAGAGAGCTCGATGTGCCTAATCAAGTGGAGAAGTTGATCCAGCAGGCAACCTCTGTGGAGAATTTGTGTCAACATTATATTGGCTGGTGCAGTTTCTGGTGATGAAAATATTTAAGCATTGTTAATAAAAATGGATTTTTTCTAAAAGTTGAAAAGGTTGTTTTGTCGTTTAATCTAAAGTAGAATTAGATTGTTTTATCGTTCTATTTGAACTTGAATCAAGTTATTTTATCGTTCTATTTAAACTTGAACTAGTTTGTATCGTTCTATCTAATATAGAATTAGACTATTTTATCGTTCTATCTGCAAATTGAATCAGATTATATCGCTCTATCTAAACTTGAATTGTATTATTCTATCGTTCTATAAAACTTTACATATGAATCGTAACACACATTAAACTTAACCCTCAATCATCAGGTGTAATTCTTCCTCAAGTCGCACCACAATTGTTTCCCATTTAGACACCAATTCGTGCTCCGGCCCTACGAGCTCTATCTCCGAGTCGAAATATTTATGGCTCAACACATTGGCAATATATAGTTCCGTCTTCAGTTGTTCAAAGAGACTCTTTGCGTCTTGGGCAATTTTTTCATTTTTGCAAAGAGTCAAGATGTGGAGACCCGAGATGATTTGACCCACCTTGAGACCAATACTGCTGCCGTTTTTGTAACCGTGGTCGAACCCAGTCTGGGTTGCCCTCAGCCTTGCCTCTGCCACACCTTTGGCGAAACCTTGTTTGCCGTGAACTCGCCTCAAGGCAAGAGTGTCTACATGAGCAGACATCTGGGACTCGTCTGCCCCGAACACATCGTCTTTATCCGTATTCATAGGAGTGAAGTGCTCTTCATCTCCACTGGAAAGCCATATTTCGTCGTCCTTATCATCTGTGGGCTCGTTGAGTCTCTTTCTTTTCGCGCAACTGCAGTCACCTTGGCAAGACATGGCCTCTGGAATCGATGACTTAAGGACAAGAGATGAAAAAATTCAATCTAAATTATATATAAAATATATCTGGGCAGAGTGAAAAATTAAAGTGACAAAACAACTGAGCAAAACATGAAAAATTAGCTAGTCAGAAAAAAGGGAAGAGGCCGGGCAAAATGGCCACAGAAAGGCAGGAAATAACCAAAGCCCACGCATTAGAATTTATATATACGACACAGCAGAAAAAGTGAGAAAAAGGCAGGAAAACTAAACTTGCAACTAAAAAAATTAAGGCAAAAAAAAAAAAAAAAAAAAGATATCAGCGTTTATTTCGAATAAAACCAACTCCAATTGAGATTGAAGTCAGTACTGAAACATCGAAGCCAGTCGTGCGAGGCGATCATCATTTGATTGATATAACTAGAAGGCCCCGCCGATTATTCCAAAAAAAAAGCATCAAAGAAGTGCTCATATCCACCCCACGCGTGTGTGTTGCCAATTGCATCCTACTAAACCAAACTCTACTTAATCTCGGAGGTGCTGGTAACCACCAATTAAGAGTAAAATGACGGCCAATCCAGAGAGCATCATAACCCAGGTGAGTCCTGACCCAATCGACACCAACCTCCAACAGGATTTCAGCTATGACCAGACACAGGAAGACGCCAACACGGAAATCAAGCTCAACATAAGAGGCAACCCGTTCACCATCACCAGAGACGACTTGATGTCACTCCCAGAGAGCATCTTGTTGTGTCTTTTCCCCAACGGGGTGTTTGTTGACATCAACGGCAACGTGATAACCAACTTGACCGAGGACGACATCGTGTATGTGAATTTCCCTCCGGAATGTTTCGAATATATCATCAACTTCTTTGGCGAGGCAGCTGCCGCGATTCCTCCCCAGGACGACTCTGCCCAGTATTATGAGATGAGCGAGGCGGACATCTTGCTCGAGAAACCAGCCATCATCGTGTTGAGGGAAGACTTGGACTACTACTGCATACCTCCTATCCATGGGATCTCCCTGGAGCACATGAGACAGATAAAGATCAAGACCGGTGACTATCTCAGCAAGTGCGAAAAAATCTTCGATGGGTTGGGTTACAAGCCGGGCAAAGTGCTTGGACCTGCCGAGCAGCATTTGTTAGACATGTTGTGCTCGTCTGGATACTCTGTAGACAGTGAATGGGGACATAGATCCAGAGAACCTGACAAGGCCATTGTCAGTTCGTTGGCCTTGGTGAGATTGAAGACCCCAGAAAACGAGACTCCGTCTTCGCCGCAGTCGTCGAATGCCTCCACCATGGGGGAGAGGTCGCGTTCCCGGTCCAGATCTCGTATTGCATCGTTAGCGAGATCGGCCTCCAGGTCGAGATCCAAAAAGAGAGAAAACACCGTTGCCACGAAGTTGTTGTTGTTTTGGAGAAAGCCTGCCAGAAAGTGTTGGTGGTCCAACGAGGAGTTCGAGTTGGGCACTCTTGATATCGACATTGTCGATCCAGCCACCGGCGAAAAATTACCAAAGGATACAAAGATAAGAGTCCACATAAGGCGTGTGTGGACGTTGGAACTTTCAGTTGTCGGTGTTCAATGAGACCTGCATTCCGTTTTGTCCGTTCAATGAGACTTCCTTTAGTTTTGTCTGTGAGACCTGCATTCTGTTCTGTCCAATTCTGTTCATATTCAGCTCTTAATATTTATTCTCCAATAATAATTAGATAATCTTTACTTCTGTTGCAGTCGGATAAATGTAGTAGGGTGTAGGGAAAAAGGACGTGCACAGTGGATCAAGTTTCCATACTGGCACCTTGCAATTTGGTCACGTGAGGTTACGAACTAATGCAGTGAAATTCTTTGAGAGCTTTTCCAAATTTGAAGTAAAGTCCCACTTGATCAAGAGACCAATTGAGATCATAACCACTGTAAAAAGATGTTCAAGCAAGTCAAAACCGGAGCTGTGTTGAAGCTGGCACACAGTGCAGTGCGTTTCCAGTCCACCGTGAAAGTGCCATTCGTCCCATTGACTGCAGAGGATGGATTTGCCGGTGCCATTGGGAACACTCCATTGGTGAAGATCCAACGGTTGTCCAAGGAGTTGGGAAGAAACATCTGGGGAAAAGCCGAGTGGATGAACCCGGGGGGATCCGTCAAGGACCGTGCGGCGTTGTTCATGATCCAAAAGGCCGAAGAGAGAGGCTTGATCTCGCCAGGTGGCACTATTGTAGAAGGTACTGCAGGTAACACTGGTATCGGATTGGCCCACGTCTGCAGGGCCCGTGGATACAAATGTGTTATTTACATGCCAAACACCCAGGCGCCTTCGAAAATCGCCTTGTTGAAGCTTCTTGGCGCCGAGGTGTACCCTGTGCCAGTGGTTCCATTCGATGACCCACTGAATTTCAACCACCAGGCCAAGAGACATGCCGAAAACTTGGACAATGCGTACTGGACCAACCAGTTTGACAACTTGGACAACAGACAGGCGCACATCGAGACCACGGGACCGGAGATCTGGGCCCAATTGGACGGCAAAGTGGACGCCTTCACCTGCTCCACGGGAACTGGAGGCACCTATGCCGGTATCACTCGCTACTTGAAGGAGATTTCCAACGGCAAGGTCAAGTCCGTGGTAGCAGATCCTCCAGGGTCATGTGTGTACTCGTATGTGAAGTCTGGGGGCAAGTCGTTGGCCAGAGAGGGCGGCTCTTTCACCGAAGGTATTGGGCAAGGCAGAATCACCAACAACAATGCTCAGGACATCGACTTGGCCGACGATGCAGTCAGAGTTGCCGATGCCGACTCCATTGCCATGGTGTACAGGTTGTTGGACGAGGAGGGGATCTACGTAGGAGGAACTTCGGCCTTGAACGTGGTTGCTGCCGTCGAGGTGGCCAAGACCTTGCCTGAGGGCTCCAACGTGGTGACCATCTTGTGTGACTCCTCCCACAAGTACGCCGACAGAGTATTCAGCAAGAAGTGGTTGGAGTCCAAGGGGCTCTACGAGGCCATCCCAGAGCACTTGAAGAAGTACGTCTCTTTGGAGTGATTGTAAATAGAACTATAATATAACTACCGATTAAAATATACAATTAATTACCCAATCATCACCACACCACGCGTGTGACATCACCACACCACGCCTGCCCTAACCATGGCTAATATACGCCTTGTTCAACTCATAAATCTCTCTACACAACACCGACCAGTCTATTTCTCGCACCCAGTACTTGTTATCCGTGATAAGCCCATTATAAATCAACTCCTCCGTGTCGTTGTCCTCGTCTTTGAGTGTCCGGTGGCCACTCAAATCACTCTCCACCTCGTTCTCTTCCTCCTCGTCCTCCAAGATCGCCTCGTTCACGTCCAACTCGTCGTCCGAGATGAACACCTGGTTCTTGCTCAACAGCTTCAACGTCTGGTACGAGTTGTCCTTCACTCTGAAGGAGAAAAACGCCTTGTCGATGTTGTTGTCCAAGCTGCCGGACGTCGAGGAGATGCTTGTGGAGACGCTGGACCGCGAAATCGAGTGTTTTGTGGAGACAGAGCTCGAAAAAAGCGAATTGAAACTGCTCCTGTCTACAGAGGCGTTGCCTCTGCCGGCACTATCTCCCTTACCACCTGCGATGTCCCGGCTCAACTTGGACTTGACCACGTTTTCCTCCCATTTGAACAACTCGTAGGTCAACTTCAAGTTCGGCTGGATGATCACGTTGAGTCGCCGCACCCGCACATAGAGATACGCTCTGATGAGGCTTATGTTCAACCGCTTCATCACCTCGGCGATGCACACGGTGGCCGAGCGCGAGACTCCGACCTGGCAGTGCACCAACACCTTCTCCTGCTTCGTGTGCGCCTCGTCGATGAAGAGCAAGGTGTCGTCGATGGTCTTCGTCAAGGTGCCGATGCCGTCGTCGTTGATGTTGGAGATGTACATGATGGACTGCACGTGGCACGGCTCTCGCACGAGCGGGTCGGGGCTCAACGAGCTGCTGAGATCCAAGATTTTGCAGCCGGACTCGGTGAATCGGGACAGGAACTCGTAGTCCAGGATCCACCCGAGCCGCTCGCCGACGGAGACCACCTTGGTGATGCCGAGTTCCTGGAGGAGAGCCAAGTTGTTGGCGTGGTTCAAGGACCCGAGATACAAATGGGGCAATATGCGAGAGGGCAACGAGCCGCTCACTTGCTCGAAGCAGCTGACGGAGCCCCCGTGGGAGTCTGCCGACGCGGAGCTGGTGTCCGTCGAGGAAGAGGACCCGTCCGAGGACTCGTCCGCGGCCTCGTCGAGCGAGTGGCTGTCCAAGATGCGGAGAAGCAGGTGCCGGTCGAACTTGTTGGGCATCATCACCATGGCCATCACGTTCTTGTCGAGTACGTCCAAGGTGCGCTCGAAGCGGTACCCCGGCAGCTTGGGCGAGTACCGCCGCAAGATGTTCTGCAAGATGCGCAACACGGCGTAGTCGCTCTTGAAGATGAAGAACGGCCTTCCGTACTGCTTGTGTAACTTGAGAATGGCCTCGTCAAGCGAGAGGTTCTCCGCGTAGATCACGTAGCAGAGCCCCAAAAGCGAGCTTTCGGAGTACCCGTCCAGGCAGTAGATCAAGGAGCTGAAGTTGGTGAAGTGGAGGAGCTTGCAGAGGTTCAACACGCTGGCCACTTTGTCCTCCTGGAGGTCAGAGTCCGCAACGGACCCCGACGGTGGGAACTCCAAGTAGATGCTGTCGTAGTAGTCGTCGTCGCAGTGGATGATGTAGTCGCGCACCTCGCTCAAGTAGGGGAACTTGGCACCGTCGTAGCAGTTGACGAACAACTTCCAGTTCCGCGGCGGGGCGTTCACCAACAGATCCGGCGCGAGGTCGAGCGCCGCCCCGGTGACTGTGGCGATGGTGTTGGAGGGCGAGCAGTACAACGGCGGCGAGTGGTTGGCAGCTGGCTGGGAGGTTGGCTCCGAATGGGGCTTGTAGGTTGGCTCCTGGACAGCGTCTTCAGCATCCGCATGCACAGACTCAAAGTCTCGCAAGTTGCCGAACCACACCTCGCGGTACACATGCGTCGCCGAGGACATCTTGGCGATCTCCAACTTCTCCTTGAACAAGGTGTTCCCGCTCCAGTCCTTGAAGACGGCGTGGTCGTGGACCCCGGAGCCGAGCTGCTTGAACTTGATCGGCGGCACCGCGACCAAGCGGCCCGGGTCGACGAAGGGATCGTATCCGTGGAGCACGAACACGTTGAAGTGGTCCTTCGGCACCTCAGGGTGGTCCCTCTGGAATCTCCACTGGGCCATCTTGAGTAACCGCAGCAACGAGTGGCATGCACATGCTTCGAGGTGCTCGTTGAAGCAATATACGACAAAATCCGAGATGTGGCTGATCTTGCTCGTCTGGATGTGGAAGTTGCGGAGACTCACCCCGGTGAGCGGGTCCAACTCTTTGAAGATGGGGGCACATTTGAGCTTAAGCATGTCTTCTACGATTAGGTTCTTGGTGAACACCTCCGACTCTGCGATGTCGAGCATCAGAAACACCGTGGCCACGGTCTCGCGGAGCGTCGTCATGTTCGTGTTCAGCAACGGCACCAACACGTCTTGCAACGGGATGGTGCCTTTCAACACGCCCGTGTGGATCATATATGTGTCCTCGTCCTGTTCTACAGTGGAGGCGTCAACCACGTGGCTGGCCATGGCGCACGACCGGATGGTGGTGAGGAAGCGCACGTCTTTGATGGGCACTTTGAAATGGTCGAGCGAGGCGAGGTCGCCGCCGACGATATGCTGCGATAGGAACTTGCGCTGTGCCTGGTTGTACCGGTGCAAACCATGGAGCCAGGGGAACATGGTCTCTACAGGAGGCAACTCCTTGGAGTAGTACCAGTTGATCAGTTTTACGTAGTCCGACGGTGAGATGTAACTGATGTTGTGGGAGAATTTACGGAAGCTTTGTGCGAATGGGCGCCGCAAGTCGAGCGAGTACTCGAGATTAGGTACCGCGACGGCAGTTTTCATGGGGACGGTGGAAAAAGGCGACACCGAGACAGGGTCTGAGATGGATCTCGTCTTGAACTTGTCCCGTGCGTCTGTGGAGGCAGTGCTGCTAGCACGCTTGGACCGTCTCTTGCCAGCCACGATCTGGATAGGAGGGGCAGCAGCAGCAGCACCAGTTGTCACTGGTGGCATCCGCTGGGCTTGAGCAGCCGCATTCTCCTCCTCCTCTTCTTCATCGTCGATCTCTGCAAACATATCTTCCTGTTCATGTATGATTTTTGGAAGTATCTTGGACAGCTTTTTCTTTGTCCTGCGCGGCGCTGAAGTGCCTGTGTTAGCTGAGGATTCCAGTGTGGGCGTGGGAGTTGCATCCAAGAAGGTACCAAGGGAGTTATTGGCAGCAGCCATACTAAATTCGTGGAAAATCGGAAAATCTGCTGGCGCTGATTGGAGACTGCTTGGAATGTGTGTGTTGTGGGCGAGTTACTTGTGTAATTAGTATGCTTTTTTTTTATGTGTATCTGGAAATTTTTAGGAGATCAAAATAGCGGGCTTAAAGTCAAACTTGCAGTGCAAACGCGAGACTTGTCTATGGTTTTCTCGCAGACTCACTCAATCCATAGAATAAGAACGGCAGCAATCAAACGGAATACCCAACAACTCAATCTCAATAGACGCTGTCTCTTTCAAGGTCTCGTTAGTCAGCGGCTCCTTATCTCGTGTAATTTGTTTTTTTATTTTTTTTTGATTAATTTGGCAAATGATCAAAATCAACTTTTTTTGTGATAAAATTGAGTGATTGGTGCTGCGAGGAGGGAAAAGGAGGAGTGGGTGCTCCTGTGTTGGAAACGGAGAGGGTGACAGTAGAGAATGAGGCGGCAGACAGGGACCAGCGATGAAGCGAGTGTTACAAGGGTGGAGTTAGAGTGTGGGAGTGAGTGGGGAATTGTTGCGAAGATCGCTGAGTGTTATGACTCGCACCGGAGGTGAGGCTGATGGAAAAATAAGAGTTTGATTATTGTCTTAGTGAAGATCGGAGCCATTGTCGTTTCGAAGTTAGAGTCAGATCAGAGGGGAAAAAGAGAAGATTGGGGTGAGAGAGGAAGGACGTCGCGATAAGAAAAAGGCAGATAAGAAGGCAAGAGAAAAAAAAGATAAGGGCAAAAAGTGAAACTGAGAAAGCGAAAATGTGAAGGAAGGAAGTAAGAAAGCGAGAGACGGAATGTGGACTCACAGACCGGTAGAAGGAGGAAGCAAGTTGAGAGGGGAACTTGAACGGGCCAGATCCAGGAGTCCATGGATCACACACAGTCTGAAATTGCAAAGATAATGCAAGAGGAACAGGAAAGGCCAAACGGATGGGGAGGGCATAGTTACAGATCCACTTGTTATATAATATGGCTGCTAAACATTATAACCATAGTAAATATGCGACAAATTTATGCGTCTTTGTGCAGTGCAGGTCACCCCCATCTCAAACTATAATTTTGCAATTGGTATTTGAATATGGTCATTTGACGGACTCGTTCAGTCTGTTTGATTGAGTCTGTTTCATCAACTCACTTAACAGGGCTGACCCTATTGTTCTGATGTACACGCAGAACTAAATAATATTATTAAACTCTAATATCTACTATTTATTATTTAGGTTGAACTTTAATGAAAATCAAAAGAGAAATCAATAAGAAAATAAGAGGAAAGACTCAACTCCGTGCTGCATTTCATTTTCCTATGACCAAATGACCCAAATGACCCAATTGACCATCTCGCATCCAATCAACATGTTCCTAAGATAATGCAGAAAAAGATATTCAAACTTTATTATATTATATATGACGCGAGAACTTTTCCATTTCCAAACTTAATAATGATTCAATCTCCAAGACCTGACTTTACCTTGCTCATTACCAACACACAACAACTCGCCGTTTGGACTGAAACAAACACTGGTCACCCTTCCTAATGGGGTACCACTCGTAGGCCAGTTGGAGAAGACTTTGAAACTAGGCAAATGTACAATTCTCAAGGCATCCTTCTTCGCTCTACTGGCCAAACAAAGCATTTGCCCATCGGGAGAAAACTCCAAACTGGAGATTGTAGTAACTAAATTCTCTATTGTTGCCACCGGAGCTTTCTTACCAAGTCTGTCGTAGATATTTACAATTCCTACATTGTTACCAATGGCAATCCACTTCTCACACACTTTCACTTTGGTGATTCCAATTCCAGAATCATCTTTCCACCTGTTCAAGATCTTGTCATTGTCAACGTTCCATTCCCATACTTCTCCACTGGAGTTAACTGCTATTAAAATGCAGGTGTTGTTGAAATTCAAGAAATCCACATCTACAAGAGTACCTTCCACTTTGAAACCTTTCACCCATTGACCAGTAGTACCGTTGAGCACATTGATCCATCCGGAATTACCCAATAAGGCAATGTATCTGCCGTCTGGAGAGATCTGGAAGTTTTCAAACGACCTTTGTGTGGATTCATGTCCGTATAATCTTGAAATCTTGTCCAATTCTCCCGTTTGAATGTCCCATTTGTACATGAATTTTCTTCTTCCTCCAGCAAATATTTTGTTGGACTGTTGGAAGCCGGCTGTTTGGATCGGACAGTTTCTCAAATGCAAGGAGGTCACCATTTGGTTCACTTTTCCATCGATATGGTAAACTCTCAAAGTTCTGTCATAACCACCCGTGAGTAATAAGGGCTGAGTTGGGTGGAAACTCAACGTCTGGATCAGAGACCTCGATGGGTGCTTATAGTTTGCATCTTTCAACCTTGTGATATCCAATTTCCCAGATGCCAAGAGCTTGAATGGGGATTTCGATGTGGAGCTGTGGGATTGGTTTGTCTCTAAGAACTTCAACAATGCATTTGTACTGGAGGAACTGTCATTTTCCGCATCCGAGTCTTGTGCCAGCTCCTCTTCGAGATCTTCTTCGATCTCCTCGGCCCATTGTGGCTTCGGATATATTTTCTCAAACTGGGATCTCAATCTTGTTATGTATGACCTGCCTGATATCACCGAGTCCTGTTCTGATTTTCTCAATTTTCTCAATTTGTCTGTGCTTAGCAACGAGATATTGATGTTCTCGTCGTCGCTGTCCTTCCAGGCAGCCTCCTCTTCTGACTCCACCTCGGAACCCTCTTCAGTCTCGGAAGAGGAATTCTCCTCTTGGTCTACATCCATCTCGTCCTCTGGTCTTTCGGAGGTGCCATCGTCAACAAAGAAAAGCACGTCGTCCTGCACAGCTCCCAACCCTTCTTCTTCACCATCCTTTTCTTCGTCGGATCCTTCGCCGCTCTCGGCACTATCGACCTCCTCTTCGCTGGAGTACTCATACAAATTATCGATTTGCTTCAAGTTTCTCTCGAACCCTTTCAAGTCTCCAAAGACGAGTTTCTCCAATGCGATCTCTTCTTCGTCTTTAGGCGGTATGACAATATCGTCGACAACAACTGGCGCCATGGTGTATTGCTGTTTAATTGCTGTATCGGGACTCGCTGGATTACAAATTGGTCTGCTAAAACTGCTCTCTTAGTCTGTTTGACTGATTTAAATTTTTTTTTTCAGTTAAATTTTTTTCCCTCTAATCTCATCTCTTAGAAATAAAAAATAAAAATTTTCTAAGGTAGTTTTTATTAGGGATGCTGACACGGGAAATCGGAGGAAGAGATGTAGTAAGTTGGCAGAATGGAGCTCATCTGGAGCAGAAGGGGTGTCAGATGATCGATTTGAAGGGATGTGAGAGGCCATGATAGAGTTGAGAGGATGTGAATGGAGCGACTGTAAGGATTCGACTTGTTCATTTGAAGCTTTGGTCTTCAATCTTGTATGAATTGGGTATAGCTTTTTTTTTTACCACGTTTTGTATAGTTAGAATTGAACACTTGAGTATCATTATGATTGAGTTTCCAGTAGTGTGTTACTGTGGTTGTATGACTCTGATGACTATCACTGTGAATCTATCGTTCTGGTTCTTTACGTTCTTCCCCTAGATTTCCAGAAACATCTAACTACGTACTTATTTTTTCACAACATATAATTTATATAGCCAAATAATTCTACAGTATATAGTCATATAATTTTATGAAAGTATATTATTTATAGAGCTATGTCTCGACAATGTGTAATACTAGAGTATGTAATTTTATAACTACTCAATTCTTGACGATGATTATACAGTACATAACTCCATGACTCTCCGTTCTCTACATCTGACCCAAAAAAAAAAAAAACCCTCACTTATACTTCAATGAAGCTACTATCTCCATTCCATTTATTGCACTATCATCTCTACTCAAGCTTGTCCCATAGTTAAGCTCCAAGACACTAAAATAAAATTTGAAAAAAAAAAATGAAAAGAAAAAAGGCAGAAATTAAAACTGAAATGATAAATTGATTCCAAATCACATCATCTAACTGCATCGACTGAGATTTTCCAAACAACAACCGGATCGATTCTTACATTTTTTACGATCAGCAGAACCATATATCATCATGAGACTGTCTTTATTCAGAATGATGTAAGTAAAAACCCCCCATTTCAAACCCACTCAAACCACCTTACTAACTATGATTCCCCAACTTCACAGCCAAGCGGATCCATATTTCTCCAAATATAACTTCACCATGACCCCACTGATGTTAAGAGCCAGAAGACCTTATTTCTGGAAAAACCTGGCTCTGTTCATGGTATTATCTGGAATCTCCTTGAGTGTCTATGTATATACCTACTCATTCTTGACTCAAGATGACTTTGAAGGAATTCCAATTCCTCCAGTGAGCGACGAAGATTTGGCCAAGTTACAGAAGGATTACAAAGAAGGTAAGATCGGTGGAAAGAAGCAAGACTAGAATTAGAGCAATTCATCATTTATGTATATAGCATCAAGATAGTTGGAAATAAAGAATATAAATCAATATGATGAATCTTCTATTACTAGAAATAAAGGTCAGAAACGATACGTAAAACTATGTAAATCATGTAAACCAGAGCCTTATA
The DNA here is from genome assembly GCA_024271865.1 of Nakazawaea ambrosiae. Lineage (NCBI taxonomy): Eukaryota > Fungi > Ascomycota > Pichiomycetes > Alaninales > Pachysolenaceae > Nakazawaea > Nakazawaea ambrosiae. The sequence goes on from JANBXG010000001.1 coordinate 1,251,895, forward strand.
AAACAACAACACAACACTAGACAAAACAGAAGCAATAACCCAAATAAATCAAAAAAAACTGTCCCCACATTAGAACTTTACTTTGCAAAAGATAACAAATTTACACCTACCGATACCGAATCCGATCAGAAATATTGAGAAGCAGTATCGTCCATCATGGGATCGTCCCATTCTGACCGTTTGCTCGACTTACTACTCGACCTGCTGCCGTTACTGAGACCGTTATTGGCCATTGTCACTCTCGGAGGCAACTCCAAGTCATGGATCATGTCTCTCTTTGACCGTTCATGGTCTGCACCGAACGGGTTTTCGTAGTTCTCATGGCCCTTGTCCATTGCTGGGACGGCTCCACCATAAAATTCCTCGTTCAAGCTGGCAATCCGCAACGACAGTTCTTCCTCTGTGTCGCTGCTTCTTCTGGAGAACTCAGAGTTGTTAGATCTTGAGCGTGGAATCAGCTTCAGAGGAGCGGCAAGCTGCGAGCCCTGATGTTGCATGATATTCGAAGTGGTGTTCGACGACAACGAGAGATTGGAGGCCTTTCTCGAGCTGAAGTCCATGAACGGATTTGGATAAGGCAGTGGGAGTGGCCGTTGAAGTTGAATATCCGAGTTTTGACGGTCCACTCTTCTGGTCTTGTGCATGATAATGGACTCCGAGGTCTGGTCCAGTGTGGCCGTTCTTGGCAACGAGGTGTTGGAATAGTTGTAAGTGTCGCTGAAGGGATTGTAAGGCAGCAGCAGCACTTGAGGCAGCAGTGTATGGTTGGACCTTTGTGCGAAGCTGCCCGAAACGCTCGGCTTATTGCTCAACGCCGGTTTCGCGGCATCGGCAAATGGATCCAGCAACAAGGAGTTTGTCGAGGCCTCCTCCATCTGCAATTTCTCGTCGAAACTCTCATCGTCGCCGAAGATATTTGGCACACTTGGGTTGATGTTGTTCAGCAAGTTCTCCAGTTTGATCAGTTCCAAGGACTTGGAGTGCTTGACCTTCATGAACCTTTGGATGCACTGGTTGATCTTGACACAGCAGTACTCTTTGAGCCCGAAGTTGATCTTGTGACGCAAGGGGAAGTAAAGCACACATGCAAAGAGGAATCTGACGAAGAACACGAACCAGACGATGAAGGAGAAGGTCATCGCGGACAAGATGATGGCTTCTGTCTTGTTGGTGGTGGCTATGGTGCGGATGACGTCGATCATCGAGCTGTTGAACTTGAGGATCTTGAAGATGGTGATGCCGTTGATCACCTGACGAGGCGTATCACAGAGCAACAACACAAGGCAGTCGCGGAGCGTGAAGTAGGTGAAGATGGCCAAATAGCTGTAGAAGTTGTCCGAGGAGATCTCGTTGTAGACACAGAAACACTTGTAGGACCGGATGCTCTTCATGAATCTGGCCGTGGAGTCGATATAAGTCAACGCGACGCTGTTTGTACGATACAGTATGATCCCGCGGACGAAGTAGTAAATGTAGAACAACACAGATAGCAGAATACAGCCGAAAAAAAGCCAACGGCAGATGGCATACGATATGAAGGGCTGAATGTCTGAGCTCCACTTGTTGAAGACGATCAATTTTATGGCTGTATAGACATCTGAAGCGACAAAAGCGGTCTTCAAAAGCATCATGACATACACGGAGAGGTATGACAAGAGCGTGAAGAACCTGTAATTGACGAAAAATTGGAGGTTTATCACGTCGAAGGTGATATTATCGAACTTGAATTGCATATTGAGGAAAGGGGTAGTGATGAAAGGTGGTTTATGGCCAATATCTATATTAGAAGTGACAAAGTGGTATCGAAAACTTTAAAAATCAATGATTGTAACCAAAAAATGAGCTTTAACGATCTTTAATGTGCTCTTAATGGTGTATTTGCAATATAATAACAGCCTAATAATGATTCTGAGCCAGCTTACTCGATAATGTCATTAGTGGTGTGGTGATATAAAGCGGTATACTTTTGACGCGGTAATGACAACGGCGGTGGTGGGACGAGTGTATCGCTGGATTAAAGGTATCAAATGTATATACAAGCCAGCTTATTAAAGCATCAAAAGCGGGTCTGTCTGATATGGAGTAACAGCGGTTTAAATGCAAGTATGGTGGTGTGATGATGTTCGCTGATCGGCTCTCTTGGAGCGTTCGATACGATCTTAATATGTATGGATGAAGGGGTCAAGAACCAAGCTGAATCAAAGTCCAAACAATAGTGACAATTAAAGGAGTGGTTTCAGTGGGAATGAATGAACAACGAGAATTGAAAACAAATATGAAAAGGATCAGGAAAATGAAAGAAAAGAGAAAATTTAATTAAGGGAAAACAAAACTGGAGAAGGTTTCAAGTTTAAATTTTTTTTTTGGTGTGTGAATGAGGTAATTGTTTTAGTTTCAATTGGAAACAAAGACAGTTGGGGAGTGTTTGGATGGTCGAGGTATACAAGAGGCAGGGAGAAACAAACTGGAGAGGAACCTGATCAAAAGCCAAGAAAAAGATCTCGGCCTACTTTCTCGACTCCTTTCAAAGAAAAAAAAAGAACCAAAATAGTCTCTTTTCGAATTTGAAGTGCTATAGCCATCAACCCCTTACTGATTTGTACGAAGAATCTGCTATTCCTATTCATCCCTCCTAACTACTGTTGCTGTTCGATACTAATCAACAGCACAATCCGCAGGAAATCAGCTTCAACGGCAGTATTTTAAACAACACCTTGCTTCAGATGAAAGAAAAATTTCTATTTTTAAACTCAAACTCCAAACTGTTTTTTCTCCCTTCTGGGCCAAATCTTATTGTTCAATTTCGCGTCTAGGCCGCGTCAGATTAGTTTTATTTTTTGCTTCTTTTTTTTAGTCCACATATTTTTTTCTGTTTTGAACAGCTTAATTAATAAATCCGACTGAAAAATAATTTATAGAGGTATTAATAAATATTTTGATGGTCCTCAAGATCTGATGTTAAGCCCGTGCGCAAAAATGATTTAGAATGTACATCCATTATCACCCAAACTCACCATCTAGCTGACAAGACGTAGCAGGTGTGTGAGTCCTAAAGAACAGGAAGACACGGGATTAGATCCCTAAGGTTTCAATTTTTTGAACCTGATCGATGATTTACATGTTCTCTTTGCGCTTATCTTGAACCGTTGTCACTTCTGTGTGTGTGTGTTTTTTTTTTTTTTGGCTAGTTCAATTTCGCTTGTGTAATTTTTCTTTCTCAATTGCACGGTAACAGTGGATCTCAATCTCTTCCTTATACAACAAACCTTTCGCTTTAATAATATTCTGCTGAGGTATATTTTATGATTCCCGGTATCTGATTGACAATTTTCATATCGCTAATCTTGCACTCCTAAGAAATTCGGGCCCACAGGCATATTACACCATCTTACATGACTCCGACAAGGATTCTTTTGAAAAGAAAAATAATATTAATAATAATAATAATACAGGAAAAATTAAGCACCAAGAGAAAGATTTTGTTGACAAGATTAATGGGAAGCACTATTGTTGAGTAGTCTAATACTTTCTCTTTCGTTAAACAGCCCAATGCATTTCGGTTCACCTTTTTTCGCTTTGATGGCAGCCTTGATGTAAGATTAGACAAGATTGGGCGAACTCGTTTACATTTTCATATTTGGAAATAATTTGATCATCTACAATGAAAAATATGTAGGCTAATTTAGCTACACTATGTAATAAAATAACATCAAATTTTAAAGCCAATCCGTTTCAATTTCTTTGTTCGGCTAGCATTCCTTGTAATCCCATGAAAATACATGATTCTGCGGCAAAATCACTTGATTGCCTTTATTGCACCAAATGAACGGTGAAGGGAAGATCTCTCACTCGGTTTGACTTGTACCTCACACCCCTTTTCCTCCGTCTGAAACTGAGGTAAACAATAACCAGACTAAAAAACAAAAAGGATCAGAGATTCCTGACACATGGTTTCAGTGGTTTGCAATTCTCGGAGACCAATTATCTGTCTCTCTTGCGAATAAGCCATCCATGTACTATTTGATCAAGCCCTTAAGTGCCTCAAAAGATATTGACTCACCCAATTCACAATGGAGTAGTACAGCCCTCCTTTGTTTGTCTTTGAGTTCTCTGTCCCTTGTCGCCTCAGCAATGAGATCATCCTTGTCTAGTTGCATCTCGCTCCTCCATCTGCTGACCAATACACACTTCAATTGTTAGTGGCCTTTATGGCTCAAGACAAGGTTACTAGTGCCTGTAAATCAGACAATAGCGGCATCATCATGAGTGCTGAATTAGAAAGAAACAATTTACCCATGCAAGAATTAATGTTAATGTATACTAGGTGATGTAACTTAGCTAACACCATCCAGCTAGGGGGCAAGAAGAAGGGCAAGTAAAAATATCATACGATTTTTTTTTTTTTACTTATTTTTCACTTATTTTTTACTCAATTTTTATTGTTGTTTTTTGTTTTTGTTTAATTTTGTGTGTCTGTGTGTGTATGTTTTTTTCCCTTCGATTTTGATCTTGATTCTCTTATTGTTTCAAAGTGCTTAATCCATATATTTAAGGTTTTTTGCCTTACAGTTACTGATTGTTTGCTTGAGAAGTTCAATTCTTTCCTGTTGTCTTCTGGTAACTAATGCAATTCAAGAGTTTTAGAATCGAACATGACAAACTCGCGAGTGAATGAAATATGACATTTTTTGTCGCACATGGACTCTGTTTCCGATAATCGAAGTTATCGGACGGATAAAGTATTTTGGGACAAAGCGTTGACAAAAGGTTTTGAAACTTTACTCTGTTGAAACTAAAAATCTTGCACATCCATTCTGGCAGCCTCAAGTGTTTGTTGTTTTTGGTTCTATTTTCCTTGTGAATGAATACAACATAGAAACATGCTACTCCTCTCTTAAAGGTCTCAGCCTATTTTAAACAATAAGGGAAAATGCAAACAAAGAATTTTGATAACATTCATAAAATTTTACTTTTGCTCCAGCAGAAATAATCTACATATATCCACTGCTTAGCTCTGTTGTACCACTCTTAATGCTCTATTGTTTGAATCACTTCCGCTTTGTTTTTTTTGTGGTTTTGACTTCCTTCTTTATGTAATCAGATTGAAATAGAGACTGTGCATAACTTAACCTTATCTTTGGGTTTTCGAGCAAAAAAAAGTGAAAATTATAAACTTCTGCCCTGCTATTGAAATTCGTTGGTCTACTATTTGGCCCCGTTACCCTCCGTCATTCTGTTGGATTTTTTGGCAGTCCCAACATCTAGAGTTTTCTGTTGTCGAATCGATGAGACCTGCAACGAGAAAGGAGAAACGACTCTTCATTGTTCTCAAACACTCGACCTGACTTCAAACTTTGCTGATCCAAAAAAAAAGAAAAAATATGATAATAGTAAGTAAAAAAAATGATGAATAATTGAACTCAATAATAAACAGATGCTGCCCGCCCTATCTTTTAATTTCTCGCTTGTTTCAACATATAACAAGTGCTGCTTTCTTTCTGGGAATATGCAAGGCTTATGCTGCTCTAATCAAATATGCATCTATAGCATTCAAAGGAGCTTTCGTTATTCTAAAATTTTCGTCCCGCTTGCCAAAGATTGCTTGCCCGATTAGGCAAGGACAACAACATCTCGCGACTAGATTTTATCTTCAATTACAAAGTTTCAAAATTAAAGTTTGAGCTCTTAGTTGCAAAGAAATTTTTATTGTTTTGGACCCAACTATTGATTTGAACCAAGATTGGTTTCTGCAGACTTAATTGAGTCGGAAAATCAGAGACAGGTACATAACATAGGTAGGAAGTGAAGTGAAGTGAAGTGAACAAGGAAAGAAGAAAAGCAAAGAAAACTTTTCTTCTATTTCGTTCATCATGCGTAAAGGTATGCAGAAGATGTGAGTAAGCGCTAATGAATGGATAGATATTTATTAGCGCAATATTTAGGTTAGAAGCTTTGGAAATCCGATTCCGAACGAGCGAGCGAGAAGATTTTTTTCTATTTCCACATTTTTTTTTTTTATTTATTTATTTATCTGTGAGCGTGAAGAAGAACCAGCAAGACCCGCATCAAGGAAACAATTCTGCATTAAACCTTAAAAAAAGGTTCATACAGAAAAAACGAAACATTGGTAAAAAGAAGAAAAAACTTGAGATACAGACAGACAACTTGCAGCGTTTTAAATAATATACTGGCATTAGAAAAAATATTGAACTTAAAGTATATTAAATCTTACTTGGGTCTTTAAAGCTTTTATTATTACATATTACTACATATTATTACAGTTTAAACTTTTTTAGTCGATTCACTTTTTGTCAAAAATGTCCAATTTTTTTTTTTATAAAGTAGAGAGAAGAATTAAATTGAAAAGCAAAAGTTTTCGATTAAACTATTTAATAAAGGATTGGGTTGAGGAAGAAGTTGAAGTTCGAAAGGACAGATCATTCCACTTATCATTGCTACCCATCTTATCAATAAAGAATTTGTCAAGATTCCGTGTGATTTATTGTAGGAATTTTTTTATTATTAATATTGTGGAATCAACAATTTTAATCTTGATAGCATAGTCATCTGGTATTAAATATAAAGGAAAAAAGTCAAAAAAAGAATTCCAAAAAAAAGATTTCAGCAGCATTGGGCAAGAGATAAAAATAAGGTTTGTGGATTGGAATTGAGATCAGAGAAGAAGATTCAAGTGTATAATAGGGAATGTCGCAAGTGAATACGCCGTTACGAATATCCGGGACTAATACGACATCGGAGGTTCAACAGCAGATGCAACAGCAGATGCAACAGCAGATACCTCTCCAACACCAGCAGCAACAGCAATATTACAACACCAGGCCGTCGTCCGTACCGTCTATCCAAGCATTTCACGATACTCAGTTGCCAGCCGATATGTCACAGTCCAGACCATACTACGACCAGCAGCAACAGCAGCAGCAGCAGCAGCCGCAAATCCCACACCACCAGCAACTTCAACGGATCCCTCATCCTCCCTTGAGCACCAGCTCCACGTCGACGAACCCCACACCAGCTTTCCCATATCCGGTCTCAGTGCATTCTACCTATCCTGGACCTGCTGGTAGTCCTGCCATGGTGCCATACACGATAATGACTTACGAACAACCGCCAGTGCCGCTGCCAATACCTCAGCTGTTGCCGGTGCCGCAAACGCAGCAACTGCTGGAGTATCTGGGCAACACTTTCGTAGACCTCGCGAAGGATCCCTCACTGAGATCCAAATCTGACCCATTCTTACCAACCAATGTAGTGAACAATGCGCACTATCCGATGTTCCAGTCAGATCTGCAACTGCAAATATTCCAGCAACAACAGCAACAACAACAACAACAGCAACAACAGCAACAACTCTCTAATACAAGTAGCCATCTACTAACCCCACAGCTCATGCCTCCGCTGAATCGCACCTACACGTTCACAGACAAGGACCTCAAGGTGGTCAAACACTTGTTGCCGTTGCTGGAGTACCACAAGTGGAAGTACTTGTCTCACCGAGTCTCAAAAATGCGATCCAAAAAATTCACTTCCGAGTTTGTGAAAAACAAATTTCACGATTTCTTTGCCTTACCACAAGGCAAGAGGCTCGGCATTGCAACCAAAGACGCTGATTCCGAAAGTTCTGAGAAACAACTGCAGCAACAGCATGGCCAGCAACAACAAGAGGAGGACGAAGATGCAAAGATGGCCAACATCGAAGGGATCTTGGGCAGTTCTGTACCTTATTTGGTGAATGGGGCTTCTAATGGGTGAAAAAAAAATCACAGAGAGAAAAAAAAATCAATATTAAAGGAGCCCCTCACTTTTCGTCTACGTTCACTAATATTTAATCCGGCCTAATTGATGTTTTAACTTTCCATTTACTTCTCGCTTCTCTGTCCCTTGCTTTCGTTATTCATGTTTTACCAATTTTTGTGCGGACACCCAACTTATGCTATCACTCCTGCTGCTGCTAATACTGTTTGAAGATATTTTTTATTCTGTTCTTGTTCATGTTATGTCACGTTTTGTCCTGTTTTATATTGCCTTATTATGTTATGTTATGTTTTGTTATTGCAACAAGTTAGTTGAATTGAAGTGTTTTAATTAGGGGATTCAAGTGTTATTTTTGTATTTTGTTGTTTTCTTTTCTTTTTAGGGGATAGTAATTAATTGAATAGACCGGTCTTTGTTGTCGAGTGTGGTATTGTGTTGAAATATGGCATAGTTTCTAGTTTGTAATATTGATAGATCACTTTGTTACTTAGTAGTGAGTATTACGAAGTAGTAAGTTATGGTTCCACTGATGAGTACCATTGTTACTGAGTTTTTCCGCATCATGCAGTCTCAATTTTAGGTTTCCTTTCTTGTTTCCCGGTATCACTTTAATCGACTAGTTTCACCGGTACATCTTGTTGTCGGCATCTTTTTTGAAACTTGATAGTAGAGAACAACCTCAAACCAATCAATCACTCCACTGATGCTCTTCCTAATCAAACATTTCTCTTGTCATGGTTACCGCATGCATGATGAATACACCTGTGAGATATAGATTGAGCATAACGCTATTACAAGCAAGTCCACAAGCACAACAAGAATTAAATTGTATCAAAACCTTAAAAATTTAAACCAAGGCCAGCACTGGTTTTGAAACTAAGCGTGAAAAAGAAGACGACTTGAGAAAAAAATCCGAAAAAGGACGGAAAAATGCTGTAATTGCATCAGCGGTTAAGGGATTGCGGGAATAGACTGGGAATTTAGGAGGCTTTCTTTGGGGGGTTTTAGTTTTAAATAAGCCGTGAAATCTGCCCGATCAGCACTTAGATCAGCACTTGACTCAGTACTTAGCTCAGTTCATGAGATACGTCCTCGTAGTGTTCACGAATTCACATTTCCGCAACTATATCGACATTTTTCAATCTCAATTTTTAGAAAGCTTTTTTTTTTTGGACCCTGCTTAACCCACAACCTCAAGTCGAGCCAGTGTCTACTAGTTTCAGTCCACGTCCCATAAACCCTAATTCGCTTTCTTTGCAGCGCGAATGAACCAACATACCCGTGTGCAAAAGAAAGGTGGCTCGCCAGCCTCCACTTTCAACTGGCCTTCTCGTCTGTAACTTACAATTTTTCACCCGCAGGCCCAGAGTTCGAAGCCTAGTTCAGTTTTTCTCCTTGTTTCACATTGCAATTTAACCAAAGCGTAAACAAAGGACAAGTCAAAAAAAAGCCAAAGCAAAAAGGCGAAAGCAAAGAAAGCGAAACAAGATAAATCAAAGTCAAGTCAAATTGTTGATTGCATGAACGGCATAAGTGTGGGCAGAGTCGAGTCTACTAGACTATCCAGAAGCATACATCGCACAGAGCCACTATTTACAATAAAAATCATCTTCCACTACTCCACCACCACTTCATCCATTAAAACCTCCATTTTCTTGTCCCATCAATTTAAACTTTAACCATCCTCATCGGTACTTTTCTTCGAGGCAAATCCAGTGGACCTGAAGTGAGCTTCACTAGGAAAAAATCACAAGTATTATTATTGTTTTTTATTGTGATACATTGTTAATATTTTGTTTTTTTTCTCTATTTTTCAAATTGTTTTTCGCAATACTCAAAGAGACCAGGACCGCTGTCATTGCATGAAACCCGCACCGAGCGAGACCAAGTTAACAGAATGGACCTTCGAATTCCGTTAGGGTCGGAAGTGCAATTGCCCAACTCGTTCTACACCTCGAGCACACATCCCTTGACCGGGATCCTAAAGTTTGTTGGCCCCGTGAAGGGCAAAGTGGGCACTTTTGCCGGTGTCGACTTGATCGGAGACCAGACCCAAGGCAAAAACAACGGCTCTGTCGACGGCGTTGAGTATTTCAAGCTGTCCAAGGACAAGTCCGGCTTGTTCTTGCCGTACAGCAAGTTGGTCGCCGCCAACCGCCATTTCGCAAAGACACCCACCAGGCCAGGCCGCGGCCATCACCATGCTCCCCCTCAGCGAAGCAACAGTCCGCTTTATAACCACCCACAGCGGCCGGGCGCCTCGTCTCCGCTGCCTTCCTCGTCATCCCCAATGCATTCCCCACTGCCTTCGCGGCCGCCTTTCGCTGCTAGGTCCTTCTCGGGACCTGGCTCCCCCAGCCACAGCCATCAGAATAGCCTCGAACAGCAAAATCGCAAACTACAGGACAAAAACACAGAGTTGGAATTCAAGCTCGCCAAGTTCGAGGCGGAGTTGCGCCAGCGCACGATCAATCTCATGGACATCACCAAGCATTTCAACGAGTTGGAGAAGGAGTTGAACCTGCGGGACGCCAAGTGGGTCCGGCAGAAACAGAGCTACGACCAGCAAAGAGACGAGTTAAGAGACGCCGTGGCCTTGTTGGAGCGGCAGCTGCAGGAGAACCAGAAGCTTTACCAGGAAGAGCTTCTGCGGTTGAGCGGGGCCACCAACGAAGACACCGGAGACTCGCGGTCGAAGGAGATGTTGCAGTTGAAGACCGAGTTGATCGAGGTTCATCTGGAGCTCGGGTCCAAGCTGAAGGAGGTGGAGACGCTCAGATCGGGCATGCTGAAGTTGGAGCAGGAACACGAGGTTTTGGAGAAGCAATTGGCGGAGAAGGATAGGCAATTGGCGGAGAAGGACAGGCATTTGGCGGAGTTGTCGCTGGATTTGGAGAAGAAATTGCTGGAGACCCGGCTGGAAGCCCAGGCCCGGTCGGAGAAGCTTGCCGCGACAGACAAGGAGATCGAGGTCTTGAGACTGGAATTGCAGCAGGTGAGTCTCAAGAGGTCGCCGTCGAGTTGCTCGGACCGCACAGAGACAGGCACGGAGATCGGCGAGAGGTCGTCGTCTACTATCAAGGTGAAGTCCTCCGACGGAGACATCGAGACATTGGAGGCCAATTACAAGAGAGAACTACAGCAGATCAACGAGCAGCACCAGTTGGATCTCCAGCAGAAGCAGGCGATGATCGACTCGTTGTCTAGAAAGGTGCTTGAGTTGGACAACTACCGCATGTCGCAGTACCACGACTACGAGCAAGGCCAGCAGTCGCAGCCAATGAGAAAGAACGTCACCACAACACCGAAGAGCAGTAACAACGTAGACAGGCCTTCTTTGAAGAACATTGTCAACTTCCACAACACGCCTCCGACACCATCTTCGCCAAAAGAGCTCCACAAGAAGAAGTCGCAGCCTAAATTGCGGAAAGTGGCATCCAACATCACCATCAACGAGAGTTCCATCTCGCAGTATCTCGACGGAGAGTTGATGGTGTACATCCCAGAGACGAAGCTGGATCCGAGCGCGGGCAGAGAGAAATGGTGTGGCTTGTGTGAGAGACAAGGACACGAGTCTGTTGACTGTGAGTTGTTTTAGTGGGGAGTAGAGTTTTAGGTTAATAAACGAAAGACAAGCCTTATCGATGGGTCCGGGCTCAAATCCGTGTGAATTGAGATGTTTCAAACACCATCGGGGACAACAAAGATTCGTGCAGTGCATTGAATGTGCTGTGTTTTTGGTCAATGGCGCACGGTGGAGTTGTGATTGTGTCGTTTTTTATTTTGCTCATTACTACTCGATATGTGCATATTTTTTTTACAGATGTCTCAAATGCTGTCTCAAATTTGTCATAACATTTGATCTAACATTTGATCCTGACATTTGACCGTACTATTGGTTTTATTTAATTTATGAGGTTTTTCAATTATCCTGCGTTATCGTTGCGATGTTGTATTTTTATTTGAAATAGAGAGTTTTGGAACTTGGCAGGAGCAGATCTTGTCCGATGCATTTTGTGAGTGCATTTGTGTCAATGCATTTGTGTCAATGCATTTGTGTCAATGCATCTTGATTTTTTGATACCACTTTTTTCATCTTTATCGGCACTGCTTTGCATTTTTTTCATGACTTGTTTCCACTAATGATTCCATTGTGGTTGAGTCGTTCTTTGATACTGTGAGTTCTACTGTTATACTAATCCAGCAAGTGCAATATCATAAAAATCGTTATTGTAAATATATTGGAGTAAGTCAGCTAACCAAGTGAGCTAACTAAGCATAGTTAACCGAGTGAATTGAACAGAGCTCCAAGCAATGGCAGACGTAATAAAGAAAACCTAATATTAGCATAGCTGCGCACTAATTAAGCACTAACTAAGCACTGACTAAGCACTAACTAAGCACTGACTGAGCACTGCTTAAGCACACAAGCTGAGCCGGGAACACCAAGCATACCAAGCATACCAAGCATACCAATCCAAGCTTACCCAGTTCACCCAGTGAGACCTTTCTTAACCTGAGCCATGAGCTGCAAGCTGCCTCCACATAATCACCCACTCCCCACCCCTAAACAGGCCCGCTCAGGCCATCTATTCCGGTCGTGTGCTGCGGCCCAATCGTCCTCTTTGATAACTTATGACTCAGTGAAAAATTTTGACCGCTCAAAGTTCATCTTTGTTTTCAGAGAAGAGCAGGATATTAACGATATCAAGGAGATCAACGATAACTTTCGCTAACGACGTTACGGATTCCAGTATATCACAAGCATTCGATGACTTTCCCCTTGTTACCTTACTTTGCGTCGCTCTCGCAGATCAGTGCCGAGTCCTTGGCCAAGGTGTACTTGGCCGGCCACATCTTGGCCAACTACGACGGAGACAGCGTCGAGACCGTGGCCAAACTCGTCAAGCAGTTCCAGCTCGTGGGCAAGTTGAGCTTGCAATTGCGTCCGGACACTGAGCTGGACCAAGTTGTGCAGCTTTTGAACTCGGGTGTCGCCCAAATCGTGGTGTCGCAGCAGTTGGCTGCCTCTTTGCTCGAGTCCACCGAGATCCCAAGTTCCCGTTTGATCATCGAGCTGAAGTCGCTCTCTGAGGTGGAAACCGCCGTTGCCGGCGCCGCAGTGATACTACCGCTGTCGTGTCCCTTGGGCGACTTGAAGACGGCGCTGGAGGCCCGCGTCGTGTACGTCGCCAGCGATGAGGTTGACGCCGCGGACGTGGTCAACTTCAGCTCGCTCGTGGTTGCCGGCTTGGTGCCAGTGCTTTCGCACGCCAAGTTGACCACCGATGCCGCCGCAGACCCGGCCAAGGTGAGCCTCGCGTTGTTCTTGCAAAATGCGCTCAAAACGGACAGACCAGACCACTTGTACACCACGTTGGTCGTGGACAAGTACAACCACTCGTTGGGGTTGGTGTACTCGTCGAAGGAGTCCATCGCGGAGCTGATTCGCACGGGGACTGGCGTGTACCAGTCGCGGCGCCACGGCTTGTGGTACAAAGGTGCCACCTCCGGCGCCACGCAGAAGTTGTTGGCGATTGATCTCGACTGCGACGGCGACTGCTTGAAGTTCGTCGTGGAGCAGTCCGGCGTCGGGTTCTGCCATTTGGAGCAGGACACCTGTTTCGGGAACTTGTCCGGGTTGGCGCAGTTGGAGAAGACGTTGCAGCAGCGCAAGCGCGACGCTCCAGCAGGCAGCTACACCAAGCGGTTGTTCGAGGAGGCCGGCTTGTTGAACGCCAAGATCAAGGAGGAGGCCGAGGAGTTGACGGAGCTGCACTCCGAGGAGGAGGTGAGCTGGGAGGCTGCGGACTTGATGTACTTTGCGCTTGCCAAGTGTGTGAAGGAGGGTGTGTCGCTTGCGGATGTGGAGCGGAACTTGGCTTTGAAGCATTTGAAGGTGACCAGAAGGCCTGGCAATGCGAAAGCGAAGTACATCACACCAGCTGAGAAGGAGTTGCCAAAGATTCCAGCAGCAAAAGACGCTCCAACAGATGTTAAAGCTGCTGCCCCTGCTGCAGATGATAGAATTGTCATGGCCAGAGTAGACATCAGCAACGCCCCAGAGGCCACCATCGCCAAGGCCCTCGAAAGACCTGTCCAGAAGACCGCCGACATCATGAAACTCGTCTTGCCCATTGTGGAGGCCGTCAAGACCAACGGCGACCGCGCCTTGCTCGAGTTGACGGAGAAGTTCGACAAGGTTGCATTGCAGAAACCCGTCTTGGAACTGCCCTTCCCCGAGTCGCTGATGCAGATCTCCGCAGAGGTCAAGGAGGCCATCGACATCAGCATCGAGAACGTGCGCAAGTTCCACGCGGCCCAGTTGCAGACGGGCTCCATGGACGTCGAGACGTGTCCCGGCGTGGTGTGCTCGCGGTTCGCACGGCCGATAGAGAACGTTGGGTTGTACATTCCAGGTGGAACCGCCGTGTTGCCCTCGACAGCCTTGATGTTGGGTGTTCCCCTGTTGGTGGCCGGGTGCAAGAACATCATCTTTGCGTCGCCGCCGGACAAGGAGGGGAAGTTGACCCCAGAGGTGGTGTATGTCGCCCACAAAGTTGGGGCCAAGTGCATTGTACTCGCTGGCGGTGCCCAGGCAGTCGCTGCGATGGCCTACGGCACAGAGTCCGTGCCTAAGTGTGACAAGATCTTGGGCCCGGGCAACCAGTTCGTCACCGCTGCGAAGATGCACGTGCAGAACGACACAACCGCGTTGTGCTCCATCGACATGCCAGCGGGGCCCTCCGAGGTGCTCGTAGTTGCTGACGCCCTGGCGGACCCGGAGTTCGTCGCCAGCGACTTGTTGTCCCAGGCGGAGCACGGTGTCGACTCGCAGGTGATCTTGATCGCCGTGGCCCTCTCGGAGCTGCAGTTGGACGCCATCGACGAGGCCGTCCACAGGCAGGCCTTGGCCTTGCCAAGAGTGGACATCGTGCGCAAATGCATCTCGCACTCCACCACCTTATTGGTGCGCTCCTACGAGCAAGCCTTCGAGTTCTCCAACAGATACGCCCCGGAGCACTTGATCTTGCAGATCGAGAATGCCCAGGAGTATGTCAAGTTGGTCGACAACGCCGGCAGTGTCTTTGTCGGTGCGTACTCGCCAGAGTCCTGCGGCGACTACTCCTCCGGCACCAACCACACCTTGCCAACGTACGGCTACGCCAGACAGTACTCGGGCGTGAACACGGCCACGTTCCAGAAGTTCATCACCTCGCAGGACGTGACGCCGGAGGGCTTGAAGCACATTGGCCGCGCCGTGATGACCTTGGCCGCGGTGGAGGGCTTGGATGCGCACAGGAACGCTGTCAAGGTGAGAATGGAGAAGCTTGGTCTTTTGTAGTCGGCTTGGCGGCCTGGCCTGGCCTGGCCTAGCTGTTCACCCAACAGAATAGACATATTTAACAGTAAATAGTAAGACATATTTAAGTTTAAGTGGATAGTAGATAGTGGGACAGGGTAGTTGTATGTATCCCGTTATAGTGTTGAGTACTGTTCAACAGCATGGTATGTGTTGAAGTAGAATAGTGACGAACAGTACTTAGTACTGTGATAAGTATGGTTCAAACAGTAGCACTATTTTTACAAATTGAATAGTATACATAGTCAACTGATAATGCAGAATAGAGTAGATAGTGCCATTCTCAACATGGTGGATACTAATAGGTGTGATCTGTATGTATTAGTATAGTAGATAGTAAATAAATATTACTGTGATGAGTGGAATAGGTAGATACTGAATACATATTGATTGTGATAAGTAGGTATTGAGTAGACGCTGAATACATATTGATTGTAATAAGTAGGTATTGAGTGGAGTAGATGGTGAATCTTCATTCTTGTGATCTGTATTCAAATAGAGTAAAGAGTGGTAATACTATTTGATTGGAGCATTAGTGATAAGAACAAGCCAAATAGAGTATTAGTGATAAGTACAAGTCAAATTGAGTATTAGTGATAAGTACATATTGAACAGAGTGTTACTGAAAAGTGTAAATTCAAAGAGAATGAAGAGTGGTCATACTATTCAAATTAGTGATAAGAACATCTTCATAGACTATTAGTTATAAAAGCCCATTCAAACAGAGTAATTAGTGAAAAGTATGAATTTGAAAAGAGTAAAGAGTGGTGATAGTATTACTGATCAGTGCCTATATAGACACAATTTCAATTAATATAAGTAAAACAGAGTATCTGGTGATAAGCACGCATTGAGTATAGTTGCGGTAATGCTTTAACAGATTCCCGTCGTAAATACAAACTAAACTGACTGGATGAGTACATATTTAAGACCGGTTATAGTGTACCACATTACAGAGTTATTGTGATACATATTGTAATGAGTTATTGTGAACTCATTTGAGCAATGTAATGATATCAGATACACATTTCTTGTCAAGAGTGACAAATACACACTTATTGTTAAGAGTTCCACATTGACCAGAACTAACAGTATCATTCAACGTTAAAGATATTAAATCACAAACCATTGAGTAAAAATGATCCGAATCGAATTAATTGAATAATCCAGATAGAATTGACTAAAGAATAACCAGCCCGTCAGGAATTCACATTAATCAACCATTCCACACTCACTTTTCAAATATAATACACATCATTCAGACAACTTCGAGAGCAACGAGGCCAAGTTCGCATTGATCCGCGGGCTCTTGGTCTCGCCGTCGCTGTCGCTGTCGTTTTCAAACTCCGGCGACACCTCCTCCGGCTCCAGCAGTTGCTCGTCACCCACTGGCGAGAGCTTCTGTCTCTTTGCCGGCGAATAGTCCTCGTCCCCTGTCTGCTCGCCCTGCTCGTCGTCCGAGTTGGCGTACTGCGGGATCATCTCCTCGTCGTCGTCGTCGTCGGCCCCGTCGGCCCCTATATCGCCGTTCACAAAATCCTCGAGCTCCTTCCGCTTCTCCTTCACCTCCAGCTGCTTCTTCTGCAACACTTGCAACTTGCCCTTGTCCTGCTCGATCAACTCCCTCTGCGAGTTTATCACCCGGGTCATGTCCCGTATCAAGGACTCGCGGATCGTGGTGATGTCGGTCAAGCTGTTGTGCAGGTTCTGGAGCAACGTCGCCAGTTGGTCCAATTTCAGTATGAAGATGTTGGGCAGCGGCAAGTTCATCTCGTTCTCGAACAATTCCTTGTAGATGGCCTCCGCTTTCAAGTGGCTCGAGGTGAACAACGAGGAAGAGTGCGATAGTCTGTTGTAGGCAGAGGACAACGGGACCAATTCGGGGGCAATGTCGGTCATGGACCTCGCTGGCACTGCACTGGCGGTGCCGTTGGAGCTCTTGGCAGGCGCCGCACCTCGGAGCAGCTGATAGAGCCCGTCCAAGATCTCGTTCTCGAAGATGTTGCGGTCTTTCCAAATGTCCAAGACTCGCTTGTACTTCAGCTGGAGCTTGGCATCCAACCTCGGGTACACCTTGGACAACACCGAAGGAAGCACACTGGCAAACCCCTTGGCGAACTCCTTCCTCTTCATGGCACGCGACTTCTGGAGCACCTCGTTGGCCACATAGAGCAAGGGCAACTTCTGCACCGTGGCCAGTTTCACAGTGTAGTCCGCCCACAGGTCGATGGACTCCTGGGCGTGGTCGCGGTAAAACAACATCCATTCGCTCACCGACACGATCGCCGGCTGCGTCTCGTCGAGCGACTTCAATTTGGCCACCAATCTTTCCTTGTTGTACGACATGCTACTGCTCTGGTGCTGGCTCAGCGGTGATTTGCACTGGTTTCGGTTCATTTAACGTTTTTGCAGTTGGTGAAAAATTCGGGTTTGGCGGTGCACGACCTTGAATATCTGGGGAAGGTGAAGGTGTGACTAGGAAGGGAGATGGGATTGAATCGAGTGGATTGAGTGGATTTATGGGATTCGCCGAATTGTTTGAATTGATTCTACTAATAGGGCTGACTGGACTACTGGGCCCGCCCGACTGACCACGAATTTGTCGGTCAATAATGTCTATTATATATTTATTATATATTATTATATATACCTTGTCTGTAATTCACGTCACTGGCTGGAAAAACAATACTAGTAAAACGAATGAGCTTTCTCGCAAGCAAGTTCAAAATAGCTCAAGCAAACTTGTTCAGTGCTCTAACCACACCAATACTCCTATCTCACAATTACAACTGCTCCATTTTCAATCCCTCGTTTCTACTAACCCCCCACCCCCAATTCTTCTCGAGCCCCATTTTTTTTTCACTCGAGGCTTCGATTTCTTGCTCATCACTAAAATTGTAGACACTATAGAGACGGATCTGCACGCCACTGCACACCGCTACTCACCACTTGATGGGCTTTGTGTCACCTCCAATTGTCCCCGAGCATAGCACATGCAGAGCACCAACTCATCGGGCTCGGAGTCCGCCAACTCGCTGTACGCCAACGCGTTCAAAGTCAGAATCCTCGCCTACGACTCGTACCAGACGTCACCATCGCCGTTGGACAAGAGCTACTCCACGGTAACTGTCCACAAAGACGAGCCCGTTCCCGCAAGTTATAAGCCGTTCCTGCAAGTGCCCATCTTGAGGATCTTTGGCAAAGTCGAAACGGGCCATTCCATCCTTTTGAACGTGCACAATTACTTCCCATATGTGTTTGTTGAGTACGACGGAGACCTCAAACGGCATGCTGATGTATTGAAGAGGTTGAAAAAATTCAAATTGGAGATCGAGAAGCAGTTGTACCTCTCTTTCAAACATCGCAAACTCAGAAAACCGTCTCATGACTCTGACCCGGAGGATGAACTGCATCTCCGCAAGGCAGGTCATGACGGTGCCAACGATACCGATGCCAACGACACCTCACTCTTCGAAAATAAGTTCGTTTGCTCGCTAGATTTGGTCAAATCCGTGCCCTTTTATGGATACCACATCGGTTATAAACCATACGTAAAGATAAGTCTACTCAATCCCAGGTATATCACCCGGCTTTGCTCTATTTTGCAACTGAGAAAGGTGTTTGGTAAAAACTATCAGCCTCACGAGGCCCATATCCCGTACCTCCTACAATTCATGACCGATTTCAACTTGTATGCCTGCGATTGGCTCTCCCTAAACAACTATATATGGCGTAGTCCCGTAGTGGCCCCGATCTCCTTGGAGAAGCTCGACGACGAAGAAGATTTCGACTACGATGAAGAAGAGTTGGAATTTTTCAATCAGATGAAGACAAACGATTCCTTGAAAGAGTTGTTGAAAACTGGAATCAGGCCTTTCAAAGGTGAGTTCCCCAAAGAGAACAGGTTGAATGTCGTCTCTTCAGACCAGTTCCCAAGAATAGGTGCAACCTTGCTTGAAATCGACTGCCTACCACAATGGATCGTCAACAGATCCACCGTCTCGGTGCGGGACCTACATCACGACTTTGTAGAGATCATGCAGCCGCTCCTCCTGAAACAGACAGACTCCTACGTTGACTCAACAAGGGTCATCATGAAAGATGTCCAGCACCAGCGAAACTCGAGGGGCTTGGACAATGCCAGTTTCCTCTCGAAACTCAGCTTGATGTATGACGGAGACGCCAGAGAATACCTGGGTAACACCGACTGGGTGGAACAGCAAGAACTCGACGACATGCTCCGCCACTGTATTGACTTGTCCAACAATGAGTACCGTAAAAAGACAGCTCCTGCTTTCGAAACCTTTGTAGAGAACTCCGCGTTCTACGAGACCGTGCTGACTCCGATGCAGAGTATTGAAAACGGCTTGTTCAGGCTGGTCCGCTGGTCGCAAGTGCACTTGTTAGACTCGGAAACGTTCCAGAGCATCACTTCGAGCCCTGAAGAGCAAATGCTTCCTTCGTCGATGTTCGAAAGCGTCTCTGTAGAGCTGCAGGAGGTGGTAGAGCTCACTGAAAGCGATGACGAGATGGAGGAAACGGGAGAGTTCAGAGTACAATTACATGACCTCGAGCCCATTGCCGAGGACGACCACGAGGACAATTGGATGGGCACCGTGCCGCCTCATCTATCTCAGGATCCGGAGGATGACGATTCCATGACAACAGACCCCGACTTGGACAGGTCTAACCTCGAGTTGTTAAAGAGGCCCCATGTCCGCTCTGATAAGAATTTGTCGTTCTCCATTGACAAGAATTGGTTGAACCAGACTTCGGCACCGGTCAAGATGGACTTGGGATTATTCAAAAGTCAACGAAGACCTTCCGCTCCAACATCACTGACGAAAACCATCTGGGAATTCGTTGGGACAACAGGCTTGCCTCCAAACGATGACCATTTTATGGACTCTTTCAGTGATTTGGGACTCTTGAAAGTCGAGTACGATGATCCATATTACTCCAAAGTGGAAGACATCCCTTCGACTCCATTCATTTTTGCTGGCAAAAAGATGGAGTTAAGCTCCAAGGTAGTAGGAAGATTGCCACATGTAGTTTTGAAAAACAGAGGCCACCCTTCCTCCAACCTTTATGCCTCAATCACAAACAAGAGTTTGGCTGGCAATTGTTGTGAATTCCGTCAACGACTCCCGTCTTTTGAAGACGTCGATGCTTGGCTGCAACTGCACAAATCCACCACTACAACGCGATCTCAGTTGTTCAAATCCCAGATCCTCGACCAAACTCCTACCCTAAAACATGGCTTCAAGTATCACACGGCAGAGGCTCGCAGCTCCCGTAAAACTAGTTCAAACTACATGATAAGTTTGGCCATCGAAATCCATGTAAACACTCGCGACGGTCTCAAGCCAGACCCTGCAAAAGACGAGATTTGTGCCATTTTTTGGACCTTCGACAAGTCTCATTACCCCTTCGAGTTGGACATCTCCGAAAGTGGAATATTGATCAAGGACACCGATCCCCATGCCGAGAACAAGTATCTGCATTGTGCAGATTCCCCAATTGCTGTCTTCAAGAACGAAATATCCATGGTGAGAGAATTGGTATCCATTGTCAAAATCATTGACCCGGACCTTCTCTGTGGTTATGAGATCCACAGTCTGTCGTGGGGCTATATCATTGAGAGATTCAGAACCCGGTACGACATTGACTTATGTTCCAAGCTCTCACGAGTGTTCTCTAAAGGCAACAACAAGTTCGGTGATAGGTGGGGGTACACTCATGCCTCTGCGATCAAGATCACAGGAAGACATATGATGAATCTATGGAGGATATTGCGAAGTGAATTGAACTTGCTCCGATACACTATCGAGAACGTTGTATTCCATGCGCTTCATGTTCGAATTCCGCATTATTCGGAGGCCCAGCTCACCAAGTGGTGGTGCAATGGCACTCCGAAGGACATTTCCATAGTTTTGAATTATTACCTCAGCAGGGTCAAGCTCAATTTGGAGATCGTGGAGAGGCTTGATATAATCAGCAAGACCACTGAGCAGGCTCGTTTGATCGGTGTAGATTTCTATTCGGTGTTTTATAGAGGCTCGCAATTCAAAGTGGAAAGTTTTTTAGTCAGATTGACCAAGAGCGAGAACTTCATGCTCATCTCGCCTAGTAAGCAACAAGTATTCAAGGCAGATGCTTTGCAATGTATTCCCTTGATCATGGAGCCTTCCAGTGGTTTTTATAAGAGCCCCTTGGTGGTTTTGGACTTCCAATCGTTGTATCCCAGTATCATAATCGCTTACAACTACTGCTACTCTACTCTATTGGGAAGGCTAAGGGGTTATAATCCTAAAGTGGCCCAACCGATAGGGGTTACGAAGAACAAGTTGGAACCTGGCTTACTAGAATTGCTCAAAGATCACCTCACCATCTCGCCAAATGGGCTTGTGTACCTGAAAGCCAGTGTGCGGAAGTCTCTTTTGGCAAAGATGTTGACGGAGATCTTGGAGACAAGAATTCTGGTGAAAGAGACAATGAAGAATTTCCAGAAGGAGGACCATAATTTGAGAAGGTTGTATAATAGCAGGCAACTAGCATTGAAATTACTTGCCAATGTCACATACGGCTACACATCTGCAACATTCTCTGGTAGAATGCCATGTGCAGATATCGCCGACAGTATTGTCTCCTCCGGAAGAGAAACGTTGAATAAAGCCATTCGAGAAATTGAGAATAACTCCGAATGGGGTGCAAAGGTCATCTACGGTGACACAGATTCCTTGTTTGTGTATTTTCCCGGCAAAACCAGAGCCGATGCGTTCTATCTCGGTAGAAAGATCGCCAACCATATCACGTTGTTGAACCCTAAACCTATAAAATTGAAATTCGAGAAAGTGTATCACCCATGTGTCTTATTGAGTAAAAAGAGATATGTAGGTTACTCTTATACGAATGAGTTGCAAATAACTCCCGATTTCGATGCCAAGGGGATAGAGACGGTTCGAAGGGATGGGATCCCAGCTCAGCAGAAAATCGTGGAGAAGTGCTTGAGAATATTGTTCGAGACACAGGACCTTTCCCAAATCAAGCATTATGTGCAGGACCAGTTTCTGAAGATCATAAGTAACAAAGTGAGTTTACAAGACTTCTGTTTCGCTAAAGAGGTCCGTGTTGGCACGTACAAAGATGAGAGATACGCTCCAGCAGGGGCTCATGTCTCTAAAAGGCTCATGGAGCAAGACGAGCGTGCCGAACCTCAGTATAGAGAGAGAGTTCCCTATGTAGTGTTCCAGTCATATAAAGGGGAACGCTTGAGAGAACGATGCGTCACACCACAGTTCTTTCTAGAGAACGAGGTGAAGCAGAATTTGCAATTGGATGCTGAATATTACATCACCAAGGCCCTTATCCCGCCGTTAGAGAGGATATTGAATTTGGTCGGTGTGGACGTGAGGGCGTGGTATCGAGAGATGCCGCGGCTCTTGACGTTTGCACTGAACTACGAGGACTACGAGACCAAGAGGAGAAGGTTAAATAACACATTGCATGCCATTTTAAAAGTCCCGCGGTGCCTTTGTTGTAGAAAACGGACTAGTAAATCGAGTAAATTATGTGCAAGTTGTAAGAAAGATGAATTGGCAACGGTGTTGAAACTACAGCAGTCCGTCACTTCGATGCAGACGGAATTGAAACTGTTGATGACCATTTGTCGTGCGTGCTCGTCCTCAATTGCATCCAAAAGCATATCAGATCCTGTGGAATCGGGAATTCATTGTGTCAGTGATGACTGTCCGGTTTTTTACTCGAGATTGAAGGCCATCAGGAAGTTCAACACTGCCTTGCTAAGAGAAGGTGAACTACTTTCTGAGATGGAGGCTTCTTGGTGATATATGCGTAATGCACTAATACAATAATGCAATAATGCAATCAATATAGTGCAATTAGTATAATTCAATTTAGATAATGCAATAACGCTATTAATACGATGCAATGAGTATAATGCAATTAATTTACAACTATATAACTATACATTTCTTCATTCTTCACTCACTATATTGTTGCCTCCTCCAACATTGCGTTCAACGAGGCGATTTCATTCTGGAACTCTACATCATTAAGAAACTCGCTTTGGGCAGTCAACTTGCCCAACAAGGCATGGGCCAAATCAAGGTTCCCGTTTTTCAAATGAAGATTCACCGTCAACGCAAGTCTTCGAGACTCCCACGTCTTGAAAAGATACCCGTTCTTCAACACTATGGGCTCGAGATCATCGAAAATCTCGAAAGCTTGGTCGTAGTTCTCTTTATAGAACTCTAGATACGCCTTTTTAATGGAGATCGACACCTGGTCGTACACATTCTGCTGGTAACTACAAGAATCCAAGCCAATATCTAGATAGGCCTCCAGCAACGCAGTGAGCCCCAAGCGCAACCACAAAGTGCTCATCAAGTTGCAAGATTTGGCAAAGATGGCAAAGTCTACAGAGTCGTTGTCGTTGTCTTCGTCGTACAAGAGACTCAAATACGTGGAGATGGATAGATCTTCAAAAATATTGTGCAACTGGCCACCGTCGTTGAGCTCCTGCAATGCTCTGAACTGGTAGAAGATGGACTGGAGCTGTTTGTTTTTCGACTCCTTGGTGTGTAACTTCAAGAAATTCAAAATCTTCTGCTTGTCCGAGTAGTCTTTGCCGATGACCAACTCCAACTGCGGTCTGTCCTTGGCGAAATTGTAGACCCAGGTCAACAAGTAGTTCAAGCAGGTCAAGTCCTTGTTCTCGCGGGCCACGATGATGGCCTCGCCAATGGCACTGACCAGCTGCTGGTTGTCGCTGAACGTGGCATACAACGTGGCTAGACTTAACAACAGATAGTGGTATAGAGGCCGCTGCTTGCTGCTCATCATGTAGTCGAAGTACCGGTGCAAATTCTCAAAGGCCCCTTCGAAGTCGGCGTCTTTCAAGCACTCCAAATACTTGATGTAATGGCCAGATGGTAATGATCCTGGCTCCATCTTTGCTACCAATTCCAACATCCTGGATATCTCCGGCGGTGTCGGGGTACCAAACGACTCCGAAAGGTAGATCTGGTGCTCGATGAGGTGGGAGAGGTCTGTCTGCGGTATCACCAAGACCGAGGCATCGTCTGTGTCGGTGTTGCATGCAAGTTGGGCTGAGAGGAGCATCTCCATCGAGGACGGCTCCAAGTCCATCAATTTCCTCGCCTGGGGCTCCTTCGTGTTCCGCCTGTACTGGTCGAAGGCCCGCCATAGCAACACCATCTTCTCGAACTCCAAATACTTGAAACTCAAGCAAATGCCGTGCACAAAGCGGCCCAAGAAGCTGGTCTTGGTCAAGAGATTGTCCTTTGAATTGCGGGTCTCGAGCTTCCTCTGCCCATCGAGGGTGTCCTCTGCCAAGAACTCGGCGCTGCCTCTTATGAAATCGGCAAACGAGCCCGACTCTTTGAACGAAAACAAGATCAGGAGTATCACTTGCTTGACCCGCTTCACGTCTCTGTCCGTCTCCAGCAGCGGGAGACCATTCTTTGTGCCAGAAAGGCACATCTGGAGCTCCAATTGGCTCAATATGGAGTCGAGATCGGCATATATCAACGACGACGACAGGCTATGTGTGTTTGCAAGTTCATTTTCCAGCTCCTTTCCCAACTCAGGGCCATGTTCACCGGTGGAATGGGTCTTGTTTATGAGTTTCACGAGCGCTTGCAACACTGGAGGACACTGCCGCAGTGGGATGAAGCCCGAACAGTAACTGACAACGATCACAACGAGCACCAACTTGCTCGGCGAGATCGACGACGTGAGCGAAAGCCGAGTGGACTTCAAAGACACCATCGTACGTTGCTGAGATCAATCGAACCAAACAAGCACGCCAGCAAAATAAACAATGCGAAAAAAAATATTGTCAGGAATCTGACGCAGGTGGGAAAATAAAGGGATATGTGATTTGAGTATTGTTAAGGGGGTCGAAGTGGGATCGGGTTATGTGTGAGATATTGAGGTGAAATGTTGATGTGTGATTTTGTTGTGAGATGTTGATATAGGTGATTAGAATAAACAGTGCGAGTGCGGCTATTAGTTCAATCAATAAAATAATATACTTCAAATAGATTTCTATACAGGCTATTGTTGACCAACTTAATATTTATATAACAATCGCATAGATAACAACGATGAGGATGATGATGATAAGGTGTCAGATTAAGAGTGCCTCAATGGATTTCTTCTTCGTGCGGAAACGAATTTTTTGAAAATAGAAAAAAGAAAAAGGACGAGATCAGTTGGCCTTTGACTTGGCCTCAATCTCGGCGTTTTTGTCTGCGGCATCCATCTTGGCCAAGGTGACGGCAGCAGAGTTCAATTGGATCACGTTCATGAATTGCTTGAAAGCCCACAATGGGAAAGTAACGATACACAAGATCTGGGGCTTGTTGTAGCCAAAGATGGAGCCCGGCTGGGCAAACGAGGCCAAGTACAATCCAACAAAGAATAACTCATTGAAAGCACAGCAGGTGAACAAGAAGTATCTGTTGCTGTAGTACAATCTCAACAAGACGTTTTTCAGCTCGTCGATGTTCTTGTGCGAAGTGGCCCCAGAGGCCAATGAACTGTACATGTGCATGTAATGCGAGGCCAAGTCCAACGAGATCAAAATCTGGAAGGCAACTGCCCAATCAGGGTACAGTAAGCACAAGAAGGCCATGAGAGAAGAGGTGGAGCATCTGTCGGTGACCATGTCCAACACAGCACCGAACCGCGAGGACTGGTTGTACTTCCTTGCAGCTGCCCCGTCAACAGCATCCAACAAACACGAGACTCCATAGATCACTGTAAAGTATCTTGGGTGGTTTCTCATCAACACAAAAGAGATCAATGCAGTTATAACTCTCAGATGTCCAATTAAGTTGGGAATGTACTTGAACATCACCGTCTCGGCTGACACGTTCCCTTTCACCGCTGCCATTGTGCTTCGTGGTATTGTTCAAAAACTATACACGCTTCTTTGCAAGTCTCTTGCTGATGCTGTCAAGTACAAAAATAAAATTAACTCAAATCATCCGAAAAAAATCTGAAAATGTAGGAAAAAAAAATACTTGATAAAGGCTTTAGAGAAGAGAGAAATTGAAAAAGCCCTTGAAAACTTGTGAGACCGAGTGCTTTTTTTTGTATATAATGGAGGCCCGGAACCTTTTTCTCTGAGAGTAAGCGACTTTGAGGAACGGAAGCAGGTTGCAGTGCAGAACAAGGTGTGAAGAGACCCTCGTGTGATGTCGTGGCGATCCCATCTCACCACCGACCAAAAAACCATTGCCATTAAGAAAAATGAGGCCAGAGATCATGTAAGTAATTAAAGTGGAGAGAAAAAATCACCAGATAAGAGAATTCCCAGCTACTGACCAACTCTTCATATACGACTCAATAGCTTGCTAATGAACGTACGTTCTTGTCCTGGATAAGGACCTCGTTGTTCCTCATGACGATTGCCATCTCATTGGCAACTTTTTTCGAAAGCTCATACAAAGACAGTAACAATAGAATGCCCGTCACAAAGATAAAGGGTTACTCCATGCCTATAACGGTCGTGTGCAGTGTGGGATCTTTGATCGTGTGTATTTTGGCTGGAATCAGGTATTTCAATTTCCAAATATTGATGATAAACCGTAACAGTGTGCCGATAGACAAGGTTGGGATGGCTTCAGTATTGATCTTAATCGGGATAATGGGGGTGTTGGTATTCATAGCCACCATCGACTTGAATACATGACAGGAAAGCACCCAAGATGAAAAGTTCTTACATATAGTTCATATATATTATCAAAAAACTTTTCTCTCTATATATTAGTCGTCACCATTAACGATGTAAATGAATTTTCCGGCTACTATATGTACACATCATATTAGTAAAAATTAGATTTTATAACTTTTATTTTTATATACAAACCTTTTACTTTAACTGCCTCTGCGATCATAAAACCCGCTTCAGCCTTGTTGCTTCTATTTTTTTAATCCATTCTTTGTTTCTTTTGTTAATACAATGCTAAAAATCGTTTTCATCATTAAGAGTAGCCTCTAAATTGGGTGATAAAAGTAATGAGGAACTTGTTGAACTCCTTGTCGGTGAGCGACACTAAGGCTCTCATGAATTCTTCCAGTACGTTTGGTGGAATGTTCATGTTCAACAAATAACTTTGGATATTGGAAACCATCATTTGATTTGGCTCTTTGGATCCCTTGGTTGACCCGATGTAGATCAAGCTTTTGTAGATTCTGCTTATCTCAGGAATCAAGCCACGGTGTTCAGCATCTTTGATCATGAATTCGGAATGCTTGAAAGGCAACTCAAAGATCAAGATCACTGTGTTGTTGATCAATGCATCGTTGATGTCTGCGTAATTTGCATTTTCGACATTGATATCTTCAGAGTCGGTGATGTAGCCACTACCCAAACCGACAACCAAGTTGTTCAATTCGGCAAGTGAAAGCTTGGCAACCATTGGCTCCGACAAGTTCATCGAATAATTCAACAAGTTGTTGACAAGAGTTGAGAACATTGCTCTGTTTTCGATGGTGATCAACAAACTAGTCAAATTATTATTGGTTAAGTTGATGAGTAAAGAGATGAAAGATTTTTTCAAAGACTCCTTATCCTTCTTGATGAAGTCGTCCGACTCGATCTGCTTGTTGTCGATGATGGTGAATATTTTGCCCATCAAAGGGGTCATTAAGTTGTTCAACAATTGATAGAAATTGGAGAACTTGCTCAAATAGTGAGAAATTTGGCCAATGAAATTCAAAAAGTCGGAAACTTCACTCAATTTCAACGAGTCGAAATTCATCAATAACAATGAGATGTATTTGTTCAAAATCAGTTCGATGGCATTGTTTGTCAAGGCCACATTTTTACTCAATACAAGGAAAATTCTTACAAAAGTCAATCTTGAAGCATCTCTGATGATTGGGAAATCGATGAAGTTTTCTAAAGTGATCATTACCACTTGTGATATTTGTTGGAAATTACTCAAGAATTTCTCGTGGATGTTCACACCGACAGCGAAGGAGTTTTCAAAGCCTCTGATAAAAGTACCGATATTGGAAAGTACGTGATGAGTTTGGATGGGGATTAAAGTGGTGGTCTTGGCTTGCGACACATTGTTGATACAGCTCTCCAAGTTGGTGAACAACGGTTGTAATACAAACTCCATCAACTTGATCTGGAAGTCCACGTTGTCGACCAATGAAATCAACATTCCAACGGCTTCAAACAAGTAAAGTTGACTGTAAAAATTGGTGGTGTCTTCTAAATTTTCCAAGTCAATCTCTGTTGGGTTTTTGGAATTGACAGGTGGGTACGATGAAACCTTGATCTCCAATAACGGGGCAATATTTTTGATCAACTCTTCCAAAGTGAAGTTGTCCAATCTTGGCTTGACCAATTTGATGAATCTCAAAAAGATATACCATGATCTGGCCTGAACTTTACTGTTGCTATTGAACAAACCAAATTCACTGATGAAAATTTTCAAAACTTTCAAGATCAACTCCTGCTTGTCGATTCCTTCAACGGTGATGTTGGAATTGGTGAAAAAGTTGTAATGTTTCAAGATCAATTCGAAAAACAAAACTTGGATCGTTGGGTGGTTGATTAAGATGGTTGGGGAGTTCTCGATCACTTTACATAACATCTCATTGAATACATAATAAGGTTGTGAAGCATTGATCATGGTCTTTGGTAAGTTCATGACATTATTTCTCAAGATCTCACTATAATTGCTCAACTCAAATAATCCCAATTCGATCTTTCTCCAGTCTTTGGATTCTACAAACAAACTCTCATTGATACAGTTGGTGATTATCTCCAATCCTAAAGACTCGTTCAAGATCATGACAGAGTCTTGGAACGACTTCAATTTGTTTCTCATCTCGTTGAATTGATCCAATTCGTCTTCATCTTCGCCATCGTCTTCGTCGTCGAACTTCATCTTGAGAATGACGTTATTCAACAACGTG
The DNA here is from genome assembly GCA_024271865.1 of Nakazawaea ambrosiae. Lineage (NCBI taxonomy): Eukaryota > Fungi > Ascomycota > Pichiomycetes > Alaninales > Pachysolenaceae > Nakazawaea > Nakazawaea ambrosiae. Next base: position 1,281,017 of record JANBXG010000001.1, read on the forward strand.
GTCAAGATGTCGTTGTTGTTCAAAGGTGAGAAATCGATTGATTCCACAATGTTTTTCTTCAAAAACAACAAGAACTCGGCAATGAATGGGAAGACATGAGTGGAAACATCATCGTATTCGTGACCAAAGAACTGGAACACCAATGGAAATGTTTCAATGGTCTTTTGCATTGCCAAGTTTCTGAATTCGTTATCAGCAAGTTCCTCTGGAGTTGCATTTTCCAACACCAAGATGAATTCGCTGGCAATGTTGTTGACCAAATGAGCTAATGATTCCAGTAAGTCGATATCTTGAATGTCTTGTACAAGATTCAAGTTAGAGATCACGGAGGTGAGGTCCAATAAGTTCATCAAACTCAATTTTTTGGAGGCGGGCATTTTTTTACTGACGATCTCCATCAAGGCATTTGAGGTGACGATTCTTTGTTGTGTAGGTCTTCCTGTAGCTATGAACTGATAAATCAATCTCAAATATTCAGGGTCCAAGATCAAATTGATCTCGATCCAGGAGATATAACCTCCGATGTTTTGGATTGTAGTGTTGATGATGTCGTTGGTCAATTCCGAGGAGGCATTCAGAGAATAATGTCTCAAGATTTCCATCCATGAAGAAGTCAAATTGGTCATATCGTTGATTCTGATCGCATCTTTGATCAAATTATTTTTTTCTATGCTTGATCTTTCTCTTTGGAAGATGTTATCACCGATTTCTGTGTGGACAACCATCAACATTCTTAAATAGTAATCGGTAGCCAACAGGTTGAAAGTGTTACTATCGTTGTTATTACTACTACTATTACTGTCGTTATTGTTATTTCTCACTAATGACAAAAAATCCTTGATGAAGTTTGGGTATATTTCCACATAGATTTGACAAAACAACAATCCAAAAGTCTTTGCCAAGGCATTTCTTAAATATACAGGTTGAATGTTGTTGGTGGATATTATTTTTTTCAAATGTTCGAATAAACTGTTCTTCAAATGGATGAGTTGATCTTTATTTAAGGTGGATATTCTATTATCCAACACTTGAAGTACAAAGAATTTTGCTTGTTCCATGAGTTGGTCATTTTGTAATAACAAGGACAAACAGTGTTCCCAGCCGTCATCTGACGTTTTGATTTGTTCTATGAATTGGAATGCCTGGTAGTGTGGTCGCTGTTAGTATATATATGACACTGAAAAGAGAGCGAGAAATGTCTTGATGACTTGAGACTTACTTGTTGTTTTAACTCATTCGAAGAGCTTGCATTGCAAGCTATTTCCACTGCTTGTTGGATCTGTGATTCCATCTGTCGCGAAGTCAAAATTTGAAGCCAGTAGAGAAAACTTTATATGTACCGCTACCCCTGGTTCTCACTCAATACTACAAATGTTCAAGTATCAGTCACTCCTTTTGGTGGAAAAGGAGAAAAATTCAAAAAAAAATGAAGAAAATATTTGTCATTTAGCTTGTGAGTCTGTGAGTTTGATTTTTTCTTGATTTTTTTCTTGTTTGTTTTTTGTTTGTCTTTGTTTTCTTTCGAATCAAGATTTGTCTGTGACGGGAGATGTATCGGCCAGCGGGTTGATTGTGAGGCACAGATGGTGATTGATGAGTGTAGTGTTAGAATGCGACTGTATTCTTCTCGAACCAGTTGTCGCCAGGTCTCCCCAGTTCTCGCCTGTTGTCACCGCTGGTCTCTCTCCCTCCTACAAAATGTCGAGTGAAAAATTCTTTGAAACTCCAAAATCAAAACATGGTAGGGTAACTGCTGAGATGCAGGCTTTGCCGCACAGGAAAAATGTGTGTAGCCAGACTAGCAGTGTACTTTGGTCTTGTGATGAGTAGAGATGGTTCTCTGTTAACCTTTGAGGGTTCCGACTAGTAGTTGAGAATATACCTTATAACATCTTTAAAAGACGGTCTGCACTGTGGTTTCATTGTGCTTGACTTCCACAGTAATTCCTCTCTACATAATTTCTCACTACATAATTTCCTTCTACATAATTTCTCTTTACATAATTCCCATAGTACATATTTCTCACTTTAATTTCCCACTACATAATTTCCATCCAAAATTCTACACACAAAAATTAACGGAACTGAAAAAAAAAAACAATCTAAAAGGCTATCAACAGAAGCTAGAACACATCGACAATATGAATGTGGGATATAGTAGCAGCAGTGACGATGAAGACGAGCCGCAAATACCAGTTGTACCTCAATCAAGAGCCGATCCCACGATTTCCAGGCCAAAAAACTTGGGTGCCGCAGTAAGAAACACATTCAACGACCTGTCCAAGATGCCAGAAGCAACATGTACGGTGAAATCCAATGCAAAGGTAACTGATTTTGTGCCCAGTTCCTTGAGACAGAAATCCAAGAGCAAGAAGATACCAGTGCCCACTCCAGTGGCACTGTCTAAACCACAACTTCAACCGCAGACACCCATCAATTTGAACCTCGGTAACATATTTGAGTCCACTGACCCTTCGACAGATCTGAAGGCCCGTATAAGATCTAATAATGGTTTAGAGTCAATATCCTCGGTCCAAATGGTGGACTATAAAGGTGACATGGGGAAGACTGATTCTCTGGGTTTGCAACTGGACTCAAAGTCTGTCAACGATATTGAGATGAGTAACCTGGCTGTTGAGCAGCCAAACTCAAGAAAGTCAAAGAGGACTATAGACGAGTCCAAGATCATAGATTTCGATCTTGATCATTTCTATAACGAAAATAACGAGCTTATAAGCAAAGGGGACTTGAATTTCGAGGAGCATCAGAGACAGCACAAGAAGGTCAAGTATTATAACACCACGGGTACTAATCAATTGAGTGATTTAATGAGGTTCAGTGCTCAGAACACCGATAAGTTGAATGATATGTATGACAAAGAGCTGAATTTGAAGTCGGGAACTGCCAATAGATATGGTTTCAAGAGATGATCCTGTGTGTTGACTATTGCTATGAATTTCTTCGATGAGATGAGATGAGACGATTGGAAAAATGATATTTTGCTTAGAAGTGCGGTTCTTACCAAAAATGGCTTTAATGCTGGCAGAAGATTAGGGTCTAAGACACCATTCTCCATTTTATTATGTTAAATACATTGCATCTCTTTCCAGTTATGCACATCGACTGGCAAGTCGTTGGCTAACAATTCACTTTTTCACTCCATTGGACTTGATCTAGTATCAATTCGAACAAATTGTCATTATCTTTTATATATTATATATATGAAAACCATTTACTGTAACTACTATTCATAACTAGAAAACACCCAAGATGTATAAACGAGCATTATATTTCACATATATACCAAGAATCCAGAAAAGCAAATAAAGTCCGATAATAAGATAAATAGAATAAGAAATTCAGGTAACTAAAACAGCTTTTGGCTTAAAAATAAGCAGTCAAGTCGAGAAACTCTTGGAGAGCCTCCAATGAGTCTTCCAACAAGTTAAAGTCGAATTCTTCAAGCTCCTTGATCAAAGAGTCCTTGGTGACAACCCCGTTTTCAGTAGAGACCTTTCTCGAGAATGGAATTGGGTAAGATGCAGACTGTTCGAGCACAGAGGCATCGGTTCCGTAGGTCAAGGCATCCACGGTGGTGTTCAATTTCTCGTTCAACTTGAAAGTGGTGAGACCGTTGGTCTTGACCTCGATGGAGTTTCTTGAATTGAACTTCAAGGAGCTGTTCAAAGGTGGTCCCCATACCATTGGGGCGGCTTTGGTCTCACTGACAGCAAGTGGGAAGGCACTGGTGACGTTCTTCTCGTAGATGCTGGTCAGAAGAACCTCATCGACGATGGAGAAGCCAACTTTCTCGGATCCGATGTAGGTGAGACTGTTGGAGGCACCAGCCAATCTCGAGTTCTTGACAGAGACACTGGTGGAGGAGGTGTTGAAGTTGGCAGTCAAGTTTGGCAAGGAACCGTCGATCAAGGTGAAGTTCAATTGCGAGATGATTCCCGAGCTGACGCTGGCTCTGACGATTTGGTTGGTGACTCCACCCATTGGAGGAGCAATCAAGATGCCGGTACCGTCAGTTAAAGAGTCGGCAACGATGATCTCACCGATGGAGGCATTTACGAGAGGGGACTCCCACGCAAAGAAGTTACCGGAGATCAACCAGGTTGGAACACCAGCTGGAGCCACTCCTGGGGCAGGGACTGGCAGTGGTAAAGGTGGGACACCCATGGTGGAGGACTTGACTGGGGAGAAGACCTCGATGACAAGGGTGGAGTCGTCTTCCCACAAGATTGGCAAGACGGCACTCAAGTCGATCTCGTACTCCAAAGCATCAAAGGCACCTGGGGCAGCCAAAGGACTCCAAGCTTTGGCAACGTCCGAGGCTTCACCGATGTGGTCGGCTTTCAACAAGATAGGGTTTGGAGAAACAGCACCAACAAAGACAGAGTCCAAGTAGACGTTGAAATTTCTGACAGGACCGTTGCTGGCACCGCCGGTTGGGCCGTTGATGGCGGATTCGTAGAACTTGGTCTCTTCGTCGGTGGCAGAGGCGAAGAATTTGACCTTGGCCTGGGTGACATTGAAGCCCACTTGAGGGATGGCGACCGAGAATGAGTCCTGAGGCAACTTGTAAGGTTCCCCTTTGTTGGACAATGGGATAATGACGCTAGCTGGTCCGTCAACTTCGAAAAGCGAGGCAACGTCGACCTTACCTGGCAGTGTGGCCGTGGTGGTCAAGGAGTCGTTGTAGAAGACTGCGTCCAAGGAGACGTTCAAGTTGCCGGTGATGGCCCCGTCGATCAACTGCAAGGTCAAGAGGCTGTCGGAGGCGAACAATGGCAAGAGCTCGGTGACGTTCTTGGTGGTGGTGGAGTTGGCCAGACCACCCAATGGGTTTGGGGTGCTGGTTCTCCAGATAGGGTGTTCGTCGAGGTACAACTCGAAGATGGCAGGTTCTTGAGTGCCTTCGACGGAAAAGTTCAAGGCGAACAAAGCCCCGGTGAAGTTGAACACTTCTGGGGCAACATACTCGATTTCAAGCGACCCAGAGACATCGGACTCATTGAAAAGAGAGGCCAGAGCCTGGTAAGAGCCCAATGGAGCGACCAAAGGTCTTTTCAATTCGAAAACCTCGGTGACATTGGCGACTGGCTCCTTGGCGTCGGCCCCGATGACCAGCGACAAAATGTTGTAAGGGTTGACGGCGTTCAAGACTGGGATGGTGTTTTGCAATGGGCTCACACAGGCGAAAACAGCAAAATAACTGGCCAAGAGCCCCAGAGCAGTGCACAAGGGTTTTTTGAGAGAGACCTGTTTGGTCTGTGGCTCGCCCAAGAAGATCTCTCCTCTGCTCTCGACATCAGCAATCGATAAATAATTAGACATCATCGTGGTAGTAATAATAGTCTACTGTTATATGTATATGCTTAACTGGTATTATTTAAATTTTCAAATTAGTAGCACCTGCAGAAAAATGGGGTCCACCTTATATATATATATATGGAAGAATTTTCACTTTTTTCTCACCCTACCACCTCTCCTAACATCAGGACTTCAAACTGCCCGCCCACTTTACGACAGCAACCAGGACGCAACCCAATTCCCACTTATCGCTCCTCCTCTTCAAATCGGAGAACCGATTCTTACCACTATCAAACTTGCAGCAAACGGCAGCTGCAGCTTGCGCTGCTAAATTTTTTTTTTTTTCCAGATTTTTCACTTTTTATCGCTCGATGAGCTCGGAACTTGCCGTGGGAGGTTTTTTCGTCATTTGCCGCGATTTTTGTGTGTCATTGGTGGCAGCGTTGAAGAGAGAAAGGAGTAGGGCATCACCGAAAGCGGGAATTGCACGCTGGTCATGTTTAGAACAACTTCGAGGCTCGCTGGAGCACACAGAGGTGCTCACCGACTCCGGGAGTTCAAGTTTTCGATTCCCATAGTGCGAGCAGAGGAGTCTTGTGAACGCGAAAATGGCCATAGTCAAGACTTGCAGACCGCGGTGCCGTCATTGCTGCCTTTAGAGCTGGCTAGGGACTTCTTCAACTACCGAGTGGACAACAATAATAAAGTTCCTGCAGATTCGACATCGAAACCATCACCACCACAGCCATCCTCGTTGCTACCACTAGACAAGAGCACTGGTACTTTCCCATACAAAAAGTTTCCATCTGACCTCCCGACCCCCTACGATGTGCTAGACGAGAAAAAAAGACTCAGAGCCAGCCTGCTTGGCATATTCGACGGCCCTGAAAGACTCTCCGTGAGCAGTCTTTCCCCCGGATGGTGCGAATTGCGCAAATTGTACGACATCTACCTGGACCTGGAGAAGCCCCAGACGGCTGCCATGTTGGAAGGTTCAAAGATACACGAGAATTTGGAGACGCAACTGCATCCCGTCGTCAGCACCAGTGGGCTCGTGGAGGCGCTTGTCTCGGCACTGCAGAATGCAGGTGTGCCCTTGACAAAGATGCTGGAGGAAGACCAAGAGATCCAAATCGATATCTCGCAGTTGATCGACTCGCACCCTGCGTTCCCTATTCTGGAGCAGATAACAAGGCTCTTGTCGCTCTTCGTGACGGGCCACGCCAGAGAAATACGGGTCTTGCTGTTTGTGGACCGCGAGAAATTACGATTCGTCGATCTGGAGTCTGACTTCGCCGAGGAAACCATATCCAGATTGGTCATGGTGAGTGGAATTATCGACCATTTGATCTTCAGGCCGTGCCAAAGCCCAGAAGACTGGTCTTTGCACGAGGAGTTGAGTCTCTACCAGGACGATCTACAAGAGTTCCTCACACAGGCACCGGAAATCCTCTCCACCAATCTCGAATGGCCGTCGATCATCGTCAGCGACATCAAGACCAGAGGTTGGAGAAGTCTCCCCAAGCAGTGGAACGTGCTAAGAGCCAACGAGTTCCAAGTTTTGTCGTATAGAAAGTTTTTAGGCATGATGGGCGGACAGTTATTCGAGACGGCTCGCATTGGTGATGGTAAAAACGCCTTGGAGTTCTGTTATAGGTCCTTTGTAGAGAGCATGAAACGGAGGCAGATCGATATCGACGCGCCGGTGGCCCCAGAGTTGATGTTGTCGTTGTTATATAAAAATAAGTCACTCATTCCCGATGCGCTTCGATTGAAAAGAGGAGAAGAGTTCGAGTTCCCACTCTTCGATGACCACCCACGGGCACCAGACGGTTACAATTACGAATTGAGCCATTTCAAAGAGGTGAAGAGCCACGGGGAGGACTATTCCTTGTTCCCAGACGAGTTATTCGAAGGCGAGTGGGCGAAACCGTTCACCATCAGGTTCCTATTGCTCAGACTATCGCAATTCTATCAGTTGATGGAGCCTTACTTGACAGAAGATTGCTGCATCGAGTACTTGCTAAGGTCTGGAGACTCGCTTGAACCTTTCAAGACGACTTATCACCAGTACAAGAACAGTCTAGTCAATGCAGGATTGTTGCACAGTGCCACTTTTTACCTAACAAACAACGACAACAGAGTAGAATTGATCAACCCGAGATCTTTCAAGACGTACTGCGAGCCTCCGGCCCGAGCCAAGACGGGAGGTTGTAAATATCGAGACTGGTGTGGCTGGTACCAGGAACAGAAGGATCAGGCAATAGTGTAAGCAGCTACTTATTTAGACATGATTGGGAAGTAGAAGGCATTTATATGAACGAATAAAGTAGCATAAACTTGACCGCATCCACTTTTAGAACATGATTGGTATAAGATTGAGTAGCAATGAAGAACTGAAAAATGTATATAAATAAATAAATAAAACCACCCACTATTTCCCTCTCTTGTGTGCTCGTAGCAACATAATGTCCTGCTCAATGTCGTCCTCATCCCTGGGTCTTTTCAACTCTCGCTTGGTCATTGCTCCCCCATTGTCGTCCACCACTCCACTGGCCATCCGGCGGCCAAATCTCAAGAGACTGAACAACTCCACCCGCTTCAGCAAGTCTTCCTCGTTTCGAGGACACAACTTCTGGTCGTCGCCGACCATAAAGCCATCAATATGGGGCAATGAGATCTTCTCCTGGTCGCCAGTGCTGAATCTCGCACCCGTCATGTCGCTGTATCGTTGCTCCAGCAGCCGTGAGCTGTAACCGAACGAGATATAGGCCAGCCGAGCATGGGACAACTCATCGAGATCGTTGTTGACCGACGAAGACGACGACGAGGCCGAGCTGTGCGAGGATTCCAGGTCGTTGAGCTCCATCGGGTTCACTCCGTAACTCAGCAGGTCTCGGGTATAGGAAATCATCGGAAGCATGCGTCTTTGCGGAGGGAAACTACGGTGGTTGGTCAACTCTAGAAGTCTTCCGAGGGAGGATGTTGGGTACTCATCGTCGTTGATGTGCTCGTTCTCTAGAAACGGCAAGGTAGGTGGCTGCACGAGGTTTTCAGCAGACTGCCACAGATCGTGCTCCATCAAATTCCTGTACTGAGACAGAAACAGAGCCTGGGAGGCCTCTCTGGCCTCTCCGTCCAGGTTCAAATCCGTTGCTGAGGTCTGCAACTGTCTGCGTCTTATTGCGTTTCGTCTTCTCAACGATCTGTAGCTGCTGGAGTCTCTTAACAGGGACGTGGCAGGCTGCTGTTGGTTGTTGTTTCTCCACGAATGTATGGGCAACCTCTCTGTCGTGGAGGGAAGTGGTATTGTTGTTGTGGCAAGATCGGAAGTGGGCGAGAATATCGAGTTGGAGTCGCCCTCCGAGATCCTCACTCTTTTATTCCTTCTATTTGGATGTCCATACTCGTCTTCGTTGTCGTCCCACAGATCAGCTATCCGTATGCCCATGGTGAGTGATTGAATTCTATCGTATGAATGGTGGAACAATGACTCTTCTTCGAACGTGGGAACGGGTTTGATTTCGCAAAGTGTCCTCTTAATTACTCTATAATTCCAAATACTGGCAAATATTCCAATTACTCTGCGTCTCAAACTACACTTGGATCATTACTTGATTAATAAAATTCGTACACTGCATTAATTTATTGTGTAAACTGCATTTTCTATGCCCTAAAGGAGTGAACAGAATATCAATTCTGCGTGCCTTCTACTTTGGGCTTCCTGGCACTACACAAGACAATCTTCACTTTTTTTTTTCCTCTATAAAAGAAAATTTTACTGGAAAACATTTTCCAAATATCTTTTTACCTTTTTTCTCTTCTTTGATACGACAGCTTCCTATTCACTGCACCATCTACTTTCAATGGATGATTGGAGGGGAAAAGGAGAGCGAGATCAAAGTGTTCAAAAACGTCCTCATACCGGTCTCTGTTTTTCAATGATTACCATCTTGGGCTCTCCGGAGAACGAGACGGTAATATCCATGGCAGTTTGTCTGGTACTGCGTTCTTGATATATTTTTTATATTTTTTTTTTTTTTTTTCACTTTCCCTTTGGATTTTTCTTCTCTACTAAAAGATCAAAGCACTAGTTGGTTTTCAACCAGTGGTCAAAAAGTACCAAAAATTACTCGATTCCTTTTCTCTACACTCGTATAACATATAATGTTCATCATTAAAAACCTATATGCAGATTCGAAATAACTCTGTAAAACGGTAGATGACCTTCCTCTAAGGCATCTTAATATACACTAAATTGACGAAGTAACAAAAATTATATAAAATACTATACAAGACCAAGTCAAGCTTGATTCGAAACGACCGAAATAAAAAACACACTCACTCATCTGATGATAACAAAAATAAAAGAATAACAACATTTTAACACCTTTATAAATTTTTTATGATTCACATTTGGGTTATGCCTTCTGCATCACAATAAGATAAACAGAACGACAATCAGTCCAGCAAGGGAAGATGCCACATTCATAGAGAATGTGTTGGCACCACCTTGAAGTACTGTTGGAACCGTTGTAGAGTTGTAAGAAGCACTGGAACTAGATAATGTAGTTACAACTGGCACTGAAGTCTGTCCGACAACTTCTCCACCAGTTTGGGAACTTACAACAGCAACTGTTGTGACATCATTCAATGGGAGAACTGTGGCCTCAGTAGCTCCTGATAAGGTGGTTGTGACCAAAGTTCCCTTCGTAGATGATTTAGATGATTTAGATGAAGTGGATGGGGTTGTTGATGTGGATAAGGTTGTCGAGGTAGAAGTGGTGGAGGAAGCTGTTTCATCGCTTAATGGACAGTAAGTTGTATACTCAGTTTCTGTTCCATGAACTGTCGTAGTGAGTACTGTTTGCAAAGCCTTAGAAGTAGATTCTGTGCAAGCTCCAGCCTCGCAAGAAGTTATGGTCAAGTAAACATAAGTATCCTTACTTTCTATAGCGGTGGATGTACTCAATGTTGGTGAATCCTTCTCAGTAGAGGTTGTAGTCTTGGTGCTGATACTTGTATCATCAGCAGAAGACGATGTGGTTTCGCCTGGGACATAGAATACAGTTGTGGTGGCAGCATAATCAATTTTCTTCGTAGATGAAGAGGACGAAGATGAAGTGGTAGTGGCTACTTTATCTGTCTCTTTCTCTTTGGAAGAAGAAGAAGAAGTGGTGGTAGTTGCCTTACCGGTTTCTTTCTCTTCAGAAGAAGTTGATGTAGTAGTGGCAGCTGCTTTCCCAGTAGAAGAGGAAGAAGTAGTAACAGCAACAGGATCAGCAATCAATGTCGTAACACTCTTGGAAGAAGAAGAACTTGAAGTTTTTCCAGCTGCTGAAGTAGACGAAGAAGCCGAAGGTGATTTCGATGATGGAATAGCTTTGTAAGTTGTGACCTCAGTTGGCTTTCCAGAGACATTTTCGCTGTACGAAGCCACTAACGACTCGGTCGTTATCGTAGAACATACACCTTTGTAGTTACAGTCTGTGTAAACTCTCGTTATTGTTGCAAATTGTAACGCTGTTGCCTCCACATTATCTGTGGCAGTGGCTGGGTCACCGGTGACATCTTCAGTAACATAAATTGTTGGGTCATCCGTTGTGGAATTGTGAGATCTGTGATCTCTTGTGATGGTGGTGTAACCAGTGCTGGAATAAGTTGTGCTTAAATCAGTTTCCGTGATGGTAGTGTCGACAGTTGTCGTTGTGTCGACGGTGGTAGTGACATCTGTGGAGATATTATCTATGATGTTGGAGGAGTTACCATAATAAAAAGAACGTGGATAGTTGTAAGCACTTGCACTTGAATAGCAGCTAGCTAAAGACGGAAGTGAGGCAGTAATGGCCACTAAAGTTGAATACTTCATTGAATTATGTGATCGTCTTCTTCTTCGTAGTCGTCGTTATGGAGTCTCTGATAATTCTCCTCAGTTCTAGGTTTGTCCTTCAATAATAATTCACGATTTTCGTATATGTCAAAAGAATATTATTTGGTTATCATTTACAAGCAGATGGCCAAGTTTATATACAAGGACCAGAATGATCTACGCATCCGCATCCTGTACATGGAGGCGGGTTCTAGAGTTGAAAACCTGATCACCTTTCCAAGCCCTTGATCTAACTACACTCGAAAACTCGTAAATTCGTGGAAAATGGCTGGCATTTTGAAATTCGATCCCCCCAGATCAAACGTTTTGTTTTAGGCTTAGTGACTAAAACCAGCCTCGGCGATCCCCTTTTGTGCAAAAACACAGGCAAAAGTGATCTGAGCGCATGAAAAAAAAAAAAAAAAAAAAAAAATATGGAAGAACTGAGGAAAAACTAGCCACCTCTTGCATGGGGAGCAGCCGAAGGTTTTCGTTAGTTAATGGGGATTTGCGCATTGAACCCCATCGGCTGATGTAAGATACTTCGATTTGAAACTGGAGCCAGCACCATCATTTTTGCCTCAACTTAGGTCACCGGAATCACAGTGCATCCAAATGATCCAATGGTATCAGCGGCTAGTGCGTTGGACCAAAGATAGTACCATTCACCTCCCCGTCCACCAACTTTCATCTACAATTAGAACTAATCTTTATTCAAAATTATATATAGACCTTTTTTTTAAGTTTGGATTTTTTCAATACACGAATTATACAAGTGAATTTTAAAATTTTGTAGCTGCTTTTAGTGGGATCTGGGCTGTTTTTCGTTAAGCCGAGATCTGAAACTTTTTTTAACCTTGCGACAACCGCACCGCAAATGGGCTACTGCTGGTATGCATTGAGAGGTATGTTGCCCTTGGACGAGTTGAAACTAGTGAGACATGTTTGATAGTCCCAATTGCTCTGTTGACACAACATCAAGCTGAACTCGGCATTCAATTTCGTCTCTTCAAACACTTTGGCCAAGAGCTGTTGCTGGTTGGCATTGAGCGAGCTCAATACTTCTGGTGGCACCTGTTGTTGTAACAAGGCAAAAGTATTACTGCTTGGTGTCACCGTTCCAGGTGTCGTGTTCGTCCCCGTAGGAACTGGGGTAGATGGAGAAGCCGTCGTGTTCGTAGACAGAGGAGTAGCGACCCATGCGTTTTCGCCAGCATGTGGTCTTACTAATAACATATCAGAAGCAATGATCATCGCTTGGTTGGCACCTTGAACTACTACAAATGTCCTGTCGAAGGATCTCTTGGCCAAGGTACCCTTCAGCTGGTTGTGGTATCTATTTTGGTAGTTACGAGGCCCCGATGGTGCTGGGACCACATCGGGAATGGCCACTTCTTCGAATTCCCCGTGTAATGTTATGATGATACCGTTGATCTGTGGGTAGGAATACGACTCCATGGAAAACAAATGTGGAGACTCCAATAACAGATGCTTTGTCTTTGGAATCTGTTGGAAAACTTTGTAGATACTTTCTGAACCCTTGTGTAATCTTGTAATTCTTGATCTCTCGTTGGAGATTCTCGACAAATTTCTCGAGTTCGGCATGTAGTAAGACCAGAATTGTGCATTGTCCTCGTGGAAATGGGCTGGATGTGACGAGTCTACTTGGATAGAGAATTGCGACTCTGGGGAAGAATAGAGCCCGAGCAATTCTTGTCTATTAGAATCCCAAAGCTTGAGATAATTCGCTACAAAGGACGTGGCGATGTTTTGTACGTCCAGAGTCTCCAGGAACATTTGCTGAGTTTGAACGGGGAAATTGAAGATCGATTTCAATTTCAGTTCATCTCTCAAGATCTGGCCGTCCAATAAGATCAACTTTGGGAAGATTTTGAGAATTTCAAATTGATAGTTAGTCGATTGTTGCACAGGATTGTTCAACAAGACAAGCTCTCTCAAATTGGAGAATTTGCCCTTCCAAGTTTCGAAGAACTTCACTCTGGAGATGCGGTTCGATTCAAGCGATAAGTTCATGAGCTTTGGGAAGGTGGTTCCCAATAAAGATAAACTGTTGAAGGTGTCGTTCAACGAATTGTTCAGTAAGTTTACCGTCTCTACAACTATGGAAGCGTCTTGTGTCAGAAGTTTCATCAATGCAATAAACATCTTGGAAGACGTAGACGATGTGGTGGAGGAGCCCAATAGCCCCCTGCTGATCAACAATTGGTCGTTCTGCATGTTTGACAAGTCAAGCATCTTCATTGCCGGATTATATCTTAATTTCAAAAACTCTTTCAAGGACTCCATTGTGGATATGGTTGCCGAAGATAATCCGGATTGTGATCTAGGGATGGAGCTGTCGGCCCTGTTCAAAATATTGAATTTCAAAGATTGTCCTGCAAATTTGACCCCATTCCAATTCATTAAACTATCGGCGTCCTTTTGAGAACGTACAAACCCAACAAGGGCCCCATTCATCTCATTGACTGAATGATTGAGTAAACCTATTCTTGTTTTCCTACTGATAAAGGCCACCAGTTCCGCTGGCGTTGCATTATTCCACCCCCATACTTCCACTTGCACCTGGTTCGAGTGAGGTCCATTATTTGTCATACTATTGATCATACCACCGTTCACTATCGTATGATTCCCGTTATTACTTCTGTGATGACCCATGGAGAAGCCGTCTTGGTTCATCCCATTATGGCCATTATTAATATTGTTGTTGTTGTTATTGTTATTGTAGTAGCCACCTCTGCCTCTGCCTCGGTAACTCATTCTGATTGCTCGCCAATGTTCCGATTTTTACAGTTCCTGGTGAAGCGTGGGACACTTTCAAAGAAATAGGTTGTGGTAACAAAACATCCATTCCCTACTTGTAGAAAATTTTTTTCTCTTCTTTTTTTCTTCCTCAGCTATTTTTCTTGATCGAGTAAGTGAATTTTTCAATAGGAGAAATAGGGAGACGTGATGGTGGGAAGAGGTGTAAAACATAGGGGGAGAAGATAGGGAAAGATATGAGGTACATAGATAATTGGGGTAAGTTAGGTGAGTTAGTTAAGCAGGAAGGAGATTTAAAACGAAATATATATATTAATTCTAAAACTGGCTTGTCGAGTACTATTTGTATCATGTGTGGAGAAATGGTCGTGCAAGAACACCCGAAGACCTGGGAAGGGGTTTTGATGGATTGATTGTAAGCAGACGGAGTACAGAGAACTGATGAGAGATACTGTAGTAGCTTTCGAAGTGCAAATGACTTAGATTTACGGATGATCAAAATTATTTATCCCATTACCAAGGCCTATGATCCGGTCTCCATAGTTTCCACTACTTCCATTTTCATGTCTCAATCCCAACCATCATCTCATGTAATCAGATCTTCAATTTCTGTCTTGTTTCTGAATTAATGTCTCTATTATTGGTCTCTGTTTTCTGATTCTGAATCTTGATTCCTCTTATTTTCCAATTTCTCTAAAATCTCTTGCTCCAAATTCCTACTCCTCGAAAACTCCCAATCCTCGAATCCTCATGCTCTGCCCAATCCTACTCACTCCATCCCCATTATCCCCCTCATCTCACGTCGTTCACTCAATATCAATTCACTCAAGATTCATGAAAAATCAAGTTGGAAAAAAAAGCTAAAATTTGACACGAGGAAAAAAAACATAAAGAACAGCGTTAGAAGACAAGATATAGACGAAGCAGTAAGGGATAATTCAAATAATTACGATCCAGAGTGTGACTAAAATACAGCGAATATGGCGGGTATGAATTATAACTACGATGAGAGCGCCAGCTCTTGGCCTTATTTTGTCCTCACCATCTTGGTGGTGTTGGCGATCCCGTTGTCCTATTCTTACTTCAGCGAAGTGGCACAGGAGTTGTCTTCACAATCTTCCAAGCTGTACGAGAGCAATGGCCAAATCAAGTCTTCAAAAGAGTACAAGACTTCAATTGACGGCGAGTTGCTGACTTTCAAAGCCAAGTACTCGGCATCAAAGATTTTCAGCAAGAAATTCTTCATACTATTGGCGTTGTACCTGTCGATTATCGCCATCTTCATCTTCAGTCAATCAGCAGCACCACAAGAATTCGGATCTGTTTTCGATCCTTTTGAAATCTTGGACATCTCGTCATCTTCCACCGACAGAGAAATCAGATCCCATTACAGAAAGTTGTCCTTGGTGTTCCATCCAGATAAGATCGCCAGAGACGCTTCTGAGCAAGAGAAGAAGGAGATGGAAGCCAAGTTCGTCTTGATCAACAAGGCTTACAAGGCCTTGACCGATGAAGTCACAAAGAAGAACTACGAACAGTATGGCCACCCTGATGGTCCTCAAGACGTCTCCCACGGAATTGCTCTTCCTTCTTGGCTCGTTGACGGTGACTATTCTTGGATTCTCACCATCCTGTATATAATCGCCATTGCCATCTTGTTACCATTGGGAGTCGGCAAGTGGTGGACCAGAGTACAATCTTATACGAAGAAGGGAATTCACATCGACACCGCACGCACTTTCACCAACAGATTGTTGAACCACAACCCTGCCTTTGTTGTCACCCAAAAGGAAATTTTCAGATTGATCAGTCAGGCAACAGAATACCAATTGCTCTTCAACAACTCCAAAGAGCCTCAAGAAATCCAAGACATGCTTCTGGCCTATGTGGCAAGAGACTTCTCCCAATATAACACAAACGAGATCTTGAAAGTAGTCACCATTCTGCCACAGTTGATCTCTGGATTGATCGATATTGCCTCTGTTTTCAGAAACACAGACTTGGTTTTGAAGTCTGTGGAAGCAAACAAGAGTATCATTCAAGCCCTGAGTCCTTCCGTCTCGAAATACCACCAATTTTTGCAATTGCCACATGTCAAATTGGACAAGATCGATCCTTCTTTCGAAGTATACACCATCTCCAAGTTTTTCATATTGACTAAAGAAGACCAGTTGAAGTTCTTAGGATTGACCGAGTCTGAATTGAAAGATGTCATTGAAGTTGCATCCAAGATCCCTTACATCAAGTTGGTGAAAGCTGAGTTCAAAGTACCGGGTGAAGATGTCATCCCTCCATCGTCTCATGCCCATTTGTCGATCAAATTGGTCGTAAAATCTGCCGCCGACAAGAGCTCGCCGGTGATTTCCAAGAAAAGCTTGGTGGAGGAAGAAGATTTCCAATCTTTGAGAGATCCTTTCCAGATGGTGGAAGATCAGCCATTGATCCCACCTACTTTTGCTCCATATTTCCCAAAACTGAACACACATTTCAACGGCTGGATGTGTTCGTTGATCAACCAAAAGGACAACAAATTGGCCGATGTTCCTCAACATGTGCAGCACTTATCACTTGAGAACTTGGCAAAGACCCCAGCCTCTGTGGTAGGGACCTTCAAAATGAGACTCGCTGCCACATCCCCTCCTGATGAAGGGACATACCAATTCAGATGTGTCTTGAAGTCTTTAGATTACCTCGGAAACGACTTGGAATTCCCTGTAGATATGGTAGTAAAGAACCCACCGGCACCAGCAGTTGAGAAAGATGCATATGAGATAGAAGACCCAGATGAAGACAGTGTTGCTGGAGTCATGGCAGCTTTGAAAGGCGAAGCTGTCCTGAAGAATCACGAATATGATAGCAGTAGTGATGAGGATGCAAGTGACTCAGAATATGAACAGGAGGAGAGTGATTTTAGCGATATAAACACAGACACCGAAGATGAATCTTGATTGCAGATAGAGGTTTATATAGCTATAAATTGTCTAAAATTCGATTTGATACTTTTTTTTATCTAAACACTTTTTGTCATATATACAGCATCGTTATCCGATAAATTATGATCTTTGTAGTAGTCTTTGACCTCAGTTACAACTTCAAAGCCGCTTTTCTTGTACCAATCTATCAATCTTTGATCCTGTTTTTGTACATGTATACTTATCAGATGAATATATCTCTTGACAGTCTCTTCTTGGATGTATTCCAAGAGCTTAGAACCGATTCCGAAAGATCTATAAGGTTCCAATACGGCAATGGAGTCGATGTATACCAGCTGTGGTAACTTGTCGTTATTTGGATGGAATTCAAGCTTGGCCTTTATGCATCCCACGGGGATTTCATTGAAATATGCCATCTTTAGAATGGTTCCAGTTTTGGTGAGGTCATAGAAGTCATCTGGGTATTTTGTTGGGAGCACTGTTTCGTTCAATTTTTTGAACGTGCCAATGTTGTTGGAGTTCACGAGTCCCAAATCAATGTTGATTCTGGCTTTAGCTGACATTTTGAGGTGGAAACAGTTGGCGTGAAGGTGAATGAATCAAGTTCTCAGTGCTTGAAAAATGTATGAAAAAATAAAGTTAGAAAAAAAATTGTGTGAAGAAAAATGAAAAATTGAAAAATAGGAGGTGAGAGGAAGGAAATGTGAGAGTATGGGAAGAGATTAGATGAGAAATAGAAAAATTCAAATTAGGAGGGGTGAAAAACAATGTAAGGTGTGTAATCATTTTGCTGTTATTTTCTTGAGCTACAAAATGGTCAGAATTTTATTATACATCACGGAGATTCCACAATCCAAGCTCAGATTCAGTTTACCCCTAAATTTAATCTCAAATAAGCTTATTAAGAGAAAAGTAGCGACAGCCAAAGGTGAGCCAAAAATTGGAAAAAAAATATCAAAAAATAAAAAAATAAAAAAACGCTTAACCAAAAAAAACTCCAAACTTATAAATCAAACCCTTTAAACAGTACCATCCATTCCAAAAAAAGCCATGAGCAATCACCAAACGCATCTGGCACAACTGCTGCTGACACAAGCTGCCTCCAAAATACCAATGTCGCACACTTTATGGTCTCCTGCGGATACTGTCAAAGATGTCGCCGAAAGCACTGGGCTCAGTACCCTTGGAGACGATGTTGCAAAAAACTTGGCCATGGATGTAGAATACAGAATCCACGAGATCTTGGAACAAGCGATCAAATTCATGAGACACTCAAAGAGAAAGACCTTAACCACTGACGATATAGACAAATCCTTGAAAGTGCTAAACTTGGAGCCCTTATACGGATATTCTTCGAACAAGCCTTTGAGTTATAAAGAGGCCATCGTGGGACCAGGTTCCAATTTGTACTATGTAGACGACGAAGAAGTGGAGTTCGAGAAATTGATCAACCAGCCTTTGCCGAAGATCCCAAGATACGCCACCTACACGCTGCATTGGCTCAGTGTTGAAGGTGTCCAGCCTTCTATCCCACAGAATCCACTCCCAAGCGATATCAAACTGATCCCACCATTCTTGAGAGGTTCCATGTCCAATATGTTGACTTTGGACTCTGAATTTCTGGCTGCTGCTTCTTCTTCCTCAGACGCACACAAGAAAAACAATCTGCAAACGTTATTGGGAAGTTCGAGTCAACTGCTGGACCAGCAGAGCTCCAAAAACGAGTTGGACATCAAACCTTTGGTCAAACATGTCTTGTCCAAGGAATTACAATTGTATTTCGACAGAGTTGTCGAGGCCTTGGTGAAACCAAACCCTGAGGACGATCCAGAAATCGAACACATGAAATCTGCCGCATTAAACTCGATCAAATCCGACCCAGGTTTGCACCAATTGGTGCCATATTTCATCCAGTTCATTGCAGAGACCATCACTAACAACTTGAAGGACTTGGACTTGCTTTCCACCATGTTGGAGGTGATCTACTCCTTGTTGACCAACCAAACTTTGTTCCTAGAGCCTTATATCCATGCGTTGATGCCATGTATATTGACGTTATTGTTGGCCAAGAAGATCGGGTCCAAAAATGCCTCTGATAAGCAGCATTTCGCTACAAGGGACTTTGCCTCGTCTCTTTTGTCACATATAATACAGAAATACGGAGGTTCTTATTCTACATTGAAGCCAAGAATCACAAGAACCTTGTTGAGAGCTTTCTTGGACCCTTCCAAACCTGCTGGAACTCAGTATGGTGCGATAATCGGTCTCAAGTCATTGGGTGAAGAAGTGGTGAGAATTATCTTAGTGGGAAACCTCAAGAGTTGGTCTCAAACTTTCTTGGTAAAGAAGAACTGGACTGAAGACGAGGCCAGCGATAAGCAAATCTTGGTCAATGCGATTGTCTCATGCTTGAGACTCTTGAAGAATGACAAAAAGGTCAGAGAGGAAGAGAACAGTGAAGAAGATAAGGCTGATGAAATGGATGTTGACAATGAAATCACTCCAGAATCAAAAGAAAAAGCCATCGACAGACTTGGCAAAGAGGTCACTGATATCATATTGGAACAAGAAGATGCCAAAGAGATTCTTGAAGGTATTTTCTTCGGAGACCTTTGAAAAGGATTTGGTCTCGTTTTCTTGTATTACTTCTTGTTTGTAAAATATTATTTTAACAAATATTGAATATATGTACTTTACAATTTCAGTTCTTTACCATAAAATTCGTTCAAGCCCGCGTCGCCTCTCACCAATATACAATGACCTTGGTGGATCACCTTATCGATCAAGCCAGTTTCTGTCAATTTGTCGATCACATCACTATCAGAACTTCCTGGTTGGTACCATATGCCGTTGATTCTGTCTTTGTAATTGGCAAATTCGTCAACCATTTGCAATGAAACGGCCGGAGGTGTGATCACAGATATACTGAAAGTGACGTCTTCATCGGCCTGCTCCAGATACGAGGTGAATGTCTTGGAAACCGGCACACCCAAGATCTCTGAGCTCTTAGGGTTGATCGGTGTCACTGGCAAGTCTCTGCTGACATACCATTTCAATACTTTATAACCGAATTTCGATGGGTTGTTGGAGGCACCTGCGACTATGAATCTGGTTGTTGGTTTAAAACCAAAAAATTTCGCAATGTTCTTGATAGAGGACATGTTGGAATTGACACTGACTACTTGCTAAGCAAGGGAATTTTATAAACGAGAACAAATAAATAAAATAAAATATATAAAAAAAGAAAATGAAAAACTGCGGAGAGAAAAAACTCAACCACATCTTTACACCAGACAGAGTAAGGGACGATGAGATCGATAAGAAGATGAGTATTTTGAAAATATTGGGTAGAACAGGCTAAAGCATAACGATAAACATGGGCAGAGACAAAATTCAACAAAACAAAGCAAAGGAATGCACTCTGTTGACAGGGACTGTTGTCGTTTGATATAGGTACGACACACAGGTGATATGCGAGTGCGTTTTAGTCATCGTCCACCTTGATACTTCGGATTTAATCCCAGCTTAGATCCAGTTGACTACTTGCTTGACTACTTACTTAATTACTCAACTAACTACGACTCGATAACCTTAACTACTTGACTGCTTATTATTCAACACTACCGACCTAAGTACCTGACTCGCCCGCTTCTAGCCCATCTTAAATCCGTATCTACAGATCCAACGGGCTTTGATCTTGCCAAAAATATCTCATTTGACATCTCAAACCTCCGACTTCCCCTTTGTCGCCGTCGTGCACTAAGACTTAATAAGCCAAAAAATATGATGTGATTTTTTCTTTTTTCTTCTTCTGCTTTTTCGCTTTGCCTGAATTTTTTCGCCCCTTTAAAATCAGATGATGAGTTTAAAGTTTCAGAAGCGGTCTGCAGAACCAACGGATACACCTGACATATCCAGCACAGACATATCCAACAAAAGTTTGAGTTTGCGCTTTCTTTTAAACGATATATAGCCTACCCATTTCCCGGTCATTACATAGATTTTCACGCACCACACACACACATTTCTTCATATTCGTTTATAAACGGTGATTCCAAAGTGCAATAACTCATCTACTGCCCCTGCCCAAATAAATATTCATATATATTCAGGTCAGAAACCAGACATTTCACCGCTCATTAATATTCCCCACTATCAACCATGTTCAGACTCGTCGGAACCAATGCTGGTCAAGCTATCAAGAGAACTTCATCTACTAAATTAGTAGGTAAGAACCCCCGCTTGTTCAACTCTTCGGCGTTTCAAAACCTTGAACAACAGCAACAAATTCAAACCTCGCCATACCAGCAAAGCAATGGCCAAGACCACAGACCTTATAACAACGGGAATTTCACAAAGAAATACAACAATAACAACAGTAAAAAATACAATAATAACGGACACAACAGTAGAATAAGTCACGGTCCCATTGCCCACGATAATCCTTATAGACAAGAGTTGATGAAGTTCGACGAGATCACCAACAAGAACTACCACTACGACTTGGTCAAAGAGCGTGTTGTAGCCAACGAGTACATGTCGTCGCAATCGTTTTTACTGAACATCGAGACCGTGATGGTGTTGTACAAGCACTTATCAGAGGCCGGTCAGTTGGATCCACAGAGAATGTCCTCGTTGGTGATGCTCTTGAGAAACGGGTTGAGATTCAACAGACTCTCGATGAAAGATTTGGAGAAGAAACCAGACTACGACGATTCCCAGTCCTCGAATGTCAAGATCTTTACCTTGATCTTGAACAGTTTCCGTTCCATCACCCAGGATATCTTGGAAGGCCGGGTACAGGTCAATTCGCATGGGTTTTCCTCGATAATCAACCTGTTTGTTGACATGAAATTGAACGACGAAGCTTTCAATATCTGGGAGATGGCCAACACTTCCAACCACTTGCCAACGTTGATGGAGATCTCCAAAAACGATCAGGTTTTGGGAAGTATCTTCCCGATTTTGTCGAATTTTGTGAGCTCGTACTCATTTGAAGAGTTGGAGCTGCTTTTCAATGCCGCCAAGACCGAGAACTGCCATCCGACCTTGATCATCGGTTTCATCAGAACCTGTCTTTCTTTCAATAAGAAGGACAAGGCCATTGAGCTCTTCACCGAGTTGAGCGAGTCCTTCTACGGAGACCGTGCCATTCAAGAGGAGAAGAACAAGAGAGGTTCCTCGGCAAAGCAGCAGCAACAACAAAAGTTGCATTTCAAACGTTACATCAGCTATTTGACTGACTCCCATTTGGCCTTCATCGGCTACTGTGAAGACCTCAACACCGCTAAAGTATTCTTCGACAATGCCAGATTGAATGCCATGCCTTATCCTACTCCTTTGCTTTCGAATTATGTCAATTTGTATATGCAAAACACCTGGGACAAGACGGGCGACATTTATAAGATCATTGAAATTTGGTGCCAGACTTGGGAAAACTATGCCTCCAAAAACAATTTCAGTGGTGTCATCTCATCCTCTGTTAATGGTAAATTTTTGAGCATCTTCTTTTCAAAATACCCCGTCTTCGGTGAAGAAGGTTTCAAATTGCTCAAATCTTTGATCACCAGATACTCTCAAATCAAGGCATTGGACGAACCTTTCTTGAATATTTTGTTGGTGAAGTCAGCCAAATGGAGAGATCCCTCTGTGATCGAAAGTATCGACGCAGCCTTCACCAATTTCAACGTTAGAAAAAGTGTTGTCTCTTACAGATGTCTCTTGAAAGCATATGGTAACACAATCACTTCAACAGAAAAGATTTACAACGCATTTGTTGGCTTGTTACTGACAAAGGACTTCTCAAATGAGAAGTTTTTGTCGAATGCCGATTGGTTGAGTTTCAAAGATGCAACCATAAATGCCGAAGATTTAGACACTTTTGATAATAAAGAAGAAAGAGTCTTATTATACTTCAAATGTTTGAAGATGTATGGAGGCTATTTGAGAAACTTGCTCTATTACAAAAGATGTTTGACAAAGGACTCCGAGTTGAGAAATGGTGCTTTCAAACCGTATGTCAAGCAGATCAACGACATAAATGTTGACGATTTACTGAGATACCAATTCACTTACATGAAGAGAAACTTCTAACATGCAATAATTGCGATCTTTAAGTTCACCATACTATCTCTTTAACAATTTATGATTCTTACTTTTTTTTATAGATATGACGATTTTCCTTTAAACTAATAGCTAATATATACATATATAGATGCAATGACTTTCCTAATAAAATATCTAATTCATGACTTCATTACTGATCTTTCTTGATCCGTTCGTAGGGAGATCCGTTGATTCTATTACTCTCTATCATTGGAACCACAGGAGACCTTATTAAATAGACTGGATCACCTGGTTTTGGAGATGCTGATTGCTGTTGCTGTTGCTGTTGCTGTTGCTGTTGTTGTCTGTGGTGCAATTTATCCAGTTTCAGACGTTTGTAAGTCTTGGGCAGGTACCCTGGCTTCAACTCTCTCTGCTTACGCCTGATAGCTGAAGATGTAGGAGGAGGAAATTTGAAGGGTGGTGACGATAGTATTTCAGTTGCAGCATTTGGTGCAGTTGTAGCAGGCGTAGTTGTCAAATCTACAGCCAGAGCCGGAGGTGATGACGGGATGAACGAAGGTGAGGTGATACTTTCATTTTCCAATGAACTCTTCCTCTTCAATGATAGCGGAGATGATGAAATCGTAGTCTTGTTATCTTCACTACCATGATACACATCTTCTTCCTCTTCAAAGAGTAATGTTTTCACCTTCTTGTCTGGAGTTGCCTCAACCTCAAACAACTTCCGTCTCTCAGATGCATTGGCCAACAGTGTTGTATCAAGCATTATAGTTTTCTGTCTCTTTGCTGGAGTCTCACCGATCTCACAAACAGAGGACTGTTTGACCGAATCCGTTGGTTTTTTCAACAGCAGAGTTCCAAATATTCCTCTTGCTGATTTAGATCTGTTCAAGGGCTTAATAGGCAAGGACAAGGGATCTATAGGCTGTGAAGAAGGTTTAGTAGCAGAGAAATCGATAGTTCTCTTCTCCAAGAGTTTGGTAGAGCTTATTAGAGAGGAAGACCTCTTCAATGTCGGCTTCTCCATCAAGAGACCGTCCAAATTACTGGCAGTTCTAACCAATACTCCCTTCATGGGCAAGTCTATACCAGGCTGTAATTCTGGCAACTTCTTCTGCAGCAGTTTTTGATCTTGCAGTTTCTTGCTCTTCGAAGGCTTCCGTTTCATACTAACACCTTTAGCAGTCTTTATGAGTTCCTTACAGATCAGCGGGCATTTTTTATAGTAGAAGGGCACAATGACATTGGCCAAGAAATCAATGATGTCCGGATGCTGATGCTGTTGTTGTTTTAACTGCTGCTTAGTGTCCTGTTGGAACTCGTCAAGTACCAAGTCATCTGCTCCTATGGATTCTACAATGATCAACATGTCTAAATATTTACGGACACCTGCCTTGCACATCTCCAAAGTGATCTTTGATGGCTTCACATCGTCGATGGAGTCGGGTTCTACCACAGTTCCCATCAAAGTTGGGATCAACGTTCTTTTCTTATTCTTTTTCCTCACCAAGGACACTTTTTTCTTGGTCTCTGGGATAATAGACACCTCTTTAGATTGGTCCATGGAACTTTTACTTTCGTTTCTCTCCTTAGAAATTACCAATTCCATCAAAATTATCAATTGCAACTTGATTTCTCTGATCTTTAGCTTGTTTTTCAGCTTCAACAAGATTTCCTCGTCTTGGAAATCAAGACTGGACTCGAGAAACTTGACCTTATGTTGCAGTTCTATGGGATTGAGCGAGTCCTGAGCGAAGAACAAGTGGTTGGGGAGTTCGTATTTCAGTTTGAAGTCGTCAATGTCGAGCATTACCAACATCAACAGGTCTTCGAAGCGGGTCAGATCAGCACCACATAGCACTTTCAATCTTGCAAAAGTGGATTTGGCAAAGAACATCAAATCTGCATTGCCATATAGAGCAGCATGGTATTTGTTGCTTAGATAATAGTCTGGGTTCTTGTTATCAGCATCGTCTTTCAACGGAGAACTGTTTATCTTGGGCGTGAATGGGTTCAATCTGGAAGGTGGGGTCATGGTGAATGAATCTATATCGAAATCCACGTCGTTCGTGTGTTTTTGGAGTTCCTCAATGGGAATTGAAGATACTCCCAGTGGACACTCTTCGATGATATCGTCCTTTAGGTCTTTCAAGTTTTTGAGCCTCAACTCGTTATGTAATTTATAAATGCCATAGATGTTGTCGTGGTAATGGAACAATACTCCCAACTTGTAAGATGACGTTGACGTTGACGTTATCGAGGTGGATGGTTTTTGGATCTTGATGTAGTAGTTGGTGACACCATACTCCAGCAACGTTCTAACGTCAAGTTGTATCCAAGTGATGTCTTGAATGGTGGAGTTCGAGCCACGGAACCTCGGAAGAAAGGAGACATCCAACTTCCGGAATCTTTTGATGGGTATAATATCCCAGGTGACTAATTTAGACCGTTGTCGTCCTGGGATTACCTGGAAGCTATTTGGTAGTACTGGGCAATTGTTGGGTAAGTGGTTGGATTCCATTATATAGACATGATTGGATGACAAATGCGTAGATGGGGGCTACAGTAGCTTGTTTCTATAGTAGATTATGGTAATGATATTGGTCTTATCTTGGTGTTCTTATCTCGGTGATCTTGTCTTTGTACTGAACTTCTAACAAAATCTCTTTCGCTTAACTAAAAAAAAAAAAAAAGAAAAAAAAAAAACACAGATGCCCTAGACGCGTTTTCAGGCTTGAAGAAACAGAGGTGTAGAGTTAGTGTGAAGTTTTAAAGGAAAGAGTGAAGAAAAGTGAAGATCTGGTAGGGTTGAGCAGAGAGAGGGGGTTCAATTGGGGTTAAGGTTTTAGTGCTGGAAGGATAGGATAAGGCTCTGTTCTTGGACTCTGGAGCTATTATTAAAGTGAATTACAAGTTAACTGAGTTTTTAGTTTATTGAATGGTGAGCCTATTGCATTGCAAGCTTATTACATTATAGCTTATAACATTGTAAGTTTATTAAATCTTCAGCCTATCAACCTCTCAGCTTATCGAATTTCCAGCTTGTTAAATTGTAGGCTTGCTAAATTCTCATTTTTGATTTTTGATTTTTGATTTTTTATACATTCAATGCATCAAAATTTCAGCTTAAAATAATACAACATGCAGATTTATAGCTAATTAGATATTCATTAGGCCATGAAAGTAAATTGTTGAAAAAACCTGTGAAATTTAACCACACCTACACAACATCTTAATCGTATTTGCTGTACTCTTCTGTGAAGAAGGCACGAAACTTCTTTTGAGAACCAATCTTGGTGATCTGTTCCACTTCTTCAGCGGTCAATTCGAAATCAAAGATGTCCAAGTACTCAGCGATTCTCTCCAGTTTACCACTGGTTGTAACAGGAACAACACCTTTTTGAATAGTCCAACGTAACAAGATCTGTCCCTCAGTCTTATTGTACTTCTTCGACAAACTTGCGAGAGTGTCATCCAAAGGACCTGGTTTACCCTTCGTGATAGGGCCCAATGGCGAATATGCCTCGATCAAGATGTCGTTCTTAATACAGTAGTCATAGATTCCTGGAGTCTGGTTTTGAAGATAAGGATTGAACTCAATCTCGTTGACAACAGGCTTGGATTTAGCCACCTTCAATATGGTTTCAAGGTCTTCAACGGCAAAATTGGAAACACCAATGTTCTTGGCCAAACCCTTTGCTTGAGCCTCTTCAACTGAACTCCAGAGTTCTTCGAGAGTGCTTCCAGTTCCACTGACAAAAGGTGCATGTACCAAATACAAGTCTACGTAATCAACACCGAATTGTTTCAAAGACTTTTGCAAGGCCTCCAATGGAGTTCCCTTACTATAATCGCCCCCAGGGTAATATTTATCAGTCAAGAACAAATCGCTTCTCTTGATTCCGTGCTTGGCCAATGCTGCACCAATCTCTCCGGCAGTGTTGTAAGCCTGGGCACCATCGATGTGGACAAAACCTTGGTCCAAGGCAGTGACAACAGTGTCCACCAACCTTTGGTCCAATTCGTTGACACCAGGCTTGTACCAAGCAGTTCCGGTACCAAAGCCAACGGAAGGAATCTTAGCACCTGTTGTAGCAAGAGTGAAGGATTTGGTCATCTTAGGAATTCGAGTAGATCAATTGAGTAGGTTCGCTTAACTTGAGTAGATTAATATATGGTCTATATATCAATTGACTAAAATTATTTTATAACTATATTTCATAACTTTTTCCTCCTCCCCAATGTCTTTTTATATATCATCCGCAGAAGGAGAAAAGCGTACAAGCCACACTGACTAGGTGTATTTAGTTGAATTTTTCTTATAACAACAGCGCAACCACAGCAGCCAAAAAAAAATATCAAGTTCCAGAATTTTCTTTCTTTCTGGAATCGTATTTTTGTTTTCTCGAACGCTAGCCTTAGACATCTTCAGGGGACAATTTCCTCAACAAAGAAACTACCTCATTTGTGAAATCGCCTGTGGCATCTTCTTTGTCCTTTGACTCTGCTTGAAGTTCTTTGAGTAAAGCTATTGCAGCTTGCTTGAGTGGGGGTCTGTATATGGCCAAAAATTGTAAAGATTGGAACCCGATTTTGAATCTTGTAGGATCAAGACAAAGAGACTTGATTTTCCACACCAATTCTTTGTTCAAGAAGGGCAAATCTGACATCAATCTGATGAACAATTTTCTGTCACTGGATTCCAAAAATAAAATGACCGTGTCCAATACTTTACCTGCCCACTTCAAATAGATGGGAGTGGACTCGATTTCTTCTTTTGTCATCTCTGTGGTTTGTGCTCTACTTTCGTTTTTGATTATTTCACTGTACCATTCTTCGTTTAACCACTCGATACAAACATCAATTCGGCTTCTGATATCTTCAGAAAAGTATTTGTACATCTCCTCTCTAATGATATCGCTCAACAGGGCGTCTTCTTTCAGTTCCTTCTCATCTTTGTCCGCCTTCTCTGTTTCACCACTTGATAATCCTCTTGAGGCAAGTCGAGTCAACACTACAAGCCATGACTCCTTATTCCAACTTGGAATGGCAACCTTAGTCAAGTCCGATTGAGAACTTTCCAACTTGTCACCGAGATTTGGACCTGCAGTCCTCACCTCTGTGCCTGCCAATTTGATGAAATTTCCTATAATACGCTGGATATGCTTCTTCTTCTCTTCGAATGTCATCCTCTTTGGGATTGGAAGATCATATGTGACACCGTTCAAATCGTCGATCTCGTCACCTACAAATTCATCATCTTCTCCACCATCCTCACCTGCTCCATCTCCAGAGATCCTCAGTTGATTTTGGTCCTCGCTCTTAACACCAACACCAGGTCTCGTCAAGAGTTCTCTGTATCTTTCGGAGATGATGGTGAGTCCCTCGATCAATTTCGATCTTTCCACTTTCTTCAATGCAATGACGACCATGTTGGTCAAAACATCCTGCGATATGCTGGACAAATCGATCTCCGTGGCCTTGTCCTTGGCGTTGATCAACGAATACAATGAAGAGTAATTACGATCTTTGCTTATAGGCGAAGAGTTATAAAATTGCTCGTCGGTGTTCAAGAGCTGCTGATCCAACTTACGTCTCTTGTTTGGCCCTGTTCCCACCATCTCATCTTCGGAGTCGTTCAAGATTCCTCTTTTCTTCAGAATATCGTTCCTCACCATGACATGACTGAACTTCTTGCTCATCTTCTGTTGCAAATTGGAGTCCTTCACGAGTTTCTTGTTGATCATGAACCCAATCAACACCTTGTTGAAACGGTCGTTGAACCTCGATATCAATTTGATCTTGGCATGATCTTCTTCGAATTTGGAATGTTTCTTCAAATAGGATTCATACATCATCACAAGGTTGGTGAGTTTGTTATACACATGGTCAGGTCTTTTCTTCAAGAGTTTAACGATGGTGAGTTCTACGGCAGAGAAAAGAGAAGAGATTACTAATGCTTCGTCGTTGATATAATTGAAAAGCATATCCAACAAGGCCAGCCCTTCCGCTTCAAGACTTTTCTTTAAGATAGGATGATTAGGTGGGATCATCGATATGGATACATCTACTGTACTCGCGGTGGCAGCAGCATGTCTCCTCATTCTGGGATCTCTTGGCGGTACTGGCAATTGGATCTCCGCTATCTTGCCAATAAGCTGTATTGTTTGTAATTTACAAGCAATGGATCTCCATTGATCGACTTGCTTATTCAATGGTAACAAAGGTGTGGACGTTTGGAAATTCCTGATCACCTCTTGCTTGATATCGCTGACCTTTTGCCAATTCAGTTTGGATTCGTGTGTTGATCCGTTTTCTAAAACATTCAAGAAAATGAGTTCATAAGTTAGCACCATCAAATGGATGGTTTTTTGAACAACCATGACATCTTTGACTTTCAATAACACTTGTACTGGATCCAAGACTTGTACCGATAATTCCTTCAATAGCAGTCTTGGTAATTTTCCCTCTTTGTTTGCAAATGATTCTACTAAGAAGCTTATACACCATTTCTGTAGTACTAAATCGTTGTTATATACGATTGGTAAAACGGTCTTGAACACTTCAGGGAACAAATCGCTATTCGCCAATGCCATAGATTTGGCTCTATCCAAGCTCTCTATAGTTCCAGACATTATAATGGATAAAATGAGATGTCTGGCTAGATACAATGTACAATTTAGAGACTATTTATCCTTTTCCTTGATCTTCTCTTCGACTTCTTTGGCTTTGTATTCGCTTTTTTCTCTTTCTTTTTGGAAAAACAAAAAAAAAAAAAGGAAGAAAAGATTTCTGTGTAAAAAATCGTGCCCATTTCAATTTTTTCTTTTTTGGCTTGTGCCCTGGAGGGCATTATATAGGTAAGTGAGTTACAATAGAAGCTGTAGAGGTGTTAGTGGATCAAATGAGCTGACATAAGACACAAGTTACTACAGATATTCTCATCAACATCACATCAAATTAAATTGAACTATATAAAAGTACTTATGAATACTTGAATTGAATTGAATCATAGGATTGTCCTCTATTCTTCCATTGTTCCCTACTGTTCAACGTTTTGGGCATAAAAGAAGTTGACTGCTAGTAACTCTAAATGGAACTTTTCTGCCCACTCTTTGACACCATTAGCTGGAATACCAGTACCCCAGTTAGGTCTGTCCGAAGGAGCTTCAGGCTCGGTGCCAGGTTTTTGTTTGAAAAGAAGGAAACAGTATCTATGTTTACCGGTCTTTGGAGGTGGACCTGGTCCTTGGTATGGAAGCAAAGTGACACCCTTGTCAAACAGCAATTCAGTGGTCAAAGAATCTACATTGTCATTGACCTCACTGGCAGAAATAGAATTCAATTTCAAATCTTTCACGATGTAATGAGCATATTCTGACCACTTCTTGTCCGTTTTCGATGGTGCATCAGGGTCGGTGACAACCAAACTGAATTTGTCCTCCGGAGTGATGGTCAATTCATTCTTGCTATCGACATTCAAAGTGAAGGCCACTTTTGGTAATTCTTGAGTCTCATCCACTTTCAAAGTGTTACCCAATACAACGTCTTTGTCCTTACCGTACGAAATGATAAGTAAGCCCTTTGGATTGAAATCCTTCTCGGAAATGACATCCGGGATCAATTCATGTTTTGTGAAACTCTCCTTGATCGAATTGGTAATCGTCATCAAATTCATCTTGCTTTGCACAAAAAACCCTTTTTGTAAACTTTTATTTATCAATAGTCTCTTTGTATTGTTGCAACCGAATGATCTGAATAAAGGACGATTAATTGACCTGACAATCATAAACGGTATTGTTAGATTATTGAACTAGTTTTGAACTTATTATATAATTTATATATATAATTTTTTTTAGAAAAAATTATGATTGCACTTTTTCTGCGATAGCCTTGTTTTATATATTAATCAATTGATCGAAATGATTGAACAAAAGCCAATTGCCTCTTTGATGCAATTAAAGCAATTGAAATGCACAGGGGAAAGGATTTTTGTACTTTGCTAGGAAAGTGGTGTAACGCTGCAGAGAGGACGGAGAAAAAAAAAAAAAAAAAAAAAAAGAAGAGGAAAAGAAAATAAAAAATAGAAGAAAATCTCAAAAACAACATTCACCCTTAATCAAACAACCAAGACAAGGTAGGCCAGCGGTAAACATCTGCCTTTGCCATGTCGTATAATAAAGGATATAGAAACGACAGAAACAGCTCATATTACGACGATAGAAATGCCAACAGAAATGACTATAGACAGCCTGGGAACAGCAATAAATATCGCCGTGGTGGACTGAATACTCCTAATGAAGTAAGTAAGAGCTACAGCAACGACAATAAGCCACAAGAAGCAGCTAAAGTGAAGGTGGATACTAATAATTCTGCGGTAGTGAACAACAAAGAGAGTGCAGCTGTGCCATCTTCTAACGATGGCGAAGGGTTATCGGCAGAGGAGAAACGGAAACAGAGACAATTGAGATTGGCCAAGTGGAAGGAGAGACAAGCCACACCAGAACCACAGGCACTGACAAGTGCTGATAATAAAGGCACACGTCATCATCAGAGTGCCCCAGTTTCCAGTACTGAGCCTGTTAAGTTGAAGAAGACGTTCACCATCAACAAAGTTGTGAAAAAGCCCGTACCTAGCAGAAGTAAGTTGAGTAAGCCGACTGCCATCAAACAACCAAGTAAACCACTATTTGACGATGACGAGGAGGAAGCCGATGTTCTGCATGCTAAGGGTAAGCGAATAGGAGCATTTTCTGCATCGAAAGAGCCACTCCAGAAAAAAGTCAAGCCAAATGCCTCGGTACCAGCAGAAGATTCTTTAGACCAGTTTATGGTTGAAATTGAAAACACTGGCACTAACTCCTCGTCTTCCTCTCATTCAATGCAAGAAGGTGAACTCATAGATGAAGATGAACAAGAAGCAGATGGTTTTGATGAATCTAACAAGAATGAAGATTCGTTGATGGAACTCATGAACAAGGCAAATAACATCAATAAAGCCAAAGAGATTCCAACAATTGAGCCTTCAGCTAGACCCGTCAACAAGAGATTCTACGACTCGGGTCTCAATTCATTAGATTCGCAAGAGATGTTAGAGTTTGCCAAACAAAGCCAAATCAGTATCAAACCAGGAAATTTAGGACTTCGGCCAGTGAAGGAGTTCGGTCAGCTCGGTCTCACTTATAAGATGGTTGAAGTATTGGACGAGTTGAAATTAGTGGAGCCAACACCAATACAAAAGATTGCGCTTCCCGTAGCAATGGCCGGTCACGATGTTATTGCCGTTGCCAAGACCGGCTCAGGTAAGACCTTGCTGTTTGTATTGCCGATGATTCGCCATATCGTGGGGAACATCTCTCTAGTTGAAAGGAAGAAGGCGAGGCTGTGTCCAATAGGATTGATCTTGACTCCAACAAGAGAATTAGCCTTGCAGATTTATAATGATAGCAAACCTTTCCTCGAAGCATTGAACTTGCGTGGAGTTTGCTGTTATGGTGGATCCAACATCAGCTCGCAGATCTCAGAGTTGAAAAAAGGTGCTGAGTTGATCGTCTGTACTCCGGGCAGATTGATTGATCTCTTGACTGCCAACAATGGAAGAGTTACCAATCTCTCAGAAGTGAGCTCATTAGTGTTGGACGAGGCAGATCGGATGTTCGATCTTGGTTTCGAGCCTCAAATCATGAAAATCATCAAAAATATCAGATCAGATCGACAGACTTGTTTGTTCAGTGCCACTTTTGCAAAGAAAATCGAGACGTTGGCCTCGAAAATTCTTCAAGACCCTGTCCAGCTCGTTGTTGGCGGTGGCCGCAGTATTGTCTCGGACACCATCACTCAAAGAGTGATGATTGTGAAACCAGAAGACAAATTATTCAAGTTGCTCAAAATTTTGGGTGACTTCATCACCGAAGCAAATGCAGATAAGAAGTTGTTGATTTTTTGTTCCACGCAGGACAGATGTGACAATTTATTGGCTCAATTACTCCAGAGAGGTTATAAAGGGTTGAGTATACATGGAGGGAAGGACCAAGTCGACAGAGACGGAGCTATCAATGACTTCCAAAAAGGTGTCGTTTCCCTTTTGGTGGCAACCAGTGTTGCTGCGAGAGGTTTGGATGTGAAAGACTTGGAGATTGTTGTCAACTACGATGCCCCAAATCATATGGAAGATTATGTACATAGAGTTGGTAGAACCGGGAGACTGGGGAAGAAGGGTATTGCCTATACATTTGTTGAACCTTCTGAGGAAAGAGCTGCTCACGATATCTCTAAGCTGCTCAAGCTGAGTAAAAACCTTGTTCCAGACGAGTTAAACGACTTGGCGTTGAAATTTCAACTGAAATTGAAAGAAGGCAAGGAAAATTATACTTCAGGATTTGGTGGTAAAGGCTTGGAAAAATTGGAAGAAGTGAGATTGAAGACCAAGAACATTGAAAGAAGAAACCACGGAGAAGAACCAGAAGAAGCGATACTTGTTGCACAAGCATTACCACAGGAGAAATCATCGGATGGTGTTGAGGAACTTGAGTCCATTGATTTCTCCGTTGTTGATGCACCAGTGGTTCTCGGAAAACTGGATTCAAGACAATTCCATTCCAAGATTCAAATCAATGATTTACCACAGAAGGTGAGAGTCTTGTTGTCCCAACAATATCCTATCATCGTAGAGCAAACCAATGTTTCCATCACTACAAGGGGTACATTCATTGCGAATGCATCGTCGGGTTCGAAAGAGGAGAAATTGCATCTCTTAGTTGAAAGTAATGACCGTATGGATGTCGTCAATGCTGTTTCGATGTTGAAGAATACTATAATAGAAGGATTGAAGGGAAGCAACGAGGAAGAGTTGAGGAAATTGAGGACAGGAGGTGGTGGAGGCAGATATAAAGTGTGAATTAAGTATGAATTGTACTAGAGTATATTAGTTTAATTCAATTTCTAGCGATGTTAAAGCCAAGTAAAATTATTTGAATTTTCGGATCTTTTTTTTTTTTTTTTTTGCATCTACAATTTTCAAGCCGATAAAGTACGCTAACAATAGACATAAGGAGGATGGAAGATATAAAAATCTATATTTTTGGTGGATCAAAAAGTAATTGGATATAGTACACTAACTAGAAACAAATAAAACGTAATTGTAAAAGTAAAAGAAACCGAATGAAACATAAAACAACTTTTCAGATTCTGATTTTTTTTGGAGTAAAAGTTCATTTAAAAACAAGAAAGACATAACGGGGAAGAGAGAGCCTAAGAAAAATAAAGAAAGGGTAAAGAGTAAAAAAAAATCATTAACAATATAGGTCAAAATGTAACCAAGAAGCAGTGTGGAGAGAACTAGACATGAGCATCAAAACTAACATAATGTCACAGAGTGGTTCCGTCGTTAGGTCCGTTATTATTCGTGGAGTCATCCATTAGGTCCAGATTATTCTGGGCCATACTCGGATTTGAATTCGAATGGTGTCTCTTTGACTTTTCCTCTTCTCTAGGTACGATGTCGATTAAGAAATCAAACATATCGGATTTTTGTAACAGAGCTGCTATATCAGACCTTTGTAATGTACGTCTCTTATTTTCTTCCGCATGAATCCACAGTCTCATGGTCAATTCTGTGATGAAAATATCACATCCTTTTGCAAATAATATTGGTGCTTCAGCACTGATCATACGAACTTCTTCATCTGTTTTCATCACTTTTTTAATACGGGCCAAGGGCAATTGATGATTCTTGAAATCGTGTTCATCATGCTCGATGGAATTGATGGTCTCCTGCCAATATTGCATCATCATATTTCTATAAGCACCGGTCAAACCTTGTCCCACATTGGCAAACGCTCCACCAGCCCCAAACTCGTCCTCTTCGTCCTCTTCTTCTACTTGATCGTGGTCCTGGGTCACCATATTACCGTTTTCTTGTTGTAAAAGCTGGGCTTGTGAAGGAATAGGCTCATCCAAGGCCAAATCTTCACCCAAGTGTTGCTGAGATGGTACATTTTGTCCTTGGTGCTGCTGGTGTGGAAGTGGTTCTTGTTGTGATGGTACTCGTTGCTGCTGCTGTTGTATATGCTGTGGACGTTGTGAATTGAATGTCAGATCATTGTCGGCCAAATACGACTGCTGCACATAACCAGGGGAATATTGCATGTTATCTGTGTTCATAGTGTGAAATTATCAGACTGGTGTATATATCTGTAAACGTATATATTTATCTTGAAGATGAAGCTCAAAGAATCATCTTCACAAAAAATTGAACCTCCGAAAAATTCATTTGAAAAGTAGTGTTTTTTCCCCAGAAACACTAAGTTTAAATCTGCATCATGTGCGGTTTTATATAACGCCCCGTATTTCCCAAATAGGAGTATCGGTAGAAATGGTTAGAAAAGAAATCAAGCATAGAAACACAGAGAGAAAAACGAGAAGATTTAAATTGGACTTTGAAAGCAAGATAGCGGTTAAGTTGTCACTGGGGAGAGACGAGTAGTAGTTGGTGATAATAATCACGATACACAATCGAGCGATCAGTCAAGAATGCTGCCAACAGTCAATCCATTCACGTCGTTCGAAGACTCGAAAACCAAGAAACCTACACACAAACAGACTTTCAATGAGTTATACGGAGCACCCGAGAACTTTCTTGAAATCGAAGTTGTTAACCCAATCACTCATGGATCCGGTTCGCATATGTTCACAGATTATGAAGTGATCTGCCGTACGAATATACCTGCATTCAAGAAAAGATTCTCAAAGGTAAGAAGAAGGTATAGTGAGTTTGATGATTTCCGTAAAATTTTAGAATTGGAATCATCAAAAGTTATCATTCCTAAATTGCCTGAAAAGAATTTTGGATTTTTAAGTTTCAACCATTCCAATTTCGACGATGAGTTTATAGAAGAAAGAAGAAAAGGGTTGGAAAAATTCTTGAACACCGTTGCAAGTCATCCATTGTTGCAAACAGGTAGTGAGAGCTTAGTGAGTTTTATCCAGGATGAGACATGGAACAAACATAGATTTGTGTAGAATCTGCATTGAAGTGAGTATGACTACATCTAATTGAATTGACCCAAGTTGAGTTGAGCTGAAGTGAGTCGAGTTGGGTTGCAGCAGCCCCCTCGAGTTGAATGGAATCGATTTGTCCGAGCTATACGTGTTCCTGTTTGATAGTTCAACTTTGGTCTCCTTTTAGCCCCTCTGTGCCCTTGGGACACAATTCCATCTTTGATTAGGTATTGTGATGATTTTAATGTTATTTAGTTAGTTGTTTAGTTCGGTAGTATATTGTTTATTAACTCGGTACGGATGCCGATCCGCACCGAGGGGAGGTCATTTTATAATTGAATATTGAGAATTTTTCACTCTAGTGTAGTCCAAGCCATAAAAAAGAAATCCATATGAAGTATCATGCACCACTTTCGAAGTTCCATTCGGGTTGTCGGGTTATAGCTTTCGTCCTTTGTCTGAATACCTATTCGAAGTGGGGCCAGCTAGGTCTGCCGTTCTTTGAACTTTGCACTTTGATTGGTCTTTGAAAACTCGGTAGTGAGGAACAGAGGGTGAGAATGAAGAAAAGGGGGCAGGGTGACCGTGGTGCATGCTGCGTTCAATTGATCTGGAAGTTGGCTGTTTGTAGTTATTGGAGTTAATGATGGGGTGTACAATTGTAAAAGTGGAACTGAACGAAAAAACAATCATTTGTGGGGTAAGCTTGCATTTTTTTTCTTACGGCTCCATAGTTAACTGGAGTCAATCACTAATAAAAAGAGGGGGTGGCATATTGGTCTAAGAACAAAGAAGAGGGCAAAGAGCAGGCACTGTTATTTGGCACATTTTTCGGCACATTTTTCAAAGGTGGAGCATAAAGAATCTTTGCAAGCTCCACGGAATCATTGAACAGCTTCTAATCACGTATGTAGTTTTTTTTGGCAGAATTCATTTTCTTATCCATTTGTCCATTTAATCATAAATGGTTGAAGGACAGGGGAAAATGGCGTGAAATGAGAGCGGGCCGGAAAAAAAATATGATGATTATTTTTTTCCTTGTTTGACGCCAGATTCAGCATACACTACTTGCTATTTTGAAAAACAGCAATTGGAGATGTCAATTGAGATGCAAAATAAGGTCTAATATTGCCATCTAGATGCGAGCCGTGCTCTAATAGATATGATGACTCCCAGAACAACTTCATGGATTGCCACGCCTGGAGCATGCCTAGAATGCTAATTAATTGTATAATCAGTGTCATTTTTTCCCTCGGATCTATCCAGCAAGCAAGGCAACATCTTCATTTTTAGGTAATCTACAGGTATTATCACATAAGGAGTCCGTGAAAAACTTTAAATTGCAATTGAACAGTGTTTTGGTTTGTGCTAATTGAGTCTCGGATTTTTCGTTTTTCCTCCACCCAATGAACTCTTGAAAGTTGTAATCTAGAAAGTCTCCATCTAGTTTCCAGTGGTGGGATGATCAAAATGTAGAAAGCGCACGGAAATAAAAAGTGCGCAGAAGAAAAAAAAGTGGTTACATTATTACGCAAAGTTCGTCATACAAAGGGGGCACAAAGTTTAAACAATCTACAAACTAAAGTGTCAGTGTATCAAGAAAGTTTAATCTTGATTAAAACAAAACTTAAAACTATGATGACCAAAACAACAATTCCGATAATTGGCAATTGAGCTTTTTTTTGAAAATTAGAATTCGGATTCTCTTGATCTCCCTTTCCCTCTTCTCCGTCTCGTCTTGAGAGGCTGGCCCCGGTCAAATTACTTTTTACGCATCAATTCCATTACCCCTCCAACATATCCGAGAGACTAAAAGCAAATTCTCGAAGCAAGTCAATGTAGTGTTCTCGTTTCTTCTAGATTGACTAATTACAAATTTCAACATCAGGGCTTGAAAAAAAAATTTGAGTAAGGAACATCACCAAACGTTCATTTGTAAAATTGATCAAAATTGCAACTCAGACTATATGCATCGGACCATGCCATCCAACTGCCTGTTTTATTTTTGATTTTTTCCTTTTTCCGTTGATTTTCTTAATTAAATTTAGGTCTCATTTTTTCCCACCCCCTCTTCTATATGTAAAAATGTAAGAAAAAGGGCAAATAAGCAAAAATAACATGTCAGGTGTTGTGCAAAACACCTGTTTTTTTTTTTTTTAACTGGCACCTTATGTTGAAATATTGCAAACAGGTATTTGGATAGATTGACCCTGAGGCAATTTTCGAAATGTTGTGCCCTATCACAACATCAATGGATTCGATATAAATATGAGCCAAAATTCCTCATTAACCATTCGATTCTTCTTCTTTTTTCCAGTCCTCATCATTACAAGATATTCCATCTTATAATATAAAACAAAAAGACTTTACTATATCAAAAAGAACAAATAATACGAAATGGCTATTCCAGAAACACAAAAAGCTGTTGTCTTCGAAACCAACGGTGGTGAATTGCAATACAAAGACATTGCTGTCCCAAAGCCAAAGCCTAACGAATTGTTGATCAATGTCAAGTACTCTGGTGTATGTCACACTGATTTACATGCCTGGAAGGGTGATTGGCCATTGGACACCAAATTGCCTTTGGTCGGTGGTCACGAAGGTGCTGGTGTCGTTGTCGCTCTTGGTGACTCTGTAAAAGGCTGGAAAGTTGGTGACTATGCCGGTATCAAATGGTTGAATGGCTCATGCTTGAACTGTGAGTACTGTGAAAAAGGTAACGAATCTAACTGTCCAGAAGCTGACTTGTCAGGTTACACTCACGACGGTTCCTTCCAACAATACGCTACTGCTGATGCCGTACAGCTGGCCAAGATCCCAGCTGGAACCGATTTAGCTGAAGTTGCTCCAATTTTGTGTGCTGGTGTCACTGTCTACAAGGCTTTGAAGACTGCTGACTTGGCTGCCGGTGAATGGGTCTGTATCTCTGGTGCTGGTGGAGGATTGGGTTCTTTGGCCATCCAGTACGCCAAGGCTATGGGTTACAGAGTCTTGCTGATTGATGGTGGTGCTGACAAGGGTGACTTGTGTAAGTCTTTGGGTGCTGAAGCCTTCATTGACTTCACCAAGACCAAGGATTTAGTTAAGGATGTTGTTGACATCACCAAGGGTGGTGCTCACGGTGTCATAAATGTATCTGTTTCTGAAAAGGCCATTGACACTTCTTGTGAATATGTCAGATCTAACGGTACTGTTGTATTAGTTGGTTTGCCAGCCGGAGCTCACGTTAGATCCTCAGTTTTCAACCAAGTTGTCAAGTCTTACTCTATCAGGGGTTCTTATGTTGGTAACAGAGCTGATACCTCCGAAGCCGTTGACTTCTTTGTCAGAGGTTTGGTCAAATCTCCAATCAAGATTGTTGGTTTGTCTGAATTGCCAAGTGTCTATGAAAAGATGGAGAAAGGTGCCATCTTAGGTAGATATGTCTTAGACACCCTGAAATAATCCACATGATTTTGAAATGACTTGCTTAATAACGAATTTCAGATGAATCGATATGTGTACGTACATATATCTCTGTATAGCTTTGAAAGATCTTATAATACGAAAATTGAACGAATTGTTATATGAATTAGTGTTGTAGAATAAATCTGAAAATCGTTTTATATTTTAATTTTCACTTCGACTAGCAGAGTAAATTTTATGGTGCCAAAACTAAATAGAAAAAAAAAAAAATATCGAGTTTTGCGGAGTACTATCGGACACTCTCCAGGATGCTGACCCCTCTCATCATCAGAACAATCTCGAAAAATATCTCTATATTATTACTCTGGAAGTTTTTACTGACAATAGATGCACGAACCATCTTCATATTTTTCTTGATAGCATGTTTTGTTTCTGCATTATATAAGTTTTATAAGCTTTTATGCGAGTTAGACTTATGGCAGGCACACTTTAGGAGGGGAAAGAGAGCAAAAAAATTCGTAAAACATTACTTTGACGAATCATGATGCCATCAACTGATTAGTGTTTTACAGGGTCGCAAAAGAGAATGTCAAACGTTTGAAATATGTCAGTGATGTCAAACAAGAAAACGATTTATTATTTACCCAGCTCATTGTTGGACTATAATAGTGTCAGATGATTTCTTAAGCATGATCGAAACATCTATTGCTAATGATTTCAATAAAGAACATAATCAACCTGAACAAATATTATTTTGAGGGGCAATTGACACAAACTATTGAAGTAATGCAATAATCCTACATAGAAAATTGATGGTAATTAACTAATTTCATATCCAAAACACAACAGGTGGAGAGAATTTTTTTCATGCACTTCTTGACTGGTAAACTGTTTTTCTTGTTTCTCATCAGGTTTTCGATTCACTCAACGGAAATGTCTCACTTTTGCATGAACGATGAAAAAACCGTTGAGATACATTAACACAATAAGAAGTGCTTTGCTGTTGGTGACTGTGGACACTACCACAGCAACAAGGTTCCAGTCCTAACAAAAAAACGAGAAACAGCTAAGAAAACGGAAGAAAAAAAGAAAAGAGAAAGACAGAGAAAGGACAAAAAGAAGAACAAAAAGCTACAATAATATAACTACTGTCTGTTTGATATTTCTTTTTGTTTTAGTATTCGTAGCCAGATATATATATAAGCATTTGTGTACAGATCGATTTGAATGAATTGTATTTACATAAAAATCTGCAATTGCGTTCGAATTGGGAGAGTTCATCAATTCAAAGTCAATTACTAATCATCTCAAGAGGTCAAATCAAAGTCCCCGCTGAATTTTTAGATCATCTTTTGGGAAACTATTTGCATCAAATCAGGATTCTACTCAGGTACCAACAATTAGCGCTATTTAAAAGGATATTTCGACGAAGTTCAAATTCAATCGGAGTTCAAACTCAATCTCAGTTTAACTCAAGTTTCATTTTGTTCAATTTACCCGCAATTAAGAATCAATTCAGTCAAATCAGGGATTGATTGGTATTGTCCTGAGGTTTATTTTTTTGACTTGATTTTTTATCTTTAAAAAACAAAGACAAAGCAAAAGAAAAATTTGAAAACTACAGGAAGGAAGTTTTTTCCCTCTCTTTTTTGATTATCGTCAAAAAAAATAAAAATCATTTGAATTTCTTATTTTTTGAACTTTTTTTTTTGAAGGTTGGGAGTGTATTTTCGAAATCTCATTTATTCATAGCTATTCTTTGTTCTGTTTCAGTATTGATTCTTCATTCACCCCAACATCATGTCACATAAAGAAGCAGCGCAAGACATATTGTTCGAATACATAGTGTTGACTTCAACAGATTTCACAATAGAAACAGAGAAACAAATTGAAGCACAAATTTCGCTGCTTTATCAGGATAAAAATGTGAAATTCTTGAAGCATTTTTCGAAAGATATCCATGATTTAGTGGTGTATCTCAGTTTAAAGAATAGATATCCAAACACTGACGATCATACTTTAGAAAATCCAGAAGAGATCGAATTGAATCATCCAATTTTATTGTTTGTTGATCACCAGCTAAAACCAACTTCATCGGGATTGAATTCACTCTCCATATCTGACTTGAAATTATTAATCTCAGAATACTTCCATCATTTAAATATTATTTTCAGTGTATATAATGACTCAATTGCATCAACCGGCTCATCAACAACAATAGACTTACCTTCAAAGGAAACAATACTACTGACGGAAATCTTGCTCAAATCAAGATCTAAACGAGTGTTGTCTTGGATTGGTTATGACTGTAAGAAGAAGCATTTAGAAAAGTCACTGGTAAGCTCAATGGTTGATGATTTGAAATGTGCATCTTTGAACCTGGAGACAAATTTCACTGAATTGTTGGTCAAGGAAATCGAATATATCAAATTATTAAATTTACCACATTCAAAGAGTTACTATATCGACATGGTTTATAATTGGGGTTTCAAGTCGCATCTTTTGTCTTATGATGAGTTGTTGTACTGTGCAAAGATCATGATTGAAACGGCCTTCAAAAACTGTAATGTGGACCTTCAAGATAAAATATCCACGAACACTATCTTACTGTTCGCTTTCAACGTGAGAGATAATTATAGAATGGGCAACCAATTTCATAATTTCAGACATGCTGTTGATGTTTTACAGCTGACTTTTTTCCTTTTGGTGAGACTCAACTGTTTGCCAGACAAATCGGGCTCCGGTATCAATACCGGAAAATCATTCATTTCCAAAGTCTTATTAACACCGGACATTTCATTGACTTTGTTGATTGCATCTTTCGGTCATGATATTGGACACCCGGGTTTGACCAATAAGTTCCTCACAGATCACAAGACTCCAATTCTGAAACATTTCAATGACATCTCAGTGTTGGAAAGTTTCCATTACATGGAATTTCGTAGCATTTTAGACAAATTTTTCCCAGATATCTTCACTATAATTCAAGGATCTGAAGAAATAATAAAGAAATCCATCTTGTCGACTGATATGATAAATCACTTTGCCTATATTGATAAGATTGATGATTTCATGAAGTTTCAAAAAGATGTGGATGAACAAGTGAATATTGACGATCATGTGATAGAGATCAGATATTTGTTATGTTCGTTGATAATCAAATGTGCGGATATTTCGAATGTGTCAAGACCTTTGGATATAAGTGCCAAATGGGGAGTATCTTTAACGAATGAAACTAACGAGATTCTCTGTTTAGAGAAAAACTTGAAAAATGATCCAGCTCTGGAGAACACTTTCGAAGAGTTTGTGCATACTATCACCGATTTGACTGATATAACACCAACGGAAGTTGTTGATAAATTACCAAGCATTTGCAATGGACAATGTTTCTTCATTAAAAATTTTGTGATCATGTTTTTTGAAAAGATTCAAATTATTCTTCCTGATTTGAAATTTTTGTATGAACATATAAATGAGAATGTTCATTATTGGGAAAAACAGGTAAAATGGTGATGATTCCCTTTTTTTAGCTAGTTAGTTACTTGGTAAAAATACATATTTTATTAATTATTAACAAAACAAAAAGGGTTGAATTGAGATTAGATAGGACAACGGTATAAACAAAAAAAAACCTTGTAATATATCTGTATAAAGGATCATGTTTCATGTTATAACTGACCTGGCCGATATATAACAAAAAGGAAAACTATTTATATTTTATGCAACTAATTATGGTCCAAAGTTGAAA
Source organism: Nakazawaea ambrosiae (assembly GCA_024271865.1). Classification (NCBI taxonomy): domain Eukaryota; kingdom Fungi; phylum Ascomycota; class Pichiomycetes; order Alaninales; family Pachysolenaceae; genus Nakazawaea; species Nakazawaea ambrosiae. The sequence continues at coordinate 1,324,140 of JANBXG010000001.1, forward strand.
AAATCGAGAAAAAAACGGGAACGCAAGAACATTGGAACACATTGGAAAACATTTCAGAGCATTTAAGGAACAAGGAATAATAACTCCTTGAGGTATATATGAATGAGGGAAACAAATAACAAGGGAAAGTGAAAAGAACGAAAACAAATGGACTCATGAAGGAAATCCCAACCCCTTCTCGAAATTTAAGACAAAGCTCTCATTAAAACTATAGAATCTGCAAGGTGAGAGAAACTTTAGGGGAGGAAAAAAATGGAGGATTGAAAAAAGTTGCTTTGAAAAAATCTGAAAGAAACGAGAACTTCGTGAATAAGTCTTTCGTTTACTTTAATTTCAAACTCCCTTCTTCTCATGTGGGCTTTTTTTAATTTTTTTTCCATTCAAATCTGCAGATTATGAAACTAATAGACGTACAAATTTTCAGTTTTGATAGTAGTCATCTCAGAATCATTGTCTTAAATTACTCGAGCAAGGTTTGAAAAAAATCATTTTTGAAGTCTCAAAAGATCTTTGGTGGAATATCGATCATATTGCGTTGTCTGTATTGTCAGTGGTCAACGGAAGAGTATATATTAACTATTATTGTACCATAGTTCAATAATTTTTCTCACCTTTGTCTATCTTCATTAGACCTTCGAAATATAGGAAAAAGTCCAAAAAAAAATAATTCACTCATCTTTCATCACTGACAAAAAATTACAATTAGAGGAAACTTACAGAGGTTTGCATACATACCACCTATTGTGCCATTCAAATCATAACGTCTTGTGATAATGTCCACTGATTCAGAGTCTCATTCGAAGACTTTATCACCAGCCAAGCAACCTGAAATCAACCCTTGGATCCAACGGAAGTTACAAAAAAATACATCCTCAACAGCTTCAAACAGCGGTTCAATTGCCTCCGCGGTTAGTGCCGACAATAAATCGGAAAATTCCAGCAAAGATATCCTGGGTAATTTGGAGCTGCTTGATACGACAGCTCTGAAAACTGTTCGGATAAAGCCAACGGCGAAAGACAAATGGGTTCCTTATGACGCCACGATAATCGTCGATACAAAGACAACCAAGACTAACAAAGGCAAAAACTCCAATAACGGCGGGGGAAAGAAAAGAAACAGTAGGAAAAAGACGAATGGACAGGAGCATCAAGATAATAGGGGTAAAACTAATGCTAAAAACAGCAGCAACACGGACTCAAGGTCTGAACAAAAGAATAACAAATCTGAAGTTGCACAAGATGTGGAGCCTTCTCCAGACTTATCACAGGATATCAAGAAATTGGCATTGGAGGACAAAGAAAATGAAGGTGTCCAAAAGGGATCTTCAACAAGTGAATCTGCAACAGCGGTCTCTGAAGATCAAGCAACAGTCACTCAAACCACTATTGCTCTGGAATCATCTCGTTCTCCACTGACCACATCTACAAACACCGCTCCTCACTCCAAAACTAAAAAGCTGCAGCATAGAAACTCTACACGAAACGATCATAGGAAATCTCAACCTCATAACATGGCCGTACCGTTACAGCCAGTGCATCCTCTGTTTTTATCAATGCCCAACTACATGTTCCAACTGCCTCCACTTCCTCCACATTACGTTCATTCTCCGGTACAATACCCAATGATGAACTATTTCAATGGCCGGCTCAATGAAAGAAATTATATGGTAGATGCGGCATCCTCTTCTAGTTCCTTAAACCATCCAGGCTCGATATCTTCCTCGCCATCACCTTCACCTAGCCGTTTAGCAAATAGAGGAAAATCCTCTCCAGAGCCATTTTATCCTCAACAGCCTCATTATTCCCAATTCTACCCTATTCCTGCATCAGATCAAGCTATTTACCAGATGATGCCCCCAATTCCTCCATCTCCACACAATCCAATGTTGAGTCCTTATGTGATGGATCCTTCGTTGCAGATTGGACCTGGGGCAGGTTTTTATACTGGCCCATACACAGACAAAGATAGAAGACAAAGTCATAGTAGATCCCGTGATAACTTCTCAAGACCAAATTCAACTGTCGAGCAATTGGAATTAGATGTAGCAGCACAACTTGATTACTATTTTTCTAAAGAAAATTTGATCAGAGATTCTTACTTGAGATCCAATATGAAAGATGGATACGTTGAGTTGAAGTTCATAGCTACATTTCTGAGATTCAAGGCTTTAACAGGTGGAGATTTAAAATTGGCAGTTAACTCGTTACCAAAATGTACTAACGTCGAATACAAAGTAGAAAACGACGAATACTACTTAAAATCAAAATTCGATTATATTTTCAATAAGAAATAGTTGTGAATTGTTGTTAATCTTTTTTTTTATCTGTTTGCTTTTGTGGTCCGTTGATAACACCACCTTATTTATTTGGTCATGTATCATTTTACATAGAGTTCGGATTGGTGTTTTGCTGGTGTTCTCATTTTACTTTATTTTTATTTGTCACCTTTTAATTCATTATTTTCTCAAAATTTGTTTGATCTACTTCTTTCACAAGCAAAACCCCGGATGTTGGAACATGTCTATTTCTTTTATAGCTTGATTTTATAATTATTTTTCAAAAAATGAATGTTGTTTTTTCCTCAAAGTCGGGGAGAGTAGATGTCTTGCTAGTGCATGAAATTGAGTATCCTTTATGCTGGTCCAACTACAGCTTACATAAAAGACGGGAAAAGCTCACACACCAATGAAGAGAGAAAACGAGAAAAGTTCAGGAAAGAAAAAAAATTCACTTTGCCAGAGAAAGGGATAATTCTTCGTTTGAAAAAAAAAAAAAAGAGAGAGAAAGAATCGAATTTTCAACGTGAATTGAAGTCATCACCACTCACCAACAGTTTTGAGCATATTGAAGATATGGTTAGATGGTACTAATCTAAGGAGACGTAGAGTTGATTCCTCACCAGTAATTCATTTTATTGTAGACCTTAGTTTGAAACGGATAATCCGACTATAATCCCTGCTCTCTTACCATTCAAGCTCAACTTCACATCCAAAGTTGAAGCCCCATCTCCATTTTAGCCTTCTGCTTTTCACTTTCGACCAAACACAAAAAAAATCGAAGAAAAGGTATTGAAAAAATTTTGTTAGTAGGGCAAAAAAAAAAAGAAGGAAGAAAAAAATTTCATATTTTTTTTACTTCAAGAAGATGAACTCCAATTGAACGACGAAGAAAGAACTTTTTTACGAGAGAAAACGAAAAACGTTCGCCCGTTTGGAATAAAGAGTAGAATCATCAAAGAGTTTGGAAGAACAACATTACTGCAAAGACCTCTTGGCCACGTTTAAACGACACTGTGATAGATTTATAGATAGATAGTCATGGGTTCGATTAATGATAGAGACATTATGAACTACATCAACTCTCCTATTCTATCTTCCATCGATGATGACACCCAATTTGACGATCATCAAAGCAGTCACAATCAACAACAGCAACATCAACAGCAGTTCCAACACCAGTTGCATTCTGTTCCTCAACCTCAACCTATCAAGAGAACTTTCACTCCAAACATCTTACTTGAAGATTATGGAACGGCTTCATCAAATGGGTTTCTGCAAGCTTCTCAATCGGCAGCAGTAGCGGCAACAGCCTCTGATTCGATCGCAAGTCTTCTCGCACAAGACTTGAGTAAATTGAGCACTGATGATTTATCTGAGCATCCAAATTATCTGGACCAACAGCTGCCGAATAAGCTGATCGATAGCAGTAGCTTACTTTCACTGGGTATTCCTTCCAGAACCAACACCATGTCACCTTCCAGTTCTCGGATTTTCGACAAAGGTCAAAACTTATTAGGAGGAAATGCTACTGGGGGTGCTTTCGGATCAGGTGCTATTCCTAATAATCTTTCTAGTAACTCACTTTTCGGCCAAGCTCTGTCATTTGTTCAAAGACCAATGTCTCTGATTGACTTCTCATCCACCAACAACACACCTACTGCTCCTCAATTTGGCCAGTTCAATTCTCCATTCGATTATTTGTCTCAGCAACTGCAACCACATCTGTCGCAACAGCTGCAATCGCAACAACCTCAACCTCAACAATTTTCCAAATTCCCAAAGATCAGCTCAAACTTCAATACTGAATTGTTCGATTTCAAATTATGGTTGGAAAATTTGAACTCTAAGCAACAGCTCTATGTGGTGGATTTGATCACAAAGACAATTGATCTGGAAAACTTGAAAATTTTGAAGAGGAAGTTGGACGTCTCGTTTGTTTCTTCGACCTTGGAGATACCGAACCAAGAGTTGTTAGATCAACTTAGACCAAAATCGGCCGACATTTTAAGTCAGAAGCAAGAGTACTTCCAGCCACTTCAAAATGTTCAGCAGTTCAGGCCTGCATCTGCTGTGAACGGCAATGGTAATGGAATGTTCTCACAATTGAACGATCCTAATTTCTTACAACGTAGGGCCGCAGAGTATTCGACGATGCAGCAGCAGCAACAACAACAACAAGCTCAACAACAGCAGCAGCAACAACAGCAGCAACAACAACAAGCTCAACAACAGCAACAGCAGCCACCACAGCAACAGCAGGGCGGTAACAACAGGTTATCCAGGCACAGATCGAACAACTCCATCAATAATTACGGTAGCCAGGGAGTCGGTTCTAATAATGTGGGATCTAGCAATGGTAACAATCCAATGAATGCCTATACCAACCCAAGACCTAAGTCGCCAATGAACTATGACGACTTCAGCAGTCAAAATATTTTGAAATTGAATGCTTTGTCGACGATCCAGTCACGTGCCAAATTGGATAACAACAAGAGACACAGTCCGAACGAGGAACGCGGTAGATCTAATCAGTTCCAGTATGCTGGTGGAGTGAGAAGTCCAGACCCTCAACAGCAGCAACAGCAGCTACAACAACAACAATCTCAGCAGCAACAACAACAACAACAGCAACAACAAGCTCAACAGCAGCAGCAGCAACAACAACAACAACAACTTCAAAACAACCAACAGGCAGGATCCAATAATAGATACAAGACCTCCTCGGTCCCTCCCCCAATGAACCGTAACTCGATGAACGGCAATGGAATGACAAATGGCGCTGGTAACAACCCTAATAGAAGATCAGGCACTCCTTTGTCGGTGACCTCGAATCCTGCATCGTCAATCCAACAACCACAGCCAAGTTCCAGCGAGGCCAACAAGATCTTGAACGACTCGTTGTTGAAGTTGGCTTCTTTCAACTACATAAAGAAACAGCAGAACCAAGGAATCAATTCTCAGCAAGCTCAGGGTGTCACATCGCCGGCCATGCCTGCAGCCGCTCTGGCGCTGGACATCCCGGTCTCGAAATCTCCAATGCCAAAGGACATCTCATCGCTCGAGTTATTGAACAATATTCCACAGTGGTTGAAGATCTTGAGATTACACAAATACACTGAGATCTTGTCGCCTTTGGACTGGAAGGTGATGATCAATTTGACCGATGAGGAATTAGATAAAATGGGAATCAGCACTTTAGGGGCAAGACGTAAGTTACTCAAACTGTTCAGCGCTGTCAAAGAGTCCTATGAGAGAGGAGAAATCCATTGATCGGGAACTTTGTACCCCTTTAAAAGTGACAAAAAACCCTTTTTTTGAAAAAAAAAGACCAAAAAAATTTGAAAAGACCAAAAGAAAAAACCCAATCAAAAAATATCAATTAAACTCTGGGCCATTGTCTTTATGTCAGGAACATTTAGATATGATCTTGGGTTTTTATAAACCTCCACTTCTTTTTTATTGTTGTTAATATTTGAACTAATCTTTTTTTCTTTTTGTAACAACTTTGGTTGTCAGTTTTGGCCATCCCAATACCATTGTGTATGTATTTATGAATATCTTTGTATACGTTATTCTAATCCGCTGTACCATTCACTGTAGCTCAACTCTTGTTCAAGTATGACTTTAATCGATTTTTTTGTAGATTGCAAAATACCTAATTGATCCAAGACAAGCTGAAATTATCACCCCTGAACAACTCACTTTAGATAGGGAGTAGTGTAAATTTCACCCAACTCTTCTACAAAGATTTATGGGTCTTCCTCATATGGATCAAGTGATCTCCCATCACGTCACCCATACCCAATGGAAGGTCGTAAGTGTGGAGTGGTCTCTTTGGGCAAGGTTTACAACACTTACTGTGACTTGTTACCCAGCAATACAAATAGGGCATCTTTGGTAGACGGTTTGATCAACGCTTATGAACTACTTGAGGAACCTGAGGTGGATACCATTGAAATATACGACGAAGACGATCTAGTGTTGCCGCAGGATCTCACGAAGTTCCATGATAAAGCGTTTGTCGATTTCTTGATGAAACCAAGACCAGCTTTGGACACAACTTCAGATCCCACTGCGAAAGAAGATCTAGAGATTTGCTCGCCTAGTGGAAAGAGAAAATGTGAAATTGAATATGGCATTGATCTCGAAGATAATCGTGAGAAATTGGAAAGCTATGGCTTGCTATACGATTGCCTGCCGTTCCCATATATGAGCCTATACATAAAAACGGTTGCAACGTCGACATTGATTGCCTGTCAATGGCTCATTGACTCGCAGCCTGAAAACAGATGCAAGAAGCTCATCGCGATGAATTGGTATGGTGGAAGACATCATGCAAAAAGAGAAAAGGCTCTGGGGTTCTGCTATGTCAATGACGTTGTATTGGGTATCACCAAGCTTAGAGCAAAGTTCGGCAAGGTCTTCTATCTTGATTTAGACCTTCATCATGGCGACGGAGTTTCCAAGCTGTTCAAGATGTCAAACAAAGTGCTAACTTGCTCGCTCCACAGATTCGATTTTGGCTTCTACCCTGGTACGGGCGATCTTGCGAAAGACCGAGGAGTAGGTAGTGGTGAAGGCTTCGATGTGAACTTGCCCTTGAGAAAAGGTCTATCGAGTAAAGTTCTAAATAAGATAGTACGAGATATAATATTGCCTTTGATCAATGATAGATTTCAGCCGGACTGTATTGTGATACAATGTGGATGTGATGGATTGGTATCTGATCCTCATAAGGAATGGAATTTGACCATCAAGGGATATGCGGAGCTGGTGGAGCAGATTTTGAGTCACACTGGAGTCATTCCTGTGCTACTTCTTGGAGGAGGAGGCTACAATCATTGTGAACTGGCAAAATTCTGGACATATCTAACTGCATTGGCTATTAAAGGAGAGCTGCCTGACTGGGATGAGATACCTGAGCACAAGAACTCCGATGTTTTTGATTCTTTTCAATTCTGGAGCAACAGCCAAGAAAGCTACATGAAGGATTTGAATGACGATCAACAGTGGTTAAATGAGTTGCAAACCGAGATACTATCTAGAAATATATAATGTAATATAATATTAAATCAAGAGTCTACAAGACTGCCGAATTTGTCGTTCCAATTGTCTTCCCATCTCTCTTTAGTCTTGAGCAAAGCACCTTGCTTCAACTGTGCCAATGTTTGATCATTGCCCAATAGTTCTATCAAGGCATTGGAGAGTTGTATACAATTATCGACAACTAGTCCATTGACATTGTTCTCAACTAGTTCCCCGATGGCCTTGAAGTTCAATGAGATTACAGGGACTCCACAACCGAAGAAGTCCACTATTTTCATGGGCAAGTCTATGCCAGATGACGAAACATGCAAAGATATTCCCAAATCGGCAACACTGAGCAACTTGGGATAGAACTCATTGGAAACCCACACATTTTTCACGATAACTTTGGTGAAAGCAGCATCTTCCACATTTTTCAAGAAAACGTCTCTGAGAGGCCCTTTACCCGTAACTATTAACAAGATATTTGGAGAGTTTTTCTCCTGGTCGACGAGTCTCAAGGCATCCAAAAGAACCCCAAAGTCCTCATCCTCGGAGAATGAAGTCGAGGACACCACGATCTTGTCCTTGGAAGAGTCGAATGTGAAGTGGTGATTGGAACCTGAGAATATCTCTTGTTGTGACGAAATAATGTCAAGCCTCTCTTGCTCTGAAATGACTGGTTGGAATTGAGCTGGGGCCTTGTCATAGAGAGTAACTATCCTGTTCTTCTTTTGTATGCCGAACTCCTGTTTCAAGAAACGGGCCATCTCACGAGTAACAGTGATGTTGAGATCGGCATGTTTGCCCAAAGTTTGCTCGTAAAACTTGACTGCCCTCACTACGGGATGATTCAAATTCTTGAACCGCAAGTTCAATATGCTGTAGTTCAAATTGTGCCAGTCTAGTATTATCAAACAGTTCTTGAACCAAAACTTTCTAAGCAAGACTGTGAGTAATAACAATGGAACTGAAGGTGGATTTTGTAATATGATGAATCTGGAAGACTGCATGACTTCGAAAAGTAAACTGCTCAAGGAGAATAATTGGTGGATCACTTTGTACAGGGCGAATAGTATATAGGGCAAATTGTGGACGTTTTTAAGCACGGGGATATCATAGATGTCAACGTCATCGTTGTCGAGCAAGTCCTCCGAGAGCTCACTTTCTAAATACCCACACAATTTGACGTTGTATCCGTGGTTCAACAAGCTTCGAGTGTGGTACGACATTCTGGGAGAATGTCCCAAATCCCCCAAGACACAAACCACTGCTTGTCTCTTGTTAATCTTCAATCTCCTGTTGTAATTCGATGATACAGACGGAAGCAGCATGTAGAAAAACACTGGGATCAAGAAGTACAGGGCAATTAAGCACCAAACCCAGGGAGCAAATTTGTACTGAGATTCGTCGAATCCTTTATATTCTATCCAAGCGGTCATTGGGTGAATGTCGTAAGATATGAATGAGCGGAAAGGGGTTGATACGGGCTCAACAAAGGACTTCTAATGAGTTGGAAATGAGCTATCTAACAAACTGGAAAACTCGGGAAGAAGGTCGTGTATAAAGAGCACAGAGTCGCAATACTAGGTCCACTGTCGTTTTAGCGTTAATACATGAGAGTACTGTAGTTGAGGTCGACGATACACTATTCGTCCTACTAAATATAGGTACATTTCAAGCAAGAGAATTTTTCATGAAAGCTTATATACTACATTGGAAGAATCCCATCCAAATTACTTTGTTCACCCACAAATCTCGTCCTATCCCACACCAAAAGAGTCGTCCTATTTTCCTCTGTGTTTTTTTTTTGTCATTGTCTGAAATCAAAACTCAACACTCCTTCGCATTGTGACCGACTAGAAAAAACACGTAAAAGGAAAAATAGGGAAAAAACTCAAGTAGAATAAAATCAAAAATAAAAATAAAATTAGAAAAATATTAAAAAAAAAAAAACAAACGAAGAATTCTCTCATTAATAAACTGTTATTTATAACGAAGAATACACTCAATACGTAAAACAAAGATTGAATATGGTATGTATATCTATGGGATCTGAATTGGCATTGGTCTCCGCGGACTCTACTCGTCAAATGGGACCAAAAAGTTGATTCATTAGTGCTATTGAAGATCAAAGAAGAGAGATCGAACTTTATGTGATTTGTCTTTTCCATTTTTGAATCACCGCAATTGCCATGTGAGCGAACTGTGAAATTTCAAGGTGGGATTTTTTTTGGATCCAAAATTGATAATGATTCTAGTTCCAATCAGATCTATGGCATTCCTAAACATCACCACTCTGCAATGCCACGATGTACTAACCCTGTCATCACTGGATTCAGTCTGAGAAATTATCAAAGGAACAAATCGCCGAATTCAAAGAGGCCTTCTCTTTATTCGATAAAGACAACGATGGAAAGATCACAACGAAAGAATTGGGTACCGTTATGAGATCCTTGGGTCAAAACCCTTCTGAAAGTGAATTGAGTGATATGATCAACGAAGTCGACGTTAACAATGACGGTAGCATAGATTTCCCAGAATTTTTGACAATGATGGCCAGAAAGATGAAAGATTCTGATTCCGAGGCTGAAATCATTGAAGCTTTCAAAGTCTTCGACACCAACGGAGACGGTAAGATCAGTGCTGCTGAGTTAAGACATGTCTTGACATCAATTGGAGAGAAATTGTCTGATTACGAGGTTGATGAAATGATCAAAGAAGCTGATACAAATAACGATGGTGAGATTGATATTAAAGAGTTCACACAATTATTGGTTGGTAAATAAGAGTGGTCGATTATATGATTTGTTTTATTTGATTCCTATTACTTAACAAATGGAAGAATGGAGTAAACTAGATCACAATGAGATACCAATAAAGAAATAAAGTAAAGAGAGAGATTGAGTGCGAATGAGAATGAAAATTGAAAAGAACGCAGAAGGAGATAGATAGATAAAGAATGAAGTTTTAAATAATCCATACTATATATATCTATATACATAACTTATCACCTTTTTACCTTTTTTTTTGGTTGTTTGATCAGTTAACTTCATCTTCCATCCAATTATTATGATTATATATAGATATACCATTTATTGTTTGTAATTTTGTTATCAGTTTGTTGTTTTTGCAGTTGTTACTTTATTGTAAGTAAATTTCGTAGCTGATTCAAAACTCTGGAAATGCATTCAATGAGACATTACCTCGAAGAATGTTTCTTCTTCATAGCCAGTCTGCTAAGCCTTTATTTGGTCGTTGATTCAGTTGCTGCCCACTCCAACACGAAAAAGCAGTTGCCTTTTTTCAGTTTGTCCCCGTCGCCGAAAGCTACCCACAATCATATTGCGCTTATTATGTAATAAGTGAGAAGATATTCACAATTGAGCCTGAATCTCTTCTTTCACACGCATGAGGTATCTATTCCCTATTTACGAGTTCTACAAACTCCGTGTAAAACTTTATGGCAATGTTTCCAGCACATTTTTTACAGAAATAAAGACATGTATATATATATATAAGGAACCATACATCAGCTATTGCTCAAGACAAAATTACAAAAATATCTTATGGAGCTGAAGATTTCCTTACCAACTGGGACAATGTATTTTGGAGGTAATAAAAATCCGTGGCTACCACTATCTCTCAATTTGATCTGGAAAGCCCAAAATGCTCTGTTGTGATACATATAGTCCAAAGCCGAACCTGAGCCCAAACTTGGCATCAAATCAACATCCTTGTCCACACAGGCACTTAGCACATCGTAATGCTTGCCCGATTTCAAGCGGATGGCCTTCGATAATCCGTACAGTAATTCGATCAAGTTTTCCAGATCTCTTGGAACCTGTTCGCAAGAATAAGCATAAGGGTATAGTACCTCTTGAGCATACGAATGTAAGTCGATGTAACCATATATCTGTAAATGAGACTTGGTCCTGTTCAAATACATATTCCAAATCTCGCTCTCTATGCTTTCAAAGGCCTCTTCCCCTGAATAGTCTTCCCCACATGGAGGATCATCGGATCTTTGAAAATGATAATCGAAAGAATGATCGATATCGACTCCGAAACATCTAGGCAAGTACGTTTCTTGTCTATTTTTACGCCACAACCTGTCATTATTCCAAGTGTATTCGTACCCATCTGGATTCATCACTGGCACAAAGATGAAGTCTAAATTATTCAAAAAATATGTCTCTTTTGGTCTGCCTTCGTCGTATCTTCTCAAGAATTCATATATTATGAGTAATGTTGACGAAACAGACACCCATTCTCTCAGATGCAAACCTCCCGTGATCACTATGGTCTTCCTCTCTGGGTTATTCGAATGGTCCTCTGTCGAGATGTGTACGGCTTTCATGTCTCTACCTTCATATGTTTGTCCAACCCATTCGATCGATACCAAATGAGGATAAGTTTGGGCAAGAAGATCGATCCAAGAATAGATCGTTTTCAAAGGCCTATAAGATTTGAAAAACAAGTCTATTGTAGAAGCAGTGAATTCGTCTGTCAGTTGAGTGAGTTCATCACCGTTGCCGTCGTCTATTTGATATGTTTCGAATATCAGTTGTGGTAAATCTGCAATCAATGGCGAAATGTCGTACTTCAATGAGTTCTTATTTGTTTCATCTTCTTCATCTAAAATATCCAACAAAGATTCTATTGATTCCATATCTGGAAATCTAACATCGATGAATTTCTTCGATGAAGATTTCGCCCAAATGTCACAATTACCTACAGACTTGATAGCCTTGATGATAGAACCACGAGTATGATCATCTTCATAGGTCATTCTAAAGACCATGTTGTCCAGGTAAGATTTCAAGTTTATGGGCCACTGGGACTCGGGTATTGTTGAATAATGTACCTTTTTGTCACTTGGACCCTTGACTGGTTCGTCCAATTTCAGCTCATTTAATTCTAGCACTTCTTGAACTGCCTTCGGCAAAGATCCAAACACGTGTCCAATCAAGAAGAATGTACACATTACAGATATTAATAAACTTCTCATTGTCGTTGTGCGGTGGTTGCCCTCTAGTTTTGATAATCAAAGTACAATATGAATTTGTTTCTCTTGTCTCAATTCCTGTTAGAGGTTTTTTTCTACTTCTTTTCAACGTATTTTTTATTTTCAACTTTTTTTCTTCTTCCATACTAAATTTTGTTTTTCCCTTGCCTAATTCTTATCTTCTTCATGCAGAAGGGATTATTACCATAATGAGTTTGCGGAGGCAGAGGGGGATCAATTAGTACTTGATGTTGCTGATGATGGGTTGGAAATGAATGTATATGGAAAGTTGTTGAATAGTATTTGACTTCAATCGACTTTAGGTGTCGTACCTGAGTTCTCTTGTTTCTTTTTACATTATTTAGTCCAATACTGAGTCAGAATAGTTGATACTGAGCAATCCCTTATTCATCATAACTAAATCAACTACAAATATCGAACACAAACCACGTCAAGGTTTCAAGAGTTATTTAACTTTGAGTTTGATTGGAACTAAAAAAGGGGAAATAATTTATATAAATAGTCAAATAAAAGTCTAAAGGTTGAGTCCCCTCATCTATTTGTCTTTATCATAAGTATCATCTACCTCTTTGCCGATGATGAGATCGTGGATCTTGCGTTGTATATAAAAGTTGGCATACGAGATGTGGGTCACGAGGGCAAAGATCAAGATTCTTGGTTGTGTCTCAACTTGTAAGAACGGATAAGGGTATACACTTGTCTCGTCCATGAGCCCCTCCAACAAAAACCAGTATCCAGTACCAAGAGTAATGCACATCAAGTAAGCGTGTGAGTTCTTGATTCTCCATTGAGGCATGAAGTAATAGTAATCTATAGCTAACGAAATAACGGGTAACAAATGGATAGACAAATCCAATGACAATGGAATCATTTTGGCACCTTTGCTCTTGATCCGGTCGATGAAGTAAATTCTTAATGGCCAATATACCATTGCCACAATACTCTCTAAGGTGAAGGCAATTGCATGCAATTCATTTTTCAAGTGAAAGATGCGGATATTCTTCGTGATTTGCAGAACAACATTCAACCCAAATACAACAAATGAAATGGCTAACGACAAATTTGTCAAGAATTGCCAAACACCAGCTTTTGCTAAGGTAGCCGGCAATACAAGATGGTTCAAAATGATGTTCAAGCTCCTCAGAGTGATGATGAAACTGACCCCTGCAACAAACAAGGCATAGTGATTTCCTGGTAACTTCAGTGCTTTCACCATTTTTCAATAAAATGAACTTATAGACAAGAATGTATCGCTGTTAATGAATTAAATATGTAAATTTATATTTGATTATAAAAAATTGAATCCGTAATCAAACAAGCACCCCTTCGGTATTAATTTTTTTTTGATTTTTTTGGGGCCAAAGTTGTGTAGCATGGTACTTGCTAGGTTCCTTTTTTGTTAGCCCTTGCAGCGCTGAGGCTTTGTATTTAACCCAACATATAAAAATATCAATACGACTGTGCAAGAATCCAAGTTTAAAGAGCCAACTTTTCTACAGGTTCAATCGGTGTTCGCACAGAACTTACATTAGAGGTGAGGTGGTTTTACGTTCATTACAACGATGATCATAAAATATAGTATTATGCGTGGTTGATTTTGACGGTCTCTCCGCTCATTGTTTCACCTTTCTAAATTGATAGCTTTACCGAATTTCTTATACAAGTCCTTCTTCAACACCTCCAATCTTTCGTCGATCTCCTCAACACTTTCTTCCAATTGGCTTATGACTTCCTCCAATGCTGTTCCATCAGTTTCCACTTTTTCCAAAACTTTCAGCTGTGGAAGTAACACAAAGGTATCACCGATCTTGTAATTCACAAGCTCGTCTTCATCCACTAGCTCTAACTCCATCGACAAATCATCGAGGTATTCTTTCTCTTGTTTCTGTTTGTTGAGATCAGCTTGAATATCATCTCTTCTATTTATCAATTTTGAAAACTCGTTGATCTTTTGTTGATCCAGCCATGTGACTTCAGAGTTATTTTTTTCACCTTCCGGGAGCTGTTGTTGGGTTCATGTTAGTTTCCTATCTCATATTGGATAATTCAACAAACTACTTACCAATTCCATCTTCAAACGTGCTCAGCGGAATCTATACTATCAAGTGTTAACTACTACAATATAATTCTTGATATCTTCTCTTTTTTCATAATTTTTCATCGGAGGAATTTTTTTTCACTCATTAAGTGTTTTTTTAACTATGTGGAGCTCTCCGTGCTTCGAATTGACTGGAAATTTGATTAAATCAGAGGTAAGTGGGATGGAATCAACATACTAAAGTTCTAATACTCATATATCAAACCCTCGTGTATCTTTGGAACTCTCTATAGCTCCTGAACTTTGATTTCGACCCCTTTTTGCTGCTGTGAAGAACCTTTTACATAACGACAGCTTCACATTCAGTCACAAAAAACGCGTATAGACCAAACTTAGGGGCTCCAAGTTTTGATATATTACAAGCTTATGACATCTGTGAACGATTCCGCGATTGATAACTCCCTAGCATTTCTCTATGGCTCGAAATTGTTATCCAATCTATTCCTTTTCCACACTTGCTCACGACATAGATCTTTACTCTCTTTTTCTCAACAAGAAAAAGGTCCCTTGGCCCAGTTGGTTAAGGCGTGGTGCTAATAACGCCAAGATCAGCAGTTCGATCCTGCTAGGGACCATTTCTTTTTTAAATTTTTTTTGCTTCTGGTGTAGAAAATGGAGAGGAAGCACTGCCTGATACAGCTGGGAATCGATGCAATGGAAATTACAATGGTACTTGGTCTTTCGTATATACAAGGGGTTTTGTTATTCTTTTGACTATACATCTATTTCAATAAGGTAGCATCTTTTTTAATAGTGGAGTTCTCATCATTACCCAAACCACCTTCGACAGGCTTCAAATTTTCATTCTCTCTATAAGTAGCTTTGAAGAATGTATAATGCAACACTATATCATCGATATTTCTCATAGCAGGATCATTAACAAAATCTGGATCGATGAAGAAAAATAATGGCATATCGATTTCTTCGCCAGCAGCTAACTTTTGCTCTTCGAAACAGAAACACTGAATCTTATTGAAATACGGGGCAACATGGTCTGGTGTTACAGAGTAAGTGGCCATTCCAATAATATCCTTGTCACTTTGATTTTTGGCCTTGTAAAACAGCAAAGCCGTCTCTCCAGGTACCAAAAATACTTCACGTTGTTGTGGAACAAACTTCCAAGGTAATATTCTGGAAGTCTCAGCAGTAAAAGAGACTCTAATTTTCTTATTTGTGTCTACTGGGATCAATTTATCAGGTGTGAATTTGGAACTGTCGGTCATTGGGGTTCCTCCCCATCCTGTCTTTTGACAAATGGCCCTATACAAAGGTACAGAACCGAAAGATACAGCCAAGAAGAATAAACCGAAACTTACAGCATAATTAGCAATGGTTCTGTTCTTCTCTTTGTTTTTGTTGGCTTGTTGACGCATATATAACTCTCTAAGTTCACTCTTGGATAATTGTGCTACCATCTTCCTCACTTCTTCCTTCGAATGTGTTGGTTTTTCTTGTAACAAAGTTTTTGTGAGATGGAATGATCTTCTTTGACCACATGCTCTTAATATTGAGCCTTTGAATGGTTTCGGTCCTATAAGACCTATTCTATGAACCACAGACATCTTGGAATAACTTTCAGGCTCAAGTTTAAGATTAGATCCAAAGTCTGAACTCTCTCTTCCTCTTCACACAAAAATTTCACTGTCCACTTTTTTCTTCACTATTTTTTTTTCACTTACATTTTTTGCACAGCTGATTTTTCACTTTGATTCTTTTATCACTGTTCGCTTTGGTTTCGGTATTGATTTCAAGTCTTACGATTACGAAGATAATCTTGAATTGAGATAAGAGATCTATTTTGTGCGCTCGATAGAAAACTAAAGATAAAGATAGTTAACTTTGTTCGAAGCTGAATAATCATATACAGTAACATATATAACTTTCGGCTATTGTAAAGTATATAAAAATATTAATGATGAAAAATTAATCTATAATGAATTTTTCTTTATTTTCTTCTTTTGGTTTGATGAGATTCAACTATAGAAAGAGTATATAATGATCATTCACAGTATATATTGTACACACTCTGAAATGATGCTAAAGTTTGAAAAATTTTGTTGTTGTTTTAGTTGTCTAACAGTGAACATCTTGTTCAGCTCTAGAGTTCAATAACAATGCAACAATCAATCCATACAAACCTAAGACTTCGGCGAAAATCAAAATCAAAATCATACCGACGAATAATCTTGGTTGTTGGGCAGTACCTCTGACACCGGCATCACCAACTATACCAATGGCGAAACCAGCAGCCAAACCTGATAAACCGACAGATAAACCAGCACCTAATTGTATGAAACCGGTATATAAGGCTTGTTGCTGTTTTAAAGAGTCAGAAACCAAGACAGAGACGACCAAACCATAAATGGCAATAATACCAGCCATAATGACTGGGACAATGTTCTTGACTAACAAATCTGGTCTCAAGACACAAGTGGCACAGATACCAACACCTGATTTAGCAGTACCATAAGAGGCACCGAAACATGTGAAGACAATGGCGGCGGCACAACCAATTGAACCGAAAAATGGCTATAATAGGATAAGAAAGAACTAGTTAGTATGGAAAGTTATTCTGTAGATTGATTTTTCATATCGAAATAAAACATGTTTTTGTCACTTTAAATGATAACAATGATATTCAATGATTCGATTGGACTTACAGCATAAACAGGGCTATGTTATAGAGATGTTAGTAATTCCATGAGCAATGATGCTTGTTGGAGATGTCATTGGATTGAATGGAGTTGAAATAGATTGCTTATCTCGATAAATTTTTTCTATCTGGGAGAGTACCAAAAAAAAACCCTAGATTGGTACATTCCTCCATATGGCAAAGGCCAGGTGAACGAAAACAATATCATGTGAACTTGATCAATCAATTCGATTGAACCCATTATGAGCAGTATCAATAGACATTTAGATGACAATTGATTCTCTTGATTGATCAATGATCTCAAATAGATTGAATTCAAAATACATTAAATTAGTGGTTTTGGGGAACTGAAATGATAAAAACTACCAACTATTATTTCACTTAATAATCAATCATGAAAGACAATCCATATTCATACATCCAGCGATTCAATTCATCCATTTCAATTAAAGTCAATACATACCATAAATCAGACATCTTGTATTACTTGTGGTGGGTTTGTTTTAAATAATTGAAGCTTGATATTCTTCTATTAACTGATAAACTAAGTTGAGCTTTGCTTGAATTTTGTTCTGCTTTTTTGTAACTTTTTTCTACTTTTTTTCTACCTTTTGGACACTTTTTATTTGGCTTTTCCTCCTTCCTCGTTTTTTGGCTGCTTTTTTTTATCTAAATTATTCATTTTCTGTTAAAATGTCACGACCCTTTCCCTGTTAGATAAATTATGCACGACAAACGGCTTGTCAGAGATCTTGAAAAATTGAGTCACGTGGTTGGATAGCTCTGCATACTTAGCAAGAGATGTGAAGAGAAAAAAAAGAAAAAAAATTTTACTAAGAAAAAAATTTTATTAGAAATTTTTATACATCTTTTAACTTGGAATATCATTCTAAATCAACCAAAGGGCGAGCTTATATATACATATTTTTGCAAGGAACCTTTAATTTCAAAACCCAACTCATTCTCATTATCATGTCTGCTCCAAACCCAAAAGCTTTCCCATTAGCTGACTCTGCTTTGACTCAACAAATCTTGGATGTTGCTCAACAAGCTCAAAACTTGAGACAATTGAAGAAAGGTGCTAACGAAGCTACCAAGACCTTGAACAGAGGTATCTCTGAGTTCATCATCATGGCTGCTGACACTGAACCAATCGAAATCTTGTTGCACTTGCCATTGTTGTGTGAAGATAAGAACGTTCCATACGTCTTTGTCCCATCCAAGACTGCTTTAGGTAGAGCTTGTGGTGTTTCAAGACCAGTTATCGCTGCTTCTGTCACTTCCAACGATGCTTCTTCTATCAAGAACCAAATTTACGGTATCAAGGATAAGATTGAAACCTTGTTGATCTAAGTCTTGTCATCATGTGTATTATTAGAATATATTATATACGTTATAACATAACATCATCATTAATTTGACTACTTTTCTGTAGCTGGACAACTGAGTCCTCTTGAAACCCTCGTGTCAATCAACATATCTATGACTGTTGATCCGAGCTCCGATTTGTAAAATTCATCTCGAGTAGTTTCCGTCAAGCATGCTCCCTTTGTATACCTACCGAATATCCTCTCACCTCTTTTTATGTCATTGCCCGCATCATTGATGTTCCTCTTTTCCAACGAAATGATGCCGCCATCTGTGCAGCCTAAAAGGCAAAGATCGTCCTTCGCACCCCCCGATGGTGTTATTGAAGATACCACTACTCCTGGTAAATTGAAACTCAGCTGAAGGTCTAAAGTCAAAACTGCATCGTTAACCCTATATGTATAAATCTGAATATCTGACGTTAGACTGGTAAGAATCAAATACTCACCTCTCATTGCTTGCGTCAGAATACAGTACAAATGGTTAAACTCTTGGGCATTCGAGTATATCTCCATTTGCTCCCAACGGCCATCACGGTCCCTACAGAAACATCTCATCGTCATAGTGACATCGAGAGTCAAGATGCAATTTTCTGTAAGTCGTATCAGATCCTTAAAAACTGCCCGATGGCTCGTAAAGGCGGAGCTCGTGAGACTGAACTGAGGCACATCACAGCCAGCTTGATTTTCATCAATTTCTACTTTGTACACATGACTCGTTTTACCAAGTGCAAGCAAACCGTCATCCATATTCACGAAACCGAGATATGAAGGTCCTTCCACTGAAGTTTGAAGCCGAATCTTTCTGTCTTGTCCGATCAAAAAAAGCAAGATCGTTGAAGCTTTGCTTCCACCTTTCATTGTGACGAAGACTCCAGATTCGTAAAGGACTCTCTCAAGATCAAGAACATCTTCGACCTTGCTGGGGTTTACCGCATGTCCTACGGAGCCAATTGTGATGGTCAGTTCTCCAAATACACCCAAGCTGAAGTTTTGCACCACCTTAAATGAATCCAAATCAAAAAGACTCAAAGTCTTATCGGAAGCAAACACAATGTCGACAGATGGGAGCACAGTGAGACTTGTTATGATATCGTTTACGTAATATTGTCTTGTATATGGCTCAGGATCAGACAAGATCTTGGCCCTCTTGATCTGGCCGGCCTCATAATAAATGTACTCATCGCCAATTACATTGAAGTATTCAGGTATACCAGCTCTGAAATCGACTAACCAGGTGATGAGTTCACCATCTTCGCTAAACATGTTGAGTGTGATCGCGTTCCGATGTAATACTACAAACTGGTCAGGTGATACCAGATCTCTCAATTCAAAAAATTCTGACTCCATCGGGTACTTTTCCACACCCCCATCACTAAAAGACACTTTGAAAAGAGTGAAGTCACAATCAAGAACAACCAGATACTGTTTCTTAACAATCACTTGTTTTAAAGGCAGTTTAGATACCTGAATCACTCTCTCATTGCCGAAATCAAGTGATCCATCCATACATCCAAGGGCTATAGTTTGATCGTTCGATCCTAGACAAGTAATTCCTGCTCTGTCTGGTAATCTATGAGTTGAATTTCCAAAAAGTTCAAGCTGGTAAGAGCCCTTGGTTGTTATCAGAACCACAGAATTTGAAGTCACGGCACCCATATGGATTTCAGAGTCAAAATTGATCTCTGATTTCGTTTCAGATGGTCCATAATAGAGTACAGCCTTGGTTGTTACGATTACGAGGACATTTCCTACATATTTACAAATCAAAATGGACCCACAGCCATTTGAAGATTCAATCTCCTTCAGCTCCAGTTCACTCCATATTCTCATGTCGGAGCCTGTGTTGAAGACCAGCTTTGAGGGGCTTGGAAAGTGCATGTTACCAACTGGTCGTTTTGGTCTAAAGGTGGTCAGTTCCAGCTTCTTGATATTTGTGTGTAGTGGACACTGCATAGAAATACAAGAGTACGATTTTGTTGTTTGTAATTTGACATAAAGATTCAAATTGGCGAATACTAATCTCTCAATCTTTTGCATAGGCGAATTATCTTCAACTTGTCGGTTTTGCGAGTCCCAAAGTAGATTTTGTTTCGTATTGAAATGCTCCATATCAAAATATCTCAAGATCTTTATATGTGGAGCCCGCGAGTCGATCTTCCAGATCGCACTCTTGCCCACTCTTGAGTAACTGAAGAACAAGTTTCCATTGAGATGTAAAATTTTTGAAAATGGAGCCAATTGGCCCAACTCCATTATGTCCCATGCGTCTATATATCGGTGCTTTTTTTTCTGTGAAACGGAGATGTACTCCATGTATACCTGTCCGTTTTCTTTCACCACCAAAACTCTTTGTTGGTCAACTAGACAAGTGGAATAAACCGCACTTTCACCCATTGAAGTTCGTTTCACTCCCAGTTTATTTACTATGCTGAATGCACCATCACTGTTCGGTGGCTTCGAGAAACCTCTGCCCCTAACTGGAACTATGCCATGAGATTTCTTGAAGAAACACAATCTGAAATGCTTATCAGGGAAGTAGACTGAGCACTGGGGCGGAACGTTTTGTGGAACCAAAATTTCATCAAGCAAATCAGCTGGTATGGAATGGCCGTTCTTTATCGTGTCATCTTTATCATATGTCAACAAGTCTGTAGGGTACTCAATGATAGAATCTTCGTAGCTTACTACTATACGCCGCCCATCTGTAACCATTCTTGGCTCTAACTGGACTCTCTTCATATCAAGACCAGTCCGCAAAGAGTGAATATCCACCCGTTTTTTTATGTCAATATGAAGTTGACCTCGTTTTCGATAACATTCTATGAAATTCAAGACTTCATCAGAAGAAAATACGACCAAGCCCTTGACCACTTGTCCAACTCTCCATTCAGAGATCAGTAAAGTGACCATCCTTGGAAAGCAACTTTGTCGCACGAGCTCCAATTGTCCGTCTTTCTCAAGACGGTAGATATATATGCTCGACTTATCAGTGAGCACAAGGCATGGAGATTTGAAGCCGGGGAAGGTGGTTATAAGCAGATGAGAGATCTGGGTGGGTCTGCTCAATTGCTTCAAAATGAAGGCATCTCCACCCAAATGTGGTTCTCGTTGGTCACCATGAATATTTTGTGATATCATTCAACAGTGAGTGTTCCGTGTCTTCAATTCTTTACTCCAACAAGATTTTTTCAAGCAAACCTTTTTCAAGTTCGTAGTTATTTTTCATATACTAAAAATTGTAATTTGCTCAGTATGAGCTGGGGGTGATATAGTAATTTTGATGACTGTGGTGTGGAGAAGATGGATAAAAGGTTGTGAATCATTGGTGGTGTCAAGCTCTCAAACCTAGTATTAGCTGTTTGTCCAACTAAGTATCACTTATATCGGAGCTTGAACTATTTAAACAGCATATATAAATAATTATTGTAATTGATATGATATAAATTATATATAGCAAATGATCTATTTTCAGTGCAAAAATCATCATAAGAGCGGTAATTACACATAAATATCATCACAGTTTGATATGAATTGCAGGATTTTGGGATGCAATTCCAAAGAATGAGGAATCAATTGAAACCCCAGTTCACCTTCTTCGTCCAGTTCGAGATTCAAAAGCATTTCTGGGTCTGAGTTGATAAAATAATTATTCTTTTTAACCTGTTTCAACTTATATTGGTTTAGTTCAACCAAAGCCTCAGTGTTCAAACCCAAAACTTCTTCCAAGAGAAACACAGTTCCATCCAAACAGCCTAAAAGACACAAATGAGGATTATTGGTGATTCCAAGTGATGTTATACACCTGACCGTTTTCTGCAAATTGAACTTATACAGTAGTTCCAACTCGACTTTTGCCGAGCCAACTGCATATTTATACACACAAACATTTTGAGAGGAATCAGCAATAATGAACCTAGCTCCTTCTATAGACTCCAACAGTGTTATGAAGTTTTCGCAGTGGAAATCGAGTTTCAACGAGTTTATTTTGAGTTTATCGTTTTTACTCTTGAGATCAATGGAAAAACACTTCAAAGCTTTGAACCCGTCAACAACCATGAAAACGTTATCCTTAAGAACCACGAATCCTGTAGCAAAATCACGCAACTCGCCCCCACTTCCTAGATCTTTCATTTCAAACACAGAATTTTCTACGTAATTGTTCTCATCAATATCTATTCTCCCATTCAACAGTTCGAATTTTTGATTGATGCTTATCTTGAAAGCAGTAGAGTAATGACCTAGTGAGAGTACAACACCAGACAAGTTCATCAAGAGGTCTCCGTCATAGGTCAATGACGAGCCCAGACGGTTGAACTTCAACAAATAGTGAAAGTTAAATTTCATATCTCCTCCGATAGTGAATAACATTACTTTTGTCAGATCATTACACCTTACTTTGACCATGAATCCGTTTTGATTCAATTCAGACCGGATGAAGGATAAGTCCTGTTCGGTCAAATTAAGATTTTCGATTTCCTCCACATCAAGTTTTGAATTTACAGGACACAAGCCGACAATCTCGTCGTCTGAAAGAGAACGTGATTGAATGACTTTGAACGTTTCCAAGTCTATCATTTCCAAAGCAGACCCACTCGCCAGTATGATAATTGGAATCTTCTTATCTACTTTTAAGATTTGTATTTTCCTCACCACCCCTTTCAACTGAAGCTTGCAGTGTTTGATCAAGGGTGTTTTGGAGATGGAAGCCATTTTGAGTTGACCACTTTCAGCTAAATACATGAAATTATCATTTGTGACTGTAAAATATCGTGGAACTGAGGAACCGAACTTGATTAACAAACTATTCAAATCACCAGAGTCGTTGAATAAGCCCATACTGAGCAGGTCATCTGTGACAAAAAGAAATCTGTCTGAATTCGAACAATCGTGGATCTCGAAAGGGCCACAGCTTAATTTATATTTACGGATTGAATGGTCCGATAGAGTTACTCTATGTAACTCGTAATTGGAATCTACAGCGAGGACATAGCCTTCTTTGTACAAGATCTGTTTCAACGGCAGATCCGAGACTTGAAACTCGAGATCACCGATGGCGAGTGAGCCATCTTGGTACCCAATTGCGATGTCATCCACATTGGATTCAATACAACTAATGGGCGTCCCATTATGTGGACGTTCCTTGATATCACCTGTGTATAAATCCAACATAACCAACTTGGAATCTTGAGTGACAATGGCTACATTGTGATTGGAAATAGAGCAGAGTTTGATCTTCAATCCATGGTTTGTCTCGCTAACTTTTTTCAGACCTTCTATTTTGATGAGGGAAGTTGCTGAAAGAATGAATAAGACCCCATCAACATATTTGCAATTCAAGACAGTCTGTCCAATGTCTATTTCAGTAGTTCGCAAGTGTTTGATATCCGATAAGTATACTTTGGAACCATCTCCGGATACTATTAAGGGGTTTTGCGGGCTACAGAAGTAATTCACATTCCACGGAAATTCATATTTCAACTCAGGATCATATTGTAGATATTGAGGATATTTCATCGTAAGATAAGTGTGAGTGACAGTTGGTTGAATTTTGACAAACAAAGGCAGACCAGCCAAATCGATCTTTTCAATTTGCACGACGGGAGCAACGGTACGGCTCGAACGGTCTTCGAAATTAAAATACTTTGAATCTTTCAAGAAGAGATCATGGACTCTCAAGCCTTTCACAATTTCGATGTAAGGCTCAGTGGAATTTACCCCAAATAAATAGCTTTGGGTTAGTGGTCCATAGGCCAAGAAGACTCCACTACTAACATGTGTCAATTTGGCAACACCATTTTCCAATAAACCCAACTTGATCAAGTCCCAACTTTCAAGCTGAATACGCTGGTCAGCCAAGCTAAACTTGAAATGGATCAAATAAAGTTCAGCTGATTCTGTCACCAGGAGCACACGTGATTCATCCACCAGGCAGAGGGATACGAATTCATGGCCTACATCTTCAAATTGCTTGAAGAGCGATACTCTTGTCAATTTGACAGAACTATCATTTGTCTTTTTGGAGATCGTATGGCCATAGAAGGGGTACAAGTAATGAGTAGTACCACATACCACCAAAAGACAATTGTTCTGAGGTAGGGCCAAAGTCAGAGTTGGACGGTCCTTGAACAGATTGTAAGATCTAACCACTTGAAGGGCTTCATTTGGGTTTCCGGTAATCTTGTACATTTTCAAATAGTACCTGAAAGCAGAGTCCCTGCCAATGATGTGAAATTTGTTGTCGGAGATGTAGCTCAAACTCAAAACGTTTCTCTCTTGAATTGAGCTCACAGAGTATGCCAAAGTGTCTATATCGATGACGACGAGTGTCCTCTCATGAGAATGGACGATCATGTATTTGTCGTTTGATATCATAAGTGGTGTTTTCAATGCTACAGGGCCTATGAGATTACTACCAGGCATAAAATGGATCTTCCTGGTTATGAGTTTGCCTTTGTCGTTCAACTCTACAGCGATTAATTGGAGTGTCGAAGTCAACACAAATATCTTATGAGATTGTGGAGTTTCCAATAACTGGACCACTTGCTGTTCTTCTCTTTCTCCGTCGTTCAAGTTAAAGCTATAGAGGAGCTGTATTGAATTGAACAGAAATATACAGATATAGACATTTTGGTGGTCTGCTAGGACAATGGTCGGATTGCCAGCACCCAGGACCCTTCCTAGCACCAGATGAGTTATGGTGTCCGAACTGCAGAGCTCCCGTATCAAATATGTCATCTCTTCCCATCACAGAGATGAGCTTGTATTATGCTCGTCAAGCTAGAGCTCCTTTTTTTTTTCTTTTTTTTCACCACTTCTTCTCTCCGGAGTTTCCCCCTGCCCCAGTTTGCTCACTATTTGCACTTTTTCTCTCTTCCAAAAAGATCAGCTCACGTCAAAAGGAAAGCTGGAGCCGAAATGGCGGCAGACAAACGCAATGAATCATACTGAAAAAGAGGAAAAATCTGGAAAAAAAGAGTTTGGGCTTTTAAAGACAAGAGGAAATTTAGATTCAGGGATAGAGTGAAAGAGGGTAATATTAGTACATAGACGTATAACAATAGCATTGGACTCCACCGTGCAAACACTCCAAATCCTAGCCAATTAAAGATTGAACCATGTTCGTGCTTCAAAGAAGTCAGTATGCTCCGATCGGGTGGAGATTCATAAAGGGGATCAGATTGATATCGACGGGGGAACTGTCGTCGTCACCTTTGAACGATTTCGTCAAGATCAGGTCAGTAAACGAATTGCGGTCCAGGATCCACCCGGAGTACGTTTCGTCTTCGCATTCCAAATTGCAGAATTTGATATGGAGGCAACCTCTCCAAAATATCTACATCGTCAAAAAGCCCTGGCAACCACATGTACGCCAGGCTATGGTCAAGTTCATCCAGCATTTGCACGATTACTATCCGTCATGCAATGTGATAGTCGACAAGGACGTCACCGAGGAGATCTTGATGGATTTCGGCTCGTTTCCAAGAGATCAGAATAATCCACATGCCCTTTATACAGGGGATTTCAAAGAAATCATACCAAAGACAGACTTGTTGGTCACTTTAGGAGGTGACGGGACCATTTTAAGAGGTGTTTCAATTTTCAGTAACTCGATCGTACCACCGGTGTTATCGTTTTCATTGGGCACTCTAGGGTTCCTTTTACCATTTGATTTCAATAACCACGTAGACCTGTTCAAGCAAGTTTACTCCTCAAGATCGAAAGTATTGCATAGAAGTAGAATCGAATGTCACATTGTGAAGTCCACCACAAAGGAAAATGGCACCAGCAATCCTCCAAAGGACATTCCTATCGAATTGACCCCAGAACAGAAGCAGATCATCCGTGAGAAGGAGTTGGCCGACAAGAAAGTGCATGCAATGAACGATATCGTGTTACACCGTGGGTCGAGTTCGTCTTTGCTGACGTTGGATGTCTATATAGATGGGATTTTCTTAACTCGAACCCATGCTGACGGGTTGGCATTCTCAACTCCAACGGGATCCACACTGTACTCTCTTTCAGCAGGTGGTTCCATCGTGTCTCCGTTGGTGCCAAGTATATTGATGACCCCAATTTGTCCTCGTTCCCTTTCCTTTAGACCCTTGATCTTGCCCTCCACGTCTCATATCAAGGTGAAAGTCGGTTCCAGAAACAACATCTCGCTGAGAGTCAGATTGACGATCGACGGAGTAAACCAAACGACTTTGACGAATGATGACGAGATCCATGTGATATGCGAGACGGGCACCATTTTCTTGCCTCGTGTAAAACCTTTGCTGCTGATGGAGAATCCAGAGGAAGATGCCAAGGAATCCGGGGACACGAACAGGAAGGACAAACTGCTAGATTCCAACTACAAGGGAATTTGGTGTGTTGCCAAATCGGAGAACGACTGGGTCAGTGGTATCAATGAGTTGTTGGGATTCAATTCCAGTTTCAAAGGATTCAAAAAGGAAGATGTCGAAGAGGAGTATATTGAGAAGGAACAACAATAGACGGCGAGATAAAAAGGTGAGGGTATAAATTGAATAATAACGAAGTTTTGGATTTTTTTTTATATTTCTTTCATTTCATTTTTCCAAGTGCAAAGCTAGGCTAAGCAAAGCGACATCGAAGATAGAGCCAAGCCAAGCCAAGTTGCATGGGAAAAATCTATATAGGTTTATTTAAAGATCTGTTGATCTTGTTATAGAAGTTATTCAAATTGGACGAGGGAAAACTCAACTCATCGAGAAAGTAATCTGGTAATTTGGATTTCAAGTTCTTTATCATTTCTCTTGGGTTTTCGATATTCTCTGTGGAAAACTCCGACTCATCAAAGATCGGTTGGTACAAAATTTCATCTATCTTTTGCGATTTGTTGATCACCAATTTGTAAATCATCTCCATTTTCTGGTCGCCAGAGGTCTGTTTCAATTTGAATTGAATCTTCTCGGGATCTTCACTGAATTCGATACATGAGATGTTCAGTAACAATTCAAGTATATCGAACACCACAGTGGAATCGTCATCGTTGCCGGCCTTTGATGTCTGTACTGATCTAGTGGGATCCTGTTCCAAGGTCTTTATCCTTTCACGCAATGAGTCGTTCTCCAACATTAATTTTTCAATCAACAGATCAGCCTTAGACAATTGTGACTGGTATTTTGTACTCAAAAGTGATTTGGACTCCGTTATAAGTTTCTCGTTTAATGCCAATATTTTAGAAGGGTCTTTGGACTGAACCAGCTTATTTATTTCCAGATTGATTTGTTTTAATGATGAGCTTTGAGGTAATATAGAGGACGACGATACCGATGCGATCATCGAGTCCATCCCCTGTGCTTGTCTTGGTGGTTTATTTGGTGACAATGTAGGTATTCTTGACGGTTTGGTGACTTTTCCCTTCGTCTTGGTCTTGGACTTATTCTTTACGGAGCTGCTGCTACCGGTACTGCTATTCACACGGTCCATGGCATCCTCGTATTTTTCATCATCTTCTTCATCGTTATCCTCGTCGTCTTCGTCCATGTCTTCATCTCTCGATGTATCTATTGTAGACGAGAGCTGATCTACTAAGAAATCAGACGACTTCGGCTTGCGGGTCTTCGACGTTGTCAGTTTCCTGGCGACTCCAAACTTCTTACGGGGCCCCATCTTGTCTACACTAGGCATGTCCTTATCCAGTCTCGGTGCCAGTCCTTGTTGAACGTCTTCGATTAATTTGCTACTTTTGTTTTTGTTTGTTTTGATTGAAATTACTTTTTTTTACGCGCTGCTCTGCGTAAGAGTTTCTTAGTAGAAATATTTTTGGAGAAATTGGGCAGAGACACACTAGGAAGACAAGGCGGGACGCATCAAAGCTTGTTGGATTATTTGATGCAGACAGAGTAAGAGGGCAACTTGGAAAATAGTCGATGGTGAATAAATAGTATGAACAGCGGGAGTGAGCTGATTAGAAGTTTGTGTAGGCGATGCTAATTAAGCAGTAGGTTCTAATGATATTCTTATTTTAATTAAACTGCATTTTCTTGTACCTCTACTCTTGTTCGCAGACTCACTTGATGGTCATCTTTTGAAAGTGGTCGTATCACAATCGTGGCTCAATATCGGTTCTATAATGGCTTCAAAATTTGCCTTGATTTTGTTCTCCGATAACTTTTTTAATTCACTCTGGAGAATTATCCCTAAACCACAACGATTCCACTGTTCTATGATTTTCGTGTACCAGAGCATATCAGTCTGTCGTGAACAATTTATTTGATTAGAATGCCATTCAAAATCATTCAAAAACATCACCTCTTTTTAAGAAAAAGTTCCCGTCTTCAGATCTCAATAAACTACAACCGCCCGCAATTACACACATTATTTGAAATTGAATTTATTAATTAACGATTATGATGTCAGAAATCAAGTAAGGAAGCCGCTGCTTGGTTTTTAAAATTCTATAAGATAAAAAAACTGACCACGTAAAAACAAAACCAACTAAACAAAACCAGGACAGTGCATCCAATAACGAACGAATGAAAGTAGCCTAGGGTGATCTCTTTGCTTAGATCTTAGACCCACCAACAGGGGTGCGTCTAGACTGCTCGAAAAAGAGACAAACCCAAACACAAAATGACACCAAAAACAAGTGATGGTAGCGGTATTAATCCAATCGTGATCAGCAAAAACACAGCGACAATTTAAACATAATTATGACCGGTGAAATGAAACCCTGAACCAATAAAAGAGAAAATCTAAAAATAATGAAATTTAAATTTCAAAATGAAGAGCAAATTTATATATTATGACAACAATATGAGACGACGACAGTCATGCATTCGATCAATAAACGTCTTTAGTCACCTTGACTGTAGACAGAGTTGACAGGTAGTAATCAACTTGCTTGACGATGTACTCACACAATTGATCTACATTGACACCTTCTTTCAAGTTGGTGAAGACCAATCTCTTGTCACAGATGAACTCCTTCATAGTTTCAAATTGTTTCAGTTCGAAATCGAATCCAATCTTGGTCATATCGGTTCCAAAACGACGATGTTCCTTGTTCTCGTTCATCAATCTGGTTGGGTCAAATTTAGGTCCGTGGTTGGAGTGTAAGAACAACAGATCCTGGTTCAAACTTTGAAATTGTCTTGGTACAAACGTCTTGTCATAGCCATCTTCATTGGTGGTCAATTTTGGATTCTTCTTGATCTTCTTCTTAAGATCTTGAGATATTTTATAATCTGTGATTGGGTTGAATTGGACAAGACCCATACCGGTTAATTTAGGTCTTTCACCAGTGACATCACCGATTTGTTCACATTTTCTCTTCATTTGATAGAATGGGTTGTTCAAAGTGTGTGCAGCAGCAATGAATGTCTCCTTGTCACCTTGACCGTAACAACGTTGAGTGAAAAGTGGATAGTAGAAATCTGGTCCGTAGATGTTGTAATACAAACTCAACAACAAGGTTGACAGTTGCTTGTACTTGTTGATCAAGATTTCTCCGGCTTCTGAAGAACCATCTGGAATGGCACCTTCTCTGTCGTGCAATGGGATCTGGTCCACCTTCTCATAGCCAGTAGAAAAGAAAGAAGGATTAGTGAAGGAGTCAATACCATGTCTAACTCTCTTACCCAATTTCTTACCCGAAATCTTGTAATAGGCTGGCGAAGTTGATCTTCTCCATAAATCTGGCCAGATGACCAAACCAGTTGATTTGAATGGTTCGGACTCGAAGATATCGTCGATGTTAGCTAAGGCAAACGAATCACTGTCCAAGAACAAAACATTTTCGAAACTAGATGACAAGATGGCCAACATCTTCAATTGGAATCTCTTGAACTCTCTCTTGTTTTCTTCACCCAGAACGAATAATGGGGTCTTGGTGATACAAGTGGCATTTACCAATGGCAAAATGTTTTCACAGTAATTCTTTTCGTCCTCGTAGTTATCTGGAATAAAAACTTCTACTGGAACACGCGATCCCAAATCTCTTAATTGTTTGATGACAAGGAAGCAGAACAAACCATAACGGCCACCACCAACCATCACCAAACCATTTCCGCTATAGAAATTAGCCGGGAAGGTTTTTGGAATATGTTTGAGGACGTAGTCATGCAGATGAATCAGAGAATCATACACGTCATGATAGATCTTCATACAGTTTCCAAGGAAATCTTCGGTAAAGATTGGAGAGTCGTACTCGACATCAATTGAAGTGGTATCCAATTTACAGTCTGGTCCATAGACGATATCAGCCTTCTTTGGAGCATTATTGAAGAACAAGTCAAACACGTTGTTGAAAAACATTGGTTTGGTCATGCTGTTGAATTCTTCTAAGTCACTCTTGGCACCAAACATGTACTGGTTCAGCCTTTGAATGATATAATCGGTATGAGATCTGACAGCTCCATTCTTCTTCTGGTGTAACAGAAAAAGAAAAAGTGATTGTACAATGACAAGAGTTAACACTATTACTCTTGTCTTCTTTTTACCTGTGCCGAAAATCATCTTTCCAATGTGAATATGTAAATTCTTATGCAACAGAATGAGTTTATCTGGTATAATCGATATATAAATGAGATCTGAAAGAATAAAAAATTTTGGATCTTGTGAAAAATACTCGAATTATAATAAATACTAAATTTTTTTTCTGCTTTTTTACAACCCAAAACTTTTCTTTTTTCTTTGTACCGGTTCAAAAAAAAATGAATGAGGTGGGGCATAAATCAGCAGAATCAGGCATGAAAGACAATCGAGGTCTGAAAACTTTAAAATTAAGAGGCATGCATCTTACCCTAAAGGAGATGCCTTTCTCTTTTCTTTTTTTTCTTTTGCCTCTCACAGTGCATTTTCTGGTTCCTATTTTAATTGCCTCCTTTAGGTGTCTTGACTTATCTTTGAAATCTGCCTCGATTACAATTTAAAGACAACTTGAGGCAATCATCATAGCGACAGACAGAAAATCAATATTGATTTTATTGTAACTGATGTCTCGTTAATGATTCAGATACCATGAGCAAGTCCAAAAGTAATTTGAGAAGAGGCTGATTTGTCTTCGAACATTAAAACCAGAGAACTAAACTTCATATGGTGCTCTTTCTCATTTTACTGTTTAAGTGAGTAATTAGAGTTTAAGATAAACTTTAAAAGACGTGTTGATTATTAGTTGCTCATTTTACAATAAGAATAGAAGATTCCAGGGTTCACAATCGATCAATTGGTTCAGTCGGGAAATGCACGCTTTTAGCTACGCACTCTTCTTATACCCTGGCATGTCTCTCATTTATTTTCAATACGAGGAGGTCATCTATGTGTCTGGATCGAATATCCTGGTTCCCCCCTGGGGCTTCGCCTGCAGTTTTGAGTTGTAAACCACCTTGAGTTCTAGCCGAGAATCGTTGGAAGATTTTAACAGAGTATCAAATTGAGATACCATTAAATGGCTGTTGATAACAGTTTCTGTTTGAATTGAAAGTTGAGTATTTTTTTATTGCTTGGAACTCTCCTTTCAAAATTGTCTTTTGATCTTTTTCATTATGATAGAAATAGATTGGCTTTTTCTGCATCTCACGATCGAAATTTTTCTTCAAGGGCAGAAAAAAGAAAAGAAGATTGAAAGTGTATTGTCCTGGGTATCAAAGCAAACTTTCATGCTTTTGCAGAAGCTTTCCAACGACTGTGGAATGCGTTGAAACTGGGGACCAGTGCCTACAGATTTTCCGAAGTCACACGAGAACCCAGGACTAACACTATGCAGAGTTGATCATGGCTAGGACACGAAAACAAAATGTTATCAAAGACTAGTCCACGCGACAAAGAATACTTCACTCCGAAGCGTTGAGTGCCTGGTGAAACCTTCACGGAATCTTTCTGCTATCGTTACCTTTCCATTAAGTTGTTCCACTCAGATTACTCTCGAGGTCTCAAGAATTTTCACCCAATTAACAAATTTCACCTTTTATTGCGATTCTTAATGTACAGGTAAAAAAAAAAAAAAAAAAAAAGAAAACCAAAACTCAACATATGCAAGAGAGAAAAAAAATAGTCTATTTTTTGTACCGGCTCGCGTTTAAGGTATCTCCTATTCCCAAACTGCCCTCCCTCAATCTTGTAGGCCTACGTCCTTCCTTCGGCTGAAATTCAATTTGCACTGCACACTGGACAATTCCATATAACTTACTGGTCAACTTTCCGTACTGCAATATTTCAAGAATATCTATTGTTCCCACGATAAGAATTCCTGCCTCTTGATATTAGGAATATAAAAAATCGGATGCAGGAATTCAAGCTTAATAGGAGTACGCAGTTGAGCATCTTTTGTTACTTTATCTATAAAGTATCTATCTATGGAATATGTAGTGTAATTTCATTTCAATTTATTTCACTTCATAATTTACTTCAATCTTGGAACTCTCACAAAATTGCATGTTTCCGTTGAACTCCAGGGACCTTATTTCCTACCGAGAGTACATATCAGTCGACGACAACATACTCTCAGAACATTCAACAAAATCGAAAAACATGTCTCACAAAAGAAAACTTCTCGGCCGCTCATTTTTTCAGTTTTTTTTCAATTTTCTTTTTCACCTCGCTACTCTTAGCGAATTTTAGCTAAAGTGTGCCCTTTGTGCATAATAGGAGTATGTTCTTGAAGTTAGACTGAATTATGATCGTGATTTTTCGTCACTCAATCGAGAGACTAACACTTCTGGGTCACTTTAATCAGTTGATCCAAGAGTACAAAGTCGAGACACTTGTGTACACCATCATCATGAAACCCATTAGAAGCATGAAGTAATCCACGTAAGTCCAAACACGACTTTCATCTTCTTTCTGAGATCTGATGTTGATTTGATAATCTTCTATACTTATACTGTCAACTTTAGACAATTTCAAATTCAACATCGGTGGGAAAATGTAAATCAACGGAACACATGTGATACTTCCTATCAAAGAGACAAATTTGTCCAAATCGCTCGATCCTATCACCGATATCAGAACCGTAACAAATACCACAGTTATTCTTAAAAGATTTTTCTGTTTTTTGACTCGTGGATCCCTCTTGCCAGATCTCACCACATCGATCAGGCTATCGAGATCGTTGGCATCTACTTTTTGCAGCGGCAGTGACCTCTCTTCTCTAAACCAGATCAACTCGATCATCTTGATACCTGGGAATAACTGTAAAGGTGTAGAAAGTAATATCGCTAAACTGTACATGAATTGGATCAATTCACTATGTTCGAAGTTTAACAAGATCACTGTCTTGACATCATCGCCAAAAGATATGTACAGCAAAGAGCCTAGAGTGATAAAGATGATGGTGATGATCACCATCACCAATACAAGAAGTTTGTTGAACAGCTTTGGGTCACTCATTGACTCATGGATCGGGATCAATAAACCAATTCCCTCATATGTGAAGATGGCAGTTCCTATGAACAACGACCAGGAGTCCTTATTCACAAAAACAGTGATGTTGTCCCAATTTATATGTGGTCTCTGGGTCAGAATGTTGTAAAGAGAGTAATAATAAACATAAATCAAACCTAACAAGATAAAGAAATCACTCACTAGCACCACGAAAGACAACTTTGAAAGCTTCCTGATCAAGGACATTGGAATGAACACCACTAATTGTAAAAGAATCATTGAAGTGACACTGAAAGAGCCTTCATTGGCACCATCACCACCGCATAACTGTGATAGGTTCGTTGCTACAAAGACAATATACAGGGAACTGAACCCAATCTGAGAGAGAATGATACTGAGCATAATGATTTTCTTCAACGGTTCGCCATACAAGACTAAACCGAGGTTTCCATATGAGGAGACGTTCAATTTGGAACGGATATTGATCAAGGTCACGAAACAGTAGTATGACAATACGGAGAAAATGATTATCATCAGGTTTGAGTATACCAAACCTCCATTGCTGAAGGATTTAGGCAAAAAAAGGACTCCAGTTCCCAAAAAGGCCTTCAATAAGAGCAAGAAACTTTTCAAATTGGAGGTGGTTGCCTTGTTTCTCTTCAGTTTAAGCAGTCTCTTGGGTTTCACAAAGGACCGTGGATGATTGTTGATAGCCATTGACATTCCACGGCGAGGAGAAGACGAAAATCTTTGGTGAGAAGCAAAACTCAGTTGCCTGATCATCTGAAAATTCTGCCTGATCAATCTACTATCCATCGACGCAAATGAATCGTATCTTTCCTGATGTTGTTGAAGTAAAGGCAGATTTTCGTCTCCATGTACATCGTCGTCAACAACTTGATCATTTTCATAGTCGTCATACAGATAGTCGGAGTCGTCATTCTCCATATCGGTTTCGTCCTCATCTTCATCCATTTCTTCACCAGCAAAGTGACCATACAAGGAGATGAACTCGATGAAGTTTCTTGTGAAGAAATCCTGCGGTTTCACGTTTTGTTTCTGTTTTATGAAATCTCTTCTGAACCCTCCAGGAGCTCTGAGATCGTCTACACTGACATCGTCGTACATCAAGCTAGAGCCTTGTTCTGGATCGTTCACCGAGCTGAACTCACTAAAACTGTTGGCTCTTTTCTTCCCCTCGTCGTGTTTATTGACCCAGTTGTACAAGTCCCTGGTGACATCACCGCCTTGAAGTTGCAAGGAATCCACTTTGGGGCCATCGTTATCCATTGCCAGGGAAGACAAAGAGTCTTGATTAGATTTTGAGTGGTGTCCATAAGTGTCGGAGTCCTGCACCAAATGGCGACTCACGGTGTTCACCAATTCCGATGGAGGATTATTCAAGATGTCATTATCCAATGACTGAGCTATCACGCTATTGTTATTGACATTGTTGCTGATGATACCACTGCCGCTGTCGTTGTTATGGAAACTGGAACCACTGGTGGTGAGTGGGGCATTGAGACTGGTACCGCTTTGTCTCCTTAAGTGAGAAGATCTGGAGTTCAAAACTTTCAAAGAGGATGAAGGTGTTGTGGTTTCGAAGCCATCGATACTGTATATTGGGTTTTGTTGCTGTAATTGCTGTAGTGATCTGTGCTTTATTGAAGAAGTATCGGTTATGAAAGATGCCGAGTCAATAGGACTTGCAATGGAAGAGTTCGGCTGTTTTGTATGGTACTTGGCGCTGAAGTTCCCAGTGATGAAGTCATCATCGGGAGCAAGATCCTTTATAGAGCTATTATTTTGATTTTTGGAGTTGTTAGTAGCAATGGGCCTGGAGGTAGTTGACGTTGCTGGGTGGTTTTTTTTCAGACTGTCGGAGTCTCTTTTCTGGAATGGTGACGCCATGCTGAATGGAAGCGCTTAACGGGAACTTAACACAGGGCTGAGATAAGTTTCTGATCAACTCCTTTCTTGGATCTACAGGGTTTTTGTGATTTTTATGCTTTTTCTCCCCCAGAGAAAATTTAATTTTTCACTGTGCCGAAGCAAAGAAGCGAAAAGAAAATTCAATTTGTCGCCAAAAGCTGGGAATAGAAAGAGATAATTTTGAGGTAGTAGAGATTATTGGGTGATACACTTTTGGTGTAAGCTAATTCCGGACTGAAGTTTACAGCATTTACACTTTCTACACTTTTCACGATTGTATCAATATCTATCATTGTGCTCTTCACTTCGTATATACAAATTTTATCCGTTCCTATAAAATCAGGGCTATCACCTGTAAATCTCTTCAAAAGGTCTTGTATCGTTGAAACAACTTTCGAAAACCTCGTCGACCACCTTTTTGGCCTGTTCAGGAGACTTACAGTTAGGATTCAGCTGCACACTCAACAGGGCTCTTCTCTTGACACATTCCTGGTGTCCCTTGCCCATTTTACTTATAGCCTTCTGCCAGAACTGTGTGATCATACGACACTCTCCACTCAATGAAGAGGCCCTGATCTCAGAACAGGCATGGTGCTTCAAATTGAACCAATCGACTTGGAATTTCAAATTATCGTAATAATGCACCAATTCATGGGTCATAGTATCTTCCAAATGGTATTTATCCAGTATCCAATTTTGACAGAGCAATATACCTTGATCTGGATTATAACCACCGGCTTTAGTTTGACCTTCGCATACCTCACAGATCATCTTTTCTGGCTTGAACTCCCCAGGTTTCACCTTTTCGATTTGCTCCACCATGAATCTCACTGAAGGTGAGTAATTCAACATCCAGTCTCTAAAATCATAACATCTCTTACATTCATTTTGAAGACGTCTAGTCTCTTTATCCTTCTCATATTGCAGTTTCTCCAGTTCTCCCATACCTAGCCCAGTCTGATATGAGAGTGTTCTTCTCCACCAATCAAACCCTTCAGGAACCTTATCACCGTCACTCATATTGATCTTGATCCTCTTTATCGATACTTAAACGCCTATATACTGGCCTCACCTCCTTTTTTTCACTTGGTTTTTTTTCACCTCTCAACTTCTTCACTATTTATTTTTCTCACTTTTTTTTCTCTTTGATAGCCTTAAAAATGCACTAACAAAATCTTGATCGCTTTTCCCTCTTTTCTCCATAGTGAAAAATCTCTGAGATGAGGGAAAAAAAATTTTATTTCAAAATCTAATCTACAAATTGATTGATTCTCAACCAGACCAGAGCAGGTGATTTGTGAAGAGTGGCCACTAGTAACTATCAGAAACGCCAAATTAACTCAAAAATGTCACGTCCTGAAGAACTCGCTCCTCCGGAAATCTTTTATAATGATTCCGAATCATTCAAATATACTTCCTCGACTAGAGTCCAACATATCCAAGCGAAGATGACTTTGAGAGCATTGGAATTATTGAACTTGGACCCCTCTGAACCTCATTTATTGATCGATGTTGGTTGTGGGTCCGGGTTGAGTGGAGAAATCTTGACTGAAGAAGGCTACCAATGGATAGGAATGGATATTGCTCCTTCTATGTTGGCCACAGCATTAGACCGTGAAGTGGAAGGAGACCTCTTCTTGGCTGATATAGGTAACGGAATCCCTTTCAGAGCAGGTACATTCGACGCAGGTATTTCCATTTCGGTAATCCAGTGGCTTTGTAATGCTGAAGGTTCAAATGTAGATCCAAAGAAGAGATTGATGCACTTTTTCAACAGTTTATATTCGTCTTTGAAAAGAGGAGGTAAATTTGTTGCACAATTTTATCCAAAGAATGAACAACAGCTGAAGGATATCATCAACACAGCAAGATTAGCCGGTTTCCAAGGTGGTATTATCCAAGACGATCCAGAATCAAAGAAGAATGCAAAGTACTATCTTGTCTTGACTGCAGGTTCAACAGAAAGAC
This sequence comes from Nakazawaea ambrosiae, assembly GCA_024271865.1. Classification (NCBI taxonomy): domain Eukaryota; kingdom Fungi; phylum Ascomycota; class Pichiomycetes; order Alaninales; family Pachysolenaceae; genus Nakazawaea; species Nakazawaea ambrosiae. The sequence continues at coordinate 1,361,842 of JANBXG010000001.1, forward strand.
AAATCAATTTGGACGGCGTTGCTGTAGAAAAGAAAGAGAAGGTGAAGAAGTTGAGTAAGAAGATGGCCAAGCTGATGGAATCTAGAAAGGACTATATCAATAGAAAGAAGGAGTTGATGAAGAAAAGAGGTAAGACCGTTGCAAATGATTCCTCATTCACGGGTAGAAAGAGACGTCCTCGTTTCTGAACTTTTGTGCATTTGTCTATTCATTCGTTCTTTTCGAGTTCCACTAAATGTCTTCTAGAGTTCCTTACTTATTTTCTTGCATCCTGTATACTATTATATTCCCCCACTACCTATTTAGAGCTATAACCAAAGTTTAATGTAGAAAGCCAGAACGTCTCAGGTAGTGTATAAATGTCCAATAAAGAAGAAGAAGAAGAAGAAGAGAAAAAAATCACACTTTATAAAATTTTTTTCGTTCTCAACGAGTCTAAAAGAAGGATACAACGTTGAGAAAGTTACGGAAGAAACAATAGTTATTTAGATTGTTGGTTTTGATCAAATCATGTTCGGTCTGCTATTCTCCAAGAGGGCCATGATACCTTCCCTTTCATTATTCAATAAGGCCAACCCTTTCACGATACAAAATGCCGGATACAAGAAAATAGGTCAAAAGATAATAAAAGTTTACGAACCATTACCTCCATTAAGAAATGGGGAACCTTTGATGAAAACTATATTGGGAGATCAAAAGAAAAGACTTGATCCAAGAGGCTTGAAGAGTCAGTTATTACAAAATGGTAATCCGAAGAAATTAAGAGCTGGTGATATCATCAGAATCAGTTACAAGAATTTCTCCAGAGCTCCATTGAACGGTACAGTTATCGCTATCAAGAGATCGGGTCTGACTTCAAGTATATTGATCAGAAACAAAGTCGTCAGAACAGGTGTAGAACACCGTATTCCTGTCTTCAATCCTTTGATCGAGAGAATTGACATCATCTCCAGACCAAATGTCTACAAGAAGAGAACTAAACACTATTATATTAGGAACAACAGATTGGACGTCAAGGAGGTGACAAATAGTACAAAGAAGAGGTAAACATTGTTCTGTAAGTAATGAAATGTATATAGATAGAATTCGAGAAGTCTTTAAATAAAGTATTATTCTAACAAGTCCGATCCAGTTGTAGTTGTAAATATATATGTTCTTACAAGAATGGTCAAAGCCACAAGTGAAAAATTACCAAACAGCCTGAGGAAAATCTCAAAAAGATGTGAACGAAAAAAATGAGGCCAAAACCAGCTCCAAAATAAAAATTGGACGACGAAAAATTGGGGATTTAAGAGTGAAAAATTGGGGAAAAAAATACAAATGAAAACTCCATACAACAATTATTGGGTAGAGCTAGGTGATATTCGATAACATTATTGTACCATCATGATTGCTGAAGTTGTATTATTGTCGGCCTTGGCTGGATCCATCAGTGCTTTCGAGTTCGATATCAAAAAGATCTTGGAACTTACCGCTCCAAAGAATCAATTCACTCAAGAGCAATTGAGTCAAATGACCTTATTGGGAAGAATACAAGCCCGTACTTGGATCTTTGAGTATGTAGCACTTGGCTCCATTGTTGGATATGCCTTATTGTGGGCATTCGGTGCCTACTGGAACAGATCCAAGGTCAACACGTGGATCAAAACTCACGAAGAAGTCTTGAAAGATCAGTTCTACCAAGTTGGTGTTAGCGAAGGCGAGTTGGTTGTCGAAGACAACTGTGAAAGTTTTGCCTCCTACGCCACTGGAAGATTGAACATTGCTCAATTCCACGTCAGATTCACCTTGGAACCAAGACACAACTTGTTCTTGTACTTCATGGAGGTCATCTTGTCATTTTTCTTTACCAGTGTCGTCAAGCCAGAAGACCGTATTGATATTCATGTCACTTTAGACAAAACTGCTTCTGAGAGATTGGACCAATTGATCTGGGCTGTTGTCAACAAGGACAACATGAACAAGTACAGAGAATTGAACTACTATTTGTCCTTGACAAGAACTTCAGACTCTGATAAATTGCCTCTGCAATTTGTCTTTATGAGTGAGGTTCCAGAATTGAATGAAGTATTGTACTCCTCCGAATTGGACAAAGCCATCTTAGCTTCTGGAAAGACTTTAAGATACTTGGCCATCACCGACCAACCTCTGGAGAAGCCTAAGACCATCCTCGAGACAAGACCAAACAAGAGACTTGTATTGCAATTGAACTTCCCATCCTCCTCATCTGATGTTGAGGGTTCTAAGGCTTTGCTCAACTCTTTCATCCAATTTGTTGATTATGCCGTTAAGAAAGAAATCAAGCCAGAAACCGTCAAGAAGGTCTTGAAAGTCAGAGACAATGAAATCAAGAAGATTCAAAAAGTTGAGCAAGAACTGAAAAAGGAAGAAGAAGAATACCAAAGAGCTGAAAAGAGAAGAGCCTTGAGTGAAGAACAACAAAAGAAATTAGAGAAAAAGAAACTGAAGAAACTGATGAGACAGCAAAGAATCCGTTAAAAGGACCAGTGATTTTGAATAGAATTTGAATTTTAATATGAACAATTTCCGTTTTGCCAACCTTCTCTTCTTATATAATTACATTACCATAGTTTTACTTTACTGATTTCAGCTTGAATCAGAATAATTTGCAAAAAATTGTTTCTCTGAACTGGGATAATGTAGTGACAAGAACAACTATGCTATGTACATATATTTATATATTTATATATTTATATATTTATATATTTATATATTTATATATTTATATATATTCATTGTAACCCGAAGCCCTCAAACATTTCAAAAATGATTATTTGCTCCTTCCTTGTGTACTTATACCAGCACACTTACTTTTTCTTTCTAGTACGTTCTTCATCTGGCCCTTTGCAAAAGAGAAAAGTAGCGAAGTTTTCAACGCAAAGGCACACTTTGAGTGAGTTTGTTCTTGAGGCTAAAAGAAGGAGAGGATCAAAAAAAAATCAGAAAAAAAATCAGGAAAAAAAATAAAGATCAAAAATCAAAGTAAAAATATAAAAGTGACCAAAAGTTCAAAGTTAGATCTACAATATATATTGATAATATTCACTACTGATATGCGAGTTTCAGCTTTAATCAAACTTTCGTGTGTGCTCTCTGCCGTGTATGCACACGGAGACCACAATGATGTGAATCCCGACTATAAATTCATTGATCCAGACAACTCACTAGTCGACTTGGTTCGTCAAACGCCAGACACTTTGAAAAACTTCAATTGGGAGATTGGAGGGAGCACCAAATTCGAAGAAGGAAGATTGATCTTGACACCAAGACCCCAAGATAGCTCAGCTGAGGATGATCTGTCCTTGATAGGTACTGTATGGAGCAGAGACCCAATCTCTTTATCACCAACCAATGGTTTTACCTTCGAGTCTACAGTAAGATCTGTGGGTGCCACAGGAAAAACAGGAGCTGGACTTTCATATTGGTTGGTTCGTGACACCGATATGTCTTTGAAGAACTTCGGAGGTCCTACCATTTTTGACGGGTTACAAATCTTGTTCAAAGGTGATTCCATTGCCGCATTTTTAAACGATGGTACCAAAAAATCAAGTGATTTGAACGCTTTCTCCACATGTTACTTGGCCTTCCAAGACTCTGATGTTCCTGTCACCATGAGATTAAGTTACTCTCCAAAAGACTCTTTCAAATTGACCTTGAACAACTACCTCTGTTTCGAAACTGATAAAATCAAATTCAACGATTTAGACAATTTCAAGATTGGAGTCACTGCAACCTCATTGACTGAGTTGTCGAAGGCTGAACAATTTGAATTGTTCAAATTCGAAACTTATAACCAATTGACTGGAGAAGCAACTCAGGCTAATAAAGGTTCTTTGCCTTCTCAACCAAAGATAGTCACCAAGGTTGTAACAACAGCTGCAAGTAAGCCAACCCCTCAAGTGTTGCAATTCGCCGAGAGAGAAAAGAAGTTGAGAGATGCCCTTTTGAAATCCTCCACCACAAAGAGCACCGGATCAGAACTCGAAGAGAAGGTGAAATTGGTGGAATCCTCCAATATTGAAATTATGAACAAATTGGATCACATTCAAGCTTTGCTCTTGACAGCTAACACCGATAACTCTCAATCATCGGGATCTGTTGATAACGAATTCATCACTAAATCTAACAACCAATACGCAGAATTAAGAACTTTACTCAAGGAAAATGAACAATACGTAGCTGCATTGGTGGTTCAACATTCAGAGACAAATAATTTGATCAAACAAATGGTGACTTCTTTGGAACAAAAAATCGAGTCCTTAGAAGAACAAGTTCAAAAGAGTATCAACTTGATGGACATTGTAAGCAGCAAGATTGGATCTGTTTCTAGTGACAGACATTTCAACTCAATCATCTCCAAGTTGAATGATTTAGATTCCACTCAAAAATCTGGATTACAAACTTTAAGCAGTCATCACAATGAACCATTGATGAACTTACAATCCAAGATTAAATGGATAATGATTTCGTTATTCTTATTCTTTGTTCTGATTGGGTTCTCCATATTGAAATTGAGGGGAGAGATCAAACACGGTAAGATCTTGTAATATGACATATAGATTGAATGATCCATAGTAATAAAGATTGTGATATTTACTCGACGCTGATCCAGATGTATTATCGACTGATTTGATTTCTCTCACAGTTCATTTCCGTCGCTTGGTCTTGTAGCCTCTTATATCCTAGAATTGAATCAAACCCTCACCAGGGCTAAATTTTGGGTTCTGTCATTTATTTATTTTATAGTCAGATTAAAAGAAAGGTGACTTTTATGCAAGAACCCATTCAAACCGAGCTGTTTGTTTTATCATTCTAAAGAAATGGGTCATTTCTTAGTGAATTCAAATCATAGTTCGCACAATATTACGGCCTCTGGTCTTTACCAAAGTCATTCAAGCTTCAAGCGAAAATTTACACCAAAAGCATCCTTATAATTTTTAGTAAATATAGACTGGAATTTCTACAAAGAAGCATAGTACTTAATGCTGCCGAGAAGTTACAATATTTCAATAAGTGATTGAAATACATTGAACGAGCCATTTGCAGATCTAAATCGTAGCCATCACCACCGATTTCCCAAGGGGGTAAATACGCGAATATGGCTCTTCTCATCATCCTTTCGTTTTTCTTGATTCATGGACTTTGAATCTCACCTCAATACTTGGCGATGGCTGAGGAAATCTTCGAGACAACTCCGATTGTGTTTATTGTGAAACAAAGGGGAAGTGAGAAAGTATATGTTACGTAATATTGCTTCTTTGTGTACTTATGAGGAGTTTTACTAATGTTGATCGAAAAAATCACCTTCCAGTGAAATAAGTTGTTCACGCTGGAATGTGAAGAGCAAACTAATTCATAAAACTCACGTCATATTTCAAGAAATCCTAGTCAAAAACCTTATCTCAGCATAGATTCAACTTTCAAGGAACAAGCTTATTTTCATTTGACAGTCTAAGTTAACCTTATTCGAAATGATGCCGCATGGAAAATCCCCCCACAAAACATTTTTCTGACGTCATGCGAAACTTTTCGCACCCCCAACAACGTAATTATGCATATTTCTCTCAAAAAAAACATTCTGCGATTGCTAGCCACTCGCTGAGCAAACTAAAATGGTTATTTTGAAATGTTCGAGGCTGAAATAACTGGAAGAATACGACCTGTGATCTTCCCGTTTTGGGTAGAATAGGCTGTCCGAGTCTCTTCACTTGTTACAATTCTTAAAAGTTAAAACATGTTACATGAGTTGAGATGGTAGAAAACCAAAATACGTCGTCCATCGGGTTGGGTCATTCGAAAGATCTCTAAGCATTTGGTACTGTTAACAAATTCATTAGTTAATAGGTTCTGTTACCTAGAAGATAATAGAGTTAATAGGTCTTTTTATTTGTTCAGTCAGACAGATTGCTTCTTAACTTTTTTCTGCTTGTTATGATTTTAAGATTTGCGGGGTGCAGAAGTTGGAGTGCATATGCATGGTGGAACATTATTTATGCGACACACGAGATGAACTTGTTCACCACGAAAATACGTCAGAGAAATTAAATTCACCCCGGGCACGTACTTGGCTATTGTAGACTTGAAAATCATTTAAATACAGCTTTGTTTCTCGTTTTGAATAAAGTTTCATTTATTTATATTTTTTTCATTATCTTACAACTCAAATTGGGGATATCAGTATTCATAAAACATTGGTGGTGGAATGATGCTATTCAAAACAAATAAAGAGGAGAAAGCTTTACAGACTGAAGGGTCTGTGACCTTTTTTGGCTGTAGAGGTCAAAGGTTGCATAGAGCCCTTGCCTGTGTAGCCGGTATAGGTTTTATGCTTTTCGGTTATGATCAAGGTGTCATGGGAAGTTTATTAACTTTACCAGATTTCTTGGATACCTTCCCTAAAATCAACGCTGTTGAAGATAGTAGTAAATCAACCTTACAAGGTTTTGTTGTTGCTGTTTACGAATTAGGTTGTTTCAGTGGTGCATTGTTCACAATGTGGAAAGGTGATCGGTTCGGAAGACGTAAAATGATTTTCTATGGTAGTATGATTATGACTATTGGTGCTATTTTGCAATGTACCGCTTTCAGTGTGGAACAATTGGCTATTGCAAGAGTTGTGACTGGTGTCGGAAATGGTTTTATCACATCCACAATTCCAACATTACAATCTGAATGTGCTAAACCCGAAGTTAGAGGTAAGTTAGTCATGTTGTCTGGAGCCTTGATTACTTGTGGTGTTTGTATCTCATATTGGGTCGACTTTGGTTTCTATTTTGCCGATGGTGCAGTCGCCTGGAGATTTCCTTTGGCTTTCCAAATGGTATTCTCTATCTTTTTGTCTTGCACGATTATGCATTTCCCAGAATCACCAAGATGGTTGATCAAAGATGGTCAAATTCAACAAGCTAAAATAGTTTTCGCGGCATTGGACGATCTTGACGTTGAAGATCCAGCAATCACAAGACAAGTGGAGGAAATTGAACTTGTATTAAATGAAGAAGAAGAAGCGCACAAGGCAGGTTTCCGTGTGATCTTCAGAAACGATAAGAAGAAAAACTTGCACAGGACTATCTTGGCCTATTTAGTTCAATGTTTCCAACAAATTTCCGGTATCAACTTGATCACATATTATGCAGGTACAATTTTTGAGTCTTATATCGGGATGAATGCCTTAAATTCAAGAATTTTGGCTGCTTGTAATGGTACTGAGTATTTCCTTGCTTCGTTCATCGCATTCTATACCATTGAAAGATTCGGTAGACGTACCTTATTCTTAGTTGGTACTGCTGGTCAGGCCGCAACTATGGCTATCTTGTGTGGAACAGCTTGGGGAGCATCTGACCAATATGGCGATGACCCCAAATCTGCCATTGCCTGTGCAGTTTTCTTGTTTGTCTTCAATACCTTCTTTGCCGTCGGTATGCTCGGTATGACTTGGTTGTTACCACCTGAATTGGTTTCTTTGGAAGCTAGAGCTGCCGCTACCGGGTTATCGACTAGTTCCAATTGGATATTCAATTTCTTGGTTGTCATGATCACTCCGGTATGCTTTGCTCATATCGGGCCTTATACATATGCCATTTTTGCTGCTGTCAATTTTTTGATGTGTCCTGTCATTTACTTCTTCATTCCCGAAACGAGTGGAAGATCTTTGGAAGAAATGGATCTCATTTTCGAACAATCCAACTCTAGAACTCCTTGGGATGTTGTAAGAATTGCCAGAGAAATGCCATTCGAAAGCAAAGGTTATGATCATTTGGCTCTGTTGAAATTGAAACACAGAGATGTGGAAAGCAAGAATTCTTTGGATTATAATGATAAACCTTCTGCAACTCACGACGAAGTTATACGGTCCTCTGGTACGTCTGATTCAAATGACAAGCCAACTACTTCCTATCATGATTAATTCCGGCATCTTACTTGTATATGAGTATATATTTCACTCCATTGATTTTTTATGCTTGAAACGATAAAATACAATTGGTCTTTTGATCTATACAAATAAATTATACAAACTCGAATTCAATTCCAGTAAGTAGGTTTTACCCCTCTAATATTGGAATGTCCGAGAGAATTAGCATTCGGAATTTTTCTCTTTCTGACCAACTTTCTTACCTGAGGTGGTTGGCTATTCTGCATACCAGCTACATAACTCAAATTTTGTGTGACCACCTCTTCTTCTATCACGACGGTGTCTTTCAAAGCAACCATTATATATTCTTTTGGATCGTAAATGAATCTCTTGTGTTTCTTGATGTTCTTCCGAAGCTCTTGATCTTGTAATCTCTTTGTTACTCTTTGTTGTTTGGCTTCCAACTCGGCTTTCAGTTTCAGAGCTTTCTCCTCTGCGTTTTCAGTTTCCTCTGAAGTGGAGTTCGGCATTGGAACTGGTGGTGCTGGCATATTTGGGTCTGTCACCATTGCTTGGTTGACAGCAGCATCGGCTTGAGCCTTTCTTTTACGCAGAATCTCTTCAGCTTCCAGTTTGGCTTCTTCTATCAAAGCCTCCTCGTCTAATAGCACAGTGTTTTCTCTGATATTTGACTTCAAACTCACTTGAAGATTGTTCGTTAGACTATTCCCGGACCTGTCATTATAATACTGCTTCCATTGAAAGTTCCGCAATTTCCTCTTGTTATTCAAGAGCTGGTTCAATATCACTGCACCATGTGTATTTTCGATATCTTTCAATTTCGGTGGATCTTTTTTCAACTGAGAGATTCTATAGAGAGACTCGTTTTCTTCGAAATAGGGTAACCCATTGATGGATCTCAGGCCAATATGAAGATCCCCTTTCTTTTTGGCAGGCAACTGAAGCAATTTGGAACTTAAATCATTCAAAGTCTTGAAAGTGGTGGTTGGAGCATCAAGACCAGTACTCAGTAACAATCCATCCAACATTGTCTTCTTATGATGTACAACAGTATGAGGTTTATCCAGGAAGTCCTCATAGTTAGGTGTTTTACCACCGATAACCTGAGACAATTGAAGTCCTCCATTATTGTTGATACCTTGACCTATTAACACTTGAGCTGAAGAGGATGTGAACTCTTTGTTGTAGGTGTCTGGGCAAATGGACTCCACATATTCTTCCTCGTTCACAGAGGGAATAAGTAGTTTTGGTTGGCCCAATATATCAACAGAAAAGAAGCTACTCAATTCAAGCAATGAGCTGTTGGGATTGGGTGGGGTTTCGATTGTGTTTTCTGTCATTGTGATCCAAGTGATTAAGCTTTGGAGGAAAAGAGGGTCTAATAGCAAATTAGCTATATGAATTTTTTAGTTTCTTTATTTTTTTAATTTTTTGAAACTTTATTGCTGGAGTTGGTATATTGTACACTACTATTTGTGGGGTGCATTAACGATACAAGTGGAGGTCAGTTTGAATAGAAGATTGTTAAGGTCGAAGAATAGTATGATTCAAGCCCTTGTGAGTGTTACATATCTAGTTTGTTTGCTCAAGGGCATACAAGAGTATGTAAGGTTATTTGCATGGTTGTTCTCCATTTTTTTGCATCTCGAGATAATATCAAGCATATATAATATTTATATATCATAAAACATATCAAAATTGGAAGACCACTTATTTTATTGGAAACTATTAGACCAAAAAGTATTCAACTGAAAGTTTTTGGCTGAGCTGTGAGGGACTTTCAAGACTTTTGGAAACATAATAATTGAGAAGCACAGATTTATTGCATTAGTTTATACAGATGAGAATACCATTGGACATGTCGTTTCAAACTACCTTTACGATGGTCACTAATAAAAAAAAAAACAAGCAGAAAAAGAAGTCGAAAGACGAGCCGAAGGTTGAGCAAAAAATGAATAATCTCTTGATAGTCTGTTTTTTCATTCCTCTTTAATTTTTCTTGATTTTCGTGTACCAGTCTTTGTTTCTTTACTAATAAAAAGACACGAGATTGAGATCGCATTACAAAAACGTCACAAAATGTCAGACAATATCGAACCAGCATCACCAAAGAGGAGTCTGGCTTTGAAGAATCCCATTTACAGAAAAGTGCGTTTCCTGCCCACTGACTTGTCATTTGATTTGCTGCTCATAAGAGTACTTCTTCACCAAAAACCATATGCTACAGGTGATAAGCAATTGAAACACAAGAGATGGGCCGGGGTATACAGGGAGTTCAACGAATTTGCAGCTGCTAAGAGATGTACGAAACTGAATTTGGCCACGTTGAAAACAAGATTTTCGCGTCTTTTGGATAAAGCTAAGAACAACCAATTCCCTGAATCACCTTCTCACTCTGGATTGACCCAAGAAGAGTTCGATGAGTTCAAAACTTATTTGAAGCTTTTATACCAAGAATATTCGGAAGTTGTGCCAGAACCAAAGAAGAAAGTTGTTAGAACTAAAAGTACTGCAGAGAAACCTAAAACCGTCACCTCACCAAGATCGAAGCCATCATCATCAACACAACAAACTGAAAAAGACAATGATCTCTTTCAAGGACCCTTTTCAGATGAAGAAGAAGGAGTTGAACTGGATGAGGACGACGAATTGATAGGCACCATGGACGAGGATGACATTATGGAGGAAGACGATCAAGACGGAGACGTCGAAGAAGAGGAAGAGAGGCCTAGTCATAAACAGAAACGCCTGAGAAATGGGAAAGCCATCGGGCACAAAAAGCAAGGAGATGATGGCGACACTGTTCCTGCGTTTTTGCAAGGATTGCAGAATGTGTTGTTGAACGTCGAGAAAGCTCGTATTCCTAATATAATTAACAACACAGGCGGTTCCCCTCGAAACGTAGCAGATCTCAAAAAAATAGCAGCCAAATGTGATCATCTACAACGAGATGTGGACGAATTGAAATACACCTTGAGTGATATCAATGTCAAATTGAATAAGATCATGGAGTTGATCAATGCTTAGTGTAGAAACGGGTGATAAAAAATGTTGTATATTAATTATATGTATCTTAATAAAAATTACAAACTCTACATTGTACTGATTCAAACTTAATCCAAATTGTTCATCAAATAAGTCTTTGATTTGGTGTCTTGCTCTGGAACATAAGGATTCTCTGAGAAGTACAGCTTACATTCGAGTAAAGCGTCTTTCAAATTGGCCAAGCTCTCATCGCTGATTTGGAAGTGGAATGAAATTCTTCCACCCATCACATTACAATTATGGTTTGCACAAATCTCGATGAATCTGTTTGATTCCCATTTGTTCAGTTTCAAATCAATCCAGACGAAATTGGTGTGAGTAGGGATCTCCAACAGAATTTTATTTTTCTCAAGGAAAGCCAGCAAGTCACTTGCTAATTCATTTCCTCTTGCTAACTTCTCTCTGTTCTTATCGATGGCAATGGAAGCCATGTTAGCTAAGAAACCACTCTGTCTGATACCACCACCGTTTTGCTTTTTGAAGTGATTGGCCTTGATGAGAAATTTTTTGTCCGAGACCAATACCGAACCTATTGGGGCACCAAGGGACTTTGAAAGACACAAAGAGACAGAATCAAAATATTGACAATATTCTTTCAAGCTTATTCCAGTGGCAGCACAGGCATTCCATAATCTTGCACCATCCAAGTGCAATTTGATACCTCTCTTGCGACACCATTTGGAGATTCTCAGGATCTCTTTGATAGGGTAAATCAAACCTTGGTTGGTGTTCTCCAAAGAGACAATTCTGGTAGGGGCAACGTGAATATCACCATCGTCCTCGATGAAGTTTTCGACAATGTCCTCCAAGGTCATATAGATACCGTTAGCTGGTTTCACTGGGGATACCATCAGCTGTGATAATGTGGCGAGACCTCCAGCTTCATCGATAAAGATGTGTGATCTGTAATCACAGAGAACCGAATGTGGTGGTTGTAAGAAATGAGTTCTAATAGCGATCTGATTGGATAAGGTACCACTCACGCAAAACAATCCGGCTTCCTTGCCAGCCAATTCTGCAACCTTACGTTCCAAAGCTTTGGTGTCTTCGTCTTCATTATAGACACTGTCACCCAACGTGGAAGCTGCCGCTATTTCAAACATCTCTTGGGTTGGAACGGTAAAAGTATCGCCTAATGAGATTGAGAGATGGCATGGTTAGTAGCGATTAAGTATTATAAGTGGACTCAGAATTGGTTTTTCGACTTACTTCTATACTCATTATGAGCTCTGGTAAACTGGTTGACTGACATCTTCGCTGAAATGGGTAATCCTTATTGGTAAGTCGTTATCGATGACCCTATTGAACTATCCCGAAAATTGGAGATCTCATTTTGCAATGGTGAAAAAAATCAGCTGAAAAAAAGCTGGGGGCCGAACAAAAAGTGAAGAAAAAAAACCGGCAGAACCATTTAGGTGCAGTTTTTGAGCACGGAATGACTCTACATGCGAAGAAATAAGAACTCTATAACAGTTTCGTGATATTCTATGTTGAAAGCTTAATATATAGACCATAAATAATCTTAGATGCGCTACTCCTCCAGTTAAAATGTCAAGTACAACGAACACATCAAGCTAGGTCCCGTGGCGATTCCTAACCAGAAGATGACATTCCCCAAAACTTTACGGCTTTTGAAAAATTTGGATCTTGAAATGGCAACCAATGGTAATTGACACATTTGTAAGAAAAGCAAATAACCCCTTAGTTTACCAAAGATGACAAACATGACCAACTCATGTACAACACTACTCAACAAGAAGGTGAAGAATGTAGCATTCAACTTGGAGAGACGGAACGCACTGATACTAGAGTGATAGACATGTCTGAGTAAAAATTTATGGACAGGAACGTTCCACAATCTGGCAAATTCGTCCCAGGAAACACAGTTCCACCAGTCACCATAGAAGTCTCTGTCGGCAAACATAGACAATTCGGCAATGGCATTGAGAATCAACTCCCAGATCAAATACCATACAAACAAGTACAAGGCAAGAAACGGAGGCATCAAGTCGATGAACAACAATGGGTAATTCCATAATCTCTCTACCAAATCCAACTCCCTCAATGCAATCAGCCTGTAGTACAATGGGAAGATTTGATTCTGAGCTATGATTATCATGATGGTGATGATCCCCATAATTCCACAGACCTTAGATAAGACGTATCTCCACCTGATTCTTTCGGTTCTTGGATACGATCTTTCGTAGACAACAGTTGGGAACATGGTGTACTCAAAGAAATTTTTCACTGTAATGTTAGATGGGAATGGTGGGCCTCCTCTTGGCTCCAATTCAAACTCACAAAACCTCACGCTTTCTCTCAAGAGATCAGTTGTCTCGTTATCTAGGCCATCCTTCTCATGTTTAGCCAAATATTTCTTGGATCTGTGCAATTCGTTGGTGATGTTCCACAAATATCCATTGTAAAATGCATATGAATGCACCTTCATAAGCATTACTAATGAATGAAGACAGATGAATACTTTGCCCACCCATGGGTAATTTTGGTATTCAGAGAACCAGAGATAGAAAAACAAAATAGAGAACTCTAAGATGGACTGGATAATCCACCCTGATCTCGACCAGTTAATAAACTTTTTCTTGGCAGCCAATTGTATGGCAAAAGTCAAATACATCGAAAGGTACATGGCCAAATCGGTTAGTCCAACTTTCCAAAGATCTCTTTTCAAAATGCGAACAATAGGGGAATGCCAGATGGAACCATGATTGATCTGAAAATGAATCAAGGTATCAAAGAATATAACAGCAATTGTGATCCATGCCAATATGTAGAACCCGAAATAATTTGAATTGACCATTTTTTCATCCTCGAAAATGGATTCCCCAGATGAGAACTTGAGATCTGAAAAACGGGACTTCAATTGCCCATCTCTTGTGTATCTTAACTTTGAGAGCATCTTTGAGCTTTTTCTCTTAGCATTGGTTCTTGGATTCGGAAGATCTGATGTGGAAGATGTGAATTGGGTCTTTTCCGCTGTTGGAGTGATTGGTTTGGAAGGTGGAGAAGTCGAAGGTTTGCGACTGTTCAAGACAGACGTCGATGAGTCTTCATATTCGGCATTCTCAAATAAGCTTGCTCTCTTCACTTTATTGATATTTTTGATATTATCAATTGTATCTTCGGTGTCTGAGCGTTTCATTTGTGGCATTGTGTAGTCTTTTTTGAGTTATAGGAGAATGTATCCAGTGTCTTTCTCACTTCAATTATTATAGCCTTAACTATTTGACAGCTGGAATCTGTAAGCTATTTATGTATATGATTTTTTCGCACTCTGCTTCTAAATTTTTTTGCCTTTTTCTCTTTATCTTTATGTATCTTTTAGGTTTGTGCTTTAGGGATAAAACGGAGCGTTTTTTTGGATGAATCGGAACTAGTGGAAAAGAATAAAATGATTGAAGAAATGACTAGACATATACGATCTCCGTTGAACAAGACAATTGCATGAAGAGGAAAGACAAAAAGTTATTGACCAAGTTGGAAACAATATCAGTAAAGTCTTTTAATTCTAAGTTCCGAGTTCTTTATGCATGAGTGTGTAGAAGGGCCTAATAAATTTTAGGTTTTTAAAGGTGATTAGTGAAATGAGCAAGTGAATAAATATTAAGCGAAGAGACAGATTTTTCTCTTACTTCGCTTTGGGGGAGGGGGAGAGAGAAACATAGGGAAAGCACATAATGTCCTAACGGTGGATGATAATATTAGTAACAAAATAGCAAAGGAGTGAACATGAACTTAGGGTAGTAGATAGTGGTACAGTTGTACCGAGTAATAAGCAACATTTCAGTTCGAGAATTGGCTGCTTTGTAGTTTTAGACACAATAAGATGAAGTAAGTACCTTTTGGTCATAAAGCAAAAAAATAACAAGATCCGAAAATGTAAGTTAAAGATAAATTGAATGCTTTTCATGCTTCTTCTAAAACACCTATAAATACCGAATCATCCCTTCAAATCGGCAACAAGTTAAGCTCGATGGTTTCTATTGTTATAGCACAGCATGTGTTGCTAGGAAACTCAATTTTCAATAATCACTCTCATTCTGAACCTAGTTAAATTCTACCTACGCTTGTAAATGTTCTCTCTCATCTCTCCAAAAGCCAAAAGGAAAAAAAATAAAATTTTTTTTGAAATCTTGAAATATTTCAGTAGAGTGAGGAATCTGACTTGATCATAAGCTGAATTAACTAACAATATGGTAGCTAATATCTGGGTAGCATCAGCAGACAACAACATCGACCTTGTGAAGAAACATATAGAGGCTGGAACCTTTGGTCCAAATTCCAAAGATCCTAATGGGTACACACCAATACATGCAGCAGCATCGTATGGCCATCTTGAGTTGTTGGAATACTTGATTTCCAAAGGTGGTGACATAAATATTCAGGACACCGAGGGAGACACACCTTTACACCATGTGGAAGAAGTGAAAGTAGCCAAATTTTTGATTGAAAATTTGAAAGCTGATCGTAAATTGAAGAATAATGATGGACAAACTCTGTTACAATACATTGAAGAAGAAGATGAATTCCCTGAATTGGTGGAGTATTTACAAGGATTGGAAGAAGGGTTTATACCGCAACTGGAACACAATGATACTTTGCCAAAGGATGGTGAGATAATAGGAGGCCACCAGGTTAGATATTCATACGAAACACAGCCTAACGAGATAGTTTTGATGCATGGATTGACAGAAGAGCAAAGAGAGGCCAAATTGAAGGAAATCGCCGAAAGTGAAAACCCTGAAGAGTTGTTGAGAGATTTGGTGACTAAAGCAGTACACCAACATGTGACCGGAGGTAACGACGACAATGAGGAAGGACTCCCAAGTCATAAGAAAAGTAAAAATTAAGTCATATGATTAAGTAGAGTATTTCTCTAAACATCTTTGAATCCGGTGGTGTCACGATGTTTGTATATGTTTTTAATAATGTAAGCAGCTTTTTCTCAATTTTTTCTCTGTATTTTTTCAATGTATACGAATTTTGACGTTGTAGAAGAAGTGACATCGAAAAGTTATTCAACTCCACATCATCATTATGGAAGAGATAAGGGAGATCGAAAAAGAATATTCCTCGAGTTTCTTTTTCGATTCTTTCAAAGTTTGTGACGTAGACAATGGCTCAATACTGAGCACTAAAAGTTTCATAGATCTAACAACTCATGAGTCTGAAAGTTTTAAAGTGTATGTCACTATGGAAGGTTGGTACGCAGTCAATCGTGCTACAGGAAACAAAACATCTATGGGTCCTACCTTTGAGAGCATTGCCAATCAGATCTCTCCCATCTACAAAGTACGATGGAATGAAAAACTTATAAAGAGATTGACTGAACATCTGAATGCAGAAGAAGAAGAAGAAGAAGTAATGTCAGATGGAGAGGTCGTGTAAAAAAACCTGTGATTCGTACAAAAAAACGGTAGACAGAGTGAGACTCTGTTAATAACGCGTGGAAAAATCAACGCAAGTGCTACTTTTCGTTTTGTTTTCTGAAAACACATCTTTTATATATTCAAATATCGAAGTGAATGTAATATTAATCGATTTGTAAATTAGGAATAACTCACCCAGTTGATTGTATAATATGACAAGCGGAAACGGAAATCTGAAATCTGTGAGATTTGCCGCTGAAGATGACGTTACAGCAGCTTCTGCGGCTCCAGATATCGAAGCCTTGCTTGAAGACCAAGTTCAAGAACAAGAAAGAGAATTGACAATACAAGAGGAGTACAAATTATGGAGAAAGAACTGTCATTACATGTACGATTTCATCTCTGAGACAGCGTTGACCTGGCCCTCATTGTCGATCGAATGGATGCAGAAACAAACCAAAACCGATACTCTGATTGATCTGAAGCTCTTGTTATCAACACATACATCAGGTGAAGACACCGACTATGTCAAGATAGCGTCAACTCAATTACCTTTGAACTTACTCAATGAGAATGCAGAAGGTACTAAGATCAACTCCAAGTTGAGAATCACCAAAAAGTTAAAACAAAACTCAGAGATAAATAGAGTTCGTCATAACCGTATAAATGATGACTTGATAGCCTCTATCAACGGTGAGGGAGAAGTTCTCGTCTATAATTTGAAGACGATAAATGAATCTGAGCCAGTTGAATTGAAACATCACAAAGAAAATGGTTTCGGATTGAGTTGGAATTACCACAATGAAAATTACTTGTTAACGGGAGCAGATGATAAGACTGTACTGGTATGGGATGTGACGAAGCCAGCACAACCACAGCTGGTTATAACAACACACACTAAGATTGTGAACGATGTCAAATGGTCACCTCATTCTCCGGATCTTTTTGGATCAGTCTCAGACGACCACTCTTTCCAATATTTTGATAGAAGAGTTTCATTGGAGAAACCTGTGATCAATTTACAAAATCTGACGAATGGATCAGAGATCAACTGTTTACTGTTTTCTCCATTCTCCAAGAACCTCTTTGTCGTGGGAGGTAATGACAACAATTTGACTTTACTTGATCTTAGATTACTGGACAAATCCTTACATCAGATGATTGGCCATACAGAATCGATCACCACTATAGAATGGTCTCCATTGAACGAAAACATTATCCTGTCCGGGTCTAACGATAGAAGATGCATTCTCTGGGACTTAAATAACATTGGTAAGGAGTTACCACCAGACGATCTGGAAGACGGTGTTGCCGAGTTATTGTTCATGCATGGAGGTCATACTGGGGCCATCAACGATTTATCTTTCAACCCAGAAATACCTTTCTGTATGCTGTCGCTGGCCAGTGATAATATTGTACATATTTGGAAAGTAAGTAGTAAGATCAGTTCGGGCGATGATAAAGGTTACGACGATATCGATATCGACCAACTTGAATGAGATAGAACTATACTTATCAATAAATCTTTGGCTTCCTTATAACTTCCTCTTTAAGTAATACTGTAATATATCTTCGATCCATTTTGAACTCTCAATTTTTTTTTTCACTTTTTCGATTTTTTTTTTTCTTTCTGGCCTTTGGCTGATTTTCTACCAACTTTTCATTGTTTGTAAAGCGAGTAAACGAGTCAAGTCACGAGACAAACCACTAATACAAACGTCGATATAATGTTTTCAACATCAAACAGAGCTGTCCTCTTATTCAAGACCACTATTAAGTCTGTCAGATTCACTCTGAGAACCAAACAAAGAAAGATATCTGTTCAACTTTTGAAAAATGTAGAAGGTTTGGGAGTTAGAGGGGAAATCGTTCAAGTGAAACCAACCCATATGATGAATTGGTTACAATTTCAAAATCGTGCATGCTTCATACTACCAGGTCAAGAACCAAGAATACCTGTTGTCGATAGAAGAAAGGAATTCAAGAGATTGGAAGAAGAGAAGAGAAAACTTGGTCTCAAGAAACTGCAAGAGAGACAATTATCACAACTTGATCTGAGTAAGACCAAATTGGGAGATTTAGAGCAAGTCACCGGTTTGAAATTCGGAAACTGAATACCGGATGGATCTCAAGAGAAATGTATATAGGAAAACTTTAGAGTCAAATATAATGAATTGTTCATATGATTTTATTATAGTAGTAATACACAAGATATGTCAAGTTGAATCTATTTCAACTTTTCAGCTTGACCAGATAACAAGGTATAAGTTGGAGCAGGCAATTTTTCTCTACCTTTCAAGAAATCTAATTCCATGACGAAATCAAACTCCAAGATATTACCTTTACATTTGTTGACCAAATCGCCAGCGGCTCCAGCAGAACCACCTGTGGCTAAGATGTCATCGACAATGACAACGTTAGAGCCTTCTGGAATACTTTCCAACTGAATTTCGAAATAATCTTCACCGTATTCCTTGGTGAATTTGGCCTTTGCGACATTACCTGGTAATTTACCTGGCTTTCTGATTGGAACAAATCCGGCATCGATGGCCAAAGCTAAAGTTGGACCAAATAAAAAGCCTCTACTTTCTAATCCGACAATATAGTCGATTTTGGTGTTTGGGAAAGCCTCTTCAAGATGTATCTTGAACAGTTTAACCAATTTGTTGAACAAATCTGGGCTTCTGAAGATTGGTAAGAAATCCTCGAAAAGAATACCTTCAGACGGGAAGTTTGGATACTGGTGTAAAGCAGATTTCAACTCCTGAGCAATGCTGGCAATTTCAGACATCTTTAGATATGTATAAATGTGATACTTATTGTAAAAACTTAAATAATGTATTTTATCTTGAACTCTTCTCTTCTCTTCTCATTTACTTTTTAAGTTTTTCCTTTGCTAATTTGTTATGCAGCAGAAGCCGCCATAAAAAAAAAAAAAAAAGTAGGAAAATTTTTTTTTTCTCTTCCAATTTTTGAAGATGCGATTAATGAAAAAAAAATATTTGTATTAAGAATAAAACTATGGTACACGAAGCAAAAAATACCATATATAAAAAATGTCTCCAGCAAAAGATTCCCCCAAACAGTACAAACTATAAGTCGTGTAAGGATCAAGCAATAAAAAAAGATAAGGTTATTCATTTCTTTCCATCATAAAAGTCCAGTTCCATAATGTTTGCCTTAGTGCACAACTCATGAAACACACTATTGTTGTCTCTGAAAAGTTTCAAGGGCTCATCATACTCAATGACTTTTCCAGCATCCATAACCAAGACTTTATCATAATCCAAAATTGTCTTTAATCTGTGTGCGATACACAAGACCGTATGATCTTTGAATTCATTTTTGATGACAGCCTGAATTTTAGAATCCGTCTCGTAATCTACTGAGGATGTAGCTTCATCGAGAATCAAAATATTGGATTCCCTCACTAAAGCTCTAGCCAATGCGATCAACTGTTTCTCCCCCAATGAGAAGTTAGTTCCATCGTCTTCCACCAAGTGGTCCAAAGAAAATTTGAAAGAAGGATTTTTAGCTTGTTCGATGCTACTTGCCAACCCACTTTTCACTAAGGATTGAAGTAACAAGTCATCAGAATACAGACCGAAAGGATCTAAATTATACCTGATTGTTCCCGCAAACAAGACTGTCTCTTGAGGAATAATAGACAATTTACGACGCAAATCTTGAAGACCCATTTTACTGATATCTAGTCCATCGATAACAATTCTGCCACTGGTTAATTCAGTGATTCGAAATAGAGCGTTCATGATGGAAGATTTGCCAGCACCTGTTCTTCCACAGATTCCAATTTTCTCTCTTGCGTTGACGCGGAATGAAAGATCCTTCAAAGTCAAAGGCAATTCAGGTCTATAAGACATGGATACGTTTTTGAAATCGATGGAAGGGTTTGAAGGCCATTGGGGACTTGGGGTGAATTCGGAAACTTTCATTGGAGCTTCTTGGACCAAGTCATTTGAATACTGATGCAAACGTTCAGCGGAGTTCATCGAGTTCTCTACAAGCATAATTGAACGGAATATCAGGATTAAGTTATCGTCAAATGTTTGAAGAGATGTCAACAACACACCTACGGAAGCCGGACTTAAATGGAAAACTCTTGATACGCAAAGCAACGAGACCATAAGAATAAAAGCAACGGAAACAAGTGACAAGTGAACTGTCAACCATCTTTGAGCTAGGAAATTGATACGAGATGCGGCCGTAGTTCTGTTAAGATATATGTTGTTTCTGGTTATGAACATATCTTCTGCCTTATGTGCTCGAATGCAGTCCATCCCAGAGAGGGACTCATTGATGTTGTTGAAGACAAACGATGTTCTCAAGGACTCGAGCCTTTTGACTTCCCGTCCAGTTGACTGACTGTAATCTGAGATCAACGCACAACACAAAACAATGACAGGTAACGATAAAGCCGCCCAAGGTAAATAAATAAAGGTGAGCACGAATGTAGCCACAAATGTGGCAGCTTGAAAAGTAAAGCTCATCAATGTTTGGAAGATTTCATTGTCAAGAACTTCCGCATCCCTTGTAAACCTATTCAAAACACGTCCCAAGGGAGTGACATCCATGAACCACATCGGAGCACCTATCAACTTTTTGATAGCATCTATAACTATTGATTTCGAAGCATTGTTGATTATCAAGCTCAAAGTTAACAAGGAAACTAGGACAAGCAACACATAAACAAAGATAAACATAATGTAGAGGCCCATATACAGGTTCTGGGAGAGATTCTCAAACTTTGTCTCTGACCAGAAGGAAAGCCAAACGGTGGTAAACTTTTCAGCAAATGCGGTTAAAGCCATCAATCCCAAGAACTGTGCAACAGGAAGAAACTTTGTCCATCCTTCCCCTGGGAAAAAGAATGTTTTATAAATACCCCAGCCTAAAGCATTAACCGCTCTTTCTTCTTCTAAAGGTTTCCCTCCTTTCTTTTCAGTAGTAGTAAAATCCCGTGACTCTTCGGGTTTGTTGTCTTTTTCAAAAGAGATGGTGTGTTCAGTACTGAAGGACAAAAATCTTGCGAATTCAGTGTTCCTTTTCTTCAATTCTTCTGCATTACCAATATCGACGGTACCATCTTTATTGAGAAATATGACTCGGTCAGCTAATTTTACCCAAGACAATTGGTGTGTAGCCAAGAGTCTTGTTGAATTTTGGAGTAATTTCAAGAAGCAATTCTGGATGATGTGATTTCCAACTTTGGAATCGACAGCACTTAAAACATCGTCAAATAGGTTTATCTCTTTCTGAGCATAGACAGCACGTGCTAAATTGATTCTGGCCTTTTGACCTCCTGATAAGGTGACACCACGTTCACCCACTTCAGTTGCATCTCCATCTTCGAATCCGCGAAGATCATCGATTAAGGCGCAAGATTTTATGACATCGTTATAAAGTTGCTCATCATAAGGACGTCCAAAGAGGATATTTTCCTTGACCGAAGCATTTTGTACCCAAGGAGTCCCACAGAAGATGCTAGAG
The DNA here is from genome assembly GCA_024271865.1 of Nakazawaea ambrosiae. Classification (NCBI taxonomy): domain Eukaryota; kingdom Fungi; phylum Ascomycota; class Pichiomycetes; order Alaninales; family Pachysolenaceae; genus Nakazawaea; species Nakazawaea ambrosiae. Next base: position 1,383,676 of record JANBXG010000001.1, read on the forward strand.
TCATCCATTCTCAAGGCTCCACCAGTTTTAGTCATTATACCGGCAATTGCACTTAATAATGATGTCTTACCACTTCCAATGACACCGGTGATGATAACGAATTCACCTTTGCGGATCGAAAGGTTTAGATTTTCGAAACCATTGAATGACTCTCGGGCCACTGAATCTACAGAGACCTGAGTGTGGGATATAGTCGAAATGATCGACTGCAATTCAAGAGCACGCTCTCTTTGATCATCGGTCAACTTTACGGTTGTCAGAGATTCCCATGCGAAACTTGCATCTTCGAGTTCGATGGCCATCTCTTTGTTCTTGATAGGCTCCGGAGGCACAGGTATGAGTTCTTCACTTAATAACAATCCGTGGACTCTCTTGACTGCCGAATAAGCATCAGTCAGAGCCGAAACGGCCTGAGGGAAAATGGATATCAGTTCAGAAAGAAGACTGAAAAGAGAAAGTGATGAGAATAGAGCGGAAACATTGTGAATACCACGAACCTTGTACAAAACTAAAAAGGTTGCCATCGTACTAATCATTGGTAACGTCACAAAAGTACCACCGAGGCAACTTCTGAGAAATTTAATTTTCAAAACCAAGGACATTTCCGATTTCCTAGCATCTCTGATCCTATCATAATAAGGCTCTTCCCAATTATAGAATTTAATGATCTTGAAACTGTTCAAGACTTCTCTGATGTAGCTGACACGTGCATCAGTGAAGACATTGATACGATTTCTTAATTTAAAAAGAAACGTTACAGCTTGCATTTGTGCCAGAATAGCGATGATTACTATTCCTACTCCGACAAGAGAGGAAGGCCCAATAGTGTAGATAAGAAGACCAATTATTGCTATAATGGCGAAACCAATAGGCAGCATATAAGCCAGAGCTAAGAAGGTAAATGCTAGTCTGGATAAATCGTTGCCGACCAAACTCGAAATTTTACTTACGGGGAACGATTCTTTGCCTCTTGGACTCAAGTTCATGGCTTTTTCAAAAGTCAACTTGATCAACAATGACTTCATGTCTACTCCAACAAATATAGAAAGATTCATGACATGAGCACTCAAAAGAAAAGATGCCAGATTCACAGCCACAAACAGTATGGCCAAACCTATACCAGTGCTTAGGGGTGCATGCCTGTAAGACACACTTTCTTCAACGAATTCGATGACTTTTTTCAATACCATGGACCTTGACACAGCAGCAGCTTGGTTGAACATGGATAAGATGATGGCCAACCCGAAAGGTTTTTTAAATGTAGAATAAAGCGAGAGTAACAAAAATTTGAGTGGCCACTTACTCAAATCTTTATCTTTACCCTCTTGTTGTTCCTCCCATTTGCGAAGTTTCTCCTTGATAATTCGATCAAAGTTTTCGTGATGGTATTCAACCCTTTGATCGTCATTGAGGTCCCAGAGATCCAGATCTTCGATTGTTCTTTTATAACCAATGTTATAGAGGGGAATAAGTTGCCAAAAGAAAAGCGCTTCAAAAAATCGTGACCACTTGAATCTTGGAAATTTCTGTATCTCATCTTCCGATGGAACAGGAGGGACCTTCTTAGGCAACAACCAGGTCAATAGCCTTTTTTGAAGAACAGGTGACTCTTTCGTGAAAGAATTTTCTTCCATTCTCGAGTCGACAGATCGATGTTCCCCTTCTGTGACATCCGAAACATTCGAAACACTCGAAGATGTGAAATCTTCGTTAGAGTTTGCCATTATTTCGATGGCTTGCCTGATATAATCAATAAATATTTAACCGCCACTTCGTAAGAGCTTCTTTTATATGGCTAATCCTATTCCAGTTGATAAAGAAAAAAAGAAAAAAAAGGGTCTTGCGCAAAAGGAAGGCAGAAAGATCGGCGAATGGGCAGAGCCGTCCCATCAAGCGTTTTGATGCAATATGTTGTTAGGATAAGGTATAGTGACATAATCGCATTGTTCGAGCAATGAGGAATGATTAAAATTCAACTGTAAAATTATGGAGCGAACAAATTCTCACTTGATTCGTACAATTCAACACAGTATTAGCAAGGGACCATAAAACATGAAAATAACTCCGACAAAAGGTTATATGAGAAAAATGTGACAAAATTGTACAAGATCATCAATCACAACAGAAAAAAATTAAGCTTTTTTTACGGGGTTACGCATAAATAGGGACATCAAGGCCGTCTAAAATTTTTTTGCGCACCGTAGAGTTTGGCGCGCCCATACGAACACCACAGTGAGGCTGAGCATTTTCAAAACTGTTCCTTTTGCTCTTTGAACAAATCTCCCTCATCTAACCACTTTTGCGATTATTATCCCTTTCTTAATCACATACCGTTGGTTAGTAAAATCCAATTTATTTTTGAAAATAAGAGGAACGATACAAAATCATTACTTCCTCCTTGAATGAAATGAAGTCAAATTGAGGAAACTTTTGCTGACAAAATTTAAAAAACAGTATCTATCATTCAAACTGAGAAGACGATGTCTATGAAGTGAGAGCGCGTACGAACAAAAAAGGTCCTGATGTCGCTAAAAATTTTCTGGAAGATGAAAATCCAGTTCTTCAATATTAGCTTTGGCGCATAACTCATGAAACACACTATTGTTGTCTCTGAAAAGTGTCAAGGGCTCATCATACTCAATGACTTTTCCAGCATCCATAACCAAAACTTTATCATATTCCAAAATTGTCTTTAATCTGTGTGCGATACACAAGACCGTATGAACTTTGAATTCATTTTTAATGACAGCCTGAATTTTAGAATCCGTCTCATAATCCACTGAGGATGTAGCTTCATCGAGAATTAAAATATTGGATTCCCTCACTAAAGCTCTAGCCAATGCGATCAACTGTTTCTCCCCCAATGAGAAGTTAATTCCATCGTCTTCCACCAAGTGGTCCAAAGAAAATTTGAAAGAAGGATTTTTAGCTTGTTCGATACTACTTGCCAACCCACTTTTCACTAAGGATTGAAGTAACAAGTCATCAGAATACAAACCGAAAGGATCTAGATTATACCTGATTGTTCCCGCAAACAAGACTGTCTCTTGAGGAATAATAGACAATTTACGACGCAAATCTTGAAGACCCATTTTACTAATATCTAGTCCATCGATAACAATTCTGCCACTGGTTAATTCAGTGATTCGAAATAGAGCATTCATGATGGAAGATTTGCCAGCACCTGTTCTTCCACAGATTCCAATTTTCTCTCTTGCGTTGACGTGGAATGAAAGATCCTTCAAAGTCAAAGGCAATTCAGGTCTATAAGACATGGATACGTTTTTGAAATCGATGGAAGGGTTTGAAGGCCATTGGGGACTTGGGGTGAACTCGGAAACTTTCATTGGAGCTTCTTGGACCAAGTCATTTGAATACTGATGCAAACGTTCAGCGGAGTTCATCGAATTCTCTACAAGCATAATTGAACGGAATATCAGGATTAAGTTTTGGTCAAAAGTTTGAAGGGACGACAACAACACACCTACTGAAGCCGGACTTAAATGGAATACACGGGCCACACAAAGCACGGTGACTAAGAAAATATAGCAAGAAGATATAACCGATAAATGAACCGATAACCACCTTTGTGCTAAGAAATTCATACGAGATGAGGCAGTAGTTCTGTTGAGATATATGTTGTTCTTGGTTATGAACATATCTTCTGCCTTGTGTGCTCGAATACAATCCAACCCAGTGAGAGATTCATTGATGTTGTTGAAGACAAATGATGTTCTTAAAGAGTCAAGCCTTTTCACTTCCCGTCCAGTTGACTGACTGTAGTCTAAGATTAATGCGCAACTTAATAGAATAATGGGTATCGATAAAGCAGCCCAAGGTAAATAGACAATAGTAACCACAAAAGTCGCCCCGAAGGTGGCAGCTTGGAAACTGAAAGTCATCAAAGTTTCGAAGATCTCATTGTCAAGAACTTCCGCATCTTTTGTAAACCTGTTTAGTACACGTCCCAAGGGAGTGACATCCATGAACCACATTGGAGCACCTAACAATTTTTTGATAGCATCAATGACAATAGTTTTTGAGGCATTATTGAGTATTAAACTCAAGAGTATCAAAGTGCCTATAACAACCAATACGTATGCCATGACAAACATTATATAAAGGCCCATATACAGGTTTTGGGAGAGACTCTCAAACTTTGTCTCTGACCAGAAGGAAAGCCAAACGGTGGTAAATTCTTGACAGAACGCCGTTAAGGTCAATAATAGCACGAACCCAGCAACCGGGAGGAGCCTCTTGAAGCCTGAGCCTGGGAAAAAGAAGGCTTCATAAATTCCCCAACCTAAAGCATTAACTGCTCTTTCTTCACCAGGAGGTTTTTTACTGACCTCACTAGAGACACCATTCTCTTGAGAACCTATTGGATCGTCATTTTCAACACTCTTCTCGATAGAGATAGTATGCTCAGCGGTAAAGGATAAAAGTTTCGCGAATTCCGCGTTCGTGGCTTTCAATTTGTCAGCTGTACCGATATCAACGGTACCATCTTTATTGAGAAATATGACTCGGTCAGCTAATTTTACCCAAGACAATTGGTGTGTAGCCAAGAGTCTTGTTGAATTTTGGAGTAATTTCAAGAAGCAATTCTGGATGATGTGATTTCCAACTTTGGAATCGACAGCACTTAAAACATCGTCAAATAGGTTTATCTCTTTCTGAGCATAGACAGCACGTGCTAAATTGATTCTGGCCTTTTGACCTCCTGATAAGGTAACACCACGCTCACCTACTTCAGTTGCATCTCCATCTTCGAAATCGCGAAGATCATCGATTAAGGCACAAGATTTTATGACATCGTTATAAAGTTGCTCATCATAAGGACGTCCGAAGAGGATATTTTCCTTAACCGAAGCATTTTGTACCCATGGAGTCCCACAGAAGATGCTAGAGTCATCCATTCTCAAGGCTCCACCAGTTTTAGTCATTATACCGGCAATTGCACTTAATAATGATGTTTTACCACTTCCAATGACACCGGTGATGATAACGAATTCACCTTTGCGGATCGAAAAATTTAAATTTTCGAAACCATTGAATGACTCCTGGGCCACTGAATCTACAGAGACCTGAGTGTGGGATATAGTCGAAATGATCGACTGCAATTCAAGAGCACGCTCTCTTTGATCATCGGTCAACTTTACGGTTGTCAGAGATTCCCATGCGAAACTTGCATCTTCGAGTTCGATGGCCATCTCTTTGTTCTTGATAGGCTCCGGAGGCACAGGTATGAGTTCTTCACTTAATAACAATCCATGAACTCTCTTGAGTGCCACATAAGCATCCGTCAGGGAGGAGATTGCTTGAGGAAGCGATGAAGTCTGTTCTGTGAGCACATCGAAAAGAGAGAGCGAAGAGAAGAGACTGGCGACATCGTTAATACCACGGACTTTGTACAAAACAATAAATGTTACCATTGTACTGATCAAAGGCAAAGTCACAAAGGCACCACCAAGACAACTTCTTAAAAATTTGATTTTCAAAACCAAAGACATCTCTGATTTCCTTACATCTCTGATCCTATCGTAATACGGCCCTTCCCAATTATAGAATTTTATGATTTTGAAATTGTTCAAGACTTCTCTAATGTAGCTGACACGTCTATCAGTGAAGACATTGATACGATTTCTGAATTTAAAAAGGGATTTGAAAGCTTCTATTTGTGCAGCGATCGTGACCATTACTATTGCTATTCCGACGAGGGATGAAGGCCCGATATTGTAAAGAAGAAGCCCTATGACTGTAATGATTCCAAAACCAAGAGGCAGTATGAAAATAGTGAATAAGAAGGCGAATTCCAACCTTGATAAATCGTTGCCGACCAAACTTGTAATCTTACTTATGGGATAAGCTTCTTTACCTTTTGGACTCAAATACATCGCTTTTTCAAAACTCAGCTTGATTAACAATGATTTAATATCGACTCCAATATACATAGAAAGATTGACGGTATGGGAGGTCAAAAGAACGTTTACGAGGTTTATCAGCACATAGAGAATGGCAAATCCAAGACCTTTACCGATTGGAGCATGCCTGTTGGAAACTCTTTCTTCAACATACTGAATCAACCGTTTTGACACCATCGGTTTTGAAACTGTGGCAGCTTCATTAAAGAGGGATAATATGAGTGCGAAACCTAGAGACGATTTGAAGGTTGAGCAAAGTGATAATATTAGAACTTTGAGGGGCCATTTACTCAGATCTTGATTTTCATCCTCCTGCTGTTTCTGCCATTTATCATGCTTCTTTTTGAAAATTTGCTCAAAGTTTTTGTAATTGTATTCAACTTTTTGATCATAATGAAGATTCCAAAGGTCCAGATCTTCCGTTGTTCTTTTATAACCAACGTTGTAAAGAGGAATGATTTGCCAAAAGAATAATTGGGTGAAGAACTTAGACCATTTAAATCTCGGGAAATCGTCTATCTCGTCATCTGATGGAATAGGAGGAACCTTCTTTGGCAACAACCAGGTCAATAATCTTTTTTGGAGAACTGGTGACTCTTTGGTGAAGGAATCTTCTTCCATTCTAGAGTTCACAGAATGACTTTCCTCTGTTGTGGCATCTACTACAGTCGAGGTTGAAAGATCTTTCTTAGGAATCATTGGTGCGAACAGCGATAAACTGGAACTGTTGCTTGAACGGACTTGAAAGGAAATATCGAATCAACTTTAGAAGAAGCCCAAAATTTACAATCGCTCAAAAAAAAAAAAAAAAAAAATCTCACAAAAGAGGAGGATCGGCGAGGCGATAAGCTCGAACAAAGAAACTAGGATTGGGCTTAGTCTTAGTCATTGACCACAGGGTGATAGTAAAAAGACAAAACTGAAGGAACAAAAAAGAGCTTGGATACCAAGTGATATGGGCGGAATCTTTAGATCATCCTTTTCAGTATCATCGGTGAGATGAGTGAAATCCTGTTGTGTCGAGTTTCTTGAGTTTATCGTTTTACTGATAAGCTGATAAGCTTTGAAGGGTCAACAATAAGCTTTGAAGATCTGAGGAGAAGCAAAAAAAAAAAAGAAAAAAAAAAAGGTGAGCATAAAAAAAAACCTACGAATGAAGAACCAGTGTATTTGCTGGGTGACTACAGTTTACTTAATCTCTTTTATTACTAAAAACCAGTTTTATATTCCAGTATAACATAATGAATATACTTGAACAACCACAAGTAACCACATGTAGTATCGAGACATGGACTACAAAGCTTGGGAAAACACTGAGATAAGTGAGATGAAGAAAGAAAAAAGCCTTACGTAATAATAAATAAACGATCAATTAAGTAAAAAAGCCGTTTATTGTTTGGCGCAGAAGAAAGTCGCGAGAACCACTTAAGACAAAAAATCTTATACCAGAAAGTTATTGTGTTCTCTCGTATCAAATTTTTTCTCTTTTCCCTGTTCTTTTCTTTTCTTTTTTTTGTCGTTTTCAACCTATTCTTATTTTATTCGAGTGTATGATTACCATTTAGTTATCGTCTAAGGCAAAACAAAGCAAAACAAAGCAAAACAAACCCGATCCAACCGAATCAAATCAGAAGAGAACTCTTTTTCATCAACCATGGAGTATAGGTTCTCTAAAAATTCAAATATTAACATTAATAACCACAATATTAATAATGTTAATATTTACTCATCGGACATTAATCTTCGATCATTATCGGAGAAAAAACCGAAACCCAATCCGCGATCTAACGATATCATCACCGCTAGTTTGAATCATGCAGGTGATGATATCGTCTTTCAGAATTTAGGCGAAGTTGAAATTGTTGACGCTTCGCATTTTCAAAAGGCCGCAAAGACTTTACAAATTGCCTTTGCCAATGACGATTTCACAAATTATTTAACAAAAAATATTGAATCTCCAACTTTAAGAGAACAAGTTAATTTAGCACTTTTTGAAGCATCTGTCTTTTCTGCCATCTTGGATGGTATTGTTGTTGCCATCAGAGATCATGAACTGGAATTAACTGATCCAAATGCTCCTTTTTTGGCCGTTGCATGTTTCACAAGACCAAATATGGATTCTGGTTTTTGGGATCGTGTTTATAGTGGGAACTTCAAGAGAGAATTAATTCTCAATCATGAATGCTCTCAAAGAGTCTTCCACGAACAATTCCCTATCTTGGATGAGAAAAAATCCGAGATCTTGAAAGATGAAGAGGCAAATGCTTGGTATTTAGGTGATTTAGGTACAACACCAAATGCTCGTGGTAAAGGATGTGCTAAAAAATTGTTAAATTTTGTTTATGAAAACTTCATTGACAAAGAAGAAGGTGCGATTTGTTATTTAGAATCATCACACCCAAGAAACCGTAAAATTTATGAAAAACTTGGTTATACTTTTATTGAAAAATTAAAAGTTGGTCATATTAATTGTAAATGTTCACCTGGGAAATGTGATGAAAAACCATTAGTCATGGACATAATGGTCAGAGGAGTCAAGGGATCTAAGTGGGTTCCACAAAATGAAGAAGTTCCAAAAATCGATGATAAAGAAAGTGATGACAAGATGTGAACCGAGGTGACTCAAAATTCTTGATATCAGTTATCGTCGTTATTGATCTTTCTTTTATTTTTTCTTCTCACACGGTAGTTTTTGCGGCCTTTTCCAAATATTCAACTGATTGATGAATATTTATACGTATATGAAATCCTTCAATTGGCTATATTATTATAATTGAGTATTTTAGGAAAGGTTGGTACAGATTAACTGGAGTTTATTTTTTTTATTTTATTTTACATTTTGCGTTTTCATATTTTATTATCAACATAAGGGTAATGGTTTAAAGTTATGTCCAATGTCGTTTAAGAATTTTATGATGATAGCGATCGTTCTATAGACTATAAAACGATCTTTAGAGTTATGATTGAGAGCAGTTGAAAAGTCATTTACTATCTCGATTGATTTCTCTCTTCTTTTCGTTTTCTTTTTACTATTTTTATTATTATCATAATTTTGCGTACTTATGAATATTGACGATGGGATCATATTACAACCAGATCTAAGCGTCAACATTCATTGATATTATGTCACTTTTCAAAATCACTACCTGATATCAAGTCTTCGTTTCCGCGACGAAGAGTGATATTTTTATTATACCAGTACGTCATAATTATTTTTTTATCTATTCTTTTTGAACAACGATCAATAAATAACTTTCTACAATATTTTTCAACTTTTATCTGTATGGAATGCAGTAGAAAAAAGGGTCATGGTCCTAGATAGCGGATAAACGGTTTCTTATCAATGATAAATCAAGGCTATTTTGCACTCTCGAGAAATGAAAACTCTTGGTAATATATTCAGAGAAAGCTTAGGACTAATACAAGATTTGAAGTGAAATTCTTAGTATGTGTTTGTGTCTTTTTTCCTTCCTTTAATTAGTACTAAGGGTTTGGTATTCCGTCTTTGGGGTAAATAGCGTGAACTGATGCAAGCGGCGGAATTTATGTAATCTTTTCTATTATCAAGGCTTGTTGCCCTTCATCTGTAATTTTTTTTCTTCCTTGGAGTTGTTATCTGTCATTTCTTTACCCTACTTTTCTATGTGGAGTAGTATGTACGGATAATTCCCCTAATAAGCGTTAACTGAAATTCTTTCTAGTGGACTACGTTGAAATAAAGTTGAAACCAAGGATTACAAAACTTCAACACTGTCGCATTTATTCAGGTCACACCGCACAACACAACAGCACAGAATATGCAATATATCTCTGCTCAGCCTGGGATGAATAGTCCTCCAAGAAGTGATGTATATGGATAAAAGGTCATAAAACAAACATCGACAGGCAAAAGCAAGAAAAGAAAAAAGAAAAGAGGAATACACTGACAGAGCGCTAAAAGACAGAAAAATTTTTTTCTTTTTTTTTTTCTTCTTATCTCTAGCAAAAACTTACCTTGAGGTAGTTTTGAAAGGCACTTGGGAAACGTAAAAAAGAAGTGAGATAACGAGAAAAAAGTAGCAGTAGTAGCAGTAGTAGTTAAAATTCTGGTAAATAGTAGAGGTCGGTAGTCGTGCTGCTTATCATTTTTCTGGTTATCCGCTGCTGCTTTTCTTATTTTTTTTGATACACCCAAGTTATTGCTATACTCACGTACTTGCCCATACATTCACACACACATATATATACATATATATATATGGGAAAGTTTCTTTCGAAGGAAAAGTCAGACGATAGAATTTCAACGTCAATACTCAACTTCTTTGGTCAAGCATGGATCAGTACACCAATAAATACCATCCTGACTTTTGTCCAGGAACATTTTCCATATACTCTTCAAAAGTACAAACTAACCTTGAATCCGGAGATCAAGATGGACATTCAGTACATTTGAAGACATCTGGAGATGTCATATTGTTGCCTCAACCAACGGACTCCATCAACGATCCTTTGAACTGGGGCAAATGGAGAAAATTGTGGCACTATGCTATTCTTATCTTTATCACTCTGTTCACTCTGGCTACATCCAACGATGCTGGAGCTGCTCAAGATTCCTTGAATGAGAAGTACGGTATCTCTTATGATTCCATGAACACTGGTGCTGGTGTCTTGTTCATTGCTATTGGTTATGGAACCCTTTTCTTGGCTCCATTCTCCTCTCTTTATGGGCGTAAGATCACCTATATCATCTGTATCTTGAGTGGTTTAGGAGGTTGTCTTTGGTTTGGAAAATCCAATAATACCACGGATACCATTTGGTCCCAGTTGTTTGTCGGTGCTTCAGAGTCTTGTTCTGAAGCTCAAGCACAACTGTCCATCTCAGATATTTATTTCCAACATCAATACGGTTCCTCGTTGACCATGTATATTTGGGCCATCTCCGCAGGAACCTATCTCGGACCTTTGATTGCTGGTTACATCAACCAATACCAGTCCTTCAGATGGATAGGATGGTGGGGTGCCATCATCTCCGGTGGGTTATTGATTGTCATCATCTTTGGTTGTGAAGAGACCTATTTCGACAGAACCAAGTACTTACCAACTTTAGACGGTAACTCGATGAGACAATTTTTTTCACATAACCCAGATGAAGAAATAGATGAAGGTAATCTGCGAATCGAAGGTCAGGATGAAAAATCAGGAGTCGAACTGAAGGCTGATTCGTTGTCTTCAGCGGAAGAAAAACACCACAATACTGCCGATATGAACAATGGGTTGACTGTCCTCTCAACCACTATAGAGTTCCCAGAAAACAATGGTCTGAACGAGAAGCCTGCTTCGTATTGGAAACGTATGGCACCTATCACTCGTACCTCCTCTTTAAAAGGTACAGGTTTCAAGCAATATTTCAAATTGATATGGATGAATTTGAAAGTTCTCACTTTCCCACCAGTGATCTTGTCCGGAGTCATGTGGGGTATCCAAGATACTTTGTTGACTTTCTACTTGACTACTGAAGATGACGACTATTATGATGCTCCTTGGAACTATAGTGATGCCGGAGTTGCCTTGATGAACGTGCCTTGTCTTATTGGGGCCACGGTTGGTTGTTGTTATGCAGGTTTCATCTCCGATTGGTTCGTGATGCTGCTTGCTAGAAAAAACAATGGTATTGTTGAGGCTGAATTCAGATTGTGGTTTGCGTTTTTGTCCGGTATCATCTGTCCTATTGGTTTATTGATGTTTGGTATTGGTACAGAAAAGGTGATGAATTGGAGAGTGCAGTACGTTGGCCTTGGATTTATTGGTTTCGGCTGGGGTTCTTCTGGTGATGTTGCCATGTCGTATTTAATGGACTCATACCCAGAGATGGTTTTAGAGGGTATGGTTGGTGTGTCTGTCATAAACAATACGATTCTGTGCATTTTCACATTTGTGCTGAGTGAGTGGCTTGCAAGCTCAGGAACTCAAAACACATATATTGCTTTAGCTTGTATCAACTTCTTTGTCATGTTCATGGCTGCTCCTTTCATCGTTTGGGGTAAAAAGATGAGACAATCCACTAAGAAGAGATATATCGATTTCATAGAAATGAGAGATGGTATTTGAATTTGGGTTTTTTTCTTATATACAATATGTGTTACTCTAATATTAAGGCGGTGCTTTTTGATACTTTATGGGAATGGTAGATATACAACTGATAGATAGCAGCTGCTACACGATTACCGGTCCAGTACCACTGATATGGTAGTGTATCCAGGGCCAATACATCTAGTGGTTTATAGTTTTTTTTTCAATTTTTTTTCTCTTCGTAGAAGAAAAAGTCATGAGAATTGAATGAAAATAATTCTACTTTCAAGGTAGCACTGGATCACGTTGGAGTGAATAATCGTCGAAGATGGCAAGTAAGTGAGATTATACAAAGGAACATTCTTACTAGCAGCGTATACTAACTCTTTTCCACAAATCATCATAGAAAATAAGGCTAAGAACGTACTCATAAAATTGGTTTCAACCGCCAACACTGGCTACGCCAGATACTTGAATAGACCAAGAGCCACCCCGGTGATCTCTCAAATAAGATATGATCCTATGGTGAGGAGACATGTGTTGTTTGTAGAGAGCAAAAAACGTAAACATATTCCAGAGGTCAAACCTATTGTTTGGACCAGAGGTCATCCAGTAAAGAAGCAGTGATTTGTTAGAAATATACCATTTAAAACGCTGCTCTTTCAATCATGTTCATAGTATTAAGTATATGTATATCATAAATAAATGTTTTACAAGATCATTTAGTTTATACAAAAAGAGCTTCCCCTGTAGTCATGAGATCTGCTTGTCTGCTATAGGATTCGAATGTATAGTGACCCTTTGGATAAAACAGTCTTCCATAGGTCTATTGTTCTTACCTTTGACTTTTATGTCCTTTTCCATCTTTTGTAGTACTTCCATCCCAATGATCACCTTGCCAAAAACTGTGAATTTCCCATTCAAAGCTGGCAATTCTGTCAAAGAGATGAAAAATTGAGTACCGTTCGTGTTTGGCTTCCCGTTATTGGCCATTGAGATGGATCCCGCTTCATGTTTCAACTCAGAAACAAACTCATCTTCGAAATATCCTCCCCAAATCGATTCTCCACCTTTCCCTTTGTTGGTTGGGTCTCCAAATTGTATAATAAAATTGGGGATCACTTTGAGAATCTTGGTATTATCATAAGTACCCTGGGCACAATGTGCCAAAAAATTCTCACAAGTCTTGGGCACTTGTTCCGTGAATAATCTTATCTTGATATTCCCAAAGTCGGTATGTAAAGTCACTGACATCTTGCTCTCTTATCATGGCATCTTCCCTTCTCACCTCACTTGACAACTCACTTTCACTCTCGCCTGTTTTATATCAAAGAAAAAATTACTCAAAAGGTGTGAAGTGAAAAAAAACCAAGAAACGGAGGAACCAGAAAAAAAAAAATCAAAAGAAGACAGGAAATTGAAGAAAAAGTAGAGGAAAAAAAAATTCGTCAGCCTAAAAGTTGATATCAATTGAAAGCATCCAACGTTTAAATATCACCAGAATTGTGTTCAAGTGTTCAATCAAGATTGTTTTTTGTGTTAATATACTCCATATATTGAGACAGCAATATCTGATTGAAAACAAGTTGTTGATTCGTCCAGTTATTGCTTATTTATTTACTTGACTTTGAATCAATTTTGTCAATTTCAACAAAACAAAAGGAATAAAGATGAGTGATACTGAAGATCGTAAACTTGAGATTCTGGATTTGGCCGAGTCTGATTCGAAGAAGCATCTGAGATCTGAAGACGATGTCGAGCAAGAAGGGACAAAGGTTGAAAAATCTGAACTGACTGAAGAAGGTGAAGGAGATGAAGAGGAAGAAGAAGAAGATGATGATGAAGATGAAGAAGATGCAGTAAGACCTACAAAGAGAAGTAGAACCAACCAGTTCTTGGATATTGAGGCTGATGTAGATGATGAAGAAGAAGATGAGGAAGAAGGTGAAGAAGAAGAAGAGTTCAGAAAAGAGTTTATTGCTGATGATCATGCTTTAGGTGGTGACGATAACGATGTTAGAGCTTACAATGACGCCAAATTGCATCGTCGTTTGGCCAGAGAAGAACAAGAGGCCAATGATCAGGATGTTCACGATATTGCTGAGCTGTTGAAACAGAGATATGGTAGATCCTCTTCCTCCAGATTCAGAGGTGCTGCCTCTGGACAGGTGTCTCAACGTTTGTTATTGCCATCTGTTGACGACCCAAGTATTTGGGCCATCAGATGTCGTCAAGGTAAAGAAAAGGAATTGGTCAGACAAATCATGAAGAAGAAAATCTCTTTGCAACACTCCAAAGCACCTTTGGAAATCTGTTCTTGTTTCCAAAGAGACAACTTCTCCAATTATATCTATATTGAAGCTAGAAAAATTGAAGCTGTCGATCAAGCCATTTCCGGTTTGGTAGGTATCTTTGGTAACAATGGTAAACTTTTGGTTCCAATTGAAGAATATCCAGACTTGTTGAGAGCAACAAAATCGTCCGATGTCGAAGTGGTACCTGGAATCTATGTCAGAATCAAACAAGGGAAATACAAAGGAGACTTGGCCATTGTAGAGGATTTGGCCGAGAACGGTTTGGAGGTGCGTTTGAAAGTAATCCCAAGATTAGATTATGGTAAAAACGCCATCCAACAAGAATACATCGATAAGAATAATGTCAAAAAAGTGAGGACAATCCAAAATAATAAGGTGAGACCAGTTGCCAGACTTTTCAGCGAACAAGATCTGTCTACTTATGATCCAAGAAATTTATCCAGACGTGGAAGAAACTCTTACATCTACAAAGGTGATGAATATACCGATGGGTTCTTATACAAGGATTTCCGTTTGGCCATCATTGAGTTGAAAAACGTGAATCCAACTTTGGAAGAATTGACCAAATTTAATGCGGGAAGTCAAGAAAATGGAATTGATTTGTCACAAATCGCTGAATCTTTGAAACAGACATCCACCGATTTGATTTCTTTCCAACCTGGTGACATTGTCGAAGTCACATCTGGTGAACAAACCGGTATCAAAGGTGTCATTGTTTCGTCTCAACAGTCAAAGATAATACAATTACAAATCAAAGATAACAAAGATACGCTGTTAAACAACACCACCATTGAGGTCCCTACAAAGAATTTGAGAAAGATCTTCATAATCGGTGACCACGTCAGAGTCATCCACGGTAAACATAAGGACGACACCGGGTTGATCGTTTCTGTGGAAGAAGACCAGGTGACATTTATTTCTGACCAAACTAGAAATGCCGTCACTGTGTTTGCCAACTACTTGATCAAATCGACCGACACCTCGTCGTCTTTCACAAAAGTCGGTGATTACGAGTTGCACGATTTGGTGCAGTTGAACTCGGACAATGTTGGTATCATCATCCGTGCTGAGAAGGAGTTGTTCACCGTGTTGTTGACCGACAGCAGAACACAACAAGTGTCGCCATCTTCGGTCCAGTCCAAAGTTGACATTCCCAAGAATCAACAAACGGCAACCGACAAAAACGGATTCGAAATCAAAATTGGTGACACTATCAAGGAAACCAGTGGTGAAAGAAGAACAGGTACTATCTTGCACATTTACAGATCGTCATTGTTCTTGAAATCCAAATCTGTTGTCGAAAACTTGGGTGTCTTTGTCGCAAACTCTTCCAATGTACAGACCATTTCCGCTAAAGGTATGATGTCCAACGAATTCAAGACTCCAGATTTGACCAAGATGAATCCTTCGAGGTCTGCCACAATGCCTCCACCTGTTGCTGCTGCTCCTAGAATGATAGGAAGAGACTTCACTATCAACAAGCGTGTCAAGATCGTTAGTGGTGGGCATAAGGGTAAACAGGGTATTGTCAAGGACGCCAATGAAGACATTGCCCGTGTCGAATTACATGCCCCTAACAAATTGATCACAGTGAACAAGAGCAATTTGAAGTTCGAAGTAGAACAAACCGGCTCTTATATATCCTATGAAGAGTTTGTAAGAACCAAAGGTAGAGGCTTTGGTAGTGGAGGAGGCGCCTCCAGCTCAGGAAGAGCTTCCCTGTACGGCAGACCTATCGCCAGCGGAGCACCTGCTTGGTCTTCCGGTTCCGGCTCCAGACCTGTGTCTAATCCGAATGCTCCAGCTTGGGCATCTTCCAATTCAGGTGCAAAGACACCCGCCTGGGGAGCTATTGCCGCTGGTGGTAGTGGTGGTAACAGATCTGCTTGGGGAGGTGCTTCTGCCTATGGAGGGGGATCCAAGACTCCAGCTTGGGGAAGTAAGACTCCTGCCTGGGGTAGTGGTAACGGCTCTAAGACTCCTGCCTGGGGGTCTTCCGCAGGTGGTGCCAAAACTCCAGCCTGGGGAGGAAGTTCTACTTGGGGAGGAGCCTCAAGTTATGGTGGAGGCAAGACACCAGGTTGGGGAGGAGCTTCAAGTTACGGTAATAGATCAGCTTGGGATCCAAATGCGGGTGGCCGTGGAGATGATGACCACCATGGTGGAAACAGTTGGGATACTGCTCCTACTCCGGGTAATGCGGCTCCTACTCCTGGTGCATGGAATGCTGCCACGCCTTCCGTTAATGATGATGACTACGAGCCTTAGTTAAGAACCGCGGAAAATTCGTCAAATGTATTTTAGTTTGAAAAAAGCAAAAAAAGAACACTTCCAATTATATATTTTCACAAGTTGGTCCATTTAGTTCGATTCGATTTGATGTGTGTAAAGCCAAAAAAAAAAATTATAGTATATGTTGAATAAAAAGGTAAAGATCACATTATTCTAATTATATTTTTGTTTTCTACAAGGTAAATGGTTTTTTAAGTAATAATAATGATATAGTAGTATTTAAAAAATTAGTGATATATATGAAATATATATGATTGGTAAAAAGAGATTTGAAAAAAGACTCAATTCTCAATTTGAAACATCGTGGAGGTAGCCTTACCCCTGACGACGATGCTAACACACAATCATTCAAACCATCAAAGGTTCAAACAACTAACTGCTCCATAGTTTGTAATAACCATATTACAAGCTATGGAACAACTACACCCAGATATTTGAAGTTCATCTTCAAGATATCCAGGATTCCCAAGTACAAATGGATTTGAGGATAGTCGAGGCGAAAAAAGAATTCGTCCTGGTTGTGGTGTAGTCTATCAATTGAGTATGATAGAATTCAAGATTAAGATGAGGGCATGAGGTGGGGATCAAAAAGTGGAAATCAAAAAGGGAAGTAAAATAAAATAATGATAAAATGTAAAAAAAATCTTATAATAAAAGTCAAATCTAATTAGATATGAGATTTAGTATGACGATCTTTTGAAATCCATTTTGAACCTCTTTCTCCTCGAACCATCAAATCCATTTGTAAAGGTTTTTCATCACATGGACCGTTTTCACAATCACAAACAACGTGACCTACATTAAGTTCTTTTACATGGGTAAAACCTAATTTTTCATAGATAACCCTGTTTCTAGGATGGGATGATTCCAAATAACAGATCTCGTTATTTGGATCGATGTAATTGTCGTAGACAAAATTCAAAAGTTTCTTGGCACAACCTTTACCTCTTGCATTTTCAGTTGTACCAATGTCTGAAAGATACCAAGCAAGGTCATCTTCCTCACCTAAAACGTCCTGTTTAGCCTTAGATAACAATGGGTATTGTTCTTGGAAAACTCTTCGACGACATTCTCTGTTGGCTAACCAGGCAACTTTCAAGTAACCAGATCTAACCATTTTCCAGTAGTTGGATTTGTAATCTGGTTTAATGAAACAAGCAACAGCCAAATATGGCAGATCTGGATCGGTCTTCTCAGCTTCGGTATCTCTGATAGCAACAACCAAACCATCTAAAATGGAGGTGTAGACAGAAGTTTCAAACAAAGCCAAATCAACTTGTTCTTTTAATTTTGGTGATGAAATAGGTTGAGTCAAATATTGCAGAAATTTGTCTTCGGCAAAAGCAATTTGTAAAGTCTTAGCAGCTTTCAAGAAATCACTGCTTCCAACAACTTCAACTTTCAATGTATCTGGATCAAATTTCTTATGGTCATTACTTGGTTTACCTTTCTTAGAAGATATAGATCTTAAATTCTCAAGACCAGGAGAAATAAGAGGTTTATGGGCGTGTTTCTGACTATTCAAAATAGAAACATTAACGTTAACGTTGGCGTTCTTGTTATATTCCATTTTGGAAAAAAAATTATGCTGTTTTTTGTTCGCTAATCGAATTTATTGATATGTCAAAAAAAACAATACAGAATAGAAAATAAACAGCTTGAAACTGGCCTATATATATTATTCTTTTTTGATAGATTGACCCCACTCATTCATTTTCCGCTGCAAAGAACATTGAGAAGGGTAAGAAGAAAAAAACATGATTGAGTCTTGCTGCAATGCAAGTGGGTCTTTAGCACTTTTTTGCTCTCTTCCCCAACAATTCCAACCTGAAATGCGCGATAAGAAGCTTTGATAATTTCTTTTTCTTAGATCACATCGCGGAATTTGAAGCACCACGGCTTAAATATATACTCGAGTACTCGAAATGGAAGTTGAAATTCATACGTCTTTGATATCTGTCCAATTAATAGCATTTTCCCGACATAGCCACTCGTTGCATTTGATGAAGTGCCCACAATGGAAAAAATCTCCTCTATGGGCACTCAAAGGACTTGGATGGCAACTCTTGAGTAACAATAAATTCTCATTATTGTCATACATTATCTTATCTTTAACAGAGGCATTTTTCTTCAAATCAGATAATAGCCTTTGTGCTGGACCACCCCAACACATTATACATAATTTATGATTATTCTGATTCTTATACTTAATCAAACTCTTGACTACTTCTCTGGTGAAGATCTCCCAACCTTTCTGTGAATGAGAATTGGCGTTATGTGCTCTCACTGTTAGACATGTGTTCAACATCAAGACACCATTTGTTGCCCAAGGAGTTAAATTGGCATTTTTCTTCGGAATTTGGAACTCGGGATATTCTATGGCAATTGTCTTGTAAATGTTCTGTAAAGATGGGGGAATCTTTGTATTTGGATCTTTGACTGAAAATGCAAGGCCATGGGCCTGGTTATAGTTATGGTAAGGGTCTTGACCGATGATGAGGACTTTGGTATTTTGTAAAGGTGTTAATCTACTCCATGAATAAATATCTTGTGGTGGAGGGAAAATTGTATTTGTCTTTTGCTCTTGTATGACGTACTCTTTCAATTTCAAGAAATAAGGTTTAGTCAATTCCTTATACAATAGCAGAAGCCATGACTCGTGAATTGTGTTGATCTCTAACTCTAGCAATTTTTTTTGATCCAGATTCAACGACTGAACCCACGCGTTTTTATTGAATGAAGCTCCGATACTAACTGATGTTGTGAGGCTTTTGGAGTTCTGTTTGGATTCGGATTTCTGGGAATCCACTTCTTCTTTGGAGACATTTTCTTTCTCAGGCACTTCACCTATGTTTTCTTTTTCTTCATCGTGTTTGTCTTTTAAGTCTTTCTCATCTCCACCTTTACTGTTTCCATTTTTTTGGTCCACCTTGACTCTCTTGAAAAACGAAGTTATATCTACACCGGCCTTCTTTTCTATGTTGCTCAGTAAAGTTCTCTTCATCTTGGAATCCCTGCTTTAGTTGATAAGGCTCAATTCTTCGAGGATTTGTTAACTACCTGAAGCACCTTCCCTAGTACATCTTGGTTCAAACACCTTACTGAAAAACTTTTTCGCCTTAATTTTTTCCCTAACTACTCCACGCATTGTTTCTCTTCTCCTAATCATATGCTTGCCAGCAATAATAACACTAAAAAGTAAAACAATAATAAAAACCTAAAGGAAAAAGTTAAGGAAAAATAAAATAGATAAAAAAAAATTAGTTTTTAATATTTAACTCAAAGAAATGAAGGGGAAACCGGTGATACAGACGATGGGTACTTTGAAGAATTTAGGATCCAAGACATTGAATGCATCTGATTCATCGATCAAGAGTTCAAATTCCAAAACTTCCAAGACAGACGTTGATGAATCGCAAGATATCAATATAAATGTTAGAAAACGTTCGCAGGACACTTCCACTGATTTGAAGGGATCCACATCGTCATCATCAGGTTGGACATTTGGATGGGGTAATAAGCCTGGGGCTGTGAACAAGGCCAAGCCAGATTTCTCAGTTGATCCAACTTTCAAATCGAATTCGGATGATGAACATGAGTACCTGAAATCAGCGAAACTGGAAGACTCAGAAGTGGCGAACACGGACGTTAAAGACCAGGGTCTCAATGGTGAACCATTGGATACGAATCTGGAATCAAAATCAACTGCAAATAATGAGAGTTGGATGACTTGGGGAAGGAAGTTTTCAAGATCTCAAAACCTATCAAGTGACTCGTTGAGAAAACTTTTTTTGGATAGCAAAGAACAGACAGATAACACTCAACAGCAAAAAGCAACTAATAATAGCAAAGAACAAACTGAACCTAATAATGAATTACTCTCCAGTCCAAAATCAATACTAGCACATGATCAGCAAGGCAGGTCGGTAGAAATCAAGACCGGACGTTCACTGTCATGGAGTTTTTGGAATCTGCTGGGCAAAGAACTGAACAAACCTGTGGTGGAAGATGCAGTATTATTCGAACCTCAGGAAGTGAACAGAGGCGGAACCAACAAGAAGCAGCGTGTATCTAAAAAGAAAAATCGTACTCCAAATATCATTGTGCCTGATTTTGAGACGGTCTTACCCCAGGAATCCCTTATCAACAAGGTGAAAAACATGGTTTCGTATAGTGAGCCAAAACATTTGCAAAGAATAAATCCGAAAAGTTTCAAAAGAGTTCTCATAGTCGGTGTTCATGGATTTTTCCCCAATAGGATGTTGAGACCTTTGATTGGGGAACCAACGGGGACCTCGATCAAATTTGCCAACGAAGCTGAACAAGCAGTGTTGAAATGGGCAAAAAAATATAATTTGCATATCTCCGTGCAAAAGATTCTGTTAGAGAAAGAAGGTCGTATCTTTGACAGAGTTGATTATTTTTACAAGGTGATGGAGAAATGGAAAGAAGAGATACAAAAATCAGATTTCGTGTTCTTCGCATGTCACTCTCAAGGAACTCCAGTGACTGTGTCATTGCTTGGTAAATTGATTGAGAACGGTATTATCACGAATGATTCATTTGATAAGAGGTTAGGAATACTTGCCATGGCAGGGGTAAACAATGGACCTTATTATGGAGTTGATCAAAAATTCTTTGTCAAGGCATATTCAACAATTGAGCACGATTCTATGCGTGAGTTATTTGAATTCCAAAATTTCGATTCGATTCAATCCAAGAAATACCTCGAAAGTATGCGTATCATAATCAGCAACAATGTGAAGATTTGCTTTGTGGGCTCTATAGATGATCAATTGGTCCCGCTTTACTCTGCCATTGCTTCACATATTGAGCATCCCAATATATACAGGGCTTGCTATATAGATGGAGGCTCAAACACTCCATCTTTTGTATCGAGAGTGGTAGCCATATCACTCTGGTTGAAGAACCTAGGTTTCAGTGATCACGGAATCATAAAGGAAATAAGTAATTCATTGGCTGGTCCATTGACAGGTGGAGGCCATTCAAAAATTTATAATGACCCCAATGTATATGAATTGGGTATTAAATTCATTCTTGGCACAAACGATTTAAACGTTTCCCACCCACAACCTGTTCATTTCAACAGGTTCGATATCAAACTTTTGAGCAATAACCCATATCATCTCCCATGGTGCATGAGAGGGTTAATCTTTGAGAGCATCAGACACGTACCAAAGGGTCAAGAACAAATTGAAAAAGTTGCTATTGAATTTGATCAATGGAAACCCGAATCTAAAGTATTAAAAGATTTGAAGTATAGATTGAGTGCAATAAAGGCCAAACTCTAAAGCAACAGAACATGCTGTTTGCTTGCCTACTTTAAGCATTTATTCCCTCAATTATAGGATTTCTGAGGTACAAAGAAAATGAAATTTCATTTTCTGATTCTTTTCACTCTTTATTTTAGCATTAACACATTAACTTAATCTATAAGACCTATTCATATATATAGTTTTAATTCCAACTTTTTATTTCATTAACTATCTCAGTCTTCTACACTGTTTATCATAATCTTCATCTCATTATTCTTCCTCTTCCTCCTCGTCTTCCTCTGCATCGAATTCTACAAGTAAGTTTCCATTTGGCCAAATCTCTTTCACATCACCAACTTTTACCTCAATATTAGGCTCTAACACAAATCTTGGAATAGGCTGAATCAATTCAAACTTGAAATCATGTTCATAGGTTGAAAGATCCTCGCCTTTTTCCATCTTCTCCAATCTCAAGATCTCAACTAACTCTTTTTCATCTTCAATTTCACTGAAAGATTTCAAAAAAAGCTTGCAGTCGATGAATAAAAATATGTCATATAAAGTCTTTGAGGCCAAGAATTTATGTACAATTCTTTCGCCAGTATTTAACCGAAATTGTATCGTCGTATGATTGCCCTTCTCATAAACATTGTTAGGTTCTTCCAATAATTCAATACTCTTTGAAATCAAATAGGACTCTCTCAATCTGATTTTACGGAGTTTCTCTTCTTCTTTTACTAATAATTCGTCCTCCTTGCGTTTTTCCAGCAATTTGGCCTCCATCTTCTCCTTATCTGCTATCAAAGATCTATTGTAAGCATCGTCTTGTTCCCTTCTAAGTTGTCTCGCCAAATCCTGCTCCTTCTTATCGTATCTTTGAGACACAAGTTGTGGTTCATATATGTTGATGGACTTCTGGAATTTATGCAAGATCAATTTCAACGTATCAGCAGAAAATTGTACCGGAGGTGATACTTTATTTACCACCGACATCAATGGAAATTCTCCAACTTTTGAGACATTGGCAACCAATAATAATTGTGGTAATTTTCTGACTCTATAAGATCTTCCAACTTCCCATGGTTCCAAATAATCGACATTGCCTCCCCACAAGATGATATCGTTTTTGTCGATGAATTTCTTAAAACTGTCATTTGGCACAAATGATTTCAAACTGTCACTCGTCTTATCATTCACGAGTAATATCACAAACCACTTCAAGTTGGTTTTGGCAAAATTGTAAGCCTGGTTGTATTCACCGGAATGAAAAATAACTCTCTTTGAGATACTTTCATCATCGTTCTGTTCTTTGTTGTAACCAATAACTTGATTGAAATACTCTTGAAAATCCGGTTGTACTTCGTTGAAAGTGTTACCAGATGGGAAAGATTCCAGATCTTTAACGAACCCCATAATCTTGTGAAACCCAGGAAACAAGAAATCGATGCATTTACTTATACCAGTCAATATCAAGAGTAATGTTCTTGGAACCAATAGAAGCAAGAAAAGAACAGGAGATACGCCAGCTTGGTTCTGTTGATCCTGTATTCTTGAAGGCAACCCTAATTTGAATTTCCAAGTCTCAGGGATCATCACAGCTTTGGGGAATCTTGGTGTAACATCTTGATAGTCTATCAATGGAGATGTAAGTCTCTGAGTCTGCGGGATTGTCATTGGAGGTCTTCTGCTATGGAGATTCCCCAGAGCCATTTCTTCGAATGGATCAACTGCAGAACTCAAAGGGCCATTGCCATTACTCGGTAAAGTTTCTTCATCTTCACTGGGGAAATTGCCATCAAAAAATCGTGGGATCGCAATTTCTAAATTCCACTGTGTAGATTCGAGTAATCGAAGGACTTTGTCGTGGTCTTCGTCTGCAAAAGAGGTGATTTCTTTAAACAATGCCAATTTATCATCATGCTCAACATTTGACGAATCCATTGTAATGAAGATGTCCTTGCAATGCAATTGTATCTGTTCCAAACAAGTACTGGTCGTTGTTTAGAATTAGTTAGAACCAAGCCGATAAGAAAGTTGTAAACTCGGAAATTAAAATAATATAGTGACAAAGGAAAAAAACAGAAAGGCTCTCTCTTTCCCTTAACAAAAATTAAAGAAGGCAATGGAAATTTCAAAGACTTTTAAAATGTCGTGTCGTTTGAAAGTAAAAGCCAGAGAAGAAACTAAAGAAACTAAACTGTGCTCTTTGAGTTGGTCGTGACACATTCAACCAAAACCGTCAGATCAGGAAGTGAATAAACATTCCAAAAATATAAAAAAATATTTACCTTATTTGTGTGTCAAATTCTCCCCTGAATAACAGTGAATATCAAGCAGTTGAAATAGTATCCGGACCACGATGAACGAAAGTAAGATAGCAGTAAGCAAGGCGAGATCTTCAAAGGACTCAAGCGTTGGTATCAAAGTGATAGTGCGGCTTCGTCCGTTGATCGAAAGGCAATCCACGAATACCAATAATTCTGATTGTTTTGTGCAGATGAGCGGTAACGTCACGTCTTTGTTACCTAAGAACTACCACTCGAACCCTGACTCGCCATTGAACAGTGCCGATATCAAACATTTCACGGTGGACGAGTCTCTTTGGTCATTTGACTCCCCGCATGAGAATTATGCTTCCCAAAAGGACGTCTACGATCATTGTGGCAGAGAGTTCTTAAATCATACTTTGGAAGGTTATAATACATGTTTGTTTGCCTACGGGCAAACGGGGTCAGGGAAATCTTACACAATGTTTGGAAAGGATAATGACGGGTTGATTCCTCGTATTACTGAAGAATTGTTTGCAAGAATAAAACTTTTAGATCAGGACAACACCGCCGTAAGTGTGTCCATAAACTACTTCGAAATCTATAACGAAGAAGTATTTGACCTATTGGATAGTACAACCACCATGAAGAAGAGAATGAGAGAAAATCTGAAAGGGCCTTACGTAGAGGGGTTGAATGAAATTGAGGTCAAATCGACAAAGGAGATTTTCAAATATTTAAGAGAGGGAACGCTCAAGAGAAAGACAGCGTCAACAAAATCTAACCTGAATTCTTCAAGATCGCATGCGGTATTCACCATGAAAATTGTGCAAAAGAAATATTTACTGAGCCAAGTGGTCAAGGAGAAAAACTCTCACATCAGGTTAGTTGACCTTGCAGGTTCTGAGAGAGCGAATAATACTGGCAACACTGGTATAAGGTTAAAAGAAGGTTCAAATATCAACAAGTCATTGACAACTTTGGGTAGAGTGCTTACAATACTATCTGAGAATTCAGGTAACACCAGCACTAATAAACAAGTGGTTCCATATAGAGATTCGTCATTGACATGGTTACTAAAGGAATCCATTGGAGGGAACTCGAAAAGTTGTATGATCTGCTGTATATCTCCAACTGATTATGAGGAGACTTTGAGTTCCTTGAGATATGCCACATTGACTAAGAAGATTCAAAATAAAGCAGTTGTAAATGATATTTCGAAGAAGTCCCAAGGCTTCGAAGAATTGGAAAAACTTCAAATAGAAGAAAAACTGAAATTAAATCAAATAATCGATGATTTAAAACAACAAGTCGATGAGAAGGAAAATCGTGAATTGGTCAAGATAAGAAACTTGATAAAGTTCAATAACGATCTACAAAACGAGAAATTCTACAAACTCAAATCAGAATTGAGTGAAAAGAATCAAATTATCAATCATTTACAAAATCAATTCCATCAATCATTAACTGCTCAAAACAACGTCACATCCCAACACTTGGAAACCTTATACAACCAAGATTGGGAATCTTTCAATAAACAATTAAGCGATATCAATGAAGAAATACAGAAGCAAAAAAAGGATTTCAAAAACATTGTCGTATAAATAAAGAGGAGAGCAAATAACTTATAAATTTTTTATGAAAGTAATCAATTTTTCATCGTTATCATTAGCAGCATATTTCAAATAATCAGAGTTCAATCGAAGACACCAATTACTTCTCATCACCTGCTTGATATCAAGTCGAGTGTTTGGATCGGGATTCAACATCTTCAAAAGTAAATTTTTCAAGTCGTCATCTTTGAAATTATTATTGAAAATATTCAATTCCGGATTTTTGGCAAAACTAGAATCTGAAATGTTGTCCAAGGAGTGAAGTTTACTGTCGTTATAAAAATTCATGTATTTCATGAAAGCTCGATCCCTGGGTGAAGTATCATTCCAAGGTTTGATCATAGTGACTAATTGGAAATAGAGAATTCCTAAACTCCATATATCCAATTTTTTCAAATTCTCAACCAATATTGGCCGTTTCTTATCGATGAGTTCTCCAATTTCAGAATATGCGTGTAACTCTGGTGGTTTGAACGACTTTGTTCCCAATGAAAAGTTCAAAAAGTTGGGCACGGGTTTCTTTGAAGCAGTCCCTGTTAAATTGCAAGGGTGTATTGATGAGTCTTCGAAGTATTCTAAGTCAATGGCATATCCGAAATCTGTTAATTTCAATTGCCCGAATTCGTCAATTAATATGTTCTCAGGTTTCATGTCCCTATGAACTATATTATGTTTATGTAAACTTTGTACCATATGAAGAATTTTATAAAACAACAAATTCTTATGTTCAACTGGAAGCCGTAAGTTTTTACTTCTCAGTTTCGTCAACACCGAAAGAAGATCACCATTCTTGTGATATGGCATGACAAGACAGTATTTGGGGTCTGAGGAATCCAAGAGACATAAATCTAAAGGTCTCACAACGAGAGTCGAATGCTCAGAAGCTTTTAAGCTCACGAGGAACTCTTGAAAACAATTCACCTTGTAAGTAGCAAACGAGTCAGATGAATTATGATTAGAAAGTGTCTTCACAACTATCTTGCGATGCATTGCCTTGGTTTGTGCATCTTCATTGAGACACATATGCACGTCCCCTCCAGCACCAGCTGACAATTTAGTCAGTTTTCCTTCTAATTCCGACACATACTTGTGAATGTGTGGTATCTCATCTACCGAACCAAGTGTTAGTTTCTCAAACCCATTTGATATATGTGCCACTTCGGCTACTGGACTTGAGAGTCCATTTTCATCAGACGATGTCATCGATGGTCATTGGCGTGGGCCCTACTCACGCACTGAGAAAGCAAGGAAAAAGCAACCAGACAACCAAGTTGAGACAAGACCAAGGCTGGAGTTTGACAATTCGCTTGGATTTGAACTTGGAAACAACAACTTATTTTACAATAAGCATCAAGTATATATACAAGGATGTATATATATATTATTCATGTGAGGATGGAGCGTATATCTGTAGTAATGCCACAACTCATTTCATTTCAATAAAAAATAAAAATTAAGATGATAGCAAAAAAAAAAAAATTTTCCCATCGTCTCGAAGCGAGCTTACACTTGAAAAAAAAATGCAGTCAGGCTGATTCATTGACTGGCACTAAATGTTTGCAGCTGAAGCCCTTTCTATGCATCGTTACTTGAATTTTCCGAAACTGAATCATTTCTTATCAAGGAAAAAGAGAAAAAGAATCGTGGGGAAATAAATTAGAGGAAGAGAAATATTACAGTCTGAATTGCTATCCTCAATGATTGGTACTCTGAATGAGAGGGGCGATGAATATAGTGGCTCGCTAGATTGATGATCCGCTAATCTGAATAAATCAATAATCACAAAAATATCACCGGATAGAAAAGAAGTCTTCAACTCTGATAGTTTTTCATTTTGAACCTTGGATAAAAAAATAAAAGCTGGCTTAGTTACTCGTTTTAAATTTCAAGCTTACCCCTTGGAACTACTCGACAAGAGCTGTTCGAGGGAAGAGGTACAATAAGTACCATACTCTCAAGAAACTTTCCAAGTTCCTTCTCGATTTATGGAAACTGATCAACTTACCAGTATTGAGGTGCACACCTCAGTTGTTTCCAAAAAGGTCTGTAACTATGACCAGAAACAAGATCAACATCACAAATTAAAGTTGAGGTAGGTTCTGGTCTAATTGAGGTGGGAATGTCCAAGTAACCTTAAGGGTAAAAATTGAGTTAAAAATAAAAAGTAAGGGAACTAAAAACCGATACACTATTTTAAAGCATTTAATTTTAATTTCTTGGCTTTTTATTAAAGATTAATACGTGCGCTGCCTAACATCATTTGTAGGGCAAAAAAATAAAATTCTGGATTGTATAGTTGTTTTGATATTGTACCTGTCTGGATTGTTCTTCGTTATGCAGAGCTCTATCGCTAGTAGAAACGTCACAGCAAGTTGTAATTGAGTTTTAGCCTCAACGAATCTCTTACAATGAAATGTTAATTGTGTTTTGGTGCTGTATAAAAGGTTCAATCTGAACTCTTTATTCTAAAAGCACGCTTGGCGAAGCGGCACACGGTCGCATGAAATCTGAAAAGAAAAATGTGGTGCGTAGCGTGCATTTTGAAAAGACATTATTATTCATCTGGGGAACTTATTACAGGAAGTGGTAAAATGTTACCTCCTTATTTTTTTTTTGAAGTCCCTTTCAGATCTTGAGTATGTTCTCGATTTTTCAGTTGGTTTCATTTTCTGGAGAATTTCAACTCCTCGCTACAATTTGTAAATCAAGTTTCGAGTTTTTATTTCTTTATGACGATTGGCATGAATCTTTTGCAACCTAAGAATGTGATATTGGATCTATTACACGATCCGAAGTCACAGTACCCGGAAGAGATAAAGATCGCTTTTCGCACCGAATTTGGGCTTACAAGCACCCTCGAATTTCAAACTGGAGAAATGGTGCCAATCTCGGCCCGTGCTGGATTGCCTTTTTTTTTTTTTAATTCGGTCTCAGTCTTGTGGACCCATTTAAGGTTTGCACCACCGATAGAACCTTGACTCAAAGATTATCTTAAGTCTCAAATGCTGATCCTTCAATTCCATTTCCAGTAAGAATCCCCTAGTTTTTTTCTTATTTTCTTTCTTAGTAACACACCCCGTACATTAAAAGGGGAAAAAAAGATCCCGACATCTCAGCAACTCGGGGATGGGAGCCTATGGTGGAACCGAAGCTTCCGACAAATGAGACCACTCGTAGGAACAATGCAGTCGAAAGCTTGAAATCCTTGAGATGTTATGATCACATGCAAAAAATCTCGATCCAAGTCTTGGCGAGGAGCCGTTCGAGATTTGCAGTGCCTCCAAATTCAAATTTACAGAATTGATAGTCGATTGTAGTTTGATCACTCGCTTGTCAAACACTAAATTTTTGTTCATTTAAGACATTACACTATCCATCAAACTTCATGTAATGTTCACTGAGTGTGATTGAGATCATCCGTCATATTAATCCGATTCACCAATCCAGGGGCCTGGGGAACATTTATCCACAAACAAGCCCACTTTGATGCATGGCGTAATACCTTTACAAATATTGGAACTAGTCTACGCAGAAGAAGATTGGTTATCTTTTCTTCAAAACTAGAATTCAGAGAAACTTCAAAATATCTAAAGAAAGACCGTTGCATTACACAATAGCCTGAAGCTGTGTTTCTGCAAGAGTTTTACTGTGTTTGTGCATTGAATCAAGGAACATTCCCGCCTACATGCAATCTTTTTTAAATATATACACGAGCTTTTTATTATATTTAACATTTTTTTTCTAGCGACATCACCTAGAGGATCTACCATACAGTTACTTACATCAAGACCAATGCAGAAGCCTTTGAAAACATAATGAGTTACAGGTACATCTAAATTTAACAATAAATAATATTGGAGTGATTGGAGTGTTTCGCACAAAGACGCGATATGATGTTATCTGATAAGGAGAAAAGGAGATAATATATCAAAAACGACTTATGTCTCCAAAGATTACACTGCTTTCCTAATTTTGGAGCCAGAACTTGGTATTGAAAATGACAGGTATTATGCTTAGTAATATTACAATTGCCGTCCGTTGAAAGGGCGGTGGAGTGAAACTTTTCTCGAGCTTTTGAAAAAACCGTTCAACATCACAATTGAGCTGATTGTTTCGATCTGTCACTAAAATTTCCTCAGCAAAGAGAGATCAAGACTATTTGATCGGATTTTACTTCAAGCATCTATGGGAATGAAGATGACTCGCGACGAACTCAAGATAATGTAGGCCCTTCAAGAAATATTGAGTGGAATATCAGTATTTAGAATGATATCTACCAGGGTTTTACCAGATTCTCTCCCACGTCAAGTCATTGAAAGCACTCGCCTTTCAATGTCACTCTAATATGCACATATAATGGAAACGTGAGAGCTGAGATTTCAGAATGCAAGAATATGGAATATCTAGTTGATCGCAATTTTGAAAGCTTTTCAAATAACTGGTACTACAGAAAGTTGAGTCGTTGTCCTGGTTTAAGAGATTTATTTTTCTAAAACCGAACAATGATGAGGGAATTGGAATGATCTTTATGCCTGATCAGAAGCGAAATAGGAAAAAGAAAGAACAAAAAGAATGAAGAGTCACCGACATCACGAATAGTGAATTCCATTATGCTGCTGTTTAATTTAGCCTAGTTCGTTACTCGAAGTTAAATGGATATATCTGGTGAGAAGCAAATCTAGGTCATTAATGGAATAAAAACTCAAAATGAAGGTAAGTATGACTCCATTAGTTATTAGGTGGAGGAGATTTGAATAAGAGATAGGTCCAAGTTGATTCACTTTCAAGAAACCCCTCGTGGTCCCGCACTAGTCACATATGCTTAGTCATTTTAATCTGTAGAATCGGTAACGTTTTGAAGGAGAAGATATGCAAAAATGCCAAATAAATTTGAAGTTGGATGTTTTTTTTTTTTTGATATTATGTAACTTTTGAAGATTGAAATGATAAATCAGTTTGAAAATGTTATTTAAAAGCTGGATATTAGAGAATACATGATATATACAATGTTTAATTTTTGTTCAGGTGTGCATAGTTGATGCATTTGTTGTCTCACAATTACTTTACTCTTATACTCGTCAAATTTTCTCATTGTTCTCAGGTTCCCAAAATGGATTAAATCATGTGGAGAGTTTCAAGTCCGGAGATTGTTGAAAATTGCCTATTTCTCCGAGTGCTGCTTGAGTGCCCGCTAGGAACTACAAAACGTAAGGAACAAGATCGACAATTTTGTCTGATCTCTCATAGACAGATGAGAATGGCTGTTCACCAATGGCCAAAGTAAAGGGGATTATAATTTTGGGAGATCTAAGGATCATATTTGCCCTACAGTTCATGCCTATTAGTTCACTGAGATGAGCCGCTGAAAATCAAAATCTAATGTACTTACAGCCTCTGTAAAAAGATAGGTGGATTTAGAGTTCTTAAGGTACCAGTAGATCTGTTTTTTTGTGTATATTTGTGAGTATATGTGTGCATGAATTCTTCTTTATTTTTTTTCTGTTTTTTTTAGGTAATGCAAAGTCTGCTTATACATGAATATAAATGCATTATGTATCTGTTGAATCTAAAATCTTTATAATATTTCTTAATAATTTTTGCTTTTGAAAACTTAACTTCTTTTTATCTTCTCTTAGCGTCTAGTTAAAAGTGAGAATCACAACTATTGTACTATCCAAGCGTTGGAAACTTTAAAGTCTGCAAATTCTTTGCAGACGAAATCAAACAATCAGCAAAATTGAAAAAAAGAAAAAAGAAAAAAAGAAAAAGCGCTAACATGTTGATCAAACTTCTTTTTAGCTTTTCGAACGATGGACGAATCTTTTAAAAAATATCACTTCACTGATATTATATATATATATATATATATATATATATATATAGAATATACCCTTGAATCGTTTTTGTGATGTTTTCTTTTAATTCAAAAGACAGACTCTCTGTATAGTTTTATTTTACAATTACATTGATATTTGTTATATTCAGCTGAAAAAAGGGGAACAATGAATAGTACAAGAATTACCAAAGACATTCAACCCCAACCAAACACTAAGGATTTCACAAGACACCCTGAAACATTGATGAATTCTCTACTCAGTGTATCGATGAACATGTCAGATATTCTACAAGAACTCAATCATGCATACAACCATAGCAATTATACTATTTACACCATGACTGAGTATATTGCCAATTTACAACAATATTTACTCCTTCAAAAAGCTCAAGGCATACACCAAACACAGATACCAGCTATTCAACAACAACAACAACAACAACAGCTACAACAACCATCACATCAACAGCAACAGCAATACGAAAGTGATTGGGACTCCCCAATACAGTTACCTATTCATGCTTTTCAACCAGCCAATGAAGAATTGATTCAATCACCAGAGATCATGCCAACAGGCTATGTCCCTTATGAACACACACCATCTCTTTCCAGTGCCAATTTGAGTTCTAATGTCTCCCAAAATCGTATAACGGGCTGTGAAGACGAAGAGCAACAAGACAAGAATGCAAAGAAAAATAATATCCAAAGCATGCATATTAAAGCAGTAGCTCAAGAAAATTCTCACTATCTGCAGTCTACTGCGCTCAACGAGTCAGACAGTTCTTTTTCAACCCCAGAGCCTTCAAGCCATTGGATGTCTACAACCACCCCACCTGTTTCTCCAATACAGTCATATCGAGGCAATACTGAATACGCTGGAAGTAAAAGATCAAACTTGAAAAGCAAAAATTCCGTTGCCAATGTTCAAGCGAGTCAATGCAAGATCTGTAACAGGATTATAAGCAGAGACATGTCCAGACACTTGCGTACACATAGTGAAATCCCCAGGTTTCAATGCATATTTCCTCACAACTACTGCCGCCATCGTACTGGTAGATTCCATAGGCCGTACGATTTCAAGAAGCATTTACTTAATTATCATTTCAAGTACGATGATCCTCTACTGAAAAAATTCCAAAATTTGTCCGACAAGTTAAAACATGCTGGTACTTGTAGCTGTGGAATGAGATTCGAAGCGAAAGACTGGTTAGAAAATCATATATTGACCAATGAACTCTCGAAGAGATGCCCCTATGTCACCAAAGAGAACTAATCGAATTATCGCTCTATTTCGTATGATTTTCTCACCACGTTCCTTCCGGTTTTTTATTCAACAAGTTCTGTTCCTTCATTTTTTTCCATTTTTTTTTCTCAATTTTGTTTTAGTTTAGCGTTATTTTTGGTGGAGACTCGGTGGTCTAGTTTTAGTTTTCCGCACTCTTGACTTTTGATTTTTTTTAATTTTTTTTCTTTGTAATGTAAAAATAGAGATTTAGACTTTGCAACATTTTTCATTCCATGTTTCTTCCTTTCTTGAGTGAAGAGATACATCACATATTAAATGTGAGAATTCGAACTGCTTTGCCTATGCCGGAATCAGGACCGGAAAAAATACTTAATTCTCTTCGAACTTAGCGAAGACGATTGGGTTCTTGAAAATCAAAGAAACCTACAAATTGGAATTTAATAGCCTAACTTAACTAATTAACTTTACCTGCAAGATCTAACCTAGTTATCGTTAATCATTTGATGCTCGGTCCCTTAGAATTAAACGAAAAAAACGAGAATGAAAAAAAAAAAGAAAAAAAATAAAAGAATGTCTTACAAATCGAGAGCTAAAAAAAGTTGATGCATGGCTTGATTTACCTCTCGCCGGTGGAAAGCTTCTCCCTTATTCTCCAGAGTGCCAACCAATTTTTAACTACGGAGAAAGGACTTCCCTTCCTTTTGTATTTCTGCCTGGACTCAATGTAAATAGAATTGAGTAATGGTGACCCAAAGACCCGGAGTAAAAAGGAAATCATAAGTAATATTCTTGTTGCTTGTCGTGATTCCTTTTAGATTCTCAGTCGATTTTGACTGAAAAATGCTGATACAAACATGATTTGTAATTTAAAGTTGCATCGAGGTAGTCATGGCAGCCAAGGTAGCGAAAAGCTCTGCATCATTGAAAAAAAGCATGCTACAATTATTTTTTCAAGCAGAAGAACACTAATCTTATTTTCACTTTACTGGACCTTTGATGCAACCAATGTAATTACTTTGAAGCACTCCCTACTTTATTCTTTTCTCAAACAAACCTTATGAATTTCCAATCTTCTCTGATTTGCGGGTTGTCTTGAGCCTGGGATTAGGAATTGAGGTTTTGCTGAGATCTATAACACTCGAAAGCATTTAAGTACAATGAATCTGAGACAGCTAATTACCCCGTAAATTTGAAACAATAAGGAAAGAGCTCTTTGATATATTGTTCCAGAATAACGAAGCAAAAACCGGAAGCCATGTGATCTGGGCTGAAAGGACGCTCGGTAACAAGAACACGCAAAGTTTTCAAGTAATCAAGCTATTATTTTTAGAACCCTATTTTTTTAGTTTGTGCAGTAGTTTCGGACATGATTTGTTTTAGTGTATAAAAAAGTAAACAATAGAGAAATATGCAAAATGTAGAAATATTTTTCAACTTTTGATAAGGACTAATGATTTCGAGGAAGCAACCAAGTAGTCCACAATATTGAAGTTATCCACTTGGTCGATGTCAAATTCAAATTCATTGACTCTGGTCCAATTCAACTGAAAATCAAGCATAAGAAGGTCCGCAGCTTGAAATCAGATATACAGCTACTTCTATGATGCTGCTGGATCAATTGTATATCTCTTTATCATTTTTTAGAGTCTAAAACATGAGTGGAGCACGACAACCTCGATATAAGCATCTCTCATCCTGAATGGCATGATAAAGAAGCGGCTTGCTTATCTTTGTAAAAACATAGATGGCCTATTCAGAAATACTAAAATTTTTGCTTTCTCACTTATTACACGCTGAGCTTGTTCAACTTTTTAGTGCAGCTTTCTGGTAACATAATGTTGGCGAAGTAAGATTTTACGATGTGAGCTTTGTGAATTCTCATTCAGGTCATCAACTTCTTGAGTATCACTTCTTGAGGATCACTTCTCGGGCATCACTTCTTGAGCATCACTTCTTGGGCATCACTTCAAATGCATGGTCTTAGAATTGAGACCTCAGGCCAATTTCAGTCGCTATCAGTTCACTTCACTTCATCCTGTCTCGTACAATTGATCATCCTTAATTATTCTTGCTTTGTTAATGGTATCTAGAGTTTTTGCGCTGCTTTAGCATTTTGAATGCTGTCATAGCAATAAGATAAAAATCGATTGTGACACATTATTGCTGCTGCTTGAAAACAAATTTAAGCGCTGTATTCTTATTAATATTCTTTGGACCTTCCACGTATTCACACACATACAACTGTGCCATGGAGAAAACACAGTAGAACTAATATTCTCTTACAGAACTATTTTTAGCTTTGAGGTTTTCTCTTAATTTCTAGATTGCATTCTCGTGTAGGAAAATAAAATTAAGCTTCCGCAAAGAAGATACGAGAGAAATATAGTTACTATGGGACAAAATCTCGATCAAAAAATAGAAAGGGCATACCGATTGTTCGGCAGCTATCGTTGTTGTTGAACAAGTTGGTCTAAACTTTCGATTTAAAGAGCTTACTGTTATACGTGGGTTGTCTCTCGGATCGCAACTCTAGATCCGCAATTCATAACGAAGAAATTTCCGAAGTATAATTCCTATTACAACTTCTTATTGAACTGTAATTGTCCAGACAATTGAACGTCGTCAACTATTGGTGAAATTACGTTTCTCTTTTCGATTCCTTCGTGAATAAAAGTAATTAATTTACATTACCTCCAGGCTTACTTATGATCCCACATTGTGAGAGAAAGTCAAATCATCCAGGGCCTGGCTCTGAAGGAAATTGAGGGGGCAGAATCATAACACTGTCCATATTATTAGGTAATTTTTTTTTTCCAAAAACAATGTAGAACCCTAGGCTCTGCTCCCGGGTACTAACGAGAGAAAATAAAGAGAGAAAATAAAAAAAGTAGAAAATGGAAGACTGTTAAGTTTTTCTTGATCGGTGAGAATTTGAGATTCCAGAATAACTGCCATTATTAATAAGGTCAACCCCACAAACTCTCAAGATGGAAACAGGGATTTAAGTTACAAGTGTGGTCAGGAATTTTTGTCCATATAAACCTTATATGTCTTAAGAAGGAGCGCTTATAAAAATCTTGCCAACTGAGAGAAACAATGTGGTAGGTGCAGACAGACATGTGAGAAACATTTAGCCATTATGCTTGGTTTCTTTGAAATTTTGTCAAAAAGACTCTAAACTTTTCTTTGCTAATAATGAGGTTGAAACAGGTTGACGCGTAAAGAAGAATCCCTTAGGAACACTTTCCGAAACTAGTATTTCTGTTCAGCAACAGGTAACCAGAAGCGTTATCAGCAAAACTTCAATGTCTTGTGACAGAACTAGAAGGACGTACGTACGCTCGGGCATAATCACAACTCAACGGGTCAAAACGAATTCCAATTTTCCATATCTCAAGAAAGGCATTTGCCCTTTTTTGATTTAGACACTCTACATGATTGGAAAACGCACAGAATAAATGCCCCTTGTACCAGGAAAACAAGGGAAAAAATTGTGGAAAAAAAACTGCTCTCGATGAGCAAGCCAATTCATCATTTCTTCGACGTGCAAACTGATAACAATGTAATTAGCTTTTGAGCATATGTTTCCTTTATTCACCTAATTCATTAAAGTTGACGTGTACTGTATTCTCTTAATTAGATAGAGTTAACTCCTTAACTACGAATAAGTCTACTGATCTGCACGTTTGAGCAAATTACTGCTCCGACTCAAGGAGTTGGTATACAATCTCTTTAAAGGCTTGGCTCTTGCTCGAAAGAATATAACAGTTTATATTAGAAATGTGAGGCAGTTCGGCAAAAGCACATGAAAAACAAAGAAGGGGAATATTTCTAGCTGGTCCGTATATTGTATCTGTTATTTGTATTCTACCTGCATGAAAATTTAAGTCTGTTCACTTGATCGTGCATAAGTCAACTCTATTGAGCCTTAAATTTATGAATCAAATTTTTCATTTCTTGCGTAACGTAGAAGAGCCAAAATGACATGAAAGCCCAATTTTAAACACTAGGATAAAGACTATAAATATGCAAGTTGACAAGTTTTGAATTTTCTATCTTTGCCTGTAATCCTTCTACGTAAAAAAAAGACAAAAAACCTGGCCCATCAAAGTTGCAAAGGGTGTCTTCTATATATATAGCTCGGTGAATTTCCCCTGGGTCCCATTTTTTGTACCTTAATATCACAATTGGATGGTTAATCCGAATTTGAGTCAAGCTTTCATTCGTTATCACAATATACCCCCATTATTTTGGACCTGTATTCAATTAAAAAAAAAAAAAAACAGAAGCACACAATGAACCTGTTCAGTGTTCCACCACAAGCATCAATGAATTATGAGTTGAGTAACTCTAATTTCCACAATAAGTCCACTCCGGCAGACTGGAACAATGATTGTAATTACAATTCAAGTTCTTCATTTGCTGCTGCTGCCGCCGCTGCCGCTCAAGTCACCCAACTGGATACTTCCTTTAAGGAGAATTTTCTGCTTCAACAACTGCTGCCCACGGGATTGGGACTTAACTTCATGCCAAACATGCTGTCGAATAAAAATAACGTATATTTTATAGACTCATATGGCAAGTTGACAGGAGGCACGTTGATACAGACTAATCCCGGCAACATGTTTTTGCTTTATTCACCACAAAATTTGAAAACTGACAAATTGGTGGGAGTAAACAATCAATCTTTGCAGCACAATAAAAGTCTGGATCTCAGTGACTCTTCTGAACAATTGCTGTTCGACATGAGATCAGAGTCCATGGACTCGTTGACAGCTTCCACAACTTTCAGTGATACAGTCCCTGAATTTTTCCCCCAAACGACATCCACTACGTCGTTGGATAGTCTCGACACGATATTACCGGTGCAAGCTTGTCAGCCTCACCAACAGTTTATATCTTCTTCGAGTGGCTCCATTCAGTACCCTAATTTTTCAAAGCATTTCGCATTGAAACAGGAGGAAGACGAAAGTGCCATCACCGAGGTCTACGAATCTCAATCCCAACCAGCAAGTGAGCATAGTTACTCCTGTTTAACATCACCTATTGCCAATGATGCTTTCAATAGAAGAAAAACGTGCTCCGAGCCATTTATCAGTGACTTCTATACGATAGAGAGAGTGGACTCTGCTGACAATTGTAAAAATACAAAACACCAGTTGCCAGCGAAACTTGGAGCGGATGGAAAGTCAAAATCTAAGAAGTCCAAGCCGGTGCTGCGTAATTGTCCTATTTGTCAAAAAGTTATTAGAAGAGATATCTCAAGACA
The DNA here is from genome assembly GCA_024271865.1 of Nakazawaea ambrosiae. Lineage (NCBI taxonomy): Eukaryota > Fungi > Ascomycota > Pichiomycetes > Alaninales > Pachysolenaceae > Nakazawaea > Nakazawaea ambrosiae. The sequence continues at coordinate 1,421,762 of JANBXG010000001.1, forward strand.
CTTAAGGACACATGAGCTGGTCTCTCGTTTCCAATGCATTTTCCCTGAACAATATTGTCGTCATCGTACTGGTCAATTCAACAGACCTTACGATTTTAAAAAACATTTATTAAACTCTCATTTCAAGTTTGACGATCCAAATATAAAGAAGAGACACAATTTGAAAGAGAAGTTGGATCATATAGGAACATGTAGCTGTGGACTAAAATTCACAGCTACGGCATGGTTACAAGACCATATTCTTACAAAGTACCCTGAACTACAGTGTCCTTACATAATGAAAAACCGGAATTGAAGACAAGGTATTTCATTCACAAATGTTAGAGTTCAATCAATTTCTTCCCCTTATTATCTGGTATATACATGTTAATGATTATAAATTTCACAGGTTTTGTTAAAATTTGCTTCAGTAATCAAAACGAGTAGTTGAAAACAAGGAATGGAAGAATGTTATAGCGTTAACTTCTAGGGGGGTGCCCACGTCAGGTGCTTCGCTTATTTGAAACTAAATTAACCCATGTACGTTAAGCGCCCCTCAGATTTTGAAACACCTTTGGAAAGAGTGCATTTGATTTGTATAAACAGATACAGATAGCCTGGGCGTACATCTAGAGAGAGGGTATGTTCTGGAGATCAACCTGCATTTCCCGTGAGAGTTTCTACTCTGTTCCTCTCAAATTATGACTCGGTACATAAGAAGTTCAGATTTTGACTGCATCCAATATTAATTGTTTGAACTTTGGTATTTTATTTCCACTTATTCCAGAAGGGGTTAAGGAAAAAGTTGAAAGGGGAAAAAATCAGAGAACAATAGAGTGGCAGAGGGCATTTGCGCTTTAGATAAAGAACAAAAATGATGTGATTTCATTTTCATCAAAGCTCGCGGAAAAGAGTAAGCTGCCGAACTCATCCCTGGTACGAAAGACGGCCAAGCAATAAACAATAATGGATCAGCCTTGAAAGTGCTGGATCAATCTTGGAAATACTTTGCTGTGCCAATTTTGCCCAACTGCTTCTGCTTCTGCTTTTGCTTTTACTTCTGCTCTTGTTTCTGTCAAATACGGCAAAGCAATCAAGACTCAACCCAATCAGGCAGTGCTGATGAGCTTGGATTTTATTTTCCGCTCCAATTTTAACCAATGATTCCAAAATGATAAGCCCCTCAGTTGTTTTCGGCGAGGTCATAAAAGATTAAGAAAAGGACACAGAGCAAAAACACCACAAATCGAAAAAGAATCTTTTTCACTTCGAAGTTTCTATACGTTTATAGGTAGATGAGCGAAGAGTTCTGGACTCTTCTTTACATATGAAATGGAAAAAAATATGCAGGATGTGTTATAGTAATGAAAGTGCTCGGCGGAAACTTAATCAAGAAAAAGACAAGAGGCATTATTGTTAACGTTTTTAATTCCGATACGTATCAAGAGTCATCCGACTTGCCCTCATATCTATAGGGTCTGTATGACTAAAAAAATTTTCCTATGTCAAGTCCGAGCCAAGTATAAACCCAAACAATCGATTTTCATGTCCATGTGTGCTTTAAGGCTGCAGTGGAAAATTTTTGAAACTGTAACGACTACATAATAACGGAAACGCAACATCCTTGCCCTCGGAAATCGAAATAACATCAATGCCCTGAAGTGTGCAAAAAACAACGTGTCCTGGACAGGTAAGGCCGACTTTCTCCATCCACTCATTCTCGGCTAAAAACGAACAAAGAAACATATCGAAGAGTTTGATCATTTGAAGAATAAGACAAAAAAAAAACTCTGAGGAGAGTGAGTGTTTGGACCGCCCCCAAATAATGATTTTAGTAAGAAGAAGGAAAATGGAGAAGAAAAATAACCCAAGCACAATTTATTTATTTGTCTTTCAAAGCGGGTGTAGATAAGAGGGCGCTTGAATCTTGAACTTAAGCTATTGACTAGGATTTATTTTTGACTAAAGAAAGATGTCGCTAAAGGGCGTTAAGAAAGCGGTTACGAGAACACCGCATCAATTGCTTGGTAAAAAGCTTCCAGAATATAGAGACGAATCCATTGAGATTTGGGAACATGATTTACGTACAAGTATTGCTGGGTTACTATACATCCAAGGAGAGCTTCATCAATACCGTAAACATTTTGGAAATCTATTTGAGAAGGAGCAAGTAATCTGTGAATATATCAAGGCAGAGGAATATGAAAACCAAGAGGATGCTCAAGATAGCGTTAGAACAATAGATGCTTTCCAGAGTCTAATGAAGCATCTTTCGGAGACTGTTGACAGGAAGTTCGATACCATTGAAAGCGATGTAGGGTTCAGATGTAAGGAATTGACCTCTTATTTGGAGAAATTGGTGAAGATGGTGACCAAAAGGAGCCATAAAAAGACCGACTTGGAGATACATTCAAACAACGTAAAGAAATTGATTTCGAAGAAGTCTCTGTACTCTGATAAAGACATGCAAAACTTGTCCAAGGAGCAAGCTTTGCTTCAAGAGTCCAAGATGATATTCATGGAGATTGATGCAAAGGTCAAATTGATAATACCAGAAGGTTTAGAGATCCTTGCGGAGTTGTTGGGGAAATTGACTCTGCTGTATCAATTGGCTATAAGGGACGTCTATCAGACGATTGGAGGTGCTTTGCACAAATTTGCAAGAAATCAAGGAATGTCATCTGTAGATAATGACCATATAATCAAAGAGTGGGAGCAAAATTTCGCTTCATTCAAGTTCAATATCGACTCGATGACATTGATCAAGAAATACAAAGATAGTGATCTGGGAAAATCTCCAACGGTATCGACTTTTTTTAATACTGCAAGCTCAAAGATCTTGAAAGAGGCTACGAATATTGGTGGAATGGCCCAAGACTCTACTTCACTGTTGTGGAAGAAAACAATACATCCGAGAACCACTAAACTTGATTTGAAGCATATGAAATTAGACAATCCAGTTCAACCGAAACTCTCATCTGGAATTTTCAATTCAGCTGCTGATCCTCTATTGTCACCAATAGACACATTAGCTTCAAACTCATCTACTCCTATAAAGCAGAATTTCAATTTACCTGCAACACCGCAGTCTCCCTCAATAGGTTCTAGTCCGTGGATGAAGCCTCTTTCATTGAAAAGGCAATCGAATGAAACGAGTCCAAATAAAGACGAGACCTACGAGCCGGAGAAGATGGAACCTCCAGAAAAGACTGCAGAGAAAGAAACGGTCCAAGGAAGTGCACATGACATTGAGGCGGATGATAACCAGAAAGATCATAGTTCTTTTTCCGAGACAGACAGTGACTCGATGATTCACATGAACGATCAGGAGCTAGCAGTTACTCAAAGCTCAATCGAACTGGTTGCTATTGAGATAAGTAGGATTAGATTGTCTCATGACAAACACATAAGAATTACAGGGTGTCCAATTTTCAAAGATTCTGATAAAGGCTTTTATGTTTCCGATGAATCTTTACGCTTACAAGTGGCTGCAAATTCAACCTTAAGTGCGCAATTACTCTCAGCACATTTGGCCAAAGCCTAATATGAGAAAAGGCAAATATATCTATTTACATACGACATGCACATTCAAATAAAAATTACATAAACTTTAGTAATTTTTCCTTAATTTGTTTTCTCTTCCAGATTTTTGAAGCAGTCATCTTGAACCAAAATTCTCCGCCGCATTTTTAACAAATTCTCAATAGACCTCGCTTAATAAGGCATTTTATGCAGGCTTATGAAACTTACAATTTCCCCTTGTTTCTTTTTAGGAAAGGGAAGTAGGTGGGAAAAGGGGTTGAAAATATACTTTAACAGTTGATACATAAAGCAAGACAGGTGATTATTATATGTTAGTTTCAAATAGAAAATAAAACTCTAATTTTTTCCTAGGGATGAACAATAATTCTCCATAAAACTCTGCATAGGGCCAAATGCAAAGGGAAAAAAGGGGAGACTGTAATATAAGATATACGAAGCAAGTGAAGAAAGATGTGTATTGAGTAATTCTAGGTACAGAATTTTACTTTATTGCTTAATATACATTCGTGTTATCTGTTCGTCATCATCAAATCTACAGAACAAGAGCGGCTATACAGAAAGAAAACACAAGTAAAAAAAAAAAAAAAAAGAAAAAAAAAACCAAGTTTAAGCTAGTGAATGTATTCTATTGATGATGTATTTAGTGCTGATCATTCAAAAAGCATCTTCCGATTTGAAGGCTGATTTTTTCTCTGACAAGCAAGAGTAGTGATTCTACCGTTTCTGGATATGATTGAGAATCCTGAATCAATTCAAATTGATACCTCCAATCATATTCCCTTTCTTTGACATTGTCTTTGTACTCTGCGTCGATGCTTAATTTGTATAGCAGCTGTGAGTCTTCGTACTGACTCGTTAAAAGTTGTTCTTCTGCAGTTTTCCTCAGTTTTGAATTCAATTTTTCAACCACACCAACAAACTCCTCATCGAATTTGTTGATCAATTCTAGTATTGTGATCAAATAATCTTGTGTTAAAAGGTCATCAGAGGCAAAGAATTGCACACCTCCATTTGGGGAGTGGAAAAATGGGAGTAATTGACAAAGTAATAATGGAAAGTATTTACGGGGTAAGTAGCTGAATTTCAAAAGATTGATCAACCATTTCAACAGTTCTGCCAGTTTTCCATCTTTTTTCAATTGGAAAAATGTGGCCAAAACAGCATAAGGTGATAAGAGCTGTCTCAAAGAGTCAGCAATATCAAGGTCATCAACGGACTCATCGGCATTGGATTCTGCAAAATCTTTGAATACCAAGAAATTGATCAATTCATCTTCGATATTGCTACTCTGGAGCAGAGCGTTCTCGAAAATCAACCAACACTTTTCGTTCAATATTTTGAGATCCCCACTCTTGCTGTATAAAACCAAGCCTTCATACAATTGGCCTCTCTCGAACAAATCGTTACCTTTTATCTTCAATATGGTAGAAGCGGTAGATTTCAATCTCAATTTTGCACAAATGGACAAGCACCACTCCAAGTCGTCATTGGTCTTGCAATGGTAATTAGGCAAATATTGCGCTATCACAGATCTGGTTGCAGTTGTGTTCAAATTCAATAAGGTTCCCACACCAACTGGTATTAATTTTTGGTGACAAAGGCATTCAAGAGCGTGATCGTTCAATAGCAACTCAGATAATGTCTCGCTGTTGTCAGACAACAAAAAGTCGTAACTGCTGTATAAGCCCTTTGCTTCAAATAATACAGAAAGATAGGTTGCTGTTGGCTTGTCCAATATTTCCACCAGTTTGACAACTTTTAAGTAATTGCCCTTCATAGAATCAATACAAATTCTTTCCCATGTGAGAAGATCTAGTTCGTCTTCTTTAAAATTCGATAAACTCGAATTCAAATATTCAGTGATGAAAGACTGGGAAGGCAATTCAAAAAGGTACTTAGTTAAGAAGCACTCGTACCATGTGGAAGAATTTTTAATTATGGAAGATGGTTGCCCTGACATGATAGTTAAAATCTCATATAGAGCGTGTTTGATAACTGGGTCACCTTTTATATTTTTGAAATTGTCTCGTAACTCGCAACATTTCTGTTTCCATGTGATGAACTGTCTGTTGTCAAGACTGAACTGCACGGTGTCGTAGTTCGATAATAAGATGATCAAGTCTTCCACTATCAAGAATAAATCATTATCCTTTTGTTCTAATAAGTCATATTTGCTCTCTTTGATAGCGTTTACGGCTTGCAAAAACAAACCTCTACTGATCAACTTGCTCACATATTCTGACCAAAAGGAGACATTTGCGAATGGCTGGTCTATTGAGAGAATCTGTTGTGTAAACTCCAAATCAGGTTGAATATCTGCTCTATTCACCCAGTTTATTAACAATACCAAAATTTCATCAGTCGTTGAGAAATACAAGGCATGGATTAAACTCAAGACATTCATCGTTTCTTCCAATTGGAGCAATTTGAAATCGACGTTCTCAAGATTTTCTTGTTTGGATAATTTATCTTCGATCAATACTCCAAGATCAGCTATCAACTTGCTTATGGTGGAGCTCAACAAGATCTGCTTTTCATGTTCTCTTGCCATTCTTGCACTTCGATCGTCATCATCAACTACTACTCCTATTTTGACATTACCATTATTTCCCGAGGAAATGAAGTTATGATACGTCTTATCCTTGATTAATTCTTCAAAATTTTTGAAGCAGTCGTTCAAATATTCACTATACTCTGAGGAATCGTCAGTTATTGAGTCTGGTATTTTGAAATTGTACAATTTCGTCTCTTCAGGATGCAGTTTCTCATTGGTAGTGCCAGCTCCATTGCTGGAAATATATATCACACCAGAGTTATCAGTTGGATCTACTTCGAATTTCAAATTTCTCCCTTGTTTTAACCAATTGTTCAAACCGCCCAGTGGTATTGGCAGGTCTTCGAGTCTTGAAATGAAGAGTTTGCTAGAAGGATCAATATCCGGCGAAACCTCATCATCGTGATCAACTCCTATCAGTTCCTCTTTAGTCATTTTCAGGATTGAACAGTTCTCTGTCTACTACTAGCCCTTCTTGATCTTCTTGTTTCCTTTTTCTTTTGAAAATAAAAAAAAAACCCAAGCAAAAGAGAAACCAAAATTTTTAAAAAGAAAACAAAAAATAAAATTTTGTTTGGCACTCTTTTGTGGACTACTACACTACTTTACAGATTTTGAATGAAATATAATTGATTAGAGGGGTAATTCTGTTTGGATATATGATAGCTAATAATGATACAGATAAGTAAGTAATATACAATTATAATAATACAGGGTTTCCACCTTTCAATCAGCAACCAAATATGAAATAATGAAAAAGCCAAAACTAAACACTAATAATAACATACAATTTTTGACAGCTCCAAGGCTCACTAACTTTGTGAGAAATGATTCGTTGATCTCAAAATTGGTTATCTCATTGTTCAACTTGTTTATTTGATATTCCAATATCGCAAGTCTATTGTCAAGGTCTTTGAAAAGGTATTCATGATTAAATTCAGCCAATTCTTCAGATTCTGTAAGGGCCCTGAAAATGTTATCCGATAAAAGATGACACTCATCTGTTGATTCATCTTTCACATTTGCACCCTTCTCTACTTCTTCTTTGACTTGCACAAGCTTTTCGTTCTTTTCTTCTCTTGACAATTCTTGCTTTAACTTCTGTAAGTTCAATTTTTCAAATTCTTCGATGGCCGTTTTTAACAGTGATCTTCGGTCGTCGTCAACTTGATCCTCTATGGATCTGTCAAATGGAACGTTGTCATCTGCACTTGATGTCTCCGATAATTTTGGAGAATCGCTCGACTTATCTAGTACTTTCTCTTGATCAATCGTAGGAGTAAAACGTTTTCCTGAAGCAGGTGGTGATAATGAGACGTCTTTCAATGGTTCGATTTTGGGTTGTATTGGCCCGACGTCCACTTCCTTTTCATCGCTGAGTCGTCGCTGGGATTCCCTTTCCGCTTTATAGATCATCTTTTTCAATACCCTGATTCTTTCCTCCCGCTGCTGGGAACTGGGAAATATCTTTGTCGATAGTGGCTCATATTGTTGACTGGGTGTGGCATTGTAACTGCTTGAATCAACGTCTTCCAGTTTAACTTTAGAACTTTTTTTCTTCTTGGGTGATTCAATAACAGGTGTAGGTTTCAAAGTCTGCTTTTTTGCAAACAATCGGTCTCTCGTCTCTTTTAACTTTTGATACCGTAAACGCTTATTCATGTCAAATGACTCCAGATCATCATTGGCTTTCGTCTTATCCAGACTGATATCAAGCGGTATTGGCTTGTCTATAATCCTTATTTTTTGAACACCGCGCTCCAGTTGTAAAGTTTGCTCGTTTATATCCTCGGGCACATGATCAAAATCAGTCTGTTTATAATCATTAGGGAGAGGTCGAAGAGAGTTCATTCTTTTGTTGTGTGAGTTGATTCTATAGATGTGTGGTTATTTGAATTCTAGATGACCCATCTGTGAAGTTGTGATCTATAGACACCTGGATGAAGGTGTAATATGTTTCTTAGTGCGGGTAGACAGACACCTTACCTTTCTTGAATGTATGATGTGGGTATTTTCTACTATATATGTATTTTTTAATTTTGACTTTTTTTTTAAGTTTCTTTGAGCATTTGATCTTTGGGTGCTTTTCAAGACTCATTAAATAATTGCATTTTTCAATAACATGTTCAGATGTTCTCATCTATCAAATTATATATCTACAAAATAAGAGGGAAACAAGAAAACGACTCGCCACTATATGTTGATTGGCTTTTGTAAAAGATGACCCATTCTCTCTATCTTTGTTCTCAAATATCCATTGACCTCATTCGACTCAATTCCACCTTTCTTGTGCTGCCAAGCCAATGGAATCATTGGAATTCTTTCAACAACCTTCACCAATCTGTCTCTACCTTCTACGGCGACAATTTTATCTGGATTGTTGGTCAACAACTTGATATTTGTGAGGTTCAAATCCAATAATATGGCAGTCGCCAAACTGAAAGATCTCTTGTCTGCTGGATGTCTTAACAACAAATTCAGTTGAACAGTATCAGCACCAAGGTCCTGTAAATTATATGCTTTCAACTTCTCTCCAAGACCTATCCCACGTCCTTCTTGTCTCAAATATACAATACAACCCCTTCCGTCTTTGCCCATCAATCTTCCCAGTTCATCGAATTGTTCCCCACAATCGCAGCGAGCTGACCAAGCGGTCTCACCAGTATAACATTCAGAATGAATTCTAGCCAACGTTGACTGATCATCTGAGTCTTGTGGGTATATCAAATTCCCGTCTTGGCCAAATTTCAATTCCTGATTTGTCTTTGGATCCTTATCGGCAAGAGTTCTTCCAGGGTATAATTTTCCTACATATGCACCTCTTGTCATTCTATCACTCTGGGTTTCCCCCGGTCTTTGCTTATACAAGCTCTTGGAATATATCTTCTCACCGAAGACTATGGCCAAGTGTTCCTTGTTGTCGACGTTATTCGAATACAAATGCAAAAAGATCTCAGGACCTTGAGTCGTTGGAATTCTAGCTCTTGCTACGCATTCTACCACGGGTAAATCTTCGGGTAACTGTTGTCTTTTTAATTCATCTTCTTCGGTGATATTTGTAGGTATTGGCATTGGTGTCGAACTGAACGAAGATGAAGGCGTTATCGTAGGTGACACCAAGGGTATATTGTTGAACATATCATCTCCTCCTTCAGACCGGGCCTGTATTGAACTGGCACTAATAGGCTTAGGCTGAGATATCTCCAGCACTTCTGCTATATTTTCATCTCCCATTATCAAATTAAAAATGCGAGGATGAATTTGTTTGAATGCAGCTTGATATGCGTTTATATATGTCTGTATATAGCCAGAATTATACCTGTTCTGTCAAGATTTATGCTATTGTCCTACAATTGATTCAATCAACTGAGCGGATGAAAGAAAAGAAAAAAAGAATGGAAAATTCACCATTACAAATCATCGGATCTTTGGTCTTTTTTCTTTCGCTTTTTTACTAGATTATTACTAAGGTGTTTTGACCAAATTGCACTACTTCTTGTGCTTCTTATCCGCAAAACGAAAAGCACAAAGGTGATGATGGTGCGTTATAAGGAAGTATAGTATTATAATATAGATATATTTGACCAATTGTCTAATTACTCCTTGGAGCAATCTCTTCCAAAAATACCAACTTTCAACCAGTCCAAGCAGATCAATACTTTGTTCTTAACACTCAATGTCATTGCAACGTATGCTGTTCTCCAAAACAAGAATGTCAATGAACCACCAGTGGAGATAGAGCTCCAATCTCCCCAAACTAAATCAGCCACAGCTCTCTCACTTCCGATATAGGCCAAAGCTCCCATGTGTGAGTATTTGAAAGGCTGCAAATTCTGCTTAGCTCTTGTGAGTTTCTTTTCCAATCTCGACAATTTATCTTCATTTGCTGCCACAGACTTCGGAGTACTGGATGGTTGATTTTCTGGACTGAGCTGGCTGATAGAGTACTCCAAATCTTCGATCTTGGACAATGTATCCAATAATCCGGCCAAATAAATACCCTGTTGGTTAGCCACTTGTGCAGTTGGAGGATTCTTGGTGAAAGTACAATCACCCAATGCGAATATATCGGTGGTACCATTCACTTTCAAAAATGAGTTCAACAATAAACCCCTTCTGGCCTGCTTTTGTTCCTCACCAATCAGTTCAGCCAAGTCATGAATAAGAGGTCTGACACCATTACCAGTAGCCCAAACCAAAGTTCCATAAGGAATTTTGATTTCCTCACTCTCACCGTTAGGTTTCTTCACTGAGGCAGTAATGTTATGTTCGTCGACACTCTTCACCATGGTATTGACTCTCAAGTCAATGTTGATCTTTTGGAAAACATACTCGGAATACAGAATCAATTTTTTGTTGAAGCTGTTCAAGATATTTGGCAACAGCTCGATCAATTGGATGTTTACTTCTTGACTAATACCAGGGAACCATTTGGACAAATCGTCATCAATGTAATCTTTGACCTCAGCAGCCAATTCGACACCGGTTGGACCACCCCCAATTACTGTGAATGTTAACAATCTACGACGTTCTGGAGAACCCTTTGGCAACAATTGCAGCAGCTCAAGATTCTGCATCAATTTACTTCTAATTTGAACCAGATCAGGCAGTTCTTTCAAAAACAAAGCGTTTTCTTTAACACCTGGGGTATTGAACGTGTTGACTTGGGCACCAACACTGACAACGAGGTAATCGTATGCAACAACGCTGGATATTTTCTCATTGACAACAGAGTCCAATCCTGGAATAGCTGGGTTGGAACTGTGGGTGACAGTTACCTCTTTCTTGTTAGGGTCTATCAGAGTCAGTTCCAGTTCAAAATACTTAACCTCGGAAGGTCTTTGCTTGGCAATGTTTCTTACAGGATCAATTATGGACTTCAAGTCAATGGTTCCCGTAGGAACTGAAGGTAATAAGGGAGTGAACAAGAAGTAATTTCTTGGAGAAATAACAACAACATTGTACAGCTCGGTATTCATATTTTTCAACAAAGAGATGGCTCCCCATCCAGTACCCAAAATGACCAAAGTTTTCTTCTTCGCGCCCAGAGCTGTAAATTCAGTCTGAGGTTTTTGCTGACCAGGGTTCATCTCGTTGTAAATGGAATACCCAACATATCCAACACCCAGAAAGGCAGATAAATAGGTTGCTCTCCACAAATACAAAAGTGTACTTTTAAAAGCAGATCTTGATTTCTTTGGAGGAACTTGTTTGACAACAACAGCCTTTGGCTCTTGCCTCGCAATTGAACGGGTACTAAACGCCAATCTTTGAATAGGGCCCTGTGAAAACTTTAACTGGCGTGGGGCCATCAAAGCTGATCCGAGACCTTTTTTGAACATTTCGGACAATATTAAAGAAACAATTGTAATCTAGTGATATCTTTTGATATTTTCAGTGATACCAACGGCTCAATTCAAATTATCTGATCTCGTTATATGATACTTGCTGCTTTGATCAAATGAGGGAAAGTGAGGAAATTGGCTTTTTTCTGACACTTTTTCACTTATTTTAGCTTCACTTTTTTCCTTTTTGCTGCGCAAAATAGTTGGGGAAGAAAAATAAAGTATGGGGTAAAAAAATAAAAGGTCGGAAAGATTATGAATGGGTTTGGGAGTATGAAAAAGATAATACTTAGAAATTGCTTCACTTGTTGGTGACACAAGGTATTTGAAGAAAAAATTGTGCCAAATGATCCGGAACGGACTAGTGGAATACTGTAAATATGAGCGTATCGATTATAACGGATTTAATTCCATTCCTCGAAAACAAATCAAAGCGATCCGAGTGAATTAACAGCTATCAACCTCCTAAATCTTTGACCGACTCGGGGGTAGCTTTCATGGTTTGAAGCATAAGCTTTTTGCTACTTGGGTGTGTGTGGTCCAGAGAGTTTCGTCTGTGTGTAAAACTTAGGATGTACTTGTGTAACAGCCCCAAAACTTTATTCAATACAAGTCATGTTATTCTATTGAAGGGGATCGGAAGGCGCCTAGAGGAATCTCTATGAACACTTAAGAGGAAATGGGAAGACATCGAAATTATGTAGTGATTGAAAAGGTGTCGTTATCCTTTTCTGAGAATCTTTTGTATAAGAAGTTCACATTTGAACCCTCTGTATGATGGAAAATGAGGGCGACTCAAGAACCGATCAGTGATAAAGTGAATCTGAAGACTAGTTAAAGAGAAGCAATTCGGATAATTATACCTCATCAATTCGAGATCTCAAAATGGTTTGTGGGACTATCTTATACTCAGCTGTGTTATTTCTACTATCATTTCTAATCGAAAAACAAAATCCATTATAATAAGAAGAAAAAGAGTAAAAACTCATAGACTAAAAAAAACCCCTCCTGCCCCATCTTATTTTTTCGTCTATACATTCCAAGCACTAATAAGGAAAGCTAAAATGAAAGTTATATTGAAGCTTGGTCTGTCGAAAATCATCTTACGAATATCAATTTGACTTGTGCCAAAATTGACTATTCTATTAAACTTGAAAGTAATGATACCTCTGGAGTTCATCCATTGTAACACCAAATATGAACTCAATGTCAAAGCCCATAACACATGACTTAATTTACCAATAACGATACCGGTGAACAAACCTACAAAAGAGCCAATCGACAATTCTTGATAATTCACCTTACCTCCAAAGGCACCATCATACTTAGGCTTTAATTCTTGTTGTAATTTTTGTGCTATCCTAGGTTGTTGATCCAAGACTGGAACGGAGGTAGCATAATCGTTCTTGTATGGATTTTGAAATGCATGTGTCAAGAAGATTGCTGAAGAAGTTCCGAGAACAAATCCAAATTTGGATCTGGTAAGTGGGTTGTTCAAACCAATTCTCATTGTTCTGAACATTTTGTGTAAGCTTATATATCTGTATGTTTCGTTATTCCAATTATCAATATTTTGAATACTTTGTTGTGTTATTCTTTATATTTCAATTTCAATTTCAAATTTCAAATATTTTTGGGTTCTCGTTCACAATTTCAGTGGGTTTGACAAGGAAAAAAACCAACACAATTTATTTTTCTATTATGCGTCGAAGGGCAATGAAAAGGGTGAGGAGAATTCATTACAGATTCATAATAAGGAAAAAGAGCAGAGAGAAATAACAAAAAAATATTATTAATAAAAAGTAGCTGACAAAAAAGATCAGAAGCTTTTTTCGAGCGGAGTAGAATACAAAAGTAAAATAGAGAAAAAATCAAAGTTGACTAGCTTTGTAAGAAAACCACTGAATAGAGAAGTGTATTGACTTTGTGACACCAGAAGAGTATAGAAACTTTCTGAAGCAAGATGCTTATATTGTCAGACTTCTCGTCACAAGCTTACAGTTTAGAAGAACAACAAGACCGTGGTCAACAAGGCACCGCTCAGCAGAGTGCGTCTTTACATCAACTCTTATCGCCCTTAGTGTTTTTAGGGCCATTTCAGAACCATGGTTCTTCCAATCAGTTCTTGGTAGAACAGAATATCAAGGTCATTGTCACCACCTCACCCGTACTAAGATCCATAAGAACTTTCAACAATAGCCAGTGTCGCAACAGAAATGTCTTGATGCTTATAGTGGACGAAAATTTCAATATAAGTCACTTCAATGATGAAGAATTAGAAATGATCTCAGAATTCCAGATTGGACAATGTGAATTATTACAAGAGATGAATGAGAAGTTCAATGTAAATACAAAAATATCGGTTCCTTTCATAACTTCAGAACTTTATACAACTTTATGTACAGTGAATGGGTTCTTGAAGAACTTCAAACTCCATTATCCAAATCTGGGGATCTTGATAAGTTCCGATCTTAACACAAGAGATCAGTTGGCAAGTATACTTCTGTTGAGTTATTTGATTTATATCAAGCCACGGTCAAGTATCTCATCACTCGTAAATTACCTCACTGAGCTCAGTCCCGGATCTCGTATATCTGATCATAATATCACAACAAATCCGTATTATGATCAAGTGATAAAAAAGTTTTGGGAATCCAATTATTTACTACAGGAACAAGATACCAAGGACAAGAGAAACTCGCTGGAGCCACAAGTTGATGAACAGAATAATGCTTTGAAAAGGAAAAGAGTATAAAAGTAACTGTTTTTTCTTTGACTATGATGATAATAAAACGGTCAACTTCAATTCTTTTTTATATATCTAATGTTACATTCACTTCTTGCTTCTCCAAATGATGGAATAAATCGTCAAAAAAAGACATTTTTATTATTAATCTGTTTATTACACATATCGTTATTGCACTTATTTCTTTGGTCCCTCGCCTCCTGGAATCAACTGTTGAGTTGTGTTGAAATTGTTAGTAATCTTGAATTTTCGCCAGTCAAATTGAAAGCCATTTACTTACCATAGCAATATGATTACCATTCAATAATATTTTTTGCTGTTCAATTACTTCACCATCACTTGAGTATTCTTTGACATCTTCCAAGACCATGTTGACGAAATCATCGAATCCAACTAACTTTCCGGTGAACTCTCTTTGATCTGTCAATATCACCCAGATTTGTGACCCAATACATTTATCTATCAACTCTAATGGCAATATGGAAGGTACACTAGTAGTAGTGGCTGGGATTGTGGATACTTCTGTTTCTGACATATTTATATGTGTGTTTAAAGAACGAATGAGATTGATGTACTTTCAAAGATATGTTATATTGTCCAACTCTCTATAATGTTCAATGATAATTCAATTATTTGTAAACTGATTTTTTCAATCAAAAGCCCGCTTTTTTTTTAGCTTTTCTTTGAAAAAAAATAATTTATATAAGTTATTTTCTACTAGCGATTTCTCAGTCTCAGTTTTCTTCAGACTGGCTTTTTGGGTTAACGAACGACGAAGAGAAAAAAAAACTTCTTTGGTTCTTTAATGAACGAAAATCTGAATTAAAGAGAAGCCCAAAGAGTAGTTTTCGATTCTTTGAATTTTGTTTTTCTTAAAAATTTAGACAACAAAGAGTTTGATTAATTGAGATCAATACATCCAAGCGACATCCACCTCACCTATAATGTCTTTACCTCAACACTTATATATAAGACCCCTCACGATCTATGATCTCGACCAATGTTTGAAATTAGAAGCTGATGGGTTCCCTCCAAATGAACGTTGTTCTTCGGAAAAATTCGAGTACAGATTAACTGTATGTCCTGAATTATGCTCTGGATTATTCTTGAGAGAATTTGAACTTAGAGATAAGAACAAGAATAAAGACGATGACGAAGATGACGACAGTGAACTTAATTATTACCATAACTCCAGATTTGTCAAAGAGACTTTGATTGGACAGATTATTGCTACAAAGATCTCAGATGATGTGATAACTGACAGATCTATGGAGATTCCAAAATTCGTCAAGGATTCCGGTAAAGCTTTCATTGTAGACGAATCAATAGCTGGTAACAATGAAATAGGGCATTGTGAGACCAGTTCAGTTGTGGGAGTACATTCTCTTGTCATTCACTCAGATTACAAAAAATTGGGACTCGGAACTTTGATCTTGAAAGATTATATTCAAAAATTGAGTCAACAAGAAGTTGGTGATAAGATTGTCATCATTGCACATGAAAGATTGGTACCTTTCTATAAGAGAATTGGTTTCGTTGATCAAGGTGTCAGTGATTGTAAATTTGGAGGTGAGACATGGAATGATTTATATTTACCTTTGATCAAGGAAGATCAAGACGATTGATCTTTTTTGCTTCGACTTTTGTATTGTTATGTCTGATTTAGTTCACAGTATCAAGTGCTTATATACTTATTTTCAACTTTTGTCTACGATGAGAACGTTTTCTTTTCAATATCGTTATTATTTTTATTGTCTCTAATGTTCATTTGAATTGTAACTAATTACATAAGCCTTTTTTAAATCTCTTGATATATATTAGTGTTCTTTTAAGATAACTCAATTATCTAACTCAACTGTAATATGGATCGAAAAAGTTTCTTATGAGAGTATTTTTGAAGACTCTCATTCCCATGGTTGAAGAATGCTGGAAGTTGCCAGCAGCTCTCAGCCTGAGAAAATCTCTTTCATATTGCAACATCTTCTTTTGGTAAATAGTGAAGAAAAAAACCGAATAACATAAACCTCCTAACAAATCAATTCTCCAATGATGGTCCAAATAGATGGTTGCCCACCATTGGCATACAACAAACAAACCTGCCAACACTTTTAATGCAGTCCAACGGGCATAGAAACATACCGTCAAGAACACCAATACTGCCATCGCCGAATGCAATGATGGGAAAGCTCCAAAGACGATTGGAGACTTGTGGAATCCATTTGAATTCAAATGAGTACCCATGGCGACGTCTACTCTCACCAAACCTGCTGCGTAGCCTAACATGTCATAGTTCAGTTCCAGATCGATACCTTTCATGTGGACAAACCAAGGAGAAGCATTTGGAAACAACAAATGGGTTATAACACCACATATATTCTGTGTTCCAAGACAAAGTCCAAACCATTTTAATGCACCTGGGTTATGGAACACATAAAGCCAAATCAGAGTAAAAAGGGGTGCAAAAAAATGACACAACACGTATAAGAACCACGAAAAGATGTCGAGTGGAGTGTATTTATCGATACTGACGGCATAATCAAAGTTCAATATGAACCAGGAAGTCAGCAAGAGAACGGGTGGAGCAAGACGGAATTTATTATTGGTGATTAGTGAAGGTGGTGATTCTCGTACCGTGATAGAACTTTGTTGTGATTCGTTGTATGGATTCGGTGAAGAGGACGAAGCGGAATCGGAACGATCGTCTTCATCACTATTGATATCGAAAGTCAAATCTTGAAGCTCTGTCTTATTTGCTTCCTCATCGTCAGGTATTGGATTGTTGAAGACAGTTGTGGTCTTTGGGAAAGATGAATAAATTGGGGATGAAGAGTCTAAATGTTGGGAGTAAAAATATTTATAGACAAGAAATCCCAGCAGTCCCCAAAAAAGCATCGATAACCATGCCGAGACACGTTTGTAATTATAAGTGAGATCTTCCAAGTAAGGTAACAACTTGACGTGAATTGCTGGACGCCATTCATTTGGTATTATTCCGGCATTTTTGAATATCATAAGCCAAGTAAACACAAGACTGAAATTTAAGGCAAAGTGTAGCGCCACTTTCCAAATCGCTCTCCCATTCAACAGTGATGATATTAGTACATATATCACGTTATAAAGGAATATGAGAGGAGAAACCACTCTTCTCAATAAAAACATCCTTGTTTCAATATATGAACAGGATCACTCAATCAATATGACAGAAAAATATGCAATATGTTCTTCCGGAGCTGAATCTGAGGTGATATCTGTTAATACGTTTTGATGGGTATTCAGTATCCAGATTGATGAACTTCTCCGATGACAAAATAATGAATGAAAATTGTTTTTTATGATGAAATGACGATGTTATCCTAGTTAACTTTATTCCAAACTTACGAGAAAAAATTAATTCTATGTGTGAAATATGAATAGTAAAAAATATGATTTAGTATTTAGAAAAAAAAAAAAAAAAAATCTGGGCAAATTTTTTTTTCTTTCCCCGTGTGTTTGTATTTGACTGCGATAAAACTGGGCTTATGAGACAAAATATGAAGCTTCAGGAATTAAAGGTCAAAATGCTTTGTTGCAAAAAAAGAAAATTAAGGAAAATGGAGAGCTCTTTTTTCACCAAATCAACATTAAGATAAAGAGGAAACCTATCTATATATACTTCAAATTCTATTTGAAACACAACAATCTACGAAAAGTTATGTGAGTGTACGGATTTTACTATTATTTATTTTTCCCATGTAGCAAAACAATGCCGCGGTCACGAAAAAAAGGCACATTTAAAGATAGAAGCATAGACGAAATATAGGCAAAATCTTGTACTACTGCTTTAGATCAAAAAATACTAGAGGTTCAGCCTCGGAGTAAAGGTTATATTTTAGTTCCGACACATGGACTCTTTTATAAATAGTATCCTTGAATGGTAGAAGAGAGTAAGTTGGACGAGCTGACCTCTTAGCGTGGAATTCGATGTGTGAGAGAGCAGTCAAATTTTTTTTCCAGATCCAAGTATTTGTTAAAACAGAAATGAATTACACAGGTGGATCATTGCACGCGATAGAATTACTTTGCCTATTCGCTGACTTCCAAGTATGGGCTATTGTTATTTTTTCTCAGGTTTAAGAAGGTTTCCTTCAATGACCTTTCGCTTTTGGTCCCCATAAAACTTGATGAATAAAAAGAAAAGAGAAAAACTCCAAATTTCGATGCTCAGCCTTTTGAGATGACGTCTTTTTCTATGTTAGACAGTAATCAATCATGTTTTAATAAATAGGTAACTCAGCATTCGAGCTATCCACTGATGATCATTGGTTTAGTCTACCTCATGGGCATTCACTGTCTTCTTGTTCCAGTCCTGAAAAATTATGTTTGCCCGTTTTTCCCTGTAATGTTTGAGTCGGGGCAGTTTATCGTGTGTCCTACTTGATCTTCCGTGTTTATTTTTTTCCAGTGAAATCAAGCACTATTCATTTGGCGTATTCATGTACTTCTGTTCTACTTATGTAAGTGTTCAAAACGGTTATTCTTCAGAGAATCCGAAGAATGCATGAAGAACTATGGCGTATCTCTCATCCCTATCGTTTGGCGCTGTTGGTCTCCAAATTATCAGACATTCTATTTTTCCAATATTTGATACCTACATCAATGATAAGGCTTAAAATTGACTAATTTTCCTTCAACTCTCCACAGCTCATCACCAGTGGTTATGCCTTGTCGTCTCCTAATCGAAGGCCGCCTCTGAAAAAATTCGTTCATTGTCGCACTACTAAATATTCATTCTATTTTCTTGAACATCCAAACACCATCTTCATAATTTTTTTTTCCAAAGACACAATTTGTAGCATTGAAGGAAATATCACAAAAAAAAAAAAAAAAAAAAAAAAACAGTTGGAGATAAAATAAACCATAATAAAAAAATAAAATTCGCATTATAACAGTATCCAATACTTGTTGACGTTGAATCTTTTCAAGAACAGATCATCGTACCATCACCAAAGTAGATATTGCTCGACTTCAATCGCAATGAACAGAACAAACCCGTCCAACGAATTCGATTTGGATAAGAAAAGAATCAATGTTTTGTTGAATATCAACAGTATCTTACTTCAACAAAGTATAGAATTGTACAATTTACTCTCGCAACCACAGAATCAACAGCAGAATAAAGAAACATATCAGAATTACATGAAAAGAATACATTCGAATTTAACAATGCTTGCCACCATCAACGAAAAATACACGAATCCACTGTCATATCAGCAAAAGCAACAATTCCCACAAATAATGACTCCTCCACAACAATTACCCCTGGTGTTTGAGCTATATCAGACTTTACAAAATTTATACCCTGAAGGCGTTCTGTTTTATCAAAAGAAGCTTCAACAATTACAACTGCTGCAACAACAACAACAACAACAACAACAACAACAACAACAACCGATTCCACCCCAACATCAGCTGCTACAACAGCAGCACCAAGTATCCCAAAATATAAGTCCGCATCAAGTGTTGGCAAGACTGAATAATAATAACAGCAATGCCAATACTACGAGCAACAACAGTAATAATCACTCCAATAATTCAATTCAGAACGGTTCTGTATTCTGGTAGTTTGGGCGTGTTTTTTTTGTCTATGTATGTGTCTGCTTATTCCATTCAGTGTCACATGTTTTATATCAATTTAATTCTCAACAACAATCTGTACATCAATTCATACTCGCTAGCTTCTTGTCGCATTCATTAGATGCCACTCTTTTACTCATATCCAATTAATCATGTACTTTTATTTATATAATTATGGGTATTCCCCCATGTATTGTGTAATATGTCAATCTCACCTAGCTTTAACCTACATCTCATCTTTCGCCAGCCTCGTCGTGCATCTTACCTTAATCTCATCGCTCTGGAAAAAAATATAATGTGAAAAATGAAAAAATAAAATTTTTTTTTATATTTTTTTTCCTCATATAAAGTAAAGGGATTCAAGTAGGCCTTTGGTAACCGCTGTAAGAAGTACTCGAACTCATTCCAAAAGTATCACACGTTTTTCTCACTTTCGAAAGAAGAGGTTGAACAGTATCACAATGGTGGAGTCAAAAAAATATTCCATTAATATCGATACCTCGTTATTCGAGACTTTCGACAATATCCTTAATACTAAAGATTTCACTCTGATCCAAGAATTTGTCACGAAGCAAGAATCACAATTGATCTCAATATGGAGTTACTATAATACCGTGAATGACCATCTGCATTTCACCAGTTGTACCAACAGGTTCAACAAGTTTCTCAGAATTCTGAACGAAAATTCAATGGAGTTACGTACCAATGCCATTCAAATTTTGAAGCTCATCTTGGAGTCTCATTCCAAAATATTGTACAGAAGCTTGAGTAGTATGAAACCATCGATAACCAATCCTATTTTAAATTTGTTGAGAGAACTGGTCAAATTTGACGTCATTTGCAATGACTATTTGATCAACAACTTCGATTTCAATTTGGCAATTCTTCCAAAATTGATCACCACAGCTCAATATAGATTCAACTTTATCGATTTCTGGATCCAGTTGTTGCAAAATTTCAACTATCTCTCAAGAAAGGACTTTTTACTCGAGTACAAGAAGATCAATACGAATATCTATAAATCTCTTCCAGATGACTCTTCACCTTTGATCTCCAAGTTCATCGAATTTTTTGATCACAAGGTGCTACAAGAACCACATTTCAATAAGCTGTTGAAGTGTAAAATATTGAACGAATTTGTTCTTGGTAAATTCGTCTCCATAATGATGGCAAATGATATAGATGCCGAATTGAAGAACAAGATTCACGATTTTTTGGTGAAAATAACTACTGACGATAAGCTCGGATTGAATTTCCCTGATGAAAAAGTATGGTCTCTGAATCATAATGGCACTCCAGTTGTTGTTAACCTGCTGACGAATCTCACATTCAAAATTCATAACAAATTGATATACAATGTCATTTTACAATTGAAACCATTTGAAGATGATTTGCAATTGCGTTTGATTATGGAAATTTTTTCGAAGATTCCTGAGTTGGTAGCACCATATACTCAACATTTATTCCAGATCCATGGTTCCAATGATCCAAAATTGACCTCTTTCTGGATTGGGCAAACATTGTTACTCGAAGAAATTATCAAGTTACCTGTCCCTTTGAGATTTCAACAACTGAACAAGACAAATCTCGATGACGAGCTTTCTTTGAAAGTTGTATCAGAAAATATAATTCCTTCTTCGTTGACAAAATCTTGTTTGATCAAATGCTTGCAATGTGAATCTCCGTTGATAAGACAACTTACGCTGCAAGTTATCTTGCTTGTTTTCGACAAGTTGACAAGAGTATTGAAGGCTTTGAACTCTGAGCAGAGCCCATTCAAAATGCAATTATTAAATTTGATTTTGAAGACAAAATTGCCTGAATTAAGTCTTATTGTCAGTTTCTTAAATGAAGATTTGAAATCGGAGAAGTTGTTATTGTTGTCCTATACAATGATAATCAAAGAATACCTTTTTTCGTTTCCGACTTTGTCGCTGTCGTTACCACTGGATACCTATTTTATGAAATCTTTCCAATCCGATAACGAAGATGCCTTTTCAGGTATTGAATTGGTCATCTTGGAAAACTATTTGGAATTACAAGAAAACATTAATGATTCCAATTCAGTGATGTCTAAATGGTGGAACAGTACAAATGATAAAAATTCTTTCTTCACGAACTTGTTGAAATTATCAAGTAATAGCGTCTTGTATCACAAGATCTATAAGATTTTGGTCAAATTGACAAGTCAAACAATCATTTTTGATGCCAAGACGTTGATATCACCAAATTTTGCCCTTGTTCAGGCTTGCAAATTCAAAGATGACTGGGACCTTCAAGACACTCGCAAGATTTGGAAGTTCATCGATGAAATTATCGCAAGATGTGCAAGGACTCCATACAAGTACTTGGATCAAGCAAGAGAACTCCTCAGTAATGGAAGTGAGTCTAATTCCTTAAGTCCTTTGGTTGTCACTCTGTTCGAACAGTGGAAGTTTGTCGCAGATAGAGATTCAGATAAGTTACACAATTGGTTTTGCTTATTGATGCGCTATTTCGTACTTGTAGGAGAATCATCTGAGGCGATTTTGAAACTATTCGAAACCCATGGCTTGAAACCGAATGGGTTGTTGGATTTCAAAAACTATGAGTCCTCCGGCTTCATCAAAGACACTTCAGTGGACAAAGCTCATTTTGAAACTTTGAAAAATGAATCATTTTTTGAATTCGTCTTGAACACTCCTTTGAATGGTTTACGCAATTCTAGAATACCTGTTAATCAGATGGATATTGTAGGTTTGGTCAAGAGATTAGAATTCATTGTTCATGATGAAAACCTCACTATAGACCAAGTTGAAAAGACACTTGTTGACTTGTTGGAGAAACTCGGAAATTTCCTTGCTTCTGGAAGTATTGAGTTCGACAAGAGATATTGGCTGAAGTTGTTTGTACAGCTGCAGATTGAAAATAGTTTGTCCAAAACTGTTGAAACTAAGCAACTTTATGTCAGTAGAATGTTGAACGATATTTTCAAACAACTTACTTCGGAATCACCAGAAACTAAAGATTCTTCATACCAAGATTATATCAAGCAACTTTTGGATCAAAACAAGTATGAAGCCGTTTCTAGTGAAGCCATTTGGTGCTTGTCTGATGAACTGTTATTGAAGTATTTAACCATAGACTCCTCTATTGTAAGGACTGGGATATTCCAAGAACTTTTAATCAGAAAGATCACATTCACTCATGACTACTCCTTGTTAACCACGGATGATCCATCGGAGTTGAATTCTATTCAGGCCCTCATTGAGCAAGAATTATTGAATATCAATCTGGAGCTGACTTTACACAGTATGATCCAATCCGGTCAGGATTCTCCAGCCTACTTTGGTGTCTTGAGATCATTAATCAAAAGAGCCCCAGAGTTTGATCCTACCCAGATCACTGCAACCAATGAGCAATTATTGATAGTATTGGGAAGTTGTGTTGATCTGAACAAATATTCAGATTTCTTGAAAAATCTTGTTGAATCTACTGTGGAAAACTTTTACCTGCATTTCGATTTACAGTACTTACTGCTCTTGAACAACTCCATCGACATCTTACCAAAAGAGTTTGTCCACGAAGTCATCTCCAAGATCTTGAGCTTGGACTCAGTTTCTCAAAATGCTGTTAATTTGTTCTCCCTCGAGTTGTTATCGTTGTTGCTTTCTGTCAAAGAAGATCAGGGGAATGATGAAGTCTTAGTCTCATGGTTGTTGAAGAGTTTGCTTTATATCAATCATACAGCTGCTCAATTGGAAACTTTGCTCAATGATAAGTTTCTTGAATTCATGTCCAAATTTTCCAGCTTTTTCGATAAAATGAACATTTGGAAATTTGGTTCCAAGATATTGAATGCTCAATTGGAAATTATCCTCAGTTCCAAATTGGCTATCTCCAACCTCAAATTTTTGGAATACGCCACTAGAGTGATCAGCAAATCCGATAAATCGGTAATCGACTACAACAAATTATTGCAAATATTTGTTAATAACGACAACAACATTTTAATCCAGAGTTCTCAACCTTCCAATTTGAGATTCCAAGCAGCCCAAATCATTTATCATTTGTACTATAAGGACACTCAAAAGAATTCAAACGTTTCGTTGCAATTCAGATTGTTACAATTCTACAAAGGGCTCAAGACACCAGCGGATTTAATCTTAAAACAAATATTGATCGATGTCGAATCTGCCATTTCCTTCAATTTAGTAAATCACTTCTCGACCTGGGAGATTGTCGATATGGACGAACAAGGTGCTGACGAGTTCATCAAGAAAGAAGGCAACTCTTTAACAGTCACTTTGAATCAAAAGGTTATCTCCAAATCGATCCAGAATTATGTCGTTGAAAAGACGACCCTGGATGTCAATTCTTTATACCTTGCAAACCTCTACAAAGAAACTCAAGTTTTGGCCACAGACACCTATGATGATGAGTTCTTATTAATGTTAATCATTAACAACGAAGAATTGTTCGTAGACCAAGGTGAAGATTTCCGGATTGATTTAAAGAAGTTAGTTGGATCCAATCTTTTGCAATTTGTCGTTGTGTGTTTGGCCAGCACTAATTCTCAAGTTCGTGAGTGGGCCATCAAGATCTTGGCTGCAGTTTTTGCTCGCTTAGACGAAAACAAAGAAAACTTATACAAAGTTTACTTGGGTAATATATTGTCCTTAGAACATAATGAGTCATCTATGGTGGTCTTGTTCTATGCAAGTCTTTTACCAATATTGAAGAATCCATCCCACTTTTTGTTTGATAAACTGTCCAAATACTTGTTATCTTCTTCTAGCTTGAAACCCGAAGTACCTTTATTCAAGATGATTTCCGAACCTACTGGTGAAGACACAGAGACGTATTACAAACAGATTTCGTGGTTCTTGGATAATTTGTTATGGAATTTGAAATCCATCAAGGATCTCAAATTGCTCACCTCTTCCAAGGTGATTGAATGGATATTGAATTTGGTCAACAACAAGTTTTTGAGTCTTGGTTCTCAGAATTTGATCTTTGCCATTTTATTGAAGATTCTAAAGCTTGGAGGTGTCAATTTGTTGTGCAAGAGCTATAGCTTAGTGTCTTGGTTAGAGATTGTTTCTTCTAGTAATATCGGTGGTAATAACGATGTGGTCAACCAACAATTCAAATTAAATTGTGAAAAGGTGTCCTTGACATTGAAATTACTAGTCGATCAAGATTTGAATAAAGACAACAAGAGGAAATTACAAGAATGGCTTGACAATGATTTAGACAATCATGTTAAAAGGGTTTGTTTGTAATATACTGGACAGTCCGTTTTGTTTTGTTTTTTTGCATTAAGTTAATTATATAGATAAAAATTTAGCATCGAGTTTCACATCAAATATCACAAAACTCCTCGAGTAAATCACCCAAATCAGGATATCTGATCTCGAAATTCTCTTCCGCATATTTGACTAAGCTTCTTAAGAAATCATCCTTACTATTCTCTAACACTTCCATGTCCCCGATCACACATAGCTGTCTCTGACAACGTGTGATACTGACATTCAATCTTTTGAAGTTTTTCAAAAAACCAACGTTGTTGTTGAAATTAGACCTAACCAAGGACAAAACAATGACCTGCTTTTCACGGCCTTGAAATCCATCCACCGTGGATATCTCAATGTCAGGATAGTTTTTCAAGATCGATTTCTTCAAATGGGAGACTTGTGCAGAATATGGAGCAATGATTCCAATATCTTTCTCGGTGACTCCGCTTCTTAACAAGGATTTGACATGTTTTAAAACCACGAGACATTCGTTCTCATTATATTTAGACGATGCGATATCTTCCTCTCTGGATAAATCTCGCTCAGGAAAGTCTCCACCTTGTGTGTCATACCATATCAAAGATTCTCGGGTATCATCATTATCCTCTACATAAGACAAGCCCGGTAAAGTGATATCGAAACAAGATTTATCTGTCAACAACCGATTGTCGTACAACATCATCGACGAGAATTTGGAGATTTTGTTGTTCATACGATACTGCACGTTCAAAAACTGCACAAACGAGGTGTCTGCTTTGTGTACCAGAAGTAAACGGTCGAAAAGAGTCGTATTCAACGTTTTGAAATTTTTGGACTTCTCATTTTCAATCTTTATAGTTGGAGATAACTGTTTGTTATCACCGGCAATAATTAACTTTTGAACATTTTCATGACTTATCAATGGGATCCAACATTGAGGCTCCAAAGACTGAGAAACCTCATCAATGATTACAGTATCGAAGAGGTCATGTTCTTGTATAGAAGTCAATTCTCGTGATCCTGATCCATGTAACGTTGCCACTACAACAGAGCTTCCTAGAATTAATTCATTCAAGGATTTCTTCGATCTCAGTCTCAAATCCTTTCTCAACTCTTTCAACTCATTGTAAATCTGATATTTCTCAGATTTCTTCTTGATTTTCTTCAATTTCCTGACATTAGAATCGATCTCGGACATTATGTCTTTCAATATTAAACCTTGGTCGGAGCCTTTACTAATTATGTCTAACGAATGCTTTAAGTTCTGACTAAGCAATCTGGCTGGGTGACCTATTCTCAATAATTTATCCGGCAAATCAAAGAAGTCATCAAGTCTTTCCAAGATTGTATCTACAGATATATTCGATGGACCACAGACAAGAATCCTTTTGGAAGTCTTCGTCACTATCAATTGTTTGATCAACTCTACTATCGTAGAGGTCTTACCGGTACCAAATGGACCATGAATAACTGTCAATGGAGAATTTAAGCTAAAATTTATGGCATCTTGTTGTGATTTGTTCAACTTTTCATTGAAAAACTTCAAATCAGACGAGCTTTTGTCGAGTATAGCCTTAGACGGTGGAGTGAATTTTATATTTCCGAGCAAAAGCTGAATTAATTGAGTAGAGTTATTGAGTTCTAACTCTGCTAATTTTCTCATCGTGGATTCCATTCTCTTGTAAGTAATAGAATTTGATAACTTAACTACCCAGATCTTAAAGTCACTGGAATACAATTTCATCAATTTCTCTTCAACCTTCCAGTGATTGGACTGGCTGTAATTCGAATCCTCATTCAAAGAGATATTAATCTGTTTGGATGTAATTTTGGTTATCACTCCGTCGATATGGACCTCATTATCTTCCTCTGCTTGGTCTTGATCAGCTTTTCTTGAAGAGTTCTTCAATTTCTTCTTATTGCTTGAGTCGGACCCTGAGCTAATCTTATCAATTTCAACGATATCGCCAATTCTGATAGAATCTGTGTTCTCTAATTCATCGTTCCCATCATTCCTCACTCCAGGATGTTTCACTAATTCCACTATAGTCTTATCTCCTACTCCGGAGCGGATGTTATCTATAGTCAAATTCAAAACAGCAAGACCCCTACTCAGCAAGGCTTTAGGCGCCAATGTTGACACCAATTGGTGTGTCTGTGTATAATCAGCATTCTTCTCCTCCAGTATGGACTCTAAGAATTTTGCAGACAAGTTATGGTTGGCCTCACACATTGAATTCTCTATTCGAAATCTTCTCTTGAAAAAAGAGCTCAAAAGTTCAAATTCACTAATGTATGCCTCTGCGTCAATTTTTCACAGTGATATTTTTTTACCTCAATCACTAAGTGATCATACACAATTTTAATGGTTCAAATGATATGTTGTCTTTTATTTTAATCGGTTAATAAGTTCTGTACCTAAATAGAGATCTGATAGCATTTCTGTGAACAGATCCTGAAGAACTATTCTCGAAATAAGTTGAAAATAAAAAAAGAATAAAAAAGTTCGAAGATAATAATATGAGTTTTTGAAGTTTAAGAGTGAAATTGAACCCTGAGAATTGCAATTTCAATACAACTAACGTGAATATATGAATATATATATATCAGTTGCTCTTATAATCATGGGCGATAAAAAAAGATCATCATTAATGGAGGGATGTGAAAGATACTCGGGACAAAGAGTCTTTGGTTGTGCGTTAAAATTGAAGATTGTATTTTGTTGTATAATATAATAAAAAACCTCTTACATAATAGTAAGGTCACCGAATTTCTCTTTGTAACCTGGAACTTCCCATCTGTTGTGTTTGATCATATCCAAGACCTTGTCATTAACATCTGGTCTAGCCTTGAGGACATCTTGGACAGTCAATTGGTCAAATGGTCTAGCATTTTCAATGTTACTCAAGGTCTTTTCCAAGTCTTCTAATTCTTTCAAGACAACAGATTCAGTGGACTTGGCGTTTTCAATAGCCTTAGCTTTGAATGATTCAATCAAGGTCAATTGTTTGGATAAGTTAACCTTGGCAGGTTGGAATGAAGCCAAATCTTTTTGGATGGTGCTGACAATGTCTTGGTTCTTCAAGACAGATTTATAGTGGTCAAAGTCTACTTCGGTGGATTGTTGTTTTAATTCGAACAAAGTCTTTCTGGCTTCGTCATTTCTCTTTTTGAAAGAGGCCAAAGAGGCGGCAGTTGGTCCAGTTAAACCCAATTTGGAGATGATCTTAGACCAATCAATTTTGGAAGAAGCAGATTTCTAGACGAATCGCGAAGATTTCGTGTTAGTATATTGTACCATCACAGGGGATATCAGATTGAAATTGGTTCATCATTTTAACATATAACTTCAATACATTTTCATAATCGGTCATATCGTCAAAAAAAATTTGAACCTAATTCAATTCATCCAATCCATCCATCAATTGGACCTGAATTCAACAGATGGATTGATCTTTTGCTTGTCATATACATACGGCAATGGAGGCAGACATTATCAGAATATATGTGGACGTATATGTATATATATAAATAGGTATATATGAAATATAAGCTTGATATGTTAAACAGCTTTTTTTTTGCTTGACTTTCAATTTTTCGACGGTGTTGATTTTTTTTTCTCTTTTTTTTGTTCCTCTGTAATTTGATAATTTTTTTCCTTTTTTTTTGATTCCTCCTTATGCCTACATATTTTCGTTGGAGAGTTATAATTGGATGAGAAATATTTAGGGCTGTTTGGGGAACGTAAGGATCTGTCACGGGTTAGTAAAATCAAAGGTGAAGGGAGTGCAGTGATTGTAGAGGGAGGCCTGGTCTATGTGAAAGAAATGAGAAAAATGATCGACGAGTTGTGAGATCTACTTGAAGGTAATAACAAAGAAAGAGAACAGTTTTTCTTAAGTCTTCACTTCTATTGTGCATTCATGATGCCGATAACAAAGTTAATCTTCAGTCGTTTGTGTAGAGAGTAGATAACAATTTATTTGCTCATCCTATCTGCTTTTCCTCCACATTCACTCCGCCGTTTAGTTCTTCTCGTTACCAAACATATCACTGTCTGTTTGTACGATGAGATTCTTGCAATTTTGTAAAGGTATGTTTTCGCACTTCTGTCTAATTGCGCTTTTAGATTCCTTCCCTTGTGTGTTTGCTGTTGTTCTACATTTTGAAAGGCATTTTATCAAACGGTCACTATCCTATGATAACCCCTATATAAGGTAAAAATATATGCACCCCTCTTATAGATTTATTCGGCATTAGACACTTGTTGAAAGCCTTTGTAAAAAATTTTATTTTAACAAAAAGGAATCAAAATGCTGCTGTCATAAAGGATCACCAGCAGTCTTTTAGTAAAATTCAAATTTGGTCTAAAGAACAATTATATTTTAATTCGATTGAATACAGTTAAAACATTCCAATAACTCAATTGATAGCACAAAAATAAAGCAACTCTCATCTCCAGCCCGTGTTGCAAATTTTCCTTTCCCTTAACATAGAAGCAGAAGAAGGGAAAAAAGTTAGTCACCCTATCGGAGTCGTGGATTTGGCTTCTAATTAAAAGTTAGTTATTATTATCATTTAAAAAGTACATCCCACACATATAAGTGATCCCAAAAAAACACGAGATCAATATCCGATCAATTCGGCAAACATCGCTCAGCAAAGATGCAAGACCAGATGGATACAGATAGTCCCCTACTTGCACCAGAAATGGTTCAATACATACCATCCATTTCAGATTCAACTGACTCACAGGGAACCTCTACAACAATAATAGAAGGAGAAACGTCAGGTTTACACCGTTCAAATGGCGGTAAAGTTGAAAAGAAGAAGAGGAAAACATCTTTGGCATGTGTGAGATGTAGGAAGAGACATATCAAGTGCCCCGGGGGTGATCCATGTAAGAAGTGTATACAAGCTAGTCAGCCTTGTGAATATATTGAGGCAGACAGAAAGATTGTAATGTCAATGAAATATCTCAACAAATTGCATGACGATATCTCAAGATTGAAGATAGAGAACGCCAGTTTGAGAGGTAATATGAAAGTCAATGGTAATGTTGGGGATAATGATAAGAGTAATGAACGAAGTAGCAATAATAGTCATAATAGTAATAGTAACGAAAACAATAATAATAGTCATAATAATAACAACACCAACACGGCTATACCCTCATTCCCATCAGAGCTGTCAAACGATATTTTTTCAAATGGAAGGACCCTCAAGAATTCTCAGCACTTACATCATCCAAACAGTCTCACATTCAGATCCTCACCATCATATATTTCACAGTCTTCACTTCCAACTGCTAATAAGGATTCACAAAACACTTCCTCCTCAACTACAATTGCAGAACCTCTCAATGAAATACCCATTCCGTTCTTGGATAAGTATGGAAAGTTGATCAACTCAAGAACGGGTGAAAAAATATATGTTGGCTCCTCTTCAATGACATTGTTTGGTATGGAAATCAATAATTTGATCCCCAAATCTAATGGTTCTTCACCGCTGGAAAAGGAAGAATTGACTGTATTGGAGAGGGAAGGTGACGCATATAGAATCAGATTGGGGCAGACAAAATTGAGTCCTGGAATCCTGGTGAATTTCACTTTGCCCAGTTATAGTTATGCCTCTTTGTTGGTTGATACCTTCATCTCTTACAACGATGGATGTTTTTATTTTTTCAATGAAGGCTTGGTGAAGGAGAACTTGAGAAGAATCTATAAAGGTGAGAAATTGTTTGTCACAGGGGATCATTCTGTTACCGTAGAGACCATCTGGTTTTGTCAGTTACTATTGATATTTGCCAGTGGAGAGATGTATTTGGGAACTGCCAATAAGCCAAATGGAAACAAGATATCGAGAAGCAAGAAGAAGCCCAAACCAAAATTACCTGGTTCGGAATTCTTCTATCAGGCTAGTGAACTTTTCACTGGTCTCTTCTCCTCAGGTGCCATCACCAATTGTGTAATGGAAGGTGGGATAGAAGTCATGTTATTGTATGCGTTTTATTTACAAGTGGCAGACTGCACTATTGCATCGTACTTCTACTTTGGATCAGCTGTGAGAGCTTGTCTTATGTTAGGGTTGCATGTCGATGCAGGGAAGGAGAATTTGGCACGCCACGAATTGGAACACCGTAGAAGATTGTTTTGGACCGTTTTCATGTTCGAAAGAATGCTTGCCTCAAAAGCTGGTCTTCCTCTTTCCTTGACGGACGATTATGTCAGTGCTGAATTGCCCGATGATTTCGATATGTCTGATCCTCCAAAAGGTTGCGAGTTTTACATCTTCCCTGAACTGGAATATATCAAGAATTGTGTGAGGATCACTACGATCAATGCCTCAATCTTGACAAAATTGTACTCTAAGCAACCTAACTCCAATATTTTACCCACTGTCAATGACTTGGTGATGAAATTGTTGGATTGGAAAAACGATTTACCAACTTTTTTACAATGCGACTTTGCCAAACCGCATTTGGAAGTGTCGCGTTTACAAGTCAACATTATGACAGAGTTCTTCCAAGGGATGAACTTGGCTGTGAGACCGTTATTGATGCATTTCACGTTACAACTCAAAACCTCCGATACCTACGTGGATCTCTCATCCTATTCGAAAAAACTTTTGATCTTGTTGAACTCGTCTCTTCAAGCCTCCATCAACACTATTCGATGTTTATGGGCTTTGATGCCTTCTAACATGATCGCCTTGTTTGGTTACATGGACAGGGAATATCTTTTCACGTCTCTGGCAACATTGATGCTTTTCAACCGTGCATTTGGTGTCCATGAGGCAACTTATCAGCATATCGATCATGCCTTAACGATCTTCACGAAGATGAGAAACTTGGGTAACAATCCTGCTCTGTTGAGAAGAGCCCAACTTTTGAAACTCTTGTCCTTATTGGATACCAACGGAACTATGGGTGCTCTCATACTGAAACACAATGGAAATTCAAGTCCTGTCAGTGTTGATGCCGGTGGTATGAGTGTATCGCAGACACTGAATAACATAAAACAAGAAGTGCCAACATTGGCTTCACTCCATCTGCAACTGCTGCCCCTGCTGCCCCTGCTGCTGCCACAAGCACACCATCAAACTGCTCACCAGCACCTTGATGTCAAGGATATGGTGAACCATGATTTGGATCTCGAATTTGCTTCACCTTCGTTGAATGCTCAAGATATACCATTGACTCCAGAGGTGTTCAACCAGTACCTCTCGTCATCTAACAACGAGATGGAGATGGAATTATGGAACAACATCAGTAGCCAAGCAATGTGGTTGTCAGGCGATGTTGGCGAGGAATTGAACAACCTATTGGGCCATAGTATGATGTAAACTAGAACAAATATTCAACTATATACATTTTTTGTATTCAAATAATATTTAATTTTACATGATCCATCTCAGTAACATCGCTACACCAATTCTTATCTGAAAAAATCAAAAGATCGGTGCGGCGTCTTTTCAACTGGTAAGTGAATATCTTGGTGTTCGCTCAATTGCTCAATTTCAAATGAGCAGAAGGGGATTGAGTTAGCAATGTCCGAAAGTCCTCTTGATATTGTTGATATTTCTGCAATAAATACAGAAACTGCAGATCGGTTGCTTGAAGCTGCCTCCACTCAAGGTTTTTTAGTGATTGAAGGCCATGACTTCACGGTGGAAGAAGTTGACAATCTTTTTGGATTGAGTCAGGAGTTCTTCCAATTACCATTGGAAGAGAAGTTGAAATACCCTATCAATGATGAGAATTGTGGTTACACCAAGATTGGTTTTGAAAAATTGGACACTTCCAGAATTAAAGGTGACCCCAAGGAGTCATTTTATTTTTCAAAATTGGACTTGGTGACTGGCAAACCAAGACAGCAACTTCCTCCGGTATTTGAGGACCGCATCGAGGTCATTTGCTCTACTGTGAAACGATTGCACGAATTGGTGAGGAAAATCTTAGAACTCTTGGCCATTGCTTTGAAAATTGACCCAGAACAAGGTGGCTCAAAATGGTTTGTTAATAGAAACAGACCAGAATATGAGACTAGCTGTGCTATGAGGTTCCTATATTATCCCTCTTTTGCCTCCTCAGATCCGCAAGAGAAAATAAGAGCATCTGCACACACGGATTATGGTGGAGTGACGCTCTTATTTCAGCACACTGAGGAGCAATCTAAAGGCTTGGAAATCTATTCACCAGTTACAAAGAAATGGGAACAGGTAGCTTATGTACCAGCCTCTGAAAAGTACAAAGAAAAGGGAATTGCGGCTCCAATTGTAGTCAACATAGCTGACGAATTGAGTTATTGGACCAACGGTCTATTGAAATCGACAATCCACAGAGTCAAATTTCCAAAAGAGTTCGAAGAGGAAGAAGGCAGAGATCGCTATTCGATCGTATTTTTCGCGCAAGCAGAGATCGACCTGGAGTTGAGTCCCGTGCCAAGTAAATTGGTAGAGCAGATAACAGGACGTGGAGCCAGTCATGAGCTCACCAAGACAGGTAAGGTGATTACTTCGGGTGAGTATTTGAAAAGTAGGTTGAAAGCAACGTATGAAGGAAGATACTGAATATCTGTCTTCTGTTTGATATTAGGTTCATCTATTTATTATGATTATTATTATTATTATATATCCGTTAACACTATTAGCACATTTTCTTTTTATTTGTCTAAATTCATGGTCTCCGTTTTCCAATCGGGAATCCAAAAGGTGACTTCTTTGTCAGCAGTCGCCAAACACAACATTCTAGGGTTGAACAAAGTCATTCTCGGAAGCCCTACATCGGTGGCCAAAGATGCAACAGGATTCAAGTGCTTGGCCTTCTCTCCCTTCGGAAGATCCAGCAAGGGTTGCAAATCCCACACCAATAGTTTGGAGTTCCCACTTCCTCCATATACAAACCTTCCGTCCGGTGATACAGTGGTAGAGCCCGAGTCTGGGAACTCGCGGGGAAGGAAAGGTCTTGACTGCCCCAAGACAGCTTTCGCTTGACCATCAAAGGCATCTAAAATCAAATGGTCGATATTATTCAGGAAAGTGACAATTATATGAGAACCATCATTAGTAAACTCCAATTTGGAGACAGGGGTATGATTTTCAAGTTTGAACGTGATGAAGGGAGCCTTGTCGAAGTTTTTAACGTCATATAATCCAATCTCATGGGTCAGTGATGAAGCTATAGCAAATACATAGCCAGTGGGATCAAACAGTAATATACCTGGCGACTTCAAGTACATTGTACCTTGGCAATTTGCTGATCTTAAATCCCATACTTTCACTGTGTTATCCATGGAACTACTTATAAACATGTCGCTAATTGGGGCAACTTCCAAAGCTGTCACTATGGCCTTGTGGCCTTTGAAATATCTTAAATAGCTGTTGTCGTGTAATGACAAGTATCTTATTGTATCGTCTTCCTTTGTAGAAGCATATAAACAACTATGAGATGAATGGGTGAACTTGGCCAAATGCGTGCCATATTTTTTACTCAATATAGGTTTCGAGTGAGTTCCTTTAGTTGCATCATATAATTGAATAGACTCGTCTACCCCTGACGAGATCAAGTATTTACCGGTGTCGTCGAAATCTATGGACGTTATAGGAGCATCCAATTGATGGTACCTGAGCGTTTTCGAGGGAGCAAAGTTACGCATCACCTCAGGGGTGATTTTTATATTGGTCGACGACATCACAGGATACTTGTTCGTGATTAGTCTCCTCCAAATCTTGCTTCTCTCCTTTTGTTTTAACAATTTTTCAACTTTTATTCCATGTAATTTTTCCTCCCTTTTTTTTTCCTCCAATATGCGTATAGTAATTTTTACTTATGCTTGGCTTTCAGTTTTTCCCTCTCACATCTTTAGCTTGTGAACATTTTACTTTTTTTAATCAGAATTGAAGTTTTGAAACAGACAGACCCAAGATACTGTCCATTACACGGTGTTTGTTGTCCTTATCAGCGTCTCCAAGGATTAGCTTTCGGCCAAATACATCGATCCGTACTCATTTTTATCGATAATTCTGATTTATTGCTGTGTTCATTCAATTTCATCATGGCTTTGGGAAAACTCTTTCATTACTCAGTTGATGCCTTGTTGGTATCAATGCTCTTAGCTGCTGTTCACAGAAATACAGGATTGGTCTTCAATACTTATGAGTTCTCTTCCACTGATGTCAGAAGCTTGTTCACCAAGTATTTGGCCGTTGGAGAGCTGTCTTATGACTATTTCGTATCGACTTTAAAAGGCTCGGGTTATTTTACACTGAAGAGAATTACTAATGTCGATGACTTGAAAAACAAAGTCAAGCAATCGGTTAATGAGTTTATTGATGAAACAGGTAGAAAATAGGTGGAGTTATTTTGGGCCCGACACTGGAGGTTTGGGTTGTCGGAGGTAATAGGTTAAAGAAGTTTTAGTTATTCATGTTTATGCGCTATTGGTTTACTATATTCTACCACTATACATTTGGATATGTATATATATATATAACTTAGACAATTGTATTTTTCTTTGTGTCTTGGATTCGTCAATTTGGTTTTTACCTTGAGACAATAAATTAGAGAAATTAATTATAATCAGCAAAAAAACAGAGAAGTGATGTTACAGTTGAGATCAATTCCCAGTTGTCATGGGTAAAATTTGAATTTAGCCTTGATTCATCATCTTCACCTTGTGATGAGGAACCTCCAAAAAATCTCAGAATAACTCTTCCTTCTAATTCACTTTTCCAAAATACGTAACTTGATGGTTAACTACTACATCAATCAGACACACTCTTCCTACTAACTAAAAGTCCAACTTACCAAAGCCATCTTTTCAAATTAAACGCTCAACTCCCTTT
Organism: Nakazawaea ambrosiae; assembly: GCA_024271865.1. Lineage (NCBI taxonomy): Eukaryota > Fungi > Ascomycota > Pichiomycetes > Alaninales > Pachysolenaceae > Nakazawaea > Nakazawaea ambrosiae. The sequence continues at coordinate 1,457,642 of JANBXG010000001.1, forward strand.
CTTTTGCTCATTCATTAAGCCCACTCTCCCTATACAATTTTTTTCCTCTATTTTTTCATATATAGTAAAACTTCTTTAATATAGGATCACATTTTTTTCCCTGTTTTTTTCATTTCTCTCCATTTCCTTCAAGAACGCTATTCGAGAAGTGTGGAATCGACTCTGGATACCCTCATATGAACAAGGCTGAACACACATTTGAGCCCATACCTCAGAACACTTTCGCCCGTCACTTTTATTATTTTTAGAGCATCTTCAAAAGTTCAAATTCCCCATTCAAAGAAGAAATTGCAATATCTTGGTTGATAGGTTGACCTATTTCCTTAGAAACCCCAATATCTGAAATACCCCACCACATGTCCACTCCATTTGATAACCCAGAAAACGGGGGAATACCCAAGAGGCCAGATATTCCAAGACCTTCCAGTCGTTTTTTTCAGTCGTTTCCTCTGCCCATTTTCCATGAAAATAATCTCCCACGTCTTCATAATCAGCACCTGCACCAACATCAGCAGCATAGTTCGTTCCAAATGAGAGAGAATCACAGCAATGAGCAAGCGAACTCAGTGCCATTTTTACCATTACCAACTGCTTCTCGTCTCCCGTCCATACAAAATCAACATTCGTTTCAGCCATTTCAACTGCCCCAACCTTTAAATCTGTATCCAAAATCCTCCTTAACCGCTACTCCACAGGCCCCAATGTTACCTGGACCATCTTTTGATGCTCAACTGGTGATAAAGAGTGAGCCAGGGATCGACTCAAAGCCTCAGCTTAGTTTGGGACCAGAGAAACAACATGCCCCTGTCACAACAGCTCCACCATTGCCGCTGCTTCCGCAGTACAAAGCTCCTCAAACCAAGTACGACCTCAATGGAAACTCTTTTCCTTTTATATATCCTCAAGGTGATGCAGAATTTTGCAAGATTGGTTTCTCAGTTGACAGGGACGTTTCTAAGGACTTCGAAACTGTAAGCACGTTCAGTCCCGATGATTTTGGAAACTCAGCTGATCCATACAAATTTGCCGAAAAACATTTCCAGCCGAACCTCTGTGCTTTGAAGATTCAGACCGATGCGGAGTGGCAGAGACTCAATTCCCGTACAATCCCAAGAAGCTTTTGGTTTCGGGCACGGTATCAAACTTTTGGCACCAGTTCGAAGAGATTCAAAGCTCATGCTAAAACCGGCCAGAAGGAACCTACGGGTAAAAGTATCAAGGACTTGGAATTGCTTGTAGAGATGAGAGGTGGACTTCAAAGAGTGGAAAGACTCGGACTTTGGACTCAGATACAAAAGCAGATGGGTCTTCAGAGTGTTGAGTCCTTCAATGAATTGAAAGAGTTGTTTTTGAAGACTGGAAGTCATTCTGATACCACGTCGCTAAACGAGAACAATAAAAGACCTTCCGTTGTAGAGCTTGTTGCAGACTTCACAAAGAAAAGAAACTTGGGTGCTGTCTTGAAGGGAAATCCTGAGATGATACTGATACCGGTGATAACGTCGTCTAACTACGAAGTGAGAAGGTTACGTAGGCACCGTGTCTTGAAAGGATTCCGCAGCACGTTTGATCTGACCACTGTGAAAAAACCTGAGATATCGGATCAGACACTGACCCCCTTTGAAGAATGGATTCTGAAACGGCATCTCGTGGATTCTTCAATTTTCGATCAAGGTGACTTTTTCACCTTAGATGAGTTTCAAGCTATTGACGAGGATCTATTCAGGTATTTTGGTATAGATTCGCTGGTGACATTGGACGACATTGAGAAGATATACTGGAACGAAGTTAAAACCCAAGATCATTTGCAAGTGCAAGCGGTCTTGAGACTGTTGAACACGCAACAATTATTTGCAAACAAGTCAGAAGATCCTTGGAATTTGCGCAACATCTCCTTGCACCACAGTTCTTTGTTGAAATTCGTGTCCAATGAAGCTGAAGTGGTGCGACCACCTGCGTTGTCTGTCGGTATGTTCTGCAGCACCGAGAATTGGACACTTGAAGACCACATGTTGCCCTTGTTGGACTACAACCATATGGGTCTGGTCAAGGTGTGGTATTTTGTATCGCCAAAGGACAGGCTCAAGTTTGAACTGTTGGTGTTACAACTGTCTCAAGAAAGCTCTCATTCTTGTGTAGTTTCTCCTAGAGAACAGCATGTGGATCCATTATTCGACAAAATCATCAGACAGACCAATGGAAGTGTTCAATTCAACAATGATTTCCTGTTTTCTCCAGCTTTTTTACTACAAAAAGGAATCAAGGTGGAGAAATTGGTACAAAAACCTGGAGAAATCGTTTTGAAATACCCAGGAAGTTACTCTTATTGGTTTTCTACTGGTCTTAGTGTGAGTGAATCGGTGAATTTTGCTCCTCCATTGTGGTTGGACTACTGTGTGGAAGGGGAAAATCTTTTGAAGCAACAGGGTCTACTAGCGAGATTCTCCACTTGGGATTTGCTTATCAATCTTGCCAAAAACTGTAAATATCCGGCTCTAGTGAGCAAGGCAAGGGGCATTTATGACACTTTGCTAGATTCTGAATTGAACATGAGGAATAAAATACGAACTTTGGTGTCAGATTTAACCGAAAAGGTGAATAAGAACTTTGAAATGTTCCTCTGTGATAGTGATTTATCTATTTCGCTCCCTTCGGTGGTTTATCTTATAAGCAAAAACTCCTCAACCCAATTCTCAATGACTCTTGAAGATTTCTTACTGTTCCACAAGAAAGAAGCAGCTAGCTTCGATAAAGACATTGATTACGTCGAACTCGTTACGTATTATGAGGACGAAAAATTGAGACAGTTCAGTAAAACTTTGAATCGTGATATTACCACTAGTTCTGACTGGTCAGAAAAAGTGGCAGTTCTGTTGCTGAAAGAGTCAAAACCTTCTTTCAAATTATTGAGACAGCTCGTCAATGAAGGAGAAAAGATCTTCACACCGGAGTACCTTACCACTGTATATGATGAAAAGTCTGAAGGTGATTTCTATCAACGATTTGTGCAGTTAGGTGAACGCGTGGAAGAGTATCAGAACTGGATTGATATGGCTCAAAAATATTTGTCCTCTAAACATCAATCCAGGAAACGCAAAGGCCGCAAAGACGAAGAAGATCATAGTAGTAACAATGATAAGAATTCAGACAAGCAAGAGTTGAGCTTCAAAAATTTATGCCAGTTGATTTGTGATATACCAAACTCCTCTTTTTACACAGAGGAAATGGACCAATTGATCAATCTCTCTATGGAGATTGAAGATTATGAAACAAGTGCTCGGAAACTTCTAAGTAATTCGAATGACTTGGTTTTTGAAGAGTTGCACAATATCTTGAGTCTTGGGAGTTCGTTTGGTCTTGATTTGCCCTCTGTTCTGTATTTGAAAGAGTATGAGAAAAAGGAGACGTGGTTAGCCACTTTCAAGCAACTGAAATCGGCAAGTTTTGTACAAACTTTCGAAGACCTTCTGTCATTGGAGTCATTTTTGCAAGAAGGGCGCACAATCGATACCATATCAAAACAGCATAATGATAAGTTGATGTTATTGCAGAATCTTTGTGCCAAGACCAAGACCATCAATGACCTGGGACGTCTTATAATTACTAAAAACTCAAAGACCACCGACATCGCCGATCTCACCAAGGTATTACAGGACTCTTACGAATATCCTGTCGATCCTGAGATTCGAATTGAATTGACTAAAATGCAAGCCGAATACGAGGAAGTCGCCCAGAAGGCTTCTAAGTTCATTGAATCTATTGAGAAAGTGCATTCATTGAAAAGTTCAAAAGAATTGTATGAAGACGCTCTTGAAAAAATGCCTAAATTCATCCAAATCAAGCAGTTGTTGGAGAAGGCTCATTCATTGAAAATAGTTGTGCCTGACTCTGTGAGATTAGAGAATGAGTATTTCAAAGGTGGTGAACAATGGTTGAAATGTGTTCGCCAAATCTTACATCGTCCGACAGTTTCGTTGTCTACCTTGAAAACTAATTTGAATCACATTGCCAACAGTGTCAAAGCTACTTTGGGAAATCCTCAAGATTTGGTTTTAGTAGGTTCAGAAGAAGAGCCATCTTCTAATGAGAATATTTATTGTCACTGTAGATTGGGGGAAAGCGGTCTGATGGTAGAGTGTGAACGTTGTAACGAATGGTACCATTTGGGATGTTTCAACTTGAGTAAGAACAAGATGAAAAATCTCAGTTTCATTTGTCCAATTTGCGATGAGAAAGATGAGCATAAATTCTTGTATGAAAATTTGAAGATGGCATATAAGCCGGACTCGGTTGCATTGGTTCAACTCTATCAACAATCACAGTTGTTGAAATACTTCCCCGTCGATGAATACTTAGATGTGGAGTCGATTTTCGAGAGTCTCGATTCTTTCAACAAAGCAATTGCATCGAACTTGGTGTGGTCAGATGAGAAACTTGTTGAGCCAAGTATTCATAAGGTGAGATTTTATTTGAGAAAGCTTTCTGGATGTCCTGTGGAGTTGAGTAGTCTTTATACTACTTTGAAGCAAAGACTTGATGAACTTGTTCTGGAAGAGAGACTACTGGCTGCTAATAAGGTGGCTTTAGAACTGCAACTGAAGATTGAAGAAGAAACGCATCTCGATATTCCAAAACATGAGACGGGGGCCACTAATGTTGCAGAATTTGAAAAAGACACAAAAGAAGCTCTGATTCAACAGCGTGTGGAGGATGATCAACTTGCCGATATTGAAGTCCCTCATGAATCTGTCTCTCGAGAAAGCGTCGTTCAACATACTGATGCTGATGCAAATGGTGATCTGAAAGATTCTCAGAAACCTGACGAAAGTTGTTCCCAACATCCTGAAAAAACTCTGACGTTTAATGCGACAATTTCTCAAGATAGCGATGTAAACGTCCCTCAGGTGGCCCAAAGTGCCATCTCCGAAGAACCTGACAATATTATTTCTCAGGCATCCAGTGTAACTCTTCAAGAGGAAAACATAAAAAATGAAAAGATGCCCGAATTGAACACATTAGATGTGCTAGTCAATGGAGATGAGATCCGAAAAAGTCTTCCAGATGATTCCCTGGTACGTGAAATTCAAGCATCTGAAGCCATTCTGATCCCAACAAAGGTAGATTTGACTCTAAAGAAATATGTTGCTCTGGAGAAGACTGAGTCTGTTCTGAAGTCTGAAAATTCAGAAGATCCTAGTTTTTCTCCCGGTTTAGTGAATTTCGAGAAGAGTGACAAAAATGAAGAACCCGGACAATCTGAGTTGGTGGCTAGTAATGAGGGCTCTTTACCTGTTACAGAACTCAAGCCAGCTGATTCTGAAGTGTCTGAACTGACATCTGCCGAGCCATTGATTAGTGCTGATGGTATCAAAGTTTACTCAGAGGTAGAGCCAAAACTGGTCATCCCAACCCCGTCTGGTGACAGCGTTCCTTCTCCGACATTGCCTCAAGATGTACCTTTCAGCGATACAAGCGAAACTTCCCCAACAAAACCTGGATTATTTCCAAAGGAAATCAGAGATATTACAGCACAAAGTCTCGATGAGCAACAGACAGACTCCACTTTGCCGGAGACCTTATCCAGCAACAAAGACATGATTGTCGTTGAAGCCACTAAGATCGCAGAAAAGGATTTGCCTAAGATTATCGGCACAGAACCTACTAGAGACATCAACCCGATAGAGAATTCTACATCTATTTAAACTTTTACTTAGAACGAATCATTTACATCTGTATGTATCCACTGAATCCATATATCACCGTGTATTATACCCAGAAGAAAAGCTTTGTAGACCAAAACGTTTTTCTTAAAAACTAGTTAAAAGTGCAAACGTAAGCTCATTGGCTTTTTCAAATGAGGCAGAAAGAAAAGCTTATGCCTTCTCTTAGTTCCTCTTCCGGAGTCTGTCCATTGATGTTTTTTTTTTTTTTTTGCCAAAATTCTATGAGATTGAAAATCGAGATTCGGGATTGCAATACATCTTTTGTTCCCCTTCAGCCTCGGCAATCCCAACAAGAGACCTTGTAGCAGTGTAACACTATCCTCATATCCCTCCTAGCCCAAAACAAAATAATTTTTAACAAACCTTTATCTCAAATAGGCTTCTTTTCACCTCGCCCTCAGATCATGATTCACACATTTTTTGACGCCCCCTCTTTGATTTTAGCTCACACTAGAACTACTCCTTTCAACCTTAATTGCGTGCCCAACTTTTAACTAATTTTTCCCCACAAGATGGGGTGTTGAAACCGACGAGCGGTGTATACATCGAAAGCGTAAAAAAAAATGAAGTCAGCAGAGTTTCGCAAGAAAAAATCGACGCTAACTTTTGGCGAATGGAATAATTATTTTCAAAATCCTTTTTTATAATCATTTTTTAATAGTTGGCTTCATCTCCAGCACAATTAATCAAGGGGTGAGATTAGGTTGATTCCGTTTTGGTTTTACTTGAGCAGCTCTCAGTTGGATCATCAAAAACACCTACAAAGATGTTTAGAAGCGCCTTTCCTCGATATGGTGTCACTATGCAGATTACAATCAAAAGGCAGTTGACTACTTCTTCGATCGTATTCCATTCCCACTCGCATGCAAATGGAGAATGTTCCTCTCATTCACATTCACACTCACATTCCCAGACGCAGCCAGAACATCCTTTCGCTTCCACTGATTTTGGCTGTGGTCACTCTCACGCCACAGAGATCCCAAAGCCAAATCCCCTGTCGGATCCCAATCTGAGATTCGATATCGACGCCTCTGGGAGAAAAGTTTTGAAACTGCACCCTTTTCAATCTGTCCATGCCCATGACGATCCTGACTTCCCTGAGTTGAAAGAGTTGGATTTAGGGGGTGACGATTTCGAGATCAAATTGAACGAAAAGAAGCAAGGAAAGTTCAGCAAGATCGAACAGTTTTTCTCGTTGACTCCAACGTTTTCCCCTGAACCTAAATCTTCAGCACACTCCCATTCTCACAGTGGCGGACATTCACATACCCATGGTGCTCACAGTCTGGAAGAATTAGAGTTTTTCAAGACTGGATCCTTCAAGAAAAATCCAGGTGTCAAAATCACCATCATTGGTTTGGGGGTGAATATTGGTATGGCAGCAACCAAATTCTTTGCCGGAACCTATTTCCATTCTCAAGCCTTGGTGGCAGATGCTGTTCATTCTGTTGGAGATACCATTTCAGACGTCCTCACTTTAGCAACTGTTAACAGTGCTGTGAAGATACCCAGCGATTCCTTTCCTTTGGGTTTTGGTAAGATTGAAACTTTAGGTTCGTTATTTGTGTCTGCGATCTTATTGTACGCTGGTATTCAAATTGGATGGTCCTCATTGATTGACATCTTGACTCCAATATTGCCACACTCCTATATCGATATTTTGGCCTCTGTTCCAGTGCATTCTCACTCGCACTCTCATGTGGCTGTTCCAGATGTTACCAGTTCAATCACTGGTGGTGTGGCTGAAGTCCACTCCCATGAACATACCCATGCTATTGCAGAACCCGTTGTTAGAGAAGTGGCCAATATCAATGCCGCTTGGGTTGCTCTGGGTTCCATTGTGATCAAAGAATGGCTTTACCGTGCCACTAGAGGAATAGCCGACAGAATGGGCTCCAAAGTGTTATTGGCTAACGCTTGGCATCATCGTGTAGACAGTTTAACCTCTGTAGTTGCCTTGGCAACTATCTCTGTCGGTCATTTCTTGAACGTATACTGGTTGGACTCCATTGGAGGTTTGATAGTATCGTTAATGGTCCTGAAAGTAGGACTCAGTGGAGTTATTCAAGCTTTCAAAGAATTGGTCGATAGGGCAATCCCAAAATCAGATCCTCGTTACGAAGATATAGAGGACAAGGTCAATGTCTTGTTGATGAAAAACGACACCAACTTGATCATTAAAGATTTGATACTTTTACCTTCTGGGGCTAATATGAGTTGTAATCTTACCATTGGAGTTACAAGAGGCAACAAGCTGTACGAAAACAAATTGACTTTAGACGCTATCAACAAGATCAGTGAGAATATCAAGACCGGCTTACAGGAAGAAACTCCAAATTTGAAAAAAGTTACTGTTGAGATGAGTTCTTAGAACAGAAAAGACAAGACAAAATATCAGGGCAAAAGAAATTAGACGTTGTATTTTGCAGTTTTTACAATAAGGTACTGATTTTCCTAATAGATGTGTAAACAGTCTAATAGATGTTATAATATTCCAGTAAGTTCGAGAATAGTTCCGTATGTGTCGATAGAAGAAATAAATGACTTCAACCACCCATTCATCAATAGAACATTCCAGCATATACTCTTTGGGCATCTTCAACTTTTTTCCCCAACCAACGATGAAGTCGTGTAAATTTTCCAACTGCATCGCTAGAAAAAAAAACCTTGAGACTTAAAAAATTGATAAAAAAATTTTATAAATAGGTCTTCTTTGCTTAACGATCTAGACAAGACACAAGTGGTTTAACATAGAGATCATATAAAGAAAATGTCATTAGCTAACTTCAACGCAGAGACTGCTGATAACGCAGAAGACATCGAAAAGCAATTTGCCGTCAAGGCTGTCATGCAGGCCGAAACATACTGGGGATTATTGACCAAGATTCCTGGTAGTAAATTAAAATTGACCAAATACGATAACGAAATTCTTGAAGAGTTGTACAAACACTTCCCTGAATTCGAGAACCCAGACTATGTAAGAAGAATCGACGAAAACGAAATGAAGAGTGCTGTCGGTAAAGAGAGATGGAGAAAATACTTAAAACTTTTTGAGAAAAAAGTTGAGGACTACAACTTCGGAACCTTGGTAAGAGTAAGTAGTGATGATGAGTATGGACAGGAGACTACTATTTTTGTTTTGAGATTGCAATTCTATCTGATTGAGCTTTGCAGAAACAAATATGGTTTGAATGACTGGATAGCTGAATCTTCCAAATAATAAGGGTGTTTGTCTAGCTGGTTTGTATATTTAAATGAATAAGAAATAAAAATTTTGATCATCATGATTGATTTTGGATTCAAATAAAATGTAGCGATCACACTCTCCTTTCATTTTACCCCTGTAATCCGTTGTTAGATCTAGAGATCATCCTCGAACTGTTTCAAGGGGACCGTCCTCCATTTTCAATTTTGGTTGCAATTTATTATCAGGCTAGTACTGCTTATATAATGTGATTAGGCAAAATTGTTCCGCTCTTTTTTTTTTTTTTTTTTTTTTTTTTTTTTTCAGGTAAAGAAAAAAGCTTAAAGACAGAAGAAAAAAACCCCCATCAAAGCTAAATTATTTCACCCCACATCTCAAAAGAAGATGGCTGATTCGAAAAAAAATCACTTTTTCTTTAATTTGAATAATCAATTACATCCCACTTGAACAAGCAACCACTTGAGTGAATCATTCCATATCGCACAAAATGATGAAAAGAGTTTTCAAAATTGGTCAAGAAAGAATATTTCACACTTCTGCCTCGAATGCCGCATCCCGAATCAGAACGGCAGGGTGTATTGTAAGTAATTACGCTGATTCTTGATTCTCCCTATTTTGAAACTAACATCCATCCTAGATCATCGGCGACGAAGTGTTGAATTCGAAAATAACAGATACCAATTCAAAATTTTTCGGTAAATATTGTTTCGAAAATGGTATCCAATTGTCTAAAGTATCAATTATAGGAGATGAGCAAGATGAGATCATCTCGACAGTGAAAGAGTTTGACTTTAAATACGACTTAATCGTGACGAGTGGGGGTATTGGACCAACTCATGATGATATCAGCTATGACAGCATCTCCAAATTTTACAATTTACCACAAAAGATTGACCCAACGGCCAAAGAGAAAATGTATCTGACATACAAAGATTTGATAGCCACTTTCTCTGAAGAACAGAGACAAGCTAATTTAAGAATGGTCAATTTACCTTATGGAGACAATGTCAAATACTTGTACGCCCCAAATCTTTGGGTTCCTATCGTAAATATCAATAATAAGTTGAATATTTTGCCTGGGATTCCAAGGCTTTTTGAAAACATGTTGTTGAATGGTATACATCCCGATATACAGCACATGTTATTGCCCGAGCTCAAATTTGTTTCCTTCTACGTTTCCACTAATGTAAGAGAATCACTGATTGCACCATTCTTAACAGACTTGAGTAACCAAATTACTACAGAAGATACGAAGTTAGGCAGTTATCCACATGAAGTTCTCAATACCCTAAGTATTACTGGAAGGAAAAAGAATATGTCTGAGTTGAGAGAGTTAGTGAACCGTTGTGTGGAGGGATTAAACGGTAAAGAGATTAGTAGAGAAGAAGAAGAGCTTCTTTCTCATAAATCATACGAAGTTTAAATATTATAAAGTGGAGAGCATCAGAACTCGTTTTTTTAACCATTCAAATCATTTATTGCATTTCTACAGCATAGATATTCATATTATTGGAAAAATAGAGATACTTATTTCGAGTATGATAATAATGAAAATATGAATGTACATTTGGAAGTATAATTGGGTATATGGCTTCATACCAGCTCAGGTTCTTTCTCCATCGTTGCACCGTCATTTTGCTCATCTTCAAGCTTCTTCCGTCTCTTTTCTGGACTGAAAGACTTTTCAAACCCATCCACACCAATATTGACGTGTCTTCCATCGAACATGAACCCTGGGAAAAATGGAACTAAGATCAGAGATGCCACCGAAACCATGAGCAGATCTAAAATGACAAAATAAATTTCATGAGTGATCAAATTACCGGACCAGCCTTCGGCTAATTCAGCTACTCTATAAACACATCTCACATAGATGAACAAGACGGCTGCTGTGAGCAGGAAATTGAAAAACTTGAAACCTCTTCTTGCTCGTACAGCTCGATATTCTGGGTTATACAAATCCTCAAGGTTGACACCTGGATTTTTGTGTGCGAGTCCTACATAAATGGAATACTGGAAATCGATGAAGAACAGTAAAAACACAGTCATTGAAGCCACTTGTAACAGTAACCCGGCAACGAATATGTGTGTCCCCACGTCCCTCCCAGATTTGTTATTATCGTTGGCAGCGGCAATGCCACCACCCAGAGCTTGCACGACTATGGAAAGAATATCACATACGATGAAAATATAACTATAAGTCATAGGCTTTAATCGAGAATATTGGGGACCGTATATCATGATGAGTTTCAGTAATTGGTAGTAAATTCCTGCCATCGCGAATACAGGAGCAATAGTCAAACAAACATATTGTTGAAGAAACGGATTTTCGCTGAAAATGTCATTATGAGAAACACATCTTCCAATATACCCAATCAACTCCATCAAAGTGAAAATTGAAAAACAGGTACTAAACCACCACTGTTTATATGGAATAAAGACCGCTAAATTGAATACTAAAAGAAGTCCGAATATTACCGACATAGCAATATTGAAAGCAAGATTCGGGACCATACCCGAGTAAAAACCTATGTCATCGGTTAAGGTAACGAAACCACGCTTGCTCAAGTGTTCAAACATTGTGAAATGTGTATGACCTCGTCTATAAAGGTTATCAGAAGATGACTTCTTTCGTTTCAGCTGCTCCACTCAGAATGCTTAGCTCTTGACTTCCCCAACTGATGAACTCTTTATACTCCAAAAAAAAACACCTGTAAGTCTTCAACTATCTGACTTGATCTGTTTTTTTTATATCAATCTCTCCTGCAAACTAAGACGGTTTTAACTGTATTTTTATCATCAAAGTCTCCCAACCTGGAAAATATTTCAACTCTATTATCAGGTTTTTCTCTTGGTTTTTTTTTTTTTTTCGTTTACACCGCCTTTAAGAACCGTTTACCCTGCATTAAGGGTTAGTGATTATAAGAAAATTAACTAAATTAAGCGCAAACGAAATACCGCTTACATAAGGCAGGATTTCTATTGTCTTTGATCTCCTTCGTATTACACCGAGAGATCAAGAAGTTGTCATAGCCTCGTTTGACAGTGAGCCTCAAAATTTTGCTAAATTTGAAGATGTGCTTTCTTATTGATTTACTTTAATTGCTATTTTCGAGCTCTAGTTGACGTCAGTATTCATCTCTTTCAAATAATAAATAAGAATCTGTTAAATAAATTATATATAAAAAATTAAATTCAGGAATTGATCAATGTTAATGAGCAATTTATGAAATTTTCCCTTCTACGCTTCATAAACGTGCGAGTCATCTGGTATCAAAAAACGTTAAAGATGTTAAAAGCTGTATATGTATAGCGGAAACTTATCCAAGCGCTCCTTTTGCACAATTGACAGAATAAATCCTACTCAACTCTTCTTTACAAGGCTGTGTGGTTCTTAGTGTGTTTAATAAGTCTTGGAAGTCGAAAAGGGTTTTATGATTACACTTAAATTGCCAAGCCGCAAATGATCCCGTTCTGCACAAAGTCAATTATTGAAATTTGGTTGGTGAATGAATTTGCCTAGTGATCTTGGATTTACTGTTCAATAGTCAGTATCACCTTCTCATTTCATTGAAACTGAAGAACCTTCACTTTATAGATCTTCTATTCTTTTGATGTTTTCTCAGTTCGTAATATAATTTGGGGGTTTGCTATCTTTGTGTAATCTTGAATGCACAATGGGCATTGACCAGGGAATGGTTCATATATGGACATCTCTTAAAATGTCAAGACCATTACTGAAAAGCAAATCAAGAGACTCTTGAAGAAGATCAGAATCAAAATTTCGGGGATACAAACTTTTAAGAGATCCTTCCAAATTCAATAGAGAGGAGCACGAAAAAATTGTTGCTGAATAAAAATATTCCTTTCACTTGAATAGAGATATTTTGAATTATTCACATCAGAATTTTGTCGATAATCTCAAAGTTTCATTTCGGGGTTCACCTAGTCCAAGAACACCTTCCCAATCGACTTTCAAGATGATCTCTCTTCCTCTTTTCATTTCACGACGCGGGAGAAAAATCCAAGCTGAGCGGAAAAAACTCAAGAGAGCCCGCAAAATTTCGAGACAAAAAACTTCGATTTTTTTTACAAAAGAATAACTTATTCCATAAGATATATGAAGATACATCAAAGGTATATCTGACCAAATTGACCTATACTGTTTTGAAATTCAGTGGGGTTTGTTGGTCTTCAGGATATAAAAGGGGTAGACTTTATTTTTGTTTATACTCTTCAATTGTGAACCGTAGTGAATGGCGATATAGACGTCACATAAAGATCAGAAAAGAGAGACTTAAAATCGCGTCGAAACAAGTGATAATCAAAAAACAAGTCGACTTCTGTTGTGTGTGATTCCATCTATAGGTTTCAAGATGGTGACATCTAATAATCAAGGGATAAAGAATGAGATGGTATCTCCAGATTCAATGCCCGCTTCCTTGTCGCAGTCTCCGACTCCTTCAGAAAACGAAAGAGGTAGAAGAAAAAGACCTAGAATAAATTATTCGGAAGCTGATCTTTTCGAAAAACAGCTTCGACTTCTGGCAAAGAACGAGTTACAATTAGAAGTGACCCCAGATTTGAGGCCCGAAGAAGAAGATGAGGAAAGGAATGTGACTATAAAGAATAAGCTTAAGCCTGTAGACCCTGAAGGGCAGTGGTGTGAGCCACCTTTGGCTCAACCTACTCCTGGAGCTACAGGACTTCCCTTGAACTCATTTCCTACTAGCAAGATCAAGAAGGAAGCTTTATGGTCAAGAAGAAAGAACAATGGTAAAAGAAAATTCAAGAAGCCTGAAGAAAATAAAGAAGAAACTTTGGAATCAGAAGATGAACAAGATTTTGAGTCTCATGAGGACCTTAGAAAAAAATACGAAACTAACTTGAAAACCCACCTGTCAGACCCAATTACAAAATTAAGTATAGAAAGAATTCCTGACCATGAGCTGTTGAAACCAGTGGTGAAAAAAGGTGGTGCTGAATTCGAAGACCATTCATCACCAGAGAATAGTACAAACGAACCTTGTACAGTATCTAAAATCATACTCAAGGTGCCGTCAACACCATCCAAAAAGCAACAACAAAATAGTAAAAAAATCAAGAGATCGTAAGTCAATTTTTTTTGTTTGTGTTGTTATTCTCATTTACTAACAGCTGGTCATACTAATTCATCTAGACCCCATAAAAACAGAGGAAATGCTTATGGATACGGAACAATTGACTTAGCAGGACAGAAAAGAGCTGGAGCCTTTGACTTTGAAGATCGCACTAAAGTATGTAAATCATCGTTCTTCCATTTCACCATCAATTTTCAAATTTGCGCAGCGTTCCTGCCAAAAACAAAAACGGACAAATTACTAACTGAGACTTTTATGATACTTTTATAGGACAATGAAGATTTTTGTTCAGCTTGCGGAGGGCCAGGGATATTTTTGTGTTGTGAGGCCTGCCCTAAATCATTCCATTTTGTATGCTGTGATCCTCCATTAGACGAAAACTCTTTACCAGAAGGTAATTGGTATTGTAATGAATGTTCTGCTAAGCGTAAAAAGACAAAGAAGTATAATGTCGGTATTTTTTCCAAATTACTCAACCAAGCCGAGAAGAGAGATCCTAGAAAGTTTCAGTTACCTCGTTATTTGAGGGAGTCTACTTTTGAGGACGTCTCTACGAGTGCTACAGGTGAATACCAGGATGCTTCCTCAATCAAGAACTCTAGGCCTGTGAGGGTTGGAAAATTGGAAGAATACGAGGCTGCCAACATTTATGATAAAAATGGAAAACCTTTGATTTGCTATAAATGTGGAAAATCCGGGCTTTCAAAGCAAATTGCCAAATGTGGTCATTGTGATTTATCTTGGCATCTTGACTGTTTGGATCCACCTTTGCCAGCTATCAAGACTTTAGGAACTAAATGGAAATGTCCAAATCACATCACTGATCTTATACCGAACAAAAAGAGAAGGTTCAAGAAACAGCCTGTTGTAGATGTTTCTATGTCAAGAGGTTTCCGCAATCATGGGGATATTGAAATTGCAAATTTATCGGATGAAGAAGGAGAAGATGTGATTGAATTGCCGGTTCCTGATTATTTCAAAACGTTTTACAGGGATGGCGAAGTTCATGCACCTGTAGGTCAGGAGATGGACAAAATCATCACCACAAACAATGTAACATATAGAATTCCAGAGAAAGGAATCATTTTGGATTTCATCGATAACAGTAAAATCAAGAAACTAAGAGATTTAAAGAAGGTCACTGAAGAGAACAAAAAACTCTTGAAGCAACTTCAGGAATCGAGAGAAGATTCAAAGACTCAGTACGTAGAGTCTTTGGCTCAATTCCACGATAAGCCAGTTGTCTCTAACTTGAACTCACCGGGTTTGAGATTCGAAGACCTTCTTTCTGCAGTTAATTCGGAACTTGCTGCATCAGCCTTAGATCTGCCATTGAGTGAAGATGAAATCAAAGAATTGAAGTATTTGAAGAAATTGATTGAAATAAAGGGAAAGGATAAACTTTTGGATTTTTTGAAAATCTGAGGTGACTTCTTTTTTTTTTTTTGTCTGTTTCTCATGATACTTCGCAATGTATATTAGATGTAGTAATTACTTTATAGTATGAAAAAACAATACGACACTGTTTAAAGATAGTATGGATGTAATTCAAATATATGTAATACATTACCTTATATAGAAGAAACCCACGCCGAGTAAGTCACTCAAATTATTCATCATTTTCATCGTTATAAAACTCCATCTCATCATCCTCATCAGCAGCATAATTAACGGTTTTATCAGCATTTCTACTGGATTTCCGAACAGGCCCAGTCACTTTTGGAAGCGATTTAAGTACAGAATTCTTCTTTGTCTTCGTAATAGTTCTCACTTTCTTGTTTTGAATATTGGAATTGTCTTTCAAGGACCTTTTTATCGTATGACCGACAATTGTTCCAACTTTTGCCCTCACCAATGCATTCAACTTAGCGGAAATAGAGTCTTCAATGAAGACGGTCTGTACAACATACTGAGCCTCTTCCTGGGACTTGATTCCAGAGAACAAGTCGCCAGGTAATTTGAAAGTGCCAGGGTAAGTGGAAAGAATCCAACTTTTATGATGGGACAATTCCTTGACAGTGAGCTGGGCCAATTCTGCAATTCTATAAAGATTGAACATAGATGATTTTTGAGATTTGTTCTCGCCTTCATAGAATTGATCGTACTCTGAAGACGGTATCAAATGGTCACGATATTGTTTCAATCTAGAGGTGAAATAGTATAACAACGAGACGTTATCCTGATTGGCAATTAATCCCAAGAAGAAACATATATATTCCAAAGAAAAGGAATATGCCTGTATCAAGGAATCTTCCGAATTTCCAACAAAATACTCGTTCATCAAGTCTTGATACTCTTGTTGATGTGTAACCATATGTAAAAATCTGACGAATGATCTTTCATAAACTAACGATTTCAATTCTCCGACGGATTTTTTATTGAAAGAGGATCTCACCCAAGTCTTAATGTTTGATTTAAGAGCCTCTTCAGGTTCATGTGCCAGGAAAAACATCAAGGGTAGAAACAATTCGCTGATGCTGTTATCGAATAATGATCGTTGCAATCCTTTTATGAATTCTGATCTGACTTCTTTACATTCATCCTGCACTAAAAACACCAACCTATTGATAATTGTCGGGGTGATCATTTTGCTGTACAGAGCTGTCTTCGAAATTTCCAATAAGTTCATTCCTGCAGCCAAACGTAATTTGGTTTGATAATTTTTTGGTGTTGGGATATCTGACTTGACTATTTCTCCACCATTTCCGATCAAGGACGTAAACAATTTGATGACAGGTTCCACCAATGAGCCGGTCTTAGCCTCGTCTGTGGTGTCAAGAGAGATCAATCTGTTGGTAAATATAGATAATGCTAATAGCTTCTGTTGGCAATACGGATGTTCTCCCAGTTCGAAAATATCATCATCAATCCAATCCTGAGATTCATTTTGCTCAGATTTCTCTCTGTTGACTAATAATATTTCCTTGATCAAAAATGAAGTGATATCCGAAGAAACTTCCACCAAAAGCTGCGGCACAGCCAAATACAACTCAGCAATAGCAGCTAAATGAGTACTGAAATGAACATCTTCAATGCGGAAGGGGTAACAGGCGTTGAAGATGTCCTCAGTATAACTATACTTGTGTCTAGACAAACAGATGATCTTCACACTGTAACGGGATTCCAACACCGAACCGGTTGTTGCGAGATTCGAACAAGCATCATAGAATTCTATTGAGAGTTGTTCATTGAAATCTTGGTATTGTTTCAAGAACTGGTAAATGGTCTTCAAAGTCTGCGAATACTTGCCCTTTTCCTTACTATCAGCACCATTGACAAAATTTGTCAACTCATGAATATGCGATTTGAACACTCCAGGCACATTTACCGAGATGATCTCTGATAACTCCTCGGCAGCACCGTTCAAGGGATGCCCAGCATCTTTAGCTATTTCTGTGAGTAGAGGAATATTGCTTTTGTTGACTAAGATCAACGAAGCCCGGTACATGAGTAATTTAAACACGTTCAACATGTCAGAAGGAGGGATGGCAATTTCCTTCTCCACTTTAATGGTTTTCGCATCATTGAGTTTATTGAACAACTCTTTCAATGACATCTTAATGGTCTCATAATCACTATCTGAAGAAAGACACAACTTGATCAATTTATAAAACCTTCTATTGTTCAAAGTAATAAATCTCTCGAGACATAATTCTGAATTTAAATATGTCAGCAACCCCAGAGACAACCAGTTGACGATCTTATCCAATTTCAGCCTCAATTCCTTCTCTGGTCTATCTTCAAGGACTTGGCCACCGTTGTAAATTTCGCACAATTTTAAGAACTGAAGCATCACATTGGAAACTTGTTGCTGTCTTTTCAATATGGCAAAGAAGGATGACTTAGCTTTCTCTGACAATTGAGACATCACGAATAACATCCGATCCACTCTTTTGGATGCGTCGTTTTCAAAAGGAATCAATTTCTCCAATAAACACAAATCTACTATAGCGTTGATGTTTCTGTCGTTTATGTAGATCAAGTTCAACACATGTTCAGGGATCCAACTCAAAAGCTTGTTGTTCTTCTCTTCTTCCCAACAGTCATCGTACAAGTTACCCAATAATTTGATGATCTCCGTACGAGTTTCTGGATGCTTCTCTCTAATCAACTGGCTTAATGTCTTCATGATTGTCTCATTTGCAATTTTCTCTAAGAATAATTTCGAAGGCAATTTAGCCAAAGTTTTACATGTGACAAACCGCACCTTTTCGTCCGTATCTAATAATGACTTAGTGAGACCGCTTACAATGTCATTGAGATCTTGTTTGTTACTCAATAATATCGGCAATGTTGTTTCTACCCATTTGCAACGTACTGCACTGGACATATCAAGAGTTTTCTTCAACCAGGAAGTATACGAATCCGAATGGTTCTGGGTGAAATTGAGTTTCGATGGCTGCACGGCAATTATTTTTGAGACAGTTTCGGTGGCCATAAGCCTTATGGTAACATCTTCAGCATCCAATTCGTCTTCTATAAGACCCATCACTGAGGCCAACAACTCTGGGATATGTTTCCACACCTCAATGGACAACTTGTGCAACTTTTTCAAGCTGTCAATGAATTGTGCAGAGTGAGGATCGTTGCCGTTATGAGAACCCTCATAAATGATTTCTGAGAAAAATTGTGTGATCAACCGAGACATGCGATCGGCATTGGTGTTACAAATACTCAAAGTGAAATTCAAGGACGGATTGACTGTGTTTGACATACCTGCCAGTGGGGAATTTTCGTTCAAGAACTTGTTCAAGATCAATTTCAAAACCTTCGGAGAAATGGAGTCGCTTTCACTGACAATTTCGGATAGGATGTCACAAATCAAAGGTTCAAGTTTCAATGGGAAATTGGGTTGCTTGGCCAAATTGTAGAAAATCTCAAATATGGACTCTATTAACTTCTCAGAATCTGGTAAATCAGTTATCAATATGATACTTCGAACTTCTGATAATTTTGACAATAAGTAGAAATATTGATTAAAGCAACCATTAGAATCTTGATCGTTGAGCCTTTTGAATTGGTTGAAAAACAATTTGAAAATATCAGAGAGCTGTCCAGCGGTGTAGGGGGCATCCGGGGCATAAATTCTAAGTATATCTGAAAGACAACAGGCAACATATGATTGCACTGCTAAGTTGTTGTTTCTTATGAGTTTTTTGTTCACTAACTGATCTTTGATGACATCCAATGATTTTGGATCGACATTTTCTTGGTCTACAGAAGACAATTCATTCAAGAGTTCCTGTACCTAGTTAGTAATAGAACCTAATGGTGATCATGTCATCTCTTTTACTTACTCTTAACCGCGCTACTAACTCTTTAGTAGGGATAGGTTCTTCAACAGATGGAACTATTCTCTTCTGAAATTTGAGTTTCAGAAGACTTCTAGTCTTTGTCATGTTGTTGTATATGCTTTGTTCAATACTTTTCAAAGTCTGGTAAAACCTATATACAATTCAATTCTTGTGAATTTTGATCTCCTTTCTCCATCTTACTCCTTTTTATTTTTTTTATTTTTCTATTTTATTATCATTTTTTCACGTAAAGACGCGTTCTTTACTTTTATGCTTCTTTTTCTCTTCTGCCTACTTTGAATCTTTTGTGAGAAAAAAATAGTTTTGTTAGTGTACTCATTATACAAGATAGTCGTGCATAATGGATAAAACTACAAAAAGTATATTGATAACATATATAGTTTAGATGTAAAAGATAAGCAGATTATTTGCTGTTGAGACAAGCACAGAGAAGTTTGACAACCAATCCAACCAAATTGTTTGTATTGTTGTTGTTGTTGTTGTTGTTGTTGTAATTTTGTTGCTGTTGGGGATAAGAGTTGTAGTTTTGTTGTTGGTGTCCACCTTGTTGATATTGTGGTTCTTGCTGTGGAAGGTAAGCGTTGGAAGGTTTTCCCAAGTTTGACCATGAGCTGGGTACTTGAGCGTTGGTCAAATCGATCACCAAGACACCCGTGTTATGTGGATCAATATGACTTCTCAAATTGGATTCCTGACATAATTCTTCGATGGCCGGCTTCAATTTAGCAACTCCATTTGCACTATGTAAACCTTTACCTACAATAACCTCCAACTTTGACTCATGCCTGTTGATTCCAGCAACAATTCTTTGTTTCAAAATATACTCCAGCTCTTTCACATACAATCCATGTAAATCAATCTCATTGGAGTCACTGTCAGCATTGTTTTCCACAAATACATATTCAGCCGCTTGTCTATTGTAATTTTCAGCAATCTCCAGTTGCTTCTTGGCCTGCACAGATAACTCATGAGCTTTCAGTTTATCCCCTCTCTTATAAGCATTTTGAGATTCTTGGGACAACTTATTCCTCTTTTGGTATGCTTTATCTGCCTGCTGGCGTAACTGGTGATATTGAGTGTCTGTGGCATGATTGTAGTCTTTTTCTTGCGACAAGAACGCTCCTCTATTCAACACTTGGGCTGCACCACTCATCTTCACTGCTTTGGTCCAATAACTGGCTATTACACTTTGATGAACCCAATCTTCAATATGAAATTTCATCTTCTTAAAACACTCCTCGAGGCTGCACCACGTGGTCGTGTACAAAAACTAACTTTTAAACATCATTACACCAAAAAAACAAGCCCTCTTGTAACCCTAATTGATTGTTTTTGAAACCCTAACGAACAAAAAAAATTTTCTTGTTTTTTTCTTTCAACTTAGCTTGGTATTCGAATTTTTCAACTTTTTCTTTTTTCTTGTGAATTGAAAAAAAAAAAACTTATTTTAAAATTTTTATTCTACTGTTCATACTATTCATCCAAACCAGATTCAATCAAGATGGCTCAGTAAGTAATATCCAGGAAGACTAAAACGATGGATTGAGAGTTGATTATCATTGGAGTATGGTATTCAAGTGATACCATATGGTTCAAGCGTTTTTTTGTTTTATTTGACTTTGATTTTTGTTCTTGGATTTTGGAAGGATCTGAATGGTGAACTGTGTATATGTAATTCATTTGCTGAAGATGAATATAAGTAATGGAATCAGATAAACCAGAGTCTGATTATCAGAGCGTCTTTCGGGAGATGAATGATAATCGAGCGGACATGATGATTATTTGAAGAGTAGTTTTTGTCAAGGCATATTCCCATCATCGCAGGTCGGAAAGATGGTGTAATATGTCTTGATTACATTCATACTCTTCGTGATTAAATATTTGCAAATGCAATCTTTCATATTCATTTTGAATATGGTATTGTTCCATGTTGGTATATTTATCAACTAGAACTAAATTCATTACCAAGAGGGAATTAGACTAGAAGATACACTTTGAAATAACAGCCATTTCTCGATCTCGAGAAATATTTCAGAGTTGCTCCTTTGCAAGGAACCATTTAAGTCTGTTCTCTTTTGAAGGGATTTTCAATCAGATCCAAACAGAAAAATTCACAATGAAGGAGAATTTCGAAATTCAAAGAAAGGAAAGAAGAAAAAACAAAAAGAAAAGTTAATAATTCTCATTCAATCTTTTTAGAGATATCACGCGAATGATTGTTGGCCCAATCAGTTCCTGTATCTCGACATACTGTCAGGAAATGTTTCATTCCATACTAACATTATCTTTTCCACAGAGAACAAATCCAAAAACCAGAATCTTTAATCAAGAAATCTAAGGCTCAAGCTAAGTCAGCTGAACAAGTTGCTGCTGAAAGAAAAGCCAGAAAAGCTGTAAGTATAAATCAAGACTATCTCGAGACACACTTTTCACAGAAATTCTGAAAGATTTAGAGATGATACAAAAACCATTTTAACAGACTAGCTTCGGCAATGTTGTCGTTAAGTTAACCATCTTTCGGGACTGAAAGTTTTACAGAAGCATATTTATTGTTGAAAAGTGATTGTCAAACGAGTTACCTTTGAGAGGAGAAGTTTACTAACATCATTGTTATTTTGTAATTTAGGCCAACAAAGAAAAGAGACAAGCTATCTTTGAAAGAACCGCTGCTTACACCAAAGAGTACAAAGATGCTGAACGTGCCATCATTGACGCTAAGCGTGAAGCCAAGAAGAACGGTTCTTACTACGTTGATGCTCAACCAAACTTGGTTTTCGTTGTCAGAATCAAGGGTATCAACAAGATTCCACCTAAACCAAGAAAGGTTTTGCAATTGTTGAGATTGTTGCAAATCAACGCTGGTGTCTTCGTCAAGGTCACCAAGGCCACTTCTGAATTATTGAAGTTGGTTGAGCCATACGTTGCTTACGGTTACCCATCTTTGTCCACTGTCAGACAATTGGTCTACAAGAGAGGTTACGGTAAGGTCAACAAGCAAAGAATCCCATTGTCCGAGAACTCCATCATCGAAGCCAACTTGGGTAAATACGGTATTGTTTCTATTGAAGACTTGATCCACGAAATCTACACCGTTGGTCCAAACTTCAAGCAAGCCAACAACTTCTTGTGGCCATTCAAGTTGTCTAACCCATCCGGTGGTTGGTCAACAAGAAGAAAGTTCAACCACTTCATCCAAGGTGGTGCTTTCGGTAACCACGAAGGTCACATCAACACCTTAGTCAAGAAGATGAACTAAGTATAATATATATATTTTTTATCTTTTTCTTTTCTAATTTGTTAATATAAAATAGTTTCTGTCGGTTCCATAAAATGTTATAGGCTTCACATCAAGGTAAACTTCCTCTCATTTTCGTAGGTATCTTAAGATAGTACATTTATTCAAATCTATAGCACTTTTCAATTACCCTATTGGGATAAGCGCGGTTTTTCAACTTTTCGATGGTTCCAATCTAACGGGAAGAAAAAAAATTTTCCACTTATCATTGACTTATGGGTTTCGGAGTATTTACATTATTTCTCAATTTGACTCATCGAACTCGTTACAATATTTGAGTATCTGTCCTTGATTCTTTTTCAAAGTAATATCAACGAAATCAGCAATGAGTTTCCAACAATTCGCACGTTCTTTCAGCTCTACTGTCTGCAAACAGGCAGCAGACAAATCAAGATTTGTTCCTTCTGGAGGTGTTTACCCTAAAGGTTTCAAAGTAGGAGGATACAAGTCAGGCGTCAAGAAAAACGGCAATGTCGATTTGGCCGTATTGGTGTCTGAAGTAAAGGGCACATCAGCAGCAGCTGTATTTACTAGAAACAAATTCAAGGCCGCTCCAGTTCAAGTATCATCGAAGATTGTGAAAGAGAAACAAGGTAAAGATATCAACTCCATAGTGGTCAACAGTGGATGTGCCAATGCTGTTACTGGCGAACAAGGTTTAAAAGATGCAAACGAAATGGTCGCTGAGGTTGACAGATTGGTTGGAAACACCAATGGGCAATCCACTTTGGTCATGTCTACCGGTGTCATTGGTCAAAAATTACAAATGGACAAGATTACACCTTCTTTGACTCCATTGATCGAAAACGGTTTGGGAAAAGACCACGATCATTGGCTTGAGTGTGCTAAAGCCATCTGCACGACTGATACCTTCCCAAAGTTAGTGTCCAAATCATTTGAAATCAAAGGTATTGAGTACAGATTGGCAGGTTTGGCTAAAGGTGCTGGTATGATTTGTCCTAACATGGCTACATTATTAGGATTCTTTGTTACCGATGCTCCAGTCGAGCCAAAGGCATTACAAAAAATCTTGTCCTATGCCACTGACAGATCGTTCAACTGTATTTCTGTTGACGGTGATATGTCCACCAACGACACCATCACAGCCTTGGCCAATGGTGCTGCCGGAGGAGAATTGATCACTGAGGAGTCTGAATCTTTCGAAGCTTTGAAGCAAAATGTTGTAGAATTTGCTCAACAGCTTTCACAATTGGTTGTCAGAGACGGTGAAGGAGCTACAAAGTTTGTCACAATTAAAGTGGAAGATGCTGTAAGCTACGAAGATGCCCACAAGGTTGCCAACTCTATTGCTAACTCTCCATTGGTCAAGACTGCATTATACGGCAAAGATGCTAACTGGGGTAGAATCTTATGTGCTACAGGCTACTCTGGTGCTGAGGTTGATCCTTTCAAGACCAATGTCTCCTTCATTCCAACCGATGGTTCAGCTGAACTCAAATTATTGGTCAATGGTGAACCAGAGAACGTAGATGAAGAAAGAGCCAGCGAAATCTTGGAAGCTGAGGACTTGCAAATCCTCGTACAGTTGGGAACTGGTGGAGGAGAGTCTTGTGATTTCTGGACCTGTGACTTCAGTCATGAATATGTCTCCATCAATGGAGATTACAGATCCTAGTGCTCTACATACATATAAATTGTATATATAAAACAACTCTAATAGACCATTACCCAAATGTCGTGTACCGTATCCACAAAACCAAAAATATAAAAAAAACTTCAGCACTTTTTTTTTGGCTGAACTTTGGGCGTCAATTTGAGCCAAAAAGTGAGCTTTTTTTTGTGAAGTTTTTGGATAAGAAACTTTACTTTTATTATTATTTTTTTTCAGTTAAATTTGTTTAGTTGAGCTTGAAGTGTACATTGAATTAATTGAATCCAATCGGGTTGACAATCAAGAGGTATATATACTCGAGTTTATATATGCAACTGTCTTCAATTTGTATTTTTATTTAACACTTTATGCAAAGGTTACTCCTTCAAAAGAACAGAAAGAACACCAACGCCAATACCAATACCCATATCAACAAAAACCAGCGCTATGAACCAATTCAACGGACAGTCGCCGCCTATGGATCTGCAAATGAACCAGCAGCAGCAAGTATCGTTGCAAATCATCCAGAACCAATTGGCTGGCATGACCCCGGAACAACAACAGAATTTGTTGAGACAACATCCACAGTTAGCGTCTTTTCTCCATCATTACAGACAACAAAGGCTACTGCAGCAGCAGCAGCAGCAGCAACAACAACAACAGCAACAACAACAACAACAACAACAGCAGCAGCAACAGCAGCAGCAACAACAGATTTTGAACCAGCAAACACACTCACCAATGGGAATGCTCAATAACAATTTGATGCCTAACGGCTCCGCTGTACGAGGTCCAATACCCAACATGGGAATGCAGCAAGCACACCCATCTCTGCCTCTGCCTCACCAACAACAGCAACAACCGTTTGACATCCAACACTCTGCTCCACAGAAACCACCAAGGAAGAAGAGAGTCACCAAGAAAGAACTCAAAGCACAGGCTGCCGCTGCGCTGGCAGCTGCTCAAGCGGCTCAAAATGTAGGCTCTCCAGTTCCTCCGACACCTTTGAACCAACAGGCTCTTCCTCGAGGACGCATCCCGCCTCCACAACAGCAGCCACAGCAACCAATGCTGCCCCCTCCTGTGGTGGAAAGTATTCTCTCTTTGAATAAGATCGACCCAACGACCTATTGGTCCAAGAAATTGAAAGAAGAAGGTAAGCAAGTTCCAAGCAATGTGTTCTTGTATGAACAAATCACCAAAAGAGATATCGTGGACGCCAACAAGATAGCCAACAATGGACATTTGAGCCAACACGCCAGTTTGATCAAACATTTGGGATCGCAGCTCAAGTTTTATGAGCATCTAAGGGGCGTTAGATCGCAGTCGGTCGATCCAAAATTCCCAAGCGTGAAAAACATCTGGGGAGAAGGCTACCAAGGCTATGGTAATGGGCTCACTGAGTCCGGCAGGGGAACTCAGTTGGTGTATCCGTCTCAGAAGAAAAGACATTCAAGAATAGCCGACCATTACATTGCACCTTTGGCCAACCAGGCGAATGCAGAGGTCTCTGAGCAACTAGTTCCAATCAGATTGGAGTTTGATTTGGAGAAGGACAAGTTCAAATTGAACGACACCTTTGTATGGAATGCGAATGACAAGCTCATCACTTTGGAGAGATTTGTCAGTATACTCATGGAAGATTACAAGTTTAGAAATCCATTGCACACCAACACAGTATTGCAAACCATCAAAGAACAGATCAGCGAATACCTTCCAATAGTGAAGAACCAACCGGCATCGAGATCCACCCCTATTCAGGACATTCGCATTCCCATCAAGTTGGATATCACCATTGCCAATAACCAGTTAGTAGACCAATTCGAATGGGACTTGACTAATACGGACAATAGTCCTGAAGAGTTTGCCGAAGTGATGGTGGCGGAGTTGTCGTTGTCCACGGAGTTTGTGTCTCTGATTCTGCACAGCATTAGAGAGCAATGCCAAATCTTCACTAGAGCTTTGTATACTGCGGGCTATTCCTTTGATGGTTCCTCTGTGGAGGAAGATGAGATCAGGAGATTCTTGAGTCCTAACATCCACAACGGCGAAGTCAAGCGTATGAAGCATTCGTTGTCCACGTTCACACCTTCAGTGATGGAGATCAATATCAATGAGTTAGAAAGATTGGACAAGGACAGAGAAAGAGAAAGTAGAAGAAAGAGAAGAACCCAGGGCCGTACCACTTCTAGAAGAGGAGGTCCAACATTACCAGATCTTTCTGATTATCCAAAGACCATCCGTACCGTTCTGCCTAACAGTGTCTTACCTGGTGGATTGGACTTGAGCAATTCCACCTTCCAATTCACAGAGGCTGTGGAGAAGGTTATCGTTCCGGAAGATCAGTTCATAAAGCACCTGCAACAAGCACTGGAGCTTCAAAGACAAAACCTTGAACGCCAGCAGCAGCAGCAACAACAATTATTCCAGCAGCAGCAGCAGCAATTGCAACAGCAACAACAACAATATGCTGCAATGTCCAAGCTGGAGCGTAGGAATAACAATGTAGTTTTTGATCATTCGGGAGATCAGTTCAATGTTACTATTAGGTTGAAAAGGTAGGCGATCCTCTGCGTGTATCAAATTTTGTATATTATAGAATGTTATAGTAGTGGTATTAATATTAATGTTTAAGCTTAATTGAATTTGAGTATTTCTTCGGTATCTCAGCTTCCTTCAGTACCTCTTCGGCTTCCTTCAATTCATCTCCCACTTATCCCATTATAGTCGTGCACTTTGGCCCAATTAAATGCACTCAATCTAAGTCCCTGGCAATGCCTCCCTTTCTGTACAGGCTTGCACTTCAGGCAGGAAGAGGAAACAAAATTAACACCAGAAGAAAAAAAGAGAAAATTAAAAATACAAAAGAAGAAGAAACAATCTTAAACTAATAAGACAAAAAAGATTGAAAAACAATTAATTTGAATATTTGTTTTCACTATTGACAGGTGGATTCAATTAACAGCATAGACAATTCATATCGATACCGTAGGCCATGAAGAAACAGTATCAAAGAGTAAGTATCAATAGCTATGAGGAGGGACAAAGATCCGTTTTATCGATAAAAAATAGAATGAATTTTTTTTTGGCCTGGCGCCTCCGCAGTCCGCAGTCCGCTCACAGCCTATTAGTAATTGAAGAACAGCAAAATAGATACTAACAAGTCATCGACGATTACAGCTACACGGTCAAGAACACCAAGAGCAGCAACAGCAAGACCGCAACGGAGGGATGGAACATGAACTACAAGATCTCTCGCCAGCTGGTGATGGCGAAAGTGATAACTTGTTATCTTCATTCTCCAATGATGAGAGTTCTAGAATAACAGATGTCAGAGCAGCTCCTGAGCAAGTCTTAGCTGATGACAGCAGAGTTATAGCTGAAAATTTGTATGATGCCAACGAAAACACCACAACAGTAACGACGGGAACGACAATAGCAACATCATCATCATCACCATCAGGAATAGCAGCAACTTCAGCCACATCAACGTTAGCATCAAGTACACTAGCCCCATCGACCTCCATTACTTCACAACAGATCTCCAATAATGTCAACAGCACCCGTCCAGGTCGCAGAATGCAAGTACCTAACACAATCATCCACAAGCTCATCAATAACCCAAGAATTTCCAAATATCTACCGCATTTAGTACGTAATTATTATCAACCGGTATATAGCGGGGCCCCAATGGGACAAGGTTTGAACAACGACGGAGTCTTCACCAATATGGCCGCCAAACCTTCGACTCGTGATGAAACAAGCGAGTCCTTGCCTTCCTATGAACAGCTGGCAATGGACTCAACTCCTCCTTATTGGGAATCCTCTGTCATTTCTCCGGGCTTTGAAGATGAAGTTTTCGTCGACGGATTGCCTGTTGGCTCGATCATGATTTTTATATGGAATTTCATCGTGAGTTTCAGTTTCCAGTTCATAGGTTTCTTCTTGACCTATTTATTACACACATCTCATGGCTCCAAGGAAGGTTCGAGAGCTGGACTTGGTCTCACATTCATGTCCTATGGCTACGGATTACTTCCTGTCAACTATTACAACAAAGGTGACTCTCCGATCGACAAATTCGAACCTAAGGACCCAAATTCCATAGACGTAGACAATATGAAGAACATCGAGGGTCAATTTTATAAGAATCCAGCGGCTTCCAGTATGAGCGAAGATGCCAGTCGACTTGAAGACTCCTCGGATACCCCTATACTTTCATTTGCATTAATCGCGTTGGGTTTGTTCATTGTGTTGAAGTCGATTATAGACTATCATAGGGCTAGACAGATGGAAAGATTGATATTGAATCCAAATCATGGCAGTACTAATGAATCCAGCAATACCACAACATCCACAACATCCACAACATCTCAACTGCAGCCACAGCCTGAGGAAGTGTGATGGTCCTTGATGGACAAATTTTAGTCTACGTTCAGTCTCACCTTGTTGATGTTTGTTCCTTTGACACGATGCTATTTCATTTCTATTCTATCTCCATATCTCTGGACCTCTACTTTTTTATATATATAGAGTGATTGCTTTATGGTTCTCTAAACTATTCAAATAATAAAAGGCAATTAGATAACTCATTTTTTATTTTCATAACCGGCTGCTTCATCCCATAATGACCAACATTTTCTCGTAGATGGTGAACACAATACCTCCACTCAATACTAATCTCCCCAATCTCGGCGTAGCACCTTTCCAGAAAGTGAGAATTCCCTCGTTTTTGAAGATCTTGACGAAACAGTCAACGGTACTTGAGTACAATTTTTCAGAGCCCAAGGCTTGCATTCTGGTCTTAACAGTATCTATAGGCATGGTTGTGTAGACAGTGACGATACCTGCAAAGGCACCAACGGCAAAGGTCAAAGATGACGATAAAGGTTGATCAGCAGGAAGTCCTTGCATTTTTTGGATCCAAGTTTTGATAGAGTTATAAGAACCCAATCTGACTGCTTGATTGGCAGCTTGTCTCATGGAAACAGGTAAGAATCCTGAATAGATACCTTTGAAACCCAAATCTTTACACATCTTGAAAGACCCACTGATGAGTCCGTTTTGATATTTTGGCTTGGCAGACTGCTTATCATCGATCAAACCGGTCTTGATGGCTTCGAATGGTGTCACGGCAATAGTACTCTCTAGTAATCCGGCACCTAAACCAGCAAGCACACCTCTTGGACCACTCAAATTTCCATCTTTATCGGCAAGCATTCTCTTGATACTGTCGAAACCTAAAAATCTCACCGACAGCTTCACTGTGTTTCCCACAACAAAGGCTGGACATCCCACATACAAGGCAGATACACCTTGAGTTTTTGCTACATTGTATATTAACACCAATGGGTTACGAGATGCTGTGGAGTCTCTAGCGACCAATTGTAATCTGGTCTTCGCGAATTCAAAAGGATATGTGATACACCCTTCAATTGCTCCAGCGGTTCCACCTGCTATGAATGATTTGAGCGGATCAACCTGATCGGAAATACAATGTTAGCTCTTTTCTTTTTGGATTTGCAAGCAGGAAACGGCACTTACCTTTTTCTTTTCCTGTTTTTGACTGGACATGACTTTGAGATTAGTATATACTGTGGGGAAATCAAGTTCTACAATGCTTTATCTTATACTATTTATCTAATATATATTCATTAAGTTCATTATAAGTTTTTCCAGAACTTCAGAGTGAAAAGTGAAAAATCGTGAAAAAAAAATGGAAAGATAAAAGCGAAAAAATGCATCGCACGTCCTGCACCGCTCACCGTCTACGGCCTGTCATTAAATATACTTTTTGGGTTGAAAAAATTCATCTAGTCTTCATCACTTTCACCATCGAACTCTTCCACTTCTTCCACTTCCATTTTTCCATTCAGTTCGGACTCAGGTTTGGACTCAGTTGTAACTGTTGCAGGTTCCTCATCCATGATGTCTTCGAATTCTTCCTCTTCGTCATCATCGTTATCTTCTTCTTCTTCTTCTTCCTCTTCTTCAGCTTGTTGCTTCTCCAAATTGGCATAATAGGCTGCCAACGCATCTTCAGCCTCCTTGTCGTCAATCTTGAACCCAGACTCACTCACTGGAGTGTCGGCTCTGGAATCAACACCCAGAGATGTCGATGCCGTTTCAGCCAGATTTTCATCGGCTGTGTTGGTAGCGGAAGGAGAGCCAGGTTCCTCGGAGATCTCTTTGTTATTCTCGATTTCGTCCTTCTCATCGTCATCCAATCTTCCAAGACTGGATTTACCAACTGTACTTCCAGAATGCCACGATGGTAAGGCGTTTTGGATCAGTTTTTCTTGCTTCCGCTTCAAATCGGCCTGTTGGTCCAGTAATTCGTCATCCTCGTTGGAAATCTTGACGTTCAAGACAGCATTGGAGTTATTGGCTTGATGATTTCTAGATTGTTGATTGTAAACACCGTGGAAGTTATTGGCAGTACTTTTGACTGTTCTGTTGGACAGTGTGTAAGAGCCCTTGGTCTCACTTTGAGCTGGAATAGCCCTTGTCAAAGAACTTTCAAAGGTGTTCTCTTCAATGGTGCTCTTGTCGATTTTTTTCAAATAGTCAATAATAGGATTGATCTGCGACATCAAGCTGTGTAATTTCTTCTCTCTCAATTTCAATTGTATTCCAGTATCGTCTTCTATCAACTCATCGCCACAGTGATCACATATGAATTTGGACCTATCAGGACTCAACATGGACAAAGCATCGATCTGGGAATACCTGGCATGACATCTACGACACAGGTAACCTTCTGGATTAGAGTCCTTTTGGATATCGTCTTTTAATTGCTTGACAATGGTGTGGATTTTCCATTTGATCGAATCAATAGCCTCTGTGAAATGAATGTAATAATACACTTTGGTTCTGTACCTTTGTTGATTTCCTTCTTCTTCTCTTTGAATATGCATGACTAGAAGTCTGTCTTCGACCAACTTATTACAAATGGCTCGAAGCTCTTTTCTTTGTATCCCCACGAGATATGCCAAATCGTCTTCTGATAATACAGAATGAGTAAGCATGGCGTCTAACACCAAAATATATTGTTGAGGATAAAAGTTCCTACTGACAAATTGAATCAATGATCTGACCTCGTTCATCTTGATTGTTCTCCTTGATCTTTTGCTTGGTCTTGTTGGATCTGGGGTTTGGTCCA
This sequence comes from Nakazawaea ambrosiae, assembly GCA_024271865.1. NCBI lineage: Eukaryota > Fungi > Ascomycota > Pichiomycetes > Alaninales > Pachysolenaceae > Nakazawaea > Nakazawaea ambrosiae. The sequence goes on from JANBXG010000001.1 coordinate 1,489,074, forward strand.
AGGAAACAGAGTATTGGATCAAATGTAGCTTGACACCAGGATATCTAATTCATCTGAATTTATATTCGATTTTTTGAATTTTTTCAAATTTTTTCGCTCTGCTAGTTCATTTTTTTTCTCACCTCTTTGTCTCTAAAATTCTATTCACTTTGTTTCTACCTGAGTGTAGTTATGTATAAGAAAGGGTTTTCTGTCTCGCTTCATCGACCTTTTTCTCATTTTTAATCATTTTTCTTGCATTTGATTCATTTATCGTCGATACAGATTTTGAATACACATATTTCCAAGGTCCCTGTCCACTGCAATCTATCAAAGATATCCGGATGTCACAACCTTACGCCCCTACTACACCTTCTTCTATCAATAGATTGATTGATTCAACTTTATTGTTAGAAGAAACTGTGCTATACGAGTCCAATAAGGAAAAGGACTTGTATGAGTCATTAGCAGAATTGTTTTCAATAATAACATCACTCAATTTGCTCGAAAAAGCTTACCTCAGAGACACACTACACGAGCCAAATAAAGATGAACTGTATACAACAACATGTCAGAGACTTATAAATCAATTCAACTCTATACTAAAGAATGAAACGGTGAAGAACTCTTTCCAAAATTTGGATACCTTCTTCGAAAATTATGATCTTGATTATCATTTGGCAAAGTCAAGATTAGAAATTGGAATCCCTGCGACCATGGAAACTTCCACACATACTTCAGGAACCACTCCAGTAATGTCTCAAGGTGGTATCAATAAAAATGGCCAAACGTTCAACACGAGGTCAGTCGCCGAACTGACGGGTAACTTCATTACTATCATGGATGCCATCAAATTAAACTACAGAACCAAAGATCAATTACATCCGTTGCTTTCTGAATTGGTGACCAATACAAACAAAGTGTTGTCGAACGGTGATTTTGAAGGGCGTAGCAAATTGATTCAGTGGCTTATTAAATTAAATGCATTAGACATAAATCAAAAACTATCAGACGATGATCTGAAAGAGTTCTTATATGACGTGGATATTGCTTATAAGGGATTTTATGGTTGTCTTGGTTGATCATTTGTGTCTATTTCTATATAAACTTAAGTGCAATTCATTAATTTCATTCCTTTCTCTCCACTACAACACAAAATATCACATTATCTTCTTTATTGGGTAAAATCATCAACTCGTGATCGTTTGAGTAACTCAATCTCAACATCTTCCATTCTTCCTCTGCTAGCACATTCATCAATTTAAAACATTTCTCGACATATTCCTTCAGAATTGACACAAGTATAGGTGTTGAAGTGTCTCGCGCCCAACCACATATAATTTTTCGGTCTTTCGTGAATAATAGGGACATCACTGTGGGTACAGAGCTGACAATTGGTAAGTTATTGAGTTTCGTTAAAAGGGTTGTTGATGGCAACGGTATTGTAGTCATTTTGCAATTGTCAGTACTGTATAAAATTGGTGATGATTACTTTGAATCTATTTTGAAAATTTAAAGAAAACAATAACCAAATCCTAAAAAGCAGTGAATTTCAAATAAGAAATGCAACACAGAAAATGCTATAATGAAAGAGAAAGGAAGCTAGAAATCATATAGCAGAACAGAACGCCCCATTAATTTATTTTCCCTCACTTTTTGATTTCACCCTACTATTATGCGGAGGGTCAAACGAATTTTTCCTCTATATCGTAGCATTCTAGTTTTTTTTTCTGACTTTTTCCCTCCCTTTGAAAGAACTTTTTTCTTATTCATCTGTATGTCGTGTGTAATTTTTTTCTCCTTTCCCCTTTTGCATTTGTCCGCGCAGCCATATTATTACACTTTTAGGTTTGAATTAAAAATTAAGATCCTACTTGAGAGTTTAGGGATACAATATTTTAGCAGAGAGAGGGAAAAGGTACATTTTTGATGGATTTCCAGCAAGATCAAGTACACATTATTGGGGGTTTCGATTCTAATACACTAAAAAAGGGAAGAATACATGAAGAATGAAAGAAAATCTCAAATCGGACAAAAAAAATAAAGTTTATTTATTTTTTGGAGGGCATATTAACTAGAGCCTGGGGGCGGCTGTGGGGGTTGCTGTGGGTTTGATGAAGGATATTGATGAGTGTGATAAATTGTATTGGGATGTGCTAGTCCTTGTTTGATAGGATGGTGCGGGAGCGGCAGCGGCAGGTGTTGTTGCAGGTGTGAGGATATAGGCGGAATATATCCGGGAAGAGGGGTAATCGATGTCAATGTCGTAGGTTGCGCATACTGAGGAGGATAACCAGGTTGCGTATAACTTCTGCTGTGATATTCTTGTGGCTGTGGTTGTATTGGAATATGATCGTTCACTGTGGGTAGAGCCTCCGCCATCTTGGGTTGATGTGGTGAGGTCGAATCAGAAGCCGGAAAAGTTGGAAAAAACACCGGCTGTCTACCCTGTTGAGGTATTATATGTTGTAAAGGTGGGAGCAATGGGACCAACTTTTGAGTTTGTTGAGGTGGTGGTGGTGCTGGAATTGAATGGCTGTGATGGTGATGATGAACAATGTTGTTATCAGTAACATTGAAATTATTGTGAGTGATTATAGTGCCATCATAAGCTGGAATGATTGTATTTTCATGAGTGGGCACTAGCAATCTGCTTTTAATTTTTGCATTTTTGATTGAACTCTCTTCATGGATCAATTCCGCTATCGGTGCAATTGAGTTTCGTTTATGGGTTCTACTAATATCTTTCTGATTGATTTTTAACAGTCTCCTGATCTCGGTGAACTCATCAGGTGTCCGTTTCCTACCATGATTTTGGATTCTTACGTGATCATTGAGATGGCTCAATAGTCCATAACCCTTATTACATCCAGGAAACTTACAGAAATAAAGTCTTTCAACATCTGTTGATTTTTTCCGTCTCATTCGACTTCTCTTTTGTGGAATCTGATGAGAATTGGAAGCGCTGGATGTACTGGATCCTGTCAGGTTTTGTTCAGGATTCATAATTCTGGTCTCATACTAAGGAAAAATAGGACGGTTCACAAAAGCATATGAAACCAAGACGATCAAATCGTTCTTGCTTGAAGTTACCATATATTGAGGACTAGTTAATGATTATATGTCTTAGTTAATATACTCTTCCTCATAAACGATTTTTATTTTAATTTTTTTTGGGCTTTTTTGGATTTTCGACTTCAACTTTGGAGTATAATAAAATTTTCGAAACATACATAAAAGGGCAAGGAGCTAAAATAATTTCAACGGAAACTTTGAAAACATTTTGCAATAGAAGGAGAGGGTCCACAGAATAAGTGGCGAAGAATCTCAGGAAGAAAAAACAGGAAAAAAAGTGATCGTGCCTAACAGGGAAATGAAAGCCCTTCAATCATTCAGGGTTTCTAAAAAAAACTGCCCAATCGGTTTCGGAGCTTTAGAACCTTAAGAGTCGTTAGTCATAGTCGTTAGTCATTTACATTTGATCTTTTGAATCTTTTTCGGGTTTTGGAATTCTAGCTTTTCCTCTATTCTTCCCTAGAAGATTGTTTTTACTTTGTCTGAAGAAAGTTAACCTTGCACTTGACCCGATTGTTTTTTTAACTAAAGAACATGCATTGCTAACTCACAAGGAACACGAACATAAGAAAAAAACAATAATCACACAAAAAAAGGACAAAAAAGCAATACGAAATTAAAAACTTGCAGTAATATGTATGCGCCCTGTAGCCACTGCAAGACCAAAAACATGTCTTTAACAAGGATTTATCAGAAAGGCACTGTTTAGTACCCGGGTCATCAAATACGTTTCCAGTCTGCAAAAGCGTTTATCAGATCTACTCCATCTTTTTCACTTCGATCTCATTGAGATTTGGCTCAAAGATCAAAATAAAATAACAAACTAAAACTCGGTAACTATTAAATCGAGCATCAAGGCAGAACACTAAAGAGAAACTGGAGCTCGATCTTCTGGGATCCCCTTAATTTTGCGCATGAGCTTGAGCCTGGTCAAAACTTAAATATGTAAGTTAAAGACAAGTATACTAAGAAAAAAAAGACAAAAGGGCGCATTTTTAAAATCCGTTTATATCACTAAGAGCCAAAAAATAGAAAAAAAGGCAACATAAGTTCAGAGGGGAAAAAACCTGCGCGCAGACGGGATCCTGACTTATTGCCCGACTTGCCTGCTCTTTACGCTGAAGGAAAAAGAAAAAAAAAAAAGAGTGCAACCCACAACCTTTTTTCTCCGCCCACCTATCTCGAGATGTACAATCTTGTGAAAATAAGCATATATACACTTGGTCCACTCGAAATAACCCAATCTTCGATTTAAGACGGCTTTGATATATGTCTAGTTGTTGGGCTGCCTACGCGAAGACATCAAAACTAAACTTATATAATTAATTCTTGGAGAAAAAAAATCAGCAAAAAATTAAAATTATACATGTAGTACGCTGTATAATACTAAAACATGTCTATATATTTTATATATGAAAAAGTCAAAAATGCCAAAAAAAATCATTTACGAACTCAATGGAAAAACCCAAATTTCTCATCCTTGCAATTTGACTAATATTTACGAGATTCAATCAAGAATTCTCAGCTTCAGAAGAACTCAAAAATTTAAAAAGTTCTGAATCGTCCCATTTCTCCTTTGGCTGACCCTCCTTTTTGTCCTTATTCAAAACCTCCTCGTATTCTTTTATACTTCCATACATGTCTAAAATTTTCCAATACTTGGTCAATTTCTGATTAGATGGATATTGTCCATCCACATAATAAAACTGGTCATTAACCCATACTTTTCCCATCTCTTGAAAGTATTGTTTCGAATGTTCCTCGAATTCAATTTTAGTACCAAAGGAATCCAGAGCTTGAATTTTATCACCACCTACTTTGGAGTAACCTCCCCAAAGATAACCTGCACAGCCATCATGTTCTAATTGTTTCCATCCCTTTTCAGGCTCACCTTGGTCATTAGGATACACATGGAACAGATCCGGAGGTATAATGACACCTTCGATGTCCAAAGGTGAGATATAATATTCTCTCAATTCCAGTTCACTGTGAAAACCGTTGGCAATTTTTAAATGGTTTTCGAAATCGTTTTTCCAAGAATGCTTTTTGCAAGTCTCCAAACCGGAATTGATCCATAAAAGAGTTTGATTATCAGGTCCCACATGAGCGGGCTGAGCTCCCACAATCATTTCACTATGACTGTACAGATCACGGACAATTTTACCTACTGCTCCCGCGGCGTTTGGATTAAAATAGTAATTCTCATTACCGGCAAAAGACTGCCCAAGCCAAAACAATTCTTTATCACCGTGAGTATGAGACAGAATAGGATCCCAAAATTGCAACTGAGTAGATATCAACAACCCCAAAAGTCTCTCTTTACGATCTATAACAACAATTCCGGATTCCATATAATGAAAAGCATTTTCGTCGAAGAACTTATTTTTCAATGTGAAATCTGTCAGCTTTGGAATTTGGAAAAATATGTTTTCGAGGTCTCTTGGAAGCAACTTCAACAATAGTTCCTTGGATGCTTGCTTATTCTGCTGACCACTCTCACGATCTTTGAAAAAGAAAGCTTTGGTGTTTTTATAGCCTTCAAATTTGAAATATTCTTCAGGTTTTATGAAAGTGACGACATCAGTGTCCATTAGAATCATCTCTTCAAAAGAATTGAACAACACCAGAAGCCATTTGTTTCTGTAAGTGTGGAACTTGTGACGGTGGGTATCTTGGATGCATCTTGAAACATCCACAAACCAAGTTTCTTGCTTAGACTCGTTAACGGTGATGGAGTTTTTGATAACAAAATTGGATCGAGAAACTTGAATCAACTGGTCTCTATTCTCCTGTGACAAATCACCTTTGTGAACAAACTGAATGGGCAATTCGTTTCCCAAGTATCTCAAAGTTTTAATGAATTTGATCAGTTCAGCGATGAGATGATCATCAATACTCAAAACTATTCCCCTACCGTTAAACTTCAGACGTAACGAGCTCAAAAGACAGTCATCTTGAGAAGGTTCGAAGTCCAAGTCCCCTTCCCCTGTGTATCTATAGAATTTGGAGATTCTAGGATAGTCATTGAGTATAGTTCCATCCCATCTCTCAAAAACGGGACTTTCAAAGGTCAACCACGGAAACAACTTAGTCTCTATGTCTGAACATTGTTGAAAACGAATACCTGGATCATCGTTATCAATATAACAAGTTCCATACACTCTCAAGTGAGAAACACTGGTGGCGATTTTGTCTTCAACCAACCTGTTCTTTATAAGTTTGGAGTTCAAATCATTCAATATATCCTTAGTGTTGATATCGCCCACATCTTTCCCATCTTCAATAAATTTTCTTTTCAATTCCTCATATTTCTTCTCATAGTATTCTTGGCTGGATAAGACATCTAAGCTGTAGTCTAAACCTTCCAAGCTGCTGATCTCCCAATGCTCATCGATATGACTCAACTCTTCGAAGTAGGTAGAACATCTCTTGTTTAAATCATACTGTACAAATCGTGAAGGTGAGATCTTTTGTATGAGGTTTTTGTAGATTTGAGGTATCTTCTTGCTGTCGAAGGTGGAGATTTGGTTCACTCCCTCTAATATATTGCTCTTATGCATATAACTCATAAAGATCAATTGAGCAAGTACCACACATATCATGAAAACATATTTGTATTTGATTTTGCTAGGAAGATAGATCATTGTGACAGGGATATGCTTGTGATGCAAGTCTGAATACCTATTGATGGAGAAGATGTATAATTTTGATGACTAAATGGTTGTTTTATGATTGTGATTAACGTATGTCTATGATCTCAACGAATTGTTAAAAGGGTATCTATTCGTATATAAATAGTACCTGACAAACTTTGACAACCTTCTGTTAATTCTTGCTTTTTGAACCTGCAAACAGATTGAAGAACGGGACGAAGTGAAATTTCGCAACAACTAGCAGCACCGCAGCCTCAATATATATCGATGCAAGGAACCTTTTGAAAGCTGTACTTTATCAAAATCAGAAACAAATATGTCTACGTTCCTGGATTCGCCTAATTAACCCCCCTTGAGTCAAAGCTGATATGTCGTACCCTACTGTGTTGGACCCTGAGTCAAAGAATAGCACACAAAGACAGCACGCTACCCAAATCCGGCTCAAGTAAATAAAAGTTGATACTTAAATCTCGAGACAGTTATATTGAGATGTCGAAAATCACAATAACTTCAGATAAGCTAAAATGTGCTCACGCTTAAGCTTTTAATAAGAGTTTTTTTCTTCTAGAGCCACGTGCGAATTTTAGTTAAAAAAGGAGACTAAAAATAAAAATAGTCGTGTGAAAATTATCCAGTGTGTCTCAGAGTTTTAGTGACGAGCAAAGGAATTTTTTTGTTAACAAAAATATTGTCAATACAAGCGTCTCATGATATTGTTCAAAAGTTGGCTGCTCAGGATATATCTGTCGTACTTGCAGAAAAGATCGAACACGGAGAGTGATAAGTCGTGCATGTACAATTATTGTCATTATGATTATAATAATAATAATAATAATAATAATAATAATAATAATAATAATAAAGCTAGCTTTTTGTGATAAGCCTGTAAAATTTTTTTCTGGAAGTCCTTCGCCAAAGTTTCTCGAGAAAAACCTTTTATATAACATCTCAACCAGCCCTCTCCCGCTTGATTTGGTTTCCCTCTTTTTGCAATGAAAATCCTTGGTTATAGTAAGATTATGCAAACTCCTAAAAGGGTTAAGAAATCTTTAAAATGCTGTCTGTTAAATAAAATCTGAAAGTACATGATGACGTTTTGCGTTTTTTTTCTTCAATTCTTGTCTTCTAATGGAGTTTGGTTGGACGGACTAACAGACTGGTAGCTCGAAACTTCTGAAAAGCACCTCGTGTTTTTGTTTTTGCTTATTTATTCAAATCTGACTAATTGACAAGCTACTCATATAAAGAAGCAGCCAAAATGATAATGCCTCATTACAGTACCAGCCCCAATTTACTTGCGATGAGATGTTTTGAGCTGCATGAACTAGACGAAAATCACCTATCTCCAGCTTTCGTATTGATCATATGGATATATAATCTATGATTAATGATTAATGAATCTTATCAACTATAAAAAAACCTTCTTCTTACTGATTGGAAAACAAAATGCTGTTGAAACCTATTGCAACTGGAAACAATAAAATCGCTCAATCAGTCAATATTGAAGCCAATGCTCCATTTTTAAACCCGATAGAGATAAATATGGATAAGCAGAAAATGACAATCATCCGCGCTAACCATTGTTGGATTTCGTGGGACCGTTTATCATTCACATTATAGATTATATACCGGCTCCTAAAAAAATCGTGCTCCAAATAAGTACAAAAGAAAAGGTCCCATTTTGATGCCCCTTGTAACCGTACCAGAAGACAATAAAAGAAGGGCTAATGTTGACAAAGGTGTTTTTCCATACAAGTTGCGGACTAAAAAGGTACATGATCTTACAATCCTCATTAACTCACCTTAATATAATCTATATAACAAGATCTTTCAATAAGGAGTTCTTTTGATTGGAGGAGATTATGGAGAAACTGAAAATAAATAAATTGGATGCAATGAAGGGAGTTTTTCATCTTTACTGTATGAGAGAAGAACGGATCATGATAGATTATACGTATACTTGCTTGCAGGTATGATACTGACCAAAACAGTTCTTCAAGGAACAACAAGTAATCTTCGTATTTGATCGTGTTTGCTTCAAAAAATCTTTCAGTTTTAATCTTCGACCCGTAAAGCATTCTAATAACCGGATATTGATATGCGCTATCTATGAGTTTTTTTTTCCAGGAAGTAGCTCTTGAATAATTCCATTTCAGGAATAAAATAAAACCCAGTACCACAAGTCACTTTGAAAGTTACCAAATTTGAATCTTTTGAGAGTAACTTTGGGTCTCAAAGGTTCAATTTCATCAAAAGGCTGAGAATTGAATTTCAAGACCAGCATATTTTGGCAAATTGTTATGAATATTACTTTTTTTTTCAAAGTCATAAGCCCAGTTCTGTTTTTATGCCAGATCTGAAGTCTGAAGCACTCTGCATATCAGTGGAAAAAATAAAGATTCGACAGAAAAAAAAACAGTTCAATGAGCGGATAGGGCCTATAAAATGGGGTATCTTGATAATACTTCCTGCTTGAGAGTAGCGCGAGGGTATGCGCCAAACAGCTGGTTTGAACTCTTTACAGTGATCTTCAAAGAGCTTCAAAGCACGATTCAATACTCGTACACCAGACGAGGCTCGCATAAATCGTAAATGTGTTGATTTTTGCTTTTGTGTATTTTACAAGGTTTTTTTGTTTTCCTGCAGTATTGTTTTCCTATTACGTCAAAAAAAACTAATCCTAGGCCATCTTTTTCGCGAAGATATTCAAAGTTATTAGTGAAGAAACGATGAGTTCCTCGTAGAAATACACACAAAGCTCATATGGTGTTGACAATTATATCGAAAGCAAACAAACTTGCCTCCTCTTTCCTGCTTTGACTTGTATTTTACGTTTCTTGTCAATTTAATTTGTATATATAAAAGAGTATATCCCCTAGTATCAATAACAGACTTGATATACCCCCCATTTTTACTCTTCCGGAATAAATTGAGTGAATCGATATAATTTTTCTAAAAGATGTACTGGAGAGCATTACCTTTTTCATTCGTTTTACTCTCTGCAGTCTCTGCATTGGAATACATATTGTATGAAAAAAGAGAAGACCATCATGAAAATTTGATGAAAAGAGAGTTCATTGAAATTACTGATGGCATCTCAGTTAGCACTTCTGCTGTTGGGTTGACTTCAACAGTTGTTGTTGATATCAGTTATACCTACAAAATAACTGTCTCGGGTTACGTTGTGTCACCTTCATTCGACTTAGAAGCTGGAGATTATGGTTATACAGTGGTTACAGAATATGATACAGCCGCTGATTTGAAAGAGAATTTGGATAAATGGCAATTTATCCTACAAGCAGATGACGGCTTGCGTGTTTTATTAACTCCGGACTGTTCAAACCTTTTCACTTTGTTGAACCCAGGCGACGACTCCGTCATTACATATGATGTTTGTTACTCGATCAACTCTTTGGCAAAGGACTTTACATTTCCTTCTTCAGTTGCAACCACAGCTGCTACTACACCAGAGGATGTCACTGCTGTTGGAACCAGCGTCTATATCACTTCAGATTTGACTACTACAACAGCTACCGTACCCTGTCCAATATGTACTGGTGAGCCAACAGTATACTATCTTTATGAGTCTTCTACTGTCACTGATACCATAGTTGTGCCTTGTAAGACAAAGACTGGGTATCCTGTAACAGAACCAGTGGGAGCCATTGTAAAGACCAAATTTGTTATAGGTACCTTTACTACAACGGTGGACTGTAACTGTACTCCGATCGGATTGGGAGCAGCAAACTCCCCCTTGGCAAAGGCTACAGGGGAAACAGTTGCTACACCTTCTCTCACTACAGGTTCCTCAGGTGAAGTCTATGCTTTAATCCCAACTTCAACTGAAGGAACCACTACACTATACGAGACAGTAACAACATTTGCACCTACTGGAGCAGCTACTGGAGCAGCTACTGGAACTGCTACTGGAACTGCTACAGAAGCGGTCACTGCCCCTACAGGTACTAGTTCTGGCTCAGGTTCTGGATCCGGATCTGGGTCTAGCCCAGCATCACACCCCACCTCTGCAACTCCTTCTGTATTGGAAGGTGCTGCAGGATTCGCACGCCTGAAATCAGGAAACTTGGCTCTGTTCATCAGTGTCATAAGCGCAGTTGCAATGTTATTGTTCTGAGTTGATCTCTTTCCAATAATCTTTCGTTTAATTTTAATTTCTTGATTCCCATTCGCTCTATTATGTGTTGAAATATCACTGTGCTGATTATCAAATCATAAACTCCAGAATTATCCCCAAACCTTTACTTTCGTTTCGATTTGTATCACACTGCAACACAGGAGCTGCTTCAATTCTTCTTTCTCCCCTTTATTTTTCTTATTCTTTCACCAGATATCCATCCCCTTTATTTTTCTTATTCTTTCTCCAGATATCCATCCCCTTTCATTGTAATATCTCTGTTACTCATGACAAATCAAAGCCATACTTACACAATCCCCATAAAAGAGGCTTTGTATCAAATGAATAGGGCTTTACTCTATGGTATTACCTTTCCCATTCAACACAGATGTGTTACCAATTTTCAAAAGACACAAACAGACTGTTATTTTTGCTCTTAATTGACTTGACTAGTTCGCAAAATAGATGATATATACTTTATTCCTTTATCAGTAGACAGAGGTATTTCCATAAATTTCCTTGATTCTCAATTGGAAATTTTGAGAAAGGAAGAGACGTTAATCAAGATTACGGGAGAAAATATGGCGTTCAGACCTCCCTGTCTCCTAATTAACACGTTATGGAGTTGCGTTCTCCATTTCAGGACTTGGAATTTGATATCGTATCAAATCCCCTGGGAATTAGTTCTAAACAAAGGAGTAGGACGAAGTAGATCCAAAAAACACCATTGTTACCATGGCTTCCTACCCCAACAATTTCGGTCAATAAATGCTTAGAACAAAGGTTGCACCTGCAGATCCTGAAGTGACATAAAGACTGAGACAAAAGGGTCAAGGTAACTGAAACTTGCACAAGGCGAAACTCGGCGGTCGTTTTGATTCAGTTTTTCAGACTTTTTAACTAGTAACCTAACGTTAATTACCCAACAAAAATCTTAACTTTTAATTCAATCAGGGCTAGTATCGTGTTGCACATTTGAATAAAATTACGCCTCATTTACAAGGTTTTATCAGTTCAATTAAAGGTGGGACTATCTGTACAGAACCCACACTTCAACTTAGTTTGAATGCATCATCTCAGATGAAAGGCTTCAAATTCAATCAAAGAATTTGTTCCCTTGATCTCTGGAAGGCTGTCTGTAAGTGTATCTTTACTGCATGTTTTTGAAAGTGAAACTTGCATCTGAAGTTAGTCCCGCCTGCAAAAAATAGGTTCATCCGAAGGATTTGAAAGATTGACCCACTTCATCTTTCAAGAGCAGATAACAGTTCCGTTCCGTTCGCTTGGTGTACTGTGTCATCGAAGAACCTTATTATTTTAGATACGTCTTGGCTTTTCAAGAAATAAGCGACCTGGGTGTTCTGAAATAAAAAGAAAAATTAAAGTTTACGATCTGAAAATACCTTATTATTATCAGTTATCTAGAAGGGGAAACGAGATTTACTGAGAGAAAATATAATACTGGAGAGGATATTATTAACCAAAGAAAGATGGTGCATGAGATTTTTTGATCCTTGATATCTGATGAGGAGGATTGTTTTATTGGGGATGATGTGATTTTAGTCAGTTAGTATCGATTCAACGATAATGCCATTATGTTGGTCTATCATGATGGTGATGATGTCAGTTGCCTATTTCTCTTTGTCTTGCAGAAGGAATAACCAGTTTACGAAGCTTCTAAGGATCTGCAAATATAAATAGCAAGTACTTGATTTGCTTGCATTCAGACTTCTGGACTTGTTATTTTATTTGCAGATCATTTAAAAAAAACAATAAATCAAAGACACTTACGAAAGGAAAAGTAACTGTTAAACTTGCCGTGATTAGCTTTCTGCAACAGTAATCTCAAATACAATAAATCAGATTTTTCACGCCATTGAAGAAAAGGGCTGGTTCAATTGAGAAACACACACAGATCTGTTATTGTTTGATTTTAGCTTGCAAGATCATTCATGTGGAGAATCTGGAATTCACAAAACGGAATACCAGTTCTCGTAGCTACCGAAATTTGCGGACTCTGGATTTTTGTTTTTTATTTTTTTTTATTTTTTTCCCTGTCGGGTACACTTAGAAAAAATTTGTCAAATTTCTAAGCGGAAAATACTTCATTCTGATTTTTCTTTTCGTAACTAAAAGTTTTGTTACTGTTCCTTTATAAAAATAATTAAGAATATCAGCGATTTAATCATCAGATAATTATTTAAGCTCAACCAAAGTCTTTCAAGAATAACTTAAAATAAGGTATAGTCCTACCAATCGTTTAAAAAATTATCTGGATAATAATTATATCACAACCATGCAATGGAGGTACCCGAAAATCACAAAGACTATAACCTTGATGGCGGAGGGTGGATGCGCATGGTGATATCGAGATGTATCTGTCTAAAGACCCGCCACTGCTTTGATAATATTACAGCAAAACGATTTAGGATATTTATGCGCATTTGGGTTATTATCAAGTTTTGCTCTGAATTTCGTACTTGGACTTTATTTTCAGCGAGTTTGTCTGGCTATTCCTATACATGAAGTTGTTTGCGACATCTTTTTTTTTGAAGTATTTTTTTTCCTCATGAGCAAATTAGCATTTTAGTTTATTTTGCTTTGGCTGAATTCTTGTGTCTAGATCTTTTTCTCTTTGATATTGTCTCTCCGAAGAATTCCCCCGTTTTGAGTATAATAAGCCTTACATCTAATTTGACTTGAGATCGATCAAAATTAAAGTTTATAGTCCAGTACGTACTTTTTAGAGAACAAAAGAGCATATAAATGGAAGTTCTTCTTTTACATTTTGGCTCTCCTTGCTCCGGTTGCTTTCTGGATACAATCATGCCAATGAGATTGATCTTTCTATTTTTTGGGTTTTCTTATAGTTCTATTCTAAACAATACATCTTCCTGGAATGCCTATACAGGTAAAAAGAGGTCGGAGAATTAACCAATCGATTTCTATTTTATATTTATGTTGTATCAGCCTCTGTTTAAGCGTAGGAGAAATATGCAACATGGTTATTTTTTAACGCTTAAATGTTTTGTCTCTTCTGCTGATATGATTGTGTGACAAGAAAGCATGGATAGATTTCAATATTATTAGTGCGTTTGTTTTTTCTTTTTTTTTGAAGGATCTTCCATGATAGCCAGTTGGCGCATGAGAGGGTATATAAAAAGAAAAAATATTATTTGAGATGTAAACCGAGATTTTTCTGCTCTTTCTATATGACAATAGTTCAGATCCAAAGAAGAGAACACATAGAATAATCACTTCTCATCACAAGGTGAAGTTCTTTAGAGACGTGGGAAGTTGACAATTTTCCGGTGATCAAAAGAAAAAAATCTAGACAGCCATCAAGGGTAGTTGCTTCTTTCAATGTTTGATTTTCTTATCAACCTTAAGCATCAGTAACGGAGTCCACGATTTTTGTAACGTCAAAAAGCTTGGTACTAATTAGATTCTTTCCCTTTCTTAGATAATTCCCACTCAGGCCTGGTATAATCCTTGATTACATGTATCAAAAATAGTGAATTTGATGGCCCCCTCCATTTTTCGTGTCACCAAATACAAAAACCCTAACAAAAAATAAAATATAATATAATATAATACATTTTTTATTTGACGTTACAATTTTTTTTCCGTAAATAAAAATTAGGATAAAACCTAAAATCTGGCCTTCCAGGGGAAGATGCATTTGTAATAATGAGAGCAGCCGTTTTTACTGGCCGAACCCGCCGAGACCAAAGAAAGATGAGTTTACGATCGCTGAATCATACGATGTTTCAAAATATTGGGACCAGGAAAGAGTTGGGGCTGAGGTCAAAAAGAAACAAAGAGCAAAGATTTTGCGAATAAAATAGACTTTCACAAATCGTCGACATCATAAGTCACTCGATTAAGTAAGCTGTAAAAAAGTTGAATTTTTCCTAAAAAATATATTTCAGCTAGTTACTTGAACTTGAGGATTCTAACAATAATCCATGTTGCATCAGATAATATTTCAAAACTTGAGATTCGGGACTTGATATAACACATTATAAGGGCTTTGAATAACACATCAGTAGTAGTGCGAGTTTCTTTGCTATTTCATTTTTCTATAATTAACGTAGAAGAAGTACTGCGGCACTCAAACACAAAATACGGCTTTTCAGGTACGGTACGTCTGCATTTTTTTTATCTCAGTTGAAATTCATACAACCTATATGCTTTAGCGGATAGAACAAACAAAAAAAAAAATTCTATTGTACAAAGCTATTGTTCTTGGATCAAAATAATATTAATGGATTTTGAAAAAAGTTGCCTAGGCTGCGTCAAGACGCACGAAGCCACAGAGGAAAAAATAACGGAAAGAAAATCGATGTCGATTATAGTGTACATGAGATAAGTTCTGAGATACAAACTGTAGGCCTTCGACCTTTCTTTGTACAACAGAACGCTCTTTATGTATATTATTTTTAGCTGGTTCTGGATTTAGTTATTTTTACACTTGCTCGCAAAAAACTCTTCTCAATTGTTCTCATAGTCTTGGGTAGTAGTTATAATCCGTACTACATACTACTGTAAGCAGAGGAACAACTCTCCTGAAATCATATCCAACTGAACTAGACTCTCAGATTTGACGTCGTAAATTCTGTACGCCACTGAAGTCTCTTGCTGGTATCTCAAATGTTTGAACTATAGTCCGGTGAACTCTTGTACTAAGAGAATTGAAAGTCAGTTTGGAAATATGTTCCGAATATTCACCTAAAATCAGAACAAGTCAATTCGACTTTATTTTGAAATCTAGCCGTAGTTATTTGAGAAAGCCTGGAGAATTTTTCCACTTGGGTATAAATGTCCTGTGCTAGGTGCTTAGAACACCTCTAAGGGATCAAGGAAAGGCGAATACCAACAACAAAATACCAGAAGAAACAAACACAGTATCGAAGATCTGAAAAGGAACTCATAAGAAAGGTAGGAGTTTTTTTTTTAAATGATCAATCCGTAGCGCACAGGAGTTCCAATTTTTTTTCTGCATCACAAAATCTAAAAAAAAAAGAAATAATTATGAAAAAGGAGATGTAATGCAACAACACATATCTTATATGCAAGCTTCTGTTGGGTATTGTCTATTATGCATACCTATTTGAATAATTTCTTTTCTTTTTCTTTTTTCATATTTCTAAAGCAATACCCGCATATATCGAAAAACGAAATCAAACGTCAATCTAATAGATTTAGTCAGAACATGATTATCAATTATACTTACATAATGTCTCTGAATTTAGGCATACAGACTTTATGGGCCAATAATGTGCAACAATCCCTTGCATTTTTCACTTCCTCCTCATTTCAATTTACATAAATATATAAAGGCATCCTCCTCTCGGGGAAGTTACTGACTGCAACTCATTTATTGAAGTATTGAGTATTCACTGCTTCTTGGTGAGACTTGAATAGACATCATCATATATATACAATTGCTATCAACATAGTACTTATTCTTAGTGACGTTGGTAATTCGGAACATCCATCATTGAACTGAATTTTTTGGAGTGATCCAGCGAAGTTTTTTTTCATTAACTCATTGAAATAAAAAAAAATCGAGGGATACTGTCTTATCTTTTTCCTACAGGTCTTCATTTTTTTTTCATATTTAACAAGATCCACAGTCCTCACCACGCACCTCCGCGCTTTCCTTACAATTTTCAGCAGTTCAAAGAATTGAAAGTGAGAAGGAAGCATAGAAAAGATAGATCCAGTGACAAAAAGCTAGACTGGAGTTTCCCGTATACAACATCAATAGTTACAACATGAGCATGATAGCATTGGAGCCAAGCAGTTTATCATCATCAGTAAACTGTTCGTACTATGGTAATGAATCAACAACAGAACCATATTCCCCTTGGGATAAAGAGGCTCTTGTGAAATTGGCTAGACGCAAGAGAAGCAATAACACAAAGAGAAACTCAGCGAAGACGAAGCAGACTTTCAAAGCGCAGGGAAGACCATTGGCTGCGCAGACAAAGATACGCTTTTCGTTGGTACAAGATTTGAAAGCTTTATATAGAGAATTGGTTCCTGGACCACATAGAAAATCAATCGAGTTGTTGAAGATCGGTAAGAATGGTGACATCGAAGACACATTGAATGAAGTTCAAAAAATCGACAACCCCTCGAAAACCCAATTACAAATCAAACCACTGTTGTTTGTAGAGAGTGGCCCAAACAGGAAATCAGTCACACGAGCTGAAAATGTAACCACATACTCTACCATAGATGAAGCTATGGAGACATTGTTTGGGCTTAAAGAATATACGTTACTCAGAGTGACAAGGGCTGCAGCCACTGAGCCTGGGGGAACACTGCTCTTGAAAGTTGAAAGTGCTATGCCAGGTAACAAGCATCTCAACGACGACGAATATGATGACAGCACCGATCCTCACGATATTCAACTGCAATTCGATGCCGACAATTTGTTGGGCTCTGTTGGTGATCGGCCTACAACAACTTTTCTCAAGAAAAAAGTTGCCAGACCTAGATATAAAGCTGGCATGAGAATCTATGTTTTGCCTAAGGTTGCAAACGTTGTGATGTATTTTGAAGAGAGGATGTTGAAGAGAGATTTGTTGAAAGGTGTTTTGAATATTGCTGAGGATGAGCGTAGTATCTTGTGCTGCTTTGATGCCTCTACTGTCTTATCAGAAGTTGACAAATTAAATTATCAAAGAAGAGCCACTATTTCTGGCTATCACTACCAGATCCCACAATTGATGTCCGATCAGGATCTGGAGCAGGAACCCCAGATTTTCTCGCACATTAGCCATAGTCAGAGCTTACCGGATCTCAAATTCATGCAGAACCTGCGTCAACCTTTATTCTCACTACTTGAAGACTCTTCAGTAAAAGTCAAATCGGAATCTTTGGATCAGGAGATGTTGCAAACCGTAAGTCTTGAACACGAAGAAGATGGTGCAGAATCAGAGGACATTCCTTCATCGGCTGCCACCACAGATTTCATTCAACAGGCTACATTCTTCGAGAACGATAAGTTTTTCAATATGCAACAAAATCAAGCGAACATCATGATGCTTGCTGGCGACTCACCTGATTTACAACACCCAGAGGTTTTCAACCAGTTATATTCCATGTTTCATCAGCTCCCACCTGCTCCTCCTGTCAGTGTTTATGTACAGAATCAAAGTGGCTTAGGTATTTCACTTAATGGAAATCAGAACTTTGGTCAACTCGACAACGATGGGACTTATCATTTACAAAACACTTCATCTCCAATAGACCTTACAATGTCTCTGCAGATGCTGCAGAACAACCAACATCAACAACAACAACAACAACAACAACAACAAATGTATGGTGGCAACAATTCAGGATTCAATTTCTTCAGCTTTGGTGAGTAATGTTCCATGCCTTAGAAGGAAGGTTTAAGGAAGGGAACTGTCTTTTCTCGAACTTCGTATGACCATTCGAACTTGGATTTTATATTTTTTTTATTATATTTTCGGTTTCTTGATTGTATTTTACAAGTTAATGAATAATTTATTCATAAGGGTTTATTTCTTATTTTTGATAACTATGTTCTATTTCTTTATACTTTAAATATTTGCTTTTCACATAAACACTTGCTATTTATTTTTTGTCAGTTTTGCTTCGTTCAGATACTCACTCTAGATAACAAATTATGGTATATGATAAAATTTTTTATAGATCGTTTGTTGAAAGTCAGTTAGTTTAGTTAAGTTAATTCAAATTTTATACATTTGTTTACTACGCCACACGAATTATACGAGATAAAAGGCGAGGACTCAAACAAAGTCCCTACGTCACAATTATAAGATATGATCTGATCCATGCTTTTTTGTTACCTTTTTTTTCAGATCTGATTCGAGGGCGATTAATCCCTTAATTTTACCCGATCTTCAAATCACATACGAAGAAAAGAGGGGACTTTGTTCGCGGGACTTTGGATTTTCTATTTGCTCACTTGTGTTCACAGGTTAGATCTTGAAGACTGATGCCATTACTGAAACTGAGACAGCATAAAGATTATTAAAATATTAGTGTGTTTTTCGTCTGCGCAGCGGCCGAGAGTAATTCCGGTGCAGATTTTTATCAAAATTTAAGGTTAATTTAGGCTCGCCGTTCATTCGCATGTAAACATACAAGATTTTTAACCCTTTCATCTTATCAATTTTGAAGGGGACACAATTATTTTGGTGGCTCTGTCATAAATAATTATTATTTTATTTTGTATTCTGTTAATTTTTTTTATTTTTCCTGTATTTTTTGCTTGAAGGATACCACTGTAAGAGCTCAGACAGCTTTTCTAAAGTCTGCCGACATACAGCAAACAACCATGATTAATGCCTATGGACCACTTTGCATTATATGGACTTGAGCAACATATATATATATACATATATAATTTTTTTGACATGATGTAACAAAATCCCTAACTTTTTTGAGGGAGAGAACGAAGAGAATTCCTAAATCCCGCCGCTATTTTTTGAGCAAACAAAAGATTCTCTCACTAACTTGGTAAATGCGAATTTTTTGCTTCAAATGGTTCTTAAGATCGAATCTTGCTATCTCTTGTTGTATCCCTTGATTTTCATCGCGAAACAATAGCTTAACTTCTTGACAAAGAATGATTGGCGGTGGAAACCATGCTGTAAAATTTTGTTATAATTGATCGGAAAAAATTGCACCCAGATTCTTTTTAGCAAACAAAAAGAAGATTGTACATGCGTGGTGGGTCTTTCCAGTAATATCATAGGTATAAATTTAGAATTTCATAAAGTTACCTTCTTATCTGTAATATTGAAAACAATAGCACGCAGGAAACTCAAAGTGATAAGATACCAGAGCAAAAACAAAAACTCGGGATAAACTTAATATTTAGATCTAAACGGTGCTATTTCCTAAACTCAAATTGACGAAGAACGCGAATTGATCGTTAGCTGATGTATGAGATACTATAAACTTCTGAAATTGAAAAATAAAAGAGCAATCTCAATGCAGAGGAGCATCTCAACTCCTTCCATTTAAGAAATAAGAAGATCGCTGCAGTTGGAGTTCACAGCATTACAGCCAGAAAAAATGTAGAAAAAAAGTAAAAGAAAAAAAAAAGAAAAAAAAATCGTAGGTGGTGCATCGGACATTTACCGTTTACGGAGATACTTTAATTAGATACATTGAAGGTCGCCAAAACACCTGGAACAAACATAGTCTTTCGAATCTACCTCAAGTTATGTCTGATCATGATGTCTCAGGAGAAGTGGGATGTGTGTTACTGAATATGTAACGTCTTGTCGTCATTTGTTCTCCTGATCCAAAGATTTCGGAACAAGCAAGAATAAAAACACGAGAGTTAAGTAATTTGAACAATTGAACATCCATGGGAAAAAAAACACAGTTCCACAGTTTCTTTTCAACTGGAAGCAAAAGAAAAAAATTAAATTAGCCCCAGTTTCATTTCTTAGCTCAAACGAATATTATTCGTGAGAAGTATAGGTGGCTGGCTGATTACTGTTAGCACTACGACATTGTCCATTGTTCAACTCAGCATATTCACATGTATATGTATGCTCCTTGTCAGGTGCTGCTGGTTGAAGCAGCTTTTTCCAATTCCAAAGGTTGAATCTTCAACAGAAAAATTTTCGGCATACTAATACTGTAACCATCTGGGCTTCAACAATAGAAGAATTTTATTTAATTTTTTCCTTCGCTCTAATTCTTGTGTAGTGAAATTTTCAACATGTTATGTGCAATCAACCTATGCCCAGATACATGCTAGGAATCATACGTTTGCCGTTCAACAATAACCTGAAACAGAAAAGATGGAGAAACGATAAGGTAGGTACAGAGGTCGGATTTTGCTTCCTGCTCTGGAGTTGCATATTGCATCGAACCTTGAGCTCAATCAATTAATCACACCCTCTCATCGTAGTTAATATTGAGAATTCTACCACAGATATATGTTACTGGAAAGTTTCTGTGTTGAAAAACTTGACTTAGACTGATCTGAAAGCTTTACAGAGTTTTTGTACGTGCTCCCGTCGGAAAGGCGCTACCGTTTAATTTTTTCCTAACCATAACTGTACATTTTCTTCTCCAGTTGCTTTAGCCGTCCACACATCGAAGAGTAAAGGACGTCAATCTGCCATGTCTTGGCTCCACATCTCATTACTAATCCTTATGCCACGCTAGACCTCTCAAAGATCATGACTATGTTATAATTAGAACTTGACCAAGACTCATCTGAAAGCTTTACAGATTTTTTTGATGTGCTCTCATCGGAAAGGCGCTACCATTTGATATTTTCACAACAACTGTGCTCTCTCTTTTCTATTTGTTTTAGCCACCTATGTACGGCGGGTCAAGGATTTTGAGTTCTCGTGTCTTGTATCGGGGTCTCATTTGTAATCCCTATGCCAGACTCAATTTCTAAAGTGGCATGACTAGATTAACAATTACTAATCACTTCAGCACCAGACTAGACAATCAACGTTCATGACAGTGTCTCTAGATCCTAGAAACCCGATATTTGCACCTTACCCCCTTTAGAGGGCAATTAATGGCTCTTTAGGAAGTCTTTGCGCGGGAAATGCTACTAAGACGCTCTGAGTTAATGCACAAAAAAAATGAAAAAAAATGAAAAAAAATGAAAAAGTGAACTCAAGCTTAGTAATGGGTCATTTCTGAACATTATAAGAAGAAAGGCGACAGGCGACTGTCAAGTACGAGCAAATTGGTGAAACCAGAGATTACAATGTCAGAGGAAGATTCGGCCATACTAAGGGTTGATGAAGCAGACCGTGTCAAGTTGACTGTACGTGACTTGGTGGTATCTTTGAACGACTCTCAAAGTGAAAACAGCCAAAATTTCTATCGCCGTTTGAGAGGAAAGTCATCGGTAACAAATGAAGAAAACGGTTTTACAGATATTGAAAAACACCCTGAAAAGAGAATCATAAATCAAGTCAGTTTGGATGTACGACCAGGCGAAGTACTAGCCATTTTAGGAGGCTCAGGAAGTGGAAAGACGACCTTGCTAAACACATTATCTCATCGTGTTACCTCAAATGGGGCTTTCAAATTCAAAGGTCTTGTCAAGTACAACAACCACACCAATATACACAACATCAGAAACTCATATCTTCTACAGGAAGACTCTTTCTTACCTTTCTTGACCGTCTATGAGACTTTGAGTTTTGCTGCTGATTTGAAGTTAAATTTTTCAAATTCTCAGAAGAAACAATTGATCGACTCCATCTTATCACAATTGGGACTCACCAGAATTGCAAATTCCACCATTTCATGTGCAACTGGTCAAATAAATTTGTCCGGAGGTGAAAGAAGGTTAGTCAGTCTTGCCATCCAATTGTTGAACAAGCCAAGTCTATTGTTTCTCGACGAGCCAACCACTGGTTTGGATGCCAATAGTTCGATAAGATTACTCACAGTGTTATCCGACTTGGCTAAGAAGTTCGGTATCGCAATAGTTCTCACGATACACCAACCACGTTACGAGATATTGGAAAAGATCGACAGGATTTTAATTTTGGCAAAAGGTGGCCGTCCCGTTTTCTTTGGCTCTGTTCCGTATTCCATAGAGTATTTCCAAGATTTGGGCTATCTGATCAAGGAAAACACCAACTTAGCAGACTTTTTGATCGATCTTTCGATGAAAGATTATTCCAGCCCTGAATTGGAATTGGAATCTTCTGAAAGAGTGCAAAGATTGGTAGATAATTGGTCTGAACGGAGAGCTGAGTACTTGGATGTCGAAACATATGTGGACACTTTCAATTCCAGTAACCTGGAGAATACCAAATCTCAGAATACAAGGATATCTTTGCTGAAGGAGATCGCCGTTCTAACCAAGAGAACTTTCCTTATCACTTTCCGTGATAAGTTTTCCTTAGTAATGTTGGATTTCGGACTCCTGGTGGTGTCTATTATCGTGGGTTGGTTGTTTTTTAAGCCAAGCCATAATCTTTCTGGAATAAGGTCCATGCAATCGGTCCTCTATGTGAATTTGGAGATTTTGGGATTCGTTCCATTGTTCTACGAGTTGGCAAGGCTTTGGATCACCGACGGAGATTTTTTTTTCAAAGAAAGAGCCGCTGGAATGGTCACTGTTGCAGGTTTTTTGATCAGTAGAAGACTTCTGAAGTTTTTCACCGAAGATTTCCCGATGGCTTTGATCTTCAGTTTGATCACATACTTCATGTGGGGGTTGCGCTCTGGGGCATCGTATTTCTTGATATATTTCGCTGTTTCGTTGTTGATCACGATCACCGGCTTGTGTTCTGCAATGCTGTTTTTCGCATTGGGAAGCGATTTCGCAACTTCCTCTTTGGTGGTAAACGTCTTTTACCAATTGCAAAACAACGGCTGTGGTTTCTTCGTCAATGCAAAGACCATGCCCGTTTATGTTCGGTGGGTTAAGTACACCCTGTATTTCTGGTATGGATACGGGGCTTTGGCTTCTAACCAGTTCACCGACTGGGAGGGTGCATGTCCCTCTGGTACTGCTGATTGTTCAGAGTATACAGGTAAGTACGTTTTAGAGACTTTGGGCTACAATAGAAACTGGATCAAGCTGCCTATCTGTATTCTTCTTTGTTGGGCTGTGGGATTCTACCTTGCAGCTGGATTGTTTTTGCAATTCAAATCGACTGATGTTCAGATGTCCAAACCTAAAGTGAACAACTATATCGCGCGTGGGAATATGAAAGAAGCTTCAAATCAAGAATCAACTGTCGAGAGAGATGAAGAGAGAAAAGACTTGTTGGTGGATGTAAATTTGGATAAGATTGAATTGTGGGTTGCACCAAGAAAGTTCGACTTGGGAATAATCAGTATCGTATATGAATGGATACTCCGTAGATGGTTCGCTTCCGCTGGGAGAATTTGCAGGTATTCCGGTGATGGAAAAGTTGGTGGCTCCTATAAAAAGTTGTTGAACGAGGTGTCTGCAGATTTCAGTGCCGGGAAGGTTAATGCCATATTGGGTCCTTCCGGTAGTGGAAAATCCACTTTATTGAACTTGATTGCCGGAAGTTTACCTACGAAAAACTCGAACTTCATGATGAGAGGTAAAGTACTTTTGAACCACACAATGTTGCCAGACGGTCAGATTTCATTGGGGAAGCTCTGCTCGTATGTGACTCAACACGATACACATTTAATCCCAACATTGACAGTGAGAGAGACTTTATATTTCCAAGCGCAGATCCGGTTACCTTGCCATGTCAAAAACGACCCTGTCTTGTTGAATCAGAAAGTAGACGATCTTATCAAGAAGATGGGCTTAAGAGACTGTGAGAACATAATGATCGGGGACAGTCTCATGAAGGGATTAAGTGGTGGAGAGAAGAAAAGGGTCTCTATTGCCATTCAGTTGTTGGACGACAGTAAAATTGTGTTGCTTGACGAGCCAACATCGGGTCTCGATTCGTTCACTGCAACGCAAATCTTGAAATTGTTGAACGACTTGGCTCTAGAAGAGAATAAGACTTTTATTTTGACTATCCATCAGCCTAAATTGGATTTGTTCAACCAGTTTGGTAAGATCTTGTTGTTGAGTCGTGGTGGTAATGTCGTATATAACGGATCCACTGAGAATTTGAGTGGATATGTGGCTCTGCTTGGATACCCCTGCCCAAAATTGACCAATATTGCCGACCACCTGTTGGATTTGATGTCCCACAATATCAACGAGGAATTTCACGAATCCCAGGAGCGTATTGCGATGTTCACTAAAGCGTTCAAAGACTCTAGAACAGTCAAAACTGTTGGAACAGAGGAAGGTGTAGACAAAGATTTGCTCCAATTGATAACGACCAAATACAGAAAGACTTTCAAAGAGTCTTTTGGGGTCTTGGCTCGTAGACAAATGTTGACCATGGTGAGAGACCGTAGTGTACTTTTTTGTAGAGTGGTCCAAGTTATAGGCACAGCTGGGATTCAAGCCTTGTTTTTTGCTCCGTTGACAGGTTCCTATGATGGTATTGCTAACAGATTGGGTGTCATACAAGAGACAATGAACACCTACTATATCGGATTCATCAATAACTTTACTGTCTATCCTAGGGAAGCCTCCTATTTCGCCACAGAATACCACGATGGTGTAGTAGACGTTGAGAGTTTCTTTTTTGCATACTTGGTCATCGAGCTTCCGTTTGAAATAATCAGTTCCTTGATCTTCTCAGCATTTGTGGCCTTAGCCACAGATCTATCCAGAACCCCACAGATGTTCTTTTCGGTGTTCTACGTCGCATTCATCTGCATCAACGCAGGAGAGTCTCTTGGGATTATGATCGTGACCATGTTTGAGAAGTTAGAACTCGCCGTCAACATCTTGTCCAACTTGTTGACCATCGGGATCTTCATGGCAGGGACAATGTCTTTACAACTGCCAAAATTCTTCAAGCTGTGGAATTATATCAGTCCTTTGAAGTATGGTGTGGGTACAATTGCTAAATTGGGGTTCGAAGACCAAACTTTCAGATGCGAGTATGGTGATTCTTGTCTGTTGAACACCGGAGAAGCGGTTCTAGAAGCTTACGGTTTAAAATGTAATTTCAACGTCTTCATGGGTGTATTAGCAACTATCCTAGTTCTATATAGATTTTTCGCTTACTTATTAGTTTGTATTAAGACAAGAATGGCTTAATTGAATTTATAGAAATCTTATTAATATCACGCAGACTAGCTCTTTAATATCTCCGATATCGTCTTTGTAGCTGCCACCACTTTCTCGTCTTGGTACCTTCTTCCGCTTAACTGCAAGCTTATAGGAGCGTTTTTGAATTTCTCTGGGAATTCGTAGTTCGGAAACTCCAAACGTTCGTAAACGTTTCTAGGGTCGTATTTACTGAACTCAGTGTTCAGATCAATTTCAGGGTCTTGGTGGAGTCCAGTGGGAAACACAGAACATGGCATATCCAAGAGGTTCCAAAGCGCGGTATAGCCCCAGTAAAACGATCTGTGTGGTAATCCGGCAACATTTGGACTAACAGGAGAAAGAATAAAGTCGATACCTTGGTCATTCATGGAATTGAGATATTCTTCTCTCAAATTATCACGTATCCTAACATAATTTTGGAATTCTTGTATCGAAGCACTCTTGGTACCTGAGCCAAAAGTGAAATAGAACTTAGTTAAGGGCAAGAGGGGCTCAGCTGAAGCTGCCAACAGGGAGATTCTATCTTCACAGCCATTCAGAGTAAATAGCTTGTTAACGGTGTCGAATGCCTCCTGGGTTTTGATCGGCAGGAAATCACAAACTTCAACTCCAGCTTTCTTCAACTTGTCATTGAGAAGCTCAAGACCTCTCTTTATAGGTGGACAAGGTCTCACAATACCATCGTCCCACATAATGGCAACCTTGAATTTATAAGGCTTCAGAATTTCTATTTTCTTCCAAGGAAGTGGAATAGACAGTGGGTCTCTTATCCAAGGCTTTCCTACGTTGATAACAGCATCCATAAATAAATCAAGATCCTCTGCAGTTCTTGCAAAAGGTCCGTACGAGATTGCTATAGAGTCATTTCCACTTCCTAGCAACCCATAGTTGATGGGGACCCTTCTTGAAGTTGGTTTGAAACTGTAACACCCACAAGCATTGGCAGGTGCACGAAGACTACCACCTATATCACCACCAATACCTAGAGGAGAACCCCCACCTGACACACATGCAGCCTCCCCGCCAGAGGAACCACCCACAGAAAGAGATAAGTTATTGGGGTTCCTGGTAAGGCCAATAATATTATTGTCGGTGTCTAAATGCATGAGAGTTTGTGGTTCAGAGGTTCTTACATAGAAGATGCCACCCAACTCTTGTAAGATATCCACCAATAAGGTGGACTGGTCAACCGTCCTCTCGATTAGCGAAGCATAACCTTGATGAGTGACTCTATCCTTCATTATCATTGTCTCTTTACTGGAAATTGGTAAACCATGAAGCGGACCGATCGTTCTTCCGTGGGTTTCTAAGTAAGAGTCCAAAAATTTCGCTCTCAGTAGACCTTCATCTATAAGGATTTCAAAGGCAAAGTTGGACAATTGGTTCAACATGATCATTCTGTGGGAAAAAGCAAGGAACACCTCGACAGACGAAAACTCCTTCGAGGCGATCTTTGCGAGCAACTCAGATGCCGATAAGCCGGTGATCTGCAATTCTTTCAGGCTCAAACAATTGAAGTTTTCAATCAACTTTATGGCATTGACCCCCTCGAGGTCCTTTGGGACCATTTCAGGTGGAAGTTTCAACTCTTCAGGCTGCGACTCTTTCAACTTGTTCACATAAGCCTTGATCTTTGGGGCATAAGTTTGCTCGAATTTAATTTCATTGGCGAAACTGAAGTCCAAATCTCTATAAAGAGTCTCAAGGATTTTCTCTTGTGTAGGGTGTAACTCCATTACTAACAATATTTTAATTAGTCCAATTCGATAAGCTCAATTAAACAGGTAGCAAATTTGGTTACACCAAGATCTGGGGAGGCACGGCTTTGAATATACTTATATAAGGCTTTTCGTATTATGCTGGGCCTATCATTATCTCTTTAACCGCGCAGGTGCCAAAAGAGGAAAAATTGAATCGCTTATCAGTTCGCTAGTGTGAGATAGGTTAAGCGCAATCTTCACAAGGAGGGAATATAGACTTCTAAAGGGTCAATAGACCTTTGAAGATAGGAAAAGCAAATCTTTAAAATTTATGAACCAGGTATAGCTTTACATTTCGAAGACTTTAGCGAGACAAAAAATATTCCAAGCTTTGAGGGTACGTTGATAATGCTTACTAACTTGATATTCCATCTTGTTCCTCTGGGTTACTTGAAAGAAGAAAAATGTGGAAAAAATAACTATGAGACCGCGTTGCTGACTAGCGCATGTCTGGTAGATGCTATCTTGGGCAACCGATAATATTCAAAAAGTAATCCCAAGACATTCTGTAGTTCAAACCTGCCTCTTCTACCAAAATCATCAATCCGGATTCGTGCACATAATATCCTCGTCATGATTATCGTCAATTACCCCCTTCAGAGTTGACTAAACTTCAAAAAGCGAGAGCCAAGAATTTTAAAATCGAGGAAAAGAAAAAAAAAAAAAAAAAAGAAAAAAAAAAAAAAGAGGAAAAATTAAAAGCATCAAATGTGACGGGAAATTCACATCACATTTTAAGGATCTTCTAACTTGATCGATGGTGTTTCAGAAGAGTGGAACTGAGTTGATAAAATAAAATGAATATCGAGGATTATTTCAACATCCAGATTTTTTTTATCATCCTCAGGGAGACTCTTGAGTCTGCAATTATCGTGTCAGTGCTTCTTTCATTTTTGAAGCAGAATTTCACTTTACACGATCCATCAGAGCCTGATGGAATCAAATATTCGATTCCTAAACATGAGTATAGGAAATTACAGACCCAAGTATGGCTGGGGTCTCTTATCGGGCTATCCATCTGCTTTGTCATCGGTGGCTGCTTTGTCCTGGTCTTCTACTTGTTGGGTAACGATTTATGGTCTTTGACAGAGAGGTTGTGGGAAGGTGTGTTCAGTATATTCAGTAGTTTGATAATAAGTGTCATGGGGCTCTCGTTGTTGAAAGTGAATAACTTGACCAAGAAATGGAAATTCAAGCTCTCTAGTTTGCTTCAAAACAGGGGTCACAAGGCACACTCCAACACCTTGATGGCAAAGATCTCAAAATTTAATGATAAATATTCCTTGGCTTTATTACCATTTGTTACCACATTAAGAGAAGGATTAGAGGCCGTTGTATTCATAGGAGGTATTGGAGCTGCAGCTCCATTGACATCACTTCCCTTGTCAATCATGTTCGGTGCTGCGTTGGGTGCTGGAATAGGAATCACTTTGTACAAGAGTGGTAATAAGATGTCATTGAACTATTTCTTGATCATTTCAACCTGTTTCCTCTACTTGATTGCATCTGGATTGATGTCCCGTGGGGTGTGGTTCCTTGAGTTGGAGCAATTTGTGAGGAAATGTGGATATATAGATCCAAGTGAAACGGGTTCAGGGCCAGGTTCGTATGATATTTCCGTTTCCATCTGGCATGTCAACTGTTGTAACGGATTAACAGACAGTTATTGGATGTTACTTAATGCCATTTTTGGATGGACCAACAGTGCTACCTATGGATCAGTTCTTAGTTACAACTTGTATTGGATTTTCTTGATCATTGTGCTACGGTTAAAGATCGCAGAAGAGAAACAAGGTTACATGCCTTTCATTCCAATAAGATGGCAGTTGAAAAAAATCCAGAAGAAAATCCGTATTTATCAAGCCGTACATGAAAGTAGAATCTTGTTAACATCATCACATGTGGTGGACGAGGATTTGATTTTAGAAGAAGAATTGAATGAAGAGTCGTCAAGGTTGTTGGGAGATTCACCTACAATAGGATTGAATCAAGGGAAAGTGTTAGATACCCTGGAGTTAGAAATGCAATGAAAAACATGGTATTCTAGAGTAAATGTATATAGATGAGCTCAAATTCGGGCAATGTGGACAGCTATCGTTAATAAAGAAGTAATTTTTTAAAAAAAAAAAAAATAGTAAAAATGGAGAGTAATCTCAATCTCTTGATTATGATGAGCAGAATTGAAAAGAGAAGCTTCCCAACGAAATAAAAGAATGAACTAGTCAAAATTTGATATAAATCAAAGTGATAAAAGTAAAGTGAGCTAAGTAAATAAAAAGATTGAGACAGCGAAGTGAATGCCGAACTAATGCCGTAATATTATAGTTATCTGACGTCGAGATCAGATCAAACCGAAGACTTGATATGAGAATTCGACTTTGGCAGTGACGCATGTAATAAATTCATCATCTTTTGTGTACGCTCTGGCATAGACGACATAGGTTCCTGGTGGAACTTCATTTGGAATTTCAACACTTTTAGTAATTTGATGGGATCCTTTAGACAACGGACACTCCAAGTCCACTTCCTTCATTTGCTCACACAAATCAAAAGTTTCATGTAATAATTTGATATAACCGTATCTAACGTCTACTTCGACATAAGCACCATCTTCAATTGGTTTGCTCAAATAACCAACTCCACTGATAGTCAAATTCTCACCTTTAACAGGAGGGTTTGGAGAGATCTCTAAAGAAGTTAAATCCAATAACTGCAGTTCCTCTGTGTCACAAATAGAAACTGGTGAGTCTCCAGGAACAGGAGTCTCTGGTGAAGCTTTGAAATAAGATGGCAAAAGTCCTTGGAATGGGTTAGCGTTAGCGATAGCAACATAACCAGTGGCACTCAACAGAGCAAATTTAATGAAGGATACCATTGTATATTGAGTTTGATTGATTGATCGATTGATTGAAATTTCAGTTGGATTGATTGATAGTACTGTTGATGATGCAATCAAAACGTTTGTTTTATTATTTGATATAGATTGATATATATTGATACTGATGTTTGAACAGGCCGATAGATACCAAAGTTAATCGAGAGTTAGTCAAGCCACTGCTGCTAATTTTTTCCTTAATTTTTTTCTTTTTTTAACTAATTTTTTTTGTTCTTCTTTCCTCTTATCCCTTTCTTCATTGCACCGATCAATCGCAAATCGAAATCGACAGAAATGGGTTGATTTGTTGGGAATAAACTTCGTTTCAGTTAGGATCAATCCGATGGTTTAAAGGGGTGTTCCCCAGTAATATTTTGAAGAGTTTGCCCTCTGGATACCATTACAAACATGAGTTCAAAGCGTTGGAACCAACGATTATCCCTTTATCTATCACACATGTGTGAAATGTCAAGAACTAAGATTTTAGAGGGGATAGTTTAACGAGAATGGCAGATCATTCCTCCTTAAGTTAATTACCAGTTGTATTACTTTCGTAAGTTATACGGTAAACCAAAATCAACATCAGAATTACATTTATATACTAAAAAACGTGGTATATTTATCCACTGTAAGTTCTTTTCAATCGTAATAAATTCAATCAGTCATTATAATATATCAATTGCTTTGACTTGGACGAATCAGCAATTGCCTTTTTATATTGTTCAAAGAACTCCTCATCGGAAGAGCTTGAAATAGAAATGTCCTTATGATCTTCTTCATAGTCTACAATGACACCCTCTGACATCATCTTGACAATTTGTCCTGTAATTTTACCTTTACCTTCTGGGTCCTTTTGTGATACACCGGTAATCCAGAAGCCATGCAGTTTGATGTCTTTGAAAATGAAAAGTGAGGTTGGGATTTGAACTGGTCTCATGGACATACCACCGTAAGTGACAATGTGACCACCATTTGATAATTTTCTGGCGATTCCAGTTGATGAACTACCTCCAACAGCATTCAAGGCCAAACCAACATTGGCACCTTTTGTCCATTCCTTGAAAGTTGATGTGAATTCTCTGGATTCGTTTTCTTTATCGGTGATAACTTTTGTAGCACCCAAATCGTACAATTCTTTTTTCAAATCTTCAATGTTTTCACGATCTCTAACCACATTGATGGTTTTAAAACCAAGATGTTTGGCAATTTGAATGACATACTTACCAACGCTGGAGTTACCGGCATTTTGAATGACCCAATCTCCAGGTTTCAAGTCAGCAAAAGAAGTCAACATCAAATACAGAGTACCTGGATTGACAGATATAGTTGCTGCTTGAGTCTTCGAGATGGTTTGGTCCAATTTGATCATTGAATGAGCATCTGTGATGGCATGAGATCTCCAAGTACCAAAGTTGACTCTTCTTGGGATACACCAATCTCCAATTTCAAACTCTTTCACTTTGTCACCTTTGGCAATAATCTTGAACAATC
This sequence comes from Nakazawaea ambrosiae, assembly GCA_024271865.1. Taxonomy (NCBI): domain Eukaryota; kingdom Fungi; phylum Ascomycota; class Pichiomycetes; order Alaninales; family Pachysolenaceae; genus Nakazawaea; species Nakazawaea ambrosiae. The sequence goes on from JANBXG010000001.1 coordinate 1,520,722, forward strand.
CCTCGTTACCACCAACGGCACTTGGTGTCTCTGTATGCAATTCAGCGGTGGTCAATTCAGGCTTGCTGGGATACACACCTTGGATTTGATTCAAGTCAGATGGATTGATTGGATGTGCTACAGCTTGAATAATCACCTGATCATCTTTTGGATCTTCAATCACATACTTGTGCAACTTCAAGGCTTTGATCGGATCTTGATTGTAGTCAGAATATATGATAGCTCTGGAAGTCACCATTGTTCTTGTTGCTGAAGCAGATGAAATTGATATGCTGTGACGAATTGATGCAACTGTCTTATTTCCAATTGTTTTGAATGATGTATTGAACATTTTCAAATATATTTCACAGATCTAATTGTGGAGTCTTGCTTTCAATTAACGCTTTACTAATTACGCTTTTTAACTAGTCATGAATTTTTTTCTTCCTTTTGAAGAAGCTTTAAGGTTTAATCTGAGAAATAGTTGGGGTAAAAGTAAAAAAAATAAAGGGAAAATGGGAAAGTGGGAAAATGTGGGTGAGAAGGATATGGGAGATGTAGTACAAAAAGTGAGATTTTATGTTCTTGACTTCTAACAAAAGTACTTCTTTAGCTTCTAGCTAAACCAGGGATTGTTTCTTTTTCATTCAAAAGCCAGTTCGTCAATATGCATTATCAACTGTCTGGTCTTTCTACGTACTACAAGTGGGCATTAAAAACAACTCATATTGAAAATTGTATTGAATGATAAAAATCCAGAACCAAAAAAAAAAAAAAAAATATTCAAAAACACCAAACACCAGCTCGTAAAGGTTACCCAGCCTTTTCACTCAGTTCATTGAGTGTTGATAGGGCCTGTATATTCTATATAGACATCTTTTCCAAATCTTCTGAGGCTGATTGCATCAATTTAGAATTTCTTCTACTGATTGGCAAAACAGGTGAGTTCAACCCTGTTAAATTAGGAGATGTCGACACAACCCTTCTCTTGATTGAGGCCTGATCTATCACTTCGTTATTATTTATATCTATTGATTTCCTTTTTTTACTTTCCCCACAATATGGTCTCATATTGCTATTAATTATGCCGTTTCCATTCATTAAGTCATTATTTGTGTTATTATTATTGTTGTTGTTCATCTCATTATTATCATTAGTGGTATTAGTCGGGTGATTGCCATTGGTGGCGTGACTACTATTAAGAGAATTACCCCCTGTCAAAGATTTCCCAAAGCTGCTATGGTTCCACAGCCGATTGGCTCTATTTATCAATTCGTATTTCTTCAAGGTTTCGTTCTGTATCAATGCCTCGTTGTTGAAATATTTTCTTGACTCAAGTAACAATTCTTCATCTTTCAAATGTAAAGTTACAGCAGCTTCATTATTGATTTCTGTTTGTAAGGGTTGAGATTCCAACTGCAATTCCTTTGACACCCTCTTGAAAGATTTGGGTTGTGGTCTCAAAGAGTTTCTGGAAATTAATTTTTTGAAAAAAACGTTGGGTGATTTTCTAGGGGTTCCAATGGATGCAATAGACTCTTCATCTGAAGTAAATTCAAGCTTACTCGAAGATGGCGATGAAAGGGTATCCATCTTAAACACACCATCGAAACTTTTCTTGAACTTGAACGTACTGCCCGCTTGATCATTTCTGAAATCATGAGAATCATCATCGTCGTCGTCGTCATCGTCTTCCGAGGAGGAAATAATGTTACGATGACATGATTCTTCGGTCTCCAATTGTCTTCCACTGTAATTCTCTATCAATCCTAATGAAGATATACTCGAAGAATGCTTCAGAGAATTCGATGGTGACTCGATATTTCTCGACATTCTTCTCTTGCCCAAGATAGGTATTATCTTTGAGACAGAAGAGGACGATGTCGATTTCGTAGTCGACAACATGTCCGAACTGGGCACTCTTATCGGGAGGTTTGATGGTGGGTTTGATCCTGATGTGTCCATACTGCGTTTGTTCAAACGGAAATATTAAGTATTAAGTGGATTAAAGTATTTGTTGAATGATTTAAGTAATTTCAAAAGTCAACAGAAAATTAATACCAGTTCTTTTTTTTTAATTTAGAGGTCTTGAAAAAATTTAGATCCCAGATTTTTTAGTGAGCCGGAAAAAAAAAACGGGTTAAATTTTATCTTATCTTAGGGAATGGGGGGAAAGAACAGTGGCTAAGAGATATTCAACGTTGATCCTTTCTTTCTCGGATAACAAATCACACTATTAGAACAATTATGGAGTCCTATACAATACCTGCTACTCATCATGTGGAGAAATCTTATGGGAAGGTGATATTTGTATGTGTATTGTTCTTGTTGTGTCTTATTTCATTTGTTGCACAGACAGAGTTGACCTCATATTTATATGCTTTGGGATACAACGAACCATTTTTATTACTTTATCTAACCCATGGGTCTTGGTGGATGATTTGGCCGTTACAAGTCTGTTTTATAGCCATTTATAAGAGCTTTTTGAGGTACAAGAAACTGAAAAATGGGTTTACAAGCAAGCCAATTTCAGAAGAACAAGAAGATTTGATTTTACCAGCAGATTCGGTCCCTTCAACTATTGACATTACCCCTGGGTCATCCGAGAGGAGAAGAAAACTGCCGAAAAAATGGAAAGGTTTCAAGCATGCTTTCAAATCGAGCATCATCAACCAACACAGAAACATCTTCCATACCTCTGAAATAGTGTATGAATTGAACGATCCCAACTATATCACTGGCAACGATATCTCTATCAGCCATTTCAAGCTGTTCATTCATTCCGAGCCAATCCAATATGTCTTGAAGACCTCGTCATGGATTATGATCTTATTGAACGTTCTGGGATCCTCATGGTATTTCGCCTTAACATTGACGACTTCCTCTGACGTAACTCTGATCTACAATTGTTCAGCTTTTTCCGCTTATGCGTTCGCCATTATCTTCTTGAAGGAGAAATTCAGTGTATTGAAACTGTCCAGTGTAGTTTTTGCCATCATTGGAGTGGTGATTGTCACTTATTCAGGTAATGACAGTGGAGAAGGAGAGGTGAAACCTTACAGATTGGTTGGGAATTTGATTATTCTGGTGGGTGCCTTATTGTACGGTTTATATGAGGTGGTATACAAGAAATACTTATGTCCTCCTGCCAACACTGTAAGCTCAAGAAGACAGGCACTGTTTAGTTCATTTTCAATGTCGATCATCGGACTTATGACTGCCTTGGTGTTGTGGATTCCACTTGCACTTGCTGATATTTTTGGATTCCACAAATTTCAATTTCCAGATTCTCCCACAATGTGGGCGATCGTTATCGGTTCTATTTTATCGAATGTTACATTCAGTGTGGCATTTCTTTCGATGATATCATTGACGAGTCCCGTCTTGAGTTCGGTTGCTTCATTGGTCACCATCTTGTTTGTAGGTATTGCTGAATGGTACATTTTCCATATTGGCTTGAGCTTCTTGCAAATGTTTGGTGATGTAATGGTGGCCATCGGATTTCTGGTGTTGACCATGGCCAGTTGGAATGAGGTGAGTGAAGAAGACGCCGACGATGATACTACGGATATTGAAAGTGTTTATTCTGCGAGTCAAATTTGATGAATATGTACATTTATTATTTATGATTACCAAGAGTTTAGATCTAGAGAGTGGTGTTTTAAATTTAGATACATTATTGAGTAATATTCAGCTTTAAAGACGTTGAAAGAGTATGAAATGATACGATGTTATTCTTAATTTGAAATATCGTACCCCTTATACACTACCTACAATGTGCATTAACATTCTCCAGCAAAATACTTCTACCTTGCCAAGACTTGAAGCAAGTGATTTATCAAGAATATTTGCATGATAGGCGAGCCTGAATCACGAAAAAAAAAATTTTTAATGAATAATATTACGTTAAAATCGCTAAGATAAGAATTTTTTTGCCTTAGAAGTGCAAATAATTTATTGTTTGCATTTTTTTTTCAGCCCATCCTTTTAGTTTCTGGACCCATTTAAAAATTTGGTCAAACAATACTTAAAACTTCTATTCGATGCCATGTCTGATAGGTTCAAAAGTTGTCAAATGAGAGACACAATCAGCAAAACTTCTACAAGCCGGAGCTAGGGACATGTTGTCTCACATTCTCAATTATTCCTACTTGAGTAATATTGGAACCCATCCTATCCTCGATTGCAATCATATATACGTACACCATTGAATCTGATGGCAGAACCCTTGTCGATTCGATTTTCAATTCTTATTCCAGTCTGTACATCACCTTAAAGATTACTTCCTCCCCAAACTTCTCATGCAACTCTCTCTTGTCTCCCTTTCCTTCTCTGTTTCCCGTTCCTCTGCGTGCCTTGTCGCGTCTTCTGCGTTGCCTAAAACGGAAAGTTCCCCTTTTTTTCTGAACATCAAAGCGCATTAACTGTTCTCCAATTATAAAAAAAAACTTAATTTTCGTGTCGCCCTTCTTTTTTTATTTTTGCAACTGTTTTGAAACATTTATATACACTCCTTTAGACTTTTTTTTTTTATATATATGAATCAAAGATTAAAATATCTGTTTGCTTCAATTTCATCACATCTATCACCAATCTTTCATAGCATTCATAAATATATCATTAATTATTTTCAATTTTTAAAGAAAGCAAAACTGGATCGGATTTGTTTCATCTTGGAGGAATTTTTATCAAAGAAAAAAAGCCCAAATCAACTCCTCTTGACGCCCCTTTGTTTGTGTTTTCATTGTTTTTCTTACTTTTCCCCTGCTTATTTTCCATACCCAGGGAGAATTTTTCCTCAAACTTGAAACCAAAATAAAATAAATTTACACACACAGGACAACAAATTTATTTCCATACCAGAGTATTACGTTTCCATACAAACGTGCATTGACGAAAAAGGTAAAAAATGTCACTTTCAGCAACAGCATCTCAAATAAATTCACAAGTTTTCAGTAATCCAACTAGACTGCTGCCAAAACCTCCAACTTCATACAATAGAACTGAGAGCGTGGATTCTAATAATTCTTCTTTAGATGGTAATCATCACTTCAATAACACTAGCCATTCGTTCAAAGATATACACACCAACATGATCAATTTGAATACACAACAGGCCAATTCAAATAAGATGTACCGCGTGGTCAAACGTCGTGAAGGTTATGTCTCTGTAAGAGACGAAGGAATAATGTCATTCCGTTGGCCAAAGAGATATATGGTGTTAAACGAGTCCACTTTAGATTTCTACAAAAATGAAAACAAGGATGAATTGTCGTTGAGCGTTCCCTTGTTGAGTATATCGAATTTGACCAAGAACCAATTGAGACCTTTTTGTTTCGAGATAATTCGTTCCCAAAATCAGAAATCAATCTTTGTACAAGTTAAATCTGGTAATGATCTTAACGGATGGATAGATGCCATATATAACAAGAGTGGGAAATCTGCTGTAGCGGTCTCCAAACCAACCAATTTCACTCATGTTGGTCAGGTGGTGTTCGACTATAACAGTGGAGCTTTCAAGATTCCAGACCGTTGGTTGAAAAGACTTCAAAGATCTGATATCACCATAGAAGACTATATAAGAGATCCAGGAGCTGTGGAATTTGCCTTAAAATTCATGAGTGGTGAAACAGACTTCGATAATGGAGAGACTCCCTTGTACCCTAACATGTTGGGGACATCATTGCCTTCTTCAGAGATCACAACCACTCCACGTAAACCTTCGCTGCAACAAGAGGCCAAGGAATTGCATTCCAAACTCAGCGAGTGGACCAAAACGCCTAAATCTAATGGTTTATTGCCTGCTGCTGTGACTTCCTCAGCCAACACGGCATTCGACTCCAAAAAATATACCCCTGTCAGAAAAGCTCCACCGGTGCCAGTACCGGAACCAGAAGAATCTGCTCCTAAAATCCAGCCTTTCAACAACCAACCGGACTTGGTGCCAATGAGAAAGGCTCCTGCCCCACCTGGAACCAAAGATAGTCCTCCACAGTCTCTGCCTCCTATCTCTACTCCACAGAAACAGGTGCAGAAGGACGATATTGACGATGACGAAGAGACCGGTTTGCACCACACTTTGTCCACCAAGAGATTACAAAGGAAACTGCTGCAACAGAAACCTATCTACGAGACAGACTCTCCTTACATCAAGGTGAAATCTCCTGGCACCCACAACAACATCCATCCTAATTTGAGATTACAAACAGCCATGGGCAACACTCCTTCTCCACAGAAACAGTCCCCTCACAACGTAGTTCACCCACCACTTCCGCAATACCCACAACAACTGCAACAACAGGCCTCTGTTTCACCTCTCCGTACACATAAACAGAACAACCAGGCTTCCCCGAGCAACATGGCAGCTGCGGCTGCTGTAGCACTGACGAAGAAGGAAAAGACCGTAAGACAAAAGAACGAGGAGAAGCGTGTTTCGACAATGACAGAAGCACAGATCATGGCCAAATTGAGATCGGTGGTGATAAACGCAGACCCAACGCCTTATTTTCAAATGCTAGAGAAACTGGGACAAGGAGCTTCTGGAAGCGTATTCTTGGCCAAGTCATTGAAAAGAAACGGGCTGAAAGTGGCTGTGAAACAGATGGATATCAATGTGCAACCAAGAAAGGAGTTGATTGTCAACGAGATCTTGGTGATGAAGGATTCGCATCACCGCAACATCGTCAACTTCTTGGAGCTGTACCTCCGTGGCTCTTCCGACTTATGGGTCATCATGGAATATATGGAAGGTGGTTCGTTGACTGCTGTTATTGAGCAGAACAGTGCCTTGACCGAGTCTCAAATTGCCCTGATTTGTCTCGAAACTATCAAAGGTTTGCAACATTTACACAGAAAACACATTATTCACCGTGATATCAAGTCGGACAACGTCTTACTTGACTCCAACGGAGACGTGAAGATCACTGATTTCGGATTCTGTGCCAAATTGACCAACCTGAGAAACAAGAGGGCTACAATGGTCGGTACTCCGTACTGGATGGCACCAGAAGTGGTCAAACAAAAGGAATATGACGAGAAAATCGACGTTTGGTCACTTGGTATTATGGCCATTGAGATGATCGAGGGCGAACCACCATATATGAATGAAGAACCTTTGAGAGCATTGTATTTGATTGCTTCTAACGGAACACCAAAGTTGAAGAACTCGGGTTCTCTCTCTAGTGACTTGAAGAAGTTCTTGAGCATTTGTCTTTGTGTGGATGTTAAGTATAGAGCCACTTGTGACGAATTATTGCAACATGTATTCTTGAAATCTGCATGCCCTACTTCGGAGTTAGCTACATTATTAGAATGGAAGAATAATTACAACACTTCAAGTAATGGAATTGACGAGGAATCGAATTAAATAACACTATACAACTTTTCTTTTCTTTCGATCCAAATTATTATATACGATATGGATATTTTATTTTATGTGAATGACTTTAATCTTTTTTTTTCAAACAGAGGTGAAGAGATATTATGTAGAGATCTTTGTAAATAGCGTGACTGCATATTCATAGACGGCAAAGGATACGGCGCTGGTCGGACCACTTTTCAACAATGCTGGGGATAAACCATTGAAAAACCCTCTTGGGCCTTGGGTCTTCATGATTTGTTTTAAGATTTCCAAAGTGGAACTTTTCGTATCTCTCTGCATCTGCAACCGTTTTCTTACCAAATCTAAGGGGAAAGAGCCAATTTTCGAAACTGTACCTGATATTAGACCGATGAAAGGGTCAATTGCCGTTATGAATACCAAAGGTGACTCCCTCGTGGAGTTTTTACGCACAAGTGATTTCAAAAACTCATATGTTTGGAACATCAAGCCCGTTTGTAAAGTGACACTAAATAACGATGGCTTTAAGCCTTTATAGAAACCTGATATGCCTTCTTGCTGGAAAATTTGTAGCACTGTAGGTGCCAATTTTCCAAAACCCTTTGTATGATTAGATGCCAACCTTGTCCGGAGTAAATCAAATGGATAGCTAAATAAAGTGGAGGACATTCCTGCGAAAGACCCTACCACAAAACTGTGGAAAGCAGGATGTAATGCTATCCCACTCAACAGACTGTTCGCTACTGAGTACAAGGCGAATTGGGTGGAGCCATATATCACATACATGTATGACAGTGGCACAGTACCTTTCCAAAACAGTCTGATCCCTTCATTCTTGAATATATCAACCAGCACATGGGTGATCTTGGGTTTCTGTTTGCTAATTTGGCATCGGATCTTCAAAATATCCAACGGAGCCGTGACAAACCTCGCCACAAGTCCCGACACAGACCCTGCCATTGCAGCCGTTGTTGCCGAAACCTTGACTCCTTGTTCTAAGTGATCTGAGGACTCGTCATTTTTCATGGCCGGTTTCAGTACCCTGACTGTTTGATGGCCTTTATCAATCCGAAAATATTTTTTTGTAGTGAAAAAAAATAAAAAAAATCAAATCTATTTTGCTCTATAGTGAGGCTGATAAGAATTTTTCAAAAGCTCAGCATTGGTCTGTATTTTGTGAAATAAGAGTCTATTCCTTATAGATTCATGTTGACATTAGTCTTTTTTGTCTGTTTATACAAGTAAAACTATTATTTCTTTAATTTCTTCAAAATGCGAGATTCCAAATCATCAGTGAGTCTTTTCCTCTGTAAGCTGCTGTCATTAAACCAATCACCAGTACCGGTGATTGCCTTCTTCTTCTTTTCCTGCAGATCAGGATTATCAAAAGACAAAAGATCATCCTCCACAAGAGTTGTGGATACCTGTTTCACTTTATTGGCTAGACTCTTGCTCATCTTGGCTTTGGCTCCACTGTTGGTATTACCGTTCATCAACCGAAGGCTTCCATTATTAGATCTGGCAGCCATTCCCAACCCGATCTCATTACCAAATGCATCGATGTAACTCTCTTCTCTCTCTCCAAATGACATCTTGTTCTGTAATTTTTGCAAGTCGCTTGTCTCGAAGTTCTTTTTCATCTTACTGAATCTCTTACCACCTCTTTTCTTGGATTTTTGGTCAATGGGAACAGGTAACAGCTTGGTCTTCAGTTGTTGAGGCCCTTGCATCAATTTATCCAACTTTTCCAACACTTCCTCTCTGTATTTTTGTCCCAATGAGCCATCTGGGGCACTCTTGGACATGTCTATTCTAGCGCAGAGTATAATTTTGGCACTGAACATTCTCAACAGCTGCTTTTTGAACTCATCGGAGACATTTTGGATCAGCTCATTATCGTACAAGTAACCGTGCAACTTCACACCACCACTGTAACCGATCCCACTCTGCGACTTGTTCCCCAACAGCGCAAGATTACAAGATGGAGTCGTCAGTAATATTTGCAACGAACCAAGAGCTGAAATCAATTGTGCAGTGGTCGTGGTTCCAATTAGCTTGGATAGATTAGGTGCGTATAGTTGCAAATTTGAGGCGATGTACTGCATAATTGTCTTTTGATACTGGTCCAAGTCGATCACTAAATCACATGCCTTGAGAATGTTGGTTATATCCAGTGGGGTCTCATAATCGGACTGCTTCAAAGATGCACTCATGTTTATCACCAAGATCTTCTCCTTGGGAAGTATCTGTTTCAACTTCTCTTCTTTCTCAGCAACATTCTCTGTAATATTGTTACCTAAAACTTTCACCGTCTTGGCATAATCAACAGCCTTGGGCACCAATGAGTCCAATTCAACAAATATGGAATTATAATGGATCTTAATATAGTTATGCACGATAGACATTTCCGATGAAATTTCTTGTGTGAGGCCACTTATATGCTTGATGAACTCATAATCGAACCCTGAACCTGACTTTTGCGATTTCTCTATCTTCAGAATTGTCGGTTCCAATTTTTGTTTCAACTTTGATACTGTTGTGATGTCTTCAATAGTGGTCAAATTCACCTCCACATTATGGAGATCTACGTCTTCATTCTTATCTTGCTTGTCTTTTTCATTCACAGATTCAACATCGAATACTTGAACATCTTCATCCTCATCACTCGAGTAATCCAATAACTGACTTGCTAATGACATTCTATAGAACTCAACAGCGACAAACCTTTGCTTCTCTTCTTGTTCAAAGAGATGAGAAGATGATAAGAAAATATTTTTTTTTCTAATTTTACTTTTTTATTTCACCTAGATATTTGAAAAAACAAATCTATTTGATTTAGGGGATGATGCCTTGAAAATGTACTCATTTGCTAATCATTATCTAAATTCTACTCTAAAATATTTCAAGGGTATCTTGCCATCTATACCTTCGCTTAATATCACATCGTTCACACTTCTCCAAAATGTATATCCGTCCTTGAGCAGAGCATCGATATCTAAGAACAAGAGTACCTTTGAAGAGGATCTCATCCCACTGATCACGGATTTTTCCTCGGGTAAACCCATTGCGAAATGCATATGGTTTCTCCTCATTTTGCTTAAATAACCAGATTTCTCAATCAATTCAAAATTGGCCCTGGAAGTACCATGTACTGCCATTTGAGTGGGGAAATCCTTCTTCTCCTTCAATGGAATTAAGTCTGGTTGGATCGAGTCTATCGTGTGACCTTGGTTTGCACATATATAATATTGCTGATCAGATTCCCTGAACTCCAAAGTATACCTTTGTTTGTTGTCGTTTTTCACCACACGTTGCAAATCCAGTAAGGTTGTCTTATTGGATTTCAAATAATTGTGATTTAATAACAGGGTTACGATCACAAATCCGTTGGAATCTATTGGCAAATTCTCCTTTTTAGCTTGATGTCTGAGTAACTTTGATAATGACTTTGAAATTCGCACGTCCCTTTTAGGATCTGGCACTGAGGTGAATTGGTACGACATTGCTGGTCTGTTTTGCTATCTGGTAACTATCAAAGGGACAAGAAATAAAAGTAGATGATTTTTTCTGAGAAGAAGATTTTCCTCTACATATAGCAGAGGTGAATAGTGAGTGAGTCATAAAATGATTCATATTTTTACATCACTATAGCGGACCAACGATCCGTACACAGATATTCCAAACAGGTAATTCGTACGAAGCCTCATGCATCAAAAAGAAGTTTATCAAACGTTTTTTTTACATCATCTCTACATTGAACCCATTCTTATTTACAAGTATGTATTACCGTATAGTTATTCTATATAGACCGTTGAAAACCACCTACGCTCAAGCTCTTCTTTCACTCATAACCTTTTGGCCACCACCACAACATCCACCGGATGGGGCGGCTGGGTTTCCCAAGGTGCTCTTTGGCTTCTTGATGGAGTCGTTGTCTCCTAATTCAGTACGTTCATGGATTTTCAAGAAATATTTACCGTCATCTCTCTTTTTACCTTGCACTATGTTGGAAGTCAAAAAGGCACTGACTTGGTTCAATAAATCTATTCTTTCCTCAACGTTTTTATTCTCGTAATCTTTCAGCAACATGCCTTGTTTTATTTGTTGTCTTGCTGCGGTGAGGGTCCTCACATCGCCATCGAAAGCCAATTTTGTGGCTCTCAAGGCACTTCTGTATGCTGCTAAAGATCTCTGAACGGTTGACATCCTTTAAATGACAATAAGTTAACTATCGGAGAGGTATATTTGATTGATTAAAGTAACTTGATGATGAGACTACCAATGGGTAATAACTATTAATAAGCTTTTTTTCTTCTTTTTTCTTTCGTAATTTTCATTATTTTTTTCAAAAGAAAAAAATCTATTTGGTTTGATTTTGCTTCTTGCTTTTTTTTAGTTTGTCATTTCATCTCTCACTAACTTCAGTGCTTCTCGCAGTGAGTCTAGGTATTATTTTTTTAGATGACTCCAAAGTAAGATACGCTATTCACGATAACAATTTTGGTTTTGTATCATTTTTTGTAACATCGCCAAATTCTCATCGAACATTTGACTGTTTCTCTGTTAGAATGAATTACACCACGCATTCAATTTGAGTTTCGAAGTTAATGAAGCCTTATTTGGCTCTTGTATAGCTAAAATATCTTTTTCATCATCTAGATAATTTTCTATTTGAAAAATTAAAGCTTCCCAAAAAGTCAAGTTCAAAAAAACAAAGCCAAAATTAAAACGAAGGCCACGGCTTTCAACAAAATCACCCGATACTAATAAAATATAGAGTACACATCCCCGCCCCAAACTACAATAATCGGCTAACCCTTTCCAAGAATTACTAACCGCAATGTATCTCGATCTAACTTCCCCTTGTCCCTTGCTAGTAGTGCGAGATTCTACCATAATCACCTAGACCCTGTGCGCCACAGTAGCTACAAAGATAAGGCTTGCTCGGATTATTTTTCACTTTTCGCTTTACACAGTTATCGCTCGCCTATATTGTGAGCCACAATTGCAAATCTATCGTGAATTTTATCATTCGATAGATGGTTGTTGCATAATGAAGCAATAACTGTGGATTCTTTTAGTAGCCACTTTAAACAGACCTTTATATATATAGATGTGATCTTCCGAGACACCACAGTCTATTTGCTCTTCATTAATTTTTCATTCACCTTTATCGATAATTTCTTATCTGACAAAAGATTAAACAAGAAACTTTAAAACAATGGCTCCAGTTGCAATCTCTGAGGAAAAACCTGAACTGGTCGACAATGTCGATTTCCATGTTAGAAAAGGTGAGTCTTATAAGGACTCCGACGGGGTAGTTAGATTAACTAAAGATCAACAAGCATTATCTAAATATCCAGAATGGTTACCAACATGGGACCCTCGTCAAAAGTATGGTGAGTTGCAACCATTTAAGCATGTTGATCCAGGATTAAGAGCTGATAAGAACTATCTGAACTTGTTCTCCGAAGGTGGCTTAGAGAAGTATGCACACTCTCATTTGTCACCAAAACTTGGTACTGAAATCCGTGATGACAGAATCCAATTATCTCAACTCAGTGACAAACAAAAGGATGACTTGCTGTTGTTCGTTGCCAGTAGAGGTGTTGTTGTCTTTAGAAACCAAGACCTTAAAGAGAAAGGCTTGGAATTCAACAAAAAGCTCGGAGAATACTTCGGTCCATTACACATTCATCCTACATCTGGAGCCCCAGATGGGTACCCAGAGTTCCACATTACTTATAGAAAATCGAATGAGGAATCTCTGAAAAAATTGTTAACCATGACCAATACCACCACTGCTTGGCACTCTGATGTCACTTACGAATTGCAAACTCCAGGTATCACTTTCTTCGCTCAGTTGGCTGGTCCTTCTACTGGTGGTGATACTTTATTTGCTGACTGTATCGAAGCCTATGAAAGATTGTCTCCAACAATGAAAGAGATCTGTTCCAAGTTGAGAGTTATCCATACTTCAAGAGATCAACTGAACGACTCTAGAGCCCACGGTGGTATTGAAAGAAGAAAGCCAGTTGACTCCATCCATCCCCTTGTTAGATACCATCCTGTCTTGAAGAAGAAGGGTTTGTGGATCCACAAATCTTTCTGTAGAAGAATTGTCGGTTTGAAAAATGAGGAAAACGAAGCAATCTTGAATTTCTTGATCAGACATATTGAAAACTGTCAAGATTTGCAGGTGAGAGCCAGATATGAGCCTGGAACCGTTGTCATTTGGGACAACAGAAGGGTCTTGCACAGTCTGTGTTTGGATTGGATTGAAGACACCACCAGACACTGTTACAGAATCACTCCTCTCGGAGAGAGACCAGTTGGTTCTGAGGAAGAATATGAAAACTGGACAGTTGAAAAGGAATATGAGAACATTGAGAAGGATAAAAAGATCATTTCTCAATATTATTAAGTGAGAACCCTTTTTTCTTTACCTTCGATGAACCCCAAATTTTTTATGTCCCTCCGTTTCTATTTTTTCAATTCATCTTGATTTTCATCAAGTTGAATTTGTACATTGTATGATCTCTCAATTTTGTATTTTTTATGCCCCAAAATACATTCAAAAAATTTCGTTATTTGCTTTTATGATTAAAATTGTAGTTAAATTGACCCATTGGATCTTATTGAATTCTGTCCTAGCATGTTATGGTGCTATCTGTAATTTATTGAAGGAAGGCCAATCATTTGTGAACTAAACTGTTGAACTGCGCTAATTGAATCGTCGTATTGAATTGAGCAAGGAATTATATAAAATTAATTACTCAATATTGATTCAAATTCTTGAAATATTGAAATCGAATTATAAAATTTTTATAAATTGATCTATTAGTTTGTAGGTATTTTTCTAAAACCAGTCTACAAGAGTAGCCCCCAAAATATTTTCCATACGCCAAAAAATCTCCAGCATGCAATTTCCTGAACAAAAACTGAAAAAAAGTTTCTAGGAAAAAAATTCTTAAATAAAAAAAGGATATCGTTAAAAAACAATCAAACAAAGAACCACATCAAGTGTTTCATTCACCCAATTGTCGGTATCAGTATGTCATATAATGGGAACCGATATAACAGTTATGGTAATTCCAATAACAATGGTAATAGTTACAATCATGAAAACAACTATAACTCCAATATAGACCCCGGGTCCAACCCGCAACCGAGGAAAACTGGTCATAGAAGAACCATAGACAGCGGTTCTCAAATGGCAAAATATATTATATACAGAAATTTATATTCACAACTCGATCCGAAACTTGGATCTGTCAGGCCTGAGCTGAGTCATCTCGTGGACTTGTTACCCCCAAAACTGTATAATTCCAAACCAATAATCAACGAGCATACCAAATTTGTGCATTTAAGTGCTAATAAGGCTAAACATCAAATACACGCAATGAAATGGACCCCATTCGGACGTCGGCTTCTTGTTGCCTCGCATAGCGGAGAGTTCACCTTATGGAACGGATCCACTTTCAACTTCGAAAGTATCATGCAGGCACATGATTCGGCTATCTACAGTTTACAATATTCTCATAACGATGACTGGTTGATCAGTGGAGATCAAGACGGTACCATCAAGTATTGGCAACCAAATTTCAATAACGTCAATATATTGTCCCTGGTCCATACTGGATGTATCACAGATTTATGTTTCTCGCCAAACGACTCGAAATTCGTCAGTAGTTCCGATGACCATTTCTTGAAAATCTGGAATTTCAACAACGGGAAACAAGAATTGACTTTATCGGGACATCATTGGGATGTCAAGTCTTGTGACTGGCACCCATCGTTGGGGTTGATTGTAAGTGGTTCAAAAGATAACATGGTAAGTTTTTGGGATCCAAGACTATCAAGTGGTGGAAGACCGATAACCACAATAAGAAGTTTCAAACACACCGTTCAATGTACGAAGTTTCAACGTATTGGTAATCAAAGATTATTTGCTGCTGCTGCCAAGGATAAGTCTGCGAAGATCTTTGACATCAGACAGATGAAAGATGTCTTAGTGTTAAGAAATGACCAATGCGATTTCGCCACATTGACCTGGCATCCTACAGATTCTCAAACATTGACATTGTCAGATTTCAACGGTAAGATTGATCATGTTATATTGGACAAATGTGTAGTACCTGACGATGGCACCTCAGAAATTCCTTTCACCAGTTTCAAAATTCCTTACGCACATGAGAAGCTGATCAATCAAGTCGAATACAATCCAATGGGTAACGTTTTGGCATCTGCATCCTCTGACAAGACTATCAGGTTCTGGGCTAGATCTAGGCCTGGAGATCCAAATCTGTTCAAAGAAGCTACATACACGAACGATAAGAACGGAGCTTGGTATTATTCGGCTGCAAATATAGCTGACACCACAAATGTTGCTGCAACAAGTGCAAGTGAGGTTGCTGCTTTTGCAACTGCTGCGGCAAATGTTGGATCGTTGAATGGAGCCAATTCCACTCTGCATGATAATGATAAGAACGAATCTTCAGATCTTCCACCTCCACCACCTCCTCCTATGCCACCTCCACCTTCTGCTCTGGCGGCAACACAACAATTGCCTGGAATTACTCAGACAAATGGCAACAATAATGTACAATTACCTGGATTTTAGTGTATATAAAAACTTAATAATGAAACTTGAATTATTTTGTAAGCTATAATTAATAAAAATATTAGGGATCAAAAAGAAGATTATTCAACAGAGGCTGATTGTTAATCCAAAAACGTAACTTTGTTATATCGTAATATTCGTAATATTCGTAATGTTCGTAACATCGTAGTATCTATCATCACCAAAGTTGGTCTATCTTTCGAATATGATAGTTGACGAGATTATCAGGATTGGAATTCGACCCTTGAATACTCAATGAGCTGATATTTGATAGTGCCTCTTTCAAAGAGCCAGTATCATTTTTGAGAAAGATCAACATTCCCTGTAAATGGCTGGCCTGTTCTAGTAATTCAATGGCATGAGTTTCAAAAATTTCAATCAGCTTCTTGATATTGAAATTGAGCGACTTCAGATATTCCAATTGGTCTTGCCAAAACTGAATATCCTCCATCAATACGGAAACTTTGGTCGACACACTTATCTCTTGTTCATCCCAAAATTTCTCAAGTTGGGCAAGATACTCAATTCTGGTATCATACGCTATATCTGCCCTCAAATTCTTAGCCCACTCCAAGTCTAGTACTTCCCTCTTCATAGATGTAATTCTGTTTTGTAATTCTTCCAGCACAATGTACATCATTTGTTCCGACTGTATGAGATTGAGGTTCCTTCTGTCTGCCATGGTGGACGTCCTCTTGATATCTGGTTGTTTTTTAATGGGACACCTATGTCTCTTGCAGAGTGATACTGATCCTTCTGTTTCAAAGTTGTAACTAGTTGCTTCAAACCAACTGTTGTGTCTTTTTATTTGCATTTAACTGAGATTTTTTATCGATTTGTATTTAATGGTTAAACCAACTCATCTCATCTGTACCCTGTCAAAAAAGGCGGAATCGGATCTACTTTTTATAGACGCTGATCTACTTTTTATAGACGCTAATCCGCTTTCGATGCTTTGATCTGCGGCTAGAAAAGAAAAAAAAGGTGATTTTTTTTAGTTTTCTCACACCACCACTTTAAAGCATGAGAATGACTAGTCATCAGCCTTTTACGAGATGAGATCCAAATTTTTACGGAAAAATTATTTTTCGGCTCTTCCATGAATGTTCCTGATATTTTCTAACAACTGATTTCCAGATGGTACTGCCACCCGGTATTTGCCATAATAGTTGTCACACTGAACTTCAACTCTGACTTATTCCTTCACTGCTTTTTTAAAGAAATTAATTTTTTAATCTATGAAACTTCCTTTTTTGATACCAAAAAAGAGACCTCTTCTTTCGATGATGACATTTTCATTTCATTTTACTATACATTTAAAATGAATTATATCTATATAATTGATCATTTCTTTGATTGCTCTTTCTTTGCACTCTTCTTGAAATTGGTGGATCTGTCTCTAATTCTTGGTTTCTTGACCTTTCCAAGACCATTTTTGATTCCCTTTACTCTTACACCCTTTGTAGCTCTTTCACCTTCTATAACGGTTCTACCAATAGTGTTACGGTCACTCTTATTCAAGATTTTCTTACCACGACCTATCAAAGTCTTTTCCTTTTCAGAAAGATTTCTTGACTTGGAGAAAGATGATCCGGATGATGCACTCCTTTGTTTCTCCATTTTTTTACAACGAGTGATTCTCAATTTTCTTTGTTTGTCCGATGTGGTCAAAGGCTTATCGTTCAATAATAACAGCTTATTTACAACCGAGAAATCTTTGAATTGAACAATGGCAAAACCTTTACCGAAGTTGGTCTTGGAATCTCTGATAATTCTCACATTTTCGATCTCTCCCGCTCCAACTTTGGATTCGAAATATTTCCACAAATTTTCCTCTTTCTCTTGGAAATCTAAATTTCCTACAAAAATGGATCTTTGGTTATCTTGCTTTAATGGGTGAGTCAAATGGTCAACTCTGATGTGATGTTCTTGGAAGATAGTACCATTCAAGGTCATAGCTTTCAAAGAATCTTGCTTCTTTTCAAATACAACATATGCATTTACAGAATCAATGTTTTGATCTACTTTCTTTTGGATGAAGGCAACCTTTCTTGGTAAATTATCGGTGAATGCAATGGATCTGAATCTCATGGATTTAACCTTACCAAAAGTTTCAAACAATTGCTTGAACTTCTTGTTCAAAGGCTTGTTGTCGATGATCTTGGACGGTAAATTTCCTACAAAAACAGTAGATTCAGCTTTTTCCAACTCTTCTTTTTTCAAATTAACTGACTTGGCAGCAGTTGTTCTTTGCTTCTTTGGTTTGGATTCTTCTACATCCTCGTCGGATACTGTCTCTTTTTCCTCCTTTTCTTCTTCTTTCTGTTCTTGCTCTTGCTCTTCTTCTTCTTCTTCCTCATCCATCAACTTTGATAAATATTTGGCTTCCAAATCAGAATTCTCGTCATCCTTCTTGGCCTTCTTCTTTGAAGGTTCCACCTTCTCCTTTGACTTTTCATTAGAATCTTCCTCCTGTACAGTTTCTTCAGCTTTACGCTTACTTAAGACAGTTCTCTTCTTGTTAGCTAATAAACTATTGTTATCTATCGGTCCCGTGGATTTTCCAAAAATGTTGGCGATATTTTGATCTACATCGGCAGATGATGCCTCTCCAAATATGGCACTTATGGTACTTGAGCTAGTTGACATGTTTGAAATATGCTGGAATGATTTAGTAGGTCAATAATGCAATCGGTCAATCAATCTCTTTCTTGATCCTTCTACTATGTCTCCCTATTTTTCACTTCTAAAAATTTTCTTTAGAAAAAGTTTTTCTTAAATTTTTTTTTGGGTTATGCCTCTGCGCTGCTCTTCTCTCCTGCCCCTGTCTTTTTATCTCTCAGCAAGAAGAAGTGAGCATTTAGTGACAATGGAAGCTGTGAGAGGATTTGGAGTTAAAAGTTTTAGCAGACGAATGACTATCATGAGAGCTTTAAGAATAATCTAGTCAGAAAAAATAACAAAAAAGTTTTGACAACTCTGAAGTCGAAGTTTTGAGATAATCAATGTATTGAGTTTTCTTTCCCTGCCCTTCCTCTGCTATTTTTGACCCGTATCGTTATTTGAGATTTCCGACTGAGAAGTATCTTTGATCTTTCACACAATATCATGGGAATTCCCTGCACAGAGGTTTCCTAGATGTGTATTGAAATGTGAGTGAATTTACTTCATGAGTAACTCCTACTTCCTTCATTCTCTTGGATAATTTCTCTCTCGTGATTCTCATTCCGAGCAGCTGTACTCTTTGCCATCCTCTGGACCCTCGCCTGTCGTCGATATATCTCTTCTTCTTAACTCACTTACCATTTTGAATCTCACTACTCTTTATCCGGGTAACAATAATGAGTGGATTTTGTCTCCTCTCTTGTAATTTTTAATTTTTTTCTCCTTTTTGTAAAACTGTTTTTAAAAGCAGTTTCAGTACTGTAAAAGTGACATCTCTCATCAGTTCAAACAAATTCAATTCGATTTCCACAAGTTCTAGGTGTTGATCATCATTATTCGTATCACCTACAGTGCAAATCCGCGTTTTCAATTCAGGTTATTATCCACCATATACATTTGGCGCCATTGTCCCGAATCAGTATCACGGCAGAACCTCAGGTTGAGATTCAAACATAATTAACAAAACTTACTTGTACAGCATATAAACTATAAGAGTAAGCAGCATCCCTGATCTCAGGAGGTCAGAAGAAGAAAGATATGACAAATAAAAGTAATCAGAGTCATATAAGCAGTCAAAGTATGTACAATTAGCAAGATGAGACACCATAATACCTCGGCCCAGGTTTTTTTTGTTCTGTCAATTGAGTCTCATATAAGTTTATACTAACAGCCCAACAATTCTACCATTACAGTAGGGAATACATCGCCATTAACAGATTTAAACACATCACCTCAAAAAGACCCTTTCTTAGATAGCAACAACAAATTAGATATAGAACGTTCCCCATCGGACCACACACAAGCTTACGACGATTCAGACTTATCATCAGAATTGAGTGAAATCAATAGTGAGGCAGAGACAGAGAAGCTGGATTTACCTGAGCTCAGTGAGTTAGAAAAAATGGCAACATTCACAGAAGAGAATTTACTCAAAGAGGAAAAGGACAATATAGAGATGAAAGAAGAGGAGAAGGTGGAAGAAGATAACGCGGAAGTTGAAGCACACAACAAGGAGTCTTCAGAAGAGGTTAAAGATGAAGCGGACGAAGAGAAGACTTTAGATGTAAATAAAGCTGCCGAGGTGGATGAAGATCAGAAGGAAATTGAAACTGCGAAGGTGGGAAAAGATGAAGAGCTGCAGCTGAGTCAAGAAGATGTTGAGAAAAATGAAAAAGAGGAGGTAAAAGAGAACGATGGGCAAGAAGAAGAAGAAGAAGAAACGAGAGATGAAGTCAAAGAGGAAAAGGTGAATGGTGCCGACTCAAATGATCTGGAACCAGAAGCAGCAGCAGAAGAAGAACAAGAACAAGAACAAGAAGAACAAGAAGAACAAGAAGAACAAGAAGAACAAGAAGAACAAGAAGAACAAGAAGAAGACGTCAAAAGTGAGGACCTGGATGACAAACAACTGCAAGAACACGAGGAACAGAACGAAGGAGAAGAAGGTGGAGCCGAAGAAGAAGAAGAAGGTGAGCAAGGTGAAGATGAAGACGAGGATGAAGAGGATGATGAAATCGATTCCGTAGAGCAACAGAAAAAGAAAGTTCGGGAGGCAGAATTGGAGGAAGAGAAGAAACTGCTGGAAGCGGAAAAACAAAGAATTCGTCTTGAAGCGAAGGAGGATTTAACTCTGATCGAAATTGAATATGCCAAGTTGAAAGACGTGCTATATCAAAATCAATTGAAGAGGTTGGAATATGAATTGGCATTGTGTCTCAATGGATCACACCCAGATTTCATCAGGATATTGAATAGGATCAATGAGAATTACGACAGAAAGATCAAGACCTTGGTGATGGCACAAAATTACAAGTTGGATTCTATAAATAAGCAGACCAAGGGAACACGATACCTGATACATCAACAATATTTGAAGAATTGTCATGATTTCAAGATGAAGTCGATTGAAGAGACCACAACCAAATGGTATGAGATAAATAAGGAGAGAAGAATGATGGACCAAATACCTCCGCCAGGCCCAAGAAAGAGAAAGATTCAACTGGTTTCTGAAAACAAATCAATTCTCTTCAATGATATTGAAAGATTGAATAAAGTTCAAAAAATCTATGGCTTTCCAAGTGGGATTTCTAACTTGGGTAGTGCTGAAAATAATGAGATTGAAGATGATCTTGCAGCTATGAGAAGACAATTTCTGGCATAGTCATTTGGGACCCCATCACATTTAATTCAATTCTTCTCAATTCGTCATTCGTTTGTTGTTTTAATACATATATAGATGTATAACTCTTCATAATTTAGAACATATTCCATGTTATTCGAAATTCTAATGTTCAGCCCTGTATTTTTTTGACAATCTTTATACATTCATTTCCATAAGTTCGCCCATTCAGATCATTTGCTACAACAACTTCTTTAATAAGTTTCAATTTATGATTTTATTAATATATATATCTTTTGATTTTTGTGAACTTTTCTCTTGTTTTTAATACATTGTCATATTAAGAATAAAAAAAAGTACACATCTTAGAATGGCAACAATCTGCTACCACCCTTACCTTTACCACCGTGTCTGACTGGAGTGTAAGTGATAGAGAATTCACCCAAGTAGTGACCAACCATCTCTGGCTTCAATTCAACTTGGTTGAAAGTCTTACCGTTGTAGATACCGACAACAGCACCAATCATTTCTGGCAAGATGACCATGTTTCTCAAGTGAGTCTTAACAACGGCTGGTTTTTCGTTTTCAACAGCGTTCAATTTAGCAGCGTTCAATTTCTTGATCAAACCAGCTGGCTTTTCGTTCAAACCTCTGGCGAATCTTCTTCTAACTCTGGCGTGAGTCAACTTGACGAAGTCTTCTGTGGATAATTCTACTAATTGAGCTAAGTCAACACCTCTGTAAGAGAATGTTTTGAAACCTCTGGCTTTCTTTGGAGCAACTAAATGGGAAAAAATTAAGTTAGTACTAAAGTTTGGGAGAAGACAATTTCCTCAAGAGTAGCCTAAGAGAATGATTCAGTGGGCGACTCAGTGCTATGGTAAATACAATTCAACAAACGAAATGGACATGGAACTTAGATGAAATAAAAGCTGAATGGAAATTTGAAAGCCAACTTGGTTTTTTAAATGTCTTCTTGAATAGCTCCATACTATAAAATCCAATTTGATATTGTTCCTTTTCTTTGATATGTTCTTTCTCCAGTACTCCACTATCCACTATCGTGTCTTTACTTATAATCTAATGAGGTTCTTCTTCTCTTCTTCTGTTGAGGAACAATTATAACCGTTTTTTTCATCTTCTTCAAAATCCTGACTTGTAATATAATCCAATATTCATCCTGTTCGTTTTCATTCATTACACATCACATGTTCACACTTTGAAACGCTGATTCTCTTGACACACTCTTGACATCTGAAATATTGCAGAATAACATACCACTTGACATCTTGTATTCTTTGTTTTGGATAACCTGTTAAGTATAAGAGTAGAAAGATTAAACTGTGAAATATTCAAATAAAAATTATAAATTTTTTTCCTCCTTTGATCATACAAAAAAAAAATTCAGAGGAAGAAAAAAAAAAAGCAAAAAAAAAGTGAAGAAAATTTTATCGCTAGAGAATTATTGATGTCGTTAGCGAAAGATCAAGAAAAAACAGGGTATAAGCAAATGACAGCCCCTATATTTTAACATACTGAGTTTTTTTTTTTACCTTTGCAGAAGTTAGTGATGAGGTTTACACTGCGCAAGAGTCGGCAACTGGTGTGACTGTGAATTCCCAATTCGGATACTTGAAATCTATTGCACGTCCCATATTTTTCACTTTTCACTTTTTTCGTTTTTTTTTTCTCCAGCTTGATGATGTTGGTTAGCGTTTAATATTAAATTTTTATTTGAAGTTATATTCCTTTTAGGCTTTTGACAAATACCTATAGTCATTTCAATTAAATTATAATACAAGTAAGTAGATTAATGATGAAGTTAAGATCGTATTTATTGTCACTGTGAAAGAGGTGTATAGAAGGGACCACTTGTCATGTTGAAGTTGATGTTGGAAGAGTTCTCATATTGAAGAATTTATTTCAGTTGATTATTTGATAAAATCACAATAGACTTACCATAACAATACATCTACCAAAGTAAAATATGTTGAGGTGGCCAAATAATTCGAACACCAGTTGGCTTGATAAACACGACAAAGACGATGTTTGAGTAACCAGGTACTCTTTTTCCAGCAGGTACAATAATAGATCGTAGTTTTATCAAAGACAAGACCAATTAACTAACAATAACCATAATTTTTATTTTAGAATGAAATACATTGCTGCTTACTTATTGTTGGTCTCCGCTGGTAACGCCACCCCATCCGCCTCCGATGTCTCCAAGGTTTTGGAAGCCGTTGGTATCGAAGTTGAACAAGAAAAGTTGGACAAATTGATTGCTGAAGTTGAAGGTAAATCTGTTGAAGAATTGATCGCTGAAGGTAACGAAAAATTGTCTTCCGTCCCAACTGGTGCTCCAGCTGGTAGTGCTGCTGCCGCTTCCTCTGAAGCCGCCGCTGCTGAAGAAGAAGCCCCAGCTGAAGAAGAAGCTGAAGAATCCGATGCTGACATGGGTTTCGGTTTGTTCGACTAGATGCAATGACTTAAATTTGAATATTTAACATAATAAAACAAAAAAACTCGGAATTTCAATATACGTTTAGACAGCGGTTATAATGTAAATTAAAAGTTAATTCGTACCCCTTCATAATGTGTATGAAGTAGTAGTAGTAGTAGTAGTAGTTGTAGTATTACACTTGTGTTCTCTTAGTAGATTTTTGGGGCTGTCTTTGCTAATAATGGTAGTGTATATTTCAACCAACTCTGACTGGCTTTTGTCTCCCTCCTTGCCTCTAGCAATCGTTAATGCCACACTTTTCATCCTTGATGCCTATCATCTTTGCCGTCATACTACACCATCTTCCAACAGCCCCGAGTCTCTTTTTCCTTTCCCTTTTTTCAAATTTGCCTGTACTCATGTGGCACTCTCATCGCCTACATGTGCTAATGGGGAACCTTCGTAATAATGCCTTTTTTCCAGTTATGCCACTTTTTCGGCATAGAGGAGAAATGCCCCATATCTTGTATTGTATATTTTTGAATAAAATATGGTTGAAGTAATTTTGAATGAGTTCGAAATAAAAGCGATTCAATAATTATTATCACCAAACTACCCATACAGTCAACATGCTCTCAGCACAAAGATCAACCTTAGCAAGAGCATCCTCCAGATTTGCTTCAAGAGCCCTTACCACCTCTGCTGTCAGACTCGCAGGGTCTGAAGAGAAAAAGTTGGGGTTCGGAACTAAAGCCGTTCATGTTGGATCTGGCCACGATCCTGTCACCGGTGCTGTGATCTCTCCAATCTCATTGTCCACCACTTTTGCTCAAACTGCTCCTTCCCAACCGATTGGAATTTACGAATACTCCAGATCGGCTAATCCTAACCGTGATAACTTTGAAAAATGTGTCGCTTCTTTAGAAAACGGTAAATATGGTTTGGCCTTCAGTTCAGGTAGTAGTACCATTGGTACTATTGTTCACTCTTTGAAAGTTGGAGATGAGATTGTAAGTGTAGGTGATGTTTATGGTGGTACTCACAGATATTTCACCAAGGTGGCTGCCAACAATGGTGTTGGTGTCACTTTCACCAACGATATAGAGAACAATTTACACCAGCTCTTGAACGAGAAAGTCAAGTTAGTCTGGATTGAAACTCCTTCAAACCCTACTTTATCGTTGACTGACATCGGCAAAGTTTCTGAGATAATTAAGAATTATAAGAAGGAGAACAATATCGAGCACGACATCAAGTTGGTCGTTGATAACACCTTCTTGTCTCCATATATTCAGAATCCATTGGACCATGGAGCTGATATTGTCATTCACTCCGTAACCAAATACTTGAACGGACATTCGGATGTCGTTATGGGTGTCTTGGTGACAAACAACGAGAAGTACTTCCAACACTTGCAATTCTTGCAAAATGCCACCGGTTCCATTCCTTCACCTTTTGACTCTTGGTTGGCTCATAGAGGTTTGAAGACTTTGCACTTGAGAGTTGAGAAATCCTCGAATAATGCCTTGGCCATCGCCAAATACTTGTCGGCCAATCCTTTGGTGAAGTCAGTGAACTATCCAGGTCTTGAATCCAACAAACAGTACTCCATTGTCACCAAGCAGCATAAAAAACTGTTAGGTGGAGGTATGATTTCTTTCAGGATCAAAGGTGGCTTGGAACTGGCCAACAAGTTTGTCTCTTCCACCAAGTTCTTCACGTTGGCAGAGTCATTAGGTGGAGTGGAGTCCTTGCTTGAGATCCCACTGTCTATGACCCATGCTGGTATCAGTATAGAGGAAAGAGAACTGAGTGGGGTCTACGACGATTTGATCAGATTGAGTGTGGGTATAGAAGATGAAGTCGACTTGATCAATGATTTACAACAAGCTTTAGAAGCTTCTCAGTAGATTGTGCTTTATAGATTGTTAGATAATAAAAATTTACCGTACTTTTGTTCCTCCCTTCCTCCTCTTCCACACTTAACTCACTTCGATGTAGTCTTAGCAAATTACGAATAACCCAACTGAAAACTTACTGTAGTGAAGAAAAAATTTGTTTTCTCCGTCTCAGTGCCTAACGGAAAGGTGATTATTGATTAGAAGGAACTGCGAAACGGCCAGATAAGACCCCGATATTGTCGCCCGTGATCATGATTCTGTACAAGAAACAAGTTGCCAAGTCATTATGCATGCACCATCAACGATTTTTCAATAGCAGCTCGAAGATAGTACTACAGAAACATCTTTCAAAAGAAAACCAGATATTTAATACCAATGCATCCAAGTCGGAGGAGATCAAGCAAAGACTCGAGGAGTTAGAACAAAAAACACGCCGCATCAAGACCAAGCAGCAACAGGAATACGAGCAGTTTTTACTCGAGGAGAAGAAACCCCATATAAGCGATTTCTATCTGCCTCTTTTTACCACTTTTGTCATTGCAGCTTCTGTGTATTTGGCACTTCAATGGATTTATGTCACTTTGGAAAAAGATGAAAAGTTGAAAGAGTACCAGGACAGAGTGGCAGCCTTGGAGCTGGATATCCAAACTTTACTCGATACAAATGGATCTGGCTCGTCGTCAAAGAAAGATTCTAGTTGGTTCAACTGGTTATGGAAATGATTTTCTCATGTAAATATATATATATATTTCTAAAAATATAAATTCAACAGTCATTAGTATTACTTTTGTTCTACAACCTCCGGTTCCTTTTCAGCCTTCTCCTCTTCTTTACCTTGTTCTTCAAAGATCTTTTGCAAATTGTACTTGTAATAGGTGTCGTAATTGTTCACAACACTCATACCAATACTACTTTTGAAACATTCGATCAAGATCAATTTCTCATAGTTTTTCAAATCAACCGTATGTCCATGCTCTTTGCCTACAGCAGCAGCTACGGTCTTGATTATATCCATCTTGTCGACTTGGCTGAAGTTTCTTCTGTTGACTTGAATTGCAAACTTGTACGGTTTCTGCTCGCCCTCTCCCTCCTGGTGGAAATGTGGTTTCAAAACTTTGGCAGCCATTTTCTTCAATTCTTCAATACTTGCAGAACAAGATTGATCGATAGGCGACAATCTCATTGTGACCCTTGTGCTCTTGGTCTTCCTTTCCATGCATTCTTTACAAATTCTCTCGACAAACTCAGAAGGCACTATTGGTCTACGGCATTTCAAAAACACCAAGCACTCACAACCCAACTCCATCTCTGTGATTATCTTCAGCTTCTTGGCTTCCTTCGATGTGTCCTTCAATTCTTCAACTTCTTTCTTGATTGCGTCTTCTATTGACAATTCCTCTTCCTCGTCGTCATTTTCACCCTCTGCTCCACCATTTGCACTCTCAGGGTATATCTCTTCCAACTTTTCTGCAAACAACAACCCCAACTCTCTCAAACATGCCTTCTCTTTGAATTTGGGGCAAGTCGCATAGATCCCATATTGGCCTGGTTCGATGTTCCCCGTGGTCACTTGGTACTTCCGTTTCTTGGACTGTCCACCGTTGCCACCGTTGTGTTGTCTTTTACCCATCCTGTCGTGCTTGCTGTGCTCCGTCCTCGATCCCCTTCAAATAGATCTCGAATTTTCCACTAAATCATTTTAAGCAACAAAGTGAAAAATTTACCAGGCCTCTGCTCATCTGCAAAAGAGGAAAAAATGGAAAGAAAAAAAATGCCACTTTTGTTTCGCAAGCAGAAGAGCATTTTAACAGCTCATCGAAGAAGTTGAAGGATAGTCAGATATAGGAACCAGAGCCAGTTGAAAACGCATCCAATGGTGAAATACTCGAGTTTCAGTTTGTTCATCTTTTTGACTTGTCTTGTGCTGTTTGCTCGCCCCATTGAAGATCTAATTTGTCCCGACTCCAATCCAAATAATTGTTACCCGAGATTATTTGAGGCCTCATCGGACTGGAGAGTGGTTGAAGAAGGACAAGAGATTCCGGGCGGATTGCATATCAGAGTCAACATGGACACCGGATCCAAAGAGGCAAAGAAATTGGACAAGCTGGACTTGCCAGAGAATCAACAGTTGGAGATATTGGACTCGCATTCAACGTTGCTGGAACAAGAGCAAGATAAGAAAGTGATCTCGCACAAGCCAAATTCAAAACTCTCGTTGCAAGATAAGAATGAATTCGGTGATGCCGTCAATTTATTGACCAAGTTTCTTTCAAGTCCAAAAGAAGTCACGTTGGACGATGTTTTCCAAGCCTTGTCCTCTTTAGAAGAGTTGTCACATGACATCGATTTCGGTATAAAGATCAGCAGTGAGGTGGAAATTTTCACTGCATTACTTGAATTATCAGGTATCTTGCCATCCGAGCATTTGAAGACTTCCCAGTTGTCCCTGCAAGAACTGGAAACTGTAAAAGAGAATCTGTTGACCATCATTGGGTCAACTCTTCGGAACAATCCAATTGCCGTCCAAAATCTGTTGAGATCAGACTTAAAGCCATCTTATATCATCAACAAGATATTGGACAACTTAGCTGGTACAAGTAACAAAGTCATCCAGAAAAGGTTATTGGGAGTGATCTCTGGTTTCATCCAGGACCCTCAAGGTGTTAAATTATTCAACTTGAACGATGGTAAAAATAAGATCTTGATCGTCTTTGGTAAACTTTCAAGTGACTCTCAATTGAGAGCGTTACAAATTCTTGATGAGTTGAGTGGGAACAGGATTTTGAAAAGATCCGAGGACGGTTCAGAACAGGAGTTGTCCAAAGATGATATCGATTCTCAATATTTCCAACTCTTGAAGAACACCATGATCAAAGACTCAAACCATCCAGATTTCAAGAAACTTTTCATCCAATTGGTAAATTTGAAGCAAACCAGTAAGGCTGACTTGAAAGTGGACTCTGCGTTTTTGAATTGGCTTATAGATGAAATAGACAGACGTAAGAACGACCACACCTTGCTGAAACGTGATAACGAAGACACTGAGCACGGTACTGAAGGTAGTTTCAGTGATTATATGGTGAAAATGAGGCACTTGACTTTTGGAAACCCAATGGGATATAGGAAGGCGTTTATCGCAGATGAATTATAGTATGTGATATGTAGAATAAGTACAACAATATATTTATTGAAAGATTGAAAAGGAAAACACTAAGCAAAACCCAACAACTGAACAAAATAAAAACTAAAAGATACACCATATATTTATTAGACATCACCACTAATCTTCTTCCACTTGATCATTTCTGTCTTCAGTTTGGTCAAAGAAATCCAAGATAGCACAATTTGGATGCAAAACATAAACAGCCTTGTTGATATCACTCTTAGGCAATGGCTCAAGTTCTGATGTTTCCGTACCGTCTTCTCTTCTAACACGTTTGAAGATATCATCAGAATCGTTCTCGAACTCCATCAAGATCTTATCCTTCACCAATCTCTTCAATACTTTGAAAGCCAATTTTCTCTCGGACCAATACTCAGCTTCAGAGCTCAATTTGTCTTCTATTTGCAACAAATACCAGTCGACCAATTTTTCAGCTGTCATTGTCTCCTTGTGGATAGCCTTGTCATTGTCGTGGATTTTCTTCACTATAAGGTTCATGATGCTGACATATTTATCGTATGTGATAGTAGCCTTCTTTGGTTCCGAAGGCTGAGTTTGACTTTGAGAAGGAGGAGAGCTTTGTCTTATTTGTGATTGATCAGCTTCTGTGGCAGCAGTGTCAGTGGTGCCTTCAACGGTACTTTCTTGACCCTCGTTTGCTGCAACGACTTCCTCATCTTCATCTTCAACTTCGATATCATCCTTATCAACCTTAATGATGGACTGTCTCAACAAATCATAAGCCTCGGCTACGAATTTAGGTGTGATTTCATCGGTACAATTGGCTCTAGCGATGGCTTCTGAAAGTCTGATCATAGACTCCAACTGTCTCACGGTGATTCTGTATGAAGATCTACTCAAACCTTGAGCATCATCTGCTCTCAATTCCTTATATCTGGCTACCAAGTAATCCCTCGACTCCTTGGTCATCTTTGGCTTGAAAGTCTTGGCATACTTGATATATCGTGAGACTTGTTCGCTGGTGTAAACCGGTTGGATGGCCTCATCTTGGAACATGTGCAAGTCAACGATATGAGAGGCCAATTGCTTGTCCACCTTCTCATTACAGTCGTCCAAAACGACGAAAAACAAATCAAATCTGGAAATGATCGGAGCTGTCATGGCCAAGTTCGCCTTCAATCCAATCTTTCTGTTGTATCTTCCACCGATAGGGTTGGCTGCAGCCAAGATCGAAGTACGGGCGTTCAAAGTGGCATGGATACCTGCCTTGGCAATGGAGATGGTTTGTTGTTCCATAGCTTCGTGAATGGCAACTTGATCTCCGATGTCCATCTTATCGAACTCGTCGATACAACAGATTCCGTTATCAGCCAACATCAAAGCACCGGCTTCGATGGTGAATTCCCCACTCTCTTCATCTCTCACAACGGCTGCAGTTAAACCTGCTGCAGACGATGCCTTACCAGAAGTATAGATGGCTCTTGGGGAAAACCCACAAACGTATTTCAAAAATTGGGATTTCGAAGTGGAAGGATCACCAACAATACAAATATTGATGTCACCTCTCAAGTTGATACCATCAATGGTTTGTTTGTGGACCCCTCCTAACATCTGCAAGAGCAAACCTTTCTTTACAGTCTCGTGTCCGTAGACGGCAGGGGCAATCGAGGATACCAACTTGGAATAAACGTTGTCATCTCTAACCATCTCTTTCAATTCGTTCACCTCGTGCTGTGTTAAAGTGTTCAAAAACACCTCTTGTTCTTGATCTTGGCCTTCTTCCACATTTACGTTGTTGTTACCAGCGTCTCCAGCAGAGTTTTCCTTGTTGATCAATGAGTTTACATTACAAGCGAAAAAGGCAAGCTTATAAGTCAAATCACGGACACCCAATGATTTTAAACCAGTGACACCTGAGTTCAACCCATCGTTGGATGAAACCATTCCTCTTTGATCTCTCATAGACTGTGGTTTAATACCAGGCAAGCCCAATTGCGAGATATCTGGAATTACAATCTCAGTACCTGTGAATCTACATTTGTCACCAGGTTTGGCCCTTTCGACCAACTCACCTCTCAAGATGACATCCAATGTTCTAGGCATGGAGCCCGTTGGAATCTCTGAAGAATTCTCTTGAATTCTTACTTTCTGCCAATCCAAAAAGGTGGATTTGTTAATGTTCAAAGTCCACAGCAACTGGTTCTCACATTGAGGATTTGGACAAGAAGTTGGCTCTGTGTATCTGAAGCTCTGTTCAACGTTGTCGACAATGGCTCTACAAAGGTCACAAGTGAATGAGGCCTTATACAATTCTGGTCTGACTTCACTGGTTCTTGTTACAGTACCAGAAATGGACATCAAAGTTCCAACTCTCTCAGCTCTTATATCTCTGATTCTGTTCAACGATGGTAAGTTGTAAAAGGAGATTTGGAAAACCCTCTCCGTGGATTCCACTTGTGATGAGGCGGTGGAAGCAGTTTGGGACAATTGCTGACTAGCCTCGTCTTCTTTTAGAGATCTTCTTCCCAAAGCACTTGTATACAACAACTCTGGAGCATGCTTTCTAACAACTTTTTTAACGGCTTTTTGTA
Organism: Nakazawaea ambrosiae; assembly: GCA_024271865.1. Classification (NCBI taxonomy): domain Eukaryota; kingdom Fungi; phylum Ascomycota; class Pichiomycetes; order Alaninales; family Pachysolenaceae; genus Nakazawaea; species Nakazawaea ambrosiae. The sequence goes on from JANBXG010000001.1 coordinate 1,552,006, forward strand.
AAAAAGGTAAGAAACGATAATACTGTTCGGTGATAGCTGTGGCCAAGACACCGTTTTCTCTTGTTAACAAATGTTCATAGTCGACGTAGATCGTGCTCAATTCATACATCTTCATGGCATGCACTTGAGCAATGTATAATTTACCATGATATTCTGTATCCAAATCTACAATCGACTCATCAGTGTAATCTTCCAAAAATTGTTCAAAGGATTCGTTGACTTTTTCACCAGTCAAATCAGACACTTTAGGAATGGCCTCCAAATTTCTTCTTCTGAAAGCTGTTTCAGTTGGTTCTTCAACTCTCTCGGCAGCCTCTTGCGTTGCTTGTGGACGAGGGTCACTGAAAAGATTGGTAGATCTTCTCAGCTGTCCAACAGATGAAGGAGGTTGTGAGGAGTTGAAATATCTTGCTGTATCTGATGGGAACGCTGGTGACGACGCTATTGGTGATGACATTGTTTCCTTTATGTTTAATGACACTAACAAGATACGGTTTGGTTGATTGAACTGAAGAAGTGAAGTAAAGGAACGAACACTTTTAGGTTGGTTTTGAAAAAAAAAATTGGGAAAAGTGAAAATGAAAATAAAAAAAGAAAATGAAGAAAAAAAATTCAAGACGCGTCTCATATATTTTCCTTTTTTGGCATTATTATATGCAGACAGGGGTGTTGTGGGATCATCTCTAGCTTTAGTTCTCCTCTGTTATCGAAAGTTGTGCTCTTCGATCATTTGTCGGTGCAAAGTCTTGATCTCATCTCTTATGAGCTGACAGCTCCAAAGACACGAACCTACTATATTTGTAAATTTGAACCCGAATCCTAGTATGGGAATGGACTCTAAGATTGCAGCTGTAAGACCAAATCCATAATATTTACCTTTGTTATTGTAGACGAACAAAGTAGTATCCTTTGGATTATGAAATTTCCACTCAAAGTATCTTGAGTGGTATTTTACACCAACTCTTGGTGCTTTTACGAAAGCTACCAACACTGGACCCATGAAAGGAATCAAATTGAGGAATAGGATGAGAATTATCTCAAATAACCACCATGGACAAATGATCAACCATGGCAATTTATAGAGACTGAAGTGGATCATTTTTTGCGTTATCGGGATTTTGGGTCTTCTTGTGGACTTGCCTTGTAAAATGAAATCATTGAACCCTTCCAAGATAAGTATGACGTCAAAGAGGTACCGAGATGGGGCAGGAAAGATGAACAAATCCGTGAAGATCATGCTCAACAGGACCGATTCTTGAAATACCAAGACGAATGAAGTGTAAATGGAGCTGGGACCTTGAAAGAAGAAGAAAATAAACGTTTGAATTGGGTATAACAAAAGGAAAAGCGATAGCATGAAGACTATTAGGACGAGTATCACCGGGACCAATATGGCGATGAAGAAGGGCCAAATTTTGGGATGAACAATTACATATAGTATCCCCTTTAAGATTGCACTAGTGAGTATAACAAGATTCAAGAGTTGGGGGTATTCATCACTACACTTACTGAAAAGGGGTACCAATAAGCTGAGGACGTGATAAAGTCCTGGCAGATTAATAAGGGTCTGCAACAAAAACTTGTCAATTGAGTAAGGGGGCTATCGCCTGTCATAGAGTGTATGTTTCTTTACAATTGAATAAGTGATCTCCAATAATGCAATACGATTTATTTTCTTACAATAAATGTGGTACTCCTATCAATTCTCTCCCTTTTTTTCGCATTTAAACACCCATTGTGCACCCTTTTGTTGCCCCTTTTCCAATCAAGCTATCCTATTTCCAGATGCATTTTGTTCCCAAAAGGCATGACCTTAAATCAAATAGCACTATATAAACCCGACAAAACCAGAAAAGGATCGATTCATTTTGAACACTTTAAGAAGAATGCTTTAAATGTATTATCTCTAACTCTAAAAATTGAACATCTGACTATACAAATCATTAAAGTGCCTTGGGGCACCTGCATCAAACAATTTTGTTCAAGGGCAAAACCAAACTGAGTGCTGAAATAAACGCTCTCAAATATCCTTAATAACCATTAATCCGAGTATCGAGTCGACAACATGCAAAGCGGCTAAACTAGTGATCTCGGAATTAGTGTCGTAAGGAGGAGACACTTCTACAACATCGGCACCCACGATATTTATCCCCTCCAAGGCATCCAAGATGGTCATTAACTCCCTTGTAGTGAAACCCCCAGGCTCGGCGGTTCCAGTTCCTGGAGCAGAAGCTGGATCCAAAACATCAATATCCAATGACAAATACACAGGAGTGTCTCCAACGTTCAGTTTGATCTTGTCTGCCATTCCAATCATCCCTAACTCATCGATATCTCTAGCGGAAATTATTTCAAATCCACAATCATAGTCGTGTTGCACATCTTCTGGCACAATAAATGGCGCCCTGATACCTACATGAGTGGAAGTCTCATTGTTGATATAACCTGCTTCTGCCGCATAGTGTAAGAAAGTACCATGGTTCAAAGCTGCATAATGGCTTAACCCTCCACCCAACACTTTAGGGTCCCAAGTGTCAATATGGGAATCGAAATGCAACACTGTGATCTTGCCAAAAGTCTCATAAGCAGATCTGATGTTCAGCAAAGTTATGGTATGGTCACCTCCTAAAGTGATGATTCTGGGTGATTTGTATGAGGTAGCATTGTAAGTATCATGTTTGTGGATGACACGCTCTGCTCTGTAAAGTTGATTCAAGGCGATTCTATTGTCAAAGGGAGTCATTGGAATGTCTCCACAGTCGACTATTTTCAATCCAGCATGGTAAGGGTTCAAATTTCTCAACTTGGATCCCTTCTTTCCTCTCACAGATGTCAAGCCACTCGCCAACCTGATGGAAGTCTGTCTAATTGCGTTAGGTCCGAACCTGGCACCTGGTCTAAAAGAGACACCAGTGTCGAATGGAGCACCAACAATTGCAATGTCAAACAGATTCTCAGAGGAAAGCTTTGGATCGAAACAATTCATCAGAGGTAAATGGGCAAAGCTCACAAACCCACCGAATCTTGCCAGTCCAGTGTTGATGTCTTCCACATCATTATCATCTGGATACTCCACCTTAACGTTGAATAGGGCTTTTGAACTCAGCTCGTAAAATTCTGGGGAATATGTGTTTGGGAGTCTTCTCGGATTGAACATTGGCTCATAAACAGTTTCATCTGTTTTCTCAACCCTGACTTCATCGTTCTTGGGATACTTCAATTCTCCACTTTCCAATTTGTCCAATTTAGTCTTCACCGCTTCCTCGTTGGAGTTGACCAAATCTCCAAATATGGAATCCATAAAAGTCGGAGGTAAAGACAGTTTATCTTCATTTTCAAAATTTGGCAGGTTTTGCAAGTCTAACGGCTGGAAACCTTCAAGACTGAAAGATTGACATCCTAAAATGTAGAGTGCTATTGACACCAACGTCTCCAGCTTCATTGTGTGTGTATGACCTATTTCCAAGAGCTAAGTGCAAATAACTATCGATTTGTACTAAACATCTTAAAACCCAAGAGCGACTAGTGAATTGCGCGGGCAAAAGAAAAGCTTATCTCGAACTAAAGTAGTGTGTGAAATGCACAAAGTACAAAATTAAGCGCAACCGGAAAGACTCGTTTCGTGAGCCGCCACACGACCTCAATGAGCTTTACCCGCTAAATCAATCGGGTCATTACCCGACAAATGGGGAATAAAAAAGAAAAAGAGGGCATCAACACCCGCTTTTGATTAGCGCTTAAATAATTTGTAACTTTTTTTTTCAAATCGGGGAAGCTCTAATGGACTATATATAAGGGAAACTAGTCTCAATTGATTGAGTATGTCCAGATAGTATTTTTTAGTCCCCCAAATTTCACGCTAACTATAGAAACTTGAGCAATATTCATCATGGTTGCAACTCTCAAACTTAATAACCCAGACTTGATTAAAGATAAAGCCTATGTCAACGGTGAATGGGTAAGCGGATCTCAGACTTTTGAAGTCACTGATCCAGCTACAGGCGAACTCATTGCCGTATTACCAGATCAAGACCCTTCCATTGTGGACGAGGCCATCGATGCTGCTCACGCTGCTTTCAAAACCTTCAAGAGAAGTGCCCCAAGATACAGATCAAAATTATTGAGGGACTGGTTCGACTTATTGACTGAAAATCTCGACGATTTGGCCAAGATCATTACCTGGGAAAACGGTAAGGCCTTGCCTGAAAGTTTGGGTGAGGCCAAATATGGAGCTTCATATTTCGAGTGGTTTGCTGAAGAAGCTCCAAGAATGTATGGTCACACCATTCAACCATCTAACCCAAGTAACAGAGCTTTCACCATCAAAGAACCAGTCGGTGTAGTATCTATTATCACTCCATGGAACTTCCCATTGGCCATGATCACCAGAAAATGTGGTGCCGCCATAGCTGCTGGTTGTACCGTGGTAGTAAAGCCAGATTGTCAAACCCCATTGACCTGTTTGGCCTTGGCCCATTTGGCTGAGAAAGCTGGTATTCCAAAAGGTGTCTTCAACGTTGTATTGAGTGCCACAAGAGTGCCAGAATTCGGTTTGAAATTGTGTGAAAACAAAAAATCCAAAAAGATTTCATTCACCGGATCCACCAACGTTGGCAAGATCTTGATGAGACAAAGTGCATCCACTTTGAAGAAGTGTTCATTTGAGTTGGGTGGTAACGCACCAGTAATTGTCTTTGACGATGCCAAATTGGACCAGGCCGTCACTCAAGCCATTGCCACCAAATTCAGAGGTTTGGGTCAAACTTGTGTCTGTGCTAACAGAATCTACGTACAAAGTGGAATCTATGACAAATTTGCTGAATTGTTTGCAGCAGAAGTACTGAAATTCAAAGTTGGTAATGGATTTGCCCCAGGTACCACCCATGGTTCTTTGATCAACGAAGCTGCCATCAAGAAAGTTGAAGCTCACGTTCAAGACGCCTTGAGCAAAGGTGCTAAGGCCATCGTTGCTGGTGGTAGAGCCCCTGAGATTGGCCCTCATTTCTATAAGCCAACAGTCTTGACCAATGTCACCAAGGATATGGATGTATGTTCACAAGAAACTTTTGGTCCTCTTGGAGCATTAATCAAGTTTGACACTGCTGAAGAAGCTATCGAATTGGCCAACGATGTCGATCACGGTTTGGCCTCATACATTTTCTCTGAGAACGTGAACACACTTTACTTGGTCAGTGAGCAGTTGGAAAGTGGTATGGTTGCCTGTAACACCGGTATTTTCACCGATGCTGCTATCCCATTCGGAGGTGTCAAGGAATCAGGTTTCGGTAGAGAAGGTTCCTTGTACGGTCTTGACGATTACTGTGTGATCAAGACAGTCACCATGGGTAACTTGTCCTTGTAGAAGAGTTGCTCTGTTTATTTATAGTCTAGAATATCCCTATATATGTTTAATAAGTTGAAAAGTTTTGCTTGTTCTTACATCGCTCTAATCCAACCTAACCCCCCAACTAAATTTTTCACCTCTACCCCAATTTTTCACTGGGCTCGCGTCGAAGAGAAGAAGAAAAAAAAAAGCTGTACGCCTAAACAATTTCCACTATAGAAAGCGAGTCAAAGCGAGCAAGAGAGTGAAGATCAGAAGAAAAGAGGCGTAGATGCTTATGGTGATATGGATTTGTTCAAGCAGTTCCCGTCCACCTCGTTGATGTTCGACGAAGAGTACGAGACTCTATTCCAGCTGCTCGATTTCAAGGCCATCTCTTCTTCAGATTTGATAATGTTAAGCAGTCTCGACTTGGCCAAATCTTCGGGCAGGTCATCGGTGATTACTAAGAAGTTCCAAAATGCCTTGGAAAGCGAGATATCAAGCACCATTTCAGTCACAGATCTCAATTCCAAGAACTTGGACGAAGATATCTTCAAAAGTTTCACGAGTGGAGATGAAAAAATCGACTCCTTGCTTGGAGGTGGGATAAGAGTTGGGCATCTCACGGAGATCGTTGGAAGTTCAGCAACAGGGAAATCCCATTTCCTCCTACAATTGAGTATCACAGTTCAACTCCCCAGGGAATTGGGTGGCTTGGGTTATCAGATCAGTGACGACATGATGATCTCGTCGACGCAGTCGTTTTCCAATCCTCTGGCCAAGTATCAACTGGCCAAAGCCGTCTACATCTCCACCGAGAGTGGCATTGAGACGAGAAGACTTTCCCAGATTTGCAACCACATGAACTCGTTGATGGAAACCAACGGGATCAGCGAGAAATACTGGCCCTCCACGGACAACGTGTTTCAGATCACTTGTAACGATATGGAAACCCAGGATAATGTGATTTTTTATAGACTACCTCAGTTGTTGAAGACAGAAAACGTCAAATTGATTATAATAGACAGCATAGCACATCATTTACGTATTGAAATGAACACCAAAGACCATGCCAGCTTGAAACGGAACTTGATCTACTTCTACAAAGTTGCATCGTTCCTCAAAAAATTGGCAAATGACCACCAGTTGAGTGTGGTGGTGGCTAATCAGGTGAGTGATCGCCCGTTCCGGCAAATTCACGGTCCTGACGCCAACATGACCTTGGATTATCAATTAGGATGGTTGAGTGGCTGGGACGACGACACCATCTTGGAGAGACAGAACTATAACGACTCTTCTACATTGTCGTGGGACATCCAAAACACTTCATTCGAAGACGGCGTCAGGCCCAACACCCCGAAACAAAATTTCAACAACAAGCAGATCCCTGCATTGGGGATAATATGGCAAAACAAACTCGACCATCGTATTGTGCTATCCAAATATCGCCAGCCGATATGGGAAGAATTGCTCGAGAGCATAAGGGACCGTGAGCTGGAGAATCTGCGACGCAGACGAGATCAAGCTCAAGACGCGCAACGCGACGAGCAGCACGACGAACTCGAGTTGCAAGACGAAGAGGTCGATATAAGTCGGCATTTCGAGTTGATGAGAAAGGTATGGTATAACGGGAAATCGGTGAATTTCGAGATATGGAAAGGTGGAATTCGGGGCGATAGTGTGTAAAAATAGTACAACTGGGTTCATAGTCTATATGTATATAAGAAAAGGTAAACTCACTCGAGGTATAAGAATTGGAATAAAGGTATTTGACCACTGAAGGGTTTAACATAGTGTTTAATAATAATAATAATTCAACTTCTTCACGAAATGAAAATCTCACTCTGTGCTAGATAATCTCTAAATCTCCAACAACATCTCCATCATCATAAGAATCTTCCCCATCGTCTTCCTCGTCTTCATCGTCGCCCATCATCACATCTTCGTCGATATCGTTGGTCAAGTCGTACTCGTTATCAGAGCCCTTCAATTGACTCCTTGAGAAATTGCTCAGAATCAATGAACCTCTCCTCAGCAGAATAAAGACCGATTTCAATTGGACAAAAGCAACTCTTTTCATCTTCCTGTTATAGAGAAAGTAAAAATTACACCACAACACGCTAGGACTGTTCAACACTTCCTCTTTCAAGAAGTCGTTATCCAATTCGAAGCACAAACAGTCTTTCAAATCCATATGACCGTTTATTATGTCCCAGATCCAATTCAAATCCTGCTCGGATTTGCCCAAGCTAATCAATAAATTATTCACGTTATTGACCAAGACCGAGGACGAGCTGATTAATTTGAAGAAATCCGGATTCAACGACGAGAAGTCATGGTCAGGGTAACAAGTGTTCAATATTCCAATCAAGTAGGCAAATGTTCTTCTGGACGTTTGTTGATGCAAGGGACCAAAAACACAAGTATCTTGATCCGTGAGAGATGAAGGTGAGATGTATCCTCCATTGCCTGAATGGAAAGATTTGCTCAAGCCATCTTCGTGGTTGGAATTGTTGTTGTTATTGTTGATGAACATTGGTCTGTTTTTAATTGTAGACGTTGAATAACTCCTCTGTTTTGGTTGCAGCGAGGTCATGTCGAACTTATTTATAGGTGGGGAAAGTATTGGGTCTTCCTGTTGTTGCAGCTGTTGGTTGAATTGCATCTGTTGTTGGTGTTCTTGGAGATAAAGGTCCCAGTTCTTGTCAATGGTCTTGTACAACTTCCTATCGGAACCAATAGGTTTTGTGGTGAAAAGATCTATTGTTCCTTGCACATGACTATCCACGGTATCAAAACTCAAGTTTTGGTTCACCAACTCGATATCAAACTCATCTATGAACTATATTGTAAGTTAATTTGGCATGTTAGTATCTGTTTACCATACGAGATGAGATTACTTCTCGACTCATTAGCCGCCAGTTGACATAAACATACCTTCATCTTTCGGTGCTTTCTCCTTCACAGTATCTCCTAATGTTGGGTATCTAATTTGCTGTCTAAGTGGTATAAATTGATATATATGATTTCAAATCTTGTCTCAGTATATATAAATTGTATTGCAAAGAACGTGTTTTCCGTATATAGTGTATTGGTGAGTACTAAATTAAATTGGCGTTCAACTTTTTTCTAATTTTTCCTTTTGCCTATTAATTTACCCAGTAAAAGCAGTTCAGTGCTATCAATTTTTTTTTTCTCCTATCAAAAGTTGATTTTATACAGTAAAGTCACGGTAACCGTGAGAGAGAGAAGGCTTGTTGTTGTGGTAGTGAGGTTTTGGTGTGCATTATCAGTTAGTATTAGTCTTATCTCTATATATCGAGGTTTCAGATGAATATCGGAGAGAAATATTTCGCAATGGTGATACTCATCGTATCACCTGCAAGTGTTTTCAATGTTCTGTTATTATTTGTGTATTATTTACAGATGCTCCTCGAAGTCATCTCGTTTTTACAATGTATAAATGTATAAATCTTTTAATTAAGAAGAAAACAATATCTGGTGAGATTTTGTCTGCTTCTTTTTCCCGTAATTAATTTTTTCGATTACCTTTGGCAGAGTCAATTTGATCAATACCAGGGTTAGGGAAAAAGTTCCTGCCTACACCCTGAAAGTGCAAGCCACACATGTTGCTGAGTATCCCATATTTAGGATATCATTGTACTCTAAGGCGTTCAATGACATCAACTAAATTTCCAAGGTAAACATCTCACAATGACTACAAAATTGAAACCATACTCATAAAGAGCCATCCTAACTCCTGACTCGCCTCATATATCAACACTCTTCTGCTTCTTGTACTTCTTTCGCTTATTGAGTAATCTAGACTTACCCCGAGAATATGCGACTTCTCTTATATCCTCCAGCTCCCTTCACGAAAAACGGTCTCGTTATTCTGTTATTATTTTTACTACTTTCTTGGACGCGATGAGATGAGGAATCAAGGCAAAAATCGCTGAACATGTTCAAAAACGGCTCTTGCCTGTCACAGAAGTCTTATTTGAAATTCGATGGCGATCTGAAATTGGGGCTGCGCTGCGTCTAGGAGCAAGAAAGGGCAAGGGACAGGTAAAGCCTCTTTCGAAAAAAAAAAAGAAACGAGAGGACAGAGATGATCATATTGAGGCCCAAAAAAATTTTAGTTTAAGTGTTTTAATGGACTATTTCTTTGAATTGGCCAACATGAACGCTATATACAGTTCGCGAGGTGTCATGAAACAATTCGGGAGAGTGTGTTTCAGTTTCAAAATAATGAGAAACATTTTCCAATATATATCATATGATTTAGTGTAACTCGAACGCTCCGCGAAACTAGTTCTGCTAACGAAAAATATAATTGAAACTGAATTGATCTCTGAATAGTTTCATGTATGTATGTACCTCTTTGATATGAGTTTTCAAATTTTAGAAGCAAAACGTATTACGGTGAGGAAGAGGGAAAAAAATGGTGTCCGTTTTTGACTCAATACACCAGGCTCTGTATGAAACCTAATAGCAAAACTGTGAGAGAAATTTGATTTCTGTTACATCTGGTTCGGAGTACGACATCCAGTTCACTAAAGCAGATCATAGTTTTTCAATCGAATAATAGCAATCCTTTTTGGCGAACCACATGCCAATCTGTATAAACGGTGATTGTCATGTCACGACGTTATATTGGATCCAAAATTTATTGCTTTCTGTAACTACAAAAGTTCCACTAAGAATATGAAATTGCCCTGATGGACCTGCAGCGTGAGCTAGGGGAAAGAAAAAGGAATATATAAATTGCTCCAATACTGAAAAAATAAAGTGCATTTCACATAAAGACAAAGAAAAGGCAGAAAAAAAGGAGAGAAAAAAATTAAGACCGAACAAAAAATAGGTCTTAGATCACAGCTGTCAAAGAAAAAAAATTGTCAAGGCTCAATATTTTGCGGTGCTGGCGATGATTGCTTACAGCCACGCAATTGAAGAGATTCGATTAACTGGTTAATTTCTGAAATGTTGAAAATGGTACAAAGTTTTGATATTATCTGAAAACTAATTCAAAAAATTTCCTTCTAATTTCAAACAATTTATTCTGTTCTCGTAATAAAATAATTCAACTAGTTAATCATTTGAATACCTTAGCAGGTTGATAGAATAGTTCTACCATATGCATGATTACATACATCTAGAACTTGCCCCTCTCCAGCTCCTGCCCCTAGCTTCCTCTTATTCTCCTTAAGACGCGGGCTATACACTACTGAAATTTCCAAATAGCTTAATACCGTCTTGAAATATTGCCCATTCATGCAGCGAAAAGAAAAAATATTTTTTAAAGAAGTAAAAAAATAAACAAAACCCATCAATTGCTTGGAATTTATGTATAAAAAGTAACCCTCTTTCTTCTCCTGATGATTTAAGAATTTTCATTTTTTCTCCTTTTAAATTGATATTCAAATTTATTCATAACCCCTTTCCACAAAATAAAAGAGAATTCATCAATTAACTGACAATGGCAAATTCAGGATCATCTATTTCCGCCTTTGTCACCACGTTGATTGTCTATGGTATAACCCTGGTGATTTATTTTTCCGTTTTTGCATGCTTCAAGCAGAAACAAAAGAGAGTTTATCAGCCAAGATATCTCGTGGATACCGTCCCACCTGAAAAGAAACCAGACTCTGAACTGTCTGGTATCTTTGGCTGGTTCTCCAACTTGATGTCAAAACCAGAAAACTACGTTATCCAACAGGCTGGTGTCGATGGTTACTTCTTTTTAAGATATTTGTTCAACTTCCTTGCCTTGAGTCTAATCGGTGGTGTTGTATGTTGGGTTATTTTGTTCCCAGTCAATGCCTCCAACGGTTACTACTCTGCCGGCGGTTCTAACAAAACCTCTGGTTTCGATATCATTGGTTTCGTCAACGTCAAGAACAAGTACAGATACTTTGCCCATGCCTTTGTCTCGTGGTTCTTCTTTGGTTTGGTCATCTATGTCATTTACAGGGAATTGGTGTACTACACATCCTTCAGACATGCCTTGCAAGCCACTCCATTGTACGACTCTTTGCTTTCGAGTAGAACTGTCTTCCTCACCAACTTGCCGGAGAAGTACCAGGATGAAGATGGTCTCAGAACTTTGTTCCCTCTGGCTCAAAACATCTGGTTTGCTAGAAACCACAAGGAATTGGAGAAGAAAGTCAAGGAGAGAACCAAGTTGTCTAACAAGTACGAGGCCACTTTGAACAAGGTTATCAAGAAATCGATGAAATTGAGGGCCAAGGCCATCAAAAAGAACAAGGAAGTGCCAGCCCCAGAAAACGAGTTGGCTGCCTACATTCCAGAGAAGAAGATGCCTACCCACAAATTGAAGCCAATTATCGGCGAGAAGGTTAAGACCTTGGAGTACTGTCCTGAACATTTGGGTGAATTGAACAAGGAGATCAGCGAGGCTCAGTCCAGCTACACCACTGCTGAGAAGGTTGGCTCTGCCTTTATGGAGTTCCCATCCCAATTGGAAGCCCAGAGAGCCTACCAGGCCATTCCATACCTGAAAGAGTTGAAGAAATGTCAACGTGTGATCAATGCCGCTCCTGAAGACATCATCTGGGAAAATGCCGGTGTCAGTTATTACGCCAGACACATTAAGGCCGTTTTGGCCAAGACCGTCTTGACCTTGCTTATCATCTTTTGGGCCATTCCTGTTGCCGTTGTTGGTTGTATCTCCAACATCAACTATTTGACCTCCATCGTTCCATTTTTGAAGTTCATCAACAACTTGCCTCCTGTCCTCATGGGTCTTATCACTGGTTTGTTGCCAACCATCTTGTTGCTGGTTTTGATGATGATGTTGCCTAAATTCATCAGAAAGATGGGTAAGGTTGCCGGTTTGTTGACCGTGCAAGAAGTTGAGTTCTGGACTCAAAGTTGGTTCTTTGGCTTCCAAGTTGTCCAAGTGTTCATTGTCACCACCTTGGCCTCCTCTGCCTCCACCGTTGTGAATTCTATCATTGACGATCCAGGATCTGCCATGACCTTGTTGTCCAAATACTTGCCAAGACTGAGTAACTTTTATATTCCATATATGTTGTTGCAAGGTTTGGGTATTGCCTCCGGTGCCTTGGCCCAAGTTGTCGCCTTGATCTTGGCCCAGTTCTTGGGTAAGATCTTGGACAACACCCCAAGAAAATTGTGGAACAGATACAACACCTTGGGTAAACCAAGTTGGGGAACCACCTATGCTGTGTACCAATTGATTGTCGTGATCTTGTTGGTGTACTCCATCATCGCGCCAATCATCATTGTCTTTGCCCTCCTCACGTTCTTCTTGGTTTACGTTGCCTTCTTGTACAACTTGACCTACGTTCTTGACCACACCATCGACTCCAGAGGTAGAGCCTATCCAAAGGCCATGTTCCAGACATTTGTCGGTCTCTACTTGGCCGAGATTTGTTTGCTCGGTTTGTTCATCATGGCCAAGACCTGGGGTCCTCTTGTGTTGGAAGCCATCCTGCTTGCTGCCACTGTAGCTGCCCATTTGTACTTCAAGCGTAGATTCATCACCATCCTCGACAGTGTTCCAATCTCTGCCTTGAAAGGTGGTGAAGGTTACAACCAAAACGACCAAGGTTTGGCTGAGGTTAAGGCCACCGGTAAGAACTTTTGGGTTTCCGACTCTGAGTTGCCTGCTGTTGGTGTCACCGGTGCCTCTGCCGCCTCTGCTCCTCAAGACGTGAAGGAAGGTGGCTCTGGCTCTGGCTCCGACAATGTTCCAATTGCCGACACCATTGCCGGCGACTCGTTCTCTTCCAAGAACAACTCCAGAGAAAAGGTTGATGCCGTAAGCTACGTTGACCAAGGAACTGCCACCAACATTGGAACGGAGTCCTTGATCGACGACCATGCGCACAGCACCACAGCTCAAGGCTACGATGACGAGAAGGCTCTCATTGCCAACGACACACATTACAACGACCACGGACCTCTTGGCGGATCTACCATTGACAACAACTTGCCAAGAGATGCCACCTACTTTAAGAGATTTGTTAGACCTCTCACCTACTTGTCCTTAGATACATTGAGAAAATTATTACCAGATGTGTTCCAAACCCCAGTTAAGTACACCAAAGATAACAAGTCTATCTACGTGGATCCAGCTGTAAGTGACGAGGCCCCACAACTTTGGATTCCAAAGGATCCTTGTGGTTTGTCCACAGTTCAAGTCGAGAAGGCCTTTTCTCATGGTGTTCCAGTGACCGATGAGAATGCCTCTATCGATGACCAACTGAAGATTACTTACTACGGACCTCCACCAGATTATGAAGAAGCTGTCAAGCACTGATTTTACTCGCGATCATTTTTTACATTATAAATCTATATATAATTGTCGTTTTTTCACCTTTTTCTTTAGTTTTGGTTTTGGGTTTATTCCAACTGTGTGCTGCTTGTTGTTTTCTTATCGTGTACTCTAGCTTAATATGTTTATGACACTCCTTTAAAGGTTTATATATGTCCTTATTTTTTTAATTTTAAACTGTTACAAATGTTATAATGCTGCAATTCGCAACTGTGTAAAGCACCGTGTCTGGGCATTTTACCCACTTGTACCCCAACTAACCTCATTTCCTCAGCAGTATACGATTTCCTCGCTTCTGCACTTTGGACCGAGTGAAAAAAACAAAAAAAATGGCGGAATTGCACGTGAAAACTGAACTTTGCGTCGTTGGTCTCGTCTCTTTTGCTTGGGTCTTTTTTCATACGTTCAACGTTTTTTTCCACTTTGTTCATTTTTTTTTCCATAGCGTGGTGAATTTTTTTTTGGGTTTCAGACTGTGGATTTTTGTTTTTTCGTCTTTGATATTTGAAATTTTGGAAACCTAAACATTCGTCAATTAGCAAAGAAACCAAGTCGAATTAAATAATGTCCTACTCTACCAGACAAATCGGTGCCGCCAACACCTTGGACTACAAGGTCTTCATTGAGAAAGATGGTAAGCCAGTCTCTGCCTTCCATGACATCCCATTATATGCTGATGAATCCAAGCAAATCTTAAACATGGTTGTTGAAATTCCAAGATGGACCAATGCCAAATTGGAAATCTCAAAGGAACAAAAATTGAACCCAATCATTCAAGACACCAAGAAAGGTAAATTGAGATTTGTCAGAAACTGTTTCCCACACCACGGTTACATCCACAACTACGGTGCCTTCCCTCAAACTTGGGAAGACCCAAACAACGTACACGCTGAAACCAAGGCCATTGGTGACAACGATCCATTGGACGTTTGTGAAATCGGTGAAGCCATCGGTTACACCGGTCAAGTCAAACAAGTCAAGGTCTTGGGTGTCATGGCTTTGTTGGACGAAGGTGAGACCGACTGGAAAGTCATTGTCATTGACGTCAACGACCCATTGGCTCCAAAATTGAACGACATCGAAGATGTCGAAAGACACTTGCCAGGTTTGTTGAGAGCCACCAACGAATGGTTCAGAATCTACAAGATTCCTGACGGAAAGCCAGAAAACCAATTCGCCTTCTCCGGTGAATGTAAGAACAAGAAATACGCCGAAGAGATCATTGCCGAATGTGCTGAAGCTTGGGAAAAATTGATCGGTGGTTCCATCGATCCAAAGGGTATTGATTTGACCAACTCCACTTTGTCTTCCACCGCCTCATACTCTGCTGCTGCTGCCACTGAAGTCCCAGCTGCCTCCCCAGCTCCAGCTGCTCCAATTGACAAGTCCATCGACAAATGGTTCTTCATCTCTGGTACTGCCGCTTAAAGTTCCCACTTATGATTATCATATATATGTCAATTAGCTGAATAATATTATTATTATAATCATAAATGTCTAAACCTTCTATAAAACTAAATGGCCTCTCTTGGCATTATGTACAAACTGCTTGATCTTTGTCAAATCTTTTACTCCATCGGTCTCCACGCCTCCGGCAACGTCAACTCCTAGACAGCCTTCTGTCTTGATGGCATCGGCAACATTCTCAGGTGTCAATCCTCCTGCCAATAAGTACTCTCCTTGATGTTTCTTGGCAAATTCAGCAGCATCGTCCCAGTCGATAAGCTTGCCTTCACCTCCCAGCTCTGAGTCTAAGAGTGTGAAAAAATGGTTTCCAGGAACGGTGGCATCAGATATCCTTGCAGTATTCAACACGTACCTCGATATCACTGGAATATCCAACTCGTCTATGTATTCTTGGAAGTTTTCTGATCCATGTAACTGTATGAAATCGAGACTCAAGCGAGATGCCAGTGCTTTTACATCTTCCAAGGGTTGGTTTCTGAAAACTCCCACCAAATAAGGACCATTCTCCAACACCAATTCTCTCAGTTTCTTGAAATATTCGTCTCCTGACAATTGAAGTGACCGGAGTTGCCTTAAGAGTTCTTTAGAATCGAGTTTCTGTTTAGCATGAGTCAACTTGGAAATCTCAAGCAGAGTTTCGTCATCAACAGTTCTTGATCTTTTAGGAACAAGAATGACCCCTAATAAGTCTGCCCCACTGTCAACAGCACATTCTGCTGCTTTCACGCTTTTCAATCCACAAATTTTGACTATCGGGACTGACATACTTGCTTGAATTTGGTAAAATCTATATGCCTAATGATGATTGTTTAGCGCTTTGTCTTTTTTTTGCACTTGAAGATTTTTTTGCTATTTGCTGAACTTTTCAGTCATTGCCTTTTTTGTGAATTAGTGGTCTCTTGGTTACTTGAGAGAAGAAAGAAGGGCAAGAGGTTAACTGAAGCCTTGAAAAGAACCCAAGATGAGAAGCAGCAGTATCTGGTACCACAAGTTGACCTTATAGCAACATATCGAGTATTGTTCCCATACGAGAGCAACTATTTTTGCACAGTTTGAGAGCAAGCGCAAGATCTGGAGATTTGGGGGTGATTCTTCCCTTACGCATAGTGAAGAGGGCAAAGAGCAATTCAAGTCGCTGCTGGCTTGAAATATATAAATAACTTGGTATGTTGATGCAATGTTTGAGCAAAATAACATCTCATACATATGTTTAATCAACAATGTCCGGTAACGAGAAGTTAGCCACTAGTATTGTGATTGAATTGAATAATGGAAAGAAAATACCAGCCCTTGGTTTTGGAACTGCCGCTCCAGAGAGTGATTATGAAAGAATTCCTGAAGCCGTGCTAACAGCATACGAAAGCGGGTTCCGTCATATTGATACCGCTTGGTATTATGGAACTGAGCCCTACATTGGGAAAGCCCTCAAACAATTGTTTGACAGAGGCGTCAAGAGAGAAGACTTGTTCATCACCACCAAAGTCTGGCCAGCGTTACATGACCGTCCAGAGCAGTCTTTGGACAAATCTCTTTCAGATCTTGGTATTCACTATGTGGATCTCTTTTTGCAACATTGGCCTGTCTGCTACAAGACGGACGAGAACGGTCTCCCGAAGAATCCTTATGATGAGAATGGAGTCATTCAGTTCGACAAAAAGGCCGACTGGTTGGACACATATAAGAAGATGATTGATATATACAAGACCACTGACAAAGTAAGATCGATTGGAGTGTCTAATTTCAATATCCATCATTTACAAAGAGTACTAGATGAGACAGATGTCGTTCCTGTCTATAATCAGGTGGAATTGCACCCAAAGATTCCATCCAAAGAGCTTATCAGATTTTGCGAAAACCACGGTATCAAGGTTGCCGCATATTCTCCATTTGGATCGCAAGGTGCACCTCTAGTCAAGATGCCATTAGTGAAGGAATTGGCTGAAAAGTACAAAGTTAGCGAGAATGTCATATTGGAATCATATCATCTTCGAAGCGGTCGAATTGTCATCGCCAGGTCTTCGACCCCAGAGAGAATCAAAAAATTAGTACAGTTTGCACCGCTCGTGAAGGAAGAATTGGCTCTGTTCTACGACCTCGGTGTGCAGGATCCACAAAGATTTATCCAGGAAGACTGGGGAGTCCAATTGGGATTCCCTCATTGGAAGAAAAAGCCCTCTTGGGAAGAAAAAGATGCACAAAACAATAAGTAGCTCTTATAGACTTGTAGTTCAATGTAAGGGAAAAACATCAAATATCGCGTAACTTAAGGCTCTCGAGCAAAAAGTGAAAAAAAAAAAAAGTGGGAAAAAAAAATCAAGAATTTTGAGATCGCGTAATGATCAAAGCTCAAGACAAGAGGAGGGCATCGTAAGAAAAACATTGCAGTAAAGAAGATACGTAGGCTACTGCATTGAAAATGACATCAGATGAGAAGAAACTCGTAGCGCCGCTCACGTTGGAATTGCCTTGGGTCGAAAAGTACCGTCCAAGTGTATTGTCAGATATAGTAGGAAATGAAGAGACAGTGGAGAGGTTGAAAATGATAGCAAAAGACGGTAACATGCCTCATTTGATTATCAGTGGATTACCAGGTATTGGAAAGACCACCTCCGTGCACTGTCTTGCTCATGAGTTGTTGGGAGATCAGTATGGAGAAGCTGTCTTGGAGTTGAATGCCTCCGATGACAGAGGTATTGATGTTGTTAGAAATAAGATCAAACAGTTTGCACAGAAAAAAGTATCATTACCTCCAGGAAGGCACAAGATCATAATATTGGATGAAGCAGATTCCATGACTCCTGGAGCTCAACAGGCATTGAGAAGAACCATGGAAATATACTCGAATACGACCAGATTTGCATTCGCCTGTAATTTATCAAACAAGATAATAGAACCTTTACAATCGAGATGTGCCATCTTGAGATATACAAAATTGTACGACGAACAAGTATTGAAAAGACTCTTGGAGATCATCAAATTGGAAAATGTTTCCTACACGAATGACGGTTTAGAACTGTTGTTGTTCACAGCTGAAGGTGATATGAGACAGGCTATAAATAATTTACAATCTACAGTAGCAGGATTCCATAACGTTACCGGGGACAATGTGTATAAGATTGTTGATTCTCCACATCCTTTTGTTGTGAAAAAGATGCTTTTGAATGCCTTGGACAAAGATTTGCCAAAATCATTGCTGCTCTTGGACCAACTATGGAAGAAAGGTTATAGTGCTGTTGATTTGATCAGTACTTCATTCAAAGTACTGAAAAATTTACAAATTGACGAGACTCCCAAATTGGAGATGATCAAGATCATTGGGTTTGCCCATGTCAGGATCTTAGAAGGTGTCGCTACATATATACAATTAGCAGGAGTATTGGCTCAGATCAACGAATTGAGTTGATCTCACATATACTGTTATATATCTATCTAATCGAATCCGCTAAAACATTTAGTAAAAAAAAAAATCTTATACTGAAAAATTGCAGATGTCTTACGTGGGCACAAAATAAAAATAGAGAAAAAAAAAAGACATTTTATGATAATAGTGATCAATTCACATCTCGTATTGCCATTCGGTATCAGATTCCATTACCAGTGACCCCGTCTGTTTACCCTCTGTCATCACCAGTACCATGCTCAAAACATTCGCAGATCAATTCCAAAAAAACGATGGATCATCCCGTGCTCAATCACCTCTCCCGCCAACTCCACAAAACCCACATAAGCACCGAATGTCGAGAAGGTCCATCTCAAAACATCCACATGAACCTGGAACTTCTTTGAACCAATTGAAAAAAATCCTTTCCCCGGAGATGGAGGTGCCTATAGACGATAGCAAGAGAGAAGATGTCCTTGACATATCGGGTCTTTCCCTGCTAGAAAAGGACAAAGAATACAAGTTTGAAGAATGTTTATCAAAGATAAAACTCAATATCGATATTGGAAGTTCCAATGAGTTCAATGAAAAGGAATATATAGATAAACTTGATACTTTTGTGACATTCCATGAAGTTCTTGAAGATTCGAGGAAAAATATCCAACCTCTAAGAGACTATCTCTTCCATTTTGAACAAAACTTGAGTAAATTGTCGAGGGAGATGGAGTTTTTGCAACAGAAGTCTAATAGTTTGAACGATGAGATCGCAGATAAGAAGTTGATCGAACAAAAATTGACACCCATCATTAACGATTTGATAATTCCGCCAGAAGTGGTGAAATCCATCTCCAACGATGAAGTCAACGCCAAATGGTGTGACAACTTGAGATTTTTGTCGGAAAAGCAAGAGATTTATTTGAAATATTTGAACAGCGATATGAAATTGAATGCCATTCTGGAACTTCAAGACATCTTGGATAAATTGGTAAAGAAGGCAGTGGAAAGAATAAGGGATTTTATCATTAGAAAGATCAAAATGTTGAGAGTCAATGGGATCCCATCACAAGTGGTTCAACAACAACTTTTATCAGTGGGTGAAACATATGCCTTCCTATTGACCCACCACAAAGAATTGGCTTTGGAATTGAGACAGGCTTATTTGTTTACTATGAGATGGTATTATCATTCATTCTTTGCCAAATATCTCTACTCTTTGGAGAAATTAAGTATCCACCAAGTGGGGAAACATGTTTTGTTGAGTAATACTAATGAAGATTCTATACAAGAATCTGCAAGTAATAGGAGTAGTTTCAATTTTTTCGGAGCAGGTTCTTCGTCTTCTCCATCACCGGCTGCCACTTCAAGATATGGAATGGGTTCCAATTCCAGCTCTTCCAATTCAGCTACCTCGATTGATAGATCTGTGATGATCAACGAGTATTTGAACCTTGGCGATAGAGGAGCCATTATCACAGCAGATGATCCAACAGTGATATTGGCACAGATTGCAGAGAACAACCAATTGACGTACTGGCTCGAATTCGGTTTCAGAAACTTCAACGTGGCTCTCTTGGATAATGTTTGTGTCGAATATTTGTTCCTCAACGAATTCTTTTGTATACGATCGGATGCAAATGGAACGGCAAACGAGCTCTGTGATGTTATCTTCAAGACCACTTACAATCTCGGTATCAACTACACCAAGAGTCTTATCCAAGACACGTACGATTCATACGGGGTATTGATATGTATCAGACTCTCGCAAGCCTTGGAATATGAATTACAACATCGGAGAATCCCAGTGATGGAGGACTATTTGAATTTGCAAATTATCACATTGTGGCCTAGATTCCAGAAAATTATTGATGCAAATTGTGAAAATATGAAAAAGGCACTAACCAGACTGTCGACTTTGCCAACGACAACTTTCTTCGGTTCCACTTCACTGAAGAAAAATGATAATCCTTTGATTCCAACCTTGTTGACGCAACAATTTGCGAAATTTTTGTCTGGGTTATTGAACTTGACCACTCATTCAGTCTTTGAAACTGAACAAGTGGAACCCTTGAGTAACAGTATTCAAAGATTGACAAACGATTTTGAAAACATTTTGAATAAGTTGAAAAATTTATACAACAAAAACGACGACGAGAAGAAAGAGTTGTTTCTCTACAACAACTATTATTTGGTGTACACAACGTTAACAACTTTAGATTCGAAACTTGCTGTTCAAGAAAGAGAGCATTTCAAAATGTTGATAGATGCTTATCAGCCAAAATAGATTATTTGTATATAGACAACGAAAAATGAATCTTAATTAAATATATTACACAGCACATTGGGACCTCTATATATACTACTGGCTTTTACTATAATTCGTCAACAATCCTTTCGGTGGCAGCTGAAATTGCCAGAGCCAATGAAGAGGGACTCAGCTCATCTTCATTGATTACCGAGTTGATCTTTCTCGAAAATTCTTCATAACCCACTACGGCAGATGTGGAACTCGTTATCGCAGAAGTTGCACTCGAAATCTCCGATATTGTTGTAGCTATCTTTTCGTTCAATGATGTGATGGTGTCTGCAATCAGGGTCTCTGTCAACTCAAAAATACGCTCAGCGTCTTCTATTTTCCTACTTCCACTGATACCTAGTATTAATCTCAAAATGGAAAAGACGACTCTGAACGGTAACAATATAACCCTTATTGGTAATGTCAATAACCAGTACACCTTTGTGAAGATTCCCAAGGTTCTTCTCAAGATCACGAATGCACAACAACCGATGAAGAAATATAACGAGTATTTCAAATTGGTACGTTGCTTCGAACTCAATTTGTTCAATGAATGTACAAGTGATTTGGCCACATCAAGTAAGTCATTCACAACATCAAATGATTCATTCAAATTTTTCAAGCTGTTGGTAGACTGGTTGAAATCTTCAATGATTGTATCTGACTGGAAAGCAGATGTCTCTAATAATCTTCTTGCTTTTAAATATTTTGAGGTGATCTCTTCATTCAATTTCTCCACATTGGTTTTTTTAGGTATGCCATCCTTATTTCTTCTGTGACTCAAGAGTTTAGATCTCATAGTATCTATATCTCCATCTAATTCCTCTTCCTCGTCGTGTTCATATGCATTTTTCAAGTATTCGTTTTTGTCGATTTGATCGAAAAGATCTTCTTGCTTCTTTGATTTCAACTGGGCTTCTCTCAATTTTGATTTCAAGTCTGAAAGTACAAGCCTATATTTGTCGTACTGGTATAAGTATTCGCTTGAAGGCTCCAACATTTGATCAATTTGGAAATCATTGATTGCCAACAAATTGTCGTATTTCTTAGTCAATTTCAACGAATCGGCCACTAATGACAATCGCAGTACTTTGTCGCTGTTCTTTTGTAGTTTGAAAATAATTGATAGTATATCATGGTTCAAGACTTCCATTTGCTGGAAGTTCAGTTCGATAGTCAGATCCATCTCGGACTATCCACTATCTGTATATCAATGATTTAACTAACACCTAATAATTAAAAAACCAAATCAAAATATAAAACATTTTTTCGTTTTTGCTAGATGAAAAAAAAAACACTGTCAAATGATTTTTGTAAAATGAAATATATTTTTTATATCTGAAATCTTTTAGGATTCTTCCCTCAATTTTCAGTTTCTGGATCTGAGTAGAAAGTTTTTGTGAGCTTTGTTATTTGGTTATGCTGGTGAGATGAAATGGATCAAAAGTCAATTCAAGGTTGAGCAGCCAATAAAATACAGATCTCACATGTCCCAAGAAATGAGACTTGCAACCTTATTTATTGCACCTCGAGATAAACCAACCCATACACATTTCTGAGTCTTAGCAAATTATCAAAATGAAAACTCGATGTTCACCTAGTTCCCCGATAATGCAAATTTGAAAATTAAAATGTAAAAAAGTAATTGAATCGCTAAATGCCTAATTTGAGCCGTCACTGAACCTGTAGATTGAATCATGTATGAAAATTGCTTAAATTATCCCAAATTTCTACTATTTGGAGATTCAATTACAGAATACTGCTATGATCAACTCCCTGCTGATTTCAATACTGTTCAATTTAGTCTTGGTGCAGCACTTTCAAATATTTACACCAGGAAACTCGATATAGTACAACGAGGTTTCAGCGGTTACAACACCGAGTTCTCGAGAATAATTCTTCCAAAGATCTTGGCATTGGAACATGACAACGAAAATGAAGGTTCCAAAATCAAGATAATGACTTTGTTTTTAGGGTCCAACGATGCTGCATTAGGAGGTCCGGAAAGAGTGGAGAAAGCACGATTTGTGGAGAACATGAATTTTTTGATCGAGTACATTCTTTCAAAGAAGATCAGATTGATCCTCATAGGACCCCTGTGGCACAACACGGAATGGTATCGTGAATTCGAGCCTGAAGAGTACGAGCGGGGAATTTATAGAACTACAGATAACAATAAGATCTATAGTGACCTCATCAGGTCTTGCGCAGAGAAGTTTGAAGTGCCCTTTATATGTCTCCAGGATCAGTTTGCCCAATACTCAAAACATTCCGACTATAACAAGTTGTTATCAGATGGTCTTCATTTATCGGGTAAAGGTTATAAGATGCTTTTCGACTTAATCATGGATGTCATTGAGAAAAATTACCCAGAGTTAAGCCCTTCAAATATAAAACCGAAACTTCCAAGTTGGAACGACCCACAGATAATTGATATTTTGAAAAATGTATAGAAAATTTCCATTTCACAATTATATTACTGATCATATACGCTAGTCTAGTCTTTTGTTAAATTTGAATCCCTCCAAATCCCCACAACAATAATTTGTCTTTGTCTCAAAAAAAAAAAAAAAATCAAGCGCGTAGCTGATTGTTTTTCTTTCATTTGTTTCTCCTTTTCCTTATTTAAAGGATATCTACCTCATCGGGGTAGAGATCGGAGCGAGACACCAATCGAAGACCGCTATCTCATAAGTCAATGTCTTCTTCCTCTTCTAAAGATATAACGTTATCAATAACAGAGTCCCAATATGATGCTATAACTTTTCCCCTAGACAGAGACGTCATCTTGAAGATCATCGCTGGTCCTGGGGCAGGCAAGACAAGGACCTTGGTGAGCAAGATTGCATACTCTTTGAGCCAAGGAGTGAGACCACAAGACATCCTTGCGCTCTCCTTGACAAACCGAGCTGTGTTTGCATTAAGGGACCAATTGAAAGAGTTGGTCGGCGAAGACATCGCCTCACAAGTCAATATACAGACATTCCACTCATATCTGATCTCCGTGGTGAGTTCCCACTACTCCAACGACTGGAAGTTATTGGAAGATGTTGGGTGGAAGTCCTTGATCAGCATAATGCGTAGTACCAGGAGCGGTGAAATCAAGAGACTGAAAAATTTGTCGAGACTGGAAATGGAGAAAGTCATTGACCTATCGAGTAACAATATGTCCAGTGAAGAAATCAGTAAACGATTGAAAAATCGTCTGACTCCAGCAGATATCGAAACAATTTCACAATGGGTCCATTTTTCGAAAATTGTCACTTATAAAGGATTGCTCCAGACGGCGACCTCTCTACTAAGATCCAATCCAGAGATCATGGCCAATATTCAAACGATAATAGTCGACGAGTTCCAAGACATGTACGACAATTTGCTTCAAATGATCAAAATCCTTGCCCAAGATAAAAACTTGGTCATCGCTGGTGATCCTAATCAGAGTATCTTTGGATTTTTAGGCGCAGATCCCAAGATCATGTATACATTTGATGAAGGGTTCCAGGGTAAAAAAATCACTGAAATCCATTTATCAGAGTGTTTCAGATCGACACCCGAGATCATAGGCGTAGCAGATGCGATAGTGCAAGCAGTGATACCTAGAGTACATATGAAAGAGTCAGGCCCCCCTCCAATTTTGAAAACTTTCAGCAGTGACGCTGAAGAATATGCGTTCATTGTGTCTGAAGTGCGAAGAATATTCGATACTTCCAATGGGTTGATCAAACCAGGTGACATCCTGATCTTGGCAAGAACAAACAAAAAGATAGACAACATTCGGGATCATCTCGCAGAGGAAGGAATCGATTCTGTCAAGTTGGCTTCCATACAGAGCTGGATAGATAGTTTGATATATCATTTTATTGACTATTTACAAATCCTCCATGACCCTTCTCGAGCAGATCACTCTATAACCTCAGTTTTGGCATTGGTGGACAATGTGGGTAGTACCACTTTGAGAAATCTTATCAAGGAATATATGAAGATGAACTCGAGTCTACCACAGATGTATAGAGTCTCGGTATGGGATTACTTACAATCAGATATGCAGTTGCAACCTAAAAATGCCAGACTTATTCGAAATTTTGTCAGCACTTTGAGAGAGAAGAGAGAGTTATATAAGCAATTTTCAGAAGACCCTGAACGGTTGATGAAGTTATTACTTGAATTGAGTACAGAATTGGGGCTTAAGAAGAAAATCATGAAAAAAGTGCTGTCTCCAACTGATACGCTCAAGTACCAAGAGTATTTCAAAGGATTCTACGAGAGCCTTTGCCATTCTTTAGCGACCAAACCTCTTGAAGTTCCCTTGGTTGAACATTTCTTGAAACATTATAACGATATACCCATATTACAGCGAACTGAGTTGGTGAACTTATCGACTATTCACTCGGCAAAAGGTTTGGAGTTTCCTATCGTATTTGTCATGGGCAAAGAAGACTCATACACAGGACAATGGGAGGATCCAGAGAGCGAGAAACGTAACCTATATGTCGCTGTAACGAGAGCGTCTTCTCTATTATATTTCCATAACATCCAGAGTAATTTTATGCCAGGACTACCATTAATGGCTAAAAACGACCTTACAAAACATTTCACCACAAAGAATCCTTCATTGAACAGCGATTTTTGGTCAAAGTATGCGAATAGTCTAACTTTGAAACAGCCACACATCCGACGCTATCATACATCAAGCACAACATCAGCCTGGTTGAAAAAAGTTTTACATTTGCAATCAAAAAATCAAAAGTTCATGCGTGCACTAATCATTAAATAATAATCACTATATACAATTACAAACCTAGTTTATCTGCATAATATATCATTTCACGGGATTCGCCGTTTTCACAACCTTCTTTTGCTTATCCTTTTTCTTCATCATTGGTTGCGTAGTGACGAGTAATTTGATATTTGGACTTTGGAATCTGAGATTTTTCACCCACGGAATGTCTATATCCGAAACCTTTTCTTGTACCAACTTTTGTAGCACACTTGTCCCGTCTGCTTTAGAGCTGATTCCTATTATACCTGTGTTATCTGTGTTCAAACATTCACTGATTTTCTGCATCGAACCTCTTGGTAGTTGTACCAACTTCACACTATAATCGCCATGAGAAGCCATCAGAGTCAACAAGGGAAGGTGCTTTGTCAACAAATCTGGCGTGATATCAACTTTACAAACAAATACCATGGACAATACGATTTCTGGTTCGTTTTTCAACTCTTTCCTTTGATATTTACTCATATCTTCTAAAGTTTTATTGGTAGAGTTGAATCCAATAGTGATTTGAGACATGCTCTCTGGTTTATCCATCGAAACGTTTCCTTTCTTGTTCTTTCTGAACTTCTCGTAGTTACCTATGGGGCTCAATAATCCACATAACAATGTCACCACATCCAGTCCGAGTTCTCTATCTATATAAGGCCAGTTATCATACTTGATATATGGGTTCTCTAAAACCGGTTTATAGACTTGTTTTCTTTTCAACTCGGACCCTTTCAAGGACGAGTTGACATTAAAACCCTTATTCGGCTTCGCCACTGGCTTCTTACTGACTTTATTACTCTGCTTATTCATTCTGCATACCCTTCACGCTTCCTCTGCCCTTCTAATTGCTCTTCTCAGTTAAAGGCATCGTTTAAATTCGAAATCATTTTTTTCAGAACCCAAAAATTTTTTTTTTTTGTTCTTCTTTCTCGTAAACATGAGCAAAACACGAAAATGCATGATACACAAAGTCGAAAAAAGGGGTACACCACGAGCGGCATCAAGTGATTCCGGAATTTGAATTTGAGAAGAGCAGACTGTTAGTATGGGAATATGAGAGAGCAGAGTTTTATGGAAATGTATAGTTGTCCTGATACCAGCTCTTCATCTAAGGATAGCGGATCAGAAGAAGTGGTTGCCCTAAACCCAACGGCCACTAAAACGTTGAAGATTCCCGATCATCCCTCATGGAAAGAAACCAATTCTTCTACTATCAGTTTGAAACCTTTTGTGAATACTCTGGGAAGTCCTGAGCTTGGAATTGAATGGCGAAACCCTTTCAAAAACAATGCTTCTCTTTCTGATAAAAGGAAACTACAATTGCCCCTTCTTGAAAAGAACTCTGAAGGAAAGTATGTCCTTGCTTCAAAAAGAAAGAGCGTAAGGTTTTCCAGTCCTCTAGCAGATGATGAAGGAGAAAATGATAAAGGCACCAAAGATAATCCTGAGGAACTAACTTCTGAAAAAGAGTTTGAAGAAAGGTTATCTTCTGAATTATATCAGGTCCCCGAAATACCAAGCTTTGAGGCTATTTCTAAACGAAATTCAACCAAAGAGCACGGTATAAACTTGAATGATCCTCTTTCACCTTTGGAACCGTATCTCTGTGACCCACTTAGTTTGTCAAGTCTCGAAAAGAACGGGAATAATTCAGCAACTTTCTACAACAACTACATACTGGAAAATGCACGGAAGCAAAAAAAGCTACAGTTGAATGAATTGGAAAGTCCTTTGATTTGTAACACTGAAGCAGCAATTACTTTCTCATTTGATCGAAAAATTGGCAATCAAAAAACACCCGAAACCCCCATGTCAGAAGCTTCTCCAGAAACTCCATTAGGAAGTATTACTTGGGACGACGAAGTCAATGGCGAGTCAGAGAACACCTTCGTATCGATGGCTTTGAATTCTTTAACCTATTTGGAATCGACTTTTCTGCCAGAGGTCTCAGAGTACTCAAGTATCAACGAGTTCAGCACTTTAAAGCAAGTTTTTTCATGTTTCGAGAATTTGAGTAAGCAAGCTGCTGAACACTTCATTGACGAGAGAGCTTCTTTACATGAACAGTTACATTTGGAAAAAGTGAAGAACGAACAGCTGTTGAATAAAATGGAAAACGTTCGTCTGTCTTTAGTTGAAATTGAGAAAGCCTACGAAGATTTGAGAAAAGCCAAAGAAGATCTCACCAAGGAGAACGTTGCTTTGAAGAGAACAATAGATGATCAACGTAGCACAATTTCAAATTTGGAAGACAGATCAAAAGAGTTCGAAGAGAAGCTAGAAGATGAGATAAAACACAGAAATGAGGGGGATGAAAAACTTTTCAGATCAGTTCAAAGACTAAATTCTTTTCTTCGTATTGAGAATTCCAAAGGACCGAAGGATATAGAATCCACTCTCCCTCTTGTTGAAGATAGAATCATGGAGCTAGTGGAAGAAAAACAACAGGTTGATGTCGCCTTACATGAGTTGAAGAGTTCGAAAGATGTCCTCCTACAAGATTTGGAAGTTAAAATGGAAACAATTGGTTCCTTCGAGATGGACGTAATTACTCTCAAGTCCGAATTTAGTAAGTCAAATGTCCAACTAGAAGAAGCTATTTCCCAAAATAACGATAAAGAGCGTATTATCATGGAGCTAGAAAGAGACCTCGCCATTTCAAATGAGCATGTTGTTTCTCAAAGTTTGAGAATTCTGAATCTTGAAAAGATGACTGATGACTTGAAAAAAATAGTAGAAAATCTCGAATCAAAGAACAAGGAGATAGATATGAAAAATAAAGAACTTGGTGATAAAATCATACATACCGAGAGAAAGCTCGATGAAAAAGTGAGAGATCATCTTTCATTACAAAAATTAATAGAGGATTCTCAAGAGCAATTACTGAAGATCAGAGAAGAAGTCATGGATTTGAACAATCAATGTAAGGTGCTCAAAGAAGAAAAACAAGAACTTGAACAACAAAGTCATCTAGATTCTATTTTGATTGCAAGCTTTGAGAAGGAAAAATCTAACCTATCAACAAGAATCAGTATTTTAGAATCCTCGATTGAGATCAAGAAGCAAAAGATAGATCTATCGGAGGCTAGAGTCAATTTTTTGGAGAAACAAATAGAAAGCTTGAACTTAACTGATTTTGAGAAAAAAGAAAAACTTATCAAATTAGGGGACCTGATGATGAATCAGAGAATCGAATACGAGTCAAAAGAAAGTAAATATAAGGATACACAAAAGCAGAACGAAGAATACTGTGATATGCTTATTTACAATATCAAAGATTTACTCGCAATTTTGAGTCAAAATTTGTCAGAAGTTATGGAAGACATATTCATCTCACAAATTCTGGAGACTTTTGAGATTGGGGTAGAAACCAGAGCATCGGTGACAACTTCAAGATACTTCCTGACTACAAACAAAATAGTGTCTGAGGCTTTGAAATATCTCGTCAAGAAGTTACAGTACTACTTGGAGTCCGATGTTGAACAGGCCAAATATGCCAATAAAATCTCTGAAATGGAAAGGGAGCACAATAAAGAAGTTGCACTTCTTCAACAAAGACTTGATTATGCATTAGAAGGTAATTATGAGGAAACTGAGTTAGTTCCCAAGACAAGGAGAAGAGCGGTATCTGAAAGGGCTACTCACTTATCCAAAAGAAGCCATAACCATTCGTGTTCCACTTGCAATCAAAAAGTCCACTTCAGTGAGCAAATTACAAAACCTGGCAAGCATGAAAAAGATGCTTGAGAAAAAGGGATGCATTATTACCAGTATAGTGCTATAAAAAAATTGTTATCAAATTCATAACTTTCTTCTATATCTTCTGATATTTCTTTCAATATAAGCTTCCATGTTATTAACTATAATGGAGGACACAGTGGTATCTTCCAAACAGTTCATTTCAGCTTTTTTCAAAAGAAATATTCCTCTTTGGGTCTCCTTTCTCAAACAATGAAGAGAACAATCTAGTTCTTCCCTTCCTCTATTATTCAATCTACTGAGGAATGATTTCATCATTGAATAATCTCTCAAGGTAATATCAAGGTAATTATCCGGATAATCAGCCAACTTTACACCCAAATAGATCACTTCAGTATTTTCTCCAATGTTTGTGGAACGATTTCCTTGGTTTTGACTATTCCCGAATCTATAAGACCAATAGATAAGACACCCAAAAATATCGCTATCCGTTAGACAGTAGATCGGAATCCCTGTCAGAGATTCAGTTATCATATTAATAAATCTTCTACTCAGCATATCTGGAAACCCTTTTCCAGTCACTAATACTCTATTTCTATTCTTTGGAGAAGAACATAACGCTTTGAAAACAGCTTCCTTTTCCACAATCAAAACGTAAGATATGTTCTCATCAAAAGTTATTGTACATTTTCGATGACAAGGAGGAACTAGTTGGGGACCAAGGTCTATATTTATTACCGACTTGACACCTGAAGAATCTAAAAGCTCAAAGTTTCCGTACACTAGACCTTTCAGAGAAGCTATAGCACCAACCTCATAATCGTGGAGTTCCAAAGAGAAGCAAAGTACTTCTAGACATTCATCAACGGTTCTTTGTGTCTTGAATAATGATACATCCTTATAATAAATATCTCTTCTGGTAACTATTTTATTTTCTTTCAAGGATCCTGATAATGTTTTGATGATTTTCAAGTAAACGACTGATTAGTTAGTACTAAAGATATCTGGCGTATTTCATTAAAGTTTTAATTACCAAATCTCCAGATCTCTTGAGAGTCTGGCGAGGGAATCCGAAGTTGAAAATGAGTTGCAGTGGTTTTCCTAGAAAAACAAGATGATCAGTTAGTTTGATTCTATAGGAATTAAAATATAGCTTATCATACCCTTTACTGGATCTCTTGAACTCCATCAGTATTTTCCCAGTATTTTCAACAGCTTTGGAGATTATTTCCAAAGATTCAAGGAATTTTGTCAAAGGAGAACGGCTTTTCAATCACCGTTGTTAGTATTTGGAAATACAATAGAGGAGTGACAATCTGTTCTTACCTTTTCTTTATCCGTGGATCAGAGATAAATTTTATGACAATCTTATCTGTTTCCGATTTCAATGGTTGAGTCATAGCTACCTAATTCAATCAAAAAACGTAATATGATCATTCATTAACTATATAACCCCTTATTTGAGAGGCAATTTTTCTTTCAAATTGAGAAATTCGAATGAGTTACTTGAAAAGGAGATAAAGAGATAACTTTTTCCCCCTCTCACTCGTCCTTCCCGGCTAAAAAATTCAAAACTGATTCTAGAACTTGAGCTTTAATGTCATCCGTTTCAATAAACAAACTGTGAGCACCTTTTGTGGTAACCAACTTTCTTATAGTTGTCTTTGAACGAGGTAGTACCTTATCAAAGAAAAGTTTTGTCCCCTCATATGAATTCACGTAATCAGCAGGCGAATGAATTATCAATACAGGTTTTGAGTCTTCAATTTCATACGGCTGATTCAATAATTTTTTTCCCCTTTCTAGCATTTCTGACAATTGAGCAACTGATACATAAGGAACTGCCAATTTATCTGAAATCAAGAAGTCGAGATATTGCATATTTGAGGTGATATACTCTTTAGTAAGCTTGGCTGTAAATTTGAAATGGGCCAGAATTGGAACATGACTCAAAACTTTGATGGCTCCCTTAACTATAGGAGGATTAGTTGAAGGATGAGGTAACACCAAAGGTGCAGTCAATATCCCCCCTTTGATCCAAGTTTTGTATTTTCCATTAACCAAATAATCTAGTATAGCCCCACCACCCAGAGAATGTCCAATCAAATATAAATCCAATGTACAACTTCTACTTATATCCAAATGATTGAACTCCACAAAGTTATCCAAATCCTTTACAAAAAAATCCAAATTGGTGTTCCCCTTCTCATTACCTAGTGAGGTATAGCCACAGCCTCTCTGATCATAGAAGAAACATTCATAGCCATTGGATGCCAATTTATCCATCAATTCAGAGTACAATATCGAATGTTCAAAGAGACCATGCACAAATAGGAGTCGAGCCTTTGGAGGCCCAACAGCTGCCCAAAACGTCGTATAGAACCATATGTCATCGTTAAACGAGATTCTCCTATGTGTCGCAGTGTTCACAGGCTTATAAGGTAGTAAACTCAATTCATAGTAATCCGAGCTTCTCTCGTATTTTTGAGGATCCACCGTCTCCTCTTTGTATTCAAGTGTCATTGAGTTGATCTCGTAAGGCAATTGGATAAACTCGTCTAGTGTTTCAAGCCTACTCGCGTTGTTGCTTGAAATGATAAAAAAAATCCTTTGCACTTCTCGAGATTTTTTTTTAATATGTGAGGGAAGAAGAAAGAATTATGAGCCACAGAAACGATGATGATAAAATAATGAGTAGTAAAAGTTATTTAAATTGATTGAGTTTTTGATTCTTTATGATTCAGGTGATCTTTAGAAGTGTAAAGGAATTAAATGGAGGCCCATTGATGGAAAATAGGCCATTTTATACAACTTTTTATGAAATTCAACAAGTCAAATTGAGGGGTTTTGGGACTTAAAACATGTGATTGTGTAACAAAAAATTACCCAAAGAGATAACGATCTACAGAACGTCTTCTATACTTTCACACTAATCCAAAACGTTTTTTCTATTATACAGATTTCTAAATAATATCTAATATATATATATTTTCTAATCAAATTTTATCTTCTTAGCTTTGGCATTAGGATCAACGTTCTTGAAGAAAGCACCATAAGCACCGTGTTCCTTCTTCTTTGTGTGACCTCCGAATTTCAACAATTCAGGTGGGACCTCCTGATCAGCAGCTCTCAAGACGTTCATCAAAGCACCACTGAGATGTTTTTCATGCTCGGTAAATAAAGTGTGAGCAATACCTGTCTTACCAGCTCTACCAGTTCTACCAATTCTATGGACGTAATCTTCAATGGTCAATGGGAAAGTCAAATTGATGACAACCTTGACATTAGGAATATCCAAACCACGGGCAGCGACATCTGTAGCCAATAATAAGTTGGTTTCACCTTTTTTGAATTGTTCTAAAGATTGTGTTCTTTGTTGTTGAGAAAGATCTCCATGAATCGAGGAAACTGTGAAACCTTTGTAATTCAATGTTTTTTCAACTCTTGTGGCTTCTTTCTTATATAAGGCAAAGATCAATACTTTGTCGTTTTTGTTAGCACCAGATTGATATTTTCTCAATAATTGAACTAACTTTTGTTCCTTGTTGAAAGGTTCCACAACTTCAACAATTTGAGTAATTCTCTTGTTGGCTGACAATTCATCTCTGTTACCGATAGAGATCTTGATTGGCGAGTTCATGAACGTAGAAGCCAATTCTCTGACTTCCTTTGGCCAAGTGGCAGTGAACATCAAAGTTTGTCTATTGGATTTGTTGGTATTCGAGATAATCTTCTTTATATCTTCTTCAAAACCTTTTTCCAACATTCTGTCAGCTTCATCCAAGATCAAGTAGTTAATCTTACTCAAGTTGACAGAACCTTCTTCCATTAAATCTAATAATCTTCCAGGAGTAGCAACGACACACTGGGAAGTCTTGATAGCTCTTCTTTGATCATCTTTTGATACACCACCATAGATACAAGTACATTTCAAGCCTGAGACTTCAGTCAATTTTTGCAAGTTGTCAAAAGTTTGCGAAGCCAATTCTCTGGTTGGAGAAACCACAAGGACTTGTAAATCCTTCTTGTTGTTACCCTTTAAGATATGATTAATAGCTGGAACACCGAATGCAAAAGTCTTACCGGAGCCGGTTTCAGCAACACCAATGACATCATTACCATTTAACAAATAAGGCCATGAGACGGCTTGAATAGGAGTTGGTTTTGGGAACTCAGAGATAACCTTGAAGATGTCCAGGTCCACACTGCTCTCCAAATTGGCGAAAGACAAAGTTGGTTTGATCTCGAGGTTTTGTGGATCTTCGATGGTGACTTCATTTTCCGATAAGAATGTTTCGATATCAGATTTTGAAGCAGTTGAGATGGGCAGAGAAGTAACAACTGTGTTATTGGATGATTCGGTTTCTTCATCAGTCTTCTTCTCCTTCTTGTCCTTTTTATCTTTCTTATCTTTCTTGTGCTTCTTATCTTTCTTATCTTTCTTTTCCTTCTTGTCTTTCTTTTCCTTCTTTTCCTTCTTGCTCTTTACTTCGACAACTTCATCTAACACCTCACTCTTTCTCTTTTTGTCTTTTAATTCCTTCGATCCCATCTTATCTGTTATGTTCACTTATCTTGATATATCTCTAATATAAAGCATTTGAAAATCTGCCTGAAAAATTTTCTATACTAAAAAAATTTAAAAAAATTTTATTTTTTCCCTATGAAAAGTTAGAGCAGAGTGAAAAATTCTGTTAGGAAAAAGAAACGGAGAAACAAAAATCTGTAGAGACGAGCGATGAGCTGCCTTAACAAGAGATTACTTGTTGGGGCAGTCTATGGGGGCGCGAGTGGTCTTTTTCCAAGTGGTGTGAGGACTAAACGAAAGAGACAGAAGGCAAAAAAAAAAAAAAACTGCGGACTAGTGCATTCATCGTAAGGCCTCCTGTTTTAAATAACGTAGCGTGTCTGTTTTTTTTGTGCTGCTCCTTACTGTAGAATTTTCCATGGCCTCCATCAGGTTACTATATAAATATATACAAGACGTATTAATAATAACAATATAATATTAATAATTGTAGAAACATACGTGTTATTTTTTGTTTTTAATTAGTCTTAGTGTTATTATATATACACCCCTTATTCATAGGATAGTTAGTAGAACAAACCGATACAACGTCCGAATAGAACTTGGTTCAGTCTGCAAGATCAAGAGACATTTGAAGAAATTACTTAGCACAAATCGAGATAAAAAAAAATTGAAGAGAGGCACTAGAACTTTTTTCTTGTTTCTGATTATCTGACCTTTTCTTGATTTTTCATTTTTTTTTCTTGAAGTTATCATATAATCGAACGGTGGAAATCAGTTGAGATCATCATAATCGAGATGAGGTCACACAGAATAATATCGTACATATTGGTTTCGATACTATGCGCTTTCAGCTCAGGTATAGAAGTTCCCAAGTATCTGGAAGAAGGAGCTATTTCATACCATGATTTTCAAGGAACCCCCTTTTTGAACAGTGAAGAATTTCATAGTACAATCATCGGCGGTTCAACGAATATAACTTTTCAACAGATAAACAATATTAATGCTCTGATAAGGCCCGCTTTGGAGACGTTGGTGCACGAGCCATTTTTCAGGATCTTCAAATTAAATTTGTATAAGTCATGTCCATTTTGGGAACAAGATGGATTCTGCTTATACAGATCGTGTGCAGTTGACACGATCAACGACTGGACAGAATTACCAGCGATTTGGCAACCGGAGGAATTGGGAAAAGTGCAGTCAACTCCAGAAATGAACGAGAAGAACAAGAGAAGTTTAGAAGGATTCTCACCGAATGAGAACGAATGTATTGACGAGATCTCAAACAACAATTACTGTCGTCTCGATGGTGCAGATGAAGATTGCGTCTACGTGGATTTGGTTCAAAATCCAGAAAGATTTACCGGTTATGGTGGAGAACAGTCATTTCAAATCTGGAAACTGATCTATGACGAAAACTGCTTTCATAATAATAATGGCAACAGTATTGCATTGGACGACAGTGAAGAGCAATGTGTTGAAAAACAAATTTTCTATAGATTGATCAGTGGTATGCACTCTTCTATTTCAACACATTTGACAAATGATTACTTGGATCTTAAAACTAAAGAATATGGGCCAAATTTACTCCAATTCATGTTCAAAGTTGGAAATTTTCCCGAAAGATTCGAAAACATGTACTTGAATTATATTTTGGTGGTTAAATCCTTGATCAAATTGTACAGATCCAACTATCTTGATTCCATCGTGTTATGTTCACCTGAATTTGCCTCGCAAGAACTGGAGTTGAGAAGTGAATTAAAATCCATAGTGAAGCCATTCTTATCGTTGGCAGACGGTCAGGACGAGATCTTGTTCAATGAAAAGGAGTTGTTCCAGGCCCCAAACGCCATCGATTTGAAAAATGATTTCAAAATGAGATTCAGAAACGTTTCCTCTATAATGGATTGTGTTCACTGCGACAGGTGTAGAGTTTGGGGAAAATTGCAAACCACTGGTTATGGAACTGCATTAAAGATCTTGTTCGAATTGGATGAGTCCAATAACGCAAACGAGAATTTTTCATTGGAGAAGATTGAATTGATTGCATTGATAAATACTTTTGACAGATTAAGTAAAAGTATTTCCAGTGCATTGAATTTCGAGAATTTGTTCAAAGAGGCTTATCTGAGAGAAGAATCTGGATCGTTATCAATTGAAGAAGAGGAGAAGGATACATTTGAAAACGTTCTTGCTGCATCTTCATCTGCTAGTGGTGATAAAGACGATTTCAAAATCTCGAAAAAGACTAAGAAATCATTACAATCATTCTCACAACCTGAGATTATCGAATCTGAAGAACTAAAGGACAAGGAAAACGAGGAAAGAAGGAGTCAAACATTTAAAGAAGCATTCAATGAGGAGTTGTACAACGTATGGCAAGCCTTGGTCTTCATCTGGGAATCGTACTTCGCATTGCCAAAGACGGTCTTCGATTTTGTCAGTCTTACAATTAACAAATATTGGATGAAGTTTATCGGTGTTGAGCAACCAATAAATATGAATGGCGACTCCTACTTACAGACATTGTTCGACAGATCCAACACCGTTTGAAGCTAGGGGTCACGTGACTTTATCTACGATAAAAAGAAGGAAAAAAATTTCAAACTAAGACTAGAAAAAGAAATAAAATTAAGACACACGAACAGAGGAGAAAAAAAAAAATTTTTAATTTGAAAATTTTTTTATTAGGAGTGAAAAATTGAACCCGTGTGTTAGATGTACTCACATAGAATATAATTTACTTATATATATACTTATAATAATAACTGGTAGCATTAGTAATTTTCAATTGCAAGTTGTTTAATTCGGTATTGTAGAACTACTATGTCAAGATTCAATCCGCTGAATGTTCCAGCTTTCACTCCTAGTGGAGGAGATCTGCCAAGAGGTGGCAGACAGAACTTTAGAGGGGGAAGAAACCAATACCAACAAGGATACCAGGCTTATCAACCACAACTGCAGGTACCATTCCAAACGCTCCAGGCTCAGCAACAACAACAAACATTATCCTACGATGACTATTTGAAGCAACAACAACAGATGAACTCGATCAACAGATCGTCGTTGACTCCAACAATGATGTCACCTTCGATCTCAGCTTCTACTTCGGTCTCAGGTGCCAACACTCCATTGAGTACTGCAACTTCAACAACATCCTTAACATCTTTGAACACTGCGTTGAAGAAATTACAAATCACCCCAATAAGTGAACATTTGGAGAAAATCACTGATCTGAAACAATTATCCGAGATTAAGACTCAATGTGAGGCCATAGTCAAGATGATTCACGATGAAGGTTCTCAGACAATTCAAGATTGGAACATTGCAGAGGTGTTAAAATCTTTATCGAAACTGAAAAACCCGGCTTTGGTTAGAGAAGGTAGCATGGTGTTATTATCAAGTCTCGCCAGAAATTTTTCTGGACTCCCTCCATCTGAAGCTTATTTTGTTGACTTGTTGCCTTCAGCCTTTGATCTCTTGGCCGATAAGGAAACCAATGTAAAGAGAGCTGCTCAAACTTGTATTGATGTCATATATGTTTTGTTCCCAGTTGAAGCCTTATCTTCTGTATTATTACCTCAGTTGTTGAAATATTTGAAATCTTCTGCCAAATGGCAGAGTAAGATTGGATGTTTGAAATTGTTCGACCAGTTGGTGGAAGATGCACCAAATGATTTATTAGAAATGACGTTCATAGATACTATCCCAGTTTTAACTGATATGTCGGTTGATTTCAAGCCAGAATTGGCTAAAGTTGGTTTGAACACCATGCATAAGTTTGTCAAAGTGTTGGATAACTTGGATTTACAACAACGTTATGATATCATTGTGAAGACTTTGGCTGATCCAAACAAAGTGCCAGAATGTATCAAATCTTTTGCATCAGTTACATTTGTCGCCGAAGTAACAGAACCTGCTTTGGCCTTATTGGTCCCAATTTTGGACAAGTCGTTGAAGTTGTCTTCATCTTCCCAAGAGCAATTGAGACAAACTGTCATCGTTGCCGAGAACTTGACCAGATTGGTGAACAACAAGAGAGAAATTGAAAGTTTCATTCCTATCTTATTGCCAGGTGTCAAGAGAGTTGTCGACACCGCTTCCTTGCCAGAGGTTAGAGAATTGGCTGCGAAGACTTTGCACGTCTTGGAGGAGGCCGATGCTGAAAAGGCCGATGGTAAATTCCATGGAAGAATCAGTGTGGAAGACACCAAGAAGTATCTTTCCGATGTTGACATCAAGCAAGACATTGTATTGAACTATCTCGCTGCCGTGGTAAGTGCCGACGCTAATGCCAACGACTGGGTAAGATTACAAGAATACTTGGAGTTGGCCTTGGAGCACTACGTCCAGGCCGAGGCTGAAAGAGTGGCCAAGGCACAAGAAATTGTCCTTAAATTGAGAGAATTGTTTACTCCAGATGCCGTTGCCGATGATTCAGAAGACGGAATTGTCATTGTCAACTCTGACTTCTCGTTGGCCTACGGTGGAAGAATGTTGTTGAACAAGACCAACTTGAGATTGTTGAAAGGTCACAGATACGGGTTGTGTGGTAGAAACGGTGCTGGTAAGTCCACCTTGATGAGATCCATTGCCAATGGACAATTGGAAGGATTCCCAGACAAATCCGAATTGAGAACTTGCTTTGTCGAACATAAATTACAAGGTTCCGAGACCGACATGGACTTGGTCTCGTTTATTGCCTCCGATCCAGAATTGAGTTCTGCCTCGAGAGACGAGATTGCCGAGGCCTTACGTGAGGTTGGTTTCGACGAAGAGAGAAGAGCACAACATGTCGGCTCGTTGTCTGGTGGTTGGAAGATGAAATTGGAATTGGCCAGAGCCATGTTGATGAAAGCCGATGTCTTGTTGTTGGACGAACCTACCAATCATTTGGATGTCGGTAACGTCAAATGGTTAGAGGACTACCTTGTTGAGCACACCGATATCACCTCATTGATCGTTTCGCACGACTCTGGATTCTTGGACACCGTTTGTACCGATATCATCCATTACGAGAACAAGAAATTGGCCTACTACAAGGGTAATTTGTCCGAGTTTGTCAAGGTCAAGCCAGAAGGTAAGTCCTACTACACTTTGACCGATTCCAATGTCAAGATGGCTTTCCCACCTCCAGGTATCTTGACTGGTGTCAAATCCAACACCAGAGCTGTTGCTAAGGTGTCCAATGTCACATTCTCTTATCCAGGGCTGGCCAAGCCTTCTTTGAGTAACGTTTCATGTTCTTTGTCATTATCATCCAGAGTTGCCGTTCTTGGTCCAAACGGTGCTGGTAAATCCACTTTGATCAAGTTATTGACCGGTGAATTGGTCCCACAAGAAGGTAAGGTCGAAAAACATCCAAACTTGAGAATCGGTTACATTGCCCAGCATGCTTTGCAACACGTTGAAATGCACAAGGAGAAGACTGCCAACCAATATTTACAATGGAGATACCAGTTCGGTGACGATAGAGAAGTCTTGTTGAAGGAATCACGTAAAATTTCCGCTGAAGAAGAGGAAATGATGCTGAAGGAATTCGAAATCGATGATGGCAGAGGTAAGAGAGCCATTGAAGCCATTGTTGGTAGACAAAAATTGAAGAAATCTTTCCAATATGAAGTCAAATGGAAATTCTGGTTACCAAAATACAACTCGTGGGTTTCTAGAGATAAATTGATCGAAGAAGGTTTTGCCAAATTGGTTCAAAAATTTGATGATCACGAGGCTTCAAGAGAAGGTTTAGGTTACAGAGAGTTAGTTCCAAAAGTGATTAGAAAACATTTCGAAGACGTTGGGTTGGATGGAGACATTGCCGACCATACTCCATTGGGATCATTATCTGGAGGTCAATTGGTGAAGGTTGTCATTGCCGGTGCCATGTGGAACAATCCTCATTTGTTGGTCTTGGATGAACCTACCAATTATTTGGATAGAGATTCCTTAGGTGGGTTAGCCGTTGCTATTAGAGATTGGACTGGAGGTGTTGTTATGATTTCACATAATAACGAGTTTGTTGGAGCTTTGTGTCCAGAGCAATGGATCGTTGAAAACGGTACCATGGTACAAAAAGGTGTCTCTGGTATCGATCAAAGTAGATTTGAAGACGGTGGTAACAACGATTCCATTGGAGCCAAGAAAGCCGTTGAAAACGATGACAGTCCAGCCAACATCAAAGTCAGAACTAAGAAGAAGAAGATGACCAGAAACGAAAAGAAATTACAACTGGAGAGAAGAAGATTGAGATATTTGGAATGGTTGAACAGTCCAAAAGGAACACCAAAGCCTGTTGATACAGATGACGAAGAGTGATTTCCCTTTTTTTATATTTATACATTATAATCTTTTTCATTTTTTTTTTTATTCAACTCCCTTATATTCACATATATAATACCTGGGTCTCGATCGTTGCTCGAGTGATAATAGATAAGTTTCTTCAATTGGTTTAGATAACTAATCACTATTGCGTAGTTTTTTTATTTGGAGAAGAGAGTCTATTTTTGTCCTTTTTTTTGGTTTTTGCTATTTTCGTATATAAAGTACGAAGTTTGCGGATTTAACGATCGGTATTTGAGAAAAGGAGTTGTGGTGAAATTTTCCTTTTTTGCTAATCTATTTTTGTATTTCTTTTTTTTGAGGTGATGATGCGGTCTTGACAGCTGATGAAACAAGAGGAGCAATTGGAGCGGAAAAAAATTGAATGTCTCTGGTTTCCATTTTGTAATTGATCTAGAACTGGATCAGAACTAGATCAGAGATACTATTTGCGCCAGCACTGATTCAGCCCTCGCTTAAACCTGTCCCAACACCACCTTCTCCCTACTTACTTCTAGAAAGTTCTTTGTAGTACACCGCCCCTGTTTCCCATCTGTCATACTCCCGTGTGTTTTGATGAGTAATTAATAATAACAAGGGTGAAGAATAGAAAAAGAAAAAACAATACGTAAAGAGAACAAGAGCATATTAATTGTATGCGGTCGATCCGCATATTTTTTCTTTTTTGTTTCTTTTTTTGCCAAAATTGTGACTAATACTGAG
This sequence comes from Nakazawaea ambrosiae, assembly GCA_024271865.1. Taxonomy (NCBI): domain Eukaryota; kingdom Fungi; phylum Ascomycota; class Pichiomycetes; order Alaninales; family Pachysolenaceae; genus Nakazawaea; species Nakazawaea ambrosiae. Next base: position 1,592,824 of record JANBXG010000001.1, read on the forward strand.
TGTGGTTGTGTGTGTGTGTGTTTTTTTCTCTGAGCCAACATTTTCCTTTTACTAATTATCGATTTATATAACAAACAAACACTCTCTTTATTTTTTTTTCCTCAAAGAAATCTAATTTCTATTTTATCTCCTTTAATTCAACATCAAATTCAAAGGAATTTATATATATACTTCGTATATATATAATATTATATATCTAGTGATCCAAGTTGTCTGATCAAACAAACGAAAACAAAGTTACCAATAGAGAAGCTGCTAGCATGGCTTCTTTAGCAAACTTGCCAAAGTTGAGAAGAACTTTAACCGACGTGATGGAAGACGAATTATACCATATTCCGGGACAAAGTCTCTCGAATAACGCCTCGGCATCACCAAAGATCCAACATGCCTTCTTAACTCCTAATAATCCTGTATCCAACTCATCCATCAACTTGAATAGATTCAACAATAGCTCACAAGAGATGTTACTCAATATCCCTGATTCATTTACAGAGACCCATAATGATATCATGAACAATCCAACCTTGATGGAAGATAACGATGAAGACGACGACGACTTGTTGATGGGGGAAGACGACGACGATGTCGGGGTCTCTTCAGTCGATAAGTTGTATTCCCCAGAGATCTTCAATATCCAACCTTTCCATGACTACGCCAACCCAAACGTGTTTAATAGTTATAACAACCAATTACATCCTTCCACCATGCTCCACCAAGACCCATTCCAACAACCTTTCGAACTGCCCCTCACAGTGTCTCCAAGAGATGCGCACATCAAATTACCAGAGGAGTTGTTGTTGGCGGGGGCTGATCCAAGTAACCCTTTGTTCAACCCCATCTACGACTCGTCCCAACAATTATTTGTATGGCCAAATGACTCGTCCAACAAAAATCAGTTGGTCGGACCTGAACAATTATATCTTGACGAAATATCAGATGACGACGAAGACGACGACCTCATGGATGCCGACCTCAACAACTACTACGACGTTAACGATTCGCCACCAACGTCTCCGTCAAATTTGCAGAATTTGCATAAAATGCACGACCAAACCGAAGAGAATATTACGAATACGAACGATGGGAACGACGAGAACAATGGTGTTGATGTCCTTGATGACGCTGGCGTTATGGATGAATTCATCGCATCGAATCAAGATGGAATCGAAGTGAAGGAGGAAGAATTTTTCACTGTTGATGCTAATCTTGATGCCTCCATTGCTTCAACGGTACCAACAGGAAGGAAAAAGCAAGAGTCTTCTTCTCCACCTTCAGGTCGTGGTACAAATACAAAACGCAAGCAATTTGGATTGAACTCTTCAATAACTCCAGACGGTTTACATATATGCCACATGATTAACCCTAATTCGCATAAACCTTGCGAAAAACAATTTTCAAGACCTTATGATCTCGTTAGACATCAGGAAACAATTCATGCATCCAAGAAAAAAATTTACAGATGCACATTGTGTGAGGAGGATTATTACAAGAGTGGTAACGCTAGATTATCTAATAAGACGTTCAGCCGTGGAGATGCCTTGTCAAGACATATTAGAGTGAAACATGGATTAACAGGAAATGAAGCCAATGAACTGATTAGAATCGCGAAAGAAAATGTGGAATACGTTGATGTAATGGCATAATCCATCTAATTAATTTATTATTACCTACTATTAGAGTTTATTTTTTGTTGTGTTTTTGGGGAATTTATTTGAGTTAATTCATATCTTTTTTTTGACTGGTCACTTTTGATTTTCTTATTTTAAAGTTCTTTATATTGAAAAGGGCATTTCTTATATATAGTTTCTATAATATACCTTATTATATAATCATCAAGAAAGATCAATTCTTCTTCTTTGCAACACGTTCCTTTGGTGGAACCAGTCTTGGTTTCTTACCCCAGACCAATTTATGAGGTTTCATAAATTTATCCAACAACTCATCATCGATGGCTTCCTTCCTGTCTTGGAATTCCTTGACAAAAGTTTGTAAATAGTCGATACAATGTTTCTTCATCTCACCGGACAACAAAGCTCCACTCTTGTAATCGTCGTGAACTTTCTTCAAGAACTCGTCGTCATTTGTCAAAAATGAAAGATATTGGTATGCGACATCGACATCTGGATTACCACCCAATCTTCTATGATCTTCAGCGGTGATTTGACCTCCAGAGAAGGCATATTTATTGATCTTCTTCTTGATCTGGTTGGCAGTGTCGGTCATGAAGATGGCAGTAGTGTCGTCACTGGCAGACATCTTTGTGCTGGAACCTTGCAAAGCTGGGAAGAATCTGGCATGGATCAAAGCAGGTTTGGAAAATTTCAACTTGTCAGCTACATCTCTGCATACTCTGAAATATGGATCTTGATCAATGGCACATGGAATCAAACATGGGGTCTTTGGAGGTAAGCCCAAGACATCAGGGAACGAAGATGGGAACAGAGTTGCAATTTGAACCGAAGCAAAATGGATCTTACCAATACAATCGGAATCTTGGAATCCAAATACAGCCTTGGCGGTGGAAGTGGTGATCTGTCTTGAAGTTCTGACCACATTTTCATAGAATGGTCCACACATGTATTCTAAGTCAGAAAAGATGAAGGTGTTCTCTGGGTTGAAACCAACAGCTATAATATCTTTGGCATTTTCTCTGGCAAAAGTCTTGACGTCGTCTATTGTCAATTTTGGTTTGAAAAGGAATTTTTCATCATCGGTCAATTCAATGACAAGAGGAACGTCAAAGACGTCTTGTAACCATTTGGTGAAGGTGAATGGGATCATATGACCCAAATGCATACCGGCAGATGGTCCTCTTCCAGTATAGAGAAAGAAAGGTTCCCCATGTTCATAGAGATCCAAGATTCTATCCAAATCTCTCTCGGAAAAGAAAATGCCTCTCTTCATATATTGATGAGGTTCTGCACCGGTAAGTTCGGTGAATCTTTTCAAAGTTTCCTCGGTGATTTTCTTAGTACCAAACTGTTTGATCAACTTGTCATAATCAATGTCTTGAGCTTTACCATCTACAACGGCACCATTTACTTCCCATGGTGTGATATTTTGGTCAACGTTAGAAGACAAATTCAGTTCTTCTAATTTCTTGGTCACTTCTTCTGCCATCTTTATGAATAACTCAAGCGAAAGACTAAGTATGTATATAAATACCAACTATTCAGATCTTCTTCACCGATGCTAAAGTTGAGTTTTACTTGGAGAAGATAACAAAATTTTCTCTCTCTGGCCGTTTTTTTTTTTTGTTACTCATCATTCAGTTTTTTTACGTTGTCATTGAAGTCTACTCGGTAGTGAGACAGGTCACGTGACCACGTGAGCTCAAACCAAAGAGAGCACCAGGTCGATGTTGTCTGGGAGATTGTCAATCAAATACGATACAGGTGACACATAGTTCATGGAATTAGGTAGCAGCAGAGAACTGAACAATGAACGGTTTTCAGTATCGGAATCTCTAAACAATAACTCTGATCTAACTGGAGAAGTCTTTGAGTCTGATTGAGAGACAGATTCATTACTCTTAGTACCAAAATTTGAATGAGGAGTTGAGTCATTATCCTCTTCACTAGGTTCGAAAAGGCTGGTCGATAATTCCCAAAGTCTTAATGGTGTTTCTTCTGAAGGACTAGCAGTAGGATCGAATGCTTGATCAAGCCTCAAAAATGGAGGGGTACTTGTCAAAGGCAGGGATCTTCTCAAGCTGGATTCTGTCCTGAGCAAAGTTGTTACCGGTGGAGCAGGGTCTCGTCTGATGGGAAGAGCACCCTCAGATGGTCGCAATGTGCTCAAAATGGAAGAATTGCTCTCTTCGGTAGTCATGGTAAATTGGAAATAAAGATTTATGTCCTCGCGATTGATTGTCTCACCGTTATTCTCAATCGCTTCTTCACTGGAAGAGTCTGAAAATATGTCTCCAATCTGTGATGCATTCAATGGATCAAATATCATTGTTGGATAGTTTCTGCTTAAATGATGGTTCCTTAGTCTACGATAAAACCTCCTCGCAGTCATACGGAAACTTCTACGAGTTGACTCTGGTGACAGTTCAGATCTGTCAGATACTGGAGAAGTTGGTGGAGGTGAGATCAAAGGATCAAGGGATTCTGGTTCTTGGTGGGCTTCATCCAAGTGCGAAAGATTCTGAGATGGGGAGCCGAGAAACAAGGCTGCATTTAATTGATTATTATCTATAATGATACTTGGAGAAATCCTTCTAATAGGCGAACTAGAACAAAATGAGTCGTCTGTCCCAACTTCACCGTTGTCCAGGTCCTCAGCTATTTCAAAGAGAGAGTCTTCTTCAAGATCACTTAAGTGAATATTTTCCACATTTTCAGGGAATATCCCATGAAAGTTCATGAATTGAGACATTTTGATTTATTCAAAGAAAGAATCATACAACTATATCATTGAAACCATTATCTTTGTGTCTTTGTACCACTTCTCTCAAACTCAAAGATGTATCCCTTTTTCGAAATTTCCCCTTTCTTCACTCGAGCTCAAATAGCCCCTATTCGAAGAAGAAAAAAATTACATTGTTTTGTAGAAGGCTAGCGAAGAGAAGAGAAGGTGGAGGGTGAGAGGCTCTGCGTCTCCTGGCTTGGCTGGGCTTGGAAGACTAACTTTGCCCCCTTGTGAATCCACGAGGCTGGGTAAGGCTGGACAAGATTTCATAGTTAACCAATTCTCAATTGAAAAATTGTCAATTGATCAAGGGTTTCCGGCCGATAATAGCAGAATTGTGTTTCAAAAGCAGCACTTATGCTGCAACCGAAACCTCATTCAAGGGTGAAGTTACACGAGCCCAAGCGAAGAAATTGAAAAGAAAGACAATCAAAGTAAAAAAAAAATTTCACCTGCATCTATGCTTGAAAGAGCAATTAAATATCAGAGATTTCTCGAAGGCAAGGTTGGATTATGCACTTGCTTAAAATGATTTTTTTGAAATTATACAACCACTACTAATGAAGCATTGTTAAAAAAATACTTGAAACGATTTGAAAAACAAGAGTAATAAATCATTGCCTCGCAAACACACACACGCACACACATACACACAATTGTTTATCGATGAAAAATTACTCTCATATACATAAACTCATAGCGATTAATCTAAGAGACAAGCAACAAGAAAACAGAGTAAAAATATTTAAAATGATCAATTGATCTGATCCAAATGATCTCAACTAAAATTCTCGAAGAAAATCTACTTTATCAAAGTCAAATCAACCCCCAATCCAATCAATTTCATCTACAATCCAATGCCCTCCATCCTGTGCCTTAGGACGTTAAAAAAGTAAAATAAAAACAAGGAACAGAAAAACGTAAAGAAAAAAAAACCACAAACCAAGGAATTCTACTCTTTGTCTTTCATGTAAATTGTCTTGACATACAAAAAATAATAGGAACAAAAAAAACAATATTACTATCATTAAACGCTACAGCCATGTCGTCGTCTCCTTCGTTTAATCAACCTAACCGAATGCGCCGCTCATCATTGGACATTGTCGAATCGTATGAGGAGCCTCAGGGACAGCACGATACGATGGATGAACATAGCATTGATTCAATCCCTTATAGTAAGGAGAACATCCCAATTGGCCATTTGACATCACACCTTGAAGATATGACAATAATCCATGATAGTGACCCCACATCAAGAACAGAACCTCCAACACCACAGCCGTACTATCTCAATTCGACTCAGATGAGAGCCATGTCGGACACTTCGTTGTTTATTCCGGACACTGATGATTCTTCGGAACCTCTCACATCGGATGATATACCTTTGATTCCAAGATCTGATTCACTGACCGCGAGGAGTTGGGAAGAAAGAGGTGCGGCAAAGATCGTCAAGACTGAAAGAGATTCCAATGGGAACCTTGTCACCTCTATAATCAAGAAATCGGTCAAAGACTTCAAATTTGGCAAGAGTCTAGGTGAAGGTTCATATTCCACGGTGGTATTGGCCACAGATAAGTCAACAAATAAAAATTATGCAATCAAGGTGTTAGACAAGAGACATATAATTAGAGAGAAGAAAGTGAAATATGTAAATATAGAGAAAAATACGTTGAACAGGTTGGGTAAGAGAAATGGGATAATCACGTTGTACTTCACTTTTCAAGACGAGGCAAGTTTGTATTTTGTCTTAGACTATGCTCCAAATGGGGAATTGCTCTCGCTTATCAAGAAGTATGGAACGATGAACGAGGAAAGTGTCAAATATTATGGGGCCCAGATATTGGACGGTATCAAATTCATGCACGACAACGGTGTCATTCATAGAGATATCAAACCTGAAAACATCTTGATCGATTATAAGATGACGGCACAGATCACCGATTTCGGCACTGCCAAGTTATTGGAAAAATTGGACAATGGCAAGTACCCTGCCGATGTTAAACTGAATTCCTTTGTGGGGACAGCAGAATATGTTTCACCCGAGTTGTTGAATGATAAATATTGTGGTAAACCTTGTGATATATGGGCCTATGGGTGTATCATCTATCAGATGATTGCAGGTAAGCCTCCTTTCAAAGCCACAAATGAGTATTTGACGTTCCAAAAAGTTTGTAAATTACAATATGCTTTCACCGCTGGTTTCCCCTTGATCGTTAGAGATCTTATCAAAAAGATATTGGTGTTGAACCCGGACAAGAGGGCCACCATTAGAACTATTCAGAATCATTATTTCTTTTCAGATGTCGATTGGTTGGACCATGAGGCACTCTTCTCCATCCCGCCTCCAGAGCTTGGTCCGTATAAAGTGACGGCAAAATCCATGATGCCTGTTCCAGAGATGTCGCAGCATTCCATCACCAAGATGAAGCAACAGAACATCAAGAAATCGCAACATCTGAATTCAAGTCCATCTATTGGTCCTTCCACTCCGAAACTTGGCCAGTCTTCAGAGTCCTCTTTCGTTAATGCGCAAGGGTCCAATTCAGCACCACAGACTCCGTTGTCTACCCCATCCAGTAAACCTAAGAAACCTCAGAATATTAGATCTGCTTCCAGTGCTGCAGCTGCAGCTTTACTGAAAAGACCATCTGATATCACAGGCTTGACGGGAAACGATAGCACCGATACGGACATGACACCTCCACCTTCGGGAAACCTGAACTCCAATTCGTCGAGTAAACGAGGCTCTGACCTGGACTTGTACATTCCGGGCACCAACATCTTGCGTCCAGTGGTAAAATCGCGAATGGTGATCAACAAATCCAGCAGTAGCGTTGCCAGTGGTAACAGATCCGGGGCCAGAAGCTCCTCGTCTTCAAGAAAGAAGCTGTCTGCGGCCTCGAGTGCCTCAAATCCTAAAGTCATTGCCGTTACGCCAATGCTGCAGATCGACGTAGCCTGGGCACCTTACTTGAAACATCGTAATGAGCGTGTCTTGAAAGTGGGACATGTGTTGGTGAGCCAAACAACAACGGAGCAGTTTGAGAAAAAATACAAGGGCATGTTGGCAGAGTCTCCATTGGGCTACTCCACGGGGAGGAGATCTTCGAATGCGTCCAACAGTTCATTGCTCTCCCAAATAGCCAATGGACAACATCCCGGTTTAAGACGCGGGAATTCTGCCAATATGATCGGATATATATCGACAATCACCGAGGCAGACCAGGACACACTGATCGTGTACAATCTGAACGAGGAAGAAGAACAAGGAGAGAGAGAGAAGGAGAAATCTGAGATGGGCAAATTCAAGAAAGTATTTAAAGGTCTTGCCAACGGAGGGAACAGCAGCCACAATTCGCAGAGCGCAGAGGTCCAGAAAGATCGTACAATGTTGATCACCTCGTTCGGTAGAGCCTTGCTTTTCAAACTGAGTGCGAAGGACAAGTACGAGTTGAGAACGGAGATCGATTTGACAAATGCCTCGGTGAAGTTCAAGGAGATCATAGGAGACAAGCGAGTGAAAAACTTGGTAACGAATGGTGTGTTTGCCATTGAATCTTTGAAGATCACGTTGATGTTTGAAGTGGAAAAGCAAGATATCATCCAATGGACCACTGCATTGGTCAAATCTAAAGACAACCAAGAGGAAAGATTGCTGAGAGAGGTTGTTGAAAGTGAAATGGGTTCACTGACAAATGCTTCCAACGCTTTCACCGCTGCCGCAATAGCAACGATCAATTCCCCAAGACTGGATTCCAGCTCTGTTTTCTCCGGCAACAACAATGAAACTTCATCCAATCAACAAATGAGTCCACCATCACTGGCTGATGTGTCTCGACAGATTAGAAACTATGATATGAAGACACTAAGTAAATTAGTACAGGCTACACGGTCACCTAGACAGTCTTTGGACGAGTCAAGACAAAGTGATAATGGCAAAAGCAATAATCATCATCACCATCATAACCACCATAAATTAATGGACAGTAAATTGAAGCGGAAGCCTCCTCCAAAACAAGTCGCCAAAGTTCCAGAGAGAAGTTCGGATTCTAGTAATGGACAAAGATTGATCTCTGCAGCCATTAGCACTGCAATGCAAAATCCAGAGATCAGGCCTTCTTCAAACAACAGATCCTCATCTTTCAATAGAGGAAGTAATGGTGTGGCATCGTATTTCTTCTCCACTGAAGATACATCTACACTGTCTCAAAAGAGAATTGTTTCCCCAGCTAATGGAGGTTCCACTACATCGTCATCATCAACAACAACAACAACAACAACAACTCGTAGGCATAGAAGTGATTCGCATACTAAAAATATGATCACCAGTTTAAATTCAAGATTCTTAGCTAGATCACAAAGAAAGAAATAAGTATTATTATAATCAAAGTATTTTCAATTCGCTTTTTCATCGTTATATGTACATATATATGTATACAAATTACTCAATTAACTAGCATTGTAATGTTTTTTTGGTTATCTATTCAGATTTAGATGTAGAAACTAGTTTCAAACCAAACCAATATTGGTATAACCCCTCCGATGTATTTCCCACACATATTTGGATCCTCACTTACAGCTTACTTGGCGAGGCTCACATTGGAGAGTGTTTCCCAATTCGGAAATACAAGTCACGCAACGAAAGCGAATTTTACACGCACTTCATGGGTAAATTTCAAACCTAAATATTTTCTTCTCTCTTTCCTCTGCGCAATGAAGATTCTCGAATATCCCCACAGCCCTTGTTCAATTCCCCTATTCAGATGAGTTACCCTTATGAAAAATTTTTTGTGAGATAGTTTTTTTTTCTCTTGTTTCTTTAAATTTTTTTTACATTTTCCTCATTTTCAGTATATTTTTCACCTGATATAATACTATCATCACGAACTTTTGGTTTAACGAGATTCATATAATATCAATATCCGAAATGGCTAAATTCATTAAATCAGGTAAAGTTGGTATGTAGATAGTCTTGTTTGTTTGAACCAGGATACCATCACTTCAGAGTTGTTATAAATGATGGGAGAAGATTGAGAGCTTCATATTGATTGGGATATTTTTCATTGTAAATTCAAATGGTACAAGATATTATTGGAAGAAGAAGAATCAGCAATATTATTGTAATCATTCTGTCCATCATCAAATGGACACAGATGTTTATACTCCATGGCAATCATTAGTCAAAGAGATTTGTATGATCACACTTGAATCATGATTTTTAAGAAAGACCTAACAAAGTGTTAGCAATGAATCAAGTTTCAGTCTTCAGTCTTATTATCACTTAGGTGCATATATTCTTCATCTTGGAGCACACATGGCGGACATCTCCACTTTTTGAGAGAAAATCAATATATGACGACTCATACGAATATCTCTTTCATCATCATTAAAGTCATAACATACTCTAGGAACTATCCACAGGTTTCCTTGTGAATTTTCATTCATACTAACTAATTTCCCTTTTATTTTAATATAGCCGTTGTCGTCAGAGGACGTTTCGCTGGTAAGAAAGTTGTCATTGTTAAACCACATGACGAAGGTACCAAATCTCACCCATTCCCACACGCCATCGTAGCCGGTATCGAAAGAGAACCATTGAAGGTTACCAAAGGTATGGGTGCTAAGAAGGTTGCCAAGAGAACCAAGGTCAAGCCATTTGTCAAAGTTGTCAACTACAACCACTTGATGCCAACCAGATATACTTTCGATGTCGAATCTATCAAATCTGTTGTCACCTCAGATGCTTTGTCTGACCCAACACAAAAGGAAACCGCCAAGAAGGAAATCAAGAAAGAATTTGAATCAAGAGTTGCCAGTGGTAAGAACAAATGGTTCTTCAATAAATTACACTTTTAATTTATGTATTATGTTCTTCATTTTATAGGTCTTCCTGAATATTAATAAATATTAAAAAAAAAATATTAAGATAGAATGGTAAATGACAATGTTCAGCAAGATATGAGGGTTTGTAGAATGTCTTGTGATCATTACTGAATTGTAGAAAGTGAAGAGTAGAGTATGTATCCCTTGAAAAATTCAAGTTAAAAAATCGTGAAATTTTATTTTTTTCTTCCCTCAGCTTTTAACTAATTGAAAAAAAAAAAGTGGCTCTCCACTGAACAAAAGCTGAGTTTGCTTGAAGTAAAAAAAATTGCTTCATAAAAATTTCAAACCTTTGCAAAAAAAAAAAAGGTTGGGTGAAATCAAACGACCTTCTACAGAGCACACATCCAATTATAAAATTTGGTGAATGAAGTTAATAAACTGATTATGAATGTAAATGGTTGATAATTCTTCCCCTCTTAAAATTGACACTTAAGATGATTCAAGAAGCCTCAATTGAACTATTGTGATCGAAGTTTTCATTTCGTATATCTTGATAGTATCTTCTAGCTTGACTCTTGTTGCTGTTTTCTTTTCTTTTTTTCGTAGCAAAATTGAAACACAAGAGAAAACTTAACCCCTTTGTTCATCATAGTTGCGACTAACTACAAAAATAAGAAATACAGCGTTTTTTTTTTTTATTATTGTAATAACACCTAAAACATTTATAGAGAGAGAGGAAAATTTGAGGACATTAAATAAACCCAGTTTTAATGTATACAGAATAATGTGGGAAAGCATAAAGGTAATCGGATGATTAGCTCGCCCATAAAATAATATCTTTTATCAATTTTAAGAGATAAGTGACTGAGGGGTATTCAATTCCACAAAAATGAGTATTATATCTTTTTCCCATCGAATTCCCGGGTTAGTATTCTTAACCGTAAAGCTGATGAGAAGTTCTTTGAAGCCGCTCTCTTTTTGCATTTCAACATTTAAATGTAACCTTGTGCCAACTAGAAAATTGCTGTTGACAACTTTTATTACAAGTCGGATCTCTGTCTCTCTATTCCACAAAAGCTCACGTTTTCTCAATAAAAATAATACGACTCACATATGAATTAAAGCACGCTACAGCTTTTAATCCTTCTAGAAAACAGAAATGTTAATCAAGTAACTGAGCATCCTTTCTTTCCCCTTTAGAATCCCTTTCAAACGGTTTTATTTTTTTAGGCTCCCTGCCGACAAGACAAAACTTTCTTTAATTTTTGATCCAAAGACGGACGTCTTATTCAATCATCCAGTAAGCTTTTCACAACCTTAAACTCATGTGAAATAGTCGCTCAAGAAAAAGAAAAGAAAAAGAAAAATCCACAGATGCTAACAACTTGCACACATTCAATTCCGTGGTACAGAAATTAAAAAAATGACGGGCAGTCAAAGAGGAAAAAAAAAAAAAAAAAGAAAAAAAAAACGGTTTTTCTTCTTTAAGAAAAAGGAATTAAAAATAAGAATTGAAAAAAAGAAAGGAAAATCTCTTTCCCTCATAACTCCCTCCTCTGTTTTTAGTGAGAGTAAAGGTAAAAAAGTGTGAGAATTAAAGGAGAAAAAAGAAAAAAATAGGAAGATTGATATCAAAAACTAGTCATATCATTTTATTTAATTTATAATAAATAAATAAATAAGACCAAACAAAGGTATATATTATAGTTATAATTATTACGAAAGTAGAAATATATATCAGATCACACTTCCCGTATATTTCTATATAATTATAATTATAATTATATATATTTACAGATATATATAATTCTCAAAACATTCATATACATATAATACTTTGTATATATAAATATATTTACGGATATATATCTGTACACTTGAAGTGCTATAAACAATATTCAATTCATATCATCGGTCATTTCCACTCATATCAACGCATGTCACTCCTTTTTTAGCAAAATTCAAAGTCATTATCAATAAAATTCAATTCATCATCATAACTTTCAATAACTCTTATGGATTGAGGTATTAACGAGTTTTCAAGAGTGAATATAAAAGGGAAATACACTTTATACAACTTTGATATAATGAACATCTCACATTTCGATGATTCAGATTCATATGTCGAAGCTGTCTATCATAGAATTGTCACATTACTACCGGTAATAACAGGACTACCCGTGACAGAGGTTGAAGCAGATATTTTCTTCCAGAATTGTAGAAGTGCTTTATTCGATGTGGTTGATTCACCTTACTTCTCACAATTGATAAAATCAACATGTGACATATTGGATGATTTAAACACGGTAAGTACACGTTTTTATCACAATTACTTTCATCCCCATCAAAAAAATACTAACAATGTACTCCGGTATAGAATGATCATTATCTGCGACTTTTGGAAAGATCAGAAATGTCTTTAAGATCTATTGCAATCATATTAAGATTGTTGTCCGATTTGTGTGAAGCAAAATGGAAAAGCAAGGAACCTGCGCCCGTGAGATATCTCAAGAGACAAGTGAAGTCCGATGTTCTCACATCTGTAACAGGCATTGGATCCTCTGCTCATAGATTGAACTATTATACAACACTTCCAGATCCTCTTCCGACAGATTTAGTGAAGAGAGCATTGTCTATCATCCCACGCTTGAAGTCCTCAAGAGAAACGATGGAAAAAATTCTGCAACTCCAAGATAAAAAATTCAAGGCACCAGCCAATAGTAATCAAGTACTTCTAGAAAACATCGACATAAACTGCCTGTCAATTATACGTTTCATTTCTCTGGCGAATCCAGAGGAAATGTTTCATTTTATGCAGGGGAAAATATCGGTTGTAATTGGTCCAAACAGCACAGAAAGTGACTACGTCCCGTACATCGACTTGTTGGGCCATATGCAAACCATTCACAAGTACATGTTGAAATATCTGGAGTCCTATTTGCATGCCATTGACAAGATTCGTAGGCCTATTCATTTACAATTACTCATATATTTTTCTGCAGAATCCACAAAGTTTTGGTTGATGTCAACTCCTGATGTCTTCATCAAGTCTATCAAGACTGAAAGTTCCATTCCATTATTGGCCTCGACTCTTTTCGATGCAGTTTCTTCCAGGTTACCGGACTTCCTTTACGGGAATTTCACCTCCATGTTTTCATCTTTATTGCTTGTGTTGACTCCAAGAGTTTTCGAAGAATACATGGCAGGCCTCAACCTGGGCTCCAAGACGAAGACATCACAAAGCTCGTATTCATCTAAACAGTTACAATATTTAAAATTGATAGTGAAGGAGATCACTACAAAGGGACCTTTGGTGGCTGTTTATACCAAGTGCATGGTCATGTTGATGTTTGTAGCTGGATCTGTTAGGAAATACGATCCAGATTCTGCTTTCGTCAAATTCAGTGCGCTTTATTCGGGCATGATGTTTGACGTCTTGGCCATGAACGATGTCTTACATGTATGTGCCGGTGTCGAACCAGAAGTTCTTTATGACGTACGTGTTGAATTCTTCGTTGCTAGTGTCACTTTACAGCCAGAAGTGTATGTTTCTAAATATATTGCGATGTTGAAAGATCCGAATGCCAATTTACAAACTTTGAAATTGTTGACTGGAGGTCTCAAATCTTTGAGCACTAATCCGACTTCAAGGACAGTCTTCAACGACATGTTGGAAGAATGTGCCACAGATTTGAGAGTTTTACTTTTGAAGTTGTGCAACGTGCTTAAGGACTCTGATCTGGGGTTTTTCAGTTCGCCAATGAGTCCACTTACCGAGAAATCTCAAGACGAATCTTTGAATTTGATGTTGAATAATTCGAAGAGCTCGTCGGCTTCCGACAGCAGTCTGAACAACTCGAAGGCCACTTCTCCATCAACAATCAGTAGTCCACAGAGTGAAAGACTCGGTGGTATTGCCACACAGCATCCATCACAGAATCGTAATAATAGAAAAGATACCTTGTCATCGTTTAGAATCAACAGGCATAAATTGGATATGAAAAAACACATGTCGTTCAAGTTGAACAACAACAATAGCAGTTCCAGTTCGCTGTCGACACCGAATTTCCCTCAAGGAACCCCTCAGTACTCTTCGTCTTCCATCAACACACTCAAAGATCTCAGTGCCATCAAAACTGACAACGCTGATGGGAACACCAGCAGCAATAATATTCATGAATGTTATGCTTCAGATACCAGTGCTAACAACACTGGTATTGAAAACAATTCGGAATTGCTCAGAGCTTATAACAAGGACATTTTGAAAAACTTATTCTCAATCTTCAGCTCACAACCAATAGTGTATTTGCTTCCGCCAGGTTACGACGTTGATAACTTGTCCACTGTTTTCGATGACAAAGACCAATATTTGAGCTTGCGTAATCATGTGGAGTCTTTTGTAGCACCTTATGTGCATCTCTATGCAGAAGACGATTCTGATATGGTGGAGCTGTTGTCGCATTTTGCCTTTGGTATTGTAGAGAGACTTTCGAGAGCCTCAACCCCACAATTGGCCTTGTTCTATAGTTTCGCATCAGTTTCCATCATGAGATCTCTTGCTGGATTGGTTTCGAACCATATTCTAGAAGAATCTAGAACCAAGAAGTTGTGGATTATATTAATCTTGTTCATGGAGGCCAGAACGAAAGCTGTGATGGGGTTGCCCGAGTCTTACGTCAAGCTTGCACATTCTTTGCATGAGCCAATAATGTGCCGTGAGACTTTCAGACAACTGGAGAAACTGCTCATGTCGGGTCTTCTAATTCCCGATGTCGATAACTTCCGTATGCTCAAGAGAGGTGTCCAGCTTATATTGCAAGACAGATCTCAAAAGCATACAGAGGAATGTTTCCCTGATATGAACGTTGATTTCTACAAAAATATCGCACTGGACAAACACTCGCTGACAAGTTGGGTAGCAGTGACGAAGAAACTCAAACGGTCATTCTTTGAAGTTGTGCATGCCACAGAAGGCTTGAAAATTGTATGGTTTGACCTTTATGATAAATGGAATAACGTCAAATCAGAAGAAAGACGGACCTATTTGCTTGGGTTCATCGTGCTGATCTCTGGTGTCTTGATTTCTCCTGACAACAAAGACGAGGAAACACGGTTGCATGCTATCGAGAAAATCAAGTTTGTTGTTGATCATCAGATCGATTTATTATTACTGGACGATTTCAAGATCAGAGACGCTGCCAAGGAGACGCTTTCCTCGGACATGCATCCGTTATGTTACGAATATGTCATTGCTGCCATTGTCTCGAAGACCAATGAAATCTTGCTGAAGAAACTTCCAAGTGACAAAGATTTACTCTTTGTCGACCAGCTGATTTTGATTCTGAGACTCATCTTGCAACTGGATCTGCCATATCTGTATGTATTGATGGTTGAAATATTGCGTGCAGCATATTCGTGGACAAAGATTATTGCCAAGGCAAAAGACGAAAGCATCAAACTCAAATTGAAGTTGAGACATGCAAAACTTGGCCAAGTGATCGATAAACTGAAAACGAAATATGCCTACTGGGGGCTGCTCAAGTTGAAAAATGTGTTTGCAAGAGTGTATTTGGAGTGGATCGAATCGGCTCTTTTCGACCCTATTCAGGAGACCCACGTTAAGGTGATCTCTGTAGAAAACGAGTCACAATCCAAGACCAGTCTGCTGAAAAAGGTGAAAGAAATTGAAATGTTGGCGTTCGACGTTGGTGTAGAGTGTTTGAGTGTATTGTCTACACTTTTAGAAAGACTCCCACTTGAAACGCCTCAGGCTCTTCATGAAAAGGACTTGAGAAGATCCAAAAAGGTTATTTTCGGAAACTACTTTTCAGTTCTCTACAAGATCTTGGACAAATTCAACTCTACAGGTTCTGTAAACGACTCCAGTTTGAGTGCTAAACACAAGATTTCATTCTTGGTTGAAAGCGCAGTCTTAGGTTTGTCGAATTTGCTCGATTCCAATGTCGACGTTGGTTTCGAATTTGCACTCCCGTTGAATTTCCACTCCGATCGTAAAATCAAGCTATCTTTCTTGAAAGTGTTTATCAATATTGTCAACAGGTTAGAGATCGACAACAATGAAACCGACCTGAAGCTCGCTGCTGTCAGCAAAACAGTTCATTTGGTAATGCAACATCCTCAATTGACATTGGCCGTGGCTTCGGTTTGTCCTCCTTCAGATGTGGATTCCTTGGCACTTACCTTTTTGAACGGAGACGACAATCAATCGAATGTCTTGAACGTTTTGGCAACCTTGATCAAACTGGAGATATTGACAGCGAAGAATTCAAGCGAGATCTTGAGATCCAATTCCGTTGCAACGAGAATGCTTGCCTTGTTCTGTAAAAAAGAAGGCTTTAGTTATTTGGAACGTACTTTGAAACCAACTCTTTCCAAGATTGCCGATCTCAATGACAATTTCGAAGTGGAAAAGTTGAGTCTGGACGATCCAAGCGGTGAGGAGAATTTGGAGAAGCTCATGTTCTATTTAAACGAGATCATTAATCTGTTGTTCAAGTCCATCGAATACATTCCTAACGAGTTCAAATTCTTGTGTTCGGTCATCTATGAGGCCACAGGGAAAGTTTTCCCCGATGCAAAGATCTATGCAGTGGGAGCGTTTATGTTTTTGAGATTCATCGCACCGGCGATTGTAAGTCCAGATGCCAATGACATCATCAACGTCAATGCCGACAGAGCTCTCAAGAGATCGTATATCCAATTGGCTAAAGTGCTCCAATTGATGGCCAATAGTTCCATCACTAGCATCAGATGGCCATTGTTGGTCTCTAGGATGAATGAGTTGACCATCTTGAATGTTCAAATCACCCGATACTTACAAGCTGTCTCTAAATATCATCCAAAACATGATTTTATCGGACTGGAGAACAATTCGTCGCCAGTGGATGAGTCTTTCTTCCATAATTTGTTATATACGCATCTCGACAAGGTGCGTTCTGCTTTCCTCGGCGATCCAACTCTCTCCTTGGACGAGAAGAGAGGCATATTTGCAGAATTGGATGAGATTCTCTGCGAATCAGGCCAGCCTCTTTCCTCATTTGGTTACACGATTAGTGATTTTGTTAACAATAAGCAGGACCCTAACAGTGCACTTTATGAATTCATGACAAGGACCTCGATGAAAGAGATCAATTCCTCGTTGAGGGATGCCATTGTCTACGAGGCAATTGCCCTGGATGGTATTCCTATCGTTGTGGTGAATTATACTTTCTTGAAATTCACCTCCTACGAGGATATCGAGCTTATCATGTTCAGATTCTACCAAGTGGCATCTAAGATTTGGGATTCCAAATTCTATGTCGTTCTTGATTGTAGTGGGTTCCATGGACCTTTGGAATTCTTCCAAAATATGTTCAAGATCTTCCAAGCCTACACACCACCTATTGTCTTTGAGAACATGACCAAGATCTTCTACTACAACGTGTCTCAGCAATGTTATTCAGCTATTTCCTACTGTTTGAAATTCATGGAAGAGCGTCAGTACAAAGATGTTTTTTATTTCACCAGCAGTTTTGACAAGGAAAGTTTCAGTTATGGGTTGTCGGCACTGACTTTGTCCTTGGAGAAGGATGTGAGAGTAACATTCCACGAAGTTTCTCTTTATGAGCCCTCGCAAAACAGATTTGTCCCTGTCACTGTGAGAATCGGTGACCAGTACATGCAAGTTGGTTTTAGACAGCCTACTCGTTTCAAACTGTTTGGTAAAATGAAGGTGATCACCTTGGTCGAGGTGTACCCTATTTCTGACTTGTCGAGTGCCGAGATCTCCAATCATACGGGAGTTCCAGATGAACTTTCAATTAGAAACTCTGCCACTGAAACTGATTTGATCTTCACCTCGCCAAAGAAAATCGAGATCATGCGTACGATCTACTTCTCCAAGTCGAGATCGAGTGCCTTGCAAGAGTTCCAAAGTAACGAGGAACAGGAAGACGATATCAAACTCGAGAGATGGCTCGGCCAATTGATCAATATCGATTTTGTAGGATTGCTCTCACATGACGAAGAAGTCCGCAGAGCTTCCTATGTGTTGCTTGGATCGCTTGCCAAATCGTTCAAGTTGGATTTCGGCTCCCATTTCGATTCCTCCATTCGGGTCAGTTTCCCGCAGAGCAATGTGACGTATGTAATTCTGATCGCAAGGGTATTGGCTGAAAAGCATAAAGATTACACTTTGGAGATTGTGAATGGTTTCTTTAACGCGTATAAGCATTGTGAGGACTACCAACGCACCAGTGCCATCATGTACATCTCGCCGTTCATCAGACATCTTTCCAATGCCATTGAAAACGAGAAGGAATCTTATAGAAACGAGACGCTCTCGTCATTGATCAAGAAATTCATCGAAGTGTCCACTGCAGAAAATGGCCCTCTCGTGCTGTTCCATGCCCATATATGGAGTCAATTGACGTTGCAAGACAAATTCGCAGAGGCTTTGATCGAAGAAGCTGTTGCAGCCTCGATAGACAGGGAAGCTGAAGGTAAAGACTGGGAAGATATCATCACGCTTGTGACTTTAACATCTTCTTTGAAGATCTGTTCCATTGTGGTTAGCAGATTGAGAAGTCTCTCGAATATTCCTAAGGTGACGTCTTCGAACTCGATTGCAACTCACACCAGTTGGATAGAAATCACCGTGTTGGTGAAGATCTGTGTGGCCTTGTTTTTCAACTCTTTGTTGTTCACCGAGATGTTCATGGCTGATGTGCTCTACATTTCCACGATGTTCATGGACCTGGGACCTTACGAATTGAGAATTTCGTTGTACAAATTGTTGTTGAACATGTTTCACTCGGCACTTCTGAGAGAAGACTTGGAGGAAGAGAAAAGAGAGAAGGGTGCTGCCATCTTGAACAAATTCAACAATCAACGTACCAAGTTGTTGTTGGGTTTGAACAGAGACGACAGTAGAGCCTCTTTGGACACCGATGCTGGAATTGTCAACAGAATCTCTGCGCTTGAAGTGTTGTGCGACTCACTCTTTGAGTTCATCGGCCTTGTCGGTGATGAGGAAACTTCGAGCGTCTGGAGATCCAGATGGCACAGTTTCGCCGTTAGTGCAGCGTTCCAAGACGATTCCATGTTACAGGACAAGGCATTCTTGATACTTGGGTTCCTCTGTAAATACGGAATCACCGATATGTTGATTTCCAAGATTCTTGAAAAAGTGATCTATTTCATGGAGGTGCTCAGCGATAAGAAGACGTTCACCACGGTTCTTTGTGCCACCTATGCCTTGAGCAGAGTTGTACAGGGTATCCCACCGAGATCTCCTTACACCGAGAAGTTCTACTGGCTTGCCATAACGTTGAATTACAACGACAACTTGTTAATTTCGCATGCTGCGATCCAGCTCTTGGGAAACGCTTTGGTCTCCGTGGACAAGCGTGGCAAATTCATCAATGGTGAAGTCGTTGAAGGAATTTTCAAGACCCGGTCAACGTTTGCCAAGTCTCTCGAACTGTACGAGGCCAATTTCAACATCAAGATCACCCCAGAAAACATTGATTTGGTTATCATCTCCACTGTGATAAGAGATATTGAATCTCCATTCACCAAGAGTGTCGCTGTTGAGGCCTTGATCAACTCGTTTGCCGTCAGAGTCAACAATGCTCTTTTGAAGTCAAAGATATCGGGAGTCCCTTCAGATGGACACTGCTTCGCGTATGCTGTGATCATCTACCTCATCTCGAGGAACAATGAAGAGTTCATTGGCTACTTGGGAAGAAGTGATCTTACTCTCGATCATATGATTGAGATGTCGGACGGTGTAGTGATGCATTCGGCCATCTTGGACTTTTTGATAAGTGCTTCTGACCTTGCCATTTTGACCATGATGAAAGGAGCAGTCCACTGTGGATCCGATGTGGCAGATGAAAACACAAAGTTCAGATTCTTGGTTCTTTACAAGTATGTAGCAAAGAGATCCGAGCATATGCAGTGGATGATTTACCCTGAGATGCAAAAGTTCCTAAGAAGAATGTCCGTCACCACGAATTCTCCTCAAGTGCTGAACCTCGTTTTTGAAACTGGTAGAATAGCCATTGTGTCCACTGAACATTATAGTAAGATCCCAGAATATCGTGAAGAAATGCAACAACTTCTTCGGAAACATCACTTGGAAGGCTTGAAAGAGTTGCACTTTAGCGATGTTTATCCTTTCAAGAGTGTTGCTGAAGATAAAGGAGTGCCTCCAGGAATCAATTGCAATAGAGTTGCTCAAATTCTTGAAATGATCAAGGAAATTCTCGCATCAGTTATTGTTGAGGATTGACATTCTGTTATCATGATGATGGTCTTTGTATTTAGTTTATGTCTCTTGTTTCCCCTTTCATTCTTACCACTACTATTATTACTACTATTTTCATTATTATCAATTTTCTTATTCCTTTACGCGGGTGATGTACCTTTAAATATGCATTTGTTTTATAAATTGAATTGATCTGTATAAAATTTTGTCGTTAAAATTGAGTATTTAACGGAATGCTATAAAATTATGCTATGTATGGAAAATGGGAAAGCAGTCAAGACCACCAGTGAAGGCTTACTTCTTTTGTAATTTTCCAGCTTCACTCTTAGATCTCTTTAAAGTATGGTTTCCAAACTTCTTTCTCTGTATAACTTCGAATTCTTTCTTATGCATTCTATAAAGCATCATGGTTGCCCTTGCATCTTCAACAGACGAATGTTCTGCACCTTGAATATCAAGCTTCAAATAATGTTTTGTCAAATTTTTCAAACCTGGAGTCTTGCCCTTGGCAAATTGTCTAAATGGGAGATGTTTTGAAGTGTCTCGTATCAAATACACTGGATGTGAAAGCATCAAGGCGTTTAAATCGTTTTGTATAGCATGACCAACCAATACTCTATCTTTAAACAAATCGGAACACAATTGTTGTGCCTCTCTAAAAGTGATGGCATCCTTCATATGCTTTGGAGAAACTCCACTGACCCAAGTTCTCCAATCGGTCACTTTCTCTTTAGGTTTTACGTATTTATCCAAGATCACATGGCCGTAGAAGTTGACTATTGATACTCTTGCCAATGCTGACTCAGAACCATTCGGTCCAACTCCAACGAACTCACAGTCAATCGCCAAGAATTTCCCAGGCTCTGCCTTCTTCCCAACGATCTGACTTTCTTCAGGTATCAAAGAGATAGGTTTCTCTGGTTTCTCGTTATTTTTGGACAGTATTTGTAACCCCAGTGTGGCCTCCGACAATTTCTTATCGGAATTAGTGGCTCTGTTGAATATTTCTAAAGTTGTGAGCTTTCTTTCTGTAGAAGCAGATGAGGAAGATGAATTTTCCAGATGATGATGACCCACTTTTTGCACTTTCTTCACATGGTTCGGCAATTTTGATGCATTCTTGGACTTCCCTTGAAGCAGCAGCCAGTTAGACGATAACGGTATTCCCGACATTCTACTGTCTATATGTATACTATACTTGGTTGACTGTATTAGTCTATGGATCATCACCTATATGATAAAAGATAAAAAAAAAAAAAAAAAAAAAGAGAAAAAAAAAGAAATTTGCATATTAAGTAAGGAATTCTTAGCAGACTTCAAACAAATTTTTGATAGAGGAAAAAATTTTCAAGTTCCTAATGCGGCAAGTCATCTCGATTGGGCCATTGTGCTATTAGTGTGTGGTGCTACTTTTTAAAGCGTAGGCATTGACTAAATTATTGATCAGTCTAACGATTTCTTCACTTTGTATGGCATCGAGCGCTTCTAGATCGTATCTCTTTGGACCTGTTGTCTTCAATACAACGATTTTAAGATTGACGGGATATTTACGAGACTGTTTGCATTTGATGATTTGAGAAACGTGGAATGAGGTAATTTTCAGATTGTTCACGTCTACCAAATATTTGTATGCAACGTTCTCGTGTTCAGCCGTAGACTCCGGGATAATGTAAATATACTCTCCATCTATGGACAATGATCTCTCATGTCTGTTCTTGAACGAAAGCTGATGGTGTCTCCATACAGTCCATTTGAGAAATGATGATGTCGTCAACCCATTAGCACCTGCCAAGTCAAAGGGCTGTTGTTGATGATGCAGGTGATGTTGAGTCATCGAAAGCCGTGACATGTTGTTCACCGAGGAAGATGATAAAAACGATTTCTGTTTGTAAGATGCCATGGTCTTTTTCAGCTTGCTAGTGTTACTGACCAAATTAGTCGAGCTGGAAAATGTCGAGTCTTTATGTAAGACTTTTTCACGTTGTGAATCCTCCAGGTTCTTCTCTTTCAACAAGTTGGTAGGCTTGGAAGGCAAAGTTATTCCACCTGCTCGGGAATCAGAGATCGCAGGATCGAGTAAATCTGAAGTCTCACTGACTCTCTCTTCCAAGATCAGAGTAGTAGGATCATTGACCGCAATTGCGCTATTATTTCCGTCAAGTCTGGGCAAGGGGTAAAGTTTCTCGTTCTCCTGGAATTCACGATCCGATACTCTTTCAAGAAGCACGTCTTCCACTCCGAATCCGGAAATTGGCTTGTTCCTATCTAAAGGCCCGAAATCATCGTCAACCTCTCCGTCTTCTTCGACAACCCGAAGGCACCATCTGTTGGGATTCTCGAAATCTTTGCTCAGTTCTGTCTTGTCTTTAAACTTCAAATTCAATAAAATATAACCAATGAAATCTTTCACCGATGCAGTTCTTGAGATCTTGAACTTCTGAGAACTTTCTAAACCAGGCACATCCTTCGGCAAATAAACTTTTACTGTTTGTGGTCTCATTCCTTCAGTGTCACCTACAAATTTGAAATATTCCAATACTGAGCTCTCGTTATCAGGTGATGTTTTCTTCAACAGAAGAGTCAAGTTGGATTTCAAGACCGGCTTAACCAATTCTTTTTGTTTCTTGATATATTGCTGTTCATCATTGCCAGAGGCTCTACTTGGTGATTGCAGAGCTAATAAACTGGAAAAAGACTTGCTCTTCTTAGGTTTGACATTCAATGAAAAATCTGTCCCACTGTTAACACTTTCATTCGTGTTGATATTTCTTCTCTTATCCTTCACGGATTTATCTATTGTTTGACTTCTGTATCTTAGACTGCTCTGGGAAGACCTCTTGATATCTTGACTACCTCTTCTACTACTAGGATAGTTCAATAAATTCCCACTTGAGTTGTTATTCCTCATCCATAGAGAAGACTCACTGCCAAAAAACGAATCATCGACCAACAAGGCATCGGAATCTGTCAAATCCGAATCGGTGAGAAATCTACTATCATCGTCTCCTTCGAACAGGTCGTCTAATACCAGGCGGTCCAATTCCAGATCAGCCTCCTGGATCCCATCTATATTGTCATGATCTATCCGTGTTAAGTCATCTCTGATAACTGCATAACTGTCCTGCTTACTACCTTCATCGGTTCCTATTTTCAGTTCGTCATTCCTCAAGGATTCTACTTCACCATTCGTGGTACCACCATTGCTATAATCATTACCGTTATCGTTATCATCTTCTGTTTCATGGTTATCGTTATATATATCATCATCGTCATCATCGTTGTCATCATAATCATCATATTCAGGATTTGTAATATTAGTCTCATCTGATTGGTCACTATCATAAAAATCATCATTGGGTATTTCATTGTTCGTTCCGATATTGGATCCACCGTTACCGGTCTTAAAGAATTTATTCAAATTGGTCTTGATGATATTGCCTGAAGACTTCCTGAAAGATCCATTTTGATGAGAACTACTCTGTTTGGGTTGTGACAGCTGTTGTAATGATGACTGCTGTTTGATCGTTTGATGAGACCCGTATTGTACAGTTGCCTGGCTTCCACCTATCTCTTCATGGATTTCTTGTTTCCCCTGGTCCTCGTTGTCTTGGTGTTCTTTTTCCTTAACAAGAGGTGATCCTAAAGCTGAAGATACATTCTCATTCACGTTATCTTCATCGTCAAAATCTTTCAAACTATCAATGTCATTCAATTGGGTGGTCAATTTATAATTAAACGATATAGGCGGTGAGTTCTGTCTCAGGTATAGGCTTGGGAACTCCAGTTTGTTATTCTTATCGCCAAGTCCCAACCCAACACCATTACCATTATTATGACTATGATAATATTTTATCACATTCCGCTCATCACTATTATTTATCAAAAACGACTCTCGGAGTTTATTGACTAAATAATCGACACTCTGGTAAGGTGCCGCCATTATATGGGTTTTTACTTAATCAAAGCTTGAAGACTTGCACCTTCATACATTTAAAGTTCCCCTTAATGATAAGAACCAAAAGCGTTAAAAAAAAATCTGTGTATTGTAAACATTTCAATCTGTGTGTTCCTCTATAGACTTTTTCCTCGCGCCCCTTAAGGTAGTGTCAAAGTTGCAATTTACTTACCCAATAAATTTTCATCATTTTAATGATTTTTTTTCCTTCAATTTTGGATTTTTTCTGCTCTTTTTTTCGTCTTGAATTTTTTTATCCTTTCCGAAGCAGTTGCAATATTAAACGACAAATAGATTGTACAATTATCTACACTTGTTTTAACGTTAGATACATCAATTACAATAGAATAATTCATAATGGGTGCTGCTTACCAAATCTTAGGAAAAACCGTTCAACCACACCAAGTAAGTAAAAATGGAAACGTAAATGGAACTGGAACTGGAACTGGGAATTGAGTATTGGTTCAGTTAGTGAAATTTGATTGTGAATTATGATCTGTTAGGATTGCTCGAACTGCTCATTTGTGATGTACTAGGAAAGTATTTCACGGTACCACTGATGATATTATCAGGTCCATATAAATGTTATCCAGCCCAAAATTTGCCTTTAGGTTCAAGCTCGTAATACTAACAACTGATTTCTTTACAATATAGTTGGCTTTAGGTACTCTCGGAGCTGTCCTCTTATTGGTCGTTCCAAAGCCTTGGAACGGTGCTGCTAAACCAGTCCCAGCCATCAACGCTTCCTCCCCAGAAGAAGAAAAATTCATCAACGAATACTTAAGCAAAAAACAAGAACAACATTAAATCGAATTCGATTAGATAGAATTCTTCCTAATATTATTATTATTATTTTTTATTTACAATATTGAGGTGATTACTTTCTTCATATTCCTTTGGTTAATCTTACAATTGGTTTTAGAAAGATTCCAAACAAAGAGGGAAAGAATGATAAGAATGATAAGAATGTATCCTTGTTGGTTTTGTTTTAGTTTGATATTATTTGTATAAAGGTTTATGTGTTGAAAAGAACTTTTTTTTTTTGAAGTATTTATTTGATAAAAGTAATTTAGAATTTTATTGATTGCATGGTTTGAATCTGTAAGTCATAAAGAAAATCGAATCATGTTATACTTCTATATATATAAGAAAGGCAAAGCAGAAAGAAAGGTTTAGTCTTTGAATAACACAGCATTATCCAAAGGATCAGCCTTGATGATTTGATCTCTCTTTTTGATCTTTCTCAGTTGAGATTCATCACTTCTTCTCTTTGCTTCATTGGCTTGTTGTTGTTTCAATTGGGCTCTGACAAAGTTTGGTGATACATATTCTTTGTTTTCATAGATCTTTGGACCCCCAAATGAACCTTCCAATATTGTGATCAAGGTCATGACAAATCTTGGGCCAATTTCTATTAAAGTCATCTCGTCTTTTAATTCTTCAGGAGTCTTGACATCGGATTCTCCTTCTTTCAATTCGACAGATTCGTTGATCTGGTAATTTCTACACCATATCTTACCATCCAAGATGGAGAATGTGAGTACATGATCGATGAATGGTTTTGATTTTCTTGCTTGAGGTGGTACACCGAATGTATGGATTAACATTTCCTTGACCAATTTGAAATGAGGCTGAGATTCAAACAGCTTGTCGAAGGACAAGATTGGTCTGGAACCTTTCAAACAGTTTCCGGTAAAATTCAACTCATCCAATGTATGCAAATTTTGTAAATGGAATTTTAAAGTTGGTCCATTAGGTGGTTTCGATAACCACATATATAAGTCCATATGTTTTCTTGATTCGAAGAAGATAACATTGTTACAGTTATACAACTCGGCGATCTCGTTCAACTCGTACAAATTCTTCTTTGTGTCCAATTTTGGCTCTCTTCTTGAATGTGGTAATATTGCGTGTAAGTCATTGATCAAATGACGATGTCTATACGTTACTCCTCTCGATGAGATGATCAAAGCTCTTTGTCTGTTGATATGTTTTTCCTTAGGAGCTTTCTCCTTGTGTCCTGCTCCGGACAACGCTTTATATATGGCCGACATCTGTATCTCTAAAGACTCTTAGTTCTTGATCTTATTCAAATACTGACCTGAACTCTTCATCCCCTTTTTAATATTTAAAAAAAATTTTAATCTAAAAAAAAAATTTTCCTTCTCATAGAAGAGAAAGAAAAAAGAAAAAGAAAAAAAAAGCGAAGATGTCTTCTCCAAAGTATGCGCCCTGAGATTGAGCTTAGTTAGGAAAAAAAAATAGTTACTTAGTGAAGCTGAAGGGCCTTTTTGAAGTATTATTTATATACATGAGGTCAAGAAGGCGGTAATGGGATTGAAAAGGCGGCATTTTACTTCCAAAAGCTACACCAAGGAGGAATCCTCATCTTCGGGTGAGGAACAGGATTCTTCAGACGAAGAAGAACAACAACGCACTCATAAACAGAAGACACCCAAGGTTTCTACTACCGAGACGACTTCACTGTCTTCAACACAGCAGCTATATAAAGTGGTACCCATCGACAAGACGGGAATAAGCGAGACTATCCCCGATAAGCCTGTAGATGAAGAGGGCGAAGAGAGCGACTCATCTGAGGATGACGTGAGTGAATCGGACAGTGACGGAGACACTGACACTGATAGTAGTAGTGAAGAGGAAAATATGTCTATGATGAAGCCGGTCTTCGTGTCTAGGCGTAATAAGAAGGCAACAGCAGCGACCACAAACTCAGAGACTAAGAGTCAAAAGGAGATCACCATCAAAAAATTGGAACACAACATCCTTGTTTCGATGAAAGAGGAGCAAGCCAAGCTGAAAGAAGCGAGTGCTGGGGAAAGAGAAGAATTGGGTGGAGTTGATGATACGGACAACTTGGATCCCGATCTGGAATATGAGGAATGGAAGCAAAGAGAATTGGCAAGAATTAGAGCCTTGAGAGAGAAGTTGATCAAGAAAGAGGAAGAAGAAGAAGAGACGTACCGGAGAAGAGAGGAATATGATCAACAGGTGAGTTGATGCAAGAGTGATGATGATATAATGAGGAAGGTTCTTGATAGACGATTTCCAACTACCCATAAGAAAACTCATTGATAACACAGATCCCATCCTCAATGGAAAGGCTTGATGAGGTCAAGACAATACAATTCTCGAATGAAAATCGTCTCATAATCGCAGAAAAGAGAGAGAGATTAAGTGCATCACCATCCAGAAAATTACCCAGAAGAGTGCTCTCTTTGCTCTCGATGCCCTCATAAAAGTATGTATAAAATTAGATATGTAAATTACGTTGTTCCCCAGAAATTTGGAACACCCGATCATCATGGTTGATGTTGTAAATCCCTGTAATGCTCGGCCATTTAGTACTCATACAGGTAGAAATTGGAAAAAAAATAATAAAAAAAAGTATCTAGCCGAGGAAAAATCAGAGGAAAATCAGAGAATCAGAGAATCAGATTTGAAAAAAAATAAAGAATAACACACCATTGGAAAGTAAATTATATTCATTTAAAGTTGACGAATCAACAGAAGAGAGAGTATACCGTCACCATTGAGAACAATTAGACAACTTGAAAGGGTTTCAATACAGTCAGGACAACTTATAGACAGTATCATCATCTCATCGGTTTGCATTGATCTAATTACCTCTCTGACCCTCAAAATCAGAGATCCTGTTTTCCCATTATTTTAACCTACTTTAACCGGAATCAAATACCCACTACTTTTTCTGCCTTATTTTCTGTTTTTATCAATAGAGAGAGAAGAAAAAAATACGAGGAAAAAAAAAGTATCTACTAAGAAATTTATTCGCGTGTTATATACAATTTTTTCATTGCATTGAACACAAAAGAACTCATAATAACTCATAGATTGTACACTGTTCTGAATCCAAGAGAGAACAAAGATGTCGTCTAAAATACCTGTACCACCAAAGGATCCTTACGACAAGGAGGTGAGGGCTGAAAGAGAATTCGGTTCTTTGACTTCGCAAGAATGGCTTCATGTATCACTGTACGATAGCAGTGTTCCAATGCAAAAGCCTCCAGAAGATGAACCACCATATTTCATCTTAATCCTGACTTATTTGAATTATTTGATATTGATTATTATCGGCCATGTAAGAGACTTCTTCGGTAAGAAGTTTCAGCCTGAATTCTTTCTGGATTTGGTTGCCAAAGATGGTTATGCTCCATGGTATTCAGGTTTTGAAAGTTTTTATACTAGAAGAATGAAGATGAGATTGGATGATTGTTTTGCTAGACCTATTTCTGGTGCGCCAGGAAGATTCATCAGATGTTTCCACAGAACTTCGAAAGACTACAATTGGACTTATGAATATAATGGGGAGATGGACGAATGTCTCAATCTTTCCTCTTATAACTATTTGGGTTTTGGTCAATCTAGTGGTATTTGTACCGATGCTGCAGTTGAAACCTTGAAAGAATATGGTACCACATCTGGTGGACCAAGACTCTCGGCCGGCACCACTGATATTCATTTGGAATGTGAAGATATCATTGCCAATTTTGTTGGTAAGGAATCCTCCTGTTTGATTTCTATGGGTTACGGTACAAATGCCAGTGTCTTTAGTTCCTTGGTAAACAGTAAATGTCTTGTTATCTCTGATGAATTGAATCATGCATCCATCAGATTTGGAGTCAGATTATCCGGTGCTCACGTCAAGGTCTTCCCTCATAACGATATGGATGCCTTGGAAAAATTATTGAGAGAACAAATCTCTAATGGACAACCAAGAACCCATAGACCATGGTCCAAGATCTTCATTGCAGTTGAAGGTTTGTACTCCATGGAAGGAAACATTGTCGATCTTCCAAGATTGGTCAAGTTGCGTGAAAAATACAAATTTTACCTTTTCGTTGATGAAGCACATTCCATCGGTGCCATGGGTCCACGTGGAAGAGGTGTTTGTGATTATTTCGGAATCGATCCTTCCAACGTTGATATCTTGATGGGTACTTTGACTAAATCCTTTGGTGCCACTGGTGGTTATATTGCCGGTGATAAAGATGTGATTGACCGTTTAAGATTAGACATCGCCACTAACAGTTACGGAGAATCTATTGCACCTATTGTTATTGCCCAGATTGCCAAGTCTTTGCAAATCATCGAGGGAAAATACAATGGGAACGAAGGTAAGGAAAGATTACAAAGAATTGCGTTCAACTCTCGTTACTTGCGTCTTGGATTGAGAAGATTAGGTTTTATCGTGTACGGAGCCGACGATTCCCCAGTTATTCCATTATTGACCTATCTTCCACCAAAAATGCCAGCTTTCAGTAGAATGATGTACCTGATGAAGGTGGCCGTTGTTGTTGTAGGATATCCAGCTACACCTTTGACTTCATCGAGAGTGAGATTCTGTATGTCAGCTTCTTTAACCAAAGAAGATATAGATTACGTATTGAAATGTTGTGATGATATTGGAGATAAATTGTTTTTGAAATTCAGTTCCGGTATTGGAGGAGGAGAGAGAAGACCTGGTGATTATAAGTTGGGAATCAAACCAAGATGGTCTATTGAAGAGGTCTTGGAAAAGACCCCACAGGATTGTAAAAAGGCCATGTATTAAAAGAAAAAATAATTTACGACACGACATAATCATCATATATCTCCCATCTCAAACATTTTCATTTCATTTTCACAAACTACATACCAGTCATTAACACCCTTATCACATTATTAATATTACCCATTATTTTTTATTATTATAATTATTATAAATACCATCATTATTATATTTTTATTTACTGCTGCCATATTAGTACTGTACAATATCTCTTATTGCCGGACGGTCATAAAGGCTCTGTCTTTCCATTTATTTTCAATAATCTCGGTATATAACAATTTTCCACCAAAGATTTCCAATATTTACCTCAATTTCTCCTTTGAAACTCCCGCCCAATTTTTACCAATCCCCTTCCAGAGTTGGCCGAAGCTGCATTAGGAAATCACTCCAAACCGTGAGCGAAAAATCGAAAAAAAAGTGTTTATGTGTGGAGCAGCAGCAGATTGAATGATCAAAAAAAAGTAGCCAGCATAATTCGGGATTACAAAATACTATTCATATATCTGCAAGAATATTCATACAGCATGGATACAACTGTGAGCTAACGTTGAAACGAAGTTATGTCAGTTCATACAGTCAAGCAAGTGCTACCTTCTAATGGGGCGCCGCAGTCCAGCATAGATCTCGGTCCCCATAATAACATAACCGCTGATAAGCACGCTCATGCGTTTAGAGAGGGTAAAGATAACGATAACGATAATAACGATGAACAGAAAAGCATAGAAAATCTAGAAGCCATCATCAGTAGTTTGATCGACGAATTGCATCAGGACGTGGTGGATCTTCATCTGCCGAAAGATGAGTTTTGGCTCTCGAAAGCAAAGGAAAGCTTGGATGATTTCAATGACGCTTTAAATGATTATCTTATCAAGAAAAATGAAAGAAATTTGATAGGAATCGATTACAATTGTATCTATATATATTATAGAGCAGCCCAAATCATCTTGACAGAGGTGATACCGGAATTGGACTCCTTCAGACAGATCCAGACCGATTATTTACTGCTCATGTCCGAATTGTTGAATAACGATATGTATTTCCTGGAGATCAAGTCCATTATAGAGAAGAGAACTTCGCCAGCAAGCGTTGATCCGTTACTGGCGAGATTCAATAACCTCAAAAGATCATTCTCTTCTTCAACTAAGCCAGCTTCTTATATCCATGGACAACCACCTCTGGTGTTACAGCCAAAGCCAAGAACTTCGAGAGAGGAACTGATGTCTGTCCCAAGATCAAATTCCCGTTCCCCAACACCTGCATATTTCCCTGACACGGCATTGAACTCGCCTCAAACTTCAGAGTTCTCCCAAAGAGCCATAACTCCAACGATAAACCCTCCCAATTTCAACGAGTTTATTCAATCCCCTGTCGGTAGGCGCTCAGTAAGTGGACTCAAGTCTCCGTCGGGAACTTCCACCTCGCTGATTTATTTCAGCCCCGAGAAAGACAATGGTCCCTTCTCCAGATTCGAAGATGCTGAATCTTTAAAGCCTCAGGAGTTGAATGACTTGGTTTCTCAGTATCCCCATGATGTCTTGGTCATTGATTTCAGATCTACTACGGAATTCAACTACAGTCACATTTATTTTGCTAATAGCTCCAATGTGATACATATCGATCCTCTCGCTTTGGGCAAAGATTATAGTGCCCTTGATTTGGAGGCCAAAGGAATGGTGACTAACTCGAAACATGAAGTCAATCTCTTCCAAAACAGACGCCGATTCGAATTGGTCGTCGTTTACAATCAAAGTGGGGCCAAAGATAATCATATACACCTTTTGTTCAGTCTTTTACAAGAGGATGAAGTTCCATTGAAAAGAAAACCGGTTTTTTTACAGGGAGGCTTGAATAATTGGAGCCATCTCTATGGAGCCGCAGGCTTGGCATCGAATTTGGGCATCATCAGAGACGATCTTACTTTAGAAGTCCGCCATGACTCTCTTTCAAGGCCAG
Source organism: Nakazawaea ambrosiae (assembly GCA_024271865.1). Lineage (NCBI taxonomy): Eukaryota > Fungi > Ascomycota > Pichiomycetes > Alaninales > Pachysolenaceae > Nakazawaea > Nakazawaea ambrosiae. The sequence goes on from JANBXG010000001.1 coordinate 1,624,831, forward strand.
TTTCCATACCATCCAAGTCCAACGGCTCTATTGATTATTATCACTCCTCGGGCTCTGGGGATATCAGTCTCAAATCTTACAATAGAAGCGAAAGTGATTTCTTTTCTTTGAAACCAACTTCACGTGGTCAAACTCCCGTTGACACATCCTTATCTAAGACCAAGTTATTACCCAAGCTTAATGTGGGAGCAATTGATAAACCCCGGAGTGCTCTTTCTTCACCTCGAAGGGCTAGTCATGCTAACGATTTTTCTGCATTGGAAGCACAAAAAAGACAAACCCAGATCAATGATTTTGACAAAAACCTCACCATCATCACTGGGATCTCCAATATGGGCAACACATGTTATATGAATTGTATTTTACAGTGTTTAGTAGGCACAAAGGGACTCACGAAATTTTTTTTGATGAATGACTATGAAAGTAAGATCAACCTCAAAAGCAGATTAGGTTCGAAAGGAATGATTTCCAAGGCTTTCCACAACGTTGTCAAGGATATGTTCAGTAGATCTGTTGTGCAACAAAAGAGTTGCTATTTCATTGTTCCTCAGAAATTCAAGCAAACCGTTGGAGCTTTGAATTCAGACTTCCGGTCTTATCAACAGCAAGATTGCTCTGAGTTTTTGAATTTCTTGCTTGATTCATTGCATGAAGACCTCAACCAGAGAGGAGATTCGCCAAAATTTCCACCATTGAGTGCTGAAGAGGAAGCCCATAGGGAGAAGATGCCGTTGAGATTAGCAGCTACAATAGAATGGGAGAAATATCTCAAGACGGATTTCAGCAGTATTGTTGATTTCTTCCAAGGCCAATATGTATCAAGACTTCAGTGTACTGTCTGTAAAGGTACTTCAACCACTTATAACGCTTTCAGTACATTGACTATTCCCATTCCAGAGAATGTTTCAGGACCAATATCCCTTGAAAGCTGTTTTGATGATTTCTGTAAGGCGGAAATCTTGGATGGTGACGACAAGTGGTATTGTCCATACTGTAAGAAGAAGCAAAAATCCACCAAAAGTTTAAGAATTTCTGTTTTGCCTAGAAATTTGATCATTCATTTGAAAAGGTTTAAAATAAGCTACACTGTCACAAAATTGAATTCTTTTGTTAAATATCCTTTACGACTCTCATTATTGAAATACTGGCCTCCAGTCAGTTCACAACTGGAGAAGGAAAAAGTTCTGATATTCCCCGACCGTGGACAATCACCACCTTTTAACTATGAACTCTACGGAGTTGTGAACCATTTTGGAAGTCTCAGAAGCGGACATTATACAGCTTTTGTAGACAAAGGTGCAGGAAGCGAAGGTTCCAAAAATGGTTGGTGTTATTTTGATGACACAACAGTTACTAGAAACTGTGATATTTCAAGGGTCATTAACGAAAATGCATATGTATTATTTTACAGAAGAGTTTAGATAGTCCTTCATGATTTTTCTACCAGCTTGTTCCAGCTTTTTCCAGCTTTTTAGATTGCATAACCTCAAAAATTAAGATAAAACAAAAACCATGTAGTTGAAGTTATTATTAATAAAAGCTTATCTCTTATAATATAAATATGAGAAAATAATCAAGATTATTCCCAATCGTCATCGTCATCGTCATCATCGGCGTTTTCGTCAGCTTTCTTATCATTTTTCTTGCTCGAAACTACATCCAAAGTTGAACTGTTGGCACTCTCCAAATTATAAGTTACCTCGCTTGAAGTTCTAGATTCGACCTTGTTGTCGTTCTTTGAGCTAAGCAGTGCTGTTTCTTCCTCTTCATCATCGTCATCCCAATCGAAATGCTCTTCCTCTTCACTTGTTTTCTTGGTATCGGCAAGCAACTTCTTTCTGGTGTTTTCTTGAAGTTCAATCAAATTCTTGTTGTAGAAAAACTTCAACCAGAATTCATCAGCAGAAATCTCAGATGGGACAATTCTTTTGAAAAGTCTGGACAAATCGTTGTTTGACGATAATTCCTTCTCATTATTGGCCTCATCGGTGGTGTATTTGGCCTTGAACTCTTCGAACCCGGCCTTATCTGAAACTTCCTCGAGGTATAATTCTTTTGAGTTATTCAATTGGTGAAGTCTTTGCTCTTGTCTTGTTCCGAATACTTTTGAGTCTGGTACGTTGAACAACATCTTCGAGTCCTTGTCATCAATTTCCAACGATTCATCATTATCGTCATCAACATCGGAATTGGCCTTTGCATTATTTTCATCGTCTGGCTTTATAACTTCTTTCAACAAACTACCCAACTTCGATCCAAACGTGGAAGCAAAGCCACCAACAATCTTCTCCACTTCTTGCAAATCGTTATCCAAGTCATCCAAGTAACTGTTTGTGGATTCTTTAATGGTCTTTAAATAGTCAACTCGCTGTTTCAGTTCCTTTGATGAAGACCCACCTTCTTCTTCAGCCTCTTCGTCCTCATCGTCTTCGTCTCCATCCAGAATTGACAATTTTTCCAACTTCTCTTTGGTCTGATTGACGTATTCTGGTATGTTCTTTTGAAAATTAGTGAGAAACCCGTTGAAAGATCTCCAACCATTTGTCGTGTTCTTCTCTAGACTCTGATAAATCTCGTCTACTTTATGTTCTATATTCTCCACGTACTTCTCAGTCTTGGCGTTGATTTCGTTGGTTGTCTGGTCGTTTGTTAGGGTCTCCACAGACTCATTTCTTGTAGATTCATTTTCTTTCTCCATTGTTCTCAAATGATCAAACAGATCCATCTTGATATCACTTATCAACTGATTTCAATGATACGTAAGACAACACACGTCAAACAAAAAAATGAGTTATTAAAAAAAAAGTAGTCAAAATAATTTTAAATAATTTTGGAATAATATTGAAATCATTTTAGAACCATTTTTTGTTCTTCTCATTTTTTGTTCTCAAATTTCTTCGGCGCGGCGCTCTTTATTTTTCTCTCAACTTTCACTATTTTTTAGCATTTCAGCAGCACAAAAAGAGAAGTAGGCTTTTATATTTGAGAGGCTACAAGTCTTACTTCGGTTCATTTACATAGAAACAATGTTTGTCTAATTATAAATCTAAATCACAATTTTTAAAGACAACAAGGCCAGCCTAGTTCAAGAATTTTTGAGTAGGTCTTCTTTGGGGATAACGTATTTTCAGAAAGAAAAAAATAAACGAGAGAGAAAGGGTATCTATCATAATTGAATGGTTAATCTTTAGTCAAAATTAGTAACCAGCTAACTCAACTGGACCACCAACTTCACAGTATTGTCTCCAGTCTTTGAAGAAAGCCTCAACCAACAAGTCGTAGAATCTGGCGTCGTCAACTTGGGTGATCATGGTAGCATTACCAGTGGTGGCCTTCAGTGGGGCAAATTCGTCACCCCAGATTCTCAAGGAACCGTAGAATGGAGAGTAGAATTGAGTGTCAACGGTGGTTGAGACGTTGAAGGATCCCAAAACCATGTCTGGCCAGACCATGAAAGCAGAGACAACTTCATCCCAGAATGGCAAAGTTTCTTGGTTGTCACTTTCAATGGCATTTTGAGTGTAGTTACCGGAGTAGACAATTTCGTAGACGTACTCCAAGTATGGGTTGTCAGTGATGTTTGAGTAACCACCAGCCTTTTCAATCAAAATGTCGTACAATTCTTGGGATGGGACCAAGTAGTTGGTGACATTGGCTCCGATGTACAATTCCTTCCAGTCAGCAGTCAAGACAATGTTAGCGGCTTCTGGATCTTGAATCAAGTTGATATCGGTGTTGATATCGTTGACAATGGAGGAACCAGTGGCTTGAGCGTATTGGTTGTCGAAGTAACCACCCATGATATACAAACCAGCAGATTCCTCAACCAAGTTAGGATACAAAGAGATAGCTTGAGCGACAAGAGTCATCATACCTGCAGCATAGATATAGATTGGGTCAGTGTCTTTGTTTTCCTTAACGGCTTCGATCAAGGCAATGGCTCCCAAGGTGTCATCGTAGGTGACATTGTCCCAAGAGTAAGAGTCTTCGTATGAAGCAGCGTAAGCACCTTCCCAGACCAAGGCACCGAACATTTCTTCCCATTGGTGGAAAGTTTGGTTAGTTCTCATAAGAGGACCAGCAGCACCGACATAGTTTGGAATACAAGAAGACAAGTTGAAGTGGTTCAAGATGTCACTGGCAGCACCAACGGCATCGACAAGAGAGGATGAACCGAAGGATGAAGAGATACCAACAATTTCCCAACCGGCCATCAATGGGAATAAGACTTGCAATGGGGCCAAACCGTCATTGTCAATGAAAACCTTCTTGGATTCTGCTAAAGTGACCAAAGCACTAGCAATTAACGATAACTTTTTCCAACCGAACATTATATATAATACAGAGTTTCAATTTTGATCAATAATATGGAATTGAGTTCGGGGAAACATTGTAGGAGGGAGATATCTTTGAAGCTTATATAGCTATCGAGGAACAAAATTTTTTTTTCAATTATGCATAATTTATCTTAGTACGGCACCATTCTAACAGTACTCCATTATCTGTAAAAAATGAGTGAAAAATTATCAAGCGATGACGAAAAAAAGTTTTGAGTTTTCCCTGTTAGGAACTCTCAAATTGTCTTGAACGGTACCTATCTGACTCTTTGTTAGTATTGCTGTACAAAATTAAAACAAAAAAATTGGAATTAAGACCATTTCGAGCTAGCTGCATGAACAACTGAAAAATTATCGGTTGCACTACAACGATGACTGTAAACGTTTGTTCGTTGGAGAGATGGATGGGTTACTTCATCTTCGATTACACAGTGTCAATTTTTTTCTCACTACTCAATTACAATTGATGAGGGGAATTGTTCAAGTCATCCGGCGTATATTTCTACAATGAGTTCATCTTTGAATTGAGTGTAAAAATACTAATTGTTCGTTCAAAATGTAACCTCTTTTTTTTTCACCTGTTACCGGCGGAAGAGCTATGCAAGAATAATGTCCATCGAGAATTTTTTTTCATACATACGATAAGGATTTTTGGAAAATTTACTGACCTCTCTTATCGAAGGAATTTTTTACTATTACCTCGAAGAAGGCTTAACACGTTATCCTAGGTCGGTATTTTTTAATTTTTTTTTTTTTTTTGTTTGAAACCAAACCTTGGCAATTCCAGTGCCCGCGCACTCGATGAATATACTTAAAGATAAAGAGACTACGAGTACTCCCGCGGTATGAGCACTTTACTAAAACAATCATAGATGAGCTTATGTTGCAATCTTCGGTTTCAACCAGTAAAGAGAGGACCATTGAGCACATGGCATTCGCTTAAACTCTAATTTATGAACCTGAATTTTCTTATTTCTTCTTTCAATGTTTTTGAATATGCTTTATTTATATTGTGTAATTATTCGATTGTCTTTTTGAAACTATTTGTTCAGAAATATTATCTGGACCTTCCTTCGTTTTCTAAATTATATAAGTATTATAACATTTTCAAAAGATTATGATTACTTTCAGTTGAGTGAAGAGTGAAGTGACTTACTTTTTTTTCCCGCAATTCCTTTTGCAAATAACAACCGCTGAATGTTGAACTAAACTTGCCTACGACTAACTTTCTATCAAACCGTTATGTTGTCAAACCTCTCAAACTTCCTGACGACATCAAAATCTTCAAGAAAAGCAAATTACAAAATCTAGGTGAGCTACTCAAAAAAGAAAAGTAATGAGATTCTGATTTTTTTATTTTTTTTGAGCCAAGTGGATCTCAAATGTTTTTCAGGTGGCGGTAAAAGTTGATATAAACCCTTTCAGGTGCAGAAGGTGGCGAATTCTAATATAAATACAAGGACAGACTTCCAATTCCAAGGTTCAAGGTCAGGCAAGTAATCAAACATAACAATGAGATTAGTGATAACAATAGAAGGAACAGAGACATTGTTGAATGTCGACATCAGTGATGATATGTCATTAGAAGACTTCAAGGCATATCTTGAGGCAGAAACCGATATTTCCCCTGAGAATCAAGTGATTTTATACAATTCCAAGGAGTTGACTAATCTGTCCTCGAATTTGAAGGATTTGGGCTTGAAAGATGATGAATTGTTGGTTTTGAGGTCTACTGCTACCTCCAATCAATCACAACAGCTGGCAGGTGCTCTGGATCTGCTGCGTACAGATGAGCAAATCGAAGCAGAGAGACAAACATTGTTGAGAGATCCATTGATAACTCAAAGTGCATCAGATCCTAGATTGTCATCTATCTTGAACAACCCACAACTGTTTAGAAACTTCATTAGAGCAGCCCAACAGGCACAAAGTAACAACAACAACGCTTTTGGGGGTTTCGGAGGTCTTGGCACTGAACCTTTATATCAACAGGAGATAACTAGACTTCGTTCATTACCAGATACAGCAGAAAATCGTAAGAAGATTGAGGATTTACAGGATTTGCAAAATATCGAAGAGAATAGAATGTTGGCTTATGAGATGGCCCCAGAGACTTTCACTCAGGTACCGATGTTATATATAAACATGGAGGTGAACAAAGTGCCAGTGAAGGCTTTCGTGGACACCGGTGCGCAAATGACTTTGATGTCCCCTGCTTTGCTGGAAAAATGCGGACTTCACAAATTGATCGATAAGAGATTTCGCGGAGAAGCAAGAGGTGTGGGATCAGGTGCTATCTTGGGAAGAATTCATTCGGCACCAGTGAAAATTGAGGATCTGTTTATCCCATGTTCATTTGCTATATTAGACAGTGGGGTGGAGTTGATATTAGGGTTGGACATGTTGAGAAGACATCAAGCGAATGTCAATTTGAAAGATATGTGTTTGTATATTAGTGATGTGAAGACCCCATTCTTGGGAGAAGCAGAGATCAAGGATTCGATATTCAGTGGACAAAATCACACATCTCCCGGTTCAGTTCTTGGAGGTGAATCCAAAAAGCCGAAATTGGGTGACCTGGCATCTGCCGCTGCCTCAGCCGCCGCAGCTAGAGCTAATCCTTCGGCATCCGATGACGTGGATCAAGTTAAATTGGATCAATTGATTGGATTGGGCTTTTCTAGAAGTCAAGCCATCACTGCATTGAAACAATGCAATGGTAATGTAGATCTAGCAGCTTCATTACTTTTTCAATAGAAAAATATAGAACCAAGAAATATATTATTAAACTATCTAATTGCCATTATCTACAAACCGTAATCGAGGGTGATGTCCAATGACACCTTTACTCATACCTTTCCAAATCCAGGGCACCTTATTTCGGGGCATGTTGATCTCTCCGTTGAAATTCTCTATAAATATACGGTCATTGTGATTTATGGTCTCTGAATAGTTGATGAATTCGTTGAAAATGGATATCGAAGACCAGAATGACAATTTCCTCAAGCAAGACACCACCAAGGATGTTATTTGACCACCATTGATACAAAACATGTATATTGGAGATTTGTCCTGATTCAACACGATTTCAATGATACTGATAATGGTGGCATTATCGATGGGAATGCTTCTCTTTTTACCTTTGCCACCATTTGAGCATTCGACATTGATCAAATCGATCTTATTCGCGTGTAGAAATTCCATCAAGTTAGGATCTGTTTCATCTGTAATGGGTTTCTGTAGTATCAGAATCATTGTCTTGAGATTCAATGACTTCAAATATTCATAGTTGATTGGGCGAGGGTACGAGCCACGGAAGAGATTTGGCTGTATACAGTTGAACTTCAAAGGTGGCGTGAGTGTCGGTATCACTGTACCATCGTTATTATCACCCATTTCGTGGATTTCGGTGCTGGAGTCTTGTGTTTCAAGAGCCTTATATAACAAGAACTTTTATAGCTTTTGTATTTCTTTGGTCTATTTTTTCTTAAAATCTTAGTAATTGTTTCCTGCGTACTTCAGATCAAGAAATTTTGAAAAATCAGCCTTTCATCTATGAGTCAATTCTCAGCTCAACATTGAGAAATTCAAAAATAGTGGAGTGTAGTTGAAGATGACAATCAATACAAAAGTCCCCAAGGCAGTCATATACCAGTCGAAGAGAGCGTTGAGATCGTCTCTGAAACGACCTTTACCGGAGATTCAAACTGTTAGTGAGTCGAAGAAGAGAAACATTTCTAAGAAAAAGCCACAGACAGTGGTAGATGACGATGATAAAAATGTCAAGCAGACAATGGTTAAAAAGACAGTAGTTAAAAAGACAACTAAGAAAGTCCCCAGCGAGTTCAATGGAGAACCTGTCGATCTTCCACTGATCAGCTATTACGAAAAATTGGAAAGACCCGAAGAAATTCCCACATTACCTGACTCATTTAAGGCAATTCACGACCCAGAGTTTATCAAAGGCTTGGAGTTTATCATACAGGTGGATCCATTTTTCCACTCCTATATTGTATTAACACCATTTTCTTCCTTCTTAAAAAGGTCAGATGATGCAGAACCTATAGATAGTCAATATTACTTCGAGAGTTTGATAAGCTCTATTATATCTCAACAGATTTCTGGAGCTGCAGCGAAGTCAATCAAGCAAAAATTGATTGATAATTTGAGTGAAACCAAGAGACTACCCTCTGCCGAGAAGTTTTATTCGGCATCTGTTGAAAGCTTGAGGAAGTTCGGACTTTCAGAGAAGAAACTGCAGTATGTAAAGCTGATTGCGGCCGATTTCGCAAATGACATTTTGAATAAACGAGTTTTAGAGGAACTGAGTGATGAAGAAATTTACGATATTTTGATCGAGTATAAAGGAATTGGACCATGGTCTGTCGTTATGTTTCTTCTCTTCTCGATGAAGAGGTTGGATACCTTCACAGAGACAGATCTTGGTATCTTGAGGGGTGCATCTGTGTATTTAAATGAGAGACCAGAGTTGTTGAAACAACTAAAAACGAACACTGTCATCAAAAAGAAACAAAAAGAATTGCAAAAAAGAAATTGGAAACCGGTGAATGAAGAATGTGTTGCAACCTTGAGTAAACTTTTCCACCCTTACAGATCTTGCCTCATGATGGTTCTTTACCGTGTAAGTGATGTAAAAATAGATGCTTTAGAAACATAGGTCGTGCGAGATTTGGCGAAAAATATCACTTTTTTCTATCTTTTAGCTTTCAATTCTAATGTATGTGTGTCTAGTTGAAATTTTTTTTCTTTCTCCCTTTCTTTCAAAATTAAAAAAAAAAGTAAATAGTAAAAAAAAGAGGTGAATTTTCTCGATCAACAAAAGGACTTGAATATCTATCTAACACAACATTGGCAAATAGAGTTCATTGAATAGCATTTAGCATGTTTGGATCCAACACTTCTGGGTCTTTCAATTTTGGTGGGACATCTTCCAATAATAATAATGCAAATGGAGGATCAGGTCTTTTTGGGAATTCAAACAATAATAACAATGCCGCTGGACCTACTTCATCAGGAATACTAGGACAAACTAGCAATACGGGACTCTTTGGAAATAGTAAACCACTGACTACTGGAAGTACCGGCTTGTTTGGAAATAGTAACACACAATCGAGTCAACCGCAAGGATCGAGTCTTTTTGGAAATTCAAACTCAAATAACAACCAAAATGGAGGGTTATTCGGGAATTCCAATACCAATAACAGCTCCAATTTGTTCGGGAACAATTCAACCAATAATAATTCAAAACTAACTATTGGAGGAGGGTTATTTGGAAATTCCAATAGTTCAAATCTGAACACAAATTTAAGTTTGAACATGAACAATAGCAATAACACAGGAGGTTTCAATCTTTCCAATACCAATGGATCTTCCCTTCTCAATAGCAATAACAACAACAATCTTTCATCGAAAATCACTGCAACCACCGTCAATATAGGTGATTTGATGCCTTCCATCACCGAAGGTCCAAGACAAGAGGCTAAATCTTCATTCATGTCCATAAAACGTAAGAGGTCTTCAACACTTGGCTCTGCTCAAACCCCTCCTTATGTGAACCACAACACAATCATCAAAAACTTGAGCACACAGTTGAAAATGAAAAATGGAAATGGCACTTTTGGCGATGAAGATGTCAGAGGAATCTTCTCCCCAGCACGTAATTCAATCATTGAAAAATTTGTCCCTCCTAGTACAACAGTGGGATCTTTAAAGAGTGATAAAAACTTCAAACAGATTTTAGCTTCTTCGAAGTTGACAGAGATCAAGAAATTGATTAATAAGAAGAAATACGGTGCCCGTTATGCTTTTGATGATAGTGTTTCTGAGGAGCCAAAGAGAAGAAAGATAGTTAACGGCGATGTTGTAGACGAACCTAAAGAGCCAGAAATCAAATTGTTACCTCATCAGTCACAAGACTTATATTCCCTGAGCAAAGAAGAGGATTTGAAGAGTCACTTGAATGATAATGGCAACGAAAAGAAAGAAGAGCAACAACAACAGCTGCAATTGGAGAAGGAACACCTAGTAATAAGTAAAACTTCTAAAGAGAATAAAGATGGATATTGGTGTGTTCCTACCATCGAAGAATTATCTCAATTGTCTTATGATCATTTGAGCAACGTTGAAGATTTCATCATTGGAAGAGTCGGATTCGGTCAAATCTCTTTCAATTACCCAGTCGATTTGACATTTTTCAAAGACTCCTTGGCCACCGAATTATTTGGAAACGTAGTCAGTATAAAAGAAAAAGTTGTTAGAGTTTACCCTTCTTCATATGATAAGCCTGAGATTGGACTGGGATTGAACGTGCCAGCTACTATTACGTTGGAAAATTTGGCACCAATTGATCCTAAGACAAACAGACCTATCGTCAATCCATCCCATCCTGAGGTAAAAAATCATGTCAAGATGTTGAAGAGTCTCAAAGGAATGCAATTCGTGAGTTATGATCCTATAGTTGGAACTTGGGTTTTCCAAGTTGGTCATTTTAGTATTTGGGGTTTGGTTGATTCCGAAAACGAGGAAGATATGAAGGCATGGGAAAAGACTCAAAAAGAGGAAGATTCATTGGAAAGACACAGGTTAAAGGAGCAAGAAACTACCAAATTCAATGCTAACAACACTGTTGAAGAGTTATCGAAATTTCATCACCCGGTAGAAACAGAAAAATCTTCAAGAAACTTCGGTACTAGGTCCTTGATTGAAGATACGTTTGTATACAAAATGCAAAAGAATAACGATAGTCAACCTACAGCTGTCATTCCAGGTGGGTGGAGTTTTGCTCCTGCATCTGCCAGCGGTGCTGATACAAGTGCTACCTCTTTGGTGCATAAAAAGTCAGAATTAAGACCTGACACTCCAGAGATAGAGTCTGAAAGTAATGGGGATGAAGAGAATGGAGAAGATGGTCAATTGGAAGAAGTTCTTGAACCTGAATCTCCTTACTTCGATGAAAGTGATATAGATGTTGATATTGGGTCTGATATTGTGGATGAGAAAGCATATGAGCCTGAGTTGGATGATATTGATGTTGCTGCTCTTGAGATTTCATCCAAATTTGAAACTTCCAAGAATTGGTTAGAGCAATTGAGATTGGCATCTGATTTGAAGGATAGTGCTTTCATTTATAAGAACACCTCAAGCAATCACACTCAGCAACAGAAGCAAATAACCATTTCTGATGTTGACCAGTTGTTGTTCAAAGATTTCAAAGATCAAATCAAGGAAAATGAAGAAATTTCAAAGAAGTTCAAATTGAAAGGAAAGATATTTGCTAGTTTCACAGCGAATGGATCCATATTGAGAAAGACACCAACTTTGGATCATAAAAATTTGACCGGAGTTGTTGAGGTCGGTCTTCAAAATCAGTTTCAGTTGGACGATCTGAAGCTGACTCGAAATAGTCTCAATAAGTTGTTGTCGACAGCTTCCGTTGTAAAGAGAGAAAATGGGTTCCCAAAAGTTCTTCCTAACTCTGAATTAAATTTTCAAGTGATGATACTGGCTTATAATAAGAAAGGAGTGTCAAGTGACCGGGAATTCTGGGACCTATGCTCCAGATTATTTGACCATTCCAGAGTGGAAACCTCGGATGGATATCTGGCAAATGCCAAATTGGTGGAATTGAAAAGAAAACAGTTGTTATCTCAATGGATCAAAGAAACCACCAAGGAGGAAATCAACCAATTGTTAATGAAGAATCAACTGGATCCCTTGGAATCAATTTTCATCTACATTGTCTCAAATAATTTAGTCCGTGCTGCTCAAATCGCTATTGAAACCAACAATAATCATTTGGCTGTGTTGATATCACTCTTGGGATCGAATGATTCTCATGTGAAGCTCAGTTGTGAAAACCAGATAAATGAGTGGAAACGTACGAATGCTTTGAAGTTCATTCCTAGACCTCTTTTGAAAGTTTACTTATTGTTAGCAGAGTCGCCTTTGATTGAAAACGATTTGAGACTTGATATGACTGAAGATTTATCCTGGAAATCGAGTTTTGGCTTGATTTTGAATTACACAGATAAGACAGTGATCGACTGTATCAGGGAATTAGAAAAATTCCCATTTGATAACAAAAATGACATATTTTTCAACGTTCTCAAGCTCTATTCTTTTCTTTTTGAAGTTGGGACTTATGATTTGGATGAAGTTTTGGACAAATTCAATATTGGAGGTTTGAACTTCGAGAAACAATGGTTCTTGTATGAAATTTTGGTAAGGTCTAGTGGGAGAATTGACACAAATGAAGGATCTCAAACTGGTGATGTCTTGTGCTTAGCATTTGCAGAACAGTTGAAAACTCAAAAATTGTTTTCGGAGGCACTCTTTGTGTTGAGTCATTTGTCAGATGATGTATTAGTTGAGAGAGAATTCTTCCAATTGGTCACTAGACATATCTCTGATTTGATACCTGACCTAAGTGACATTTCACTGAAGAAAACTTTGATCCAAGTATTACATGTCTCCAGACTGCTTGTTTCGGAGCTGATTTCTTTGAAATACAGATACCTTGAAGACCATTGGAAAGAGGTAGAACTGTTGATAGATGCTAGATTCTGGACAGAAGCAGCTACATCCGTGGTTAAAAACATCGCAGCTAACGTAATAATTGGTGATAACCCTTCAGAGATCACTAAGCTAGCTCTGCTAATGGATCAGATAAAACTGAGTCAATTCGAAGAAATCTCCACGGGACTTGGAATCTATCAGAATTATATCAAGTTGATTCAATTGTATTCTTCGAATAAAAATGATAGATCGATTCCGGGCCATTTGCAATTCCTATTGGATAATTTGCCGAACTTGGATACCATAGACCAATCCAAATTTACCAAAGTGGCTTCCACCTTGATGTCTAGGAAAGTTGGTGATATCATCTTGGAATTGGGAGACAATTTCATTCAAACTGACAAGATTTTGGCTTTACCGATGGGTGAGAGTGAGTCGAAATACTTTGAGTACAAATTATTATCCGAAGAAAATGTCGACAAAGATGTGATATTGGATTAAATATGGATTTAATTTTGTCTTCAAGATTAGATTTCTTATGTAACAACTTATAAGTAATGTATTAGATAAAATAAAACAAAATGCTAATTTGAAAGAAAGATTGTCATTAAAAGTGTTTATTTAGCTTCGTCTATGGATTGAATCAAGGCATCAACAACGTCCAAGATCGCAGTGCATGCAGGGGAATCAGAATAGAGGTCCAAGAAACACTCTCCTTCATCACAACACTTCCCTATTCTTGGATCTAAAGGTACTGAGCCTAAGAATGGGATATTTAATTCCTTTGCCAAACCTTCTCCACCTCCAGTGGTTGGTTTGAATATTTTGCTCTCCCCACGACAATTTGGACATACAAATCCTGACATATTTTCTACAATACCCAAGATCTTGATGTTCAGTTTTCTACAGAAATCGATCTCTTTCCGCACATCTAACAAGGCAACTTCCTGAGGAGTCGTGACGATCAAAGCTCCATCGATTCCACTCTCTTTCATGTATGTAGTGACAGACAAATGCTCATCGGATGTTCCTGGAGGAGTGTCGACCACAAGATAGTCCAAATTTCCCCAGTTGACATCTTTTAAGAACTGTTTGATCAAACCATTCTTCTTGGCACCTCTCCAAATGATGGCGGCATTTGGGTCTGGTAACATAAACTGGATCGACATCACTCCCAAATTATCATCTACGTAAACTGGGGACCAACCTGAGTTTGACTGATGTACAGATTCTCCCAGCAGTCCTAACATCTTGGGTAAGGAAGGTCCACAGATATCCAAGTCCATAGCACCGACCTCTAAGTCTTCATCAGCGGCGAGAGCCCAAGATAACATCGTTGTGAAAGTAGATTTACCAACTCCCCCTTTCCCACTTAGTACTAATATCTTATGCTTGATATCTTGTAACTTCTCTGTGATGACAGCTATATCCGGGTCGGGACCCTTCGGTAATGATGCACATATCTCTTGATTGGCACATCCAGCACACGAGTCCGCTTTTCCTGCCAACTCACTTTCCGGACCTACACAATGTTCAGGCTCTGGTTCTTTTAGGTTTGGATTTTTGGGCTGTTCAGGAAGCAGCAGCGTTGGCCCTGAGTATGACGATGCCTGTGTGATTGTTGAGGCTTGTGACTGTAGCAGTATCATGTTTTCTGATTCTCGTTTGGTATACCACCTTCTTGCTCTACTCGATTTTACAATATCGGTTGATTGATTACAAATAGATGTAGTGAGGAAATTATTTTTTTTTCTTTTTTTTTTATCAACTGTAAAGAAAGAAACAGGAGAAGAGCAAAATATAGGACGACAAGAGAAGGGAAAGAGGAAAGAATTTCCAGAATAGGTAGCCAACCTTATCATAGTTTAGTGGAGGGCTAAGTGAACTGGTGGAACCGTACTTGATGAACTTTAGTTGATGAGTTTGCCGAGTTTATTTTTAGGTTGAATTATTACAAGACCTGGAATACTACTCTATAAAATTATTAGGAAGTCTCGTTTATTTTTGTAGTTTAGAAACAGTTCAACGACGAAACCTCAAACTACTAATCATTTATGCTCCTGTCATCAGTTACATAAGGAGCAATAATCGATAGATTCTTTCTCTTCGCACCGCACACACGTACTTTTCTCTGAATAGGCTAAAGTGAAATAAATTTATTTTTTTTGGTGTTTTTTTTTTCTCCTTTATTTTTCACCTTTGATTTGGATTATCTGAACATTTACTTCGTTCTTTTTTTATTATTCATTTGAAGAGAGCGTGTTTATAATTCAAACATCATCCTTTTGATAATATAACCAGTTACAGGAATTGATATGTCGGATACTTCATCTATTATTGGACCCGCACCACCGACATCCTCAACAACTCCGGTTGATCTGGAAGTTCGTACCAAAAAGGAAGAAACTCAGACACCTGAATTCATTCAACCTTCCATTGGTGAGAAATACCGCAATTATTTTGTTCAACAAGATCACGAGAGCTTCAATCTTGATGAGACAGTCAAGAGATTCCAATACTTATTGGATTTGACTGATTTGTTCAAACATTTCATCGATTTCAAACTGCAAAATAACTCCAATTTCGCTCAACTGTTATCGATTGTTGAAAATAGGAAAAAAAATAAGCGCCGTAAGACAGAGAAAGAAGAAGATGCAGAGTTGTTGAAAGATGAGCAGATAGATTCAAATGAAGTTGAAGAGTTCACAGAAAGCCCAGGTTACATCCAGGAGGGAAAATTAAGACCTTATCAAATCCAAGGTTTGAATTGGTTAATTTCGTTACATAAAAATAACTTATCCGGGATCTTAGCAGATGAGATGGGGTTGGGTAAGACTTTACAAACCATCTCTTTTTTGGGATACTTGAGATATTATAAGAATATACTGGGACCACATCTTGTAGTGGTACCTAAATCTACCTTGGATAACTGGAGTAGAGAATTCCTGAAATGGACTCCAGAAGTGAATACTTTGGTGTTACAAGGTGACAAGGATCAAAGGTCTAATTTGATAAAGAACCGGATATTGACATGCGATTTCGATGTCATCATCACATCTTATGAGATTGTCATTAGGGAGAAACTGACCTTGAGAAAATTCAATTGGAACTACATCATTATTGATGAACTGCACAGAATTAAGAATGAAGAAAGCATGCTATCTCAAATCATCAGGATGTTCCACTCCCAAAATAGATTGTTGATCACCGGAACACCATTACAAAATAATTTACACGAGTTGTGGGCCTTGTTGAATTTCATCTTGCCAGATATCTTTGCGTCGTCTGAATTGTTTGATGAGTGGTTCAAGAGTAAAGATTCTGATGCTCTGGACAAAGAAGATCAATCTGAGTCTTTGGTCAGTCAATTGCATAGAGTCTTGCAGCCATTTTTATTGCGTCGTATCAAAAACGATGTAGAGAAACTGTTGTTGCCCAAGAAGGAATTGAACGTTTACCTTGGAATGACCAAGATGCAAAAGCTTTGGTATCAGAGCATTTTGGAAAAGGATATCGATGCAGTTCACGGTACCAACGGGAAACGTGAATCCAAGACCAGATTGTTGAATATAGTGATGCAATTGAGAAAATGTTGTAACCATCCTTATTTGTTTGAAGGAGCAGAGCCTGGCCCACCTTATTCCACAGATGAACATTTGGTATTCAACTCGCAAAAGATGAAAGTATTGGACAAATTATTGGCCAAATGCAGACAAGAAGGTTCAAGGGTCTTGATTTTTTCACAAATGAGTAGAATGTTGGACATCTTAGAAGACTACTGTATTTTTAGAGAGTTTGAATATTGCCGTATTGACGGACAAACCGACCATTTGGACAGAATACAAGCTATCGACGATTACAATGCTCCTGATTCCAAGAAGTTTGTCTTTTTGTTGACCACAAGAGCTGGAGGTTTGGGTATCAACTTAACGAGTGCCAATGTTGTTGTCTTATTCGACTCAGACTGGAACCCTCAACTGGATTTACAAGCCATGGACAGAGCTCATAGAATCGGGCAGAAAAAACAAGTCTATGTATATAGATTTATCACCGAGAATGCGATAGAGGAAAAAGTGTTGGAAAGACTGTCTCAGAAGTTGAGATTGGACCAGTTAGTCATTCAACAAGGCAGAAATCACGGCGGACTGCTGCTGCTGCTGCAACAACAGCAAAGTGCTTCTAAAGACGAGTTGTTGAACATGATCCAGCACGGGGCTCTGGAGGTGTTCAAAAGTAATCTGAATTCCGAGCCAGATGACAAGGAAACCGACGAATTGGATTTTGAATCTCTTCTCCAAAACTCCGAGGCAAAGACCAAGGAGTTGAATGCCAAGTATCTGAAATTGGGATTGGACGATTTACAAAATTTCACGAGTGATGATTCTGTGTATGAATGGAATGGGCAGAATTTCCAAAAGAAGGAAGCAGGAAATGGAAGAGCCAATGGAGGAGTCAATGGAATTCTGATGGCATGGCTCAATCCTGCCAAGAGAGAGAGAAAAGAGAACTACAACATCGATGGTTATTATAGAGACGTGTTGAACACAGGTGGTCCAAAGAGTGGGGCGGAGAAAGTCTCTGGACCGAAACCACCAAAGCATTTGAACATGTACGATCATCAATTTTACCCTTTGAGATTATATGAATTACATGACTTGGAGAAAAATTATTATAAGAAGATGACTACTCCAAAATTAGAGGCAATGGAGCTGGAAGATTTTGATGGCCAATTGGATTTGGAAGAAATCAAAAGGGCAAGAGCTCTAACTCCTGAAGAAGAGGCATTGAAACAAGAGTTGATTCAAGAAGGATTTAGTAATTGGTCAAGAAGAGATTTCTACCATTTCATTCAAATGCTCACACAACACGGGAGACACAATTTGAAAAAAATCGCCGAGGGGTTCGAAGACAAGTCACTTGAAGATGTTGTCAATTACAGCAAGGTTTTTTGGAACAGATATTATGAGATTGAAAATTTCGAAAGATATTTGCAGCAAATAGAAGCCGGTGAAGAAAAGCTGAGGAAAATCAAATTACAAAAGAAGTGCTTGATCTACAAACTCACAACATCGGATTCCAAAGATGCATCAATTTTACAAGGCGGCTTAACATTGAAATATCATCCACCACAGAGACAATTCAATCTGGAAGAAGATAGATTCATCATCTGGGGAATGTTCAAGCATGGAATCGACAATCCAAATTTGAACGAGCTCATCCGTACAGACATCAAGAAATCACCAATTTTCAAATTCGATTATTTCATCAAATCAAGATCTGGTTTGGAAATCGGTAGAAGATGTCAAAGTCTTTTGAATGCAATTGTTAAAGAAGTTAGTCAAATCTTCGAGGAAAAAAAACAACAGAAGAAACGTCCTCGTTCTAAAAACTCAAATTCAAAGGCTAAGAAAGGACCAAGTTCAAGGTCAACTCCTAAGTCACAGGTTAAAAGTAATGGTGGTAATAAAAGAAGAAAAACTAAATAAACATTGTATATGTATCATTAAAATAAAAACAGACATTGAACAAACTGCAGGTTATCACTAAATAAAGATAAAAATGGCACCATCTTTTGATTCTATTTCATACTTTTTCTATTTCTTCTTGAATATCTTACTTTCTTCATTTTAATCCCGAGGCTATACTTGCAAATGCACTATTATTTACTGATTTCACAAACGCCGCAAAGACCGCAAAGAACAGCGATCAATCTTTAATTTGTAATAGAATGATTAAAGTAATAAGAGATCAGGCATTGCCTATTTAACTGTGCAATCTTTAGTCACCACAAGCTTTCCACAATGTGGTGCCTACCTCATAGATTTAACCACACTTTAGCTTTAAATCAAGCAATTTTATATTGTCCGGTCTTGAGCTCTACCGAAATTTATGCAATAGAAATGAAAAGGGCAAGAATTTATGCCTCGCGGGCTTTTTAGAAACTGCTAGACTTTTACTTTTTCACGGTCCTGGCGACCGTTGAAATGGCTTTTCCTTATTATCAAAGGGCAGAAAGAAGGCACAAAATCGGAAGACAAAATAAAACGTTTTTTTTCTTTCTTTTTTTCCTTCTTTCTCCTTGGTGAAGTCGGAGCTTATTAGTCAAGTTTTACTTCCGAAGGTCAAAAATTTCAATATCATGTTATATTCTGCTATAAATTTGGACCTAAATTCTAAAGTCTAGAATACCTCACAGATGAGTAATCTGTGTCAGCAAGATAGTGCTTACTATTGTCAGGTTGAGCCCCACGTCCCCTTAGTGTCAAATCATACTGCCTTTTAAAACGGTTTTCAACATGTATGAGGTAACGTGTAATAGGAACGTATTAAGAAGGAGTGAAAAGGCAAGAGATTCATTGGACTTATCCTCATTCAATTCACATGGTATGTTTGATCCTTATGATTGTGACCTTGTTTGTTGACATTAAAAAGTGTTGACAAATGAGAAGAATCGAGATAAGACACAAAATTGGTTACTGTTGAACTTAACCAAACTTTTTCCGTTTTCACCACACAAAATAGATAAACAAGTCAAATGTTTAATGCTTGCATCCTCTAGGAAGTAAGAGGGGCATAAATTCTGTATTTAGAAAAAAAAGGGTCAAAATTATGAAGAAAAGAAAAAAAAGTAATTTTCATGAAACGACATTAATAATACTAAGAAAATTGGAATGTGATATAAATAGTTGGCAATGACCCAAGAATCCAATAACTTTTAGACTTGTATTTGAATCATATCATATCAATAACTTCAATCACAAAATATTACAATGGTAGCTAAATCATTCTACGACTTGAGTCCTAACGACAAAACCGGTAAACCATACCCATTCGAACAATTGAAAGGAAAGGTTGTCTTAATCGTCAACGTTGCTAGTAAATGTGGTTTCACTCCTCAGTACAAGGAATTGCAACTGTTATACGAGAAATTTGAAGACCAAGGCTTTATCATCTTGGGTTTCCCAAGTTCCGAATTTGCTAACCAAGAGTTCGACAACCAAGAAGAGATCTCCAGTTTCTGTGAATTGAACTTCGGTGTCAAATTCCCAATCTTGCAAAAGACCAATGTCAACGGAAGCAACCAAAACCCAGTCTACGAATACTTGAAGAGCCAAAAGTCTGGTCTTTTAGGTTTCAAGGGTATCAAATGGAACTTTGAGAAGTTCTTGATTGACAAGAACGGTAAGGTTCACCAAAGATACTCTTCTTTGACCAAACCATCTTCTTTGGAATCAACCATCAAACAATTATTGGCTCTGTAAATGAGTTGAATCTTATTATGTATCACCAGATATTATTGTTTTATAGTTGAGAATCTGTCTAATATATTAATTTTGTCTAATCATGTCTTAATATCAAGCTCAAGATTTGTAGTTTTTGATTAATTTGGCGAATCATGTCTCAAAGTAATCTTTTAGTTTGTCGGCGTTTCAATCGTTTTCTATATTCTAATCTCATCAATGTCACTCTATTGAGGAACTTTCCCCTCATAATTACTGATCTACGTTTTCGTTTCAGGCGAATCGAGTCTATATCATTCATGATGTATTTTCATTGACCCAAGTTAAGATAAGATTATTACAGTAGTGTATTGAATGGCAGATTTGCGGTCAATACAAATTCGTACCAAATTCGTTTACACAGCTTTAAGTCATCTCATCGTTTTCAAAGTGACTTTTTTTTCTTTCGTTTAATCAGTGTATTACTAATTTTGCCTAAGTATCTGTCTCTCTGTTGAATTTCTCAAACGCTTCTGTGGTTACAAGGTCATATGCACACTACTTCTTTGCAACTACGCAGACAAGGCGTAAAAATCAAGTGTGTATTTGTACATGAGATATTATGCACAGTACTTTGTGCAGAGATTATGTGTACAGGTTTGTGCAGTGTCTGCTTGAAGTAAAGGTGGTTGATAATAGTAAATTGTTGGAAAGCTTAAAATCTTGAGCCGATCTCCAATCAAAAATAGTGATCAGTTCCGTGATATAACCAAGGGAAGGGTTGACATTACGCAATAATTTACTTTTTATTATTATATTAAATATAGCAGATGAATCATTCTAAAATATAAATCAGAAAGAAGAAAAAAATGAGAGAGAGAGAGAAACAAAACAAAAAGTTAACAATAAAGTGTGAACTAGCCAAAATGGAATAATGGGATAAGCAAGAAGAAATAATGAAAATGTGAATTCTAGTCAGTCCATTGAACTTTGAGTCATTATTGAAATGAACTGGGAGCGCAACAAATCTGGATAAGCGGTAGAAATGAAAAATAATATGATATTCAATACAAGTTTCAAACTCTCAGTCTGGAGTACATTTATCAATTGAATAATTTGGAACAGTCGGCATCACCGATCAACAAAAAAACAAAAAAATCAAGAAAACTCAAGTTTTCAAAGCCGCGATTTTTTTGTTAAATATTATCATATTTTCCTCATTCAATTGATTAGCCAAGGTTTTTTTTTCCTTGATATTTGGTGATTTTTAATTATGGCATATCATTTATTTGGTCATTTCTTCATTCATTCAATAACTTCTCGATTTTCAGATCCAAATGAGCAGGATTTGTCAAACTCGAGTATCTTGCGACAATCTCTCCTTTCTTATTGACCAAGAATTTCTCAAAGTTCCATTTCACACTTTTAATACCAAAGAGACCAGCCTTTTGACTCTTCAAATATTTGTAAACTGGGTCTGTGTTTGCACCGTTCACCAGCACTTTCTTCATTATTGGGAAGTCGATTCCAAAATTCAAGTAACAAAATTGCACTATTTGCTTTTGAGTAGCTCTTTCTTGCTTGAAACTGTCACTTGGGAAAGCGATAATCTGTAAACCTTTTGATGAGTATTTTTTACTCAATGCTTCTAAATCTTTATATTGAGGTGTAAATCCACACTTGCTTGCGACGTTGACAATCAATACAACTTTGCCTCTCAATTGTTCGAATGGAAATGGCTCTTCTCTCGAATCTAACGGACTCAAATCATAGAATGAATCCGTCTTGGTCTTTGTGCTTTTGATATAGTCTTCTTCCTCAGTGGTTGTACCTCCCCCAGTAATTTGGTTCACGTTTCTTGTAGCAGTAGCGGCCATCACGAAATAGTTGAACTTTGAACGGTAATAACTCTAAACAGGTATAAGTCACAAATTGATGTTTTATCTATACAACGGATATAAATCTCAACAAGTCGATTAGTGGGTAGAAATCCAATTAAATACAAAAAATTGAACTGAAGCCAATTAAATGCTTTTTCCTCCAATTTAGTTTTAATTTTTTTATCGATGTCTCAATTTAGATAGTATTTATATGTAAAAGCACAGACGCTTAAGTTTCTTTTTCTTCAATAATAGAAAATAGCGAGAAATAAAACTAAACTGTACAGATTTCCTGTGGAGGTTTGGAGCACATTATGCTAGGTACGGGCACTTTTTCTGCTGCTCCACTTCTCGCAAGATGAACTTTTCGTATAATTTTCCCGCGATTTTTTTGCCTGTGATCTCCAAACTTATTAAGCACCTCTGCTTTGAGTCCTGCAATAACTAAAGAGAAAAATTCGATTCAGTTAGTGCTGAAATTTTACTAATGAACATAAAGAAAAAAGACCGAAGATCTTCTTGATGATAAACTTTTAATGTATGTTATAATAAGCAAAAAGGAGGAAAAAAAAAATTTTTAATTTTTTTTTAATTTTTTTTTCCTCGTGATCACATAATGAGTAGCGAGAGAGTAGGACTTTCTGAAGCGTATTTTGTTTTCTTCTTTCTTCTACGTAGCACTTTATGTTTTAGAAATTAAAATGAACACGGAAAGTATCATTGCTTTTTTTTGATGGTCAATCAATCATCTGATGCCCCTTCAATATGTCGCAGCGATATCGCAATATCTAGATTGTTTTCTCTTGTCGAATTCACTGACCCGTTTCCCATCATCTTAGGTTTTGAATCTGTTGGCTTATTTGAAATGTTGCATATGCATTTCACGCATATTCCTATATGAAACCAAAGTTTTTTACCACAATCACATGTCGTGTCTAGGTTTGTTCACCACAAGCACCATGTTGTAATTACTAAACACGCCCAAACTAATCTTAAACTCAAATGCCGTAGTTTTATCAATTTGATATTTTTTGTTTAAAAAACCATGAACCTCAGATACTTCTGCCCAATTGCCATAACAACTGTTACAAACCAAACGCCATGACGCATTGAAGCTAAATATCAATGTGAGATCCACAACCCACCAGATTCATAAGAATGTATAAGTCAGTTGTACATATGCCGTTTGCCATACTTGGGCGGTCTTTTGAGTATTCCCTTTTCCGCAATGTTCCCTCATCGACATTTCTTCGCACACACTAGAAAGTTGGCTCGAAATAAAGACTAAATCCTCACAATTTAACTTTTTTCTCTCTCTCAAGTATTCCAGCGAGATTCAGATCTGCGGCCAAAAAAAAATCTACTCAACCTCAAATCAATAGGTCAAATAATGCAAAGGCACAAAAAATCCTAGAATTTTTGCAGACCACCAATCAACAAAAAAGTGGGAAAGGTAAGAGTATGGCAAATTTTTTTGGGTTTCGGATATATTTGCTCAATTGGATCAAGCAATCACAAGTCCGCCGAAATATATCTGCTGGGGTTAACGGTTGGACGTAAATGGTCCGCACAAGTACTTATTCTCAATTAATGAAAACTCCATCTCTACTTCATACTGTTTATGCACAATATTCGCGAAAAAAAAACAGTTGAAAAAAATCAAATTGATAATGCAAGGACGGGGATTCGAACCCCGGTCGCCAGCTTGGAAGGCTAGCATGCTAACCACTACACTATCCATGCTTGTATTGTGGTAATATTTGAAATTTTCATTACATACACATACTAAAGATACTGAGTATCTCTTTCAAGAAATGCCCCTAAATTATGGCAAACTTTGTTTCAGTATCAAAAAACCAAAATGATTTTTGAGGGGAGTTGCATTTCAAAAGGACCACTATTTCAGTTACAAGACAGCTATTTCTCGGGATACTCAGGAGGTTAGAAGTGCATATTGTTCTGTATTCAAAGATTTTCCGCACTAAATCTTGCCAAGCTTTCCTCAATACCCCTTGCTTCTTATCGGCATTCTTCGGTTAGATTTATCAATGAAATGGAATTGTAGTCGAAGGCTTGCATGCCAACATTTGGAGGAGAATATTGTCTCTTTAACATCCTGAAACCAATCAGTTCCTTTTCTTTTGATCATTCTAAGGCTCAAGCACCAATATCTCGTTCATTGTTCCTTAATCCTGAGGGGTTTCAACCCCTGAACTCCACACCAGTAGTGAATTCACTAAGCTCTTTTGTAAGACAAAGGTCTGCTTTCGGAAACAAAACTGGGAAACCTAACAAATGATCATGATTCAATGCGTAACTAGATTAATTTTTATGGGAGTTCAGGACAATTGTCCGGGAAAATAGTTTTAATCGGAGAATCAAAAGAGATATGGTTTGAAAAAATCTTCCACCATTGGAAAACAGTTTTCTTGAACCAACTGGGTCCACTTCTACCAAGAAGATCATGCAGGAGTAGAGTGCATTCTATTTTAGAGCAGAAGTCGATCTGGATCAGGAATCCGAGTCTCTTTCGCTAATATTTCCATCATTACTTCAACATAATATTTTTATCCTTTTAAAATAGATTTTTTTCAGCCAAGGGGCAGTTATTGTCCTGAGTTACAGTCGGGTTTGAATCTAACTACAGAATAAGCTCGATTGTCGTCTCTAGTCTTTCTCAAAAATATAAGGGGAGTTTTATTTGGGGAGAGTGATCCGTCCACCGTCAGTTATAAGAAGAGGTAAATGGTCGTTCAGTGGAAAAAAAAAGCTAATTGAAAAAAAATCAAATCGATAATGCAAGGACGGGGATTCGAACCCCGGTCGCCAGCTTGGAAGGCTAGCATGCTAACCACTACACTATCCATGCAACTTGATGATAATATAGCAAAATTTTAGAAAATTGTGCGCAATGTGAAAAGTGATAGAATGTCATCAGATAAAGCTCAAAATTTTGGATTCCTGCTTTTTGAGTGATTATTTTGGGCTGGATCTCTCAACAACGATTTTAAAGTGGTCCTTAGATCATCTTGAAAGACTGGATTCAGTACACGTGAAAGGGAGAATTTAATCTGTTATTGTGTCAAATAAGAGATGATTTACTCAGCACTGTTTGCTCTATCGATTTTGAAAACTCTCTTACGATTCAATGTAGTGACAAGTCCTGGGGATAATGCAATGATATAACGTTAATGACATTTAGGTCTATATAAACAAAACTACAATGGCCAAGACAAGTTATCAAACCCGAACAACCACTGGGCAACGAGGTGTCTTGATATCAATCCGACGATACCAATGACAAATTGAATTGTCATGAGCAAAGCACACAATTTGTCCTCCCTCATTGGACCGAACCACACGAGAACTAAGTTAATCAAGGTAAAATTGTTCGATTGTGTAATTTGTCCATCTTTTTCCGACTTGACCACTTTCAATAATTTCAAATGAGATAAGATGTTCAAGATTTGAGAGACAATTTTAGGCAATGGCTTTTCAAAAACAACCATTGAAGGGTGTAACTTGTTGTCATCAGCATCGTATCTAGGAAGTCTATGTCTTGGGCAAGGTACTATTCCAAACAATTGAGGAGCAGAGTAGAGAAAATTGAAAATTTGTGGGATGAAAAACAACAATAAGGTCTTACTGAAATGGCCCAAAATTCCAACTATGGCGAAAACCATACCACTGAAATAACAGAAGGTGTCACCAACAAACACTTTAGCAGGATACCAATTGACTTTGAACAACAGCAATGCACAACCCAAAAATGGAATCAAAATACAACTGGAAAAAAGATGGGAGTCATACAGTGGGTTTTGAGAGCTCAATGGAATCAAATAACAGAGATCATTGAGTAATAACAAGATTGACAACACCACGGTTTGTCCCACTTCTAATCCATTAACCCCTGCAAGAATGTTGACAGAATTTGGACAAAAGATCAGAACACTCAGCATATATACGTAATAACCAACACCCAAATCGATATTATGAAATGGTAGCTGGAACCATTCTTGAATAAAAGTTGGAATCAAAATTGAGGTGACTCCAAAATCAACATAATATACAATGAGCAACGGTATAGAAGCTATCAGGGGCAAGAAGAATTTATGTCTCCATCTGATATCGAACAAATCATCCAAAAGTCCTAATAATACCATACTTTCCAAACTCAACATTCCACTCAAGTACGAACTTAATTTGTTATGAGGGAAGAAATAATGGTTCAGTGATAAGACATTGGCCCCATCAATTCCTGGCTGCACCAACCCCGATTCTCTGTTTCCGCCCCCTGAGGTATCTGTGATTAAAAACTTGAAGAACATAAATGGAATAAATATGAACATTAGGAACAAATATGTGGTCAGTGGGATGACACCAGCAGTTTCTGGGATGATCGGGCTATCTTTCTTAGAAAGATCCTTTCCGTACAAGCCAATTTTCACCAAGTGAGGTGAGATCCTTGGGATGAGATAATCTGTAATGTAATATCCAATAATTGAGAATGCTATCGATGTTTGCAAAGGCTGATAAATAGAAGTCGTATGTAAGATGAGAGCCAAACTCACGAGAAGAGAGAACGGCCTCACGATGCTGGATAACGCCATGTTTGAATATTGAGATGGCTTATGAGTTGTACTGACCGAATATTCAGTAAATTTCTGTAATATTTGAATATTTCAACTTGAACTCCTGCCAATAGCCAATTATCACCGTCTATGTATGACTTTCTTGTGAGCGTGTTATTTTTTCATGCTCTTTGTGTTTTTTTTTTCTCTTTTTCTTTTTTGATATTTTTATTTTTATTTTTCATTGTTGTGATTTTTCAACTTTAAAATTGTCTTCGTCATATGAAGTGAACAAGATGTGAAGACAAGTCTACACCCGACTCTTGACGAATATTATCTTCTTAAATAAATATATATATTGATGTCTATGCTAGATTTTTGTTTTAATTATACTGGGACCAGAAATCAGCTCTTTCCAGCAAGATCTCATCGGCCATATTTCCAATCTCAATGGTTTTGATCATCTTTCTGGCACTGAAAAATTCCTCCAAATTCTTTTCACCTTTGTATTGTTGTTCGTATTGGAAAGCACTGATCAAGAGTTCATACTTATCGATGTCCTTAACGATATTGGCATTGAAGTTTCTTTGCAACTCGTAATCCAACCAAAGATCACACATCTCTTCGCTGAATTTGGCATTATAAGGTCTGATTATATCAGCAAGGTAAAGAATGGTCTTGTACTCTCTTTTGCCCTTTTCTATCTTATCGACGTTCTGATCATGCGGTACGATATCTCCAACCAAAGCTTCAGCCAAATCATGAACCAAGGCAATCTGACTACATCTGCCCAAGTCAACTTTTTCAGGTGTCTCTTTCTGTAAATTTTCTTGATTTAAAGACATTGCAATAAGTGACATTCTGTACATATGGTCAGCAATACTTTCACAAGCATTAATGTCATGATTTAACCACCCTGTTCTCTTCTGTGTCTTCAACAAGTTTATTATCTGTTGGAAGGCAAGGATATAGGAATAGCTCGACTTCTTGTTTGCCTTTTTTATAAGTTCTTTGATCTCAACAGGCAATTCCAGTTGTGGGTCCCATTCGGTGTTCGACGATGGGAGCGTGGCCGATGGCGTGGACTTGGTCATTATGCTATAGCTCCTAATGATATTAGTATTATACACAGGACAGAATCTTGAGAACTTTTGAACCAGATTTTTCAATGACATCAACTTTAGAAAGAAAGGATTTGTTTATGTAGAATGGTAGAAAACAAAAACAGAGAGAGAGAAAAAAAAAAAACATAGAAAAAAACTTTTCTGTCTTTGTGCATCTAATGGTTGGAACTTTTTGCGCTTTGTAAGCTGGCTGGCTGTTCTTTCAGTGTTATTAGATTTCCTATTTGCGCTGATGAGTTTGGAAAGGTGTTGATAGAAGTTAATGTGACAAAGAGTAGCAGAGTCTGGAAGGATCCTTAATGAACTACGGATCAAATGTTATCACTAATACATATTTCTGAAAGATATATTTCGTTTATTTTATTTTATGTATATTATAATTAAGATTTGAAAAAAGTGTGTAATGAACAAAAACTTTTTTTCATCAAAATTAAGCAACTAATTCAACAACACCACCAACAGCTCTGATCTTCTCTTCAGCCAATTTGGAAACAAATCTGGCCTTGACAATGACTGGAACTTCTGGTAATCTACCTTTACCCAAGACTTTACCGTAACCGTTGGCCAAGGTGTCAATGACAACAGCAGCAGATTTGTTAGAAGACTTCAATAATTCATCTTTGTTGGATTCTGGAACTAAGGTCCATAATTTGTCCAAGTTGATGACTGGCTTCCAGAAGTGAGCTTGTTGTTTGTGGAAGTATCTCATACCAACTTTACCGAAGTAACCTGGATGGTATTTATCCAAGTTGGTTCTGTGGTGATGTTGACCACCGGCCATACCACGACCACCTGGGTGCTTTCTGTGTTTACCAACACGACCGTTACCGGCTATAATAATGAAAAAGATAAAAGTTAGTAAATGATGTCTTGGATTGATTGGTTCAAGTGGTTTGGGTTCAATATGACGTGGTGGAACAAAATTGCATTAACAATTGGAAGACAGTGAATTAGCACATATTAGCACATATTAGAACATCTCCACAGAGTGCCAAAGACGGTAAATTAATCAATAGGTAATCTTTTGATCAATTCTATTATTCATTGAATAATTAATCTTCATTGTACCAAAAATACACTTTTTGACTTTGTTTGAGATGTTGCTCGAAATATTGCTCCATTAAACGTGTTACTTCAAGATCCACATTCTATTACAATCCATTTGCTTCCTTTTCATTGAAATATCGAATAAGATGAAATCCTTTTTTGTTCATCCTCTTGGTCTCCTTTCTACTTCCAATTGTGATTAATCCAGTTTGACTCAATCCATCGTCATTTGAAAACCCACCATTCTTTTCCGCTCTAGTTCGTCATTACATACCTGAGACGTTACCTCTGTGCTTTCTAGTTTTAGTTAATCTGGTAGGCATTGTTTAACTTGACTTGTGTGTGATGATAATATATGTGAAAAGATGAAAAAAAAGTCTTTTTTTTTTATAAATTGAAATAAATTTTTCTTGCTAAAAAAGAAAGAACAGAGAAAGGACGAAAAAAATTTTTGTTTGAAGAAAAAAAAAATGAAAAAAAGGAAAAAAATTAGTACAGTGTGGTGTTGAGATGTTTTGTGACCAGGGTTTAGAACCCTACACTGGGTTTGCGCTTGCAAAACAGCATTTGGATTTTTTGTCTCTGAACTTTGAATCCTTTGCACGACTAAATGAGCTGAGAGAGTTTCATGTAAACTCAACTTGGGGCGTGGATCACGACTCTTTTTACCAAATGAAACGACACTTTATCGAAAAATAAGGCAGGAGACAATTTCCCACTGGAGACACGATAAAGAAGCAATTTCCAGCCAGCCTCCAATGCACATTTATGTACCTCCGTCCTTGCTTTTGACGTCACAGGAGACCCCACTCATTTCATCCCCACGACCTAGCAACCCTTGAAGAAGGGAGTGAAGTTCATCTCCCGCGCTTGATCCGCGCTTGATCCGGGCCAGCAAGCAATGATAAGCCAGATGACATTTCGTGTTCGACGACATCGTGCTCAGATCGAAGACTGTTTGCGGATTTTGTTCATCATATAAGATCAAGGTAATAGACGTGCAGTGGTATTAGCGAAGAAAAAACAATTCAATCCCATATCTCGAGAAAGAAAAAGTAATACTATTGTGTTTCTGTCTGTCTCTATAACCTTCATCTGTCTACTCGTCCCACTGTACGATATTTAATCAGATAAGAAAGGGAAAACCAAAAACAATAGATCAAAAAAAAAAAAAAAACATTAGTGAAGGAAAAAGTATTTCTAATACATAAACTGTCAAGATGAAGATGTCAGAGTTGGATACCACTGATAATTCACGATCGGTCTCGAGTGAAGAATCAATCATCAGTGAGTATTCGAATTTACTTCCAGGCGACAACACTCCAACAATGGGCACTTATTCGAAGCAATTGATGCTATCTGTGTTGGTATCTTGTCTCACTTCACTTCAGTATGGGTACCACATGTCAGAGTTGAATGCCCCTGAACTGATCTATTCATGCTCGAAATCGGTGGCTGGTCCAATTGGGGATTACGAGCAAAGTTTTTTTGGCAAACGTGGGTATCCAAGTTGTATTCCGTTGAATAGCAATGAGGTGGGAATGGTGACTTCGGTCTTTTCCGTTGGGGGTTTGGTAGGATCTATCTATGCGGGTCTGTTGGCTGATAAGTATGGCCGGAAAATCATGTTCAGCTTGACTGCTTTGATGTTTATATTGGGTTCTACCATGGAGACCAGGGCAATGGGATACTACTCGATCTTGATCGGGAGATTTGTATCTGGAATAGCTGCTGGAAGTGGTATCGTGGTGACCCCATTGTACATCAATGAGGTGAGCCCTTCCGTGTTGAGAGGTACTTTAGGCTCCATGAACCAAGTATCGATCAACATTGGTATCCTTGTGACACAATTGGTGCTGATCAAGTGGGCTAACGACGAACAATGGAGGTGGATCTTGTTTTTGGGTGCTCTGATCGCTTTGGCAAATTTCATTGGGGTGTTTTTAATTGACGAATCTCCAAAATGGCTCACTCTCATTGGCGATGACAAACTGGGATTCAATGCTTTGATGAAATTGAGGGATAATGATATTAGATGTTGTAAATATGAGGTTGATCTTTGGCAAAATATCAGGCTGGACAGAGAGGAGTTACGAATGGATCCAAACTCTCAAGAGGTTAATATCTTCCAGTACCTCAAATCACCAGAGTTTAGGAATTCTCGTAATGTGGTCACTCTGGTGATGGTTGGACAGCAATTCTGTGGGATCAATTCGATCATTTTCTATGGTGTAAAAGTTTTAGCAGCATTGCTTCCAAATAGTTCAGTAGCGATCAATTGTTTGATCTCGGTCTTAAACACTGTGCTCACTTTCGGGGCCTCATTTGTCATTGACAAATTGGGCAGAAAGCCAATGCTTTTGAGCTCTGTGTCTATGATGCTCCTTGCATCTCTGGCATTGGGTTTGGGGATCATCTTCAATTTGAGTGCGCTCTCCGTTGCCAGTACCATCATATATGTGGGTTCATTTGCCATTGGGTTGGGGCCAATTCCATTTTTGATCATCCCGGAGGTGAGTCAAAACGAAGTAAAAGGTTTGGCCCAGAGTTATGGTACCACTATGAATTGGTTACTGACTTTCTTAGTTGGATACTTATTCCCAATTTTGAGCGATGCCATTGGTGGAGGGGTATACTTCATATTTTCCTTGATCTGTCTGCTCTTCGCCATCTTCACCTTGTATAAGATTCCTGAGACTAAGGGTAAGAATACCTATAGTGAGGTATGGAACTTGAGAGATTATTGAAGAGTTTGTATAGCGATTTAGCTGAATATATGCATCTAGAGAGAGATGAGCTGTTGTAGTGGGCACTGGTAATTGCACCTACTGGGATGATTTGTGTTGTTCCAGGGTGCTTATTAGTTGTGCGAGTATCTACAATATCAAGTTAGACCGATTTCTCATCATCTTGAACTTTGTTCATGATTTGGTGGAGCAAGCGTGAAACTATGCTGGAGATTTAGATCTAGATAAATAAAGTAGTGCATGGAAAAATCTGGGGTAACATTACGTACATAGTATTTGTACGGAGTAACTATAGTAATGATCTGAAGAACATACCAAAATTTAGAGTTACACACTCGCCAAAGATTAATCAGTCCATATTACTGAAATTCACCTCTATAAATCAACTACCCTTTTTATTACCTCTCCAGTTACGCCTCTACTGCCCACCTAACACCCCCAACTGTATTCAACTGTCCCATACTTAAGAAATGCGCTTGAAAAAAAAATAAAACCGGAAAAATCAAAAGTCAAAGACCCACCAAAAGGCTAACTTAATAGACGAACCAGCTGAAAAGTACCATGTCATCATCATTGGATGTAATAGATCTGAACAAGATCTCTTCCTCAGATATTAATCTGTTGACTGGCGATGAGTTAGATGAGTTGTTGAACGGAACATCACAAGAATCCTTGTTCGTATTGGAGAACAAAGGCCAACGCTTTGATCTTCATCCTGCTTATAGAATTCCGATCATCATGGGCATTTCCGGAGTCATTGGGGGATTGAACGGGCTCACAAACGGCTATTCGACTGCTGCATTACAGTATTTACTGTCGAACTCTCATAGATTACCAAAGACGCAAAACGGCTGGTTCTATTATCATAAGAGGAAAAACTATGTCTGCATGAAGAGTTCCTTTCAAAGTGCCGTGAAGTCCGGGACGAGACTATCCATGATAATTGGAGGCACGTTTGCATTAGAGCTGTCCTTAGATTACTTGAGAAACTGTATCGACTTTGCAAACACTGCAATGTCAGTGGGAACCATGGGTTGGTGTTATGCTGCGTATCATGGTTTCTCCAAGATACAAACCAAAGACTTGGTGAGAAAGGGTTTTGGTGTTGGCATAGTTATAGGATTGGTGCAAGATGGTTTGCAATTATTGAAAGGCGATGATGTCTGGTATATGAGAGAGCTTTTTGGCATTTATCCAAGGCAGGTCTCGAGCAGAAAGACCTTCTTATCCTAGAGTATTTATTATGTGTATATATATATTTATTTATTTATCTTTCCTGATTCTAAATTTATTTATTTATTTATTTATTTATTTATTTATTGTTCATTCATTCATCATCTTCGTCATCATCCAATCCGGGAATTGGGAATCTGAGTATCACTGCTATTCCTGTCAAATCGTCCAATTGAATACCAGAATCGTGAAGACTGGAAAAAATCACAACTTGTCCTCCTGACAGCTTGACCTCTTCTGCTAACTCTATATAGAACTTTCTCAATTGCACGTCGTCGCTCCTGAAAAGTGTGTCAGTGATGAGCAACGTTTTCACCGAGCCCACGTGATCTCTAATTGCCTTTTCTGCCTCGTCTTTACCGTAATAGGCTTGGCTCTCGTCTTTGTTCAACACTTCTAAGAATTCTTCCAAGGTCAACACTTCGTGACGGAATTTTGTATCACTCAATTGTTTCTGCAACTCAGGATTCTTCAAAGCCTCTTCAAGCCCTTGCAAATACCCGGTGGAAGAATGAGTCAACACCAATTTGGATTTGTTGGCCAATAAACTCTTGTCGTTTTCCAATTGTAAATTTTTCAACACAAACTCATAAAATCTCCTATTGACGAAACCCGGGGACAGTATGATGATAACTTTCAATTTTTCCAAATTGAAGTGTCTGAGCATTGAATCGTAGGTCATTTGCAAAAATCTTTCATAACCTTTCTCATACAGTGAATTGTCTCCTCTTCTCTTCTTCGGTATACTTTTCTCTACTTTATTTCTCAAGATTGTCATATTCTCAGTGATCAAACAGATATGGGCAATACCTTCATCCATGATTATGGCGCCGACTTCGGCTTTTTCTTCAACGGAACAGGCCTTGGTGATAATATCATATGCCACTTGGTCCCATTCTTGTTTTGTCAAGGTGAATGGAACTTGAAATTCAACTTCTGCTGTATGGTATGAGCCTGCTGGCACATCATCATTCTGTTCAGTGGTCTTCCCACGAAGTCTCATCACCTCATCTGAAGCCGTGAACTCCACATCTTCAATACGGATACTCAATGTCAATAACTTTCTCTCGGTCTTGGCCTTCCCACCTTCTCTTCCAGAAGATTTCTTGATATTTCTCATTGTCTTCATCTTGATGATGTCATCTTTCTGAATCAAGTTGTAGAGAGCCCAGAGATCCTCTTTATCTGTTGCAACTAATGTCACAAACCCACTGGCATCCTTTTGAAAACTTTGATTGATTAACTTCATGATAGCAATACACCCTCAGCTCTATATCTTCAATGCTTGCTTTGGCATTTGACTGAATTTATAAACTAAAACTATCTCTCACAATCACAAATGAAAAAATTCAGATTAGTTCCTCTTCAAACAGCCCCCAAGTCATCGCAGCTTCCATACAAATTTTTCATTCCTTTTGGCTTTTCCCTTTCATTGACAAAAAATTTTCGAATGCTTTTCTCTATGGGTTTTTTTAAAGTTTTTTTTTTTTTTCAATTTTGAGTTCAATTTTATGGAAAGGACTCATCTTGTAATTAGCTTTCATATATCATCGATCCAAACCACAAGATGGCTAACTTAGTTGAAACCTTCACCAAATTATCGATAGCCGATGCTGAGAAAGCTGACGCATCAAAATTCCCAGAATTATCTGTGGAAGAATCTGCATTGCAATCTCAATGGGTAACGTTGTCAGGCCGTTTACCAGAATCGTTATCTGACTTCAACACAAACTTGAAAGACAAAACATATCTCTTAGGAAATAAACCATCAGCTGCCGATGTCACTGTCTTTGCCAAGGCCTTGCCAGTGTTGAAGAAATTGTCAACTAAAGAAGAAATCGCCAATAACAGACATGTCTTGAGATGGGCCGACTTGATTCAATCCACTTTGGTAACCGTATCCGAAGATGAGAAATTGGTTGTCGATTACAACGTTGAGCTTCCAAGAGAAATCAAGGCTAAGCCAGAAAAGAAAGGTGGTAAAGAGGCTGCCCCTGCTGAAGGTAAGAAAGACAAATCTGCTGGTAAAGGTAAAGGATCTGCTGCCCCAGCTGGAGCTGCCGCTGGAGCTGCTGCCACTGGAGCCGCTGCCGCTTCAGGTAAGACCCCAGAAGAAATTGCTGCTGAAAAGAAAGCCAAGGCTGAAGCCAAGAAGGCTGCTAAGGCAAAGGCTAATGCTGAAAAGGCTGCCAAGGAAAAGGCTGCTCAAGTGCCACCAAACCCATCCATGATCGATTTCCGTGTTGGATTTATTGAGAAAGCCATCAGACATCCAGATGCCGATGGATTATACGTCTCCACCATTCACATGGGTGATGCCGAGGGACCAAGAACCATCTGTTCCGGTTTAGTAAAATACGTCTCTTTGGAAGATATGCAACAACGTTATATTGTAACCATTGCCAACTTGAAGCCTGTCTCCATGAGAGGTATCAAGTCTATGGGTATGGTATTATGTGCCTCAGATGAAGGTAAAGGTGTTGTAGAGTTTGTCAACCCACCACCTGGCTCACAAGCCGGTGACAAATTGTTCTTCGAAGGTTACGATGGAGAACCATTGCCTCAATTGAATCCAAAGAAGAAGATCTGGGAAGCCTGTCAACCACATTTCAGCACAAACGAGAATTACGAAGCTATCTATAAGCAAGAAGGTAAGCCAGATGCCAAGTTGGTCAACAAGAAAGGTGAAGTCTTGCACAATTCTACTATTGTCAATGCTCATGTTAGTTAGATAGACGTTCTTTGTTTTTTTTATTTTGGCCTAATCAATTTCACTCAACATTTACTTCTCACTGTAGCACAGACTACCCACCCACTTTCCAGAATTTTTCACCTTCCCCACTTTTCCTCTCAAACACAAACTCGAACAAACGACGGCGCACAGAACAAACTTAATATCTGTTTTTTCTTCTTTCCGCATAGCTAAGGAAGAAAGACAAGAGTTATCCTCATTAACTAAGGCACACTATGAGCGTCAACTTTTTCGTTTTTTTTTTATTTTTTTCTTTGAAGCAAATAATGCTAATTTTATAAGGGACGGCCCGAGTATCGATTGGTAATCATTGTAACGGGAAACACCAATTGTGAAACAAGCGAATGGCTTTTGAAAGAGACACTTACCGTGATAGCATCAGTACACTTATTGCAGTATGACAGATACACTGATAGGTAGTGCCATTAGCAATAATAATATTAATAATAACACTAATAACACTAATAACAGTAGCAACGGGGAACAGATGGACACTTCCAAGACTGCATCTCCAGTTACAACAAACATTATGACAGAGTCTCCACAACCACCACAACAGCAACAAGTTGCTCCAAAAAAAGGCAGGAGGAGAGCTCATTCCAAGACCGCTCGAGCTTGTAATCACTGTCATAAGCTGCACATGACCTGCGACGAATCTCGTCCATGTAAGAGGTGTGTGCAAAGAGGGTTGGGCGAGACCTGTGTCGATGCACCTAGGAAGAAAAAGAAATACATGATTGATTTGCCCGACAATTTAACACCGAATTGGTCCCCTTCTAGTCCCGGTGGTGTCTTTGTAGGATCCAATGACTCTTCTGTGGCTCCGTACAACGACGAGAACAAGATGGCCCAATATGCATCCCTGTTAACACAATTTCAATACAGACCAAAAACAGAACCGGCATCGGTGCCGACCCCACCAGACCTGATCTCCCAGCAGAGTCCCAATGCCACTCAGGTGCCTTTCTCTCTACCGTCTATAGATAAGATGAGAAAGACACCTTTCCTATCGGATGCAGCAGATTTGGAATACTCCGTCTTGGGGAACATAGTGAACGATCCAAACTCGCCCTCGATGAGTCCCGGGGCCTATCACACCTCGCCAATGGAAGATGCTCGGTCATCTTATCCACAGCCGTTCAATGGGCTCTCACATCACAATAATAGCAGTGGCCAGCATCAAATATTGAATGTACAAGGTCGCAGTTTGACTAATAATCACCTTCAGCATAACGACGTTTCCAATTTGAACTCCAATAAAGCGTATGCCAACGATAGTGCTGGCTATTTGCCCTATAGGCTTCCGTCATTACCTCCACAGCCCAAACCAAGATACGAGAAAAGGCTATCGTCGGCCCAACATTCTGTAAGATCCAACTCGGAAGTGCATGCAGCGTCATTATACTCTGACAGGGCCCGGTACGACGTGCTGGTAAACCAGTATTACATCGGTCCAGTTCACGGAGTCAATGAAGAGACCTCGAAATCGGTAAGTTTCCCCGAGATCATCGATTTCATCAAGGAAAATGAGCAAAACAACCCGAAATCTTTCTTCAATAATCAGACGTCGTCGATCTCGTTCTCCATAGGATTGACCAGTGAAGACGAGTACAACAGGAAAGTTGTGGATCACGAAAATATAAGTTATAAGCATGGAGGTTTGAGATACAAGGAGCCCTCGGAGATCTATTCCAAGACGATCAAACCGTTCAGTTATTACCCCGGGTATCATCAGCTCTTGAACTACTTGACCTCTCGATTCAATAAGAAGCAATTGGTGATGATTCTGAAAAAGATGGCCGAATATCGACCTTCGTTCATTGCTGCCACATGTAACTTGAAAGAAGACGACTTGATTTTCATGGAACAGTGTTTCCAAAGAACCTTGTTAGAGTACGACAACTACATTTCCATCAGTGGGACACCTACAATTGTATGGAGAAGAACAGGGCAGATCGCATATGTTGGCAACGAGTTTAGTATCTTGACAGGGTACTCAAAAGAACGGTTATTAGACAGAATCACTTTGATAGTGGAATTGTTGGACGACGAAAGTGTAGTCAATTATTTCAAATTGTTCAACAAGATTGCATTTGCCGATTTCACTGGTGCAAGCATGAGCGAATGCACACTTTTGTCGTCCACTGGCCATAAAATTAAGTGCAGGTGTTTGATCACCTTGAAGAGAGATGTGTTTGGGATTCCCATGATGATCATAGGGAACTTCCTACCAATCCTAAGTGAATATGGACATGTTGAAGAATAGACAGCTGGTGTATAGTTAATAATTTTTTTTTTTTTTTTTTTTCAATCAAATTATTACAAACTTATAAAAGAAAAGGTGGAAATAATAGAAAACCCCGCGATGAAAGTGATCTATTGAGCCAAGATCGACTTGACAAACTCAACGTAATCGACATTGCCATCTTCAGTGACATTGACACCTTTCAATAATTCATCAAATTCAGCATCGGACAACTTCTCACCAATGGAAGTCAAGATGTAACGTAATTCACCAACACCGATGAAGCCAGTCAAGTTCTTGTCGAACACTTGGAATCCTCTTATGTAGTCCTCAGGTTGTCCCAAAGGTTTGAATCCGTCTGGTCTGTCGATGATCTTGACATAAGTATCGAAATCTATCTCTTTGTTTGGTAATTGTTCTTGTAAATCTGAGATCTCAGCTAAAGTTGGATTTTGGCCTACAGCTCTTAATAAATCTCCTAAATGTTCTTCAGGAACCTTACCTGTACCCTTCTTGTCGAATAAGGAGAAGGCGTCTTTATATGTTTTGGTACTTGACTGAACCGATAGAGGTAGACGTTAGTAATTGTTTCTTATGAAGGCGTTTTGGGTCATATTGACGTATCATCTTCATCGTCTAGCGTAACACAATTTTTGATGTCATTTTCCCTAGAGTTATCACGTCATTCTATTAACGTGTCACAATTCAAACTCACCATTGTTATTGGATATATTGATCTTAATTAGTCGCTTTGATCACTTAATAGATAGGTCTCTTTAACCAATCGATCTCTTATTGAAATGGCCGATTTTTTCTCTTTTGTTTTTTTTAATTGTTTTGATTTCAAATCTTGTTCCTTTGTAAACAACAGAATGAAGAGTCGTGGAAAGGGCAAATCAATCTGTTTTCGTCAAAGATTTTGGCGCGTGCCATCTTTTTTTTTTTTTTTCTGGTTGAAATGGAGAAGAAAAAACCACTTCTCGTAAGTTGCTCATTCTCCTGATCTTAAACCCTACCTTTCTAGTAGTCTACACAGAATCAAAAAAGACTGTTCCTGGCACAAGTCGCTTTGCAAGGAACAATACATAAGCTTTGCGTTGTCTAAGGAGAGATTATTACACAGGTTAAAAAGTATTATTTTCATTCAATACAGATGCTGATTGTGTTGAATCGAGATCAATTGAAAAAAGAAAGAATGAAATAGGCGGCCGCGTAGATTAAAGATGCTATTTTTGTAGATCAAAAGATAAGTGATTAAAAGAGATCAGGTAACACGAGGACTCAAGATGAGTGATTGAACGAATAAGATAACCTTATATGTAAGTCTGGCATTATCAATTGCTTGCTAATGAGAGAGAAAATACTGTGGTTTCATTTGTTCATTAACTATAGTTTCCCGACAATTACAAAAATTAAGCAACTTTCTTGTTTACCTGAGTGCACTCTGTCTTTGTTTTATTTCTTTTGTTCAACAAAAAACAAAGGCTCTTGTAGTATCTGTTGCACTTTTCGAAATAAAAAAATAAGGATTAAAATGTTATGTACAGATGGCTAATTGAGTAGGTTTGACTCAAAGATTAGAGAAGAAAAGTGTAGAAAAAAAAGGACGAGGGGGCCAAGAAAAAAAAATACTCTGAAATCACAAATCAAGGTACATAAATTC
Source organism: Nakazawaea ambrosiae (assembly GCA_024271865.1). Lineage (NCBI taxonomy): Eukaryota > Fungi > Ascomycota > Pichiomycetes > Alaninales > Pachysolenaceae > Nakazawaea > Nakazawaea ambrosiae. Next base: position 1,664,185 of record JANBXG010000001.1, read on the forward strand.
ATAGGGAAAAAAGTTTAAAAATAGAAAATTCTAAAAATGCAACAGACTGGAGGGGGAGAAGAATCGACAATCTATTGGAATCTTTGAAAAATAAATTTAACGTACTACATTATTTAACATCCTGAGAATCCTCAGTTGTTCTTGGCTTTGTGAAGTCACATTGGTTTTCGAAATTGAAAACTTTAAGAGGTCAAAGAGGCAAAAAAGAGACAATCTGCCATATATACATGTATATTTATACATATATGAATTTCTACAGGTACAGATACTAGATATATCATAGAGAGAAAATAGTATATACATATATATATTAAACTATTAAGGTTTCTGCCCAGATTTTCAAATTTGATCTACCACTCATACTCACATATGAAATAAATTTACAATAGTGCTTTAACATCAGACAAACAATTTTATGCTGCGGATTTACATCGAATTCTTTTCTTTTTAGCTTGGTTGAAGTTTATTTTGATGTTCTAGTACTTTTTTTCTATTTATATTTGATTTCATTTTTCTAAAGATTTACAATCTTCGCATTTTTGACTCAAGCATAATTTACTTTTTTTTTTCTTTTCCTGTTTGTTTCAATTTTTTTTTTTTGATCTAAATACTTGGAAGAGAGAAAAAAAGGCACAAAATACTTGGAGTTGATTGAAGATCGACATTATATCACATTACGAGAAAACCATTTCATTGAAAGACTTTTTCAAATCTCCTGAATAACTTTTTCCAGGGATTGGGATCTCTTTATATTTGTTTCAGGGAAGGTCAATTTAAAAGTATAGTCTCCCCCTGTCTCACATCTCACTTATTTTCTTTTTCCTTATTTTATTTTTTTTTTTTTCTCTCTCTTATTTTTTCAAATTCCGACATTTCGCTTTTTTGCTTTGGTGCAAGACAAGTTTTTGAATATTTATTCCATCGAAAGATTGTTGTCCCAACAGCTACAGGTGCGTTATTTGAGGTTATTGAAGAGACTAGCATAAGGAATTGGTTATATTATTTGCGGTAGAAGAAGAAAAGAAGAATAGAAATTATACACATCTTCAGATCGTGAACAAAGATAAAATGTCAATTGAGATGGAAAATAAACCACTCTCAAGTGAAATACCCAAAGCCAAAAGAATCACCATTTCCAAGACAGATTTACCACCTTGTTGTTTAAGATTACATCCAGATGATCCCTCAATATTATTGGTGGGTACCTACGACCTTGACAAAGAACGTGGAAATCGAGTCGGTTCCATCGAGGTCTTCAAAATCGATGGCGATGAGTTGATTCGAATTTCATCGTATAAGACATCGGGCGCTATATTGGATATGAAATTTTCGCCTTTTCAAAATAATATTCTTTTGTCAAGTCATTCTACAGGGAATGTCATGATTTGGGATTGTCAAATAATATCCGGTTCTATCTCGTTACACTTGGTTAATGATGAAAAAATTTTCCTGGACACTTCATTAATCACATCAATATCATTTTCAAGTGTGATACCGAACCAAATTTTATGCACTTTAACCACCGGAGAATCTCTGGTGTTGAAAATAACAAATTCCACTATATCAGAACCAGAATATCTCGGAACAAACCATGAACTGGAGTGTTGGACGGGACTGTTCGGTTCACAAGGGGCGTTGGAAAATGTGGTGTTCACAGGTGGTGATGATGCCAGTTTGATAGCACATGATTTGAGAGACCCTTCACTGAGTCTGATCTTTAAGACTTCACGTAAATTGCATGAATCCGGAGTGGTTGCTATATTACCCTCTACAAGAACTCATAATGGAATCGGAGACTGGAAAGTAAACGAACCATATAATATCCTGACAGGTTCGTATGATGATCATCTCAGAACTTTAGATTTACGTGTGATACCTCCAAATCCTTTGATCCCAGGTATTCCGCCAGTAGCAAAGACCAAATTAAAACTCGGTGGAGGTGTTTGGAGATTGATCCCTTCTCCCTCAAGTAATGACGATCGATTATTAGCATGTTGCATGTACGATGGGGCCAGAATCATTGACTCGGATTTGAATCTGACCAGATATTTCAAACAAGATCATGAATCCATGTGTTATGGTGGAGATTGGTCAATCGACGGTGAGTTCATACTGACTTGTAGCTTTTATGATAACGTTGTACAAGTCTGGTCACCTGATGATTTAGAGTGAGTTTCTTATCGAGTGGATTTTTTTCAATCTCAAAGAAGTTATCTCATTTTTCCATCTCTTCTTAATCCTCATCTGACACATACCCCATTATCTTACCACTCTTATTTTATCTTGTAGTTAATTTTTTTAGAATGTGTTTTTAATAATAGATTTCTAACTATATATATAATATATTCAAAGGATCCGGGAATTCATTTACTCATTTATTCCTCGTCAGCTATGGACTCAATCCATTTTTTTAATTTTGTCCAGTCAACCTCCAGATCAGGGTTAGATAATAATTCTGATGCAGTGTACCTATCGACGATCAATTGTTTCTTCAAAGCCACTACACTCGGAATATCACTAACTCTATATTCGGTTAATAATTCTTGATTTCCTGGTTCATCCGCTTCAATATCAACCATGTTGATGAATTTATCAGTTTCCAAGCTGACTATTCTTTGTAAAGCTCCCGTTAATTTATTGCACGATTTATGTCCTCTGATAGTGAAATTCAACAATAAAGGTCTATGTTGAATCAAAATAGGTTGCAATTCTTCCTTATAACGGACTGGTAAAAAAATCCGGTTCTTAGATCCCGAAGGAGGGTTCAAATTCTCCAGCTCGGTAAATGATTTATTCCCAAATGGCCACCAGTTGAATTGTCTTGCAACAATTAGTCCCGAGATCAGAAATCCCGTACCGAAAACAACTCTTTTGGAAATCAGGGTCATCGCAATATTACTGGTCCTATTGATTAACATGGATTTCGAAAATTGATCTTCGATGCTGAGCTTTTCAATTGATACCAGGTGGAATATATGTGTATGTAATGTATAACACTTCACTTTTTGTCTAGGGTTGCTGCTTAGTTGTCTCTTTTTTTCAACTTTTTTTTTTTTTTTCTTTCTAGTCTTGGGAAAAAAAAAAATTCAACAAGAGCGAACAATCATTGATGTCTCTCCTTCTATCCCTTGGTGATTCTAATGATCTCAAATCCTGAATACACGAGAATTGTCAATCCTGATTCTTTATTTTTGAATAATAAACAGAGATCGTAAAATTATCTGAATATATCAACCAACGGAACTGCTCTCAGTCCAAATATGTTATTGATATACAAGTGCTTAGTTAACAATTTGCTAATTAGATCAAGCAGTAAATTTTTAATGATTTACATTATATGCAATTCATTTACATGAAGCTCTTCAATAATTCATCCAAGAAACATTGACTATATGCAACAACAAAAAAAACTAGAACGACATCTATTTTTCACCGCCCTTGATCAGCAATTTGAGACGCGTTTCTTTGATTATTCTCCTAGCTGAAAGGTTCAATTAAGTTCTTCGGACTTAAATCGAAGGAGAGAACAAAGAATCGATGGCATTAAAACCTACTTGTAGCTTCATACTTCAAATAGATTTCTTCCGTCATTTTTGACATAGAAAAAATATCTCACTCCTTATTATTTACCTCAACATGCAAAGTGTACTTTGAAAAAAAGCCCTATCTGCTAAATATTTTAAGCGCTCTAGTGGAGCGAAATTGTACCTTAGATCTTAGACATTTGTTCAACGTTCCTTGTCTATTGAAGTTGTACTGTCTCTTTGCTGAACAACAGCTCCGTCAATCTCTTGGATGTCTTCTGGGAAGCATAAGCAACACTTTCGTCCTTCCAAGGCAGGGATTTAATGTTATGTGAAACGAGAAACAGGCAAAGAAGAAAGAGGTAAAAAAAATCTTGGTAAATAATTTTTCAAGGTTGCCTTATGCAAGTAACTTTCTTTGGCCGAAGAATCTTCAAATTAAGTTCCAACAATTACCTACTATTGATTGATTACCCCTTGAAGGTGATCCACAACTGAGACTATTTTTTTTCGACTAAGCTACCAGTCTCATATTTTGGTGGTCTGATCTTACAAGTTTATTGATATTGCACGTTCTCGTTCGTCATGAGTATACACTCACTCTGAGCCGTTTGGCTCCTTGGATGATAGGCACTCTATAGTCAATGAGAAAGTATGTGCCAAAAATCCTTTTTGATTTTATGCAAAGTACAATAATCCCTTACCCATCGAACTATCATCCTTCTATTTTATCACATCCTTCCAGCTTTCAAACCTAAAAGTTTAAATTTTTGATTAATTTACCAGATCAGGTAATTTCTTTAATGAACACGCGTCGGCTACTAAAAACTTTGAAATTTCCAAGAAAAAACTAAAACTTTAAAATAGAAACTTTAAAGTAGGCAAAAAAATGATTGATTGATCATCGCTAAAGGAGTATTATGTATGCACACCTGCTTCAAAAATGACTATCATTCATTTCGTATTCTTGATAGTCGGTCAAAAAAGCGACGTACATATGTGGGTAATCAATTGATTTGATACTTAATTCATCTTTTTTTACTTCAACCTAAGACAAAATCTTGTACTACAATCAAAATCAGATGAGAAAATTAACTCGTATTACATTTTATAGATTATTCAATTTGCTTGGAGCAAGTAAATTTCTGCAGGAAAATTCACCCTTGCATGAAGGCCATAACTCTATTCCATGTAACTCGCACAATCTTAACTCATTTAACTCTATCCGTCGAATATGGTCTAGCATTTTAGTATGATCAACCATGCTTTAATTATTAATTTTTACATTCATCATCGATGAGCAAGCCACCTGCGGTTGCTCCCTTATTGTAATAATTCCATCCTACAACATCCATGTATCACTTTTCGAGCTTTTCTGCATGCTTTTTTTATGTTTTTTTTTCTGGCTCCTGTAAAGACTATTATCTAAAACACTTGTGCTTTCAAAAAAAAAGTTTATGAGGAAAAAAAAAGATCTACACTTTGGATACATTTTTAGTGTTTGATCTTATCACCCCCCGACAGCACTATCTTTTGAACTGAAGGGAAAAAAGCATATATAATGCTCTCCTCTCCCCTTGATTCCAATTTAAAACTAAACTCTTGATTCCCTATAGTTTACTATTATTGAACTTCACCAAATAACAAGAGAAAAAATATTTCAAAGATGTCTGAAGTTACGCTGCTGTCACCACAAAGAGACCTTTCACAAGTCTATGACGACAAAAACAGTGCCTTGAAAAAATTGGCAAGACTTTCTATCTCTTCAGATGTGAACTCCCTTGAGTCTTTGGATATGGATGATTTTTCCTCTCAAGATGAACACACACTCTCCAACTCTAATTTCTCTAGAGCCACGCCGATCTCTACTACAGTTACCAATCAAAGTCACCAGAGAAACGAATCGCAACAGTCCTTGAGATCGCGCGAATCTGGAAACAAAAAACATAATGCCAGAGGAAGTAATGCAGGCTCAATCACAAAAAAAGGAGAAATTGTCTCGTTTTACTCTAAGAGAAGAGACTCTGACCACTCTGAACAAATAGCACAGCCGGCAAAGAGTTCGTCACAAAATAAAGAACAAGTTGTATTACTTGAAACGAGTGACCCTGAGTTCTTTTACTCCTTATCGGCAAAAGACAAATTTGGTAGAATGTTTGAGATGTCAGAATTGAATGATAAGGTAGTCTTGGTGAGATTAGACAAAAAAACTCCACTTGAAAAAATTCAGAGTGTCGAGCAAGAATACGAGAAGGAAGTCTCGCAACAAACAAGTCAGGTTGCAGCCACCCAATCCCAAGCCTCTTTAGGTCCAAAACTTAAACAAAAACTGCTTGTTCTGACAAAGAAACAACCGCAAAAGACACCAAAGATCGTCCCTCCTAAGAAATTTCTTTTACCAAAAGTCGCCGATCCAAACTTTTTTTACAACATTCAAATTGAAGATAAGTTCGGTAAACCTTTTTCAATGTCCACTTGGAAAGGTAAAGTATTACTCATATTAAACAGTGCTTCGAAATGTAAATTGGCCTCACAACTTTCTGAATTACAGAAACTTTATGAGAAATACCATGATCAGGGACTTGAAATTTTACTGTTCCCATGTGCTCAATTCGGTAAAGATCAAGAGTTGAAGGATGAAAATCAAATTTTACAATTCTGTAAAGTGAATTATGGAGTTGGTTTCCCAATTATGAAAAAAATCAAAGTCAATGGTCCTGAAGAACATTTGCTTTATGCTTACTTGAAACAATTCAAGAGAAAATATTTCGGAATCAAAAGGATAGGTTGGAACTATGAGAAGTTCATTGTTGACAGAGAAGGTAATATCGTCAAAAGAGCACCTTCCTTTGTCAAACCTAAAAAGCTTGCTCCACTTCTTGAACAGTACTTGCTGCAATCATAAGCAAGAAGTATAAAAGATTATCTATTATTACCCCCAATTTTTCCTTCTTTGACGAACCTCTTCTCTCATCTTCTTTTTTTGTTTTTTTCTACCTTAATTTTTTTGCTCCATTTGTTATTCTAGTGTACCTTTTGTTTTTTATGCTGTTTGCACAATGCAGACTAAGCAGGAATGGTTGGATTTGATCAGGAATCATTTCTTCGATCTTCCGGATGGCCTATAGATAAATATATTAGATATTGAACTTAGGTAACAAAAAATTGTAATTCAAAACCACAAACACGTTCAAGTTTTCAAAAATACTTGTAGAAAAATTGTATTGCCGAAATTCAAAATTTTTCACAGCCTCCGCTTGAAGATTTTGATCTTGATAAATTTCGTGCATGAATCAAACAAGAATGACAACACATCACAAGGCGCTATGGGACTGAGCACTTCGGTCATATTCCGTCCAACTGAGAGTGCTCCTATGCTGTCTTACCACCTCATTCGAGTTCCGGATCATATACTCTTGAATCTATGATATAATCTTAAAAGCATCTGAGATAAAATTGCTTCCACGTGTATCTCTCTATGAGGTTAGAATAACACTTAAGATGATAGTTATCCATTGACTCATAATTTCTACTTATTTGTCAGCAAAGCATACCTTCTAAGATAGCCGGCCTCAAGTAAAAGATTTCAATTGAGGAAGGATGACCACTTAGAAGTCTTTGCATATGATTGGCGATCACAAAACATGAATGTCTATCAACCAAGCTAGAGTAATGGGAAAAGAGATCAACTATGATCCGCGCCTGCGTCTTTCCTCAACTATAGTAGCTAACATATGTGGCTTAGCGATTTGACTATTGCATGAGTCCAAATAATGAGGTTGGATGTTTTCGTTCGATGCGAAACCCGAAGCCTTTCCTCGGTCCAGTAAATCTCAAATCAGTAAGTCCTTGCAACGATGGTCAAGTCTCGGATTTGAAATCTTAGAAGGTCATCTCAATTTTGTAAGGAAAAAAATATCGAATATCGATGATAAGAGTGGACTTTTTACCCAAAGTGGAAATTATTTAGATCCGAACTAACAGATTTATCCTAAGCTCATCGGTAACAAACACTAACGGAGATAGGAACAAAACCGATATGATGTCATATCGATGACCTTGAAATGAATTAGCAATGCCAAATACCTTTTAATGGGGACGAGTTTTATCAGCCGACATTCATAGTATGTTCTCTTGCTGATCTTCACGGGTCGAAGCTATTCTATTTCTTCGGTCATGTAATAGTCAATTGATTGCATTGAGTTCTCATATAGTCGATTATCAACTTAATACCACTTCATTGATACGAGATCACTCTTGAGAATAAACTACGTCACCAAACAAGAAACAACTATCCGTTCTTGAACAATTCCTTCATGTGGACGCTGTGTCTTTACAATAGGCGGTTCTGGCTTTCGTTATAAATCATGACCTGATCTTTTTTATCTTGCTCTCCAGTCACTCCCCCATATTATTCTGATAGAGAACCTTTATCCGATAAGTTTTTCTTAACTAAAAGAACAGATCTTTTGAGGCGGTGGCTTAGTCCGAAGGCTTTTCTTTTGTTTTTTTCGGTAGCTAATTTATTTCTTACGCCGCATGATCAGTTAAGGTCAGTGCGCACGAGAACAAATCAATTTTCCTATTGTTGCTCAGCCCTCTAAAAAAAGAATGAGATCTTTGTTTGAATTTTCTCATCGACAGGCATTTAACCTAGATTCAGAAAAAACATCTAAGTGGACTTATTTCCAATCGGAGCTAAAATAATCTTAGTAATGATGACATTGACTTCGAGAATATAAAAACAAGAATCAATCACCTTTTTTTCAGTCAGTTCAATTCAATTCAATCCAAACTTATTCATTCATCAAAGAATAAAGATTATACCACCACATACTATTATGACGACTATTAGCGAGCAAGATTCTTCCATTGAGCAAAACCTTCACGAGGACTTTTCCAAGGCTCCTATCAAGACTCAATTGGAACCAACCACGCAGATGGATATTCCATCTTATGCGTTTGAGTGGGAGTCTCCAGAAACAGGAGGATTCTATGGCTCATTCTTGAACTCCGCAGGTAATTTCCTTGGTACTTTGGGTTTGATCCCATGTTGTTGCTGTCAACCAAATTACAAACAAGTTGAACAAGGTGAAGTTGGTTTGATCAAAAGATTTGGTAAATTGTACAAGGGGGTTGATCCAGGTTTGGTTCAAGTGAACCAGTGCACTGAGAAAATCGACAAGGTTTCAACTCTTTTGCAATTCAGAGAGATTCCAAGTCAAGACTGTATGACTAAGGACAACGTCAACGTCTCTTTGAGCTCTATTATTTACTATAAGGTGGTGAACCCTGTCAAAGCTGTATATGCTGTGGAGAACTTGAGTTCCGCTTTGAGTGAAAGAACTCAAACCACTTTGAGACACGTTGTAGGTGCAAGGAACTTACAAGAAATCATTGAAAAGAGAGAAGAGGTGGCAATTTCCATTGAAGAGATCATTTCGGAGACTCTGGCTGGTTGGGGTGTTCAACTGGAAAGTATCTTGATTAAAGATATCAGATTACCACCTGCAGTTGAAAGCTCCTTATCAAAGGGGGCTGAGGCCAAGAGAATTGGTGAAAGTAAGATTATTACGGCAAAGGCTGAAGTGGAGGCTTCCAAATTGATGAGAAAGGCTGCTGATATCTTAAACTCCAAAGCAGCAATGCAAATCAGATATCTCGATGCGATGATGACGATGCTGAAGTCATCCAACTCCAAGGTCATTTTTATGCCTGGTGTCGGAAGTGACGACGGTGAGGCTCTTTCAACTCTGAAATCACATATTAAGCCAAGCTTTGGAGAAGATGTTAACAAGGAAGAGAGTCCAGAGTTTGAGAAACTCCATGAATCTGATCCTTTCAGTAACCAAAACACGGGATATAACACTAATGCGATTGCTTTGCAAGAATCGCTCCGCTAACTTTAGTGCATAAGAAAATTCGATGAAAAGAAATAAAAAAAGCTAAAAAGAGAAAAAGCTAAAAAGATCTCCATAGTCAGGTTTTGATTTTACAATCTATATTCCTTCATTCCTATTTTACTTTTGAGAATTATCTACTACCACCCGTTTAACTAGCACATTCACTTCTATTTTATAATGCCGCAAAGTTTTTTTTTCAATTCTTAGCCATATCTGAATAATATTGTTCTTCCACCACTAACCCCTCTCCCTTGTAGTCTCTCTTTGGAGATCAAAAAAAAACCCCTGAACTTCAATTAAGAAGCTCAAAAAATCTGTTTACATTTTTGTCTAACAAAAAAGAAAAAAAAATACAAAATAACACGCCAGAGGAAGTCAAACAGCTAGAAAACTGGACACCTAGAGCAGGCAAAGACGTGAAATATTATTGAAATATTGAATCCACCGGGGTGATTCAGGGACGTGGATATAATGGAGGACCCTTCGAGTATTTTATTGAACCAACCTGTTGTGATCGACAATGGATCTGGATATTTGAAAGCAGGTTTCGCAGGGGAGGATAGGCCTAAGATAATAGAACCATCGATAATAGGAAGGCCCAAATATTCAAGGATAATGGCAGGAGCGCTTGAAGGAGACAAATTCATTGGAAAGCAACTGTACGAAAGCAAAGGACTATTGAAATTAAAATATCCAATGGAGCATGGACTTGTGGAAAACTGGGATGACATGGAATTATTATGGTCAAACTTATTTACCAAGAGCTTGAAAATCACACCTGAGGATCATCCAATATTATTGACAGAGGCTCCATTGAACCCGACAAGACATAGAGACAAGATTGCACAAATATTCTTCGAAAACTTCAACATCCCTCTGTTATATATATCCTTACAAGCAGTCTTGCTGTTGTATGCTTCGGGTAGAACTACCGGTGTAGTCTTGGATTCTGGAGATGGGGTATCACATGTCATCCCTGTATACGAAGGATTCTCATTGCCTTCTCTGATACGTAGGATTGATATTGCCGGTAGAGATGTCACTGAAAGGTTACAAATGTTACTCAGGAAGTCGGGTTACCTTTTGACAACTTCAAGTGAAAGAGAGATAGTGAAATTGATGAAAGAGAAACATTGTTTTATCTCTTCAAATCCTAAGAAAGATGAAATGGACTGGCTGAATTTCAGTAATCTTGATCCCTCGGTCTCCACACAACCTGGACTGTTCGAAACTTTCAAATTACCGGATGGGAAATTGGTGCATCTTGGATCTGAGAGATTCCGTGCCCCAGAAATTTTATTCAACCCGGAGATCATTGGGTCGGAATTCCAAGGCATTCAAGATATCTTGCAAGAGTCGATCATGAAATGTGACCTTGAGTTGAGGCCTTCGTTGTACAAATCAATAGTAATCAGCGGAGGCACAACACTCATCAAAGGCTTTGGAGATCGTCTTTTGAACGAGTTGAAAAATACAACCAAGTCTACAAAGATTAAAATATATGCACCTCCTGAAAGGAAGTATAGTACATGGATTGGAGGCTCCATCTTGGGAGGGTTAACAACTTTTAAGAAGATGTGGATAACAAAGAATGAATATTTAGAGAATCCTGATTTGATTCACGACAAATTTCTATAGAAAGAACGGCACATATATTCAAATACAATAATATCTGTCACCAAAATCACCTAAACCTGGAACGACATATTTGTTCTCATCTAATTTCTCATCGATTACACCGGTGATGATTTTGACCTCTGGATATTTCTTGTAGAAAGCTTCAATACCCTCTGGGGAAGCCAACAAGTTCAAGAAGAAGATTCTCTCTGGTTTGACACCTCTTTCCAACAAGACATCAAGGGCCATCAAGGCAGATCCACCGGTAGCCAACATAGGATCCAATAAGAAGACATATCTATCAGCGATGTCATCTGGTAATTTGGAGTAATACAATTTTGGCAATGCGGTTTCCTCATCTCTTTGAATCAAAATCTTCCCAATTCTTACAGATCTACAACAATCTCTTAAACCTTGTTCCATACTTTCACCAGCTCTGATGATAGATACACCACAAATCTTTCCTAAAAATTTGACACCTTCATATTTCATATTGGTTGGAGTTTCGACATTTAATGTTTCGACAGGTAATTGGTTCAAACCCTCTTCTACCAACAATCTGATGATTCTGTTCGAATAGAAAACGAAATCAGATCTTTTGGCATTTCTATCACGAATGATACTGTAAGATAGGGTTATCGAAGATGTTAGCAAAGATATGTTAAATAGAAATCTGCAGATTGGAGAAAAAATTCACTTACGTATATAACCCTTTTAATTGGTTTGTTTGGTTCAATAGTATAGTGTTTGGTAATAACGAAGAAGACATCTTTGTTGTTTGGCAATTTTAAGTGTGAATAACTATCTTCAACTTCGATGGTTCGAAGAAAATAAAAAAAAAGGGACTCATTTACATTTTTATCTCTAGATAAAAAAATTTTCCTTTTCGGTTGCGCGCTTAAGAGCACCGGTCTTCCACGTTCATTTATCTCCTTGTTAATACTACTGGCTTTCTTTTTTCGCCCTGTGAGTGAAGAAATATGCTAGAGTGGAAAATTATCGGCCTACAGATTACATCGTACTGTACTGGTTTCGAATTTTTTAGTTTTTTATTATTATAATAGTTCTTTAACGTAATTAATGGTACATACTAATCTAAGCGGCATCCTTCTTTTCAAGCTCCTTCATTAGTGAAAGGGTTTTCAATGACTTCACTTCCATCAACTGGTGCTAATGTTACTAATAATGGACCTCTAACAATTACCAATCCTAAGTCTCTTGTCTTCTCTGTCAATTCTTCTGTCTCTGGATCTATGATTTTTTCTTTCACTTCATCCAATACCAAATTCATCAACTGATCAAATCCTTTCAATACTCCGACAACTATTCATTAAGATTTGTGTTAGTAAAGCGTTTGATGTTGGCCACAAAATAATACTAAAGTTTACTCACCTTGACGACCCCCTACGAAATCTACAATGATTTGTTTCTCGAGATATTTTTCCAAGTTCAATATGGCCTCCCTCTTTGGACCATCAGTCTTTCTTCTTTGCTGCTGTGATATTTCAAAAGTTAGTATCGCTACCAATCAATCATTTCTCCACATATGTGAAAAGTCTCTTCCAACAAGCTTAAATACGTACCTTCTTCTTATCGTCGTTGTTGTTATTGTTCAGATTTGCGTTCTCCATTTTTGTCCGTCTATGTATATATGAAGGTCTCGATGTATGATTCCGTCCTGATTATTCCAATATATATCAATCACGTTCCAAGTATTACCTTCACTTTTCTTCAATTTTGATTGTTGGATATCTTTTTTTCTTGATTTTTTTTTTTTAATCCATCTAAATTTTACAAGGCTTTTTTTTGCTCTACTATTTTTTGTGTTTGTTTTTTTTTTTTTTTTTTTACTTCTATTCGAGTTTTTGATACTTTTATTCTCTCTCATAGATCAGTTTGTTGACCAAATACAAGTAGCCATGGACATCACAGTGTATGTCACGTCACCATTGACGTCTTCAGAAAGAAAGATCTCGACTCAATGGTCGTTGGAATATTTCAAAACCAAATTACATCCCATAACAGGTATCGAACCTAAATATCAACAGATATATTTATACCCTGTAAGCCATAGTAATGAACGCAGAGAATTGAAAGTTCAGGATGGAGAGAAGGAATCATTGACGACATTAGGGAGCTTTGGTATCTCGGAGTTCATGAGAATCCACGTGAAAGATTTGGACCCAAATTCATCTTTACTGGATCTTGACACTGAAGCTCAAGACCAGAAGGACTATAAGTTTGAATTGAGAAAGGAAGACTACGAAAAGAGAGAAGATAGTGTGATAAGTTGGAAGAAAAAAAAACAATTGGGAAGGTTTGATCCTTCTTTCGAAGCCAAGAAAAAGGAAAGAGAACTGAAACTGTTAGAGAAGTTGTCGTCTATGTCAGTTGGGCAACGTTGTAAAGTTGAGAACGATGGAACTTTTGAAAGAATAGGGACGATTGAATATGTTGGGAAAGTACCTGAAATAGACAGCAGTAATAACTCTTTTTGGTGCGGTATACAATTCGATGAGCCTGTTGGAAAAAACGACGGTTCGATAAAGGGAAAGAGATATTTCCAATGTCCTAATAAATATGGTTCATTTGTTAGCCCTCTGCTCGTGGAAGTAGGGGACTACCCGGTCGACAGCGAATTATTTGAAGACAGTGACGATGACGAAATATAGAGAAAGTAATAGATCATAACTGTGTATCGTATAAATTCAGAGCTCAGCAGAATGTAAACGATAAAAAAAAATATTAATAATAACAATAATAGAACAGAAAACTAAAGAAGAAAAAACGGAAAAAAACTGGAAAATGTTCAAAAGGTATCAATCATAATATTTATTTTTCAGTTTGTTTTTAATTCAAAAGCTCTAAGAGAGTTCAAGATAAATTGCCAAGCTTCCTGAATTTACCACCCATCAAGATGTCAGAACAAATTCCAGAGAAAATCGAGCTCATTCAAGCTTTGACAGCTGTTAATTACCATGATTATGTTCCAACCTTTTTACCTGCTAATATTCAAAGCCAGTTACATGATTTAATCGACGAAGTCGATGTTTACAGAATCTTCAGAATTTTGATAATAATCTATGTTTATGTGATTATCAGAAGAACATACACCAATTACATCAAGAAGAAGCAAGTTGAAGATCAGATCAAAAGAGATAATATCAAAGCTGAAAGAGAAGCTATAGAAGGCGTCAGTGCCGACACTTTGGAAGATGAAAAGAAACCAGTTAAGGATGACGGATCCTGGGGTTGGGGAAAATCAACTAGAAGAAAAGTCAAGAAGCAAGAGGCTCTTTTTGAACAAAAATTGAAGCTGCTGCTGCTGACTACGGATTATCTGGACACTGAATATAATCCTGATTCCGATGATGATATTGCAGATCTTTTGGAAGATTAGGTTTTCAATGATAGCATCCACTTTTATATAGACTTCAATTTAGATAATCTTTAGGAGATGTGAAAATTTTATGGATATTTAATACAAAAAGTAAATTCGTGACTTATACCATCACTGTGAAGGCAAAGATTGTTGATACTAATTCTTCAAGGGTCGGCTCAAAATCTTTTTCGCACTCAAGTATTACCGGCACTTACAGGTTGAATAATAGATCAACCTTCTTCAGTGAAAAAGGTAGTGTTTGAAAAATCGATCATCTATCCTTAGCATATTTTTCATTCTTAAGAAGAAAAAAAAAAAATTTGCATACTTAACAAAAAAAATCACAAAGTCATCTCTCACCAATACCATTCAACTCATTGTTGGTCAAGTTTTCGAAAGGGCTTTCCTTAAGATTTTTATTGAATAATAGCCACAGTATGAGTTTCAGAGGTGGTGGTGGTAGAGGTGGTTTCAGCAAACAGTTGTTGCCCTTCGGTCTTGAATATAATGACCTCAAAGAATTGGAAGCACACAGAAGTTTAAACGCTTTGCAACTTCCTATCAACGGCCCGATCACTCAATTAGAGAAGGAGACTGCTCAACAATATATAAATTTTGGCAAGATAATAAGTGAGGGACCATTTTATACCGGATCTTTACAAGCATTGAAAACCGCCAAGGATAAAAATGTGCTGTTGTATGATGATGGAGATGGTATCAACGATGGTATTAAGAGATATTCAGATAGATTCAGAAAGAAGAGAAAGATTGGTAGATCCATAGATGAACATCCATATATCTTGGACTTTTTCCCAGAGGAGTTGTATTCGGTAATGGGGGTCAATAAGAAGAACAAGAAGAAATTGTTGTCATTGAGTAACTATAACAAAGAAACTTTACAGGATGATACTTTGAAATTGATAAATAATAAGACTGACGAACAGCAAAAGCAAGAGAGATTAGATACTTTGAATAATGTTACTGAAGGTCAAGGGAAGGAGGATGAAGATGATGAAGGGGATGAAGACGATGAAGACGATGAGTTTGATGAAGACGACGATGATGATTACAATGCAGAGAAGTATTTCGATGACGGTGACGATGATGATATGGGTGATGATGATGGTGATGATGAGGCTGCATTTTAAGAATCATCTCAACTCATAACTTGATCATAAAAGTGTATATTAGAATTTTAGTTTAAGCTTTCTTTGTATTGAAAAATTTTTTGCTAAAACTTGTAATGTTGTTTAGCAAAATACGAATTTTAGATAAACGTTATAATTTGACAATAAATAGTGTAATTTAATCTATCTCGATCTGCTGGAAGAAGAATGAAAGAAAGGTGAATCAATTCTAAGGTATATTCTGCTTTGGATTGTTTGTTGTTTTTGAATTAATATCGAAAGGGATTCAAATAATGGTTCAAGATATTTGGATCTTTCTTCTAATAAATTATTTATATAACACATAAAATTCAAGGTTGATCAGAAATTGTTAACTTTGGAGAGCTTTATTTCAAACAAAGGAAATTCAATTTCAAATTTCTCGAACAATGAAATAGCTTACCCAAGGCCAATATATAGAGTGACCTATAGGTGAATGTTGTCAATTAATCAAGGTTCACAAGTGATATTATCGACAGAGCGAATTACGAAATCGGGTTAGTCAAAAGATAAAAAAGTGAATAATTTTTTTTTCTTTAAATCATTAAAATTTTAGGAACAATATAAAGCGATGCCGTGAAAACAACCAATTCAAAGTAATAGTACAAAAACTTAGGATTTCTTTTTAAAAATACAAAATAGCTTCATCTTCTCAAAGATTACTCCCTTCTACCGTTTATGTCAGTCAAGAAGCCCCTTCTATCGGTGACATAATATTCTTCATTTGTTAATCCAATAGGAACTTTAGGAGGAACCAGAGGTTTTGGTCTGAATCTTGTTGGAGAGTAACTGGATGCAAATTCTTCACTCCATTCTCCAGCACCTTTGTAACCACTCAGTCCACTCTCTGGATCTAAATCTCCATCCTTGATATGTCCTGACTCCAATCTCCATTGCTTAGCTAAATGTTTGTCAGGCTGTGGAGCATAATATTTCGCTTGCATCACTTCATCTTCTTTTCTTCCATTGGGTAATTTTGGCAATTTTTGACTTTTCAAGAAAACTGACCGATCAGGCTTAGACCCTATAGAGTCGGCAGAATATGGGATATCAATGGCAAGTTCAGAAAATCTAGGTCCAAGTATATCTGAAGAATTGGTGGAAGATGACAGAGATGGGGGAGGTTTCCTTTGTTTTGGAGAATTTCGTATGAAGAGGTCATGATGTTGTTCAGCTATGTGAGCGTAATCATTAGAGTCATTCGATCTATGACTAGAGAATAAACTGTTTCCTGAGCGGCTGCTATTATTGGATTTCGGAGGTGGCAGTGGAACCAGCTCATTTTCATCTGAGTCATCGGCACTATCTTCGTCATCTACTGCGTATAATGGGAGATCGGATTTGTTTTGTTTCAAACTGCTAATACTTCTCGTCCAAGAGGAAGTCACATCTTCCTTCAGATTTTCCTCATTACGATTGCCAAATCTTCTATTCAACGCATCTTGAAACTCGTTAGGGTGGTTTTTCTCCCAATCGGATTGGACCTCTTGTTCGAGTAAGTCAAAGGCATCTTCGCTTGATTGATTTTGCTGCTGGTTGTTGGTGAACCTGCTGAAGAAGCTTTTCTTGGGAGAAGTTGAAAGTGGTCTTTTTCTGAAAATGTTGTTTATGACATTGGACTCGTCTTGTTGCTGCTGTTGTTGTTCATGAGCTTGGAATTTGGTAGCAAACTTTTTGATGGTGCTGAAGTCGGTGGATTTAGGTCTTCTTCTGTCTTCACCATCGTCAAAGAGCAAATCATTGATATCCATAAGTGATTTTTTTCTATGAGTTTCAGGTCTTGTATTATGGGCAGCAGATGATGCAAAAGCGTTGTGAACCAGCTCTATTTGATCATCGCCAGTCAATGGGATAGTATCTGGCATCGGTGGAGATGGGAGTTTACGACCAATTGCAGAAGAAGAGAATGATTTCACCAATACATCATCTGCAAGTGGGCCCAGCATCATCTGAGCATGTGATTCTTGTCCTGGTAGTGTAGGGAGAGGTCTGGCACTGGAAGATTTTGTCATTCCAGCTCTGTTTTTGATAGGGATCTTCAGTGGGACTTTAGGGGCCGTTGGATAGAATGTCATTTCCAAAAAAATCTCACCGGCTTCTCTTCCTCCATATTCTACTTGATACCATTTATCATAGCCCACTTTGGGTGACCTAGAGAAAGCTGGTGTGATATCGATCGTTTTCTCAGCTATCAACGTAGGGGTCTTCTTGGTTTCATCTAGTATGGATAGCTTCATAACAGGCTCTATCTCTGGAGTCAATTCGAACTTGGCTTCATTGTCCCAATGAGGTGTCTGTCCTCCACGGTAGTCTACAGTAGTGCTCTCCACTATATGTCCTATTCTCAAGGTCACATAAGGGTTCTGCTTCTCGAGTTTCCGCCTGTTCTGCAAATGCCGGGCTTTGAGAACAACTACACGCAACTGACCGGTAACTCTGGTATCTGTCAGCATCCTCGATAGTCAAATCTTTGTATCTCCTCTCTCTTGGTATTGTGTATATCTCTTCCTAAGCTCTTTGCTATTTTCCCTTTTTTTTATTCTTTTTTATTTTTTTTTCTTCCTGATTTTCTCTTACTGCGCAGAAGTTTAAATGAAGTTTATTTACAATTTACCTAAAGAGGCTTGCAAGATAGAGAATTTCAAAAGGTTGTGAATGGAGTTGATATAGAAATTGTTTTTTATTATTTGAGGGAATAGTACACGACGATGGAAGTTGTCCATCGGCTTCTATAATGATTATCTTCTATATGGACGGTTGTTACGGGATTGTCTTCTGTTCAGATGCGGATCTTCATTCGTAGAAGGTCTTCCAGATGTGGCTCTGCTTCTAGGGCCCTGTGGAGGACCACTTGGTAATCTTTTTCTTGTCTTTGGATCAAACCCGCTTAAAGATGTTGACGATGAAGGTCCAAGAGGGGGTGCCGAGCTGGAAGGTGGGGGCAACGGACTGTTACTATTTGGCCTCGAGGAAGGAGGTGGTAAAGGTGGAGCAAACGAAGACCTATCACGACGGCTTTTCTTGTCTGGAGCGGAGCTATCTAAATCTGATCCTCTTCTTTTTCTGTCATTTCTGTCATTTCGATCACTTCTATCACTTCTGTCACTTCTTTCATTTCTTTCATTTCTTTCATTTCTATCATTCCTATCTTTCCTATCATTCCTATCACTCCTATCCTTCCTATCGCTGCTGTCGTTTCTTTCACTTCTATCACTTCTATTATCCATAAGATCAGGCTCTTGATAACGTCTAGACTCTGGATATCTATTGCGAGGTGGTGGTAGTGTTCCCTTGACAGGATGTGACGCCGAAGCAGAAGCAGAAGTCGTCGTATTGCCACTGGCAGCAGAAGCAGCCGCAGTTTTCAGCCTCTCAGCCTCTAGCCTGGCTTTCAATATCTTGCTTCTATCCTCCGCAGATTTCGGCAGAGATGGAACATAACGTTCAGTGGCATTATTTCCATTCTCAGCTCTTTCTAAAGTACCAGAATTTGTAGCCTTTGGACCGGAAGGGGTCGCACTTCCAGTTGAAGATTCTTGAGTAGCCGATTTAGCTTGCTCAGCACTTTCAGGGACATTTGTACCAGCAGAAGAAGAAGAATTGGTCGTCGTCCTCAATTTGGCATAAGGGTTCTCTTTCAGTTCCTCCGCTTGCTGACTGGCTCTCAATTTTGCCAGTCTTTCGGCACCTTCAGCAATTCTTGCAGCCTCCCTCTCAGCAGCCTTCTTTCTTATAATCTCTTCCTCCATCGCAATCTTAGCCAATCTCTTTCTCTCCAGGATCTCCAACTTCTTTGCAACAATACGTCTTCTCTCCTGATAAGCTTTCAAGTCCTCTTCAGCCATCTCATAGAATTCGTCGAGGCGTACCCATTTCATCGAATACGACTTGATTCTACCAATAAGAGAGTTCGAAGCCAACTTCAAATCCTGCCTATCGTCTTGGTCCAAGATCAGGGTAATCGACTTGATCAAGGACTCGCAATGCTCATTGACTAATGGGAAGAAATCCAACAAATTCTTCAAGAAAACAAGACAATTGGATCTTGTAATGTAACTACTGTCTTCCAACGAGAGTTCCAAATTGCTCAAGATATTCAGATGGAATCTGTATAATCTTTCCCGGTAAGACTTGAAATCGATTCCATCCAACCCCAATAAAGGTTGTCCGTCGTACTCACCAATAGCGTCGGATTTGAAACAATTCTCATCTCTCCAATTGTTCAAATACCTCAAAATTTCACCATAGAACAAACCGAAATTTTCCAGTTGTCTCGAAGTGAAAGTCAATATCAAAGAATTCAAGATATTTTTTTCGAATAAATACTCCAATATCTTCGAAAGAACTCCGGAATTCTTGATGTTGAATTTGTGCCAAAAAAATATGAACTTGGCGCAGAATATCGCATCGAACGGTGAATGAATTGCTCTTGGTAACAAACAATGATCTAAGAAACTCATCAATTGAGTAGTTACATCGACATCTCCAAACAACCATTGGGATTTCTCCTTCGTCATTCTAATCATCACGTTTTCAAAATGCCTAGCATGTTGAGCCTTGTCTCGTGGGATCAGACTCAAAATGTTACTATTGGACAGGATTTCGTCTTCAATTCTAACCAACTCAGATTTCAAAACATCTCTGTTCTTTCTCGAAATTTTCAATTTGGTTTTCAAAGATTTCAAATTCGACTCCAATGCTATTTTCCGATTATCATAGAACTCTTCTGAGTAGTTTATATCGTAAAGTGACAATTGCCAGAATGAAACAAAGAACCCTGCATTGAGATTTTTCCAATCATAATTAGGGAGTGCTTTTAAGGTTGTCATGATTGGTTCCAAGATAGGATGCCATTGATCATATTCGGAGATGTTACTTCTATCGATCAGTTGACTCAATCTTTTCCTCCAGATCTCAAAACTCCATTGTGGCAGCATACCATAAGCGGAGGAAAGTTCATCGACTGGCAAGATGTGGTCCATGAATTCTCCATATCTAAAGAACTCGTTGATCAAATCCGAGAAAAGATGTAAGATGGATTCAAACTCATCACTTTTCTGGGCCAAAATTTTCAAATGGTCAGTGGCAGTATTGGTGATGTAATCAGAGATCATCGTCGAAAGCAAGACGATGAACTCATTCAAAGAATTGGTCTTTACTAACTCTTTCAATAATCTAGTTGCTGGTTTGGTAGACTGCAATCTGTTATCTTGCAACACATTGAAAGCGATTCTTCTCAAACTCTTACCAGAGTTGAGCAATTCAATCTGTTCCATGGTCAAATTCTTGGACGATTGGATACCAGACGTCAAACTCAATAAATCCTTCAACACGATGGACTCATTGATTTCACCATGATTCAATTTTTTCAAACAATACACCAAGAGAGGACTCAAGTTCATCCATTGACTTCTGGAGACCTTCCCAATGAAGGTTGACAAACTTTGTAACCAACGCCTTTCATTCAAACCGTCATCTTGCACCAGGGACCGACCTGGCTTTGTTAACCGGATCAAGATAGCCATAGGCAATACATCCCAAGCGTATTCATTGAAAAGGGGAGCCAAGTGATCCACCACCAAGTCGATCAAATTATCATAACTCTCCAAGCTCTCCAAGACTTTTGAGAGAACTACCATTGGTGTGCTGTGACATAATTTGGCAAGACTACGTGAAATGGATTTCGATGTTTGCAAAGTTAATCTCTTCAATGCCCTATTGGTATCTCTTTCGATCTTCTTATACTGAGCTTGAATCGCCGTCTGGTTTCTGATGTACATCGATTGATAAAACTCTCCGTATATGTTGTATCTGGTCTCCATATCGTATTCTTTCAATATGCTGAAGCAACATTGGACAAGGGTCGGATTGTTGGAAATAAATGTGATGTAAGGGAAGATAAATTTTCTATAGTATTGTAATTTCTGATCTTTGTCTTCGAAATGACGGACAACAACACAAAGCTTTTCAAACAATGAGGTGTACTCGACGATACGAGGACCTATCAACATGAGGAATTCGTTGGAAAACTTGAAAAGATCTTCGAGATTGGCAATTTGTGGTAATGACGATTGCCAATTGAAAAAGAAATGGAATTTCTTAGCTGCATAGCTCTGCAAAGATGGATCGAAAGTTGTTAAATGTGTCACTTGGAACTCTTTCAAAGAGGCTGTGTCCACAGTGGAGGAACCTTTTGATGTTGCAACAGGTCTGGCCTTAGCAAGACTGGTCAATACTGATTGCGACAAAGGCATGTCAGCTTTGTACAAGTCGTCGATCAGCAGTTCCAGAAGTCTGCACAGAAGCATGGTGACATTATCGTCACATTCGATGAGGAACGGATATTGAGTCAAGATGAAGATCGATTCGTTGTATAATCCAACAGTAAGACATGATTTCAAGATAGACAACTTCAAGTTCATCTTAGGATCTAATGGTTTGATAGTGGTACTAGGCTTCGGTTTCGAGCCCGTTGTATCGGATCTGGAACCATCCTTAGCTGAAGTCTCGTTGTCACTATCGTCCAAAGGCAGGGCCATTGCCAATTCAGAAGCACTGATTTCCTCTTGACGTAATTTTTCCTTATACAGAGTCTCTATCAGCAACATATCCTTATCGTCAAAGGGTCTCAAAACGTTGAAGATCTGACCAAGATTGATGAAGCCCTCTTTGATCAATATCCCAATGAACAATTTTTCAGTCTCTGGAATCGTCTTAGATTCTCTATGATACAATCTCATTGCAATGATCTGCAAAGCCTTGAAGTTCCCACCTTTGGCGATATCATCGATGTTACTTGCGTCGTGCTCTTCTGAAGTGGGCCAGAATGGGGATTTCTTCAAGAGTTGGATCAGAAATTGGGAGTTCTTCACTATATTGTTGACAATGACTTCGAACATGATATCAAATACTCTATATGGATCCAATTTATGACTACCTATTATTCTCGTGATGATATCGTTATAGTGATCCACAGAATACCGCAGATAAGGGTCATTGAATGACAGATACAACTGAGTGGCCACCATGGAATAACCAACACTGTCTTCAATGTTTGTCTGATAGTTCTCATATTGAACAGCATGACTCTCCAAAGAGTTCTTATATTGCAGGGCAGAGAAGACATTGAGTTTGGTCAACAATGCCGTTCCAAGATTGTTTATCAATTGGTCAGTTGAAAATTTACAATCCTGAATCAATGGTCGTATATCGGGAGTTGGAAACGAGTTACACAACACCAAGAAATCGGAGATTCTCTCATTCTTCAAATTTGGATTACTGTTGAATATCACAAACAACAGATCCACCAACTCTGCTCGCCTCAAGTTAAGATCTTCAATATAAGAAACTATTATCTCATAGAACAAGTTAACGAGTTCTTCAGGTTTATTTTGCTCGATATCCTTGACGAACAGTATCAACAGATCACCATTTGAGATGACTGAATCCTTCAATAATTCTAAAGTGTCCTTGGTAGTACCAAATTCGACATTATTTTTCAAAATCTCGAACTCTTCCTGGTCGACTCTCACAGCGAGATCATTTATCAGTTGTGTCATAATATGAGGACCTTGCTAATAAGTTAATTGACCGCGATGTGTTGTCTTCTTACTCTCTTTTCAGGTATTAAAGAATTATTGTTGTCCTTCAAATTTGGTGAAAAAAAAAATGGATAAAAAAATCAAATTGAATAAAAAAATGAGAATGAATTTATTTTTTACTCGTTTTAAGTTTTGAAGAATTCAATAAAGACAGTATTGTATATAGTAGTTGTCGTAAGTGGATAGACAAGGATCAAAAGACATGGTGAGTACCGAATATAAAGGATTATTGAAAGGCAGGTCGAATAATACTAACAATACACATATGTTCAGGCGGATAAGATTAGAGAACAGCAGGTTTATGAAAATCTTAAAAGCAAATACATCGGACTAGGCAATTCTGATACCACCAAGGAAGAATGGATGTCTAACATTTCAAGGGATACATATTCAAATATGGCTACACATAAACTGTCGTTATATCATTTATCATTAACTTTGAACAAGCCTACAAATTTAGCTAAAAAAGATTTGATTGATAAAATGATAGATCCGGTGAGCAATAAAAAGTGAAGACTTTTATCTTCCTCAATACTCGGACACATATCATTAGTTGAAAAAAAAGTTTATCCTATAGAACTATATGAGATATAGGTGTGTGTCTGAAAGACAACACGAAAGATGAATCGAGTTCTGCTCATTCAATTGGCATTCAACAATGGTGCTTGCTCTGCATCACCAACACGATTACCTTTACCTTTGGTGAAAATCTCACTTGAAGCAGCCAAGATTGAAGCAAGGAATACCAAAGAGGTGATAATAACAGCAAAGATCCATTGTAAGGCAATGATTCTGGTGGTGAATTGATTGATGGCAATGCCCAAGGTCAACAACGAGGTTGAAAAACCAACCCCATAGTCGTTATAGAAACCTAAGAAAGAAAGTGGCACAAGTAAAAAGTCCCAAATCAAGACATTGGCAATTATTCTCAGGATCAAACCCTTACCGTGGGAGTGGAAAACAATGGCTCCGTTCCAGAAAATAGCATACAAAACCCATGAGATTGGCAATGCCAGCGTTGAAAGATGGACAGTAAACCAATCATTGATGTTTTTAATGCCATGAGTCTTGTGCACAACATACAAGCTTAACAAGTTGAGCAAGTTAGCGATCAAAAGGAGTTCTGCAATGATGAAATGGTGCTTGTTGAAAAAGTAGAACCAAAAGAAGTTCAACAAATTGTTCACAATGAAATGATATCCAACAACACTGTCGATGCGGTGTTGTTGCTCAACTGTGGTGGATTCATTCTTGGTGAAGAATTGCAACACAAAACTCAATTGCAAGATATATTGAATGGACCAAAAGATTAAGTTGGTGATAAACAATCCAGTGAATGGGGTTTGGTATTTGCGAGAGTAGTGATCAAATATGAAATAATGGAAATTACCATATACACTCAATGCAAACGATAAGATGGAGGTTATCTGACGTGTGTAAAATTTAGATTCTGTAGTCATTGTGATCTTTTTAGTTGATTCAATTCAATTAATAACTGAATGCATGTAACTGATTTGTACATGAATATATATATAATTTTTTAAATTTGAAGAGGAAGCAGGTGGGAAAGTCACTTCATCTTTTTAGATTGCTATTTCATGCCCTTCAATAAATTTTTTTTTATCGGTTCTCCATTTTTCTATTTTTATTACTATGGCTTTATCTATCATGCAGCCAACCAAGTTTTCGTACAGCTTCTAAGCCATAGTTCGACATACAGTTTGATCCAAGGCTGGAAAAGTACTTGCTTAGCTTTTCAAGAATATCGATATTGTGGTGTCAAAATTTTTCTATGATCTCCAATTGCCTCGAGGCCCTTTTTCAAGTTTAGTTTCAATTTTTTTTTTAATTATGTAACTTCTATACATACTTAGCTATTGTGTGCTTGTGCGGCTCATATGTAAGTACTTAAAGATATGTTTTGCATATAAGGCTTGGGATGGACTGAGAAATACACAAACATGTACTGGATGTCAGAATTAGTTACACCTGAATCTATCAGGAGAGACCAACTTCTCTTTATCTATGAGCACATTATGCATATCACCGAAGAAATCAATAACTTATGATGGAGTACACGAATAAATTCTTTACTGCGAAAAGAGACTGGAAAATGTCCGGGAATATTTTCAAAAAAGGGTTGTCAATTGTTACTTCTACAATGTTGAGATGAATCTTATACTGTCCGTCCCCTTTTCTCATCAGAAACTCAGTCGTCTTTTCCAAATTGGCTACCCCACTAAACTACTCCAACGAAAGGTGATCAATTTTCAACTACAACACAGACCGAAGTAAACCAAGAAAAATTGAAAAATTGAAAAATTCAAAGGACTCAAGGGCAAAAAAGGGAAATTTGAAGAGAATAATTAGCACCAATTTTTTTTTTTATTTTTTTTCTTAATTTTTCTAGTTGGAAAAACACGGTGGTCTATCAAAGTTTGGTTATAGTAAAGTAGGCAAGAAATCGCACAAATCCTGTATCTAGAGTGAATAGGCATTGAACAGTTACAGAATGGAGCCAGCGTCTTCAGCGTCAACAGCAGTTTCTTCTTCACTGGCGCGAGCATCCAATGATGCCACTAGCGCTACCACAACAAATGATGTTGCGGTAACCAATGGCGCTCTGGCATTAGATCAGAATAGCCATAGCCATGCTCCAATAATAAACAATACCCCCTCGCATTCCAAGATCTCTAGTGGCAATTTGAAGAAGTCAGCATATCCGATCATCAAAGAACGTGATTTCGGGAATTCGATCAAGACGCGTACCACTCAATTGCCGAACTTCAAAGATCTCGGTCCGGCAGATTTGGTTCATATTTCTACAATTAATAATCGCTCCAAAAATCATGCTAAGGAACATGGTCAGTATCATTTCATTAGTGGATTAGACGTGTCTTCAGTGGATGCTCCCATTGCATATTTATCGAGCGTCTTGCTCAATTTTGAAAACTCAAATTCATCTTCCAAGTCACTGAAAAAAGACTTCCAAATCGGCACTTTCTGTTCTTACAATTGTTTTACCAAGGGTGATTTGAGAATAAAAGCAGAATTCCCAGGTAGCATTACGACCACTTTCATCTTTGCCGATCCAAAACGAGTAGCATTGAGTGGTGACAGAATCCCGGAACAGATCTGGCTCGAAACCCAAGTCAGTTCTATCATTAGATCACTTCTTTTCAGCGAAGACTTGAGCAGGATTGCCCCAGGAATGGTGAGGTTGAATCCTCTCTCCTCGAAGAAGTTGTGTATGGAGTTGATTGATAAAATGACTTTGATGTTATCAAAGGGTCCATTGACAGGATCACGTAACACTGTGTTGACTCCAAGTTACCAAAACAATTACTTGAACGATGCTTTATTGAAATTGGTAGAATTGACCTTCCTCTACGATTATGCCATTGAAAAAATAAGGGATCTGGTACAAGACGAGATCTCCAATTTCCAATTGTTGATAATCAAAATATTATTTTTGCTGGATAAAGAAGTAGATGCCGTTCGAATACTACACGATGAGATCAAGAAAAACACAAGAGACGCTTTCCTCTTGATAGAACAGTCCAACTACCTAATATCTAAAGGCAGAGCAGATCTTGCTTTGAAAAGCTCTCAACAGCTGTTATATTCTTCACCTACCGAGTTTGAGACTTGGCAAAATCTCGTTGAAGTGAACATGATCTTGGAAAACTATAAAGAGCTGTTATCGATATTGAATTCTGCCCCAATGTACAGTGTCAGTGGCAGAGATACCGTAACAGTCAACATGAATGATGAATACATTATGGAAGAGCCTTTCGAAGGCTGTATCGACGAAGTTTGGCAGGACAGTATCAATGTCTTTGGGAAGATGACCCCATTGGATGTTCTGCCTCCTTTGGAATTACAACAGTGTGACCCGGTTTTGATCAGATTGTTCAATAACTCGAGATTGCATGGGACATTTGCGAAGCTGTACGAATTGATTGCCAACTTGGTCCGGTTGATCGGGTGGGATAGGATCTTACAACTTCGGTCAGAGATTTTTGTAATGGAGGAAGAGATCAGCTCTTCAAAAGATGCAATGGCTTTGAGAAACAAAGTGCTATGTGAAAGATGGTTGGATCATTTATTCTTGATCTTGTACGATGATTTGAGAGTAGTGATGATCTGGGAAAATGATCGCATTGACAATGTAGTGAGGCACAGTGCGTTGGAATGGTTATTGATTGGGTTACTGTCTTTACGTTGTCATCACTTTGAGAGTGGAATTCTGGCTTTGAAGACTACTATAAACAGTAAATTCAATTTTTTTGCATCTCAAAAATTGATCCAGGTCTATAAGGATTCTCAGACAGTGAAATTCAAACTGTTGCATAACAAGACCGTATACAACACAGACATCATCACCACGAAGTTGGTCAATGATGAGTATTTGATCAAATTGATCGTCAAACATTTGAGTTACGAGAAAAGATATTACGGGGAGTTCGATCCAGATTTGGTTTTGATGATTTCCAATTTCATCAGGTTCCAATACAATGAAATATATTTGAAGAGTTTGATCGCTGGTCAATTCAACAAGAGCCTTAGATTGTTTGTATTCACGGACAGAATAATCGATTGGATTGCGATGTGTAGTAAAAATTTGAACTGAACGAGATCAAAAATTGATCTCCTAAAAAGAGAGAGGGAGTAAAATTCTTATCTCTTCCCATAGAATTAGATGATGTGTTATAGAATTAGTTACCGTCACGAGACGGTTTACCACTATTACGTACATAGATTACATACATAGACGAGAATGAAAAAAGTTTTTTTCTTTTTGAAAAAGAGGGCTTTTGAAGATCATCAGAGTAGTGTAGAGGGACAACATGTATCTTGGGGCTGAATTAAGCATCCCTCAATAAGATCGGATAAATTTTCGTTTAAAAATAAAACAGAAACCAGTGAACCACTCTCCAGGTTCTTATTATCTCAATTGGTGGGGAACTTGTTTCAGCAAGTACAAATTTATCTTCAATTTTCTTTTGAATTAGTCAATATTTGAAAAATTACGTTCGTCAATGGAGTTGGGTGCCCTGAAAACTTATTCATTCTGCATGATTAGCCTAATTGACGAATTAACAACTCCGGTGGTGTTCTGCCACCATAGGCGAAGGAAAAAAAAATTTCGAGGAACTTGGTCAATTTTTTTTTGAATTGCCCTTTTTTTCCACCACCAGATTCCAACTGCTTTGATCGTCAGTTGGTCTAACACATAATTGAAAGCTTTGAATATTCGTTTAACACAATGAGCAATAAATATATGTCACTCAAGTATTGAATAGTCCCAGAAGTTCCCTTTTCTCCCTCTATCCCTTTTTTTTCTTTCTTTAAACAGACCCATTCGAGCAGCCTACTTTTTATCATCTGTACTATAAATTGTGGATGCTCTGCAAATTATACATATGAAAATAACCCACCTTTCACATCTAGTGCTGCTCTAGAGGAAATCTGGAACTTAATTTTTGAGAAAACAAAGACCAGAAAATAATTAGATCTATTTCCAGTCAATAGATAAAGTAGATTGAACCCATCATCTTCGTGTTTCAGATTCTTCTCACCATTTTCATTACTTCAAGAATCAATATACTCGAACTACTGAATGTTGAAGCAAAGAAGTAGTACACCAATATAACTTGTCTTAATAAAAAGCAAGCAAAAAGGGCAAAAAAAAAACTTGAGGAAAAAAAAACCGCTTACAGCTTCTACTCCCCTATAAAATTTGTCCAGCGATAATAAACGCTTTGACACACAGTACAAAACAAAACACAGGATATTGGTTTTTTTTTTCTGTTAATTTTTTTGTTCTTTTCTTGTTCATAAATTTTTTTTCCTTCTTTTTTAGTTGTCGTTGACCTTTTGATTTTATTGAAGTATAGTTTTTTTTAACCGTTTAGGCATCTCATCGTCGACGAAAACTTCATATCATCAATAGGCAAAAAAAATAGACTACGACTATTCAATCAGTAATCAATCAGTCATCAAGACATACCGCGATTTGATTTTTTTTATTCACTTTTAGCAAAAGTCCTTTTTGCCTTTCCCATTTTCAAGACCAACGTTGATAAAAAATTCTACGGGTTTTTTTTTTTCAAATTTTTTATCACGGACAAAGGACGAAAGTTATAACCAAGGCTTTTCAAAGATTCAAGTGTTTGTTTTAATAGATTTATTTATTTATTGGGCATTATCTAATATTCAACTTCAAATACACAATTTGACCATCCGATCATGTCACTGTCATTTTGGAGATTTGGAAATAATTATCAGACAGTACCGGAGATCACAAATATTTTACAAAGGCCCGATTTCACTTTGGAAGAAGTATTGGACGATCCAGAGATTATTCAAGAATTAATTGCTGAAAATGGCGCCTTGATAGCATATTTGGGAACTGCTCCTGTATTAGAATCGTTGGTGAATTACATCATTGAAGATGATGAATTTGGGTCGACAGAAAACGTTGAAGACTCAAGTGCTGCTGCTACCACCACTAATAATAATGACGATGATAATGATAATGACAATAACACTAATGCTACGGTCACTACAAAAAGTGATGATGAAGATGTGGCAATCACCGAAAACGGTGCTTCTGAGGCAACTTCAACTAACGAATCTGACGAAATCATTGATGATAAAGAGGAATTTAATAGACTTGCAATTGACGAAGATGATAACGACAAAACTATTGACATTGACGATAACGTTACCACCAAAAAGAATACAGCTAATAAAGTAGAAGATGGAAAAGCAATCAATGAAGACAGAAGAGAAAGCGAAGAAGATGACAATGAAAATGACCACAACACTGAAGAGGAGGATCAAGATGAAGAGCATGATGGAGGCTTCGATATAGAAGACGAAAACCGGAACCACTCCAGTTTCGACGACAGTTATAACAGTGATAACGGCTTAAACTTTGATGAAGAAGAAGATGAAGAAGACGAAGAAGAATCTCCGGAGGCCGGACATCATCGCAGAACTCAGATCGCCGCTGAAATCTTATCTCAAGAGAACTGGACGATAACACATGCATTCATTAAGGAAAACCCTCATCTTTTAGAGAAATTGTGGACGATATTGGACAAACCTGCTCCATTATCGATGTCTTCATCTACATATTTCATGAAGATCAACGAGCATTTATTGGATCAACATTTGGAAGACATGATCAGCTTTATTTTGAGCCAGGATTCGTTGGTGGAAAGATTCATGAGACACATAGACAACCCTCCATTGATGGATTTTCTCTTGAAAGTGATATCCACCGATAAGGGCCGCGAGCTGTCTACTGGAGTGATCGATGTGTTGCAAGAAAAGGAATTGATTCCATCTTTGATCTCATTTTTAGGACCAGATCATCCATCTACAGAACAATCTCTGGCTGCAGATTTCTTGAAGGCCTTCATCACGATCTCGGCAAACTCAAATACCGATAATAGCACTATTGGACCAAACGAATTGACGAGAGAATTGGTTTCTCAAGAGATGGTGGAGAAGTTGGTCAACTTGATGCTCTATGGGGGAAGTGGATTGGCCAATTCTGTCGGGATAATCATCGAGATCATCAGAAAGAATAACTCCGATTACGATATCGTGCCTGTATTGTACATAACAGTGAAATCGCATCCTCCTTTACCAACAGATCCGATATATTTGGGTACCTTGGTGAAAGTGTTCACGGAAAATATACCGAAGTTCACTGCCATGTTGGAGAAGCCAATGGACCAGGTCTTGGAGACACCTTTCGGAACAATCGAGCCGTTAGGGTTTGAAAGATTCAAGATTTGTGAGTTGGTTGCAGAGTTGTTGCATTGTTCCAATATGGCCTTGTTGAATGACGAGAAAGGTGAGTCCATAGTGAAGGAGAGAGACGAGGAGAGAAAGAGATTGAAACTTTTACTGAAGCAGCAACATTTGGAACACCTGGACCAAAGCCAGGAGAGCCAAGAAAACTATGACGACGAAGAGGGGACTGAAAGAAGTGGTTACGGCGAAGAGGATATCTCCAGAGATATAAATAATCTTGAAATCACGGAGGACAGATTCTTGGATGAAGACGAAGATGCAGAAGAAAAGAGAAGAGATTCTGAAAGAAATGACGAAGAGCTTGAAGATGACGACGAGAGGTTCAACCAGGATCTGGAGATGACCGAAGACATCAAAGATCAAACGGAGGCCGATTTCAGTGTTGACATGGAAGATGAGGACAATCTGTTGCACAGTGTTCAAAACAACGATGAGGAAGAGAGAATGATCCGTGAGAATCCTGTTGTTGGTGACCAATTGAAAATAGCCTTGTCGGACAACAATGTGATCATCACCATTTTGAACATGTTCTTCAAGTTCCCATGGAACAACTTCTTGCACAATGTTGTCTTCGATATCGTGCAACAGGTCTTGAACGGTTCGATGGAGATCGGCTACAACAAGTTCCTTGCCATTGAATTGTTTGGCAAAGGTCGTATCACCAAGTTGATCGTTGAAGGACAAAAGAAATGTGAAGACTACGAAGAACAAACCGGTTTGAGATTGGGTTACATGGGCCATTTGACCTTGATTGCTGAAGAAGTTGTGAAATTCATCTCGTTGTACTCTCCGGAGAACATGTCGTCGATAATATACGAAGCCGTTTCTGATGAGGAATGGAACACGTATGTGAACGAGGTGTTGGTGGAAACCAGAGAGAAGTACAACGCAATCTTGGGTGGAACCATTGGAGACGACGACGAGTTGGACGAGAACTCACAAGGATTGATCTTGGACCCTAACACGGATCACGATTTAGGCCTGGAGTACCGCAACGAGGAGGACGAGGATGATGAAGAGGAAGAAGACGAAGACGACGACGAAAACGACAATAACGGATACCGTCAGATCCAATTGAACGATTCCGACAAGGCCCAATACGACGAAGAGGTTGACCAGTTTTCTCGTTACATGAGCCAGCAGATCACCAATGATTTACCAGACAAGTTTGGCTCCTCTGATGAAGACGAAGAAGACGATGAACCGGGATCCTGGACCATGTCTTCAGATTTCACCTCAAAGGTCAACAACAGTTACTACCAGAACCATTCGGGAAACTCGAACCAGCAACAGCAACAACAGCCATATTTACAACTCCCAGTGACCGATGCTCATTCCAGCAGCAGCCACAAAGACGAAGACGAAGACGACGAAGATGACTACATAGATCCAAATGACGATGGCCAGAGTTACGTTAAGAAGAACCATCCGTTATATACACCTAGTGGAGATCTCTTGGATCAGTTTGGTGGCCAAGAGTCTCAAGACCACCACCATCTTCAACCGGCACAAGGAAGCTACGCCGATTCTGGGGACGTTGCGGACCAACTCCGTGGGGACCCAGAGGAATGTCGTACGGACCCATTGAGCGATGTCGAAAGCGACGAGGATGAAGACTCCAACTCGATCAAGAGCACGGATGATGACGACGACGACGATGAAGACGACGTTGACGGTGACGATGACGATGATGTCAGTGTGGAGGAAAGAGATGATGAACAGAAGTTGAACAATGAAGATCTATCATTGATGAGATCAACTAGCAAGGGAGAAATGGGATGGGATGATGACGAACAGAGAAGATTGATGACTGTTGCTAGTTTCATCCAAAGTCATGGGAATGAGAAATGATTCGTTTTTTTTAAAATTATTCAATTTATTTTTGTATTAGACGCTTTTTGTTCTTTCTATTTTGTTCTGGTTTTTACAATAATTACAATTTATCTTGCCCTTGTAACGTTGATATTGTAACGTTGATATTGCGTAATTTTTGCAATCATTCACTGGAGTTCGTTTTCCCAGGCGATCCGTTATTTTTGTGTGTGTCTATTTTTAAGTTTAGCCCAATAACGGGTTTCAGATAGTGCGGAAGGAGAGACCTAGAGTGAAGGAAGGGGAAAAAAATCCTAGAACCAGATAAATAATAAAAATTAGGAACGAGGTGATTTTGAATAATAATTCTTTTCCTAAACGTCAGAAAAGGTGGTGATTCCACTCCTCCAATTATCCTCCAATTATCCCTCTTGAGCCTTAATTTTTGATGTTACAGTCACCCCCTCGCAGTAGTCATTCTATTTTTAAACCCTAAGTATTCAAGGCGACTTAAGGCTAGTCAATGAAAAATGAAATAAAAAAATTCAAATCAGAAAAAATAAAATAAAATAAAAATTCTTATTATTTCATGGAGATGAATCTTGAGAAGAAGAATGAGTAGCGATTATTACTAGATGTGGTTATATAATGTTTAAGACGGAGGCCAACGGCGCTATTGTGTTCTGTGGAATTGGATCAACCAGTGTTTGTGGCTTCAATGATCTCATTCTTGATCATGGCTTATTCTGTTTGCTCTCCATTGTACGGGGACATTCATTGATTGATAAGCATGCGTGATCAACCTCACATTAAAAAATTTTCTTTGTTGTCTTTTTTTTTCTGCTTCCCACACTTTCTCTTCACGGTGAAATTCAGCTCAAATGGAAAGAGTCATGAACGATACCAACATCTCATCTCGACTACTTCTGCACCAAGCCAAAGCATGTCCAATTGACAGCTATAACTATTTATAAATAAAGAAAAAACCCAAGCGTCTAGTCTCTCTGTCATGGTAAATGCCACTCGGTGTATCAAACCCGGGGACTCATCTGAATATCAAGAGATCGGTCTCCCAATAACAAAGAAGCAAAACAAGAGATATGCAACTTCTCACTAAGACAGACTCGATTCACTTGTTCTCTTTCGGGGAAGGCAATTATGAAAAGACACACAAAATCGAAAACACGACATGATATCCAGAGTTACTTAGCCTATTGGATGCATGATCGCACGCGAACCATGTTTACATTTTTCCTCATTCGACACAATTTTCATGAGCATTCTTGTTCACTTAAAGCCTCTGCACACGACCATCACTCTTTTACTGGTGATTACTGGCCCAATTTTTGTTAAAAGCTGCATATGCATATGAAACAAAATTATTATTTTCTGCCTCGGGGGTTTCTTTAAGCACAAAAACATAAACAAAAATCTTAAAATTTTTTTTTCAAAGATAAAAAGTGTAAACAATTCAACGGCCATATCTCCAAAAGATTAGCAAGGAAAATTCTCGACTGAGAAGTTCCATTGGAGACAATTTTTGAATTTAAGATTGAATAATCCCAATTTTTATTTATAACTTTTTTTGGTTTATTTTAATTTCACTTCTTTTACTTCAATTATAACATCAAGTTTAACTCTAGTCGTTCCTTTAATCATTAATCAAAGAGCTAAACCAAGACCAACTTCCATTCCCTCCTTCACCCAAAATTCCAAAACTCCGTTTTAATAACCAAACACAAAAAAGACAACAGTACTAGATAGCCTTACCGAAGTAAGACAAATACAAACGAAAAACACAATGTTAGTCAAATCAATTCTTCCAGTCGTTGCTTTATTGTCAACTATTGCCAAAGCAGATGAACTCACCACTGCCACAACAACTGCAACCACCACAGAGCTGACCACCACCTCAGTCATCACTTTGACCTTGACAGAGACCATATTGACCCCAAGTGAATCTGCTGCCATCGAGGCTGCTCTGGAAGCTTCTCAATCGTCAGCTTCTCTGGCCTCAGTTTCTGCTTCAGAACTGTCGGCTGCTGCTCTGGCCTCATCAGCTTCCGTGGCCTCTCTGGCTTCATCTGCTTCAGCCGCTTCTCTGGCCTCAGCTGCCTCAGCTGCCTCCTTGGCTTCTTTGGCTTCAGCTTCATCAGCTTCCTTGGCTGCTGACTTATTGACTGCCAAAGCTTTAGTCGCCATTGCTTCAAGTGCCCCATCCAACACTTCAAGCGTAACCCCAAGCAGCTCATTTATTGTCACTACTTCTTTGTACCATAACTCATCTTCAACTCTTACTTCAAGCACCTTGGGTTACGGTAACTCGAGCTCATTCTTGAACAGTTCCAGCTCATCTGCTCATTCAACCACTCACAAGAGCAAACACCACGGGTCTCTGAGTGCCACTGAGTCCAGTACTGCCGCCGTCTCATCTGCTGTTACCACCAACTCTTCTAACAACGGTAACACTTACCAATTGTCAGGAAGTATCGCTGCTGTTGCCGGTTTGGCCATTGCTGCCCTTTTGTAAGATGTGACAAGCATGAGCCGAATGATTGAGTCTTAGTTGAGTGGAAAAGAAAAAGATCAAATTATCTTTTACTTTTATTTTTATTTTTATTTTTGTGTTTGCTTTGATTCTAGAAAAGACAAGAGAACTCATTAAGTTGAGTTCCTTATATTGATTGCAATACCCTGTTGAATAGCTCCTTTTTCTTTTTGTGTTTTTTACAGAGTTGTGTTTGATGCTGCTTCTGCTTTATTTTAATTGCTTTTTATATCAAGTTCCTTTTTTAATACTACTATTGTGACTTCAGTTTGTCTTTCTTTTTATGTGTTCTATAGTATCAAAGGGTCGCATATGCAGCTCAAATAAAGTAGAGACGACTTCATATTGCTGGATCAATTAGGTATTAGAAAGAAGAAAAAAAAAGACAGTTGAAAAAAATATGAATTAATTTCTATTAATACTATATTACTATGCTTTTAAATTTTGCTGCTCAATGACCAGCGAGTACAATGCATTCCTTACTCCATTACCTTTCAAAGAGACCCATCTACCCAATCTAGTCTCCTTGGATAACGTTGCCAAGACACGAATCTTACCATCTTTCTTGTTGGAATCCTCTTCAACGGCTTCAATCCTGGTGACAACTCCCTTGGCATTTGGCAATTCTCCGATCAAGGTGAAACTTCTCAAATCATCACTCAATTTCCAAACCTTGATGACACCATTCCAAGATCCAGAGAAAAAAACATTGGAAAATGGAATCGCTTGCACAGAGGTGATCCAGTAAGGGTTTGGTCTTGGGATTTGTCTTTCGGCAACTTCTGAGTCTTGTTCACCTGAGACATCGGCACTGGTTAAAGATGGTTCTATTCCATGAGCCAATCTCTCGGTGAATTGGGGCTTCTTCTTCGCAGTAGACCATAACGATATGTTCCCGTTATCTGAACCGGTAACAAAATGAGAGTCGTCAATCATTGAAACGGTTTCGATGGATCCCTCGTGGTAGAAGAAAGGTTCTTCTTTTTGCTCTTCGTTTTCTTCCTCCTCTGTCTTCGTCTTGTTCTTTTTCTTCTTCTTTTCTGTAGAATCACCACCTCTGAATGTCAATCTGGTCTCTTCTGCGATTTTCCATAACATCGCAGTTCTATCTCTAGAGCCCACCGTGACACAACGTTCTTGAGCCAATGCACTGATATCAACCACCAAATCTTGATGTCCGAAAAGAGTCTCTAATTGTGCTAATTGATTTACACTATAAGTTCTGATCTTTAAATCACCACACAGAGCATACAATTGATCCGTGTTTCTTCTAAAGGCCAACCCATAGAATGCACCATTCTTCGTCTTGTTCTCCAATACTTTCAAAGGTGACAAATTCTCACTCGACCATATTATCAATCTCTTATCTTTACCTCCCGTGACTACGAATTTTCCATTAGGAGATGCTGCCACAGTGTAGATCTCATCCATGTGTCCATTTTTATGGTTTTCCTTATTAATTTCCACGAAATTCACCCCACCTCTGGTATATTTGACTCTTCTTGGCTTCTTGTCCCAGCTCGTGATGTCCCATTTGGATAACTCCATGTCTTTGGAAGTGGTGTAACAATATGGATAATGTACGGATAATGACGTTAACAGCATGGATCCGATTCTGGATATAGTTGGTTTACAATCCGATATGAGCAAATTGTCTGCAAAGAATTTATATACATATCCTTTCTGCTCAGCAGCATCTTTCTTCAATCTCGACGATATTATATCTTCATCCAAATCCAGGGCGTCGAAATCTCCATATTCGTCTTGTAATTCTGTGGTCAAGTTCTCCAAATATTGTTTAGCTAACCGACGACGCTTGTCCGCGGCACTTTCGCCTCCGAATTCTTCTTCACTATCGATTTCATCATCCAACCCCCCGGCTTCCACATCTTTCTCCTCTACAGATACATCACCTTGGTCATCTTCAGAGTCACTGATGCCTGATATTTCTTCATCACCATCGCCGCTAGGCTGTGGAGTGGCGGTAGAAGAGTTCAGCCTTCTATCGTTTGATTTCCTTCCCACAAGTGATGTTCTCTTGTTGTTTTTATTTGTGGTTGAAGATCTCTTACGTTTCTTACTTGGATCAGACAAGAAAGGATCACCGGCCATTTTGTATTCTTCTTTTTCTCCTTTGTATAAGATATTATCCAGAGTTGTCAATATGGACTCCTGCTATACTTGGTGTGTGAGAAAAAAATGGTATTCGTGTTTGAAACTGTTCAATTAAACCTCTCTATAGACATGTATAACTGGTCTTCTCTTCATAAAATTTTATCTCATCTTAGGAAAATGAGAAAAAAAATTTTATTAAGTAAAAAAAATTTTCTGGGAATATTTCAGTAAAAATATACACTACTTATTTGATAGGTATGTATTAGCCCCCAAAAGAGGCTACAGTAAAAGGGGAGTACAAGAGTTGCATTCGATAGTCTAAATATCTAATTGTTTTCAATAGTAGAGTACTTTTCAGCGACAGCTATTGAGTCTAAAACAACTTTCCAGAAGTTTGGAATGTTCAGGTCATATCCCATATTGACACCGTTCTTTTCATCATTCTTATCAAGAACCTCGATCTTACCATTCAATTCCCCACCTTCGACAACATGGATTTTCAAATGATTAAATTTGTATTCCAAAGGCTTGTCCAGGTCTTCGATTCCATAGACTTGCAATAAAGCAATGAGGGCCAAAGGATCATGTACAGGTGGACCCGATTCAAAGCCTTGTTCTTCTATATAGGCTTTTTTGAAAAATAAGATCAACTCATATATCATTTGTCTTATTTTTGACGTATGAGGTTTGTTCAAGATCTTCTGCTCAACCTCCTTCGTGGCTATCAGCTTGTGTGTCAAATCGATCGGTGCGAAATAGCATTTGGAGCTGATTTCTGGATCTTCAACAATGACATTGGCAGCGTGTGGGTCACACCATAAGTTGAATTCGCCTGCTCCCCAATTGGATTCCTCAATTCCGCCTCCCATAAATGAGAAGCATTTTACTTTGGATTTGACATCTGGATATTTCTGTAACAACATGGCCACATTGGTGAATGTACCAGTTGCAACGATAGCAAGTTCTCCTGGGTATTTCTTAGCTGCCTCATACATGGCATCAACAGCGGAACCCTTCTCTTTAGCTTTGACAGAAGGCTTTGGTAATAAGCTAGACCCTTCCAAACCAGATTCTCCGTGAATGCTTGGAGCATAACTTGGCTCTCTTACCAAAGGTCTATCGGCACCTGGGTATACGGGAATTTCGTCGGCTTTTCCAATGGCTGTTAATACAGCAAGGGCATTGTTGGTAGTTTTCTCCAAAGAGGCATTTCCATGCACAGTGGAGACTCCAACCAAATTGAATTTAGGATGGTGTGTTGCTACAATGATGGCAATGGCATCATCATGACCTGGATCACAATCCAAAAATATCGGGATCTTATAACTGGACATAGTTACCTCTTCTTCTGGTTCTTTCCTTCAAATCTTTGATGTTCTTATATGAAATAAGCTTAAAAAAAGACTGAAACACTTCGAGAAGCGGAATTAGTTAGCGTATTTTTCTTTCCCTTGCCGATAAGGTTTTATCGAAGGAAAAAAACAGTGAACACTCGTGGTATTAAGGTACAAGAATGAATTGATCGGGAAGCAACCGACGGTGACCTGTGGCGGCGATTAAAGAGAAAGCGTTGAGATGGATATTGAGAAAAGAGAAATCTTTTGTTTTGAGCTTAAATCAAATTTGTAAGAAAGTATTCACAAGGTTCAAGGCTTTTTAAAGATTAGCAGGTAATTACATAGTGTGGGGGTAATTTTTTTTCCCAAGAGCCGAGTCCTGTCTTTAATATATGTTATATATGACTATTAAAACAAATGTTTTCTGAAAGCTGTGACCGATAGTTTATCAAGATTTTGTACCTCCTTGTTATCAGATAGTTGCTCAAGATATGTCTTGAATTCGAACTTCAACAAATTTGCTCTATTTATCAAGTTGCCAATAAACTCAATCTCTGATTCTTCCAAGTTGTTTTTCTTTATGAAGAGACAGGTTATTTTGAGATTTTTGTGTATGGACAAGAACAAACCTATCAACTTGGATATATTTGTACTATTTTCTTTCAATAGTCTGTTGAAGGTCTCAATTTGATTATTTATTGATATGAGATTGAGACATATTTTTTTCAAATTGTGCAAGTTATTCTTATACTCTATCACTTTATTCAACTCAGCATCTGTCTCGAGTAATTTCTGTTTATTCTTGATCAAGCTGTTGTGGTAGTTGTTCAAATCAAATTTGATGTTATTGATCAACTCTATGGAACCTTCAACTGAAGTACCCAACACAATGAATTCATGATAATCGCTGTTGATCAAATTCATCAATTCAGTATCCAACTCCTTCAATAAGGACCTGAGGTCAGATGAAAGATCGTCTAAAGTTATGAACCTGTAATTTTCATACATGAACTTGTCCAATAGTACTTTCTTCTTCGTACTGCTATTCTTATCCTCTTTTTCTTCATCACCACCATCATTCGCTTCTTCATTCACTTGATACTTCTCAATTGTCTGCTGGAATACTTCTCTGGTCAACTTCACAGGATATGGGAACTCTTCTTCATTATACACCTCATCTTCGAATTCCGTCATCTTGAAATATGTTATCAGGCAACAATCGCTGAATTCCCACTTTATTACGTGGTATTATCTATCCTTGACTCTTTTAAACTACCTATTTCGCTCACCTAGTTCTTTCACTCTCTCAAATTATTGATCCAGTTTTTTTTTTTCTTTAACAAAACTAACCATTCCCTTGACTTCCCACTTGAGCAATCTCTTCATATGGTACGTGTGAAAAATAGAATCGATTTAGTTTTTTTTCCCTGTTGACATATATAAAAATAACGCGTTCAGCAGTGATTTTGTAACCTTTTGACACCTTGAAAACATCGATAGACACCCAAAATGACCATCCAGGGAGAAGTGAAGTCGCTTTTTGCATCGGAATGCAAAGTCACGAGTTTATTCACGGAGAACGGGAAACTTTTGCTGTTCAACAATGCAGGTATCTTGAAAGCGTTCAATGACGAAAACGAGGAGCCAAAGGTGTACACCATCTTGGACAAACTGACATGTCTTGCCGTTAAGGATGACAAGTATGTGGTGACTTCAAGTTCTGGAGAGTGTAAGTTGTACAATTTCAAGGGTTCTTCAGAAAAATTGTTACATAGATCTTTGTTACCTTTGAGGGCAGCCACATTCAACCATGATGGGTCAATTGTTGTTGTTGCAGGGGATGAGGCAGAATTGGTCATCATCAACACCGAGACTCAAGCTGTAACGCAAGTGAAAGTTACAGAGGAAGTGAATAACTTGAGCTACAACAAGGCCAATGACTTACTCACAATCACTTTATCCAGTGGTGACGTATTAATCTACTCATTGAACTCATCACCTCCTAATTTGGTCACAAAAATTCCCAAGATCACTCACAATATCATAAAAGATGATGAAGATTTGGTAGATGAAGACAACTTGGTTGCCACCAACTGTGAATGGGCCACCAGCAACACCGATCTCTTACTCATTGCTTCCCCGGATAAGAGTTTGAAAATATTTAACAGAAATAACTCTTTCCAAACAGAAGACGAATCCAGTTTCAAAGATCATTTCGAGTCGAGGATCGTCGATTTCAAGATCTCCAAGAACAACAAATATGTTGCCGTCTTGGACTTGAAACACAACTTGTATTTATTGAATTTCAAGACCAGGAAGCTTATCAAGAAGTTCAAAGTGGAAGTTGGTGACGACGAAAAGGCATTGAGTAATCTCTTCTGGAGCCCTGATAATGTTACTGTATCGGTTTCCACCTTTGGGGGAACCTCTATGAAATTCAAAAGAGTGATCAACGAGAACGAGCAAGAGGAAGATTCTGTTCCATTTGGTATTGACCAAGAGGCTCTTGAAGACGACGAAAACGACAATGGTGACGATATTGACGATGATCTTGGAAACGGGTTTGAAGCCGACAAGATCGATTCACATGACAAATATGCTTTCGAAGACGGCGATGATTTCATCATCGATGACGACAATGCCGGCTATACTGAGAAGAGATTGTTTGTGGAAGACGATGAAGACGTCAATACAGATGACAGACACTCCAAGAGATCACGTTTGGCTTCTTCCAGCAACGGTCTGGTCTTGGAGTCCCCTAAGTACAAATTGAAACCTTACTGTCCTGGATCCACCCCATGGTACTCGGATAGACGTTATTTGACCATGAATTCCATTGGTTATGCTTGGGCTGTCAAACAAGATACCAATTCTACCATCACAGTATCGTTCTTTGACAGAAGTGCATACAAAGAATATCATTTCAAAGACTTGTATGCATTCGATTTGAGTTCCATGAACGATCTCGGAATACTATTCGCAACTAGTGGGTATGGGAAGAAGTTGTCCAAGCTGAAGATCATGTTCAGACCACACGAGAATGCTAGTGAAACTTGGGAGAAAGACATACCCTTGATGAAAGGAGAGTTTTTGACCTCTGTAACGGTCTCCAATAGTTGTATCATCATTGGATCCTCCACCGGATTGTTGAGAATCTTCAACTTGTTTGGAATCCCCTTAGGCTTGGAGAAACAAAGTCCAATCATAGCATGTATCACCAACAACAAATACTTCTTGACTGTGACGTATAACGAAAAGCTGCAGAGCTTCAATTACAACGTTCAAGATCTCGAGTTCAAATACTTCCAAAGAGACATAACACTACCTGTAACTATTCCGCAATCAATTATCAGAAACCCTAAGCATCATTTCCTCAAAGGATTGTTCTTCAGTGATGATGGAGATCCGACTTTGGTAGGTCACGACAACTTGGTGTTGGTGTTATCCAAGTGGAGAGAACCTTTACAAGCACGTTGGATCCCAATTTTGGATATAAACGACGGTATAAGTCAAATTGGAGGTGTTGGTGACGATTTGAAATGCTGGCCATT
The DNA here is from genome assembly GCA_024271865.1 of Nakazawaea ambrosiae. Classification (NCBI taxonomy): domain Eukaryota; kingdom Fungi; phylum Ascomycota; class Pichiomycetes; order Alaninales; family Pachysolenaceae; genus Nakazawaea; species Nakazawaea ambrosiae. Next base: position 1,706,574 of record JANBXG010000001.1, read on the forward strand.
AGGTTTGTACAAGAATAGGTTGAATTGTATTATAATTAGAGGTAATCTGAACGGAATCTATCCTTCGTTCCCATTGCCATTGCCGACAGAATTGGATATCAAAATCCCAATCACTAACAGTGCTGAGAACAATGACGACGAAGACTCAGAGGAAACTTTTATAAGGTCCAAGACGATGAGTGAGTTGTTGAGTGATATGATTTCCAGTGCTGAGGCTGAAGATCAATACGAGCTGGAACAGAGATTACTCGAGTTGCAAATGTTTTACGATAAGTCGTTGTTGAAGATCTTTGTATCTTGTTGTAATGATCAGAACGCATTGAAGGCTTTCAATGTTGCTCAAGAAATGAGAGAAGATAAGCTGTTATTGGCTAGTGTGAAAATCGCTGAAAGATTGGGTTTACTTGGGTTAGTAAGACGTATCAATGAATTAAGAGAAAACAGAATGGAGGTTGAATTAAGGTCATGATAAACGATTGTGATTAGGGGTTTATTTTCTATTACTTAAATAATAATCTATAGTACACTGTTATCTTCTTCCTCTCTTCTTTTTCTTGAAATCTGAAGAACCACTAGAACCTGTAATCTTGGCCAAATCGTTTGAACTCAATATCAAACCATTTTTCGTACTCTTACCAACACTATGAATCTTTAAACCTCTGTCTCTGATTCTTTGCTGCTTGGTTTGTCCAGAACCAATTCTGTCGAACTTAGAAGTCGATCCTTTACCATTCCATAAGTCTCTGAATTGTCCCTTCTTCACCTTGGAGAGAATAACATCATTCTCTCTTGCATCTCTCTCAAATTTTTCAATCTTCAGCTTTGCTGAATTGATCATACCTTTACGCATGGACATTGGCATTTTTTCCAATTTGTTATGAGCCTCATGGGCATTTATCTCGGATACCAGTTTCAATCGCGAATCCAAAGTACGTTTACGGGCTTTACCTATTGGGTCTTCGAAGTCGATTGTCTGCATAGTTAATTCCGCACCAGAGAAATCATTCTTAGTTTGACTCAAGAAATGACTTTCCTTCAATAATCTTTGTAACTCTAAATCATTTTTCAAGTTTTCTTCGTCATTTCCATCTTTGACCTGTTGTTTCAGTTGCAACTTTAGGAGTCTTTCATCTTTCAATCTTTGTTGCTCCATCGTCAATATCTTACCACTTCTTATGGCTTTGAGTTCTTTTTTCGAAGGCTCTTTATAAGTGACTTCCGAGCTCCCATTAAATTTTACCACTACCGCACTTTGGGTTCCTCTATTATCAGTATTCTCAGTATCAGAAAACCCTTGAAAATCTTCTACTTCTTCATTTTCATCCTCATCACTGTCGCTATTACTGACCTCATCGCCAGAATAATCTATAAGATCATCGTCTTCTTCGGAATCAGGTTTTTCTTCTTCTTGCTTTTCGATTCTTTTGGACTTATCTTCAAATCCCAAATCCTCTATAGATCCAAACTGTGCTTCGAAAGCCAATCTCTGCAGCTCTAGTGCCTTCAGGTAGTCAGACATCTCAATGCTTCGCACTTAGTGATTATTTGAAAGATGTGAAAAAAAAATTTATACAGAAATAATTTACAGAAATAATTTTTTTTTCACCTTTTCTTTTTTTTTATCAGATTATTTTTCGGTGAGAACAAAAAAAGTGAAAAGTGAAAAATGGAAGATCGATAAGGATTCAAAAGTCAAGAAGCATCATCTGAGCACGAACAAAATGACCAAATTCAGACCTTGTATAGATATTCACTCCGGCCAGGTGAAGCAGATTGTTGGCGGGACATTGCACGAAGACAACGAACTGAAATTGGAGACAAATTTTGTATCTACCAATCCATCTTCATACTATGCTTCTTTGTACAAGCAAAATAATTTGACTGGTGGCCATGTGATCAAGCTTGGGAGCACAGAGGTCAATGATAAAGTAGCCTTAGAGGCATTGAAGGAGACTCCGGGTCTTTTGCAAGTTGGTGGTGGTATTAACGATTCAAACGCCCAATACTGGATAGATAATGGGGCTTCTCATGTAATAATAACGTCATGGTTATTCCCCAATGGTAAATTGGATAGGGAAAGATTGGTAGCGATCTCTAAACTGGTAGGTCCTGAGAGATTGGTAATCGATTTAAGTTGTCGTCGTCGTAAAGGTGAGAACCAGGAGGATGAGTGGGTTGTAGCAATGAACAAATGGCAAACTTTAACGGATTCCAAATTGTCCAAAGAGTTCTTAGAAGAATTGAGTCAATACTGTGATGAATTTTTGATTCATCTGGCTGACGTCGAAGGATTGTGTAATGGGATAGATGAGGAATTGGTTCAGAAATTAGGTGAATGGAGCACAGGGAAGCCAATCACCTATGCTGGAGGAGCCAAATCGGTCAAGGATTTATCCACAGTCAAAGAATTGAGTAATGGTAAAGTAGATTTGACTTATGGAAGTTCTTTAGATATATTTGGTGGTGATTTAGTTAAATTTGAAGAAGTTTGTCAATGGAATAAATGCAATTAGATATCATCAGTTTATACATAAATAAATAGAAACAAAGGAATTGTTACGTCATATCATATCCTTCTTGTTCGTTGATACAGACTCCGGCCGGAATAAGTCAATCCTAATCCATTGAATACCCTCACACCAAATCTACGTCCGCTCTCAAATATCTTGTACAAAACTGGTCTGCACATTATCAAGACACTTGTCCATAGCAATCCTTGTACAAATGGCATCAAAAATTGATCTTTTATCACTGTATATATCACTATTGAAGGAGTGATTTCAATTGGCAATGGTTCTTCTTGTTGCAGAGCAACTTGTCTCTTTGATTTGACATTGAGATTATTGTTTATCGATACGGCATTCGAATGTAAAGACCTTCTGAAGGATTGTTCGAATCTCAAATCTGGTATTTTTAAAGCGGATGAAGTCATGTTCTCGATTACTGGTTATATCTTTGCGGTTATTGTCTTATCTAAAGAATGAAAACTTATGAGATATGCCAAAAAAAAATCACAAAAAATATTCTAAGGCAAAAAAAAAAAAAGAAGGTGAAGAAAAATCGAGCAAAGGAACAGAAAAAAGAGCGAAAAAAAGTAGAAAAAAATTAGAATAAAAAAAACGGAGAAATTGAACAACATTTTTGAACAAGGAGCGATTGATTCAAACGACGAAAGATATCATCTTCTTCAGAAGCGCACGAGCAGTAATAAATCATGGATATAGATCAAGTAGAAGGGCCAAGTGTCACCATCAGAAAGCTGAAAAGAGACCAGCTGAAATTCATTTTATCCAATGTCGATATGAGTGTGGCCAATTCTTTGAGAAGAGTCATGATTCTGGAGGTTCCAACTTTACTGATAGACTTAGTTGAAATTGAATCCAACACATCGGTACTAGCAGACGAATTCTTGTCACACAGATTAGGTCTTATCCCATTAGATAGTGAAGACATTGATTCGTTGGTATATTCAAGAGACTGTACCTGTGAAGATTATTGTGAGAAATGTTCAGTTATCTTGCACTTGCACGCCGTTTGTACATCTGATGAAATTTTAAACGTATATGCAAGAGATCTTGTCGTGGAGAAACTGCCTGGATCTAATTTGGGTAACCCTGTCATCAGAGATGCAGAAGGTACCGGTGTATTATTATGTAAATTGAAAAAACATCAGGAATTGACTCTTAGGTGTATTGCCAAGAAAGGTATTGCAAAGGAACATCTGAAATGGTCACCTTGTGCAGCAATCGGATTCGAATACGATCCTTGGAATAAATTAAGACACACAGATTACTGGTACGAAGAAGATGCCGATAAAGAATGGCCAAGATCGAAAAACTGTTCGTGGGAAGAAGAACCTAAACCGGGAGATGTATTTGACTACAAGGCCAAGCCAAAGAATTTTTACTTTGATGTAGAGAGTGTCGGTTCCTTGAATGCCCGTGACGTTGTCTTGAAGAGTATTAGAGAGTTGCAAACAAAAGTTGCAAATGTCATCTTATCTTTGGATGAAATTGATCTGTCAAGACCCCAAGGTGCTGGAACTGCCTATGGTGGTAATACAGCTTATGGTAATGGTACTAATTGGTGAGAGTTTATCGACATAAGTTCCCCATTTACATCAGAATAGTATCGAAAAATTGTCCAGTTATGTATATTATAAAAACCAAATGATTCCGTCTAATTTGTATCTACTAAATTGTAAAAAGTGCTTATGTCTTGAAGCTAGGCCCCGTTTATTTTTCTCATCTAAGTAAACTTGACTCCTTTTTCAACAAAATTTCAAAGCAAAAAAAAATCAACGACAGGCCTTGGAAAAGGCGCACGGATTGAAAAATAGAGAAAAATATATTAAAAAGTTTAATTAATCCATTACTCGTGAATCAAGTGGATAAGAAAGAAGCGTCAAGATGTCTCAATACATTGGTAAAACTATATCGTTGATCTCCAACAAAGGGATTCGGTAAGTTTGAAGTTTTTCAATCGCATATGAAGCTTTTGGATGTGCTCCATTCAAGTACTAACTAATTCGATCATCACACAGTTATGTTGGTATATTGGATAACATAGATGCAGACAATGGTACTGTCTCTTTGAACGAAGTTAAATCTTTTGGTACTGAGGGCAGAGTAACTGAAGCGGGCAAGATGGTACCACCAAAGAGTTCCATTTATCGCCATGTTATGTTCAAAGGTTCCGATATCCAAGATTTGAACATCTTGGACTGTGATATTAGCCAAGTATTCCCTGAACCTATGCCTCAATCAGCTCCACCTGCTGCTCCTTCTCCAGTCCCTGCTCCAGTGCCAAGCCACCAAGAACAACCACAAACAAGCGAACCATCGAAAAGTTCTAATGAGAGAGAGGAACCTGCTGCTCAGGTGATAGATTCAACTAAAGAACAGCAACCATCACATCCACAACAAGAGCGCTCTGTTTACCGTAACCATAATAACCAAACCAACACTTATCCAAGGAACAATAAGAACAAGGTAATTATTCCTGAGGATGATTTTGATTTCGAATCCAACAACGCCAAGTTTGCCAAAGAAGAAGAAGAATCAAAAGAGAGAGAATCAGAGACTTATAATAAGAAATCCTCGTTTTTCGACACCTTGTCTTCGTCAACTGAAGGCGGTAATGACAGAATGAGATGGTCCGAAGAGAAGAACTTGAATTACGATACTTTTGGTCAAACTTCTTTACACAGAGGTAGAGGCAGGGGTAGAGGCAGAGGCAGAGGTGGTTACAGAGGTGGTAGAGGAAGAGGAGGTTATAGAGGTGGTAGAGGAAATTTCAATAACGGTAATAGAAACGAGAGTAAACCTGAATGGGCCTAATTGATTGTATTCAGCTGATTGTCATATCATATATAGCCTTGTAAAATTAAAAATGTTTTTCAAAAATTTGAAATGAGAAAGGTAATTGTCCTTTGAAAAAAGTGTGAATGAGTAACACAGAAGGTTGTATATTCTTCTTGAGTTGTAATTTTAGATCTTTTGTGAATTAAACACGTTGTGTTAACAAAGACATTGAACTTATTAATAGTGTCAAGTCTGAAAAGTTCAGCTCAAGATAATAAAAAAAAAAAAGGTGGAAAGAAAAATTTAAAGTACAATAAAAATTGAAATCAAAATCGAAGCAAAACTCAAACGGAGTTGAACATAAAGACCCAGATTGAAATCATATAAAGATATCCCTGCTCTGTTTTATCATTTATTCGTCATCTTCAAATCACGATGACGTCAATAACTCCATTTCAACTGACAGATTTGTTGAAATTAAATTCAGTAAACTTGGATACATTGACAGAGAATTTTCAAATCTGGTTCTATCTTGATGCTTTAACGGAATGGCCATCATTATTCTTCAAAAGTAGTTCCGTGGACAAAAATCAAATAAGTGGGTATATGATGGGTAAAACGGAAGGTACAGGAAAAGATTGGCACACACACATCACAGCGGTAACGGTGAACCCAACTTATAGAAGACTCGGGTTACTGTCAGAATTGTGTACCGTGCTAAGAAAATTCACGGAATTCGAACCTTACAATGCATATTTTATAGACTTATTTGTCAAATGCAACAACACTTTACTGATAACGTTATATGAAAAATTGGGTTATAGTATATATAGGAGAGTGGTTGGATATTATTCTGGAGGATCCGATGAATATGTATCCGATAAGAACAAAATTGATGATAATATTGATGCATTCGATATGAGAATATCATTACACAGAGATGAAAAAAATGAGTCGGTTAGAGAAAATGGTGCCAATGTTCATATCTTGCCAGAAGATATTCAATTTTAATAATCTTTTTTTAATGAAGTTTTCTACTTCTCTCGCTAAAACGACTTACCTTGAGTAACCTAAGAATGAAAATCAATAACAAATCAAATTGTTCCTTGAACATGAACAAAAATCCTTGTACAAGTGAAGCTTTGACAATTTGTGGAAGTAATCCTTTCCATAAACCTCTTGTACCTTCCTCTCTGTAAATTTTAACCAAGACACTTTGGAAATTTTTGTACTTGCTAGATTTTTGTAAATTGGCTTTACTGACAATCAAAGGTTGTGTTAACAAAGTTGCAATGATCTTTGATAATAAACCTAATCCAAAAGATTCCAGAGGGTTCAAAAACTCTTTATTTTTGAAGAAAAGATTTTTCAATCTTTCATAAGAACCATAAGTGATCGATGGATTGACTGATAACACCAATGAAACTTTCAAACCATTCCACAATTGACCAACTCCTTCTTCTTGGGCAATTTTGACACCTGCACCGATCATTGAATTTTTCAACAAGACCGATCCAACTTTAGACTCTTCAACCTTCTTCAAGATAGGATATTTAGCCTTGGCTGGGGTTGTGGCTTCTTCTTCTTTCTTCTCATCTGAAGTTTCGGTCTCGGTTTCTTCTTGTAAGGTTTGCTGTTTGGTGGTCACGACATTGACAGGCGTAATGAACAGTTGAGTGACACACAGTGCTAAGATTCCAATCAGTAATTCATCAAAGATCTTTTTATTCTTTGCAGATTTGTTAGGCAACTTCAAGTACAAGTTCCTCAACACTGAGTACCAGTAAAAATAATAAAAGTTTTGCAATGCGGTACCAACTAAAGAGGAACTCAATCCAGAATACAAGCTGTCCAAACCTTTGTTCTTGTACAATTTCTGAAGACAGTCCCAAGTACCTAGATAAGTGGATTCACTCTTCTCCTGTGTTTGAATGATGGTTTTCACCAAATCCAACGGATAAACTATTGTGTTTGCCAGAACTGAAGCAATTGCTCCACTCAATGCCTTTTCTGCTGGTGATAATGATCCCATACTGTATGCAATGGACACCTATCTCTTTTCCGGTGCCTTATCTATCTCTCTATAAAAGGGGAAAAAATAACCTCTGCTTTTAAAAAAAAGTGAAGAAGGTTCAAATAAATGATGCAAAAAAAGGGCTCTATAGTTTCTTTATCAGCAAGACTAACACTCGAATATATATATATAATAACTGTCGATGATAGTTGGTGCCAATTTTGTGAGATAATAAATTGTAGATCCCAATCTCCAAGCAGTATTAAATGTATATTATAATGCAATCGCTGAAATTAAATTCTTTTAAATCAGATGAAGACTATAATCAAGTTCAAAATTTTAATTCAAAAACAAAAGTGTGGAGCTGTTGTTTCAATTTTTTTTTTACTGACTTGATCATGCTCTCTGTATTAAATAAACAGTTTTATGTTGTATTGTACCTAGTATATGATACTCTCTATACAGATTTGAGCTTGCTTATTTACTCTTTTTTTTGCTTCTCCTCAATTCGCGTCGCATGTAAAAAGCTACATTTCTAACAAATTTTTTCTTAATTTAAAGCCGATGCATTAAAAAAGGGGGCTAGCGAATAAGCGGGCAGGCCCGCGTTTTATTGTGTGTGCTCTACCCACAGGTCCTCCACTAACTAAAGATCAAACGGAGATCAACTTTATTTCCTTATCAACCGAGCAAGTGCATATGAGCTCTTGCAGGGTGATACACAGAGTCTTCGACCTGGATCCAATGTTCGCCATTTCTATTATTTTACCGTCTTTCAAACTGACACCTCTAATTATTCCGTCGTCGCTGATAATGACTACCCCTCCTCCATGGGGTCTCAGTAAAACAACTGTATTGCTGAATTTGTCTTGTGACGACATCGTATTGATATTAGAAACCACAAGGTCCCTCTTGATCTCTGTGGAACTATCTTCTTTTGTTGGGTTTGCTATATGGGCGGTAATAAGTCTCATATAAGGCACATGATTTGTGCCCACGATAATCAAATCGTTCTGCACGAGCACGGATGTCGGGTAAAAGGAATGGTGGTTGAATTCAGAATCATTCAATGCAATCTTGTAAAAGGGTTCTAAAGCTTCACCACGGATTTGGAAAACTTGCAATAATGAACTTTCCATCAAACCAACAATCACTGTAACGTTGGTTCTGTTTTCCACTGTAGATTTATGTATGTCTAAGCAGGTAGGATTAGTCATGAACCTTGTAGATCCAAGAGATTGGCTAGACCAATCAAGTAAATTCAATTTGGTCAAACACAATTTGAAGTCAAATCCTATGGATACAGTGTATATGAATTCATTCAATTCAACTATCTTCAATGATGTTATCAACCTATTATGTAATTTTACCAGGTGCTTTTTCACCAAAACCAATTTATCCTCCTGATCAGAGGCAAAATGAAGTTCCCAAAAGATCAATTCACCGTTCATGTTACATGTTAAGATGAAATCTTTGAAACTGAAGATCAAGCGATGGTTTGTGGAGTCCTTGAAGTCCACCAAGACTTGATCTCTCTCAATATCGTACACCACAATGGACCTATCGGCGCATGTGAACAACAATAATTTCCGCAATTCACCTTTGAAATTGATTTCCAGATAATTGGAGTGGATCACTAACGACCTCACTGGGTAAATGGGTAAATTTCTGGATTTAGAAGGAAAGGGTAATTGGAAATGCGGTAATTTGACTTGATATTTCTCTATGTTTTGTAAATGTTGTGGAGTGAACGTATTCAAATGGTTTCCTGAATCATCTGAGTCATCCAGCACCGAAAGTCTATTGAAATTGATTCTATCGCCGACAATTGAACCGAGATCTTCATCCACTACTATTTCATCGTTATCACTGCGGCTATTGAAAGTTGTATTCAACTCTAACTGGAACAGATCTAAAGTCTTGTCTAACTTGTGTTTTTGAAGATACTGGGCTATCAACTTCTGCACCACTTTATCCACCAGCTCCTTCTGATTTATGTCCGACATTCTCTACTTTATTGATTCCTTCAGCTAACGAGATCAAACCGAGTTCTTCAATATGCAGATTTCTTATCTCAAGGCATCAGAAATCCTAGATCCTAGAAAGTCTCTCCATGAGATAACATTTGGTGTGACGATGTTCAAATGGCTGTTTGCAACATTTAGGGTTTTATCTTTTTGGAATCCCTAATTATGGCTTCGCCCAATCAGGAAATGCTAGTCACATCTGCGCTACACTAAGGAAAAAATCGTAGTATATTGAACACATTATATGTTCAACACCTACGGAGAAAAGTAGTGTGCGCGAGCTTGGACACATATTCACTACTTCTGCACTTTATAAATTTGAAAGCGCACACAATTAATAAACGAATCTGCCATTTTTGTTAGCCCCCATATTCCCAATCAAGGTCTTAAAAAAATTTTAACCAAAGAAAGGGGAAAAAAACTTTTCCTTTTTTTTTTCTCTCTTTTTTTTTTTTTTAATGAAAAAAATATATTTGAAAAAGTGGATTTCAGTTCTTTTCATATATTGACCATATATTTAACACAACACAAGAAATCATTTAATCATGGGTAGTGGTAAACCAAGAGGTATCAACTCTGCTAGAAAGTTGAGAGTTCACCGTCGTAACAACAGATGGGCTGACCAACAATATAAATCCAGATTATTGGGTACTGCCTTCAAGTCCTCTCCATTCGGTGGTTCTTCTCACGCCAAGGGTATCGTTTTAGAAAAGATTGGTATTGAATCCAAACAACCAAACTCTGCTATCAGAAAGTGTGTCAGAGTTCAATTAATCAAGAACGGTAAGAAGGTTACTGCTTTCGTTCCAAACGATGGTTGTTTGAACTTTGTCGACGAGAACGACGAAGTCTTGTTAGCAGGTTTCGGTAGAAGAGGTAAGGCTAAGGGTGATATTCCAGGTGTTAGATTCAAGGTCGTCAAGGTCTCTGGTGTCTCATTGTTAGCTTTATGGAAGGAAAAGAAGGAAAAGCCAAGATCATAGATTATTTCAATCAAATGTTCTTTTCGTACTTTTTCATCGAAAAAATATTATAATATAATAATATATATATAGCAAATGGTGTGAAATCTTCACAAAGAAATGAAATTTTTGTTCCAATAATAACTTAACGTTACATGTATATCAGGTCAGTGGTTGGGGATTTCAAGGGAAGAAAACGGGAGACGGATCAAACAGGGTTATCATGATCTTTGTTACAGCAATGCAATGGTACTATAGAAATTCATTTATCAGATTGCGAATCATAAACCTTTTGGCTTCATCCTTGATGTCGAGAGAATTGGTGCTTTATCTAGGTGCTGTTTCTTGTGTTCATGCATTGGGACTGATAAAATTGATTCAACAATGATGCACGTCGACATTTATCTCACCGTTCATGATCCATTTGTTTTTCCACTTAATTCTCCCACTGATCATCCTCTACTCTACATCTCTCCCTAACTTACTATACTAACACATATCTTATTATCGCTTACATATTCATATATAAATGCCAAGTGTTTAGGTACCTAATTCTTTACCTTCAATTGATATACCACCTTTTCCGGCAGATTTCTTCTTACTGCTCATGCTGTTCAATTTCTTTGACAAGCTCTTGAATCTTTCATCTTTCAAAGATGATTGTATACCCAACAACTCTCTCGAGGATCTCTGGTTGAAGATATCTGGATTAACCTTTGGTGCCACTTTATACAGAGAAGTTCTTGCCAGAGGTGCCAGGGCTCTCTTTCTTCTAGCGGCCGCCTCTTCGTATAAAGTCTTTTGCTCTGGTACCCTGCTCTGCTGCGTTGGTGTATGCTTGAATTTATGATAGTCAAATAAAGCAGATTGAACGGTCTTGTCTCTATAATTATCTGATCTCTTCATGATAGGTCTTGTCCAATCACCGATCAACTTATCGGCGGTTCTCTTGATAGAAGGCTCGATTTTTTTGGATCTTTGGTAGAATAACATGATTTTTCCCAATCCACTTTCTTGCAAATGGATGGTTTTGATAGGTAAAGTTACTATCAGTTGGAACAAAGTCTTTTGGATCTCGTAGGCTGGTAATGACAGTCCTGGCAATGGTTCCAACCAGATTCTAACACTCTCTAATAAATTGTTATCTAAGATGGAGTCTGCTAAATTCAGTCTCAACAATACATTACGCACTTCCGGCAAAAGCTTCAACTTCTCTAAAGCTGGTTCACCATTGAGAACACTCTCCTTATCCATTTCCGCGGCAATCTTCATTCTTTCTTTCAACAGAGAGATGGCAGCATCTTGAAACATTTCAAGATCATCTTCATCTTTCTTCTTTCTTCTGGTAGTCTTGTTTTTGATTGAGGCATCCAATCTTTCTTCCAATTCACGTCTTCTCTTCTGAGCCTCGCTTTCGTTACTATATGTTATCTCTCTGTTATCTTCCAATTCATCATCGGCTCTTCTCTTTCTTTGTCTAACTGCCTCTTTCTTTTTGCTTGGTTGATCTTCCAGACTCTTGCTACTGGATCTCTTATGCGATCCTAACTTGAAAGCGTCTTGTTCTTCCAAATATTTCAGTTCCACGTCTTCGTCCACATCTTCAAGATCAGACAAATCAGATGCTTCTCCATCCTTGTGAGCAGCTTCGTCCTCTTCCTCTTCATCTACGTTCTCGACATCACTGAGATCTTGTTTATCTTCAGCGTCTTCAGCTTCTGAGTTGGCAGCAGAATTGGCATTTGGTTCTTCTTCTACGACCTCCTTCTCTGGACTAGCGGACAACTTGGCATCCGTTTCTTCGGCTGACATTTTGATTCGGTGGATTGATATGTCTTTTGATATCTCAACCTTTCTGGTAGCTCATATACAAACTATTGCAGTATTTCAGTTTATTTTTTCCCTCGCTTTTTCCCTTGTCCTTATGAAGTGAATTCAAGAGTAGTGTAAAGAGTTCATATAGCGAACAAATTTTCAATTTTTCAAGGTTTGTTCAACAAAAAATGATGAAACAATTTTTTTTCCCTTATACTAAACTTACTTTAGTAATCTTTGTGATCGATATTAACGAATCGTGAGAAATCATATACACATATCATAATGTTCGGAGGACCTGCACAACCACCATCTGAAGAGGAGAAGAGAGTTCATCAAGAAATCACCAACCAAACTGTTCAAACAGCTGCTCTTATTGCTGGTGCTTTATGGTTGATTCCAACTGTTATTCACTTTGTTAAGAAGCAATTCTAAGGAATCTGAAGCTTAACTGTGTTGCTGAGATTTTGATTGCTTGTAAATATTGAGAGACATTAAAAACAAGAATATTTTAATTTGTATTACTATTATGATGTCCTTGTCTTTATATTTCACGTTGGTTGGTTTGTTTAGCCGATAGGTCTAACCCAACCATCTTGGAAACTTTACATGTATATGAACAAATTTAATATATTAATGAAATTGTATTTTGAAGAACGCGGTTTTTTGTATGCGGTTTGCGGGAGTAGTAATCCTGACATTTGTTGCATCCCATGTTGGAGTACAAAAATACTTTCAATGCTATACAAATGACTAAAATAATGTACCTTTAACCTAGACACCTTCTTCTCTGTGTGACTCTTTTTTTGTAAAATGCTCAGTTTTCTCACACTTGCTTATACTTAAGGAGAGAAAATAGAAAGTAATTTCATCTGAGAAGCGAGAATACTGTCAATCTGATCTTACTAAAACTATGTCTATCAAAATTTCCCGAAACTCACCCTTTTTCTTGATCCTTAACCTTAATTCACCAATACCCCATCTATAATTTTTATAAATCATTCTTATTTTTCCATACTACACTTTTTTCAAAAGCGGAGTTGATAAAAAAAATTAAATGGTTCCGGAATCAAGAGAACGAAAAAATTAAATAAAAGGCTAATCCTTATTATTGTGTCAAATCGAGGAACCATTTGAGGTTGAAGAGATCAAATAAGCGAAATATATAGTAGTCGATTCCATGTTCAGGCCAGCAATTAGATTTCATATTCAGCCAGCATACAAGCTGTGCGTGAATTCCTCTTTAAAGGGAGTATTTGTCATCTCGTCGAAAAGATTAAATGGAACTTTGAACTCCGAAACTGCCATTCATAATGGCAACGCAAGCAATATTCAATCCGGAGCAATTGATTTTTATAAGTTGTTCCCCAAGACATTCCCAAACGGCCCACCTCCAAACTCTCCATTCCAAGTGGATTTGAAAAAATTGAAAAAAGAGTTCAGACTGCTACAACAGGAGTCTCACCCGGATATATTGCATGGTTCAGTTCAATTGCGGAACCCGGGGAACGAGGAAGAAGTCAAAGATCAAGTATCGGCAGTATTGAATAAGGCATATTCTACTTTGAAGTCTTCATTGAGTAGAGCCCAATACATCTTGAAGGAAAAGGCATCTATAGATTTGAACAGTGACGAAGAAATTCAAGAGTTTCAATTCAAGGACAAATCATTATTGATGTTCATCCTTGAGATCCATGAGGAATTGGAAAACGTCACCAGTGAAACTGAATTGAAGACCTTGAAAGAGCAAAATGACGAAAGAATTGTTCAAAGCGAGAACACTTTGGCGGAATTGTTTGCAAAGGAAGACTATGAAAGTGCAGCATTGGAACTGGTCAAATTGAAGTATTGGTTCAACATTGCAAATGCCATCAAGAATTGGGAATACGGTAAGCCCGTTAATTTGACTCATTGACTTCTATCAAAGATAATTCAACCTTCACAATTGAAAACCTAAACTACACACTCTTACGAACAATCAAATGACAAAAAAATTAACCATCCATGTATTTATTTACAAGCATCTTCAAACAAGAAGAACAACAAAAACAGGCAACCACAACTAGCTCTGTTGCAGTTTCCTATTTATGATCTATATATATGTTTATATAGAATCTCTTTATAACTTCAAGTCGCTGAATGAGACGATCTTGTTGTTTTCAAAGTATTCAGCATTATTTTTTGATGTATCTTGAGAAACTTTCTCCAATTGTAATTGTAATTGGTCTTTCTTCTCTTTGCTGACTTGTTTCTTGATGACAGGTTTTTCTTCAAACTCTCCAACGTCACCTCTCAGAAGCTTTTCCTTATATAAGTAACCTCTTCTTTCACTTGAATTATAAAACACAATATCTCTTCTTGCAATTGGTCTGGCCTCTAATGGAATGTAACCTCTCTTGGCCAAGAACCAATTTGGAGAATGGTGTGCTCTGTACGATAACTTGCCGAAATATTTCAGTGTGAATTCGCCGCCGGCTTTTTCGATGGCTCTCATTGCAGGACGAGTAGCCTTAGTGGCTTCTATTTTGAAAGGCAAATTGTAGACTTCTTTACCGGTCCCAAGAATGGTAACTCCGTCTTTCATTCTTCCCGATAATATCCCACTTTGTTTCATCTTGGCCATGGTCAAAGTTTCTCCTTCTTTTAACTGCAATCTTCCCTCTTGATAAAATTGTTGAATTCTTTCAAGTTTAACTTCATTCAAGTCTTTCTTGTTCAGTCTGTAGAAACCTCTCTTTGGCAATAACCGGTATAAAGGAGTTTGACCACCTTCAAACCAGTTTGGTATACTTTCTCTGGCTTTTTGACCCTTTTGACCTCTACCAGAAGTCTTACCCAACCCAGATCCTGGACCTCTACCAAGTCTTTTTTGAGTCTTGAAGGATCCTTTGGCAGGATGTAACTGTGACAACAACGAGACGCTTCTCGTCTGTGTTATTAAGGGACTTTGAAATATGGACTTGATAGATGCAAACATCGTCGATATCTTATGTGGCACTCGTTGTCTTGCTACCTTGACTATCCTGTCCTCCTACAAATAACTGCCCTCCCGTTTTTTTTCCTTGATTTCTCAAATTTTTTTCCTTCAACAAAAAAAAAAACCAGCGTGAAAAATTGGAAAAAAATATTTCTAGTGGAGAATTGTATTTGCACTACTGTTTGATTACCCCCAATTAACTTTGTCAATGGATGAGTTATTGATATGCACAAGTTCTCTCTATTGCATAAATAAAATTGGCATCTATATATGTGTATATACACAATGAACATTGTCTTTTAATCTCTAATGTGAATTTTTTGGGAACTTTTTTAAAGCTTTCTTTAAAATGTTTCTAGTCCTGTATAAATTGATAATTCTCAAATTCTCGTTTGGTAAATGAGCTCTGTCTGTGCTTTGACCACAAGGAACTTGACACAGTTTGGCATTGAATGTTTTTTCCAAAAATCTAATGGACGGAATGGACCCACCTTCTCTTACAAACAATGGCTCTACACCCCATTCAGCTTGAATTTCCTTTTTCAAAATTTGAAATGCCAAATTATTTGGATCTCCAAGCCATGGCTCAGATTCGTGTAAAATTTCGAATCTGATCTTGTTGTCGGTGTTTAAGTTCTCAAATCTTTCGAAAATGTGTGACTCCAACAGCAGTTTCACTTGTGAAAGATCTTGCTCTGGTACCACCCTTATGGATAAAGTCAGAGAAGCAGAATGAGGAATAACGGTACTGTTTCTCGGTCCACTAACGTCCAAGATATGCACTGACAAAGAAGGGTTACACCATTTTGCCAACAAATTCTCCACACTCAAATTCAAGTTTGTCCTTTGAACTATTTCTTGGAAATTCTCCAATTCGTCACAGTCTTGCAGACTTTTTAATGAATCGTAAAATCCTTTAATCAGAACCTTGTTCTCGGCATCCGTCAAGGAAGAGACAACTTTCATCAAGTCCATGGCAGGCTCAGATTTACCGTCAGGTCCTTCGAACCCTGAATGTCTGTCTGGACTGTCGTTATAAATCTCCAAATGAGCACTGATTACTCCTCTTAACCCATAGTTCAAACAAGGAATCTCCTTATCTAACCAGTAAGAGTTACTCAACAAAACCCAATCGATGTCTCCGATCAACTTCAAGTTTTGTGACATGGCCTTTTGGAATCCATACGAACCGGCCTCTTCCTCTCCTTCTATCAAGAAGACTATATCCGATTGCATGTCGCCTTCTTGACGAGCTTCCGCTACAGCATAAATGGCCAGAAGCAAAGGTCCCTTGTTATCCGTGACACCTCTTCCATATAAATATCCATTCTCTGCTACCAACTCATACGGATTACTTTTCCATAAACTTTCATGACCCAAGGAGGCTTCAA
Source organism: Nakazawaea ambrosiae (assembly GCA_024271865.1). Classification (NCBI taxonomy): domain Eukaryota; kingdom Fungi; phylum Ascomycota; class Pichiomycetes; order Alaninales; family Pachysolenaceae; genus Nakazawaea; species Nakazawaea ambrosiae. The sequence continues at coordinate 1,723,063 of JANBXG010000001.1, forward strand.
TGACATCATAGTGACCATACCACAAGATTCTAGGCTTGGACCCCGCTTCAGGAGCCTTCTGGCCCTCGAACATGGCGTACACTATGGGGTTACCGTTCTCCACTGGGATCAATTGCGAATGAGCACCAAGTTTTTTGAAAAGAGTCTTCAAATAGTTGGCACATTTTCTAGAGTCATCCATATATGTTTCAGGTTTCTTTGACACAGTAGGATATGAAATCAAAGCTTTCAAACTTTCCATCAAGGCTTCGTTATTCAATTTCTCAGAACCGATTGACTTGCGATGATTGAAATCATCATTGATTCTGTTGATGTCCCACAAGATCAAACTGCGGTCCAAACCTCCCGTTATCAAATAAGTATTATTCTTCATGCTCGTGAATATTCCTACAGTTACGGCAAGACCTTGGTGAGCGATCCAACTCGACTTATGATCACCACTCAACTTCCACTTGGTGACTCCACTCTTGGTTCCCTTGAACAAGCAATCGTTGAAAATGGCCATTGAAAAGATTTCATTTTCGTCACTTTTAATTGTTCTCAAATGTTGGAAAGTGGATAAATCCCACACGGTGACTTTACCGTCTGCTAAACCACAGTACAAATAACTACCACTGATTTCCGATGACAATGTGCTTTCCTCGTTTTCTAATTCTTTCATCAAGCAGAGTGAATCCGTGACACCCCAGATCTTAACCATGCCGTCACCTCCCGTACTTATGAGGATTTCGTTATAACTGTCCAAGATGCCGTTGAAAAAATCGTATTTTGGATTTCTCCTTATCAATTTCAAGGAATAAATGAACCCGTTGTGAGCGTATCTTATAGTGTTGAAGTAGGGAACTTCTATAAAAGTGGTCTGTGGGTTGTGCTTGACTCTCTGTGATTCATGTACCTGACCTGAGGAACTCTTGGAGTCGAAAAACTTGCTAGGTCTGTTGGAAGGTAAGAAGCTTGGGTCTTTCTTTGGGGCAATAGTGTTCAAATGGGCATATAAGATGGAAGCATTCTGAGTTCCGAAGAAAACAGTGTTGGACTCTTGTGATACGGCGATAGAAAAGATGTCTCCTATGTCCACCAATGAATAGATGGTGTGGGTGTCCTTCATGAGATTCAAATCATACACTTTCACTGTGGAATCGCTACTTCCACTGAACAACATGTCCTCGTTGGCGTTTAAAGCCAAACACAAGACCGAACCTGAATGGCAGGAGAATTCATGGATTTGAGAATAGGTCTCTAAATCAAAGACAAGGATCTTACAATCCTGAGTACCACAAAAAATCAAGTTCCGCTTTGGAGAGGCAACCACACATAACAGTGAGATGTTGGAGCTCCATCTGTGGACTATCTTAGGATTAGTGTCCTCTTCGTCCTCCAATTCCTTCACTGAGTCGTACCCATCGACTGACTCCTTTTCTTGTTGTACCGAGTTGATGTGTCCGTTATTTATGGATCGAACCTGTTCTTTAGGCTGGTAGTTGAACGGGAGATGTGGTCTTATTTCCGACCCACTGTGATCTTCACAACCCATTTTGCTATGACAATTCTCGCCTTGTCTTGGTCTGTTAGCGTGTCCTTAATGGGTCTTTCCCAAACAGTGGTACCTCAAAATTTTGACTTAGTCTGTTTTCTTTTCTGTCTTGGGGTGATGACTATTTTTCGAAATTTCTGGGGCTGAACAAAACTCTGTGTATTTTTACTTTTCAGCCACAAAAAACTTTTTGGTTGGTGGAAAAAAAAAAAAAAGTGAAATGAATTTTTAGAGAAAAAAAATGCAAGCTGGCGCGAAGCGAAGAATAGGTGTCTAGTTGTTTAATTGTTATCGAAGTTGACAGTTGACAGCTGAATAAATTGAACTCGAGGTTTGAAAGTTTGGATTGTTTTGATCTACTTGATAGTTACTTTTTGCATCGGATTCTTGTTTAGTCTGTGAATCAACCCCAGATCATTTGCAATTTTATCTGTTCCCACCTCAGAAGCAGTAACAACGGTCCACTTATCTTCAACATAACCATTACACCATGTCTGAACAACAGCAAGAAGAATTCCAATATAATAACACATATAGTGGGAACTCCACTTACAGCAATCACACTTTCACACAGACTGAGGAAGAGGCAAAGGAATTTGTCAAAGTGAGCATCTATACTCCCATCATATACTTGACCATCTTGATATCCGTGTTTTTGTTATTTTCAACCATTTACAGGAAAAGAAAATTGTCCAGTAAGATCAACAAGATAACTTCGATATTCCCAAGAAACTATTCAAAAGACTTGTATTTACAATTGAGAGAACAAGACCCAAAACCAAATCCAAAGGTATTGAAGGCTGCCTTGTTGAAAAGAGGTTCCGAATCTATTAGAAGAATGTTCAAGATGAAAGAAAATGAAAACTTTGTTAATGTCTTATATCAAGAAGGATCTATTGGACATGACTATTTCGAATCTTTCCAATTGGAGAAGAAGTTGAATGAATTAGAAATGAACGAAATTGCCATGGAGGCCAACTCCATTAAACCAGGATGGGCTCAACAGTTCTTCGGTCTGTGTCAAGAAATCACAATGAACGGGGCCTTAAGAAGAAGACTTGCATCCGTTGAAACTCGTAAAGCCGATTTATCGGAAGAATGGGGAAGCATAGAGAAGTATTCGGTGGATAAGCTGATTGAACAATCTCAAGACTCATTTGCCGCTACTTCGGAGTCCAGATCTGAAAAAAAGGCTAAAGGAAAGAAGAAATAGATGTTGATTAGAAAATAAATCAAGATGAGTATATTACTCTAATAAATAATAAAAAAAAAAAAAAAAAAAAAAAAGGTATGAACGTTGGTGATCGTGTCATTCGTTGTAATGCTCTGACGTAAATGATTATTTAAACGTATACAACATTGTTTGAGTCCCTTGTTTAGAACTCCTTGTTCTTTCTATTTTTCTTCTTTGTTACAACTTTAAAAGCGTCCTCCCAACCATCTCCAGAGTTCAGTGACGAGCTTGAATCTGGAGCAGAGCTCAAAGTTCTAAACATCTCTTCGGTCCAATTGAAAGCAATTCCTTTTGGAACTGATTTTTCAATGGTCAGCTTTCTCTTACAGAATTCTTGTGCAAATCTTCTACCATCGATGGTGGAGGAATTCGAATAGACGGTATCGGCAATAATCTCTTGGCTCTCATTGGAAGCAGGCATTTGGATCAAGATCGACAACACATCCTCTCTGTCGACACCTTTGTTCAATTGCGACAATTGCTGACGACACCAGTCGAAGAACTCGTCTCTGGAGTTGGCCAGTTGTCTGACTGGGGTGACCGCTGGAGCCAGAGATGAAATTGTCAGTGGCGGTGGAACAACTGGGGAGGAAGATTGAGCGGAAACAGATCTCAAAAGAGTTGGATTCGTGCTTTTAACTGTGTTGACAGACATTCCTGGAACTGTCTTCTTTACTACAGGCTTGGCAGGTTTCTTACTTACCACGGTCCAGTCGGCAGAAGCAGCCACCAGAGCGGAAGTTTCAGCCAATCTTGTAGCCAAAGATGCCTTTTGTTTTCTTTCCTTCTCAGCCGCCAGTCCAGCTTCTTCTTCCTCTTTGAGGATATCAGCCAAGGTCTTCTCTGGTACTACAGGAGTAGTTGTGATGGCCTTGTTGGCCCAAGAAGCAGTTCTTGGCAACAGAGGCTTGGAGTCGATTGGAGAGGCAACTGCGGAAGCGAGAATCTTTGAATTGTTCAGCTTCAGCTCTTGCTCTTTGGCTTTTTGAGCTTTCAGTCTCTCTTGGCTTTCAAGCTCCTGTATTTCCATAAGTGATAATTGTGGTTTGGCCTTGATGGCAGATGACGAGGCCCAAGGAGCGAGCTTAGGCTTAGCAGGTTTCAAGTCCAGCACAAGAGGTGCAAGCTTTTCCGTGGAGGCGGCAGTGGTGTCGTTACTGTTGGTTTTGGTTTCTGGTCGTACAGAAGCTGGCAGCTCTGCGGCAGCCTTGACTGGGGATTCCCTCTTGCTGGCTGTTTCCACTTTGAAACTTGGCTTCTGTGGAGTTTGTGCAGAGGCGACCAGAGGATCAGTTGGTTTTGGTTTTGGTTTTGGTTTTTCTGCCACATCGTTTACTTCGCTAGCAGAAGCGCTTTCCTCTTTAACATTCTGTGATGTGGTCTTTTCTGTTTCTTTTTTGGCCTCTTTTGGCTCTTCAGGTTGTGATTGTGGTTGTGATTCTGTTTGCTGTTGTTGCTGTTGTTGCTGTTGTTCCACTTGTGGTTGTGGTACCTCTTGTTGCAAATCTAAGCCAGCATTACCGACAAACTTGCGGTCGTCGAGATGGGTCTCTTGTAAAACATTGTCCAATACTGTTGACTGCAAGTGTTCCAAGATGTGGTCGTCGTCGATTTGAGGAGTTTGCGGAGTCCCAATGAAAGACGATTGGCCAAAGGCACTCTGGACAAAAGGTGAACCAGAGTTCAAATTAGCACTTCCAAGGAAGGGAGACTGGGACCTGGTGTTCAAGAAATCAACAGCCAGGATTTGTGGTTGAGCAATCGGCTGAGGTGGAGGGCCCCAAGGCGACAGTACTCGCTGGGGAATTACAGAAACAGGGGAACTGATTCCGTGTGGAACGGAATGAGGCTGGTGGATATGCGGTGGTTGCTGTGGAATAACCACTGCTTCTAATGGCACCAAAAACGGATTTTGGAACTCACCCAATCTCTTGATCAAGTCTCCCAAAGTCTCGTAGTGGTCTTCTTCTACTCTTTTCAAGCTAAGATCGAGGGACAAGTAATTGGCCGAGTACCACTTCTGCATCAAGAACCCATCGAATGGGCCTTGCACGTTCCCCAGGGAGTCCAAGTAAACCCATTTGATCTGGTCTGGACTCAAGACAGAAGGCATTGAGCTCAATCCTGGAGGCTTCGAGGTATCAAAGGGCAGGCCATTGCCAAAGACACCTGGACTTTGATTCCATCCTGTGCTTGTATAGGTTGCCGAAGTTGTGTTCTGCTGATCCAAGAACGAGTTGTCCAATAACGATGGGTTTACATTAATCTGGGCTGAAGACACTCTGTCATTGAAATTGGAAGCATTCAATTGGGACTGTGAATTTGTCTTTAGGGAGTTTCCAGCATTTTGTCGTTGTAAAAGTTGAAGGAGTCTCAGCTTGCCAGACCCATCTGCAACCCTATACTTTGCTTGGCTCGAATCCTTAGGCCCATCTACAGGAATTTGGTTCTTACTCTCCATATCTTTCAAAATATCGAGCATCTGCTCCATGGAATAAGACGTACCATTCACATTAGGTAAGGGGAGATTCAACTGAGCAGAGGAATCCTGTTGCTGTTTGGTGCCATTATCCAGATATCTGTCGCTGCTGTGGTGGTTCGATGATACTGTCGGGGTGAGTGGTGATGACGAAGTCTGAATTGTCTCAGAGGCGCTCAATGTAGGGGTTATGGTAGCTTGACGCGAAGGAAGCTCATAGTTCAAATCTGAATGATGGTGTACCCCGGATGTGTTTGTTTTCTTCATGGCGTTCGTCTTGTGATGATCTGTTGCAAGAATACTATACGTAATGGGTGAAAATAATGACTGTTAGTATGGCAATTTCCTTTTCAAACTTTAGTTCTTGTCTTTGTGGATAAACCAAAAAAAAAAATAGTACTTACGATAAATTATCAAATGGTTGAGACATGATAGGTGTTTCTTTTTGCTTGGGATTGGAAGCTTGGAATGTTCTTTGTATCTGTGATTTTACTAATCTGACGTAAGGATCTATATCAAAAGTTGAAAATCTATTTGAGTGATAACTCTTGTGATCTTAACAGTTTTTGTGAGTTTAAAATATTTGATACCTAAAGTTAGGAAAGAGAAAAAAAATTCACTAAAAATTTTTTTTTTTCATCTTCGGTTATGAAGATTTTTTTTTTGACTTTAAAGTTTTTTTTAAGGTTTTTTTAGGTGTTAAGCTTAGAGAGGAACAGTTTTTTCCAGCTCTTTGCCAGGAGACCTGGGGCTCTGAACTGCAGGGATTTCTCTGCCTGAGTTGGCAGAGGCAGAAAAAAAAAAAAGATGGATTTTAAGGTGGATAAAAGGATGACATAGAAGTTGAGGTACATGATTGACTGGCATGCCCACTTTGATTTAGGCAATGATGGTTCTATCACTACACCTATGAAGGGAATCAAGCCATTGCATTTGTTTTACGTAGAAGCAATCTTCAGATGACTGTATTTACTTCCAATTACATGATATTCTCTCCATATTGTGCACATACTGAACAAAAAAAATCGAAATCATTAATAGTATATTATAGGCTATTCTGCGACATGTACAATGTACCTACTTAAACACCCATCTTTCTCTCCAATTCTGAGTGGAAATCAGCATGTTCATTCAATCCGTCAAAACCGTCATACACGTCTTCCCAATCTATCGATGTGTCCTTGTTCATCAATATATTTTTATGAATATTGGAGGCTCCCCCTAATACAGAAGGGTTGAAATCAGTGTGGTCTACAATTGACAAGTCCATTTTTCTTTTAATTGGAGCAGCAGAGCCAAATATTCTTCTGTATTGTTCCATCTTTGTATTTTCTTGGGTCTGTTCCCAGTTTTGTAATCTCCCTTCAAGTGGATGTCTTCCATTTATTTGCGAGGAAATGGAAAGAGGACCTTGTTTCGTCCTTAAGATATCTTGCAATCCAGGAGCTGATGGAGCTGCTTCCCCGTGGGCAATGGTACTTGTTGAACTTTGCAGGTTTGCTTCTGGTACGAGTCTCATCGACATTTTGTCTCTCTTTATGTTTAGTTATGATTAATTGATTGATCACTGGTCTATGATTGAGTTATCGTTTAGTATTTTTATTATCGCCACTTCAAAAAAAAAAAAAGCCCAAAATCTCAGATTTCTTAGTTTTGGTTTTTTTTTTCTAGTTTGATTTCATTTTTCATTTTAAGAATTCAAACACGACTGGATATACAAACTGTTATAACAGCTATTAACAGCGTACAGAGACATGGTCGTTCCAGATAGTCACCTATATGTGCAGAGGTACCAGATCCAACATCTACATGGAGATGCACTGGTCACCTGTGCCAAATTCAGTCCGTGTGGGAAATACATAGCAACTTGTTCATCTGACAAAACATTGAAGATTTTAAACGCCAAAGATGGATCTCTCCATTTGACATTGGGAGGTCACACCAAAGGTGTATCAGACCTATGCTGGTCTTATGACTCACAATATATAGCATCGGGATCTGATGACAAGACAATTCGGATCTGGTCAGTTGAATTGGGCAAGTGTTTGAGAGAATTGAGAGGTCATCACTACCATATAACATCGGTGCAGTTCAATTATAAAGCCAATTTACTTGTAAGTGGATCGTCAGATGAAGCTATCAGAATCTGGGATGTCTTGCGGGAGAAGTGTCTCAAGACGTTAAGTGCCCATTCGGAACCCATTTCATCTATTGATTTGATCTGGGATGGAACTATAATAGCCAGTGCAAGTTACGATGGGTTGATCAGATTATTCGATACCGAGTCAGGACAGTGTTTAAAGACTTTAATTTACGAGTACAGTGGAGGTTCCTCTTTTCCGGTGAGTAATGTGAAGTTTTCTCCGAATGGGAAATATATCTTACTGAGTACTTTAGATGGCTCAATGCGATTGTGGGATCATATGAATAATAAGGTTGTCAGGACGTTCACAGGGCCAAGTCCAAACGCGAAATTATCAGAGAAATATACGTGCAGCTCAGCATTTGTCACACTGGCCGGAGTTGAGCCGCTCGTTGTTTCTGGATCAGACTCTGCCTCGGTTTACGTGTGGGACTTGAAGAACAAGCAGATAGTGGATACTTTACAAATAGCCGAAAACGATCCTGTGATTTCTGTAGATATATTGAACGAGGGTCAACAATTGGTGGCCTTGACCTTAAACGGAACGCTATCGTGTTATGATCTCTCCAATTTCAAGACAGAAGCACAATAGGTCCGGTTTGTATTATTATTGATTTAAGTGTATATTATTTCTTTCCATCTCATAAATAAATTGAAAGTGACAAAACTAAAAAAAAAATCAGGAACTGAAAAAAAAACTTCAAGCGAAAAAAAAAAATAGACAAAAAAGCCTTCGATCTTTAGTTTAGTCATTTTCAAAAGTGCAAGAAGAGGAATAAAACCACAACAGTACCGAGTGATGTTGAAAGGAAAACTGGTCCCAAGAGTCTTGAGACATACAGTACTAACTCAGTCTAGAAGGATATGTCAGTCTTCATATCGTCTTAGTAGTAAACTCCCTTCTAAAGATGTGACATTGCAAAAATTTGAATTTGCTCAGCTGACTCATACTGTGGAGCAGATCTCAAGAAGTCTAGAGTCTCATTTGAATCAAAGAGTAACCATACACGGCTGGATCAACATCAAACCAAGAAGAATATCGAAGAGGTTAATTTTCGGTGAAATCAGAGATATCAATGGAAATGTCAGTCAGATTATCGCTACTGACAAAAATGAGAAAGCTCTTGAATTCTTAAAAAATGCATCGATTGAAGATGCAGTATGTATCACAGGGTCAATTGAAAAGAGAAGACCTAAGAAAGGTGAGATTTCCACGGATGCCGATGAAAAATGGGACCTTATCATTGACGAGTTCAGTGTCTTGAATAAATCCAACGACGTTCCATCTCAGATTCAAGAGTTGACAAGCTCTGCTGATTCTGAAGAATTTCCTCCAAACCTCCGTTATTTACAATTGAGGCAAAAATTCTATCAGGACTCTTTGAAAACGAGAGCAAAGGCTGCAAAGACAATCAGGCTGACCTTGGATTCCTTGGGTTTCACTGAAATTGAAACTCCATTGTTATTCAAGTCTACACCGGAAGGTGCAAGAGAATTCTTGGTACCTACTAGAAAATCCGGACTGTTCTATGCTTTACCACAGTCCCCACAACAATATAAACAGTTGTTGATGGCCAGTGGTGTCCACAGATACTACCAGATAGCCAAATGTTTCAGAGACGAAGATTTGAGAAAGGATAGGCAGCCAGAGTTCACTCAAGTGGACATGGAGCTTCTGTTCAGTAAACCGGAAGATGTTCAAAATCTGGTCTCCAAGGCTGTTAAATCGGTCTGGGAAAACATCAGAGGACTCAAGATTTTCACTTTAAAGGAAGATAAGTTGGTTCAAGTTGAGAAAGAGGACAATTTCTCCAAATTAACATATCAGGAAGCTTTGGAGAAGTATGGAATTGATAAGCCAGATTTGAGATCGTCTTTAGTAGTAGAGAATTTGACATCTCGTTACTCTGGTGTTGAAGTTATTCAAAGTGAACACAGCAGAGAGTTTCCTGTTTTTGAAGTGTGTGTTTTGAGACAAGCTTTTTCTGAAGATAACGCTAAATTGCCTTCCAATATCTTTAACTCGCAAAATTATAGCAACAGACGTCCAAGAATTGTACCGATAAAGACAGAGAATGACGCGAAGAATTGGACTTTGCGCTTTGAGTCTGTTGTGAAATTTGCTGATGACACTACCAAGAGTGATTTGGTCAATGATTTCAATTTACAAGTAGGTGATATCATTGCTGGTTCCACAAGAGCGGAACTCAGCTATGAAAATCCAACACCAATAGGAAGATTCAGGCAATTGGCCATAGAGGCCTTCCCTGACAAATGGAGAAGAAAATTATACAATTCAAAAGGTGAAGAACTCTTCGATATCGATTCTAAAGACATCTTTGTAGGAAGTTGGGTCGTTGATTTCCCACTTTTTTCACCGTTAGAAGATCCAAATAATGGAGCAGACTATCCAATCTATGATTATGCTAGATTCAGCTCTACTCATCATCCTTTTACTATGTGCAAGCCTCAAGATTATGATTTCTTAGAGTCCGAACCTTTGAGAGTCCACGGTGAACATTATGATTTAGTTATCAATGGAGTAGAATTGGGTGGTGGATCAAGAAGAATTCATGATACTGCTTTGCAAAGATACATTTTTGCAGAGATATTGAAAATCGATAATCCAGATAGATTGTTTGGACATTTGTTGAATGCCTTCGATGTCGGTTGTCCTCCTCACAGTGGGTTGGCTATCGGATTCGACAGAATGTGTCTGATGTTAGTCAATAGTAGTAGTATAAGAGATGTGGTTCTGTTCCCAAAGAGTAAGACAGGGGCAGATGCGGTGGTCTCCAGTCCGAGTGATGTTCAAGATACGGTTTTGAAGCAGTATCATGTGAAAAAGATTGTTTCCTAGATGTATAAAGATAGAATTTAGTACGAAACAACGTACAACATGTACATAGAATACGAAAAAAAAAATCAATAATTTCAAGAATAGTATGGAGTAAATACGGTGATTTAAATACTGTGGAGTTGAATCAAATTTACAGCTTACAAGTATAAACTACCTTCCATGACTATAACATAAAATACATGTTTCAAAATGTATTAGCTAATATACAAAATAGATATTGAAAACCATTATCAGAAAACCCCTAAAATATTGAAACTAACAAGAAAAATAAGAAATGAACCGGAAAGACATTAGAAAGAAATATGAAAGTTTGAACTTATAATTCTTGGGAAGCCTTTGGTTTACCAGTTTTCTTTGGCAACAAGGTTTGGTGAATGTTTGGCAAGACACCACCTTGAGCAATAGTGACATCACCCAACAATTTGTTCAATTCTTCATCGTTTCTGATGGCCAATTGCAAGTGTCTTGGGATGATTCTGGTCTTCTTGTTGTCTCTAGCAGCGTTACCAGCCAATTCCAAGATTTCGGCAGCCAAATATTCCAAAACAGCAGTCAAGTATACTGGAGCACCGGAACCAACTCTTTGAGCGTAGTTACCCTTTCTCAATAATCTGTGGACTCTTCCGACTGGGAAGGTCAAACCAGCCTTGGCTGATCTGGAAGTTGAAGCTTTAGCAGCTGAACCGGCTTTACCACCTTTACCACCTGACATTGTGACTAGTTAATTTATTTTTTTTAAGTTGTAAAAAAAGTGAAAGTTTTTTGTGAATTTGTTTAAGTTTAAACAATCGATGTGGGAAAGGAAAGGAAAGATTAAAAATAAAATTATATCAATATGGGAATTTAGGTACCTTTTTATATATTTTTTTCTTTGCCTCCCTTGTTAATTAATTTTAGATTTCGGGTTTTTTTTCTTACAAGTTGTTTCATGGTTTGTTGTCACTAAAGCAAGATGAAAACAATAACAAACATAGTAGCAGTAGTAGTTATTTGTTTATGTGTTTACTTGTTTTGTAACCGATTGAGACCGTAGCAACAGAATTCCATCTTAATTAACTGTGTAGTCCCATACATTAGAGTATATCCCAGGTGAAGCCTTGTGATCAGGAGGCCCACTTTTGAAAGAAATCCCTCAAATTATCGTGATGAAATTTACTGGATTGAGATTCAGCTGGAAAGTTGAGCTCAACAAAAACACAACAAATGTGACCAATCATAGCTCGTTTCTGCAATTCCTGATGGTATTAATGTCATCCTGCTTCTCTCCATCTTTATTTTTTTGTTCATCACAATCTAAGAGATCGATGCGTAATTTTCGTCATGACAGCGTTTGGCGTTCAATGCATGATGAAATTTACACAAACAAATAAATAAACAAATAAATGATTTTAAGAAGCGAAAAAATCAAGGGAGGCAAAGAGATATCAAGAAAAGGCAAAGTGGTAGGGAAAAAATTATTATATAAGTTCCTGTTTCCCACTCATCTATCACAAAATTGTTTTAAGAGATTTTTTTTCCTTTCCATCATCAGTTGAATTTAGTTGAATAAATCCATTAAAAACTTTCACTTTTATCAATTCCAAAAAAAATCAATTACAATGGCTCCAAAGGCAGAAAAGAAACCAGCTTCCAAAGCTCCAGCTGAAAAGAAACCAGCCGCCAAGAAGACCGCTTCCTCTGGTGAACCAAAGAAGAGAACTAAGGTCAGAAAGGAGACCTACTCTTCCTACATCTACAAAGTTTTGAAACAAACTCACCCAGACACCGGTATTTCCCAAAAGTCCATGTCCATCTTGAACTCCTTCGTTAACGATATCTTTGAAAGAATTGCTTCCGAAGCTTCCAAGTTGGCTGCTTACAACAAGAAGTCTACCATCTCTGCCAGAGAAATCCAAACCGCTGTTAGATTGATCTTGCCAGGTGAATTAGCTAAACATGCCGTTTCCGAAGGAACACGTGCTGTCACCAAATACTCTTCTTCTGCTTCTGCTTAAGTTGAATGTTTGCTGAATTAACGTTTTGTGGTTTAACTTTTTTTCTGGGGTCTATTTTATGGTTTTATTCTTATTTTCTCGTCTTATCGAATGTATACTAGCTTTTTATATCATGACTTCAATTAATATCAGTACTTGATTTATTGGCGATATTTAATTATCCATGTAGAATATTGAGTGTCTGTAATGATTAATTATATTTTTCTTTGCTACTGTCTCATTTTGTCTCAAATGAGCAATTTCCCAGTAATTTGGGGTCGACCTATGGTTTTGATAAAATGCTTTACTCTTCTGAGCGATTACTGAGCATTTAATTGAAAAAAAAAACTATAAGAAGCAAACTTCCCGATGAACAGAACAGGAATTTATTATTGCTTATAGTATATTACTATAATAGATATTCAAGAACTATGAGAACTTAACTATACCAATAAATTGAACTTTCTTGTCATAACTGACTCTTTTCTACTCATGATTGACCATTTGTGTGTTGTTCAACTTTTTATTTTCACTTTATCTTTAATCATATTTCTAATTATAAAACTTATTTATCAGCAAGATTCTAATTTCCAGTTCTCTAATTGTTTATTCTGATGAAAGATTAAAATTCAGACAAAATGTTGAAAAGTCTTCCAGCATCCAGAAAATATCAGAAATGAGGTCATTGATAAAAAGTCTGGTTGAAATACATCAACAATTCAACAACTAAAACCAAACTTCATACATATAACCTTTGTCTCAGCAAAATATCAAAAAATATTCGTAAGTTACTCTTCGTCACTTTCTTCTTCAGAACTGCTACCTTCACTGTCTTCATCTTCTTCGTCACTATATTCTTCGCCTTCTGAGTCTTCCTCAACAGAAAGCTCTTCAACAGAGATATCATAACCCAAAGATTTTAATATCTTCTTATAACTTTCAACCTCTGAAGGATGGACACAGGAAAAGATACACGATTTCTCACTATCAAATAGTGGAACATAATATTTCTTGATAGCATATACCAAGTCATCAATAGTGACATCTCTCAATTTTTCCAAGGATTTGGTATTATAGTTTGGACCTCTCTCCATCAATACATCATCCGTAAATTTATCAACGGCAGCCAGGAAATTATGGCTTCCAGATTCAGCAATGCGATTCACAACAGAGCTAATAGCACCTTGAACTGCAAGTTTTTCAAACTTCTTAGTACCATCTGCGTATTCATTGACTATAGTTTTACCAACTTCCAAACACTTTCCTGCATCTGCACCTCTGTAAATCTCAAAATACAAGTGACCACATTCCAAATTACGGCCAACATTGGCACCGTAAGCCAATCCTGTACCTCTAATACCCCTCCAGAAAGGACCTTCGATGGCCTCCAAATAAGCAGATACCAAGGCAATCTTAGGAATATCCTCGTGCAAGTAGTCATGAGGAACTTTACTTACAGCTTTAATATACGAGGCCTCAGATCCAGGAGTGACTAAAAGGAAAGCCTTACCTGGGAGTTTCGATCCAGTTTCAGTTAAAACGGTATGAGTACGTGGAACAGGTATCAAGCCGGATTCGGTTTCATTCTTGGAGGAGGTTTTTGCAAAGTCGGACCAAGATGATACTGGACTTGGAACTTTCAAGATATCACCGCAAATCAAAATTCTAAAGTTGTTTGATTTGAACAATTGGGATCTTATTTTTTCCAAATTGGCTTCTATATTGCTGTAATCACCACCATCGATTCCCTTCAATAAAGTTTTGTTGAATTCTTCGTTAAACAAAGAGTCAGTGGCTTTTTTCAAAGATCTTTCAGTGACAATGTTCCTATTTGTTACCGATCTTAACATAGAAGAACCAGATCTCTTCAAATTAGACAATCCGTTTATCTCTTTTTCAACAGACACTCTGACTCTTGATTTCTCGAATTTGGTTTGGAATAAGATACGTTTGATCCACTCAACCACTTTTGAATAGTTTTCTCTTGGGAATTTGACACTTATGTTGATTACCTCTTCGAAAGAACTGTTAAAACTGGTTTCGAAGCTTGTACTAAGGGTGAGTTTCTTGAACTCTGCAATGACGGTTTCATAAGGAATCTCGGTTCCATCTTCCAAAAATACAGGTAATGAGAAAATGTCCTCGAAGATTCTCAAGTATGGGAGCAATTCGGCGTCGACTTCGAATGATGAGGCAATAATGTGGATAGACATGAATTGACTTTCAAAATCCTCAAAATGGAGATACAATGGGAAGTTATTTGGACAATCAGCGGCTACGTATTTGGAAACCTCGCTTTCACCATCGGATTTAGTATCACTCAATCCAGCTCCAACAGTTATAGTCTTGATGAATTTGACCTTCGAAGGATCTGGTTGGCCAAACTGAGAGAGAATTTCATTAGGAATTGGTCTATCATTATAATCCATGGCATCTGCCAACTTTTTCTTCAATTGGTCCAAATCGTTTTCCAGTTTTCTCTTCTCCAAAAGTTGCTTTTTCTCCTCCTTCTTGGAAGCATACAACTTAGCGGAGGGTCTGGCCAATACGGTGCAACTCTTATTTTGAATTAAGTACTTGTCCCAGATCTCTAACCATTTCTCTTTTGTCCATTTGGCCAAAGTATCGTACTCGTTCAAGTCCTTTGACCATTCAGCCAAATCTGAGTCATCGGTCTTACCATATAAGAAATGACTGATGGCAATATGAGAAATGTTCTCTGGATTCATTTCTGTTTGGAAAATGTAATTTGATTTACTGGTTTCTAATACCTGTCTCACTCTTTCAATGTCGAAATCCCCCATACCAGATTTGAGAAGGCTGAAAAGTTTGTCCTTGGCTTCGTGCAATTTTTCAGTTGGCACAGAGAGAAGTGTGAGATATATGGCAGTGTTGATATAATCTTCAGTGTAATACATTATTTCAACAGCATAAGGATCTTCAATTTCAATCAAATTCTTCTCCAATAAAGAGATGGACGAGTCAGTCATGTAGGTACCCAAGACATCAATGGCAATATTTTCAAGATGGTTTGTGGCATCTGGTCCGATCCATGAGACAAGGATCTGTCCAGAAGATTCGTCCTTGTCTGGGAATTCAACTTCTTTGACAATGTCAGCAGTCAAAGGCAAGTCTCTAGGAGAGTCAACAAATGGTCTCTTGTTAGGAGTCTTTGGCAAAGATGGCAATTCGGAATCAAATTCTTCCATAACTTTCAACAATTCTTCCTCATCGACGGTTCCCGCAATAATGACGTTCAAATTGTCAGGTCTGTAATTGTACAGATGATATTTCCTGATCTTTTCATTCGTTAAGACTCTCAAACTCTCAATCAAACCTCCAGTCTCACTTGAGTATCCTGACTTTGGAGCATACATCCTTCTCTGGGATTCTAAAGAGGCAACATACCAAGACTGATTGACGTTAGCCGTCATTTCGCTGAAAACCACACCTTTTTCTTTGGCCTCACCATCGACATGATAAACTTCCGTATAACAGGCTTCATCGGTCAAGAGGGGATTCAACAAGTGGTCAAGATAGGCAGGCAAGAGCATTTTGAAACCTTCCCAACCAGCCGTGGACAAAGTATAGACAGTTTGATCTGTGGCAGTCCAAGCATTGGTAGTCGAGAAGGCCAAGTTCCCCAAAGTGTCTAATAAACCTTTATAAGGGTATTTATTGGATCCCATGAAAATCAAATGCTCTAGAGTATGAGGACAACCTGAATCATCTTCAACCTCGGTGGCAACAGCGAAGTAACCTTCAACCATTGGAGACAGCTGATCTATCAAGGTGAGCTGAAGACCAGTTCTCTTCGATCTCCACTTTTTCAAATGGGCCGGCGCATAGTCAATTTTGAAAGAGGCTCTCAAATCAAACGAAGACATCTTTTTAATGTAGCTCTTAAGCATATATATCTTCTATTAACCTACCCTTGATGACTTCCACTACAGTCAAACAATGAAAAAAAATTGAAAATTGAAAATCGAAAAAAAAAAGATCAAAAAATCAGAAGATCAGAAGATCAAAATATCAAAATATCAAAATATCAAAATATCAAAATATCAAAAAAAGATCAAAAGATCAAAAGATCAAAAGCTCAAAAAATCAAAAGATCAAAAAACTCAAAAACTCAAAAACTCAAAAACTCAAAACTCAAAACTCAAAACTTAAAATTCAAGACTCAAAAATCAAGGCTTTGAAATTTCACACTAGTCAATTCATCTTGCTTTTTTTTTTTTTTTTTTTTGTTTTATCTTCGTTATCTTTGCATCCTTTTACTGTTTCATTTCATAAATTTATTAATTGCTCCAGGGTGGCCTTAATTTTCAGAAGACAACGATAAGCAATCAACCTCTTAATTCAGGATATACCAAGATATATCAAGATATAACTAAAAATGAAGCACTTCTTGATAATCCTCGTGCTGTTGTGGCTGAATTTTGTCCTTGGTGCCCCAGTAGCAGTAGAAGATCCCCCATTCACTCACAATGTAACATTGCATGTTGAGCATGGAAAGTCAAAGTCTGGGACATTAGTTTTGGGTTTATTTGGAACTGTAGTCCCAAGAACTGTAGAGAACTTTTTTCAGTTATCAACTGGCCAGAACGGCTATGGTTACAAGGATAGCAAGTTTCACCGTATCATCAATGGTTTCGTGTTACAAGGTGGTGACATTGAGAACAAAGAAGGAGTTGGTGGTCACTCTATCTATGGAAAAAATTTTAACGATGAGAATTTTATTTTGAAGCACGACAAACCAGGTAGATTGTCGATGGCCAACGCTGGTCCAAACACTCAAGGGTCTCAATTCTTTATCACTACAGTGGTAACTTCTTGGTTAGACGGTGCCCACGTTGTTTTCGGCCAATTAATTGACGGTTTGGAATTTCTGGACTATTTACAAAAGATAGAGACAGACGACCTGAGTAAGCCAAAAGAAGACGTTGTAATAAAGTCAATTGAGGCCAAGAAATTGTCTGTGGACAATGAAAAGAATGCCGAATTCTTTGATGACTTGCAAACTCAAACGAAGAGCAATGGCTTGTTCTGGTTAGTTGTATTTGTACTATTCTCTGCTGGTGTCATATTTATTTTCAAAACTAGAAAGGCAAACTTCCGCTCTTTAAGATCAGACTTGATCTTCAACAGATCTGATTAGACTCTAACATTTTCTTAATATTCTATATAACTCATTTTTCTTATTTTCAATATCATAACTTATAGTTTCCAACTTATGTACCTCCTGCGTCAGAAATCTTCTCTTGCATATATATATAGTTTTGGTTCTTGCAATATCACTGAGTTGCAAAGAATGGTAAGACTCTCGAAATCTTGGCTAAACACATCTGAGACGATCTCGATGGCAAGTTTATGATTACGTACCAATTTGAGCAAAGGAGAAATATTCATGCCAGCATAACCATTGATAACATCAAGTTTGTTCCAGCCAAAATTACTATTAGAATACAACTTATAAACTTCCCCACTGACTTCTGGGTTCGCATTGTCATAATCGGTGATGACATAGTCGAATTTGCTCCAGATCAGGTCTGAATTGAGCTCAACCTTGTCTTCAGATTTGTCATATTTGACTTTGAAATGAGTCAAACTGTCAGGCTGAAGATATGTGAACAAGGAGACACCTGTCATACAGGCAGGAACGTCTAGATGCACAGTAACATCTTGCTTGGCGATCACTTCATCACCTGAACGACCATCTAAATCAATTAACATGTCGTTGAATTGCGAAATTGCTACACCACCTGGGTAGTTCAACGACGAGATGTACAACATAGCACAGGAAGCTATAAATGAAAGGACACATGAGCCAATGACAATTGCATTCATGAAAAGCTTCAGAGATCTTACTCTTGAAATCCCTGCAGCTCCATTGGCAGCCAATATGGTAATTGCCGGTATGGCATACGAAACGAATCTCCATTCTTTATGTGGCTGGAAAGACATCAAAATTACAAACAATATTGAACCAAGGCCCACGCTTCTCAAAGTGTTAGGTCTGGAACCTGTCAATTTGAAGAATAAACCTGGAATAGCTAATAGAATAACCACAGGTGGGAAAAATATGTTGAAAGCATACTTGGTAAAATAGGCACCGAAAGGTTCAGTGCCCCAAAGCTTTGACTTTCCTTCAACAACGTTGAAAAAGATGGTAGCCAATTCAGGCACACAAGGGAAGACCCCCCAGAAGTATGAGTCAACAGTCAAAGTAACCACCAAGCCGATAGAACTACCAATAGCCAATGCCAAAAATGACTTGAACCACAGAGATTGTCTGAAGAAGACAACGGAGAAGGCCAATGACACAGCAAAAACACCAATTTCAGCTCTAAAGATCACTGCAATACAGGCAAGTACCCTAAATGCCAAAGAGAAATCACCTCTCAAAAGACTACCTAAAGCGTATGATGTGAAAGGCAACAGAATGAAGTTAGGAAGAGTTCTGGAACTGTAGTATGTCATATGGAATTGTGGATACTGCAATAGTGCATAATACAATGACAATTGAGTGTTATTTGAAATCTTTTTGAGAGACTTGCGTATTCTCACTATCAGTAACCAGTTTAGTATACCAAGAATGCTTCTCAAGAGCAATTGATAGTCTAAGAGACTATAAATTGGGTAATAAAGAAACGTTAAAGGCTTGAGCAAAGACGTAAGCAATCCAGCTCCGACAAAAGTCCGTTTCACCACACCTGGGAACTCTTGATGATCGAACTGAGAGAGATCAAATGGCCCATAGCTGACTAAATCATGGACAGCTTGCAAGTTAAAGCTTTCTTCTACTTTCGTGTATGGGGATATACAGCAATGGACTAAAATGCATATTAAAAACACGAGGTCCAACGTCTCTTCCAACATCTTTTGACTTTTTTGACAGCTCTTTGATCTTGTACAAGTGGTTAGATGAGGTGTAAAAAATTCAATAAATGAACAATCACATAGTGAAAAGTTATATCGTGAAAAAATTACATAGTGAGTTCGAAGACTAAAAAAATCTAGAGAATTAGAATTAGTGAGAATAACGAGAGCTGATTAAAGACTTTAGAGTAACCATGGAAGAGATCCCTCTTTTAGTCGAAAGTACAGACCAACCGATACAAAAAGACTTAGTGGTTGATACCACTTTTGAAAAAGATCCTCTCAGCAAGGTGGTTGAAAGGAAGCAGAAAGTCCCAATAACGATCATCACAGGTTATCTTGGATCAGGAAAGTCTACGTTATTGGACAATATATCGAAGAGTGGAGAGAAGAAATTGGCTATAATTTTGAATGAATTTGGAGACTCTTCAGAAATAGAGAAATCGGTTGCGATAAAAGATGGTGAGAGAAGTTATGAGGAATGGTTAGATTTGGGTAATGGATGTCTCTGTTGCACAGTGAAAGATAATGGAGTAGCGGCCATAGAAAGATTGGTCTCAAGAAAAGACTCTACTTTTGATTATATTGTGTTGGAGACCACAGGTGTTGCCGATCCTGCTCCAATTGCCAGTATGTTCTGGTTAGATGAAGGGCTCTCTTCGAATATTTACATCGACGGTGTCGTCACTGTATTGGATGCTGAACATATATTGACTTGTTTAGATGATATTGGAGGCCACTGGCATAAACTGAACTCCAACTACCCCGATGAGAAGGCAACCATTGTTGAAGATAAGACCGACAAGGACATCACCACAGCACATTTACAAATCCTGTTGGCAGACGTCGTTTTACTCAATAAGATCGATAGAATAAAAGATGATAAGTCCAAAATTTATGACAGAATCCGGTCAATCAATTCACTGGCACCTATATATGAGACCGAATTTGGCAAGATACAGATAGACAAGATCCTCGATCTCCATGCATTTGAACAAAAGGGAATCGAACAAATCGATGCTGAGAAATCAAGTTTTCATGATCCAAGAGTATCAACGACGTGCCTTAAGTTTCCACCTTTGAAGAGCGACGAGCAATTTGATAAATTTGAAGCATTCTTGCAGAATATTCTTTGGGAGTCCAAGGTGAATGACCATGTATTCGAGATTCATAGAACGAAGGGGGTGTTGATTAATGAGGACAAATCCGATGTCAGAGTGATACAAGGTGTTAGACAGACGTATGATATAATCAAAGAGGGGATTTTGCAGAAAGATTTCGACACCTGTAAATTGGTTCTCATAGGGAAGGACATAATCGGTGAAAAGTTATGTGCATTGCTCGAACAGTCATTGGGTCTCGAGATAGGTTCCGTTTATGTATAAAATCAATACTATCTCTAAAAACATTATCGGTCATCTAACGAAATTCTTACTGTAATGGATCATATCAGGCTTGAAACGGGTCCAAAGCTTTTTCATCAGCTTGTTTTTTGATTTCTCAATTGAACTTCCTCTCCCCACTGAGGTGACAGAATCAGAGATCCAAATTCTTGTAATGATTTGCTTCTTCTTCTTCGATATACGTATGCGAGGGTACATGGAATCCGCTCTAAGAGACGAATGAACAGTGTTGAGAATGGCATTGGCCTTCAAGACTTGCTTTCTAGACTCCAAGCCTTTCTTTTTTCTCAACAGTACCGAAAGCGCATCAAAGGTCTCCATCGCTTCCAAGAACTTGCTTTCAGGTTCCCTATGCAGTGATTTTATGTACTTGAAAGGAGGTGGTATCGTTAACTTTGGAGAGCTCATTGCAAAAGCTTTCATTTGCTCCACTTCTAATTTGTCCGGAACAGATTCTAATCTCAGGACATCACTTTCATCCATATGCTTCATTCTCAGCAACTTCAACGTCTGTCTCATCGAGTCATCCAAGTTGAACCAGTCTGAGAGCACCTCGTCTACTTTGAGCTCTGAGCAACCCAACCTGCATCCCAAATTGGCTTCAACGCGAACCAATATAGGTTCGATAAGTGTCTCTAAACAGACGATCATCTGTTCCAATGATTGTCCACCTTCTACTTTACTCATACCTATATATGATTCGAAACAATCTGCAAGCACCTTCTTATTATAAGAGATATCACCTGCAAACAGCCTGATCTTCAGTGGTATTCCGACCACATGAGCATAGAGTACCAAAGTTTCATTTTGAACCAAGAGACTCTTGATACCAGTCAATAAACCATCTGTGGCATCAGGGAACCTCTCTAAAATGCTTCTTGCAACAAGTTCCCCTAGAACAGAATCTCCATAGAACTCTAATCTTTGGTTTTCTTTGGTCAATTTGCACATTTCCAGTTTCTGAGTACTAGCAAAAGCTGGGGAATTTGACACCACAGGATGCATGAAAACCAGCTTCAAGTCCGATTTCAACTCAGGGAGTTCAGGCACTTGCCTGTCACTGACTTCATTTCCCAACCCTCTAGTTACAGAATCTGTTACCATATTTGTGAACAAGCTATTCAAATTGGAAGTTGTTGTCTGAGGGAGATCTTCAAACTTCAAAAGGGTCAACCTTCTTAGACAGATGAGTAACCGATTATTAGTCTCGAAGAACTGAGGATTGATCCCGTGATCGTCCAACTTCCTCTTGAACAACGACAGCTTCTGGAGTAAATTCACAAACCTGTTCAATTCCTTTTTACTGAAATAATTCTCTAATTCCTTTCTCGTGACTTCACGTTTCCTTGATGAAAATTCCATGATCGGCAACATTCGCTCAACAGGGATGCTTTCCTTCACAATATGACAGCCTTCTTTCACCCTTAGATAAGGAATCAGTCTTATTCTACTATGCGAGAACATTTTTACCTCAATTCCAGATAAAAACCCTGTATATTAATCGCCTTATTCGTTTCTGAAGTCCTCTATTTATATTTCCTCTTCACGTGTTACTAAATGATTAACTATGTGCTTGTGCTTTATTTTCTTTATCTATTATTTTTATTTTTTCCTTATCAGCGAGAAGAAGCTCATCGCAAACGAGAAGAGAATTTTGACAGATTTGATATAAACGATGTGCTTTTGATGGGACCGTGTATGTGAGTAGCAGTATCGGTGTCCCACGGAAAAGAGTATATAATACACAGAGGGGAGAGTGATTTTGCTGAAGAATAAGAACTACAATGTGGCAAAGATTTATATACCAATCCAATGTTTAAGAGGTTTGTGGAGTACAGATATCATGATTAGGTCCTGTATCCTTTAAATATTAGCATTATTGTCGGTTGAAAATCATATCCATAAAAACCTCACATAACAGTTTTTCTACGCTCAATCTTCAAAAACCAGGTGAAACTCATTCTCTTGTTAGTCGTTTTCCAAATTAAACTACAGATCTCAAAGTCCTGTTAACATTATCACTCCAGCAATTCCGTGGGCTACAGTTTTAGACTTTATTTTCCTTTTTTTACCAATATTTTTTTTATTACCCCTCCTTTCCCTATTTTTCTGTTCCCTTTTTGAAATCGGGGGTAATATTTTTTATATAAAATTCAAAACATAGCACAGATTCGTTAATTTGACAGGAATGATTACTTTATAGATCTACGATCAAACATTTTGGAGCAGAAAGGATGTCAGTCCCACCTGACTTGGAAGAACGTTTTGCAACTTTGAAACAAAAGATTATCAAGCCAGAAGATAGGGAGAAAGTCAAAAGAAGTTGGATAAGATTGTTGAAAGCACTTAAGGAAGAAGCTAAAAAAATTGAGGCAGCTGGTTCTAGCTACGTCCCTGAAGTTCAATGGAAGAAAGTGGTTGCAAACAATTCGAAGTTACCGGAGGATGTCTCGCAAAAATTCAAAGAAAGAGGGTGTATTGTAGTTAGAGAGGTTGTTCCGAGAGAACAAATTGATAAATGGTTCGAAGAATTGGTAGAATTCTGCAAAGAGAATCCCCTCACTTCAGGGTATACTTTCCCGAACCCAGCTTCATGGTATAATGTATTTTGGTCAAAACCACAGACTGAAGCAAGATCTTATCCTGCAATTCAGCAATTGATGAAATCAATGAACTCCGAATTTTATGTTGAGGATCAAGAGAATACCTTGATAGATCTTGATACGGCCATGGTTTACGGGGACAGAATACGTATTAGAGAGCCTGGTGCAGGCTCCTCGTTGAATGTCCATTTGGATTCAGGCGCAATCGAAAGATGGGAAGATGATAACTACCGCAGTGCTTATCAAAAGATTTTTGAAGGTGACTGGGAGAATTGGGACGCTTTCAAATTGGATGAAAAAGCCTACGCACAAGAAGACTTGTATGATCATGTTCCAAATAGACATACCATTACTTCAGCCTTCAGAACTTTACAAGGTTGGTTGGCCTTGAGTGACAATAAGACAGGAGAGGGCACTCTCAGAGTGGTTCCAAATATGAAAATGGTAGCTGCTTATATATTATTGAGACCATTTTTCTGGGATGATCCAAAATCTGGAAATTTGGAAGATTACCAGATTGATGTCATTACTTCCAAATTTCCCGGAGCCTCACCCGCTTGTGGTCAGTTATTCTTGGACAAATTTTACCCCCATATACAGCAATTCAACATGGTTGTAGGAATCCGTGATATAAGGAAAGGTGATTTCGTGTTCTGGCATGCAGACTTGGCTCATGAAGTTGATAAAGAGCACAATGGGAAAGGCCATTCAAGCGTATTTTACTGTGGATTAACACCTTTGGCCCTTTCCAATATAGAGGCACTACTAGAGACTAACAGGGCTTTCAGGGCAAATAAAAGTCCAAAAGACTTTAACTCACAGCTAACCAAAGAGCAGTTGGAGGAAGAAAAGCAAGGTGCTGATATTTCCAATATATTGAACGAGCAAGGCTTGAAGGACATGGGCTTTTTACCTTTTGATACTGATACTCCAGGATTGACTTCTGCTCAGATAAAAATCAGGAAAATCGCAAATGAGGCTTTAAGTAATAAATTTTTTGATTACAAAAGTTATCTCAAGACGAGGGGATAAGTGTCTATTATATACTTTTCTTTTTCAGAACTATAAGTTGTATGATCTAATCTATTTGTAACTTTGAAGTAGAGGCATTTCTCCTTATATCGAATTGGGATCCGTTACTAGTGATAGAGGATCTCAATTTGTTGAAGTCAAGAATCGAATTGTTTTTTGGCACGGGGATTTTTGGGGGAGTTTCAGAGCCTGATTGCTTCTTGGAGTTTGTCCCTGCCTGATAATTTTTCTGGAATTCAAGAAGACTGTTCACACTCGAAGTACTACCAGAGTTCTTCAAAGGTGGCCTTCCTGAATTGGAAGCAGAATGAAGTTGATTGAAGTTCAGCAAAGAGGACCTCGTTCTGATGCCGTTATTACCTAATTGACCTTGGTATTTGGAACCATCGTCGTTGGCACCTTCTTCTATGGAGCTCAAGGTTAAGTTACTCTCTCTAATGTCACAAGTTTCTTGGGATGCAATCTTGGTATAATAAAAAGTTTTCAGCTGCAATTTGATTTTTTGCAGAAGAGAGCTATTCGAGAGCTTGTGCAACGTTTTAGTGTTGACGTATTTCTTGTTTTTGCTCAATTTGAACAACATAAACAATGCCCCGAATACCACTAATAAAAACAAGAAACCACCAGAGCCCTCAGATTTGTTTCTATCGGAAGAAATTTCATATTTGTTGTAAACCTCTTTGCCCCCAAAATTGGAATTCAGACTCAACAGTTTACTTGGATCCCCAGCAATGAAACGAGGATGATTCAATTTGAGGCCGTTTTCACTTGAAGTGATACCCACTTTCAGGTTTCCCTGTTCTTCTCCCTCCACTTGACTGCTCACATACAACAACATCTTTCCAAGTGTCCAAGAGAGCTCTGCTCCATCGATAACGTTGGCCGAAGTAAATGGAATATGCACGTTTTCATGATTTATAGAATCTATTTTGTCATCGTCCAAATAATCCGTCTCTAATCCTATTCTTGGCAATCCAAAACCTTCATGTAATACGTTTATCACCCAACTTGCCTTGAAACACGAGTCTCTTAAGTATTCTTCCTTCATGTTTTTACCATATTTGCCATCGTGAAGGTTTTTCAAGACCGAGTCCCAATCACTGTTACAAAACTCTTGTACCTTTTCATTAAATTTCAAAAAACTGTACTCTCCTCCCATATTGAAGATGTCATTGGCAGTGTACCAATACTCTGAGATCCCAACGAATTTGTCCTTTTCAAAATCTATTGTAGGGGCATGAACACCGTTGAATAAACAAGGCTCATCTTCACAGGGCAAGTGCTTCAATAATAACGGATAAATATCTTTCAAACAGTGTTCGTAATTTCCAAGACCTTTGGCTTGATAAGCGTTCCCATGATAATCGAAATCGATAACCAGGTCTTTCGGGGTACATGGGTCTAAGAAATACTGACCGATCTCTTTCTCTGTATCCTTGTGACCAGGAAGGGATGCTATACCGTTTCTGAGATGTCTCTTTCTTGCCTGATTGGCACCAAAGCCCAACCATGTACTGACAAAAACTCTCCAATCTTGCGTTTCACCGTTCACGTTACGCAAAGTGACCTTATATAAATCGTCATCATGTTTCAGTATCTCCTCACTACTGGAAGGAACAAATGCTATCTGTGTCGAAGCACCTCCCATATCCATGAATCCATAAGAAGAGTGCTTTTGTTGGTCGTAATTGTTGAATTGACGCATCAAATAATTCAAACCTATCCAGCCATATAAGCCTTCGGTCTCACCGTCTATCACTTTCACATAGTTTTGACAGTCAGGAATGAAAAACCTTGAATGTGAGTTGACAGAAGAGCAGATATTATTCAATATTTTGTACCTTTTCTCTTCTGGAACTAATCTCATTCCCGCAGTGGCAAGCACAAAGAACGGAGTCTCTTTCTGTTTGTCCTTTGGGATGATTTTCTCCAGATATTTGACAAGATGCTTATAATGGTCATCCCACACTTTGCCTGGCTTATCTTCGAACGACGAAATACCTGGACTGATTTTGAAACTCCATTCTTCCTCTTGGATCAACTTTGGCACCGATCTCAAGATGGAGTCGTCTTTGGAATCGCGAAGAGAGCGCGGATCTGTCCATTGATAGATTTGAAGTCTAGATCCTGACGACCCAGAGTCTATCACAATACCGTACTTGGTATTCGGGTCTTTCATTATGTATGTGGATCAATCACTTGCTTTCTTACTTCTGAGTTGTCGTTTTGCATTATAAACTCGCGCCGTGAAAAAAAAAAAAAAAAAAAAAAAAACACAAAATCTCATGTCTGAAGCAAAATTCTTCCTGTTGTCTTTGTGCCTTTTGTTCTTTTTACTCATGAAAAAAAAGAGTTAAGACAAAAGAACCCAGGTGACATAGATCAAAACTGTATATGCTCACAATGGATGGGAAGTTCCTCTTTTAAATTAATAGTATTATTACATATGCTTATCTATCTATTTTCTCTCAGATTTATAGGAGATCTCGCGATTGGGTGAAGGTGACAATTCTCGTTTGCGCTCTTTCTTACTTTTCTTCTTCCCTATGAACAGAGCCATTGGATCTGTGAAATCTTCATCCGGATCTTGAGCTGGGGTGGCATTGAACTCTATGGTCTTCTTCTCATCGACTTGCTCAACTTCGCTGTCCGGTTGCAACAATTTCTTCATCTCCTCTTTGTATTTTCTTTCTTTTTCCATCTCCAAGGGATCATCACTGGAGAAAGGTCTATAATGACAATGATCCACTTTGATCATCCTATCCAAAAGTTTGATACCATTCAAATTGTCCACCAGAAGAACGGTGGATCTCTGATCCTCGTATTCCAAGAAACAGAATCCCTTGGACTCGTTCGTTTCCTTATCCCTGACAAGCTTGATATCTATGGGCACTCCGTACTGAGAAAATATTGTGATGATGTCTTCTTCTTTCAATTCAAACGGCAACCCACCTATATAGACATATGAAGAGTCTTTGTATTGAGAGTGCCATGACCCGGCCTCAGAAATGTTGTTCTCAAGCTCCTGATTATTCAACTCCTGGATCTTTTTTATGCCGTTCATCTCTTTGTTTTGGTTGAATGGTCTCCAACTGTTTCTAAATCAAAAACAGTTGAATTTTCTTTTACGCAAGATTTTTTTTTTCTAACGCGGAGAGAAAAACGCATTTAAAGCGTAAAAGCCATATCGATTGTCATATAGATCTGGAGTGTGTGAAGAACATGTCGGGCAATTACAAGATAAACCAGAGGTTGAATATCAGCGGAGAGTTCTGCACAGTTCGATTTGTAGGATGGCTACCGAACTGGACCGACCAAATTGCCATTGGTCTTGAATGGGATCATCTGGAAAGAGGTAAGAACGATGGATCAATAGATAACGCGAGATATTTCACAACGAGAGATGGGCAGGGTTCTGGATCCTTTTTGAAAGCCAATTCTAAAAAGTTGGTAAATTCCTCTGGAATCAGTTTCATACGAGCTCTTTGCGATAAATATGGTAAAGGATTTGAGAAATATCATTCATATGAAGATTTCTTTTCATCGACAGCCCCTTCACTGGGGGAAGACACCGAGGATAATAGCATTAAATTGACAAGGGAGAGGGATTCTGAATTTGAAGAGATAAAATTGGGAACAAAGGTAGTAGAAACATACGGATTTCAAAAATTGGATCGATTACAATCGAATTTCCAATTTTTGGAGATAGTCTCACTTAGTTCATGCAATGTAGCAACAAATAATGACGAATTTCGGACTAACGAGAAAACCAAGATTTCTGAAATACTCCCCAACTTAACAAATCTTGATCTTGGTTATAACTTATTCCATGACCTTCATGAATTGGTTTGGATACTTCAAGACACCAAAATACAAAAGCTCAATTTGAATGGTAATAAATGGGTTTCAGCCTCATGCCCCATTGACGTTCCT
The DNA here is from genome assembly GCA_024271865.1 of Nakazawaea ambrosiae. Lineage (NCBI taxonomy): Eukaryota > Fungi > Ascomycota > Pichiomycetes > Alaninales > Pachysolenaceae > Nakazawaea > Nakazawaea ambrosiae. The sequence continues at coordinate 1,751,139 of JANBXG010000001.1, forward strand.
CTGTTTGGCAATGTGAGAGATCTTTCTTTAGCAGATACCCAAATCAAAGATCTTGGCTTCATTGTCAAAATGTTCCCCAATGTTGAACAATTGAATTTGGCCTCTAATGATTTTGATGATTTAACTGATTATAGTGAGCTTCAAAAGCTCAAGAGTTTGAGGGTATTGGACCTCTCATATAATAGGCATCATAAGATAAATTACAAGGAGATGTCAAAATGTTCATTAGAAAAATTGATCTTGTCACATAATCAAATCAACATTACACGTGTACAGATCAGGTTCCCGAATTTGACTGATTTGGATGTTCGGAGTAACTTGATAGAAGACTGGCAAGAAGTTGATTTGCTCAATATCATATTCCCAAGCTTGAAAAGTCTTCGAATAAGTGATAATCCAATCGCTTCAGAGAATAAGGAATCAGGAAATTCGACTGACCTGTCGACCTTCCAATTGATTGCAAGGTTTGATTCCAATTTACAAATGTTGAATAGAACCATTATTTCTGCCAGTGAAAGAGAAAACTACGAGCTCTATTTCTTGTCAATGCTTAAGAAATCTCCGAATGACTTAAAACTGTTCTTGAAGACTAAAAGGTTCAAAACATTATGTACCATCTATAATATTGATCCCTCTAGCATATCTGAACAAGACCCTCTGAATACCACAAGCGGACGGTTATCAAGTAATCTCATTGATTTGAAGATTGAATTCAAATCCAGGGAGATTCCTTTGAAGACTTTCAGATATTACACCATCGGAAATTTGAAAGGCTTAATCAGTCGTATATTGGGGATATCGGTGATTGAATTCACAATTTTTTACAAAGTCAACAAGAATCTCTCAGAGGTTTTGGGCAATGACCTATCAATGATCCAAAGTACTGGCTTATCAAATGGAGAGACAATCTGTGTGAAACGTTTGACGGAGTCATGAATATACATCGAACAGATATTGTATATAGCGAAATTATAAAATCGAGTTTAAGAGATCATTAAATGCATTAAGATATATATACCAATCAGTAAGAAGAAAAAAATCACTCTGGAGAGAATAACCATAAGCCATCACCAAGGTAGTGAACGACTTCAATACCGATGTTTTTGTTAATCTTTTTGATGTCATCGGTGCTCATAAGCAACTTTCCAATAGCCAAAGCGTTTTCTTTACCTTCGGCGTAAATGGTGACGAATGAGCCTGCCTCGACGTTCTCCTCTGGCAATTTGGCCCCCTTAGAAGTCAAACCAGGACACATGATATTTGCGCCTCCCATTATAAATTTAATGGCACCTCTGTCCACTTGAACAGATGGGAAACATTGAGGATATTTGTGAACGGTCTTTAAAGTAGGTAAGATATCGTCAAAGTGCTGGAATAAGTTGATTTTACCCTCAAGCTCATACAATTGAACTTTGTCTTCACATTTATAGACCACAGCTTGTGATTTTTTCGGTACGACATCGTCAATAACAGGTTCTAAACCTGGAAACTTGTCAACGAATTTTGATTTCAAACCTCTTTGAACTGAGGACTTTATATTGGTACGAGAATGGACGTCGTCCTTGGAAAATCTGGTAAAGCGTTAGTGAACTTGCACGATGAATAGGGGTCTCTAACAGTGGGAAAGTTGACTTACTTTTTGAACATTGTCAGTTATTTAGTATTTATAATGTCTCTGTATGTGTCCTTTTATGTAGCCGTTCAGAAAATATTTCAAATAAAAGTCAAGATATGATTTTTTTGATGAAATTTTTTTTCTTCTCTCTCGGAAAGTTACTGGGGCTGGTCATAGAGAAGGCATCTTCTGGAAGGAATTACAGAGAGTATCAGAGATGGTAAGAGAGAGGATGATTTGTCTCTAATTTATGACAATTTACAATTACAAATATGCACTTACTACACAACAGCTTCGTTTGATCCACGGGATATCGTAAAAAATACCCCGAAAGATCTAGTTGACGCGAGAACAAATTAACAAAGATTTGTCTTACTCAACTTTTCCACACTTGAGATTGATATAAGGTTTCCAAAAATTCCTTCACTGATCAAAACAGACAATGCTGCTGATCTGCAAAGAGCAGTCAATGGTTAAAGTTTTCAACCAGCAAAAACATGATCTCGGACGAATCCTCACTGATACACGTAATGCCCGAGCATAAGGACGGTGAAGAAAGGAAAAGAAACAGAAAGATTTTTTCAAGATAAAGAGGGCGAGTCTTCCCCTTTTTATAGGAGAAAAATAAGAAAAAACTATTTCAAAAGTTTGAGGTTATGGAGCACTTCTAGTACAGAAGGGGTGATTACTGTAGGGGAGTTACTATGGAATGTTAATTCATTAATGCAAATATCTGTGTTATGACTTACTTTTTAGTACTATACATGAATTCCAAGAATCTATGCATCTTTGTGCTGTGTCCAATTGTGCAAAGTTCATTTTGTATTGGCTTCGGTTCAAAAAACCTGTCATCTATCCGCACTGCAGGTGTATGATACTTAGTATAGAAGTCTTCAAGTTCCTCTGGAGTAAGATATCCATCTGTGGTAGAAAAGGTTGATGGGTCGATGATTTTGTCCTTTTGAAAACTTTCGATTTGCTCGATAATTGACTTGTTAGAGTGCTGCAATGGCGCTCGCTGAGGAGTTTTCAGTACTGTCGAGTTGGATTCATTATCGACAGATGGAGTAACCTTGTGGTCGGATTTCGAAATTGAAGCTGGGGGAGATGACGTATTCTCCTCATCGACTACAATAATTGGCTCAGCATCTTTGTTCACAATTATAGGTTTGTAAGGTCTCTCCTTAGCTTGTCTTTTCAAGGATTCAATAACATTCATTGTATCTCTTCTTGTTGATCCTAAAGTTCTTTTACGTTGACTGGGTTGAATTGAATTGTGTTCCAGTCTAGGTGGTGATAACTTTTTTATCTGCCTTCCCTTCCCTTCATGATGATGATCATCATCATCCATGATATTCAAATCTAAAGGGAAATTCCCCAAAAAATTATCTTCTTTCTTGATAAGCAGTTCTAATTCATCTTCCTCATCGTCTTCAAGTTCAAAGAGTGATTCTAATGTTGTGTCAGGGGTGCCAGTGGACTTTTTCAGCTTCTTTATATCGGAAACTTTCAAATATTCTCTATCAGATTCTGAGCAGGACTCTTGCAATCTTTTTTGAGGAACCAGTAATCCATTTGAGTATTTTTCCACCAATGAAGAAGCAGATTTGAACCCCGTTTCCACATTATCGGGCATGAAAAACTTCTTTATATTTCTCTTCGGTTTCTCATCCTTCTTGGAGCTCAAAGAAACTGGTTTCTTCTTGCTCTTCGACTTTTTCTTTCCAAGAGTAACCTGTGTAGCCAATTTCAAGAACTCTTCGTCGTTTTCCTGTTTCGCAACAGAAATCAATTCTGTGTTTTCATCTGGTATCTCGATATAACGCTTTTCAACAACAGGATCAAACTCCTGCGGCACAATCCGATCAGACTTCAAGTAATTAAGACTCTGTCCACTTTGAATTTGCTTCTGAACATAGCTATAACCACCCATGGCACTATCGAATTTCATTTCTTCATTCGACGAAAATAATAAAAGTACTTTTCCGTCTCTCTTTCTTCCTGTTCTACCCATCCTTTGAATGTTTTTTATAGGACTACTGGTGGAATCGAAACAGATGATCATATCAACTTCGCCGATATCCAAACCTTCTTCTCCGATTGAAGTGGCCACTAGGATATTGTAAAACCCGGCCTTGAACTTTTCGATTACTTCCTTTTGTTGTTGTTGACTCATACCAGTTTCCTGTGCCAATTCAGAACTGCCCACTCTAGAGGCCGTTTTCTTCTGACGGCTCTCCGATTTCTTCATCTTAGCTTCTTCTTCTTGAAGTTTTTTCTCTTCCAGCTCCTTCGCCCGTTGCTTAGCTGTCTTTCTACCTTTACGCTTAGGTGCAGCTTTTCTACGAAATTCTACATCATCGAACTTGCCCTTTTCCTTGGACTGTCCAATAAATACATGCGGTTTCAACTCTGTAGGTAATTTGTCTCGATGGTTAGTGTTGTATGTATCAATGACCTTCACGATTTCCAAAGCAGAATCTCTGAATTCTGTGAATATAATGACTCTTGAATCAGGATTTCCACTCAATTCAAAAAAATCCGCAAGTTGTTCGACCATTCGTTCGAATTTCGTGTGACTAAACAATCCAGAAGTGCCCTGACCAACCAGACTGAGACCATCGTCTTTTTCTATCGTCTCCTTACACATTTTAAGTAGCCTCTTCACATTCGGGTGATAATAAAAGTCCAGAGCGTACTTATTAGTGGACTTCTTTGTCTCCCATTTTGCCGCAAATTCAGTGTACTTCTCCTCGAAATAGGTATAGAAATTCCGCACTCCATAGATATTCAAACGACGAAACCCTTGTCCAACGACAGCTAAGATCTGTAAAAGGAAATAATACATCCATTTCAAACCTTCAGATATCGAGGGGTCCCGCACTATTCTCTGACTCAGTTCCATTGCAACAAAGGCATTGATCTTGTACGGATCATTCACCTCGTATATTTTGAACTTGACACATTTCTCCAAAGTGGGAGCTGCTGCTGCTGCAAGCAAGTCGATTATAACCATCAGACAGTCAGAGGGAGGGCAGGTTATTCTCTCGATTTTCTTTTTTTTCATGTACTTGGCTGTGTCTATACTGTCCTCTGCTCTTAACTCCACTTTGGAAATTGAGAGGTTATCGATCAATTCTTGCACACCATCGATATCCGAGGCTGGGGTTGCAGTCAACGCAAGGATTCTGAATGAATTGGAAAATCTGTTCATGAATTTGACAACATTGTTATAAGCATAGTTCCCTTTGGCTCTATGGGCTTCATCGATGACCAAACAAACGATGTCCTTAGGGTTAACAAACCCACTCTTAAGATCATTTTCCACAACTTGAGGAGTGGCAAAGAAAACCCTTTTCGTTTCCCAGATCTCTGCTCTGTTTTTCTTGGTCTTGTCAAGCAAGATGGCAGTATCATGGCTGGGTATCCCAGTGACTCCATAACAAGCCTTGATCTGTTGCGCCACTAAGGGTCTAGTTGGAGCCATAAAGATTATCTTAGCGGTTTTTGTCCATAGGTAGAAATTCAACATCACCGTGGAGGCAATGAAAGTCTTACCTAGTCCTGTTGGCAAGGCACATAACACGTTTTTGAACAAGGCCTTTGAGACAATGTCGAACTGATAATCTCTCACTTCGAAATTGGTGGGGTACACATAAGTCGAGAGATTAGACTCGTTGAACAAATGGTGACTTGGTTTGAAACTGATGATGTTCTCGATGCGCTTATAAGTGATTTCGTTGCCGTCCTGATCCAAATTCGATACAAACTCGCCATCCAAATTCAATTGTCGCGGTGTTCTGTGCTCGATGCTATTCACGTGACGATTCAACTCTTTCCTGCGATCCACTTCTGCTATAAATTCGTCATCTTCGAAGTCGTCACCAAAAGAGTCTTCCAGGAAGTCATATGACATGGTTCATCTCCTGCCACGTACTTAAGATAATTGGGTATTTACAAGGGGGATGTAGATAGGGGAATGGTATGGAATTGTCTTGATAATAATACAAATGGCGTTTGTTTTTTTTTTTTTGCAAAACTAAAAACACTCGCTCACACAAAAACAAAGAAAAAAATATCAAACATGCCGATGCGCTTCGATCTAGAAAAAGTGAAAAAAAATGAGAGAAGAGATTATTTGAGAGACGAGGTCAACTCCGAATATAGCAGTTTCCTGTTGACGAATCCGGTGATGTCAGCTTTCGCGTCGAGCTGATTGATCTCATCTTTATACGACAGCAATTCCACTTTGAAAAAAGCCATCAAAGGAGCAAGTTTCTCACATTCAGCCAAACATGAATCAAGAGAGCTCTTTAGGCCGACATTGCCATCACCGACATCGATTAACAGTTGACATTTCTCGTTTCCTGAAATGACCAATTGTCTCGTGAGCTTCTTCTCCAATGTGGTGACATCGTCTGAAGGAGACCATTGGATATTTTTGATCAACTCATCTGCAAACATAGAAGCTGCCTCTCCAGATTCAAGGGCCAATGTAGGAGATTTGGAGTTGAAAAAATCTTGAAATCCGTTTTCGGATTTATTGTTCAATTCTTTTGCATCATCCTTGGCCACTGGCTCCTTCTCAGTTTCAGGTTCAGGTGACAGACTGGTGTAATAATTGGAGATGTCAAATCCAGCGTTATCATCATCTTCATCGTCGTCATAATCGTCGTCGTCCTCTCCATCGTCGTCTATTGATAAATGACTAGCACCACCTTCTGTTTCCCTTTCCACATCAACATAGCTTGCCCTATTCTTGTTGAAAGAGATACCTTGGATGGAACTGGTGATACTTTTCAGCTGTGAGCCTGCTGTGATTTGGTGACTGAGCTGAGCACCTGACGATTCTGACACAGATGACTTCGAACTTGACTTGGTAGGTACTTTATTCAAACCTTCCACTGAGATCTGTGGAGGGGTGTCTACCTGTGGTATATATTGTGGTTGAGACTGTGGCAGTGACTGATGTGGTGGTTGTGATCTTGACTGTTGCTCTTGTTCTTGTTGAAGAAGACTTCTGCTAGGTAAAGATGAGGCACCGGCACCAAGAACCAGATTCTTCTTAGGTGCAAACTTAGACTGATTAGGAGGTTGTATTTGAAGAGGTTCCCTGGATTCAGGCGGGAATCTTCTGACCTCCTGCTTGACGGGGGCCGGGGCTGGGGCTGGGGCTGGGACCGGAGCTGGAGTAGAAATCGCTTGGCGAATCTTGGGCAGATTTAAAGGCTGGGTAGGAAGCGACTCTGAAGTTGGAGCCCTCTGAAGCTTTTGATCCCCGAATGATCCTGAAGTAGCAGCTCTTTGTGGGGGCATTCTTTGTTCTACCCTTTGGTTCTTCAAAGAATCTGACGTTGCTGCCCTACGAGGCTGAGCCCTTTGATCATTGAAAGATTCAGAAGTTGGAGCTCTCAGAAGTTGTTGTGGTGCTTTCTCTTGTGATGAAGTTCTTGCACTTCTCGAAGCAGAAGGTGGGGGGCTGATTCCTAAAGCTTTCAAATCCCAATTGACTAATTCTGGTAACTTGCTTGTATATTTGATATAAGTAGATATCACTGAGGTGTTGAAAACTGTTGCTTCTTTTGGGGTATTGGTTTCCCAATAGTAAGGTTTACCTAAAACTAACATGAATCCCGTAGGCACTTGCAAGTCTTTCTCCAATTTGGTCAATTCGTCCAAATCCCAAGTTCTTCCGATTTGAACAGTTCCATCATTATTCTCTCTACCTTTATGTAATCTTACTCTTCCAGTTTTCTTGACACCAAGCATGAGAAATCTTTGCTTCTTGTGAGATGAAGGAGAATCAAGAGGAGGTCTAGAACTTGGATGGTGTGAATCTTCAATTATTCTTACATGGGTGATGTAACTTTCGTGCAATTGACCATCTGGCTCTCTTCTGTTGAAACAACATTTAGTGATCTTGGCTCTATCAGCTTCATACTGCCTAGCTAAATCCATAGATGTGATTCTTGATTGTTGTTGTGGCTGTTGTTTTTGTGGATGATAACCTGCATGACCTTGTTGCTGTTGTTGCTGATGTGATTGTTGGCCAAAATGATGGGATGGTAGCTGCCCTGATCCATTCCTTCGAGAATCCGTGGAGTTGATTCGCAGGTTATTACTAGTCCTAGACGAAGATCTCGAATGAGTTATTTTCTTCAATGGCGATGTGATCATGATATGATTGAGGTCCTTCCTGATCTATGAGGGTTTATCCTTGTCTCTTTTGAATTATTGAATGATTTTGTTTTGATTAAAAAATCGTTTTCCTGTCTATTTATTTATTTATCGGTTTTTTTTTTTTTCTCGATTTCAAATTTTGGTCTGCTGCTATTTTGCCTGATGTTACCGACAAACTGAAATTTGAGTAAATCTAGAGAGTTGATATTGAAAATTTTGGAGGAGGAATTGATGAAACGTTTCAGAAGGACGGACAGAAGGACGGACACAAGACTGTTGGATTCTCTAGAGAGTGTGGCGATAAGGATATTCATCTTATTTCGTTAACATCTGAATATTCTCTAAAAATTTGTAATTTATATTTTATAAAAAAGTTAAAAATACAGAGAGGAGTATCAAAGAATTAAAATAAAAATGGGCTGAGAGAGTCTTTGAGATCAAAGCATAGAAGGCTTCAGGTATCTTAGGCATTGTGAGAACACTAACTACTCAAAATAATAACTGTTTCCCTAGATTGATCAATCTGTCGTCGGCAGATCTCCGTTTTTACAGATCAAGATAGCTTGACAGGTCATTATAAAAGTCATGAAATTGATAATTTGCTGAGTTGAATAATATCATATTTTGCTTTGATGTGCACAGAAAAACCAAAAATTATAAGGGATTTCGCAACAAAACAGATTGGATGTTTTTTTCAAGCAAGAAACAGCCTTTATGGCCAAGTTGGTAAGGCACCTCACTAGTAATGAGGAGATCATCAGTTCGAATCTGATTGAAGGCATTTCTTTTTTTGCATTTTTTTTTTTTTCAATTTTCATGATTTACTAAGAAGCCTAACTCGCCATGTTTGGAACATGGGTTCTCCTGGAACCAGAGAATCAAACTACTTGGTGTCTCTGCAACTTTCTATTCACATTATTTTCGTTTCATCTTTATTTTAAGTCATTATAACTACCTATGTCTATATATGCAAACCACTATGATCTTTGACTTAGATCACTCTTATTCAAAAGTGGACGTCTCCGATCTTCCCCCATCATAGTGACCTTTTGCAACCTGTTCAACTTCTTGATTCCATAGAAGAATACAGCAACAGTTGAGGCAATAGCCACAGTCGAAATTATGAAAAACCAATAATCATCTTCCTCTATGAAGTTTTCAAGATTCATCCCATAAAGTGAGCCGATGAAGAGCAAGGATCCAAGACTCAACAATCCAATAGAGAAACGAAGACCTAAGACCATAAGCTGATTTCTATTAGAATCCAAGATGATATTAATGATCTCTTCTGTGGTCTTGATATTGGAAATCAAGTTCTCCACGGTTTGCGCAATTTCATCACAGTGACTGACATAGTTCTCAAGTAATATTTCAACTTCTTGATGATCGTTCTCCGCTCTCTTCTCAGTCAAGTATAAGCCCGCCAACTCGTCATCTTGTTCCAACAAATCCTCCACCAAATCTCTAATCAAGACGGCTTTTTTATGGAATTGGGACAACTTTTTAGATTGGATCAACAAGTATCGAAGCTTCTCTCTGTCGATATGATGGTCCAACTCTTGCAATATCCCCCTGATCACTGTAGTATGTACCAACATCTCAGAATGTAAATTTGAGACCACAGAGATGAAAATGGCTTCAAGTGCCCGTATCTCGTAGGGCAAACCTGCCACAGCAGTAGGCGTAGTGAGTTTTGATTCGAGATCTTTCAAGAAGACAGAATATGTATGCGAATCAGTAGAACCATAGTTGAATAATATAACAGAGTCCTTTTTGATGATAGACTTGATGTGTAGCAAGTTTAGAAGTACCAATTTCTCCTTTATGACTATGGACGGCACTATATCATCATATCCTTTATCTATCTTTCTCAAGTCTCTCGGAAGTAATTCATGAGTCAGTAACAATTCCTTTGTCTTTTGTTCTGCAGATACATTTGTCAATTTCCCATCTTTATCGAATACTATACATCTCATGAGCAGAGATCCTATTGCATTTTTCTGGCCCAAACCTCTTGCCACCAACAATCGGTCGTAGAAATCCTGTTGTGATGGGGACTTGGTATTTTGAGTTAAAAAACGACATTGCTGGCGGATTATGGAATTTTTCAGTAAAACATCTAGCCTAAAGGCTCTTATGCTACCTGTGAAAAATTTGTACATGACTGGACGATGCCTCCGGTTGGATTTCGCAAGGATTCTGTTGATCTTCTTAACAACTGCTTGAAAAATTATTATCTTTACGCTCAAATTGATATTTTTCCTCCTCAATCAGTCTTTAGGTGGTTACAAGTTCTTTTTTTTTCATTTTTTGTTAACAACTTTTTTTAATGTACCGAAGAACAAATTAAAGGAAAATTCATAAATTGCTTATCTAGTTTCAGTAGTTGAGTTCCATGGTCCACAATTTTATGTTCAAAGGGTACTTTTACAAATGATTAACACAATAAGACTAAAAGATTATAAGCCCAATAACATTGAAAAACGATAATGAAAGAAATCTTTGCGGAATCTGTTCAAGAAGTTGAACGGTCATTCCGTCCTCAACTCCATGGTCATAGTCGTTGCCATGCGGGTTTCACCAGAGGTAACGATGTTTCATTTGCCATTGAACGAGTGATGATCTTCAAGGAATTTTTTTCTACGCTCAGGAAACTTCTTTCTGCTCTTTCCACTTAAATTACGACAAGTTAATCGCTCATCTTTTTTCTTAATAAGCAAAAGAAACCCAGATGGAACCGTCATTCAATTTGCATTTGCCTTCCTGTAGATCCCTTATTTGAAAAAATAAATGAATCACTTTTGCTATTAGGACTTAACTTCAATTTGACAGGTGTAATTCGATTTACGTAAATAATAACACTAGTTGAAAAGAAAATATGACTGCAGTTTGAACTTTAATTCTATTCCATAAGCTCTTATCTTATCCTGGCTCAACACCAGTACCTCTTTCTTTTTTTTATTCCCGTAAATTCATAAGGAACACCTGGAATGGCGGAAGTAGATGGATCAGATCTGGCTCCCCCGCCTCATCACCTACTACTATTTAGGGCAAATTCATAACAAAAAAATAAATTTCTACATGATATTTACGTAAAAAAAAAACAAAAATACAAATAAGAAAAGGAAAAATTAAAAAGTCTATTCCTAAGACACTTTGATATTCAATAGAAGGAATAGATTAGTCATTGGTGATGGATGACGCAGCTCATCCCATTGTGTAGAAAAAGTGTCATAACAACAGCAAACGTATTTTAACCCTTCTCAACCTTTGTACAAGAGAGAAATCCAATCTCGCAGGCGGATGTCTCAGATAAGATCATTGCGGAATTAGAATTAGTTTTTTTTCCTTCTATAAATACAACTGAAATCGCAAGGAAGGAGTTTTTTTCATAAAGTTGTCTTTCATACATCAGTTAGATTGATTGAAGTCCAAGATAGCATACAGATAAAGCAACAGCAATAGCAATAGCAACGACAATGCCGACATCTTCATTGTCGTCACCGACGAAGAGAACCTACTCTGCTGGTCAGTTTGATCTTTTCGAAGAGTTGGGCCATGGAGCATACGGTAACGTGTACCGTGGCGTTGACAAATTGACTAAATGTGAAGTGGCCATCAAACAAATCGATTTGGAATCAGACGAGAATATCTTAGAGTTCAAGAGAGAAATAGCTTTACTTTCAACTTGTCATAACGACAACATCACACGATACTTCGGGTGCTTTGTCAAGGGCTTTAAACTTTGGATCATAATGGAATATCTCCCCGGAGGATCCTTGAGTGACTTATTAATCCCTGGTCCTTTAGAGGAACTGGCGATCAAACAATTGACCCGTGACATTGTATTGGCTTTAGACTATCTTCATGAAAGTGGGAAAATTCATAGGGATTTGAAACCGGCAAACATCTTAATAAGCAGAGAAGGTTCAGCCAAGATTGCTGATTTTGGGGTATCGACACAATTGTCAAATAAGCTTTCTTTGAGAAACACATATATTGGTACACCATATTATATGGCACCTGAAGTCATTATGCATCACAATTATAACTTTAAAGCTGATATATGGTCCTTGGGGATCACACTATTGGAACTCGCAAACGGGAAACCACCATTGTATCAATATCATCCAATGCAAGCAGTGTATTTAATAGAAAAAAATGAGCCTCCATCCTTAGTTGGGTCTGAGTTTAGTGACACCTTCAAAGATTTCGTAGACTGCTGTTTAAAAAGGGATCCAAACGAAAGACCAACTACTAAAAGTTTATTAAAACATAAGTTTTTACAAAACTTGAAGAAGAATTCGGAACAATTGATTTTAGATTTGGTTGACAAAAAAAACAAATGGGATGAAAATTATAACCATGGTCGTTTTAAGATGAAGAAATATTACACACCAACTGTAGAAGGCACCATGACACCCAGTGTGACAAGTGAGGATACAACAGAGTTTGACTTCGATGTGGAATCTTTCGAAAATCATTCACACAGTACGTTGAAAGCAGAGAAACCAGAATCATTGGACACAGAATTAACCGATATGAAAAAGAAGAATGAGAGTAATGAAGAAGCCGAATTCCGGAAATTGGCACATGATCTAAACTCGATATTGAATCAGTCTTTCAATAAGGTTTCTTCGAAGATCAACTTATCCACTTATCAGTATGATCATTTGGTTAGTTTCAAAACCAATTTCATTAACGATGCTGCCATGGATGAGCATAAGAAAAATAGAGATATCTTTCAAATATTTTTCCGTAATTTTTTGAAAAGGGTTTACAACTCTGACAATCAATATTTGAAGGAAAAGTTCTTGCCTAAACTCATATTGGAAAATCAAAATGAACTTTTTGAATTGAGGAAGCAGAATAAAAAACTCGAAGAATCTTTGAATAGATATGAAAAGAAAAGGGGTAGTTCAACGAAAGAAGCTTCGAAAGATGGAGCACATGTTCGAAAGAGGGATCATGTAGAAGAGCTTCTTTTGAGTAGATGGGCTGAAGGAATGATTGAAAGGTGGACGAGATAGTCGGCCACACATGTATTTATTTTTAACAAGGACATATAAGGGACTCAAACACTTCAAAAACAGAAAAACGGTACCAGAAAAAAAGCTTTGAAAAGACTTCAAAATAGCACACGGATTTTTATTTTAGGGAACACATACATATATACCAAGAAAGGGACATTCTGCATTCATTTACCTTTTTCATATGATTGATCAGTAAAATCACATTAAATTTTCATATTACAATCATTTTTTTTATAAATATATAATTTATACTTAGTCGAAACATACCATACTTGAGGATTTGACTATACATACCTCATTTCACATTCTTTCTTTCAAGATCAATTATCCACGTATAAACAAAATAAAATATAAAATGTATTTTTATTGAGTAAATGAAAATGTACAATTTTGTTCAGTTGTTTGATTAATCAGTGAAACCCCCATTTAACAAGTCGCCAAGATCGAATTCCTTCGACCACTCAGCAACGATGGTGGTATTTTGTTCCACTTTAGGAGGTTCTACGGCTCCAGTTAAACCACTTGGAATCTTAGCATTATGTTCATCGTCTACAGCTGTCTTCTTTGGTAATGTCCAACCAACGATCTTACCATCTCTCCAATCGTTCAATACAGCTTCAGCTGCTGAATGTAAGTTTGGAATACCACCTTTACCCAATCTTCCCAATTTTCTGGCGACGTGGATCAAGACTTGTTTTACGAATTCATCTAAATCATGAGAAGGAATAGCAGGTAATTGATAATGTTTTTTAAAACCTTCAGACATTTGTGGGTCCTTTGCCAATTTCTTGACTAAGAGGGTAATGGCAAAGACAGGGTCTTGAATGTCTTTAGGAGGCAAGGCATTCAAAAGGGCCAATTCAGCTTCTTGTTGCTTTTTGGATTTCTTTGATGAAGCAGGGAAAACGATACCTGGAGAATCCAAGATTTTCAATTTGTTGTCAACTTTGACTTCTCTCAAGGAAGTTGTTACACCAGCTTGATTTCCAACAGGGCAGGCAACTTTGTTACCACCATGTCTCGAGAGTAATGAGTTTATGATAGATGATTTTCCGACATTTGGATATCCAATAACACCAACAATGATCGATCTCTTCAAATTGGATTTGTTGGCATAAGATTTCAATGCATTTAATAATTGTTTAGAAGTAGCTTGCTGTGTCAAGGTCTTGTTGAATGAAGTAGAATTTGAAGTACCAGATGCAGCTTTCAATGGAATCACAGGGAAGGAATTTTTCAAGTATTCTACCCATTGTTTCAATACCATATCTGGGATCAAATCAACTTTATTCAAGATGAAAATCAATCTCTTACCTTGGCTTTGACTCTGTAATACAGCTTCCTCTACTTTTCTTGATCTTGTGCCTTCAGGATCTCTTGCATCCAAGACATATAATATTACATCAGATGAGTCTACTACTGTTTTGAAAATCTTATCGAAGGCCTTTCTTGATTTATCCTTGGCTCCTTCTTCGTCATCATCGCTATCCGATAATTCGTATTCAACGACTTCAGCATCTTCGTCCATTTCGTCATCATCGGAAGCTTCTTCTTCGTAGCCAGTAGCGGCAGCTTGGGCTGATTCCAACAATGCCAGTAATCTTCCTCCTTCTGGAGCTTCATCTTCTTCCAGATCACTGTCTTCCATGATCTCTTCACCGGCTTCCAAAGCCAGTTTTCTCTTTTCCAGTCTCTTTCTCAGTTTTTCTTCTAATTCCAATCTTCTGGCATCTTCGATTTGTTGGACAATACGGTCTTTGTATGGGAAACTTGCTGGGATTCCTGGGTCTCTTGGTTTTCTTGATTTCCATGTCACATCTTTCTTAGAATGCTTTCTTTGTTTTCTTTGATGAGCCAGAGCTTTCTTCTTGATACCTTCTCTCATACGAGTGGTAGTTCTCTTGGAGGTTGGTTCTAATTCACAATGTTAGTATATAGTTCCTGTGACACAGTAGTGCTGAATCATTGTAAACTTACTTCTCACTCTCATTATGGCTTATTACTTATTTGATCCACAGTTGAGTTCTATGTTCTGATACAAATATCTATACTATTTAAAATTCTACTGTATAAAATTTTTCAGTTAATAAAATTTTTTTCTCTTTTTTTTTTTTTTAAAATTTTCTAATTTTTTTTTTACCTAATAAAAATTGAAGAGCGATGAGATGTGAGTTTAGTATGTAAGTTATATAGTAAGATGAGATGGGAGATACTCGAGCTGGTATTGCGAGAACAGGAGAAGCGAACTGTAATGAATATAACAAAGTTGAAATTAAAAAAATAAATCCTGTTCAATTGTGAAGGAAAGTCATTCAAAGGACGTTAATTCTGGAGTATAACGATCTGGCTCTTTTAAATTAGGGGGATCTTCTATATACAGTATAGCTAAGACTTGCATAATAGAGGTGCATAAAAAAAGTAGGAAAAAAAATAAAGATCAATATAAGTTTTTCACACTATAGAAGGAGTGAGCATGTATATACTAAGTATGTAGTTGATGAATAATTTTGGATGTATAATGAATTGAACTACAAAAATGAATGATATCAATTGGTATAGCTTGCATTTTTCAATCCTAATACTTTTTGACCATCTTTTCCAGCAGATTCCTCGTTAGATCATCTCCCTCAACTTACTAAATACCCTTCGTCGTGGCGGTCGTGTCTACAACTTTGAATCTCATCTTACGGTGAAAAAAAATACTGAGGAACAAAAAAATTTTTGTTAACTTTGGTAAAAATTTTTTTTTATATTTTATTTCATTAACTACAAGTCATCTCATAGTTAAAAACGCTTTGCAAGTAATCAAGCAACAAGTCTGTCGACATTTTAATTGGAAAAAATTTGTTGCACATAAGATTCGTTCTCAGTTGTTGAATAAATACCAACTTTTGAATTGTTGCTGAACCATTTGAATTTCAAAAAGACAGAGGAAAGGAAGAAAATAGAAACAACTTTGAAGAGATGTCGCAAATATCAGATCCATATGCCATGGCTACATTGCCCAGAATCAGTTTACTGAAAGGGGCAAGAGACTGTGTAGTCTCTGATTTGAAAGATAGACAAGACAATTTGATCGACGTTGGAATAAGTGGGTCCATGGTAGGGACATACATCTTGAGACCTACGCCAAAATTGGTTTGGTCTCATGCTATTTCTCCATCTACTGCAATCACCACATTATCCACGTACAACGTTGATGAACATACAAAGAGAATTGCCACAGGGTTATTGGAAAGAAGAAAACATAAGTTGAACTTGATAGAGAAGAGAGAAAGCTTGTCCAAGAGCACTGAAGAAGGCAAGCAAGTCAATGTCAAATCATGGCTCATCGATTTGTCACATGAAGTGGTGGGATTGAAATTCTCCAAAAACGGTAAATTGATATACGCAATCTTATCCAACGGCCAAGTTATTGTCTACAGATTCCCAGAAGGTGATGCCGAACCTGAATTAGTCAATCAAATCGAAGGCGGAAATAAAAAGACCACCGTAGTCTATCAAAAATTCATCGATGAAGTCATCGGTGCTCAAGTGATCAATGTCGAAGGTTATTTGTTGACCATTGAAAGCTCGTCCTCAAAGTTTTTGACTGTCAAGATCATTGCTCTCTTGAATAACAACGAACTTGTGGAAATAACACATTCAACAATAGATTTCAAATCCAAGAATTTCCAAATTGATTATGACTCTAGTGGTAGTTTACTCTTGTACAACTCCGACACGCAAGATTTATCAATCTTCACTTTACCAACACTCAAATTACAGAAACGCATCTCACTTTCCAATAGGCTAAGAGATGTCGAGTCTTTGAAATTAGGTTCACTTGCAGTCCCAGCTCCAAATAGAGTTTTGTTCACTGCAGGCAACACAATCTTCTTGATGGACACCAAATTTGAAGCTGTGTTGTGCACTTTCAATCTTCCAAGAATGTCCGATTTAAGAATAATCGCATGTCCTAAGGTCAGAGGAAACTCTCTCAGCACCAGAGAGACCGTTTTCTTGTGTCTCTCAACAGATACCAAAGACGCATTGACAACAATTCAACATTTCTCTTTGAATGTTGGACTTGGCTCTTTGAGTGAGTGTTTGGGTAAGGGAATCAACAGAATACAGAAGAAAACTCAAACCGATGAAGAGTTTTTCCAAAACGAAGTCACGGGTCTTTCTTCTTTCATAGAGGACCAACTGCCAAAGGACAAAGATGATGAGTTTTTCTTCTTGTCAAGATCTGTTGCTCTGAAAAACGAATTATTCGAAGTTTACAAGATCCTCAAATCTGCAAAAAAATCTGGAAATTTTGATGAGTTCGAAAGAGTCTTCCTTTCTTATTGTAAAGGAGCATCTTTGAAAGATATCACAAACGAAAAGAGTCATCTTGAAGACGGTAAACAAGAATTTCAAGTGTTTGAATTAGAAAAAGATCGTATTGTGGACTCGAGATTTTTCTATAAAGTGGCCTCTTTGATATTCACCAAGAATGAAGAAAAGCAAATCACCTTACTCTCTAAGGACTTTGTTCCGGAGAAAACATTGACCTACTTATTGACACATCCTTTATTCCCAATGGAGTTCTCCAACGGATTACTTCAATCTTTACACAAGTTCCCTAGATTGGTGAGACAGGCCATTGTAACATGTCCTAATTTGTCATGCTATGAGTTGATCCAGCAGTTGAATCTCATTGAGAACGAAGAAATATTCAAAGATTTGATCGTGAGATTGATTGAAGATTACAGTTCTGAGAAAATCACTGTTGAGACAAGAAATATCATGAGTATCAACAGTGAAAAGAGAAGAAAGTCCTTACAGACATCTTTCGATTTAGACAAGATCATCGGTAAGATCATCAAGTTGAACTTCGGATTCGAGATTTTGAATTCTTTCATCGATTCTAACGGATTGATCTTGAGTTTACACTATTCCAAGAACGAGAATGACTTGGATAAATTGATCAACAAGATATCCAGCAAAATGGACTCCTTATTGATAAATTCGCAATTACTTACATTAATCGAGCAATCTTTAGTCAACTCGATTGGTACAGTAGGAAACGACCAAGGCTCGAAAAAGAAACAAAAGAAAAAACTGAAACAGTTGAGACAACTGCAACAATCAGCACAAAATCAACAGTCCAAGAAATTGAAGCCATTGACCATCTCTGAAGATGTCGACGATACTAAATTGAAATTGGACTCCATGTTGAGTATTGATAAAAATAACAATGTCAATGAGATCTTGTTGAACACCAAGCACAACAATGTCGTCGACCAATTGAATAAGAAAGTACCTTCTTACTCCATTGACAAATTGATTCTTTAATAACTATCTTTTGCTCGAGTAACCTTTTGTCCAACTTTTATAGTTCATCCACAGCACACTTTTATATATAGATAGCGAATCAAAAAAAATAAAAATGAACCACACAATTTTTGCATTCAAGATTTTTTTTTTCATTATGTAAATCATACCCCCAATTTCCACACGTGGAGATCCTTATTTGAAGCTGGTAGATGCATTTGCAGGTACTACACCAAGAATTGGAAGTGAAATCACAAGTAACCAAAGGAAAGCACAGAAATCAAGCTTTTTCATCAAAGCAGATTTTCTGTCCTCAGGCTTTATTTTCTACCTCTTTCTTATCTCTAGCTTGTAATCATTTGCCAATTTTTTCCCAGATTGTCTCTATCTCTTTCCTTTAAAGTGTTCTGCATCAAAGTTGTGGAAGCTGTCAAGGCGCATCAAAAAAAAAAAACAAGAGCCTGCAGAATTTTTTTTCTTCTTTTTTTAGGAGGAAAATTTTTTTAGTGTATATAAGGTAGAGCAGCTGTAATTTATTGGCGTCCTATGGTTGCACAAGAGTAATTGCGAGACGAAGCATCAATGGACTATTCAAGTGTGGGACACAACACGGTGGAGTCGTCTCCTTCGTCATCGGGGAGATCGAGACCCTCCATCCAGAACGCGTTATCTGGGTTTTCGAACCCTTCATCTCTAAATGGGTATGAGATTTCTGGAAGTGGGAGAAGCCACAATATATACGGCGGTAGTTTCAGACAGGGGTCCAGTTTTGGACTGATGGGGACCCCCACTGTTCATTCCGAGTTCTCCATCCATGAACAGACTGCAGAATTGGCCAATGTCGGAGTGCCCGCGGTGCAAAGCGAGGAAGAAGATATAGACATCAAGAGGCAACAAGTGAGGTCGAGTTCTCCGGATTCTCAATTGTCTCGACTCTTGCAGCATAATCAAGAGGAAGAGGCTGACAAGTCTGCCGATTTGTCTTTCTACCATAACCAGCACATGGAAGACCATGATCTGATCAGTCCCACGACAAGCAACCATCAAAACTCCTTAGACGATGAAGAGAACGAAGTTTATAAGAGAGTCACAGACAAGACTCCTTTGCTACATGACCCCTTCCATGAAAATCATTCAGCAGTCTTGAACCACGAATTGAGGCCCTCTGTGTCGATCGACTTGGAAAACGGCCTACCTATAAGACCTAGTGTTCCTACAAGAATTTTACAGTCAATTGCAAACATAGATAAAGAGAAAATCGTCAACGAAGGTCTCATCAGACCGGCATCGTACCTTCCAGCAGTGTTCTTGGGAGTGCTTCTCAACATCTTGGATGGGTTGTCGTATGGAATGATTATGTTCCCCACCAGTGAGGCCATCTTTAGTAGTCTAGGTCCCACAGGGCTTTCAATGTTTTATATGTCATGCGTGATTTCTCAATTGGTCTATTCCCTTGGAGGCTCGCTGTTCAAGTCCGGGATCGGGTCTGAAATGATCGAGGTGACCCCTTTCTTCCATGCGATGGCTTTGAGTATTGCAGCAGAGATCGGCGAGGACAACCAGCTGAGTGTTGTCTCGACAACCATTTTTGCCTACGCCATCTCCTCGGTGATCACCGGAGCTGTGTTCTTTCTCTTGGGTAAATGCAAATTGGGCTCCCTTGTAGGGTTTTTCCCAAGACATATCTTGGTGGGTTGTATCGGAGGGGTCGGATACTTCTTGGTGATGACTGGAATTGAAGTGTCGTCCAGATTGGAAGGTGGTATACAGTACAATTTAGACGTTCTCAAGTTCTTAGCAGAACCTTCCACTCTCTTGAAATGGACGATTCCTTTGCTCTTGGCAGTGCTTTTAATCTACATCCAGCACCATAACCATAATGCCTTGGTGGTTCCAGCGTATTTCATCTTGGTGTTCTTTTTGTTTCAAGCATTGGTCTTGATTGTCCCCTCTTGGGATTTGGGATTGGCAAGAAAGAACGGCTGGGTATTCTCTGCTCCTCCGTCGAACGAGCCGTGGTATGGCTTTTATTCGTTATACGATTTTAGAACAGTCAACTGGTTTGCCATTTTGGCCCAGGTTCCTAAGATGTTGGCCTTGACCTTCTTTGGTATCTTGCATGTGCCGATCAACGTCCCAGCATTGGCTGTCACTGTAGGCATGGACGAGTATGATGTAGATAGGGAATTGGTGGCGCATGGGATTTCCAACGCGTTATCGGGATTTTGTGGGTCCATCCAGAACTACTTGGTCTACACAAACAGTGTATTATTTATCAGAGCCGGCGCAGATTCTCGTCTCAGTGGAGTCATGTTGGCTATAGGAACACTGTTGGTGATGTTTGCCGGTCCAGTGGTGATCGGGTTCATCCCAGTGTGTGTTGTTGGTGCCTTGATCTATCTTCTAGGCTACGAGCTCTTGAAAGAGGCATTGTACGACACCTATGGAAGACTTAGCAGGTTTGAATACTTCACCATTGTGATTATTGTCATCACCATGGGGGCCTGGGATTTTGTCTACGGTATATTAGTAGGTATATTGTTGGCATGCATGTCATTCGTAGTGGACTCTGCTCGGAGACCCGTCATCACGGGAATCTATACAGGGAAATACGCCAGATCCACCGTCTTGAGACACCCAAAACAACAGGAGTTCTTGGAAGACGTTGGCCATCAGATCTATATCCTCAAGCTTCAAGGCTCGTTGTTCTTTGGATCAATTGGAAGCTTGGAAAAAGCCATCCGGAACCGCTTTGACGAAGAACTTTTCAAGAAAGAGCCCATCAAGTATCTTATCCTTGACATGAAAAGCGTGCTCAGCATGGATTTCTCCGCTGCTGAGTGCTTCAGAAGAATACGCAACTTGATGACAGAAAGAGACTGTTTCATGATCATCTCCTCGATCACAGAAGGCGGGGAAGTGGTCAAAGTGTTCAGGGATGCCGGTTTGTTTGAAGATTCCACTAGAACCCAGTTGTTTGATGATCTTAACTCTTCCTTGGAATGGTGCGAAAACAATTTCTTGAGAACTTACAGTGTGTACCATAACAAGAAGAGGCAACCTTCGATCACTCAAAGACGGGAGGTGCCTATGAGCACGCAGGCCAAGAGCAGATCGCTTTCCAGAGGAGTGATGTCCTCATTTGTCGGTGGCTCTTCCCTTGTAGGCTCGCCTCGTCAAGTGCAGATCGTGAAGGCTGCAAAGAAGGTCACCACCGAGGATTTGGGCTTCACAAAGAGAACAAGTCGGTCCCAACCTCCTTTGCCCTTGATCCTTACCATTTTCCAGAGTCTTTCTGACAAGGACGAGTTGTTCTGGTCGAAGTTGGTGCCATATCTCTCGAAGGAATTCATTAGTGAAGGAACCAGTTTCCACAGTAACACCTCAGACAAGCCTCAATTCTTCCTCGTGGAAAGCGGATTGATCAAACTGTCTTTTGAATACAATTTCACAAGGAAGTTGACCTATAGCATCTTACCCTTGACTGCATTCGGAGAGCTTTCCGTGAATCCAGGTAGAACTCCATGCACTTACACAACGTCGGCTGATACCATAGTTTGGAAGCTTGTGAACCTTGAGAAATTGAAGAAGGACACCGAGTTGTATTCAGAATTACAGACAGTAGAGACAAAATTGGCAGATGAGAGGTTTGCTTCTCTTACGTCAAATCTTATAGTAGCTGCATGAAAAAATCAAATTATATATATGTTTTTCAATTATATCCGAAGAGCCATATACAAAATTAACAGAGTCTATTTATTTTGCAGTCAATTCTTTGTATAAATCTGATTGAAGAAACTGATCAAAAGCCTTTGGAAGCAAACTAGCGGCATATTCATAGTCTGAAAGTTCGTTATAAACCTCGCAACTGAATCTAGCCCAAATTTTACCGTTGTGTCTGATAAACGGTACAAAAGTGTTATGCTTGAACATCTCAAGCTCGATGTAAACTCTCATCTTCTCATAAAAGTCGAAATCCTTTACTTTCTCCAAGAGATCGGCATCTACAGGGACCTCAACGTTGAAAAGAGAAGTTCTTGTTGTCTTTGTACTGTTCTCCAAATACTGAGTACCCCACATCTCGGCCACTTTTTCACTGGCAACCTTGGCAAGACCGTGATTGTGTTCCCTGATCTTCTCCTCACCACCACAGATTTCGTTTCTGAACTTTATTGCGTCAACTGCACTTACTGCCGAGGCCAAGAACTGTGAACCAGTCCATTTGAATCTGTCGACAAATCTAGTCTTTTCTAACTCTTCTGGCAATTCAACGTCATCGTCCAAATAAGAGTGAGACACAGGGAAAGTATGGATATTCTTGTGATGTTTTTGATCCACATATAAGAAGGCAGATCCTCTTGGGGCCCCTAACCACTTGTGCAAGTTGGAAACATAGAAATCTGGCTTGAGCTGGGAAATACTGTAAGGAATCAAACCGATGGAGTGAGCTCCATCCACCAAACTGAGAACATTATATTCGCGACAAAGGTCAATGATTCTCTCAAACGGAAGTCTTACACCTGGCATGGAAGATACGGCGTCGAACATTGCAAGCTTGATGGGTCCATTCTCTTTGAATGCAGTTTCAAACAGCTTTACCACATCGTCGTCTTCCATTGGGTAGTCCAATTGTACTACGACGATTTCGACACCTACTCTGTTCAGAACAAACTTGACAGTGTTACCACAAGCACCGTAAACTGTTGAGTGGATGACGATCTTGTCGCCCTTCTTGAAGGGATAAGATCTCAAGACGGTGTTGACACCAGCAGTTGCATTTGTGACAAAGGCAAGAGAATTTGGATCGGCATCGACAAAGTTGGCAACTTCTTTTGCAGCATTTTCAAGCTCTTCGAGACCTTTGTATCTCAAATAGAGATCTGGGTTGGCAATATCTTGAAGAATGTGTTTTTGGTATTCTTCAATGACGGCTGTTGGAGGGGTGCCGTATGAACCATGATTGACTGGGATATATCCATCTTGAAAGGAGAAATATTTCTCACGGAATTCTTTTCCAAAAGGCGGGATTTCAGATGCGGACATGTCGAGGAGTCAATTGCTTTTAAACAGGTATCGAATTGTATTCAAAAATTCAATACTCCGTTTCGTTTAAGTACAGTAGTTTGTCAGTGACTCAGAGTTTTTAGTTGTTTTTTTTTTTTCTCGGATATTTTTAGCACAATCTGCCTATCTATATGCACGTAGAGGACAAGAGGATTCTGCCCCTAAAGAGAAAAGATGAATAAGAAGATTCAAGATGAAGTGAAAAAAGTCAGCTTCGAGGGATCATGCAGAAGAAATCAAGGGCTGTTGACTGTCAACTACCGTAAGGTCGTTCATGATTAAAGGGGTGTTGACAATTCTAGTAGCCAGTTCTTGAAATTTGAGTCTCTTGGCGATCCTCTTTTTCTGCCAAGATACTGGAATAACAGGGAACACTCCAACCCTTTCTTCGTACTGCAACCCCCTGATGATCGATATCACAACGACCCAAAATAAAATGTATGCAGTGACTGATCCATAAGTGGCACTATTAGTCCAACCAAAGATAGCTGTGAAAAGCATCCATCCACCGTCTATCTCTCCATTACAGCAATTTACATGCCAAATAGAATGAGTAATATCGTAAGAGCCCGGGCCCGAACCTACTTCCGACATATCCTGGCCATCACAAAGATTTATGTAATGCTGTAACTCCAATTGCCAAATACCTTTCGAGAAGAGCCCTGCTGCAACTAAATACAAAAAGCAAGTTGACAGAACCAAGAAAATTCTCAACGACATCGAATCACCTGTCTTGTATAACATAACACCAATAAGTACTCCAAAAATCATTCCCAACAGAAATGAAAGTGGAATCGAGGAAGATGGAGAATTGACACCAATACCTGCAACAAAGATAACAGCTTCCAAACCTTCTCTCAATATAGTGACAAATGGAAGGAAGAACATTGCATATTTCTCAGAAAACCTGATCACTTTTTGAGTTTTATTATGGTGCTTATGTTCATTTTCATTTTGATCTGTGACGATGTTCTTGACTATTAATAAATTGGTCAATTTGACTTTCCATTTTTCTTGTAATTTATTGATTCTGAGCATGGCAAGCCCCATGATTGGAATGATTATAGATGCAAAGATACTCAAGAATGCCTCCCAATAATGTTCAGTTTTCAGCCATAAATCGGTTTCGAAGAAGTAAAATATAACAATAAATGAACCCCCAATCAAGGAGCAAACAAGTAATCCAGCTATACTCCCCAACCATACTTGAAGTCTGAGTTTATTGAAAAGCACTTCGTTGCTCTCTTTGACTGAAATCACCAATTGAGAAGAAGATCCGGCTTCTTCATCTTCTTGTTCACCTTGTTGAAGAGAATTATAATTCGGTGATTTTGGAGCTTGGTCTAATAAACTTTGTTTCAAAAAAGCTAAAAGGACGGAGACAATGATTGCCGATTCAAGAGTCTCACGTAAAATGATGAAAAACACCTGGGCTGAGAAATATTCCTGCAAAGCAATACCCATTCTACCTTTTGAAGATGGAATCAATCGACTTGTATCAGAGTTTTAATGCTAATCAAATATACAATTAAGAGAGGGAAAAAAAGATGTTTTTCATTTTCGATTACTGATTTTTTCGATAAATATTTTACCCTTCCCTTTTTTTTTTTAGGCTTTATCGATCTGGAGATTTGCCCGAGCCATTGCAGTTTGTGGCTCGCTGTTCGGGGAATGGAAATACTAACTGATTATAGCGAGGTTCGCGTTTTAGCTCTGAACAGGTTTTCAAGGGGATGTGGAAACTATGGATAGGTGTGTTATTGATCTACAGTGAATAGACTTGCCGTGATATGACTGCCATTCGAAGTTCTTTGGATATGTCACTTTAGTTAAAAGAATGAAGTATATGTATTGGAGAATGTGATCAACTTAAAAAAAAGCATAGAGAGGGCACAACGTTCCTCCTATAAAAGAAAACTTGATGGCAATTACTGCAAGAAGAAGCGTTGAACTTGTGCCCACTCACGAAGACACTCCCAATTTTCTCAAAATCATTTGAATTATTTCTCTCATATCCCTTTCATCATATTTGATCCATCCGCAGCCTCATCTCTTTTAATTGCAATAATACAATCGCTTCGATTTTCACCCAATGTTCGTGCTTGTTAGATCAATTTAGCACAGCGACTGAAAAATCAAACACCCGAAAACAAAAGTGCCAGGTAAAGAAAAAAAACAAAAAGAGATGAGAAATTTGAGTGCGATTGTTTTTGAAGGTTTGAGTTTCTTTTGGATAAGTCTTGGTATAGAGGTATATTTGTGGACTCCATATCTGTATACTTGACACCCAGTATCATGTCGGGCAACACCTCTTCCGCTAGTAAGTCGGGAGATGTTCTTAATAGACGATTTTACGGAATGTCGTCGATGTCTGGGTACCATGAAATATCCAAACTTGGCCAAGGTACCTTTGGAGAAGTTGTCAAGGCGAGAAATTTGAAGGATAAGAAATTGGTGGCGTTGAAGAGTATAATAGTGCATAACAATAAAGGCGGATTCCCAATCACGCTGTTGAGAGAGGTGAATATAATGAAGTCCTTGAAAGATAAAAATGTCTTACAACTAATAGAGTTAGTCTGCAAGAAGAGTAATGATCTCAAGAGTATAAAGAGAACACCGACTTTCTATATGGTGATGCCTTATATGCCGTACGATTTGGCAGGATTACTCACAAACCCAAGAGTGGTGTTTACGCACTCCCAGATCAAATGTTTGATGAAACAACTTTTGCAAGGTATCAATTATATCCATCAGCAACATTATTTCCATAGAGATATCAAGGCTGCCAACATCTTGATAGACCATAATGGCGTGTTGAAGATAGCTGATTTCGGTCTTGCGAGAAACTATGAGGGATCATCTCCAAAAAGAGGTCAAGGTCCATGCTCAAGTACCAGAAGATATACCGGGTTAGTTGTCACAAGATGGTATAGAGCACCTGAGTTACTATTGGGAGATCAACGCTACACAACGGCCATCGATATGTGGGGAGTTGGATGTGTCTTTGCCGAAATGTTTGAAAAAAAACCGATCTTACAAGGAAAATCAGATTTGGATCAAGGTCGTATAATATTCGAGTTGGTTGGATATCCGACCCAGGAGACTTGGGCAGGTTTTGACCAATTGCAACATGCAAATCAATTCATATTCCCTGGTAGTAAGAGGTCTCTCGAGAAGAGGTTCGCTCGGATGGGTCCTGAAGGGATATCTCTATTAGATGGGCTTCTCAAATTAGATCCAAGAGCCAGATTGAATGCATTAGATGCCTTAGATCATCCATATTTCAAGACTGCACCTTTCCCATGCAAACCGGAGGATCTTCCAAAGTTCGAAGAATCCCATGAGATGGACAGCGATAAGTTCAAAGAAGAAATTTCCAACAAGAAATTACAAAGAATTCAAGAACCTTGGGGAACAGGAAGAAATCAACCACCTGTGAGACTGAATCTGGGAGATACTAGATATCCACAGATCACCTCATCTTCTCAAAGATACAACAATAACGGCCACAGTGACGTCAATCAAAGACATCCGTTGCCGCCACCCAGAATGCCTGCTGGTGCAAAAGGTTCACACCACAGTTATAATCACCATTCTAGCACACTCCCACCACCACCAAGAGCACCAGGGTACTCTCCTGCCAACAAGAGGAGAAAGCAAGAAACAGATTTCTATGAACCTAGTTACCGGTATCCCAAGGAGAAAGCGGGAGGTTCCCACGATTCTGAACGCGGTGATGTCGAGATGAAAATAGACTATTCAGACGACTCGTCTTTGGCAATGGATTTAAGGAGAGCTGCAAAAAGCACTAACAACGACAATAGACCTCGTGGGCCCGCTTCTACATCTGGACCACCATCGAGACAACGTTGAGAAGAAAAAATTTGTTCATATATAGAAACTTTCCAACAACACCGAAGAAAGTCAGCTTCATAGCATGTAATAAATAAGATGTAAAAATTTCAACTCAAGACTTTCTTTAAGAGATGTGCAAATTGATCTGCAATCAGATATCTGAAACTTTTCACTTGATTTTATTTTTCATTTTTTTTTTCACACTAAATGCTGCGTGAAGTTTCCGTAATTTTGCCCGAGATTCGGTAAGAAGCAACATGCAGACCCTTAGGATGATAAGAGCTGACTATTTGAGCTGGCGAGTTGGGGGGAATTCTGCTGATTCGAACAATGTCGTTGAATAACCTTGGATTCAACCAGTTTCAACTTCTAAGCACGCCCCGTTCGGAGCGTGTCCTTTCCATTACTTGCAACCTTCACACTTACTTCCGTTATCATCGGAATTTATCAGGCACTCGATTTGCAGATACAGGAAAAAACAGAAAAACGCAAAAAAAAGGAAATTTAATTTAATTTAAAAGGGAAATATTATTTTCATGATTCCAAATCAAAGGAGCTAACTGTATTGAAAAAGAATTTCTATAGACAAGAAAGAGTCAACTGTTGGCTTCCACAGTACGGTGCTTGAAGGAGAACCCATTGAACGTTCTGGAGTGCAATTTCCCCTTCTTACCAACCAATTGGTGAGCTCTTTAACTCAAATCAATCGATTTATTTGGGAAGAACAAGGAAAACAAAAATCATCGGCTGATTGTGGACTGGTTTTTTTGACGTCCTTTGAGCAATTTACATACAATTTGCATATAAATTGAAAAAAGAACAATTTGAAAAGGGGGATTAGAAACAAAGAATCCTGGGAGAACTCAATTTAAAAAAGCATTCAATTGAATTGTGCAATTGTTCTGCGAAGATATTCACATTTCATAAGAGCAAGGTGAAATATGCCTTATACCTTTCTGGTTTCGCCTTCTGGAAGAGAAAAGCTCCCACATTTGACAAATAATGATGAAAACAGTGATAATGGCCTAAGAGAGGAACAAACACTGGGCGATAAAACTTCTACCAACACTGCATCTCCACCTTGGAAGACAAGAACCCCTCTTTTCATAGGAGACTACAATTCACCTTCAATTGCCTTCCTACACAAACCCGCTAGATCAAACTCTGGATCAGGAGCGAGGGAAACTCAAAAATTGATGGAGGAGAACACGAGAAGAAACAAGTTACAAACTTACGAATCAGACGATATACTATCACCTTCGGTGACTTCCAATGCGTCTGATGTCGATGAAGGTTTCTTATTGGCATCACCTTCATCACTGAGTATTCCCCTTGTCAGGAAGAAAAGCGGTGAGTTTGTAAGGTCTTCCTTAAAGAGTCATTCAAGATCTCTGTCATTACCCACTACACCTACATATAAGCAAGTTCATTTCGGTGGCAATGATGCCCAGACCAAAGTCAAATATTTTGATGAGAGAGACACTCCATTGAGCATTTCCGGAAATAACTCACCGACAGAATGGGAGAAAAAACCGAGCGATTATTTCAATTTGGATGGTGATTTTGACGATTTGCTTTCGGACTACAACGAACCTTTATTAGAAAGGGAAAAAAGCGAGAGAACTCATGTCTATGATGATGAAGATGACGAAATGAAGGAGTCTATATTGAGCGATGACAGTTACAACACCAGACTATTATTGAACGGTGAGTGGAAATTGACCTTGTCCAATTTTCCTGCTTTATCTTATCCATCCAAGTTCAAAGAGAACTCAAAGGTTTTCCTCGAGAGAATCTACATCAGTGACAACAAAGAAAACTTATGTGGGCAGATCGCGGTTAAAAACATTTCATTTGCTAAGAGAGTCGTGGTTCGGTATTCGCTGGATGGTTGGAAAACCATTACAGAAATAGATTCTCACTACGTCTCAACGGCTCCGACAAAGCTCAAGAGGAACAAGTATGACAGATTCGAATTTGAAGTTCCTCTAGTGACTTTAATCCACAACACAGAAGAGACTCATCATCATGATTTTGCTGATGTCTCCAGTAAGATCTCGCTTTGCATCAGATATCAGATCAACGATGGTGAATTCTGGGACAACAACAACTTCGAAAATTTCAATATCATTTTGCACAAGATCACAACAGACTCCACCAATCGTCGTCACCTCAATAGAGGAGAGACTCAATATCCTAAGGGTGTTAAGCATTCATCTAAATTTCTTAAGAAGAAGAAGAGCGATAGTGATTTAGCCATGAAAACTCAAAAAAACAATAACCAGCCGCAAGACTATTCTTCTCAATCAATTTTGGACAGATACATCGACATGACTGCTCTGGAAAATTTCCTCGCGGACTCGCCAGACACTAGTCATATGGTAAGCACTCCTTACTCTCCTATGGAATTCAATCCAAGAAACAAAGGTGACTACGGCCAGGAAGAAATTGAACGCTTGGATATCGGCTTGGGAGCACCAGTACCAATGTTGGCACACATGGAACTGGTGAGTCCCAAATCTCTTTCGCCAAAACTTTCTGAATCTACCGACTATGATTTGCCTAAATTTCTGCCTTCTGAAAGACCTCCAATCTCTTCGGCAAAGTACCAGGAGCTATTGGATAAATTCTGCTTCTTTGGTGGTACCTCTTCTCCCCCTCCAACAGCAACTGTTTCTTCGTTTATTGGGACCAATAACTATGGAAAGAAGCAACAATCCAATAAGCATTGATCTCGAAATTGAGCAAAAGAATTTCCTACTTTCACCTCGAGGAATTGCATTGATGTCCAATTTGAAAGACGAGCATAATAAGAGCCGTATTGGATATAAATAACTATCAAATCAGAAGCAGAATCAAATTCACCATATTCGCCATATTCACCATTCTAATTTTTTTAATAAGCATTATACTTTAATATGACACTATAAAAATGTGTCCCCTTGCAAGTTGCATTACTGGTCTGATTTTTTCACCTCTTATTCGTTCAGGTTTCAATTCTTACTTTTTGAAGGATGTCCAAAGCACCTTGATGTTGCATTATAAGTTTAGCTTGGCTTCTGCTCCATTTTTTTAGTCACTTTTTTAATTTGAAGCTGATTTCAATTTCCATCAGTTTTTGTGGATGTTGTCATAATTAAGACGAGGTGTTGTCACTAACAATTTTTAGTTACTTATATACTCATGTATATCTTTATATACCCGCACTTGAATTCAATCTTATTCCAACCAAAGTTGTGGTCGATGTCGAAATCCCCTTTCTTCTCCCCCATTTTTTTCTATCTCATCTCATAAACTCAAGTTAAAGTCGTGTGCATCACACTGAAAAGTTTTACATAGAAAATTTTTTTTTTTCTTAAATTTTTTTTAAGATGAGCTTTAAAGCTCTTCATTTTTTTTTTTCACATTGAAGAGAAACTGCTTTATACATTCAGTCGTTTCATCATCAAGATTGATTTCAATTACTAGATAATGGTTAAACAAAAGAACACCACTAAGTCTAGTAAAAGATACAATTATTCGTCCTTCAGGGACCGGATAGAAACTATCAAGATCAATAGACCTCTTCTTAGAAGTTCGAACAGGGACCTTGACGTTGAAGTTTCTAATTTCTATGAGAGGTATGAACACTGGAAAGAAATCAATATCACAGCCAACTTTGTTGAGTTTATAGCAAATAATGAAAGTTTGTTTCAAACATTACCACAATTGTTATATCATAAGGACAAAATATACAATGATTTGATAAATACCTTGACTAAGGAAGACAATATTGAAATCACTTTTGAGCCATTATTGGATTTAGTATCGCAGTTTGTTCATGACTTGGGTGAGGATTTCTACGAACCTTACTATGCGAAAACGGTCCAAGTGTTATCTGAGTTGGCCATCAAACATTTCGACAATTCCAATATCTTAGAATGGATTTTCAACTGTTTAGGTTTCATTTTCAAATACCTTTCCTCGGTACTATCGAAGGACTTACTCATAACTTTCAATTTGTTGACACCATTGTTCAAATTCACAACATCCAAGAGTTACCTTTCGAGGTTTGCCTCGGAGGCAATGTCTTTCTTGATCAAAAAAGTCCATCAAAAAAACTTACCGGGGTTTGTAGAAAACACCATGCAAATATTAGACGATCGCAACGAACTTCGAGACTCCTTGATCATCATCTATTCCGAAGCCATGTCAAATGTTAGTGGCACCTTACATTCTAAAGCCAAACAAGTTCTCACAACTTTGTTGGGTCAAACTTCGAAATCTCCAGTGAGAAACTCTGTCGTGTGTGATATATTATTAAATTTGTTAGGCCACTGTACCGTTGAAGCAAGTGAGACCATCTACATTACAGTGTTACAGTACGTTTCATCTACTTTAGAATCCAATGTTACAAGAAGACACACGGTTCAATTGTTGATATCATTAGCATTTGCTCAGAGTGGTAAGAAAGTCTCCGACTGGAATCTGTTTCTTGCCGTGGTGGACAAATGCCTTGAACAAAATACTGGTGACGATGTAGAACTGAATAATTCGATAGTGCAACTCAATGCCGTTCTTTTACGTAACTGTGAAGCACAAAATTTGGCCAAGTTCCATGTCAGAATATTCAATTATATGATCTCTTTGAACGGTGGAGTTCATTTTTTGCCATTCGTAGAGGCATGTTCAAAGCTTACCAGCGAAAGACTTGTAACTTTTGGCTCGAAATACTTGCAAGAGTACTTAAACACAAATTGGGACAAAAACCCAGAGCAATTGGCCTTATATTTATCCAAGTTGGATAAGGACCTGTTCCAGATTAAATTCGGATTGGTCGTGCCTTTTGACCTCCATCAACAAGTAAAATCTTACTTCACTCTGCTCAACGAGATATCCGACATTGAAATTTTGAGAGAGATCTACTGGAGGTTGATGATTGCCAGACAAACTTCGGAATTGGACATCAAGGAAGACTTGGTAAAGATTTTCAAACTTTTGATTTCGAAAAGTGAGTTACAATGTCCTTTCTACGAGGATGTCCTGGGTCTTGTATTGCAAGCCTTGGCAGCACAAAAAGTTGCGCAGATATCGGAGATTTGGAACCTCATACAACTGAACTTCTCCAGATTCAAGGCTTCAGACGCATATTTACGAGGTGTTTTGGATTTGGTCAACTCCACAACAGAATCGGGTCACTTGAAGGACGAAATTGACGAGTTCTTGTACGCTATTACCGAGAATATCAGCTCAGCTTCTCATCAAGTTCGTTATCTTTCGTTATCCATAATAGTGGCCATTTTCACCAAAATTTCGCAAGACGTTCCCTCGGTAATCTCGCAATGTCACCTCATCGAAGATATACCGTTAACGTTGCAGACAGCCCGTGATATCCAATTGAGAACAAGAGCTCTCGCTAATGAGTTTGTCAGAAACTCCCATTCGGGTCTTGTCACTGAAGTGATGATAAGATTTCTCTTCGGATTATTGACAGTGCAATTCAAGCCTTCTTGGGACGCTGCCTACGAAGCTTTGGAGATAATCGGCTCCAAATCAGAGTCCCAAATCTGGGATATGGCCTATCAATTGACCACAAAGGATTTTTCCGTTTCAGAACTGGAATATGTCATCTCCGACGAATTCAGCATGGATCTTGATAATGACTCTGACAATTCTCAATGGCAATTGAAGGACACAAGACTCAACGACAACACAAATCTTGTCTATGAGAATATTGAGTCTTATGCTCATGTGAACTCGGCATTAGTGGCATTTGCAAAGAGTTGCAGAGCTGAAAATAAATTCAAAGATTTTGTGAGGTCTCATGCCTTAACGGTGTTGATTAAACTTCCTCAAATCGCAGAGAAACACTCCGGGGCTTTGGTAGAACTTTTGCTTAGTCAGGACATTACCGAGGAAATAGTCGAAGATTCATCTGAGGAGAACGATTCTTCCTCTACCAAGAGTTGGACCTTGAAAGAGAGAAATATGCTCGTTTCCTTGTTCGAAAAGTTCAAAAACATCAAGAAAATGTCTCGTTCTGATGAAATACATGAACACATGATGGTATTATTGGGAAGCAGACAAACAGTTATACAAAAATCTGCTTTGCATTGTGTCTTGAACTTCAAGAATCCACATTTGGGTAAATATAAAGACAATTTTGAAAACTTGTTAGATGAGACTTTATTCAGAGACGAGCTCTCCAAATTTATTGCAAGTGACAAGGACGTCAACATCATCGAAGACGAAGATAGAGAAGATGTTATGCATTTGGTGTTGAGAATATTATTCGGTAGAGTGCACTCTACGAGATCCAGTGGAACCAACAGAGGTAAAAAATTCGCCGCTATCTCTGTACTTCCAACTCTTGATTCCCAGCAGGTGGTAGA
This sequence comes from Nakazawaea ambrosiae, assembly GCA_024271865.1. Classification (NCBI taxonomy): domain Eukaryota; kingdom Fungi; phylum Ascomycota; class Pichiomycetes; order Alaninales; family Pachysolenaceae; genus Nakazawaea; species Nakazawaea ambrosiae. Next base: position 1,784,558 of record JANBXG010000001.1, read on the forward strand.
ATTTCTCAACTTGGCCAGTGACAGAATTCCATTCGAAGGATTTTTCGAATCTTCTGAAATCAGATCTCAAGACATTACTGAACAGTGTTTGAGACGTGAAGTTGGTTATGTGAACTTGTTGTCTGAAATAATTGCCATTCTCGGATCTGCATTTAACAATGCCTTACAAGTTGCGATCGAGCCTTTGATTTATTCTATGTCGGTAGCTCAGTATTTCATCGATGGTAGACATGGAGATTTGTTGAATGGGAACTCAAACTTGGAAAAAACTTGCAGACAGACGAGAACTGTTGGTATGAAGTGTCTCGCTGAACTTTTCCAAACGCTCAAATCCACTTATGACTGGTCAATGAATATTGAATTGATATACAAGCACTTGATCACTCCTAGATTGGACAATTTCTCACAGGAGAATTTACAGCAACCTTCGTCGTTGATGAAACTTATTGTCAATTGGAGTTCCACACCTGAATATCAAAATTTCTTGTACTTGGATAATTTCAAAATCGTCAAGGAGTTCTTAGGACTTTTGCTGAACGAAAAGGCCAAAGATCCTGTATTATCTTTGGTGTTTGATTTCTGTTTGGCTATAGTAAATACCACATCTTTGGATGACAGATTCATTGAGGTTGTTTCTGTTGTGGTGGAAACCAGTTTGTTTTCGTTGTCATCCATTTTGGATAGAGTCGAAGACAAGGATGTGAATTCAAAAGCTATCAACCTTCTTCTTTCATTGTCAGAAAATGGGTATATCGAAGATTACGACACCAAAAAATCATTGATTGCGTCGTTGGCAAACGCCTTCGAGAAACCTACACATCACGTTGACATTAAAGATAAGGTAAATATTTTGAAGTCGTTGTCCTCTCTCGTAAAGGATTTCGATTGTTCATTAGTGGACATAATGCCTCTTTATGAAGCTTGTTCGAAATCGCTCAAGCATTACTCTGACCGTAAAATCAGAAGAAGCTTGTGTGAGGTGTTCTTACAAATGGGTGACAGATTTGTTGAGATTGAGACAGTTGCATCCTATATAGACAAGTTGAACTCATTCTCCAACAAGAGATTTGATGAGCCAGACTTTGAAGTCCGTTTAGCGATTTTCAAAGAGATCAACGAGTCAGAGTACCTGAATTTGGATCTGATGGAATGGCTTCCTTTGATCTATTCCTCGTTGTACTTCATGAACGATGAGAACGAGTTGGCCATCAGAACCAATGCAACCTATACCATGCGTCGTTTTGTCGATTGCTTTTCATCGAAAAGTTCTCTCGCTGAAGCCGAACCCTACCTTAAGCATTTGAAGAACATCATCTTACCTCTGTTGCGTATGGGCCTTCGTGTCCAAGATGAAAACATTCAAACAGAATTTGTTTCGTTGTTAAGACATATCGTAGCCCACTCCAAATATCACAACGACTTGGACGACATGAAAGTTCTCTTGTTCGATGGTGACGAAGAGGCCGACTTCTTCGTCAATGTAAACCACATCCAGATCCATCGTCGTCAAAGAGCCATTAGAAGATTGAGACAATGGCGTGATAAGCTTTCTGACGGAAGCATCTCCCATTATATCATTCCAATGATTGAAAATTATGTCTTCTCCGAAGAAGAGAAGCTTAGAATTGTTGCCAACGAAACTGTAGAGACCATTGGTGACTTGTCCAACGGTATGAGCTGGAATCAATTCAGGGCTCTTTTGAGAAGATACATCTCTTACTTATCTTCCAAAAAGAAGAATTTGAGAGATAGTGTGTTGTTGGTAGTTTCTGTGATTACCAATTTCTCTTCTAAAGTTCGCGATAGTAAAGACGAAGAAAACATTGTGAGTCAGGAACTGATTGAATCTTACATTTTGAAAGAACTTTTACCTCCACTTTCCAAAGTTTTAGCTATTCGTGATGACGAGACCATTCCTTTGCGTATACCACTTTCGGAAGCCATGATCTCCCTTGTTATCTGTTTACCAGAGTCCGAGATCAGCACTCAAGTTCCAAGTATCTTGGGGATGATCTGCCAAATCATGAAGAGTAGGTCAGAAGTTCTTCGTGATGTTGTCAGAAAGAATTTGGGTAATTTGGCCAAGATCTTAGGTCCTCCTTATTTCAAGTTCATCTTACAAGAATTGAAAACCGCTTTGAAGAGAGGTTCGCAAATTCATGTGTTGAGTTTTACAGTCCATTACTTATTGGTGATCATGACTGAAAGCTTGGAACATGGGGAGTTGGATGAAAGTGTCGAACTCATCGTAGACATTGTCATGGAGGACGCATTCGGAGCTGCAGGTCAAGAGAAAGAAGCTGAAGGTTACACCAACTCGATGAAGGAAGTGAAACATAACAAGAGTCTCGACACCGCTGAGATCTTGGCTTCAAAGATCTCGTTGACAAGTTTCAGTTACTTGGTTGGCCCTATCAAGCTTTTGTTGAAGGAGAGAATTCTGTTGAAGACGCAAAATAAGTTAGATGAATTATTGAGAAGATATTCTTTGGGGTTGAACCACAATAAAGAATCCTCCAGTCATGAGATTATGGTGTTATGCTTCGAATTGTATCAAGAATCCACAGAATTTGGAGAGAACCGCAATCATAAGCCTAAGGCCAAGAAATCAGAAACCGAAGAGCATTTCCTTGTCAAATTGGATGCAAGGGCTCAAAAGACTCAAAATGAGTACTCATTGTATCTGCAAATATTACAAAGATTCTCTTTGGAGCTCTTGAGAGTTGCGCTTACAAGAAATGAATCATTGGCTACTTCTTCTAATTTGGAAGGATTTGTTCCTTTATTGGAACAAAGTTTACATTCTGATAGTGAAGTTGTGATAATCTCTTCCATGAAGGTCCTTAATATTATCGTAAGACTTGACTTTTCTGAGAATGTTGACAACATGTTCAAGACCTGTGCCAGAAGAGCTCTTAATATCATTAAGGACTCTCCTTCAACAACGTCAGAGCTTGCTCAGGCCTGTTTGAAGTTCCTCTCGACTGTCATACGTCATAAGTCGGACATCAAGTTGAAGGAAACGGCCCTTGGTTATATCTTGACTCGTATTCAACCGGACTTACAGGAACCACACAAGCAAGGTTTGGCCTTCAACTTCTTGAAAGCTCTTGTTTCATCACATGTAATGATTGCCGAAGTCTACGACACCATGGACAAAGTTTCAGAAATTATGATCACCAATCATACTAAAGAAATTAGAGACATGTCGAGAAGTGTCTACTTCCAGTTTTTGATGGAATATGATCAAAGTAGAGGAAGATTAGACAAATCTTTCAAGTTTTTGGTGGACAACTTGCAGTACCCTGCTGAAAAGGGAAGACAGTCTGTGATGGAACTCTTGCATTTGATCATCAACAAGGCTTCAGCACCATTATTGTCAAAGATTGGATCTTCTTTCTTCGTAGGACTTGCCTTGGTCATGATCTCAGATGATTCCAACAGATGTAGAGAAATGGCCACTGCACTTATCTCTTTACTTTTCAAGAAAAGCAGCAATGAGGAGAAGAATATTTTGGGATTCGAGAAATATATCTCCACTTGGATGTCACAAACTTCGAATTCATTGTTGTTGAGATGTGGTCTTCAAAGTTACAAATTATACATTGGAGAGATCCAAGACTCGAATAAAGAATTGGACTCTACAGCCATGAAGAGGATCAGAGAAGTTTTGACCTTGGCCAAAAGAGCCGATGAAGGTGAAGATGTCGAGTGGGAGCTTGTCTATTGTGCACTCACTGTTTTGGGACTGCTCGGTTCCAAATTGGGTGACAACTTGTTCCTGGCCAAGTACTCAGACTTATGGAATGATGTTGTTGATACTTTGTTGTATCCTCATTCGTGGGTCAGATTGGCTGCTTGTCGTTTGGTGGGTAACTATATACTGAAGTTGGACGATTTGAAGCTCGACGATTATACTGTTCAAACCATTGCATACAGAGTATTGCGGCAACTTGGAGCTCCTGGTACTAGTGAACAACTCGGTACTCAGATTGTCAAGAACATGGCTCAAATCTCCATGTACTGGCAGAAGAACGACATCAAATTTGTTCAAAGCCAAGAATCAGAGGAACCTGCAGCCTATGAGTTACTGACCGAGTGGGCTATAGCTAGAACCAGTGCAATCATCAGAAATGAATCTGGTGGCCTGTTGACGACTAATAAAAAGTATGCCGTTCAATTCACAGCTTTGCTCATTCAAATTTTGTCTACGGAACAAGTATTGAAATCAGCTGAGACAATCATCTTACCACTTTATAATTTGTCGGAAGCCGCTAGCGACCAAGATGAAGATTTGAAAAATTTGTCTTTGGAGACTTTGGCTATGTTAGAGACCAAGTTGGGTGTTTCTGATTATACCATTCTGTATTCCAATGTAAGAAGACAAGTTATTGAGAGAAGACAACAGAGAAAGGCTAAAAGGTCGCAGTTGGCAGTTGCTGCTCCTGATATTTCTGCAAAGAGAAAACTCAGAAAGCATGAAAGATTCAGAGAAAAAAGACGTAACAACAAAGATGAGAATGGATATTATAAAGCTAAAAGAAAGAAGGTTGACAGGATGCCTTGAGTAGCATTGTCACAATGTTTATAGAACCAAAAATTTGTACTGAATAAAATTATTGATATTAATCATTGCATTTTGATTTTCCAATATTCTAAATCAAATTCAGCTCTATCTAATTATCTTCAAATACACCAAGACGTTCAAGATTCCCTTTGGCGATTCTTTTGCTAACGCTATTCCCATTCTCATATATATATTTGAGCAGATCAACATCCCTCTTATTGAACAGTTCTTCAGCGGCTTTCTTATAGTCATGACATTTGAACAACATTTTGAGCTTCTTCTCATATGATACGTTACACATATCTACGTATAAACTTGCCTGTCTCTCTTCACCCAGCTTCATCAATTGTTTAAAATGGTATTCATATCCTATTGGAGATTTCGAAGCTCCTGCAATTTCAAAAAGCTTACTGAAATTCTTCTGCGATATGTATGTATCTACGATGAGATACGTGATTTTCTTATCGTTTAATTTGAGTTCTCTTGCAAGATATTTATCGACTTTGCCAAGCTGATTTATGGAGATCAACTTGACTATTAAATCATTCAAACTTTTACAATCGGTATAGAAATCCATTTCAAAGTCTTTAGTGAATTTCTCTTGCAGATTCAAAAGTTTGATTTGTGACTCAATTAATTTGGCTTCTGAACTCAAATCATTATACTGGTCGTACTTACGAAGAACTGAAACAAGAACTTTACGTTCCTTCTCAATTTCCAGGATGACATTGTCCGTTTGAGTTTTCTTTTTAAGTAATTTCAGTTTTTGCTCATAGAAATTATCAAGTTCCAAATTACATATTTCCAAATCTTTGTCCTGTTGAAGGTAAAGTTGATTGAGAAATTCAATATCATCTTGGAAAAGCACTTTGAGAGCTCCCATGGAGATGTTGTTATTGTTAACCAATTTGAAAAACTCCGCCAACTTCAATTTGTTTTTCAAGAATAAGAGAACAAATAAGATTATGTCTGGATCACCACTGGTTTCCGCTTTGGAGATGGCAATTTCATCTTGCTGCATTTCTAAAAGTAAGGGTATTTGTCTCTCGGGAAGTGGCTCATAATTGAGCAACATAGTTGAAAGTTTCAATCTTCCTTGCTCAAAAGCCGCTTGCGATACTTCCATGTACGAGATTTGATCTACTTTTGTCAATTTCTTCAAAATATTTGCCAATATTTGTTCGTCCTGAGCTTCTGGGGAGCTTTTAATCTCAGAACATGCCCAATGAATATATATCGGACCTAAAGGATATCTCACGAGTTTGGAGATTTGTGCAGAAAGTTGGTATTGTTTACGTTTCAATAGCCTCTCGATCAATTTTCCAAAACCCAAGGTTAAAAACTCTTGATAAGTTAAAGGCATTCCCACATCACGATTTCTGACATTGTTCAAAATCTTCAAATTGGTACAAACTTCGATGAAAAACTCAGGATCGTATGCTTGTAGTGTGGACTTACCAAATGAAGCAGCTCTCAATAGCTTTTTTTGCCAATAAGATTCAAATTCCTCAGTGGCAGCATTGATACAATCATCAATGGCTTCTACAAGACTTCCCTGGATGATTCTCAAATTCTCGTCTGCCTTTGGAGACCGGTTATCCAATTGGTCCACAGCGTCCAACAAGATCGCACTGGCTGCGGTGGATCCAAGTTTGAAAGTGGAAACAGTGAAGTCACTAACACGGGAGATGTACTCGAGCTTGTCATTGGTGAGTAATTTCAAACCATCAGTCTCGGTAGATAGTATTGGTGCTTGTGAGTAAAAGAAGTTAATGGAATCATCTGAAGGGCCTACCAATTTGATTTCGTCTTGGAATGCAAGAATCACTGCATCATTCCCACACCATTTCAAATCGGCCAATTGGGAACTGTTGTCTGAAGTGAATTCGGACAATTGATCTGAGAAGTCCAGCGTAAATATTGAGAGTCTATGTGTGGCGTCATCATAGAGACCAATGAACTCATTATTAGGAGACACGGCCAGATGAGTGAAGTGTAAATTCTGGGAGATCTCTGAATTTGTATCAAACGAACAGATCATCGTTGAATCCGAAGTTGAAGTTATTATTTGTAACGTATGATCATAGCGGGGAGGTATAATCAGCCACCCATTGATCAGATAGAAATCTTTTTTGGTATCGGAGCTGAAAGTTCTTGTTATTGGCTTCCTGTAATTGGAGACCGATATGAATTGACCATCATTGAGAGCTACAACACAACCTTTGGCGAAAAACTGGGTGTCCTTGATGAATTGCGACTCGGAAAGTCGGATATCCACTTCTTCAAAGTCTCCTTCAAAGTTGTAGTAACATCTTATCAAACCGTGCTCTAACACAACGATCAAGTCTTCTTCGTCATATGACCAACCTAATGAGACTATATTCCCATTGGAATTCAACCAAGGTATTGAATAGATGAGCGATCCAGCGCCCGAAAAGATCTCTATGGACTTGACTAAATTTTCATCGAGGAAACTTCGTTTAGGGAATGTGGCGATTGATGTGGCATAAGAAGAAATACTAACAATATGTGAGTTCAAATCTTTATCCCAATTCAATGAAGTACATTCTCGAAGTCTGTAAAAAACGTCTTGTAATTTTTCCCAGTCTTTTGTTGTTGGTCAGTAAACTGGAATCAAATTGTGGGTGACTGAAATGGATACTTACCTAGACTAGGATTCGAAATTGACATTTAGATGGGATTATTGTAACCAATTGATGCTTATGTTTTGCCAACTATTATGGTTCCAAAGGATACCTGAACTAAAAAAAAATCAAAGACATATTAAAAATTAAGTATGAAGATAAAGACAAACGAGAAGAGACAAAAAAAAGTGCAGGGTAATGGAAATTTCAATGTGAAAAAAAAAAAAAAAATCAAATCACAAATCCAAAACTAAGCTTTTGAGCTCATCGAAGATATTAGGATCCAAGAGATACAGACTTCAAACTCTGGAGTGCTTTGAACATGAGTGACAGTGATATCGAAGAAAGAAACGAACTGGAATTCATCAAGTTAATCTCCTCTGATGGGTTCCAGTTTGTAGTGGATAGAGATGTCTGTCTTATAAGTGGCACACTAAGAGGAATGTTGGAGACATCATTTCAAGAGAGTGAGACGAACACTATAAAATTGCATGAGTTGGATTCCATATTGTTGAACAAAGTGGTGGAGTATTTGTATTATAATTTTAAATATAAGGATGAAGTGAATATTCCAGAATTCGAATTTCCTACAGAGATGGCGTTGGAATTATTGGTTGCCGCCGATTTCTTAGATGGTGAGTATTTTTAAAGTAATGATTTGAAAGCTAAAACAAGTACTAACTGTTTCGTTATTTGTTCGCGTTATAGTATAAGCTCCGGATACATCTGGAAGTAGACCTACTAATAAAGGTCCCACTCAGTCAGTTACCGAGATCAGTACCATCAATATCTGGTCTTAGAGAGATTTGAACAAATTTTGGCGAACGCAAATGGTACAAAATCTTATTTAGACCGACAACCCCAATTCGCTGCTTACAAGCTCATTTATTTTCGAATATATCTGAATGAGGTCGTCATTGAGCGGAAAGTGATACTCGAAGGCAGGATAAAATTGGTGCTTATAAGCGGGTATATGTCTCGTGTAGTTTGCTATGCTTCTCTCAACTTCAGTAATAGTCCTGCAAGAGAAGGATTTCTAGATATCCAAGTTTCGATTTCATTAGTGTGACTTAAGCTTTGAGAAGTAGCTGTAATATAGTATAATACAAAAATATTTCTAGATATTCATTTTGGTGGGCTAGACCGATTAATAGACTGGTTCAATACATTTTAGGTTTTAAAGAAATCAAAATACTGAAATCAGGTTTGAGCCAGTTTTTTGAAAGTCACCACAATTTGGGCTACAGACGCTTTAAATTTTTTCATATAATTGAGGGTTTTAGAGCAAAAAGAGCAAAAAGAACTTGACTTACAAGACCCATAATCCAGGGCATGCAAAGTAATCTCAATAATGCCTAATTACATAAAGTCCACAGAAGTGAGCTTATCACTTGCTCTTTACAGATTCGTAAGTTGCTCACAAAATGTTGCACCATTATTCAGGCTTGTCAATTTGAAGTCCACTGCAAAAATCTACCCTTGACACTTTATTGATCACATTGCGTTACAGTAGTTGAAAGTACCTTCTACAAATCTAAGCTTATCGGGTCAAAGCGAACTTTTCAACATACCTAAAAAAACATCTCTATACTTGCTTGTACGTTCAAATAGTCGATTGCCCTGAAAGATAATCCAGATTCAACCGTCATTTCAATTTCCCCTTCCCTTGATCGTTTCGGCTGCACTCAATATCGTTGAGATTCCCTGATAACCCAAGACTTTGTTGTACTCTCTACACCCTTCATAACAGATTTCGTGTCCTACATACGCCTGTGATTCCTCATTTCTCCTTCTCCTTCTTCTTTTTTTCCTTTTTGGGAAATGTAATTGATTTTTCACTTAGATTGACGCGTCTTCCTTATGAAAAAAAAAAAAGAAAATCAAGAAAAAAAAATGAGAATAAATTCTCTTTAAATAAAGTATCCAACTTATCACCACTGGTTATACTTGTCCATAAGTTCTAATTGATCGTAAGGATAACAATAGCAAGATGGATACAGCATTGAACATTCTTCCTTCTGTTCAAGTGAACATTAACTACAAGGAAATCAAAGAACAAGTGAAAGATTTCTTACAACATTTCAAAGCAGGCTCATCAGAACAAGGAGCTGCTACAGAACTTGATTACGGAATTGATGAGGATTTGGATGTCGAGAGAATAGGAGATGGTCCAAAATATATGGCCTTGTTGCAAAAGATCAGTAACAGAGAATTGTCGTCGTTGAGTATCGAATTGGATGATATCAAGCTGTACGAAAGCACCAAAGATTTGAGTCAAGGTAGTTTGACCCAAGGTAAGACCACATTGGTAGACAACATAGTTAAAAATGCCTATCATTTTGTGGAACTCTTCAGTGAAGTCATTGATGAACTCATTCCTGAGCCAACCGTCGACATTAGCTATAAAGATGATGTCTTGGATGTGATATTACACCAAAGAAAATTGAGAAACCTGAGATTAGAACAAGAATCCAGAGAAAGTGATATGGCTGTTTTGGAACTGGCCAATTTCAATAACAACGGTAACAATGGCAATGAAACAGAGCTGCCAAAGATCGACAACTTGTTCCCTTCGAAGTTGATCAGAAGATATTCTCTTTATTTCAAGCCTTTGACCGATTTATACAGGGGAAAGGGTAAAGCTTTGGCTGTCAGAGAAGTCAAAGGTACCAATGTTGGACAACTTATCACTGTAAGAGGAATTGTCACTAGGGTGTCTGATGTTAAACCTTCAGTCTCGGTAAATGCCTACACCTGTGACAAGTGTGGTTACGAAATCTTCCAAGAGGTCACTTCCAAGACTTTCAAGCCTTTAGTCGAATGTACATCTCCTCAATGTTTGGAGAACCTGTCCAAGGGTAAATTGTTCATGAGCACAAGAGCTTCCAAATTCAGCCCATTCCAAGAGGTCAAGATTCAAGAATTGGCAGACCAAGTACCAGTTGGGCACATTCCAAGAACCTTGGGTATCCATGTGAACGGAGATTTGGTCAGATCGATGAACCCAGGTGACATTGTTGATGTTGCTGGTATCTTCTTGCCTGCTCCTTACACTGGATTCAGAGCCTTGAAAGCTGGTTTATTGACCGAGACATACTTGGAAGCCCAGCACGTCAGACAGCACAAGAAGAAATACGCCAATTTGGAGATCACCACTCAGGCAATGGAAGAAATTGATAACATCAGAGCACAGGGAGATGTCTATTCGAGATTGGCCAACTCAATTGCTCCGGAAATCTTCGGCCATGAAGATGTGAAGAAGCTGTTACTTTTGTTGTTGGTTGGAGGCGTCACCAAGGAGATTGGAGACGGAATGAGAATCAGAGGTGATATCAATGTCTGTATGATGGGAGATCCCGGTGTGGCCAAGTCTCAATTGTTAAAACTGATTTCTAAATTGGCTCCAAGAGCTGTCTACACCACCGGTAAAGGTTCTTCCGGTGTTGGTCTTACCGCTGCTGTTATGAGAGACCCAATTACCGACGAGATGGTGTTGGAAGGAGGTGCCTTGGTGCTTGCCGACAACGGTATCTGTTGTATTGATGAGTTCGACAAGATGGACGACTCCGACAGAACTGCCATCCACGAAGTAATGGAGCAACAAACCATTTCCATTTCGAAAGCGGGCATCACCACCACTTTGAATGCCAGAACCTCGATCTTGGCTGCTGCCAATCCATTGTTGGGAAGATATAATCCAAAATTGTCACCTAATGAAAACATCAACTTACCGGCAGCGTTGTTGTCGAGATTCGATATCTTGTTCTTGATGTTGGACAGTCCTTCCAGAGAAAATGACGAAAGGTTGGCTCTGCACGTTGCCTATGTGCACATGCACAGTAAACAACCGGAAGCTGATTTCGAGCCTTTGGGATCCACCACTATCAGACAATTTATCTCAGTAGCAAGAACTTACAGACCTGTGATCACGGAAAATGTAAGAGATTACATGGTTCAATCGTATATCAAGATGAGAAAGGACTCCAAATTCAACGAGGACTCGAATAAGAACTTCAGCCATACCACACCTAGAACCTTGTTAGGTATAATCCGTATGTCTCAAGCTTTGGCTAGAATCAGATTCGACAACACCGTGACAATGGAAGATGTCGATGAAGCTTTGAGATTGATCCAAGTATCAAAATCCTCGTTGTACGCAGATTCTGACTCCGCAAAGGAAGACCAATCTCCTATCACTAAGATCTACCAAATCATCAGAGATCTTTCACAAAACGTTGAGAGAAACGCCGAGAACTTCAAAGTTGTGTCTCTTGGCGATTTGAGAGATAGGGTTCTTTCTAGAGGTTACACACAGGCTCATTTCGATAACTGTATCCAAGAGTACATCGAATTAGGAGTCTGGCAAGTCATTGATGATGGAGAGAACTTACTGTTGCTTAATGATGACGACGATGAAATGATGGAAGATTATTGAATCGGCCCCAATTCTATCCTTGTCACACCATGTTATTCTTCTTGTCTTGTATTTTTACTTCTACTTTATATATTTTTCCCCCGAGTTTTGTCTTCTCTTTTGTCTTTAAACCGCTTACCCTTTGATCTCTTTAATATATGAGCATATAAAATGTCTAGCTTTTTTTTTTTGTAGTCTTAGACCAGGTTCGTCGTGGAAGTGGTTCAAAATGGAAAATGGGTTCATTTCTAGAGGCTTATTTTTTCTCTGTGCCTGACAAACGGAGGCTCAAATCTTGGAGACCCCACGCAGGAAATCATAATGCTCGAAACAGGACAAGGGTTCCGTAACATCTGATGACTTCATACTGAGTGTGGCGAGAGGATCCCCACTTCTGAATACAACCGACACTTCGAGCACCGTTCCAATTATATCATGCAAGAATAGGGAGTGAACAATTGCTTACTTTTTCTCTGCTGTTGGAACTTATGCGAGTTTCACGCAAAGGACGGACATGAGGTGAAATTTCATTTGGAATTTAACTTTCCCACGTTAGTGTGAAAAACGCATCGAAAAACCTTGGAATTTCTCAACTTTGAATTCCAAACATTTTTTCTTCCGTGTTCCAGATGGGGAAATAGATGGAATCGTATATATATAGGAAGAAGGATCGAAAAATTGCGTCTTGGAGTTGGGTGAAACTTAATACTAGCACCGGCTAAAAAATATACTATACAACTCAATTACAATGAAGCTCGAAGAATGGATGAAAGACATCAACGACGATACTAAGGTATCGAAGTTGTCCTTACCAGGTACCCACAACAGTGCGGCTTACCACACAGCTTTACCTTCTGTGCAATGTCAAGGTTCCTCAATTAAGGAACAATTGGAGCACGGTGTCCGTTTCTTTGACATCAGACTCTCAAGAAATTTCTTGAAATCCGAAGACGATGAGCAAAAAGACTTGATCATCATCCACGGAAAATTCCCTGTCAAGCTTTTGGGAAACGTCAAGCTCACTGAGGTATTGGAAGAGTTCTACGATTTCTTGAAAGACCACAGATCGGAGACTGTCTTGGTCTCTTTGAAGCAAGAAGGTACCGGTACTTGGGACAACGACAAAGACGAGTTCGGAAACGTCATCTGGGACAGATACATCAACAAAAACAAGGACAAATGGTACTTGAACACTGATATTCCAAGATTGGGTGACGCCAGAGGTAAGGCTATTCTTTTCAGAAGATTTGGTGTCAAGAATGAAGATAGAAAGAAGCAATTTGGTATTGAGGCCTCGTGGTGGAATTACAACACCACCAACGACGATCGTGGAAACATCCAAGTTCAAGATTGGTGTGAAGTGTCCAGTGCCGCCGATATCGACAAGAAGGCCGAATACGTAAAAGAACATGTAAAGAGAGCTGTCGATTACAATAGCACCGATTCCAACAGCCCTAAATTATTTGTCAATTTCTGTTCTGCGTCTAATTTCTTCGACCATGACTGCTGGCCTCAAAAGATCTCTGAAGGCTTGGAGAAGGACAATTTGGCTGGTTCTTTCGGTAAAGGTTCAGGTATCGTTGTCTTAGATTATGCCGAGTCCAACGACTGGAAATTGGTCAAAGACCTTGTAAACGAGAACTTTTAATTACAGCTTAAGTAGCTCAATAAATGCAACAAACTTATATATAAAAACCGTAGCTCACCTTCACTGATGGCTTTTTTTTTTCTCTCTCTCTTCTCTTTTTCTTATTAGGGGTGTTTGTTTTGTTTACGTATTTTTTTTCTTCTCTTCTCACTTATTTCTGTGTTTTTGATTGTACACTGTACATATTCAGGGACACAAGGATCGATACAGATTATATCCCATCATCATGGTTGTCACAGAGCCTTTCAACTTGAGCTTGCATCTGTCAAATGAGTCAATAGTCAAAGGCTGCCCCGGGGTGGCGAGATCGTTTCCTAGGATCGAAGGCTCTTTAGAGATACGATCTAACAATGGATTACCAGTAGTGATCCGCAAGATAACGGCCTCTTTGATGAACAGTCAAAGTGTTTCGGTGAGCTCGTCCACTGGGCTAAGCTCCAATACCGCCTTCAGAGTGTTTACATTGTACTCTTCCGCCATTTATGGAGGCTCGGAAGAGATCTTGGGACTGGATATACCCTTTGTGCTACCGATTCCTCAAGATATCATACCCAGTGAAGAACTCCCACGGTACTCATTGATGAACAAATGTTTTATTGAGTTCGTAGTGACCTATGGCAACAGCAATATAGCGGAATCCACATATGAATTTGCCATTCCCATCAAGAAATTCAACACTTTACCCATCTACAGGCAATTCATAGACTCAGAGTCCAAGATCAAAGACTCTCCAGACAGACTAACAATGTTGGAATACTCGTTGCCAAACCTCAGTATTGGACCAGGCGATATTGCCACCTTGAATATGAAGCTCAGTACAGTTCAGGGAGCCAGATCAAAGAAAATCAAATTGAAAAAACTGACTTTGGACTTGGTGGAGGTCATAGAGCTTCACGATGGAGGATTCCCAGATAAAGTGACCAAGATTGCTTCCACTGAAAGAGTATTTCCGGCATCCCCAGTGACTAATACAGGTATAGAGTTCATCATGGGACTAAAATATCCATCCTCTACTCCGTGGCATGAGATGACAAGCACAAATAGTGAAGACAGTAATTCGAGATCATCCGAGATCCCATCGTTATCGGCCGTGACACACCCAAAGACTTGCAAAATAGTTGGAAAGTTCAACCCAGACGTTCCATTGTCCCATATCCAAGGGTTCACTTCACTAGGAAAGTTTGTATCCGTGAGGTACGAATTGCATTTGAAATTGAAACTTTCAGGTGCCAAAGATCTAGAACTCAAGCAGCAGATCATCATCTGTCCCTTTGACTTACAAACATCAATAGAAGTCTTGAAATGGATTATCCAAGAGTGTAACGAGACCACTGAGAGGTTTGGTCCTCATTTCGAGTCCAATATTGATGCTGCCATCAAGAGAGCCTACGGTTTAAGCGATAAGAAATTGGTGATATTCAGGACTAATTCCGGTGACGACTGGGTGAGGCTCGGGTTGGGTGAACGTCTGTTTAAAACACACGGGAAAATATTAGATTACTATATAGACTAGCTAGCAGAAAAAAATTCATTCAATGTCCTTGGCCTCGGTTGTTTCTTTGGTCTCATTTGCACTTTGTTGCATGAGTTTATGTAATCTTCGCTCTATAGTAAATAAGTATTTGAACTGGAAATAATGGCATTGTCTGAAGGGAAATTGGAAAGGTGTACTGTCACTGAGCCAGTAATTGTTCTTCTCCATTTTCTCACCTTCTCCTATGGATCTCAACATTTTGTCCCACTCTTCATAAGAAAACTTCTTTCTAGGGTTTTCAATTGAAAGAATCATCATCTTCTTCAACTCTGCAGCAAGTTCGAGAATCCTTGATAGTTCTTTTACATCCTCAGAGGCATCTTCAGGAATTGTTTCCAATGAGGGCCTCAAAAATGCAAGCAGGTCATTGTCCAATGGCCATTCAACAGGATCATCGGTAGCGAAATCTTCCTCTTGATCAATCTCGGCTAGCTCTTGCTCTGCAGATGAACCATCGTCAGCTGACTCCTTGAAAAACTTCCTTAAGAGCAAAACTTTCAAACTCTCTATGACAGAGCTTGTCTTAGAAGACACCTTAAGTGTTAACAAGAAAAGAGGTTGCATCAATGAATAGTTAGTGGCATCTTTCAAAGAACTGAATAAGATGTCGGACATGTTGGAAATCAACATCGTCATCAAGGGGACAGCCCCGAGACCCCACAAGACAAAGAAAGCCTTACCACAATACGATTGCGGACTGGGGACCCCATAACCTATGGTCAACAAACACAAAATGCAAAAATAACAAGCAGTTCCGTAATCCCAACCTTCAGCTTTGGAGAATACAAGAGATCCTATCAACCAAAACGTAACGAAAACACTTAGCACGGACAGTAAAGACACTCTTTCTTCTCTCAAAAGAGCAGACCTCTCAACCCGAGCTATCAGATTGAACGATTCTTCATTGGAGAGCTCTCTGTTTTCCTTCTGGAGTCTTGCATTAGCAGTTTGCCTATTCTGCTGAATTCTATGCCAATAAAAAGTCGAGCTCCCATTAAAAATGACCAATTCTCTGATGATAGAGACAATTAAGGCCAAGAGCAACAAGCCAAGCATACTACAAAGGAGAATCAACACTCTTCCGCCAGCATTGTCGGGAGTTATATCGCCCAATCCTACAGTCAATATTGTTACAGTTACAAAATATAGAGCATCTGCAAAGTGTATGTCCATCAACCGTGAGAAGACCCCAGCACTGCATAGCAAGAAAAGCATCAACATGATCACTAAAACCATCAAGTTTTTCTGAGTATCATCTATGTTGAAAGCTGGTGGATATTTCTTCATCAAAAACCCAATCTCGTTCACTGTGAGTAAGGCGAAACATATGTAATAAAGAATCACAGTGAAAAGTGCAAACCAAAATCCCTGGGAAGCTTCATAATTTTCGTTGTAATACAATATATGGCCCACTATTACAAGCACCATTAAGATGGTAGCGGCAATGAACCACCCGGAAATAGAAATGAATTGCCCCAACGTGTATCTCATCTTGTTCTTTGTATTCATCAATAAAGCTCCATTAGAGATCAAAGCGAACATTACAGAGATCCCGTTCAACTTCAACAACCAAGGGAAATCTTTCACCTTACCACCCGTCGAACGCTCGACTCTCCAACTATCAATTAAAGATACAATATTCATCATGTTGGAAACGGGCCCTATGGTACCCACAATCAACGGTACATAAGAACTTATAAGAAACCAAATTTCAAAGTGAGTTTCTCCAGGTTGCACGGAAAGTTTATCGACAGACCATTCCGTCAAATTCAATAGCCTCTCATAATATGTCCTTCTTTCGATTTCCCTGGCGGAGATCGCCGTCTCCATTGAATTCTTGGGACTCAGAGTATCTATTGCCAGAATGAAATGTTCAAAATTGGGTATCTCATGAGAGTTTCGCTTCTCACTGAGAGAGGATTCCTCCTCTGTGGATTTTCTATTTCGAAGTCCAGTCATCTTTGCAACTATATTAGATGCTGAGAAGTCACTATATCATTGGACTCAATATTAATCAGAGTTCTAACGAAGTTTCGTTCTTCTTGAATAGTTTTGTCAACTTAAAAAAAAAAAAAAAACAAGCTGAGATGAGCAGCTTGCAAGGTTACTTATTTCACTTTTTTTTCCTCTTGACATACTTGTCAAGTTGTCTTAAACAGCTTTGTTGTGTGTGTTCAAGCCAACCTATGGTAGTATTATTAAATTCCAGTCTTAGAGGACGGTTCATTTTCAAAGATGTTGGCATCTCAATCTTGTGTCATGTATTCAAGGTGATCCCATATGCGATATTGATAATATCACACAGAGGTTTTTGACAATTTGACGACAGACGATCATTCTTTTCTTCCCGTATCGAGCTCGAGAATCATTGTAAAACCAGTAAACTAGTCATAATTGAGGTCATGATTAACTGTCCGATTGATTTACCCACCATAGCGTTAACTGGGCCTCAAACAAAGCTCCCCAAGTTGGAAAAGTATCAATGAATTTTCGAGTTTCTACTACAAAACAACATAGAGTTACTCAAATGCTTCCCTGGACCTTGAAAATTGTTTCCCATTATGCTTGGGGAACTCCATTGAGACACCGTTTCATTTTCGAGAACCGCACTCTTTTCTGAGGCTTGTTTGCCCGTTGCATTTTGACCTCAAAAAATGAAAAATACATTAATGTTTTTGACTGTAACTACAAAACATTTCGCCATCTTAATTGAAACTCGCCCTTATGGCCAAGTGGTAAGGCACCGCACTTGTAATGCGGCGATCATCAGTTCAATTCTGATTGGGGGCAGTTTTTTTTCAAAACTTTTATTTGGTTTTCATATTTTGCTCAGGTGTATTTTGAAACATGAAGGTCAGATGATTAAAAACCCTTGGCTACAGGTGACGATGATTGTCTATATCTTGGGCTCCTACAATTTGTTCCAATGGTCCTTTTTTTTCTGCTCCTTCTCCCAGATCCTAAGATTTGAATTTCTGTTATAGTCGTAGTTTCAGGTTATATAATTTTTATAATATGCTTTGGGGGTAATTGATAGTATGCTACTTTCTGATAGATTCTAGTAATATTAGATTTTTATTAGTGAAACAGATTTTCAAGCAGATCATCCGAGTACGATCAACATATATAAGATGAAATAGGTTTCCACAGACCAAAATATACCACTTCACTCTATCTTAAGGACTGAGATCAAGACAGTATGTCATCATTCACCACGGAAGAATACTTAGAACTTTTTCAACAGTTGCAATCAAAACTTCTGAGTTCGTTGGGAACTAATGGTTCATTATACAACCAAGGAAGCCCATATTTCACACAAGAACAATCTGGAATGAATTTCAGGTGTACACAGAACAATGTTCCTATAAGTGGAGAGAGCACGTCACCGCTGCCGCGAAGGCTCGTAGCAAACCATGAAAATAGTTCTTCTCAATATCTTACAACGATATTCAAGCAAAGCGAGCAAGAAGGTGAAAACATAGGGAATGCACAAATTTCCAGCTTACCACCAAGCCTTGAGCCCCCTTCTAATACAGAATGGAATACAAATATTATCCACCTGAACAGTGCATTTCCAGTAGCTTTTGATAATGAGTGGAACTTCGTTACACCTTTTTTACAAAGTGAGAATTTTCACCAGAATCTTTACGAGTCCCAACCAGAGGAGGCACCATACTTACCGAAACGAATCTGCAATTTGAAGATCCTCTCGGGCCTCGATTTGTCTGAAAAGCAGGAGCTGGAGTTTTATAGAGCTGAAGACCAAGATACTTACAGTAGAGTGTACTTTGCAGTTCGGGCGGAAAAACAGGCACTTGCGCAGTCTCAAAGATGCCAGAGAATCCTACAAGAGGAAGAAAAAATTTTCGGAGAACAACAAGAACAGGTGCTGTCTTCAGAGGAGAATCTTCTCCGAGTGACAAAAATGGTATGGATACCGGTCCCACTATTGAAACCTATAGGATCCAAAAAGAAGACAGCGAAAAGAACAGAAACCTCATTGTGTGGGATAATCAATCTTAGACACAAGGGAGCCTGGAAAAGAAGGTCTTCGGAGGAGATGTATTTTTCGAGGGCTATCAAAAGAAGAAAAAATTAGCCCAAAATGGTTAAGGTGTGTAGTGTTGAATAATCATTTAATAACCACCTAGAGGACTAAAAAAATGCGCAAGGATTGTTGTTGAGAGCCATAGAGGACACTTGGAGTGTCGTAGTTGCTCCTGAAGACATTTCGAGAGCCATGGGATGCAAAAAAAAGAAATGAATGCCTTCAATCAGATTCGAACTGATGATCTCCTCATTACTAGTGAGGTGCCTTACCAACTTGGCCATAAAGGCTGTTTCTTGTTTTATATGAAAATTGTTTCAGTCCATATGATGAAAAATTTGGAACATTTGTGCAACATCGTAATACCACATTACGTCAAATTTTGGACGGTGTCTCAAAATATTTCAAACGGGATATGAATGGATGTGCTGGAGCTCTGGGGAGTAGGAATTTGAACCGTGGCATTGTCACAATAAATTTATGAGTTGAATGACAACAAAATGATGTAGAACCTCGAGGATTCTTGAACCTCTGAGTCAGATCTAGGCAGGAGCGTGGCTCATACGTAGACAACTATCAGTAAGAAAGTATAGCAGTATTTTAATAGCTTGCATAACTCTTTCGCCAACAACTATTGGCGACTATCTGCGAAGAGAACGGCAATTTAAACAGATCAAGAATATTCAAGTTGAAGATAATGACACCGCATAGCAAGTTTATTTGGACATAGCAAATTGTTCTGGGAGAGGGAACAGTCAGAAATTTGGAACCGAATGGTATAAGTCGAAACGGGAGACGTATAGTTTGTAAATCACGAACCATTTTCATTTTACAGTAATTTATCTACTTGATATTACGACTTTTCAATGCTTCAGATCTTGATTTGAGATGATGACACGTTTGGCGGTTGCCAGAACAACTTTCTCTCAAGGCAGCTAATTCCTAAAATTCTCAATGATTCCTCTCACGAAAGAATGGCCGTTAATCCACCACAAATGGTGCTTGAAACCAATCTAACGCGTAAGAGTCGCTACCTCAACTCTTACCTCCATCTCGGCCACTGAAGATTCTGAAGCAGATAAAAATCCCCCCTTTCACAAGCCTTGAGCATAGATTATTCTCCTAAGCGCCATCACGCCCCCATTTACCACTCTCGCTAGCTCATTCTCACTCAACCACACAGAAGAAGAACCCAAAAATAGGAAAGCGAAAAAGAGGCACAAAATTTAGCACTGATTTCCAGATGAGCGCAAAATGATCGAACAAGTTAAATGTATGTGTGTGAAGTAGTTGAAAGAAAATGAAGAAACAAAGAAATCCCAATTTGAATGAGAAGGAAAAAAAACAGGCCTTCAAGAAAAATAATCCAATAAAAAAAAACGACGGGAGATTGAAGTTTTGTCGGGATAGTACGATATTGGGGCCAATACTAGTGAAGATGGATCAAAACACAATTAAGACCGAGAGCAATGAGATAAAAGCGACGCCAGATTTGAGTACCAAAGCTGAATCTGCCACTGCAACGAGATGCGCTGAATTACAAGAGAAAATTCGAGAGGTTGAAGAAAACACCTCTTTGGTGTCATTGGCAATTGCCAGGTCAACTAGAACTATGAAAAGATTACGTACTGAATATTTGGTATTATTAGAGCTGTTAGAGAGAAAAGCAAGCTCACAAAATGCCGAAAATTTCACTGATAAGCCTGAATTGTTGTCCTTAGACGATATAAATCTCTTGGTTGGAAACTCTTTGAATAAATTGGGATCTAAATTGCCGGGATCATCGCTGGGACCTAGAAGGCCGTACGCAGCCAACGCTGCCAAGAGGGGTCCAAGAAAGATCAAAGATCCAAATTTCCCAAAGAGACCTACAAATGCCTATTTATTATTCTGTGAAGGCGAGAAGGAGAGAGTGAAGAAATTACCAATTGAAGAGCAAAGACAGATCCCAGATTTATCCAAACACTTGACGGAATGTTGGAAAGCATTGGACGAAGAAGGACGTAAGCCTTTCTACAAGATCTATGAACAGGAGAAGGTGAGGTTCGCAAGAGAATTGGAAGAATATGAAAGAAAGAAGAAATTGGAAGCCATGGGCGAACAGGAGCTGGAGACAGGATCCCTGACACCTGTTTCAAATGATGCGGGAACGCCTCTTCTGGAAATGGGAGGAGACGACGAAGAAGATGAGGATGAGGAGGAAAATAGACAAGTGAAGAGGATCAAGATGGAGGGACTAAACGATTTGAGCTCCCCACTGCCTTCGTCTCCAGGATTACAAACGGCCACTGCATCACCTACACCAGCTGCGATAGCCAATACGAGTGGTGGTGAAGAAGACGAAGAGGAAGATGAAGAAGAGGATGCGGCTGACAATTCATCGATGCAAGTAGAAGATGAAGAGGATGAGGAGGAGGAAGATGAGGAGGAAGAGGAGGAGGAAGGTGCCCACGACGATGAGGAAGCAGATCTTGAAGAAGATGAAGAGGAAAACGATATAGACGATCACGATATGGATGTAGACGAGGAAGAGGAGGAAGAAGAGGAGGACGACTCAAGACTGATTCCGTCGTCTCCTCAACTGGCTAGCTCTGTGGTGCCTCCTAGTAGCGACGATTTAGCAGAATAAGCTGCTTTTTTTTCACCATTGAACGATCAGTTTGGTGCTTTGAGTTTCGGACTCTGTAAAATAATTCTGTGTTTTTTAGATATATCAAGAAAATTTAAATTCATCTTATTTCAACATAAAAGGCCATAAAAACAGATACGCATATATGTGTAAGTAATGTCAAAAACAAGAACAATAAAATAGAATATAGAAGTGAAAAGACAAGTCAAGGGTAATTCCACCGGGGAATATCAATATTCAGAATGGCTGTACTCAGTTGCACTCAAGATCTCGTAATCTTCGTCCAAAGGGTCGGCTTCCACATCGCTGATTTCAGCTTCAGAGATTTGAACGAGATCGGCTGGCTCTGGAGAGGATTTCTTCGATTGCATCGAAGGAGGAGGAGTTGCAGGGGAGAATGTGGAGGAAGAGACAGAGGAAGAAGGAACCGACAACTTTGGCAAGATCATAGTGGAGCTCAACAAATCGGGTGTTTTCTCTGGAATAACATCCAGTTTTTTGTCAGAATCCAACTCAAATACTCTGCTTCTCACGTAATCTTCTGCCTCGTCAATGCGGCCCTCATAATCGTTTTCTTTCAAAGAATATAGTTTGTCCAGGGCAGAGGTACTCGAGACGTAGAATTTTTCCTTGCTGTTGAAAATAACAACTTGAATCAACTTTTCTGCCGTGAGGAAGTCCTCCACTTGGAATTCCTTGTAGTCTGTAACGTTGATATTCAAAGATTTTACGGCCAAAGGATTACATGGATGAGTGCCAGTCTTGATGTCCAACATTTTACCATTTCTAAAAAGAAACAAGATAGTAGATTCCGCAGGAATCGATTTGGACAATCCATTCTCAAGGGTGAGAGAGACAATTTTACCTTTGGAAATGACTTGGAAATGAATTTGGCCATCGCTCTCAACGACCGAATCGACAATAGGTTGTTCTGACTCAGACCTGGTTACCGGTTTGGTGAACTCAAAACCATATTCATCAACGTACATTTTGTAGAATTCGACAATCTCTTCTTCACTGAAAGTCTCACCAATTTCGATATTTTTCTTGAAATGAGAAACCATTTCATCAAATCTTTGGGCTTTGACCTTGAATTTTTCCAAGGAACCGTCAGTACCGTGAGCACTGGCGATTTTGGCAAGGGCCTCTTGTGACAATCTGTCAAAGGAAGCGAGCAATTGATCACCTCCAGAAGATGCCAAATCCTTCAACACTTGAGAAAGGTCAAAAGATGGTTTAGCTGGTGCAGCTGCATATTCAGAACTATTACAAGTCTGTGCTGTCCATGGTTGAGTAAATTTGATCAACGGATGAGAGGCATCATGAATGGCCTTGGCTTCACAGTCTTCGCAGATATCAAAATCGTAACAGATGGTACATTTATAACGGTTGCCGTGGATCGGAGTGTCGACTTTTGGCGAGCAGACATCACAATAAACATTTTTATGGACAACTCTTGGTTTTGGTTTAGGTTTCTCTTGGCGATGCTGGTCTTTATCCTGTTGATACGGGGTATGCAGAGCCTGTTGGAACGACTGGGCAATTTTTTCCAAATTCAAACCTTCAATTTTATCGATAAAGGCATCGGATACATCTTCAACCTTGTTGGAAAGTTCATTGGCAACTTTGGTGATGAGATTCTCCAAGTTATAAAACTGATCAAACAGAGTTGTGAAATCCGGCAATTCAGCATTGGAGGCTGGATTGGGTTTTTCCTTGTTGGCATCTCGTTTTGAAATCTTAATCTTGAGCACTACTACTCGTTTGATAGTTAAAGATAATTTCAAGTTCTCGTAATCTTTCTCATTTGACAATATGGTGTAGTTCTTCTTCTTGTTAGATTTCCTATATAGTTCCAATGGTGTGTTGTCATCGAGATCAAACGATTTTCTAACCAATCCTTCTAATTTTTCTTTATCAGTTAGGAACTTCACCTTGTGAATAGCAGCTGTCTTTCTTATCGGAGAGAGATCTAAGTTCGAGTTGTACAAAGTCATCTGAACCTCGTAGGGTTCGCTGTTAGACTGGGCGGACATGATTGAATCGATGATGTTCGCTGTATCATTCAATTGCTTACAACAAATAAAAACGTTCGTGGAATGGATGGCAAGTATCTCTTGTTAATTTTAATTTATAATTTTTTTTTTTGCCGTTGCCACTTTTTTTTCGTAACTCATCATCTTAGCTTAGCTTTGAAAAAGTTCGAAACCCACCAGTTTTTCAGTTACTCTTCTCTAAGTTCCGAGTCATAGTTCAAGCCTGTTATATAATATAGAATCTCGAGGCCATGACCAAGATTTACCCAAGAGTAGTAGTATTTGATTTGGATTACACATTATGGCGTAAGTTGAGTTTCCCCGTTTTGATTTATCATGACTGAGTACTAACAGTTTTGCTAGCCCTTTGGTGTGATACACACATCTCGAAACCAATCAAATCCAAAGATGACTATACCATTATCGACAGTTATAAACAAGAGTTCTCGTTTTACAAAGATGTCCCCAAGATTTTGAAAGAATTACACGATGCCGGAGTTACAATCTGCACTGCGTCTCGTACTTATGACCCAAAGATCCTGACCAAGATGTTGAAGATGTTAAAGATCGACGATATAGATGGCAAGCAAGTATCCCTGCTCGATGTGATAGATCACTGCGAATGGGGCACAGGGACCAAGAAGACCCATTTGAAGAACGTGAGCCAGTTGTTTGGTGTCACTTACGATGAGATGTGTTTATTTGATGACGAGACAAGAAACAGAGACGTCCAGGAGGCATTGGGCGTGAAATTCATACATATTCCAAATGAATCTGTAGGCTTATCTTATAGCATATTTGAAAACGGATTAAAAAGCTGGGCTGAATTCAATGGGAAATGAGCCCCTCTTGTATAATGATAGATAATATAATATTCGACACCTGCTTGTAAGCTTCTGGGAATCCGAAGGCAGACTACGCTTATCCATCGAGATGCTCAGTTTGAAAAGCGGAACGAAAAAAAAATAAGATCTAGTCAAGCATGAGCGGGACTACCTGCCTATTTTGGGCATCCCAATCGCATGTGATATCGATAGATGCTATCATTTTTTTTTTATTTTACAAGAAGAGAAAAAAAATAATCATTTTTTGTGATAGATTATATTATAAATCGAGCTAAATCTCTTTTTTCTTGCAGTGTCACTTGAGACCCCTAAACCACATCTGATCGTGATACTTTACGTCGGAGAACTGAACTAATAACAACAATGGCAAGATTCAACAAAAAATTCGCTATCACTTCGTTGATAACACTGCTGGTCATCACAGGTGCTACCTATTTGGTCTTAGAGACTTATCCACATTTGAAGACCGACATATGTTCGAAATTAGGATTTAAAGAGAAAGAGGAAAAGAAAGTCAGCGAAGAACTGGAAGAATTGGAAACAGATGTAGATTCAGAACTGAAATCTACAGTGGAAGAAACTCCTGCTACTTCTGCTAGCGATACTTCTGAATTGAAAGAGAGCTTTGTTAAAGTTACGCAAGACAAATAATTAAGGGAACAAAAAAATTATTGAGATTTTTGATAGTACCGATGAATGGGATGTAAAAGTGTTTCATAAGTAAATATATGAGAGATATATTGATACACCATGCTATGCTAATTTTTCAAATCGAATACAATTCATGATTCTATCTATCATATCGTTATTCAAATCCAACTGACCGTATTCTTTTCACATCTATAAAAAATGCTAATAATCGAAATTCTTAATTTACCGCGTCTCTATCGAGTTGATTTTTTTTTGGTGTTTTCCTTTTTCTATCATCGCGCTATCTTTACTTTCCTTTACACATGGATATGCCATTTGTTATAACAAGGCACTTCAAGATCTGGTCCTAAATGAATTGAATCCAGTTGGTCTATTTTTAGTATTTGTAGATAACATCCTTCCAACAAGGTAACATCTGCAAATTTCTCAACTTCCTCTAATTGACTGTATCGTAACTTAGTTAGCATCACCGTCTTGTTCGGTATCTGCACTACAAACAGGAAATCATTGATTTTCCTCACAGATTTGATGCGATGACTTGTTATATGTGCTAAGGGTCTCAGCACCATGTACTTGAAATCGGTGGCTTCGAACCAATTCAACATTTTTTTCTGAAAACCAATCACCTGGCCTGACAACGAATTGGGGTTCGATAAAGTCCACGAGTCTTCTGCAGATCTCAAAGTTGGCAACGTCAAATTTTTGTGTTGTAGACTATCACCAAATGAAGCATTCTGTATGTTATTGGCATTAATCAATTTCGAAATCTTATGATGTGTTTTGTCAGACGTTGAGGATATTGTTATCTCATCCTTTAATCGGGCCTTCGATAGTTGACTTATATGTGAAATAGAGATCAGCTTATTTGATATTGGTTCGGGCACCCGAGTTTCTGCCATATCTTTGTTCTCTTTGTCTACTGTCAATTGTACTAAATTCGACAACTTTATGGCCCTCTTGTTGTTGCTGTCAGCATGACTACCTCGCAAGCATGGTTTGGTGACGCCTCCATTAACTTTAGATGTGACGTCCAGCAAAGGTCTTCGTATCCGTTTTTTATTTTGTCGTATTTCGTTTTCCAACTTATTCAAGAAACTCATTGTGCAATCTTCGACCGCTTGTTTATTCACACTCCTACACTAGTTATCGCCCTAACTGTTGTTTTGTCTGGTGCCATTGTAAAAATATAATTCAGACGGAGAAAAAAAATCGTGTAACAGAAAAATAAAAACAGAGACTGACACATATTGAAAGACGGAGAAAGGGTTAGAACACAGATTTGTGGTGCAGACATTCAAGTGGCACCGTGTGATCTACCCATTATTGTTCCAATGGTAATTTCTCGAAAAAAGTGGAGCAATTAAGTGGTAGACAGCGATTAGCCAACGATACCTTTGACATAGAACAAATCGACCAGAATAGGTATTCGGGCCAAAGACCCTAAGCAATTTTTTTTGAAAAACTTATTGTGTAATAATGTGGAGGATTGCTTCGGTTTTAGTTTGGAGTATGATTATTAATCGGTCAATCGGGATGATGTAAATAGGCTAGAAGCTGGAATTAGAACGGAACCTAAGTGACCGCTACCAAGACAAATTAGAATGAACTTAGAATGTTCTATCACTACTATTGGATAAAACCTGTATCTCTGCTTCACACTCCTCTTTTACAATGTATTTGAGAACACTTCACTGGAACTCCAGACGTCTGTCTATCTACTTCGTTACAGTCAAAATACTGCCCCAATAAGGAAAATTGATAATATCTCCAGCATCCATTGCAATTTCCCTTCTTTAGGATCGTCGGAAGCCGAAACAGTTGAGATTCCTCCTCAAATACTGCTCTCTTTTTTTTTTCCATGCTGTCAAACCCTAGTCAGCTATTATTAAAAAAAAAAGACCAAAAAAAAGGAAAAAAGATGCATCATCCAACGCAAACTTCCCCTCTTATACGCATCTGTTCGGTGGGATTGTGTCCCAACCATTTTTTAGGGGGTAAAAAATTGTGCTCGGCATATCTCTAGTCAATGAAGTACGCTCTCTTTTTTTTTCAAAAATACATTCGAACTTGAGTGGTTCCACTCTCATTTGGTGATGGAAATCTTGGTGAGTGCCGTGCCTGGGTCGCAAAAAATCTTAGGTTTAACATCATCAATTTTGAGGACCAACGCTGATCCGGTTAGACGATCTATTATAATCTTGAACCAGGTTACAGAAAAAGCAAACAAAATCTTGGAAAGGTGATTCTTAATTTCGGTGGGTAAAGAGAGGGGCCACACACAGATATTCAATTATACATTACAATACATTACGATACATTGTACTGTGGAAAAAAAAAGACTTATGACCTTAGTCAGTTTCTTTCGAAATTTGAATTCCCAGATGAGCATAAATATAATGTACAAATTAATTGTTGTTAAAAATATATAAATACCCTCTAACATATCCAGCTTAACAAATTTTTAGCCTTTTACTAAGTCAAGTTACCGGATAACAATTTTTGACATTAAAACGAACAAACAATCACATACAGCCATGAGTGAAGCAACATACAACCAAAACGATCGTGTGCCACTTGACGATGAAGAAAAACAATTGTCTAATGATCACTTGGAATTACACGACTCAACTAGCACCGACCACAACGGCTCCCACCCTGAAATCGCTAGAATAACCACTGCTGGTGAAAACGGTGAATTGATAAAAATTGGAAGTAACACCTATTATGCTGACGAATTGAAAAAAGCTTTCGGTGGTACTCTTACCGCAGGTCTTAGTGCTCCACCTTCAAGAAAGTTTGCCAATCCTGCCCCTCTTGGATTATCAGCTTTCGCTTTGACAACTTTTGTACTTTCATTGATCAATGCTCAGGCTATGGGTGTCACCACTTCAAACGTAGTTGTTGGTTGCGCCATGTTTTATGGGGGTTTGGTTCAATTGTTGGCAGGTATGTGGGAGATGGCTTTGGAAAACACTTTTGGTGCTTTGCTGTTGTCAAGTTACGGAGGTTTCTGGATGCTGTTCGGTGCTATCAACATCCCATGGTTCGGTATCATTGATCTGTATCTGGAGGACCCAAGGGCCTTACAAGTTGGTATAGGTTTCTTCTTGTTGGGATGGACCATTTTCACTTTTATGATCTTGTTGGCAACTTTGAAATCCACTGTACTGTTTTTCTCCTTGTTTTTCTTCTTAGATATCACCTTCTTGTTGTTGACTATTGGAGAATTGGCTCCCCATGTTGGAGCTTCCAGAGCAGGAGGTGTATTTGGAGTCATTACGGCTTTCATTCTGTGGTATAATGCTTACGCTGGTTTGGCAAACCACGAAAACTCATACCTTACCGTGACAGCTGTTCAATTGCCAATCTTGGGAAAGAATAAGAGAAATACTTGAACTCGAAATTATTTCGTACTGTTTATTCAACTTTCTATTAACTTTTCTCCCTGAATGTTTGACTACTGTTTTATGTTGTTATGATAAAAGCTTAAGCTTAACTTCACTGAATTCAATTTATATCGATTAATTTATTTCTTATTTAATATCTTTTCAAAACGAGTTCCTTTGACGATTTTATGATAATTCTTTGACACTTGACTGTCACTTGAGTAAGCGAATATTTCTCAACCCCCAACTTGCTGTTTTTGCAAAGTGACAGAAAGGGGGTGATACTAATGATACATCTATAATGAATAACATTGAACCCCCTTTTAGTTTAATATAGCAAATTATGTGATGAATACACGACTGTGTATTTTTCATTTTTCAGCTCATCGTTAAAAAAGAAAAAAAATGTAGGGGAAAATTTTTTTTTCTCTATTAAAAAAAAAATTTAATAGCATCTTCTAGCCTTCGTTAAGATATCAGTGGAACACATCTTCAGACTGCAAATACCAAATAAGTCATAATAGCATTTCAAAATGGGAGGAATTACAACAAAGAAACAGAAGTTATCATCTACAAAACCTAAGAATGTGAAAAAAGCTGTAGTGAAGACACTGGTGAGACATAAGAAAGCTGAACTGGAATCTGAAGATGAATCAGTTAGTGAAAGCGAAAGTGAAAGTGAAAGTGAAAGTGAAAGTGAGAGCCAAATATCGGAAGAATCTGGAAGTGATTTAGAAGATGATGAAGTTGATGTTGCAGGTGTTAGCTCAGATTCCAATTCAGACTCTGAGTCAGAGAGCGAAGCCAAGTCCGAGTCCGATTCAGATGATATACCAAAATTGAAGAAATCTAAGAACACAAATGATGGTTCAGAAGCCTTCTCCACGGCTATAAATGCGATCTTGGGATCAAAATTGAAGAAGCATGACAGAAGTGATCCTATGTTGGTTAGATCCAAGCAAAAAGTAAAGAAATTCGAAGAAGACAAGTTGGAACAAAAAGCCCGTCGTTTGATCAACCAAGAACGTAAGTCCAAATTGAATGCCAACAGACAAAGAGATCTTTTGCCAAAAGATGATTCAAAAGCCAGAGAGGTGTTGGCCAAGGAGAAACTGTTCAAAAAAGTGGCTCAAAGAGGTGTCATCAAATTGTTCAATGCAGTATTGTTGACACAAACTTCTTCACAGAAGAAGATAAACGGTGAAAAGATTTTGGGTGTAGATAGAAAAGAAGAATTAATCAATGAAATTTCCAAAGAGAAGTTTTTAGACTTGGTTCAAAATGCTGGAAAATGATGAAAAAAGCAAAGTCATTGGTCATGTACATTAGTTATAGTTATCTTTGAATAAAATGAGATATATAATTCGAAACCAGCGAATAATCGCTAACGTTTTTTTTCTTTAAATACTTCTAGATAGATATACAAGAATTAATTTATATATAAAGTGGGTCATGCAAGATATACTACTTCATCACGTCCTGTCTCTATAAGAGAAGGTGGCTCTTCTTCTTCCCCAATCAAGACACCTTCCTTTGAGACCAAGCTTCTCCAAATCTCTGGGAACCTTTCTTGGGCAAATTCAGTGATCTGCTTACGGCCTTCTAAAGTTGGAGTGTAGTTGTATAATAATGCTAAGATTTCGTCATCGATCTCCAAGTCACCGTGATGATTCCAGTCTTCTACTAATTCGATCAGCAGTTCATAACAATCATGGTAGCAATGTCCGATAAGGTATTGCTTGTAATTGGATCTTGATGGGTAATAGTTGAATTGAGACAAGTTATTCCAAAAATTCCTTAGATGATTTGGCGTGGTAAACGTTTGGCATTTCAACATGATAGTTACTGTGCGGGAGTTTAGACCCTCATTCGAAGGTAACGACAAGACGACATCGAAAGTGTCTCTGACTTTTAATAATTCTTGAACATTGGTAAAACTTTCCAAGACACTATTCAATAAATTGATGTCTGGGTTGATATTCATGTCGACCTTCATTAAAAGATGCATCTTATGGATGCCGTCTTCGTACAACAATTGACCAAATTTTTCAAAAAGCAAAATGTAATGGCCTTCGTTAGGTGGAGGTAACAAATTATTTTTGGAATATTCTCTGAACTCAGTGAAGATCTTGTAAGATAACTTTGGTTGTTTGTAATCACAGAATTTCGACAATATTGGATAATAATCATGATAGTCCAATTGAAAATATTTATCTAAGCTGTTGTAACACTTGTAATTCACTGTGTGGTCTTCTTTATAGGTGAGGATAAACTGCAATAGTTTATCATAGATCAAAGGATAGTCTTTACTTTCAAATTTTGTGCCATTTTCAATGTCTTCTTCCAATTCTTTTTCCAATAGGGTCAAGGCATCCCCAATGTACAAGTTATCCACAAGCTTGATGAAATAAGTACTCAATGATTCAGCATTTAACTGCTGTTTGAAATTTTTGATTTTCGTATAGAGTTGATGGATCTTGACAAGATCAGATTCCTGATTCACAAATGCGGAGAATGTCTTGAAGACAATTTCCAAGTGTGGCGTGGAGACAGCCCAGTCGATGAAATCGTCTTGTAAGGACATTTCAAAAATGGAGACTGCGTCTTCAACTTCCCCATGGGCAAGACAATGGTCTATCAAGAGAGAGTAGGTGTTGATATCCTTGGCAATTCCAAATTCTTCCTCACAAATCTCGTCCAACGCATTAATGAATTCCTTGGACTTCCCACTGAAGAGACAAACGGAAATCAATTTGTTATACAGGTCGACATCTAAGATCTCATAGTACTTTCCAAGAGTTTGAGCGATACTCTCTTGATAATCATTTTCGTGATCATTTAAATCTTTCACTAAACACCATTCCAATTTCACAGGATCATTTTGCAATCCATTCTTATCGATGTGGTCCACAATTACATTGCAAATTTCATTGACGTTTTTGTATTTCAATCCAATCAAAAACAATGCTTCCAAATCTTTTGGGTCCTGAATGGAATTAACATTCATCTCACCAATCAACTCTAAAGCCAAAGGATCTAATTTCTGTCGCGAACAAAACTCCAACATCACAAGATATAAGGTCATTCTATCATTCCCAGTAGCTTTCAGATCAATTGCCTGGATCAAAATCTCACAATTCTCTTGTAAGTTCTCTTTGAAACCATGTTGAATTTCCGATTGACAGGACTCGATAAATAGTTGAACCAACTTGACGTTTTGTTCAGCATTGGAGAAATCATAGTACTCGACCAACTTCAAGATACTCTTTGAGTCTGGCGAAGAACTCGACAATGCATCAAGTGACGTCATTATAACTTCAGTGGTCTGTTCAGGGTATTGTCCAAGATAAGCCTCAATGATTCTCAAGAACTGATATCTCTTGTTGGAGAGCAAGACATAATTGATGAAGATCTCCAATACTTGTAACCTCTTGATGGGATCTCTTTGCGGTGAATCCTTGCTCTTATTACTTGATAACTCCGAATACAATATTGGAATGAAGTTCAAGTCGTGAACCTGACTCAAGTTGAGATTTTTGATGGATGACTTCAAGATGGTGATCATTTCCTCGTCTGACAAATTGCCCAGCGGTGGGGATTGTTCAAACAAGAAATCCAACGCATCGTTGATTATTTGTAAATGTTCGTTCAACACAAACCCATCAGGCGACTTGTCAAGCACTTGGAACAATAAGGTCTTCAATTTTTTCTGTTTGGACAGGAGAGTGATGGTGTTGTCTCTATAAACATGATTCAACAGCAAAATGGTGTCGTCTAAATTCGAACTCGGTGTTATTGATTCTAGGGTGAACTTTATTGGTTGTTGTTCTGCAGACTTGAGTTTCTTTTCCTTCTTAAACCAGGCAAATGATTGAGCAGAGTAATGAATTGGTCTTCGAATCAGATGATTGGCAAAAATCAGTTTTGGAGTTCCCACAGTGACGAGGGCGGTTCGGCGTAAACTGAATAAGAAACGTGACATACTTGAATCATTTGATTTTGAGAACTATCCATTCAAATAAGCTAAAAGAAGAAGAGATTAATAGACGGAAAACAAAGAATAGATAAAAACAGAGAACAGAAATAAATAGAAGTGATCAATAGAATCGATCAATAAATAGGTTAATAAATAGGTGAATAAATAGGGGAATAAATATGTCAATAAATAAATAAATAAATAAATTGATGGATGTATGCTGGCTCAAATTCAATGGGATGGTGATTTAATCGATATATTTTGAAAGAAACTATTGTATTCGAGAAAGTGTATTGCAAAAAAAAAAAATGGACCACTCACTCACTTTGCTGATTTTTTTCTCCAGTTTTAGTGAAAAGCTTCCCCCACACTGATTTTTTAGGGTTCAAATGAGGGAGAAAGAGAGAAAGAAAGAATTGAGAAGAAGTTCGAAAGATTTGAAAAAATTAAATGCAAGCTCATGGTTGTTAGTTCTAGAAAACGGCATATAGAAGTTGTGAATATTTCATGATGATTGTACAGTGTTCTTGTTTAAGTATATACATAGAAAAGGGTAAAGATCTCTCTATACAATGCTTGATGACTACATAACGATGGGGAATTACGATAATTTCCAAACCGGCAACTTGTTGCGTTTTTCTAATTGAAGGTCTTACCTTCACCTTCAATGATCTCGTTTCCAAATTCATCGTACTTTTTCAAATTACTTTGTAATCTCTTTATGGCCCAGTTTTTACCAATGAATTTGACATCTGGTGCACTATCACCTTCACTCTTAGTATACAGTTTCCAGAAAGCTGGGTCTTTGAAACGGACATCTTCCGGTCCAAGATCTCCACGCACTTCATCTCTCAAATATTGGACGTGCTCACGGATCTCTGCTGCCAAGTCAGATCTTAATTTTCTCAGCTCTTTGCCGTATTTCAAATCTGTCGAGAGATCCGAAGGATTCTTAGGATCGTTGTATTTAGCACACAACTTCAACCATTGATCACGGTATTTACTGAGTATCAGGTCGTCAATAGGTTGGCCGATGGTGACGTTGATCTCTGCACTGAAATTTTGAGGTAAATAACGTTCTAGTATTGTCTCTGCAGCGGACTCAGGTGCAATTTTCTCAAACCCTGTGGTATAGATGGGTACTACAATTGGGAGTTTAGTTGCCTCCAAAATCATTCTCGAGATTCCCCATCTGAAATATCTCATGGAGTTTGAGTGTGGTGGTTGTAATTGACAAACGAATCCTTCAGGGAAGACATGAACCCACGATGGTCTTTCTCTATATACAGGAGGTTGATAATCCTCGGCATGTAATTTGGAAACTGGGGCAACAATTGGCTCGGATTGCTTTCTCCAAGATTTGAACCAGGAATCGGACAGAGGATATGATGATGGAGTGTAGGTCAAGTCCATGGTGTCATCTGGCGATAACAATCTGATTGCTGCATCTACACTTGGTTGAAATGGACCCCTTCCAAATCTCTCCGTTGGTAACACTTTTCCCAAGGAGAAGAAATAGGTGAAGAAGGTGTTCTTGAAGCACACATTATGTGCCCCAAGACACCATCTGATACTATCGACACCGAAATAGTATTTGAGTGGTAACAAACCCCATATAAATGGGTCATCCACTACAGACATATGATTCATCACCGTCAATAATGAGCGGTTTTCCAGTTTTGATCTCAGGATTGCCAGGTCAAGATTCTCAAGTCCCGAGATCTTCGGTGTATACAAAGAATACGCTATCAGTTTGGAGCCCAAGATCATGAAGGTGCATGTTGCTTGTGATGCATAGTTCCATAACAAGGAGTTTCTAGGAAATTGACTTAACAAGTCATCACCTCGTTCCAAAACTGCAGGGAAAGACATCTTATAATTCCATTTAAGGGTTTTCCTCTTGAAACGTCTATAATTCAGGTCTTCTTTCTAATAATGTTCAGCGCCTTATCCGAGTATCCCAAGAGAATATCTTCGATGTTTAATCACTTCAGTTTTCTTGCCTCTCTGAGCTTGAAATATTTCACACGTTTTTCACTCTCTTTTACTTTTTTTTTTTTTGCTTTTACCTTCTTCACTATGGTATCATTTTTTCAACAAGGCAGGGAAAAAAATTTTCGTATTTAAAATTAATTCCGAATCTTTGTAGCGGTGAAAAAACCCAAAAGTAGAGATATCAGATGGCAAATAATGAATGAATTTCCACTACTTTTTCAGTAATCTACAGAAACCAAATGCTTGTCGAGAAAAAAGAAGTCAAGAGATAAATTGAGATGAGATGAGTATTATTGAGTTCATCTCTGCAGCATTGTATTGCTTCCAGAAGAAGAGAGACCCATAAAAAAGAGCACAACACCAAAGAAAAAGGAAATAATTAAGCTTACAACAAATGGTCATAATAAGGCGAAGGAAACGAAAGGTAAAAAAATTATAAATGTGCACGATGTAGCCGAAACTATATGAAATAAAAAAATGTAACCTAAGAGGCATAAATTTTTTTCTTGGGGACTAAAAGAGCGAAAAAAAATTGCAAGTGGATATTTCAGAGCTACCGCGATGGCGTAATCAAAATTAACAAAAAAGAAAAGAAAAGAAAAGAAAAGAAAAGCGGAATTTGCAATTGACCAAGGCGAGGTCAATAATAAGCTTAAAAGTCAAATGCATATACCCATGAAAGGCAGTCAACATCCGGCACACATTTGTAGTAATCCGTTAGCGTCATGTGTGGAGAAATGTTAATTTTTACGAATTCCAGGGGTTATACAAACATTCTCCAATAACAAGAACCTAGTTCTGATGATCTTCATTATTAAGGCACATGGCCGGAGAATTGGAAAAGGACTACAATTCAAAGGAAGAGAAAAGAGAAACTAAGAGCTGAAATTTGAGTGCATTTTGATATCCTAAGATCAGCGTGTATAAAACATACGAGTCTTCCCAAAATGTTGTTTAAAGTGGAGCGTATGAATAACTGGGCTTGATCTATTTCGCTCTTGAGGTTCTGTTTCAATTTGACCTCTAAATATCTGTAAATGTTTCAGATTGCCCTATTAGAGCATAAACAATAATGAAAAAACTGTTACAAAATTTGGACCCTATGGCTTGGCAGTCATAAAATAAAAAGTTTGAGAACCATCTCACCGTGTTTTTTGGAGGATCAGAATTAAAACGGAAAAGGGCACAGAAGTAAGGAGAGCAATGCATAATCAGATGCATAAGCATGACATATTTTGGGGCAAATACAGGGCACATAAGTCACCGGCTCTTTTTATTTTTTATTTTTTCTTTTAGTTTCATTTTTTTACTAACACTCAGATCTTGAGTGTCTTAGAATTCTGTTGATTTTGTGATCGTTTTTTTTTTCGAAGCGATTTCACCATGGAGGAGCTGAACTTCTCCTCGTAATTTATGTGATATCAGTTGATGTCATTAACGAAACAAATTCCCACGTTTTCTTTTTTTTCTTAGGTGGAAAAGGCACAGAAAATAATAAAAAAAGTACAGTTTGTCAAATTCGCTTACATAGCCACTTTAAGGGATAGCGGCAGATATAGTTTAGATTGGTACCTGTTTTTTTTAATCCAGAATATTATTTAGGGCTTGTTTCTGCTATTTTTTTGTTTCTTTTTTTTGAGAATTCATATATAATACTATGTAGTTGTATGCATTTAAAAGCTTAGATGTCAAGAAAAATAAAAATAAAGTTTCTAGCTTCGTAGTATTAAAAACATTTATATGTATGCAGCTGCGCGGGTGCTATACAAACGTCGTACTTTTTTTTTGTTACATGTGGAAGAGGTTAATTGTTAAGCAAAATTGAACTATACACAATTATGTAGCGAGAGATTAAGAAAAAATAAACAACTTAAGACTAAGTACATTATTTGCCTCACTTCAAATTCCTGACTATCTATTATGTATAGGATAATCCCTAGTCAATCTCTGGGGTAGTTTTAGTAACAAAAGTTTTGATTAACGTCTCCCACAGATGTTTTTTCTTGGAACAACACAGTTAAGGTTACCGGAGGCAAGGAAATTCAGTACCAAAAGTGACTGTTTTCTCAGACAGCAGGAGTTCGTATATAATATTTGACTTTGTTCCTAGTGCAAAGAAGAGATATTACATATCCGAGCTTGACCAAAAACTCGACAAGATCGATCTCCAGTTGATCCGGTTGCCACTAATGCACTGGTGTCTTAATATGTTTATACAAAGCCTCATACCCGTAATTTAGTCTGATTTGATTTACGTAATTATCGACTATCATTAACGAGAATAACAAAGAGAAAAAGCTCTGCCGTGTTATATTTTTATTTTTTCTTCAAAATTTGAATAAGATCTTCAAAACTCAGTGTACACAGCCTTCTGGGTTGCTTAGCTCTTTTCCTGTGAAAAATAATCGCACACCTATTGTTATGCCAGTTTTTTTTCCTTGTCATTTCTTCTTTGTTTGTTGGCCAGTAAACAATCATTGAAGAATCTTAAGCAAGGCACAAGGGTTAAAACCAAAAGAAATAAGGCCTGTCCTCGATAGATAGGTAGACTCCGGGGTTTCTTTGCTTCTTGAACTTAATTTAATTGCTACTACATTGAGTGAGAGCAAAGAAAAGAAAGTTTAAGCTTAAAAATTGTCTAAGAACATAAAACGATCCTCCTACATTTCCAAGATTAAAAAAGCGAAAGTGAAATTCAGGTTTTTTTTTTGATATAGCTGAAATTTGAAGACATAATAAAGTGATAAAAAAAATAAAAACTCTGACCGTCAAAATCTGTGAAGCATCGTATAAGTATAAATGTGTGTGTATATGAGTATGTTATGTATGAGTATGATATGTATGTGTATACTGTTGTGAACGTATAATAATCTGATAAAAATAAAAAGTAGAAATAAAAAACCCAAAATGAATGATTGTGAAGTTACAATACAGGAATTTGTATATAACAA
Source organism: Nakazawaea ambrosiae (assembly GCA_024271865.1). Classification (NCBI taxonomy): domain Eukaryota; kingdom Fungi; phylum Ascomycota; class Pichiomycetes; order Alaninales; family Pachysolenaceae; genus Nakazawaea; species Nakazawaea ambrosiae. The sequence goes on from JANBXG010000001.1 coordinate 1,821,883, forward strand.
TGTAAAGTCTGGAATAGATAGCGAAGCAAAAAATCAGTTTGTCATTATTTCCTCCTCTATCATTCCTTTTCTTTTCACCTTGAAAGCGAATTTGAAAAAAGATATGGTCGTTGAATGTAATGATACATAATTATGACTTTGGCAATTTTTGAATAGATTAAGTTCCATTGAATTCCTGAGCAATCCTGTAAATATCACCACAAGTATTCCTCTTCCAGTAATGTTTTAGACAAGTCAATAACTTGGACAGGTGATGAAATCAGTAAAAGCAGAAAAAAACGATTGAAAAAAGACAAAATCAACAAATTTGATGAATGAGTATGGAGTATGCGACCAAAGTTTTTCGTAATGGGTGTAAAAGTCATGTTACAGAACAACAACTGTGCTTAAATTCATTGCCCCTCTCTAGCGAAAGGAGGAGGCAAGCTCAAGTTGTTGATAGATGGTAATTGTGTATGTGCTAAATAGTTGTTGCCAGCAGATGCTGAAGGAGGTGTGGTTCTTCTCGAAGTTGTACCGTTCATATCTGATGAAGTTGAAGAATAGTAAGAAGCAACTGCGGCAGATGGCTTGTTAACCATGTTGCTGTTAGCAGTGGAACTGTTATCGTTCGTAGCAACCGATTTGGTGGGAATATTAGATACTGGAGAAGCACTAAAACCCTGAGATTGTTGTGGTTGTGGTTGCGGTTGCTGCTGCTGTTGTGGTTGTGCTTGGATTTGAGACAGTTGATATTGAGGCTGTTGCTGGAATGGCTGCACGTAACTGTCAATGTAGTAGCTGCCATCGTTGAAAAATTGCTGTGTTGGAATGAATTGGGCCAGCGACGAAAACAACATTTGTTGTTGAACAGCCAGTTGTTGCAGCTGTTGCAGTTGCAGTTGCAGTTGCAGTAACAGTTGTTGTTGTTGAACTTGCAGTTGCAATTGTTGGTTAGCATTGGCAGTCTGCGAACTAGCAACACTGCCGGCAGGATACTGAGCTAAATAAGACTGCACATTCAAATTGTGATTTTTCAAAGCAGCCTTGGCCTTACAAGCTGGGCAGTGCTTCTTGGAATTTCTCCTTGGGGTGTATTTGTATCCTGGATATTTTTCCAGATGCTTCTTCTTCTCATCTTCAGCACACTTGTTCCAGTATTCCTTCTCTTGTGGAGACAAATTTCTCCACCTTCTTCCCAATTCCCTAGAAACATCTGGGTTGGTTCTGATGACATTACCTTCATCTAACAACAGCTGGTGATTCTTTTGACGGAACAAAATGAAAGCATTTCTTGGTCTTGGAATGTGATTATTGTCAGTTCTGCAGGTACATTTTTCAAACAAGTGGGAAGAATCTAATTGAATAGCTGGAACATCAGCCGACGCATAGGTCTGCAGTTGTTGAGAAACAGATATTTGCTGTTGCTGTTGTTGCAGGGGTACCATTACCAGGGCTTGACCCCCATATGGTTGGTATCCCATCACAGGGATTTGACTATACTGAGCTTGCTGCGGCTGCGGCTGTTGCTGTTGCTGTTCCAAAGCTGGGTAGTAAGAGTTCAGCATATGGTATGGTGGTTGCGAACCTGAACGAGGGGAGTTTCCAGATTGATGATAAGCAGTGTTCACGCTGGCGTTAAAATTATCACTTTCTTGCTTTATTGTCATGACTTGTGAGAGAGGTGGTAAAGCAGCGGCGCTTGATGCTGTTAACTGATTCAGTGAAGAAACCGGTAAGGTATGCTGTTGTTGATGATATTGCTGAGTTAATGTTGACATTTTTGAATCTTGATAGTCCGGATTATTTCCACTATCCCTATATATCATATTATGTTCTACCACACGGAACCTTCAGCCATTTAAATATTGAAGTAATTGAAAGCTTGCTTTTAGACGTTTTGATGGATTTTTTTTCAAGTTCCTTAGATTGAACTGTATATCAAGGAGCAACAATAATAAACTTTATGATTAAAAAGATGTAAAATAGTAAAAAATGTTATATAGTTATATAATCTTGACAGATGAATTAAACATATATTTATATGTAGATTCATGAGCATTTTCGAGTCTTTAAAATTTAGAGTTATGATGCGATTTACAATAAAAAGGAGAAAGCAAGAAAAGTGTCCAAAAAGAAACCAAAAAAAAAACAAAAAATCAAGCATGAAAAATAGTGTACTATGTATGTCTGTGACCTGCCCGGCATATTCTCGTTTCTTTTTTTATTTTTTTCATTTGAACTTTTCTTTTTCTTCTTTTCTTTTTTTTTTTTTTTTTTTTCATATGTGCTCTTCTCGCCCCTCCAATTTCAATCTCGTCGAACACAGTGCACGATGGCCTAAGTGTAAATACGAGGATCCAGAGAACTTGAAACTGTTGTCGGAGTGAAAGAGATCCATAATTGTCTCTAGTGCAACGATAAATAAATAATATAACAAGCTAAGAACAACAACACAAGGGCAGATTCATTATAGTCATGATTATATTGTAACATTGTTCACAATTATTTTCATACATGGAGTCACAGAAAGGGACAGGACAAAAAATAAATAGAACACTCTAATATGGACCAAAAAAAAGGATAAGCCCTCAGACTTTTATTTTTCACAAAACGAAGAGAAAAAAAAAACAAAAAAAAATAGAAATCCTCAGCTTTAGCACGCTACATAATTTTTCATTTTAGTAGGTAGCACAAATTCGTCTCTATGTTGTTTGTTGATCTGAGTAGTCTTTAGGGGCATAACTGAGTATTGTCTTTCAACTAACTATTTATACAGTCCCTCGCTCAATCTCACTTCAGATCACTCTATAATATTTTGTTATCAGAACGTTTTCTTTGTTTAATCCTCCACCGTACCCATTTATTACACCTCATACGCAATTTTTTTTGTGGCTGATCTAGTCTTTCGTCTTCCTAGATTGGCTTTTAATCCCTGGATTGCTGTACTATGTGCCGGAAATTTTTTTTGCCATAAGACCTGAAGAACGTGAATCTATACATATGACTGTCTCAGCTCGCTCGCTGTCGATAGTGTCGTGTTTGAGGATTCTATTGAATGAATCAGTTTCAAGTAGAAATTGTTGGTTGACAATCCCATCCGCAGAAAACGTTTTGTGACCTTTCTCATTGCAGAATTGTTGATTATTTCTCATCTTAACTACCTCAATAGAACTGAACAGCAAGGAACTTACGGTTATTTGTCTTCAGGAAAACTGTATGTATGCGTATGTATACCACCAAGTATATAATAGTTTTGAGATTTTACTACATGCCTTAGTTTGACTTCCATATTGCAAGAAAAAAAAAGAAACGTTTTATTTTTTTTTTACTTCTTTTTATCCTTTCTATGCCTTTTAGAGGCAAGTTAAGTAGGCTGTTCAGTTTATATTTAAAGCTCATCATTTGCAACTTTATCATAATTGCATATGCATAAATGTTTTATTTCTCTCCTCACTTTCTTTGATTCTTGCTTCTATCACATTCTCACATTAACTGAAAGCTGCACTACAGTTTTTTCATTACCAATGCAGGAGGAATTCTGTAACATCAATCTGATTTAAGTTTTAATGTATACTTTTTCATATTTTTTCCCTCTTTCCAGATCCCTTCATTCCAGGATCAGTACCTTGCTTGTGGCAGAGCAGGACTTTGTTGAAACGAGCGAAACAATATTTTTACGATGGATAACAGTTTAGCTTGAATTTTATATTGTTTTGAGGCCTTCTATGACTTCTCGTTGTGAGTTGTCCGTTATAATAATTGCTTATTTTTTGTCCCCCTGAATCTTCACTTTGTTCAAAGTATTGTTCTAATAATAAAAAAAGTCAAACTGAAATAGTACAAAAGGATATCCTCAACTTGTAGCACCCTATTATTGTTAAACGAACTTAAAAAAGATAGCAAGAAAGTTTTATGCTCGAACTAAAATTTAAAGTTCGAGCCGTGGAAGTAAAATCCGATTATTACCCAAACAAAGGAGTTAACATATAAATTGAAATGTTGCCCTCTAAGAGTCATCTCTCCTGCGTTTAGCTCTATTTTAAGGTTATCATGCCCTTTGAAAAAAGACATCATTTCAGGGGAGACAAAAAAAAAAGGGCAAAAAAAAAGTGGACTCGGTCCGCATTTTGTCCTCAAATCGCAGACAGCTGTCGATCTGTTTGTTCTGCATTTGAATTAAAACCTATCAGACGTACTATTTTTGATTATATACAATGAAATTCCCGTCAGGGATTCCTTTGTCTCTCCTTGCAAAATGGCATACGATTTCAATCATGTTCTTAGGACCAGATAGTAGTTCAAGTCAATGCTAGAATCATTTCTCTTGATTTATTGTTTTGAATATATTGTTGACAACACTGATAAAATTGTCATAGTCCAAACAATACATTGATTAGTTCATGAAACCACCGATCTTTTTAGTTCCTCTATTGTCTTTCGTATTATCCCTCCTTCTCTTGTTCCAGTTTTCTCGCATACCTTATTTCGTGACTCTTTGAATTTGTCTTTCCTCTTCTAGTGACTCGGAGAAAGCTTCCAAACTTAAACTTGAATCAACATAGCCTTGGAATTGACCATGCATTTTTGATCGAGTAAGCAAGAAAAAAAAACACCACTCACAGAGTGAGCTTTTCGAAAACTTACGATCCACATTGAGTTTAAGCATAACTAAGTCGGCCTTAATCTCCTTTACAATATACTTTGGATTATTATCTCGGTTATTCCATGCTCGCTTCCAAGATCAATTATTATTTCGGAGGTGCCAAAAAGACATAACCTCAAACATTGATCAATCAAATGTTGATGTGATTGTGATTATGTCTTCAAACCACTCAAACTTAGTTTCGTCTGCAACATAGACTCAATAATACTTATTGTCGAGGTCTAAATTTGCATCTTTATTTTTTTACCTTTTTTGTTTTCCTCTTTCGACATGTTCCGCCTTCAAAATTACCGTAAATGTAGATCTACATTATTGCACTACTAGTAATTCAAGCTAAAACTGAATCTATTTATTGAAAGGTAGGACATAAAAAAATTGCTCTATTTATAAACAATATTCAAAAAGTTGTTCCTTTTCCATTACTTTGCTGTCTAGTTCCAGCTCCATTTGATTTGAAGCTCACCAATATCTAAATCTGCCAACTTTTCGAACAGAGCTGGTGAAAAGTCCAAATCGTTATCGGTGCAAGATTCACAAGCGTCAACAACCTTGACAGTGACTGAGTTTCCTTTGTAAGATGCAGTGATTTCTTTTCCACAACCAGCACTGACGGCTTGATCATTGGTACCCAACGAGTCGTATAATGTCTGGGAAATTGCAACAACATAATCGGATGAGGATGATGAAGTTCCACATGCGTCAGCGGAAGGTTCGTAAAAGGTTCCTCTTCCAGTGTGAGTTGCAGATGGTGACGAAGAGGACGAAGTCTTTTTGGTTTTCGGAGAAGATGAACTAGAGGTGGTAGCACTATGATGTTTGCTACTTGAAGCAGAAGTTAATGGAACATAAGAAGACGAATCATGGCTCGATGTTGTTGAACTGGTAAGATTACCTCTAGCGTAAGATGAAGAAATAGTCTTAGTGACCCAGACAATAGTGGTTGATGATGGCTCAAAAGACTTTTCTGTCGTTGATGAGCTTTGAATGGAAGTCTTGGGATTCTCCGTGTGCCTGGTCCCATGGGAAATTCCAATATTGAATGATAAAAAACCAAAATCTGGGATGGTCAATGCTTCTGAAAATGCCAAGCATGACGCTAACAAAATTAATGAGGATCTCATAGTAGTATAATTTGAACTGAGTGATTTTGGTGTTAGTTGTGGTTATTGAAAACTGGAATAATAGTGGATCAGAAGGTCATTAGAAGACGAATAGGATGCTTATTTATACCGAGACTTTCAGAGGAACACGTTGAAATAGACCTTTCATTCATATGAGGATTTCCTCCATTCTTCTTTGAAAAAGAGAGTCTAGACCGAAGGTATCGAGAGCTGAGATTTCAAATATTCGGTTAGAGTTTGCACCGTTAGATTCAAAGTCGTTTCTTTTTTGGGGTTTTAAGGTGAAAGGGAGAAACCTACGATTCCGGAAACGGTTGGCTGTCAAGTCATATATCACAGAAGTAACACAAGGTATCGAATAGTCATGCGTTATGAATGCATTTCTATTGTCAATGTTGAAAAGTATCAAAGCGATGTTGCTTAATGTTGATTTTGAACAAAGATTCAATAAAAAAAGAAAAGGGGTACAATCAGATTTTTTATTGTGCCAAAAAATTTCATCTCTCGCTTAAGCACCTGATATTTTTATTCCGAGTTTTGAGAAAACCTTAAAATTTATGGTCAACATGGGCAGCATGAATAATCTTTTTTCATAGGAATCGTAAGCGTCTAAGGGAACAGCTTTACAGAGCATCGATTGAAGGTTAGGCTTATTCTCACTCAGTGGAGCGTTCAAAGATCGATAGGAAGTCATTCTTTCTCTGATGTTGAGGACATAACTAGCAAGAATAGTATAGCTAAAAAGGCGAAATTTCTCAAACAGTTGAAATCAACCATCGATTCAGTGCTTGCGTTATAGAAAAAAAGAAACGAAACAAAAAGGAAAGACAAAGCCACAAAAGATAGGACAAAAGAAGAAGAAAGAACCGAACCTCCACTACTCTATAATAAGCGTTGCTGCTGTAAGGTTCGATCAGAGAGTAATCATTGGGTTCGGAATCCAGATTTCAACGTATAACATTCAATAACAAATAGATAACTAACTTAGACTCTCAATATGATAAGTATTGCCTGACATTTTTTTATTACATTTTATGCTGCATTTAAGATGATGAATTTTCCACTGATAAAAATTATATATCAAAGAAAGGAAAGAATAAAAGTTTGATAAATATTGGGCATAATCGTGTTCAAAAATGAATGTATAAATGAATAGAGTAAAGATAAACTATTGCTATTAACAATGGTGAAATACATTATTGTTCAAGGAAAAATGTTTAATAAATAAGTAAAGAATAATACTTTGATAAATAATGAAATATGACCAAACATAAATAATAATTAATAAATAATGATGCAACATGAATGTCATGGTTCTTCCATGGTTGACAGAAAGTTTATTGGTCAATCGATATTCAAGTCAGGGATACTCAATCCAATAGAATTACTGAACATTTTGAATTGTTTCTTTCCCTGGCTGAGCAAATATCTCCTATCTTGTTTGTCCTGAACCCCAGAATTTATCCGAAACTCATCTTTCGTGTATTTTATAAGTTCATCTTTGAAATGTTTGTCCTGAGGTAACCGATATATTGTTCTTAAGATCTGCCGGTATAGTGCTTTAACCTGATTGTTTAATATGAACTGCAATACATAAAATCATTAGTATTTGTATTTCTTTGGAAGCAATAAAAACTTCATATACTCACGATATCTAAGGGAAGAACGTCTTTGCGAAGACCTCTTGTTTTGGACTTTGTACTCAAAAACCTTATACTCTGTGTCAACACCTTCATAGTTGAGTCCTCAGCAGATACCAACTACCTATATTGCTACAACGATCCAAAATGGCTCGGGTATCTGTCTTAGCATCAAAGAAAGAAGAAAATTTGAAAATTTGATGATTTGAAGAAAGTGAGTACAAAAGTGTTTAATGTTAAATTTCTCTGTGCGTAGTTAGTGAGACGTGAATTTTTTTCCTTTGACTTATGGAAGATTACAAAATTTGTAGTGCAGTAATTTTTCAATTTATTTGGATATGGACAAGATTTTTTTTGTACTATATAATCGATCTATGAACTATATAATTATGACAAGACCAAACAATACGCAATATACAAGAAAATGACAACTCAACGTTTGACCCAAGTAGGCATCTTTCTAGCCTTTCTTCTACCCGGCTTCTTTCTTTCGACAACTCTCTTATCTCTTCTGATGAAGCCGAGTCTATTCAACAATGGTTTCAACAATGGGTTGTGAATGGCCAAAGCTTTACCTAAAGCGTTTACAATAGCACCAGCTTGACCGGAGATACCTCCACCTTTGACCTGGACAAATACATTGTAATCCCCCTCAGCGTTGATGGCTCTCAATGGATACAATATTCTTTCACGGTCGTACATGCTTATGAAATATTCATGAAGAGATCTATCGTTAACTCTGAATTCACCTTGTCCTTTGACGACATAGATTTTGGCAACAGCAGTTTTTCTCTTACCTACAGCTACAGCTCTTCCAAACTCATCTAATTTAGGAATCACCATGCTAGCAGATGAAGAATCGTTATTTCCCAAGAAAGGTTTGATAGCATTGAGTATTTCATCATTTTGTAATTGTGGATCAATAGATGCTAATCTTCTCAATAATCTCAATAATTCGAGGTACTGAATCTTTCTCAATCTTGTTCCACCACCGATAGATGCATATTCAGCGTATTTAATCCACAGTAATCCATGACTATGAGATGGATGTGAAGGCAAGTGAGCATATTTTTCCAAGACTGTTGACAATTTGGAAATGTTATTTTCATGAGGAGGATTGAATGAGTAGAATGTTGATAAGTCTGGCTTGATTCTAACTTGTTCTAATTCAGCTTGAATCCTACTAGAACCTCTTTGGTTTCTGTTATTTCTATTACTGTTGTAAACTTCCGATGTTCTCTTCTGTTGTTGTATGCTATCTATTGTAGGCTTTAATGATTCAAACTTCAAGGCAGTCGAACCAAAAAGTCTGACACCATGAAGCAGGTTCACAGACCTGGTTTGTATCACTCTCTGGAGTAAAGACATCGATCGATTGATGAATGGTGATTGAATCCAAACCTAGTTAATCTATTTCAATTCCATTTTCACCCTTTAACTTTTTTTTCATTCAATTTCTTCCAATTTTTCCAACGATTTGACAAAAAAATTTTCCCTCACAAGAAAACTACAGATTATTGAGGTCTGGGTGGATTATACACTACCTTTTATAGACGGGTTTAAAGTAACTAGTATACGTTAGTTATAAAGTGTGTGGTTATTGAGAATCCTACGAACCTAGTATGTTTAAGAGTATTACTGAAGACAAGGGATATTGTAGACACGCAAAGTTCCCCTCACCACAAGATCCCGTCAATAAAAAGCCTTTCCTTTTTTTTATCTGATCAAAACTCCAAGACATAAAAAAGGGTACGCAAAAAACAGCAAGACGCAAAAAATCCTGACAGCTCATCTGATTACTAAAAGCTTATATATAAAAGGATTGACGAAACTGAATCACTTTACTTTCTTCCATTAGGTTATTTCTTTCGAAGAACGGTACAATTGAAACTACAGAGATGAGACTCATTAATTTCACGTCGATAATTGCGGCATTGGCATGTCTTGTCCATTTCACCATCGCTTCCCAGGTGATTACCGCCACTGATAAGACTTTTGACGATATTGTTATGAATTCAGGAAAGACTTCGTTGGTCAAATTTTACGCCGATTGGTGTGGTCACTGTAAGAAGATGGCTCCAGACTACGAACAATTGGCAGCCAACTTTGCCAACTCAAAAGATGTGCAAATAGTGGAATTGAACGGTGACGTGGACAGAAAGATTTCCTCCAGATACGATATCAAAGGGTTCCCAACGTTACTCTTATTCAAAAAAGACCTGTTGAAAGAGCCAGTCGAGTACGACGGAGGCAGAAGCACTGAAGACATGGAGAACTTTTTGATCGCTTCCACCGGTGCCAGACCTAAGCCTAAGGCCCCATCACAAGTTAAGAGTTTTGACGACCATACATTTGATGCCGAAGTAATCAACGATAAGAAGGCCCACTTGACCGTGTTCACCGCTAGCTGGTGTGGTCACTGTAAAACCTTGAAGCCCAACTGGGCCAAATTGGCCACGGTCTTTGCCAACGATCAAGACACCATTGTTATCAGTGAAATCTTAACCACAGATGTCGACGCTGACGAATTAAAACTGCGTTATGAGATCAAAGGGTTCCCAACTATTCTCTATTTCAGCCCTGAGGACAAGGAAAAACCAGAGACTTACACTGGAGGTAGAGATTTGGACAGTTTGGTAGAATTTGTCAACGAAAAGACCGGATTGGAAAGAGGTGTTGACGGACAATTGACATCGAAGGCTGGTTTGATCAAAAATTTCGATGTCAGTGGCATCATTCCTTCAAATGAAAAAGTCAAGAGAGCCGAGGAGCTTTTGGCCAAATTAGAAGAACATTCCTCGATTCCTGACGCTGCATATTACAAGAAATTATTGAACAAGATCGTCTCTGACGAGACATCATTTTTCGAGAAGGAATCAACAAGATTACAAAAAATCTTGTCCAAGAGTGAACATTTGGCCCAATCCAAAATCGATTCCTTGAGAAAAAGATTGAATGTTTTGAAAGAGTTCTTGGCTGAATCAGCAGAAGATATTCGTGATGAGTTGTGATGGAAGTTGTATCAACTAGCAAGAATAAATCAAAAGTAAATCGAAAATAAATTAAAAAATACACATTTATAAATAATTAAATACAAATTAAAAACCAAAAGTATGCTGTTCTACTCACCATGTGATTGGATTACATCTTTGAATATTTCTGATCAAGCTTGGCCATACTTTCCCCTCTCCCAAGATGGTCTCTTCAACTATTGGCTTGCAATTAGTCGGCTTGCATTTGGCGTACCATACGTATTGACCATTTTTCTGGTAAATCATGACATTGGCAGCGTACTTATGACCACCAACATGATTGATAAAGGCAACACAAACGCCTCCCGGTCTATCGTCGCCAAAGTCTCGAAGCAAATCGTGGTCACGCAAATGTAAATCCAATTCTCTTTTCATTAATGGCAGAGTAACACCACATCTCTTGTCTCTAGTTCTATGTGAACATAAGAATATAATGGCTCTATTATTGGAAGGCACAACTTTCACATCTGAAATCTGCTGTGGCAACTCAGAGGTTCCTTTCAAGTTGTTTTCATATATCAATGGAACAAGAGTGTCTAGAACCTGGTCGGCTTTCTCCACTGGGCAATCTTTGATCCAAACAAAGTATGGCAACAACAAGATATCTCCAACCTTATATGAGGAATGATCCAGTTCAGCGTCCTTGATTGGGAACGAAGACACCGAAACCTTGATCTTACCATCGCCGACTAAAGCGGAATTCTTGCTCCCCCATTGCAGCACTTGATATTGTAAGGTTCCCTTTTCGTCACAAGCATCACGTTGCCAGTCTGTCTTACCTGTAGAGACTAAACAGTGTAAAGCATAAGGCTCGGTGCTTTTCCAAAGCGATTCTTTCAAAACTTCGCCATCAAGTTTGGCACTATTGGGGAACTTGGTGTGACATTCACTCAGATCACACTCCAGAGCACAATCACTGATGGTTGCAATTTTCGAAATTTCTTCGACGGGATCATCTTTACCTTTGAAGAAAGATTTCAAGTAGCTCATGATGAATTTCTTGTATTCCTACCACTATTCGTTGTTGTTGTTTTGTGCCACTGATTACTCGAAAGCTGTTCCTCTTGGTGTTCACTTGCAAAGGTTTTCTTTCTACACTAGTGGCAACTGCTTCCTTTTATATTGCCCTCCCGGATCAACGAGCTCACCTTTCCAAGATGCCTCTTATATACTTTTCACTCCACTGAAAAAAGAATATGCCACACAACAAAATTTTTCTTTTTTCCTTCCCTCGCACTTGTACTGCACGGAAATTGATTCAATGGATAAGGAAACTAACGCAAAGACAGCACCCGCTCGATAAGAGGCAAAAACCTGCAAAAATGAACAATTTTGAAATCCCAAATCCTGTTAAAAGCGAGGAGCGAAAAAAAAATGGAAAAGCGAAATCTGAATAGCGAGATTACCAAAAGTAGTTTTTTGAGTAGCATATATGAATTTTTTAGTTTAGGGGTACATTATATATGTATGTATATATGAAAAATATAACATTGGAAGAAGTCTTGTCAAAAGACATCTCCAGGAAATTTTTACCTATTGCCGTAATCCCATTAAAAGTAATTACCTGACCTGATGAAATGTGTTTGTAGTAGTAGAAGGAAAAAAGTATGTTGTTTAATGTGCTTGAAATGATTTGGTTTGGAGGCTCTTACAATCCGAGTAAGATACCAGCAGCAACCAAGGCAGCAGCAGCATACGATCCTTGCAATTTACCAGCAGCACCTTCGTAAGCGGCAACGGAGTAAGTACCGTTAGCAGCACTAGAAGAAGATTCAGAGGCGGCAGCGACAACTGGGGTTCCGGAAGAGTAGACAGAGGTGAAGGTAGAACCGACAGTGGCAGTGGCTTCAACACCCTTGGTGACGGTGTCAGTTGGGGTGGAAGTGACATCAACGTATGTTGTTTCTTCATCACCGGCAGTGACGTAAGCGGTGACGTCTTCGTATTCAGTGACATCGGCAGAGACATCAACGGTGGTGTCAACGTCAACGGTGACATCGCTGTCAGAAGAGGTGGTTGGGGTGACGGCAGCGGCAGCAAGGGTGGAAGTGGTGGCACCGGTCAATGGGCAGTAAGTGGTGTAGACAGTTTCAACGGCATTGACAGTGGAAGTGATCAAGGAAACGGCAGCAGCACTGACCTTGGTGGCACAGGCGTTGTCACTACAAGAAGTGATGGTAACCAAAGTTGTGGTGAGGTCAGTGACAACAGCAGTGCTGGTTTCTGGGTCAGCAGCTTCAGCAGCAACAGTTGTGGTTGGCTCCTTGGTGCAACCTTCGGAACAGGAAGTGATGGTGGCCTCGGTGGTGGTCAAGTCACTGACAATGGCAGTGGAAGTGGTCAGAGCAACAGCGGAGGCAGCTAAGATAGAACCGGCTAATAAGTACTTCATTGTGTATGTAATATATTTATATGTTTCGAAAGAGTTAAACGAATGTGGTGTAAGCTAATGGAATTTAACTTAAGTTGGAATGATTGTTTGTGATAATTATATGGAAGTAAGAGAGAATTGAATGATACAGTCCAGGGGGATTTCAATACCTTTATATGATTTGAAGACCGGCATCTTCGAGGCATTGGAATTGATTTCGTGTTTCAACGACCTCAAGGTTTGGTGTCTTTCAATTCTACGCTTTGCTTATACACAATAGTCTAAGGGGTGAGCTCGTTAAGCCCAAATTAGTTGAACTGAGCCTGGCATTTGAGCCATGCATGGAGGTGAATCTCGGGTTACGCGAAAAAAGTGAAAAATTGGGATTTTTCACCTAGATTATACACTGTAAGGTAGTTCAGAGAGCGTTACTTATGGTGTGAGGCGATGGAGTTAAGTACTTTTGGTGTTTTCTGCCATAACCTTGCTCTTAATGCAAACTAAACCCTTACAATGGCTTCTTATTTGTTTGTTTGTTTGTATGTTTGTTTGTTTTGTTTTGATCCACACGATTTTTTTTTCCAAAGGTACAGTGCATGAAGGTCGATGGCAGATGGCAGATCAAAATCGCATCATAACCATAAATCGCATTTTTTCACTGCGCATTCGACTTTTTAATTTACACGTAGAAAAACCTTCTCCTTGCTTCGATCTAATAACGCGAAATCAATTTTCAAGCTTAACTCGCTTCATGCTTTATTTTCGCGTTTCTTGTACTTTTTTATCCATAAGGCCTATGTGCCTTCGGTAATAGTTTGGTGATGAAAAATTCTCATCGTTTTTGGGAAGTCCAGAATCTCAAAAATACACGAGTCACTCACGAACAGTACTAGTACCAGCAGAGTTAAAATCTCAAAGCCTTGGTTTGTTGAACGAGGGTCCTTTTTGTTACTCTCATGTTTTACTGTTGTACTTAAAGTTGTCTCATTTTTTTTTTCAACGGTTCGAGGCTCTAGTTCTCGGCAAAAGCCATGTCTGAAAAGTTTTTTTGAAATACCAGCTTAGCCTTGTTGAGAAGCGATTAAACTTTTACCTTTGATTGAAGTAGTTCATTGAAGTTGGCGTTTCTTTCTCATCGATAGAACATCTTTGATTCTTAGTCCGTCCTTGAGAATCTTTTTTTGATTTTTGAACCTTAGCTATAATAACCTTTTTTTTCATTATTTCTGGGAATGGCTCATATGGAAAATCTTTATCCATGTTTTATAAAGCACAGGACCGACAGACAAATGCTGAAAAATCAATACGCCTTGGCAACCTTCTTAAAGATTGCTTATAATTTGTCTTCATTTGTCGATTTCTTCAATCTCTAGACCAGTATAAAACTTAACTTATCATTTCAAACTTCATTTTATTTAGAATTTTGATAATACTACATAATGAAAAAAATTCTAGCCCCTTCTTCGAAATTCAAACTGAAGCCATCGTGTGACTTAGCTAAATAATCTTCACAATTGCAAGTAGCGACCGCAACTACCATTGACAAAATTGTGTCAGAATTCTTCACATGTCTTTTCCCTTGCTTGTATTCATTATCAACTCAGAATAACTTATTTCCATATTGTTACTCCTCTTGAGAAAAAGTCGCCGAATCACTAAAGGTGTATGGATCTCTCTAGAAATCTGATAAAAAATAAAACTTCACCTTAACATTCTTCTTTAAGATTGGAAACCTGCTGCTGATAGCATCATAATAATGGCCTGTTCCTATCAAAAATCAAATAACAATAACTGCCACCATGTAACATGTCTTTATTTGAGTGTGTAAATGTATTGGAATGAGTACAAAGGAATGTTTGAAAACTGAATATAAAAAATATATTTTATAAAGATCTGCAGTTGAAAGGATGAACTAAATGGAACCAATGCCCCTAGAATTTGATTTCGGCGCTGAACTTCTCAGGGATGCCTGGCTGGTTATTAGAAACAAAGGGGGGAACAGTTTCAATTCTTCTAATTATTCAATCATATTTTTCTTGTTCTTCTTCACTATGGGTTTGCAAGTGTCAGGTTTTTGTTATATTCGAAAGGCATGAGGCTTGAACTTTCACTTTTTTCCCACTCTCACCTGGGTGATCAGAGAACGTTGCATCCTTACTACTTTCGAAGAACAGCCGTTAAAAGAGCGGAGCCATTGATATCCATCTAGGATAGTGGCGGAAGTATGATCTAATCATGTGTATTACTCTGATTTACAATCGAAGGCCTAGTACAGTCCATCCATCCCCTTACTTTATTGCAGACGCAGAGTGTTCAATCGTGGGATAAAAAAAAAAAAGAAAAAAAAAGATTGAAAAGTCGAGTATTGAGGTGATCTACCACGCACGACAATAAGGCTTGGAAATAAAATTGGCTAGTAGCATTATTCATGAGAAGATAGGTACATGAAAATGAGTTTTAAGAATGATTCGAACATCTAAGCTAGACCATTTCCTGGGCAATCGTATGCATTGCAATATGAAACGGGGACGATTCTGCGGGTTGCATGAACTTTTTACTTCCCTTTGAGGTAACTTTCACTTTTTTCTTATCCACAAGAGTAAAATTCCGATAGATTTGCACAATAGGCTCATGTATTTAAACGAAAATGCTCATAGGCAATCTCGCTCGCTACCTTAAGTCCCCC
Source organism: Nakazawaea ambrosiae (assembly GCA_024271865.1). Taxonomy (NCBI): domain Eukaryota; kingdom Fungi; phylum Ascomycota; class Pichiomycetes; order Alaninales; family Pachysolenaceae; genus Nakazawaea; species Nakazawaea ambrosiae. Next base: position 1,837,378 of record JANBXG010000001.1, read on the forward strand.
TTAAGACAGTTGAATCTTCGAAAAAAAATAATTCTCACAGGCCCTACTTCGCCCTTGATTTTTTCACAATTTGCTTTTTTTAGTAGTTTGTACGCCGCTCAGTTTTTTTTTGGAACCTTTAGTTAACCCGCCAGATGAGTTCTTCCTTGGCAAACGGAAAGAGGGACATAGTAATTTGTAGACTACGGCATTTCTATGAATGCTCTTGACCAAGAACTAGACACTTTCGAGAGTGTTTGCGAATCCTTTTTTTTTATTTAGCTCTTGAAGCAGGAACACAATTGTTTAAAAAAATTTCTTTATTCTTTTTTTTTCCGTCGATCCTCCAGTAAACTAATAACCCGTACTAATAAAAATGGGAAAAAATGAAAATTTCCTACAAAATTTGCTACTTTATAGTGCGTAATAATTTCTCAAAAAAATGTAAAGAGATCTCTGGAAAACCTTATTTCTTAACCTTATTGAGGTGCGCTTCTGCATCTCACTGCATGTATGGCCGAGAAACAAAAATTTATCAAATCGATATAGAGATTTTGAACTATTTCACTTAGCGACTCTTGGAAACCAAAAGTATTCGAAAATGTTTATAATATCATCTGTAACAATGAGCCTAATTGCTGAATGTCATGCAGGTGAGAAATATTTTAATAATCTTTATTGTAAAAAGGTATCAATTTCAATTCTTTATATATTCTCAAAGATTCGGAGATTTCAAAGTTCTTTCGAAACCTTTATTAGAGTCTTTCCAAGTATCTTTGAATTTCAATTATTATCAGGTTCACACTCGAATCTTGTTATTTAGGGTAACCGAGAAATCACTGCGATCATGTCCTTCTTACAGAAGCTCCAAGTGAGATCAGAAGAAGGTATTAACCAGGTCACCTCCTTGAGAAACAAGGATATCATCCCAATGGGTCCTCACAGAAGAATTTGGCATTATTGGAGTTTTCTCTTTTATTGGGGGATTACCAATATCTGTATTTCTTCATGGTCACAAGCCGCCTCTCTTTTATCGGTTGGGTTGAATGTAGGTGAAACAATGGGTATCGTGGTGATAGGTAACACCATGATTGCCGTCTTGGCATTGCTTAATGCCGCGCCAGGGGGTTATTACCATATCGGTTTTACCATATCGCAGAGATTTGTTTTCGGAATAAGAGGTGCTTATATAGGGCTTCTGATGAGAATCATCTTGAGTATCATCTGGTTTGGAAGTCAAGCTTGGATCGGTGGTTTATGTTTGACCGTCATCTTCAGTTCTTGGTCAAAGTCTTACATGACAATGGAAAACACCTTCCCTGATTCCGTCAACATGAGCAGAAGAGATTTGATCTCTTTCTTGATTTACCAAATCATCTCCATTCCATGCTTTTACTTCAAGCCTGAAAGAATTAATAGAATGTTAATCTTCACATCCATTACAACATTTTTCGCCATGTTGGGTATAACGATATATTCTGTTAAGCTTGCTGGTGGTAATGGTCCTTTGATGGCACAAAAAAGCCAGTTCGAATCAAGCTCAGATCATGGATGGGCTTGGATTTATGGTATTACCACATGGTATGGTTCTTTATCATCTGGTATCACTAACCAGTCTGACTTCACCCGTTTCAGTCAGCTGACATGGTCTTCCCTTCCGGGAACTCTTTTCTCCGTGGTAATAATGGGAACTGTTGTACCATTATTAGGTACTATTAGTGCATCTGCCTGTCAAGGCCACTATGGAACAGCTTACTGGATGCCAACTGAAATTATGATGAGATGGCTCGAAGATAGCTACACCCCAAGATGTAGAGCAGCCACCTTTTTCGCCGGATTGTCTTTTGTCTTCGCCCAATTGTCTTTCAATGCGATTGGTAACGGATATTCTGGAGGTACCGATTTAGCTGGTTTCTTCCCTCGTTACTTGAACATCAGAAGAGCATCCATCGTGATAGCTCTATTGAGTTGGCTGGCCTGTCCATGGGAGATGTACGTTTCCGATGGTCAGAAGTTCCTTGATGTCATGTCATCTTTCTCCCTTTTCATGTCCCCTATCATCGCTTTGATCATCTCAGAGTTTTGGGTTATAAGAAAGAGAAAGTTGAAATTATCAGATTTGTATACCGATGAACCGGAGGGACACTATTGGTTTTACAAAGGTTTCAATTTCAGAACGTTGATCATATGGGTTGCTACTTCCACTCTTGCTCTTCCTGGTTTGATTCTGAGCGTCAACAACGACGTACACATAGGTAAAGGAATTCAACATTACTACTCTGGAAACTGTATTTTCGGTTTCTCTTTAGCATTTGGACTGAATATTATTTTCGCCAATATATGGAAACCTTACCACCCATACGAAACAGATGAAGTGGATTATTTCGATTCCTTCACTCCAGAGGAATGTGAAAGATTGGGTATGATAACATACTCTTCCTTCATCCAAGGTCTTCAGGACGAGGACGATTTTGCCTCGGTGATGGCCCACGATCATGACCATGACTTTTCTACATCAAGTATCAGTGAAAAACAAACTTTTGTCTGAATAAGAATGTTGAATAGATAGTCATGTTAACGTTTTGCCTTTATCCAGTATGTGATTTGCTTTGAATTTTCTTTACCAACTTTGAAGTCTTGCCTCGAGTGCTTTTTCTTTTTACGTTTATGTGTTTCTCCAATTATTTTACAATTCTGATGTTGCTTTTGAGAATAGATGTTGTTTTTATTGCTCACTTATTTTGATACCTTATTATATTTTATTTTTATTTTAGTGTCTGTATTTTATCCTTAAACTTTAGTTATTCCGAAGAGAGTTGGAATTGAATTGTATTCGTCGTTTGTAGCCCCCAATTTTTTTTTCAAAGATTAACTTTAGATCGACACTGGTTTTCAGCAGCCTCTTTCCTTATCAGATAAGGGATAAGCTTTTTTTTTCCTTCCCCAACGTCTAACTAGTGAAAGTTTAAATGGATAGCCGATAAGACAATTGAGATATCTGAATTAGTACTATTTCAAAATGACAGTCGCTACAATGAAATCACCGTCAGACAAAGATCTCAATGTCAAGCTTTCTGAGAAGTATATCGATTTCACCTATGAGAACCCCACTCCGTATCACGTGGTTGAACATTATCACAAAGAACTTGAACTGAAGGGCTTTACTTACTTGCCCGAAACTGAGAATTGGAATGGTCAATTATCCAAACCTGGTAAGTATTTCACCAAGAGATCCGGGACATGTCTCATGGCTTTTGTTGTCGGTCCAGATTGGCAACCTAGTAAGGGAATAGCTTGTATTGGCTCTCATATTGATGCCATAACAACAAAGCTTAAACCTATTTCCAAGAAACCAAAGGAGGAAGGCTATGAGCTTCTCGGTGTCACCAATGTCAGAGTGGCTTTGAGTGACAAGTGGTGGGATAGAGACCTTGGTATCGGGGGAAGAGTTATTGTGAAGTCTCAGAATTCAGACGGCACATCCAGGACCTTCGCCAAATTGATCAATTCTTCTCCTCATGCCATTGCCCATGTTGCGAGTCCAGCACCTCATTTGATTGGGGAAGACACCGCATTCAACCCAGAGACGGAAAAAGTGCCAATCATTGGATATGATCTGGAAGGGGATGAGGAATTACCATCAGAGGATGAAAAGAATTGTCATTTATTCGGCAAACATTCGTTGAAGTTGTTGAGATTCATTGCCAAGTTGGCCAAGGTGAAGGTTTCTGAACTATACGCCATTGATCTTGATTTATATGATATCCAACGTGGGACATTTGCCGGCTTAGATGACGAATTCCTTTGCGCTCCAAGAATGGACGATAAAATCTGTGGGTTTGCTGCTATGGAAAGTTTAATTTCGCTGTCGGAGACTCCAGGAATGTTGGCTCAAGACACATTTTCATCGGTTGCCTTGCTAGATAATGAGGAAATAGGATCTTTGACAAGACAAGGAGCACAAGGTAAGATCATAAATGCTGTAGTGGAAAGAACATTGACAGCTTTGAACTTCAAAACCTCATTAAAAAGTCAACTTTTTGCCCAGTCCATCTTATTATCATCCGATGTGACCCATTTGTTCAATCCTAATTTTGATGAGATCTACTTGAAAAATCATAGAGCTGCACCTAATACTGGTATTGTAGTAGATTTGGACCCCAATGGTCATATGTCCACCGATAACGTTGGACTTCTGTTGATGGAAATGATCCTGGAGAAACATGGACATGCACTACAATATTCGCAGGTGAGGAACGACATGAGATCAGGAAACACGATCGGACCAATGATCTCGGCAGCTACAGGTGCAAGGACCATCGAAATTGGAATTGCACAATTATCAATGCATAGTATTAGAGCCATGTGCGGCACTGATGATATCGGAATCGCTGTAAACTTCTTTAAAAGTTTCTTTCAAGCTTGGAGAGATTGCTATGACAGTATTGTAGATTTACTGAACTGATTTCGAGGAACACCTGAATGCTGGCGATAGATAGAAATAAAAAGATGTTAATTAAAATAAGCAATAAATAAATATACTATCATAATCATTATATTGTAATGGTCATAAATGGTCGTAAAAAGAAAACTAGAAATCGTATATTTGAGTTATGCAAAAAAGAAACCCAATACTTCTTGAGCAATGGTCTTCTTTCTTGGCAGTGATTCCGTACCGACATCCTTAGTGCGATTTTGCCTTTGATTTTTCTGTGATTTCGGTTGTGGATCTTTATAAACTGGCCCTTCCTCTTGGAAGTCCATCTCTTTCAAACTGATATAATTAATCACTCCGTGATCTAATACCGCAATCAAACAGTTTCTGTAGCCCCGTTTCAAGCTCGCGAATTTGGATCTTCCATCGAAATCATCGTTTTTGTATCTGTTTTGCTTATGATCTGATAAACACATAAGCGATTTGATATCCTGGAACGTTGGAAACCTCACTTTATTGATGTTCACCACACAGACTTGAAAATCGGGCATGGGAGGATTTTTCTTGGAGAAATTCGGCACAGGCTTCCAAACATCAAACGTAAAAGAATTGTACAGAGATGTTCCTGCAGTGGCACCCAAATATGAACTCAAATGCTGTTCTCTGGAGCGAGGAATACCCGGATCCGTACGAGAACTTCGTACCAGGAGCCGGAGTTTATCGAATATTGTTGTGTAAGAGTAGTAGAAAGTTTCCATGAAATGTCTGTGATCGAAGATAGAAGAAGTCAATATCTGGTGAGTGGTGAGAAACTTCTTCACGTATTGTAAAACAGGCGTCAAAGGTTGGCAAAGGAGATTTTTGAAATTGTTCAAAAGAAGAATGGATAAATTTTGCGAGATCTTCAGTCTGATATGCGAATAGTCTTCTAAGGACAACTGGAATGAGCTTTGTAATGACCTCGTGTCCAGATCATTTTTCGAAAAAGAACCATCGGATTCTTGTGAATAATCACCTCCGCTTCTGATAACAATATAACCCAATCTTTTCAAATTCGCATAGACACAATAATTGTCATACTCATCTTCCGTTTGGATCAAGGAACTGTAAATATGTTCCAAACTCAACTCCAAACCTTCATATTCTTGACCAATGGCAACATCAGACTCCGACAATATGACACCCATATCATCTTTCACAATACAAGTACCTCTTTCGATCAAGTACAACAGTTCTTCAACTTCTAGCCAACATCTTTTGAAACGATCAGTTCTTCCCATAGACTTGAGAAAGGTACCCCTTGGCGATAACATGTAACACTTGTTCAAGAAAGAGTTGTAAAAAATGGTGTTTTGGTTAATTTGTTCTCTGGTAGCTTGTAAACCTCTTTTCATCGATAATGTCTCGAACATAATACTTCTCAGGTCAGAGAGGTTCTTATTGTCATACAGAACATGATTCAACGGCTCAAAATCCTTTTCGCCCGTGGTACCATTCTTCAAACCTGATTTGTTCAATTTCCTCTTCCCTCTGGTATTCTTATCTCCACTCTTACTATCGTTATTGGTATAAGTATTAGTCAGGTCCCTTAACTTAGACCAATCCTGCCTGTCTTCATTGATTTCATCTTCTTCCTGATTTTTGTTCCCGGGAACTTGGGCACTCATGGAAAACAAGATCCGGTCTTCCTCATCGTAGTCCATACTACTCATCTTCTTCAATAAGCGCGTTATCCCTCGTCTCTATAATCTATCTCCTATGTTTTTGTTTGTGTTAAAAAATCGGTTGATCTTCTAAAAAAATTTTTTTTCCCTTCTTCTCTTCCTCTTCCTAAATTTTTTTCCTTTCCACGTTAAAAGATGGAAAGATAAAGAATTACATTCACTCAGTCTTGTGGTTTGATTTTTTGAATTAATTTCTATATCAAAGTCAGACACACTTCCGAAGACCATCATCACTTTTTTTTCTGCTTTTTCTCGAGTGGCATTCGGGGATCAAATTTGTGGGGAGATTTTTTCCATTTGTATTCGTTTCGTTCATACACCCAAGACCCGCGCTAAGAGGAGTGTTGGTCTCATTGCATATCATCGCGGTTGTCTTTTTGCATCATCATGACTTCATATCAAGCTATATCATTGGACATTTTACAAGATTTGATGGAACCGATATTGGGGGAGATATTAGTGGAGAGTTTGTTCAAAGAGAAGTTGTTGAGAGAGAGATATGGCTCGGTATCGAATCCGAAACTAATAAATGGGGGAACACAGACCAGTAACAGGATGGAGATCATAGAGAATAGACTGGTGTTCCAAGGATCTGACTTATCGTCAACTAATGGAAGTAATGGGAACTCGTTAAATGGCACTCCAGGAGTATCGTCTGGAACCAATGGGAACAGCACTAACAACAACAATAATTCCAATGGAATCTATTTCCAATGCTCAAATTGTGATAGGAAAATAGCAGGTAGCAGGTTCGCCGCTCATATAGACAAATGCTTAGGAGGGCGTACAAGGAAATGAAAAAGAAAAAAAAACGATAAAAATATGATCCATTTGATCCTTTATCAAGCCATATTCATCCTAATTTAGCATCAACAGTAGTAACGTTCCAAAGAAAATAAATTAATACTACAAAACTATACAAATAAATAATTGTAATCCTTCGAACTTATCTCCACCAACCAGTGGAAAATGTCTGTAATCTCTTGATCATTGCAGCTGTGACCCAAATCTTTATATTCATGAGCAGAGATGGAGTTGAAACCAAACTCTTTCAATAATTTCAATGTCCTTTGATATAATTCAAAATCTATAACTCTGTCTTTCTTTCCATGCCCAACAAAGATCGGAGTGGATTTATTGATTTCTCTCTCCAGTTCATGCTCCACAAAGTAATCGTACATCGGTAGGTACCCACTCAAGCAGATGGCTCCTCCAATACGGAATTCAAGCGAACTTAAGAGCAACAAACTCAAAGCACATCCTTGACTGAATCCACCTATTATAATCTTATCGTAATCAATCCCATTCACAAAATGTTCATCGTTTATTTGTCGTACAAGATATTGCTGACTTTTCAAAATATTATCTTTATCTTCATCCATGAGAACGTCATTGAGGGACTTGAAATCATACCAGGCCTTCACTTTTTGCCTTTGCAAGGACAACTTCTTGGTCGGACTATCAAGAAACACAAAATTGAAGTTGTTTAACAATTTGAAATCTCTGGCTTTTTCAGCGATAAAACTCCAACCACTCGAAGAATCTCCAAGACCATGTAGGAAAATGAGCGTATATTGAGCTTGCTCTTTATCTGTGGATTCCACTCGTATCATGCCTATGCTAAATGCTCCCCACCTTGACTCCAGAACTGCTTATCTGCCTTCCTTACGAATTTACATGAATTCATCTTCTTTCGAAAGAAAAAAAAAAACCTCTAGTCATTTTGCTTACCAAAATTTTTTTCCACATATTTTTTTGTGTGGGTGAATTTATTTACTCCTAAGATTGTTTCTACTTGCACTTTTAGATAGCCAGCTTTATTTTAAAATCACTATAAATCCAACTACTTCTGTTGAATGGATAACACACTTACGGATTGGAACTCGTTCGAATAAGTGGCTTTCCATAATCTAACGTTCCCGTCATCACCAGCACTACTCAAAATAGATCCTGTTAAATTCCATCTGACCTTCCAAACTTCTCCCTTGTGATCGTCATGCGCAGAGAGAAGCTCCACATTGATGTTATTCAAAGCTTTTCTATAATTTGAAGCATTGTCAGTATCTTCGAACTCTTGCGATACTTGCTCGTCGTTCGGAATCAACTTGTTATTCACCTTCTCTGTTAATTTGAAAATTCTAACATATCCATCTTTACAACCAGTGGCTATCAATTGATAATATCTACCCATTGAAGGGGCCCATGACACAGATCTTATCAACCCGTTGTGTTCTGGTAATTGAGTCGCCAATACAAATTTATCGTTCTTATCCTTTTGGTAGATGAAGCCTTGATCTAAAGCGCACACCACCAATTTTTCAGATGAAAACTTGGCTGGGCACCACATCAAGGAGAAATCACTCTGTAAATGACGTTCTGGAGGTCTATTCAATACACTGATCTCATTGGTAAGTGTCCAATGTCTCAAGTCAGAAGGTTCAATGGCATCGTACACTCTCAAGACACCATCATTACCAATAGAACCTATTCTTAAACCCAAATGACTTGGTGCAAAACTTATATCGTACAAAGGTCCATGTGAATCTGAAATGGTGGCTCTTTTCTTCCATCTCCTACCAGATCCATTTTGTTCATCGAAATCTTCTTCCCATATCTTTATTGTTCTATCATAAGATATAGAAGCTAGTATATGACCGAATTCTGGAGCGGCAAATGCCACTTTCACCACTGTCGAGTCATGGGCTTTCCAAGAGTCATTCAATACCCATGAAGAAGTGGCAGGATCCAAGTCAAAGACTTTGACATGTTGGTCCGATGAGCATGTAGCAATTTGCTTCCCGTAAAAATCGTACGCTACATTGTGGATCAAGTCTTCATGACCTGTCGCAAATGGTTTCATTGAGTCCTTCATGGCCGATTCTCCCCGAAATTATATGATTAATCCAACCGGTTTAAAAAATCGTGAATTCGATTACATTATTTTTGTTATTTTTTTTTTTTTTGGAGTATTTTTTTTCCTACACTAAAAATATTATCATATAGATTTTTTATCAACTTCACATCGACTATCCATCAACTAAAATCTATTTTGTTTTTTCATTGAAAAACGTAAGAAATAATATTAATTCCCTTGCTATCATATGTTGTGTAACAACACCAGTATATATATATAGAAGAAACAAAAATTCATAAAATAATATCCACCCAACCTATAATCCAATAATTTAACTCTTCAGTAGCTATAATTTCCCAACTTCTCAGAGTACCGATGTTCATGCCTCAGTGATCTATCGAAAGCAGGATGTTGTCTTCTGTTAAAATTTATATCTCTTTCGATATGCGCAGGTTGCTGGAGTCTTTCTCTGCTAGAAGATGAAGTTTTTCTTTTCTCTCGAGAAGCATGTTCCTTCTCCCTCGGAACCTCAGGTAATTCTTTATTCAGATACGAATTGAGATGGCCTTGATCCTGTTCTGGCTTAGATTCCGGCAGATCAGTTGCCAATTCAGGAACTGGAATTGCCGGAAGGAATGATGCAAGGTAAGTTACACAATCCCATATGGATATTGATGCAAGAGCATTAGGCACCGGCGAGTCAGTCTCCAGTTGTGGGGAAGGCTGTTCTGACTTCGCAGATTTTGCAGATGCGGCACACTTTTCAGGTCTTTCTGATTTTTCAGATCTTTCGGATCTCTCAGATCTTTTGGAGACTCTTGATAATTCTGAAGAAACAGACGGGCTGCTCCCTTCAGATAATGGCAGAGGAGATGGGGTTCTTGATGGTCTCTGGAATCGAGCAGCAGAGTGGTGACCGGATTCTTTCCTTTGATAAGTACCTGTGCCATGATGATACCTAAGATCTTCGAAAACACTATCGACATGGGCATTTGGAATGACTCTCGGCAAATCATGTCCATAAGACGATGACGAGACCGACCTAGCTTCATTCATCGAGGTCAAGGACGGCATGATATTCAACTGCACAGTACTCTTTGTAGGCTTGTACTGTAATTCTTCAGCCCCTATGCATGGAAGCCCAGGTTTGCCTTTACTCAATCTCTTGAAAAATTTGGTTGGCGTCCTGGTCTTCTTACTACTCCTGTCTTCGAATAGCAAATCAACTGGGTCAATTGACTTACCGCGTTGGTCAAAATACTCTATCTTGGCAGATGGCTCAGGTGTAGAACTTCCGGAATTTCTATAGATCATGTAATAATCAGTATCTGGAGCGTCATCATCTGTCAGTTGTACAATTGGAGTCGAGAGCCCAGAAACACCATTACGCGAACGATGTCTATGATGGTGGTGATGATGTTGGTGACCAGAGGAACTTCTCTTATGGTCTCGAAGTTTGGCCTCCTCTCGCAAAAGATGTGAATTGTTGGTGAAAATGGAGTCCGTGCTTACAGAATTTTCGCTGCTTTGCTTATAATTTCTCCTAGGAGTGTGCACAGACGCCATGACTCTTGATCGCCCAAAGTATATACACAAATATATATATCAAATAAAATTAGCTGCTGCTTTATTTCGAATAAAATGTTTCACTTCCTGGAACAAAGGATCTACTTTGCTTAAGTACTTATTATTTTTACTAATCCGCTCTCCAAGCCATCTTCACTTAGTAAAAAAACAAAAAAAAATTAAAATAGTACAGTTGTTAACTACGTAAATGCTCATCGAAGAAATAACCTTACATTCTTTAACAAAACCAGCCTCCCGTGAAATTTTTCAAGGGACTCTCTGGCAACGGTAGAGAAAAAAAATTTATGGGCAAAAAAAGATCCGCTCTTTCTTTTTTTTTTTTGCGGACTTCTAAATTTGTTCTTCTTAAAGAGACCTTTTTCTTCCTCACATTTTTCCGGCATTCAAAGTTGCATGATAATACTTGAATTTGCTGGTTCAAAAAAGAGGATCTGCAAAAATTGCGAGCTTCAAAGCATAGCACAGGTGAATGATCTAGAATCTACATGAACTTTTTTATGTACGATGATGATATAAATGTTTTGAAAAATATTTGTAATTTTTTAGTGACGTCTTGAAAGTTGAATTATACTAGTACCCCCACCTAAGATCTTTGCAGCTTTCTTCTTCTCTTTTGAGCTATGATTTGTTTAACATCATCTGAAACAAGTGACGGTTTCAGCTCTTTACCTTCTTTAGGCCCCTTGTTCATGTTACCCCTGTTATAGTTTTTCTTTGGTTGTTTCTTGTCGGAATATTTCCTCTTCTTACTAGATCTGTCGTCATCATCATGGTCATCACCTTCGTTTGAACCTGATTTTCTCTTTCTATTTTCACCTTTTGAGTCGGACGATTCTTGCTCATGACGCTTTCTTGAATCGACAACTCTCTCAATTCTTCTCTTGACCACTTGAGCATTTTCAATGGCAAATTCAACAATCAATCTTCTCTTTTTAGAATCATCAAATTGAACCATCTTCTTCTCTTCATCAGTTAAAGGATCGAAGATCTCAGACTTGGTGATCTCGTGAGCATTCAACCATCTCAAAGCCATCAATGCAGTTCTATGATCCTTGAATTCAAGGAAACCGTAACCTCTGGATCTTCCAGCTTCTCCAGAACCTTTCACCTCCATGATGATCTTGGCCTGTCTGACAACACCTTTTTGTTTGGTCTTCTTACTCTCTACACCGTCTACCAATTCACCCATGAATTCTCTGTGCTTTGTGGAACGGTTAAGTTCTTCCTTGGACAATGGGTGTCTAGCTCCGCTCTTGATCTCCTTGGCAAATTCCAAGACAGCTTTTCTACCCAATTGTTTCAAAGCCTTCAGAGTCATGGCTCTTGGCAAGTTTCTAATAGCCAATCTGGTCAAGGATATATGCAATGTGGCATTTTTGTTCAATTGTTGAACTCTCAAGTTGTAAGATTTTTCTCTAAGAGCCATATCGGTTGATGAGATCAAAGCTGCCAACTTAGATTTGGCCGTGATTCTACCTTCGTTCAATAAGAACAAGTTACGTCTATCCTTCTCTCCAGGTAACTTACCCAACAACTCTTTTCTTTTGTCACTATTCTTTTGTTGCAATCTACTTGCAGACTCTCTATCAACAGTTGGGGCAATCGATAAGATACGTCCTTCATAGACATAAAGTGGAGAGACATCATCGGCAATCAAAATACTAGCTTGCAGTTGCTCTGGAGCATTCTCCAAGACATCGTTGTATGTTTCTTCTTTGTAAAATGCGACAAATGCAGTACCTTTAGCCAATCCGGTTTCCTTGTCTAAGACGGGCAAGGCATACTTGACAGGTCCAAATTGTTCGAAATGTTCTTTGAGAGATTCTTCAGTTGCATCGTATGGAATGTTTCTGACAAATACGGAGTAGTTTTCTCTTTTGTTTTTAGGTTCGTGGTCCTCCTCCTCTTCATCATCTTCCTCGTCTTCAAGTTTGGATAAGTCATTAAGATCTTCTAATTCTTTAGTATTTCCATCATCTTCGTCTTCGTCCTCATTTTCGTCCTCATTTTCGTCCTCATTTTCGTCCTTTTCTTCGTCTTCATCTTCATCTTCATTCTCCTCACCCTCATCCTCATCTTCTACATCGTTCATCTCTTCGTCTTCTGGCTTTGATGTAGTCTCCAGAACATGTGCTTGCCATTTCGTTTTGTCAACAGCAAAATCTATAGCAACTTCTCTACCGTCGATTTTCAAGCCGGCACTCTCCTTAACAGCCTTTTCGGCACTTGAAAGTTTCTTCAAGGTGACAAAGGCAAATCCTGCCATTCTTCCACCTTTCTTTCTTGGGATATTGACTTCAGTGACAGCTCCGAATTTCTGGAACGCCTTTTTCAATTGTTCAGGTTCTCTTACGGACCATGGCAAGTTTCTAATGATCAATCTTGGTCTCAACTTATCAACTTTCTCAGGTTTTGGAGTCTTCACTTCCAAAGTGTCTGGCTTACGGTCTCTTCTCTTGGCAATATCAATTCTCAATAATCTATCTTTGAACTTCTCCTTTCTGGATTTCTCTAACGCCATTTGGGTATCATCATCCATGGAAAACGATACGAATCCAAAACCTCTGGACTTCTTTTCGGAGTCAGTGACAATAACCGCATGCCTCACTGGAGCAAATTGGGAGAAAAAGTCGGTTAATTCTTCTGATGTAGCATCAAATGGTATGGAACGTACAAATAATGTCTTATGATCTAAACCATCGTCTGTCTTCTTGGCTCTAGTGGAAACCGGCACAGAAGGGGTCTCCTCTACTGTTATATCGTCTTTCAATGGTATGAACTCTTCGTCTGACATCCTATGTGAATATCCTTGATTTCCTGGTGGGTTGATCAATAAATTTGTCTTATATCTGGAAACTCCTTTAACTATACAAAAATTTTTCTGACCTAAAATTTTTTTTTTCTTTAAATTTTTTTTTTTTTTTTTTTTTTTCATTGAAAAATTCCCAGAGGAAGAGATGAGATAGCCGAAGCCAGCAGTCAAGGGCTGCGTGTGGAGACATTGGGAGAATCAAATTGAAAAATGGTGACGAAATAGAACACGTTTGAGAGTGAAATAGGCCATAAATTGCAGCATTCAGAACCCAATGACGTCGACGTTGAAGGAACGGAAAGAACAATTTGTCACCGGGCTTATAGGTGGCACTACCATTGAGATCTATAAAGTGACTTCGGTCTCAGTGATTTCTTATGTGGTATATTTATTCTTCTACAACAGGTTGAAACATGATAAGGAGAATTCATCGATCATCAAGATGCTTGATTTCCTTTTGAATTGGATTATTTTGTTATTGAGCATCACTTCATATGCATCTAAGAATGGTCAGTTGGTAGCATTTGTCTCAATCCCAGTTGTTTTGACCATATTGTTCGAGATGTTCTCAGCTTCCAACATTAGAAGAAACTCAACCAAATCCAAGGCCAAGAAACCATTACAATTGACTTTGGAAGCATCGAATTTGGTGGTTCATAAGTCCTTTTTGACAGTATACAGGTCGCAAATGATGATCATCACCATGTTGGCAATCTTGGCTGTGGATTTCAATATTTTCCCAAGAAGATTTGCCAAAGTCGAGACGTGGGGAACCTCATTGATGGATTTAGGCGTTGGCTCATTTGTATTTTCACTCGGATTATTCAGTTCGAAATCTGTCATTTTGAACACATTCAATGGGAAGGCTTTCAAATTCAGAAACATGGTTTTGAAAAGCATCAAAGATTCTATCCCATTGTTAGTTTTGGGGTTGATAAGATTGATCAGTGTCAAGATGATTGGATATCAAGAACACGTCTCGGAGTATGGTTATCATTGGAATTTCTTCTTCACATTGGGATTTTTACCAATGTTTGTAAATTTGTTATCACCATTGACCTCAATTATGCCTCAAATCTTCTTGAGTATTGCAATTGCTGTTATATACGAGGTATTATTGATGAAGACTGAACTTTTGAAGTTCATATTAACTGCTCCTAGAGTTGACTTGATCTCTCAAAACAGAGAGGGAATATTTAGCTTTATTGGATATTTATCGATCTTCCTAGCAGGAGAGAGTTGTGGGTTCTTCTTGCTACCTTCCATTCAAGGTCCTAGAAATCTTTTCAGACCAAGCTCCAAGCTGGAACTCGTCAAACTGATAGAGAATCCTGCCAAAAGTTGGGCCTCGGTTACTCCATTAAGAGGTTCAATCATCTTCGCCATCATCTTTCAAGTCACCTATTACGTAATCGACACCTGCTACAGTTATCATGTAAGTAGAAGACTTGCCAATTTGTTATATGTATTATGGGTTTGTGCCTATAATACGACATTCCTCGCTCTGTTCTATTTGGCATCATATTTGTACGATGGAGAGACCCCAGTGCAGTATGTGAATGAAGGTGCCAAGGAAAACGATGCCCAAGTCAAGTCACAAATCAAACAAAATTATTTAGATGTGACACCATTGACTTTGGAAGCTGTAAATAGAAACGGATTACTGTTGTTCTTGGTATCGAATCTCTTGACTGGTTTGGTGAATATGACTTTCAATACTTTGGACATGTCCAGCTTAAACTCGTTACTGATTTTGATCTCCTACGCCATCGTCCTATTGGTCATACTGTTGACCTTGTACAAGAATCAAATATTCATCAAAATTTAATCACCTCTATATAGTCTACATAAATCATTAACATTACGATATCTTTAAATTTCCAATTGAAATCATAGTCTCGTTCAAATCTTTGTCCCTCTCAAACACTTGTAAAAGTGTTTGTCTTTCAATCTGGAAAATCGATTCCAACATTGAAAGATTATCATTTGATCTGATTATCACGTTTTTCAAATTATCGTTAACAAAGATGGGGTAAGCCGGAATATTTTGAACTGGATTCATCTTGAACGTATGCGAGTCTACGGTCATATCGTTTAAACTGCCACATTCCACTTCCCCCAATATCACAAACCTAGTCAAACGTTCAATGTCTTCCATACTCAAATCTTGAAACTTGGAATCTAGATGCATCAAAATTTGGAAGTAATCTTTATTTATCTGTCTTGGGTTATTGATATGGTTTTCCACATACTGGAATTCATAGAACTTCAAAGGCCTTGTCAAGTGTCTATTCAATTCAAATACTGACATCTTGCCTGATAAAGTTACCGTCTCATGGAGAGTCCGTTAGCATTAGTAAGATAAGAAATATTAAGGAATATTCCGAGGCTCAAAAAAAGTCATAAAAAAAAAAAATAAAAAAATCCGAAAGCCAAAAATCCAAAATGCCAAAATATCCAAAAGCTCATCGATGAAGAGATCTTGACCAATGTCATAATAGTGTACAGTTATGAGCTCATTACGTGAAAGTTGTCCTTTAAATGAGATCGGTGTCATCCTGTTTCACTTCAATGTTTTTGTTACCTTCTTCCCCGGTCAACCAGCCTGGGATCTTGGCAGGATCAGCTATTCCTTCCACACATAATTCATGTAGACCTGCGAAAACGTCATTTCCCTCAAAACTGATCTTTATTGTGGTTTCATTATTGGAATTTCGGTTTGATGAAGTGACTTGGCTTTGTAATTTTTGAATTGGTGCAATTGACTTGTAAGGATTGCGCTGCTCTGAACTTTCATCATCAATATCACCATCTCCTTGGTTCTCTTTCTTCCTTCTCTTGCTTGGTCTATCATCTTCATATAGTCTTTCAGATTGCAACGGCAACTCGGTACCTTTGAACCTCAAATTTGCGATTTTCTCCCTGATGCTCCTTGCCTTCCCATTTTCATCATCATACTCTTTGATTTCATTATCATAAATCTTATCAGGGTTCAATTCTATATGCTCATTGGGATCACCCAAAGGAGAAATATCCACCACCCCATCAGCATAGGGAGCCCAACTTCCAAGGGACCCACCAAACCTCGAAACACCTTTGAAAATATGCATGGTCTCCAAGGTTCTAACACCATTTTCGCCCTCATCCTTGGATAATCTCACCTGTTGTAACGTTGTAGAGAGACAGACTTCAATAGATTGCATGACAATACGGGCGACAAGATCCTGTTCTTCCAATTCTGAATGAATAATATGAGGGGAATTGATTGGAATCGCCACAAAGAAGGGTTTCCTCGATATTATGAATTGCCTCTTATTGGATTTCATCAAGGGCACCATGGAATAGTCAAACACTTGAATTCTTATGAGTATCAATGGATAATGTGGATGTTTGGAGATGTAAATATGAGAAAGATACAAGTTGGACAAGTTGGAGATCAAGGTTTCCAAGAATACCTGTGAGTTCAAATTAATAATGAACTTCTTATCATCAGAGGTCCTTGCTGTAGATGAGATCCAACTAAAATTAGTAGGTTTGTCGATGATATTTTGCACATCAATTTGCGACATTTGTAAAAGATTTAGTCCCTTGGGCCAATATTCAGATAAAATTTTGTCTATGAGTCTTCTCTTGGGTCTTTTATCGGCTTTCATTTGAGAGATCTCTTCGAAGACACGATCTGCATTCTTAGGTCGGGTCATCGGTGACCATTTGCACCAGAACAAACATAGATCATATAGTGAACTGGTGTTCAATTTTGACAATAATTTGGCCGTCACTTGAGGTGTCGGGTGCGGTATGTAGCTGTTGGAAAGAACGCCTCTTTTACCCATGGTGTTTGAGTATTGTTCTTGCTACTCAATCTCAAAAGACTGTTCAAATGCTTTCTTTTTTATTTATTTACAATTTTCAAATCTTTTTTTTTCTCTGTACGCGTTTAAGATTTTAGAAGTTCGGTTTTGATCTTTTCATAGTCATAAAGGAGTGAAGAAACATAAGGGTCAGGAGATGAGCCTTGATGACGAGGAAAATTTGATTGCTATATTGAAAGCGAATGCAACTGGGATAGAATATAACAAGATCGAAGATAAGGTGCCCGGAGAGGAAACAGAATTGTCATATATTGAGTTTTTGAAGAAACTATTCAGCTCATTGGACGTGAAACTAAGCTTGTACTTCACGAGTCATTCTTCAGCAGCTGATCTAGATGAAATATTGAAACAATTATCGGGTATTTTGAGAAAGAAAATCAGTGTGAATTGTGTGTTGCAAATACTATATCTATGGCCTGAGTCTTTCAAAGTGTACGAGACCACCAGTGGGCGTATATTCATAGATCATTTTGATTACTCTAACTTGCAAAATTTGAAAAAAAGAGAAGAGGAGTTTGCAAGGAAAGTTGAGCAATGGTGTCAAGATAAGCAAAGTGATGAAGAGATCAATAACATACCGGTTTCCAAGATCAAAGATACCGTCACAGATGCATTGAATAATAGAGTCAAAGTATTGAAAAACTCCAATATAAGGCTACAAAAGGATTCGAGGAAACTCGACTTCAAGGAGAAACAGGTGGATGAGCGAACAAATGGGGGAAAATTAAGTTTGTTGGAGCGGATCAAATTGAAAGAGAGACAGAATGAACAAGGACAAGAATCAGAGAACGGTGCAACGAAGAAATTGAAGAATGACAAAGATGGTAAATTGGAGTCGATCTACAACATTATTTTCTCTTTACAAATCACACACAGACAAAAGGCATATACGTTGAACAATGTTTTTCAAAAGATAAAGGACTCTTATAACACTAGTATCCATGAAGATGATATTTTGCAGTCTTTAGAAACATTATCCATCGTATTGCGTAATATGGAGATTATTGAGGTGAATAATATGAGGTTTTTAAGGATAGCAAATTTGAGTAGGGTTGAAGATATAAGGATGATCAAGAAATATGTGAGAAGATGAAAATTATAAAGAGACAGACAGTTTGGCTGATACACTTAATTATACACTACTATTTCTGAACCGATTAGTTACATCCCACAATTAGCTCATTTGATATCACAGTAAACCTAGCCCTGTATATATATCCAACAACTCAACACCATTCCCTTAACCCCCTTCACTCCATCCACCCCATCCTCTCCACCACTAGTCAAGTTCCATCACTCATCCATCCCCTACTAGTCAGCCATCTCACACTACAAGCAACCCCCCCATTTCCCAAACTCCTCCGAAACAGGGACCGAATCTGTCATAAATGACTCCGTGCCATTAACCCAGGTTTTTTCAGCTCTTGTCCAACCTTCTTTGAAATTTTTCGGTGATTCTGCATTTTTTCTAGTTAATTCTTTAGCTCTTAGTTCCCGCATTTTTCACAGTAATAGGAACAAATTGGATGGAAAATTTTTTTCTTTTTTTTTTTTTTTTTGTTCTTTTGCCATCATCAACTTTTCAACTTTTCAACCTTTTTTTAATATTTTAATTATATATATACAAAAGGATACAAATTCCCATTTGGTATTTTATATTCACATTATAAATCCAAGTTTGTAAATAGTTTATTACAAAAATCAATTCTGTATATAATGTTGTCAAATAGCTCTAAGAACTTAACCAAGAAGGTTCCAAGTTTGGCCCGTTTCAACTCTTCTTCCTCCTCGAAGATCAATGGTCAAGTTATTGGTATCGATTTAGGTACCACCAACTCTGCCGTTGCCGTTATGGAAGGTAAGACCCCAAAGATCATTGAAAACGCCGAAGGTTCCAGAACCACTCCTTCTGTCGTTGCCTTCACCAAGGATGGTGAAAGATTAGTTGGTATCCCAGCCAAGAGACAAGCCGTTGTTAACCCAGAAAACACCTTGTTTGCTACCAAGAGATTGATCGGTAGAAGATTCGAAGATCAAGAAGTCCAAAGAGATATCCAACAAGTTCCATATAAGATTGTCAAGCACACCAATGGTGATGCTTGGTTAGAAGCCAGAGGTGAAAAGTACTCTCCAGCTCAAATCGGTGGTTTCGTCTTGAACAAGATGAAGGAAACCGCTGAAGCTTACTTGGGTAAGAAGGCCAACAATGCCGTTGTCACTGTTCCAGCTTACTTCAACGATGCTCAAAGACAAGCCACCAAGGATGCCGGTGCTATTGTCGGTTTGAACGTTGCCAGAGTTGTCAACGAACCAACTGCTGCTGCCTTGGCCTACGGTTTGGAGAAGGCCGATGCTAACGTTGTTGCCGTCTTCGACTTGGGTGGAGGTACCTTTGATATTTCCATCTTGGATATCGACGGAGGTGTCTTTGAAGTCAAGTCCACTAACGGTGACACTCACTTGGGTGGTGAAGATTTCGATATTGCCTTGGTCAGACACATCTTGGATGCCTTCAAGAAAGAAAGTGGTATTGACTTACAAAACGACAGAATGGCCATCCAAAGAATCAGAGAAGCCTCTGAAAAGGCCAAGATTGAATTATCCTCCACCGTTTCCACCGAAATCAACTTGCCTTTCATCACTGCCGATGCCTCCGGTCCAAAGCACATCAACTTGAAGATGTCCAGATCTCAATTAGAATCCTTGGTTGAGCCATTGATCAAGAAGACCGTTGAACCAGTCAAAAAGGCCTTGAAAGATGCCAACTTGACCACCTCCGATGTCTCTGAAGTCATCTTGGTTGGTGGTATGACCAGAATGCCAAAGGTTGTCGAGACCGTCAAGTCCTTGTTCGGTAAGGAACCTTCCAAGGCTGTCAACCCAGATGAAGCCGTTGCCATTGGTGCCGCCATTCAAGGTGCTGTCTTGTCCGGTGAGGTCAAGGATGTCTTGTTGTTGGATGTTACCCCATTGTCTTTGGGTATTGAGACTTTGGGTGGTGTCTTCACTAGATTGATCCCAAGAAACACCACCATCCCAACCAAGAAGTCCCAAGTCTTCTCCACTGCTGCCTCTGGTCAAACTTCTGTTGAAATCAGAGTCTTCCAAGGTGAAAGAGAATTGGTCCGTGACAACAAATTGATCGGTAACTTCACCTTGGCCGGTATTCCACCAGCTCCAAAGGGTGTTCCACAAATTGAAGTCACCTTCGACATCGATGCTGACGGAATCATCAACGTCTCTGCCAAGGACAAGGCCTCTGGTAAGGACAACTCCATCACTGTTGCCGGTTCTTCCGGTTTGTCTGATTCTGAAATCGAAAAGATGATCAACGATGCTGAGAAATTCAAGGACCAAGATCAACAAAGAAAGGAAGCCATTGAGACTGCCAACAGAGCTGACCAATTGTGTAACGACACCGAAAACTCTTTGAACGAGTTCAAGGACAAATTGGACAAGGAAGAAGTTGACAAGATTCAAAAATTGATCCAAGAATTGAGAGAAGTTACCGTCCAAGTCAACGGTGGTGAATCTGTTGAATCCAGTGAAATCAAGGCCAAGACTGAAGAATTGCAAAACGCCAGTTTGAAATTGTTCGAACAAATGTACAAGAACCAACAATCTTCCTCTAACGAAGAACCACCAAAGAACTAATTTGAATAATGATTAGTTTCTGTGTTTTTGATTAATTTTTTACTGTCTTTTGACTTGATGATTTGTATTCTTTTTGTTGGTGATGTTTGAATTACCTTCTCCTAATAATGAGAATTCATAAACTATTTTTTTTATTGTATATAGTATATTTTCATAATTCTTATTAAAACTATTTGATGTTTATTGCTTATTATTATAGTAAAGTGTATTTGCGTAGTCATCATTGACCTAGATATAAATCTTGTTTTGGATTTTACTATACAAGAACTTAGACAAAACTCAAATTCTAAAAAAAAAAAAAAAAACCCCAAAAAAAACACAAAAAAAATCTCAAGATTTGATTTTTTAACATTTTCATTTTCTTTAAACAATTCAATTATTCAGCTGAACTTACCATTCAAATACGCTAGGGAGAAGAGTCAGTTATCCGCGGAAGAACTCAATTCATTGATACCAACACAAAAAAGCACTTGAATCATTCCTCCAATATTATAAATCAAATTCAATAGTAACTTCAGCATGGTGCAGCTCAACCCATTGACAAGAATTATAGGCCTTTCACTTGTATTCGCTCTAGGGTTTTTATTGATAATACTCTCATGTGCGCTTTACAATAATTGGTACCCATTATTTGATGGTATGTTCAATTAAATCGAAGAATTGGGAAGCTATGGTTCGTCATTTGGCACATTCCCCACTACGATCACACCGATTGCCCCTTTCCAAACAAACTTTCTTATCTCCTCACCCTTTTTTTTTTTTTGCTTATACTAACAAATTCATAACACAACATTTAACAACAGTTATGATCTTTTTAATAGCACCATTCCCAAATTTACTATCATTGAAAATCCAAAACTACTACGATGATTTCATGTCTGAAGGAACCCAGAGTCCGGGAACGTTTCTGGTTTTTTTCACTGGATTCTTAATAATCAGTGGTTTAGCATTACCTGTGGTTTTTTACCATGTCGGTCTCATAGTTTTAGAACTGAGTATAATGAGTACTCTGGGAGGTTTATTGATCTATACTACGATAATCACATTCAATTTTTTCTTCACAGAGGATCCTAACGATGATGATTTGTTTTAAAGAAAGGTTCTTTTTTTAATTTGCATATTACAGTTTAATTCATTTCATAAAAGTATTCTTTATAGAAAGATCTTAAATAGATACACTAGTTATGCCTATCACTCAAATCAATTGGCAATTTGCTTAACTATAGAAATTTCTAGTTATTTGCGCGAGCATCTCTGATCAAAAATTTAATTAATTAATTTTTCCCCATCGCCACTTTTCGCACTTTTTCATATATAAAAAAAGGGAGACAACCAGACTTAATTTGAGAAACAAGAGACAAACAAGCCGGTAATAACGTACATTCACAATGTCTGACCGTTCAAAGAGAAGCGAATCGAGCACTGATCAAGATTTGACCAAAAAAGAAGATGATTTAGATTTGTTCGGATCAATTGACAAATATCAAAGCAGTTTGAAAGATGTCTTCCATATCACCAACAGCTTGGCATCAGATATCTTACACAAGTCTTCCAACTTGGTGGATGAGTTCAGTTCAGTACTCCGTGGTGGCCCAAATGAAGATGATGACGATTTGTTCTTGAACGATATCAAGAAATTGGATAGACTAATGAACAATGTCACCGGTGGATTGATTGGTAACCCTTTCAACATCAATTATAAGCCATTGAGTGATAAATCCACTGGTTACTGGGCATACCCTTCACCATCTTCAGAGATCTATGATGCTTGTAAGGAAAAAAACGGATTATCCGTTTGGGACGAGCAAGGTTACTGGAGATGTCTTTTCCCACGTCTGATCATTCCTGCCAATAAATTAGGTAAAGTGTTGACGAAGGAAGATGTCTTGGAAGACACTGAACACAAAAATGGCTTGTTCTTCCAAGATTTCAACAAATATCTTGACTGGAAATCCAATATGAAGAAAGTTTTAAGAGCGGAGAAACTGAAGAAATTGGAAGAACTACGTGCTCAAAGAGAGAAGGCCAGAAAGGAATTTGATTTCGAATCTTTGAAGAACTCTGAATTCGATACCGTGACATCAGTGACACCTCCAACCGTGTCCTCTGGAGAAAAGAAGATCACAGGTACCAAGCAATACGTATACACCACCAATAACAATGGTGTCATTGAAGAAACTAAGAAGTTTTATGAGTATTACGACGATGGCTCATCATCAGTTAAAGAGATCACAAAGAAATTCGACCAAAACGTTGATGAGAAACCTGTAATCGAAGAGAAAGTTGAAAATTTCCCTTCCACCAAGAAGACAGGCTGGTTTTGGGATAACTCTGATGACTGAGATGTGAACATTTTTTTTTATTTTTCTACTTTATTTTGGTACTTCTTATGGTGTATATAGGTATATTGGCAATGATTTTAAAACTCTTACTTGATTTCATTATTTCGTAGTATATTTGTTATCTAAAGGCAACTTTGTCACAGTATGACACTGTTAGTTCATTATTTATCAGAAAATGCTAAAAGCTAGTTAGTAAAGATGAAGCGTAAAATGGGTAACAAAACCACCGGTGACTTACTTCAAACAAATTCCCAATTATCTCTTCAGGGCCAGGCGTGAAAGAATTGTGAAGATAACAGAAAATATAACCTCCAAATATCTCATTAACTTGCGTCTTTTGTATTTTCTTAGCCAACTTCTTATTCAAAAACTTGACTAAAGTTTGAAACTCTTGTGAAGATGAGATTTTGAAGATTTTTGGATGGATAGGTTCAATTGAGCCAATGGGCTGGAACCTGATATTGACCTTGTCGGTGCGAGGTTCACTCAATTTGGTGATAATGTCGTTCACGTTGCGATCAAGCTTTGTTAGCATTATTGAAGCCGAGAGAGGTAGCTTTACCTTGATATCTTCGTCATTGATCTTATCATTGTCTTTGTCATTCGTGTCACTAGCTGAAGATGATGGCTCTCTGGAGGAACTACTTAAATCTTTGTCGTCTTGTAACACGAGTTTCGAGGTGATGTCTGAATCTGGTAGCATATCATCTTGCTCTAATGGCGATGATATCTTGTTATCACTTGTTATTGAATTCTGTTTTAAAAGTGCAGTTTCTTTTGAGAAAGGGACATTGCTCATTGTGGAGCTGTACATTGATTCATCATCTTCATCTTCAGATAACGGTGGATCCATAGTGGTTGGTTAGTTGGTTGACAATTATACAAAGAGTGGTTTCTTATCTGAGAAGGAAAAATAGATGAGGAAAAAATAGATACAGAAAGTAAATAGAAAAGTAAAGCACTTAGAGAATTTAGATAGAGAAATTGGGAAGAAGGAATTGATAAAGAAAGTATATAAAGTGATTTTGAGGTACGGAAATTATTAGCAGGTAGAGAGAGTCAATAGAGAAACTAAATAAAGAAGTTTTAAGTTAAAGAAGTTAGCTATAGAGAAATTATTAGCGGGTAGGAAACTTAGGTAAAGCAATTAAATACATCGAATAGTTAGAATATATAAAGAAATCAAAATTGAAAATTGAATGGAGCAAAAGCTTAAAGAGTGGTTGTGTATTCGCACCAAAGTAAATACTCTTATGAGGCCTAGAAGCTTTGAACAAACTGTGAACTCGAACTTCCAATAAAGGCAAGCAGTAGAACTCAACCACCCAAATTAAGCCAAAACAACACTCAATCGGTTCTCTTCTCCGTCTCTATTCCAATGCACTCCTTAGGAAATAAGAATCTAGGGCTGAAGATCCAGTAAATCCGGAGGCAAAAAGAAAAAAAAAAGCCAGTAAAAGAAAACTCAAAGCGTCACAGTCCTTTGTATAAACTCTCCACTTTATCAAGAGAAAAGAAAAAAAAGTTGAATATTTTTGACTAAATTTGATGGGGCGAGTGTAATTATCTCTTTCTCATCTTTTGCAATCTACGGATAATTGAACATATATATATATATATAGATATATATTGAAGAACGATGAAGAAGGAAGAATTCAAGTCCCCTTCCGTGGAGTCCGACTCTACAATCACATTGGAATCAACTGAGAATAATAAGATATCGGCAACGAAGATTGTACAGATATTGAACCAGGCACTTGTCGAGTTGAGAGAAACGGACGATTACCTCTCATATGCTACGTTGATCGAGATTTACTTACAGAACAAGCAAGATACTTTCAACGATGAAGAAAAAATAGAATTGTTACAAGGGTTATACAATATTTTAAGTGAAAACACCGACATTGTCTATGAGATTGGATGGGATTTACCAAGCTTGTTATTGGACTACTTGTTCAGCGGTTGGAATTTCTCATTCCTCTTAGCAGAAACTCCAGGAATTATCTTAATTATTAAGATCTTTGGTTTGATTTCATTGCATGGGAATCCTAAGGAGATCTTCTTGAGAAGTTGTGAGTTGTTAAATGGATTCAAGTTCGAAGAAATGGAGATCTCAAAGAGCTCGAAATCCGAATACTATCCAGATGAGGTTTATCATAAATTAGCAATCCATAACACTGTAGAATTATTGTTGAGTTCCATGTCGAGGATCAAGACGAGATACCCTTCCAGATTTCTTTCGAAACTGATTATAACCTTGGTCAATTTCTTGAGTACAAATTTCGAATTTCTCTTGGAATCAAGATTGTTCATCTTCAGGAGATATTACGTGGGTATTAGAGACTTTGCAGGGTTACCATTGCCAGATGACAACTCAAATATATCGGATGAAGAGTTTGTGAAAACGGTGGCAGAGGAAAACTATTTACAGAGAAAGTTGTTGACGAGTTTCTTGACTCATTTTGTGTCGTTGACAGTACGTTTTGAACCTTTCAATTGGACTTACGATTTCTATTCCCAGGAGTTTCATGACCCACTTTCAAGATTCAGATTGCCTGATGTGGATGAAGGAGATCTGAAGGAGAAATCTGCCGCTACAAATGATGACTCTTCCAAGCCAAATCTTTCTCCAGTGCAAATTAAAGACGAAGAAAATTGGGATGCTCTCTTATTTAGATGTGCCACTTTAGCTCAATCTTTTGATATGGATTTGGAAAGATTGTTCCATGACCAAATTGATTCTGCGAAGAACTTGTTTTCCAAATTGGACCATTCTCAATCGATGAACTCATTGAACGACCAAGTGTATTCGCTTGCCATTGATCTGTTCAACAAGAGCAACCGTCTGCAACAATCGATACCGTTATCTGACCAAGGTGTATTTTTCTTGATGACTCAATTGTTGAACAAAGACTCGAATTACTCTAAGAAGAACCAAAAATTCGAAGTTGACACCGAAGGAATAGTAAAATTGACATTGAAGAACTTGATACCTGCCATCATCGACCCAAGTATAGGGAAGAGACCATGGATAGATGGGAATTTGTTTTGGTCTTGGTATGCTATAAAGAATAATCCAAACTTTGCTCTGGAAATCTCAAAGATTGACCCTGTTTTCATAAGAATTTACTTACAAATATGGATCGCATTGAGTTCTGTAAATCCAAATGCTTCTCTCAGAGTGATTATGTGGACCTTGGTGACGAAGATTTTGACTATATGTGATGAGAATTTGAGTTATGATTTCATTATCGAGTCCATAGAAACATGCCCATATGACAACGCTAAGCTGGCTTTGGTAGGAATCTTGAAAGATTTGTTGATAAGACCAAAATCTGTGAATAAGTTGTCAGAAGGTTTGGGTCTGTTGAATTTACAAGCTTCTAAGGAAAAAAGTAACAACAAGAACGGACCCCCATTACCACCAAGGGCGTTGCTGACTTATATTCAGTTGACATCACTGCGAAAATCTCAACTCTTGAAAATGTTTCAATCTAAATTAGATCTGTTCTTCAAAGAAGAGAAACCGCAAAAAGATGAAATGGTGATAATATTGAGTTTGTTGAATTTGTTCATTGCCATCAAGGGCAAGTTGAATAATAATGACATCAAGAGTATACTGGAAAATGTGGATGTCAAAGTTAAAAATTACAAATCTCAACTCAAACGGGTGGGTAAAAAAGATGACATAAATATCGATTTTTTAACAGTAGCATCGGAAACTTTGGCTAAATGAATTTAATCTTATACATACACACGTACACATATATATATATATATTTATATACATAAAAATAACATCAGTCGTTTTATTTGAAATGTCTAAAACTTTTGTTCAATCTACAAAGGTGCCTCTACACGCAGTTTAGGTTGGATATTAACCAATGAGGACTTGGACTCTGAACCACCGTTAGTTTCCGGAGATCGGGCAGTCGTAAATCTACCATTCGAACTCCGATGTGGGTTTCCTACAATTCTTCCATTTACAGTAACACCGGGACGTGACGAGCCTCCACTGCCTCCACTTACCCCATTACCACCACCACGTCTGTTATCGAGTTTTTCAATTCTAGGTTGTTGTCCTTCTTCGAATAATGGCCCGTAGTAGACGAAAAACCCGTCCTTGGTCGACACCTGATGTTCGTCCCAAAGCAATTCTTCATCATCGATGAAAGGATCCTCGTAGTCGTATTTACCGATCTTTCTGTTCATTCTAGCTTCAAATGACAACTCTTTCTTCTTTGGCTTTTCTTCTTCTTTCTCCTTGGGAGCATTTTTACTTGGTGCAGAATCTTCCAGCCCTTCATCGTCGTCCTCCATGTCGTCCATATCGTCGTCTTCATTGAGCTCATCCATGGCAAAATTGGCACCTGGATGCACGGCCTTCCAACCGTATTTATCTTCACACAACTTGATCACGTTGAAGATAACCTGTGCAGATCCCGGAGGATGCTCAGCATCTGTCAATGGGATATGCAACGAAATTATAGGCTCTTCCGCTACCTTGTCGTGGATCTTTTTCAGTGCCAATGGGTCTAAACGATTCAGCTCGGCATCTATAGGTTTCACCTCGGACAAAGTCGGAGGATCTAAAGTGGCAATTGGCTTTGGAGCGGGCTCCAAATGGGTGCTCGAGTTGGAATGGGTGCTTGCAGTCTTCAACAGTGGTGATGGGGAAGCGGGTCCAGGCGTTGGCTTTGAAGGAACTCGTTTGATCACTTTACCTGAAGGTGAAGAACGCACTGGGTTGGCGACGTCATGATGGCCACTGGGCAGTTTTGGCTTCATTTGCACGGGTTTCTTAATATTATTATGCAGGGATTGTTTCTTTATATCAGAGGAAACAGAGGCAGTGGTGGAAGTCCTTGCCCGCTTCTTTGGAGGAGCTGTGCTATGTTGTGATGTTGCTGCAGGAGCAAAAGCCGGTATCACCACGGGCTTTCCATCTATAATGATAGTTCTATTCAAGTCCAGCAGGGGCAGCAGTGTTGCCAGAGGCTTTCTCAGTCTCGAACGTTTCACAGGGCGTGCTTTTTGATCGGTAGTCGCCAGTGGTTTCAGTCTCTGGGACAGTGATGACGGCAGCAGCAGCAGTTTTGGAGCAGAGGATGCCTTCAATTGAGGAGGCAAACTTGGCACAGGTACAGGCAGCGGCGGATCATCGTTCATTATTGACATCAACGACACCTTGGTGGACTTTCTTGCAGGTGCTGAAGACGAAGTCATGGCGGAGGGGTTACCCAGCTTGTTATCATCGTCTAGTATCACTATGTCCTTATTGGCCAATGGCGATCTGGATAAGCCTGAAGAGATCACGTTGGTGTCAGAGTTGTGCGGAGACAACAATGATGATATAGAGACTAGAAAGCAGTATGAGACAGTTAGTATTATTGCCTCATTGACTCCTTGCTTGTCGCAAATAAAGCCACAGATATCTCGAAGCGCAGACAAAAAAAAATCAGATTCCAATTTTTTTTATCTTCTATCTGTGCGCGCTATCTTTTTGTATGGGCAAAACGATCTTGCTTGATTTGGCCAGCCAAAAAAAAGGGGAAAACTTGAAAGAAAAAAACACTTACTGTTCTTATTGCTGTTATTTGACATGTACGTAGAAATTGGGATAAATTCGAAAGTGCAATTTTAACGGTGCAATGGTGATTAAAGTGGACGGGATTTCGAATGAATGAATGAATGCAACCGCTATGCTAGTGATGATAGTATATCGAGAAATGGTGTAATTGGATGCGATGGGGGGAGAAAATATGCCTTAAGCAATATGATTACTCGATATCTTGGATGATGGACGTGATTTGGATATGATTGTGAATCGAAATAAGTTGTCGTTGTTGTTGTTGTTCAAAGTTTTTAATTTCAATTTCACTTTTTTTATTTTTGTACTTTTGCAAAAAAAAAAAAAAAAAAATCACAAAAAAAAACCCTACTCATTAATCTAACCAGTGATCTTTTATTGTGTTTGGTAAATTTTCAAAATCGGCGTGGCATATCGAGCACCAATTTACAACGTTACCATGAAAGTTAATTTTTTCCCTTCTTCAGAAGGTCTTGGACCGCCTTGCCTTTTTTTCCTCTTATTTAGTGCACCGTGCCACATCCGCGCAGCTCTGATAGAAGACAGGGGCTGTATTTTGCTATATAATTCAAGCTCTATCTAAGTTCAAGACACTGTTATCGGAGCCTAATTTGCTCAATCTCAAGTAGGTGTCACTACCGTACCCGTCTAAGGAGTTTATCTCCAATTCTCCGTTCCAATAGTCGACATACACTTTGCAAATCGGCAAACTTATACCCAATTTACTCTCAAAGGGTCTTCTGATCAAGGTACTCAAGGTGGATACATTATTACTTTCTAAAGGCGTAGGAGTTAAGAAGGAATGCTCACCTTCACCGAATTCTTGTAAAGGAGGGGCCAGTAACTTGTTAAACAAAGGTGACTTCTCAACAATTGGCGAAATGTCTAAACCTGGCAACTTATGGAAGTTCAACAAGGACTCCTTTGCCAATTTAGGCGACTTACCAAAACACCAAATCGTATTCAAACTCTCTGTATTGATACCTCCACCTCTATCGCTGAATCTGAAAATAACATCACTCTTGTTTTCTACAATAGATATCGTGATTGGAGGCGGCTTTATCCGGGACAAATCTTGACTGGAAGCTCCATTTTCCTTTATGAAATTGTCTATTGTTGATTTGAAGCAGTTTCTGAAAATCTCTCCAAATATATAATGGAGATGGTTAACCATGAAGGGGAATCTGAAATCACCCCCACCATTATCTTCAATTATCATATCAGGCATTTGCAAATCGGGATACAAACTTTGCAAGTAATTCTTCGTAGCATTGCCACATAGTTGTAAATGTTCAATGGCGGAGCAGTAATGGAATAAATCTCCAATATAGTAACTTGGTTTAACGTCATTTGGTTTTGTTAAAAAATTCTGTGTTAATGAAAGATGTTCTTCCACTATAACTCTTCTACTGATTCTGGATCTCAACATTTTACTCATGAACCGGTCTAATTCCTTTTGCGTCATGGATCCAGATATACACATCTCCAAAGCACCCATCATTAGATGGGGCAACACCAATAAATGGTCATCCAAGATCTTTCTACATAACTCGACAAACTTGTCATTCTCTTCCAACGTCTCAATCTGTGGATACCTTCTGAAAAGGTTGAAACAATTGTAATACGAGTCATATATCTGTGAAATGTGATAATTATTGACCACTTCAAATGGTAAATTTGTCTGCAAATCTTTAATTCGAAGTCCTAATCTTATAGGTAGTTCAGTTCTGACGAAATTCAGCGAACTCAAGATCTTCTTCTTGGACAATTTCTTACCAAAACCTGCCAATTGGTTCAATGTCACAGGATGGGCATTGTTCTTGGCAACGTAATCCAAAAGGATGGCATTCTGATAGAAATGTTGCTCGTTGATTATGGATGACGATAAGGTGTCCAAGTTGTCAGTCAAATCTCTCCCAGTCAATTTGACAATGTTTCTTCGGCTATGGCCCACAATTGCAACCCTTGAGCGCTTCAAACAAGAATATTTGTACATTTTCGCAATCTCGATACAATATCTCTCTATACCTTCTCTCTATATCTTGTCCCAGTTATACATTATCAGTCATCGTTAAATTCTGCAAGTCGTTCAAACCCACAGACACAAACAGCCCCATATCGCTTCCACTATCAGCCCAAACCGCAGAAGGAAAAAGAAGCACTAGGGGGGAAAAGGACAAAAAAAAAAGAGTACAAGACACACACAAAACCGGGATTCAACGAATTTTAGGCGCAGAATTGTCTGGAAGAAATAATTAGTGAGCACACACAGTTAAGGATTATAAATCAAGAGAGGTGAACATTGTTGTGGAGATATATATAAATATAGTGGTGTATTCGTATTAATTAAATTACATATCGATCACAGATTGACTAGAAGGACTCTACAAATACAGGCTCATAGCAACACTCGACGAGGAAGTTTCATTGTACAATAATTTTTTGTATCATTAATCAGCAAGCTCATAGACGAATTTAATACGATAAGCAAAGATGTCGACCCCTGCTAGAAGAAGACTTATGCGTGATTTCAAAGTAAGTAACAACTTTCATGGGAAACTAAAGAGGCCGTAGATATTAACAACCCATTTATAGCGTATGCAAACAGATGCTCCAGGAGGTGTTTCGCTGTCTCCATTGCCTGACAATGTGATGATATGGAATGCCGTCATCATCGGACCAACAGATACGCCATTTGAAGACGGAACTTTCAGATTACTATTGCAATTCGACGAACAATACCCTAATAAACCTCCGTCTGTCAAGTTCCTAAGTGATATGTTCCATCCAAACGTCTATGCATCCGGCGACTTATGTTTGGACATCTTGCAAAACAGATGGTCGCCAACTTATGATGTGGCCTCGATATTGACATCCGTGCAGTCGTTGTTGAACGATCCAAATATTGCCAGTCCTGCCAATGTGGAGGCTGCGAACTTGTACAAAGATCACAGGTCTCAATACGTGAAAAGAGTGAGGCAAACCGTGGAAAAAAGTTGGAGTGAGGACGTATTAGGGGACGATGACGATGATGATGATGATGATTCCGATCAAGACTAGGAGAAGGTACCACTTCAGCTATAGAAATCTTGTCTATTTTCATACATATATATACATACAGTTTCAAAAAAAACACACTCATCAACTCATATACACTTATATATAAATGCTTCCTATGTACAATTTGGTCTTGAGAACTATTCATCTATCATTTCAACCAGAAGTAATACCATTTCTTGGAAGGGCTGCCCTTTTTCAGTTCCTCTTCTATTGGGGTTGCAGGATGCTCCTTCTCGAATCTATCTATTTGGTCTTGTTCTAATTTCTGTCTTTCCAAAAGAGATTCTTCGTATCTATTGACAGGAATCTTTTGAGTCTGTTGAACTTTGGAATCTCTCTTGAAATTCAACAAGGTCAACAACACCACTAAAAACAAGACAAACTTTGAGAAAGGATCCAACCTGGCGTCCTTTTGAGCTTGAGCCTCTCTCTTTGGACCAACTCTGTTGAGATTCAACTTGAAATTCTGTAAATGTACTGGAGTCTGTGCCGTTGGAGTGGTCGAGCCAACAGTATGCAGTTTGAAAGGTAAATCTAAAGGTGCACCCAGGTAGTCCAATGAGGGAAATGATTCTCTTGGTCCATGGTTATCGTAGCACAAGAAATAATGGAACTTCTTGACATCTATAGGGATCGAAGTCCAATTTTTCTTTAATTGTTTCTCAAGATCCGTCAAGACACATTGTTGTAAAGGTTGATTCAATGTCAAGAATTTTCTCGGCTCCAGATAGATTGGTTTCGGATCGATGTCGAAAACTTCATCTTCGTCGTTGGAGAATGATGGCATGAACGACTCAAAAATATCTCTCATGGATGACTTAGCAAGTTTATTTCTCTGTTTCCTCAACTCTGCTGAGGATAATTTTTTGGTCTTTCCCAGTTTCTTTGGTTGGACTTTCACATCTTCGTTTTGACTGGACGAATAAAATCTTGATAATGTGATGGTTTGATTCAAACTTTGGATTTTAAGGATTCTGTGTACATTTGCGTTATAACTCACCCGTATAAGGCTTCTATTCATACTCATAATGGCCTTTTCTATATACCTGTTCTTCTTTCCAGAACTCCAACTTTTCACCTCCAAAAAAATTATCCTATATGATTTTTTCGTCCTTCAATAATTTTTCACTTATGATTTTTCACTCTTGAAATTTTGTTAGTGTTATTCTACTATAGGTGTAAAGAGTGACCTCTCACTCAGTATATTACACTTTTGAGTGGTTGTTGCGTACTTACTACCAGTCAGTAGCAAAAATAATTGAATTTAAAATTTATTAAAAGTGAACTATTAATGCCTAAGTTGAAGTGTACCGACTAAAACTTCTAACTATCTAAGTACTTTCCTCTTCGGAGTTATTAATTTCCTCGTTTCTTTCCTCCCCATTCTCGGCTTCTTTATCACCGCTCGAACCATGATGTCTTCTTCTTCTTTTCTTCTTTTGAGATGCTTCTTGACCTTCCTCTCCATCTTGCTTCTTCAGAGGTTCTTCGTCTTCCAGCTTCTTCTTCTTTTTCACACTCAACGGATTCGGTCCTTTTGGTCCTTTTCTCTTCTTTTTCAGTGGCTCTTCAGAAGTGTATACTTCCCCTTCAGCTCCCGGCTCTGGTTTCTTCTCCTGCTCTTGTAATCCAGCCAATTTGTAATCGTTCAATCCACCAGTCAATTTCCTTGTCTCCACATACTCTTGTACTTTGGCACTGGCTTTACTCAATGGCTCCATAACCATCACACTTCTGTTCATGTAAACTAAAGGCACTCCTGGAACTCTTCTCAAATGTCTTCTCAACAGCTCGTCTTGGGTCAGAACTATGTATCTATGTTTGTTTTCTCCATTGACATCTACAATCGACTGGATACATTCACCAGCTGGTATTGGTTTCGAAGGTGGATGGTTGCAACGACGTCTTTCAAATTTCTTTGCCAAATCAATGGCTCTCTGATCTTTGGAAAAATACAACTCTTGCATACAGCACTGTGTGATCATAGGTTTTACCTCTGCTTGTATCGTTCTATTCAATCCTTTAACCAAGTCAAATGATGCCTTGGTAGCATGCAACACGAGTTCCGCATCTACAATGGTTTGGAATGGTTCTCTGAACTTGAAACTGTGCAAGTACACATTCATCTGCTTCCTGTATGCCTTGGCTCTCTTTTGTCTCATTTTTTATATGGTCTTGGTCTTCTTCCCTGGATTCTTACCTACTCATCGGTCCTCTGTAACTCACATAAAGAAAAGATAAATTTTTTAAGATAAAAAAAAAGAAAAAAAATTTTTAGAATTGAAAAAAAATAGAAGCGATGGTAAAACAGGAGTCATGTGATCATACACGTGACCAAGAATCTAATCTAAACTTTTGATCCAACGACAATATACATTATAATTCTTTGGATAATTTTTCAACGTCTTCCTTTGCACCGTTCACACTTTGCTCTGGAGAGATTCCAACCTTGCTGATTTTCAATTTGCCATCGACAAAGATCCAATGAGATCTAATGATTCCAGTTGGTGTCTTTTTGGCACCTAATTGACCAATGAATCCACGTGAAGGGTCACAGAGTAACTTATATGGCAAATTTTGTTTGGTAACAAAATTCTTTTGAGCCTTTGGTGAGTCTGCTGATAATCCAACAACTGTTGCCTTGTCTTTCAAAACAGGGTAGTTGTCTCTAAAACCACAAGCTTGTCTCGTGCAACCTGGTGTGGAAGCTCTTGGATAAGCAAAAATGACTAAAATTCTATTCTCTTTGGCCAATTCCTTCAATTTGACATCGGTGTCATTCTCATCTTTCAATACTATGTCTGGGATTTCATCTCCAATTGCCAATTTATCAGTTTTCTCTGGTTTTGCTTCTTGTTTCACCTCTTTCTTTGTCGACTCTGGAGCTGGAGTGGCAGATTCTTTCTTCAGCTTCTTCAGCGGTGGTTGCAGTTCTGAGGCTGATTTGGACTCAATCTTTGGAGAAGTTGTTATCTTTTGAGCAGCTACTCTGGCGGAACGTCTTAAAGTGGACATTGTCAGTGTATTGTATTGTGTATTGTATTGGTACTGATTCAGCAATTAATTCAAGTGAGTGATTCAACTTCAAGATATAGATAAAAATGCAAAGAAAAAAGTTCCCCGACAAAGTAGTGGGTCAGTAATAAATTGGTTTGGCATTTTTTACCGAATTTACTATAGTGTGGCTTTTGAACAAAATCTTTAAACACAGACAAACATTTATCAAGGGGGCCTTGCTTTTATGAGTGAACTAAATGGGAAAATACTACTGTCTGTCCGCTGGTACTAGATATCAAGGCACTGAGTCATGTTTCAAAAAAGGTTTCCCCCCCCCTTACCCTGAAATCGTCATGACCATCAGGCATTATTCTGTTAATAAATCTCTCTCGAATTATTGTTCCCTCCTATAAGCTACTAAGCCGATATCTCATTGAATTCCTCCGAGGTTTCTAGGAAGCGGAGAGTGATAAGGAGAAAGAAAAAAGAGCAGGTCAAAAAATTATTGTTACACAAAAGAACCAGATGACCTGGCAACGGATAACCGTCAATCTCTTGTAGGACCAAGTGACATGAATTCATGCAGCAGTTTACTCTCATCTTAACCAGCCAAGATCCTCGAAATAAGATGATCTAGCCTCTTCCTTTCTCTTCAAGTCTTATACATGTCACTCGCACTTAAAACACACACGATAGATAAGGCACATTTACACAATCTTCTCTGCCATCGGGTCAATAAACTGATAAACTATGTCTCTTTTCTTTTTCCTCTCTCCCAACTAACTAAAACAGACAAAAAAAATTAATTAGCTCGCCACCTCATCTCGCAGTATAAATATAAATTGATATATCTTTTCCTTTTGAACTTCAGTTTCCCTCTTCCCCTCCTCCTTTTTATTATCCAATTTATTGCAAGTAAAAGGTCCATTCATTCATCAACTCCAATTGAATCGGATCGCACGTTTTACTTACCCAATAAATAAAACAATCTCAACGAATTTATACAACTTTTATCCTTTACTCCATATTTCATATTTACCCTTATCATGAAATTGTCACTCACTGTCGCTGCATCCATCTTGGCTGCCATGTCAGCTAATGCCTTGGTCATTCCTTCCATCGACAAGCTTCCAGCTGCTTTTACTCGTGACGTTTCCGCAGACGCTGCTTCTGTTGAAGCACAAGCTCCAAAAGCCGTTGTCGCCGAGACTGCTGAACATAAAAAGAGTAACGAAGTGCCAGTCATTTCTACCGAGGCTCAAGGTAGAACGATCATCCCACATTCTTACATCGTTGTCTTCAAGCAAGGCATCTCCAAGGATGAAATTGCATTACACCAAGAATGGATCCAACAAGAAAACTTGCAACAAGCTGAGAAATTATTCAAAGAAGACCCAACCAATTCCTTCTTCGTCTCTACTGAAGCTGCCAACGTTGAATCCTTAGGTGGTTTATTGGACGGATTCAACATTGGAAACGCTCTTCACGGTTACACTGGTTATTTTGTTGACGAGGCCATTGAGTTGTTGAAGAAAAACCCATTGGTTGCCTTCATTGAAAAGGACTCCGTTGTCGAAGCCAATGAATTCTCAATTCAAAACGGTGCTCCATGGGGTTTGGCAAGAGTCTCACACAGAGACTCGTTGAACTTGGGCTCTTTCAACAAGTACTTGTTCGACGATGAAGGTGGAGAAGGTGTCACTTCCTATGTCATTGACACCGGTGTCAATGTGGACCACAAATCCTTTGGCGGTAGAGCCAAATGGGGTAAGACCATCCCACAAGGTGACCAAGACGTTGATGGAAATGGTCACGGAACCCATTGTGCCGGTACCATTGGTTCTAAAGACTACGGTGTATCGAAGAAAGCCGAGATTGTTGCCGTCAAGGTCTTGAGATCCAACGGTTCCGGTTCCATGTCTGATGTCGTTAAAGGTGTTGAGTTTGCTGCTCAATCCCATTTGGCCGCTGTCAAGGAAAACAAGAAGGGCTTCAAGGGATCCACTGCCAACATGTCCTTAGGTGGTGGTAAGTCACCAGCCTTAGATTTGGCTGTCAATGCTGCCGTTAAGGCCGGTATTCATTTCGCCGTTGCTGCCGGTAACGAAAACCAAGATGCTTGTAACACTTCTCCAGCTTCTGCTGAAAATGCGGTCACCGTTGGTGCTTCCACTTTATCGGATGCCAGAGCCTACTTCTCCAACTACGGTAAATGTGTTGATATTTTCGCTCCTGGTTTGAATATCTTATCTACCTACATTGGATCTGACACTGCAACTGCCACCTTGTCGGGAACTTCAATGGCTTCTCCTCATATTGCTGGTTTATTGACTTACTTCTTGTCTTTACAACCTGAAGCTGACTCTGAGTTCTTCAACGGCGCCTCATCCGGTATCACACCAGCTCAATTGAAGAAGAACTTGATTGCCTATGCTTCTGAGAATGTCTTGTCCGATATTCCAGAAGACACTCCAAACTTGTTAGTCTTCAACGGTGCTGGTCACAACTTGACTTCCTTCTGGGAACCAAGTTCACTTTCTGAAAAAGAACAAGAACACCAACAAAAAGCACATGCCATCGACGTGGACAGAATCATTCATGAATTAGAGGCAACTGTCGAACATGGTGTTGAATTACTCAAGGAATTGGGTCAATAAATAAGCACACTAAAAGTACATCATAACATTTAGAGACCAGTGTTTTCGCCATTATTTTATGAATGGACAGATGGAGCCTGTTGCTGCCAATCATTACTAAATTTTTCAAAGTATTTTCCTTTTTATTACTATTTCCTGATATATCATTTTACATATGCACAAATGAGACTGGATCTCATCTTTTATTAAATACCTATCTATTATTACAAACCATTCTTTGTATATTTGTCTTTGAAGCGATGTAGCAGCATACTCAGTGATTTCTTGGTGCTTTCTTCATCAATGCCATGGTGTTTTCAACCCATCCTTCAGCACCTCCCTCCATCAGTAAGATGTCATAAATGGAATACACTTGATTTTGCAAAGGATCCACTTTTTCTCTACCCATCAAGGCCATGTTCCTTGTGGAAGGGATTCTCAACATCTCTACTTCTGTTTTCCAACCAACCATTCTACTTAAGAGTTCAACTTTCTCACAAAGGGCTCCATATGTGGACGATTTAGGATATAATTGTGAGGTGTACCTAACGCGAGCACCTCCAAGGTTATGAGAACAACACGGAATCACCATGAAAGGACATCCCAATAATGGAATCCAACATGTGAGCTCATCGGAATGATTTCCGATGATGAATGTGTTTGGAGGAAACTCAGCAACGTTAACTTGTGGTGAACTGAGTAAATTAGCACTGGAGTAATACAGCATGATTGGCACATTATCCAGATCTATTGGCATCTTTGGTTTACGTTCGGAGCTGTTTATAGGGATTTGGAAGATGCGGCCGTTATCTTGTAGATTTGGAATCATTGACTTGTACAGTGGGTGGGGTCTCAATAATACACTTGGAATGATAACTTGTTCTTTCAATCTAGATTGCACTTCTGGTGGATAGGTTTTCCAAGATTTTCTGGTCCTTGCATCGATTCCAATACCTTTATACCCTTCCATTATTAAGATGTATACCAATAATCCATTACCACAGCCCAAATCTCTGAACTCAAATGAATCTTTATCTGGATAAACTTGGGTCCAATATTGAATTAAGAAAGCCAGAATCAGTAAATCTTCGAAGACGTGCTTCTTAGGATCTGTCGATTCTGCCCAGTTTTCAACCAAGTGTTTGGAGTATTTTTTCTTTAAAGATATGTAACGGTCTTGGAACAGCACCTTGGCAACGACTTGATCATGTTTTACTCTCTTTTGGTACCCATTCATGACTCCAAATGAATGTTTTGCCGCAGTATTTAAAAGTCTATAAGCAATTCTAACGGGTCTATCTTGAGGTTGTGAATCTCTAAGAGCTTGAACGTTCAGTGGATTGTCGTATTGGAATGGGAGATAATGTACAGACAATTTGCTTTTATGATAAAGTATTCCAACCGCTTGAACTGGTGGTAAATAAAATGGGCAATCGTCCAGATTGTCTATATGAGGTACGTAACATACCAAAGTTGATGAACCAGATCTCAAGACCAAACAAGTTTGGTTCATTATATAGTCTTTGAAAGGATTTCGAGGAATCATACGTCTCAATATTTCGAACTTGGGTACCAATTTGAACTCTGAAGGTATGGATTTGATTTCAACATCTGACAAGTTTTTCTGTAAGATGGGTTGGTCCGTTGTAGAGGGAATCTTGAGTTCAGAATTGATCATCTCATCGTTAACAAATTCTTTTGAAAGTTCCCCCGTCTCTGAATTATACTCATTTTCCTTCAAGATATCTGCTCTAAGAATAACAGTCGAGTTTATATTCGGTTGTCTTATCAAGTTATTCATCAGTATTTCGAAATGATTCTGTGTGAATTCAACTTCGGTCTCAAAAAGACCAACCCATTTATCTCCCAATATGGAAGGTTCATTTATGAGAGTGGGAATCTCCTCACTATCAGGTTTAGACGTTGCCGGTGGAGGGGTCATCCTGCTTGGCATATGATTATATTGTTTCTGGAAATTCAAAGAACCAACTTGATGTAAGAACTATATCTCTCTTTAACATCGAACTTAACGAGCCTAAAAAAAAATTTTTTTCATCTCTTCTGTTTTTTTTTCTCTTTATTTTTCGGTCTCATCGTTCAAGCGATTTGTAAGGTTAGCACATTAAAAGGTGAACTGAGAAGTGAATAAAGCGTTGAGAGAAGTTTGTTGAAACAATTGAGTTCTTTTAAGATCATCCTTCATATTGTAAGGTGAAGATATATAGGGACAATCACTGACTCGTCTGTACTTCCATAATTAGTGGCTCCTGTAAGACACAGATTAGGTCAAATTGTGACAACTGACTAGGAACTGAGAATAAACAGAGTGAAAAATTGAAAAAAACAAAAATTGAATATATAAATTATATGCAGAATTTATGTGGAAAAGTCACATAGTGAATCTGCTTCCGTAATAACGTCGCCGAGATTCCGATGATTTGTTCCTTAAATTCGAGGGAATATCAGTAGTGCTGCATCCGAGATATCCAAAACAGAGTCAGCTGACAATCTGAATTGATGATTATTAATCAATTCAAGACGCACCGTGTTTAAAATGACTTGATAAGATATCAGTCCCTCCTTCAAATAAGTAACTATAAATCAAAGAACCAATCAAAAATGGGGGGTTCAAAATGACCGGATAAGCCTCTGAAAAAGTCACTGTGGTTCTAGTTTTGATCCTACAGATTAGTGACAGCGGCAAATAATCAAATCAGAAAAAATGCTTAAAATCATCTCCACAGTTGTTCATCTGATCAAGCTTACTAAGAAGCTTAAAGATAAGCACTGTGTAAAATCCCAAATAATATCGCAGCTCAATTTTTTTTTGGTGGTTTTTTTCTATTGAATGCTCATTTTCCCCTTCTTATTTACACAATTTGAAGTGTGGCATGAAGCAAAAAAATTAGCAGTGATGCTTTAATTAAATTTTGATTAACATGATTTACATGAGCCATACTATCTGATATCATAATGTGGTGGTGCAAAGTTTTTTTTCCAGTCTATTGTTCGCAAATCACAAATGGTCCCTTCCCAACTCCTTGAAACATCCAAAGATACATAAAGTCTTCAATCGCCTCCATTGTACAAGTCTTGATCTCCTCCATCATCATCATCATCATCATAGCTAACCCCCCTGGGACTAAAATCTAATTTTTCATTCTTCCCTTAAGAACAGTCTGCAGGCCAGAATCTTTGAAAAAATGGTAGCAAATATTTTGAAGAAAATCAGAAAAGGTTCACCTGAACCTCAAGGTTATGAAGAGAATCCAGAGAGCACGGGCTTGAAGTCTGATATTGTCAATGTCCATGAACGTGAAACTGATCTGTCATCTCAGAACAGTAACACCACACTTGATGACTCCAAGCCTTTGATTGATATCCAGGTCAGATTAACTCCAGAAGAGTTAGCTAGACGTCAAACCTTGTCTTATAAGCTTGGAAAATTCTTCTGGGACTCAGTTGACAAACATCCAGATGAAAGAAAATTCCTTTTCAAATTGGACTTCTTCTTATTATCATCTGCCATGCTTGGTTATTTCATCAAGACTTTGAATACAAATAACATAGCCACTGCTTATGTTAACGGTATGAATGAATACTATCAGATGGAACACAATGAATATAACACATTGTCCTCTTTGTGGACTGCTGGTTATGTCATCGGACAAATTCCTTCAAATTTGATTTTGCACCGTATTTCTGCT
Organism: Nakazawaea ambrosiae; assembly: GCA_024271865.1. Lineage (NCBI taxonomy): Eukaryota > Fungi > Ascomycota > Pichiomycetes > Alaninales > Pachysolenaceae > Nakazawaea > Nakazawaea ambrosiae. The sequence continues at coordinate 1,878,627 of JANBXG010000001.1, forward strand.
CGTTATTATCTTGGTGGTTTGGAAATTATTTGGTCTGTTTTGACTATTTCCATGGTTTCATGTAAGACTATCACTCCAATGTATGGAATAAGATTTTTAGTTGGTTTGACAGAGTCCGGTTTTTTCCCAGCCATGGAGTATCTTATCGGATCATGGTACAGTCCTGCAGAATTGAGTAAAAGATCTTCTCTTTTCGCATGTTCTGGTGTGGCAGCCGGTATGGTGAGTGGTCCAATTCAACAAGCTGTATTGAAGGGTGTTGCTAAGACTTCAACGAAATATCAACTGTTTCAATGGTTATTCATCGTTGACGCCATCATCTCGTTTCCAGTTGCCTTTTACACCATGTTAGTTGATCCAAACACCCCTTCAACAAGTACCGCTTGGTATTTCTCTCCAAAGGACAAATTGATTGCTCAAGAGAGAAGAAGAAGAATTGGAGCTCAGTTGAACACAAGAGAGAAATACAGCCTTAAAAAGATCAAGTCATTTTTCTCTACGTGGCATATTTACGTCTTCCCTCTCATCTTCTTGGCTTATAATAACTCATGTGCAGCTATAGGTCAGCCAACGTTCACCACTTGGATGAAGTATGATTTGGGTTTGTCTTCACTGAAATATAATACCTATCCAACAGCTTTGAGTGGTTCAGGAATTGCAGCCACAATTATTATTTCTTGGGTTTCCGACTACAATAAGAACCAATGGAACAACAGATTTGTGTATCTGTTCTTCATATGTATGATCATTGGATGTTCGTTATTGTCCCATTGGGATCTTCCAATAGGATTGCATTGGTTCTGTTATTTCTTGATCGGTATTCCAACCTCTTGGGGTCAGCCACAGATTTTCTGCTGGGTTAACAAGTTGCTTCGTCATGACGATATGAAGAGAAATTTCGTTGTTGCATGTACCAATTGTTTCGCTTACATCACAGGTTCATTCGTTCCTATTTTCGTTTGGGATACAAGAGACCAGCCTGAGTACCATATTGGCTTTACTTATACCGCATGTTTGTCATCTTTCGGATTGATCATGCTGGCTACTGCTGCTCACTTGACCCACAGGGATGAGAAGAGAGGCCTTTACTCAGATATTGATAAGAACTATGTGGTTGATTCTGAAAACACAACTGACACCGAGTCAGTGGCGGAATCTATTCAACATTCGGAAGGAAACGAACTTTCACTTTCCAATAAAGAACATGTTTAGCAATATTTTATATAATATTAGTTTTAGTATTTGAATTAAAAAAGTCTACATGATTTTGGGTTCAAAAATTTGTCTAGATCCATAAAATAACCATAAACTTGAAAACCTTTCAACCCTATATCCATTACTTTGATCCCATTACAGAAAGCCTTGTTCTGCCTGTCTCCCCAATTTGTTCTGAGCCCTGATTTTTTTTGTCCAATTAAGGAAATAGTTCGACTTTTGTCTGTCTATTTAAAGAAAAAAAAAAATTACGCCCATTTTTTTTGATTTTTTTTTTCGTTTGGCACCAGAAAACAGAGAACAGTACTAATTGATTTTGAAGTGATAAGAGTTTGTTCTTCAGAGGAATTGGTTAGGATCAACGACGCGAGAGAATCTGTCATCTAGTGGGAAAATGTCATCTCCTCATAACCAGGGCTCAAATGTCGGTAGCAGCAAAGTGACCAGCTCCAGCAGTGGAAGCAACAATAATAACTCAGCCTCAGCTTCTTCATCTTCTTCTCAGTTCCAACAATTGGGTAAATTAGGTGAAGGAACTTATGCCACGGTTTACAAAGGTAGAAACCGTGGTACTGGACAGTTGGTTGCATTAAAGGAAATCGCATTGGACAGTGAAGAAGGTACACCTTCCACTCTGATCAGGGAGATCTCTTTAATGAAAGAGTTGAGACATGAAAATATAGTGACATTATACGATGTTATACATACAGAGAACAAGTTGACTCTTGTATTTGAATATATGGACAAAGATTTGAAGAGATACATGGATGTTCAACAACAGCAGTACGGACAAGGCTCAGGCTTAGATCCACTGTTGGTCAAATCATTTATGTTCCAGTTGTTAAGAGGTATTATGTTCATCCACGACAACAGAGTCTTGCACCGTGATTTGAAGCCACAGAATTTATTGACCAGTGTCAAGGGGGAGTTGAAAATCGGAGATTTCGGGTTGGCTCGTGCCTTTGGAATCCCAGTCAACACTTTCAGTAATGAAGTGGTCACTTTGTGGTATAGAGCTCCAGATGTGTTATTGGGTTCTAGAAATTATTCCACTTCTATTGACATGTGGTCAATTGGTTGTATCTTACTGGAGATGTTCACAGGTAAGCCACTTTTCCCAGGTAACTCGAACGACGATCAATTGATGAAGATCTTCACCATAATGGGCACTCCAAACGAAAGAACATGGCCAGGTGTAAGCAATTTCCCTAACTATAAGAGTAATTTCCAAATCTACGTGCAACAAGATTTGAGATTGATCATACCAAACATCGACCCTGTGCTGTTGAATTTGTTACAGAACTTGTTACAGATGAGACCAGAGGCTAGAATCAGTCTGAGACAGGCTTTACAACATCCATGGTTCAATGAGTACACCACACCATTGAACAGCCAGCCGATCCCACTCGACCCACATCAACAACAACAACAACAACAAAACTACGAACCTCAACAGCAGCAGCAACAACAACAACCTCAACAACAGCAACAACAAGGGCTTTACTAAAAGGTGCTGTTGTCTCAGATCAACTATCATTGGACACTGTTTTTCTTCTCAATATTTTGACGTGTGACGTATAATTATTTTTTTCGCCTTTGCTACATTGGTTTTCAATTCGAATTGACAGAATTCAATTTCACTTCTATATATACAACCCCCCATGATGATATCAGCTTTTTTGATGAAAAAAGTTCCTCATCTCATCCAGTAATTGTCCTATACATTTATAAATATGCAATGGGTTATATGTGTTTATCAAGAATATTTCTCCCAGTTTTCAGGTTTTGTCATATTCATTGTCTCGTAATATCTCTTACCACAACTATAACCTCTAAAAGTGAAATCTTGTTCAGGGTTACAGTAACATTTCTTCAGGACTCTGAGCTCATGAGAGATCGGACACATGCTATAAACACCATGGTTGTAACCCAAGTCATCAAAGAAATGGACTTGATCTCTCGACAAAAACAAGGTAGCAGCAATGGAATGCACTGGAGCGTCACCCCATCTTTCGTAGAAGAATCCACCCGTCTCATCGAGAAATTTGAAGAAACTCTGATATAATTCGGATCTCCAGAAATCCATATCAGCAACTTCAAAATTGGACCAGAAATGACACAAGTTGTAACTATCACCGTTATTTTCACTGATGAAATCCATCAAATTATTCTTCAGAAGCGAGTCCGGTCTCTTGTTGATAAATTCTTTGACTGTCGACCATAAGGTTTGAATTGTTCTTTCAAACTCATAGATAGAGATGATAAATCCGTAGGTCTTGTTGTTTTCTCTCATAAATTTGAACAAATCGTAGTCAATATCACAGAAGAAGTTGATATCTGGTTCCACTCTCCAATAATATTTATATTGGTCCATGAGAGGATGTAAGAAGAAGAAACCTGAATTGAAACGACACATGTGTCTGTAAGATTCACTTTCCGCATATATAACACCGGATTTCAGCATCTCTTCTCTACCGGCTCTCAGCTTATCAAGATTTATAAAATCAGGATAAGACCAGTGCTTTTTTGGAATCAATCCATATTTCAGTTCACCACTAACGAGTGCAGTGGTGAGCTCTTTGAATTCTTCAGAGAATTCTTCTTCGTTTAAAAAGACCCAGTCGTACTGGAACTTTCGATTGAAACGGTCTTCAACTCTCTTGATGGAGTTTATGATCTGCCAAAGATCTGAATTTCTGCATAATGTGACAAATGTGGCATTTTCACGTTGGATCAGTACAGGTTCTTGAACTGGTGATTCGGAAGACGAGCTCCAAGATGGAATCCACGAACTGCCCCATGTACCACCAGAAGATTCGGCCTTATCTTTCAGCAGTTCAATGTCAGATTTTGTGATCAATTGACCGTCCAAGTGTGGTGTGGTGGAACTGAAATCTTTACCCTTGTTATTATTAGCTTGATCTAGCACTGCCACTGATGTTGGGGTATAAGAACAGAGACGGAAAAACGAATAGCTCAAAATTAAGATAGCCAAGGCTATTCCCGTCAACCTGACTCTGGAGTTCAGTCTCATCCTTTGACTTTTATCTTGAAACTAATGTTGAAAAAAAAAAATAACCCCTTAGCTTTCAAAGAAGTGTGTGGATTACAGCAGCGACAGCTGTTAAATACAATTGACCAAAAAACTAAAAAGCGAAAAAATATTTTTCGAAGAGAGAAAATAACACAAAACGCAGATGCGCGAGCAAAAAGTAAAGGTGGGAAAAGAAGTCTAAATATAAAGACGTATATTGAAGCAATGTCAAACAAGGTTAAGCAGGTCTCATTAATTTGGTGACTATGTGAGACACAAAAAAAAGGCTCGTCGATCGATAAATTAAGGAACAGAGGCAACTTCTGCAAAGACGGGGTTATAAGTATGGCGGGTCAGGTAGGTACGAGATGTAGCAGATTAATAACATGAGTAGGCTAAATTCCAATCACCTTCATGGCTAAATATAAACATGTTTATAATTTACCTGTTGTTTATATATAGAAGTGTACTGATATTTAGTACACTGGAAGATATAAGGGGCTTAAGAGGATTTTTTTGATTTTGTCACTAAGTAAGCTGGGCATGGTTTTTTTTTTAGTGCGTGGTTTTTCGGTGTCTGCGCTGTTTTCATTATATCTCTTACCATCGGTATATTTGCTAGTTTCAAAACTTTGAAGAGAGACACGATGCTATTGTGTATCCCAGATCACCCAATGGTATCCCTTATCAGTCGAAGAGGAAAAAAAGTGTGAACATGAAACGATATGATCGACTGTTTTATTGAATACCTCCGCTTTAACAACCTCATTATTCGCCATTTCCCACATGAGTGAAGATCCAAGATATAAGCAAGTCTATTTTTTTGACCGCCTTCTTTTTTTTGGATACATGCATTCAATCTCTCTTTTCCAGGATCTGCAAAATTAAGTTTGGATTATGAGCACTAAAATCAAAGATTCAAGCAAAAAAACCCTTTAGTTAGGCTAAGAGCTGGATCCTTGGGTTAAGCCTAGAAGAGCAACATGAAATTTTCTGAATTAACTTGTAGACTTAAGTTTGAACTTAAAACTTAAAATGTCTAACATATCGGAAATTGAGATATAAAGCTCAGTACCATTTGCAACATGGCTTCTTGACCGAAAATCAAACAATAATTTGTTTGATCACAACAAGCTGTCTTAACATCATTATTCCTTATTCTTAAATTTCTTCCTCATCACTTACAAGTAAAAAAAAAATTATGTAAGTGGAAAAAAAATTTAAATGTTATTTCACACAAAAAATATAATGTGTATCTGGATCATCAGACAGTACAGTAGATGGGATTTATAGAGAAAGGACGGTTGGTGAGAATCTCCAATTACAAGCCGACCTACTTCAAAGAGAAGGCTCTGAAAGCACGTGCTGAAGGTTACAAGATTCTCAAAGCCCCGCATTCTAAGGGGAGGAAAAGGGTCATAATATTGAAGGGTTCAACGGTAGCTGTATCGTTGGGCAGATCAGGAGTGAAGAAGCCATTATCGATAATAGAACGGCTTCCTGTAGAGTTGATCTACGAAATTCATATCTTGACCGGGCTTGGGAACTTGAAATTGACCAATAAATTTTTCCACAATATCCTAAATCCATCGTCACATCCTCACTTGATAAGGAAGTTCATACGACACCATTTACATAAGGAACCTCAAGAGCAAAAACCTGAAAATGAAGTTGAAACTCAGGAAGAACAGATGCAGCTGGTGGAGCTTAGCTCTACAAACACAAGCTTCATCTTAGATTATGATGTGTTGGACTATAACGTGGTGACTGCAAATTACTTGGAAGAGATCGATATACGACATGTGGGTCTTTTGAATAGAGGCACGAGAACGATGCAAGACATTGATATCAATCATGACATCCCCAGACGACTTTACACTCCCAACTTCAAAAGGGACATTGATCTCATTAATTATTTGATCAAATTAAATTTCCACATCAGAGATTTGAGTCATCTCTTAATCAATATCTTTGAAAGGGAAGGTATCGACAGCTCTCTACAAATAGATCTAGACGACATCGTTTCTTTATTAGACGAACAGGACAAGAAACAAGAGTCGAAAATCATACTAGACGTTGAAGTATTAATCAAGTTGCTCGATAATACCAATTTCAAAATGTCACGCTATCTAATAGAGCACAACTATTTCGATACGGACGAATTGGAACGCAGCAGTGAATTATGGGATTCGCTTATACAAAACAGAGCTGCAGAGATTTTCAAATTTCTCGTTTCATTGAATGTCCATCCTAGCCTCTCAATCGAAAATGCATGGAATATTCAGTAAAGGAAGATCTAAGGTCGTGTAAATGTCACTCAAGGGAGTAGGTGCGAAATGTCAAAGAATCCACACATATATATATAGCATTATTCATTTAAAGTTTTCTTTATGCACCTCAGAGAGAGGTGTGTTATCTGTACAATTCAAATGTAATCAAGATTCCACGAATTACGACAAGCTCGAATTCCGAAATAATATCCAGCTTCCCCTTGAGGCGGCGAGTTCCATTACTGCTCGAGTCTGCACTCTAATTGGTGTTTTCGACATTGTTGACTTACCCAAAGTAACACACCCTTATTTTTTTGTTTCAAACTGTTCAGACACTCAGTGGCTCTCACCTGGCTTCAAAAATTACACGTCATGGAAAAAATTTTCCTCCTTTAATAGATATCTACCTCTTTCTAAATTCCTTCTTTCTGCTGCGCTGTCTACAGAAAAGGTCAAAAAAAAGTAAAATTAATATTTGCTTTTTCAATTTCGCGCGAAAATTAATTTTCTTACCAAGAAACACTAATAATACATATATTACAACTGGTTTCCTCCTTTTTCAGTTTTTGATATCATTCCAGATCTTTGCACGAGACAGTAACCGGAACTAAAAGATGCTGGGTAAGTCTAATGCGAGATTATTAAGATTCGCAATCTTTGCTATGGCATTGATATTGTGTGGTTACATCCTTTCCAAGGGAGCCAACACCACTGTCAGCACGCCTCAACAAGCGGTTCAGCAGACAAAGGGTCAAACAACCAACCAAAACAACAACCAACAACAACTGGTGGCTCAAAGTAAGCAGGAAGACTTGGTCAGCAGCGAGCCTCCAAAAGGTCTTGTAATTGACGAAGCCACTGGATTGAAGAAAGATTATTCTCCAGGTCCAGGTAAAGAATCTGCTACTTTTGTTTCCTTGGCTAGAAACTCTGATTTATGGGAACTCATTGGCTCTATCAGACAAGTTGAAGACAGATTTAACAGAAAATTTAAGTACGATTGGGTTTTCTTGAATGACGAAGAATTCAGTGACGAATTCAAGAAAGTCACCTCCCTGTTGGTCTCTGGTACTGCCAAATATGGTCTTATTCCAAAAGAACACTGGTCATTCCCAGAATGGATTGACAAGGAAAGAGCTGCCAGAGTTAGAGAAGAAATGAAAGCAAAGCAAATCATTTACGGTGACTCTGTTTCTTACAGACACATGTGTAGATTCGAATCTGGTTTCTTCTGGAGACACCCATTATTGGATGACTACGAATGGTACTGGAGAGTTGAGCCAGGAATCAAGATTTTCTGTGACATCGACTACGACTTGTTCAAATTTATGAAAGACAATGGAAAAACTTACTCCTTCACCGTCGCCTTGCCTGAGTACAAAGACACTATCCCAACTTTGTGGGAAACCACAAAAGAATTTGTTAAGGAAAATCCTCAATATCTCGCAGAAAACAACATGATGGAGTTTGTTTCCGATGACGGTGGATTATCTTACAACGGTTGTCACTTCTGGTCCAATTTCGAAGTTGCTTCTTTGAAATTCTGGAAATCTGAAGCCTACGGAAAGTATTTCGAACACTTGGATAAGGCTGGTGGATTCTTCTACGAAAGATGGGGTGACGCTCCAATCCACTCCATTGCTGCTTCTTTGTTCTTACCAAGAGACCAAGTTCACTTCTTTGAAGATGTTGGTTACTTCCATGTTCCTTTCAACAACTGTCCAATTGACGACAAGGTAAGACAAGAAAAGAGATGTATGTGTCCAAAGAATGAAGATTTCACTTGGAGAGGTTACTCCTGTGTTCCTAAGTTCTTCAATGTTAACAACTTGAAGAGACCTTCTGGGTGGGAGAACTATTCTTAGTTAGGGACGTTGTGAACCATATATGTATTCTTTATACTCTTTATCGGAAATTACCCTATATACTATTGACTCTATGATTCCCATTATCTGTATGAACTATTTCTATATGACTCGCATTGTATAATGATACTGATGGACTTTGGTGGATTTTACTTATAAATTGATATTTATCGTGGGGTTTATTATTTTGTAAAGAGTTGTACTCACAGTTGGTATAATATTGACTTGTATTGTGAACGGAGAGTGATAATCACCATTTATGATGTTTCGTTCAAAAGGTAACCTAGTTCCGTCTTCAAGACTGCTATACTCATTCATATAAATTTAATTGACATAATTGTGAAGTAAATGTTATATAATTTATAGATTCCAAAAGTTTAGAAATTGAATAATTCTCTTCCTATTGGAGCAATTTTTCAATTAAGTTTTTAAAAGAGGAGGAAAGGTATTTTAAATCTTTGACTCATACAACAATGCAATTGCCTTACATTTCACTTTCCCTGTTTCTGTAACTACATCGGATACACCCACATGAATAGTCACAGCGCTTTTCTTGTACAGATCGAAGTACAAGACATTTCCTAATTAGGGAACCCATTCATCGCGCTTATTTTTGATTATTCGTGCACGCCCAAATTCATCAAAGTGGATTAAAACTTCATTAAGACCAGCATCCTGGGAATAAATTCAAGATACATCGATCCTAAATACCTTATAACCATTATAACTAAAGCCTCCTGAACTTTCTGCCAAAAATTCATTTAATTTTCATCGAGTTCAGCTCAATTATTCAATTTCAGACCCCAGTCGATGAGTCAATCGATAAGAAATGAAGTTTTTTCTTTTTTTTTTTTTTTTTTTTTTTCATCGACTTCAACGAAAATTCAGCATATATAAATTGACATTGAAATCTACTTTTGAAAATTTTTTTCTTTCATCTTTCCACTTGATTTAATTAACTCAATCGATTCATATATCAATTAATTCTACTACATATATAATACTGCACAATGTCAAAGGGAAAAGTTTGTTTGGCCTACTCCGGTGGATTGGATACCTCTGTTATCTTAGCCTGGTTATTGGAACAAGGTTATGAAGTTGTTGCTTTTATGGCCAACATCGGTCAAGAAGAAGACTTCGATGCTGCCAGAGAAAAAGCCTTGAAAATTGGTGCTACCAAGTTTGTTGTTGCCGATGTCAGAGCTGAATTCGTTACTGACGTTTTGTTTCCAGCCATTCAAGTTAATGCTATCTACGAAAATGTTTACTTGTTGGGTACTTCCTTGGCTAGACCAGTTATCGCTAAGGCTCAAATCCAAGTTGCCGAAGAAGAAGGATGTTTCGCTGTTTCCCACGGTTGTACCGGTAAAGGTAACGACCAAGTCAGATTTGAATTGTCTTTCTACGCTTTGAAACCAGATGTCAAGGTCATTGCTCCATGGAGAGACCCAACCTTCTTTGAAAGATTTGCCGGTAGAAAAGATTTGTTGGAGTACGCTGCTTCCAAAGATATCCCAGTCACACAAACCAAGGCCAAGCCATGGTCTACTGATGAAAACATGGCTCACATCTCCTTCGAAGCTGGTATATTAGAAGACCCTGACACCACCCCACCAAAGGATATGTGGAAATTGACTGTTGATCCACAAGACGCTCCAGAAACTCCAGAAGATTTCCAAGTTGTATTCGAAAAGGGTTTGCCAAAGAAATTGATCTTGAACGACAAGACCGAAGTCACAGATCCAACCGAAATCTTCTTGACTGCCAATGCCATCGCTAGAAGAAACGGTGTTGGTAGAATCGATATTGTTGAAAACAGATTCATTGGTATCAAATCCAGAGGATGTTACGAAACCCCAGGTTTGACCTTATTGAGATCGACCCACATTGACTTGGAAGGTTTGACCTTGGATCGTGAAGTTAGATCCATCAGAGACACCTTTGTCACCCCATCATACTCCAAATTGTTATACAACGGTATGTACTTCACCCCAGAATGTGAATATGTCAGAAGCATGATTCAACCATCCCAAAACACCGTCAACGGTGTTGTCAGAGCCAGATGTTACAAAGGTTCTGTCATCATCTTGGGTAGATCTTCTTCTACCGAAAAATTATACGATGCTACCGAATCTTCTATGGATGAATTGACCGGGTTCCAACCACAAGAGGCCAGTGGATTCATCAGTGTCCAAGCCATCAGAATCAAGAAATATGGTGAAAGTGCTAGAGAAAAAGGTCAACCTTTAACTTTGTAGATTATAAATAGTATTTTCGCAGTTCATTTCGTTTCAATTCAAATAAAAAACTTAATACAGTACATATATATTTAATGATTACAATCAACTTTTTAAAACAAAGATATTTTTGTTTTATTAATCTCTAGAATTATTTGCTCATAATCTCATCAGTAGCACTACTACTATAAGAATATAGTATTAAACCCCAATTGTATATATAGATAATTATATAGATGTATAGTTCATTTGCATTTTTTTATTATCATACTTTATTATAGCAGCACACATTAGTCATATTATTCATTAAAAAATTTCAAAACTTCAAAGGAAATAGTCACTTCTTTGATTTTTAACAGGATTGACCTTTTGAGTATCATCTGGAACAGCTGAAAAGATTTTAAAGTTGACATTCAAGTTATCATCAACTTTCATCACACTTGCAACATTACCACATCTATAACAATAATTAGGCAGAGACCATACAGTGACCACATCTTTCTCCTTGAAATGATATCTATAACCTTCCATTACCAACTGATGAGCTCTTGCAATCAACTGCAAGTTATTTATATGGTTGAACTCTCTGGCAACTTTACTTCCGAATAACCAACCTGCACCTCTTGGAGAAATAGCCCAACTATCGACATTATCTGGGTCTGACCATACCAAATCACAGAAACCACCTTCATGGGGCACTTCTTGAGCTCTAGAAAGTACTCTGATTTGATCTAAAAGTCTAATTTCAGGTGACAATCCACCATGGATACATAAAATCTTACCATCGATAATGGCACTCAATGTCAAGAAATCAAATACTTGACAACAGTATTTCCAAACAGTTGTTGAACCATATTTGTTTAAACACTCTTCATAAAACCCATACACTTGAGTGATTTGTCTACTCTCATGATTTCCTCTTACCAAAGTGATATGTTGTGGGAATTTGACTTTTAAGATCATGAGTAATGTGAAGGTTTCCAAGGAGAAATAACCTCTGTCAACATAGTCGCCTAAAAAGATGTAATTGGTCGATATTCCATTGCTTGTTGGAAAACCACCCGAAGTCTTGAAAAGTTCCAACAAATCGTGGAATTGTCCATGTATATCACCACATACAGTGACAGGACTTTGAACAGGCTGGATATTGGACTCTTCCATCAACAATTTCTTGATCTGTTCCGATAACTGTTTCATGTCATTTTCACTCAAAGCTTTACATTGCTTTATGTCTTCGAACCACTGATCTGGACCTCTTTCTGTCATGGCGAAATGATCTATTCTTTAATGTATTAAAATAAAAGTTTGGATATAATATATGATAATAATGTTGATGATTATTAATAAAACTGTTGCCTTCTTTTGATGGTGTATTTCGGTTTGCTTGATAAATTTTTATTTTTTCTCTCTTTCTTTGGCCTTTTCGTCGAATTCTTACTAAGGCTAAGGAAAAGGAAAAAAAAAAAAAATTAGGAAAAGTTTATCGAGAGAGGCAGAAAAAAACTTCAGAGACCAAGAAGCGTTGCAAATGTGTAAATATTAGGGTGCCGCTAGTCTCTGACTATTTTTTTACTTGTACTGTTTTTTTGGTATCTGTGTTGTATAGGTGTGTAGGTGTATAATGATGTAGTCGTCTGTTGGATAAATCCCGTTGTAATAGTGGTTGTGCTGATAGTCAATTGAGTTGAGTAAGCACAGAGGATACCAATTTTTTGACTCTTTGCTCTTGTCTTTTCCTCTTAATGCGGCCGAGCCATAGTATTAAAATAGGAAGAAGAGTGCAGGGGGACCTGAGTAGAAAAAAGAAAAGGCTAATTTTTTCCTCGAACTGTAATATATGCAGCACTAGAACCTACACGACTATTCGTTAGTTTCTCAAGCGCTTTGTTAGACGTTTAAGACCGTTTTATCAAACCTTTTTCCCTTGCCAATTAATTTCAATTGCTTCCAGGGTGATAAGAGAAGATCCAAACATCAACACTTTGTCTTTGATTCTCTGTTATGTCTTCCAAAGCAGATTTTTACGAGGAGGAAGAGCAAAATGGTCCATTAGACACTTCGGCCGCAACTACGGAAACTTCACCTTCACCAAAGACAAGTCCAGATTTTCGGAAAGAAAACAACCAAATGTTTGCTCCATTGGTATTACCATTGTCGAGAAGACTACAAACTCTTGCCTTATTATGGCACACTTGCACGATTCCAATCTTCACATCTCTATTCTTTGTGTCTTTATCGATCCCATTGCTATGGCCTTTCTTACTGGTCTATTTTTTCGGCTTCTTCCTTTGGGACAAGACTCCAAATAACGGTGAGTCGTTCCACAGATATAGCGAATTTGTCAGAAATTGGACTATCTGGAAGTATTATTGTGAGTATTTCCCAATCAAACTCCACAAGACTATTGACTTAGAACCAACTTTCACCGATCAAGAGGTAGATGTCTTGTACTATAGATTCCCCTTCAATTATTTGCCAATTTTCATCACCAATATTATGAACAATCTCGGTTTCATCAAGGTACACAAGAAGACTGTGGTTCAAAAGGTTAGAACAGGTCCTCGTTATATATTTGGATCACATCCACATGGAGTCATATCATTGGGCACTACATGTGCTGTAGCAACAAATGGAGCCGGTTTCAATAAACTTTTCCCCGGGATCAAATGTTTCTTATTGACCTTGATAAACCAATTCCGAATCCCATTCTACAGAGATTACTTGTTGTCGATGGGAATCTCTTCTGTATCAAAACACAATGTCATGTCGTTGATAAGAAAATACGACGCAAGCGTTTGTATAGTGGTTGGTGGGGCTTCGGAGTCGTTGTTGTCGTTTCCTCATAAGAACGATGTCGTATTGCATAAACGTAAAGGCTTTGTCAAGATTGCCTTGGAATTGGGAGACGTTCTGCTAGTACCTGTATTCAGTTTTGGTGAGACCAACGTGTACGAGATTTACATGCCCAGCTCCGAAGGCCGGTTCAGATACTTGTACAAGATCCAATGGTGGTTGAAGCAGAACTATGGTTTCACAGTGCCTTTGTTTTACGCCAGAGGTGTGTTCAACTATGATTTCGGATTGTTGCCCCATAGACGGCCTATCAACATTGTTGTCGGAAATCCTATTCATATTCCATTCAGACCATCTCCTTCGATGGAAGAGATCGATTATTACCATGATCTTTACATTGAAGAATTGAAGAGAGTCTATGACGAGAACAGAGCCAAGTATTCGGATCCTGATGACGAGCCATTGAACATTGTGCAGTAAATGACGTCGAATTTCCTTTGCATTCTCAAACTCTTTTTTTTGTTTTCTTCTATTTATTGCATCGTGGAACTGGCTTCCATTACTTCTTTTTATTAATTTTATGAAGCAGCATATAGCACTCCGCACTACGCACTTTTATGTATAGTAGCAAGGACAGCATAATCTTGCTTATTTTTGAATCAAGACTATTCCATATGGAATGCATTGCATTGTTGTAGAGAAAGGGCTAACAAAGCAACACCCAAGCTAATACCAATGCCTAAGGTAAGACCCACCGCAAAGCCCAAGCTCAAGGTTTGACTCAAATCAAACTCAAGCTCAATTGTGGGGGCTTTCTCTTTTTTTTTTTCACGCTGCGCTTCAAGTCGATGAGCTTTAAAATGTAAATAAACGCGGCAGACCAAAGGACACTGGACTCGTTATCAACACATTCAACCAATATGGCCAGTGAAAAAGTTGAGCAGCTGAGAAGAGCAGCTTTGGAATACATTTTATCGAAGCTCAACACGAACCAGCTCGATGCTGTCACTGCTGACCCAACCGTGCCTTTACAGATCATAGCTGGCCCTGGCACTGGCAAGACTTCAGTATTGACATCAAGAGTACTGTATCTACTACTAAAACACAAGTATGAACCTCAAAAGATAATAGTGACGACATTCACGAGGAAAGCCGCAAAGGAAATGACCGAAAGACTCCAGTCCATGGTCCCGCCTGAGTTGGGGATCAGTGTCTCCAACTTGATCATTGGAACTTTTCATAGCATCTGTGTGCGTCTCTTGAGACAGAATGGATCCAGTATTGGTCTCGCCAAGAATTTCAAGGTAGTCGATGAAAGGGACTCTAAAGAGGTCTTGACCAGAATCCTCAATAACCCCTCGACGGAACTTTTGGGCTTACTGAGTCATCTGGAACAAGTTAGAAAGACGAACGAGTCTTCATTTACAAACGTGAATATCTTTCAAGAAAACCAGGACAAATGTAATGGATACGACGTAGACAAGGTGAAAAGACACATTTCGTCTTTGAAATCTTCTGGCATCTCACATGAAGAGTATGGAAATAACTCCAAGAGATCGCTCGAATTGGGCCAAATCTATCACGAGTACCAACAGACTCTCTCCAGATCTAACTATATAGATTTTGACGACATCTTGTTGTTGACCAAGAAATTATTAGATGCCAAAGTGTGTCTTCCATACGTGAAACATGTATTGGTGGATGAGTTCCAAGATACAGATGCTGTCCAGTTGCAATTGCTCTACTCTTTTTCTGGCCAATCCACCCAATACCCCAACAGTGTGACAATCGTTGGGGATCCAGATCAGTCCATTTACGCATTCAGAAACGCGGTATCGAGGAATTTCGAATACATGAGATTGCATTACAAAGCCAAAAATGATATTAAAGTTGTTCTTTTGGACCAAAATTACCGATCTGTGAACTCAGTCTTGAAGATCTCCGAGAATTTGATGAGACAAGAGGTTCAAACCGATAGACAACAGAAAAATTTGAAATCCAAGTTTGAAAATGAGTTCAAAGTCACTTACAACAGATTTGATACTAATTCTGATGAAGCGGAGTTCATAGCCACGGAGATTGCGAGTCTCTCAAAGTTCCCTGGATTGTATAAACATGACGAGTTTGCCATCTTGATCAGGTCCCGGTTCCATTCCCGAGTGGTAGAGCAGGCTCTTAGACGAAACACCATACTGTATAAAGTGGTACAAGGGAAGGCGTTTTGGGAGTTGAAAGAGATCCAAACGATCATCGATTACTTGAGGTGTATAACGTCAGAGATGGATAAATTGCCCTTACTCAGAGTCATAAATGTTCCTCCTCGGGGGATAGGCACCAAGGCATTGGAGAATTTAGCGCATCTGATTGATTCTCATATTGCCGATTCGGCTCAAGACTGTTCTGTGTTGGAATTCTTGAGACGGTTGAGTCCAAAGAGTAAAGATAACCGTGGAGGCCTTAATGCAACCGCATGTAAGGGTGTTATGAACTTTGTCGACACGTTAGCAGAGGCCAAATCGATTTTGTTGAGCTCTTCTGACGTTGGAGAAGGAATTCACAAGATGTTTGACTATTTGGTTGAACAGACCAACTTGATCGAGAGAACCAGACCTGATGATCCAACCACCACAGAGAATAATTTGAAAGAGTTCAAAAGAGAGTTGTTGGAATTCGAGATCATAGACAGATCACTTCCTGACCCGGAAACAGGCGAGTATTCCGATTTCACATCTGCATCTCCAGATCGTGATGGGATATCTTTATTGTCAGATTTTATAGAGTCCATGGATTTGTATGAAACGGACTCATCTGAAGATAGCAAAGCAAGCAGCAAACCCAAAGTTGTGATATCCACTATTCATGGAGCGAAAGGCTTAGAATGGCCAGTGGTGTTCATCCCAGCGTTGACTGAGTCGTTTTTCCCTGCGGCCTGGGCTTTGAAAACTGATCAGAAAGGTTCCAAGGCTGCTGAATTGCAACAAGCACTGTTAAATGAAGAGAGAAGGGCTTTGTATGTGGCTATGACAAGAGCTAAGACTTCGTTATATTTGAGTGGGTTCAAGACAAAGCTGTTTTCGGATCAAGAATTGGAGGAGTCTCGGTTTTTGAAGACTTTGAAGGACCACTGTAGTGAAAGAAATCATGGTGTTTCCAGCTTGAAGAATTTAATCAAGTTTTATGAGTTGAACGGTAAGTCATTCTCAAGCCAAATCGAAGAAAAGAAACTTGCCAACTTGGTGCGTTCCTATAACGATTATCATGACCTTTATAAACCAGAGACAGAAAGTAGACTGGGTAAAGGAAGAGTCCTAGGAAGTAGAGGTTTCACTGATGCTACCAGTGTTTTAGGGATGCCATCTAGTTTTGGTGGAAATAAAAGCTTCAAGAGAAAGTTTTCACAAACTGAACCGAAGTATTCAAGCCAACCGGCTTTTAAAAGGATCGTTGGGCAACCTACTAAAATTTCAAGCCAGCCTACTTTTAGAAGAATTATTGGTCAACCTACAAAAGTTTCAAACCAGCCTGCATTCAAAAAATTCAGTGCTCCTTTGAAGAAAGTTCCTTCCAGTACAGACTCTACCACCAAAACCCCTTTGCCAAGTAGCATTAAAAAGAGTTTTGCTCCATCCTATACATACAACAAGAAGGCGTTCAAGTAGTTAAATTTCTGGGACAATTATTGGCTGATAATCAACATTAATCATGTTCCCATTACAAGTACTTCATATATAGACATCCAGCATTGTTGCGGTATCCCTTTTTTGATTTTTTGTTTTATAGAGAATCCGTTTACAGGCCCTCCAGGCGGCTTTTAACTTTTCATAATTTCAGTACTAGAACTTCTACAGCACAATTTCTACACAGACCCTGCATTCCAATGTAGATTTCTATATAACCCCTCTTCGCTTTTCCTCATCAACTAAACTCTTGCAGAAGTTTTCGCTCATCTCGTTTTTTTATTTTTATTTTTTATTTTTTTTCATTTTCATATTTCACATCAGATCGCGTAAGAGTCCAGCTGACCAGACAAGTACGAGATACCGGGTCGAAGTATGAACCAAATTGCCGATAAAATATGAAAGTGTTATGCGTGGCGGAGAAGCCATCGATTGCAAAAGCTGTGGCGAACAACTTGAGTCCTCGGAATATCAACACAAGAGTGTACAAGAACAACGTAAAGAATCATGATTTCAAGTTCGATTTTGGGGGCCAATTGGGGCTCTGTGACGTGACGATGACCCATGTATTTGGACATATATACAATTGCGATTTTGCCCCCAATTACGGCTGGCAACAATGCACCCCTGACAGGCTCTTTGAACTGCCAACAATTGAGCTCACCGAGAAGAAAGAAGTGCTGCTGAATATTGCCAATGAAGCAAGAAACGCGCAATATTTGATGATATGGACCGATTGTGATCGTGAAGGTGAGTTTATAGGGTATGAGATCTTGAAGCTGGCAAGGACTTCGAATCGAAATTTCACTTTGGAGAACACTTTGAGGGCTCAATTCTCGCATACAGAGAGAAACCACATAATACATGCGGCCAAGAATCCTGTGCATTTGGATAAACCTACCATAGATGCCGTGGAGACGAGGCGAGATTTGGATTTGAGGACTGGTTCCACATTCACAAGGTTATTGACGAAGGCTTTCAAGAGAGAGTTCGACTCAGAAGTGAACGGAAACACGAAAGAGAACCGAATGATCAGTTATGGAGGTTGTCAGTTTCCGACTCTTGGGTTTGTAGTAGATCGTTATAAGAGGGTGATGAATTTCAAACCGCAGGAGTTTTGGTATATAGATGTAGATTTGAAGATGGACGATCAGAAAGTAGGATTCACTTGGCTGCGAAATCATTTGTTTGATCGGTTGAGTGCTGTTATCCTATATGAAAATAGTTATATATTACTGAAGGGTAAACTGCGAATTGTCAAAGTGGAGGAAAAACCAACAAGGAACTTCAGACCGTTCCCCTTGACAACAGTGGAGTTGCAGAAATGTGGTTCCAGGTATTTGAAATTATCTGCCAAGGAGACCTTGGACACTGCGGAAAAGTTGTACAATGCCGGATACCTTTCATATCCCAGAACAGAGACGGATAGATTTCCTGCAGCAGCAGATCTTCGAGCCTTGGTTTCAGCACAAACTGACAATAACCAATGGGGGTCCTATGCTTCAAATCTTTTAAACGAATGTAAATTCAGGCAACCAAGAGCAGGGTCTCATGACGACAAGGCACATCCTCCAATTCACCCTATCAGATCGTGTGACCTCAATTCTTTGAACCAGAAGGAGAAAAAAGTGTACGAATTCGTGACAAGACACTTCTTAGCATGTTGCTCAGAGGATGCCCAAGGTAGTATCACCAACGTAGGTTTGAAATGGGGTGTTGAGGACTTTCAGACATCGGGATTGACGGTCTTACTGAAAAATTACCTCGAAGTTTATCCGTACTATACTTGGAAATCATCTGTCACACTTCCACGATTCGAACTAAATCAAGAGGTGATCTTGAATAAACTGGAGCTCAAGTCCGGCATGACGGCGCCTCCTTCGCACATGACTGAGACCGAGTTGATTGCATTAATGGATCTGAACGGTATTGGAACAGATGCCACCATGGCTGATCATATAGAAAAAATCATCAGTAGAGAGTATATCACTCAACAGACAAAAGGTGCTATAAAGATTTTTGTGCCAACGTTGTTGGGAATGAGTTTAGTGGAAGGATTCAACAAGATCGGATTCGATAACATATCATTGTCAAAGCCCTTCTTGAGAAAAAACTTGGAACTCAAATTGGTGGACATAATAGAAAGACGAACTACAAAGAGCGATGTAACTCACGAGGTGTTGGAGATGTATCGTGCTGCATACTCAATTACGACAAGGAACATGGAGTTGCTACTTACAGAGTATCGACATACGAAAAGGCAACAAGCCGCTAGATGAAAAAATATAATATACATAATTTTGAATAAAAAAAAGGGCATTATCATTACAAAAAAAGCAAAACTATCGTTGAACCGTCTTGATATTGTTCTCCTTGGCCTCTAATCTGAGAACTTTCTCTTTTGATTTTTCGTTGAATTTGATCATGTGGGCCAATTTGGTCTTATTGAATTCGAATTCTGGAGGTACCTTGCAGAATGGATGGTTCAACAATTCCTGCGCCGTAGGTCTCTTTTCCGGGTCGATGATAAAACATTTTTCTATGAAATCCTTACCTTCCTTTCCCACATAGGGCAAAGTGTCTTCTGGAATTGGAGGGGCCAACTTTGTTTTGCCCAACTTGTAGATGGCTCCAATGGCCTCGACATTGGACCAAGGTCTTCTGCCAGCAAACATTTCGAGAACCACACACCCCAAAGACCAAATATCGATCTTTGCACTATAACCTTGCTTCTTATTATGTACAACGTTGTCGATGACTTCCGGAGCCATCCAGAATATAGTACCTTGCATCGACATCTCAGCATCATTTGCGTAGATGTTCTGACTTCTCTTCGAGATTCCGAAATCAGAAATCTTACAACTTCCGTCGATTTCAAGAAGCAAGTTGTCGGCTTTCAAATCACGATGTAAGATACCACGGCTGTGTAAATACGACAATCCATTGAGCACCTGGAACGTTAGGAACCGGATCAAACTCTCTTCAAAACGGCCATACATACGCAAGCACGAACCGACTGATCCACCAGCAACATATTCCAAGAACAAACTGTACATATTACCCAGGGACTCGAAGCCAAGATATTGCACAATGTTTATATGATCCAAATCTTTCATGGTTTCTACTTCAGACAACAAGGCATCGATGACTTCATTGAGCTGATGGTTTCCGGCGCGAGATCTTGGCACTTTCACTTGCTTCACAGCCATCATCTCACCGGTGGTAACGTTCAAAGCCAAGAAAACTTTACCAAATGTCCCCTTCCCAATAAGCTCACCTTTAACCCAGGCAAACTCCTTGTACTCTCCTTGATGGTTCTTGAACTTGCTGACAAAACCTCTTTGTAGCTGAGAAGGAGTAACTTCCACCACTTTCTGACCCCACATTTTGGTGCTGGTTCTTCTTAACAAGTTCGGCTTCTTGTTGTTGGCATTTTCGGATAACCTTTTCCTTGCCTCGTTGGCCTCACGTGCCACTACACGGATGGTCTTCATTCTCTGGTGACGACCTGGGAGAGATCTCTCCCTGGCTATTTTGAGATGGGTGTCCGAATCCGCAGCGTTTGACACTTTCCTCGATATTACATTGGTCTTTTCAGACCGAGGTGCCTCTTTTTCCAGATTGGACTTCACTACAGGGGGTTTCGCCTGCACAGGAGACGTCTCTGGCAATGGCGACATCAAGGGCGAACTGTCAGCATCTACAATCGGCTTATCAAGATCAGTGTTGGGGAAAAACCTTTCAAGATTGTCGTAAACAACTTCTGCAGGTGGTCTGACCGTCATCTGAGAAGAATTCTCATGCTCGAAGAGCGAGGTCTTGGCACTGTCTTCATTATGCTCACTCAAGGGAAGGTCCACATTTATCGTCTCTGAAGAGGTTTTCTTGCCAGGGACTTTAGCCCAAAGGTCGTTATCTGAATCTCCACTGCTCTCATCGTCAGAAAGACATGGGACTCCTTCGAACGAAATAATGTTTTCGTTGAATCTCTCTTTTTCGCTGATGGTCTTGAAAGACTTGAGCGAGTCATCTCTTCTTATGGAGGGATGTCTGTTGATTGAGGTGGTTACTACTTTAGAAGGTCTACTGTTATTTTTTTCCTCTCTTGGTGACACAGGAGTCCTGGATCCCGGTGAGATGCTCCCTCTATATGGTTGAGGGACCAATGTGGTGGATAATCCAGGCGTGAACGGCGATAAATACTCTTTATCGTTACTATTTGGAGCCAGCAGCGACGCGTCACTGGTGATTATGGTAGATCCAGGCGTCAATTTGGGGGCAGCCTCGAGTTGGGAGGTGGCCAGACGAGGTCTGCTCTTGATAGACCGCTTGATAGACAAAGATGACGAAGATCTAGAGACCTCCGATGAGCTCGATGGAGGTGGGGGAGGGTTTCTCTTTGCTATGATCATCGATCGCTGGAATGGTGACTCCCTACGCTTATCGAAGTCGATCTCACCTGCACTTTCCTTTCTGATGACCCGGAAAGAATTCAAGTAATTGGATTCCCGCTGTGGACGGCCAGGAGAATCCTTAGTTGTGGACTCGTCACGCGATTCCGGAGTAATCGAAGTGAACGGCTGTAAGCCTTTGGCACTGACAAGCGACGACTTCCTCTTTGCCTGCACCAAGGTATCTTTGAAATTTAAATAATCTACGGGCTCTTTCGAGGTCACCTTGGTGACACCTAAGAGATATTGAGGGGTAGCAGGATAATTTGGGCCTTCATTAGTCTCCAATGAATGGGAAATTGAAGATCTTGTTGATGTTGCAGAAAGTGAGAGATCGTTCAGTGTCACGCTCGGTGGAGCACTTTCAGCTACACGCACAAACAATTTGGTAGTGCCACCATAGAAAGACACCGATTGCAATTTTTCAAGCAAGTTATCATCGAGCAGTTCTCCTTCATCGCAACCAAAATCTGTTAAGTGGTAACTGAGAATGTCGCCTGGGGATACATCGAATGTCTTGGAGATCTCTGTTTTCAAGTTCTTCAATCCGCTCGTGGACTGCCCAATGTTACAAGGCAAAAACGATTTATTATCCTTCGTGATCAAAATATAGAGGTCGGACTCGGACTTTCGGGACTTTGGTTGGTACTTCTTGTCTATGGTGAACTTGACCACACCCATTTGGTCGTCGCTGGCTGACGATGTCAAGTCTTCCTTGCAGGATGTTTGCTTTGTCTCCGGGATCTTCTTCAAGAAAGATCCATCGATTGGACTAGAATGGGAAGAGAGCGTGGAATACGAAGGTTTTGGACCAAAAGAGCGCGTTTTCAGTTCATGTGCCTTGGCTCTGTCCGAGACTTTGTTTCGAAGCTTGGTGATGAGACTCTTCTTCGAGCTTTCCAAAGTGGGCGATTCCAACTTCGAAGACTTTTTGCTGAAGGAGTCATACTCGGAGCCATATGCCGAGGGACCGGAGCCTGTGAATAGATTACTGAACAAGGAAGAGTCTGATGAATTGGATTTATTGTGCTTCTTGAACACACCCAGAGAGAAAGACGCAGGGGAACCTGGCTGCTGGAAATGGTGCTGGAGTTGGTGCTGGTGTTGCTGGGCAGCGACTGATGAATGTGAGGAATGCTCTATAGTGGAAAACGGTCTTGCGATCGCGTGGTCACGGGTGCGAGGTCTCTGCACAGAAAAGGCAAACGGGTCATGAGATCCTCTGCCAATAGGTGACGGCTTTGGTACCGAGGAGGAGTAATTTGGGGCAGAAATAGTCGGAACCAAGTCTGCAAGCAGTATATTTGGGACCGGCTTATGTTCTAAATCACTTGGACTTGGAGTCACGGAGGCAAGGTCCGACGAGCTCAAGATGCTTTGGGAGTCCTCATCGTCTTCACCTCCTTCAATGGAGCCCTTGGGATCGAAACTTGGGGAAGACAAACGAGCTGCATCGGAATTCGGTTTGTCTAAGGTCTTCCGTAACAAGTGAATGAACCTCGACGGCGTCGAGTCCAAGGAGAAGTCAAGATGCTCTATGTATTTACTGATATTGTTGTAATTGGTCAAGGACAAGAACCGAGAGCCCATCAAATTGTTCTGTGTGAAACATTCGACCCATGACTTGTTGAAGCCGTACAAGTTGAGCCAGTAGATGACTCTCTCCAACGTCCACTCATCTGGTACATTAACGGCCCAAGATAAGGACGACTGTCTGGAGTGGGGAGAGTTTATGACTCTCGATCTGGTGATCTTACGAGAGCTGAACGAGCTCGGCTGGTTCAACGAGCTGTTGTTTGAATGCGATCTTTCGTGACTAGTGTTCATAAGCGGCGACACGAACACATCGGCGTTTCCTCCAGCAGAATTGGACGGGGTATGAGAGGTCAAGATACTCTTGTTGGAAGGTGTATTGCTGGTGACTTTTGTAAGCGGGTCGCCCATGCTCTGGTCAGTTTTCCAATTAGGCACCGAAGGGGCAAAGTAAAACTTGTCTTCTTGCAATTCATTAGTGGGAGGTTTTGTGGTTTCGAAATTCAGGTCCATTGTTCTTTCATAGGAGAAGTCGTCTGTGGCTTCCGCTGGTATCGAAGGCATTCTTGATCTAGCATGGTCAAAACTTTTTCTATGCACGAAATTGGACCCACCTTGATGCGATGTGTCCTCTTCAGAAGAGTCCAGGGAATGCAGGTCAATTTCCGCGTTCTTCACTTTCGAGGGTGTACCCAGACTTGGATGTCTATAAGGGTATAAGGGAGGTTTCCTCAATGGATCCGAGTGCATGCTTCGTGCGGTGGAAGTGTTGGAGCTCGGGGTCGACGTTTGAAGCGATACCGGAGGCGGTGTGATTTTGTAATCGTTGGAAGCTTCAAATTTCTCTATACTTCTCCTGCTGTTCAATAGCATTGTCAGTGAATTCCCACTAGTGGAAGGTCTATGGGTATAACTCACACTATTATCGCTTTCCATTGAGGTGTTGACTTTCAAGTTTGGAGATTTGCTTTTCTTCTCAGGGGTTCGCATTGAAGTTGCCGAGGACTTCCGCGAGCCATCCATCACTGGATACGGGGATCCAGAGTTGGTGTTGTGGTGTAACGTGGAACTGAGATCAGATGAGCTCAAGCTTGTAGGTATCCCGTTGTATAGAAAGCTCGGGATCTCTTCGTTATTTTCGATCTTGGGCTTGGGCTTGTTCTTCCGATAAGGCAATTTCAGCCCATGGCTGCCCTGTCTCATCTCTTTGTTTGCCATGTTGCAATGATTGAACAACGGCTAGGAATCCTTTCGGCGCTAAATCTTCAAAGTTTACTTTTTATTTTGAATTTTTCTTTTATGCCTGAAGATTTCTATGTTTTTCTTCTCTGCCTTGTGTGGAGATGTTAAGATCAGTTGCTGTGTAAATGTGGTGGTTCGGTTATGGAGTCGAGGAATGATAAAATGCGGATTGGTTCGATTGAAATCTGTTCAATTAGGTCTTGTCATTGGTGCTGATACACTAGGGGACTCGAACGACCTCAATTAACCTCGATCTACAATTAATCTAAAGTAACCAAAAATATATTCCGTTGGTGCACTATATATACAAGGATGAACGGTATGATACAAAAAATATCCCGTCTTATATTTTCAATTCTGAAATACGCAAGATGGTCTTATCATGTTTGACAGCAATATGACGGACATGACGTTGTCTTCTTTTGGTGACCTCTTTTACATGCATTGGATTCTTGGTCTTTTCAATGACAGTAGCTTTGATAGTGTACAAGTCCTTGTTTATTGGATTCCCAGTTACTGTATAGTTTCTTGACCCTATTGTTGTGACATCGTGGAAGTTCAACACATCCCCCACTTCGGCCTCTTTCAATCTGAACGGTAATATGACTTTGTCTCCTTCAGTGACCAAATATGATTTGTTGTGGATTCTTATTGTGGCATAGAGTTCTTGTTCGAACTTTAATGGGGCCAAGTCGCTGATTTGTATCTCGGATTCAGTCTTAGATGTGTTGAAGGTGGTTTCTGGTGATTTGAGAAATGATGTTGTTTGAAATTGACGGTGTTGTACTTGACGCAACAAATTCGATCCTGTCTTCTTTGTGAGGCCACTTCTGGCCGTGGCACGGTAACCTTGCAATAATACGTTTCTGAACATGATGCAGTATTGGATGGCTTCAACCTGGTCAGATCTACTCAACTCTACAAAAAGTGTATACTTTGTTCTTCAACTTTTTTATTGAAAAATTTTTTTCCTATCTCTTTTTAATGAAGAAAAAAATGGTTTTTGTTATTTTCAAGCATGAATTATTTATTTATATAGATTTGAACGACCCAAACAAGAGTATAGGGGCGCGCGGTGTGAGTTTTGGTGTTGATTTGGTTTCGGTAATCAAGGCACCTAGTTGGTTTTCAATTTCTTCATGACTTTTCTCCTTTGTCCAATCATGTGGGTGTATAAGAACAGTAATCCCGGTGGGTATACTACCAAGAAAACTTTGAAGGCGAGTGAGTACCAAGAACCAACCACTTTGGAGGCCTCGTTCAAAGACAAGTAGATCATGGCCATTTCACTGGCAACACCTGTTGGATATAAGACGAAGAAGGTGTTGTAACGCAAGAGAGTCAAGATCTTTGGGACATTGGCACCCTTGACGATGTTTTCAGCATAGTAAGTGTAACGAATGACTTCGGTGAAAGACCACGACAAGAGTAAAGTGATGTATGACCAGTGGAAATTGGCTGGAGATTCAGGTAATACTTGGAATACACCCCATACAATCAACAATCTGGAAGCGACTTGGATGGCCACAGTAACCGGCGACGATCTGACGTTACCCACGGCGGCGTTATACACCTCGACAACGGCAAGAGTTTGAATCCATGTGTTCACATAGTTCGTCTTGTAAAACAACAGTGGTTGACCAAGAACAATACCATAGTAGATGGTAGTGACAAAGATGTAACTCCACAATAAAGCACTGATGTAATTGTACGGAGCAATCCAAAATGGTCCCTTTGATACTTGTTTCTTGGCCCCGCTCTTAGCGTCTAATTTACTCGATGCAGACATTGTGATTCTCTAGTGATCTCGGATTTGCTCCCAAAAGTTTACACCAAGTTTACGCTATGACTTCTTTTTTTCATTGTATTTTTTTGTGTGTGTAATTTTCAATATCGGCTCTCGCTACAACACACTAGTGATTTTTTCTTTCCCCATCGCTACTCCCCGTTGAAGTCACGTACACGACTCCCTGCCTACTGCTCTTCCCGCTCAGGCTTAGCAGTGCCCTTTTCTGCATATGAAATTCTCTCATTTAAAGAGTTCAAATTAGTCGCTGGCTTTTTTCTGTAATCAATCAATTAATTGACAGTACCGAACAACACTTCAACACAGACCGACCTTTCAACATGAGCATACAAATGAGCTTCATCTTTCTCTGTCTCGTTTTAGAGATGGTGATCATATCTTTGTTGGTATTGCCATTGCCTTTCAAAGTACGCAAGGCAGTTGTCCAGCTGTCGGAGATATTGATGGCCTCGACTCATTTCAGAGTCATCGTCGGCTTCATGGCCTTCATGATGGGTTTGCTCTTCTTGGACTCCGCCAAGAGATCCACTTTGAATTATAATTTGGGCCGCCAGCAAAATACCGGATTCGGTGCTCCTCCTCCAGGCTATTTGAACCCATTTGAAAAGGCCACCAGATCTTATAACCAAAGAAACATGTATATCACCGGCCTGGTGCTTTACTTCGGCTTGTGCATTCCTACCGTTGTCTCAATCATCAAGAAAATCCTTAAACACAAGAATAAATATGACAACGCTGCCAAACACCCGGTCTCCGATGAGGTGCAAATTGCTGAATTGACCAAATTGATCGAAGCCAAAGATTTGGATATCCAGACGTTGAAAGGTCAAATCAAGAATTTGCAAACGGCTTACAACAAGCTGGCCGATGACGCCAAGGGATCTGTTGTCCAAGAAGTGTCGAAAAATAAATAGTTCCATAAATGCAAATAACATTGGAAACATGTTTATGAATATATATATACAATCTAAATAACACCGAAATCAAAAATCAGTCAAAAGATGTCCTATATTTTTCAGCTCGCACAGCTTCAAGATCTCTCCTCCAATACTTGTATCCATGATACTCAAGCCCACCAACTTATAGAGCATCAAGTCCGAACTGGCGATATCTGTCTTGTCTAAATCGACAATCGACACAAGTTGATCTTTAGAGATATTGTTTAGTATGATCTCACCTGCCTCGTGAGACACGTGGTCGATGGAGTCCACAACGATCTTGCCACTCGACTCGATTGCCCTGTGCACCAAAGCACTATCAACTTCCTGCATATGAGGCTTGTAGCTGCCTATCAACCCAATAAATCTACGTTTTTGCGTTTTCAACGACTCCAGATGGAGAACCGGCTCTGTCGAAGGTGTGCATCCGAAAATGATATCACTCCCATCGGCAGCCTTGGCAATGGCATCAGTATCTCCGATTGACAAAATATCAATTGCCACCTCCTGCTTCAAATGTGACAAAAGTTGGTTCTTCAAGACCTCCAGCTTCGCAAAGGATCTATTAATGATTACAACTTTATCGAACAGTTTTGGGTACAAGAGGAAAGCGAGCTTGACGTGCCAGAGGGCTTGTAAGCCTGAGCCTATCACGGTGATCTGGTGGCCACCCTCAGACAATTCCGGGAAAAATTTGACTAAACCCAAACTCGTGGCCAATGCAGTTCTGAATGGAGTGAGAGTCGAGGCATTGAGAATCCCCAACGCTTCTCCGTTATTGGGGTCTATGATCATCGTGACACCTTTGAAACCTTCCTTGCTTCCAGTGAGGGTCTTTATACCAACGGTGTCGCCGAGCCCAGGCATGAATAAATGGGTGGCACGGTCGGTGGCACACACTATACGTTGTGGTATCAAAGAGTTGTCTGCATTATAAGCTTTCAAGCTGGAGAGTAATACTTGTTGCTGTTGCAACAACTCGTCCCTTTCAAGAGAGAGCAAAAACGATCCGATAACTTTATCACCTAAGATTCTCATTACTCGGCTTGTCTTGGAAAGTGAATATTTAATTGAATATTCTGTATATTCTTGACCCCGTATACTCTTGTCCTCGTATATTCTTGACCCCGTACTATCTTATGTTTGGCCATCCTTAAGTCTTGGCCGAAAAGTTTATCTTGAGATGATTACGGAATTTCCCGATGAGGAAGTCCAAATGAAGATCAGCACCCTTTATTCTTAATCCTCTTCTTTTTTCTCTTCTCTTTTGCTTTTCTCTTTTGCTTTTCTCTTTTGCTTTTCTCTTCACCAAGATGAAGAACGCGTCTTTGGTGTTTTTTCTGTATTTTCTTATTTTTTGTTTTCTTCTCTTTTTTTATTTTGTATTCTGAAATGTACAATTGAAGTCCAGTGTTTGGGGAAGAGGTCATTAGTGAGATCAAATACCACACCATGTTTAGACAAACCAAGAGGAGAGTAGCTGGAAGGAAAAACTTCGAAGACTCCAGCACATTTGACGAGTCCGAAGAGTCGTTGTATCAGACAGTCTACTCCAGCAGATTGAACTTGTACAATGTACTGCCATTTCAAGAGATCACTTTGGAGGAATTCGAGACATGGGCCATTGACAGATTAAAAGTGTTGATCGAGATCGAATCGTGCATGTTAAGAGGCAAACATTATAAAGAGATAGAACAGCATATACAACCTCTATTGAGTAAGCTTCTACCCTTGACGAGTAACTCTTCCAAGAATATATCCAATTTGGTCAGCGAAAGAAAGAAAGACCACTACAGTCACTTCATCTTGAGACTCGCCTTCAGTAGATCTGAAGAGTTGAGATCCAGATTCGTCAAGGCTGAGACGGTGTTGTTCAGAATAAGGTTCAATTCTTTGAATTTACAAGAGCAGAAGCAATTTATTGATCAGATCAACTTGCCATGGGAATTTGTAGACGACAGTGAGAAGCTGAAATACGAAAAACAGTTGTTCGATGCTTCCTATAACGGTATCAGGGCCTCATTGAACAACTCTTCGTCCATTGTCAGTGACGAGCAGATAAAGAGAGCCTTTCAAAATGAGTCCTACTTGAAAGTTCCTTTCCAATACGTTTTGGATTTGGTCAGCACGAGACAAGTCTTTTTACACCAAAGATACTGTTATGTGCCACAATTCTTGCAATTGAACTTAATCAGCTCGGAGTTTGCCTCTAAATTGGAGAAAAACTTGATACTGACGATGAAAGCATTGCCAAGATTAGACGAAGACGATCGTCTCTTGCCCGTTTTGAACAACCTTTCCAATGGATATGTAGTAGATGAATACTCCAGTTTTGAGAAGGCAAGAGAAGGATCAGGTGCCGAAATCACTGCTGCCAAGATCCCTGCCATGAAGGAGTTCATGCCAATGTGTATGCAGCATTTAATGGACGGCTTACAACAAACTAACCATTTGAAATACGCTGGAAGACAACAACTTGGAAGATTTATCAAGGAGATGGGGGTCAGTTTGCAGGAGTCATTACAATTCTGGAGAAGCTCATTTAGAGTCAACAATTTCGACAAGGATTACTCTTACAATATCAAGCACACTTACGGTGCAGTAGGTGGTCGAATCAAGTATAGAGGTATGAACTGTGCTAACATCATGAATCAGCCAAAGGCCAAGAAGGGGTCTGAGTACCACGGCTGTTTTTACAAAGACTCCTCAACGGACGATCTCGTGCTGAGCTTGAAAAAAATGGACATCAAAGACGATTTGATCAATAATATAGTGGATGCTACCAAGAATGGTAAGTTCCAAATCGCCTGTACCATGGTGTTAGAAGCCAAATGTGGGGGTAAATCGATGCCAACTGTGACACATCCGAATTTCTTCTTCGAAGAAGCACTTAAGGAGTCCAAGGAAAAGGCTTCCAGTTCCATTTGAGATCATTTTTGTACAGTACTACTTTCAAATTTTTTGAATATATAAGTTTATTTTTTATTTATAAACGCAACACACAGTAAATACAAGGAAAACACACAATTACAAACCCTTAATCTATTCTTGATTCTTTTCAGCATATGCCATGGCCTTGGCCTTGACATAATCGCATGCCTTTTGATCACCTTTGTCCTCTTCGAATTCCAACCATTTGTTGAAGAAGAACTTGGCTTGCTTTCTAGACAACTTTCTGGCATTGAAAACTCTTTCGAACAAGTCTTCGACTTTCTTCTTATCGTCAGAGGTAGCCAATTTGATCTCCTGGTCGATATAAACGTTCCACAAATCGATTCTCTTTGGAACATCAGAGATCAAACCTTCGAACAAGGAACGACCTTGTTCCTGTTCTCCCTTGGAGAACTCCAATTGGGCAAATTTACGGACAGTTTCAATATGACTCGATTTTGGTAATTGAGACAAGGCCCTAGCCAACAACTCACGACATTTCTCTTGTTGTTGTTGTTCCAACAAGAAGGAACCGTACGAGACCCAGAAGGAAACTTGTCTTCCAAACTTCTTCAAACTCTTTTGGAAAAGTTCATCGGCCTTGTCGAATTTCTCAGAGATGATGTAGATACTGATCAACTTCTCATACATGACAGAGGCCTCCATATACTGACAAGCTTTCTTGAAAGTTTCATCCAAGGACTCGTCGGTACCGAAAGTGTTCTCCATGTTCAACAAGGCAATCCAGATGTTCAACTTTTCCTGCTCCTCACGGTAGTTGATGGAGTTCAAAGCACGTTGACCGATTTCCCTGGCTTTTTCAATTTCACTCAATTGTAATTGGAAAGACATGTAGTTCATCCACAAGATGGACGAGTTAGGATTTCCAACCAACAATCTTTCGAAATCTGAGACAGACTGAGGAGCTCTGGTGTTCAAGTCGCCGGTCTTGTCGTCGGTCATCAGTTGGCTCTGCTTCTTCTTCTTGGATCTTTTCTTGGTCTCTGTGAAATCTTCTTCTTCAGACTCCTCAGCAACTTGGGCCTGGTCCAAGATGGAGGCAGTCCAGTCGAAACCGTTGGTAGAAAGACCACTAGAGAAAACAGAACTCTTGGTTGATTTAGTGGATTCAGAGTCAGACTCGGACTCAGACTCAGAGTCAGAGTCATCTGCAGCGTTGAAGTCCTCCATGATCTCGTCGTCGTCGTCAGACTCCAGATTAGTCTGTTTCTTGACAACGATCTTCTCTGGTTGTTGTTGTTCTTCTTCTTCTGAAGATTCCTCGGCCTCTTCATCAGATGACTTACCTTCACCATCGTCCATCTCGATATCGCTGTCTTCGTCAGACTTCTCAACAAAGTAAGAAGCCTTCATTCCCAAAGACAACTGTTTCTTCTCGGCATTCACCTTCAAAACCTTGGCCTTCACTCTGTCACCTTCGCCGAACAAGGCCTTGAGGTCGGAAACAGCGTTATCTGAGATCTCAGAGTGGTGACACAAGCCGCTGACGTTCAAAGTGGAGTCCAATTTGACAAAAACACCGAAGTCGGTCACCTGTTTGACGGAACCTTCGAAGACATCGCCAACCTTGATATCGTTGAACGACTTCAAGATGTTCAAATCACCGTTTACTTCACTATCCTTCAAAGTCAACAAGATTCTTCCTTCTTCCTCCGCATGGACAACCTTTGCGATAACCGGTTGGTGTGGTCTGAAGAACTTCTTCCAGTCCTTGATGTACGAATCCGACAAATCGGAAACTCTGACAAGACCGAAAACGGAACGGCCCAAAGAGATGTAAACACCCTTTTCTGCAACATTCTTGACAAAACCACGGACAACCTCTCCACGTGAAAGGTCTTCGAAAGAGGTGACCAACTTGTCCTTGGCCTCTTTGGTACGCAACGAGACCGAGATCTTGTTGTTCTCCTCATCGATGTTCAAGATCTTGGCTGCACAGATATCGTTGGTGGAGAACACCTTCTCCAATTTCTGCGAGTAATCGTTCAAGGCATCGGTGATGAAAGAGCTGGCGACAACGTTTTTGCCCAATTCTACAAGAACAAAGGTCTCTTTGGTCTTCAATACTTTAGCTGGCACAACGTCGCCTACCTTGACATCTTTCAAAGAGGTGATTGGATTCGTTCTTGCAGAGAGAGTAAGGGCATTGTGCTCGGTGTCCACTTCCTCTACAGAGAC
This sequence comes from Nakazawaea ambrosiae, assembly GCA_024271865.1. Taxonomy (NCBI): domain Eukaryota; kingdom Fungi; phylum Ascomycota; class Pichiomycetes; order Alaninales; family Pachysolenaceae; genus Nakazawaea; species Nakazawaea ambrosiae. The sequence goes on from JANBXG010000001.1 coordinate 1,910,819, forward strand.
TTCCAAAGCACAACCCAATGGGTAATTTCTGTCCAAGTCTTCAAAAGTAGAGGCATCTCCCGACAAGTTCATCAAGGAGATACGGCCTCTAATGACCGGCGAGATGTTCACCCATAAGTAACTTCTGGCAAAATTGTTGACAAAGGCAGTCCATTTGGATCCGACTTTGGTGTCAGATAAAGTTAATGCCTTGTAAGATTTGTCAGGAGACACTTCGGATTTCTTTGCAGACAATTCGAGAATCACTTGCTTGTTCTTTCTGTTCGAGATAGGCAAGAATCTGTGGTTTCTAGCATCGTGGTAACCGATGATTCTTACAGAGATGACTTGATCCTTCGAGAACTGAGCCAATGGATGCTTCAAATCTTTGATCTCCGAGACTTTGTCAAACACTTGCGAGATATCGATACGTCCTTGCTGGTTTTCGGCAAGTTCAACGTTCAATTGAGTGGCCTTCACCGATTTGATGATGGCCTTAGTGATCTTTCCAGGAGCAAACTCTTCCAAAGAAGTGATAGACTTGTCAACAGGGTTGACAGCCAGCTCGGCATTCGAGTCGGATTGCACTTTCATGGTCAACAAGAATCTCTTCTTCTCGTTGTCTAACTTCAAAACCTTGACTTGAACAGTCTGGAATTGGTAGAAAGACTTGTCAGAGTTGTAGTATTTAGGAAGAACCAAACCGGTAAGTCTGTTGGCGAATCCGACAAAGATACCATGGTCAGTGACAGATTTGATGTAACCGTTCAAAGGTTTTTGGTTGCTGGTGATATCGTCAAAAGTGGAAGGCAAAGAGCCATTTTGCTTGACATCGTTGATGATAGACTCTTTAAGAGTCAAGGTGACGACTCTGGATCTCATGTCTTTCTCCAACACCAACAGATCTTTGATGGTGGAGCCTACGGCCAATTTCTTGACAGCAGCTCTACATTGCTCGATGTTCTTATCGGATAATTGTCCTACTGGGATGACACCTTTCAAGTTGCTGTCCGTCAACTCAACAATAACAGAGTCTTTTTCCTTTTGCACAATAATGACATCAACGAGACTTTGTCCTGGAACAATAGAGGTGATGACATCGGCCTGAGCCTTGGATAAGACGTCGGAGGCTCTACAACTGACCTTAATCTTTCTTGTGTCCTTGTCAACCTCCAAAATTGTGACTCTAACGGTTTGTCCCAATTTCAAATGGTCTTCTGGCTTTCTCACAAAGGTCTCACTGATCTCTGATTTTGGTAAAAAACCTCTCAATGAACCGAAGAAAGATACTACACATCCACTTGCAACGAATTTTTCAACGGTGGCAGGGACACGCTTACCCGTTTCCACCTGAGAGATCTTGGAGAACACTTCATCATTCTCAGCACCAACCAAGGATTTTTTGAATGTCACCATGACATTGGTCTTACCAGCCTTTGGATGAGTAATTCTCAAGATACGTCCATTAACCTTGGACCCGATCTTGAATTTTCTTTCTGGATACACCAATTTGATGTCACTGATATGGTTTTTAGGAACATAGGCATCGAACTCGTTGAAGATCTTCAAGGAGATTCCACCTTCTGGGACGACTTTCAACACTTCACAGGTGACAACGATTCCAACTGGAATGTCTTGAACCCTCAAGTAAGGTTTCTTGATCTCCTCTTTACTGAATGTCAAGATGTAAAAGTTATCGAGCTGAGAGTAACCGATGACTCTGGCTTTATGCTTGGTGCCGATCTTATAATCAACGTCTAATTGTTGGTTCTCATTGACCTTCGATACATGGGCCTGACCAAGGGTGGACTTGTTACCGACATCGGCAAAGATATATCTGGAATCGTGACCTTTGATTTCAACTGACTCGAAGACATGGCCAATTGGGAATGCTTCCAATGGAGCAGACTCTTTCTCCTTGTCATATAACTGGGCATCTAACGATAAAATGTGTGGTAGTATGGAGAGAGCGAGTCTTCTTTCTCCCGATTTGACGATGGAGTTGAGCACTCTGGCCTTCACGGTGGATCCCACAGAGAATCTATGTTTCAAAGCTGAAAGTTCAAAGATGCCAATATGAGTCAAGTTGATGGTGGCTTCGATAACACCAAAGAGTTTTGCCAAGATACCGTTGGCTTGCACCTCAATGATCAAGGCATCTACCAAGACACCAGGTAACACGGCATCGACAGAAGATATCGTTGGGATCACACTTTGCTTCTTGACAGCGCCAGATGGGATCTTACAAGTAATAGTTCTGCTGGAGATGGCATCCTTGGCGATGACAGTCAATAAGACAGACCCAGTACCCAATTCTTCAATCTCGATACCACCGTTTTTCAATTCCTTCTTGGAGATAAATCCATTCTTATCCTTACCAGTGTTCAAAATACAACCGTGATCTTCGATGGAAGCAACAGACACTTGTATAGCGGTTCCTTGTATCAAATCTTCCTCTTCCAATGCACTGTTGACTTGTTCAGGTTCCAAAGTCAATTGAATTCTCTTTTTAGATTTGTTATTAGACAGATTCTCAACAACTTGAGCTCTCAACCAAGAACCAACTTTGAACAATTGCTTGAGTTTCGGGAATTGAGTTTTAGATTTAGATGCTGCACTTGTTCCTTCCTCGTCCTCGTCATCACTTTCCTCATCTTCCTCGTCTTCGTCTTCTTCATCCTCCTCTTGGAAATTCTGCAATTGAGCACTGATCTCTTCACTGATACTGGTAATTGGAACGTATCCTACAAGATTATCTGTCAAAGATAACACGATATCCAACTTATTTATTTGAGTGATTTGTCCCAACACATATGATCCAGGAAGTAATGATTTGAAGTTGAAATGATCGATAGCACCAATAGATGAATTTTCTTCGGTTTCAGAAGCGACAGATGCCTTTTTAGATTTATTCAGAATCTTCTTCTTTTTCTTCTTTGGCTGGTCATCTCTAGGCTTCAGATTCAGTGCTTCGAACAACACATCTCTTGCAGCCTCATTGGCAACTTCTTTCACCTCCAACGGCGTCAAGACAGATCCACCCCCTCTAGGAAAGGAGACTTCACTGCTTGTCAACGTAGACTTGTGAGGTCTTTCACCCAGCTTGTCTTCGTCAGTAGATCTTTGTCTCTTTTCAGCGACCATGTTCTTGTTTGTTGTGTTCTTGTCTGACTGAATTTGAGTTCAACACTGGTTACTGGTTTCTCAAGACTTGATCTTTCCTTTTAGTATGATGATTAAAAAAATTTTCAGAGTGAAAAATTGTAAAGAAAAAAAAAAAAAAAAAAAAAAAAAAGAAAAAAAAATTTTAGTAGAGACGATGAGCATAGTCCCGAAGTAGTTATTTAGATGCCGCACACTACCTGTGTACCCTCTTTTTGTAGATTTTCTTATCAATAAGACACAAACACTGGTGATGGTTCAGGTGTGATCGAGAATAGGTTGAATTGAGATTGGAATAATTGTTGTCTTCCCTGAATATCTAGTACGAGTCATTTGCCTTCAAGTTGAAATGTTCAGACTTCTCACAATCATTTCTATTGACCCGAAAAAACTTCATCCAGCCTGGATCTTTTGTTCCGCGCTTATAGGCTCAAGTGCATTGACCATGGTTTTGTTGAATGCATTCACAGTGAAGACTCCCTTGGCAGATATTCCGTTTCCTTCAATTCGAGATTTGAAATCTTTGCAAGAAATTCTTCAATGCTCCAGTAATTTAGATCCAATGGTGTGCTTGAAAGAGTTCAAGTTTGGTCTTTTGAATGACGTAAAGAACCTTGGATATTCTCCAGCTCGAGTGGCTAATTATAATCTATGTCTTGAACGAGTAGAAACCAATTCTAATGGAAGAGTTCTTGACTTGCTTTTGAACATTCAAAGTTGCCATCAAGCGTCATATATGGCCAACTACGCAGAATCTTTATCTCCATCGTTCAAGCAATCAACAAAAATGATATTGCCAATATTCATCTTTATCATAATGCAACTGGTGTCGCTTCTGTTTTCATTTGCCAGTCTTTTGCAATATTGTAACTCATTCGAGTGTATTGCTTTGGATTTAAACGAATGTAAAGTGTTATATGATGAACTCTTCCAGAGATATACCAGGTTGCAGAATAATTTCTCCCAAGTGAAGTCACTTAAAGACGACATTTATTGGCTAAAGAAGAAAAACAGATGGACCTACAGTAACACCTACAACAACACCAGCCGTACCTATAATAGGATGGACCGAGAGCAGAAACTATCTGAACCTCTCAACCCTCAAACTGACTCAATTGAGAAACAAGTGAACATTTCAAGCCCTACGAAGAAAGATCATCTTGTTCTGCAATTGAAACAGGTTCAAACTTTCACATCTTCAAAAGATCTGCTGAAACAAAATGACATAGAAAACAAAAGTAAGAACACTGTAGTGAAAGAAAGAGATCTCAATAGCACCAAAATTGTCGCTCGAGTAGGTAGTAAAGTGTTTGACTTATCAGATAGTAGAGGTAAGACCGAGTGGGTGAATTTTTGTAGGAGTCCACAAAAGAAAGAGCCGGCATCGTCCACCTTGTGTGATTTGAATTCGCTGACTAGCAGTAATCTGAGCACAAATATAATAACTTCAGCCGGGAATAGAGGCGAACTTAAATTTCCGGCAACTACGAATAATGTGACCTCAATAAATAAACTTCCAACAACCATCTCCTTGTTCAATAAGGAAGGAAAACAGCATAGGCGTATATTTGTTCCTGGAGTTGGTTGGAAATCTGCTAAGAAACTACAAGCTGAAAACTTGATCGATAATGAAGAGAATCTCATCACCAAAGCCTAGCCCAATTGAACCGTTCAAGATCTCCCTACATAAATTTTTTAGATAAAAATGTAAAAGGAAAAAATCGAAGCCTTTTTAAAAATGAGTAATCAAAGTTAGCATCTAGTACAAATCAAACTAACACAAGAGCCATTATAGCACCAGGCTTATACAAATGAGATCAATCTCATGAACGACCAGTCAATGTCAGAGTTAAATCATAACAAATATACTTTACTTTTTGATTTACTATCTTATTCAGAATTGTTGGAACCCCATACTCAAGGATACACCAGATCATTGATCGATAAGGAGACTGATATTACACTGATAAACCCGGACCCCTTTGTGAGGGATATAATTAGAACAGAGGACTTGTTTTATGACAAGGCAGTGAGTGAGTCCAGTGACAGTGATAATTACTTTAATAATATGACAGATTATAAAAATTTGTACCTGCAGTACAATATTGATGATTCCAAGAAACCTGACAAAGACGATAGTTTAGACTACCGTTTCTCCAAGATTGAGTTCTTGATGTTCAGCGGTAGCAATAGGAACGAATTGATTTCAAAAACGTTAGGCCTCGGAGTAATTCGTCTTTTCATCAAGCAAGACGAGAAATTCCCTGATTATGATGATGAATCTTCCTCCGGTGATGGCACAGTGATGGCCATCTTGGCTGTACCTAGTTATTTTTCTACACCGGATTTGTTTGGATTCATAGGAGATGAGAGCAGGCAGAAGGTAAAGCATTTCCGTATTTTTAGATCCGAGAATCCAAGCAGATATATGGTGCTCATGAAGTTTGAAACACGTGAAGATGCCGTTGAGTTCCAAAAAAATAATAATGGCCGTGAGTTTAGCTCGTTGGAAACTGAATTATGTCAAGTGATCAATGTTGAGAAGATCATGTTTCGTCAAAGTCGATTGACCCTTCCTGGTTATACTCCACCAATATCAACTGGTAACGGTTACCCTAGTAGCTCGAAAGAAGAGATCCCCACCTCATTATTAGAGCTCCCCACATGTCCAGTATGTCTCGAAAGAATGGATTCATCTGTCACAGGTTTGATCACCCGGTCTTGTCTGCATACGTTCCATTGCTCTTGTCTTTGGAAATGGAAAGGCGGGAATTGTCCCGTTTGTAGATCTTCCAGTTTGGAGAGCAAGAAAAGAGGTAACGGACAAAGAAGATGTGGTGTTTGCTCTACAACAAACAATTTATGGCTGTGTTTAATTTGTGGTAACATTGCTTGTGGAAGATATGACTCTGCACATGCCGTTCATCATTTCAAATCCACTAACCATTGTTATGCAATTGATTTGATCAATCAAAGTGTCTGGGACTACGCAGAAGACCGATATGTACATCGTCTTATTAGAAATGAGGCAGACGGGAAAGTAGTTGAATTGCCATCAAAGGATGAGAAATCGAGGAAGAACAACAATAATAACACAAACGATGACTTGGGTCAAACCTCAGGGAAAAATGAGAATGAACTGTTGATTACTCTGTTGTTGAATATCATCCAAAATACAAATAAAGATTACTCCGAGGTAAAAGATGAACACACATTGAAAGAGGTCGAACTTTGGGATAGAATTGAACTGTTGGAGAGACTGAATAGAGAAAAAGTGTCAAAAGAAGACTTTGAGAATTTGCAGGCCAAACACCGTGAAGACTTGGGAAAATGGCAAGCATCTATGGCTGAAATGAAACATTTTATTGAAACTCTTGATGAAAAATTGAAATTGTCAAACTTGGATATTGCGAAGGCAAAGTCTTATGGTGATAAACTAGAAAAAGAATTGAATCTGAAAAAAGAATTGATCTCACAGCTTGAACTGAACTTGAAAAACATGGAAGCTTCTCAAAGAAAGACTGAAAAAAAATTAAAAGATGTTCAAATCAAGTTGGAGTCCTGCCAAAGAGAGCTTCAGGAAGAAAAAGGATTTAGTGAAGCATTGAGCGAAAAATTGGAGTTGGCACAGAAGCAAGAAGTTAGTCAGAAAGAGGTGAAGTCAAAAACTTCTGAAGAAGTGAACGAATTGAAAAAAATAATACAAGATAAAGAGGAAGAGAACAGGGATTTGATGTTTTATATTGAAACGTTACAGAAATGTGCAGCAGATCCGGAATTGCTGAATGCAGACATCCAATTACAGCAAGGTCCATCTTCAACTAATTCAGGAACGTCGAATACAAAACGGTCTAAAAATAGGAGAAGATTACTTTGAAAGAAATATATTCGGCTAAATAGGTTTAATACGGTATAGGTATATATGAGGGAAGAGAATAGATTATTAAAAATTGTACACTAATGGTACGACATATTTAGGAGCTTGTAAAGTGCTATAACCGATTAGAATCTGTATTTTAAATGTTTCTCGAAATTGTCAATTTATAATCCTAACCACTGATTATAACTTATCTATCGAAAATATTTTCTAAAACTTATATAATTTATATAACATATAACTTGTCGAACTTTCACAGCTTAAATGATTACATGACGGATTTTTCCAATTTTTGGACAGGAACAACTAAATTTTCAAACATCACCGAATATGGACTAACAAGTACAACCCAGCACAGTTTCACATCCCTCTTCATACCCCCAAGAACACCGCTTTGATCCAACTACCCTCTGTACGATCCAACCCTTGCAGAACCTGAAAAGCCCCAGTTTAGGCTCGAGGATTTTTTTTTTTTTGAAAAAATCCAACTAGTGAATTAACTGAAAATATTCATGAAAATATATCCAACTCTGAACGGTTTGATATATATTGATACACAAAATCAAAAGAATTATAAAAAACAATGGGTTTGAATTTTGAATTGCCTACACCGTTTTCAGGTGCCTCCGGTTATTTTCTTGGACTTTCTCTTATCGTTGGATTGTATAAGATCGTTCAATTCTCTTTAAGCCTGGGATCACTCTTCCTCAGTTTATTTGTATTACCACCAGTCAATGTAAGTTGAAAATTCGTGATTTTTGGCAATTGAAACTGTACAACAAGCATACTAACTGCAAATATCCCATTTGTTTCAAAGTTCGCTAAATATGGTGCAAAGAAAGGAACCTGGGCAGTAATAACCGGTGCATCCGATGGTATTGGAAAGGAATACTCAATTCAATTGGCCAAGAAAGGATTCAACATCGTCTTGGTTTCTAGAACTCAATCCAAATTGGAAGTTCTCTCTAAAGAAATTGAGTCCAAATATAACGTTGAAACCAAGGTGTTAGCTTTTGACGCTTCCAGTGATTCCGATGAAAATTATTCAGCTTTGCAATCCACTGTTTCTAATATTCCAGTCACCATCTTGATCAACAACGTTGGTCAATCTCACTCAATTCCAGTTCCATTTTTGGAAACACAGGAAAAGGAACTCAGAGACATTGTCACCATCAATAACTTGGCTACTTTACGTATTACTCAAATTGTTACCCCAGTTATCGTTAACACCGCAAAGGAGATTAGAAAGAGAGGTTTGATCCTCACCATGGGTTCATTTGCCGGTTTGTTACCAACCCCTTACTTGTCAGTCTACTCTGGTTCTAAAGCTTTCTTGCAAAATTGGTCATCTGCCTTGGCTGGTGAATTGAAGCAAGAGAACGTTGATGTCGAATTGGTTGTCAGTTACCTTGTCACATCAGCTATGTCGAAGATCAGAAGATCTTCTTGGACCATTCCAACACCAAAGGCATTTGTTGCCAGCACTTTGAGAAACGTAGGTAGAAGAGTTGGTGCTCAAGAGAGATTTGGAACCATTACACCATACTCGGCTCATGCTATTATGCATTTTTTAATTGACAATGCTGTCGGTGTTTACTCTGCAGTTGCCAATAAGTTAAACAAGAACATGCATGAGGATATCAGAAGAAGAGCTTTGGCTAAAGCTCGTCGTGTAGCCGCCGCCGCTGCTGCTGAAAAAAATTAGGCTTCAATTCAGCTTGAGAAGTAATAATAAATAGGCTGTCTTGAAATACAATGAAAAGGGATAATCGTACGCCTTTTTTTTCAATTGTGTAGGTTCTTTGTGTCAAGTGACCCTCATAACGATTGACACAATCAACCGATAATAAACTTACATTATGGTTATTTTTTAGCTCTCTTCTTTTTCCTCTATTTGAGAGTCAAGCCTCAATGTAAGCCCCCTCCTTCCCTCGTTACCTTTTTGGTCAATTGCAAGGTCTTAATTCAACAATAGAAATGCTTGACTATTGCCTAATTGGAAAGATCTCTCTTGTTGATAATCCAACGCACATCTACCAGCCCTCTTTGTTGACATGGTGTTTCTCGGTTGTCATCGTTTTCCTCCTTTTGAATTTACCAACCCCTGCAGTGGGCTAACTCAACGCTCAGAGAGTGCTTGTTATGGCCGTTTTTCTTTAGTTACCAAAGTGGCTGGTTTTATTTTTAGGACGCCTTCATTTATTCGGTGCGCGTCAGAAATCCAAAAAAACAATTTTTTTTTCCTTTTATTTTTAATTTATTTGAGCCGCACAGATTTGGTCGCTAGCTCGCAAAAAAGGCATTTCAGCCATTTTTATTTTCGCCTGTGATGTTTCAATCTTGAAATTTTGAATGAGAGCTGGTTTTGAGCTCGAGAATGGCTGGTAAGCTATGTATCATTATAAATATCCGATGAACGAACTTCGAGTCGGTTAATGGTGCTTGGAAAAAGAAAAACTTTCGCTTTTATCCTCTTCTCTTCAATTAGATTCTCATCTTACAATAATCCAGTTCTATTCCAACATAGGAAGGAACAATTAGAGTGTCAAGAAACCATATACTCATAAGTGAGAAAAAGAGGACTGTTTGTGTACAGTACAAAGTTTATAGGGAATTGATTTGAAACATCCCTCAGTCGATTGATAAATATCCAGCATCGACTATATTTTAGATACAAGCATTATACGCAAGAACTTGATAGTTTCAAACTTTGAAGAGGTATTAATTTATTCATCTTCAAACTTTGAATAACACTATCCAGCTTATATCGCTACCAATTTCAAAACATTCACATTGAAGATTTCACCATAACCAATAGTTAATAAACTATTTTTGTCACATTTGATTGTTGACGTCCACTCCTTTGAAATCTTGAATCACCAATCTTGAAGCATTTCCTTGCTCTTTGTTATCATTTAGTTATAATTTCAATTCTTTAAGCATCCCTGCCCTGTGCCCCATGCCAAAACTCAACAAAGTTTCAGTGTTCAAATCAGGCCCAGTGCCACAAATGGAACAAGAAAAGAAATGTGACGCATCATATTCACAATCACATTTGGGTTTGAAATCCAGAATAAAGAGAACAAGTGAGCTTCCTCTGAACAACCAGGCTTATAGGCCTGCAAAGAGGATTACCAGTTGTACTTCTGTTGACACCGTCTCCGAACCAATTTTCAAAAATATAAAATATTATACTTCAAAGAAATTGAGATCAATTTCTTCAAGCTATTCACTTCTTCCGTCCCATAATAACCCAGAAATGTCACCAAAAAAGTTACAAACTTCAATGAATGACATGGATTTGGGTCCTTCTACACCTTCAAGGATACCTGGATTATCATATGACGATACCCCAAATTCTGATTTTTCTCCACCAACCCCAACAGCTGAATATTTCCAATACGATGAACCTCAACATGTTGCCAGACGTTTATTTCAAACTGAATTGGAATGTTCTGATGACGACTTTCAACTTGGGAAGTTGTCTTTAGAATCAAAGAACACTCATCACATCTTTGAGATCCCAGAAATCGTAAATAGAATCTTGAAAATTTATGATGCCCAAAATTCTATTATTCCATACGAACAGCCTCCTGTGAGGAGAGTTCCATTATCTTATGAGCATGCGTTGTTAATTTACAAAGACGAGAAGAAAGCTAAACAGATTTGGAAAGAGAGTCAAAAATTGGCAAATCCAGGTATATCTGATGTAACTGCCAGACATGCTTTATTCAATTGTTTAACAGTGAACAAGTTATGGTATCACATTTGCATCGATTTGATGCAGCGTAATTGCTATTTTGACAACGAGACTAAATGGTTGAAATACGCTTCTAGTGTCAACAAAAAGTTAAAAGCCGACGGTATGGTTAAATTCACCAAACCTATGGCAGAGACTTTTGTCTTGCACAAGTTGTCGCATGTCAAACAGAGACATCTCGATTTAGTAATGAATTTGACAAATTTCAGGAACTTGAAATGGTTAGAACTTTACATCTGTCCAAAGATCTTACCATCACCAAGGATTCTGACCCATAATTTGAAGAAATTGGTGATAACCGGATCAAAAGTGCTAAATGACGAGTTCTTGATCAACTGGGCTCCGAGATTACCAAAATTGGAAGTCTTGGACCTCAGAGCTTGTGAATTGATTACAGATTCTAGTATTTACGCAATCTCTGTGAATTGTCCACAATTGAAATTGTTGAACGTTGGTAGACAGACAAAAGGTGATCTTGTCAGTGATGCCAGTATCTGCTCAATTATTAAAAACACTCAGATATCCACGCTCGGTGTTGCCGGATGTGGAATCACCGATAGAACTATCTGGGAATTGGTCATCAACAAACTGTCACAATTAGAAAGATTGTCTTTGAACAATTGTCAGAACTTGACCAATGAATCTTTACCAAGAACTATCCATTATTTCAAGAAGTTATCAGTTTTAGAGATCAGACATTGCTTGCAAATAACCAATGTAAGACCTTTAGTGGAATTCAAGAAAAGCCAACTGGCCAAGAAGATCAGTGTATTAGTAGAAGGCTGTGAAGTAATAGAACAATTACTCCAACAGGCGGAAATACAAATCGATATGGAGATAAGCAATAGAATTTTGCAAGACATTTCTGAGTGGTGTAATAGTAATAGTGATATTGAAGAGTGAATATTTAGCATATAGAGAGAGAACCATAGCATATAGATTTCGATTTTTGACAATACATACTAATAATGATTATAATCAATGCATTAGAATACTGAGTGAGTTGCGTTGTGTGTAGCGAAGAACTTCAGTAGGTAACTTTTTTTTAGTGAAGAAGAAGAAAAAAAAAATTAAATAAAACGCTCAAAAAAGTTGAAACTAAAAAATGCATTTAAAAAATTAAACAAAGAAAACATCATCAAGACTTTATCGTATCATATACATTAACAGAATCACATCAATTTTGCATTATGAGCGGTAGATCTGGAGGAGGTTATTACGGCCAAAGGGGCAATTATAGGGGCTCTAGTTACAGAGGTGGTTATCACAGACACAACAGCAATGGAGGTAGTCCCTATGAGCATCCAGAGTACGAGAGGCGTCCTTCATCCTCCTCTTCATCAAGTGACTCAAGAGGATATAGGAACGGATACTATAAGAGTGGCAGTGGATATCGCGGTAGCTATGACCCTCGTGGTGGCAGAGGATATAGTGGGAACGGCAGTCATAGATATGATGAGGATTACAATAGCACACATAATCTGAACAACAACAGCAATAACAATAACACTGGTAACAGCAGATACGATCAAACTCAACCACAGTACCGCCATCCGTCCTCATCAGACAGAAGACCGAGCGATCGGAATGGAAGAAGTGTGTCAGGTGAATCGAGACATGACGAAGAGAAGAAGCACCCAGATAATGTTCCTGTTGAAGAGAGGAAGAAAGAGACACCAACCCATTTCGACCTCAGGCTTTTGGATCTCGACAAAGTCTCAGCTGTAGACCAGGACTTCAAAGACCAGTATGTCAGCTCTTCGATCCAAGAAGAAGAGTTCGATAGGGAGTTGTCCTCATTGACTGAAGATATTTTGAAAAAAAACCAAGAGATCGAAGGGCTCCAAAAATTGTTGAGCAAGGCTTCCTATCAGGTGGAGTTAACGAGGGAGTCATTGAATGAGATCAGCTTGTTGTAAGAAAAAGTTTAATTTTGTATCTATTAATCTATGTATATTACTATTATTATCAAACGACGGAAAATAATTGAATCCAACATTTAACCGAAATATTCAGCAGTCAATGTAGGAAGGAAGACAAAGATCGCAGTCAACAAAGTCATGATCAGTTCAAACAAGGCTAATGGGAATAAAAAGAGACCTCTTGCCTTGAAATTCACCCATATCCCATAGAACAGAACCAAAAAGAAATGCTTGAACAATACAAATGGACTTGGGTTGACACCTGCTAATAAACTCATTGGCTCATCGACAGACTTCCCTCCCAATTTGAAGTATTCAAAACAACCTTTTTGTAAAATCAATAAGTACCTGTTGTTGGCATCGAACAATTTCCATAACAGCAACGACAAGACGTTGATGACAGTGTCAAGCTTCTTTCTCTCGAAATGGAATTCAAGTAATTTTTCCAACACTGCAGCATCATCCAGGAAATCTTTCACCTCGGAGAGCAAGCGGGTCACCAACACAACATCGTTCAAACCTGCTGTCATACCACCACCGGTCAACGGATGTCTCATGTTCAAGGCATCTCCAATAACCAACAAACCAGGGATGGTGTTTTGTTTGGCACTTAAGAACTGATTAGGCATGATTCTATAGTTTTCCACTGGTAAATTGTCTAACAGCTTTTGGAACGAAGGTCTGGATGGTTCAGGAATTCTTGGTAACACGGAGTTGGTCAAGTACTCGACAACACGTTCTTGAGATGGCAAACTAGGCCCGTTATGACAGCACAATATTCTGGTCTCTTGAGGTGAGATCTGGTATATCAAAATAGGCGAGTGAGATGAACCCAAGATGACATGACCATGGTTCTTGAGGGGTAACTCACAATTATAAAGGGTCAAGGAAATGAAATAACTTCCGATATCTGGTGCCGTTGAGGTCAACTCCTTTCTGAATTTCGAGTAAATCCCATCGGACAGGACAATCAATTTTCCATAGTAGGCTTGCTTGTCACATATTATTCCGTTCAGTTTACCTGTTTGTTCATCTTTCAAGATCTTATTCACGGTTGCTTGTTTGAAAGTGACATTTGGCTCACTCTTGGCGATCTCACGAAGGTTCAAAATGAATTTACCATGACGGAATGCCACTCCACGGAAATTTTCAGAGGCGTCCCAACTCTCGAGGTCTAGTGTTGCATCTGAAGATAACTTATCTGTGTCGGAGCCATGAAGATGGTATTGCAGGTCCAGGGCAGGAGCTGGGAAATCCAGTTTCTTTGGATACGCCAATGTGGCGATCTCGTCATTCAAGGTTATCTGGTAACCCTTCGAAGGGATCAGATCAATATTGTTGATACTGGAGACCATTCCCAATTTCTGTAACAGTTTGATTCCCCCCGGTTGCAACAATTCGCCAACAATTCTATTTGGCTCGCTCCAGTTTCTCTCGACGATCAATACTTTACGGCCTTGTCTGGCGAACTGGGTAGCCACACATGGGCCAATGACACCAGCCCCGATGACTATGACATCGTATGAATTTGAGTCTGATTGGGTCATAGCGAAATAATAAAAGAAAAGAATGAAAATGCGGGACTATTCGAGCTTTGAGTGGCAGGTATATGGAACTAAGTGTGACTAATTGAGACCTTGTTGAAACAAATCCAGGATATTCGAAGCGATCAAGCACTTTAGTTTGTTTATATATGCATATATTTCTCGATATTTTCTTACTCGTATGGAAAACAAGAGTGTCAAATTCTTTCTTAGTGTTGTTTGAATTTTTTTTTCACCTTTGCAAATTGGAAAGTGAAAAAATAAATAAACGACGAAGACGTGTGATTTTTTTTAGTCCGTTGAGAGAGCCTACAGAGGAAAGGAACGAGTTGAAAGCGATTCATCCAGCAGAAATCTGAACCGCTTTGGAAATTCACTACAATCATGTGATGTCGGTCACCACGAAAACAGGGCATGCATGGGCGACCAAATCCCATTTTATTGACGCCATCCCATCGTCAAAGCCAGTAGATCTGAAAAAATGATTCGATTATTTTTTTGAATTTTTTTGTAAACGACAGAGAATATAGGTAAATAACAGAAGATGAGGAAAATTACAAAGTCAGCCTTAGAAAATATTGAGAATCACATGCTCGAGCTGGCTTTTTTTTTTTTTAAGAATGGAGAGCGAAAACTCGAAAAAAAACCAGAGGAGGAAAGGCTTAAAGGTGAAGCAGCTTCCGCTTTTATTTCTCTTGTAAATCTGTCTGTGTAAAAATAGCCTTGACGTCTACTCAGATTATGTACCTGAAAACTTGGATTTAAATCAGATATATTTCAATGCAGTACATTGACCCCACAAAAAGGGAATTCTCGAAAGAGAAATGAAATTAAGAAAGAATCATCACTTGTAGCTCAATAATTGAACAGCAACATTAGGTGGCCGTCAAGCAAATATAAGCCTAACAGTTTATGTGTGCTTGTTTAATCTTTTTGCGGGTGTGGATGATGTATTTTTTTGTACTCGCTTGTTTTTTCGTTTCTCCTTTTTTTTTGTGTGACCCTTCCTTTCCGATCTCTGGGATGTAGTGGAATATGGTGGTAAATATTCAAGACTCTTGGCTGTATAACTTGGAAAACTGAAATTGAAGGACGTAAAAAATAAAAGGAAATCCCAAGTATTCAAACAAGTACAATTGAACAAGAACAGTCTTCATAAAGATAATTTGAATTGCACATCAAACTCACGGACATCAACCTAAAATTGCTATAGAATCAGTCAGAAAAGCTAGTTGCACACATACATTACAATCATGTCGTACTTAAAGAGACCTATACAAATCGAAGAGTTCACCTTACTGATCAGGGACTTGTCGGATCAAGAATTGACAAACATTCAAGGCCAAATAAATAACTCCATTGAAAAACTCAACACATCAAATGAATTGATGGACAACCTTCTCAAAGAGTTGCTCGAGAAAAAGAAGTCTAGCAGTGAAGAAGACGTTTATGAGGAAAATGATTCAGAGGAATTGGAAAATGATATAAAATTGTACCAAGAATCGTTGAATGAAAATTACATAGTATTGAAAAATCAATTTGAAAGATTAGCAGCTTTGAAGACAGAGTTATCTAATCGTGGTATAGAAGGGTCCGAGACAACAACGAGCTCGTCCCAAAACGCTGCCATAATTAAAGAATCAATTATTAGTCAAGATAACGACGGTGAGGGTATTTACTTGTAAGAGATGTGTTGAAAAACTCGTTACAAGTTACGCTAACGATACTGCTACAGCTTATAATAGGGAATAATATTTACTAATGTCAATAAAAAAGTATTTCCTTCTAATAATTTTGTAAGCCCATTCAAAATAATTCAACCAATTGATTCCACTTCCATTGTTCTTTTCAAGTCCTGACGTTTCAACGTCTATTAAATAACATACAACTTATAAACACCTTTTGTGGTATGTCATCTGTCTGAATATTTGTGATTTTATCACCATTCAAACCACCAATTTCTTACGTAACTGTCTTTGCAATTGAAACATTAAAAGAACATTGAATGCTACAACTGAAATCATGAGTCCAACTTGGTATTTCAAAGTGTTACTAAAGATCTGTTCGTTGTAATCTCTCTTGATACTTTCCTCCGTTTCCATTATCTGTAACTCATCAAATATGGACTGAACTAAAAGATCCAAAGATTTCAATTCTTCTTCTTTTTGTTCCAAGTCTTTCAAACTCTGATCCTCGTAATTGTTGAACTTTTCTTGAAACTCTTCGAAATTGGCATATTTATTGATTTCGATTTCAATCTCTCTCGAGATAAGTTGTTCCTCTTCATGTGTCTTGACACTTTTTAATAATTTTGATCTGTCTAACAAAATATTTGCAAAACAGACATCCAATTCATAGGTCTTCACTGGCTTGCCTTCAGCGTTGTTCTTTAAACCTCTACGTGTCCATTTGGAGTGACGTTTGATATTCAAAGGTAGTTTGAACCCGATACGCATGCTGCCTTCGGTTATGTCTTTCTTATTCCTGATAATATCAACCATTTCAGAGTCTTCGCTCTGATAAATGACATTCATATTCAAAATTTGGTTCTTGACACCTTTGGAAGTGAAGTGATTTTCCTCGATGTTTGGGAATCTCAATTTCAAGATCACGAACAAATCTTCATGGGCATCATCTTCTTCAATCTCTATGATATCTCTCAAGCACGGGACATTTGTGAAATATTCTTCCAAAATCAGTTTATACGCTTTGGCATCATCTCTATACTCATTTAAGTAGTACAGCAACGAGGAGGCCGAAACGAACCTTGTCTTTGATCGTATTGGAGGCACTATAATCCCAACTGCATTACTGAATCCGATGAGTCCAAGCAAAAAGAATAACGTCCATATAATTCTCATTGTTCTTATTCCCATATAATGATGCAAAAGTGATGAATATGCTGTGTTACTTTTTTAAAGCTTGCTTTTTTAGTTTTTTAATGTTTTTTTGATGTTTTTTATGGGTTATCTAATGGGTTCTTCTTGTCTCTATATTGTTTCATTAACCATTATCCACGTTATTTGAAATCTCAACTATATTCCAATGTTCTGTTAATGCGTCAGGTTGAATTTTTTTTATACATATATGAAAATTCTCTAAGTATGTAAAGCTTTTTTTTTCGATGTACTTGCGTGCCTTGAAAAACTACATTTTCTAATTATTCAATCCTGCAAGCGATTATTCAATTTCAGATGATATTTATAGAAAAAGGCTTGACAGGAAAGAAAAACTTAAAGCCTGCAGGAGAGAGCTTGGAAGTAGTGTGACAATTTGAAGCAAAACTGGGGCTGTTGTTGGTCGATGAAAATAAGTAAAAGGTGAAAATTTTAGTTTTTCCTTTATTTTGGCTTAAATTTTTTTTTTTTTACTTTTCATTTTGCAAAAAGACGCTTTATATAAGGGTTTACGATACCATCTCAGGACAAGCAACAGATAGGAAAATGATATTATCACCAGCTGAGAGATCATACTTGCATGACTCGCTCTCGTTCACGCCGCCAATAAGGCCCGATTCCCGTTCTCATGAACAGTTTAGACCTATAGAACTGTCATGTTCATTTCTTCCGAATTCGAATGGCTCTTCAAGATTGAGATTATCAGATGGAACCGAAGTGATAATAAGTGTCAAGGCCAAAGTGGTCAAGCACGATTTGACAAGCTCCTTGGTGTCAGTCGATCTCGATATAAACGGACAAAGAGACGACTCGAACTTTGTGAATAACTTGACTTCATACATCTCATCTTTACTTTTAAAAAACTTCCCATTTGAAAATTTGAGATTGACCCACAAATATTCGTTCAAGATTTTTATAGATATAGTGATAATATCACACACATCATACCCTTTGACATTGATCTCACTCGCCATATACCTCGCATTAAGAACTACGAAGTTACCACTTTTGACTTCCACTGTCAATGATCGTGAAATTGAAGAACAACCAACTTTTGATGACGATTGGGAAACTTCCAAATTATTGTTCGATCCAGAATCCACAAATAATTCCCCACCATTGTTATTTGTTGTTGGAATCGTTGGTGATAATGTCTTCATCGACCCCTCTCTGGAAGAAGAAGAGGTTAGTGAAAACGGACTTATTATTGGTTACCAAAATGGTGAAATCATTCCTCCGTTGCAAAATTTCAGCCTTTCTGATAAAGCCGTAAAAGGATTTCAACCTCAACATTTGGCCAAGGCTAGAAAATTGGTCAAATTCTGTGGCGACCAGGTAACAAAAGCTTTGGACCTTACTGTCAATGATGAACAATATACAAGCATTTTTTAAAAGTCTATATAGGTTTAATTTAATCTAATAATGTGATTTAACTATGTTGGATAGAGTAGGAATGACAAATAACCGCAGTAGCTGTTTGGATATTCATCGACCTAATCACACCATTCTGTTTGATTTCAAGACAAAGATCCAACTCTGCCAATAAGTCTCCTGGAATACCTTCTCTCTCTTTACCCAATAAAATCAAACTCTTCTCAGGGAATTGGAACTCATTATTCAATTGTACAGATTGGTCGGTCTGTTCCAAACCAATAAGAGTGTAGCCTTGTTTCTTTTGTGATCTCATAAACTCGATTATTTCATCCATGGCAACTTGCACCATTGGCATCCATTGTTCCGCAGTGACAGCAACGGTCTTAAACTGAGGATGCTTGGCTACCTTGATGTCATTTAAAGTCATCAACCCAACACCAAGACAGTCACAGAGTCTACAAATAGCACCGAGATTGACGATCTTATCGACCAATGAAGCAATAACGATCAACGGCGATCTCTTGACTTGACTGGCCTCGTCAAGTTCCATAACGGTTGCCCAAGCTCCAGACTTCGTTTGTAAAACAGTGGTACAAGATTTGTCGATCTCCTCCTCTGTCAAATTCACCAAGAAAGAATCCATAACAGGTTTTTGAAGTCTCAGCTCATGGGACATAAATAAGTCTTTCTCATCATGCCCTATATCAACACGCAACTTCAGAAGCTGCTCTGGTGTCGAGTATTTATGGAAATACTTTTCTGCAACAAAGTCGATCTCATGATCAGAGATTCTTAACAACACACCACCACTGATTGCTACCAAATTGAAGTCCGCCTTGACGTCCCAAAGTAAAGCATCTCCACTTCTGTACTGCAGGTAGTTCTCCGTCCTCATTGCGTTTTTATGTATCGTCTGCAATGCATCCACCAAGGACTTCTCGAGTTGCAATTGTCTCTTCTCAATCAATGGATATATGGAAACAACCAAACTAACGGAGAAATGCCTTATTAAGGATCTGTTCGAAGTGCATGAGGGTAATAAAGTATCGACAATGAATCTAGATAAAAATTCACTTTCCTCTTCTTGTGACAATTGCTGAGCAAAAAGGTAGCAGATTCTCTCAAAGGATTTGATAATACTTTGATGCTGTTTCAAAATTGCAGTCTCGAATCTGGCAAATATCAGTTCCCTTTGCGAGGACTCCGCCTTGAACAAGGCGTAAGCGGTGATCCATTCGACATACATACGACAAGAAGGACTTGGCTCTATGAAGATCAAGTCAAGTAACTGCTTAGAGACCTTTTCGAAGATAAACAGGGAAGACAACGACCTCACAGTGAGCAACAATAACGATAAAAGTTGGATTCTGGTCCATTCCTCATATCCATCCGCTCTATTCAAAGGCTTGAAAAGGTGGAACTCGGACTCGTTGGTCAAAATGAAGTTCCACAATTCCTCCGCAAACTCAGAACTGTCTTTCAAAGATCCAAGAAGGAACATGATATTGACGCGGTACGACACTTCCTCGTCCCCATGGGATTTGAAGTATAACTTTTCGCCGTAATACAAGCTCAAAGACTTATCAAATTCATCACCGACAATTTGGTCTATCAAGAACAGAGTGTTGTTACTTTGAAGAAGTGCAGCTGTTCTGGCAATAACGTGCGATAACCAAACAGTGGACTCAAACTCTTCATAGCAGTCTTGTTGATATCTGACAATACATTTCATCAAGGTTGGTAATAAAGACTTACGAGAGAACAGTCTGGAGATAATTTCAGAACTCAACTGTTCCATAATAGACAGAATTTGTTCATCATCTTTAGAATTTTTGAGGTTTGCAGTATGGAATAGAAGCTTAATATATTCCAAATGTAACTCCTTTTGGCTCAAGATCAACCTGTGTGTGTCTATATCTTCCCATATGGTTTTTGCGAATCCCAAGACGGTCAACGACTCTTCAGTGGCTATGCCCAGTCCGGCAACATCCAAGACGAAAGACAATAATTTGATCACCGACAACTGAGACTGAGCAGCAACTTTTTCAATATCTTCTTCAACCAAGGCATATATCTTTTGTCTATTGCTCAGTTCTTTCAAATCAATTGTTTTGGAGAAGCTCTTTACGACACGGTAGAAATCTCTGTAGAACAAATCTTTCGATTTGTAGAAGTTCTTGCTGATTCTTGTGGGTTGGCTCAGGAAAGCAGCTCTTTGCAAACTACTCAAGCTTTCAAAGGTGATCTTTGACTCACAAGAGGGATTGAAAATAGCTCTGTCAATCAGATCTGCTACGAATTTCATTTTGGAGATCCCTAATCTCAAAACAGCTTCATCGTTCGTTGCAACATCCAGTACAACAGCATCCCACAAAACAGAAATATCCAAAGCTTCCCAGGATATGTTATCGAAAACATTCTCCAAGTAAGCCAAAGCAGATCCCTTCGTGTATAACTGAGGCAAGTCTAGTTCGGAAGATAACAATTCACTGACGAGTGATTCAATTTTGCTCCTTATAAGGGTATCATTCAACAATTCTTCAAAAGAAGATATCTTGCTGTGAGCAATGTTCACAAGCAATTCATTCACACCACCTGTATAGGACAACACTAAAGGCACCATGTCAGCAACATTGTTTTTGTTCAACAGAATGGATAACAGCAAGGTGAACGTATCGACATCCAACCCCGAGGAAGTAGCAGCGGTCTTCACGTAAGCCAAAAGGTCTTCGGAGGTATAGTACATGACAAAGTAGTCGATGAAAAAGTCAATGTTCAAGTTATAGATTGTATATCCATAGCTTGAAGCTATCTCTTGAGAGTTGAAATGTATGAACATCGACAAGATATGGAAGAATTGTGGAATTGAAACTCTTTCAGGGTCGGCAAACAACATCAAACGGAGATTAATTGTTTGAGCGGCTGTGTTCATTACTTCACCGTCACAATGAGATTCGAAATATTTTGACAACGTAGAAAGCAGTTCATAGTCCAAGACTTTGAAGTTTCTCTGTTGTAAACCTCTCAAAAGACCCAAAGCAATGTAGATTTTAGATGCGTCAAACAGCTCTCTGTTCTCAGCCAAAAGATCTATCAAGACTTTGGACAATTGCAGAACACTTTCTTTGTCCAAACCTTGGAAGCAGTTTACTATAAACTGGCATAATTTATCAGCAAACTCACATTTGTAAAAGATGTCTGAATCGGAAAAATCTCTTACAACTGTGAAGTTCTGGGCCATCATGGCAAATTTCAAGAAGCTTTCTTTCAAAAACAGGAAACCATCTTTTCTTAACAACACCAAGTTTTTCACTGGGATAGCAAATACCAATTGCATAGCGAATTTTCTAACGGTTTCCATGGAAGCCTTGAAACCAATAGACAACAAAGAGAGAGTGAAAGGCACAGGTACCTTGGAATTGTGAGATAACAAGGAAACCATTTCGGCGGAGGCCTCTTGTGCCTGGTTCAATGAAGTATCAATTCCAATAATCTCGAACAACGTGATGAATCTCTTCCACGATTCCAAATATATTTCAGCCTCATCTGTTGACCATTTCATCAAACTGTTTTCGAAGTTTGTATTTAACGATCTGATGGACAATTGAAGGGCAGAAATGCAAAACTTCCGATGTTCATGCAAATTGCTGATTAATCCCCGTTGCAAATAGGACCAGTAGACTTCTTTTTGAAAAAGGTCTTGTAAGAATTTATCTTCCAAGATATGGGATTTTTGAATGTTAGTCAAGTATCTCAACCAAAATACAAAACCATTGTTGATCTTTATAGGGTCTGAGGAATCTTGTAACAGGAAGATGATGTCCCAAATATAGGTTTTCAACAGTTGGTTTTGGACAAACGATCCACTTCTCCATCTCAATAATCTTCCAGCAGCTTGTGAAATCTCGCGATCATTGATCCCCAAATAATAAATTATAATGAAGTCTAGTTTTGTGTTTTCGATGGCATCCAGTGACATGAAAAGTTGTTCCAAAAAAGTGAAAACAGCTAAAATGTCAGGCTTGTCCAATGGTGTACTATCTTGTTGCACTTGATTTATGTTCAAGAATTTGTATTCATCAGCAATCTTAACAAAATTAGCATCAAAAAGTACCATACTTGAGTTAATGTATTCCGTCAAAGCAGAGACAGTGTAATTGATGAGCTTCTCGGAAAGTCCGACACCAAATCTTTGTATTAACTTCAAGACCAAGTTAAGGTTTTGCTGTGTCTTGACATTTTCGAGACAGTAGTCATATACAGCGGGGATTACTTTGGCTTTCTCCTCTTCATTGATGAACTTGATCACTTCACATAAAATATGAACCGAGTTGTTGTCAGTAGTCAATTTTGAAGCAAAGCTTTGAACCAAATCTATCTTTTGTTCGGAGCTCAAATACTGGGAAATAGCTCCCACTATTAAGTTGTCATCGGCGGACATTTTGGCTCCTAAGGTTCTGGTTATCCTTGACGATGTCGGCTTGACCAAAAGTTTTTTTAAAAATTTTCATAATTCTTCAAAAATATTTTTTTTCACATTAAATGTTTTCGAACTTGAATCACAAATGAGATGAGCTTTAGCAGAGCATTTAATTAAAAAAAAAAACATTATGTGGGGAGAGCAAAGGAAAATGATGGTAACAAGGAGACTAAGTATAATGTTGTTCGATTGAGTTTATATAAACTGGTGCTAAAAAGAATTGCAGTAATCACTGAGGTTTTGCTTAGCGATTTTTATTCCCACTGATTACTTGGTTGAATAACTCGGCATCTTTTTCAACCTTTTGGAGCCACCTTTCAACCAATTTCTCGTTTTCCGCCTTCAATTCTTGATTTTTGGAGTTCAACAAGTTGTTTTCTATTTGAAGTGATAGTATCTCATCATTGATGGTTTCTAGATTCTGGGCTTTATAATGAGATTCTTCCTTCGCCACTTTGAGCTTTTTGTCCAACAGTGTGTAACTATTTTTAACTATTCCCAAACTATATGAAGAGATCGTCTGTCAGTATGAAGTGGTTCAATCTTGTGGAGACTACAACTTACTTTTTCTCGAGAATCAGACACTTCTGTGTCAATGCCTCCGCTTTCTGTTCTTGTTTTATCAAATTCTCACTCAAAGTGGTATTAATCGTTTTCAAATCGTGTATCACATTCAATTTGTCCGTCAATTCACTGGTACTTGGTGTTAGTATGTCTTTGAACAATCCTCAACTAAACGCTTTTTATGTCTCACTCACACTTGCAAATCTGTCTTCTCCATGGTGTCTAATTTTTTCTCGAGTTTCTCCAACCTCTCAGCAGCAATTTGGACTGATTCGAAGCATCCTTTGTTAGTCAATCTTATCGGGAAGTCTTCATTTTCTGCTGGGTACTTACAAGCCGAGAAGAAATCATCATTCTTTTTTTCAATGTGGTCTCTTTGTTCTATCAAATTCAACACTTGGGATTGCCAATCAACAGACATTTTGTGAATGTTGTGTACTTCTACCGATTACTTCCAAACTCAAGAAATAACAAAGTGAAGATAAAAAATCATGAGTTCGAGATAAAATTGTGTAAAACCGAAAAAAAAAAAAACATACAGATTCTGTTTTTTCTTATCTACGACTATGTTTTATTTTTTTGATAAGATTTATTGTTATATTCTTATATATGCAATGTCGAGGTATTTAATTGGATATCCTATATAGTCTGAGAAGCAGGGATGATTCTAATAATTTTGACAAATGACTTCCACTGAATACTTCAACTCTTTATGAATCTTCGACTGAGGATTCCAAGACTGACAACTGTCCAATAATTCCTTGCGTAATTTATCACCATCTAGATTTTTAATGCTTACCAAATCATCGACAAAGCCTCTTAAGCACCACGGAAGATGATAAGGATTCTTGTTAATGTTTCGTGCACTGAACTCCGGGTTGGATATTTTCAACACAGGTGGCCTTTTCAAGTACAAATCATCCAATTCAAGTGTATTTCTAATTCCTAATAAGTACACTTCATCTTCATTGTAAACTTTCGAATGTCCACCGTTGGTTAAGGATCCGCTAGAATATTTTGATAGCTCAAACAATAAATCACTGTCGGAATATCCCATGTTCTGAGATATGATGCAGTCTTCCACAAGCTTCACCAAGAAATCCGGAATCTCTTCATTGGTGTTTTTATCTACAAATAAGCCTCGTGAAATATTCGGATGACTGACAACGGTGAACAAGGATGAATAAAGAGGTGACAATTGGTCATTGATCGATCCGACAAACGTTATCTTGACATTGTTTGACACAAGGGTCTTCATACTGTTCAATAACTTTACTGATTGGAAACTTTTCAAGTCTTGGAAATCAAATAATTCCATCAAAATCTCATTCTCGAATTTGGAATACAGTTTCACTATGAGCTTGGAGTCTAGTCCCACTATAGGTCCATTGCAAACACCACACATGTTCAACATTCCAATCTTGGTTTTCTTAGTAGAGATCAAATTCCTCAAAATCAACTCAGCTACTAAATGAATAGATACCATGACACCTTGTGAATGTGATGCAATATAAATGAAATCGGCTTTTCTTATCATACCTATCCAGTTTTCTAATAATTTGACTAAGTGTTCTACCCTCTCTATGATCTTCCCCTCCCCTTCTAATGCAATTTTCTCAACTTCGATGTCCATCTTGTTATCGGCAGCCCACTTGGTCACTACTTCCGCTGCCTTGGTAGCAAACTTCATCGATGTCCCCGTTGGATGCCCAATAAGAGTTCTCACCATTTTGATTGGGAAGAATCCATGTATGCCGATGACTACGACTTTCCTAATTGGTTTCGGTTTAGAGGACCGATACAAATGAGTCTGTCTCTTGATGTCAAAAGTTTGTCGAAGCAATTTCGATGACGACAAGAAAATTCTGGATTTGTTTTTGGTGGTGGAACTACGAGTATACTTATCGAAATCAGGAAGAACCAAACTACTCTTAAGTTCCTGTGGCTGTGAAGGCAGTTTTAATTGTTGCTCCTCCTGGTTTTCATAGTATGTCGTTGGGGGATCGCTCACACGGGCTGGATGGAACTCACTTCCTGTCCCTGAAACAGCCAATTCTCCATTTCTGTTTTTGGAACTGGACCAAAAAGCCCAAGAAGAGTTACGGCCTTCTGACTCATTTTCTTCAATGGCCTTCTTAGCGTCCTTCGCCAACTCTTCAGAGTCCTTCGAAGAATACATCGATTCAGGGATATCCAGGTCATCATCTATAGTGTTGGACCCTTGGAAATAAGTCCAAGGTAAAAACCACGGCAATATTCCTCCATTATTTTGGTTCTCCGTAGCTATAGATTTGCTGGAAGTATGAGCAGAAAGTTCGACACCATTCGGTATATCCGAAATCTCACTGCTGTTGATCAAAGATGATAATTGGTTGGCCTGTACAGTATCAATTGCCGTGTTGATCTCATTTTGAGTTGGACCTGTGTAAACATATGAAACTACAGAACTCATTCTACGCACTGGGTTAATCCAATCGACCCAGCTCTCTCTTCGGTCTCCTGACACAACCCCTTGATGATTTGAATGTACTGGATCAATTGCAGTCGCTTGTGGAGATGGTGAATTGTCTATTGCTTGTGATTGTGGAGATAATTGTTGCTCCCCGCTTGTTTGAATGTCCTCAGTGAGTTCTCCGGGCTGCTGGCTTTTCCAAAACCACCATCCTGAACTCTGTTGAACAATATTCCCCACAGCCAGTGGTCTTATAGGATCTTGCTCGACATTCTGTTCATCATTGTGGCTTTCCCTGATATCACTCAATGTAACATCTTTTGGTTTCTGTTGGTTCGAATTATTAGCGCTCTCTATATCAGCAGAATGCTTGAGAGATGGCGATGAAGATCTCTCCATCTTCCCACTCCAAGTTCCAATTAATCAGCGTCAATTCCACGTAAACCAGTCACGTTCAATTCTCAGAAACGATCGCCGACTTACCTGGCTCGATACTGTTCGCTATTCGGTGTAAATACCACTCTGAGACTCTGATAAGAGCTTATGCTTTTAATGTCTTTTATTATTTTCCCTCTTTTTTTTCTCTTTTTTTTTGTAACTGAAGTGTTCCGTTTTTTCTATCTCATTCTCTCTTACCCTTAAAAGAAATTCCTTCCGTTTAAGATTCACTTTGCCTCATACTTTGAATGGGATCTGAGAAAAAAAATGGCTTGGGTATAGTTTTCTACCTGATTAAAGAGCGCCTGTAGAGCAGAATGATCGTTGACATCGTGAAAGTGTTGTTTATTATGATTAACATGATACTGGTGGCGAGATGTTTGGACCCACAGTACACGCTAAAGCAACTCCATGACCAAAAATCGATCGAACATGACGATTGCACCATTTCTCTTCGTATCTATGATAATGTAAAAGATCAGATTTTGGCGTCATTGGAGATACTTCGCGTAGAAGATATATACGAATTAGGTTCGAAGGTTGGCCAAACAATTCAAATTGTCAGTTACACTTACAACTTAGTCGATCCTCCTGAGAAAGGCACCTTGCCTTGTATCGACAAGAAGAGTAACAAGGTCTACTCATCGATATTGTCCAATGACGCAAAGAAGGAAAATCTTCTGCCTGCGCGGGAAGGGGAAACTGCTCCGGAAGGCGGGCCTTTCGCAAAGAGCACCCTTGCCAAAGCGGACCATGGGCCACATGATGGTGTGAACAATAGAATATCTGAGCCACTCATAAATGTAGTGGCGAGAGTCTCGGACAACAAGATTCATATCAAGGGAGTTGTAATGGAGTATAGAAACGGGATAACAGAGAACGATATGTTGAGCAATAGTTTTGATTTGGAAATGGACATTCCAGTGCTCAAGAAAGAGATAGCTACACCTTTGTTAGACATTTATTTAAAATATGTAGGGCTGGTGGTTTGGGGGGCACTTCTTTGTGTCTTCCTTCTTGTTACCACATCAGATCTGTATAAGGGAATGAGTACTAACTAAGGAGCTCTTCTCAGCCAAAATTGTGATTCTATATTTTATGATCAGTGAGAGCACTGAAATCTTGTAGTGATCGTCAAAAAAAAAGATCTGTCAGAACTTTAAAGTGTGTTCAAGAGACGATTTCAGGAACACTGTGAATACTCAGTAGTCAAAAGGAATTGTAGTCTTACCCATGATCCCCAGGTCTATAGCCAGGTGTTTCAGCACTAGTAAAGTGCGGACAGTCGATTACACTCATGCAGTCATCGGTGGAGGCATAGTAGGAATGGCAGTAGCTGCAAAATTGGCCTCAAATACCAATCACAGTGTTGTGTTGCTCGAGAAGAATGCGGAATTGGGTCAAGAGACAACTTCCAGAAATAGTGAGGTGATCCATGCTGGATTATATTACCCCGAGGACTCCTTGAAAATGCGATTGTGTCTCGAAGGAAAATCACTTATCTACAACGAAGCTTTCAAAGCCGGAGTTGAGATGAAAAATTGTGGGAAGTGGATCGTAGCACAAACAGATGAAGAGCAGGAGTATTTGGAACAAGTCCATGAAAGAACTAAGCGGTTGGGCGTTCCTACAGAGTTTGTAGATGTAACAAAAGCGAAAATGGTGGAACCTCACATTGTTGCCAAGAAAGCTATACTTAACTCGCCGACCACAGGTATCATTTCTGCCCATTCGTTGATGTCCTATTTGGAGTCCGGGTTCCAGGAGAATGGTGGGGAGATAGCACTTGGCTCGGAGGTCAAATCTTTAGACTATAATGCATCTCAGCAAGAGTTTGCGATCCTAGTCACTTCTGAAGAGGAAGAGATCGAATTAGTAACAAATCATGTGATCAATTGTGCTGGCTTATACGCTTGTGAGGTTTCCAATATGTTGTTGCCTCTGGAGAGAAAGGTGGAGGCTCGTTATGCTAAAGGAAATTACTTTTCCTTCACCAAGGCACATCCTAAAGTAAACAGACTTGTTTATCCATGTCCTACAAAGAATATCCAGTCGCTTGGTACACATTTAACGATAGACTTGGGAAGACAGATCAAGTTTGGACCAGACTTGGAGTGGGTAGATTCTGCTACTGATTACTCCGTGAGTGATCTGAGATTGCAATTGGTTTACAACGATGTTAAAAAGTACTTTCCAGATGTGACCCGTGACGACTTGTCTCCATCTTATAGTGGAATCAGACCAAAACTTGCACCAGTTGACGGCAATTTCCAAGATTTCGTAATAAGAGAAGAGGCTGATTTCAAAGGTTTTGTCAACTTGTTGGGAATCGAAAGTCCCGGTCTTACTGCTAGTATGGCTATCGGGAAATATGTAGCGAACCTTTTACAATGATATATTTATTAGACATGACTAAAATTTATTTATTTCTTTATTTCTTCAATTTTGGCAAATTCTCTGGCTCCGTTGGTCGAGGAAGTTCAGTGAAATATTTGAATTGTAACAGTTCCGAAGTACTACATCTCTGCAATGGGTCCATTTTCAACATCCATTCCATCAAGTCCAACGCACTCTCTGTTGCAGCCAAGAATCTGTTTCGCAATTCCTGCCTTGTTGGAGGAGGATAAACTTGTACTTTATCATAACCTTTCAATTTTGAGACATTTTTCCAGTTGGCCTCTGTTGGGGTTCCCAAAGCCTTGAAAGTGATCACTATCTGATCGAGATCATCCAGACCAGGCAAATACGGTGTTCGTAACATTAACTCTGCAAATATGATTCCTACTGCCCACACATCAACGGCCCCGGTGTAATGTCTTGATCCCAATAGCAATTCTGGAGCACGATACCATCTGGTGACCACATTAGATGTCAATAACTCTGTTGGGGTAGCAAACGATCTTGCCAAACCAAAATCGGCAATCTTCAAATGTCCTGTAGGAGATAATAACAAGTTGTTTGGTTTCAAATCTCTGTGTAAAATGAAGTTTCTATGGCAATGGTGTAAGCCTCTCAATGTCATCAAGAGCCATGACTTTATATCTTGTGGAGTGAAGATAATGGATTTGTCCTTGATCAACATCTCAAGATCTGAGGGTAAAAACTCTAGCACTAAGTTTAAGTTGTTGTTATGTGAATACACGTGTATCAATTCGATCAAGTTTTCATGTTTCAATTCTTGTAAGTATTTAATCTCACGGATAGCAGACATATCAAGACCATCTTTGAATCCACTTGTCTTGATTTCCTTGATGGCTATACTTCTGTTGTCTGTTTTCTGTTTCCCCAAGTAAACGACGGCATAGGTACCTTCTCCAACTTTCTTGTCCTTTGTATAATTCAGACTCATATCTTTGATCACTCTGTACTGTTTCCGTGTGTTTTGTGATGGTGAAGCTGTTAATCAAAGGGAAAGCAAAGATGCCCATAGTGAAAGAAAAAATGAAAAAAATAAAAAAAAATAAAAAACTGAAATCAAAAAACCTAAAACTGAATAGTGCGGAGGGAAAAAGGGATAACAAGAGAACTGATTGTGAGTTGGGTATAAAGCAGTGAATAGGCCATCGTATAAAACAGCCCTGTAGGTTCTGCTAAATAAATTGATGTGGGTCAAATTGGAAATAAAATAAAGTATATAAACCTCAATATGATTGAGTGAAGACCTCACGAGCATGATCCTTGATACATCTGATGAAAGGTAAAGGGGGGAGATACGAGTGCATTATTTACTACTCCAATGCAACTTATTTTCAATATTGTATTGTGATGAACCAAACTAATAACACTTCATTGGCTGTATTGATATTAAACCGTTCACATTGACATTCTGAAGTCTCTCGAATTTTCCACCTCAAGCAAAGTCCATCTCAATGTTGTTTTACTTTTATGCGTCAAAACTACAGAAAAGCAAATTAAGCTTTTGAGGAGAAAAAATAAAAATAAAAGTCAAAAAATTTATCTGGCACATTGAAACCGAAACCAATCAAACAACAATTGTGTAAGGCGATGCCCTTCTGCTCGTATCCTAGAAAAAAGATCAAACAAAGAGAACATAAACAGACAATGAAACGAGTTCAGGATGGGTTGATGTACAAGAACCACAGTGCTGTCAAAGTTGGAGAATTGAACCGTTATGTTATCGAATATACCCCATTGGAGGACCCACTTCAATCACAGCAACCGTCTTCATCGTTATGGCTTAGAGTGAAAAATTTAGAAGCCATCCCCATGAGAGCTGCCTACTTGATGGGCCCATTTGTTATATATGTGGATCTTCGTTCTGGAGACTTCAATCATAAGAAAAGTTGTTTTATAACTGCAGATCAGCCTTCATATGAGCCGAACGTTCAAGCAGGTCAAAGTTTCTATGCCGAACTATCCATGCATACCATCAAAGAAAAGTACGTCTGGGTGGTCGATATAGTGAGTCAAATCTTGTTCTTAGACTCCACTGAAGTCAATTTCGAGGTGATGATTGGAAAAAATAAGAGTGTATTGGAAGATGTACGAGGCTCTATTGAGAATGGCAATTACAGCTCTAACAATTTGAAAGTGACTCATTTCGATACCGTGGATTTGTGGAACTTCCCAGCGCCGGATCTTGAAAAACCTATCCATCTCGTGATGTTGACACACGGACTTTTCTCCAATGTAGGTGCTGATATGTATTTTTTGAAAGAGGAGATTGATAAGAAGGCAAAGGAGACAGGCGAGAATGTCATGGTGAAAGGTTATCAGGACAATGTATGTAAGACAGAAAAAGGTGTAAAATTCTTGGGTAAAGGTATTGGCGAGTTCATAGTGAAGGACTTGTTGGTCAATTACCCAACCGTGCAGAAGATCTCTTTTATTGGGCACTCACTTGGTGGGCTATCGCAAACTTATGCAATTGCCTATATACTGAAAAATTATCCGGACTTCTTCCAGAAGGTGAAGCCTGAGAAATTCATCACTTTGGCGTCTCCTCTATTGGGGATAGCGAATGAAAACCCAGCATATGTCAAGATATCCTTGACTCTGGGGGTAGTTGGCAGAACTGGTCAGGATTTGGGGCTCATGGGATCTTCACCTTTGCTTTTGAAGTTGCCTAGTGGACCCACTCACCATATTTTGAAGATGTTCAAGCAAAGAACGATATATGCCAACGTCTTACACGATGGAATTGTTCCATTGAGGACTTCGGCTTTGTTGTTCTTGGACTGGAAGGGTTTGGCAGAGGTGACCTATGCCAGGAAACATGAGACCGATCCAGTGAATGAACAACAGCAAGACTTGGTCGAGGCTGCCACAAATGCCAGTGGGACTACAGTAAATTCGACTTCTGAAGACGTGACTCAGATCCCCAACACTGAGTATAATGATGAACTCGAGAATGGTGAGTTTCTTCCGTATATCTCGGGGAAAGTGTTGTCTCCATTTCAAGCGATGCTATCGTTATGTGCACCAATGGTCAAACTGGATGAGCACGAGATCGCCAAATATAAAAGATATCAAACAGTGAGAGAAGACGATAATGAGGATTCAGGCCCTGTGAAATTCAAGAAAATTCCGAAATCTTCAATGATCCAAAGTGCAGCAAAGGTCTTGTTGCCTCCCTTACCTCCGAACAGGTTCATATGTGATCCTAATCTGCGAGAAAACGTCATTCTCCACGACAAAGTTTACCAAGAAAGCGACTTGCCTCTTAAACAGGTCGTTCAGTCATCCTCTATGCTAGATCACTTGAATCCTGAAACCAGGTTCCATAAACTTGAAGACGAGATCGCCAGACTGTGGCACAAAGACATGTCATGGAGGAAAGTATTGGTGTGTTTGAAGCCAGATGCTCATAATAACATTGTAGTTCGTAGAAGATTCGCGAATGCATATGGGTGGGGTGTCATAGAGCACCTTGTCGACAATCATTTCGATGTGGTCACCGAGAAGGAAATGCAACCGGACCAACGAAGAGATGCCGACCAGGCGTATAACGAGAAGGATGATCTGGATTGGATCAACGATGAAGAGGAAAACGAAGAAGCGGCATACGACGAAGATGCAGAGGATAGCAAGAAACTTGACAGTGGTGGTCCGAATGATGATATTACTAATGAAATGATAATGAGTGGGTATTATAATTAGAGCTCTATTTGATTATTTATATAAAATTAATGAAAGAAAGATCGTTTTGATTATGCATAGAGTGATATCAAGTATTGGTTTTTTAAGATTGGGAACTTGAAACGTCCATTTTGCTTCCGTATCTTTGTGAAAGAGTTATTGGATTTGTATCACAACGACTCACTCTCATGCTTGCAGTACGCCCTTGACACTGTTCCATTTCAATGTCGCTCTTGCCGTAGGAATCACCAAACCAGAAGTGATCTCTTGTCTTTGTAACATCCAACCTCTGAATTGGGTCCACCACAAGTAATTTGGAGATTAAGTCTAAAGAGGCGTCGGTCATTGGATCCCAATAGGGGGAATAGAAAGCATATTTCCCGGTGAGAATCTGTTCTCTCATCGAAGGAGGAGCCAATTCTTCAGAGAAGGGTGGGAATCCGCAGAGACAAACATAGAGAAGAACCCCGATAGACCAAAGATCAACCAGTTTGTTGTACCTTCTGGACTTCATCAATACTTCTGGAGCTACATAGGCGGGCGTGCCGCACAAAGTGTTGGCAAATCTGAGCTCTCCTATAAATTTTGCCAATCCAAAATCGGCGATTTTCACCTTTACGTCTAATTCTTGAGAATCCCACGGTCCCGTTGGCACTTGCGATGAGGATCTCCTTGGAGTGATATCGAGCAAAATATTTTCCGGTTTTAAATCACGATGAATGATGTTTTGAGAATGCAAATAGTCTAAACCTTTCAAAAGTTGACGGAACAACCCTTTCGTTTCGTCTTCACGAAGCTTCCCTTTTCTTATTATTCTATTGAAAAGTTCACCTCCGTTGACTTTCTCCAACACTAAGCAGGTTCTGGAGTCGCTTATCCCCACTGGTTCAGTATAGACTTGATGGAACTTGATGATGTTCGGATGGCTGATTTTCATCATCACTTCCAACTCCAGGACAAGTTCCTTGTTGAGATCCCCTTTCCTATTAGGGTGGAACACTTTGATCGCCACAATAGAATTTGTTTCCCTATTGATTGCCTCCTTGACCTCGGCAAAATGTCCCGATCCTAAAGTCTTCCCCAATATGTATTTGGAAGTCAATTCCTTATTGGCTTTGAAGAGAAATTGGATGTTATTGGTGAATCTGATATGGTCTCCGGAGACCAACAGCCTTTTTTCTCCCTTGTGAAGTTTCTGTTCGTTGAGATAAGTGCCATTGGAACTTGTGTCGGTCAAGATCACATTACAACGTTCTACTCCATCCACTATTATGACCTCCACGGATATGGAACAATGCTTGGATGAAATAAGAGCGTCATTGATCCTGTAATCACATTGACTGCTTCTGCCTATCACGATCTCCTTAACTGATCTCTTGACTTCAATCTGTGGAAGATCTGCTGTGAAACTGAAAAGCGCTCCTATGATTTTGGAATCTCTGTCAACTTGATGCTTCTTATTATACTCATCGCCATCGTCGTCCCCCATAGGTGACGCGATACTGAGTGGCTGTTTCACGTAATGTTAGTATTCCAGCTGCTAACTAAATTGGATAATCAACGAATGGCAAATAAAACTTACCCTTTTCCTCTTCAATTCCACCATACTGCCATAAGCTGTCTCGTGTCAACCTTGTCCCCTTCGAGTTAAAACTTCAGATCAAAAAGTAAAAATATTTTCAATTTTTTTTTCTCTAATTTGTGTTGTTCTCGCCTTTCTTCCTTTTCTCTTTTCTCTGCGCTTCCTGTTTTGACTTATTATGCGTTTAAGCTGGCGATGAGTTTGATCTGAGCTGAGTATTTCTTGCGATACGGAAGTGAGACTTGAAAATGCTCGCAGATTAGAGCTGTCCTTGCCTCTCAATTTCTGAAGTCAAATCAGCCTTTCATCCAGAGAAATTGACTATATTTGTTTGAGTTTCTGAAGTGAGTTCAACAGACCAACTAATATGATCTTAGCACTAGCAGAACAGGTAATCCACAATGAATTACGATACATATAAATACGAGGTCTCTACCACCTTTTTCCAAACAGTATCTCATATTCTACAGATTAAAATAAACATCTTCAAGGACACCAACTGAAACATAAAATGAAATCAACCACATATTTCAAACTCATATCAATGGCTAATACATTATTTATTGGCTCATCTAGTAGCTCCGTGTTGACAAGATTTGATGCCCCACACTTGAGAAGCAAATTCGATTTTAAGGTTGATACCGTCCAAGGGGTCAACCTCGGAGGCTGGCTTCTTTTAGAACCTTGGATCACTCCTTCTTTGTTCGACCAAAGCACAGACTATTCCGGCGCCGCACCTGTCGATGAATATACTCTCTGTGCTCAATTAGGAAATTCGAGCGAAGGGGTTTTGAGAAATCATTGGGATACTTTCATCACAGAGCAAGATTTTTCCGATATGCAAAACACTTATCAATTAAACACTGTCAGGATCCCAATTGGTTATTGGGCGTATCGAAGGTTGGAAACCGATCCTTATGTTCAAGGACAAGACGAATATCTAGAGAAAGCAATTCAATGGGCAGAAACATACAGATTAAAAGTATTGATCGACCTTCACGGTCTTCCTGGTTCTCAAAATGGCTTTGATAACTCTGGTAAGCGTGGGTCACTCGAGTTTTTCTCAAACCCTGAATATGAAGAATTGGCTCTCGAAGTTCTTCGAGAGATTACCCAGAAATATTTGCCCAAATACGAAGACACCATCTTAGGTGTTGAATTGGTCAATGAGCCTTTTGGCCCAAGCATTGATATCAACCTTTTGAAAGATTATTACAACAAAGGGTATAAAGCTGTGAGAGATAATGATCTGGAGATTCCTGTCATGCTTCATGATGCTTTTCTCGGAGATGGTTCTTGGTTAAATGAGTACAGTGAATCCAATGGGTTCAAAGAAGTGATAGATGACTTGCATCACTACGTGGTGTTCACTCAAGACTCTTACTATTTGGATATTCCTACTATCATTGGGATAGTATGTAATTGGGGAACAGATGGGGCCAAATTGGCAAATCCAAGTATTGTTGGTGAATGGTCTGCTGCTTTAACAGATTGTACCAAGTACTTGAATGGTGTTGGTAATGGACCAACAAGATATGAAACAGTTCATGGAGAAGGAACTTGCGCTGGTAAGAACGATGTTCAAAGCTACACCGACGGAGAATTACAACTGTTGATCAAGTACATTGAAGCTCAATTAGATGCTTACACTTACCTGCAAAATGCTGGATGGATTTTTTGGAACTATAAAACCGAGGGAAGCTTAGAGTGGGATTTCAAAGAGTTGGTTTCGCTCGGAATCTTCCCTGCACCACCTTACACAAGTAGAAGATACTACAATCAGTGCAATTACTCGTGATTTAAAGATGTTTTTGTTATTTGTTATATATAAAATTATAAAAATAAAAAAATTCATGCTATTTCCCAACTCTCACTGCTCTTTATCAAAAACTCTTTCATATCTTTGGAGTAGTGGTAACAGAGTCTACACAATTCCAACTTGAGAAAACCTTGGAAGTCTCTCAACTCTGAAACAACTGTCTGGTCTATCAATTCATTATCCTTGGTCACTAATTCATATTGTTTTTTCAACTGAATAAGTTTCAATTTTGTCTTTACTATCTCTTGTTTTCTTGTCTGTCCCGGATTTGGATCTGTAATCGACAGAATTGCCTTGTTAAATTTTTTCAAACCAGGAATTTTATATCCAAATAGTTTATTCGAAGGAGTAAGTCCTTGATCAACAAATTGCGGCATTTGAGCAATTAGTTTTTGTTCATCTGTGAGTTCACCAATTTTATCTTGGTCTATCTGATTCTGAGCTTTTGACTTCGGATTAAGAACTCTAGATTTCGATAGAGCATCATCAATGATCTTAGATTGACTCTCCACTTTTTCTAATTGCTCTAGTATTGTAGTGTTATGATCGATAAGTCTCAGCACTTCTACAGATTGCAACCATTTCCTTTTGTTGTATACAATCAAGTTCCGTACCACTTTGATGTGGTTTTTCAAGTCAATCACATTTTCGAGAAACTTCAAATTGATCAAATTTTTGAACTGATTGATATCGAAAAAACTGGAATCAAATGATTGTCCCAAAGTTTCTATGATATGTGATGAAGATTCTTGTTCGAGAGACAAAGAGTTGAAATGTGACCCTAGTTCAGAATAATCTGTGGCTAAGTCTGTCGTATTCTTGATGATGTTTCTATTATATTTGGCCAAATTGGATAAGATTGATTCGTATTCTTTGAATTTTTCTTCAAATGCTGCATACTCTGTTAAATGCTTCTTATTTGTTTCATTCTCCTTCGGGTGGAATGTTAGTGATGAGTGTTCAGATGGGACAGGAAGATTCAAGTATAATTCATCTTCAAGACTGGCCAACGGGTCAATAGGCGAAAGTTTGTAGATTGATGTTTCGTTGATTTTACCTACTATATCAATATGAATGAACTCATTGAAGTTTGGATGAGGATCAAGAAACGTCAAAAACACAAAATTCTCTCTAATGTGATCCAATCTTATACATTTCTCAATAAAACTTCTCAACAGTCTCTTTCTGTATTGGATATAACTAGTAGAGGAATCTGAGCTGGATCCCGGGGATACCTCACCATTGCTAATTGATGCACTTCCAGCAGATGTCGCTGTCTTCAAAGCAGATTGAGGCACTCCTGTCAATGAGAAATTAGATGTCACAGATTGTTTCTCCGGTATTGGCGGTATTATGCTCAACGGGAACAATTTGACCAAAATGTTTCGTAGATTTTCAAAATCACTATACCTCCTCTTGACAATGACATCAT
The DNA here is from genome assembly GCA_024271865.1 of Nakazawaea ambrosiae. Taxonomy (NCBI): domain Eukaryota; kingdom Fungi; phylum Ascomycota; class Pichiomycetes; order Alaninales; family Pachysolenaceae; genus Nakazawaea; species Nakazawaea ambrosiae. The sequence continues at coordinate 1,948,200 of JANBXG010000001.1, forward strand.
TTGCTATCTTGATTGTATAGATAACATAAGATCTGCTTGTAGCAGGATGGTCATTCTCGTTCGATTTCGCAGCCTCAATGATAGAGATCTCTGTATCCTTAGCATTGGGGTTCTTCACCAATATGTCTTCAATTCGTTGCGAATATAACTTCTTTATGTTATGAGAGTTCTCAAAAATCGGCAGTCTTCCGGATGCCTTGACAGTGTTGAACTTAGATGAAGCCTTATCGTTCGATTCTAATGTAGTAGATTCATCAGCTGGTAAAAGAGTACTGTTATTTAGAATATTATTCTTCAGTTCGTTGTCTTCATCTTCAATTGGCAAATCGTCAAATACTTCATTGTCATTGATCCCAGAGGAGAATGGGTTGTTGTCTTCTTCCTCCTCGTTGAAAGACATCTCGCAATTGATATATGAGTTATCTGTTTTATACACTCTTCGCCTCCACAAAAATCTATTTTATCTATTTTTTATTTTTATTTTTTTCCTATCGTTTTTTGTTCCTTGAGTCGAGTTTCTTGGTATTGGACTCTTTTACTAATTGTGGTTTACTCAGGTTTAGCTCAAGTTTCAGATTTATTTCGAGGCCATAGTTTCAGCGGAGGGAATAGGGGATGAAACACTTGTAAATCCATGATGGTAGTAAAAAAGAAAAAAAAAATTCGAACTGCCTCCAATTGTTGGTTAGCTTATCCTGTTCAAGGTCTTTTTCCTGCTAGGGAGATGAGCCAAAGAAAAAAAATTCACTGCCCCCAATCAGAATTGAACTGATGATCGCCGCATTACAAGTGCGGTGCCTTACCACTTGGCCATAAGGGCAATTTTTAGGTTATTTTGGAATTGTATAGTATAAGTTGGATTGATTTTAGGGGAAATATTTTCAGTTAAAAAGTTGTCATAAAGTAAGTTTGACGGGGAATTTCCTTTTGGCAGCGACTGGAAACGTTTGAGACCCATTTGAAGATTCGCTTGCAACTGTAAATTTCTGTGTAAAAAGCTGGGATTTTGCACAAAGCGAGTAACAACATTTTTGTTTTGATTGACGTCAAAGGATGAACGTTTGATTGGGTTTTTGAACGTCAGCTAACTCGATCAATTGTTCATTCGCAGTGGGTTTATTCCTTAGCCATACACTTCATCAACAGCTTCTACTTATCCACCAGAGACCCGAGACCTATTTTCAACTGAGGCCCGTTTCTAAATGTATACTGTTCACACGTGTAGCATTTAATTTGTCACCCTGAGATCGAGATTCAACCTGGATTGTTGATAAATCTCTTGGGTCTTTCTATTGTTCCGGTAACAGTAACCCTCTTATGATAATATCGTGTTTTACTCTGTAAAATGTGTCTTGTCAAGATCTAAAGCTCCCAAATTCTTCTTACGAATGGAAAAGAAGGAAAAAGAAAACAATTTCAGACATGAAAAGTCAAGACATAACAAATAAAACACCGTAGCGAGTACATTAGCTACGCAAGGACGAATACTAGAGGAAGGTAATTTACGGGTAGTCAATTCTGCTTCAGTTTTTAACTAGCAATCGAAGCTTTTAGGGAAGAGGACTAACAACAACAATCAGCTTTTTAATAATATCATGTCACTTCGCTCGGGCTAAAAAAAATCTGCGCGTCTATGTGTCTCTGTATGTACTGGAATTTTGCGCTATTTTTATTTACTCAAGATCACACAAGGATCTGGCTGCCTCAAAAATCAATTTTGTTTTTTCTTTTTCCCTTGAAGGCAGAGCAATTCAACTTGAAAACAATTAATCTTTTCCCGTTAAAATCAATGTTTATGGCCAAGACCTTTCTACCGAGAGCCTCAGTGGAGCGAGTAAATAGAGATAAGCATTTGAAATGAGGATGAGTAAGTAGGCACAGTCGTTGGGTTGTCACAGAGAGGCGATATGTTGAAGCATTTAGTACACCCGCATCTATACATTGCCTAAATATGAGTGATCAGTTACTGGAAAGTGATGGAAACTCTATTAATCAATATTACTTAAATTTCGAGCTGCCAAATACCAAGAAGAAGAACAGCTTCGTACTAACCTAATTTCAAAAGATTTGACTAATTCATCAAATGAAGATACACCTAATTAAGCCTGCTACTACCTACTAAACTACATTCTCCTCCTTCCGTGGAAACTGGAATGGCAAAACTGATTAGTAAAAGAAAAAACAGAAAAAAAAACAATCACTATTTTCCATAATTACTTAGTCTGTATACAATTTCCGCATACATTACACTCTTTTTCCAAACCAAAGTCAAAAAAAAAAAAAAAAAATTAGAAAAATATAACATTACACAAAAAAAAATCAACGGTAAGGGAAAAAAAACATGTCAAGTGAAAATAATCCCAAGTATCAATAAATTTCTATGAAACTATTTTTTTCTCCTTTTTACCAATTGAAATTGTATTTATATTCATTTCCTTGAGAAAGATAAATTAATTTATTTTTATATACGTTTCAATTTATCGATTTTCCACAAGGATTCAACAAAGGGTAAACTCTTGTTTCCTGTTCTTCAGGGATTTTGGAGTTCCATTCATTTTGGCTAATAGTCTTACTTTTTATTCTTAGTGTCTTCACCATTATTCACCAATATAATGGGGGATTCGACAGCAGCAACCGCTAACTCGGCAAGACCAAGAAAGTCTACCATGTCTAAGATAGGGCGGGTATTTGGTTTTTCCTCGACAAGTTTAGCACATGAAGCCCAGCAACACCAACACCATCAGGATACAGAATCTTCAGATAATAATGATGACAACAATCACATAATATCTAGTCAAGAATCCCTTCCTTCATTTTATGACCCACAACCTCAAAAAGTTTCAGGAACACATTCTCCTTTGCTTCGATCAAGACCACAATCACCATCCAGTGGTGCTGTCAATACGCTGGTACGTGCTTCAGCCTTAACACCTCCAAATCAAAATTCACCACATGTAGCGCTGCCACATTCACATTCTCAATCGAATCTGACCACCATACCTTCGAGACAGTCATCGTTGAGAGTTCCACAGACTTCGGCGGACGTGAAAAAACCTACAACTTCTTCTTCTGGCTCTGGTACTTCTACTCTTGTCGATAGATTATCTCCTACAGAACAAGCTGAAAGTCTGAGACCAGTTTCAAGTTCTTTGTCCAGGTCGTCATCTGTCTCGAGACTGTCGTCGACTCTGCCGCAACAGAGGTTTGTAATGTTAGAAAGTGGAACACATGAACATCACTTGAAGAATGCAAAGAGACAGGAGAAAATAGGACATATGATCAAAGATTTATTAGGTGCCAAGAAATTAAGAAGTGAGCTGGTGAGTGCTGTGCCTAATATATTAAGTTCGGTTATACCACCAATCAGTGAAAACGCTTCCCAGGAGAATGTTGCTTCTCCACCACCTCAACTGCAAGCTCCGCTGAAAAATGCACCTCCAACATTACTCACAGGATTGATAAATCAAGTAAAACGTGGGGAAATAACACAATATAGTGGAGGACATGTGAATTCACAACCAGTGATATCACTGACTTCTACAACTAAAGTGGATTCAAGATCATTTGTGGAGAAGTATGGTAGATGTCAAGAAGTGATTGGTCGTGGTGCCTTTGGAGTGGTTAGAGTCTCTCATAAGAAGGACAAGACTAGTGAAATATTATATGCAGTAAAAGAATTCAAGAGAAGACCACAAGAATCAGACAAAAAATATTCGAGAAGACTTACATCTGAATTTTGTATCTCATCTTCTTTACAACATGTCAATATTATTCACACGTTGGATCTTTTGCAAGATCTGAAAGGTGATTATTGTGAAGTGATGGAATTTTGTTCTGGTGGAGACTTGTATTCTCTTATTATTACTCTGGGTAAGTTGGAATATATTGAAGCGGACTGTTTCTTCAAGCAGTTGATGCGTGGTGTTGCATATATGCACGAGATGGGTGTTGCTCATCGTGATTTGAAACCGGAGAATCTTTTATTGACTGCCAATGGTACTTTAAAGATTACGGATTTTGGTAATAGTGAATTGTTCCGTACTGCATGGGAAACCGATATCCATCTTAGTGGTGGAATCTGCGGTTCTTCCCCATATATTGCACCAGAAGAGTACACGGCGAGTGAATTCGATCCGAGAAAAGTTGATATCTGGTCATGTGGTGTTATTTATATGGCTATGAGAACGGGTCGTCAATTATGGAAATTAGCCAATATCGAAGACGAGTTTTACTCGACATACTTGGAAAAGAGGAAAGATGCTAAAGGATATGAACCAATCGAAAACTTGAAGCGTGCAAGATGTAGAAATGTGATCTATTCCATCTTAGATCCTGTTCCAAGTAGAAGAATCACTTCCAAGCAAATTTTGAACAGTGAATGGTGTAGAGAGATTAAGTTGTGTTGTGCCGGTGAAGGTAAATGATTGGAACTAGCAGGAATCTGTATACTTATAAAGTTGTATAAATTTTTTAGTATCACGTTGAATTAATGTTGACTATTTCCAATTTTAATGGCCGTAAAAGAATGGCTATAACAATTTGAAATACTTGTTATGAACTTCACCGAACATTGGTTGTAAGAAACTACATCCTTGTCATATAGGGTCTCCATGGAAATCTTAGTAATGACAGGTAGTGTACAATTACTAATACAATAGAGAGCTTCAAAAAAAAGTGATTTCAATTTTCCCCTCGGTTCCACAAGTTCTGTTAAGCTCAAAAAAACCAAAATTCATTTAAATAATTAGTAATTTCATCGTATATTGAAGACGAATTAACCACAAATAAAAGCGCTTTGGAGTTCAATCTATCAAACGAACAATGTCTTGGGAAGGTTTCAAGAAAGCGGTCAATAGAACAGCCGGATCAGTATGTCATATGCGAATTGAATCGAACTGAAATTGTGTCAGCTCGTACAAGATTTACTAACAACAAACTTCAACAGGTTACGATAAGAAGTTCTGATAGAGTAACTGATAGAGATTATGATGCTGAAGAAAGAAGATATAAGACGTAAGTAATTTTTCATGTTTGTCGCTGGGGTGTTTGATACTAACAGTGATTTCAATTCTATAAAGTCTTGAGTCGGCTGGTACGAAATTACAAAAAGCCACAAAAGGATACTTGGACTCATTGAGACAAGTGACATCATCACAAGTGAATATGGGAGAAATTGTAGCAAATTTGTATGAGGATTCCAAGAATATCTCACAATACGGTAATGTTGGTCAATACTATTTACAACTGGTTCAAGAATTTGATCAAGAAACAGTGAAACAATTGGATGGTCCATTCAGAGAGACAGTATTGGATCCTGTAACAAAATTCTGTCAATATTTTTCTGAAATTGGAGAACTGGTAAAGAAGAGACAACACAAGAAAGTAGATTATGAGCAAGCCAAATCTAAAGTGAGAAGACTTATCGATAAGCCAGCCAAGGATGCTTCTAAATTACCAAGAGCCGAGAGAGAACTGCAATTGGCCAAAGATATTTATGATGACTTGAATGAGCAATTGAAGCTGGAATTACCGCAATTGATTGCTTTGAGAGTACCTTACTTCGATCCCTCATTTGAAGCTTTGGTCAAGATCCAATTGAGATTCTGTACTGAAGGTTATACCAGATTAGCTCAAGTACAACAATATTTGGATCAATCTTCGAGAGATGAGTATGCAAACGGATTATTGGATGGTAAAATTGATGATTTGATCGGACAAATGAATAGTTTGAACATCTGTGCATTGGGTCCGAAATGATTTGACCCTAAATTATGTATCTTCATACTTATATTCTCTTGTTTTTTGTATTGTCTTGTTTTGTTTTATATAATTCGAGACGAAGTCTTGTTTTTTTATGAATTGGATTGATAATTTTCTACTCTTCACTGGAATAGTCAGTTAAGCTTTAATTCATTGCTATATGCCTTTACCCGGTTTCGTTTCTCCCTCGGTTACATGGGGCGAAAAGAGTTGAAGAGACGTACAGTTTTTTTTCAAGGAAATAACTAAATGCCGGGTGGTAAAGGACTCCCAGAGGGAGTTAAAGCCCAAAAGAGATCAAAAAATCCACATTTTAAGTAAGACTCGGATCTCTAACGGATGATAAGTTGCATGATAAAGGGAAAAGCGCAGCACGCGTAAAATAGTCTGAATTTCTCACAGAAGGTCGAGTGTGCTATGGTTCACGGCTCCACTAGAAGAATATTGCTAAATTGAGGATGGACATGACAATTCCATAGTATGGGAAACAGAAGATCGACCTTTTTGAAAAGACCTTTTTTGCACGATCAGCCGACTTTTTGCTAAAATACATATTATATAATTAATTTATTATTTATATTTTCTATTATACAGTTCTCAAAATTACCATATTCACATGGGGCCCTGAAATTGACAAGACTAACCAATTGAATTCGTTACAACTCATAAGATTAGCAATAATTATCTCTAGAAGCTTGATTGTACTTTCAGTAATTCAAAGTTCAATGTCTTTGTATCTGCTGGAAAATATGTAGCTCTACATAAACTCTCATCACACACTATTAATCTGCCTCGAAATCTTGCTGTAAGATTTTTTTGCATGGCATTATTTGTATCTATGATAATTTTGGGTGAAAAAAAAAAATTGCAAAAAAACACAAAAAGAAAACTGCAAAAAAAAAACCAATAAGAAGGAGCCTTTGTACTATAATTTAACACAATTTAGACCTAATTAATTTTTTCAAGAATTCGACACCCAGACTCGACCTGATTTCAAAGACGTTGCTGATACCATAAAGAGAAACAGCCATTGGGAAATATGAGGAAAACAATAAGGTTGCTTCGAAAAATATGGGTGGATAATGTGAAGACCGAATTCATAAGGGCCTATTATAGAAATTTGGCGAAGCATGTAATAAAGAATCCAAGATTATTCATCTTGTGGCCGATATCAATTGTCTTTATACTATCATATCCCGCACTTTATTCGTTATATACAAACCATAGGTTGACATTTCACTCATACGTATCTGAATTCACAAGTGTGGAAGCTAGTCATACTCCTGTATTGCATTATTTTCCAGAGCTATCTGAAGGTGCCGATTTACAAGTTAAACAGATAAGGGTGCAGAAGACCTTCTTGGCGAACCAAGATGAAATAGAATTCGGAGAATCTTCACTGTTGGAGAAAGAGTTTCTATTGGAGGTTTTAGATTTACAGAATCAATTGACCAATGGAATTGACTTATCGACCAACCTGAGGATTGATAATATAAGGCCAAATTCATCAATTGGCTTTTTACATTCTCCATTACAATTATGGAATAATTCAGAAGAGGAAATACTCGGTGACAAAATCCTCAGAAGAGTGAACTCACTGTCCTCAATAAAATCACCATATGGTATAACACTCTCACAACATACAATATTTGCCGAGACGGTGAAAGTCAATAGCTTAATTAAATCAACAGATGCTCTCTTGATTTCATTACTATATATTCCATCTCAAGATCCAACAATATATACAGATGCAGGCACAATTTGGGATGAGAATCTTGCAAAGATCCAAGAAGAATCAGCCGATAATGATGATGATGATGATGACAACAATAATCATACTAATTCGCAGTTTTTGCTTTTCACAAAAAAAACTTCAAAGAATTATCAAAAATTTTATTTCAAATTCTCTCAAATGAGATATTACGACGACTGTCTTTTAGTGATATCTTACACCGGGCTCGTGATATACTTTTTACTCTCACTCTCACACATCCATTCGGTCAAGTCAAGAGCTGGCTTATTGGCGGCCTTCGTTGTGGAGATGCTTGTATCCGTGCTAGCTGCGGTGTCTTTAACTTCATATATCTTCAAAGATTTGGATTTTTTTTACATCCCATTACAGGTACTACCGTTCGTGGTGATAGTAGTAGGGATGGAAAACATGTTGGGGTTGGTGAATGCCGTGTCGATATTACCAGAGGAATTATCCATGGGTAAAAAACTCTCACAATCATTGTCCACTCGTGGATTATCTTCTACTTTGATCGTTCTGATAGATCTCTTTATTCTTATATCAATCACACCATTCGTGGTTCCTTCCACAAGACAATTTTGTGTCTTTGCTGCCATTGCTCTTTCAATAGACCATTTTCTTCACTTGACTTATTTTGCTCTGATATTGAGTGTTGACATAAGAAGATTAGAATTGGAAGATCTTCTCCGGAAGGATGACTCTGATTTTGGCAGCTCTTCAAGAGGTTATAGAAAAAGAACCGCTCCATGGAAAGATATTGTTTCCAAATTATTGGGAGACTCTAGTTCGTTATTACCATCGCATGGTCTTTTCAATGATCACAATGGTCATGCAAAGAACAAACTTCCATTTCAACATAGAGTAGCACTGAAATTGTTAAGAGTAAAAGCACCGATCACTACCACTGTGGCTGGATCCGTTTTTTTGATATTGTTCTTGATTTTTGCAAATTTGAGATGGATCAGTAGAAGTGAAAGTGTGGACCTGTCAGGGAAATCTCTTTCTATGGAATTTCCTGCAATCTCCAGTCAAGACAGAGGTCCAATATCTCTCTCTTCTCACGATTATAGCATTTCTTTGGTGAATAGTGATAAGTTTGTATTTTCTTTGGGTAGAAAGACCTCTGCTATTGAGATATCAAAGATGTTTAACTCATATTTGGGCAGAAGTAATAAGGTCAATGGAGATTCCACTTTAACCATTTTAGTGGAGGAACCTGCAGTGCTTATACACAAATCTGCTTTCAATGAGATTGAATATAAGAAGATAAAGGCTTATAACGCTGGAAATACAAGAAGGAAAATACAATTCCAAGATCCAAAAGTGGATCTCATTTCAAACACTACTCATAGGTTTGATTTACATTACTTGCTGGAATTTTTAACGTCCTTGGTATTCATCTGCTCCTTGACAGGATTGGCCTTGAAGTTATTCATGAAAGACAACCATCATGTAACAGATCTCGAAGATATATCTGAACCAGTTACAGGAACCTCTCAAGGAGCTTCTAATCCAAATTTCAACTGTAAAGATTTGGTAAATGGCCACTTTTTAGATGTTATTCGTATCACAACTTCGGCCAATCCGTTTATAATATCGGTCGGTATGGATCACAAGATCTTTGTGTGGTCACCTATCACTGTGCCTACACCTCTTCCAACCGAGTTGCCACTCCCTAGACAATTGTGGCCTGTTACAAATGTGGTGATGTCAGATCCGGGCAACCTCATCGCTGTCTTTAGTAAATCTGGTGTGATTAAATGTTGGTCCAGACTTTCGATGTCGTGGTGTTGGACCATTCATATCGATGGCTTGAGAGGTGGTCAATTTTTAGAGGCATTTTTCAGAAAGAGAACTGCCCCACCACTGGCGAGAAGAAGAGGTGTCAAGAGCAGGTTCTCCACAACTGTAGAACAAGAAGAAAACGAGAGAAGCAGCCCACCTCTTCAATCCCGTAAGTCTCTGAGAAGAGCAGCCATGAAAGAGCAGGTTTCTTTATCAAGAACATTGTCAGTGGATTCCACATTTGATCGTAGTACCGACTTAAGGCTGTTGCAAGAGAATCAGAACTATGATTTCATCATAGTATTGAGAAATGGAAAAGTCTACACCATATCTGCGGAAGATGGGTCGAAAAAGGAAGAGTTGATTTCCACTGCACCTCTTATCAACGCGAATAAGATAGTTTCACCGAGAGTCAATGACAGATTGGTCTGCAATACGGAGACAGGAAAATTAGTCATTGCCACGGCAATCAACAATAATTGGAAAGTACGCACGTTGGAAGTTCAAGAGAAATACAATTCAGGTAAGAGCTTGTTGACACCGAAACTGATATCGAGATCTTCCAGTTTTAACAGCAATTCACAGAGACAACTTCAACAATTCAGGACAGATTTTGCGAAGAATTATCAACCGCTCAATTCGTCGAAATTGAGCCAATCTTATGTCACTGCAGATCTGGAGTTTGAAGAACGGAAGAAGAAAGAAATTGCTCTGTTTGTTGGCACAGAGATTGCTACATTGTCATTTGTCGGTATGATTGTAAGAACAAGAGGCTTGGTGGCTGAATTAATTGATGCACAGACAGGGACTCTTTTGAAAAGATTCAATATTGGACAATTCAAGCCAGGAACTTTCAAAGTTTTCCATTCAACACCAGTGCATTGTAGATTCTGTGGTTCTGCTTCGGTATCTTCATTTTCTATATGCTATACTGAGCTCGATACCAGCACTTTAATCTTACAGACATTCTCCATTGACAATAGAGCAAAGAATAATATCTGTTTGCGTGTTGAGAGAGATCCAAGAGAAACTCGTTGCTTGGGTTTTGATAGTGTCACTGAACATCAACATTGGCTTGAGAATATTGAAGGATGGTGTGTCACTGACTTGAACATGATTTTGGGGGTGCGTAAGAAAGAAGCTCCAAGCTCGAGAAACAGTAGCTCAAGCGAGATAGGTGCCTATTCCACTTCAGCGAATTCATTTGACTCAAGTGCGGGTTTGAAATCAAGACACAAGAATTCCGATTCGAATACCAGAGAAGATGAACAATACCATATACAGAATATCTGGGAAGGGTTTTCGTTGCATGCCGACGGCAAGATCCAATACCATGAAATCCCAAACACTTCCAATGACGGGTTGTTGATCAAGTCGATAGGTCCAGTTGCCAAGTTTGGACATAAATCAATAGTTGTTAGTTTCGGAAACATCTTGAAAGTACTTTACACGGGAAGTTCGGATTTGTTCGAACTGGATATCGACACCGACAATGGCGGAGACGTGAGCAGATTGGGTTTTATAAGCAGAAGAAAGAGATTGAACATGGTCAGTTACCAAATGACCCATTCCACAGATTTTGCATCTCACGTTGATGTCGAATAGATTTAAAAGATAATGATTTAATTTTTTTTTTTTTTTTTCGATTTTTTGATTTTTTTTTTCATTTGGAACCCTTGAAAGAAATGCATGATGTTGCTCTTTTATTGAAATGATCCAGCGATGCTGTTGAGAATAAATAAGGAAGTACTGTAATGTACACCATGGAATATTATTAAATCTCTAGTATAAGTATCTACTCTAATTTTTCAAAGACCTCTGCAACAGATTTGGTAAATCTGTTTGTAGCTTCGATCAACTCCTCCTCGTTGGCAGCAGCTGCGATTGTCAATCTGACAAAATTGCAACGCTCGTCTCCCAAAGTCTTATCTGATTGCATATTTTGTCCAATTACTATCTGGACACCATTTACCACTGTTCTGTATACAAGTTGTTTCATCAAGTCTCTGTATTGGGAAACCTTGTCAGCTCCAAGGTTGATGATGACTATAACAAACATACCTGCAGCAGGATCAACCACGGTGATTTGGTTCTTCTTGTAAGCAGTGGAGTCGTACAAGGTGTCCAACATGGTGTTTCTTCTAGAGATGTAAACTTTAGTCAATTTGATCAACCACTCTACCCATCCTTCGAAGCCTCCGAGATGTTGAATGGTGTTGTTAACCAAAGTTTGAGAAGTTCCAGAGGGAGATCCAGTAGCGATACCAGAGAACACACCAATTGATTCAGTGATATCTTTGTGGGCAACAATGAAACCCAATCTGAGACCTGGAGCAAACACTTTAGAGAAGGTCTCAACTCTCAAGACTCTTCCTTTAGTATCAATTGTCAAATAGGAAGGTGACAAGCTTTTCAAATATTGTTCTTTTGTCATGTTTTCAACGTCAACTTTACCCGATTTCACATCGGCATAAGGTGGTAATGAGATGTAACCGTAAGGATCATCCTCGATGATCATAAAATCATGTTCATCAGCTAAAGCATAGATTTTCTTTCTCAATTCTAAAGACTGAGAGACCCCACTTGGGTTTTGACCAGTTGGAATGGTGTACAAACATTTAGGCTTCTTCTTGTCTGGATGAATGGTTTCCCAGCTCTCTAATAAGTTTTTCAAAAAGTCATAGTCGATACCTTCTTTTTGTAAGTTCAATTTTACACCAACTGAAACACCTCCGACATTTATAACATGATTTAAGAAAGGACTGAAGGTGTATTCCTCTACCAAGACCGTTTCACCATTAGATACCAAGGTTTCAACAGCCTTGTTCAATCCATTACCGGCACCGTTTGTTAAAATGACATCCCAGTCTTGGTAAGCTGGTGGGTGTACATTAGAGATGAATTCTTTGACGAAACCAAGCAATGACTTATGACCTGAAGTCCAGAAATAGTTCATGGCCTTTTTCAACTCAAGCTTCTTCTCATCTGGCATGACTCTCTCGGTGAGATAACTGGAAGAAGCAGTTGGGTCGAAGGGTTTTTCCTTCACGCTGACATCTAGGGAATGGATAGGAAAGAATTCATAGCATGGATCACCATAACTGATCTTGATAGGATCTGGATGAGGAACAATGTGTTTCATTGCATTTTTATCTATGGTGAACTCAGACTCACGTCTAGCTAATGAGTTCTCTGAAAGATATGACTTGGCTGAAAATGTGGTAGCAACAGATTCTGGCATTTTGGTATTATCAAGGTTGCTTTTAGAAGTATTGTAATCAACTCCACTAAATATATGTAGGGACAGTAATATAAAATGAAAGGACCTACGAAGCTACTTTCAAGGTCTTTATAAGTGGAGATGAAAAAATAATAAGTGAAAGTGCACACAATCGTTATCGAACGGCACATGTGCTGATTCCGATAATGAAGCTCCAAGAGAGCTGCAGATCTAACTAAGCTTTATCGACCGATCAGGATAATTCCGAGCGCATAGATCTCTGGATAAAGTGCTACAACGAGCCTGACACTATCTCCCCAATACATACTAATTGGGTTACCCCACACTACTCTAACTACTGATAAAACGCACTACTTTGATGGAAAAGAGGCAGAGGGGAAATTTGACGAAAAAGAATTAAGTGAGAAAAAACAAGGAGCGAAACAGAAATTTGAATATTGAAAAACCGTAAGGGAAGAGGTGAGTTGGAAATTAGAAGAAACAAAAAAAAAAATAAAAAAAAAACCGAAGCTAATTACTAGCGGTGACATTGGAAAAACAAACAAAGCGATAGTTGAGCTGCATCGAGAGAGTAATCAAGACAAAGACATTACATATATACAACGAGATAATATTGCACCACAATTACAATGCCTGCTACTGCTCCTTCCGGTTACAGAAAGCGTCGTCAAAAGTCGACCCATCAAGCTCACGCTTATCATCAGGCTCACCCTGCCAATGTTATCCAAAACCGCCCAGCACATCAGTTGAGAGAAGACGTTCACGATGAAATGGATATAATTAGCGTCAAGCAGGAGGCCAGCAAGAAGATAGTGCTCAATCATAATTTGTTGGAAAACATCACAAGTAAATATATTTCCGTACAAAGTATTATACCTCCTTCTTCATTCCCAGGTGCTGTGATTCAAGGTGTGAAATATACTCTGCTACCAGAGACCGAAGATAACAATAACAAAGAATTGATGGAGAGGGAAGAATTGATTTTGAAGAGTAAATTGTCCAACTTATTCCCAAATGACATCACTTTTGGTGACTTGAAATTGATGAAGTTGAAGTTGAAAATGTTAGAAGAAGAAGTTGAGAATATTGAAAAGGAAGGTCTGGAGAAATACAGCTTCAGTGAAGAGTTCAAATACCAGGTCAAAAAGACCGAAGAGTTGTCAGAATTGTTCGGCAATTTGGAATCTGAAGATGGATATGCAAAGAATAAGGAAACTGTTGATAAAGTTTTCAATGAGGATTATACTTCTGGAAGATTCAATAAGGAGCTTAAAGAAGTCAAAGGTGTTTCTCAATTCAGTCAACAATCTTTGTTGAAACAAAAAATAACCAAACAATTCATGGATGAGGAAAGAAAGAAAGAAGAGTTACAACTTCAGAAGAAGAAAGATGAAGAGCAGAAACTGATACAACTGCTGGAATTACTGAGACAAGAAGAGTTGCAAAAGCTGCAACAACTGCTGGAACTGCAACAACAACTGCAACAACAGCAACTGCTGCAGCAACTGCAACTGCAAGAGCAACTCCTGCAACAGCTGATGGAGACCGATCAACAAATGGATCTGAACTTCTCAGCGCAATCGAAAACATCTCAACAGCCTCTTACTACTGGTCCACAGTTCGATATGTTCAACCAAGTACCTTTTCCAGTTCCGCAAATGCCAAACCAAAGTCCTGCAGTGTTCCGACAGTCGCCATCACTGGCATCGACTAAATTAGCTCAAAGTCAACCTCCATCGCTGACCTCAGCTTCTGCTCCTCAGCAACAACTCCCACAACAACTTCCACAACAACTTCCACAACAGTCACAATCGCTGCAAATACCGCTGCAACAAACCACCTCATCTCTGTCAGCACAGCCATATCTGAACCCTCAATTAGACAATTTCGGAATCTTCCCACCCAATGACAAGGTTTTATTTGGAGACAATGCTGCTGATGATTTATTGATCGATGATGCTACATTCAATGGATTGCAATCCACTTTGGATGACCAAATATTTTTCGATCACAGTATGGAATAATCACAATAATGATGCGAGCACTTATTGCCCTATGTAAATGTAAAACTATTGATAAATTAAATGTATATTAAATATTTATATATATGTTTATATATATGGAGATGCAGATTTATTAAGCTAAAAATAATTCATCTAGAAAACAGTAGCTGTGAGTCGATTAGTTCATTAGTTTCGTAGTTCTTTTTAACGATAATTAGTATGATTAAAGCATTATTTCCCGAATATTCTATTGATTTTTTTAATAACTTTACCAGTTGAAATGCACCCTATTATGTTAACGATGTTTACAACGATCAATACCATGGCATTGAACATGAATCTTGGAGCAAATATCTTCCAAACCATCAAATGTCGTCTGAAGTGAGAAGTCATGATGAAACTGGATAGTGTTGTTGCCAACGTGATGAAATTGTAGAAAGTTAAATTCTCATTGACTTTTGAGATGAGAGTAGTTGGTTTCAAAGATGGTGGAATTTTGTAGACGGCGACCATTGCCACGGCTAAACCACAAATGATGAAACTACCAAATGTGTTTAAAACGATAATGATATGGGTGAATGGGAATCTGATTTTATCACTGATGACAAATGCAATATCCCATTGAATTGCCTGTAACGTTGCCTGGTGTCCAGATGAAAAGAAGTATGAATACGCCATTAATGATAATGTAACAACGACCACTGAATGGTGTTTCAAATTCAATAAATCGGCAATCTCCAATAACGACATAATCTGTGTTGTCAACAAGAAGAAAGATATACCAGCCATTGGTTTACTTACCATTAGTATGGCCAGCAAAAAATTGATAATTAAAAGGAAATAGGTGGATCCATAAACGTTACCATACCCCAAGATGAAAGCCTCTTTGTTAGTCCTTTCAACGTTTTTGGAAACTTCCAACTTGATACAGATAGGTCCAAAAGACCAACTGATATTAGCTGCTACCAATGCAATACTTAGCACTGTTCTTGATATTGTATGTTTGAAGAATTTGATCACTGTTAAGTTCAAATATGGTGACAATGCGTCATAATTCTCCACAAGTTCAAACGTCCAATACATGGCAATCAAGCTCATCAACAGTCTCAAACCTTTGGAAATCCAAAGGGAAGCAGCCGTTTGGTATGAGGAGGAAATTCTGTAAAAAGCTTTGATGGACAGAGGTAAGAAAAAAGCAGACAAGTATAACAGCAATACAGACCACCAAGTGATCTTGAAAGTGGATTCACAGTACTGTTGCTGCTCTTCTCTACAAATTCTGATCAGCGAGGATACTCTTTGGCATACGATGAACACGAGTGAATGGTATATTCCTAACAGTTTTACCAAGTTGAAGGATTTAATTTTGACGGTGAATCTCAGCAAGCTCAAGAATCCAAATGTGCTGATCAAAAATGAAATGATCTTATCTTCCCAAATGGTGAAAGAATTAGATGTGAAAGTGACACAGTGAATCACAATGTATAAGCAACTTACAACGGACCAGCCTCCGTCAAAGATATTCTCGCTTATACGCGAATAAAGCCAAGTGAGGGAATAACGATCCATTATTGGCACCATTATTCCAATAATGATTCCAACGGCTACACCTAAGACCGAAGCCCATATGAAGTTCAAATTCTCAGGTCTTAGTACGAATGTGATCGAGTTGGTGATGGTGATTCCAAGGAACATCGATATCACTCCAATGGTGAAAAACTGATCGTTCAATTGGGAGACAACAATACTTGGAATCAATTTGGAATATGTGAAAGTGAGTCCCAGCGATATGATGATCAATGATATTCCAATCGAAATACTGGTCAAATCGAATCTTGCCCATAAATCTTTACACTTCTCTAGATTTAAGCTTTGATATTGAAAGGTTAAGTTTTTGAAATGATTCAAGTCGGTGACACCATCGTCAAATAGTATGTTCGTGGTTTGATACAACTTCAGTGCCACCTCCGATTCTTCCAAACTGGATTTTTCAAAATAATCATGAATCTGATTTACTGTTAAATAGTTAGCCATGGCAAGATTGGCATCATTTCTATTGAAACACTCCTCGATTGGATATCCCAAATTGTTGAAGGGAACTGGAATACCTAAAAGTAAGGAAATGGTCGACACCAAATCGATTTGGTTGACAGATCTGAACTGTTTCCCAGAGTCTTTGCTATTATAGACTTCATCTTCATTTGGCAATCTTCCAAAGAATGGTTTCTTACTGTACATAAATAAGGTACTTTCCAACTCATCGGGAGCTTCTCCTCCGTGGTTCCCAGTTTGGTCCATTCCATGATCGCCCATGACGATCAATAGCGTTTTGTCGTCGATTTTACTGATCACGTCTTTTATGAACTCATTCATTTGGATCAACTTTTGACGCATAGAGAAATGGTCAGGACCATATCTATGACCGGCATGATCTACACCTAACAAATGGCCAATTAGTACGTCCCAATTGTCCCTCTCCGAACCCAAGAGTGACTCGAAATGGTCAATTACTCCATTGTCCACGGTGTGTAAATCCCACACATTCAAGGACTCGTATGGATAAGTGAGGTTCGGATGTAAATAAGGATGGAACAATGCATGCCATGTGTCATCTCCTACGAATGAGACCTTCTTGTCGTGTAAGTAAAGCTGCTTGACCCAGTTGTCCTCCTCTATTAAATCGCCGTCGAAATTGGAGCCTGCATCTATGAAAGTTGGTAATGAACCTGTCGTGAGTCCTTTCAATCTTTGTAAAGTGGTTGTAGGAGGATCTGCCAAGAATTTCAACAACAACGAATTATCCCTCTCATTAGTGAACAAGTCATATAATATTGGGAAATTATTATGATACAATTCTGAGGATTCTTCGTTCGGTATTACAAAATCAAATCTCAACAGATCAATGACCACTATGACCGTCTTGTCGAAGTGAGATGGCTTGAAACAGGTCCCATTACCATACCGGCAGTCGGATACATCGTCTAGCACAGGTCTAGACAATAGGAAACCCTTTGTGAAGAATAACACCCCGATTATTTGTAGAATAGTGAACAATACCAACACTTTCACGTAATGCCAATGGAGCAGGTCTAATTTTCTAGCTTTGAAATTCGATCTCTCACTAACTTGTTTCAAAATCCTTTCTCGCAATAGAGGATCTATCCTTGCTGGGGTCTGTGGAGTGACTGTGGTTTGGGCCGTGATTGAAGTAGGTACCTTTGGAGGAGGAGAAGTCAACTTCTCAGTTGCAGCAATAGTGGCCGTTGCACTGGCAACACCGTTGCTATCATTGCCGCCCTCGTGTACGCCACTAGCACTGGTGCTGGTATTATTATCCTGTTCTCCCAAATTCATTGTCCTTATTATAACTCAGATAGAGGAAAGATGGAGCAAACCAAGTTGGATGAGAAATAGTCAGTTTTGAGAGACAATACGGAAGAAGCGCTCTTTAAAAACAATTGGTAAGCTTCTTTCCAGAACTTTTGTGGTCTATGAACCGAAATATATTACTTCCTTCTTTAATGTCCGTCACTGATTCAAACGAAATCAAATTCACCTTTGTAGATTTCCCTTCCGTTCCTTCGTTTCGGTAAAAAAAAAAAAAAAAAAAAAAAAATAAAATTCAAATCAAAATAAAAAAAATCCAAAGATTACCAAACCCAAAAATACAGAAGACAAATGAGAAGAGGAAAAATTGATCGGATAGCTGAAAAAAATAGGAAAAGAAAAACGGAGATCTTGAAAGTTTTTATCACTATTTACACTACTTACACCTTACCAGTGTTTTACATTCACTATATAATCATCGATGCTGGATAAGAGACGCTTGATATCTTGTCGACTGATGTTTTCTTTGACGAGAATGATCTCTAAGGCATTCTTGCCATTGAAATATTTCAAAATTCGATAAAACAACGCTATCAATTCGGGTGGTTTGCCTTCAATGATTCTACTGATCCATCGTCTTTCTAATGCAGATGCCCTTTCTGGGTCTAATAATATTGTATCTTCTTCTTCCACAACGACTATTTTTTTATCCTGCTTCTTTCTGGTCTTATTTTTATTGACGTCCAATCTTTCAAGGCCTTGCAGTGTATTATCCACTAAATTATCTGTCATCAATTGTTGTGTTTGTTGTTGTTTGGCGTCTGCACCCTCTCCTCCTACACCTACAGTGGCTCCTACCCCGTTTGAATTGGCCGTTTGATGACCATTTCCATTCACATTCTGAGCATTCTCTCTTTTCTTGAAATTCTCCATTTCTATCTCTTCATCCACAGCAACTCTAATCTTGGATGTCACTTTTAACCATAAAAATGTGTGTAATTGCAAAGCATACCCAGCTTTGAGCAACCAACCCAAGGCTTCGAGATACAACTCCCTGTGATCTCTTGAAGGCAATAAAAATGAATAAGGACGTGGTTTAGAATGCAGTGACAACATTGAGAGAAATGTCGGTAACGAAGGCAACGAAGGAAATTGGATCTTGAACACCTCCAGATCTTTCAAGATGTTCTTCAAAGGAGCCAACGGTGAAACAATATAAATATTTCTAGTTTGTAAAGGTGGGACCACAATTGCTCTTCTCCAAAGAACCAAATGCATACAGAAGGAGAAGATTTGGTTTAAATCTAACCCACTGATGGTTGATAATTTATTCAAACTTTCAGTGGGCTTAATCAATCTAATGAAATTGGCAATTATACTATCCTTATCGGCTTGAATGTCCTGAATTATCATGTCGGCATCGTCCAATAGTAATAAGGCAAAGTGCAGAAGCGTATCGTTGTCCTCCATATCAGCATCACTGTTGAATAATGGATTTATAGATGATAAATAAGATCCTCTCAAGATTGAAACCGTTGTTGGGGGTAAAGAGGTGAACTCATTCTTGAGCGGAATTTGAAACGATCTGATCTTGTTATTTATATCAACGCTTACAATATCGTTGTTCATGACCGACCTGTAAGTTTGATAAATAATATTTGCCATGGAGGACTCATTGATTATCTTGAGCCACAAATCATTCAATGCCATATCCGGATTCTCATCTTTGATTGTCAAGATTTTCATTGCTTCATTATAGACAAAGTTGGATTTGTGTTGCTCGTATCTCAACACCAAAGTTAATCTTGAGATTATATAATGATACATCTCGTCTATTCTATGATTATATTCCACCACAGGAGGGTTCATTGCGAAAACCAAGTGGAACATATTCATAGGACACTTGTCTTCCTTTTGAGAAGAGCGCTCCGATTTTTCGTTCTCGTTGAAGGTAGTCTTCCCATCGTCATGAGCTTGTTCATTATTATTATTTTCATTATCAGCATCATCGTCACCATCATTATTCACACCATTCTCATCATTATCATCCTCGTCATTCTCGCTACCACTATGGAAACTCTTTTTGCTCATCTTCTTTGATGTCCTGGTCCTTGCCTTGTGACTTTTCTTCCAACTACCATCCTCGTAGACATGGATTGGCAAACCTAAGAACGACATGTCATCAACTGTGATTTCAAATCGAGTATTACATAATCTCTTGGCAGGAGTGATCAATTCACTCAATATATCAATTTCAAAGCCAAACAATTTGGTCAATGACGAAAGCTTCTCTGTTTTGTGATTAGTATATGACGTGGCATGGGACATATTATCCTTCACTTTGGCGTTATAATTGGAGTTAGGTTGAGACGAATCCGCTGTGGCCAGGTCAATGGAGTTATCTATATTACTCAACATGATATTCTTCATCAACTTCTTCTTTTTGTTCTCTTTCTTCTTTCTTCTTCTGTCTTGCTCATCCAATATATCCAATAATGCCTTGCCGCTCAAATAGTTATTATTGTCATCTGTATAGGACCTATGTGTATTGAAACTATCGGTTCTACTGGACTGGTGTTGAGTAACACTCGAATTGCCATCTTCAGTTTCTGAGTCCCTCTCCAGATCACCATCTTCAGAGTCTGAAGAGTCTGAAGAGTCTGACGTTGAATCGGAATCTGAAGACGATTCCACAGCTCCAGTTGATTTCAAATACGTTCGATCTTGAGCTAGTGGAGTAGCTTTATATCCGTATTCATTTGGTTTGGGGGGATAATGGAACACCAATTGAGGGCCATCGTATGTTGATATTGTCAAAAATATCCCAAGCAAGCAGGGATTTGGAAGATATAGACTCATGCCGGTAAGCCCCGATAAGTATACGTCCGATTGCAAACGCTCCAATGTTACTTATCTATTAGAACTAAGAGCTCTTGATTTTTTGATTCCTCTTTTTTTTGTCTTTCTCGATGTTTTTTTTTTCCTTGTGTTTCTGCCTTTCTCTTCTATGTAACAGTATTCGATATTTTTTTCTATGTCTAGACATTTATTTATAAAACTGTTGTTTGAAAGTGAGCATTTGAACCACTTACGTATACCCTGTTTCCGCACTCTTGTTGTCATTTAGGAACACTATGTCTTTGGCGAAACTGTTAAACTTGAGAAGATATGATTCTGCGGAGTTGAAGGTGGTGCTCAAATGTACCAAGTGTTCACTGATCTTGAAAGACTCCAGTTACAAGAGATGCCCTCAATGCAGAAGATCGCAGTCGATGTACATGAAAAGCTATCGATACGATCAACAGCACTCGACAGATGGTATCAGTGATAACCAAATCAAAAAAATTGACAACGATTTTGAGAAGTTTTTAGCTCATATCAGTACAAATGTGCATCAAGATGTTTTGAAATTGATCTTTGTCACACAAATACAGCACTATTTGGTGCCCACGGATTCGTCTTTGGATGAGAAGAAGAAATTGATCAGGGTACATTATATCAACAGGATATTGGCGGTGGTAAGTTATAAATTCATGTTGAGATCGAGCTGTATCAAGGCAGGGAAGCTATATCTTCGGTACACTTGTAGTAAAGATACCAAACTACTGAGACTGAAAACCTCTCCAACGGAGGGAGGTTCGCCTGAAAAGATAAGCTGCGATTCCAAATTGAGTCTCATAGTTGACTTGAGTTCAAATGATTTAAAACTCGAGTTCAATCATAAGTATCATGCATAATATATTGATGGGTCGTTCGATTAAATAGAAGCATATATTTGGAATTAGGGGTAAAATGAAAAAGTCCTAAAAAGATTCAAAAATTGTATAATTAAAAATAAAAATTCAAGAGAAAAAGGGAAATTCAAATAAATTATTAAACATCGAGGTTCAGTTTGTAAATCATCACGTTTGGAAACCATCAAGCTATTTTTCAGAGTTAGTCTCCCCATCTGGAGAGTTACTGGTCTCGTCGGCTTGTATGGTGGCACCTTGGATAGATTTAACAGATCTGATTGGTTCTGGAATGTACATTTCTTCTTCTTGGTAAGTGAACTCACCGATTTGAGCAGAGTCGGTACCCATTTCTTCCTCATCTTCGGATAATCTGATCTTCAAGAATGGGATTCTGTTGAAAGCCAATAACAAGATAGCAGTGACAGTGGTGGACCAGGCAAAAGTAGCACAACAGGCGGCCAATTGGTAACCCAATTGTTTGTAGTGTTGGTTGATCCAACCTCCGTCGATTTCAGCACCGTCCAAAGCGGCAATGTAGTCTCCAGCAAATAAACCAGTCAATACTGAACCAACAAATCCTCCAATACCGTGCAATGCAAAGACATCCATACCATCATCAATGTGCAAGACGGCCTTCAAGTCTACACCGAAGTTACAAGCAACAGCGGTGATGACACCAATTGGAACGGAGAAGTAAACTGGAACAAAACCGGCACCTGGAGTGATACCAACCAAACCGGCAATGGCACCAGAACACATACCAACAGTGGTCCATTTCTTACCACATCTGAAGTAGTCGACAATCATCCAAGCCAAACCACCACAGGCAGCAGCCAAGTTGGTGTTGACATTGGCGTAGTAAGATCTGATACTAGCATCACCAGTGGAACCACCGTTGAAACCGAACCATCCAAACCACAAGAATACAGTACCCAAGACAACTGAGGTGACTGAGTGTGGTCTGTATTTTGGCAAACCTTTTTGAGCAACTGGGTCACTTCTCTTACCACAAATTAAAGCATAGACTAACAGACCGTAACCACTCAGTTGGTGGACTGGTCCTCCTCCAGCAAAATCCAAGGAACCTAAGTTGGCGAGCCATCCGTTACCGTTCCAAGTCCATTCGGCAATTGGACAGTAAACAATGGTGATCCAACAGAACAAGAAGACCATCATTGGACCCAATCTAGCTCTTTCAGCAGCACCACCCAATACCAAGATACCGGTAACACAGGCGAACATACCTTGGAAGAAACAGAAAAGAATTTCTGGAACACCTGTGGCAACGGACAGGTTACCCAAGACTTCTTTCAAACAGAAGTTCTTCATGGTACCTAAGAAACATGAGGCATCTTCAGCAAATGTTAAGGAATAACCCCAGAAGAACCATTGGAAAGTGACCAAGGACAGAGCCATCATGGAAGCCCATAATAAAGACAAAGCATGCTTTTTTCTGGACAAACCAGAGTATAATAAACCGATACCTGGAACCATAATCCAGACAAGGGCAGCACTTACACCTACCCAAACCATATCGGCCTTATCGAAACGCAGATTCAAGTCTGTGGTAAGGGAGTCACCTCCAGTACCAGAGTCAGTTAAACCAGATGGCAATGCAGTAGACATTCTTCTTATGCTATACTTCAAGTAATGTTATCACAATAAGAATGAATATATGACGTTTAGAAGAAATTTTTAAAAAGATACAAAATAAAAGTTTAAATTCACCAGGATTTTAATTATGATATATATATGATGAGAGACAAAGCCGGAGCAGGCAAAAACAAAGAAGAAAAAACAAAAACAATAATACCGATACAGAGAGTGAGAGAGTTATTAGTTGCATCTGCAAGAAAAATTGGCATCTTATGGATTTGGTTGGTCAGTCAGGTGTAAAGTTACATAAATGGTCAAAAAGGGAAAGAAAAAAAAAACATAAGACAATTGGTAAGAGTAATCTTGTTAATCACAAGAGAATCCCTTAAAATAAAGCTGCAGAATACGAGAGGGGGCCGGAAGGTTTTTGGTTGGTGGATTGGATCTATCGTGATACAATTCATTGGAATTTTCACTATACGCATTGTTGAAATTTTTTTTCTTTTTTTTTTTTTTATTTCCTGTTCTTTATCTCTATTTATGCGCTTTTTAAAGTTCGACAGATAACGCAAGATCTCCAGCCAATCACAGGCTACGATACGAAGATAAGTTCAAAAAATGAAAAAAACCTGTTCTTTACCAATTTTTTTAGACCACCATTGTAAGGATTTTGTATCGAATAATGCGATAAAAAGGAAGATAAGTCATTATTCTTTATCAGATGTCTAGTACATTTTTGATAACGTTTCCTATTGCCTTTAGAGACTCGGACTTAGAATTAATATTTTACAACTTTAAAGATTATTATTTATCTGTTGATGCAATTTTAAAGAGACCGCAAAATTAGTGGCAATGAAGCGAATAAGAATAAACCATGATTAGAGCAAAATCTTTCAAACTCGGCGATTTTTTTACCCCTTGAGCATACTTCTACTCTAATCTTTAGCATAACCTTATACGATATCTTACCTAATCATTACACTGTTTGCCGTGCTGAAAAATCCTAGCTCAGTATATGAAAAAAAACCTCATATACATAACATTAGCCGTCCAAAATTGTATCTTTATACGGTATCTTTTTTTCATGCAGAAGAAAAAAGACTCAAGTGAGACACTTTTTCTAAGTAGCCAGATATCTATCTATTGTTAAGTCTGAACAGTACTGTCTATAGTGAGCTACAAAACTGTCATTAAACTTGCTTTTGTTTAAGAAAAATCGTGACTGTCTGTTATCTCAATGCCAAGTATAATTACCTATTCTGATTACGATAATAGATTACACTAAGATGAACTAATCAGCTTAAGAAATAGAAATATGAAGAATAAACGGGCAATCATCTGGGTGCTCAAAACATACCTTTTGAAAACATATAATATGCCGTTATATAATGTAATTACGTAAGCTTGCATGCAAGTCTCTTCCATATATATGCATCTCAGGGCTTTTTTGAATAATTTGCTCTAGTCGTTTCCCACAAGATGACTCCTATGCAGGAGTCTTAAGATTTACCTCCGGAATATTATCATTTATTGTTCTTCGCTATTGTGGAATGCTAACAGGGTTTTCGTTATTACTAAATATGAATAATATAGAAACTTTTTACAGAGTATCACTTCAGTACTCGAATGATATCGAATGAACCAGCGAATGAGATTCCGACTGCCGTCGATGATAACCAGAAAAAAGAGAGCAATTTCGAATTACTTTGGTAACACCAAATCTGCCAATGCATCGTCCACTAATTAACAACCGCTGCATTGCTGCACTAGTAGTACAATTTAAACTATCAGACGCTAAAAGCATTCATTCAGAAAGGCCATGATTTGAACGGAAACTGATTTCACCTGCATGCCCTAAAGTTTAACGAGTTATGAACCAAGAGGTTTTTCGTAGTCGATTCATTCTTCTTCTATAGTTGTTATGCGTCTATACAGTGGGTCATAGAATTGATCATCTTCTGTCTCGGTTTCGGAGTCGGATGGAGTCTCTGCATCTGTATCTGCATAGTCATTTTCAGCGGGGTTTCTATACCTCAAGGAACTTTTGTCCTCGCTAAAACTGGTCAGACTAGTAGATGCAGTGGCATTTTGAGAAGATATGATGTTAGTTAATATACTATTGGTTTCTCCGTCTTCGTCGGCTGAAGATGTAGAATGATGTGGTAGTTTCAAATGATAACCATCATCATCTTCGTATATACTTTCATCGTTCAAAATCTCGTTTTCATCAACTTCCTCCTTCTTCACATAAGTTGCTGTTTGGCGTGGTTGAGAAACAGGTACAGGGGGTGAACTCTTCAGTACATCATTCGCAACAGATTCTGTTTTTTCTTTCTTGAAGAATTTGAGGGGAGACTTTTCAAACTCAAGAATCGTGATAGTTGCGTTTTGGAAGCTGAGTAGGTAGTTTATCAAACAAAATGAAATACCAGTGAAGATTCCAGCTACTATTCCAAATATAATAGAGCAAACGATGAATTGATAGATGATTTCCAAATCTCTTAGCAAACTTCGTACCTCGAACTTGGCAATGAAAAGAGGTTTTCCCAAAGTGAAAGGTAGCAATGCCACGTTGCCAATTGCAAAGATCACGTTGAATGGAATCTGAATAAAGCCATGGTGTAAGATTTGTAGAAACGTGTAGATTGGCGTGAAGACCAAGATCCTTATAAATTGAAATGGGAGGGTGAACAGGTAGTTTAAGATAGACAATACAGGCATCGCTCACTTCATTGTCCTATTGATAATCCGATTGATGGTATATATCCAATGTCATGCAATCATTTGATATGTCTTGTTATATGAAAAAAACGTTTCAAGTCATTTGAAAAAAAAAGACCTAAGTAATTTATTCGGTCGTGAACGTTCGATCAAAAGAACCAACTATACATGAATACAAGAGAAATAGAAGAAAAAAATTTCAAGCGGTGAAAATTTGTTTTATATTCGAGTCACAAGTAAAGAAGAGTTACAGATGATAATACTGATACTATGAGCCTTTGATATCATATGAACTCTTTAGATGATATAGAAACTTTACGAAATTGATTCTTGATAGATATTTTGAGTTTTTTTCCAAAAGTTGCTAAATTATCTTTTACTTCACTCCTGTTTCTGCCCCGTCTTCTTCGAAATAGATTATTGGGTTCTAATTATGGAGAAGATCAAGCCAATAATCAAAAGTTTATGATTTGATACTTCGTTTACTACGTGATTATTGGATCGTGTGGATTTGATCATCACTTGAAAGGAATTTTATCGTACTTTCAAACGATTTCACTCCTGTGATGGTTGTCACTATATTTTGTAACTAAATAGATTCTCTTTACTGATTCAACTGATCAACAAAAAACATTAATAATTCTCTTTACATATATTGGATATTTCTATATTTTTGTATATATAATTCATTGTTTTATTTCACGAAGATGTCTCTGGTCTCAAGTCTGAACGTTTTGGCAGAACCAATGGATGTAACTGACTCAAATATGTGATAGCCCACATCAAATAACACATAGCTAATGTCAATATGACAGAAGATCTCCAAACACTATTTGATGATGAAAGGAAACAGGAGTTAGTAACTGAGGAATGTTGTCTTTGTCTCTTTATCATTTCTACTTACGTTTGGTTCTCTTTTGGAGCAAACGTCCAAAATACGGCCGATGCAATGACCACGATTATCAATGCTGCTATAACAGTCCAACTATATACAATGAACAATCAAATCGGCATTCCCTATCAGTTGGAAGAGATATCAGGAAGGAGATGATTGCAAAAATTGCTGAAGAACTAATCATGACCTTTTGTTCATACATACATTATTTTTACCATCCCACATCCTCCATATCTCTCCCGTTTTACAGGAATGCAATTCATGATAACATTATTATTAGTATCTCAGTATTGAAACCCATTATCTCTTTCCCTACTTACCCGCTCATATTTTCCACAATTGATCGTTGATCACCAATTCATATAAATCCTAATACAAATAGAGCCGTATTTATACCTATTTGGTTGTGTGTATATGTACTTATATGATCAATACGAGATTTATCCTTCTGGTCTCTCGCTGCTGTAAATATTTTTTGCCTTTTCATTTTTTTATTCTCCTCTTTTTTTGGCTGTACATTTTATCTTTGAGCTTTTCTACTTTTTTTTACTAGCCCTTACATTTTTTCTCAGTGTGATTCTTGAGGCTTTTTAATTTAGAGGATAGTAGTTGAATTGTATAACTCGAGACATAACCAAGACCATGGCAACGTTACCATTGGAACTCTTACAATGGCTATACAAAGTGCTATTGAACGAGTATAAAGACCCGAAGAAAACATATCAAGATGTATGTCTCGTATTGATAAATTACCCCATCTTTAAAGCGAGAACCAGAATTTATACAACTCAAACGGGTCAACAACAGTTGTTATTGAATTTATATGGGACAATTGATACCCCAGAGATACAATTACCCATAGATATCTGGTTCCTGTTGGATTACCCACGCGTGGCCCCGATCATTTATGTGTTGCACGATGAAAGATATGTGATCAAGCCGACTAATCATGTCCAACTGGATGGGTTAGTTTTCCATCCGTTCTTATATGAATGGAATTTATATCGAGACGACGAGACAAACAAATTCTTCAAGATTTTGAAACTAATGCAATTACTAGGAGAGCTGTTGAGGTGTGATGTTCCTTGTATTTTCAAACCTCGCACACATCATCAGCAACTCCCATCTTCACCACTGGCACATACTCCAATACTGCTGCAAAGAACGACTTCGCCGCTTGCTCCACAACTCCCACCAAAACCAAGATCCATGACACAAACGCCTGTAACAGTTCAAAGGGAGGCTGGAACTCCTGTAGAATCACCTACACCACCGGTCTACAAAGAATTCGAGAGCTTATCCTTAATGGATCAAGATGCCAGTAGCTCGGATCTCCCAAAATTACCTCCTAACCCTACCAGACAGGAACTGTTAGATACTATGGCTTCGAATTTGAGCCAGATTTCCAATTCAATTGATGCCACGAATTTTGAATTGTCCAAAGGCATACATATTTCAAATCAAAACATAACTCAATTGCAGAATGAAATACTTCAAATAGAACAGGAACAATTGAATTTGGATAACAAGATCTCACAAAACCATGTTATACTCAATAATAAGATCCAACAGGTGATCAAGCTAAACCAGACGTTGCGCGAGAAACCGGCATTGAACTTGGATGACTTAGTGGCAGCCCCAACAGTACAACTGCAACAACTCTACGACTTGGTCACCAAGGACAAGGCTATAACCGATTCCATTCAACTCTTGATGAAATTATACGAATTGGAAAAATTACAACTACCACAGATGATGAAATTTGTCAGGAATTTGGCAAGAGATCAATTCCTTTGCAGAGCACTAATCAAGAAGATCGTTGCAAAATTACAACTTGACATTGAGCCTCCAACTTGAATATATAAACTTACATAAAACAGCATTAATAGATTTAGTCAAGATATCAAGACACTAACCTAGGGATGTAATATACGCACATCTCCACTATGGAGCCCCAACTATTGTCACGGTAAATCTTGGCACTAACTAACTCTCTTCCTCTCTTTAATTTTTTTCCCTCTTCTCTCTTTTCCTCTTTCTTACTACCATTTCACTTTTTAGCTAAAAAAATTTTCACATAGAAAAAATTTAAGAAAAAAATAAAAAAAAGAAAAGTCTAAGTTTTAAAAATTTTCCACTATATACATCTCATCAAGTTCATATCATCAACTCAAAGGAACCGCTAACATGAGTACCGAAGAGTATATGATCAAGCCGGAAAATGTTGCTCCAAGCAACGATACTTCTGAGTGGCCAATTTTGTTGAAGAATTTCGACAAGTTGTTGGTCAGATCAGGTCATTACACTCCAATCCCTCTGGGTTGTTCACCTTTGAAGAGAGACTTGAAGACTTATGTCTCATCTGGTGTTATAAATTTAGATAAACCATCCAACCCTTCATCCCACGAAGTTGTTGCCTGGATTAAGAGAATATTGAGAGTCGAGAAGACCGGTCACTCTGGTACCTTGGATCCAAAGGTTACTGGTTGTTTGATCGTTTGTGTTGACAGAGCTACCAGATTGGTCAAATCTCAACAAGGTGCTGGTAAAGAGTATGTTTGTATTGTTAGATTGCACGATGCCTTGAAGGACGAAAAGGACATGGGTAGAGCTTTAGAAAACTTGACCGGTGCCTTGTTCCAAAGACCACCTTTGATCTCCGCCGTTAAGAGACAGTTGAGAGTTAGAACCATCTACGACTCCAACTTGATCGAATTCGATAACAAGAGAGGTTTGGGTGTTTTCTGGGCCTCTTGTGAAGCTGGTACATATATGAGAACCTTATGTGTCCATTTGGGTATGTTATTGGGTGTCGGTGGTCACATGCAAGAATTGAGAAGAGTAAGATCTGGTGCTTTAGATGAAAGTCAAAACTTGGTCACCTTGCACGATGTCTTGGATGCTCAATGGACCTACGACAACTCCAGAGATGAAAGTTACTTGAGAAGAATCATCCAACCTTTGGAAACTTTGTTGGTTGGTTACAAGAGAATTGTTGTCAAAGACTCTGCTGTAAACTCTGTTTGTTATGGTGCCAAGTTGATGATTCCAGGTTTGTTGCGTTACGAAGCTGGAATAGAGTTATATGACGAAGTTGTCTTGATCACCACCAAGGGTGAAGCCATCGCCATTGCCATTCTGCAAATGACCACCGTTGACTTATCAACCTGCGACCACGGAACCGTTGCCAAGGTCAAGAGATGTATAATGGAAAGAGACACATACCCAAGAAGATGGGGATTGGGTCCAGTTGCTCAAAAGAAGAAACAATTGAAGGCTGATGGTAAGTTGGACAAATTCGGTAGAGTCAACGAAAACACCCCAGAATCCTGGAAAAAGGACTACAAGAGTCATGAAGATGAAGTTGCTCCTCTGGTACCAGAATCCAAATTGCAAGCCCCAGAAGTTCAAAAGGCTAAATCTTCCATCGTTCTGAGTAAATCATCTGAGACTTCTGAAGAAAAAGTAGAGAGTCCAAAGAAGGAAAAGAAGGAAAAGAAAGAGAAGAAAGAGAAGAAGGAAAAGAAGGAAAAGAAGAGAAAACTGGATGAATCTGAAGACGGAGAAAAGAAGAAGTCTAAGAAATCCAAGAAGTCCAAGAAGGATGAGTAGAGATGTTAATTGAATGATAAACTCAATTTCAAAGAAAAAAAGGGGGAGGGAGGTGAATGAAAAAGGAAAGCAGTTCAATTGACCTGATCGAATTTACATTTTACCCCATCAAATGCTTTTCTACATTGGTCCTCCTTCCAATTTTTTTTCAACATCTTTATTTCTTGCCATTTCTCCATTCTTTTAATCGTATATTATCACTATTGTTATGTCCCCATATCCATCCTCCATTTATATACTATATGTAATTGTTCACAATTATAATTTTACTATACAAAATCTGTTTTTTCACTTCCACCTCTAAACTGGGGCTGTATTTCCCTTTTTCCAGAACTTTCGATCAGTTCAAATAGAAACTGAAAGAAAAAAAAAACTGAAGCAGATGAATAAAGAATAATGAATGGCTCTTTTTTCTCTTCTGATTTTTTCGTTATAAGGAACTCAGTGGAAGGATTTATTGAAATCAGAGAATATTCAATAATATATATATAAATAGACGTGAAGTTAATTGTTGCGTTTTTCGATAATATAGCAAGGTCATTTGTACATATCATTAAAGCATTAAATCTCATCACGTTTTACAATGGTAAAGGAAACTAAATTATACGATTTATTAGGAGTCAGCCCTACGGCCAACGACCAAGAAATTAAAAAAGCATATAGAAAATCCGCCTTGAAATACCATCCAGACAAGCCAACTGGAGATGAGGAGAAATTCAAACAAATCTCGGAACTGTTCGACATATTATCCAATGCTGATAAGAGAGAAGTATACGATCAATAT
The DNA here is from genome assembly GCA_024271865.1 of Nakazawaea ambrosiae. NCBI lineage: Eukaryota > Fungi > Ascomycota > Pichiomycetes > Alaninales > Pachysolenaceae > Nakazawaea > Nakazawaea ambrosiae. The sequence goes on from JANBXG010000001.1 coordinate 1,979,411, forward strand.
GGTTTAGAACTGGCCAGAGGAAATGCTCCAGCTGGCGGAAATCCATTCGCTGGTGCCGGTGGTGGCCCAGGCGGCCCAGGCGGTCTGTCTTTCGGTTTCGGCGGTATGCCAGGTGGTCATTCGTTCTCTAGAGATGATCTGTTCAACATCTTCTCACAATTTGGTGGATTTGGCGGTGGAGATGACCCATTCGGTGGTGCTTTCGGTGGAGGTGGATTCGGTGGTGGATCTTCCTTCAGAAGCGGAGGTGGAATGGGTGGAATGCCAGGTGGATTCCAATCCAGTGCCAAGAGAGAACCAGAAGTCGTCACAATGAAATTGCCATGTTCTTTGGAAGAGTTATACTCAGGTAAAGTAAAGAAAATGAAGGTCAATAGTAGAAATGCTAGTGGAAACTTAGAATCCAAAATATTACAAATCGATGTCAAACCTGGATGGAAAGCTGGAACTGCAGTTAATTTCCGTAATGAAGGAGACTACCAACCAGATGGACAACGTCAAACCATCAAATTCGTCGTTGAAGAAAAACCACATCCATATTTCACAAGAGAAGATCTGAATTTGAAGATGACAGTACCATTAACGTTCAAGGAAAGTTTATTAGGATTCTCAAAGCAAGTTACAACAATAGATGGTAGAACCATATCCTTATCAAAGACACAACCTGTACAACCAGGTCTGGTCACTACTTATCCAGAATTGGGTATGCCAATACGTAAAAATGGACAAGTTGTTGGTAGAGGTGATTTGATCGTTTCATATAAAGTAGATTACCCATTGACCTTGTCCCCTAACCAAAGAGACGCTATCAACTCATATTTCTAAACTGCATTGGATCTCAACACATTTATAAGCGTACGTGACAAATGTAATGTATATAATATATAGATGGTTTTATTATTTATAATTTAATGACTATTTTTTCTGGCATAATTCATGGTTAGAGTAGACAAGATCACTCTCACGATATTAATTGAGAAAAACAGTTCAGACACAAAATAACGATAAAATCAGATAAAAGTTAGTATTTCAAAGCTTGAAACTTGAAAAATGTTAAAAAGTGAGTAAGAAAAAAAATAATTAGAAAAACTTGAACATAGTATTAGATGTGTAATATAGATCAGTTGACGCCTACAATAGAAGAAGATAGGGACAAAGAATTATGTCGGTTATTTTAGCATCAGCGGGTTATGATCATTCAATCAGATTCTGGGAAGCTTTAACAGGGGTTTGTTCCAGAACCATCCAACACACTGATTCTCAGGTTAATAGATTAGAAATAACATCAGATAAGAGATTTTTAGCAGCAGCAGGTCATTTACATGTGAGGTTGTACGACATCAGGACAACAAATCCAAACCCAGTTGTATCTTTTGAAGGCCACACCACCAATGTCACATCCGTGCAGTTCCAATCGGACAACAAATGGATGGTAACATCCTCAGAAGATGGTACTGTCAAAGTATGGGATACAAGATCTCCTGTAGTTCAAAGGAATTATAAGCATAATTGTCCAGTCAATGAAGTGGTGATACATCCCAATCAAGGTGAATTGATCTCTTGTGATCAAGACGGTAATGTGAGAATATGGGATTTGGGAGAAAACCAGTGTACGCATCAATTGATCCCAGAAGACGATGTCCCTGTGAAAAGTGTGAGTGTAGCCTCAGATGGTAGTATGTTGGTCGCGGGGAACAATAAAGGAAATTGTTATGTCTGGAAAATGACCAATCAGAAGGATGTCACATCTTTACAACCTGTAACGAAATTCAAGTCTCACTCCAAGTATATCACCAGAGTTCTCTTGAGCTCGGATGTAAAGCATTTGGCCACATGTTCACTGGATCACACAGCTAGACTTTGGGATGTTGAGAACAATTTTAGTATTGAAACTAGCTTGAGAGGTCACCAAAGATGGGTCTGGGACTGTGCATTTAGTGCTGATAGTGCATATCTTGTCACTGCATGTTCAGACCATTACGTTAGATTGTGGGATTTGGCAACAAGTGAAACAGTAAGACAATATAATGGACATCACAAAGGTGCTGTTTGTGTGGCCTTGAATGATGTCTAAGGACGTTTGATATAGTCTACCAATGACAGCCCATTTTGCGGGTCGGCTGGATTCTCGTCGATGTAGAATGTTTCGGCTTTGAAATGTTGAAATCTTTTGTCTTTTTCAAACAACATGCTAGCAAAAATCTCAAGAACCGTGTTCAAAGATCCATCCAAATGTTCCATGCATCCTCTTGCTTTCATATTGTATCCGATTGCACAACATCTCTTGACTATGAGAGAGTCTTCATCAAAAATTTTCAAAAGCTTTTGAAGACAGCAGATTGACACAGAACCGAGCAGCATGTGGTATATGTTTTTGAAGTCTTCTTTTGAACCATCGAAAATTCTCAGCTTCTGACGAATATCATCCATGCAAGTCAAGAAATTGTACATTGCATTGGGTTCCGAGTATATTATCCCATTTGTAGTTTTAAAGTCAACGAGATATGTATAGAGTAACCTATCTAAGCCATCGTTTTTCAGTGCCAGTCTTTGTAGACCCAAAAGGACCTGGTAGAGGGGATAACTGGTCACTAGAAGTACACGGGGGCCAGCTAGAATGGAGTTCGTGATCTTCCACAGTTGTCTGACTTGCTTGCTTCTAGCTAGCCTGTCCGAAAACATTTCATCGTTGAGAGCTTCTATGACATTTGAATCATTCTCACTGTCAATAACACCTACTAAAATACTGAAAAGACATAATTGAAGTACTCTGACCCTATTATAATTGAGTTGACAGCAATTTTTGTCGAACTCTTTCTTGGGTGGATTTCTGTTATCGATGTATTGCTCAATCGAGTAATTCCAAATCAAATTGTTACAAGTGCAACATCTGACTGTTTCCATATCATCAAGCTCTTGTGTACACCTTGAGCATTCACAACGGAAAAAATATCTGGCTGACAAATCTGGAATCCGTAAGCATTTTGGAAGATCTTTAATGGAATAATTGATATAAACTTCATCTCCCAGATTGATATCACGAACAGCAATGACTTTGATGATCTGGTTTTGGAAGAAAAGATCGGCGTTAGGAAAGCAAGAGTGGTTGAAAAGAGCCAATGCAGGATCGAACATTTGGCCTATGGTCTCTGCAAACTCGTTGAACAAAATAGTAGAATTAATGAATAACATATGGCAAACACTTTTGATCTGATCTGATGACCACATTGTTATCGGAGTGAGATAGTCTGCGACAATTTGTGATTCTGCTCTGAACAGTTCATTTTGATCAATTACACCAGAGTGCGTACACATCAACTCACATTGCTTATTAAATCTATAGTCAAGACGACATTTGATAAGAATCTTCAAAACACTTCTTACCAACGTCTCAGGAACAGGTTCAAAAAACTTTTCCGTGAAACTTTGAAAGAATTTACACTCGAACCCATGCACTGGTAAATCCTCTTCCAGACATTTGTCACTGCAATAAAATTGGACACCGCAGCTTTCGCAGCGGAAGAGTTCTTCTGGTGCTGGAGGATTGTTTCTACCTCTTGAGTAAGTTGGTCTTCTTCTGGTATGACAATTGGCACAACAGTTACCACGATAATCAGAGTAAATACCAGTGACTGTGCTTTCCAAAGTGTGAATTGCTGGAATGCAGTGGAAAATCAATTGATTCTTTTTGAAATTTCTCTTTGCGAAAAGGCCTCTCCCAGAGTTGGGAGTGGACCTGATTTCAAGGCCGTCAATGATATTGAACATCAGGGAAGCTTCAGTGTCACTAGTACTCATTTTTAACTTTAAACAGAATGTATTTGTATTAAAGACTTGATAAGTGAAATAAATTTTAATGAAACCCCCCAATTTTTTTAAGGCCACAAAAGCATTGAATTTCGTAATTTGCTCTGAAAACTTTTCGGTTTCATATAGTTTACCACTTTAGACTTGGTTTTTAAATGCATGCATGTATTTTAGTTTCAGTGTCAGAAGACAACTGAAAAGCTATATATTGGTATTTAAATATGTAATAAATCTATTTCATCGGTTTCAAGCTTCAAGAAAGTATTCTGATGAGATTCATGGTCCGCAAGAATGTTATTCTCATGGTCGTGATTTCTTGTAATATTTGTAATGTTTTCGGAGTCACTGTTTCCGACAACAGTGTGAAGATTTTCCTCCTCCATGGTTTTTGATCCAGTTGCAAGTTCATCCGGGTGATGGTCTTCAGTGCTACTCATGGTGGTGAAATCAATTCCATGATCCATCATAGATTGGTCTTGAATCGAGGCTTGATCACCAACTTGTTGGCCATGGTTTTGTTGAACAACTTGTTGAGATTCATCTTCGAAATTGTTGAGTTCGTTTGAGAGATCTTTTTGTTGCTGTGATTGCTGCTGTTGACTTGGATCCGATCCCTGCCCATTTGTAGAGTTCACTTCCATTTGTAAAAATCCAATCAACTCAGCTATCCAACCCAACCAATCGTCAATCCAACACCTCAAGAGCCACCAGGTACCAAAACTCTCACCTTCTAGCAAAGTCATTTCCCTCAAAGTTGTAGTCAACAATGAACTGAGACATAACAAAAACATTCTAGGAGGAACATTAGGGAAATGTAAGGGTAATCGGATCAAAAACTCGGTCCATTTATCCATCAAACAATTATGGACTTGTAAGAATTTGGACTCGTCATCTAATGGGTCATTAATATCAATATTGAGCTCTAAATATGGATCAAATCTCAACAATTCTGGTACCTCTTTTGTGCATATACTGTGAATGTTATCAGTATACGACGGGTTTGCACATGGCACATCCTTGTCTATGATCTCTTTGAAATCACATTTAGTCCAGTCTTGTAACATCTTCAGTCTCTCTTGTGAATTACTGAGCACTTTTGAAGCTGCCAAAGATGAACTGGAAACTTTCAATAATCTCGAAGTCAATGTAGCAAAATTTTCAACCGGTCTCAATTTCAATTTGGTGAACTCTATAGGTAATTTCTTCAATGCAATTAGATATTTTTCAGAATAATTCTTCACAATGTAACGTAACTGTTGTGAAACAGAATTTGGGATCTTCCTCAATGCGAACTTGGCTAACAATTTCATAAATGATTGATACACAATTGTATCACATTCGATCACCCAATGTTGCACGGGTTCTGATACATAAAGCTTATAAACAGGTGATGTCAATGAGAATGCAAAGGAACTAACAGTGTTCAATAATCTTTTTAATTGCATATAGCGTAAGGATTCGAAAATAGAACTGCAGTGACTCTTATAGAGGGATTCCAACGTGGTTGCGGTATCAATGTCGTACTTTTCTAACAAATATTGTGAAAGTGAAGGAAATTCAAGACATTTGAAATCCGTATCAAATAATGGCTGTTGTTGTTGTTCGTCTTGCTCTTGATTATACTGCTGATCTTGCAATTGCTTCTGTTCGTGTCTCTGATGAAACTCTTTAATGTTGTGGTACATCTGCAAGTCAAATTTCAAATTTGGAGTAATGAAATTCTTGAAATCAGTGTCAATGGCGGAAGGAGTTGAAGAATGGCTGGTGCCAGCAAAGCTTTGATTCACATTCGCAATGGAGGAAGTTCTGGAGCCCATGGATAATGGAGAGTTCGCAGCTCCACCTTCCAAACTGTTACTTGTACGTGGAGTGGTAAAAGGAGATCCAATTGGAGTTTGCATCTTTGGAGAATTGTACGGAGAGTCATCTCCAATCAACTCAATTCCACAATAATGATACTTACTCTGACCTCTCATTCCCAATCTTCTGGTAATAAGAGAGGGATATAAGATTCTAACCAATTTACCAAACGAAGCTGCCGACAATGGAATAACCCCATTGTTGGCACACACAGTGACATACATCGCATAGACTCTGTTACGAGGCACAACAGATTTTGGATGCACTTTACACGACTTGATCAAGCAAACCATGGCAAACACTTGACGCTTTCTCTCCTTCAAATATTCTTCCTCTTTCAGAGATCTATCTACAGGTGATGACATTCTAGACGAAGTTGAACCGTTCTCCACCAGTCTCACTTGCGCAGCAAATTCTTCAAATGGGATTTCCAGAGACTTGTAAGCCATTTCTTTCAATTCCGAATCGCCCTCATCACCTGGCTGCGCATGATCTGACCGTCTTTGTCTCTTTCTTGGACCCATGTTCATTGAAGCTGGAAGGGGATTTTGACCGTTTGGAGTTCTTGCAGCAGCAATTGGGATAGGAGCCGAAGTTGTAGCACCTGAAACTGGCCCTGGGGAAGGCGTGTTGAATGAGCTCAGTACTTGGGGAACGTAAACTTGAGCCGATGGAGGTTGATTTTGATTGGCTGGTACCCCATTATTCGGCTGTTGTAAAGTTTGGTATAACTGTTGTTGTTGTTGTTGTTGTTGTTGTTGGTATTGCTGTTGGTACTGGAAGTACTGCTGCTGGTATTGGAAGTATTGCAGAAGATTTTGCTGGTACGAAGCAGGGTAACCAGCTGCTGAACTCTGGTTCAAAGAGGAATTGTTGCCATTTTGGCCCATTGGCGAAGCCATCAACTGTGAATTGGATGACACTGATGTCAGTTGTTGTTGCTGTTGCTGCTTTTGCTGTTGAAATTGAAGTTGCAGTAGCAGTAACAGGGATTGTTGTAAGTATTGGGTGTTTTGATGTTGAAATTGCAGCTGTGGCCCAGTAAATTGTTCAGCCCCAACGCCGATTATATGTTGTTGTTGGTTATGAGGCGAACCCAGGTGTTGAATTTCGGATATTTGATGAGGTTGATGCTGAAGATGCTGATGCTGGTGGTTTATATGCAGTTCTTTCTCTTGCTTGACCAGCTCATGAGAATTATTGAGGAGCCGCTGATTTTCCATCCGAGAAAGCTCTGCGGGAAGACCATCGTTCATTAAATTCTGTTGCGACATGATCCTTCTTATCCGATCTGATCAGATCATTCAAAATCCTCAAGATGCAGAAAGAACAGAATGAATCCTCAGTCCAGATTAAAAGAAAAGAAAGAATCAAATGAACAAGTGACTTGACCGTACAAATTCAAACTTTGAATAATGTATTTCCGAAAACTTCTCTATTGCAAAAAATAAAAGTGTGAAAATCTAAGATCCAATACGAAGAAAAAAAATTAAAATAGAAATGAAGACAAAAAAAATTGATCTCTCATAAGGAAGAGGGAACACTAACTTAAGGTAAAAAAAGCTAAGAGAGATGAAAAAAAAATTGGTTGGAAATTTTCAACCTGAAAATATTTGTTAGGGTACAGGGGAAAAAAATGAGACACTCTATTGTTGAAAAAAAAAATTGAACGTAAGCGGATGAAAAATCTTTTTTTAAAAAACAGGCGAGATCAAGTGGGCAATGACAAAAATTTTGCGAGTGAGCAGCCAAGTGATTGATTGGAAGCCCCCAATTGGAATGAGGTGCTTGAGTGTTTGTTCAATTGTTTAGAGATGTTATACGAGGATGGTATCAGAAAAATTATTCATCCGTGAAAACGTCAGATCTACTATTCCAATGACCCCTTTCCCAGTTTACCTCTCTTCAAATCACAATATTATCCGTTCTATCTTGTTTTAGTCACTTCCTTTACATTTTTTCCGGACTCCCTCATATCTTTTTTTTTACATCTATATAACATTTATATTCGAAATTTTCCTCTTTTGGCATTATGATGAAAAAGAAAAAAAAAGAAAAAAAAAAGGTTTAAGCAATCTTACTTGATCTCTTGTCACTCACTATCTGCCACTGGTTAATAGATTTTTGTACTCAACTGATAGTTATTTTTCAAAGCTTACTTTGGTGTGAAAGAGCTGAAGATGGGATTTTGAAACAGCTTCACTTCAGTTGGTCTCTCTAATCATTTAAGGTGAATCAAGTCGTCCGATTATTCTTTTATGAAACCCATTTACTTTCTTCGACCCCCAAAAAAATTGATACTCATACTCGCTATCAAAATAGAGCACCTAATCACTGTCTCAATTCCGTATACTGTTCTTATTGTTACAACATATTCGATATCATTTGTTTCCTGAAGATGTAGGGTGATTGAAGTCTGACAAATAGCGCCGCATGAAAATTTCGGTCGCTTTCCTTTGATCATAAAAATATCTGAAACACAAAATTCATCTTTTATCTCAACATCGTACCAGCAGAAAACATTTACATCCTTCTCGGATTGGAACCAACATCGGCACCAGAAAGCTGATTCCCTCTATTGAAAAAACTTGTACTAGGAGGTGGAGGATCTGAATGCAGGTCTAAAGGCAGCAGCTGTAAATGTTCATTATTAGAAGGATTAGTCGATGTTGTGATTGACCTACCAATTGGAAGAGAAAAATCAGGGTATGGAATAACTGGTTGGATAAATCGTTCATTCGATTGTGATAAGACTTGTTGCCTCTTATTTACCGGACCTCCTAAATTATCAGGAAATTGATGATGGTTATTGGTAAAATGGTAAGCAAACTGAGGCTGTTGAACCATTCTTTGATTGTTATTCGCTTGGGAATGTATCATTTCAGTATCCAAGTTGTATATAGCGTAATGCTTTTCAAACTCTGAATAACGATTGTTTGCAGAGATGTTCTCATCTCTCCTCCTTTTCCTCTCGATCTTCTCTTTCACATTATTGTCATTCATAAACGTGTCCAAAAAATTTTGATTCGATTCCTTTACAAAGACGTTTAAAAATTTACTGAATTGTAAAGCTGTCTCGGTATTTAAATTCTTATCGAAGAAAGGCTTTATTCGTCTGAAGAGCATAGACGCTATCTCCCGAGATTCTGTAGGATCCTCAGTGAATTTTGCACTCTTGGAAGCTCCATGATTATATAGTTCAGTACTGTTATTCAAATCGCTGAACTCTCGTTTGACCAAAACCAAAATATCTCTATCTGTCATGTGTACATTTCTCACCCTTTCATCTTGTGGGAAAAGAAAGCTGTCAATAGTGAAGTTGAATCTTATATAATTTTTGTCGTTGAATAGCTTCAATAATCCAATCAATTGGGATTCTCGTGTGTTATCTTTGATGATCATCATCCGACGATCTTCCTCTTCAAAAGTTTGGTCATTTTCTTCATCATCTGCAACTTCCCCACCGTCCTCAGTTGGAATCCTCTTGGGGAGTATGCCTGAATTTCTGAAACATTGAACAAATAACGTTTGATCTTGTATGAGTTTACCCCACGATTCAGAAACAAAACTTATAAGATCAAGTTTAGTGAACTGAAAGTCCTTTGCATTGTTATAACCTAGCATTATTCTTTTAAGACAAGTTTGCAAGAGGCAGTCTTTGATCATTACTTTGAACAATCTCAAGATTCCGTAGCTCAATGGTTGGTAGCGCAACTTTTTCAAAGAGTCACTCAAATAAATAATTTTAATTTTGGGCAATTCGTTTGTGGGTACGAAATGTGCCTGGTATGTATCACACAATATCACTATTGGTTCATCTAAAGTGGAATGTAATTTTTTCAAATAGGCATGGAACACTTCTGGAGAGAGTATTCCATTTCTTTGATAATATAAATTTGGGATCAGACATTGTCCCAGGGAAGTCATCTGGTCAGTCAAGATCAAAGGAGGGAAATTACTTGAGCCATCCGCGTTTGCCAATACACCAACAATGATTCTTTTGGAAGGATTGTCAAAAGATAAACCGTCCAATAGATCATCGCCATTAATATTGCTGTTTATATTATTGACGCTATTGCTTTTACTTTGGCCATAATGATTTGACTCAAATATGGAAAGTTCGGTTCTTACTGCGATCTCATCAAACTGATAAATCTGATGGTTCAGATAGTCTTGTAGCAATCTCTGTAATCTCAGTTTCTCTTGACTCAAGGTTGAGATCTTCATCTCCTTGGCCTGGTTCAAATAAGACTGTATCACGTTTCTCCTGATCTCACTTCTCTTTTTGAAATAGAACAACCATCCACTGGATTTCATATTCAAACTCTCCGTCTCTTCTCGAGACAAATTGTAGTACAGCAGGTAAAATTCGGACCACTTGCTGATCAACGACTTCTCTGTGTACTTGGTGCCTTCACGTAATGCTTGCTCGTAGAATAATTCTAAGCATCGATTCACCTCAGGGTGCTTATATTTAGGTTTGGTCTTATAAGATTTGGCATTCCCCAATTTACAATTTTTAGCTTCTTCTCTCAATTTGTCCTCTGTCATCACCCATCTGTTCAATGTCGACCTTGTTATTGCAAACTCTCCGAGCTCAGCAAAATGTTGGAAAGTGTTCAATTGGTGTTTCTTCTCTGAAGCATTATGCCAATCTAAGACCCTGATTTTTTGTTGTAATGTGGCCCGTGGAAGTTTTCCTGCACCTTCCTCGTCATCATCGTCCTCTTCTCCTCTACCTCTTGTCTCTCTTCCTACTGCCACTTCAACAGCTGACAACCGTTGCAGTTCACTTGACAAGAGCAGTGGATCTGTTGATTGCGGGAGTGAGCCACTTGGCCTAATTGACATTTTTGTGTTTTTCCGATCCAATGTTTACTATTTGTTTGTGTGTGTTTATTAGCTGTTTCCACCTAAATGAAAATGGGATTTTTCTATGTCAAAGGAAAAACATAAAAAAACATTTTTTCTCTGTAAGGTTTAAAGTAGTGTGTGGATGGTAGAGCAGAGCAGATGGGAAACTACAACTTACATGGTAGTACTAAAACTAACTATTGATAGCAAAAGATTTCTAATCAACTATTTGCATAACCTTTATATAACGACAAATGACTAACCGTTGGAAACCAGCAACTTGGTGAAAAGATGAAGAAAACCAAATCAAAAGGAACTGAACACATCAAATTAAAATTTGTGAAGCAGGAAAATTAATCACAACCCGAAAAAAACCAAAAACCGAAACCAGCTACTAAGAGACATACCACTAAAAATAAAAGACAAAATTACAAACAAAGGGTTCTCGGTGCTCACCTTCTTGGAGATGGTGTGAAAACCGAAGTTACAAAATCGTTCAACACAAAAGAACTTCCTCTCTTGCCAGGGGTCACTGGAGAGCTGAATTTGTGATTTCCTCCACCATTCGGATGTAAATGGTGCATGGATCCAGAAGGAACCGTACTAGAAGAGGAACCGAAGATATCCATGGCTCTCGAATGTTGGGAGGAACTCAATGGAGTCGATCCCAAGGCATTAGCAGCCAGTATTCCAGCAGAAGTAGGAGGAGTAGAATTGAAAATTGAATTATTGCTGTTGCTAGTATTGAATAATCTCTTTGGTGTGGTTGGTAAGACTCTTTTCGATTGCAGAGCAGGTTGAGCCAGTGGAGATGGGGAGTTGGCAAAGAACATTAACAATTCCAGGGCATGGCCCGGTGTTCCATATTTCTTACCCTTTTTATTCGAGTCTTGCAAGACATTTGAGCTTCCGCTTGGGGTCTTGTTTGGATAGAAAATTTTATGAGATGTGGTTGAAGTTGGGGTCTTGAAATTCGTGGAAGAACGATTGTTTATCACTTTAGATTTAGGTGTTGATAATATATCATTCATGGCAGCAGATCCGTTGAGTATCGAGGCAGTTGTTGCAGAACGATGCACTTGGGATGAATGGGATTTGGAACCGTCAGAGACCAAATCACTCATAGTCGATAAAGACGAGGATGGGTCAAGTCCGCCTGCTGCTGCTGCTGCCGCTGTGGCTAAAGAGGCGGTTTTTCTTGGAGGTGTAGATGGCACTCTCAAAGATATTTGGGAATACAATGGTGAGGAAGGAATGTTGTTATGACTACTGTTGTTGTTAGCAGTAATATTTGCCTTCTTCGTTGGTGACTCGTACTCATCGGTTTCATAATCTTCTGTGAATTCGCCCAATTGAATATTGGATTTTTGTGGAGAGCTTCTATTATTGTTGCTTTTTGTGGTGGACGTGCTGAAAGAATTTGAAGGATCAACGAGAACTTCGGCATTCAAGGCCTGTTGATGGGATCTCTTCCTTATTAATTGAGCCTGCGATGAAGGAGGGGTTGGTAATGCAAGTTGCTTCGAAGGCGAAGAGGACAATTCCGTTCTATTTTTGGCTTTCAAAAGTTTTGTTTTCAATTGTCTTGTGATTCTGGCTATTTCGGCTCTTTTCAAAATCGCTTCGGCGATAATTTTTTCATCGGGAGCTGAAGCGGAACCATTCATGGTGGTATTTGTATTTAAAGTGGTGTTTGTATGTGACTGGGACATCGTCGAATGCATTTCCATTGGATTCCTTGAGTGAACACAATCCAAAATGAATATGCAGAATATATATATTAAGGATCAATCAAGGAAGGTGGGTGTATAAATATATGCTGTGATTATCTTGGGCTGGATTTTCTTTTTTTTTTGCCTTTTTTTACTCTTTTGTTTTTTTTTTTTTGGTACCACAGAAAACGAAAATTTTTAAATACGCAAATTCCACAGAAAAAAAAGTTGAATCATGGAACGATTAGGGAGGAAAGGGCAAGCTTGGTTCGATAAAGTTCAGCAGGTAAACTACTTCTGTAGTACTAGTTCCTCTTCTTTGAGTGTCTGAAACGGAGCAGCAAGGGAAGCAAGGATTAGAGCTTCTGCGACTTGCGATATGCCTTCAAAGGTGCTTGTTTTAGTGTCAATTTTTTTTTTTTTTTTTTTGATGAGGACTACAATGCAGCTAATTTAAATGCTATTTACGGTAAAGAGAAAAAAATAGCAACGCGTATGTGCCTCCCGGTTCCATTTTGACCCCAAAAGGGCTGGAAATGACGGTTTACAAGCTCTCTTCAACTCCTTTGATTTAAAGAAAACCTATTAGAATATGAAATAACCGTTGCCCGGTAATTCTATCGATGTTTCGTCAGTCGAGTCGTTAAAAGTCAAAAAGTAAAACATTACGGTGTTTCAGTTTCGCCAAAAAGAATTAATAGTTCAAAAATATCGTTTAATACAAAAGAAGAGAATTTCAAAGACATCAATTAAACTAACTATCGAATGAACCTTTGGATGTATTTCGTAAGGGCAACTCTAGGGTGTGGTACGGGATTCCCAGCAATCAAAAAAAATTCCAGATTGGGTTAATTGCCACACATCGGACCGTTTATTTTTCGCGTTTCTCCTTGTCAAAAAAAATGCAAGGGTTGAACTCTATTCAAGAAGCAGAGGGAAATGAACATGGAATTACTCCTACAGAGGCAGAGATAATGAATTTGATACAACTTGAGAAACGCAACCCAAATCCCGCACTACGTCGATGTTTTAAACCTTATTTTTCAACTGGTATTTCTTTATTTTCAAATCCTTGACATCTGGTGCCGTGTCGCCTATTAAATTTCTCGCCCTGCTCCAATTCAAATAGAACTTTTTTGTATCTCTCCTAAAGCCCTAATTTTGCTTTTTTCACCAAGATTGAGTATTCGGACACGCCCTTTCTTTTTGTCTGTCTCTCTCTCTCTCTCCCTTAGACTAAGACAGACTTACTAAAGGAAAAAAAAAATATATATCTCATCGTTTTTTTTTTGGTACCATTTTGATCATCTCTGTAGAGAGTTTAACCTTATCAACAGTAACTTTCATGATTTTATGATCATGAAATTAAGTTGAAATATCAATAAAACATCGTGTAAGTGCAGATCATTCATTGGAAGATAAATCATTATCATAAAAACTAACATATGAAAACCGATACCGCAGATTTATGTCTAAGAGGAAATCTCATCTATATAGTCTATATGCAAATCCTTTACCTCTAACTCTTCCGAAGATAACATTATCTAATGTTATCTTTGGTTTTAACATTCACCAGGATGAGATAAAGATAGTTTACAAAGATTCGATCTTTTGTACTATTGATAATGAGTCTACTGAAAGGTTGTGGTTCAGTGGGTTTTTCGGTAAAGGCTCTTTGAGTAGATCAGAGCCAACTTTTGCTCAGAGGACAATAAGAAGATTAGATCTTGAAAAAGATGAAAAGGGCAACGACAAAATTAATTTATCCTCTGAGGAGATTACAAAATTCCGGAGATTGGAAAGAGAAGAGTTCAAAAGAAGGAGGTTGGAGTTGGAGAATTTAGAGAAAAGTTATAAATTGAGTAATCAAGTGGAGCAGTTACAAGAAGTGGAGAGAATGAAGTTCGAATTGAACAAGCAATTCAAAATAAGGAAACCAATTGAGGAATTACTGCTGAAATATTCCACACTGAATAATGTCACCAGTGACCATAGTGTGGTCGCTGGTACTGAAACCGTTCACCATAGTCAAAGACCTGAGGATCTCGCTCTCGTAAATGATCCGGATTCTATCAGGTCATTGGAATATTTACAATTATCTCCATTTGAGGCCTTGTTTCTATCTTTGATCAACAGAATCAAGATTTACGATGATGACGACAACTTGATCTGCTTCAAAGATCTCGTCCACATTGTTTTTCCTGATTTGTATCATGAAGATAACGGACAGTTATTAAGATTTATTAGTTATTATCATTATAGGACGCTAGGGTGGTGTGTGAGGTCCGGAGCTAAATTCTCAACTGATTTTATTCTTTATGAGAAAGGACCCGTTTTCCAGCATGCTCATTTTGCTGTATTGGTAATGGACTCCTCAGGAAATAATAGCACGGACTGGATTCAAATGAACGCAGTCAATCGAGTAGTTGGAGGGGTGAAGAAACAGTTAGTGTTGAATTTTATTGAGATTGACAGGACAGATTTCAAATCTCATTTGGACATATTCATCGATTGTAACAAAGAGAATGAGTTAGATCTGCGATTGAAATTTGTGGGTTTGATGAAATTGTATAATGTACGAGAAATTGGGTTAAACAGGTGGTCGAATACCAGAAATAGAGAATAGTTAGTTGATTAGGTAGTCATATTTAAAAGAACAATGTATAAATTGTGCAACTATGATCTTATCAGTACACTGTTTCCTCTGGGTGATCGAACCATCTCATATGTTTTTCAAGGCCTTGCTAAGCAGAAGAAAAGAAAAAGAAGGAAAAATCTTTAACTTACCCCATCTTAGTAGCAGCGAAAAAATCAAAATTGACAACGAATTTTTTAATTTTGTATAGCTGAGTCAATCTAGAGGACAAGGAGAACAGTAATATTATACCGTTTAAACGTGATATAAACACATACAAGATGATGCTGCAATACGTGCTAACATTCACCCTCATATCTTCACTCATTTTGGGAGTGTCAGCCAACATTTTCGACTTTTTTCAAGGTCAACAACAACATCAACACCAGCAACAACAGTTCAACTTGGCCAAAGAGTTCACATCTTCTAAATGTGATAAATATTTATGTCCAGATACTTTGAGATGTGTTGCCTCCAAATTAGACTGCCCATGTCCATTTCCTGATCTGCAATTGAAATGTATTTTGCCTGACAAATCCAACTACGTATGCTTCAGTAAAGATAGTGATCGTGGATGTGACTTTGTGAAGAATGCATATAATGGACTTGTATAAGAGGGTCTTGAAAATAGCGAGAATACATATTACCGTAAATCAAAAAAGAATAACAATATATGAATACATGTAGCCATAAATACACATATACGAGTAGACATTTGTAAATGTGAAGACAAACAAATAAAAAAACATTATAAAAAAAAACACACAATAAAATCACACATACACGTTAATAAGAAAACGACAAAACAATAAGGAGCACCAGCACTTGTATCACACAACTTGAACACTATATTTGAACCATCTTCCTTATCTTCGTTTTCTTTTACTTAATCATTTTTTTATATTCTTCTTTATTCACTTAACTAACTACGATCGATCTTTCTTTTGACAAACAGTTTCTTTTCTCTTTAAACAGATGTCGATTTAAAGAAAATATTTACCAATCAAGAAAGCCAAAATAGCAATCACCAAAGCAAGAGGTAATGGAATACCACCTTTTGAAGCAGGAACAACTTTCTCCTCAGTTGAAGTAGAGACAGTGGCAGGCTCTGAGTGAACAGTCTCTTTTTCAACAACAGGAGCGGGGGCAGAAGCACCGGCTGATGGTTCGTCAATGGTGGTGAAAGTAGAGTCCAGTACGTCTTTGCTGTTGGAAGCACTTGAAGCAATACCAGTGGCTCCGGCAGCTGCGGCAGCGACTGGAGCAATTGGGTTTGTAGAATAAGAAGTAGGAGCCTTACTTTGAGATGAAGCGACTGGAACGGAGTGGCCAGAGACAGGGGCAGATGCACCAGAAAGAAGATAGTTCACCTTTATCTTTTTACTGGTTGATTTGAATTCGGATTCCAATTGAGGCCACAATTCAGCAACTCTTGTTTCTGCACCTTCGTATGGACATGGTAATGTGACTAATAAGAATTTATCTTTGCATTTGTAATCTGGACTTGGTTCTTCTTTTAATCCCTGTAAAATTATGGCAACTTCCAATGAGTCTCCCGGTTGGATGATTGAAGCATTTGGTCTGACACAGTATCTGTATGGATGTTATAACAATTCAGTTAGTAAAAGGAATCTTGATTTGATCATTTCAGACTCGATCCTAATGATGAAAAAAAAACTGAAATCATTAGCAAAAAAATGAGCTCAAAAAATTTACTTACAATTTTGGTGCTGTTGTTTTGACCTTGAAAGCTAAAGTTTCATTTGAGTTATTCGTCAAAAGAAGCTTTTCTGTTGATGTTTTGGTGAACGGACCTTGATAATGGGGTTCAATAGTTAGTAATTGTACAAATTTTATATGTAGTGATAAAAATAAGCCTTGCTGAATTGAAAAAAAAAAATAGTGGCGGAGAAAGATTACAAGTTCTTGTCAAAATCTGAAACGGACAGATCAATGGAACCACTGATCGATGGGATATGATAACAAAAATGGAGATCCCGATATCAATCCGTCTGATCATTGCATTCCCAATTATCCCAATCGGTGAATAACAACATCGACCTCGATTCTTCTTCTCAATCCTACTGATGGTGTTGCTGTCGTTTTTTATCACTCTTTTTTCAAACTCAACTGCTACAAGTCCAGAAAAACTAACATACCCTTAAACTCTAAGATTGCTGGTGAAACTTCCATCTTGACTAACTGTTTGATACTGAACTGTTGAATACCTTCTGAAACCAATCAAATCTATTATATTCCTTTGGTGGAAAAGAGGTATGAATGATGTTTGAGGAGCTTTATTGGATTGATTTATAATTAACAATACTTTTTTGTTTTTTTTTTCTTTGGTTAAGCTACAAAGTTTTTTGATTTTTAGCATTTTTTTCTGATTTTATTTTTTTTTTCTTCCAATTTTACACACATTAACTAGAGAACTGAAATTTTTGGTGAGCGAGAGTAAAAAAGAAAAACAAGAGACACAAGACTGATCTGCTTAACAAATTGTGAATCAAGTATGCACCAATTAATTGAAGTTGACTTTCCCTGTAAACTGCTGTGTCTTATTCAAATTCAGAGATAACAAAGCCTGTTCCAAAAACCCAACTTCCCGAGTTCGCATTCCCACGTTTCGTGAAAAGACTGCAATTTCATGTCGTTTCTCTACTATTTCACCTCTCCATATTTTTAAGTCTTTGCTTGGTTCCCGAAGACCGTACAACTTGTGTTTTCTTCAGCAGTTGTTTTATGTAAGGGAATAAAATAGGCGAACAATATGAAATTTTGGAAACGAAAAAAAAGAAAAAAACAAGGCAGTATGAGTGGCAGTTGCAGCTTCTGGGCTTAATTTTATGCTAGGAATTTAGGTACAGGAAATGGAAAATGACCAGACGCGTATATTACCGCTGTCGTGTGCTTTGGAAATAAATACATAATCCATATACATATCTAGCTATATACATCTAGTAATCGTCTCCTCTTGAGACAACTTCCTTATGCGTTGGATGTAACAATATCGTATGCTCGTATTGAGCAGTGTAACAGCCCTTGATATCCGAAATCGGTGGGTAGTCTTGAATGATACCAGATTTGACCAATTGGTTCAACAGAAGTAAATATTTGTCTTCCCCGAGTCTATCCAAGTATCTACGACAGAATGGCAAGGTGCCGAAGTGGGTGTTGATGGTGTTCAACAATTGCTTGGCACTGTTCAATCTCACTGGGATGTTTTCAACATGATCGTTCTTTGCATAATGAGAACATTCTCCAGAATTTACGACAAAACCTCTACCGGTACTTCCAAAAGTCTCAATGGCAAAAGTTTCACCTTCTTCCATCTTTGTTGTATCCCCATTCTTGACAATTGGAACGGTCTTGCCGCCGTGGATACGGTATTGAGCAATGTTGTGACCATTCAAATTTCTAATACATTTGATAGGATAAGTCTGACCGTCCAATTCCAACTCATAACTCTCCATGGTTTCCTGAATTGCCTCTCCGATATCGGTCAATCTGACATCAATACCAGCTTCTTTGATACCGGTGTTTGTGGCAGCCTTGACGGCAGCTAAAAGATTATCGTATTTGTGGTCAAATGTCAATGTGAAGGCAGAATCGATGATATGACCGTTTACGTGAACTCCGAAATCCACTTTCATGACATCTTCGTAGTTCAATACAGTCTTATCTCCAGCATTTGGAGTGTAGTGAGCAGCACAGTGGTTTACACTCAACCCAGTTGGGAACCCAACCCCACCTTTCAACCCATCTTCTCCACTTAAAGTTCTGGTTGTGTTCTCGATGGCTTCGGCAATGTCAATCATGGACATTCCAGGCTTGATGACTGATTTTGCATAGGTTCTAACTCTCCTGTGGATTTCAGCACCCTTTCTGAACTCTTGCCAATAATTATTTTGTTGGTTATCTAAGTATCTCTTCTCCTCATCGGTTGTTCTATAAGAGTTTTCATCTTTGTAGTATTGGGTTTCACCTTCTGGGTAAACTCCATCAGGATACACCGAGGCGATATTCACCGGCTTCTTCTTTTTCTTCTTGTTGTTCTTCTTCTTCTTCTTTTTAGTCTTGTCGCCTGTCTCTTCTCCCCCTTCTTCCTCATCGCCATTAGCAGTTTCAGATGCTGTCACAGTGGCTTCGGTTTCTTGTGAGCTTGGAACTTCGACATTCAGGTCGGTCTTAAGATTGGCCACCTTCTCGGTGATGTCATTAACTTCGGTCATGGTCACAATGTCAGCTTGTATCTTGCTTCAGTGCAATCCTTTGTCGTTATTCCCCAGGTAATTATAGAAAATTTTCATCTGTCTTTTTTTTGCTTTTTGGTCTTTTGAGAAAAAATCACAGTTCAGGCATTTTACCGGAGTCAATCATACCTGAGAAGCACAGGCTTTGATAGATGCCTCTTTTGACTTGAGGTAAATATTAATTGTTCCACTCTTGAAAAACAGCTGTTTTGTTCAAGTGCCGACTCTGTCTTACTCCACCCTTGACATTCAGACATCCATGATATTTAACCCCTCCCCCTCTGGTTTGTTTTTCCCGTGTCATTAATACAACTGTGGGAGCCTGGAAAAAATTTCGACAAAAAAATGGCTCTACTATAGCGAGAAAGCTTCAGGCAGTTAAGGAAGAAAAAAGCAGAGAAATTGAAAAAAAAAAAAAACTAAAAAAAAAGTTAAAAAAAGGATGAAAATAATTGAAGAGAAGTTCATTTCTACATCGTTATTAGACCAGCCCAAGACATGTTGAGAATAATACTCGGAGAGCCAAGACGCTCAGTGTTGTTAACTCTGAGACGTTTCAATTCAAGCACCACCAATAATGGATCCACGAGTTTCGATATGCTCAAACTCGCTACCCAATCAGCTAATAAGGATGGATCAAGATTGAATAATTCATATTTGGATTCTCAAACCAATATCAGACGTCCAAACAACATAATATCTAATAGTGCATTCGAAGAAGATCCAAAAGTGGTACTGCGTCATTTACCAAGAACCGGACCAGGTATGGGTACTTCTGTAGAGGTTAGAAATGGAAATGTCAAATCTGCATTGAGTCAGTTATCCAGACTGTTGAGAAATGAACAAGTTAGAGAGACTCGTTACAAGCAAAGATATCATTTGAAGCCAAGTAAAGTAAAGGGTGAAGAGAAGACCAAGAAAAGAAAGGAATGGTTCCATGCCGGATTAAAACAATTGTTCAGATCGGTCAAGGATGCAAAGAGAAGAGGTTATTAATTATTCTGTTTTATTCATCATTTCATATATACACTTCTTGTAAATACAGTTATTGTGTCGTCCGTACACTATTATTTCAACACTCTGCCTTTTCACTCAATGTAAGCTTTTTTTTTGCGTTTCCAGATAACGAAAAGGCTCTCAAATAATTTTTTTTTTCATGCTTGCCGCTCCTCTATTTCTTTATCGTTGCACAAATACAAGTGGAGAACATTGAAAAGCAAACCAGGTTGATCTAAGATGTCTTCGACAGCGACTTCGGCAGCCATTAACTTGTTGAACACCATAGTCGGAAGCGGGATGCTTCTGATGTCCTACGGTATCAAGGCCAACGGTATTTTCCTCGGCTGTATAGTGATAATATTTAGTGCGTGCACTTCACTGTTTGGACTCTATTTGCAGAATAGAACTTCCAAGTATGTCGCTGAAGGCCATGCCTCATTCTTTGCATTATCCCAGTTGACTTCGCCCTCTTTGAGTGTTGTCTTTGATATGGCTATCGCTGTGAAATGTTTCGGTGTCGGCATATCTTACCTTGTGGTGATTGGAGATTTGATGCCAAAGATAGTGGAATCGATAGTGGGTGCCGACAATGTACCGGAAGATTGGTTGTTTGTGAATAGGAATTTCTGGATCACTGCATTCATGACAATTGTGGTGCCTCTCTCCTTCTTGAGGAGACTTGATTCGTTGAAATACGCTTCAATGGTTGCGTTATCCTCAGTGGCTTATTTATTTGTATTGGTTATTGTGCATTTTTTCAGACATGATATGATCGACAAAGGTGAAGTCAGGGTCTGGAAACCTCAAGGGTTTGTATCTGTGGTGTCCCTGTTTCCAATCTTTGTGTTCGCATACACATGCCACCAGAATATGTTCTCGTTGATCAACGAATTGTCGGACAAGTCAACTAGGAACGTCAATAAAATCATCTTGAGTGCTATTGGGATTGCCATGACATTATACATTTGTGTTGGAGTGTCTGGGTATTTGACATTCGGGGACCATGTCTCTGGAAATATCATCGTTATGTACCCACACTCCGCATCTTCCACAGTGGGCAGAATTGCCATTGTCATCTTGGTGATGCTCTCTTATCCATTGCAATGTCACCCTTGCAGGGCATCGGTCAACCACGTGATCCACTTCTTTAAATACAGAGCCAAGCAGGAGAAATTGTTGCAGCAGAGATTCAACCAACGCTTACAATCCAATACAAGTACTCTGACCAATGCTACAATGACGTCTTCTGAAAGACAGAGTCTTATGAACTGGCAAGCGGACGGTTTGCTCGAAGAAGGCAGCAATGCTCAAACTGCCATTCCTGTTGTTCCATTGGAAAACAAGAAGTTTTTTATCTTGACCAGTCTGATCTTGTTTTTGAGTTATCTTGTGGCGATGTCTGTCACCTCATTAGAGAAAGTATTGGGATTCGTTGGATCTACAGGATCTACCAGTATTAGTTTCATTTTACCTGGTATCTTTGGTTATAATTTGATAGGGTCCGAAGAATATGGCCCATTGAGCTGGAAGGACAAATGTCTCAAATATGCTTCTTTACTGTTATCATGCTGGGGTGTTATTGTGATGATTGTAAGTTTATCAGCTACTTTGTTTCTTGGAGCTGGTCATTGACGCTTGAACTTGGATATTTATTTCGTTTCAAACAATATATTTAATCGCAAATCTTAATAAATATTTTTAGACTTTTGAAAGTATAATGAAGTACACGTAAATTGCCATACAAGAATCGAGAAAAGGAGTTTTATCCCAATAAGGGGTACGGTACCAAAAAGAAAGAAAAAAAAGGCCAATTTAATCTTCCATGAGGTCACTTCATCATTACTCCAGAATTCCTAGGAACATTTGCAATAATAGGAGAGAACAATAGTAGAGGAAGTACGAGTAGATTTTACACGCAACAAAAGAAACGTAAAAAAACACGAAAAAAAAATGATTTCAGTTATTAGGGAAATAAAGAGGGAAGTGCTAAAGACTGAATTCAGTATTAAGCTATAAGCTGATCACTGGTTATCTCTTGGTACCTGAAAGCTTTACTCAATATCGACCCAATCTCTCTTTTATGGAAACCAAGTAAAACGAGCATTTTTCTCTCCGCTAACATCACCTGCATAGTTCTTCTTTCTGAACCATTTCCCGTTCAACGTCTTCTTTACCAAAACAAATCTTCAACGCTCAATAACTTGTTTCAACCGGTATTGTTTATGAAGCACTTCAGCTAATTTTTTTTTCTTCTTGCCCTTTTTGAACTGCCTTTTTCTATCTATTTGTCTTTTTTCAATTGTTTCTCTCAATGGCTCCAATATTTTTGTTAAACTTTTTTCTGATTTTCTATATTTTTTTTATTTTTTATTTTTATTTTTTGTTGTTTTCCAAATCAAAATCAAACACTAAACATATTAAAGGAGTGAACAGGACTACAGGAACCGAAGGAAACAAATAAGAATAAGAACAAGAGTCTGAGATCAATTATAACACACAACGTCATGGCCATAATAGTATCAAATGTCACAGCTGACCCTTTCGCTATCGGCTCCCTCTCCATACTGTCAGTAGCCTGGTTGATCTCATTCATAGGAGCAATTGCAGCAGACGTGGATGGACCTTTCCCAAGATTTTCATGGTGGGGGATTGTTTGGCAATTGATCACAAATACCGTCATCGCCGTCTTGTATTTGACAGACACCGTACATTTATATGACAATTTAGTCACCGGTATGTTAGCTATTGCCTTCGTGTATACAACCAACACCACAAATCATTTGGTCTACTCAACACGTCCTGCTCTTCTGGCTTGTGCAGCAGGCTCCGTGTTATTATCCATGATAAACGTGATCTGGTTACTCTACTTTGCCAGTGACTCTTCGAGTCCTACTTCCCAATGGATAGATAGCTTCTCGCAAACTCAAAGAAGCGGTAGATTCCCAAATGAACAACCTGCTGTTTCTCAAAAAATGATGACCGAGAACTCGGCAAACCCATTTGGCTACTCTGCTGCCCTGCACCAACCATACATTGCTTCTTCTACTCAGTTGAACGGATTAGAAAATGGTGAAGAACCTTCTGGTCAAGGATACTACAGTAGTGCTGCCGCTGCCATCAACACTAATAACGATTTGAGTGATCATGACCTCGATGAAATCGAAGAAGATGAGGATGGGGAAGAAAGCTACCCATATACAGTGAAGGCCTTGTATGACTATCAGGCAAACCCAGCAGATGCTACTGAATTATCTTTCAGCAAAGGTGAAGTCTTGAAAGTACAATCCATCGATGGAAGATGGTGGCAAGCAAAGAACGCTGAGGGTAAAGTGGGAATCTTGCCAAGTAATTATGTCGAAAAAATTGATGGATAGATTGGCAGTAGAGTTAGAGGTTGCGGAGAGAGTTTTTGGGTTTCGATTTGAACTGTCAGTGCTTGTGTGTTTTTTATTTTTTACACGAAAATTCAAAATGGCTGTATTTATATAAATATATTTATGCTTAAAGGAGAAACAAAGGTATCCTTTATATAGGTATTAAGAGATTATAACATTACACTACAATTCTGTCTTTTTGTATGAAAAATGAAAAATGCCAAAATGATTATGATTTTATACCTATAACTCCATTGAAATAAAGAATGTGACCCTTTTAGTTGGAAGGGTCTTGTTGTAACGAACCGTTATTGCAATGTTCAGATCAAGGTACTTTGATCAAATAAGTCACGCCAATCACCATGCAGATCATGCTCAAATAAGGGGGGTTGTTGAATAGTTTATCCACTTCCAGAGTTATTTCCAAATCGAGCATTCTGTAGCCGACTTTGTTGTAATGCAGGAGATAATGATTATCATGTAAAAACTTTTTGTGACGAAACCGAGAGTTTCGAAATCTGTGCAACATCAAATCGGAAGAGTGTTTAGGTACTAAGGCAGATCTGGGACTGTTCACAACTTCGTAATGAGATCTTTCCGAACCTGATATGGGATCCATAAACATGTTTTCGCGTGTTGCTGTGTAGTCTTTCAAGATGATATAGGAGAAAAATATCAAGATTATTGTCAAGATGATTAAATCTCGGGGCTTGATATACAAGTTGACCCCAGAAACAAAGCCCCACATGCATCCCAAAAGGGGTAGAATCGAGTAAGATCTGCTGTGATAGGGGCTTAAGATCTCACTTCTAACTGGCCGAGCTTCCCTCTGTAAAGCATTTGTGATATTCTCATTTATTTGAGATGGGATGAATTGAAACTGAGATTTGGAAAGAGAAGGAAGATTCTTGGTGTTGTAAGTGATTTTCCTTTCCATGCTGAATGAGGGTGTTAATATGGCTAACTACATAATCGAAAAGTTATGAGAAAATGTCAAGTAGTAATATCAAGAAAAGACTCCAGATATATACATAACAATATCGGTAATCAATCTCAAAATGTGTAACCACATTCGCAACCATTTAAGGGAAATTGGAATCCTTGAATTCAACCATTGTTGTATATCATAGACCGATAAAGTGAAGTTGTCTGATTGAAATGAAAGCAAAAAAGGAAAAAAATCAAATGATTTTTTCCACTCTCATGAGGGGAAGTTTTTGGTGCTTTGTAGGTACAGGGAAAAAGAAATTTAAAAAATAAAGACGGTAATATTAGAAGTTGACTCAAAAAAAAAACATCAGACAAGCTTGGTTTCTCTTGTTTTGTCATGCAGTTACTTTTCGGACGGGTACTTAATATCTGAGCTACATCTGATTTACAGCTAGTTATACTACAAGTTTATGCAGAGAAGATACATAGTCAGACTCCAGCAGCTCTGGTCTACACTAAAGAGTGTCTTCTCACGTTATCGATAGTTTGTAGTTTTGAGAAATCATACGGTAGTGGTTATTGTTGTTATTCGGGCCACATCAAATGACATAGAACAATTATCTTTCTCCCTGTGACTCGAGAAATATGCACGATACTCTAGATTTTCTGATTCAAATTATCTCATCTCTATATACAATATTTCACCACCTACCAAGCCCAAATTTGCGCCTTACTCTTTAAAATATAATTAGTGAAAACACTCGAGTGAAAAACTAAAAAGAAGCAGAAAAATCAATCAAACAAAAATCAAAATCATAATAATAAATAATGAAATTGTAGAAAAAATCAAAATATCAAAAAAATAAAAAAAAACAAAGGAACCTCAAATCAACTTGCAATCCATAACTTAAAGAGGGAGCTGTTGCAATAACTTACGGATCCACTTCACCGTTGCCCTTTTATTTCATCTTTGCATGTTTGGTGAGTTCATTGACGCCTTTTAATATCACATTTTTTCATCTTTTTCTTCTCGTCGTTTCACAACCTATCTGGCGGTTATTCAAGGCATCTTATGAATAATAACAACAATAACAACATAAACGGCACCAACAACAGCAGTGTACTTGTCAACAATGATTATCTGGTGAAGCAGTTAAGATCTCAGATCTTCTATATGATTGACAATGATCTTTTGTCGTCAGCTGAATTTGCTTGTGAAAGATTGATTGCTCAAACGGGATCAGATGACAATTCTATTCATTTATACGGGTTGGTGTTATACGAGAGAAAGAAATATGGCACTGCATTGAATCAAACCATCAATAAAGAGCATGTAGGCTGTGCCTATATATGTGCCAAGGCCGCCATACAATTGGGAGAATATGATCGCGGTGAGCGTGTATTATCAGGAGTAATCCACCTTTGGCAAAATAATACCAACAATAACTCAGAATTGGAAAGGAACCTCACGCCCGATGCTGCAGCTTGTTTCACGTTGCTTGGGAAATTACAATCGTTGTTGAATAATAAGACAAAAGCCGCTTGGGCGTATTCAGAAGCTTTGAAATTGAACCCTTATATTTTTGAAGCTTTTGAAGAGTTATGTAAGATGGGTGCCACAGTGAGAACAAGGGCCATTTACAAAGTTTCTCATGACAATCAAAGTAATTTGTTCCCAAACAGTGAGGGCGACTTCTTAGATACTCAGACTCATCAACAACCTTTAGCACTCAATATTCATATGCAAGGGCCTACACAGCAAACTTTAGCGACACCCAACTTCAAACCAACAAGAAACTTTTTCTCGGGTGCTCTTTCAACACCGGATAACAGCAGCTCTGCTCTCTCGAAACTGCAGATCCCTGTACCGCCTGACGCACCTACTAGGAAACCGACAAGACAACAAGCTGTATACGATGCTTTCACCAAGCCATCCGATACCATAAATAGAAGATCGTCACGGTTAACAGCATCTAAGGTGACTTCAAGATTGATCACACAGCCTTTGAATAGCTTGACAACAAATATAGCCAACACAAGCAGTACTGCTTCAAACTCTAGTATGAATTCGACCACAATAAGCAATGCCCTGCATCCCCCATCTCTGCCACAACATAATTCGTTGAAGAGAGGAAGACAACCGAGTGTTTCAAACAATACCTCAGTACAAAGTATCAATTTGAAAGACACCACTGGCGAAGACTACCTCATGAATCTATATCTTCTATTTGCAAGGGCCTTCAAAGCAAGTTGCGCATATGATTGTTATAAAGCAATAAGGCTCTTGGATTCTTTACCAGATAATGAAAAACAGACTCCTTGGGTGATGGGAAAATTAGGAAGATTGCATTTCGAGATAGTGAATTACGAGGAATCCTTGTTATATTTTAATAGATTGAGAGACCTTGACAGAACCAGATTGGAAGATATGGAATATTTTTCAACGTTATTGTGGCATTTACATGATGAAAGTCGTTTGAGCTTTCTTGCGCACGACTTACTGAGTATTGATGAAATGGCTCCACAAACGTGGGTGGCTCTTGGAAACTCATTTTCGTTGAAAAAAGATCCAGATCAAGCTATCAGATGTTTCCAGAGAGCTGCAGAACTAGACAACAAATTTGCCTATGCTTACACTTTACAAGGCCATGAACATGTTTCCAATGATGCTTTTGAAAATGCTTTGCAAAATTTCAGAAGCGCTCTTTTCATAGATTCTCGTCACTATAACTCATTGTACGGTATCGGGATGGTTTATTTGAAACTTGGTGATTTCCACAAGGCTGAATACCACTTCCGCAAGCTGTTAGAAATCAATCCGGTCAATTGTATCTTGATTTGTTGTCTTGGTATGGTATTAGAGAAGTTGAACAAGAAAGAACTGGCTTTGAAGCAATATATTTTTGCGCATAAATTACAACCTTTGTCCGCTTTGGCGCTTTTCAAGAAAGCTCAACTACTTTTCTCAATGGAAGATTTCGAAAATGCCATAGTAGATTTTGAGCAGTTGGTCAATATAGCACCAGATGAAGCTTCAGTGCATTTTTTGTTGGGGCAACTCTACAAAATCAGTGGCAAGAGGCGTAATGCTGTAAAGGAATTCACTGTAGCTTTGAATTTAGACCCAAAAGGGGCTCATCTTATCAAGGAAGCAATGGAATCTCTCGGTGATTTTTCTGCTGAGGATTATATCGATGATACTGCTTAGGGCCTTAATTAATTTATTTTAAATGTAATTCATGTATAATATTGGTAATAATGGAATCCAACTGATAAACCTAAATAATTAAGAAGACTCCACTTGTAAGCGATAACTCCTTCCACTCAGTCCGGAATTTTACGTTCTAATGTCTGGTGCTGGTACTTGTTCGTATCTCATTGAAGATAATGGACCACAAGAGTCGGCGACTGAAAAAAAATCAGAAGTTGGGTGATGTTACTTTTTGAGCCCCATTGGGAAAAATTATTTTTTTGCTCATCTTAGTATCAAGCATATTATCACGATCACTTGACTTAAGAAAAGGGGATACATTCCGAGAGAGTGGCAATCGATTGTGGGATAATTATCAATAAAAAGATATAAAAGCAGGTAACTTTTTTCCTTCTTGAAGCTTTTCATCCCCATTTCACCTTATAGTTTTTTCAATAACTCCTCTGCCGTTGTTTGCTTGGATCAAAAATTATATAATAAATATAACATGTTAACAAAAATTGCAGCTCCATCACTTGGGAAAGTGTTTTTAAGTTCATCTCATTTATCTAGAAACTTGATATTTTCTGGTGCATTTAAGACTCTGCGGTTTATGAAAATGTACTCGACAAGTTACAACACAAATCTCAACAGATCTGAAATGCTATTGTCTTCCAAGAGGTTCAAGTCCAATTTTGGCAGTGATATTATGAGCAGTAGGAGTGCGCAAGAGGCAGATTTGAATATTGAAAATTCACTTTTCACGAACAGTAAGATGAGTTCCATTGAGTTGCTGAATTATAATCGTGGTTTGAAATTGAAGTATTTGAGAGAGCAACTTAACGAGCAGAAACAACTCTCTGAAGAATTGGAGAAGGCATTAAACGAGTTCAAATCAAATTTTTTGTGAGTGATATTTAAGCCGCATAGTTTACATGGACAAAGTATAACCCAGAGACAGAGAGAGAAAGAGAGAAAGAGTTATACATTTATATAAGAAAATGGATTTTTTTTTTGATATCATTTGAAAGCTTCGTCGTAACTAGGTAAATCTTCTGTTCCATGGGTATTTGCCTGATAAGGGGGAGCGATTTCTCCAGGAGAGAGGGCTGGACGTTGACGAGTATTGGCACCACTCACATATACCACTCCAGGATTTATATGATCGTTCTCTAAACCACTATATATACTAACATTTTTGAACATAGAAACCTCCACCAATGGATCTTCTTTGGTCGGTTTCTTTTCTGAACAAACTTTCGACTCAATGTGTAATCTATAACTTCGTACAATGTTACAGGATCTAAAACTGGGGATAACTGTATCGGGCACGATAGCATCTTTATAAACATCTCTTGGGATCTCTAGCTCATACAAATTTGGCCTGGTGGTGGACCTTTCAACATTAAATAAATCCACCTTTACATCCAATGTTTTATTCATCAAGTCTATGGTTCTGGAATAGGTCTGAGTATGGTTTTCTATCGTCACCACGGTGGCTTCCACCAATACTATTCTCATATGCCTGATAAAGAGTTTACCCAAACCCGAACTCTCTCCATTGGGTAGTTCATAGCATTTCTTGTCTTTGTCTGTGCAAAAATACATCTTGAAGCTGGGTGTTTTTGTGGGTATCAAATATGGTGGATAGTCGAATCTCAGTTCCAAATACAAGGGCAAGTTGATTGGCTTGACTTCAGGTTTATATACGTTTCTTGGGGGTGGTCTTTGTTCTTTACTCGGAGTAGCAGGGGTGGATTGCGGCTTCGACACAGTCGATTTACGAGAAGCCTGGCCTCCTCCAAATAACAGCAGAAAGAATCCACCACCTGTGCTGCCATTTTGTTGTGGAGAAGCTGAACGAGACGATTGGCTTTTGTCTGACAGTTGATTTTGATATGAAACAACTTTCGAGGAAGATGGAGTGGCATAACAAGCAACGATTTCTGGAAGTTTGTTAGGAATGACGAATTTGTTCCTCACAAAATATTCGAATCCGTCAGCATCTCTGTTCTTGAAGTTCGGAGGGTTCAAAGGTAAGTATAAGAAGGGGTCATAGGATCGGAGATTCAGTTTGAAAAGGTTTGCTCTCTTGGCAGTGACTTTGACAAAGTAGTTTATCTTTGCAAATGAATCTAACCCACCTAGTGAAGGTGGTAGCACTTCGGCAACATGAGTAGGGTTCGTGGATGTTCCTTCTAAGAGATCTATTGTGGATACATATGTCTTACCTGAGTTACCATCTTTGTAGCAAGAGTTTTTCAAAGGGATCTTGAACTCAAAAGGGTATGAATATTCACCAGGTATCAAGGTGAACTTGGAGCTCTTTGCAACATCTCGGACATTTTTTGGTGGGAATACAATCGTAGTGTCATAAAGAAGTGTGTGTTTACAAGTGAGTATCTTCTTTTCCGTCTTATTTCTGTCTCTTCTGTTTCTTGGAGCCCTTACGATCAACATTGTCTCCGATATGCCTTCGAGTTTGACAATGATAGACTCCAATGTTATCTCAGAGCCAACTTTCAAATTCACATGTCCCTTCACCTCATCGTGATTGGTAAAGACGCCACCAGTTCTGGAGCGGTCTATCTCCACAACTAACTGGTAATTGGAGACCATTGTTCCAGTCGTTCCCAGCGAAAGTGATATGGTTTTGTGAGAGGTCACTATTGAATGTCAAGTGTGAAAAGAGACCAGCCTTGTTTTCGGCATTTTTTTTTCTTGCTAATCTATCTACCGTTAGTTTTTATCGTATGCCTTACGTTATGAGCGGCTCACTCAGCTCAGAACAAGGGCTCAGTATTTTTTTCTTTCTATATTCAAGACAGCAATTTTTCGCTGAGATGCAGTGGGTATCCGAGCGGAACAAGAAGAAGCAACGATGTGTTTTACAGTTTAAGTTTCGCTTATTGGGTTTAAATATTAGCGATTCACAGAGTGAAGTTATAATGCTATATTGGATCCTTTGTGAAGATCGAATGATGTCTGTTGATATATATATATATTTAATATACAATTTGTCATTTCTGCTGCTTATATCTGGGGTAGCCTCATCTCAATCTTTGAAGCTCAACATTAGTCATGGTGCCTAAATGGCCTCTCAACTTGAGTCCGTTTAATTCCTTGTAATAATGGAGTTTCTTTCTGAAAGAGTTGGCATACGTAACATACCCAGGGTCCTGTTGTATCTCTTCGTCATCCTCCTCCTCTTCGTCCAGTGGTGAGTGCAAATTCTCATCGCTGTGGCTGTTGAATTGAAATGCCAAATTACCGAAGCTTTTTTTCTTCGAAATGTATTTGGATTGTTTCATCAATTGCTTTGCACTGATGACATGTCTCAATCTAGATGGTGAAATCACAAGGTGCTTACAAACTTCACAATTTGGATTTTGATGTGGGCATCTCTCTTGTCTATTATCTATTGCTCCTCTAAACTTCCCTCGAGCAACTACTTTAGCCAGGGGTATAGTTTGCACCATTTTTTTTGGTTTGGTATTGGTTGTGGGGGTGCAAGTATTGACAGCATTATTCTTGTAATCAGAACGACCACGCCTAACGGTAGAATTGGACTCCATCGCTTCGATTTCTCTCTCAAGATTCCTCAAATCAATTGAAGAACCACAAATATTAATATAATTATTATCAAGTTTCTGATCATCTTTCTTTTTACTGAAAAAATAGTGTCGATCTCCAAGACTATAGGAATTGAAGAAGCTTGAAGTCATCAAAGAAACACAAGAAACTTAGAACAAGGACGTTGAGTATTGTTTTTTTATTGGGCCCAGTTCGTTCAAGCGATATATAATTATCAACTAATGTAAAACTGGGTACCAAAAAATACCCCCAATGGCTCTGTTTTTGTGGATCGAAAAAGAATTTTTACATTGCTACAAGAACACAATACCAAGAAGAGCGAGAGTAATGACTGGAATGACCGCCTTTCTAAACGGTGTCGCAGAAAATTTAGTTACACAATCTATAGACAAATGAGGAAGTGAAAAGTAAATTCAAAATCAAAGAAAAGACAAACACAATATGAAGAAAATGACTCAATCAACTTTTATGGCATTATAAATTCTGGAAACAAAAACCACAGAACATACAAGACCAATACTTCCACATGATAAACCAATAATTCCACTGACAATGACCAAATAGACGAAATAAAACATCGCAGAAATAAAGTCCACAACTTTCAAATAGCTGATGAAGTAGTAAATACCATAGAGTAAAATGTAAAATGAAATAGACAGGCCCAGAATTATGAATGATCTCCATTGCCATCTGTAATCACCTTTGTTTAAAGCCAAATAAGTGGACACAATGGTGGTCTCTATCACAACGACGATAAGAAGTATAATTGTTGCCAATAAAAACCCATACATGTAGTAAAAAGTTGTCTTTTCAAGCCAAATCGACTTGAGAATGAACAACAATTCAACGTAAATGATTCCAAATGGGATTAAGCCAAACACTGGGATGGCAAAAGTCAGCTTGTTATAAAAAGGTTGCTTTGGAATAGGAGTGACGCTCAATAATCCTGATGCATTGTTTCCAGCAGCTTTGGCCTTTGGGAGGAAAGTTGAAGAAGGTGAGATTGTTGTAGAGGATGTGAAATTTTTGTCCTTACTGAAGTAGGCACCAAGAATAGACAAAGGAACCTCCAATAAAATGAAACACATCACCAATACCATGATAGTTCCAAAAGGTAAGGCATTGGACGAATCTTTGGCCCACACAAAGAGATTCAAGACCATCGCAATGGCAAAGATTGCACTTGTCAAGGCACCCCCACAATAGATGGCAACGGTGATCCAGTTAACTGCAGCAAGATTCTCCGTCGTGAATTTCTTGTAAAATTGGATCCCGGCATAACCAGAGGTGAAGCCGGCAAGGAAGAATAATACCAATGAAACGGAGATCACACTTCCTCTATGTTCAGGCCCGAGAATTCCCGATGCACATAATATAGCAACAGCAATAGAAGTGAACAGTAATTGGACACCAGTACCTGCTAAGACCAGCAATAACAATGGTCTTTCTGGAGGTGTGTTGATGTCATTGGCAATAGCCTTCCAACCGGAGTTGGATTGCTGTTGCAGCTGTTGCGAGTCATATGAGCCCAGTTTTGGCTCGTCATCGAAATTCAACATCTTGTTCACCTCTTCCGCAAACGAGTCCGTTGACAGTGATGATAACAAATTGAAGTTCTTCGTGCTGGAACTGGATTTGTTTTGGTATTTCCATTTCTTATATGCATTGATGTCTTTTGTCAAGGTTCTCAACAACACGACCAAGACAATGGCTGATAAGAACAAGACCAATACAAGCGAATTGATCAACGAAAGCCAATGTATCTTGTCTTGACTCACTTCGCCCGCAAAATAAAGATCCCACCTATTGTACCACGAGACGTCTTTCTCTTCTCTCCAATACACAGCATAGGTGAAGGGTATCAATATCTCTTCCGTCATAGAGGTGTTCAAGGCGAAATTGGCGAAATTTCTGGAAGCACCCGGACAATGGAAATCGCTGACAGACCTAGGGTACACTTCAAAACCCACGATGGTTTTTCTATTAGGATCCCCATCTTCTTTGTGCCATCTGATGACCAACATCACATGGTTATGCAAGTATGTTCTGCCGTCTTGAACGAACCCCAATGGGAAACCAGCGGCGTAGTATTTATCGTTATTTTTGGAACTGATGAATGTGGTTGCACTTGGGAGATCATCGATGATCCACTCCACCACATAGCCTTTTCTTATCAATTCATCGGCTCTTTTAATTCCTTCCGGTTTAGTTCTCCTATCACATATTCTCTTACAAGATTCGTCTTTTTCGAAGAAGATATGATAATCGGAATCGAAAATACGGTCGCCTCTGATGATTTCACCCAATGAGAGATGTAGCAGTTTCTTGTCGTTCTTTGGACATACAAATGGCATGTCATAATATGAATACGGAAGTTCTGTAGAATCAGACTCCACTTTATTCACATATAAGGTGACTTCTTCCCCTTCTTGGTAATAGCGGGGAGACCAGCCAAATCCAAGATTGAAACAGTGTACGAGTTGCACCGAAAGTACAAGAAGGAGTAATATTATGCTATTCATTGATTTGTTTTGTGATTAATGCTGCAATGCTGAATGAAGTTGCCCATAAGTATTGATCTATGAAGCAAATTGTATAAAACAAATAAAAGTGCACAAACGCCCAGTTATTAAAGTGAGAAAATCAAACGGTAAACTATACTGAGGAACAGTTGGGAATGAGCAAACTCGTTTCTTATTGAACTGATAGATATATATATGTATCCATATATATATTTATATATATATATTCTCAAGAAATGCTTGATTGTTGTTAACAAGTATATAAAAATCTCACACGTACAATTCGATTTCTTTTATGTTTTTTTTTTCTCCTTGGTGCTTTTTTGATTTTTTCTCTTCTTTCGTGTCCTTCATCTACGTAGTGAGTTATGATTGTATGTCGATTAGAGACTTGCAAAAGATGTAGTTATAGAGTGCGAAGGTGGGTGTGTTGAAGCGTCAATTTCACAAACATTGAACATTGGTCTTTGCTCCAAATGTGTTGTTATGCCATACCGCGAAACGTGCTTATTAAACTGGAAGAGCCTCCATTGGTAGCTCCATCGAAGGAGATCAAGATGTACGTAGATCCTTCAGAGGGGCAGGATTTACTGAGGTCTGGACTCTCTGTGAAGAGAAAGTGAGGGCTGACCAATGGCACTGGAAGCAGTAGTGCAAAGTTAGTCGAAAAGGCGGCAAACTTGAACCTGAGCGAAAAGATAGAGAAGAGAGAAAAAATTGACAAAAAGAGTTTTGATTGAAATGTTTCTGTAAGTATTAGGCGCATTTTGGAGATAAAATTCAAAGATTCAGAAAAAAAAGAGCACTAATTTGAAAACGACTAGAGGTTGAAGTCATATCGATCAATACAATTAAATTCCAATATGGTAAGTATTTGAAAGGGAACATTTGAACCTACTAATGGCAATGATCATACTAACTCAGATTTCCAGTTACCTTTATATCTTTTAACATCTGCGAAGAACCAACCAATCTTGATAGAATTAAAATCCAATGAAACCATCAACGGTAATTTGACCAACTGTGATTCTTGGATGAACTTGACTCTTTCGGATTGTATCAAGGTCGATGCTGCCGGAGAGAACTTCCTCAAGCTACCAGAGATTTACGTTAGAGGAAACCAAATCAAATACGTTAGAATGAGCAATGATGTCATTGACCAAGTGAAAGAACATCAACAACAAGATCAAAATAACAACAGAAATAGAAGAGGCAACCAGAATAACCAGCAAGGAGGAAGATACAACAACAACAACAACAACAACAACAACAGAAGGTATAACCAACAAGGAGGCAGACAAAACAACAGAGGTAATAACAATAACAACAACAGAGGAAAATACAACAATGGTCCTCGTCAAGAACATCTGCATCATCAACAGGCACAACAATCTGCTCAAGTACTGCTGTGATTTCACATCCACTGCTGCTTCTTTTTATTTCTACATTGTAATTATAGCTAATATGATGGCAACAACCATTTTTTTTCTTTTTTTTAAATTGAATAAATAGTAATACTTGCATTAGTTCTATTCAAACACCAGGGCTCACTCAGTAAAATGGAGACCATCCTAAATATATGCACGCTAAACGATCGGGGTCCATCGCTTGCAGTGTGAGTTCCCTAACAGTAGCCTCATCACTCAAATTATGAGAATTCAACTTGTTTCTAACTCCTTCGATAGCATCTGTGGCTTCAATATCTTGGTAAGCATTCATATCCCCTTGTTCTTCGAGTCTTTGCTTTCTGATCGGAGAAAGGGTCCACGAATACAAAGGGTCATATTTCAAGATATTCAATACATCCATGATCCTCTCGCTTTCAAGACGTAATACTTTCAACACATGTTCAGATGTCTTTATAAAGCAGCCTTCCACTCCGGTGATTCCAAATCCATCTACCATATCCCTTGTCAATCGGAAGGGAACAGTTTCTGGAATCGGCAATCTCTTGCCCTGATCAAACGAAATCCCAAAATCTATATGTACAGGTTCACCCGTGGATTTGTCCAATAATATATTATTGGTGTGACGGTCTCCCAACCCAAGAACATAGCCAACGAACGAAGTGGTGGAAACTCCTCTTGTATAAGTCAATTTGGTATTAAACCACTCGTCCGGAGTCAAATAGTTGTCAAAGAAGTATGACCCCATCACAGGTCTAACCTTCTCCATGATGTTATGATACACATTTACTCGATCTTTCGAACTGCTCTTCTCAACCTTCTTCATCAACGATCGGGCATTTTCAATCTTGAGTTTGTCCTGTTTTTCATGGAGAGGACGGAGGATGTCGTTAAGAGTGACAGAATTCAAGACATGTTCGATGATCCCAGTTTGTGGGCCGAGAGGTACCACTTTATATGTTCTAATTCTAAGGTTTCTCTTTCTCGTTTCACCATAATTCTGAAAAATTTTATTCACCTTCTCAAACACCTGGATCATGATCGCATCTTGCCTCAAGTCATCAGTACCACCTTTGAATAAGGTCTTATGAGCTTGTCCATTCGAAAGTGTGAAAGTCATGATCTTAGGCCTTGAAATCCCCGAACTAGCAATTCGAAGCATCACATCTACTGATGAAATATGTGGGATGGAATCATAGTTTCCCGTTTTTTGTATTGGAATGTCCATAGTAGGGGGTGGTATCGCAAACTGTGCCAATGATTGTAACCAGAACTTGCCATTTCTCAATTTGGAAATCTTGAACTCGGACCCTTTTGGGAATTTTTCATTAGCCAAGTCCACTGATTCATCACATAGGGTCTCAATGGGGGTTAGATAATTGTTTGAAAATTCTAGAGATTTCATCCCAAGACTACGCCAAAGTTTTGCAGCTGCCGTGGCTCGGGAAATGATTGTAGGGTCAGAGTTTTGTACATTCAAGTGCACTTTCAAGGATTTTATCAAGTACATGCAATGATAAGGATGAGAAAAACTCATTTTCTCCAATAAGTTCAGGAGCACACGCTGGAAAGACGTTGGTTCATTAGCCAATCTTGACAGCAATTGCGATACCCATGGGATCAATTTGTAAGAGGCGACGGTGGGAAGGGCTTCACCCACTATCCAATTCACATTATCGGAATTGGAATACTCTAACCACAAACCACATAACCTATCAACGTCCATGTCATCATATTCGTCACTTATGGATATACATTTGAGATAAAAATTAACAGCATTCTCGACAAATCTGTTCCTATTCGTCGTTAATCTTGCCAACTCTTCTTTATCTTGCATCCTAATCCTATGGATGACAACGTATTTGGACTTGGCAGCACTTCTTTCCTCTTTCGAGTTCCTCCTATTGTCATGAAAATCCTTCAACAGCTGAAGTTCCTTGTTCTTGGTTATAATCAGTAGCGATAAATTCTTGATGATCTGTCCCAAGTTGTTCTCCTTCAAATATTTGTTACAGAAAGTTGCAAAATGATGATAGATCTCTGCCCTTCTGGAATCTGTACCTGCGGTTTCATCGACCATATCAGCCGCAATATCCTCCAAATATTTATCCATCAACACAGAACTGGACTCCTGACGAGACTCAGAGGACCATTTCACAAGCAATGCAGATATATAGGGTACATTGAGATCCATCTGAGGAAATTTAGAACCGATTGAACCACTTTTAATTTTATTCAAATCTTGAAGCAGGCTTTTCCTTTCTCTCCTAATCATTTCTTTCAATACCACAACTGGGAAACCGGTTTCACCTTGGTCCCAAAATGTGGATGCCATTTGAAACATCGCTGACTTGGATACGAACATCTTGGTATTTTCGGGCACGTTGACAAACCTTTTTTTCACAAGATCGTTGAAGTAAATGGCCGAATTGATCGATTTTTGACTTTGACCATGAAGCCTGGCATATTCACTATGTCTTGACAATTCGTAAAGAGTGGAA
Source organism: Nakazawaea ambrosiae (assembly GCA_024271865.1). NCBI lineage: Eukaryota > Fungi > Ascomycota > Pichiomycetes > Alaninales > Pachysolenaceae > Nakazawaea > Nakazawaea ambrosiae. The sequence goes on from JANBXG010000001.1 coordinate 2,017,051, forward strand.
ATGAGATAATCAGTCTCTTTACTCGTGTTTGAAAATTCTGGTACGGAACTCAAAAACTCATATACTGCTTTTCTACCCAATAAAATGTTCTCGAAGTCGGAAAAGTCAGCAGTTTTGAACCATTCGGAAGGGATTTCGAGATCTTCTATTGAATTGCATAGAATAGCATCCATATTACAAATAGTAGAAAGAGATCTCAACCAGCTTCTGATATTCAACATGAGCTCTTTGTTATGCTTGTGCTTCAAAAAATAGTCTTTTTGTAGAATCAAGTCACATAAGCTATCGTGACTGATTTCAAGAGCATTCGGAGGGGAATCATGCATCAACTTCAAGGTTTTGTAAATGATTCCGTTTTCACTTTTGATCTTATTATCGTGTCGAGAGGCAGGGATATTCCATTGATTCAACTTCCAAGCCCATTCGAAAGATTCATCACTTGCACTGTCGCTGGTTGTTGTTATCGTCCCGCTTTGCGAGACAGAAAGATCGACCATCTTGGAGAGTCCATTCAACCCTACATTCAAAGTGGAAGAGATCATATCGATCCTGCCTGCAGACGAATCTCCACTGGCCAAAGTAGTATCAAAAAGTCCACTATTGAACAGCAAAGTCTTCCACAGATTATCTTTGTTTCGGGAAAGTATACTCATTCCGTATTCGAAAGAAGGTTCTACTGGTATTCCATATATAAGATCTGTGTAATCGTCAAGACTCTCATAAACGTTTTTTAAGAAGCTTCGTTCATCTTGCCATTTTGAAGCTGGATCTGAATTCCTTGTTAAAAAATGATCTTCCATGATCATCAATGCTGTTTGAGGAAATCCCAAGTCGATAGCATCATGATATACTGCTTTGACATCAATATCCTTATACGCCGTGACAAATTTCTTGAGCTGCTTTTTCAGACCCACACGAAGAAGTAAAACCAACTCAATGAACAATCTTTTACTCTCGCTTGACACTGAATTTCGAGGCATGGAGTAAAAAGAGGTTATCAAATTACCAATTCTAGAATCACCATTTTTAGTGGAATAGATATAGAACATCAGTAAATGGCTGAATACTCTTTTAGCAACGCTTGGGATATGAGAAATAAGACATGATATCAAGCGAGCCAAAGACGTTATTGGTGCCAACTCATTGATTATCGACAAAGACAAAACTGCGATGAAATAATCAGCAGATCTTTTTTGTTCATCCCTAATCAATGCATCCATTGAATTTACAATATCTTCGATTCCAGTTGTAGGAGGATTCACTGCGGTGTTCCAGCCGTTCATTAAGAGGATACACATATGAAGATCCATTTTCATTATGTTCTTTTCGCATTGCTGGAAGTTTGCCTTATATTTCAATAAATCCCTGTCGTCGTCTCTAGTCTCATTTCTATGAATGATGACACCCAAAGCATATTCAATACTCAATGAGATCTTCAAGTCTTGATCACCTAGGGAATTTGTCATCTCCAAAAACACATTGTCTAAGGTGGCAATATTCAGAGAAAAGTTTGCTTGATATTTGGAGACAAGTTTACAGACAGGTTCATCAATGTCTAATTCAGGAATTTCGCCAGTCTCGGAATAATATTCTCCCAAATAGTGTGCTTTCCAGATCATGAATTCACGTGATAGATGCTTATCATGAAGCATCAATTTTTTGGAAAGTATATCATCTCCACCACGATCTTTAAATGTGACAACATGTCTCGTATTTGTGACAAAATTCTGGAGTAAATAAGAAACAATATCAAGTATAGGCGATTTATCAATGGTATTGCACCTAGACTTTAAATCTATTTCCAATTGCTCAATACATATCTCGGGGCTTCTGCCCAACAAACCTTCTACAGCAGTGGATATTATATATGATTTTTCATCTGATTTGAAGTTTTCAGATATGAATTTACTTATCCACTTGACCAAATCTTGAGCTGCTGTGGTGAGACTTTCAGGGCAGTTTGTCAATTGAGACATTACCGATACAATTCCAGGAACCAAGACCGAAGCAGAGTTCTTTTCAGAACAATTTCTCCATAGAGCGACCAAGAGTGGACATATTTCCATCTGAATCGAGCTTTTTGTCAAATAAACCGAGAGCTGTGATACAATTATTTGCACCAAATCCGGATCATCATATTTGTCTGGGCAAATGGTCATTAAAAACTTGATTCTTCGAATATGTGAAATCTTGCCAGCTTCACTAACAGATTCATCCAATGAGAACAAAAATTTCCTTGTTAAGAAATAAACAGCTGGTAGACTCCAAAATGAGGGATTGACCTTGTTGATGATCGTCTGGATTGCATCTAGAGTTACAATGGGTGAAATATTGACAGATGATCGGAAACATTGCGTAGGGATTTCAATGGAAAACAATCCAAGATCACCTTGTATAGTAGACTGAATTTTATGGAGTTGTTCTTGTTTCGAAACATCACTGAACTTGAGCAATTCAAACACAATTAACGGTGCCTGCCTAGCCAACTCTGCTTCAAAAGATGATTCTGAAGAGAAGAAACTCCTGATTTTATTTAAGACATTATGCCTAACAGATTTCTCAGTATATCCGACTGCAATACTAAGCGGAAGGCTATCAGCTATAACATTTGCCCTGTCTGTATCTTGGCATTGATGTGCTAAATCTTCGAGAAACTCTTGGTCTAAATCAAAGACCACATTGAGAGCCAGCAACTCTTTGTAATTTGTAGATATGAAATCCAGCAACAGCTTGAATCCAAATAATTTGAAAGGAAAGTCCTTGATACCTAAATTGTAACCTCTCCAAAAGTTGAAAAGTTCAATTCTGAAAACTTTGAAGAGTTCTAAAGGACTTCCCACTCTGTATATGAGACACATATGTGCCAATGCATAGATTATATACTGGACTATGAATTCAAAATGGGAGAGTTCTATCAAATTGAAGATAAAAGAGGGAAGTAGCTGAAATGAACACTTGCAAAGTCTACTCAGAAAGTAGCAATATGAGGCTGCATGTTCAACGCTTTGTTGAGGCACAGGAAACAATTCCTGTATCTTGTTATACGAAATTGATTTTTGAGAATCATTGTCTTGGCTTTGAAGATAGTCACTCAAATCATCCGCGAGACTCACCATAGCATAATTGTTATTGGTTTCAAGGGAACCGAGAATTACTTTTTCGAATAGATTTTCATCTACTTGTTCTGATGTCTGTAACACCTTCAAGGCCATTTTATGGAAAGCGAGCACTGAAAGCTCTGTGTCGACCAACTGATTATCAACTAATTGTTGTATGAACTTGAAAACATCTGAACAATCCGATTTGAGATGGGTATCTTCAAAGTGACACCAAGAATTACTAAAGTGAGTCAAGATTTCACAACCTACAATACACATGAGCTCGTTTCTTTCAAACTCAAAACTTGACAACAAACGCTCAGCGAATAACATGATCAATTCTTCAATCAGTGGATCCAGAGCCAGGTGTTGATTTTCTGTGAGGGACACAAGATAATGGAGCCCGACTAATATTTGAGCATTTGAAGAGAATTTACTCACAATGTCTAAACCTGCTCTCAAAGCATCCAATGGAGTTTTCTGGAAAACAGACTGAGAATTCACGACAAACTCCAATAGCCGTCTTTCAGGCGGATCGAAATACTTGAGTCTATAATAAATAGGAACCTCCGCATTGGCAGATGCAATATTTGAATTGGGATTGAAGACTTTCTTGACTGTGCCAAAACCTTTGAACGAATGTTCTTCAGTTCCTGAACTGTTATCCAGCGAAGAGTTGATTTGTTGCAACGATACGTCGAGAATCGTTTCCATTGGAATGGATTTCCAAAATTCAATCACCAGGGAATTTCTTGATCCTTTCAACAGCAAGTCATTCAATTCTTGTAAGAATTCGAATATGGATCTCCCATCAACAGGAGAAGATCCACCAAGCTCATCATCCAAGATTCTACTTATCTGGAAATCCAAACGCCTAATGGTGGAACTCGATTCTTGCAGTTTGATATTCCCCTTGATCGAAACGAGCATTGAGACCCAATGATAAATTATTCTTTTATGCCGCTCTCCATTATTGTAAAACATCAACAACTGGTCTCCGAACTTCATGATTTTGTTCAATAATATTTCTACATCCTCACCGATTACAGAGATATTCTCAAGAGAGAGAGTAGTTCTCGGTCTTGAAAACACTACGAACTCCTCATCGAGAGTTTGCATGATTACTGCTCGAAGCTCACGATACTCGTACCACTGAGTACATGCTAACATTAGTTCACCACGGTAGATATACCTCAACTCTTTAACAGATTGTTTATCGATACTCAAATCCTGAGCACCACAAAGCCATGATACTAGAATGGTCAAGATTGAAATGTCATCCAAGTTTTTCAAAGAAGAGAGCTGGTCCCATCGAGAGATCAACCAATCTTGAATTTTTTTACTGAGATGTTGCCTTTTGGTATTGGTTTTCAAAGTATTTGAAAAGTTATAAGCCGTCAACCAAAAGAACATAGTCTGTCTTGAGAGCGCTGTTGGTCCATTTATCTCTGAGAGCTGTACTAACGTATCGAACTGTTTGAGGGAGTGGCTATCCAAGGACCATTTAACTACGTCATTTTGAGTCAATTCGATTACAGTGCAAACTAAGGAGGCAGCAGCTTCAGTCAATGCTGGAGTTTTCAACATGTCTAGAGCGTATCTTAAACAGCGATTAACAACTTCTGACCCCAATGCTTCTTGTTTTTGGCTTAGTTTCAAAGAGAGATGAGAATCCAGCACCATTACCAATTTACAGCAAATCAAGGTCCAATAAGAGGCGTGAACATCTTGTAGTTCAAAGGTGTTTAATACCTCAGTCAATAATCGAGGCAATTGATGATTCGGGGTTTGGACGATACAGGCCCCTGAGCCCAAATAGAAAGCTAACAATTGTAGAGCAACAAGAGGCAGCAAGTCATTAGTGGAGTAGTTCACCAATTGAAATATGAACTCGACGACGCCTGAAGAATTTCCAAGAAAATCTTCTTCAGCGGAGTTTGTTGTAGTGTTTCTATTAAGCTTTCGTCTTTTATTCGAAGTTTCGGAGGATGTAGTTGGCAGGCCCGATGGGTTCTTTTCTCGAGCATTCTTCAACTCAAAATATTTGCAAAGAAGGCGACAAATACCTCTATTCAATAGCCAACCCTTAGCAGAAGAAGCATCTTGTCTCAAATTGAAGAATTGGAAGTTGAACCAATTGAGATCTTGCAAGTTAGTTTCCGGAATAATTTTGAGATTGACATCCTTTTGATATAATCTGAATTCATTACCGCTACTTGTCATCAATGAGAGTAATTTAGTAATAAAGACCTTGAGTTCTCTTTCGAAAAGCTCATCATAGATTGGGATGTTTGTGTTTGCATTACTGTGTTTGGATTCTTTATCTGGTTTATCAAACGTTGATTGCGATGTCTCAGACGACGCTATTTCCTCACTCTTATCAGTGGATGAGGCAAGTACGTGAACGGTAGGAGCTACTTGTAATTGTAATTTGTCATCGAGAATCCAATTATCACCTTCTTGTCTCGGGAACTCCGTCAAATTAACAAACGAAGGCATGATATTCACAAGTTTCACGATTTGGTCTCGAAGGGAATCGAACGAGATGAAATTCAAGTCGTTGAAGAATCGCACAGCGACTCTCATGAATCTATGACAAAGTTTGATATTTCTTACTGAAAGATGTATGAGAAGTTGGTTGATTAGCCTAAAAATTAGAATCAAGGACAATGATTCTTTCTTATTTTCCAGAAATTTGGTATGATAAAAGCTATTGATCACATCAAAGAATCTTGAGTAGAATTTTGAATCCTCCCTTGTTATGAAATTAGGAACTGAATCGATATCTGGGAAACATATAGTGTTTAAGGCTTGCAATAATTCGACGATATCTTTATCTGTAGTAATTGAAATGTGGCCCGGGGAATTTTGTAAAAGAGCACGCAATGACTTGAGGATGAACTCGGTTATATCAATTCTATCTGAATTTAAAAGATGGGCTCTGAATTCACCCAGTTCTAATAAAATGTTGAAAACCTTCAAAAGGTTCAACGAGACGGGTTCGAAGACTTCATCCTGACCAGTGATCGATTTTGTTATGGTGCAGTCAACGATGTTAGTAAGTATCGAAAGATACGATTTGAATTTGAATTTCTCTCTTAATTTCCCATCTCTGATCTTTGAAATTATAATACGTAGTTGAGCAGATGCCTTTGTCAATCGTTCTTCAATAGAGCGGTTAGGCAGACTCTTGGATCTTGTATGAGTGATCTTGTCGATCAGAATGGTCTTGAATGAAGCATTGATGACGGAATTGAGTGATGCCAGAGACAATCTATTGAGCAGATCCAGTGACTGAGAACTGAATTGCTCGAGTTTGTTCAACCCCTCATTTCGTTCTCTAATCTTGTCAGATTGTAGGAGATCTTTTTGAGTTGTGTTAGTCACAAAAACGGAATGAATGCAAGATTGAAATGAAATTGTCACTTACAGATCAAATCACGGATGATGTTCTCGCTTACCGCAGACATCTTGTGTATTTTGAATACATGTGAACCCAAATCAAATTGCTTTGCAGGGAGTTGGTTCCTTGTATTAAATAAGGAGGTTAACTATTGATCTTGAATTTGTCGCGCATTGAAGCCAAAAGGGAGAAAGAAGGAAATTTACTTCGTGAGAGGGCGGAAAGGCTTTGATTTAGAAGTTAAGAGTCGTATAATACGGGGTCCACGTTGAGCGGTCACCAGAGAGACGTTCAATTACTACTACTGCCAAATATATAAACGATTTTTGGTTTTTATTATGTTACTTATTTATATATATAACTTCAAACCACAAATGACATTGTTTTTTTGTTTTGTTATTATTCCCCAATAGCTATTACACATATGAATTTCTGAAATATATTAGTAGAAATAATCTTAAACAACGACACCAGAGTTTGAGGCAATACGTGGCCATAAATCAGCACATTCTTTACCGACTGGACCAGTGATAGCAGAACCTTTCATTTCACCCTTTGGATTGACAATGACACCGGCGTTGTCTTCAAAGTATAAGTAGACACCGTCCTTTCTTCTCCAGGACTTGGATTGTCTGACAACGATAGCTGGCATGACTTTCTTTCTCAATTCTGGCTTACCTTTCTTAACGGTGGCCATGACCATGTCACCAACGGAAGCAGCTGGCAATCTGTTCAATCTAGCACCGAAACCCTTGACGGCGATGATGTATAAGTTTTTAGCACCAGTGTTGTCACAACAGTTCATAACTGCACCGGTTGGTAAACCTAACTATAGTGAAAAGAAAAGAAAACGTTAGTATTTTGGAAAAGCATAATAAAAGAATGAATTCTAATGAGTGAATCAATGAATGGAAATCCTATCCACAGTTCGAGCAATAAGGTCGTCTTATGGAAGGGCTTCACTTGACCACACTTGATTTGATGGTTGTTGATGCTACTATCTGTGTATCTGTGAGACTTGTATTCAGTCTACAACCACATTTGATAGCTTATTTCACGATATTGAATCTTTACGATATCCATATTGCCTTTGGTCCATCTGCAATAAAGAGATGTCTTCAGAATGAATATTCGAAGATTACTCCATCATTTAACGACTGATACTTGATATCTTTTTACCCATGAAAATTTTTTACCACTTTCTTTTTTCTCTCAAATTAAATAACCATGGCTCTTCCATTCATTCATTCTCTTCATTACATCCATTAGATTGAAAATGATTTCAATAAACATTAAAAAAGATCACATACTGACATACGGAATTTGTTACCTGAAGCTCCTGAACCTGACATTGTTATTGTTCTTTAATTCGATGATTATTAGTATTAAAACTTCAAATGAATAATAATCAAATGTATATGAACTTTTTTTTTTTGAATTCAATAATTTTTTTTTCCTTTAAAGATGGAAGGAAAATTTTTGTTAATTTTTTTTTCTCATTGAGTGAAAAATTCTTTAAAGGGTAATAACAGGCAGCCCTTGTTACAAATCGTCTTACGAGATGAAGAAAAAAGTACGTTAGAAGTAGGTGTAGATCGCTATGGCTTGCGCAAGAGACAAGAAACTATAGGAAGGGAAAAACAAAAATTGTGACTGTGATTAGGGCTTGAAATGGATTATGTCACGTGGTGCATACTGGGTCTTTTTTATTTTCTCACGAGCAAAAGGTGTAACGATGTAATGATAGGGGTGCTCTAAAATCTTTGTAGAGAAAGTAATTTTGTTATGAACGGGTCTTGGTTCTTTTTCTGTTTTGGAGAGTAGTGTTAGAATAACGATTCAAATTAGTAGTCTGGATTATTATACTCTTAATGTGAGAACTGATAAGAGATGTTACAGGGAGACAAAAAAATCATTAAGCACAAAAAAAAATAATAGCAGAAGAAAAAAATAACGGCAGGAAATTTAAAAGATTACTAAGGCAAGCGTACCAACTATTCACACTTAGCATCCTCAATTAACGATGTCACCTGAACCTGGGGATCGTTCGTTTATTATGTCAGAGAGCCAGAGTCAAGAGGAACTGGAGAATGAGAACAAAGTGATACCTCCATTCAGTAGGCATACTGAACAAGATACCGGAGATAATGATCTTCAAAGAAAACGTAGTAGGTCTAGTGAGTCCACCGACGAGTCTCAGATAGAGGAGGTGGGTTCCGACTCAGAGAACGTGATTATAGTGAGTGAGATCAAGCATCGAAAGAGAGCCAAATCAAGCCGAGGAGCCATCAGTAACGACAGTGAACTTGATCATGACAATCTGCCTGGAAGATCGAGTGAGAAATCCAATTCAAAAGTACCTACAGAAACTGAAACCTTGAGTATTGAGTCCGACAATAGTTCCAGTGAACCAGGATCAGATCATGAGCTAGAGGAAGAAGAAGCAGATGATGATGATGAAGAAGATTCAGAAAAAGAAGAGATTGAAATATTATCTGAAACTAAGCTCGATAAGGCAGAACTTTTGAGGAGAGAGCAGAAATTCAAGCATATCTTGTGCCCCATTTGCTTAGATACGCCTGACCCGTTGGTTGGGACCCAATGCGGACATCTATTCTGTTGTGAGTGCATTATCAGAGCATTGGCATCTTCAAAAGCAAAAACGATATACTGTGGAATATGTCCTGTTTGTAGAAAGAATGTCCGTTACAAAGATTTGCAGTTACTTTCAGTCAAACATTCAATGTGAATGAACTATTAAAAGAAGTTTTTGGTCGATTCAGGTTGCTTCAGGTTATTTTTGGTTATTTTTGGTTATTTTTGGTGATGTTTGGGTTGTTTTAAGTTATTTTTGGTTATGTTTGGGTTATACTTACTTTTATTTTCACTTTTATTTGCTTAGTTGCAGGGAGTTTTGCATGCAAGCTTAGTTTAAGATTCGTTTAGTTTTACATGCGGTTCATTCAATTTGTAATTTTCTTTTTTCCTCAGAACTTGGGGCGACCCCTTTCCATTGTGCATACTAGTCGGGGATGGGAATGTTTAGAAGTACATTCTCACTTCAATCAGCTAAGATTGGAAATACTTCCATACGTACTCTCGGACTAGACATTAATAATATTATGTTATTGAATAATAAATATCATGTATTGATCATGTAGACCTAATGTAGGTAAAAGAACCAAAGAGTCACTTGACAAACTAAAAAAAAAAAAAAAACACAAATTGAAAAATCTAAAAAAAGAAGGAAATCACTTTTTAGTGTTATGGACTCCTGTTCCCGCTTGGTCACTAGGTAAAACCAAGGCCTGTGCTAAAACGGTGTTGGATTTTCTGGACGTAGCAAAAACAATGGTTTCGGCAATATCTTCTGGAGACAAAGGTGATCTACCTTCATAAACTTTCTTGGCCTTTTCGGTATCACCATAATTTCTAACGATAGAAAATTCAGTTTCTACAGCACCCGGTGCAACTTCGATAACACGAATATTAGTGTTGACAAGCTCTTGCCTTAAAGCATCTGTGAATGCGCGCACCAGAAATTTGGATGCACAGTAAATTGACCCTCCTGGGTAAGGGTATCTACCAGCGGTAGAGCCAATCTGCACAATATCACCTGAGTTCTTCTCTTTGAATTTTTTGACAATTAATTGGGTAAGCTTGATCAAACCTCTCAAATTGGTGTCAAGCATCTCATCGATTTGCTCTTCGGTAATATCACCAACATGCTCTCTTCCTAATGCCTTACCAGCATTATTGATCAAAATATCAATGTCTTTAAACTCATCAGGTAAACTTTCCAAAACCAGTTTGCACGTCTCTAAATCCGTGATGTCAAGTTCAGCGGCATGAACTTCAATATCTGGATACTTTGTCTTCAATTCGTCCAGTAAAGCTTTTAATTTTGGCAATCTTCTTGCTCCAAGGATTAATTTGATACGTCCGTTCGATGCAGCAGCATATTCAATTGCGGTTGCCCGACCTATACCAGCTGAAGCACCAGTAATCAAGACAATTTTGTCAGCAAGTCTCTCAGCAGATTTAGCTCCTAAAGACATCTTCACCGGTTTCTAGTTTTCTTATAATATCTCTTTGAACTTGTATATCAACCACTCACTGATTTGTGTCGATACACCAAAGAATTTTATAAGAAGGTTTTTTCATATTATCGGCCGACATGAAGATTTCGGCAAAGTGTGCAAACAGCCCCAGGTTGCGATTAGGGGAGAAATTTTTAGCTTAGAGGTAATCCAAGAGTTTCAGATTTAGCTGCTGTGTAGACTTGTGAAGAATCTGCTAGATCCAGAGAGAGAAGAGTAACAACCGTGCTAAACTTTTTTTCCATTAATTGGAATCCTTTCTTATTTTGGATAGTTTCGCTAATTTTACACGGTTACAAGGCTAAAAAAAAGAACCTACTAAAAACGAAAAAGAAGAAAAAATTATCGAGGAGATTTACCAGACTCACAATAACGGCCCCGCATAAGCTTGCATCTTCCAGATAGTCTAAATCTCAAGCTATTGGAAAAATATTTTATAGTTCCCTTGCTTTGAATGTAAAAAGGATCTCAGCTTAGATCAGGCTCAGCTGTTAATGAACAACAACTTAATACAATATCGCGGTCCCAGTAAAGGCATTCTAAAATTATCGTACGATCGACTAGTGTTCGAACTCTGAATGTATAATTTTGAAATGATAATATTTTTCATGATATAGTAAAAATTGAGATCAGAGGGATTTTGAGAAGAAATTGGAGGAAATCAGTCTCTGACGGTTGGCCTTTCAAACTCGAGCTTTCATGTGAATTACCCAGAGAACTGAAGTATATGAACACCTGAATCTTGAGGCGGGTGTGTTGATTACAGACCATACAGTATGTTATTGCAGAAAGTTTCCAATGCTACACTTTGGCATTTTGAAAACAATTACCATATTTGCAAAAATTTTGAGAATCCTTTACTCTGTATACCTGTAACGAGTCACAATGGGTCAAATAATATCAAAAACTTCAACAGAAACGCTGTAATAAGCACACATGCGCATGTGCATTGTTATTCGAAACAACATAGTACAGGCACAAGATCAATGCATATGTTTCCTAAAAAGGAAACTCACCAAGGCACACCCTTAATTTTTTCGCTCCCTATGCATGATCTAGTCTGGAGCTTTTATTTTAAAATACCTACTTTGAGTTTTCAAAAAAAGGGATAATTCGACCTGAATAATGTCGACAGAATGTTTTCAAATTTTGGGAATTGGTATTTAATCGAAGCCACTCGGCCATGTTTCCACTTTTCTTTAAATCCTCAGACAGATTCAATACAACTAACTTGTCCCGTTTGAAAACTTTCATAATAGAAACAGAATGAGTTTTCGTCCACTCGCTTTGCTAAAAATCTTTGTTGCTGCTAACTGTGCTCTGCACGTTGCAGCTGGTGCCGCCACTCCAGAGTACACAACTGTCACCATTACTTCTTGTAAGGACAACCTGTGTGCTTCTACAACAAGTATGGCCCAAGTATCATATCACACCACTGTAACTAACGGTGTCACTCTGGTGCACACTACTTACTGTGATATTGAGGTTGGTGCCCAAGCTGGCGGTAAAGTTCAAGTAGGCGATTTCGAAATTGGGGGTGAAATTGGTTTCTACGCCGGTGCAGGAAAAGGACACCAAAAATATACTGCTTCTCTTTACACAGTTACAACAGAAGGTGTTGAAACCGTATATACCACATACTGTCCTTTGACAGCGGAAGAAACCACATCCACAGAAACAGCTCCAGTTCCAACAACTGACCACGAGACCATACCAACTGCTCCAGCTGTACCAACTACTGATTGTGACACTACTCCAACTGCTCCAGCTGTACCAACTACTGATTGTGACACTACTCCAACTGCTCCAGCAATTCCAACTACTGATTGTGACACCACATCGACTGCTCCAGAATTTCCAGAAGTTCCAACAACTGACTGTGATACCACACCAACTCCAGCTGTACCAACCAAACATCATCACACCACACCTACTGGTCCAGAAGTTCCAGAAGTCCCAACAACTGACTGTGATACCACACCAACACCAGCCGTACCAACTAAACATCACCACACCACACCAACCGTACCAACTACTGACTGTGACACTACATCCACTGTTCCAACAGGTCCAGTTCCTTCTGCTCCAGTTCCAGTTGAATCTGGTCCAGTTCCTTCTGCTCCAGTTCCAGTTGAATCTGGTCCAGTTCCTTCTGCTCCAGTTCCAGTTGAATCTGGTCCAGTTCCTTCTGCTCCAGCTCCTTCTGCTCCAGTTCCAGTTGAATCTGGTCCAGTTCCTTCTGCTCCAGCTCCTTCTGGTCCAGTTCCAGTTAAATCTGGTCCAGTTCCTTCTGCACCAGCTCCTTCTGGTCCAGTTCCAGTTAAATCTGGTCCAGTTCCTTCTGCACCAGCTCCTTCTGGTCCAGTTCCAGTTGTTTCTTTCTCTGAAAGCTCAACTGCTCCAGTTCCTTCTGCTCCAGTTCCAGTTGTTTCTTTCTCTGAAAGCTCAACTGCTCCAGTTCCTTCTGCTCCAGTTCCAGTTGTTTCTTTCTCTGAGAGCTCAACTGCTCCAGTTCCTTCTGCTCCAGTTCCAGTTGTTTCTTTCTCTGAGAGCTCAACTGCTCCAGTTCCTTCTGCTCCAGTTCCAGTTGTTTCTTTCTCTGAGAGTTCAACTGCTCCAGTTCCTTCTGCTCCAGTTCCAGTTGTTTCTTTCTCTGAGAGTTCAACTGCTCCAGTTCCTTCTGCTCCAGTTCCAGTTGTTTCTTCCTCTGGAAGCTCAACTGCTCCAATAGTCTCTAAGAGTTCATTGGCTGGTATTCCATCTTCTCCAGTTTCTCTGATCTCATCAGCTTCAATCCCAACTCTTCACACTACTTTCGAATCAGGAAACAGTACCGTTGCTACTCAAACCACTCCAGTTCCAACTTACGGTTTCTCTGTTGTTACAACAACTGTTAAAGGTGTCAAGACTTCTTACACTACATACTGTCCATTGACCGGTGAAACAACTACCCCTCTGACCACTGAAGGTACCGTTGCTCTGACCACTGGTGCTAAGAAATCTTCTTCTTTGACTGTCGTTACCACTACTGTTAAAGGTGTTGAGACTGTATACACAACCTACTGTCCATTGACTGCCGAGGAGACCACCACCCCTCTGATCACTGAAGGTACCGTTGCTCTGACCACTGGTGCTAAGAAATCTTCTTTGACTGTCGTTACCACTACTGTTAAAGGTGTTGAGACTGTATACACAACCTACTGTCCATTGACTGCCGAGGAGACCACCACCCCTCTGATCACCGAAGGTACCGTTGCTCTGACTACCGGTGCTAAGAAATCCTCTTCCTTGACTGTCGTTACCACCACAGTTGGAGGTGTCGTCACTTCTTACACTACCTACTGTCCTTTGAGCGGTTCGGAAACTAAATCAGTCGGAACCACTGGCCCAGCTCCAGCTGCTCCAACCACAACTGGTCCAGCCCCAGAAGGTGAAACCACAACCGGTCCAGTTCCAGCTGCTCCAACTACTGTTTCTCCAACCACCGGTGTCCCAGCCACTGTTGTTCCTGGTACCACCTCAGGTGTCATCTTAGTTCCAACTTTCTCTAATTCCACTACTGTCTCTTCGTCACTCACAACAACTACAGGTGGTAAACCTGCCACTGTGTTGACCACTGAGCTGACTACCCAAGGAGCTCCAGTAACCACCAAGGGTGTTGAAGCATCCAACTCCACTTCAAGTGGCGACAGCACCTTGTACGAATACGTCACAGCTACTGTCTCCATCTCTACTGCCAAGAGTTCCAGCTCCGCCAGCATCTCTGAATATGCCGGTGCTGCTAATGGATTGCCATCTGGTACCTTCACAGGATTGGTTGGTATCTTCGTCGTCTTACTCAATTCATTGATCTGAGTTTGATGTTCTTTTTGTTTTTCCCTCCAACGGATTTATTAAAACAGTTTACTTCGGTGATGTTCGACTTCGAACATCTATTCAAAAATTATCCCCAAAATTTTTTTTCTTTTCTATCTGCGGCTCAATTTTCTAAATTTAGGTTTTATATCATTAAAAAAACCTAAATTATGTTGATAACGATGAGCATTTTTTCCCATTGGATTATTGAACAATTCTTCTAGAGATACCAACAACAGCTATTTTAGTTCTTATCTTCCCTCCATTTTCCATTTTCCATTTTCCATACCATTGCTCTGTTTCTCTTTTAGTGGTTTACTGTCATACAATGAAATTCCAAAAACAACCCTGCTTCACATATAGATATATATTTATAAACGAATAATATATTTAATGAACTGAAAAAAAGCACTTCTTTTTCAATTATGCTGGACCTAATAGTCATATTCTTCGTGGTCCTCGTCTTGCTCCTGATGATCTGTTTGAAAATTCTTCATAAAATTATCCGCCTCTAGCTTACTGATGTCCTGTTCATCTCTAGTAGGGGAGCGATCACGGTCACGGTCACGATCATGTATATTATTCCTGGAAGAACTATTCACACTCTGATATGACTTTTCACGATATCGCTGTTCTTTTTGTAACAGCAATTGATGCTCCTTTTGTTCAGTCAATAGACGATTTCTCAATTCTTCAACTTGTCTATCTATCAGATCATCATCGAGATCATCATCTTCTTCGAGTTTATCACGCAATGTAGCACATTTCACCTCTATTTCTCTTTTCAGTTCATGCTCTATTAGACTAGGAGACTTCTTGAGCTTGTGGAGCCGCAGGTTTCTCTTATCCAGTCTCTCTTTCTCCTTCTCAGCTTCTTTTCTTCTCTCATAATGCCCAAGAGAGCTTTTGTTTCCTATATTCTTCTGCACAAACCCATTGGTCCCAGACCCTCTGGCTGTTGATAGTCCAATACCATTATATGACATGCTATTATTCTCCACGTGGCTGTGCGGTACGATGATTCAAATGGTTTTAGATCTCCTCTGGTTTCTCAAATAAATCATTTAGCTCCATTTTTTTTTTTTTTTTGTTTTTGGATTTTTTATCCTTCTAAAGATTTACAAAGTCATTTTTCTTTCTATCTTTGACTCTTGTTTCTTGATTTTCTATTTTCTATTGTTCTCAATTTTGTCTTTGATAAACTGCAAAATTCTGCTTAGTTTTAATTTTCTCCTCCTTCACTCGGCTTTTCTGCTAACAGTCTTAGCTTTTAAATTCTTTTTTAGTCGTTATCATGTTTCTGATAGTGAAATATTAAATAAGTCAAAATTGTGCCTGAGCTCATTTTTTTTTGAGTTGAAAGTAGTCAAACGTGAGTGAGAGAGTGAGTGAGAGAGTGGAAATGGCACCGAAACGGAGACCCAATGACTCGAGACCTCACAAGTCACGGGAAGTGAAGCGGAAAAGAACAAGAAACGGTTGTTTGACTTGTAGAGATAGGCATTTGAAGTGTGATGAGAGCTTCCCCATTTGCAATAATTGTGTCAAATCCAAGAGGCAGTGCCTTCGAGGAATTCGGTTGAAGTTTTTGAATACCACGGTTCACCATGTGAGTCCCAATTCGTTCAATTATAAAGTGCCTGCGAAATTCACCATGTTAGATCAGTCGATCGTCACTGCGTCCCATTATAGAGACGGCGTTAAAACATATGAACGGTGGATAAGTTTACATTCACCTTCAGATTTGAAAAAGGCAGAGATTGATTTCGACAGATATTTCGATGTGAGTTTCTCTTTAGAGGAACCCTATGCAAAGAGACTGAAACTCAAATCCAAGCAAACTCCAAGACCGAATTCGGTGCATTTCAAGAGTTTATTAGACGAGTTTCTCAGATTTGAGTCTGAAGATTTCGACAAGGAACTGGAAGCGGAATCCAGTTTGATCATGACAAAATTCAACTATTTTGATCCACCTTTGGGACTTGAACTGTACCTCAAGGATATAAAAGTGCTCAAGAAAAATGGTCACAACTCTCGAGAGAGTTCTGAAGAGACTTTACCCACGTGGGAGAACAACTTGGACGATTACTATATATTCGATAGTGACGAGGAAGAAGACAATCTCACCAACAAGAGCACCGATTTCGAGGATCTTTACGCCGGTCCTATAACCGACAGCGACAGTATTCGCGAGGCAAAGGCGTACCTCGAAGGTTGTAGATGGCTATTGAACACCATAACAGATACTCAGATATGCGATTTCTGGCTAAATCGTATATTGCTCGAGAGAACTATTCAAGGAGATGAAATTTTGAAAGACTTTTTCCAGAAGTATGGTGTTTTCAGAAAGGAAGTTGAGAGTCCCGGGATCGAGATTCTCGATACCAAGCTTGCAAACTTGCAACCGAATGTCACTCTGGAAGTTTATTGCCTCGTGAGTATCTTGTTGATCACGGGATTGTTCCAGAAATTGTGCCACGAGAAGGCATCTCTGGAAGAAGTTATGCATTTTATAAGGAAATCAGAAACAACATTGACACAACTTCCACAAGACCTGGAAAGTGCTGAGTTTTCTCGACTCTGTTTCAGTCTGACCTTTGCGTTGAGCGTATTGACGTCTATGATTAGCGATTCCAAGACGGCCTTGGATCCGTTTGTCTTCGAGAGCAAATTAGATTGTCGAGCTGTAAGTATAGAGCCAGATGCCATTCATGCGGTTGTCAAGCTGCGATTTGAGAGCAAATTCGAGTTTGACTACGACGACGATCTTGTTTCAGAGGAAAGTGGTGACGACTATGAGATCAGTGCCAACGATGACGACGATCTGGATGACAACGGAACGGCATCTAGCTCGAAGTCAAGACTCAGAGAGTATCGGTTCACAGATACCACCTATTTGATAGCGTTGCTTTTGATGATGGGAAAGATCCAATGGATTGTCAAGGAACAGCACAATCTCCCACGGCAAAAGAAATTGGACCAATGGCAATCTGTGATGAAAGATTTGAAGAGATTCGAAACCAATTTCCCCTTTGTGCTTTCTCCGTTTTCAATCTGTCCCTTGAACAATCAAGCTGTTCAAGGTTTAGTGGTGATGGGTTTTTCAGAAGATACTCCAGTGACAGAATTTGCATGCGATCCTCCGTTCCCAGAGATGAAATGGTCAAGCGAGATGGGGTTGATCATCATCACGTTGCATCACAGCCTATATCTTTATCTGGAGAAGAGCAAGCCCGAGGGACTACCCTCTTTTTTCGATTCGAAGGATTTCTTGAACTTCAAAGTGATCATGAAATATAACGAAGTGATACCTCACGAGACTGATAGCAAAGAGCGTGAAATTTTACACATGGCTCGTAGATTAGTGAGTTGCTTTCTCAGTTTCAGGAATCTGAATGGTTCTCATGAAGATAAGATTTGGGAGTTCTGTAAATGGTGTTTCGAGTTGGGTAAAGAGTTTTTAACCGAGGATGATATCAAGGCATTGGACAAGAGATTGGCGAAATAGCTGCTGATCAGCAAAATAAATTCAACTTCAGGACGAAGTGAAAAATGGGGAAAGACACAAACACCAGACAGCAAAAACTCTACTGCAAAATACACTTGGTTATAGGCCCTATATGATCCGGCATACACTACCAGCTCATCACTTTGATCTCTTGGATGATGGCATTGATATCTCAGATATATGTATACAATTCTATAAATGCTTTAGCTTCCTGATATTGAGTAGTCAACGTATTCACCTCATCGCCTATCTTGCATACTTCCGTCACCAGTTGAATAGTGAAAAAATAAGTGTCTATCAGCAAAGAGTCAAAAATTAAGTAAGCAAAAGCAAAAAAATTAAGGGTCGGGTTTTTTTAATCTGGTTTCCTCGAAAAGAGGATCGGCACAAACAACGTTAAGAAGAACAAACGTCACCATTCGAGCTCTCAATTGCTATAGAGGCACACATCACAATAAACGACAGAGCGATTTGGTTGAGGAGATGTCTGAAACCAACCAACAAGAAGGAAAGTTCTACTCTTCCTTTGGTGCGGCGGATTCCGCCAATGCCATGAACCATCTACACAGCTGGAGCACGCGGAAGGAGTTGTTCTTATGTGGACGAGTATTGAGTTTCACACCTGATATATTGACCAAAGGGAAGTCGTCGTTCTGGAAGAAGATCTTGGACGATTACAACCTGTATTTCAACAACAACATGTATAAAATTCGCCAGACAAGAACAATGAAGGATAAGTTTCTCAGGATGTATGGGAAATTCTTACATGAAAACAAGTCATATGATCAATTAAATGAGGTGGAAAGAATACTATATGAGATTAAGTGTAGAAAGGAGAATCAGGAGAAGTTTAGGAACGACCAACTCAATAGGGAAGTCAGCGGGGTGCGTCATCAATCGAGCGAACTAAATTCTTCAGACCAGAGGGGTCCAAAAGCCAAGAAATTGAAATTACAAGATCCAAAGCCCCAGCTCAATGAAGCCCTCAATGTCAATGTCGGTGGAGCCGAGGGTGACAGTGAAGATATTGAAGAACAGGAATTTGAGAACCAGAATACTGTTCTCAAGAATGTGAGGGGTACATCCAATGGACATGACAATACACATCAAGAAAACACCTCCATCCTACACGATCCACCAATTATGCCCACGCAACAGCGGCTTCTGCACAGAATTTCGCCTTCACTTCTACAACCGCAAATGAGCCCCAATAAAAAACCCCTGCCAAAACCACAATTGTCTTCCTCGCCAGAAAGACAACGTCCGTTGTCGGACAATAGTGTGAAAAATTCGCACGCAAATGCCACCACGCCTCCTACGCCGCACCAAACGCGAACAAGTGGGGCCATTTTAAATACAGATCCTACATCTGGTTATGCTAGCATCCATTTCAAATTACCTCCAGATGTCACCATGTTGAACCAAAGGGTCGAAAACATCGAGAATGATGTCCACCTGATCAAAGCAGACATCAGTATGATCAAATCCCAGTTATCGATGATTTTAAACTTGTTGAGCAACAAATGATATTGTCTAATGTAACAAAACCCAAATTATGTCACCCCTTTTCAGTTCCGCTCACCTCTGCCATCCCACTGTGAAAGATCTGGCGCAGGTCAATTTTTTTTTTTTTCAGCTGTACAATTATGTAGTAATAATATTTTTCACGTCTCAGGAGAGCAAAGAAGAGTAGAGTCCCACTTCACCAAAACCCGCTCGAAGATTCACGATGACGCGACCAGGGAAAAAAAAGGTCCAGCCTTCGATCAGTAAGTTCTTCTCTTCGACTAATTTTGAAGAAGAAATCCCTAAAGTTACCGTGGAACCTCTGAAAGTTGTGATTGATTTGGATACCGATGAGGACGAGGGGAAAGCTGAAAAATCGAGTTTGGAGCCGTTCAAATACCGGAAAAGCGTGACTATTTCGAAACTGGACGTGCAAAGTCGTTCGGAGAAGAGAGACAAGTTCAAAGAAGTGCTTTTGGAGGGCTCGAAGAGGAAACAATATGATCCAATTGTGACCACGCCCAATGGGAGGAAGAAATCTAAGTCCTCGTTTGATCTGTTGACACCACTTGAACAGCAGTTTGTCAAGTTGAAGCGTGAAAATTTGGATAAAGTGCTAGCTATTCAAGTTGGGTACAAGTTCAAGTTTTTCGGGGAAGATGCAAAGAAAGTCCATAAGATCTTGAGTATCATGTTAATACCAGGAAAATTGTCTCTAGACCTAGACAACGCAGACGAGGAAGAGCAAGGTTACGAGAGAATTGCATACTGTTCGATTCCGGAAAACAGAATTCATATCCATTTGAAAAGGCTATTGGAGGCAGGATTGAAAGTCGGGTTGGTCGAGCAAGTTGAAGTGGCTGCCATTAAGAGCCAATCTTCCAACAAGAGTTCTCTATTTGAACGGCAAATCACTAAAGTCTACACGTCAGGAACCTATATAGATGGCAGTGATCTTGAGTCGATGTTTCAGAAGTCCAATAACTATATCTTGGCCTTAAAAGAGACTCCAAAGCGAATTTATATAGTTGCAGTCCAGTTGGTGAGTGGGGAAATAATCTATGATAGCTTCGAAGATGATGCTTCCAGATCTGAGCTTGAGACAAGGCTCTTGCATTTGAACCCTTCCGAATTTTTGGTGGTCGATGAGATCACCCCAGAAACCACAAAGTGCTTGAAGATATTTGAGTCTCACCAAAGTACAAAGATCAGATTCACCCACAATTCGTCTGAAGATTACTCTATATACGTGAATGAACTCAGTTCATTCTTCGAAGACTTTCAGTTCATCATGGCTCTTGAGAGAGAAACGCAAGTTATCTGTTTCGAAATGATCAAGTATTTGAAAGAATTCGGATTGGAGAAAGTGTTCACCAAGACAGAAAACTTCCAGTCATTTCACCTGAAAAATTATATGCTCTTGAACGGCAACACCATCAAAAACCTCGAAATCTTCAAAAACTCCACCAATGGGGAGGAAAAAGGCTCCTTGTTGTCGTTGTTGGATCATACAAGAACCAAGTATGGGTTTAGAACATTGAAGAAGTGGATCTCGCGGCCTTTGACTGAGAGAGGAGACATTATAGAGAGACAGGACATTGTTGAGTCCTTGATTGCAAATCACAACAACAGAGTTATTGAGATGTTTATACAATACTTAAAGAAGTCACAAGATTTGGAAAGGTCCTTGAACAGAATTCATCTCCTGAAGTGTTCGATGAAGGAGATCTATTTCAATTTACAAGACATCAATAAGTTATTGGAGTTGATATCGCGCTATGAAGAGAAAGAACTATCATGTTTCAATCCGTCCTTGCAAGAGCATTTCGTTGAGTTCAAAACCATCGCAAAGTCTTTGGAAGGATTTGATGACTTCTTGAATATGATCAACTCTCATATAATTAAAGATGATTACATGGAACTCAGACAACAAAAGCTCAATTACTTCAACTCGTCATTCTTTAACTGGCAAGACTTTGAATTGGAGAAGGCTAATATAGCTAACGTAGAAAAGAAATTAGATGAAGAGCTAATAGGAATTCGGGTTTTCTTGAAAAGACCTCAATTACAATATACAAAGAACAACAAAGAGAAATATTTGATTGAAGTTCGAAATTCTGAAGCTGCCAAATTGCCCCACAATTGGTTGAAATTCAATTCCACCAAATCTGTTAGTAGATTCTATACACCTGAAGTGACTAAGTTACTTGATCGTTACAAATACCACGAGGAAAAGTTAGTGGAAAAAGTTGAGGAGAACTTCAAATTGTTCATTGCAAAGATCGATGAGTTTTATACTCATTTGAATAGACTCATAAAAAACTTGAGTAAACTTGATGCCTTACTATCGTTGGCTTCCGTCTCGGTTAGGTATACAAGACCCGAGTTGATAGACATCCCATACATATCCTTGCAAGAATCCAAGAATCCTATAATTGAAATGCTCAATCCGTCCAAAAGCACGATACCCAATGACATCAAGATGGATAGTAATGACAGCCAAATATTGGTGATCACTGGTCCTAATATGGGTGGTAAATCCACGTTGATCAAACAAATTGCAATTTCAGTGATAATGACCCAAATCGGTTGTTTTCTTCCTGCAGCCAAAGCTCGAATGGGGATTTTCAGTCAAATCTTTATCAGGATGGGTTCTGCTGATAATATTGTGAAGGGAGAATCAACTTTCCAACTAGAGATGTCTGAATGCTTCAATATATTGAAACAAAAGGACGACCGAAGTTTGATTTTATTAGACGAAATTGGAAGGGGAACTTCTACAAATGATGGTTTCGCTATTGCGTTTTCTATCTTGAATTATCTTGCAACTGATTCAAAAGCTTTTGTTCTCTACATCACACATTTCAATAAGTTGAACAAATTCGAAGATAAGTACAAGACTATCAAGAATTATCATATGGATTATATCATCAATGGGAAAGATTTAACTTTCTTGTATAAGTTTGTGAGAGGGTTTTGCAGTAAAAGTTATGGGATAAACGTTGCTAGATTGACCTCCATTCCAGATGACATTGTAGCCAAATCTGAGTTGATCTCTAAGAATTACGAAGCTGAACTCGAGCAAAAAACGGATGTCAGTTGGAGTTTGAAAGCAAGGCAAGTATTGAATAGTTTGGATGAATTAGAGCCCAAATTAGTGATTGAAAAGATCAATGATTTAATTGAGTATATATAAGGAAAAGAATGCTTGCGAATATAAATTTATTATACACTTTTTGGTTTATTTATTTGTTTGTTAGTTTGGTCTTTTTTAATTGTATTTGTAGTTTGACACACCTGAATATAATCATAGAAGACAGTGAAAACTGTAAAGCATCAGGTCAATCTTTCACATATTATGGTAATTCAACAAAATGATCAAAAACAACGGAAAAAAAACCTGTAATATAAAAGTTTATGAGAGTCCAAAATGATCAACAAGGGCCAAAATGATAAAGAAGTAAAAGCAGCTGAGTAAAAAGCTGAGTAAAAAGCAAGCTTGACAGATGTAAGGGGGAAAATCTTGAGCATAACTCAATGGGAGTGAAACAGAATAACGAGAACCTAGGAAGGTGTGAAATAAAAAAATAAAAATTTTGTGAAAAGCTTCTCAGGTCTTTTTCTTCAACGTTTGACAGGCTTGCCTGTTTTATGGCCATTGGATTTTCCATTCAGACCTCCAGATACCCCAGATCCAGGTCCAGATCCAAGGCCGTTCATGCTGTTGTTCCTACTACTTCTACTTGTGATAGTATAGGCGATATCACCTCCAAATTCTTCCTCTGTATAGTCTTCGTCCGATTCGTCGTCATGATGCAATGTGATTGAATTAAAACTTTGGAAAGGATCCGGCTCGGCAGTTTTGGTGTTACCTGTTGAAGTTCCTGGATTAGCTGGTAATGTGAAACCATCGTTTTGTCCATCTTCTTCAACTTCTGTGTCCACCGGAGGTCTCTTGGAAAGAATTGGAATCATTGGAGGCTTTTGATTTCTCAAGAGGGCCCATTGGACATTCTTGAAAAAAGAATGTTGCTTAATTTCAGAGGCACCAGATTTGGAACCTAATCTTCTAACCTCGTCTTTGATCAAAAGCTTCTTGATGACCGATTTGCAATTCGATGAAATACTTTGTACACTGCTATCGAAAGTGACATCCTTTTTCAAAATGTTGGCAAACGTCTGGTTACGTGTCGAACCCTTGAATGGAGTAGTGCCGAATAACATCTCATAGATGAAGATACCCAATGTCCACCAATCAACAGCACTTGTATGACCTTTCCCACGAATAACCTCCGGGGCAATGTACTCCTCTGTACCGACAAAGGAATTGGTTCTAAAGCCTTCAATACACAGCTTCGTATCCACACCCATGACACCGTTGTTGTTGACATTTTGGATCACCTCTGGTTTTCTGATATTGTCGGTTCTTTTTGAAAGATCGAAATCCGACAACATGATATGTCCTGAAGCATGAAGCAAGATATTTTCCGGTTTCAAGTCACGATATATGAATCCCATGAGATGCAAGTATTCCAACAGAGCTATCACCTCACTTGCATAGAAACGGGCATCGATCTCTGGAATACATTTCGACTTTCTTGTCTGTAAAGCACGGAAGAACTCTCCTCCCATACAGTATTCTATACAAAGATACAAATAGTCTTCCGATTGGAATGAGTGATACAAAGTGACGATGAATGGATGGTTGGAAGTTGCCAATATCTCCTGTTCCAGTAAAGCTCTCTTGATCTTATTTCTCTCTATCATCTCTTTCTTGTTAAGAACTTTCATGGCATACAATTTCTTGGACATTTTTTCTCTCACAAGGTACACTTTCCCAACATCGCCTCTGCCCAACAACTTGATTTTCTCAAAACACGAAGTATCCACTTTCACATCCGAGATCTTCACAGAGTTCGAAGAGTATGATCTTCCACCTACACTTTTATTTCTTGGTCTTGTGGTGAGGTTCAATTCCCCGATATGACTTTTCAAATGATCCATATCACTCGAGAGATAATTACTTGAGTCATTCTTAGTCGTTGTTGTGGTCGTTGATGTGGCACTGGTGGAATTGTTAACATTCTGCGGTGTTGCGTTGCCATTTGAATTATTGTTGGTCATATTTTTGAATCCCAAAGGTGCAGACAGCACTCTTCGAAGTTTTCTTTGAAACGATGAAGATTGTTGTGATTGAGATTGCGATTGAGATTGTTGCTGGGGCTGATGGGACGAAGTGAAACTCTGTTGTGCATTTGAAGAAAGAGGACCTTCTTCTTGAATTGGAGAGATAAGCTCCTTGTGTTCTGGCTCATCATCTGGCTTGATGATGTTGATGGAGATAGTTGAGTTGTTGACACTATAGTCGTGCTTCAACTTAATATCGTATTCCTGATTCTGGTCGGTGATATCACATTCCCTTTGCACTTTGCCATTCAGGCCATAGTCTTCCAGATGCGGAGGAAGACCCTGGTGCAGAAAGTACGCATTAGAGGACATCACCAAAGGTGCCTTTGTATTGGAAGTGGTAGGAGCAGATGAAGACAGAAGTTGAGCGGCACTCTTTGGATTCGAAGAGGATCTCTTTCTGAAGAACTTCTTTATCGTCGAGGAAGAAGGAGCCGCACTGGAATCCTGTTGTGATTGTGATTGCTGCGGTTGCTGTGATGATGGAGGTTGTTGTAATGGGATGGATGATTCTTCCTTGATGGAGTCTGGAATGTCAAGGATCTCTTCAAGGTCGGGAGTTTGGTCTAAAGGATCTTCTTCGCTGTCATAGTAGTCTGGGTCTTCTTCTTCCATCCCAACTCCACCTTTCTTGTTCGATTTGAAAAGCTTTTTGATTTTGGTGAATCTGTGTTTTGGAGCAGTAGCCAGACTATTGGATGCGACCTGGTTGGGTGCCGTCAGTGAAGAATGCAGCAGTTGTGGTTGTGGCAGTTGCAGTTGCAGTTCCTCAGTATCGTCGAATGATTCAGGTTCACCCAAATTTTCCGTTTGCGAATTGATATTATCAAGTACCGGCTCAGATTTATCAAGTGGGTCCAGTTCGGGTACGTTAGGAGAACCCGGCCAAGAGGGCTGTGAAGATGGATCGAAAGGATTGTCTTCCTCGATGGTTGGCGTGATGTCGAAATTGAGATCATCAGCCTCGGTTATATTCATGCTATTGCTATTGCTATTGTTGTTGTTGTTACCTCCGAAAGAGAAAATATTTCTCAATCTCGAGTTGGATCGGGTCCTGCTTTGTGATCTTGATCGGTTGTGTGTGCTGTTTGTTGCTACAGAGGGACTTGGAGTAGTGGAAGAGGAGGAGTTCCCTCCGTAATTCGCTCCCGGGTACTCCAAAGTACTGGTTCCGTTACTGCCAGTTGCTACCGTCATCAGTTTGTTCTATTCGGTGAATAGCGTTGCCAATTTGTATATTTTCACTTGAATTAAACGTGTCTTAGTATCTTTTTTTACCACTATGAGCGGAGCTTGACTTTTTTTCTATGCGGTTTTTTTCTTCATTTCCATTTCCATTTTTTTTTTTTTCCTTTTTTTCGATTTTTGCTTTTCCAAGGCGAATTCAATTTGTCCGCTATGTTTTTTTTCTTTCTTGGCTCACTGGGGTTGAGTGGGGTACATAGTGGTCAGTTGTAAGATGATGATTTAGATAAGTCAGAGATGGGAGGCCAAGACGGGAGGCAATTATTGCTAAAAAAGAAGGGAATTGAGTTTAGGGGTGTGGAATATTATATTTACACATCTCATTCCTTTCAAGTTGTCAATTATTCTTATTACTAAGGCGTTCATTCTTGTATTATTTACCGGCTGTGTACTCTACAAAAAAAAGTGACCTTGTCTATTAACTTTTGGAATTAATTACTTATATAATATATTTTTTTCCCACTGCTTCGCTACTTAAACAGTGTCTCTATACAAGATGCGGAGGTAAAAGGAAGTTTGGAATACCGTCTTTGATATGATAAACATGCTCACAGTTACCACACACCATTTTACCTTCCACAATCTTTGTCTCCATCAACAAAGTATGTAAATCTTTCAACAACAGCTCTTCTATGATCTCTGGTTTCTGTGGTGGGATCGAAGTATTTCCTAAATCGTTAGCAACTTTTATTATAGCATCCCAATCTAATCTCTCTAACATGCTGCTGATGAATGCCAGATTGAACTCTTCTTCCTCTTGGACAAGCTCCGAATCTTTATATATTAAGGGAAATGATTTCGTACTTGAATTGCATGCTTTTATTGGGCATCTGACAAAATTGGTGGTCAAAAACTTCATGGCTTAAAGAGTGATGTGTGGAAATGAGTGGAATATTCTTTCACTATTTGGAACAACTGAGATAAGATATTCTCGACAGGAACTCCTAAATATCACGTTATAATCCAAGACTAGTTGATATGACTTTATTGAATCAACCCGATGACTTGATAGATGTTAATTTGTGTGTTTAAATTTTTTTTTTTTTTCAAAAAAATTTCACTTTCTTTCCTTACTTTCTTTTCTTTTTTTCCCTATAGTCCCTTATAGTGTCCAAATACAAGAGCCAAGAAGCGGTTGAAGTTTTCAAATATCTATAGATGAACAACTATAATTATAATATATACACGCCGTGACTATTTACTGTTATATGCAATGAGTCTCTGATCCAGACAATCGTAAAAAATTTCCTCCAACTTGAAAATCTTATCCAATAATCTCCAAGTGCTGTACATTTCGAAATTCAAGTTCCTACAATTCAACCAAATTAATGACACAATCTCATTGTCAATGACTCTCAAAGGGTAAGTATACTTCAAGTAGGACCTTTGATCTACGATGAAAACCTTCCGAAGTATACTCATTATCCATTCGAAATGAGCCTTGTCTTTTGTCACATAGCAGTACTTCAATATCAATTTAAGTAAGTCTTTGTTGAACAAGATGGAGTAATCTTCAACTGATTGCAAATTCACATAACCTTTACAGAACTCTTCAGATTCTCTCATCAGAATGAGGATTTTCAAACTTTTGTCTTCTGTGATGACACTGTTGAAGATCCACTTTCTCAAAAAATAATGATAGTAATGAAATTTCTTCATCTTGAACAGAGCTTTCAAATAGGCTAAACCAGTTTTGGAATCCATGCACATTGTTGGTAAGGCTACATTATGAACAAACCCATTCTTGAGGAGAACATTTTGTCCTTGCAATTGCGGGAAAAACCTTGTTCTCAACACTTCCAAGTCCTTGTGACCTTGTGGTTCTAACGAACCTGTTCTTTTACTGGTCATTGGAAACAACGGATGATTTCTATATCCAAGTGGCATATGATCTAGTTTATTCAAATCCAGTAAGTCAAGCAATTTTTTGAATTCACGAGCAAAACTTTGCTCATACACTTGGGAAAGCATTAATTGTAAAGTTGACTCGTCTGTGAAACATAAAAAATTATCATCTAATTTGAAATTGGTCAATTCTCCAGGTAATTTGGTCATGGAGTCGAACACTTGGGTGCTCACACTTTGTAACCCTAGTTTGTTGAAATTTTGAATCAACACTTCGTAAAATTTGTAAGATGGTTTCTTATCCATTTGCACTATGTAGGAAATTACTTTCGAAATCAAGTCTTGTGTTACTTCAAAGTCAAGAGACGAGTTTTCTTGCTCCATTGGGAAAAGGTCTTGCAAATCCAGAACATCATCGTCTCCAAACTCATGAGAGCTTGAAGATTTGAAATTATTATCAAAGTTCTCAATCACATTGTGTTCGACGTCTCGAAGCTCTTGGTAATGATGAATTCTATAATTGAAATATTTACTGGAGTTCATGAGAGGAACAAAGATATCTCGTTGATCTTGAACAAACTGTTTCTTCTGCAAGACATCTCTGACCAACTTGAGTGTCACCAATCTGTTGAGTAGTAAATAACGAGCTAGTTCATGATTCCCACTGCGGTATTCAAGTCTATTGCCTATGACCTCCTGTAACTGGTTCAACGTCTTTGGGAAAGTTTGCTGGCTGGATGTTGAGTTGAGTCGTATGAAGTTTTTGGGCACTTTCCTAAACATTTTTCTATCTGGACAACGAGGTTAGCACTGGTATGTGGGTCTACCTCTTGGATCACTACGCCCTTTAAAGAAGCCAAGCGCTAAAGTTTTCCTACAATTCTCAGTTAACTGATTTTTTTTTCACTCATCTCGACTTTCCACAATGGAGCCTTGCACATTTGGGGCTCTCTGTTTGTATCATAGATTTTTTGAGAAATCGCTTTATAAGTTGAGTCATATTGAAAGTGGTTTAGAAAAAATTCATGAGTGGAACGTAAGTTAGTGATCATTATAATCTTATACTAGCAATTGAAATCGAAATGTCGTACGTGTTAGTGCTGAAAGCGGAGTTGAACAACATCGCCGGTTGGAAAGTCCAGGACTCTCCACAACAACCATTCGAATATGCTTTCGAAATACAATGTATAGATTGCAGAGCCATTCACCCAAACCGTGTCACCTTCAATATATATGAAAAACATCAAATCTCCGACTCTGCAGGGGAGGCCAGTTTCATACATAGATGTCGTGATTGCAAGAGATCCCACAATGCCAATATAAAGTTACCTAAAGACAATGAATACAAACTGGAAGATGAAGAGAAAATCCTCTTACATATCGATGCTAGAGGTATGTACTTCTTGAACTTCTACCCGACAGAGGGTAGTTTCCAAGCCACAGGTACCACTGGAACAGTATTCAAAGACATAGATTTGTCTGAGGGAGAATGGTACGATTATGACGAGAACCTGTCACAAGAAGTATCGATCAGTGATCTTTCTTTCGAGATAAAGAAGTCTAAATAAGTCAAAAGTTTTTAATTTATATCAATACACAGAATAGATTTACAACTAGCGTAATCCCAATGAAAAAAAAAATTCGTCTCCAACTCTATTTATAACGAACATACAACCCATCGATGAAGTGAGGGTGCTTGATACCTGGTTCTCTCGCAGCTTTGAATCCTGCAATAGCATCGTCAACGCTCCACCCTAACCTCTCGATCAAATAACAGCAAATCAAAAAACCAGTTCGATTAAAGCCGTAATGACAATGAACAGCTATGCGGGCATCTGGATTCTCGGACACAGATTCCAATATCTCATCGACTAGACTTATAAACTTCCTTATACTTGTAGAATCGGGCATGAATTTTGAAACAGTAGGCATCTTGTGGTACTTGATTCTTTTGAAACTTTCCGGATTGTAACTGGCAAGATCAGAGCTGATGTCGATTATCGCCACCACTTGAGGGTTTTTGCTCTCGAATTTAACTGGATCGTGTTCAGGATCCGATTCTCTTAATGTCTTCATGGCAAGCAAAGGTGCTACAGCTCCCGTGGACCTATTTTGAATGTCCAGAGAAAGATTCGTCAAGCTTCTCCACTTCAGTTCATTTTTCAAACCCCATTTATCTCCACTGATCAATGCTCGCACTTGCAAACACCATCCAAGGTTGATATTCAAGTCTTGTAACGACTCTAAGAATTTATACACGAGACCACTGGCCGTTTCCAGTTTGTCTAACATCACCGAATGTCCACAGTTATCCAATATCTCTAAAGTTGGGTTCTGCAAATGGGACGCAATCTCTTGTGAGTACTGACTTGGTGTCACTACATCATTCTCTCCACAGATTAAAAAGATTCTATCTGAAGGAATCTCTTGTGCTGCACTCAATAGTTCGTCAGTTGTACATGGCGAGAACCCCTTGATGTACTTCAAAATCACACGAGAATCGACATCCAAATTCCATCGGAGCTGTTTCAATCTCTTGAATGGAGCTGTTCCGTGGACTTGACGTTTCACCGATTTGGACTCGAGACCTCCTATACGGTCCCAAATTCTCATTATATCAAACAACGGAGGATAATTTGCCAATATGCCCAATTTGTGCTTGGAGAGCACCGATTCGATCTTTGGAGGCGATATGAGGATCATTGAAGCCACAGTGTTGGCAGGGAGTCGATTGGCGATCTTGATACACAAATGGGTCCCCATTGAATGCCCAATGATGACGATTCTTCTTCCTAGACGTTTAGCGTTGATGATATCGGTGAGCAAGCTGGCTAACTGGTTAGTGGACCAAAAATTTTCGTCCACTTTTGCAAATTGGTCCATCATTTTCAATTGCAGCGCCTGGTCTGTTGTTGTCACTGAGAGCCCGATCTTAGGCCTTGCAACTGAGTTGCCGAACCCGGGAAGGTCTATTGCGAAGATATCTGCACACTGGCACATGATGGCAATCATTTGTTCGAATTGAGAAGATTGGCCACCGAGACCATGGATGAACACAACTAATGGGGTATTGTCGATCTTCGCCAGCATCTCCTTTTTGGTCTCCACGTCTAAATTGGACTTCTTCAAGCGTACACGTAGAGGATGTGGGATGTTGATTGTGTTCAACGAGACCTGGCCAAATTCTTCGATTTCGGAGTATTTTGCCACAAGAGAGCAGTCATTGGGCTCGCTTTGCAAGACCAAAGTCTCGAAGTACGAATGGAAGGCCCAATTCCTCCGAATAATACATGTGAACAAGACAGTGACAAACCTATATATTTTGGATATTAAAGTGCTCAGAGACCTGAGTTCCCCTTTTTGCAATTGGTTCAAATCGGTCAAATTCAAGGACTCACTCAAATATTTAGTGGAAGACGATATGATCTCCTCTTCTTCAGCCAACTCATTGCGTAGAGACTTGTCCATCTTTCTTCTCTTGGCTTCTTCCCACAAGTCTGTCTTTATCTTGTCAGCGTTTAACAAAAAGATAACAAAAAAAAAAAAAAAAAAACTAAGGACAAAAACCGAAATCTCTGATTTTTAGCACCTTTTTCTTTTGCATCAAAGATTTACTTCACTTTAGCCATGCGTTTAGCCTTTTAATTTAGCCACATGGACCGATTGGAGCGTAGTAAAGAGGGTAAGGGAATTTTTTTTATTTCAGTAGTATGTTTATAAACCTCTGTTATATATTGATTTTTAGGTAAATTCAACGTTATTCAAGGTCCTTTGAAATAAAAGTGTTCTCCAGGTACACAGTTGTGGAGACTGGCTCTTGATGAGATCTGGTTTTTCTCTCGAACCTAATTTTTCTTCTCTCTACATGTCTCAGACTTCACAAGTTATCACCTTGAAGTGTTTTTTTTTTTGGTTTAGTGATATCATTCATTACTATTCATATTCAGTATTACAGATTTGGAAAAGGAAGAAAAGCTATACAAAGACGCAATGTTATTTCTGAAGGTTTAACAATTTTTTATTTCTCTCATGTCTTTTTTTTCAAGCTTCTGGAACAAACAATCTGGCTCTAATAACTTTGACTTGGGTGTAGTTGTCGAACAGCTCCAAGCCCATTTCTCTACCGATACCACTTTCTTTGTAACCACCGAATGGAACGGCCTGGTTCAAGTCACCGTAAGTGTTGATCCACACGGAACCAGCTTCTAATCTATCAGCAACGGCAATGGCCTTGTTCAAGTCCTTAGTGTGAACACCAGCTGCCAACCCGTATTCAGAGTCGTTGGCCAATTCAACAACCTCATCAATGGTTTTGAATTTTTGAATAGCTGCAACTGGTCCAAAGATCTCTTCTCTGACAATCTTCATGTCCTTGTTACAATCATAGAACAAAGTTGGCTTGACAAAATAACCTTTGTCTCCGATTCTTTCAGCTCCACTCAAGACTTTGGCACCTTCGTCTTTACCCTTCTGGATATAGTCCAAGACAGTTTGGAATTGATCTGGAGTAGCTTGAGCACCCTGGAAAACACCTTCTTCGAATGGGTTACCGATCTTGATCTTGGCAACGGCCTCTCTCAACTTGTCCAACACTTGCTCATAAACACCTTCTTGGACAAAGATTCTAGAACCAGCGAAACAAATTTCCCCTCCGTTGAAGAAAATACCTTTGATCAAGTTTTCAACGGCGACATCAAGGTCGGCATCATTGAAGACGATGTTTGGAGATTTACCACCCAATTCCAAAGTGACTTTCTTCAAGTTAGACTGAGCAGCTCCGGTCATGACATCACGTCCGACACCAGTGGATCCAGTGAAGGCGATCTTCTTGATTTTTGGATGGTTGATGATAGCATTACCACATTTTCTTCCTGAACCTGGGATGATGTTGATAACACCTGCTGGGATACCTGCTTCTTTGACCAATTTAGCGGCATACAAGTTGGACAAAGGAGTGGCACTGGCTGGCTTCAAGACAACTGTGTTACCAGTGGCCAAAGCAGGTCCAATTTTCCAAGCCCACATCAAAATTGGGAAGTTCCAAGGTGTGATTTGACCACAGACACCCAAAGGTTCTCTCTTGGTATAAGTCAAATGTTCTGGATCGGTGTCAATGGATCTTCCGTCTACCTTGTCAGCGTAACCTGCACAGTATTTGATGTACTTGACAACCAAGTCCAAATCGTATCTAGAACATAACAAAGATTTACCGTTGTCCAAGGATTCAATCTTGGCCAAGACATCCTTATGTTCGTCCAACTTTTGGGCCAAGTTGTATAAGTGTTGGGCTCTTTCTTGTGGTTTGGTCAATTTCCAAGTCTTGAAAGCGTTGGAAGCGGCTTCCACGGCCAATTCAACATCCTGGTCATCGGCCTGTTGAAGATCACACAAGTGTTGCTCGTCAATTGG
Source organism: Nakazawaea ambrosiae (assembly GCA_024271865.1). NCBI lineage: Eukaryota > Fungi > Ascomycota > Pichiomycetes > Alaninales > Pachysolenaceae > Nakazawaea > Nakazawaea ambrosiae. Next base: position 2,050,207 of record JANBXG010000001.1, read on the forward strand.
CGAAGTGACGGCAAATGTCTTTCCCGATTTAGACTCAACAAACTCGTTGTTGATGAACAAACCTGTTGGTTGTTCGTAGGTCTCGTTGATTATTGGGAAAGTTAATTTGGCAGTTAATGAGGACATGGTTCTCTTGGTATTGTATATGAATTGAGTTGTTGATCTTCTACTCGAAAGATTCGTAGTTTTACGTAACAGTAACAACATCATGGGATTCCTATGAAAGCGAATTTGATCTGATATATATATTGTTTCTGGGACTTCTAGTATTATAGAGTTCCAGGCGAATTATTTCGGGAAAACGAATTAGTAAGAATAGACTTCCTGAAAACCACGTAAAAAAAAAAAGCTTGGTCCGATCCAGATCAATGACTTTTTGTCGAGTATCTTGTTCTTGCTTGTTTCCTGATATCCGTTTCTTGTGCTACGGAACTCAACAAATAATAGAACCAAGGGGCAGAAATTGAAAAAAATGCTGAAAAAAAAAAAGAAATTTAAGTTCTGAACAATAATTGGATCTTTATAGTTTAATTTTTGAAAAGTATTGGAATTAATCGAGGAATTTTGCTGTTCGGTGAAGTTGATGATTGTGATTCATGAGAAGGGCCTCGCTCCACTGTCGTCCACACAAAATTTTTCAGCCCTTCAGTGTTTTCCAATCATAATTTTTCACCACAAACGTTTTTTTCCCCTGTTAAGTCCATCGCATCTAGCCAATAGTGCAATTAATAATATACACCCCACTTCCTGAGGTTTTGCACCCCAAGAGCGGGGTCATTTATTAGTGTATCTCCAAGTAGTTTTCCTTTTTCTTGGGTAGAACAGCGTCAAAAGGGCAGTTCAGAATGTCATTTGATTTGCCCTCTTGCGAACCAAGAAGATTGCAGCGTCCATGTACGGGTGGAACGGCTTCAGCAACGAGGTTCTGCTTTGTAATCGGACAATCTGCCCTATTCAGAATTTGATATTCACATACAAAAACGGCACGGGGTGTACATTTTGTTGGAGACCTACCCCGCTTTAACGTACTTTTTCTTATGTTTCGCACAGTGTTTTTGCCCAGCAATACTACCAATCGGGGTGAAAGGAAGTTTTCCCTCAAATCAGAATGCCCCACTTTCGAGCCTTTGCAGATAGTTGCTAATGCTACAATAGTTTCCAAAGAATTCCGGGTTTGAATTGTGTGAAATATTTTCTTCTTGAGTTGGGCAAGCTAAGCTATTCATGATCTCGCTTGTCAATTGTAGATGGTCCCGGTATAAGTCTGGAGCCGAGCCAATGACAATTTAAAACCCTTCATTTTTTTTAGTGAAATTTATAGCAGCTTTGGATCACGAAGAGTAACTGTGAGTTGTTTCAGTTTGATTTATACATAGTGGCACAGGTGCAGTAAAAACTCGGGAGAGCCCATAATAAATATTACTTATTACAAATCAAGAAATGGACTTCAAAAATATGGGGTAATCATTTCATTCTTCTTCGATGCAAAGAAATAGAGGGAAAATATGTGACCAAAGACGAGTCAGCTACTAGAAACACGGAAACCGATAAGTTGTTTGAAATTGAGGTAATTCTTTGAGTTGAATGGAACGAACTAAAAAATCTAAAATGAGCAAGATCATGCTTTTGGCTTACAACATGAACCGCTTGTGCCTTGAATTCCACCGGCAATCAATTGACTCTTGTTGAAATCATTGTTAGCAACCTTTACATCCAACGCTGGATTCTTTTCAAAAAATCCAAATGGCACTATATTGATCTGATGCGTCTCCACTGGCATAACTGGGAAGTCCTCCGGTCTTGGAATATGGGTAAATGACATGGTAGGCCACACAATGATGTCCTCGTTTCGAACATTATCCGAGCCTTTGACCCACTCCAGAATACCAGTGTCCTTTTGACTTTGGTTCGTGAACTCACCAGCGGAATACAATCTATCTTCCTCATACTTGGTGACCCAGATCTGCTTGGTCAGGAACATTGCCCTCTTTTCGTTATAAGAGCCCTCGCTGGCAAGCAACATCTGTCTAGCCGGCATCTCCAACTTATAACCTACAGGCTTGCCCGTGAGAGAATTCATTTTGTTCTCGTTGATGATCTTGAACGCTCTGTTGGTGAATGGGCTCTGCTCCAGAGACCCAGCCTTCTCGACGAAGGTTCTCTTTGTGTGGAAACCAACATTGTAAGGGTTCAGAGCAGTGTTGGGTTCCATCGGGTAGGCATCGTCGTAGCAAACAGAGTTCTTCAAGCCGTCGATTGCTGGGTCGATTCTGAAGGACAATATGTGCTGGTGGTAGCCAGCAAGAGTGGTCTCAGCAACATAAGTTCCAAAATCGATGTCTTTCAAACCCGGTTCAACCGGTGTGGTGGACAAAATACCCGTGGCTCTCACTTGGATGTTGATTTCACCGACCTGGTTGAAGATGAAGTTCAAGATGTACTCGTAATTGGCTACTGTGGCAATGCTTTGCACTACAAACTCTCTCTTCCTGGTGACCACAGGGTTCATGGTTCGGTAGTTTGTATGCTTGAACAAGATACCGGCATCCTGCTCGTGGAGACATACTACATTTGGCATCAAGATCAGTTCCCCTTCACCGTTGGTCCTGCAAAGGTCCAAATACTTGATCAAACCAAGACAGTCACACCCTAAACCTAAAGAGTTTGCATTTATACCAAATCCGCAGTCGCCCAAGTCGAAGGCCTGCTTTCTGTGCAAAGGAGCACGGGCATCCCCGTATGGCACCGTCATCTCACTTAAGGACAAACGGTAAATTACAGAGCGACCTTTAAATCTGATGTCGTAGAGAACCACACCCTCTCTGGCAGTTGGAGCGACATAGAATTCCCAAGCCTGCCATTTGATCTTGGGGGAAACTTCCTCTAAAGTGAAAGAGGAGCCCTCTGGTTGCTGGACAATCAAGGGCTTCAAAGGCTCTCTTGCTGGCTCGTCTTGCAACAAGTCCGGATGGTATTCCACTGGGACCACTTCGTGCCATGGCACAGTAGGACTGGTCTTGTGGTCAAGACCCGTGGTCAAATAGTCCATTCTGACAAACTTCTCAGTCAAGACTTCGAAAACTGGACTGAAGGTCAATGGGATTGAGTAGTGGTTGGCATCTGGGTGCGAAGATCTCTTGAGATACATGTAAAACTGGGCCAAGAATCGGGTCTCCTTTGGATCATCGGTGGCATAGATCCATGGATCGGCACACACTTCCCAGCCCGGTGGTAATTTCAATTTCTTGATTTCTTCAACGACAATTGGATGGGAGAGCCCAGCTTTCTCAATGGCCAGGTTGTCTTCGGGCAAATTAGGACCAATGACACCTTTTGGGAGTGGCACCTTGGTGATGATATGCTTCAAAGTGACATTGACCAAGGCCTTGTTGAAAGTTTCACCTTTATTGGTGTAGTAATAACAATAAACAACCCTAGGAATGAAGGGCAACGACTTACCCTCTCTCTCCAGCTCCAAATATCTCAACATATCTTTTTTTGGAGGCTCGGCCCTGTCACATTGCACGAAATGGACATCCAGAGTTGGGTACAGGTCCTTGACCAACTTCGTGGCAAGGCTGAGTTCGAAATCTTTTAAAGCTTCAAAAGGGTGAATAGGCATGGCTGATTCTACGGTATCGATCTATCTTCAATTGGTCAATTTTTGCCCCCGTTTTTTAAGCTGACGATCATTATCTATTATATACCGTCAGTATGCCATACCCCAAAGTGAAGATAGGCCTTATTTTAGGCCAAAAAAAAATAAGTTTTCTTATCTACGATTTTTTTTACAACGTTATCTTAGCGTGAAAATCATAATTATCCACGTCGCATAAATACTTTTTGATAGACCTGCTTTTTTTGGCTAAGCGATCGTGCTGACACATCCTTTTGGAACTTAATCCCTACCACAACATTTAGAGATCTAATACACGGATGCCTTGGCCGCAGGGAGTCCACATTTTTTTTTATCTTTGCGGGTTAATGATAAAGGAGGTGCAGCCGCCCGATAAGCATTAACGGCAAAGGGTTGGATTGAGTGATAAGCAAAGCAAGGAGGGGTGCAGAGGAGACCGAGAAAGGGTCAAATAAGCGGTGTGTGATCTCAGCGAAGTGGGTGCCGCTTAATTGCGGCCAATTTAGCCAATTGAGCCACTTTACCTAGCAGGGTCATCTCCTTGGGCACTATATATGCGAGAGTGATGAGTTCAGTATTTTTGAGCTTCAGTTGATTGATAAGCGATAAAGAGGACTGAAAAATAAAGCTCTATTTTGTGCGAGCGATTACCAATAGAAACTAAAAAAGAATACAATAAACCATCACGAAACTACAACACCTCAAATAATAACAAACGCCTTAATAAATTTAAGCTAAATTAAATCACTAGCTCATCAGTGAATTTTGTGAAATAAAGTAAGGAGACATTCTCGAAAATAAAATGAAATAGTAAGGAAGTGAACATGACAACTAAAAGAAATTTGTCTGAGCCAAATGAAAAGCAATATAGTTTGAATGAAAACCATGAAAGTGACAAGAATGAAGAAAGAAAGACTTACTCCTGTTTAACTTCGGATTCTTCGACCTGTTTTGGCTCTTTGCCTTGTTCGGTTTCCTTTATACTTTCCGGAGTTTCAGGAGCTGCAACTTCCTGTTCTTCTTCCTCTTGCAATTTTTCAGCAGGAATTATGTCGTGGTGAGGTCTTCCGTCATGATGAGGCTTGAAGTCACCGTCTTCCTTCATATGTGGAACTGACTTTGGCTTACCGTGATGTGGTTTGAACTCGTGGTCCTCACTCATGTGAGGAGGTCTGAAGTCTTTATCGTTTTCACCTTTTTGGTGTTGAGACTCTTCGGCCTCGTGCTTCTCAGAACCTTCTTCCTCGAAACTCTTTCCACCTCTGTGATGTTTTTCGTCTCCGAATCTTTCTTCATCATGGTGTTTGCCTCTGAATTTCTCATCACCATGGTGTTTACCCTTGAATCCATATGGAGGTGGTGGAGGTGGAGGGTGATCGAATTCATCATCGCTGAAGTCGTCATCACTGGAGTCGTCTTCTTGGACACGGTGGTGCTTGCCTTTACCTCTGAACTTACCATGGTGTCTTGGGGCACCTGGAGGAGGAGGACCTGGTGGGCCATGATGACGGCCAGATGGACCGTCGAACGAGTCGATTTCCATACCATGAGGATGAGGACCGTGTCTGGCAGTACCGTATTGACAGGAGACACCTTTTCCGAAGAACATTGACTCTCCTGGAGGTGAGGCGATATGACCGACACCTAAGACACCCAATATCAGCAAAGCGGCAATACCAAAGATCTTCTTCTTGTTACATTGAGGAGCTGTTTTGACCAGCTCATTGGCACCTTGAGGAATCTCAATATATTGTGGTAAAATGGTTTTCTCTGACATCTTTGTTTGTTCTACAATATCAAATCTTGGTTTGTTCAAATTATATCACAGATTTCCAGAATTTACAAACAATTCTTGTCCGAAATGACAACTTTGTCAAGGTACTTATATACACAAAAATTTCTCATTCAAAATTATTCTTCAATAAATTAAGATGAGGCTTATTCATGCACGGTCACCCAAATCTCGGGATATGAAATTGCGTCACCTGGGCTTGGCTCCCTTACGAGGTACATAAAACGCTTAAATTTAAACACCAGACAAAGAAAAAAAGAAGAGAAAAAAACGGGACCAAAAGAAGAAAGAGAAAATATTTTTGGCCCGGACCAAGCCTTGGAAACGTGAGAGTAAAGAGGAGTGTTTAATGCTGGTTAATTGGGTGATTTGAAATTTATTTACGGGCTTATGCTTGGATTAATTAATTTGTATTATTACAGATTTCTTCTTCTTCTTCTTCTCTTCTAGTGCAGGTTTATCATGATATTAGTACCACCGTTTATTAACATTCCTGCAGATTTCCTGTATATTTCCTGTATATTTCCGGGTATATTTTCTCTGTACACATCTTATTCAAGCATCATCTAAACAGTTCAATAATTCTTCACCTATCAGATAATGCTTAGCTCTCATTTCATCTTCGTTCTTGATAATGACCACACTGTAAAACAGCGCAACCCTTCCATAGAGATATACGAATAATGCAAAGGAAAATGCGAGTTCCCACAAGACAAGGTCAATTTTTCCCGTCAATCCTTGAAGAATTGATCCCGTCTTGTAAACAGAATTAACTGATAATATTATTATGGCAAGAATTTGAGGCTCAAGAAATTCCCTCAGTTTGGAGCTGAATTCTCTCAAGTCCTCAGAAAAAAGCAATGCATTTGTGAAAGGTGGCCAGATAGCAAGCCCCACCACCGACTGCAAGATTATTAATTGAAATGAGGATTGTGATATGCTCAGCGACAAGTATTTACAAATGTTCTTCACCAAAGGCCACAATTCACTGTAGTCAACGCCTGTAGTCAAGTACGTGTAAGTTTGCTCGATTGAATCTTTCTCCAAGCCATCATTTTCCAATACCGAAACAATAAAGAATTTTTGAATCAATATCAAATATGCAGCCCAAACGATCACCAAGCAGAAATAAGCAATCATTTTAAAAAATCTTGTCAATTTAGAACTGAGTTCCTCTATAGATACTCCAACCAGCTCTTGGTTCTTGAAGAGTCTTCCTCTATCGAACAAAGGTTTGCCCTTTTTCAAAGAACAGATCGATCTTATCTTGATTAAAGAATGGAGCTTGTTCAAAACGCTTAACTCGAGAGTGAACCCAAAGATGATCGAGGAGTATGACAATTGGAACACATTAGTGATTTCATGGTCAGTGGAGAACCCAAGCCCAAAAATGTTTGGTAACCAGCATGGGAAATTCAGACTACAAGAATAAAGAATCATCGAAATTGGCAATCCGATGAAATGAGAGGTCAAAATGATTGTGCTTATCAACAATGCAGCGAAAAACCATATCCAGAACACGAAACAAACGTTCCTTAATCCAAATTGTGGAGGCCGGAAGGCAACAGTATGTGATACAATATCGTCGATTTCATCTTTCTCTCCCAACAAATTATCGATTCTAGTCTCTATTGGTCTGTTTCTGTATTCTTCGAATTCGGTTCCATCCTGCTTTGTTGGATAGAATAATCTTCTCAAATACAATCTGGATACGTTGTCGTTGTCCGGTACTTTGAACCAGTATCCATCTGGAATAAATACCGAGTTCAGTTCAGGATGTGATTGGAAGAACTCATCGACATCTTCCTCATCAATTGGATTATTGTAGTCAGGTTCTTCTCTCTTGAGCAACCGATGATACCATGATCTATAAACTACTCTACCTCTCTCAGCAACGGAATCTATTCCCAATATGAAAGAAGACAATCTCGTCAAAGCTGCCGCCTTCTTGATGGCATAGAACCAGTATATTCTGACAAATCTACGCAACACCGAGTATTTATGAGTCGCATAAATGTAGGCAGAGCACCAAAAGAAGGTGGATAACACATTCAATTTCATAGGCAAGAGCAATGTGAAATACCTTATTGGGAACGTGAGTATACCGAATCCTACCAAGATAAATATAGTGTAGACTCCTCCACTCAAAAAGATTCTGGACATTTGCAAGCGGAAGGGTCTCACCAAGGCATCGTGAATCAATCTTGTGTTTTGGTCATCTGGAGATCTGATGAAGAATAACACACCAGGACGCAAGATGAATTTCCTGATCATACCAACGTACGTTGCAAACAAACACATGTATAATGTACCTGCTCCCCAATAACAGAGGAAAAGAAAAAATTTATCATTTTTCACAAAGTCGAAAAATAAGCTGGTGGTGAAAGCAGTGGCATCCAATGGAATGAACAGGTCACTTTCCACAAATATCGGTGAGAGCACAAAGTCTAAGAAGGCACCACAGAATGCAGGGAATGCCACAATTTCAGAGGCAAATATCACATTGACTTTCAAGACCGATAAGACATCAAAGAACAAGTAGTAAATTCTCCTGGCTGTGCCTTTTACAGGCATCAATCTTTGCCGGTAAGGTCTTTCTAAGATATAGGTGACAATGTTGGCAAAAATGAACAGCATGATCAGCACCGAGAGCAATGGAATGAGTCTACCAGTGAAGGAAACAGGATATTCCTCTCTATATACAGCATCCAATTTGTGAACGATTTTGGCAAGCCATCCCAATGGAATATCCAAATACCTGTTTGAAATCTTGTGATAAATTTGCTTCAAAGGCTGCTGACCCCATAGTAAGGAAGCCAAAGAGGATGCCAACGAGTAATAGAAAACAAATAAATTGTGGCCAATGAACGAAGGGAGATAATACAAGAGTCCCAAAGCCAACACGAGGATCAGAGAAATGGTCACAAACAGTATAAGGCCGACTTGAACTTCAACTCTCAAATTGAAGCCCAAAAGCGGACCGCCTCCCGCGATCTCTTCCACCAGCTCGTCTTCCACATCACTTTCTACATATGAACTGTCGGAATCAATGTCTTCTTCCTCCTCTTCGCTGATATTTCCCACAACTTCATCTGTTGACTCTTCGCTTTGGACCAGATTCAACCCCGCTCCAATATTATTTAGCGATGATTCTGGTTCCAGTGATGTATCTGGATCATGCCCTTCTTCTCCTTCTTCTTCTTCTTCTTCTTCTTCTTCTTCGTCCCTGTTAAGGTTAAATTGCCTGAAAGTGATCGGCTGGTCCGGATTGGTTGGATCCAAGGGCTCGAAATCGACTAAAAAGGGAACAACTTCCATGATCTTTTCACGAGCCTGTCTTCTCAGCTTTGCATACTCTCTTTCCAATTGCTCATCATTGAGATCAACCACGGCCAAGTTTCTGAATTGGGCCATAAACGACATTTCATGTAGATCTATTAATCTTTCTAGCTCCAAACGAGATATCCTGAAGTTATCAATATCTTGCATCACATGCAGCAAAAAATCTCGGATGAACCGATCGGCATGCTCTGATATCGAAGGATCGCCGACCCGGAGATTCATCAAATCTACAAAGCCCTTGTCCTTGGTGACACCCTCATGCAACAAGATGGCCTGTAGCAATAGTACAATCATGGTCAACGTGCATTTGACTCCCTTTGGATAAGTGTACTTGAGACATTCCCATATATTTTTCCAACTGTACTCGAATTCTATAGGAACGGTGTCCACGTTCCCCGCTAGAAGAGCTCTGTATAAGCTTCTCTCAGAATATTTGACGTCTGTCTTGAATTCCACATACGATCTGGTGAAGTCCAACATGATGGAATAGAATCTGAAGGCAAAGATGATCAACATGGGGAGTATGAGTCCAAATAGGACAAATGCTAAGAGGGAGCCCGAGTACTGAGAGTATACATCGAAAAGTTTCAGCCTCAGCACCATAAATGCCACCATGAAAGCATTCAATCTGGTTGGGGCATCATCTCGCAAGATTGATCTGAACTCATATTCATATCCACAAATATCACATCTTCGTACAGTGTTGGCGTTTCCGGAAGATTTCAACCATTCTTTTAAACAGTCCTCATGCACATATTTCACAGAACCACGACATTTACATGGATGGAACAAGTCGCCGTCCTCTGTTCCAGACCGACAAATACGGCAATATGGGTCATCTTCGATGTTATCTGCGGCTGATGACATTATACAATAAAGAACTTGTGGGCGGGTGTTTTTAAGAAAACAGATGGGTGTGTCAATGCCAACGAAACTGAATTAAGTCTTTATGCAATAGCTTTTCTCAAGCCAATACCGATCTAATATTAAACGAGCAGAACAAAATTTAAAATCAACTTTTTAAATTTTTTTTCGTCATCAATTTTTTTTTTTCTTTGTGTCTTTTGAGTTTTTAAATATCTTTTCAATAGATAGTGTTCTGCAGTTTTGTCCACCGTTAAATACATATTTGAGGTTGCGATACTTCCAGTGTTGCCAAAGTACACAACATATTGAATCAATCCAGGCCTGCCATGTTGAGACGTCAACCAACCACTATCAAATTGACTCCAGAAGAGATCAAGGAAACTTTGACTGAGAGAGCATCAAACGGTGGGATGACTTCTGTTGATGAGAGGAATTTGAAAGAACAGCAGTCGATAGCAAGAGAAATCAAGGCTAGAGACGATGCATGGATACGTCAAACGAGTAGAAACTAGCCAGATAAGAAATTGTGAAGCAAGACCTGTGCTTTGACTATAGCCAAGAGAGCTTTTTATCAGTTCAGCTAAAATATACTGGGATCCAGGTAGAGATGGTAGAGATACTGATTTGGACGCATTGAAACCGGAAGAAATTGAGTCGGGTAAATCCAGAGGTGAAATGAGGACCAGATAGATTTAAATCGAGAACAAGCACCGGAAGACAGATACCAGACCGAACAAGAACCAAATTCTTCCAACTAACCCACCAGCTAAACCCTCCTCGACCTACCATCTGCTTGGTCAAATTGGGGCTACGCGCTGGTTCCCTGTTTCCCCTAAGCTCAACTTTTTTGCGCTTTTTTGTTTTTTTTTTTCATGTTTTTTTTTTCTCATTTTCACGCGTTTCTCCCTTTAATTGATCCCTTTTCAATAAATACTCCAGTTATAGATCAGTTTTTGAAGCACTTGCTGTAGATAATACAAAGTTAACAACATGACAGTTGCAGCAGAAACAAGACTTAGAAGGTCTCGTCGATCGACGACCGCAGCAAATCCGAAATCCAGTCAATATGTCAGCGATATCAGCGATATAGACGCCGATGATTCTGAAAGAGAGAAAGGATCAGATGGCGAGATAGACGAGATAGATTCAGATAGTGACGAGGAATACGGGAAATCCAACAGCACACACAAGAGAAAGACACAGTCGCAAAAAGCCAGCTTACTGAAGAGAAAGAAACAACAAAAGACCAAGTTGCCTACTACGCTGGACGAAGTGGAAGACTTTGTCGAAAATACATACTTCCAGGCATTAAGTGACCCGGAGATTTCTATTGTAGAACTTGCCACGAGTTTCTTGGAGGAGTACGAGGAAAGTGCGTCCAAGGGCATTCAAGTGTTTGTCAATTTTATCTTGAGATGTTCCGGTTGTGTCTTGCAAGTGCAAGAGCACGACGTTGCCAATGGAGAGTCTGCTCCAGAGACTATCGCCGAAGTGCAACAGGTATTTGCAGAACAGCAGTTCCACGAATATCCATTGATGACCACCAACACGAAATGGAAAAGCTTCAAATCAAATGTCTTGCTTTTCGTATCGGAAACGTTGATCGCTGCCAACGAGAAGGGTATCCTCTGTACTGAGGAGTCCACCTTGATGGAAAACTTACTCACATGGTTGAGTCCTCTCTCCACCTCTGCTCTGAGACCTTTGAGATATGTCTCCACGTACATTTTGCTTCTGATGGAGTCTGTCTTGTGTGAAATAATTGTGAAAAGCTCAAGTTCCTTGGAGAAATTCCAGCACCAATTCGAGTTGGAAACCAACAAGCTACAAGATTTGAAGACGAAGTTGTCCAATGCCAAGGCCGGGAGGGACAAGACCAAGGCTCAAAAGGATGTGGCAAGAGTGGAGAGAAGATTGGAACAGATCACCTCCAGCGTGGAATCAGCAAAACGCGAAAAATTGGTCTTGGAAGAGTATTTGAATGATATTTCCAACACTACATTTGTCCACAGATACCGTGATGTAGATGCCAGAATAAGACAAGAGTGCATGGCTGCATTGGGCCACTGGATCGAGATTTATCCTGAACATTTCTTCGAAACCACCTATTTGAGGTATTTCGGGTGGATCTTATCTGACAGTGATGCTGCTGTGAGGTTAGAGGTGGTCAAATCACTCTTGAAATTGTACAGAAAGGCAATTATTGTACCGGGATTTAGGCAATTCACAGAGAGATTCAAATCGAGATTGATCGAAATGGCCATTTATGACGCAGACTACAACATACGGGTGACAACTCTCTCTTGTTTACTTGAAGTGTTCAAGATCGGGTTCTTAGACGAAGAAGAGATCATGAAGATAACTGGTTTGATCTTTTGTGACATCAATAGCAGAGCGAACTTCATCTGCAGCACACAAAATAAATATCTTAAGACTCACCATGAGTTGGCCAAGCTCATCACAGTAATTGAACAGGACCGCACGAAGGAAGATGCTGAGAAATACAAGTCTTCATTATCTGACAATGGCGAGAAGTTCACAATCAATGTCAATCAAATGCTCAAATTCAAGAATTTATTGGAAACAGTGGAAAACTCGTACAGTTATTTCAATGACAACTACTCAAAGCTCGAAAGAACCGAGACATTGGATACTCACTTCAAATTTGTGAACGTCTTCAAGATGTTGTACACGTTGCCCAACTACTCGGCCAACCAAGTGATCGAATTCTTGTTGAAATATTTGACATACGACTTCAGTTCTGTGGAACATGTGGAAGAGGAGTTGCACAAGAAATTGGAATTGAGCAACTCGCAGAAACAGATATTATTTTGCCAGATAGCTGCAATTGTATCGTTGTATCTCTTGGGTGATTCCAATAGCTACTACCAGAATCTCATCAGACTTCGTCTGGGTGCATTCAAGAAGAAAGAAGTTGCCGAGACCTCATTTCTGACAGAAAAGAGCTTCATCACGAATGAACTCATCAACTCATTACCGCGACTCTTGTCCCTTTTCAAGAACGACAAAGATCCATTGAGGACTTACATCAGTATTGTGAACATGATGAGGTTGGAGGCCAGAAAAATCCAAAACTCAAACAATCTTGAAGTGGTACATCAGGTCTCAGAAAGACTCGTGTCTGTGTTCAAGGAGATGGATATAGGAAGTGATGATACTCAATTGAGTGAGAGTTTCCAGGAGTTCTTCCAAACCCTATTGAGCGATAATAAGGAATTGAGCGAACAGAATTCTAGGATTTTGATCTCGTCTTTAGCTGCTGAAATATGTGCTGAAGTTTCACATGATTTGAGACTGGAAGCAAGTGTAGTTCTGCTTCCATCTCTCAACAGATTGGTTGTGCTTGGAAGTTGCTTTGATATCACTTCGGATTTAGAATTGGTAAGCAGTGAATATCCCGAGTCTGTCTTGTCAGTGTTATGCGAGAAGGTCCAATTGCTCGAAAGACCACAAAAGACAGATTATGATACAATTTTGAAGATTCTCTCTATTTACACAACGTGGAAACTTGAATCGCTAGTTGATGATGGACAGCAATTGCTCTTGAGTGACAATTTCAAAATTTCCAATTATCTCAGTCCTCTTGAAGAGATTTTTAAAGCGGTAAAACTGGTCGTTGGTGCTACACTCAAAGATGAAGAGCAAAAATATGAAACTCAGTTGTATTTCATGGACTTTGTGATCTCATTGAAGGGCTTCCATTTCAAGTTGAACGAAAAATTGAAGAACTTGGAGAACGATGACAAGATCGCTGACTTGGACGAATTCTTCAACTTGGCAATTGACTTGAAATTATCCGGTGAGTTGAAAGACAGTCTCGTCAGGTCGTTTTTGGAACTGGAGTACAACTATTCCAAGTATCTTGGTATTGAATTGGATAGACTCGAGGATGAAGACGTTGATTTCGGAGCTAATGATGATAAGACGGACAACGTCGACTCTGAGGAGCAAACCAAACAGAAAATAGAAGCTGAGAATAAGTTGTGTCTTTTCGCTTTCAAGTTAATCAATTTGATAAAATTTGAAGCCTTGCCTAAAGCTGTACTCAAGAGATTGAATCTCAACAGAGAATCGTTGAATTCAAAATTGTATGATCAATTACTTGTGGTGAAAGAGGCCAATGAAGAAGGATCAATTCAAAAAGAAACTAGACAGGATCCTGGACGGGCATCTGACCAGCCACCTCAGGAGGGAGTAAGGGCCACTTCAGATGTGGAAATGGAGTTAGAGTTATAAATAGCTAAGTATTGTCAAAATAATGTATTATCAGTTTTCGTTTTGATTTTGAATTTATTCTTTTATTTCATATTTATCGGAAGTACATCACAGGATCAATGTGACCATGAAATGAAAAACATCAAACCAATTCCCACTCCCATGAAGAACAATTGTCCAATAAATTTTTTCAATTCGTCTGCCCTTGAAGTATCTTCACCAAGTTCCAACACTTCTGGGATGACACCTACAGTTGCAATGTACAAGAAACCACCAGCAGTGAAAGGCAAGGTCAAATCACCCAACGTTACAGAAGTGTTGAAGATTCCTGTGTATGAGGAAACTTCTTGCAGTAATTTTGTGGAGACTTCGTTTTTACTAATGGAGGATTCGATCCAAATTCCGATAAAGGTTCCTAAAAATGCCCCAATGGCAGTAATGAATTGAGAGAACATCAGTTGCCATTTAGTAAAACCACCTTGGATCAACAAGGCAAAATCACCCATCTCGTGTGGGAACTCGTGAACGAAGACGGCAAGTGTAGTTGTGGCACCAACACTTCTGCTGATGTAGAAACTGGCAGCAATGGCTAAGCCATCAGTGATGTTATGGGTAAAGTCGGAGATTAAGTTCAAATATGCAGATGTCTTGATCGACTGGCCTGGATTAGCGACAACAGGTTGATCCTCGGTGGATTTTTCATCGTCATCATCGCTTTTTTGTTTTCTCTTACGCAAGGAGGAGGTCTCTTTTTCTTCGGAGACACCTGAAGCCTTTGTGGCATGAGAATGAGAATGTGAGTGACCAGATGAAGATGCATTTTCGCTTCCAGCTTCATGTTCCAAGATTCTCAACAACTTGTCAATGATGAAGAACAAGGAAAACCCGATAAAGATGAACAATCCCAAAATGATGTTTCTTCTCTCATCCACATAGACAAAGCTCAGTTTGTCCTCTAAAGGTTCGCCAAAGAAGGTCTCTGGTAACAAATGTAAGAAAACGTCACCCAATAATCCACCAGTGGCGAAACTTACCAAATAACTCAACTTGGACAAGTCAATTGAAGAAGGCACAAATGCCAAGACGAGATTTGGAGGACCGGAAATGTAAGCTGTGGCTAATAAAGCGTTTCCAGCTGGACCCAATGGGAACAAGAGATCAAACATCAGTTCAATTGACGAAGGTTCATCGTGGGAGTGCTGCAGAGCTTTGTACTCATTAATATCCTGAACGACATCACAAGTGCTCAAAGACGACTCCAATTTTGGTAAATTGATGACACCATTGGAATAGAAAAGAGGCTCGAGTTCTAAAGAGGATGCCGTGACAACATCTTTTGGAACGGAGTGAGCAATTGCAACTGCTGAGATACAAGTCAGTATTATAAAGGGATTGAGTTGCATGTTTGTGTTGAGGGGGACTTGCTGTTTCGATAGTTTCTGAATACTTGTCTATTAGAAAAACATCATGAAAATTAGATGAAAAAAAGCAAAAAAAAAAAAAAAAAAACTAAAAAATCAATAATAAAGACAAGGCGCAAGAGAAAAGAAAGACACTTGGGGAGATCTGACTACGTTAGCGACACAAACTGTTGTAAGTAATCGGTGCCATTGTGAATAAGACGATATTTTTTATCGTTTAATAATTTTGAACTATCTTTCGAAACTATCTCGTGGATTTGGTACATCCATCATCTTCTTTCAAAATCTCGTCGCGATGACCTCTTCCAGATCTCCTGTATTTGATCGATCTAATTTATAAAATTGCGTGTCCCCCTTTATCTTTTTTCAATTCTTTATCTTTTTTATTTTTTTTTTTTTTTTTTTTTTTTTTTTTTTATTTTTTTTGATTTGGTGTGTTTTTTTATCATTCTCTCCCTTTATTAATTTGATTTTTGATCTAATTAATCAAATTAATCACGAAAAACAGGGATCACCCTTAGGATACAGATTGTACTGATCAACTTAGTGGAAACCATTGAGCACAGCAAACTGTCTAGCTCAAGAGTGAAGGTTGTGTTGAGTCAATCAATTACTTATTTGTTACCAATTCTTTAAGAAGAGAAACTTGATTTTCACTAAATCCATTTATTGCAATTAAATAGTTCAATTACATTGATAATTAATGGCATCAAGTGAACTAGTTTGTTTCACTTTTGAGTGGTATGTTGCAGCAATCATCATATCTATCTTTTCACATCATCTTTAGCAACAATGGCATCGGATCATGCTTCAGATCATTTGATCCTCCTTTTTTTGATTTCAAAAGGGAGAGCTTTTTTCAGCCATTAAACCCTGCATAAATTGAGAAAATAGTCAGATTTTTTTTTTCGATATATTGTTTGAATTTTTCTCCCAGTTATACACCACCACCCCTTCATACATTATCCAAACTCCCATCAAATACTAACTACACCAATGCCACTTCAAGGCCTGATACTTCGAATAGTATCAAAGAAGTGATAATCACGGGAGATTTCGATCAATGGTCTAAAAACATCAAATTGGATTTCAAGAAAGATCGAAAATCTTTTGTGAAAACCATAAAATTCAATCATGAATCAGAGGACAAAGACATATTTTTCAAAGTGAGTATCGCTATTATAGTCAATCACAGGACTCGAGTGCACTTCAAATTGCTGTTAGACCAAATTACTAACGGGAACCTGCCCCAGTTCATTGTCGATGGAAATTGGATGACCTCTTCTCAATACAAAATTGATAACTCCCATCCAAGTAATAACTTCATCACCAAGTCGGAATTAGAACCATTTAATGAATTGAAATCTGTCACTAGTATTAGTGAGACGGTATGTAGTGATTTCACGACAATCTCAGCACCTTCCATTGAACAAAGTCCACCACCTGTGTTGGTGGAGAGGATAAGTAACCCTGACAACACCTCATTGACCAATTCCGAGGTGACAATTACCGGGCCAGGTGCTCAAGCCAATCACAATTCACCCCAGAATCACTATCCAAAGGGGTCTTCTAACATTATCTCGAAGTTTAAAGGGTTTTTCAGATGAAAGTATCATGAGGATAAGGAGAGAAACACGGATCGCCAAAATTATTGATTTTTCTCACAGAAGTGGATGCCATAAGGTTTTTTTGTTTATTTTATCACCAACTTACATTGACAGTTGATCTGTCATTACCGATATTTCAATTCTATATCATTTTTTTATTATTTTGTTTTAACTTACTTTTGAACCCAATTGATAACACTAATACTAATACTAATCCTAATATCAACATCAATACTATTTCAATGCAATGTAATACCACCCTTATAAATCTTGTTTTTCAAACCACTCTTCGAATTTCTTTCTTCTGTCTGTGATATCCATGAAAGAAACACTATTCTCGAGGTCATCAAATACCCCACTATCGAACTTCTCATCTTCCAGTACCGCTTCATTCATGAAAACATTCTTGAAGTTCAAACGCGCCACTTCCAGTTGGTCTCCTGTATATAAATTAATTCCAATATCATCATTATAGAGTATATTCTTCACCAACGTGGCTATTATTATTGTCACTGCTATTGCCAACTCAATATAGATATCTAAAGGGATTTCAAATGAGATATTCGACTGTTTGGACAACTGTTTCGATTCGAATACAGAGAATCCAGAATGCAGTAATAACGATATACCAACAATGATTGTTGAATAGCTTTTGAGTCCCATTGCACTTTGTGATGATTTTAGGAATTTGTTCGAACCAATTCAACATGCGAAGATATAGAACCTACACTGAAGATTATCCAAACACTTTTCACAAAATTGGCGTCTTTGATTTGAATTTTTGATTTTGATTTTTGATTTTTGATTTTTGATTTTTTTTCCAGCTTTTTTTTTTTTTTTTTTTTTTTTTTTTCTTATTTCAACTTTTCATTTACAAATTAGATCGGTCTTCATAGCGATCAACAATAACATCAGTTTTTTCAATAAAATTACACATGTATATAAAAATAATCAAGAGTTAAGAATCAATGTAACATAGCCTAATTTATGCAGACCAGAATTTATACAGTTGAGGGGCCAATTGGGAGATTGGCTCTGAGATTTCTTCGTCTTTTGTAGCTTTTTCAACATCGTCACCCATTTCAGTGTCTTCATTTTGTTGAAGTTTCAAGGTGTTTTCTTGGATAGCATCATAAAATTGCAGTTTCTGTTTGACCAATAAGCTCTTTTCATATTCCAAAGATTTTTCTAATATCTCGAATTTCTGTAATTTCAAATCGATTTTCTTTAATTCTAATTCTACAATTTGATTCAACACTTTAGTTGAATCCTTGGTGATTGAGTCTTGATTGATTTTGGAGGATTGAGCCAACAATTTTTCTTTCGAAGGATCCAAATTGTCCAATACTTTCTTGACTAAATCATTTACCAAACCAGTTCCAGAACCGTTGGTGGAACTTTTCTTCTTTATCGAACTCAATTCCTTGTTGATATAACGATCTTCAATTGGCAAAGTGATGAATTTCTTTACACATTCTTCTTTGGATTTGGTTGCAACATGACTGGAAATTGCAGCCCAATTGTCTCCATACATCTCCACACCTTCCAATAACAATAAAACCTCTTGATCATTCCAATTCTCATTTTCAAGTCCTTTCAGCAATTTCACATAATCGGTAGATTGGATATTGGAAGGGAAAAGTCCTTGCTCGAAACACTTCGAACATATATTTTGCTTGGATCTCAAATGATGGTATCTTACCGTTGAAACGTCATTGCCGCATACAAGACAGAATAACTGTTTAGTGATCAAACCACTTGGATTTTTCTTAGAATCTTCGTCACGTAAGATGAAAGCATCTTTAGTTGACTCGTAAATGTTTTTCTGAATTTCAAAATTATAGGAAGTTGCACTGGAGTTCAGTTCTGGCAGTGGTTTTGAAGATACTGGTGTCTCTTCTGGGGCTTCTGGTGTTGTCTTTGATGATGGTTCAGTTATTTGTTCTGGAACAAATGGTACAAGTCCATTTGGCGTGTCTAAAGTTATTTGGAAATGGCCTGTATATTGTGGTCCTAACAAGGAGACCTTAGTCTTTGGATCGACCTGGTAATTGATCAAACCCCATTTCTCAAGAAAAGCATGGACTCGTATAATGGAGGCCACATCACCCGCCAAACTTCTTCTTACAGCAGTGACAGTCAAATATTCAGTTGGATTCAAGCGATAACAATTGATCATGAAGTCTCTGAATTCCTTGTAGACGGCACCTGTTTTATAACGTGATTGATTGCTGAAAAACTCAGGCAACGATCTTCTTTCAATCTCATGAATCTGATCTATATTAAACCATTTGGCAAATGAAGGTATGATAACTGGCATTGTTTGCTTCGCCAAGTAACTCTTGGCTTTCTCTTCAAGTAATTTGTGTTCTTTCTCGATAGCTATCCTGATCTGGTCCTCCTGTTCTTTCTTCTTTTGTAACTCTTCAGCCAGTTTTTGAGCGGCAGCTTCGACGTCGACTTCAGTCTTCACATTTGTTGAATCATCAACAGCCACAGCGGGACTGGATGTCTCTCCAGAGGCGGCTTCGGCACTAGTGACGGGTGGAACTTCTTCTGACATGATATTCGATGGAGATCTATCTGATTGAACTTTTCTGTGATCCTTTTCCTCGAAAAAATATATTTGGTTTTTGTCTTTTTGTTTTTGATTTCCAAAGTTACTTTCCTCTTCTTTTTTTTTCTCTTTTATTGAGAAAATTGAAAGATGTTTATTTTTTTAGTTCTTTGTTTCCTGATTGGGGCGGTGAATCTCAATTTTGGTGAAGTGAGAGAGAGACGAGAGTGTTGAGAGAGGTGGGTAAGAAGAGATAAGAGAAGAAGAAATGTGGTGAAATGACTAGGTGGATGAATAAAATGGAGGCAGATTGAACGGGTGATCAATCGATAGGGTAATGCATAGTGTGACCGGGAGGGCCAAATTGCAGTGTTACCCAAGTGCTACATAACCAGAATTGCTATTAATGAGAAATAGTGTTATAGTGAAAAGATACACTGTAAGATTCATAGTATAAAGAAACATAGTATAGCGAAGTTTAGTATGACCAAGTCTAGTATTGCGACTTAAATTTGAATCACTTTCAAAAATAATTTGTCTATACCATACTAGCCCATCACCACAACAGCCGTTGATATACCTCATATTAATTTATTCTATTCACCCTCTCACTGACCTTAGAATCCTTTTCTGTCTCCTACCTTCTTTTCGAAATCCCTCTTTCGCCTACTCAGAAAAATTTCACTCATAGAATGGTTTTTTGCTCGCGCGTTGGCGCGTAATGAAAAAGAGCCTCTCATTGATCTTTTGATCTACAGGGATACCCTTCTTCAATAAATCATTCATAAACCAAACTCCGAATCATGAAACCCGTTGAAAAGAGCGAGAGCTTGGAATCCACACCAAGTTTAACCGAGTCAAGCAATACAAGTGGCTTCACCAACGATGATGTAGAGGAAGACTTAAGATTACAGAATCTCATCAGTGAGGATCCCTTGACCGAAGAACAAAAACAGTTCAACCATCTTTCCAAAGATAAGAAACTAGCCAAGTTGAACTCCTTGGTGGAGCAATCCAAGGTGTTTTCCAGTATTATAGCGGATACTTTGTTTCTGTCTACGATGAAGAGGACCGAAGAGGTGCAAGAGGATCCGCTGCCGCCTTCGAAGAAAAGGAGAAAAGGCAGTGGTAAGAAGAGCTCCACCAAAGATTTATCCTTGAAGCCCGTTGAACTTTCATCTGAGGCAAAAGAGACCAAAGAGAAGCTAGAACTGACCGATATCAGAATTCCGCAACCTAAGATCCTCACAGGCTGTGAGATGAGAGACTACCAATTACAAGGAATGAACTGGTTGATCACTTTATATGAGAATGGGTTGAACGGGATCTTGGCAGACGAGATGGGGTTGGGCAAGACTTTGCAATCGATATCCTTGTTGCTGTTCTTATATGAACAAGGCATAAAGGGACCTTTCTTGATCACGTGTCCTCTATCTACATGTAGTAACTGGGTGAACGAGATCCAGACATTTGCCCCAGGCATCCCTGTCTTGTCATATGTTGGACTGAAAGATGATCGTAGGAAGCTCAGAGATGAGTTCTTTGGAGCGATCAACGGAAAATCTTCCAAATCGAAACTGAACGAATCACCTGCCATCGTTGTGTCAAGTTATGAAGTTGTCATAAGAGACCGTAGCTTTCTCGATAAAATAGATTGGAAATTCCTTATAGTGGATGAAGGCCATAGGTTGAAGAACAGTAACTGTTTGTTGATCAAGGAGTTGAAAAGGTTAAGAACTTCGAATAGGTTGCTTTTAACAGGGACTCCTTTACAGAACAACTTGAACGAGTTGTGGTCGTTGTTGAATTTCATTTTGCCAGATATTTTCCACGACATCGACTTATTCCAACAGTGGTTTGACTTTGAGAACTTGAAAGGTCTTTCCACATTGGCAGATGATGCCGAGACCGAGCTCTTGATTAATGCCGAAATTGAAAAGAGTCTTGTTAGTAACTTGCACTCGATCTTGAAGCCATTCTTGTTGAGAAGATTGAAGAAAAATGTGATCAAGGGGCTACCTCCTAAGAGAGAGTACATCATTTATACCAATTTGACTGAAAGACAGACGCAATTGTACAAGAGTGCCCTTTCCAAGACGTTGAAAAACACTTTAGTGACACAATTTTTCAAAGAATATTTGAAGGTGAACGGGTATAAGAAGCTCTGTCGGAGCGAGAAAGCTGTGGACCAGTTCATCGAGTCCCAATTATCCAAATCGAAGATGGGCTCTAAGAATTCCACAGACTTCTTCAGCGCCGCTAAACTGCTACAAGGAAAGAGATCTCAGAGATCAACTAGAAGTCGAACCCAGAGATATGCGGTGGATTCTGATGATGAAAATCAGGATTTGTTACTCTCAGACGACGAAGATTATATTGGAAGAGTTGAAGAATTGGAGATGGAGATTGAAGAAGATGAAAATATGGACCCAAAGACTCGTGAATTGAGCAAACTTTGGCAGAGAGTCAAGAAAGAGATCGATACAAAGAAATTACAGAATTTAATGATGCAATTGAGATTGATTTGTGATTCACCTCATCTATTTTTCTTTCCTTGGGAGGACGAAACCAAAGTGGACTCCTCATTTATTGAAAGTAGTGGTAAATTAATGATGTTGAATCAAATGTTGCCTAGATTAATCAAGGAAAAGCACAAAGTTTTGATATTTAGTCAATTCACCAAGATGCTCGATTTGATCCAAGATTGGTGTGATTTCAATGGTTTGAAGACTTGTAGAATCGATGGGTCCACTGATCAACTGGATAGGGCTGAAGATATCTCCAAGTTCAACAAGAATTCTCAGTACAAAGTGTTCTTGTTATCTACTAGAGCAGGAGGGCTAGGTCTCAACTTGACTGCTGCCGATACAGTGATATTGTTTGACAGTGACTGGAACCCTCAGGTTGATTTGCAAGCCATGGATCGTGTACATCGTATTGGACAGACCAAACCTGTAATTGTATATAGATTCTCTACGGTGAACACCATTGAACAGGTATTGTTGGCGAAGGCCGACTCTAAGAGGAAGTTGGAAAAATTGGTGATATCGATGGGCAAATTTGAAACGGTATTGAATCAGAACAAGAAACCCAACAAGAATGATGCCGACCGTTTGGCAACTGATTTGGGTAAATTATTTCTGGAGAAATCTGTCTTTGATACTTCTAGGTCTGTTGGTTCGGATAATCAATTGAGCGAGTTAGAGCTAGAGGAGATCTTTGACAGGTCACCAGAATCGTATAATAGAGATAGTTCCGTTGTCAATGAAAACGAAGATTTCAAACATATTGCGATCTTTGAAACAGTCACAGCAATGGAATGAGTTTTGCATATAGAGGTTTTTATTTTATATTATTTTCTGTCATTAATAGATTATATGCATAATAATGGAGTGATCTGAATAGTAGTGGATGGCCTATAAAAAAGATAACTCACACAAAGATGATATTGTCGTGTATGTGATACCCAATCAGATCAATTAATTGAATGTAGATCACTGCTTTATCAGTCGGCCTTCTTTCCATTACTCCCACTTGAGACTTAAAAAAGTCAAGCTCTTAAATTGATTGTGCCAATAATGATACCAAAGAAAAAGATAGGAAATTGGAATTGAAATAAAAAATTAGCGATAGCAAGATATCGTTTTTTCCCCCCTCCTAATTCCAATTAATCAAAAGATATCGCTTAATCATTTGACATTCATCTCAACCACTGACCTACCCATTTTTGAATTGTTCTGATAGCCTGTGTGAATTTCATCTTGCAAGAAAAAATCAAAGCTGCTCAGTCTCAATATACTTAATTCTTTTTTTTTTTCTTCTTTTTTTGACGATAATCGAATTTTAGGAAAAAAAGTGGAAAAAAAGGCATTTTGAACGTGATAAGTGTTTAATTAAGACCCAGACAACCATCCAAGTATAATTTGCGAACATCATGAGTTTCCAACATTCAGACTATATCCAGGAATTGAATGAATTGAACCAAGAAATCAAACTGAAGAATCCTTCAGACGTCCTTCAATTTTGTGCTAATTATTTCAATCAGAGGCTAGAACAGCAAAGAGCTTCTCTTTGGCAACAAACATCCAAAGCTGAGGCCGCCGGTGTGACATTATTCCCCAGTTTGGAAGAGTCTAAGCTGGAAGAGCAAAGAAAATCCATCCCTTCCTTCAAGACACCATTTGGTGATAATGATCCTCATAGTTCTACACACGGCCGTCGTCATCCAGAAGTTGAATCCAACACAAATGCTCTGAATGCGCTCTTCAAAGGAAGTTTCGATGTCGGACAGACACCTTCACATAAAGTTGCCCTGGAAGTTGACCCTAACGACCCAAGTGCTTTTGAAAACACTGCGCCTGGTCCATCTGTAACACCAACCACTGCCAAAGTGACCCCAACCACAGCTGGTGCCAATGCCAAAGGTGGTGCTTCCAATTTACCTCGTAGCTTCAATGCCCATAGAAGAATCTCTGTAAGTGCAGAGATATTGAACCCTGAATCATTCAGTGGTGATTCTTGGAAACCACCTAGACATAATGTCACCCCAGATCAATTACTGAGAATGAAGAAAACAGTTGCAAAGAATTTCTTGTTCAGTGGATTGGAAGATGATAGTTTGGTCACTTTGATTTATGCATTGGAGGAGAAGAAAGTGGCTGCCGATACCGAGATCATCAAGCAAGGAGATGAAGGTGACTTCTTTTACGTCATTGAAAGCGGTACCGTTGACTTTTACGTGAACGGGGCCAAGGTCAACACCTCAGGTCCAGGCTCTTCATTCGGTGAATTGGCCTTGATGTACAACTCGCCAAGAGCCGCCACTGCTATTGCATCGACCGATTGTATATTATGGGCATTGGACAGATTGACCTTCAGAAGAATTCTCTTGGAAGGAACCGCAAAGAGAAGACTGATGTACGAGGAATTTTTGAAAGAGGTCAATGTGTTGAAACCTTTGAATGCATATGAGAGAAATAAGTTGGCTGATGCCTTGCACACGGAACAGTACTCTGCCGGGGAGGAGATCATCACAGAGGGCGAACAAGGTGAGAATTTCTATATAATTGAGTCTGGAGACGCTCAAATCTCAAAGAAGAAAGACGGTATCATCGGCCAATTACATGCTGGAGATTATTTCGGTGAAGTTGCCTTGTTGAACGATCTCCCAAGACAAGCCACCATCACTGCTCTTACAAACGTCAAAGTTGTCACATTGGGAAAATCGGGATTCCAAAGATTATTAGGACCTGCTGTTGAAGAGACTTTGAAGCAACATGATCCAACTCAGTCACAATAAGAAGAGGAAATGAATGGGAACTAATTGTCAATGACTAGAAAAGGTTATGATATCTGCATTAACTTGCTTTGCTCTAACCACTTACTGCTTTCTGTCAATCACATCCATTCTTTGTTTCCCTCTGTCTTTTTTCTTTTAACGGTAATGATGATTTCAAGAATTTCTCACTCCTTTTCCTTTTTTCTTTACCCCATTTCCCCCTTGTTTTCTTTTCTTCGTATCCATTCACCTGAATGTGATAGTTTTTTTTATTTTTTTTATCTCTTCCTTCTTTTCTTCCTTTCGATTTGAATTTTTAGTTGCTTATGTTGTGTTTTAATTATTCACATGATTCTTCGCATTACACGGTCGATTTGTAAATGACTAATCAGAATCCATTCCTCTTAACTTACTGTATTGTTTTTTTTTTATATATTATCTTACTGGGAAGAAGCATCTATCAGATGGAAGAGGGTATTTTGAGGTTTTATTTTAATGCAAATTCATACAGTTCTTTACTTCTACAATGTAATACTCATGATATCATTTTTGTAATATATGAACTATATGATAAATTTTCGTTTTTTGGTTGCAATAAAAGACATGATTCTTTTTTTATAATGAAAGGTAGTAGTCTTTTTGTTGCAACATCCATACAATTGAAGTCGTGGATACAATCAATGGACCCAATAATCCTTTACCGAATTTGCAGGTTTTATATACGAACCATTCTGTGCCAAAATGACCGATTGCAATAAGAAACGAGGTCAAGGTGATGTAAAAGACGTGTTCGTTTGATAAGTAGAACGATCCGTAGCATCTGATCACAGCACTGAACAAAGTCCAAGTTCCAAAAGTTCTAGCTGACAATGGGGTAACTTGGTCTGGTTGCAGTTCGTACACCCTCTTAGTCAATTTGGTTCCACTGATATAAGTTTGCACAGAATTGAAAATGGACACAACGGAAATGAAGTAGACCCATTTTGGTAACAATCCGGGAGTTGAAGGGAATATAGCTCTGACGAAGTCCATGTTTTTGTCGCTAGCTTTTGATTGGGGACGATTATATTTCAAAATCAATGTTTAGTATTAATATGAAAAAGATAAAACCTCCAGTTTTTCAATATTGGCTGTTTTTTTTTTTTCAGGCCCTTCGTTTAAGACCGACATCTCAAGGCGGTTCTGCCCGAGACTCTGGGGGAAAGGCAAGGGAAAAAGTGAAAGAACAACATAAAATTCAGGTAGAAATTGGAAAAAAAAATAAAAACACAAAGGACGAAGTTTAAAATCACTTGAATCAGGATTCGATATCAAGTAGTTACCGGTGAATCCAATCTTTAATCAATAAATCAATAACAATGGTATGTTACATCGTGTTTGGTTATCCCATTGAGCCGAATAGAAGACTAACAAACACCTTTTAGTCCGACGAAGCGTTTGATGCATCTTTAGACTTGTTAAGAAGACTTAACCCAAAGGAAGTCAAGACCAATTTGACCAATATCTGTAGATTGGCACCAGATTTGGCAGAAGACTTACTCAGCTCAGTAGATACACCTTTAGAGATCAAACGTTGTACGAAATCAGGTAAGAACTACTTGACTTGTGATTATAATAGAGATGGTGATTCGTACAGATCACCTTGGTCCAACGAGTATTATCCTACAGCTGTAGATGAAGATGGACCATTTCCTTCAAAAAGCCTCAGGGCTTTAGAAGTAATTGCCAATGACTCTTTCGATATCTATAGAGACTTATACTACGAAGGTGGGATATCTTCTGTTTACCTTTGGAACACAGAGGACGACGAGAGTCTGGGATTTGCCGGGGTTGTGTTATTGAAGAAAAGCACTGACTCCTCGAAAGAGAATTCTGGAGCTTGGGATTCGATTCATGTCTTTGAAGTAGACTCATCTGATAAGAAGCAAGCCACTTACAAGATCACTTCCACAATTATATTAGATTTGGCTTTGAATCTGGGCTTCCCAATTGAACTTTCAGGAAACTTGACAAGGCAAACTGAAAAACAATTACCACACACGGACGATGCCTCCCACATTGCCAATGTTGGTTCCTTGGTAGAAGATATCGAGTATAAACTTAGAAACATGTTGCAAGAGGTTTACTTTGGTAAGACTCAAGATATCATTGGTGATTTAAGAACCACCGAAACCTCATCAAGCATTGCTGAGGAAAAACTGAGACATGGAGACATAATCAAAGGTATTCAAGGCAGCGTATGATTTCGTGAATTCACCTTCTTTCACAGATTCCATCTCATTTTAAGTAGACTACAAACTTATTTCAATAAACAACCATCCCATATTTCTCTATCGAGTAATCTGTAATCCGAAAACGCCCCCATTCGATACTTCCTTTAGAGCTTTTTCCCTAACATTTTCCCTTGACTTTTCCCTTGAATTTTTTTTTTTTTTTTTTTTTTTTTGGTTGGCGAACAAAACAAAATTATGTTGGTGGTCACTCATATCAAATAAAACAAGTATAACAATATATTCACGATATTATTGAGTGATTGATTGGTAACCATGCCGCAGGACAAAACATTTGTCAGTAAAGTGTATGCCGATGCACTTCTGAAAAAGCCACAATCGTATTGGGACTATGACAATGTGACCATTGTTTGGAGATCACAGGACAAATATGAGATTACTAAAAAGATAGGTAGGGGTAAATATTCTGAAGTTTTCGAAGGATATGAATTACCGGTGGGTGAGAAAGTGGTGATAAAAGCCTTGAAGCCTATCAAAAGGAAGAAGATAAAGAGAGAAATCAAAATCTTGCAAAACTTATCTGGAGGGGAGAATATCATTAGATTACTAGATGTGGTTAGAGACCCTATAAGCAAGACACCCGCACTTATATTTGAACATGTAGAAAACATAGACTTCAGAACTTTGTATCCAACATTCACCGATATGGATATCAGATATTATCTGAGTGAGTTATTGAAGCTGTTGGATTTTTGTCATTCGCAAGGTATCATGCACAGAGATGTCAAGCCTCATAATGTCATGATCGATCACAAACTGAAGAAATTGAGATTGATCGATTGGGGGTTGGCAGAATTTTATCATCCTGGTACCGAATACAACGTCAGAGTGGCCTCAAGATATTACAAAGGACCGGAATTATTGGTTGATTTCAGACAATATGACTATTCGTTGGATTTATGGTCATTTGGAACAACTTTGGCACCAATGGTGTTGAAAAAAGACCCTTTGTTCCATGGAAGATCTAACACCGATCAGTTGGTTCAGATTCTGAGGATCTTGGGTACGGATGATTTATATAAGTATTTGGAGAAATATAACTTACAATTGAGCTCGGAGTATGATGACTTGGGTCATTTTGCAAAGAGACCATGGATCAGATTTGTCAACGCGAACAATTCAAAACTTGTTTCAGACGAATTCTTGGATCTTATAGATAAGTTGCTCGTCTATGATCATGCAGAAAGACCAACAGCCAAGGAACTGTTACTGCATGATTATTTCAAACCAATTAGGGAAGGTAAATATCCATAGAATTCTAGGAAGAGGCATATATATATTGATTGTTAACTTCTCTTGTGTTAACTTCTATTTGTATAAATATTAATTTGATTTCTTGTACTTCTCAATAGTTTGTTTGCGATCCCCAGTTAATCTCGTTATAAATGTGAAGATATTTGCTTTGATCAAGAATAATCAAACTTGATAATAGTTGTTGTCTCAATGATAAGATTTCGGGCTTCTTCCTGTTGTTTATTTCTAGAATTTGTTTGACCATTTGAAGGTAATGGTATATTAACTCATGAAAGAGCTCTATATCCAAGTTATTTTCAACAATAATTGAAAAGATTCCATTTTGATGTTTTGCATGGTCCTCAGACACCGGTATCTTATGAAAATATTTAAAAAAAGAGTGATCCTTATAAGTCTCTTCATCGTATCTTGCCATTGTTGGTACCGCTAAAGTACATTCTATTTGAACTCTATGCTTGACTAACTCCTTTATCGTGGAAATTATCAATTCTAGTTGTGAAATAAGTAAAGAATCGATTTTATCTGAAAAGAGTTCAAATAGTTCACTTGAAATTACTTTATGGAATTGTAAAAACAACTTCGATTTGAGAGTTCGAAAAGTTCCAAGACTTGTATTCTCTTCACGAAGAAATGTGAAAATATCTAAAATGAACTGGTTGTAGAAGCTTTCGGGACATGTAAACTTCGCAGGATCATCTTTCACAGAAAGATTTGAACAATGATCAAGGATCAATTGCATCAATATGAGATCCCTTTCAGTAGACTCCTTGAATAAAAGCCATTTAAAGCATGGTACAAGATGGCTCAACTGTGTCTGAAAGTTTTGCTCTTTTGAACTTACCTTATTGGCAGTATTTTGACGGAAAGACAATTTCAGCCTAACTGACTTGATGTCATCATTGAAGTAATCTATTGAGAAAAGATGGTGCAAGAGCTCGTAATGCTGCGAGGACTCCGCGAATTCATTAGTGTTTATGGTAGAAGCACTTATGGATCCGTTCTGTAAAGGTTTCAGCTCAAATTCTTTCAGTGGAGTGGCTCTCGGTTGAAGAGGTTGCTGTTGATCGTGTGTGAGATCGCCGACGACAGCTGCAACATCGCCATTTCTTGGCTCGTTTACGATTGCAGGAGAAGTTAAATCATTTGGTCCAGTGATCTTTGCTGCCAACTCCGAGGCAAAGTCTTCAAACCGTCAGTATGTGCAAGCACAACAAATGAAGTGATAAGTAGTAATTACGTTTAATAGAATATGTATCCCCTTTTTGTTTGAGCTTAAAATTGGCAATAGTTAGGGCCTGTGAGGGAAAGGTTAGTTGAAGAATCGGTTAATATGTTGCTATGATGGAACTCACTAGAGCCAAGTCAAAATCCTCGCCCATTTCAAGTCGACTGCCCCTGTTGTGTCTCATCAGTACACTGATCTTCCATTAACTGTGAATCTCTCTTGACTGAAAAGAAAGGGGGATGTGCCCTTTTATGTCTTTTTAGTTTTGGAAATTTCATTTTTCTTTGTCCTTTGAATTTCTTTACAGTTGTAAGTACCTACAATACTGTAGTGGCTATCAAAATAACGTTATAGCACTGAAATATAATTAATGTGACTTCAAATATCTTTGAAGCACGCTATATAATTTGACCGATCCCAATATCAGCATGAGAAAAACACCATGTTGCACTTTTTTTAAGATCAGTTGTTGTCTCCTTTCAGTGTTGATCAGCTTGGAGTACGAGATGTCCCCCCTGAACGACACCATTGTGTACAACGGCAACCATCTGTCTTTTAACAACCGACTCAAGATCCCATCCACCTTCTTTCTCAAGAGATACAACGGACTGGTCACTTTATGAGACATTTCATGGTAATTATCAAGGGCCAATTTCAAGATGGCCTCTAAATCATCGTGTCTCTTTGAAGAATAGCTGGAAAATGCCTCTTCCAAATTTTGCGAGCCCTCTCCTTGCTGATCTATTATCTCCAATAAAACTCTCAAAGATTCAAACCCACAATTCATTCCTTGGCCATAGAAAGGGACCATGGCATGGGCTGCATCGCCGATCAAGATCAGTTTGCCCTTGTAGTTATAAGGATTGCAGTGGATCTGCACAAGGGACCCCTTTGGATTGTTCAAAAACGACTTGACCAATTTTTCTTCTCCGATGAGCTCCAAAGCGTCTTTGAAATGAGTTTGGAAAAATTCCAAGACAAGTTCTTTCGTGTTCAAGGACTCCAGAAGACCCCATGGGGCAAAGAAAGTGGATGTGAACGACCCGTCTTTGTTTGCCAAGGCAATCAACATGAAGTTGTGTCTCGGCCAAATGTGCAAATGGTTTGGGTCGATCTTGAAAGACCCTCCAGGTCCGGGAGGGATGTACAATTCAATGTAACAGGTGTCTATATACTCCTGCTCGAAATTCATCCGCAATTTTTTCTGCATGTGGTATCTGGTGGGGGAGAAGGCACCGTCGGCACCTATGACAAAATCAAACTCCAAAGTTGTAGGGCTGGACGTCTTATCAACCATTTTTATAATGGCCTTCTCAGACTGCGAGTGCGATTGGAATTTCAAATCGACTAATTTATGGCCAAAAAGAATCTCGATCTTGTTGTCAGGTTCTTTCTGTGAGATTTCATCTATCTCATCGAGAAGAATACGATTCAAATAACTTCTATCAATGGAGTTGATGGACTCTCCGTACAATCCATAAAGTTGGCTCTCTTCGTTGCCTTCCAAATCATGGATCATTCTGCCATGCATAGGAATCACTTCGTTGACAATCTTGTCCAACAATGGTTCGTCTATATACCTCAATGCCCTGAATCCACGATCGGAGATTGCAAGATTGATCGACCTCAAGTTTTGATTTCCTGCACCTTTTTCCTCATCTCTTGGGTCTTGTCTGTATTCGATTAACGTCACTTTGTAATTTCTTTTTTGGAATGCTATGGCTGCAAGACACCCCACAAGTCCACATCCTACGATAGCCACATGTTCCTGCGTACTCATACCGGCTGTCTAGTTCTTGAATTGCTGACTTAAAAACAATATCTCTTATCTTCTATTGCAAATAATTTTCAAATTTTTTTTTTTTTTTTTTGTTTTTTCTTTTTCATTTTCCCAAGTGAAAAAATCATGTCAGGTTTTCGGCAATCTGAAGAGTGGAGAAGACATGAGATGAGGTGATGTCAAGACGCGGGGGAATTCTGATGACGAGATCAGATCACGAAGTGAGATGAAGAAGAGATCTTAGCCAAAAAAAGTCACATAACACTACAACACCTAACAAATAACTATTTATATTGGAATGTGTGGGAGAATATATACGTATGTATTGTACACTAATTCAAATCATTAATTGGAAAGAGTAAAGGAACTAGAAATAGAGGCATTGTGATCTATAAATTCAAGACCAAACTAAATCGAGTCTCTCAAGAAATCGATCAATTTCTCAGCTCCATTCTCTAAAGCTCCTTTTATCACCGACATATCCTCACCAATATAAGTTTCTGCAAACTCTTTGATCTTAGCTTCGACGTTATCATCTCCACCATGTCTAGCACCTCCACCAATACCTTGTTGTTGCTCATCTCCTCCAAAGTACGATTGTGACGAAATAGATTGAGCTCCGCTAAAACTCTGTAATTTGCTTCTAGCCTCCAGGGCAGCTTCGTCATCGTATGAGTTTCTACCAAAGAACTGATCTGAAGAAATACCTTTTTGAGTCCCGAATTTCTTTTCCACTTCTCCCGTGTATTTTGGACCTGTAGCAACCTTTTTGGCTGATCCAGAAGGTACGTTGTTGGCTCCAGCGACCATTCCAAAACCTAATCTGGTGAATTGTTGGGTGACTTTCTCAACAGGGGCAGCTGAGGAGTCGGATGTCATTGAACTCAATCCGGCATTCGAAGACGAGATCGAACTTTGTCTGGTTTCTGTTACCTTAGGTCTAATGAATCCCTCCAGAGTAGTGGAAGCCTCTTCTTTCTTCTTCAAATCACCCAAAGCTCTTGCCTCTGCTTCTTCCTCTCTTGCCTGTCTTTCGAAATCGTCAAAGTTGACATCGCTTGATATTTTCTTAGCACCCAATCTCGCCTTGTTTCTGGCAGCACTGTTGCTGGATCCCAAGATAGAAGCCTTCTTGGCTGTGCCGGTGGTGGAGTTTAATCTTGGAGTGGATCTGATCGTGGTTCTTGGTTTGGTTGTAGTGGTAGTTGTAGAGTTGGAGGTGGCGCCATTGATAGGCGTGGAAGGCTTTGAAAGTGAGCCAACTGGAGTGGATGGTTTGGAGCCCAGTGGAGATGGTGTTGTGGAAGAGGCAATTGGTTTCTGCCAAGTGTTGAAGAAATCATCGGTACTATTTGATTTGGAGGAGTCTGAGTTACCAGCAGCGTCATCAGCAACATCGGCAATTAAATTGGCCAAAATCGATGGGGACTTCTTTTCATCGGCCAAAACTTTGGCCTCCAATTTGGTCTTGTAATTGGAAGCAATCATGGATCCGTATTTTTCTTTTACATCTTTGGATAAGTAAGCAGAACCACCGTTTTTAACCAAGAAATCTTTGAAAGCGGCATTACCTCCACATTTCATTGATCTCAACTGCTTCAAATTCCATTTCTCATCCAAGATAGTGGATTTTACAAAAGTGATATGTACCCCCAAATTTCTGTGATGGGCTGAACACTCCAAACACACGTAAATACCAAATGGGATGGATGCCCAAGTTGGGTTCTTTTGATTACAATCAAAACATTTTTGATTAGCAGTCTGTTTTTTGGCTTTGGCAAATACCGCCGTGATCTCTTCCTTTGATGCAAAAATCTCAGACTCAGACATATTGGTTACAATAGTGGCTTGATCAAAACGTCTTCGAAGTCAAATGGCTCTTGATATGTCAGAATCTTGAAACAAATAATGCGATCCAATGATTATCAAAAAAGAATTGTTAACTACTGTGCTGTTATTATTTTGTCCTGTCTATTTCATTTTTTTTTTGTTTTTGCTTCGTGATTTTTTTTCTCTCACTAAACAAATTTGGATTCATTTTCAGGTGAATTTTCGTTTTAATTTTTGGCGCACGAAAAAGTAGACAGAGGCTGGGAGCCGGGTAATGTTGGTAATTGGGGGTAACAGCAGAGGGGTGGTACGGGAAGATGAATGGAGAACTTGTGATTAGAATAGATATAAAAATTATGTATTGTTTGATCATGTATAATTTCATTGTAGTTGTTGGCTTTCAATCTTTCCCATTATTAATATTTTTTGTAGCTTTACTTTTTTCGTTCAAATCCCACAACTCTTGACCAATGATTCTCTCACTATAGCACCACATAATTTAGCCATGGGGTTTATACTCACTGCATGCTCTAAGGCAAAGGAGTCCCCGAGCTTGCCACTGATAGCTGCATATTGGCTCAGTTGGGATTCCAAATTCAAAGCAGTCTTTTCGAGTTTCAGTTTCTTCTCCGCAGTGAAAGTCGATGGTAAGCGAGAAGTGGTGCAAACCCTTTTATATCTATTAGCTCTTTGATATGTCATTGCTGATAATTGACCATAGGCCGACTTGAGAACTCTGATTTGATCCTTGGATACATAAAGAATTTCTGGAGTGTCTGTTGAACGTTTAGGAAACAGCAAAGAAATGGCTTGTGTTAGTAATAAAAATATGGATTCTTCGAAGCGATTTATCTCATAAATTGAGAAACTAACATCATTCTCTTGAGACTTCTTCACAGTTTCGATTGCATAGCTCAATCTTTTGATTTGAGCGATATTATTATAAGCAGATGCAAAACTTTGACCCTTTTCGTCTTCCAAGATTAGAGCTTGCATCTGAGTTTCCGCGTTTTTCAATGCACTCAACTTTGAAGAGAGTGCTTCTACATCCGCATTTGTACTTGATTGGATCTCCATTATCTTCCGGGCCAATGTTTCAAGAATTTCCCCCTCTATCTCTTTGAACCTGTCGAATTCGACAACAGGAAGAGAACCTACACCTGAGGTTTCAAGGAAACCGTTGGAATTGAACTCGCATTCGAATTCTCCAGTAGGCCCAATTTTCAAAGGTTGGATTTCCTGTGAGAATTGCACGATTTCTTTAGGAGTATCTTCGGAAGCTAAGCCTGAAACGTCTCCACTGAACAAAGTCTGAAGAATCTTAAAATCCTCGAGGTTTCGAACGCCAACTAAGTCTGAACTCATCTAAAAATAGCACCCAACTCAGAATGACGATCTCTAAGTTTCTCACTTGAAGCTCAATTACTAAAGCATGATACGATGCCAGACTATTTTTTTGAAGAAGTAGTAGTGATGTACCTGTGTTTGTGGCAATTAGCCGAAAGTTTTAGCAAAGAGGGAAAAAATAATACTCCATATTATTGAACTTCTACAGGTGCAGGACAAAGTTAGGTTTGATATAAATTATAAGTGATTGATCCTCAGAGATTCTTTTTCGCTTATGAAAATCAGTCGAAATCTAATATTTTTTTCCCTCAAAATAATGAGGAGATTTTGATCGGCACTAAACGAGAAGAAGGTTTTTCAATCGCGTGTCCAGCACAACGTATAAAATCGAAATATTCATGTATAGATGTCATTTCCAAAGTCCCATCTGAATGGCCAAGCCATCACACTAAACACTAATTTGCTCTATCGGCGGGCTCAACCCTTCGAGGCGTCAGAGAGCTTGTCGGTTTCAGGTGTCTTTTCTTTTTTTTGCTTTGGGTTCTCTTTTTTTTGAGCCTAATATTGTAGTGCTCTCTTAATAGAGTAGAAAAATGTTTTCTCTTGTTTGTGATCCCTTCCGGAAAAATCTAAAATATTACTTTCAGTTATGCCCCGGTTAGAGAAAAAGATAGCCGGAAAAAAATTGTGTAAAATAAAAAGTCAAACGAAATTTAATGGTGGACAAGTGAAGATAATGTGAAGATCTTCAGACATTACAAAAAGGTTACTCGAAGCTTGATTATCAAAGATGATCTTGCTATCTTGTTGAGAATTATGATTGATGCTCTCGAGAGAATCTGAAAATTTGCAGGATGAGCATTTTCTGATCTCAAAGTGAAAAAAAAAAGAAACTAAAAGCAAGTCTCATCTTCGGCACATTTGCTTAAATGATAACAAGTGAAGGGCCAAAATTTTTAATGTAGAACTCTTAAAATTTCAATTCTCCCTCGATTCAAGATCTGGTAGCTTTTCTTTTTTTATTTCTTTATTTTCCTGCTCTCGCATTGAAGATTTCTGCCTTTTTCAACACTCACTTCATCTTAAGAATGGATACCTCTTGAACATGTGAGAACCAAGAAGTCTGTGTGACCAATGGAATTAAATAATTCTTGAGATATTGTCGGAGCCCCATTTTAACATTAGTTTTTTTTATGCACTTGCTTGCCCTAGATTCACTGAGATTCGTCTCGAGACTATTACACTACTTCAAGCCTAAACAGAAAGACTGGAAAAAAGGGCAAGAAAGAATTCATGTGGGTGAATTTTCGAAGACATTATTTGATTGTGTTAATACAGAGATTATTATCAAAACAAGTGTCTCTTGTTTTTTTTCGTAAGGGCATTTTTTTTGCTGTGAAGTTTGTCGTGGCCATTTTTTGACAAAATTCTCATGTTTTCAGACTAGTTTCTGAAATGTATATGTAAGTCCAACAATAATAGAAGTGGTGGATATCGACTAGAATATGATGTTTTTGCCGTTCAAAAGGTTGGCCCTTTAGAGCTGAGAAAATGGTTACTGATCAAATAAATATATCAATCAAAGAAGTAAGAATCACTGTTTAAAGGACTTCGAATATACGAATATTATATCTCCATTAAAAAATATTTTTTTTTTCTTATTATTATGTAATCTTCTTACAAGCTATCTTATTATTGAAGAGAAAAAAAAAAAAAAGAAAAAAAAAACTGGTAAAAAGACAATGTAGAGCGTTTTTGCCTTTTTCCTGTCAAAAGCTGTCTATTTACCTGATACAGTTGTTAGAGTTTGTGAAAATATCTCAAGATCTTGTTACTATAAGATAAGATATATCCGAAGCCATCAGGAGGTCTCTTTCAGCAACGCGAAACAAATAGTGGATATTGTGAGCGGACCTCAAACATATTCAAAACACTATTTTCACAAACATCTTCAACCTTTTCAGCCACCCTGATTCTAAGACAATTATAACGCCTTCCCCTGCCTGGCTATTTCATAAGTGGAAAGTTTTGACCCCTTTTCTCACTTTAGTACATTAACCACATATAAATACATATTTGCCAGTTATACTTTTATGCAAAATGGACAAAAACTAAAGACATTTTTTTCCACGGTAAGTGAAAAGGGACAAAAAAGGGGCAAAAGATTAGAAAATAAAGAACTTCTTTTCCATTTATTTTTATGTTAATTTTAAATTTGTATTTTATTTTTTCTTTCTTTTTGAAGGGAAAATCAAAAGGTGAATTGGACCAAGAAAAAAATAAAAAAAGAAGAGTTTTGTGTTTCTAATTCCTCGTGTTCAATTATATCATTATCAATTACCAATTGAAATTCTCAATTTATGTATGTATATATGTATAAATTGTGTACATATAGCGCTTGATTTTTGAACTCCAAACTACACGTTCTATACATGGTTGAATAATTTTCAACAAAGACTAAACACAAGAGCACAGGGAGCAGTTTTTTTTCCAGCTTTGGTTTCTTTTTATTTTTTTTTTCCATTCACATTTCACAAACTCAAGCCCACAAAAGCTTGCGTCACAAAGCTGATATTTATGGACTTGGTCCAATTGGCAAATAGATTCTTAGAGTAGCAAGATAAGGATATCATCGACAAGAGTTTCCGGGATACATTTCAACTTATAGCATATACTGAAAAAGGACATGGAGGAAAATATAAATCACTCCTCCAGTGATTTCAACTTGGAAACTTTCCATTCCCCTATACGAGACATCCAAGACTTTGCCACGTTCGATCTCCTTGATCATGATTTCACCCATTCGCCTGGCTCGCCTTTCAACCCAATTCCCAATTCGAATGATAACAACAACCGGTCCAATCCACATCAAGGTCAGTTGTCTCCAACACTGCAGCTTCTGCATCTCCAGAATCATCGACATGGGGGCCAACCACATAATCGAGATTCTCAACTAGCTCCGCTCAATTTGTTGGTGTCGGACTCTTTGGCCAAGAATTCGAAGCAATTGTTGTTTGCTCATCTTTTCAACTATCTAACAGAGAACGGACATTACGAAACAGCGAAGGCCTTGATATTAGAGAACATAGAAAATGACTTACAGTTTTTGAGTTTATCCGCCAAGCAAACAGATGAAGACGAAATCAATGAAGCAGAGAAAACGCTTTTGACTAAAAAAGATTTTGCCAACATCAATTTCGACAATCTTGACGCAAATAGAGATGTCAGTGTGAAGATGTTGATGAAAAGCCAGGGCTCGTTCTTACAAGAATGGTGGTCTTTGCTTTGGGATCTCCATTCATCATTGTCACAAAAGAAACCATACCAACAAGTGCCTGCCCAGCGACAAGCTCCACTGTCCGTTGTTGGTGTTGGTGCTGGTGCTGGGATGTTTCCTCCAAATGCAACTACACCTGCAGCTATGCCAATGGTTCCACCTTCTCAAGTGAGACCTCTGCCCACTAGAACCACTTCCAAACCTGCCACTCCAAATGCCACCACCATTGGTCTGGGCAAAAATAGAATCAGGAAGCCCAGTGTGGTCAATCCACGACAAAATCTGCTGCAACAACAACAGGTGCAACTGCTGCAACAACAACAACTGCAACAACTGCAACAACTGCAACAACTGCAACAACTGCAACAGCAGAGAATAATATCGACTCTGAAGATACCTACACTGAAATTGGAGAAGCAAGTCGTCCCGAATACTGTCGTCGATGCCTCGACTTTGATGCAACCACCACATCCGCAATCGCAGCAGCTTCTTCTTCTCCAACAGCAACAACTGCAACTGCAGTTGCAACTGCAGTTTCAAATGGCAAACGGTACCGGACCTATGACAGCAGACTCCAAACCAACTATGCAAGGACTAGCTGCAAGGTTGCAATTCCAGCAACAGCAGCAAAAATTCTTGCTCCACATGTTGATGAATGGTAATCCACATCAACAGGAACAAGCTCAACGGCAATTGCAACTGTTACAACAGCAGCAGGCCAATTTGCAGATGTTGATGAATAACAATTTGCAGCAAAAACAGCAGCAGCAGGTTGCACATGCTCCTACTTCCTCGCAAATTGATAGCAGTACGGCATCTTCGTCACCACTCAACAATGATTTATATAAGACAGCACTTCCGCAAACACAAGATAATAATATGCATAATCCTAATGGAACCAACTACATAGCAGATTATCAGATGCAATTGCTGATGTTAGAAAACATCCAAAGACAGCAGTTATCGTTACAGCAGCAGCAACAACAACAGCAACTGCAAAATCCACAACACCAGCCACAACAGCCACAACAGCTGTTGCAATCTCAGCAACGACCAACACCGGAAAGTAATCTGAATAGTAATGCCAATAATAACTCGAACAATAATAATTTCATCGAAAACTATCAGATGCAACTACAAATGTTGGAGACTCGCCAAAGACAGCAGATTGCACAGCAACAACAACAGCAAAAACAACAGCACCAGCACCAGCAACAGCACCAGCAACAACAGCAGCAACAGCAACAACAGCAGATTGCACAGCAACAACAACAGCAAAAACAGCAGCACCAGCACCAGCAACAGCAACAGCAACAGCACCAGCAACAGCACCAGCAACAGCACCAGCAACAGCACCAGCAACAGCACCAGCAACAGCACCAGCAACAGCACCAGCAACAGCACCAGCAACAGCACCAGCAACAGCAGCAACAACAGCAACAACAGCAGCAACAGCAGCAGCAACAACAACAACAACAACAACAACAACAACAACAACAACAACAACAGCAACAACAACAACAACAACAACAACAACAACAACAACAACAACAACAACAACAACAACAACAGCAGCAGCAGCAGCAGCAGCAGCCAAACTCCAGCCAGATGGATGATCTGCAATTAGACCCCTTCTCTGTATATTTACAGCTGCCTTTACAAAACCAGCACTTCTAATTCTAATTACCATTCCCCATGCCGATTATCATGACAATTCTGGAAATCAGCCATTAACCATCTCCTCAAGTTCTTTAAACCTCTATATAATTAAATTTAATTTATTGCTTTGCATATTTTTCAAATGTTTGTCGCTATGATTTCTTGATGAATCGTAAATTCCCCTTGGTTTCCCTTCTCAAACTAAGCACAGTCCCATGATACCAATCTCCTTCAAATTCTGATTATCTCTTTTGGTGCCCAGATAAGAACCAAGAAAACCCCCCAGTTTGCCTCGGCCAGCCTCCGTTAATATGCTAGGCGCATAGTCCTGCGCCGAACAAAAAAAGATTAAATTTCCAGCATGTCAAACATAGAAGGGCAAAACTTAGTACATACATACTACCGCAGAAGAAGCAAAAAAGTGAGTAAAAGTTGACTAGAAAGGACACAAGAGGGAAAAAAACCAAGAGATTGATTGACAAGATTTCGAGCATGTTCGTTGAGGGCAAAAGAATTTAAAAATATCTCTCTATAATTATTTACCCACGAGTATTTTCTTTAGTTTTGTTTAGGCTTTGATATTGTCCTGCAAGGTCCTAAGTACAAGGATAAAAACAAACAGCTCCGCCCGAGTATTACGGATAGAAAGTTTCCATGACAGCAGATCCAGTTAGAGGTACTTTCAAAGATGGGAAAAAGAAAAAAAGAGAATATAAAAAAAAAGGACAAGAAAAAGAAAGTTTGGGGATCTTACATCTGTAGCATAATTTGCGCTTAGAAACCGGAGAAAGAAAAAAAAACAGCTCAATTTGTGGCTTTAGCTTGGAAGTTGCGGGTTGTATTCTCTCGAGACCGTTTATTTATGTATGATCATGTACGACTAAAACCTCGGTGAGAAAATAAAATTAGCATTGGACAGATCGTACTGCCAACGATTTTCTGGAGTAAAACTACGGTGCTTTGTCTATATTGTTTAGATGGGCTTGGAAAAGGCAAAACGCTTAGTTTTAGATGAATGAGACTAGTTTTGGTGCGAGAATTAATTGAGGTCTTGGTATTATTGAATAACTATTTTGAGATGAAGTGACAAGCTTGAAAATATAGTGAAAAATAAATATATATATATATAACGAGAAAAAATATAATGAGAAAAAATATAATAAGAAAAAATATAATAAGAAGAAATATAATGAGAAGAAAAAAAATTGTGAATCTAATAAAATTGTCAAAGCTAAGGTATGTAAGGGCCAAGAGTACTTAGATTCCATTGAAAAAAAAAACATTTGGAAGTGGATCAAGTTATGATTAGACAGTGTGGTATTCGGAGAACCAGCTTATCAGAGGCTTTTTCTGGAAAATGTTTCAATCCATTTGGCAAATTTCAAGTACATCATCAATCACCAGCAGAAAATCATGTTTTCTTTAAAAGTTAAATGCCAATGTAAATATCGCTCCTCTTCAATTACTAAATTATCACGAGCTTAAACATCGCGAACTATAGTTATAAAAAAAAAAAAAAGGAAGTGGAAACTGTATTAGTTAATTAAGAAGCGCAAAAAGACAAGGAAACGAAACGAAAAAGTAATTACATAATTCATAGTAAGTGTGATTATTACATCGTGTACTAGATTCTAGCATCAGTTCTTCGAGTCAGTTCACTCCTACCATACTCTGTAAACATCCCTTCACCAATAACATCTTTCCCTTCTCTTCCCCCTCCTCTTCACTAAATCCCCGTCCCTTAATCCTCTTCATGTTCTCATTTTGTCACTGTGAAAAAAAAAGACACCTAAAGATCAAAATCAAGCGTGAAAAGAAAAAACTGAAAAACGCAAAAACACCCACAGCACTTTTTATCCACCCAGAGGGAAAAAGACAAAAAAATTTACAACAAAACGGCACCAACAAAGTGAGACGAGCTAAATCCCATTTTAATCAACGAACAAGTTATCTAGGCGGCAAAGAACAAGAATTTAATTTTTTCCGAATATATTCAAAAATTAATTCAACTTCAATTAACACCATAATCTGTCTTGAGGGAACGTGACAAGGGTACAAATCAATCAGCAAAGGGAGAAAAAAACTACACTTCAGCGTTCAAGATGTCTTTGTCGTCGATGTTAAGTTCAACGGATCCAAATGACCTGCCGTTGGTGGTCAATGGAGCTGGCAACGGTGAAACAAAGACGGACGCCACCACTGTCAATGGGAATGGCTCATCCGCTGACTCCAGTATAACCAAATATAAGTCAGATCAACTTTACCTGGATTTCCATGACAAAATCAACCTGTTATTGAAATTGGAGAGCGTCCATACCAACAAGATCCGCAGGGACTCATTTTTGGAGAAGGAATTACAAATATTGAACCCGACCAATTTACCTGTAGATCAGCTCTTGATGGACCTGAATATCGTTGAAGATTTGAAACAGAAAATATTGCTGAACGATGGTGAATTGTTCGACCAATTAGTGGAGAGAGAAAAGCTTTTGACACAGGTATCCAGTGATGATCCAGATTATAACGATTACATACGTGATGGGAAGGATTTGTATGTGGCAGTCAAGCCTGAAAACACCGATTATATAAGCCATAATGGACGCAGAGTGAGAAAACCCGTGTCATATTACGATGAAATTGCCATGGACGAACAGTCCAAGAGAAGAAGAATCTCTACGAATGGTGCCTCCGCTTTGCATAATAATAGGAAAAGAGGGGGATCCCATCCATTGAAACAAGAAATAAATGGTTACTACGAAAGCGATGGCCGTAGAGGGTCGAGATCTCTTCGGAAGAAGCCAGAGGACTCCACCATGCCAGAGACTTTTGAAGACCGTTCCAAAATACTTAAATTCACCTCTCCTATTCCATTACCACAACCCAAGAGATTGGCCAAAGAACAAAGAGCCGTTGACAAACAATACGACAATGTTTACTTGTCCATTTGGAAAGACATATCCAGAAAGGACGGTCCTAGAGTGTATAGGTTGTTAGTGCAAGCACAGCAAACCAAATGGATGAACTTGAAGAAAACTGCCATGTTAGCTGCAAGAGAATCCAAGAGATGGCAATTGAGAACAAACAAATCTCAGAAAGATGTACAGAGTAAAGCAAGAAGATCGATGAGGGAGATGTTCAACTTCTGGAAGAAGAATGAAAGAGAAGAACGTGACTTGAGAAAGAAAGCTGAGAAAGAGGCCCTCGATAAGGTGAAGAGAGAGGAAGAAGAAAGAGAGGCAAAGAGACAATCACGTAAATTGAATTTCTTAATCACGCAAACCGAGTTGTACTCGCATTTCATTGGAAAGAAGATCAAGACCAGCGAGTTGGAAGGTGATATGGGAGACAAGTCGCTTCAACATGATACTTCGCATCATCTGTCACTGGAAGAAGTAGATGTTAATCATGCCAATGACGATTTCTCTGCCATTGACTTCGATCTGGATGATGAAACATTGAGAAAGACCGCAGCGGCCAACGCGCAAAATGCATTGCTTGCTGCTCAACAGAAGGCTAATCAGTTCAACGAACTGGCTTTGGATGCCGCTCCTAAGGACACTAATGCTGACGACGAAAACGAGATGAACTTCCAAAACCCAACCTCATTGGGTGATATTAACATCGAACAACCAAAATTGTTAACCTGTACGTTGAAAGAGTATCAAGTGAAAGGTTTGAATTGGTTGGCCAATCTTTATGATCAAGGTATCAATGGTATCTTGGCCGATGAGATGGGTCTAGGTAAGACTGTTCAAAGTATTTCCGTATTGCTGTATTTGGCAGAGACTCATAACATTTGGGGTCCTTTCTTAGTGGTGACCCCAGCTTCCACTTTGCACAATTGGCAACAAGAAATTTCCAAGTTTGTTCCAGATTTCAAAGTGTTGCCTTATTGGGGGTCCATGAAAGACCGTAAGGTGTTGAGAAAGTTCTGGGATAGAAAAAAAGTTGTCTATGATAAAGACTCTCCCTTCCATGTCGTTGTTACATCTTACCAATTGGTGGTCACTGATGCTCAGTACTTTCAAAGAATGAAATGGCAATATATGATCTTAGATGAAGCTCAACTGATCAAATCGTCGCAGTCCTCAAGATGGAAAGTGTTGTTGAGTTTCCAATGTCGTAACAGATTGTTGTTAACTGGTACGCCGATCCAAAACTCGATGCAAGAATTGTGGGCCTTATTGCATTTTATCATGCCATCGTTATTCGATTCCCATGACGAATTCAGCGAATGGTTCTCCAAGGATATCGAAAGTCATGCCCAGTCCAACACCCAATTGAACGAACTGCAATTGAAGAGATTGCATGTCATATTGAAACCGTTCATGTTGCGTCGTATCAAGAAGAACGTCCAAAGTGAGTTGGGTGACAAGATTGAAATCGATTTGTATTGTGA
The DNA here is from genome assembly GCA_024271865.1 of Nakazawaea ambrosiae. Lineage (NCBI taxonomy): Eukaryota > Fungi > Ascomycota > Pichiomycetes > Alaninales > Pachysolenaceae > Nakazawaea > Nakazawaea ambrosiae. Next base: position 2,094,006 of record JANBXG010000001.1, read on the forward strand.
TTTGACCACCAGACAGAAGAAATTGTACCAGATGGTGAAATCGCAAATCTCGTTGATGGACTTGATGGATAAATTGAGAGGTGAAACGACAAAGAAGAATGATGATGATGAAAACACCGAGTCTTTGTTGAATTTAGTCATGCAATTCAGAAAAGTCTGTAACCACCCAGATTTATTCGAAAGAGCAGACACAAAATCTGCTTTTGCCTTCAACTCATTCGCAGAAACAGCATCCTTCTTGAGAGAGAAGGGACAAATCGATCTCGAATATTCAAGTCGCAACGAGATCTCTTACCGTATTCCACAGTTGGTCTACAACGATTTGTTATTACCCAACTTTGAGAATCTGGTCACCGATAAACAATTCTTTACGCATCAAAAGGCCTCTATTTGGTCTCCTCAGTACATCAGGGAAAATGAAAGCTCTCTGTTTTCGTGGTTGAAATTCGTAAATGAATCAGCTAACGAGGTCACCAGAAAACTGAGGAACTCTATCATCCAAAACGCCATTGATTTGAGGAATTACACTGGTGATTATGAGGGAGATTTATCAGAAAAATTCAAAATAGCTTATGACGATGATGAATATGAGACACCAATAAGTAAACTCTTCTTAATCGATCAAGCAAGACCTATCAACAAGATCAAGACCAACACGGAAGGTGATTTGAAAGAATTGTACACCATCAGACATCAAAGTTACCAGGATATGTATTTGAATGTGTTGGAAAGAGCCCTGTTTGAACCAGCAAGTGCCCCACCTATTGAGTTGGATTGCTCCACCAGAAATTTCTCCAACTTGAAACAAGATGCGTTGTTTGATCTCAACTTACGCTCTGCTTTGATGCCTTTGAACTTGAATACCGAATATGAATTGGTTACCAAGCAGGTTCCGTTGTCTCAATTCCCTAAGCTGCAAATGTTACCACCAGCCTTGAATGCAAGGGTTGGTTACTCTACCATCCACTTACCATCCATGAAGAGATTCGTTATTGAATCTGGTAAATTGAACACGTTGAATAGTTTGTTGAAAGAATTGAAGCTGGGTGACCATAAGGTGTTAATCTATTTCCAAATGACCAGGATGATGGATCTTATGGAAGAGTATTTAAATTATAAGCAGTACAAATATATCAGATTGGATGGTTCTTCGAAATTGAGTGACAGAAGAGATTTGGTTCACGATTGGCAAACAAGACCAGAGTTGTTCATTTTCTTGTTATCTACAAGAGCTGGTGGTTTGGGTATCAACTTGACTGCAGCCGATACTGTGATATTCTATGATTCCGATTGGAATCCTACTATTGATTCTCAAGCGATGGACAGAGCTCATAGATTAGGACAGACAAGGCAGGTGACTGTTTACCGGTTATTGGTAAGAGGTACTATTGAAGAGAGGATGAGAGACAGAGCCAAACAAAAGGAGCATGTTCAACAGGTGGTCATGGAGGGTAAACTGACCAATGTAGGAGAGCAAAACTCCGCCATGGATAAGAAAAAGGAGGTGGCTCTGTTGTTGTTGGATGGCTAAATTTGTGATGATAACTAGGAATTAGAAATTGTTTATGTATAAGTCGAATTAAAATGAAAATAAAGTTTGTTATTGATATTATGAATGGGATTGGGAAGTAATTCGAGTTCCATCTAGGAAGTTGGTTTAATTTTGTGGGGTTTTTATAACTTTTTTGGAAAAAATTATATATATAATATATAAATTAATTGGTGAAGTACTCAAAAGAACTGAGTTGCTCAAGGCTAAATGTTAAAAAATAGGAAAAACGTAGTCTGAGACTTTTCTAGACTTATCTACTCGATATTCAAACCACTGGTCACATTCTTTCTAGTTGACACCTTCCCAATCCACCTCATCCACCTCTCCCACACTTCAATCACCCCCAATTTTAAATAAGAAAAAGATCGAGAAAAAAAAAATTGGGGCCTAACAAAAAATTTTTCACACGATGAGAAAAAAATGAAAATATCAAACGAAGAGATGAGATGAAAATTGTGAATAGAACATAGAAGCAAGCACCAGGAGATGTTCGTGGTCCGCAGATTTCTACAGCCTATAGTAAGGCAGAATCAGCAGGTGCGAACGGTGGTGATCACCAGAAATAAAAAGGACAACAAGCTTATACAGCTTCGAGAACGGTCCAAGAGACGTAGAAAATCCATAGAGAAGTATGGGCCAGGAAGAAAAGATCGAGCTTTAGGAGAATCATCCTATCAGAAACCTCGGGAATCAGCGGCCTCATTATGGCTTCTGAAAGACAAAGAGCGTCAGATGCAAAGAGAGAGATCGGAATTGGGTCAGAATATCAAGAAGCTTCGAGAATTCACAGAAGAATTGAAACTGAGAAGTGCTAAAGAGAAGGAAGAAAAGACGAGAGTACAAATGGAAAAAGAATTGGCAGTGCTAGATGATCCAAATAAGTTGTTGGAACAGGATGTGGAGATATTGGTAAACACTCTCTTGGAGGAAGATCAGGCCAAGAAGGTGACATCTTTAAAATTACCCGGTTTAGAGACCTCATGGGTGACCAAATCGAGCGACCCGTTTTCTTCGCTTCTGTTATTTGAAGATGTAGACAATGAAGCCGTGGAGAAATTGCCGCCGATTTTGATAGACAAGTTGGGCAAGTCCGTGAAGTATATCAGAAACAAGCGTACTCTGAATTGGGAGCTAATGATCAGAGACTTGGCCAATAACGGTGGCTTGAAGAATATGAACCAAAAGGAAGTGACTAAATTGTTTCTCAGTATCCCAAAAGAGGAAAAACACAAATGTGTCTCGATGGTAAGTGAGATGATGGAAGAAGCTGGGATCGAGAAAGATGTCTTGGTCTATAATTTGTTCTTATCTGCGTATGCCTCCGACAAGAACCATGAAGTTTTAGTGGAATCTCTTTTTGAAGAGATGAAGGCTAAAGGCATAAAACCAGACTTGTATACCTTCAGTGCCATTGTCAAATCGCATGGGATCTCAGATAACATCGAAAAGATCAACCAACTGTTGAACATAATGAAAAACGAGTACGGCTTGGAACCCAACAAGCAGATCTACACCAGTGTTATGCAAACGTGTGTCAGATTAAACGATCATAAGCAAGCTGCAGAGGTGTTTGATACGATGAAGTTTTTATCTGTCACCACTCAACCGGATGCAAAAACTTATGAGTCGATCATATTGTCATGCGTTGAAGACGATAACGTGGAGAGAGCTTTGGACTTGTACGATGAGATGTTGGCCAAACAGCCTCAACCTGTGAAGCCTTCGCTGGAAACTTTGTTGTTACTTGCCAGAGGTTGTGCCTCTAGAAAAGAGCTTTTCAACCAGGGCTGGAACTTCATTTTTGAATACTACGACCGGAAATTTGAACCTAATGCCAAGATGTTGGAGACGATGATGCATTTGCTGGCCAAGGATGGAGATGTCTCATTTGTAAGAGCTTTGTTCAACACTTTGATGGAGTCTCGTGTGGATACCCTGACTTTCAATCCGGGCTCTGTATCTATCAGTCTTCTCATGCTTTCTTACGCTCGATTCGATATCAACCACACACCAGTGACTTTGTTGAATGACCGTATCAAGATGTTGAGGTCCAGAACTATAGATGTGACAACATTCAACTTCCTGCCTCCGAAGTCACCTCCATTTTTGCCTATCGATCTCATTGTCAGTGACAAGTCTATTATTGCTGAATCCAATGCCATTTGGGCTTATATAATCTTGAATTTCAGTGATTTTGTCGATGAGAAAGTGGTAGGAAGTTACTTGTTTGCTGCTGCTTCGAGAGGTGAAAACATATCTGAATTCATCAGAAGATTTGAAACTATCACGTATCTTGACGAAGAGGGAATTCCTTTGGAAGTGGCAGACACTCTGGATGAAGCGAAGATCAAGAAAGCCGAGATAATCGTAGAAGAAACCAAAGAAGAAGTATCGCCGGATCCTTTGGAGCAAGCTTTGAAAACGATCAAATCTGAGCCACCTGCAGTTCAACTTTCCTTCGCCTCGAACTTCAAGATTCCACGTACGAGTGAGTTCTATAACATTGCCATTGTAGCAGCCAAGCATTTCAAAGACTTAGACTTTGCCACTAGAATATGGACAGAGCGTGGTAAATTCCGTAAATCTGCAAACTTCAAAAAGTTGTCTTCAAAGAAACGTTATGACAAAGATTTTGAATTTGCTCAGTACATGTTATCGTTTTTCACTGAGATGAAGTTGTTGGAAGATCTGACAATGATTGTTTTGTCTACACAAAACCAATTCAACTGGCAATGGCACCACGTGAAATCGACGTATGTCTTGGCGGAAATCAGTGGAAATGAAGATATCAAACGTTACTTGAGTAATGCTGTAAATAATAAAAATTTCATGCTCAGACCACAGAATTCTTATATTCATCCTGAGCAGAAATGAATTCATGTATATAATTATAATTAGCTTTATACGAAAGGGTTAAACTATACGAGATCGACTATATATCGATATGGTGAAGCTCTATGTGATTTTTTATTTGTTTTGAAAACTTAATGACTCCATGAATGAAACCACCAATTTTTCTGTATTTAATTATCTTGCACAATTTCTCATGTAATAATCAATGTGTTATTACTGGATGATTCCGCTTCAGAGGCTCCTACCTTGAGTTCATTTTCCCGATTTTGTGATGGTGTCTCATTATAAATTGGAGGTTTGGTGTAAGGCTCCATCATATATGACAGCGGCGAAGGAATGAGTCTATAACTAAGCTCGTAGTCCTTAAAAGTTGTCATACCGTCACAAGAACAGGGATAAGGCTCTTGCCTTGAGAGATGAGGCAGATTCAAAGACAGATCTCCGAGAGGCATCAAAAGAGGAGGATATGGGTGGTAAATATCAGCAAGACTTACAGGAATATAGCCAATTGTTGAAAATGGAGTGAAAATCGGAGCCTTCTCAACGGAGTCGGCACTATATCGTTTGCTTGTCCTGTCATATACTGAAGATCCATCATTGGTCTTTGTCTTTGATGATTCTATCTTTTGATGAGAAGATGAAGAGTCGTATTCCCTTGGGTCTTTCTCTTTCTTCTCAGACTGTAAGGTAGAGCTCCATTCAGGTCGCTTGAAAAACTTTTTGGTTTCTCTACCTCTGCCCTTGAGGTAAGATTTTGTTCTGTTACGGTGTCAGTAAAGGAAGGTTCAGGTGAACGCTGAGTAGAAAATTACACATATAGGGGTTTCTTCGCTTGAAAAGTCGGACTCACTTTGATCTGAAACCCGTACTGGACTCAGAAACTGTGGAAAGCCTTGAGAGCTTCTTTTGCTCCAAAATACATTGACCGAGCTGCTCAACAGAGTCATTGCGAAAGGTTGGAGCGACCTCTCCGATACTTTTGAGCTCTTCTATTGTGTATTTCATTTGTGACCGGTGGTGGTGAAAAGAGGCGCTTCAGAAATAGAACTACGGGTTAGATTTCAACAACTGCCTTATCAATTGTATTGGAATCGTTACTGATTCCGCTGGTATTATTAAGAGAAATCGAGGATTGCAACTTTTTGGGGATACTTTTATAGATGAAAGATTCCTTCTTTGTGTTTGAAAGCTTATAAACGCTGAGGGGGGTTTTAGAATTTGCCGTGCACGACTAACCACTGGATTGAGTTTATGTTCTCGAGAAAAGAGGGGCTCTGCAGGTTGTGGAGAGAGTTTCTGTGGGTGGGTGTAATTGGTGTGCATCTCTTGAACGTGTGCTTCAACTGACACAGATGTTAGCAACATTTCCACGAGTAAGAAACACATTGAACTCAATCAGATCAAAGCCAGGTCAGATCAAAGCACAGAGACCAAGTCTTAAACAACCGTGCACTTTACAATAAGATCCAATGTGCGGGTTCCCCAATTGGCCCTAGAGAATCTGTTGGTCAAGAGTCATATTTTTTTGGTGGGGGATTTCACTCCGCTTCTTAGCCACAAATTTCACATTATATTTTCGAAATCGATCTTTCCGAAAAGTGGCTAATGTATGTGGGCTCGCATATAGCAGTTTTTAGAAACATTCCACTTCCGCTCGTTTCAAATCTGCGTCATGAGTGTCAGGGCAGTACCCTGATGATGCTCAGTCTTAATGAAGACAATTTTTGGAAACCTACAATGCTATGGACGGTGCCCGCATTCCACGCTTGAATGATGTAATTGTTTATTGATGTTGTATTTGTGTTCCCTACCATTGTGTGTAATTTCCACATGACTGCAAGCCCTCGCGCCACCTTCATGATGGAAAAAATGAAAAAAAAGCCTCTTTTTTCAGTATGGTGTCTCCTTAACTATGCAGCTGAATTCATCGAGAAGTTGGCGGGCGTGCCTATTATGTGCCTCCTCAGAACCCGAGTTTGGAATGCCGGTCTATAAACAGCACAGAATTTCACCACCACACATGTTGCTTTTGTCCATATAAATATGAGGGCTTATTTCTTGAAATTGGATTAACTCAATTCATCATTGACAACACATCAAACTAATTTGCAATATGTCTGCTAACGATTTCTACAGTTCCGGTGAACAAGGCCAATACCAGCCTCAACAAAACCAACAACAACAACAACAGGTCTCTGGCCAAGATGGTGACAGAGGTTTGATCTCCACTGTCGTTGGAGGTGCCGCTGGTGCCTACGGTGGATCCAAGATCTCTGGTAACCACTCCAAATTGGGTGGTATTGGAGGTGCCATTGCCGGTGCTTTCGCTGCCAACAAGGTTGAAGACAGTTTCGAAAACCAAGGTGGTCTTTTGAACAACCTTACCCACCACAACCAAGGTGGTCAACATCAAGGTCAGGGTAGAGGCCAACAAGGTGGTCACGGAGGTCAACAGCAAGGTGGCTTCGGTGGCCCAGGCGGTCAACAAGGTGGCTTCGGCGGTCAACAAGGTGGCTTCGGTGGTCAACAAGGTGGCTTCGGTGGTCAACAAGGTGGCTTCGGTGGTCCAGGCGGTCCAGGCGGTCCAGGTGGCTTCGGTGGTCCAGGTGGTCCACCAGGTGGCTTTGGCGGTCCAGGTGGTCCAGGTGGTCCAGGTGGATTCGGTGGTCCAGGTGGTCAACAAGGTGGCCGTTGGTAATCCACTAGTACATAGTCATGTTCATGTTTGATTTTTCATATTAAATATTTAAGTATGTGGTTTTTTTTCTACTTGATTGTTCATATGATCATAAATTTGTAATTGTTCTTTATACACGATGGCTCTATACTATTTATTGAAAAGTTTGAAGCAAATTCGGATCTATATACTTGTTGAAGTCCGGGAACACCGACTTGATGTGTTTGAAAAAGGTCATCAAGAAGGCACGGCGTCTTTTCGTTGAAGAGTTGGCCTTCGTCAACAAGTCGACATATTTTTCAGCTAGTTGATTCAAAGAGTGGGAGTAAATCTCCGACATATTGTCGCTTGCTTCGATGTGTTTCAACAACGAGTGCAACTCTATACGGTTTCTAATGTAGGGCACGATCGCTTGCACCATTGACGCGGTCATTTTGTTGTGGTAGACTTTGCCAAACCCTTCAGTTAAAAGATTGAACCTCAATTCAGGTTCCGACAAGGACTGCAACTTCTCTGATAACTTTGTCAAGTAGACTTCTACATCTGTGAAGAGGTAATTTTCCTGCACGATGACATCGATGTAGTATTTGGCACTTGAGAGTCTGTCGAACTTTATGCAGAGCGATATCAGATCGTCTATGAGCAGTGGTTGATCTAATTCGTGTAAGAAATATGCATTCAAGGCTTGGAAAGATTCCTCTCTTACAGATAAAACTTTGAGCAGGGCTTCCAATACATACGGTGTGAGTGCCCTGATGTTCTTTTCTGTGCCATATTGTACGATTCTTTGGAATATATCGTGAGATTCGCTAGTCAAGTTCTGCAATATGTAAATGATTTGTGATTCCAGGTGCAAATGCGATTCCAACATGGTCAAATTGTTGTCCTTGACAAGTTGAAGGAGCTCCTGTTCCAAAACTGGGTCATTCAAGTTGATCTGGAATGTGGGCTGTCTCTCTACGGGGTTCAAAACAACATTGTTGTCCTCTTCAAATCTCCTCATCCATTTCACAAACTCGACCCCATCGACAAATTTCAAAGGATCCAGTTTCACATCTGGATTCGGCAGTCTAGTGTCCAAAACCAACGGTTTGTAGTGTGATAACGGTTTTAGCAGAAGTTGGATCTTTTCTGATTCTTGGAATTGCAAAAGAGGTGAGATTATCCTCGTTCTTTGTGTAGTCAAAGGGATAATCATCAGTTCCTTGGTGGCATCTTTAGTTGGGATTGCCGTCTTGATGTTGTTGATATCCTTCAGAAGCAACCGCTTGTTGAACAGAGGCGACAATATGTATCTTGGCCTCACTGCCTGTGACATATTCCACTCAAGTTCTATCACTCCTGCTGCCCTGGCGTCAATGACCAAAATAAAGTTGAGCTCTTTTTAGCTTTACATTTTTTAACTCTGTATTTTTTTCTTCGATAATTTTTCAGAATTTTTCACTTTGATCCACATTTGGATTTTTTTTGGCTCTATAAGCATTTGTATGAAAAGAGTAAATTTGTAAGGGGAAGAGCTTACGATACTTACAAGATTTTGAGTTAATTCGATAGGCAAACATGATTACTATTACAAGACTGTTGCTAGCTAATGATGAATACGAAATGTAAATATACACCACATAAAATCCCCTCTGTGACGAAATCAAGTCATCACAATCTGTCTATGTATGTTTAAAATTGTGCTCGACTTAAAAATCCTGGTTCTCTAAGATCAGCCTCGTCTTCTTCAATTTCTCTTCTTTCGATCTAGTCGTCACTTGAGCTCTGAAAGGATGAGGTTTCCGGGCGGTGGCAGGCATGCCAATGACAGGACTCCGTTTTGTGTCTTCGTAGTATCTTGGATTCACAGGTCTTTGCGAGATAGAGGTGAAGTTCGATGATGCAATCGAATCCATAGAAGCTTGTTTCGTTAATATTTTTTTACTCAAGATCCCCAGGTGTTGGTAATTCGACAAATTCTCCTCGTTGAAGTCCAAGTAATCAGAAGATGGGATTTCGTCATTTTCCTGAGATGCATCTGACTCGTCCACCACAGAGGTGTCTGCTTTGAAAGAGGTCAATTCGTCGGAACCCCCAGTGCTGCCATAGTACGAAGAGGCAGGTATCGTTGAGGTGTTCGAAACAAACCTCTGCTGGTTCTGTCCAACAAGACTATTCAAATTTCTATGAGCCAGTGTGGAATTCGAGGTCGTGGTGAATGTCGTCAGTGTTTGGTTATTTAAAGGTTTCTTGAAAGGATTGGTATTTTGGAAGATAAACTCATCGGCGTTTTCCGACTCTTTATCTGATTCAGGCCCTTCTTCTTCAATCTCCTGTGTCACCTCTTTACGTATGCTCTCGTTACTTTCCGGCAATGGTCTTGGCCCTTTCAACGGAGACATCTTTATAGGTTGAGGGTTGTAAGACTCGTCGTCCTCCATTGGGGGAGTTCCCACTCTTGGAATGGTAGGTTCATGCTGCACGATGGAATTGCTTCTTGCAATAGGTGTTGCCAATGGTGTTGCCGTGGCCATGGACCCGGTGATCGTCTGTGCTTCGAGCATACTGGCTCCGTCCAAGTCCACATCTGGGTATGGGGCGTCATTTGCCGGGCCAAAAGCATCATTATGGGCATCCTCGTTGAGGGCAGGTTCATTGACTGGATACGGGGCCACGCCAGGTTGCTGTGTGTTGATTATGGAGTTTCTCTTGCCCAAGCCGGACGATACAAGCGAGTTTCTCGCAGTTCTCATGTGGACGTTGTTGTTGTCCATCGGGTTGTAGCTGTAATAAGCATCTTCGTCGTCATCTGCAACGTCGTTGATGACATTGCTGGTAGCGTACACTGCAGCAGAGTCAATTCCAGATCCAGATCCGTTCGCAGGCTCTTGTGCACTGTACCCTCTGTAACTCAATGAGCCACTGTTTCTCATGAAGTCTGTCTGCTGAGCGGGCAGCCGGTCGCCGTACAAGAGACGCTGGTCCGTGGTGTCCAGATGCGGGTTTTCCAAGACGCCTTCGTCGTCGTCGTCGTCGGAGTCCACCGGTTGCGATTTGGAGCCGTCGTCGTCGTCTCGTACATACCCATAGGACTCTTTCAAAGGCAACATGGAGTACATTTCCACATTGTTGCTATTGCTATTGTCGAACTTCCTCTTGCCGTCGTACAGGTTTCTTGAAGAGGCCGTTCTTCTCATGATGCACAAGACAGTACCACTCATAGCCAACAACACCGTGCTGGCCAATATGATCCACCCACCCCAGTCGAGATGTGGGATGAACAACAAGATGTCCACCAAGAACGATAGCAAGCACAAGAGGAACGAGACAAAGAGCCATAATAGGAGGAAGAAAAGAAACCTCAAGGATCTGTTGCAAGCTCTAAAATGGGTCAACACGCACAATAGTAACAACACGAAAGTGAAACCTGTGGAGATGGCATGTACCACCAATAAGTTTGAAACGGAATGTCTGGTATTGGATGGTAAGGAGAAACCTTTCAACTCGTCGACAGTGGTTTTTGAATACCCGATCTCGATGCCCGAGCATTTGCCCGTCTTTGTGGAACAAAGTCCAAACACGCCAAATTTGTATTCATCATACGTACATAACGTTATCCCACTCGTTATTGGAACGGAGAGCAAGCTTACAAGTTGGAACAGAAACGATATGAGCACTAGCACAGATAACGTCGTGCCTACTTTGAAATGGAAATGCATGGTATGTCTGTGATGCTCCTTCTTCTCCTTGTATGCGCGGCCTTTTTGTAATTATGATATCACTTGTGTTCAACTATCAGCCAATCTATTAATAATTATCCCACTTCATTAGTTAACTTAGAGCTTTGGAAACCGCTATAGTCTAGATCAAGGGAAAAAAAAAATTGTGCCTCTTTTGTTTACAAAAAAAAAAAAATACGCTGCGCGGTAACAGAATGAAATTGGGGGTGCTTGCAAGGAGCGAGAGCCAGATGCAAGACCCAAACAGCTGAGAGCAGATTGCGGACTGGATGAGTGTGATATAGTGATGTAGTGATGGATTTGGGGATTTGGAAAGGGTAGTTGGAAATTTCGTAGTAAAGGATGGCATTTCTGTGAGGTTTTCAGTGTCATGATGTTATGATTGGAATTTTAAAGGCACAGCTGCTGGGTATTTCACATGAGTCTGTAGGATTCAGAGGGTATGTTGCAGGAGCTGAATTGGCGGAATAAATTGCAATTGCAGAGACTTGGCTGTATGGATGCAGGCACAGAGCAACTGTGTTATTGAGATATCAGTATAGACATCACTTATTAGTTATCACTATATAGTTAGCACTATCTAGATATCACTATGCTCTTCTCATCTCTACAGTTTTACTTTTATAGCTATGCTGAGTTGGAACTATATAAGCCTGTAGATACAAAACAAATACACACACATAAAATATTCCACACTAAAGATAGAATTTTCTCTTATCTCTGTCCATATCAGGTCTATGCTCCCATTCGATCTCATTCTTAATACCCTTTTGTACTCTTCTCAATCTCAATGTGAATTGGGGCCCTATCTCTTGTAATCCAACTCTTTCCTCGTTTCTGAAAACATAACGATGTCTTCTGAAAAAAATGAAATCTCTCTGATTGTGTAATGTCACTACTTGTCTACCTTGGAATTCTGGCTTATGAGGAAACAACGATTGGAAAAGTCTACCGACGGTGTTACCCAATCTTGTAGTGAAATTGTTCAAGATCAATTCTGGAACGTGATTCGTGGCTCTACCATGGCCATCGATTTGTTTGGACTCCACAAAAGATGAAATTGAAAAATAAAAAGTCGGTCCCTCTGGTAAATGTATTACCGTTATACCATTTACTGTCTTCTTATCTTCATTAACCACCATTAAATCGGTATATCCTCTATTGGCACAGAACTCGGCCATCTCCTTCATGTTGAATTCCCTCTTTCTCTTGACAAACGTACAATTTGGCAAGATGCCCATCATCAAATCTGCAAACCTGTACAGAGATTTTTTCGCATGTGGATTAGTGGTGATCAATATCTTTGGATCTTTGGCATTATTGAAATAGGAGCTGAAATCGTCTTCACCTTCGATCTCTTCGTTTACTGTCTCGTCGAAGACTCTCTTGGATTCTATTGTCTGTGTGATATTTTTCTTCAATCTCTCCTCTTTCAATTCTGGATTCTCTCTTTCCTCTTTAGCCCTTTGGTTTCTTTCCTTATGACGCAGTTTGTTCTTTTCATGTTTTAACTTGGCAAATAACTCTTGTCTCTTTATCTTGTTTTTCACTTGGATACGGTTTGTCTCCTTATCTACACCCATATTGGAACTAGTGCGGTGTCTTGTCTATGCGGATGTCTGATGAGTTGATCAGATAATTAATTAAATTTTAAACTCATCTCTAAGAAAAAAAAAAAGGAAAAGAAAATTTTTTTTTTTTTCTTTTTGATAAAAAAAAAATATAAAGAGGAAAAGTTAAACTGAAAAAGTTAAGGTGAAAAAGGAAAATCTTCAGGTTTATTAAGGTACTAGTTGTGCACTAGTGAGGTCGAGTAGAGTGGGATAGTTGGAAACCATGGTGAAGTTGATTTAGTTTTGGAGTGATTGTAAATTCTGAAATAGAAATAATTGTAATTTTGCTTTTCATGGATAAAAAGGTTAAAGGTTAAGAGCAGTTCTCCCTCTTTGACTCACTATTCAGGTTCTTCTTGTCTTTTAGTCTCTCTTTTCACATCTCGCTGTAACTAGTACTTTATTTTTCACCATACTTATTCCTAAATTTGTGCAGCTGATTAAAAACGTTTGTATAAATTATGTAGTTAAAATGATTCTTCAGGTTTCACAGTGATCACTAAACTTATTTCTCTGAAAGTTTTATTGCTCTTCCAATTATCATCTCACTTAACTCTTCCAGTCATGCCAAAACCCTCCATTGACCTACAGTCAGTGTCTTTGAGCCCAGATTTGTCTTTATTCATCTATATACATCTACTAAACTACTCTGGGATTTCCAAACCTACCCTGTGGGCAGTTCTCCTGACGTTGTCCGATTGTTCCATCGTAAGCCCAGGATTGTATCTTTCCAATAATTCCTGATACTTTCTTTGGCTGGCAAGGAAAGTGGCAATATCGTTCATATGTAACTTATCACTCAAAGTGGCAGCTTCATCTTTAGCCACAATGTGGTCGAGAAATGATACGTCTATTTTGGGTTTTGCATTTGCCTGTGTCAGCTTGGCCAACGCTTGCAATGCCTCAGGGTTCAAGGACTTCCCAGACTTGATGAGTTGCATCTTCTGATAAGCCAACAATGCTTCTTGCTTCTGCTTGTCCTTTTTCTGATGCACTTCAAACAGCTTCAGACTGACTTGTTCCATCTCTTTTTTGACTGCAGAAAGCAACTGCTTGACTGGTAATGATCTTGCGGACATGGCGCTAGATAATTCGCAACGTTTTTATTCGAATGACTGCGATTCTTTCAATGATTCAATCAATCACAAGCTTCTCACCCTTTTTTTGCACTCTTCACTTTCTTCAAATCTTTTTTGGCTTTCGTATTTTTTTTCTCTCGATTTCCAATTAAAGAAAATCGATAGAGAGTGAAAATTGTGCTAACTAGGGAGTTGAGTTGGACAGAGGCAGAGAGGGAGATCCTGAATAGAAAGGAAAATTGTAAATAGCCCACTGGGTGAGTTGTCCTGTGTTCCGTGATGTCTGAGGAGTACTTGAAAGAAGAAATTGAAAGGCTCAAAGAGCGACAGCTGTATCTCAGTGAGCAGCTCTGGTTTTACAAGTACAAATGCCGAATGATGAAGATGTCGCAAGCGAATAAAGGTGAACAGCACCAGGAGAAAGTGGTGATTCAAGTGCGAGCAGGCTCTGCTTGGAACAGGACGTACGAGATGTCTGCGGACCAGAAGATCATATCTTTGAAGATGCTCATCTCTCGCGATCTTCCCCGTATTTCGGATTCTTGTCAAATTCTCAAATTGGTAGATGACAAATCCGATGCAGAGACCATATTAAAAGATGTGTTCACGTTCAAAGACTACTTGATTGTCGGGGAATGCCAAGTCAATCTAGAAATGATAGACTTCGATTTCCCTGTTGGAGGGAAAACTTACAAAGTGCTGCATGGCTCTCAAACTATAGCTGATTTCAAGCTGCTGCATATAATAAAAGGCTGCATTGTACGTAAATCTGATAGTATACTGGTGGAAGAGTCTGCTATCATCGCTGATATGATCGTTGGGCCCTCTTTGGATATTAAGAATCATAAGGTGGAGGTGTCAGGTACTAAATATGGAGTCAATGGGAAGCTGGATGTGGAGCTGTTGAAGAAAATAGTGCCCCATCTCTTCATTCCTGCCAACATTGAGCAATTATTGGTGCACCAAAATAGTCTAACTTTAAAGCCACACAAGTGGTATATCAAACTAGACGGTGATGATGTTGCCAAATCCATATCACCGGACCTGAAACCTTCAGTTTTGCGTGAAATGTATCATGTTTCTGCCGATGCAGACCTTGAAATCTTCGACGACAAGCTGAAAAAATACAAAATATGGTCTGAAGGACAGACACTAGCTGAATGGGCCGGTGCTAGCACGTTTGAAAACAATCACACTTTCAAATGCCGCAAATCGAAGTACCAAGAGATGCTTTATAACGGCGAAGTGCTGAAACGGTTGAAAGTCAGTGAAGGTGCCACTTCAGAGGAACTTGAAGAGCTGACCAAAGAATTCTATTTCGCAGATAAGAAGACAAACGTAATCAGAAAGAAGACCTGGAATAAGTTGCATGATTGCAAACTTGTTTGGGGCAAAATCGTGATCTTGTCGTTTGAGGGAAAAGAGTTGATCCAACTAGGTCTCGATGACCGCGTGGAATCGAAGACCGTTGAACAGTTGTGTCTCGATCTGGACCCGTTGATGTTCAATCCTCTCAAGGAACAGCTTGTTCTCCAGAACGGGTTCGAAGCTGTCAATTGCTCGACCCAGACAGTACGCGAATTGTGGAATCTATTGGACTTAGCCCGGTCAAACGAAAAGTTGAAAGGGGACTCTTTGACTGAGGAACAATTGGTGGAATTGTTGGAATTGTTGCAAGTGTCACGTGCCAACTCTTCGAAGCCGATTCCTTTCCAGAAGAAACTGTTGTTTGAAGTGGTTTTCCGTATCCACAAGGTCCTTGATGTCGTAGTACTAACAGAGCTTGAACCGTACAAGAAATTTTTTTACCACTCTGAAACGACAATCAAGGATTTGAAGCAGTACATTGTGGGCAAAGAGATGCTCAAATACGCTGGGTTCCGTAAATTGTTATGTAAGAAGTCCCGAGACAAGAAAGGGTTCCTCAATCTTGAGAGATTCTACGATTGTGAGCTCCTATCAGATTTCAAACTTGATCAAGAGGGATATGATTGTGTCTATTTTCTGCTCCAAGAGATCCATGGGCCTCAGGAGATGGGTGAATTGACGTATCATCAAACGTATGTGGTTGACTACGATAAATTGAACCCTGAGATGGGAGCTGTGAATGGGATCTTGAAGAGATTCAAAACTATGAAACACGAATTCCCCGCGCACCACTAACTACCACACATTATACTTCCATCTATTCAATTCTTTTTTTAACTGTATTTTTATCCCCCATTTTTTTCAATTTAATACCACGGTGCCTGATCGGTAATATTGCATTTAATACCCTGCAAAATAATTCCAATGTGTTATTCCCCCACTACTTTTTTCCCCGATAACCATTGCTTGGCAGTCAACAGCCAGCAATCAGCAATCAATGGTGAAATTGACAACTAAAACACATTAAAGGAAAAATTAGGCATATGGACAGAAAAAAATGCCAGTTTATAGGGCTATGTCGAGTGCATGGTCTATATAAATAAATAGAGAGAACCCATATTGGCAAGAATATATATATTACCCGATAATCAAGAACTGTAGGAAGAAACAAGTTGGTTAAAGGTTTCGTTCGATAAAATTCCATAATGTGTATTCCAGGTATTCCAATTGTGATATTTGGCTGTAAGTGATTGACCTAGAGAGAAACCCATCCCAGTACGATACTAACAGCAGTGTAAAGTCAAGGATATCAACAACGATTTGGACAGCATCAAAGGTAAAAATTTCACCTGTCAACGTTGTCACAATGACTCGATGAGAGGTGTCAGACAGATCAAGTTCTTTTCGTTATTTTGGATCCCGGTAATTCCAGTCTACTGGGCCAAGCAATTGAAATGTGGTATTTGCGGTAACTCTGTTGATATTGACAGTCATGACATAGACAAGATCCAAAAGGGGGACAAAATACCTGGTGTATGAGGAAATTGTTATTGATAATGTGGGATTCCTGTAAAGCTGTGGACCAGATGTCACCATTGCTATTAGTGAATAGGGAAGCAAAGTATCAGAGGGTCCCCCCACCAATATAAATATATAGTCTGTGATTCTTTTTTTCTCAAATTGCTTTATTGAGTTGTAACAAAATTTCGTATCAGCAGTTGGTTCAGAATTCCCGGTGAGTATTCGCCCTTTTGTAAACATGGCTCCTCTACCATCCATCACAACCACTCCCATTAAACCATCTCTTCTAGCCTCATCTCTGCCTGTTTCCACATCTGGCTCTTCTGGTGCTCTGTACACGACTAAGCTAAGAAAAAAATTATCTAAGGAGAAAAAAATTTTATTTTTACAAACTGAAAAGTTTCTTAGATCAGATGAGAAGAGGTCAGTTTCAGAAGCATTCAAGCCATAGAAAAGGAAGACCTAATCAGTGATAGCGATAATGGCAGAGAAGGTTAGATACTATTTGGAGCAGTCGGTTCCCGAGTTGGAAGACTTGAAGAGAAAAGGTCTCTTCGACAAGAACGAAATAACGATGATAATGAGAAGAAGAACGGATTTTGAACATCGTATCACGGGAAGAGGATCCAAGCCTCGTGATTTTTTGAAATATTGTGATTTTGAGATGAATGTAGAGAAATTGAGAAAGAAAAGATATAACCGTTTGAACAAAGTGGGACTGGTGGATACAAAACCATCTATATCAGACTGGGCGGGGACAAGAAGAGTCTTATTCATATATGAGAGAGCCACTAGAAAATATCCAAAGGAGTTGTCATTGTGGCATGCTTACTTGAGATTTGCCAAGAAGCAAGGTGCGGTGAAAGTGGTGTACAAGACTTATACGAGATTATTACAATTACAACCACGTAATATAGATGCTTGGATAAGTGCCCTGAACTATGAGTTTGAAGATCACGGCAACGCTAAAGGTGCCAGAGTCTTATTACAAAAAGGATTAAGGTTCAATGGGGAAAGTGTCGACTTGTGGTTGAACTATTTCAAGTTTGAACTTTCATACATTGCAAGATTAATCGCCAGAAGAAAGATCTTGGGTCTCATCACCGAAAAGCAACAGTTACAGCATCTGGATTTAGAACCAACAACAACGACCAAGAGTAATGACAAAATAGACGACGACATGGCTGCTGATGAGATCGCCTTGCCTGATGACGAAGACTTGAAGACCGAGTTGCATAAGTTGCCTGAGGCAGACATCAACGTCTTGGGTAACCCGGAAACAAACCCTGCCTTGAAGGGAGATGTAGCCTTGACAGTCTATGATGTTCTGGTGGAGACCTTGGTGAAGGAGAACCAGCAACTTGGTCAGTCTATTGACAAACTCATCCAACTAGCACTGAAATTCTTGAATGTCATCGACGGTTTTGAAGGTTTGGACAGAAATTACTTGTCTTCTCACATAATCAACAGTTTGTTGGGCAAGGACTCGACCAACACTGACATCATCTTGATGGATATCAAGTTGCCATTGAAATTCTCCTCCATAACAAGTACAGATTTCGTTGACAACTTGAAATTGAGTGTTAACAAGTTCATGGCTTATAAATTGAAGTACAACTTGGCCGATAAGAAAGAGCTTATTCAAAAATATGTTTCGTTTTTGAAAACATTCTTAGGATCAAGTGAAAATGTTGATTCCATCTTGGCTTCCATTATAAAGAGATGTGAGTCCTAAGTCATTTAGCCATTTATAGATATAAGTACACATGTTTAATAGGATGAAAAGTTAACTATTAAGTTTTGGTAAACTAGAAAGATACAAGTAAGATGGTACAAGTTTTCAAAGGAGCTAAATAAACACATATTCATTAGTAATCGCACAAACTAAGACATAATTATAATCATAAGTATAAAATGCAATTGACACATCGTAAGTAATAACAAAAGATAAGACAAATATCAGGTAAAAACAGCAGTAACAACTGATAATCGTCAAAATGTTTCTATCATTCAAACATATTAGACCTCACCAGCGGTTTCCTGGTGGACATTTTCAGACTTGTCAACCAAACCCAACTCGTCGGCAAAAGTCTGGTGTGGTTTCCATTTAGCAGAAGTTCTTGGTGTAGATTCTTCCAACATTCTGTCAACTTGTTCCAAGGTCAAGCCCTTTGTTTCTGGGATCAAAAGGTAGGCGTAAATGAAACAGGTGGTACACAAGGAACCCCAGATGAAGAAAACCTTGGCACCCAAGTTACCTTTGTCCTCGCCAACCATGTATGGAGTGATGACGGCAATGATACAGTTCCACAACCAATTGGAAGCGGTAGACAAGGCAACACCTCTGGATCTGATTGGCAATGGGAAGATCTCACCGATCAAAACCCAGGCACCTGGACCCCAAGTGGAAGCAAAGAAGAAGAGATAGATACAAATGAATGAAATGACAGCTTTGTAAGCCTCTTTGTTTCCAACACAAGTAGTACCGATAATGGCAGCGAGGAACTCACAGACTAACATACCCAAAGCACCCCAGATCAAGATTGGACGACGACCGAAACGTTCGACAAAATAGAAGGAAAATGGGGTTGAACAGACATTGACAATGGTGGTGATAATGGACATAACGAATGGGTTAGAAATGGTACCCAATTCTTGGAAGAAAGTGGTACCAAAGTAAAAGATAAAGTTAACACCGGTCCATTGTTGCATCATTTGCAAGGAAGTACCCAAGATGGTTCTTCTCAAGTTGGATGCTGGGTTACGCAAACCACCACTGAAACAGTAAGCCCAACTTTGGAAGTAGTTACCATCTGGGGTCAATCTGGACTCGTATTCATGGTTGGCGACGATTTCCAGCAATTCATCCCTGATGTAATCGGAGTCAGCTGGTTGGCCCCTCAATCTGGCCAATACCAGGGAGGCCTTCAGGTTGTCTCCCTTCTTAACAAAGTAACGAGGGGACTCAGGCAAGAGGAATAAACCAATGGCCAAAATCAAAGCCCAAAGCATTTGAAGACCAATTGGAATTCTGTAAGAGGCAGTGGTGGTTTTGTTTTGGGTACCGTAATCGACACAAGAGGCAAGCATAATACCAATTGTGATGAAGAACTGGTAACCAGAAACAACAGCACCTCTAACCTTCTTTGGAGAGATTTCAGACATGTACAAAATGATAATGGCAGAGACAAAACCAACACCAAAACCGGCAACCAAACGACCAGCAACCAACAAACCAAGCGCAGTTGAGGCAGTTTGTAAAATGACACCAATAATAAAGATAACACAACCGGAGATGATGGTAGGACGACGACCAAACCAATCAGATAAATCACCAGCAATAAGAGCACCAAAGAAAGTACCTGCAGACAAGATGGAGGTGATCAAAGATTTTTGCCAGGATGGTAAAACGGTTTTTCCGTCGGTGAATAAGTCGATGAAATATTCCATACCCATGACACCTGAGATATAACCAGAGTCATAACCAAATAAGATACCACCAAAGGCAGCGAAAACACAGATTAAGTAAGCTCTGACGGTGACAGGAGCTTCGACACGTTCAAGCTGTCTGGTACCTTTGATAACATTGCCCTCATCGGCGTATTGGACACCGTCGGTCTTGATTTCTTGTTCACTCGAAGACATCTTAAACTAGATCAAATTAGAGTTGAAGTAAAGATGAGAGAATGGAGTTGTGGGAAATGAAAAAAACGGACGATCGAGGTGGGATTTCCAACCGTATTTATATTGAATGGTAGATTGAGAATCTGTAGTCTGGGCGGGAGAAATTTTTTTGTGGATCTCATTAAAATTGAGTTTAATTACCATAGGATTAGTGAGTGACTTCAAAAAAACTCTCAACTTTGTGCCCTTTTTTCTTGCAATTTTTAAATCTAAACCCGCTTTCTGTTTCCCTTTTACGAACTTCCATATTTTGAGAGTGCATGCAGTCAGTTGATTGGGGGAAAGTGGGATTTAAATTACCGTGCCCTTTGGACTTGTGTGTTTTGCCGTTTGCTTCAAAAGTTGAAAATGCCTTTTTGCGAAATTTTTCCTTTTCATAGATGCACCCCAGAAAATAACAGCTAGATACCCGAAATATCTGTACGGCTGAAGGGTTTGCCATACTTCGAACAAATTATTGTAGTTGAATATTTTTCAATCGAATTATCGATATCAAAAAATTCATTCAAGCTGTTGAACACCTGTGGAAGATCCATTAAACCCAATGGCAACGTAGATCATTCCTGTTTATCTTTCGTGGGATGACCTGCTGCCCAGACTTTTTCAAGTTTAAAAAATTGTTCCATTTGTCCCTCGACTAACGCCCAATTGGGAAAAAGGCAGGAAAAAATAAAACGGAAAAAATTCTTCAGAGAGGAAAAATTATGCAAGTTCTAATTTGCCTGTTTTTTCTAAAAGGGTTTTTATACAGTTTTGGATTTTTCGCGTTTGCATAAAACCTGGGGTAATGTGTTTGAGAGACGTTAAGTTGCGACTGGCTTCAACATTTGACTCAAAGAAGGCAACTTGCTACAGATCAAAATGAACACGTATTCGTTCGCACATAATTCCGCAGAATGACCCCAAACTTCACCTTTTCACTGTGCTAATTTTCTTGAAATATCAAAAATGATTTTGGGAACCACAAAAGTGGACGATTGAATAATCAAGCTGATGATATCGAAACTTGCCCCGGATAGCTATGTGAAAGAAGCGGGTCCGTTTTGAAAATTTGTCCATGAGGAGGTATATGGAGATAATTTAAATGTGAGGGGTGAAAGCCAAGAAAAAGTTAATACCATTGGGCTGCTTTTTTTGTCCTCTTTTCAAATGTGGAATTGAATTGTCCCAATGTTCTTTTAGAAAAAATAATGAAAGGTCAAAACTATACATGAAAGGCAACTTAAAAGACAGAAAATTCTGAAATAGCAAGAGACTTTGCTTCAAACGCGGTGCTTCTCTGGGTTTTGAGAAGTCACCCGACCAAAGCAAATTGGGGAACGCCTCCCCAGTTTTTTTTTGGGGAAGAATGATAACATAGTCACTCTGTCGTTGACTAAAGCTATGAAGTGGCTTAGATTTGCATTTTCCGATATTGTTCCCCTTGATTTTGATCAGAAGACAACTTATTTTTCCAGACAAAAAAGCATGATATGTTATTGTTTAAGGTTTCGATTGTTTTTTGTGGGGAACAACAATATGCACAAAAATAAGGAAAATTTATTCATGTTGTGAACTAAAAAAAAAAAAAAAAAAAAAAAAAAATTAAAAAAAAATGCCGGAGGGAAAGGGCAGAAAGTGTAGTAAAAAAGGGATACATTCTCCTAGCGCCGTTCACTTTTTTTTGTCTTTTTGTCTTTTCTGCCTTGCTGGTTTTTCCTGACCAATCGTGAATGAAATCTTGAAGTCGAGCTTTAAAGAAATTATCCTTTTTTGGCGTTGCAACCAAGAATCTGGATGTATGAGTCGCATGAAATTTAAGCGTCCCATCACATGGATCTTCGGTGGGTTAATTGTACAGGAGTTCGGACACTGCCGCACTTAATTGAATTTCGTGAAAAACGAGGTGATCGGATGATCGAAAGAATTTCAATCTCTTTTCGAAGGAGCAAACGAGTCAAAGATGGCCTCGTTTGGATTTCTTTTATTGAATTTCGCATAAAATGAAGCGTATGTGGCAAGGGAACTGATAATCAGAGTGATAATGATGTAGTAAGCAACCCCGCTCAATTGGGATTGGCCCAATTTCAATGGTAATTTGTAGAAACCACTGGCGTAGTGATATTCACTCTCATCAGCTACAACATCAGCCTGGTTGATGTCAACGTCTAACCATCTGACGGCAAAATTCAATTTCAAAACATCACCAATGATCACTCTAGTGACATTGGTACTTGAACTGAACAGAGTAGAACTGATCAACGAGTTGAACGAAGCCGGTTTGATGTTCAACACGTTCAAATTGGTATCGATGTGAATGTGACTGTCACTCAAGGTACCTCTGAAGTTCAACAACAATGGTACGGTCAAACCTTTGGCAGCTGCGGTGCCTGGTTCGTTGCTGATTGGTAAACGACAGGAAAATGGAGCATCTTCGTGGATGTATAACTGGAAAAGATGGTACATCTCATCGGTCAACAGAATGGTACAAGTGAGATCCTCATTGACTCCGTATTGTAATGTCAAAGGCTGGTTTGTCTCTCTACAGACAGGGAATGGTGCAAATAAAATTTCGTCGTTGGCGTCTGTCTGGTGTTCTCCATTGTCGATGCTTCTCACCATACATTCTACAGGCATGGCGGTTCCAGTTTGGAATGGAATCAATTGCAGCAGTCTGGTTTCGTCTTTTTTCAAGAGTGGATACCATTGGTTCAGGGCTGATGAGAATGGGATTGCAGAGAGGAGTGCGAGTACTGGTTTATAAATCATCTTGCTCAAATATGGTTATGATATGGCTATGGGTCAATATGTATGTGACTTGTCTTTCTCTGAAATCAATTATAGATTCTTGATTGCAATCAACAGATGTTAGGTGATGTGCTTCAAATGGATTTGGCTCAGTTGATTTGTGCTTAAAATAGTTGACTATCTATAAAGTGACTTAAATGATTACCTCCAATATTTATTTATAAATACTAACTTGTGTGTATCCAATTTTATGTCTTTGTTTCTGATTTCTTTGTTTCTTTATTTCTTTATTTCTTTGTTTCTCTATTAGTTTTCATTTTTTGATTTTTTTATTATTTTTTTTTTCACTAACTGACACCTTCCTTCCTTCCTCACTTTGATCTCAGTTTCATACACGTATGTTTTTAGTTTTTTCTTGTTTCATTTGCGTGTTTGATCCATTTTTCGAGGCTGTCGGGCAAAGAGAGGGACCGATGAAAGCACTGGCAAAGGGCAAGAGAGAAAGCATTTACCCATTAAATTTGTCCACCAATTACATCATTACATCATCATTTTGATTCCTTTATTCATTTTTTTTTATTTTCAAATCTTCAATAATATACATTTAACTAGTTTACTTATGGGGTGCACCAATTCTGTTGCACGAAAAATTCATAGATCTTGGAGGTCTTGTTAACATCGATCTTCAACAACTCTCTTGCGGTTCTCTTTTTCAATACACCTCCAGTTCTCATCAATTCCCTGAACAAAATCTCCTTGATCACAAAGTATGGTTTAGGATACAATCTCAAAGTAGAACATAAGATTTTTTCCTCGTTGGAAAGTAACTCGTAATCGGCCAGATGAGTGATATCCAATGGCTGAGGAGGCTTCGATTGTTTACGGCCGTATTCTAAACTATGGGCAGAAGCAGGGTTTATAGACTGAGATGGTCCTCTATTATGTCTACTGTTATTGTTACCGAGGGAAGACGATGCCAGCATCGAATTCGCCGTATGTCTGGACGACAAACTACCTCCCAAAGATGCGTATCTTTGAATAGCATTGGCACGGATAACTTTGTCCTTTTCGTATTTGGCTCCGAGCTCCAAGTTGGTGATCCCCAGTTTACGCCATTCTTGCAATTGACCGATCCGGGTACGAATCTTCAATTCATTTGTCATATCGTTTGAGAACTCCTCATAATCTTGTGGTGTCATGATACGAGCAAACGGCTTGATCTTCAACAAGAGGTCTTTCTCCTCTTTAGACCTTCTCTTGTCCAAGGCTATGTTTTTCTTGTACTCGATCAATCCATCTTGTAACATCAATCTCTTCCTCTCTGCTCTTGTCGTCAATCTCGAGTTGTAGATGTCCAAAATGGTCAATTTCAATTCAATATCGTTTGGCTGGTCGTCCGGATCAAATATCATATCTTTAACTGTGACTTCTGCTTCGTTCTCCAGCTCTGTTTCAAATTCCAAACGTCCAGGCATATAACCTTGGATTTCGTGACATAAGGGCACCGACGATACTGGTTTCTTTGGTTGTGGCAAAGGCAAATTCTTGCGGCCGTCGATTCTCAGCTTGCGGGCCTCTGAAAACTGCTCCAGACTCACATGACTGAAATCCTTATTGAGGTCTGGGATTGGATAACTAGGAGACTCCAAATAGTATTTAAAATAATGTGCTTTAACTTCCTCTTTGGACCGGTTGCCAATATGATCCGAGATGTCTTGCCAATTACCCAACCCGAACTTCTGCAGTCCCTCTACTAACAGCAACTCCTCGTCGGCTCCCCAATCGGCACTGAATATTGGATATGCATGTTGGTCGATGACGCGATATTTGTGATAAGGCTTATGGGATCCAGTTGATAGACCAGCGCTAAAACATGTCACACATAAGTCGTACTCTTCACATTCAGCACAATTGATTCTCACTCTGTTCGTGCAATCACTTGAACATACATCACAATGGAAATTACCACTACTCATTGGGATTCGGATATACTCGTCTGTGTCTGATAGACTAGTGATTGATTATCAATCTTAGCTTATATTTTTTTCTCCAATTCTACTCCACTTAATTTCCGATACTCTTTGTTATTTTCTATTTTAGTTTTCGTTCTGAGTCCCATTTTTGGACTTTTTCTGTTACTTTTACACGAACAGAGCTTTGGCGCTTTCAACGAAGGATCTCTGATTTTGAGCACGTGAGCTCAGGGGAGCAAACCCTAGACTAAGAAACACAGTCACGCATTTGCTCATTTTTTTCCTTTTTCCTCTCCCGCGCATACAATCTCTCACTATTCTCTTTCTTCACAGTGTCTTTTTTTCTTACCCTCCACTACCACAAATAATAGCTGCGAACACTACCATTTCTCTTTTGGTCGTGCGCTTCACATTTCGCCCTCTTTACTAACAAAAATTTTTTCGTCTTCTGAAAACTTCCTGCTTTTTTTCTTTTTTTCTCTTTTTTTTTTCACCAAGTTGTGATAATTAGAAAAAGTTTTTTCTCATATTTGATATTTTTAATATATATACTTTTTGTTTAATAAGATATCATCAATAATCAAGTAATAGCAAAATGGTATGTTATTATATAGTCAATACGTTTGGAAAGTCTTGTAATCAGAAGAAATGGTCATCAGTAAATGTGTCAGAAAGAACAATACGTTTGAATGAATCATCCATCCAATCATTTCGTGGAAATTCATATGTTAGGAGAAGAAACAAAGAGAAAGAATTCGAGATAATAAATGTAGTAGAAGACGGATATAATTGAGATCAGTTTATAAGTTGGGACCTGAATTATACTTGTACGATGGTCAAATATCGGAATAGATCTTGGTGGGCCGTCAAATCCAAGTGAGGTCCAAAGGAAAAGACAAATATTATTGGATATCACAATGAGGAAGTTAGCTTTTGCCACTCGCAGAGCCTATGACTATCAATCCACAAATATAAACATATCAATAATGACCCAAACTTATCCAGAAGCTTCCATTTTTCAACAAGACTTTCCAAGTATAAAAATATCATCCAACCCGGTTTACTAACTAATTATTCCAATTTATTATAGGGTCGTGTTAGAACTAAGACAGTCAAGAGAGCTTCCAAAACTCTTATCGAAAGATACTATCCAAAATTGACTTTGGATTTCGAAACCAACAAGCGTTTAACCGGTGAAATCGCTGTTATCCAATCCAAGCGTTTGAGAAACAAGATTGCTGGTTACACCACACACTTGATGAAGAGAATCCAAAAGGGTCCAGTTAGAGGTATTTCTTTCAAATTGCAAGAAGAAGAAAGAGAACGTAAGGATCAATATGTCCCAGCTGTTTCTGCTTTGGACTTGTCCCACACCAAAGACCAATTGGAATTGGACGCTGACTCTGCTGAATTAGTCAAGTCCTTAGGTTTCAAATTGCCAGTTGCTACCGTTGCTGTCAGCTCTCAAAGAGGTCCAGCTAGACGTTACAGAAAACAAAACTAAGTTATTCATCGAATGATTTATTTTTAGTTTGTATCTTATAGGTCTTGTCTTGTATTTTCTTTGTTAATTGAAAAAATATAAAACACAATTATCACATTTCAATACCATTGTAAAAACATGTAGTTTGATTATATTAATTGTATAAAAATCAATATTTAGAAGCCCTGGGCATTTCTGACAAGTTGCTGTCCAGACTTTTGAAATTCTTTTATTCTCTCCTCGATCTCACTCTTTTCTAATTGCAATTGTAAACCGTATTGATCAATTTTCAGCTTAAGCAGATTTGTCTTGTTGGAGAAATTGCACCTTGCCTTAATTAATCTTTTGATGATGTTGTCATACTCTTGGCTCATCTGCAATCCCATTCTAGACCAATCTTGGAAATTTCCCAGAATTGGTGGGGGAAACAGCATTGGCAGTCCATCAGAAATCAACTGCAAGGGTGGAGCCTCTTGTTGTCCCGCTGTTGCTTCACGAAAAGAGTTAGTTAGCAAGTCTCCCATTACTTCATACTCGTACACTGGCATCGTTTGTTGTTGATGCTGCTGTTTTCGGGACCTCATTTTACTTATCAGATTATCATCACATGGGGAAGAGCTTTCCTGAGCCCATAAAGGCGCAGTTTGTTTGCCTTCCAGGTTGACGTGCTGTTTGTGATCCATCGGAGGAATATCTTCAAATGATTTGGAGGTCGTAATTTTATCATTTGGCGTGCTCGTGACAACAGAGTGAAGCAGGTTTGATGCATTATCCTCTTCTGGATCCTTGAAAACAAAACATTTCTTGTTCTTTCGTGGGTTTCTTTCTGAAGAAATCAGTTTATGGTGGAGTGGAGGGCTTCTTTCAATTGTTCTCAGAAGCAGGTTTTGACCTCGAATCGACCTTGATAATCGTATAGTCTGTTTCCGATTTTCCGCGGGCTTTGATCTTTCAACTCCCTTCATTATTCTGAAGCTCTTTCTATTTTCTTTGTCTGTATAATCCATATCGATTTTATCCTTGTTGAATTTTGGAATGAATTGATAATCAAACGAACCTTCTTCAATCAGCGTTTAATTATATTCGATAACCCCCTCAGCCCGAAGAGGAAATTTTTTCTCGTTATATAATTTATATAGTTTGATTTGCCGGCACTTTTTCTTTAAACTGTATATCCCCAATAGCAAAACTTGAGGATATGTCATTGAATGATCACATGAAGGAAACCAAATACTATGATATTCCCAGTATTCATCGATATTGAAATGAGAACGATAAAGCACTCAATCATTATAAAATAGCCTATTTCTACTTCTTATTTACATAGTGATTTCTAATAAACATTATTCATTGAGAAGAAAATAACAAAATGATAGATATACAAATGATCGAAACAAAAGACAAGACAAAAACAGTTCAAATCAATAATGAAAAAAAAACAATGGTATCACTGATCGTACAAAACCAAAAACTACATTATGGGGAAGGAAAACTTAGAAACACCATGCAATCGCAATAACAAATAAATACAAAACCAACGTCACAATCATTTCCAATTGGCTGTTCTTAATGATAACAAGTTCTCCACACATTCGAATTCACCTTCCTTTTTCTTTTTAGGAATGGCATCGGAACTTGATGTGTTCTGAGTGTTGGTGATATCGCCAAGAGCATTTCTCTTTCTGGAAAGAGGTTTTACAGCTTCTTCACCAGGAGCTGGCGAGTTCAAATTGGATAAACTCATGATCGATTTCACTTTAGAGTCCGCTGGAGTTGAAGGAATAGTAGTCTTTACAGATTTTTGGAAAGAGAATTTAGATGTGGATGAAGGTGTTGGCAAGACATTGATGAAAGGCAAGTTGTTGCCTTTGGTAGCTTCTGTCTTGTTGAATCTGATCGAGTTGAGACCCGGAGTAGGTAATTGATGACGGCCGCTATGCAGTTGGTGCAGTGGTTGGTGTTGTTGCAGGAACTGTTGTCTTATTGGTGTCACAGGGGCAAAAGCTGGTGCACATGTTGCAGTAGTGGTAGGAATTGTTGAAGTGGTGGATGAATTGATGGTCCAAGTAGCCGGTCTTGGATGCAGAGATGACGATGGAGGTGGTAACTGGTGACGAAGAGGCTCGAGAACGGTAACCAGCAGCAGTGTGTGAGTAGTATTGATATGAGTTGCAGGTGGAGACGATTGCAAATCGACTTTTTGAGCAACGGAAGAAGAAAGTGGGCTTGTAGCGAACGAATCGGAGTTTGCATTGTTGGCCAATGGGACAAACTTGGTTGGTGTAGTAGCAGATGCCGTTGGAGAAGTTGCGACATCATGTATAACTTCAGGTAATGTAATGGTGGTGGTCTGGTGAATCGAATGATCGTTCATCTGCAGTTTTCTCAATGCCTGTCTTCTGTTTTGGAACCATATTTGAACAGCTTTCTCAGTCATGTTAACTTTTGAGGCGATTTCTTGCCTACGAGCTTTGTTTGGGGTGTGGCCCACCTCGAACTCTTTCTGAAGTATGGTCAACTCGTTAGGTGAAGTTCTGCGTCTCTTACGACGAGCCAATTGGGCATTATCTATGGAAGGTTCATGAGTTGGGAATGTTGCGGGAGAATGGGAGATGAAGGCATACGATTTTCTTTCCGATATTGGAATCGATGTGGTGGAAGCCAGCTTGACCGGTGTATGTTCAGTGATGGAAGGAATTCTGGAAGGTGGTGGAGAATGTTGTTGGAGTGGCTTTTCATTGAGAAGATCAGACAACGGTGGCAACTGTAAAGAGCGTGATCTCTGTATGGTGTGGCGATGAAGCACTGGAGAATTGGCTGGTGAATTCTCAGTAGTGGAGTGTGTGGCACTGTTGTTCATAGTGGCAGTTAACATCATGAAGGAAGAACAATTGAAATGAAAAACACCTTGATTGGAAATAATTATTATCGATAATAATAATAATAATAATAACTTTGATATATATATAAAAGAATGAAATCTCGAAAAAAGGTGAATGATCTGTACTATTATATAAATCCAGTGGAATCAGGATTTGAGATATTTGAAATCGTTGAAATCACGATAAATATTTTTTAAATAATTAATAGTAATAAGTACCAAAGAGTTTTTTCCTCTTTTATTATTATTTTTTCGCCTTTTTATGCCTCGTTACCCTTTTTCGTGCTATATAATTGAATGCATGTAATAAACAAACAACCTTAATTATGGCAATATATTCACCAGAGTTTGGTGTTTTGTTGCTGTAAAAGGGATGCATAAACACACAAAAAAACAGGGAAGAGAAAATCTAACATTTCTTTTTTAGTTTTCAGTTGATTATGGTGTTTTTTTTGTTTGTCCTCGAAACACAATGTTTTCTTTTTCTCTTTTCTTTTTTTTTTTGCGTGGTTCTTCGAACCAAAGCGTACTTAATTAAGGGGAAAGGACGCGCGTTGGATTAATAAAAGTTGTTTACCTTTTCCAAGTTCGTTAAATTGAAAAGCAAGTGTGAATTCCTATTTGATTTACTTTTACCGAAGAAATGGTGATTTGATGGGCTTTAATGTTGGTGTATTTTCCTTCCAGACACTTCAGCACTTTTGGGTTGTTTGTTTATATTCTTTCACATTTTCGTTTTTACTGTCGAATCTCTATTCAGATCATGGAAGAAACATACAATTTTATTTTCTGTCACTATTACAAGATCATGATGTGCTGTTAAACTAACTACTATAAACAATATATATGACGATGAAATTCCTTCAATTTTGGTTTCAGGCAGATCACCATTATCTTTGCTGTACAGCTCGTCTATCTATTTCCGTGCTACTCTGATTTATTCCATTTTGTCCCTTTGTCTCTCGCTCCGTCCCCCCTGAAATATGTATCAAGCTATCTTAAATTGACCACATGAAAAAGAGCTGCGTAAAGAAAAACAAAATGAAGAAGAAAAGAAAGAAAAAAAGAAAAAAAAGAAGGAAGAAAAGCGTGTTAATGAATCGCTTACTGCACGGTATTATTTTTCGTGCTTCTTCCTGTTTTTCTTCTTCTTCTGTAATCCTTTATTATGTCTTGCACGAATTACAGCATACGTTATTGAAGCAACTAACAGGAACGTCAAATTTTGTGGTTTATTCCTGGAACACTGGCTAATTTTTCGTACATAGTCCTCCCCCTTTTCATTAACTTTGCGTCTCCTTCATTTATGCAAATAATTCAGGCCACTGTGATGGACTATTCTCCATTGTCTGTGGAGATGATTTGTTCACTCCTTGCTCAGTCAATCAAATCAAATTATTGAAGAAAAAAGAAATCTTCGTCGCATAGGTTACATTCCGATTTGTTTCAAACCTCATCTGATTTGTTTGTATGTAGGTGTGTTTTAGTTTTGCTTATGTTTTAGCCTTGGCTCTAGCACATAATTCTTCTTGACGGTCTACACAATAATCAAACTTGTAAAGAACCCCATTTGGGGTCACAAATAAATTTTTATTCAAGGCTACATACAGCCTGCAATTGGTTCTGAACTAAACAATTGATTTTTAACACAAATCACATAAAATATTTAAATAAGCCTCTTTTCATGCCAGCTTAAGAAGTGATACCAAAACTCAACAGACACGCCCTTAGTCCAAAGATAAGCCAAGCAGTTGTCTTTGAGAAATGGATTTTGGATCAAAGAATGGCTTCTCAGCAAGTGAAGTAACTCTTGTACCGTGTCTGACACTCTTGGAAGCAGTAGTCTCGTCTCCGTAGTCATAAACTGCACAATGTTGACTGATACGGTTGTCCCAGATCAGTGAGGTTCCGTATCCTGGTTTGGAAGGTTTCCAGTTGAAACGGACTTGGATGTCGACATTGTTCTCGAACAACTTGTACAAGTAGTCCAACACGACTTCGCTTTCGTTTGGTAATAATCCAACAATTCTGCTGGTCATGGATCTGTTGACAAACAAGGCCTTCCAGCCAGTGACAGGGTGCGTTCTGACCAAAGGATGAACACGCTCAATTCTTTTTGGACCAGCCAATGGGTTTTCCCTGTCCAAATAGGAATGAGCACTTATGTAGACAGCCTCCTTGCCGTCTAACCATTCTTGGAAATGAGGGGAAAGTTTGTCGTAGGCAGCATAACCAGATGCCCAGATAGTGTCACCTCCAACTTCAGGAATGGTGTCGTTGTGTAAATGGGTGATACCAGCTGGTTGGTGTTCGTGCACCAAATCGGTGTGCCAACTGGAATTTCTGATATAATTCCGCTTGAAAGTCAATTGTTGACCTTTGATGAAGGCATTTCTGTAGTCATTCCAGATGACACTGATACCTGGCAAACCAGGGACTTGGTGAGCCTGTGGGTGTTTTTCGACTTGACCCCAGTACTCACCTAACTCCAATTGCTTTTGAGGAGACAACTTCTGGTCTCTGAAAAACACAACAACTCTTTCAGCAATCAATAAGGCCAACTCATCCTTTTGTTTGTCGTTCAAATCAGCCAATTGTAAACCAACAATTTCAGTTCCAATGTGCTTGGTCAAGTTCTTGACTTCCTTGGCAGCACCAAACAACAGTTTCTTTTCAGGATCAGCATTCTTACCCCTCTCGATGTAATCGTAATCCTCATCTCTGATAGCAAAGGCTTCATCGAGGAAAATTGGAACCTTGGACTGGTCTGGGATCTCAGGGTATCCCTTGGAGATGTCGACACCGGATTCTTTGAATCTGACTAAGGCAGGTTCAGGTAACAACGACAAACCTCTTGGATCAGGACCATAGTTGATCTTGGTGACGGCTTTTTGGTTTGACACGATGAAGTGTTGGAGCTCCTCTTCTGGAGCCTTGGCAGTTAAAGTTAAGGACATGGTGATGTTTTTTTTTGTGTTAGATGTTCTTGTTGGTTCTTGTCAATGTCCCTTGTTATCTTAGCATCTTTATATATCCGTGGGGTATCAAACCTATTTTTTCTGTGCAACTGTGGTTTTGCTTATCAATTATAAATACCACAGTTTTTAGTGGCTTCGATTATATCCTAATGAACAGGCGATGATTCCGGAAGTCAGGACCTATTGATCCGTATGAGTAATCAGATCTTATCAAGGTGTCTGACTGACCTATCACAACGTAGAGAGCATGTCCTGTGGAGTTTTACCACAATTAGATAGAGCTCAAGTACCTGACTTCCCTATAGTGTGGGAAAGTGAGCGATTGGGAAAAACAGGGGCTGGCGAAATTTTTAAAGATTTCTCTCTTTAAAAGGGTCAAGGGTAGTAATCAGTATGTACTGCGACGGTAAGACGGGGAAACTAACACCAGAGATAACAGGGGAAACTACAAAACTGTGGAGAACATGTTGTGTGAATGGATCGTCACTGATGTGGTGTTAGGGGCTTATCGTATTAAGAAAATGAATCCCAATTGTCATTAGTAATCGGTACTTGGTCACTAGTTCAGGTGGTTTTGCATAGTTGCAAAGTGAAAAAGTTTCCCAATCACAACCTCTTCCATGGGGGCCCATACCTTTTTTTAGCACTGACACAATAATTTGATCTATGCAGGTCATTTACTTTTAATATCCAAAAAATCACTTTCATATATTCACTCGAATTAATGATAAAGCTAATTTTATATGTACTCTTCTTTTGCCGTCTTCACAAACAACATGCTTCGGTAATTTTATCCAATTTTGAGATTACAGCATTTCTGTCATGGATTTCTATGCAGGTCATAAATTATTTATCTTCCCTACCACTACCAAATTTCGCACGTGAGCAGCTGCTCAATGCTGTATACTAAATTGAAAAGGAAGAGGGAAAAAAATGAGAGGCAGGGATGAAAAAAAAAAAAAAAAGGGAATAAACAGAAAAAACCAAAGTGTAAGGAGAGAAATAAAAGTATCAAGGCAAAGTCCCGAAGGTGGTCATTGCATCTGTATATATATATAAGAGAGCATAGAATCGAGTACAATCCATAATGGTGGGTGTGGTCTATAAGAAGTCATTCATAATAGGGCTACCGTTGTTCATTATATCGATGTATTATGCATTGTTGATAATATCATCTCATCATCTTAAAAAGAAGGACAATGGTGTCCTCGAAGTGAGCAAGATGGAACAGGACGAGGTCCAGATACAGAGAGTGGCAGAACTAGGGTTATCCACGAGGCAGCCTTTGAAATTGAAATCAGATTCATCGGAATATCCTCTCCATGGGCGGTTTTTGCATATAACTGATTTGCATCCGGACGAGTTTTACAAGCCAGGGTCTAACATTGACGAGGCATGCCACCATGGTAAGAACGGACCTGAAGGCAACACGGCCTCTGAATACGGGGACGCAATCAAGGGATGTGACTCTCCTTTGAAGCTTGTAGAAGAGACATTGAAATGGTGCTCGGAGAACTTGAGAGATAAGATCGATTTTGTCGTTTGGACAGGTGACAATATCAGACACGACAATGACAGAAGATATCCCCGTTTGGAGACAGATATCTTCGACATGAATGAGAGAATGTCGGAGCTCATGCACAAGTCATTTTTGGAAGACGACGGCACCGAGCGAGTCAAGGTAATCCCAAGTCTTGGTAACAATGACGTTTATCCGCACAATTTATTTGCACCGGGACCAACCTTACAAACCAGGGAGTTGTATCAGATTTGGAAGAATTTCATTCCTAGTGAGCAATTGCATGTCTTTGCTCGTGGTGCCTATTTTTTCCGTGAAATTGTGCCGGGCAAGTTGGCTGTATTGTCGATAAACACTTTATACCTTTTCAGATCGAATCCATTGGTCGATAATTGCGACAATAGGAAGCAGCCAGGCTACAAATTGTTCGAGTGGTTGGGTGTGGTGTTGAAAGAGTTGAGATCGAGACAAATGAAAGTGTGGATAACTGGACATGTGCCTCCTACACCTAAGAACTATGATCCAACTTGTTTAAGGAAACAGGTCGTCTGGTTACATGAGTATAGAGATATTATCGTTGGCTCATTGTTTGGACATATGAACATTGACCACTTCATTCCATTGGACTCTCAAAAGGCTTACAGGTCTATCAATAAGAACTTGAAAACTCTTGGGTTGGAAGAAGATTTCTATAAAATCGAAGAAGATGAAATTGTGGAAGGCGAAAGTGATGATGAGAGTGATTATGTGGACGACTTCATGGATTTGGATGAAATGAACGCTTATTTGGATATCCATGCCGATGATGAAACGTTTGGTTCCGAGCCACATATTATGGGTGGTGCCCAATACGGAAAAGTGGACTACATGGACCTTATAAGAGATACTTTCTATTCGAGAGTGAAGGGCAAACGGAAGAGAGGCATTCATGCTGAGAGGTATGCTATTCTGCATATAACCCTGAGTGTGGTGCCTTCTTTTAACCCTGGATTGCGTGTTTGGGAATATAATATTACTGGTTTGGAAGATGAGTTCATGGTGAATGACAACAGAGTTGAGCATAAACCGTGGACAGAATTCTTGCAAGAGTTGGAAAAAGAGATCTTTGTAGACGATGATGAGGAGATGAATAACCTGGACGATCTTTTCCTCAGAAACGGTCCAATGGATTACGGGGATTTTGAAGACTATGGCGATTCAGAGAATCTGACTTCTTTTCCCGTCATGACACAAGAACAAATGTACCAAATCTTGAGAAAGGATAAAACTTTCCCACCTGTGATGCCACCGGGAACACCTTTGGGCCCAGCATATGTACCACAGGTGTTTTCTCCTCAAAGATATGTCCAATATTATGTCCATCTTGCCAATTTGGACCCCGACAAGAAGTTCAAATATGAGATTGAATACTCTACAGATGACGAACATTACAAAATGCCGTCTTTATTGGTGGAGAATTGGATTTCTTTGGCCAAAGATTTAGGTCAACCCCTCCGAGAACAACGTGGAAAGAAGAGCTTAGCTGAAACTAGTGGTGCTAAGAAATTACAAAAATTGTGGCAAACTTATTTGACTAGATCGTTTGTTAGTACTGGGTACGAGAATATGAAGGATTACAATTAGAATGTATACAAAATAAAAAAGGCGAAGAATTTAGTTAAATGTTATAATGTATTTTCGATTTTTGTGAAGCTGTAGCTGTTGATTTTTTATGGTGAAAGAAAAAAAATAAAAAAAATATTCCGATACCGGGAGTCGAACCCGGGTCTGCCCGGTGAAAGCGGACCGTGCTAGCCGTTACACTATATCGGATAATTACAAAGAAGAGTCTGTTCTTGATCTTCATACTGATCGCATCAGAAGCTCATGGAATTTCATTTTGCTGTTCATCTAACGACGTGAAAGGCTTGATTTTGGATTCCAGAGTTCATCTTTCCTTTTTTCAGAATCAAAACTGGCTTTACTAAATAAAGTCGGTAGAGTTGAACAGACACGTGAGAGTAAGAAATCGTGGGTATTTTATTATTTGTTAGTCAATTGTCTGAAGTAGATCTCGTTTTTAGATATGTGTGTCGTTCAAGTTTATATTAGTCAAGTTCTAAACTATATGATCAATCTTTGTAATTCACCCTCATCAGTACTTTTCACCGAACACACCTGCTTCAAAGAGGAAGAAGACAGAACAGCACCATATCCTTCTTCCACACTTTGTTCGACATGATCGTGATCGTGTTCATGTTCATGTAAGAACTCTTCATCCTCTTTGAGTCCGTGGAAATCTCCATATTTGGAAATATCACCCTCATAGTACCAATAATAATGTTGCAAGAAGAAAATGACATCGGCCAGGACTGCCTCAACACTCAATAAAAATTTCGGCAAGTTTTTGAACATTGCTTTGAAGTTATGGCTGATGTAAGCATCTAAGGCCAATTGAACTAATGAAAGAGTACCCCCAAGAGCATCAAGGTATATCATCACTATAGGCCATCCATGAGTAGATTTTCTCTTGTAGTTATAAGTCAATTGAACCAGGTTTTTGAAAAGAGACATCACGATTTTGAACAATCCAAGAGAGGTCAAAAGATCAAGCCATTGAAAGTCCAGTTGATCATGGGTTTGTATGATGTATGCTGCCAAAGAACCAATTATAAGGGCCATTATCGTGAATGAGGACTTGGCAAATATAGATAATACCTGATTATCGTTTTTCTTGAAATTCCAAGGCCAATAAGCTTGTGATAAAGTCAACAGATTCACTGAAAGACCGTGCAGAGCGAAAATAAAATCATTTACTCTAACTAAGGGTAACCTTGGTTCTGGGTCTGTTGGAAGAGTATATCTATCACTGAACTCCTGTCTTATGTAGGGATTGAACAAGAGAAGAGAAAAGTATAAAGTGTAAAATATGTAACCAAGGAAATTGAAGTACAAGAAGTCGATCGATAAACCTTGGATACTTTTCAATTTCCAATTGGTGAAAACTGGAGGCCAAAACCCGATTCCCCAAAAGATCGTGTAGGTGTAACCAATGAATGTGGATAAATATTGCAACGACATTGGTATGGGGTATATGTTCTTTGATATCTGTGGCGCCGCAAAGCAGTTCAAGATAAATGATTGTTTTGCTATCGGGCAAGTAATAAAGTGCTGAAAATTTATCGGCACAGGATTGTATTAGATATGCACTACTATATTTGATCAATGATAAGAAAAGTTTGGTGGGTTTGTGGGCGAATTGCAGATGCGGGAGCGAATAAATTAGTTCAGACGGTTTTGTGGAATTTCACAGGTGTCTTTGAGTAAGGTATTGAAGTGTGGTATTTCCCGATTACAGAACATTTGTAATTATTCACGATCTTAGGCCATAAAAGGCTCTACACCAGTAAATGAGCTAGACTGTTGGGAACGTCAAGATCAGATCGGCCCCACCATGGTAAGCACATAGTAGACCATAGATACGTGATAGCTAGAGCTTTTTATAGTAGACCATTTTCAAAATAAAAATAATAAATCCCACTGACCATTATTACTCAGCCATTGTGATTTCAAAATTAAAGGATACTTTTTATAAAATATTTATATAATGTATTTTTGTCATTAATAATATCGTTGAAAAGTTCAGCCTTCATTCCAGCTTTGCAAGTCCAACAACCCAATAACTTACAACAGAACTACAGAACTACATAACTGCAGAACCACAGAACCACAGGACTACTAACTAACAAACCTACCTACTCTCATACTTTTCTCACTCTTCTTATCGAGCTTCTACTCCTCGCACCCCCCCTTTTTTTTTTTTTTTCAAAAACAAAAATTTGTTTTTAGCTCATCGGATCTGCAGATAAAATTTTTTTTTTTCACCTTTTTCTTTTGTTACACCTTCAAATTTGGGTGTCAAGTGACTGATTGAGGAACCCTTTGCAGTCAACCAATACAAGTGGTAATGGCAGTAACACGATCAAGGGTCAAGACAGAGCCTAAGTCGGTGCTGAGAGTACTGGGAGTGACCGAAGCACTCTCCAAGCAAGAGGATTACAAAGTGAGTAAACCTCGAAAGAGACCATCACAACAAGTAGCACACCATTCAGCACAGCAACTGCCCAAAGTCAAGGATGAAGAGGTGAATTTGGTCCTCAGAAGATCATTGGCATTGAACAAACAGCAAGAACTAAAAGAGAAAGAACGCACCCATGATTTGATCATGTCGAAGATGAGACCAGGGTATCAAATCAAGAAAGAGCTCATGATAAATAAGAGGAAAGCCTTGGTTAGACTCTTAGGGGAGGTCGGTTATAAGAGGGGGAACAATGAAAATGAAGTCAGCAGTGAACTACAAGCGAGCTTAAACGAGTGCCACCTTCCATCAATTAGGGAAATCGTGTCTCACCACAACAATTTGCAAGTCATCGATAGCAAAGGAAACCTCGCAGAAGTGAAGCAGTACGAGATTGAACAGAACCAATTGGCTAACCTACCATTGGAAAGACAACAATTGATGGAGACGTATTGGAAATTGTTCAGCAAGACGAAGCCAACGACAGCAGAGTTGGTCTCAGATATCAAGAAATTACCAAATTTCAACAAGAGATCTTCCACCAGAAAGAAAAATCGGATTTTCGAAACTGGAGGTCAACAGCCAAGTTCTGTGTCTAATACTCAACAACAATATCCTTTGAGCATATTGAAGACTTACAAGAATATGAACATGAAACTGGTATCGAAATTGAAGCAAGAGCAATTGTTGGATACTTGTAGGATTTATAATTTGAGATTGAAAAACTTGGAAGTTGAACGGACGCGATTCGATCTTGATTCCATTCAGATAGTGGAGCAAGATATTTACCCGATGGACGACATTTACTTGCGTACTGAGCAAGACTCAGATGACGAGGGAGAACTACCTGAAGCAATCACCAATTGGAGAGATTTTATAACACAGGGTTTGAAAGAGGAAGATTATTTGGGGGAACGAGACTTCAAGGAAAATGACAAGATTGAATTCGCTTGATTCTGTTCTCACGCTGGCATACCTACATATATAGAGCATAACATCTGCACTTTATTTATTAATTTTTGAAAAACTTTTCGGTTTATTTTGATAATTCATTACTCGTCTCTTCTAATACCCACAAAATCACGTTCTTGAACCATCTGTACGGTCCGATCGTCAGGGTCTTTGAACTTATACCATATGGGCAGCACCGGGTTAAAGCCGTTGTGCAATCTTGGGAAGGTCTCGTTTAGGAAATTGTAAGTATGACCTATCAAGATGACCAGCATATATTTGTTGAAAAGGTCAAAGCCAGAATCATCTCTCAAGATGGCACCGATGCCCAAGTAGAAGAAGGGCAAATAGATGGCTTGCAACTGGATTCCTCCGAAACCCGAGACCCGCAACTCACTGTTCAGTCTGGACCATAAAAACATCAAGACATCTTCGAGATTTGGACCGAGTGCGTACAAATTGAACACAAATGACGAATACATCAATGTCATGGAGCATAATATGAATAGACTCCATAGATAGTCTCTTTTCTTTGTGTGCTGGCATTCTACGAAACGGGAGTGTCTCACTAGGAGCACTAGCATGATGACGAGATCTAATGAGAAGTTGCCGAAGTAGACAAACGTGGTGAATAACCGATAGTACTGGTGCTTGACGAAGACCAACTCATAGGAATAATAAAAGTCCCACCGGTTCGCTACACCACCGTATTCCAAGAGTGACAGGACAACGGCCGAGGCAGTCCACACCCTGGTGACAGGAGGGATTTCCATTATCCAATCGAAAGACAGCAGCTCCATTGAATAGGTATTGATTGGCTCGACACTTGATGGTTCTTCAGCTCTTGAAGTTTATCTCAAATGATTTTTTCTTAGTAATGTTGTCATCTTTTTTTGTTTTATTTTTGTCTGGGTTTTGGCTGAGATTTGCCTGGTGAGGTGCGCGTAGATTTGCGTGCTGGTAATTTAGTATTGTGTTTGTTAGTCGATTTTTAGTATTGAGTTGTTAGTGTTGATCTGTTAGTGTTAAGGCTATTATTAGTGTTAATTTGTCAATATTTATCTTAGTATTAATTTGCCGGTGTTAATTTGTTGCTATTAAGTACTTATTGCTAAATTTATTAGTGCTGAATTGGTGAGTTCATTTTGTTAGTATCAAATCGTTAGTATCAATTTGTTAGTATCAATTTATTAGTATTAATTTATTAGTATTAATTTATTAGTATTGATTTATTAGTATCAATTTATTAGTATTAATTTATTAGTATTAATTTGTTAGTATTCATTTGTCAGTACTGATTTGCCAGTGTATCTGTTACTGTTCTTTTAGTGTTTTTCTACCGATTTTGTTAGTGTTACTGTCAAGTTATTTTCCCGTTACACCTCTCATCTAATCCCCAGAATTGCTCACTACAGCCATGAACATCCAGGACTCCGATATAAAACAACTCAAATGGACAGACAATGACGAGCAAGCAATAAGAGGCCCCTACGATTACTTAGAGAACCAATCCGGCAAGAAGTTGAGGTCCATGTTGGTGCAGAAGTTCAACAGTATCTTGAAAGTGCGCGATGACAAGTTGAAAGAGATCGAGTCCTTGATTGATATACTACACACGTCGTCGTTACTCGTCGATGACGTCGAAGACCATGCCAATCTCCGGCGTGGCAAACCCCTGGCCCATTTGATCTTTGGCATCCCCACCACAATCAACTCTGCCAATTACATGTACTTCATTGCCATGAAAAAATGCCTAAAATTGTCACCCAACTCGTCGCAGATCTTCCTTGAAGAGATGGTCAACTTGCATAGGGGCCAGGGTTTGGATCTCTATTGGAGAGAGAGCTTGAAATGCCCGAAGGAAGAGGAATACATCAACATGGTGATGAACAAGACGGGCGGGCTATTCAGATTGGCTGTACGGTTGTTGCAAGACAACTCCAATTCCTCGGTGGATCTTGTGCCCTTTGCCAATCTACTTGGCATCGTGTATCAGATCCGCGACGATGTGTTGAACTTGACCTCGTACCTGGACAACAAGGGTTTCTGCGAAGACATCACCGAGGGCAAGTTCTCCTTCCCAATAATACACAGCATCTCCCAGTCGCAAACCGATGAGTTGATCAACATTTTGAAATTACGTACTACAAATGAGGACTTGAAAAAATATGTAGTTGAACTAATGAGAGATTCCACGGGGAGTTTCCAGTACTGTGTGGATTCTTTGAAGAATTTGCAAGTGAAGGCAATCCAGTTGTTGGACGACTTGAAGAAAGACAATGGTGATGAAGAGGCATTTCAGCAGTTGGAGTTGCTTGTTAGGAAATTGTGTAATTTGGAGGAGTAAGAGGAGTTTGGGGAAATTATGGGTGCTTCAATTATATAGATAGGGTCAAGTCATGGATTTAAGTAAAATTGGTCAATACCATGAGGTTGTAGTCAAACACGGTGGTGTGACGATGTTCAGTAGTTATATGTTTCAATTATTATTGTCTATATTATATACCAAAGACTTCAATCTAATTCCATGTCCTCGTTGTCATTATTCTCATTATTGCTCGTGTCTGTACGTGATCCAGTCATCGTATATGGTTCTGTGTCGTTGGTCAGTAGATAAAAACTACCGTATTCGTTCATTACATTCGTTCCTTGCCGTATAGGCATCTGTTGAGTCGAACTGATATTGGCCCCACTGTTGTTGTTCGTGAGAAACGTGGTGTCCATCTCGATATATTCGTCTTCGTCAATGGCGTCCTCGTCACTGATCAAGCTGCTCTCTCCATAGTAGTCTCCGTAATGATTTTTCACCTTGGAAGGTGATGGTGTAGATGTCATGTAATGTTCAAATCGTATAGAGGAATCGCCGTTGCTTGCATCGAGATAGTTCGTGGTGTCGTCGAAATCGCTCTCCATCACCATATCTTCGCCGTCGTCGTCTAGCTCTTGGATCTGGTCGCTCTTGTATATGGTGTTTGGGAGATTGGACTCCACTCTGGAGCTGGCATTATTCTGTAAGCTCATCAAATATCTCTGCACAGATTGGAAAACAAGCCATTTGGGATTATAATACTTGATCAAAGACCAAAACTCGGCAAGATATGTCTCGTAGTAGATCTCGCTGTTGGAGATGGGCAACTCTTCCTCTTTCAAGACCTCTCCTTCATCGAGCATCAGATCTAACTCCAACTCTGCCTTGTCTACATTTTGCATCTCTCTCAGCCTCTGTGCCAATTTCCGACTCATTATCCTGTCGACCAGTTCTTTCTTCTTATAGTTCAAGAACTTGTCATTTTTGTTCTGTTCTTCCTTGTTGAAAAGCTCATTAATCGACTTCAAAAAAACACCTGGTATTACAATCTCCTTCACGGTATTGGCCTCGTCTATGGATTTCATAGGTTTGGAATGATCCAAGTTCAAATCTGATTTTTCCTGATTGGCGTCGAGAAACTCGTCTATCGAGTCTATCACCACAGTATTGGAACCGGGTCCCTTGTTTGCACTCTTCAAAAACTCTTCTCTCTCATTATCCGACACCTCAGCGGACTTGCTTCCTTCGAAAATCTTCAAATTCTCAAAATTGTCCAATAGCCGTTTCTTGAAGAAATGCTCGATGTCGTCGTCGTCCAGATGTCTCTTTTGACGTTGCCCCGCTGGAACAGCGGCCGAAGTACAATAACTCATCATCTTATCTGCTGGTCTGGTAGTGCCAAACACGAACAGGACACGATCACTTCGATGACTATATATAAAGTGTGTCTCGATCCTTATCAGAAGGAAAAAGAAATTTTTGCTAGCGCGAGCCGAACTTTCTGGAATCCCATTGATTTTTTTTGAATACCGAATAGGGAAGTAAAACTGGTTTACCCTTTTCTGTCTTTTTCTCCCTCTGCATGAGGCTGGTGCTCTGTACAGAAAATTTGAGATCTCTATTAAGTTATAAGATTGCGCTTTTAGGCAAGATAT
This sequence comes from Nakazawaea ambrosiae, assembly GCA_024271865.1. Lineage (NCBI taxonomy): Eukaryota > Fungi > Ascomycota > Pichiomycetes > Alaninales > Pachysolenaceae > Nakazawaea > Nakazawaea ambrosiae. Next base: position 2,136,607 of record JANBXG010000001.1, read on the forward strand.
AAACAAATGGGGTGAGCTAGTAAAACAGGCAAAAAGAAGAAAAAACTTTAATTAGGTGCTGATTGACATCAGGGAAGCTTGATTTTTTTCTCTCTTTTGAAAGTTTCCTCTTGTTCAATTGATTATAAATCGAAACGGCATCCATCGATTCAAAAGAGATTGAACTTCAATTGAATCTGCCAATAAATCAATTTCGTCTCAAGATGTCAACTTCTCCGTATAGGAAATTGGCGCCGTCTGTAGAGAAGAAGAAGAACCCATCGATCGCCTCCGACACTTCAGGGTCGGTGCTGGCAAGCAGCAGATATTCCACGATCGCATCGAGAAACGACTCAGAAGCCCAAAAGATGAACCCCGATGTCATTTACGATCTCGACGACGACACAGAAATGCCACAAGGCTCACCTTCGAGAATCATCAAGAGACCTTCCATGTATGTGAGCGAAGCCAACGCATCGAGGACGTCCCGCAGACAAAACTTGTTGAACAGAAGATCCCAGATATTGCAACAGGTGGACGAGACTGGCGATTCCAGCCCTGGCAGTCAGCAGCCACCAACGACGCCTTCACAGCCCAAGTTTGTCGTCACCAACCCAGACTTGCCGCCTAGTCAAAGCCTGAGCCCTGCTCTCAGCGCGGGAACTCTCCAAGACGACGACTTGAAGCAGTTTGTCAACTTGATGCGGTCCAAGGGCAACAAATTGTCGCCCAACGAGATTGCCCATTTGAGATCGTTGGGCAAAGTGCCTTCCATTTCCAATTTGAACCGCACTTCGGTCTTGTCTCAGTACTCTGGTGTCGTGGAAGAGGTCGAGGAAGTGCAACGGATATTGCCCGACAAGGCCTCATATGTGCCTTCCTTGGTGGAAGTGTCTTCCACCGTGCACAAGAGAGGCTCCTCGTCCAACGACAGCAATTCGAGAGACGACAAGTCGGAACGCAAGAAGACAAAGGACAACGACCACGTCGAAGAGTACCAGCAAGGGTACCAGCACAACTATCAGCGTAGTTACGATTACGAAGCCTCCATCAGATCCGGCGAAAGCACACTGCCATTGGGCCCATTGCCAACAACAGCACGTAACAGTCAGCAAGAACGGGTAAGATCGCCGGACGTGTCGCAAATGACCGCAATCGACCCTACTATCCCACCGAGATCGGAGAAAAGACCTAGAAGTCTGATATTGTCTCCGGATGCGTCTCCCACCCGCGGCTTGGATGCCCCACTGGTAATATCCGCCACCAGCGGTGATGCTGTGAGACCAGTGACTCCACTTCGAGCTGGAAACGGCGAAAACAGCGCAAAGAGAGCCTCGATGCCCCCACCAAACAGCGACCTGCCATTGACTCCAGCACAACAGAAGGAGAAAAGGTTATCTGGGATCTACACGTCTCCTAACATCGACTACGCAACACTCTTGAAGAAGAAGCCAAACTCCGATTTGAAGGACAGACGTCGGATTTCGTCGCTGAACAGACCTTTGCCAGAGATTCCAAAGCACGAGGAGGACGAGGAGGACGAGGAAGACGAGGAACAGCAGCAAGAGGTGAAAGTCAAGCAAGAGGTGCAAGTCAAGCAAGAGACACCAGCCGAGGCTTTGGCCAACTTGGAAGGTAACATCAGCGTAAGAAGTTTAATGGAAGAATTGAAGAAAGACTCTTCAAAGACAAACTTGTTGGAGAACTCGCAAAGTTCAGAAAGCTTCCAGAGCCCAATGGAGTTTAAGCAGGAACCTGTTACTGCGTTCAGAGTCAACTCTGTTCAGGGCTCCATTGTGGAAAACGAGACTCCAATTAAGATGGAGGAACCAGTGCAGTCTTCGACTTCAAACAAGTCGAATGACTCTCCAGAGAGGAAAATCCAGTTTGACGAGTCTTCCCGTACTGCGTCTCCACAAAAGAAGAAAGACAACTCTAAATTTGCAGGCAAGAATTTCTCCGTCAGTACATTTAACACCGATAACGCCTCTTTCCATACTGCTGATGACATTGGCGAATATGGAGCACAAGTACAAGACGTGATAAGGACTACAGACATGAGTGCATTTGAGAATGACGACAACTACGAAGACATCGAAGTAGTAGAAAAGAAACCAAATAAGAAACACACTCATAAGAAAAAATCATCTTCGTCCTCTTCCGCAAAGAAACTTCGGCCTTTTTCAATTTCAACTTTATCCAAATTATTAGAGTCTACTGATGGAGTTATCATCGGAGAGGAATTTGACCACTTGGATATCTCAAACGATGAGAAGAAATATATCGAGAAGATTGTTGATGTCATTGCAAGATTGACAGCAGACATGGTTGCTGATCCTTCAAGACACGATGGAACCATCAACAGAATGAAACTGGCTTTAAGAATCTTGGAGGGGTTCGAATGATGTTGTTACTAAAACTTTTTTCTTTTTTATTCACTCATGTTTTGTTTTCTTCTGGTTTTGTCTGTGATTCTGTCTGTTAAATGTCTTATATTTCTTGTGTTTTTTGTTCGTGTGTTTTATATATTTTATACTTCTATGAAACGCTATTTTGTTATTTTTAATTTCTTGTTTACCTTAGCCTAACTTGGTTTATACATATTTACAAGATGAACTCTGTCAGACTTCATGCCACTACTTGGGAAAACCCCTCATTTGTGGCTCAACTCTAGCCAGGTTTACTGTCCATTTATCAAGGAAACGGTTATTATCTCTGCGCTTATCTTATCTTTTCATGCAGGGCAGTAGTGAAGGTGAAGTAGTGCGGAGAGCCTTCAACTAGGGAAAAAGAAAAAATATGCAGAGACCTGCATGTACTGCAGATATTTTGTATTATTTAATTAGTTTTGTATTTTCATTAAAATTTGAACTAACAACGGGGAATGAGTTGGAATAATTACGTTGTTCTAGATTTGGAAAGTTTGTCCATTAATAACAAGTGCTTGGAAATGAATGATGTCTGTAATTGCAGTTATCATTTGTTGAGAAAGCCATTAATTTGTCATGCGTATTCATATTAGTCTGTGCATTGGGTACAGCAACTGTAATAGGAACAAGTAGAAGAAAAAAACTAAGTAGGGTCGTGGAGAAGCATTTAGGTTTAAGTTTCTAAAAAAGAGCATCAGGTAAGGTGATAAAGGATAGCTATGGGAAGCAAATAGCGACTTGTTGGTAAAAGGAAACAGCGATTAGGTGATTTATGGATTGATTATTAGACCGATTACTTTGATTGCACTCCTGATTTTTCATTGCCACAATGAATGTTCTTTTGTTATCTTAGCTGATTATTTTATACATTTTTTTAAATGACTTTAATCAAATTAAAAAAAAGCTTAATTCTAGTGATATATATAAGGGAGCACTTTTTTTGTTCTTTTTATCGAAAGTGTCAAGCGAAACCATTTTTTAATTGTGTAAACGAGAAACAACAGAAGTGTGTGCCCCCTACATTGTCAAGGCGATCCAAATTACCGATAACAACAGATATAACCATCATTCAGATATAAAGAAATTAGTGTCAATTTAAAATTTAACCCCCGTTACTTCCCTGTGGCCACAAAGAAAAGGAAGACCATTTTCGTTTTAGCTATTTTACCCAAAAAGTATCACGCATCTCATTTTTTTTTATTGCCCACAGAACTTAAATACTCTTTTTTTACAGTGGCAACTTTTTTTTTTATTATTATTATCTCTTTATTTTACTCAAAATCAGGAAAATAGAGAGGGAAAAAAAAATTAAAATGAGCTCTAATAATAATTATTATTCTGCTGATTATCCCACAATCACTAACTCAACGCCAATAAACGATCGATATCAAGACGCTAAACCAGGCGAGAGACAATCATATTTAGTACAACCAGATCAACTAAAGGGTGAGAGCTTTGAAAATCCGTTATTTAATTTGAAGCCCGACTCCAAGTTTATCAATTCTGAGGCGTTTTTAAATTGGGGGGAGTCAAATAATAGAAACTACTATTACAATAATCACATCAATAATACTGCAACCACTTTGAATCCAGCAACACCAACTTCGACATCTTTGCGGTCTGAGCATCTCCCAAAACTTCACAACTTGTTAGATTTTACCAATCCTTGGCAGTTAAATACCACAATGAATCATAGACACTCCATCTCGATTTCCAGTGAACAGTCTGCAATTGAAACCTCTGACAAAGGCTTCAACGCTGCTGGTGCTGGGAACAACAACACAAGGAAAGTGAGTTTTACCGAAAGTGACAAGAACGTTTCGCCGGTTTTGTCGAGTGATCCTTTCGAATTAGACCAGTCTTTATGGTCGGTTCCATCACTCTCCACTCCAAATGCGAGCTCCGCATTCGCCGGTGCTGATCATCAGATGAAGTCTCCGAACTACGGCTACAATGTCCTACCACCTGGGGTTGGCACTGACAACACTTCACCGACTTTTGCTAGTAACAGCTCAAGGAATCCAAGTGTTCTGTTGAGCGATTTCAATTTAGGCGGGAATCTCCAGCAGCAAACTCCGCAGCAGCCTGACTTTAGAAGAAACTCGTATTTCTCGAATAATATATGGACTCAAGACTCTTCCAATGTCCGAAATCACAGTCGCCAATCAAGTTTCAACGCTGCCAACAAGCCAGGCTTGATCTCCACATCTCCCCAGTACACAGATGTGTCACCTTCCTGGGCCGGATTTGGCAATAGTGGCACCCCTGGAGCAGACTGGAAGTTTGCTCAGCAAAACTCCGTTCAAAAACAACAGCAACCCGTCCAACCACAGTACAAGCAGCCAATCTTCAATTCTGCCAATGCCGCTGCAGCGGAGGATTTCATTTCAAATTACCAGAGAAGATTCTCGTATGCTACATCCAATGAAAGACAATGGCAGCAACCAGAGCTTGCCGCTGGGTTCGATCCTGTTCAGGGATCTGGATTCCTCAATCATCAGCAACTGCATCAGCATCAGCAACCACAACCACAAACGCAACCATCCCAATTACCATCGCCACAACATCAGCAGCGTGCCTCTATTGGACACTCACAAAGATTGTCTGCTGATTTTGGCAATCTAGGTCTCCGTGGGAATGAAACGGCTCATGAACCAAACAAACTGAGCGAATTTGGAGAGAGTTCGCTTCTGTTTAGATCTTCGTACAAGTCCGTAGATTATTATTTTTCCAACGATCGTCATCAGAGAGTGCACATCACTGACTCACTTACCAACAACATTGCGTCTCTGCTTGAAGAGTTGGCCAAAAAAGGGGCGCAACTCCCAAGATTTCCTGGAAACCTGTTCCCAGGAGCAAATCTTGTTTTGGTTGGGTTCAAAGCGGGACGTTTGGATGTGTTTTATTTACCTGAAAACTCAGGTATGAAGCTCACCATTGGTGACTTAGTGGTTGTTGAGGCTGACAGAGGTCAAGATTTGGGTAAAGTGTTGAGATTGGATGTATCGATTGACGAGGCCAGATTGTTGAAATTGAGACAACATCAAGAACAGCAGCTGGCTCTAGTCGACAACGAACAGTTGATATCTTCAGGGGTTTTGCCTCCTATAAATGGACAGCAAGCGCAGGGACAACAGGCACAACAATCTGCACAGCAACAACCAGTTCCTGCTTTACATTTCCCGAAGCCCGTGATCAGATTTGCAGATCCAGCCCAAGTGGCTCAGATCCCAGGCAAAAATACTGATGAGGAGAAGGCATGTAGAGTTTGTGCTTTGAAAGTGAAGGCCAAAGGCTTAGTTATGCATGTTGTTGATCTGGAATACCAATGGGATAGACGTAAATTGACATTTTACTATGCAGCCAATCAAAGAATTGACTTTAGAGAGTTGGTCAAGGAGTTGTTCCGTATTTACAAGACTAGAATATGGATGTGTGCAGTTAGTGGAGGAATGGAGCTGGTTTTAGAGCACGAACTGAAAATTCAGAATGAACCACAAGAGGAGTTGGAGAATGAGGGTGTCGTTGAAAGACATAATGACACTAATGATTTCAATTGGAACAATTTAGAACACTTCAGATAAATTATAAAGGTAGGAAACGTATAAAGTTAAAAGAGAGGAAGCCAAAATTAGATTTGACAAGCCAGTTACTAGTTATTATATTGTTTTTATTATGGTTATTACAGGATTATTTAAAAGAAAGAAGATAAAGAACGTATCCACTATGGAAGAGAATGAATCAGCTTTTAGATTAGTTTTTTTTTTTTGCTTTTGTTTTTGTTTTGATCTTTTTTACAACAGGTTGTAAAAATGATGTCGGACTATTATGTTATCATTATTATTATAGGATATTTCGATTTAGTTGATTGATATGGACTCAATCTGGATGTGGGTTATATATTTTTTTCTTTTCAAATTTGATTAAATTTTAAATTTCACGAGAGGCTTTAGATACTAAACACTTTATTAATCAATCGATGCAGTAATTTTGCACTATTTAAATCCCATCAATGCAATACTCCAACTTGCACTTCCTTCATCAACACCGGCACCCCCTCTATTGGTGTAGTTTATCAAATACCAATTTCCTTTCAAGGTGAAGGAAAAAGTATGAGGAAAATTTTGAAAGTTTTAGATTTTTTCTTGAAATTGAATAAAAAATTATCCAGATAAACCAGAGGGTAGATCGAGACCATAGTTCAAGACCAGTTTGAGGGACGACTTGGCTTTGATATTTGCATTTTTCAATCATGTTCAAGAGACAATCCATACAACTTATATGGAAGAGCTTCTATGCCACCGAATCGGCGGCATCTTCAACCATATTACCACACTCAGTGGAACAACCGCCTAAATATGTCTTGAGCACACTACGTTCATTCCCATCATTAGAGCCACATTCAGTGCTTCCAGTTTCTAATGAGTTCTTAAATGCGCCATTAAGAAGAGACATACTCTGGAGAGCGCTGATTAAAGAGGCCGATTGTGCTCGTGTAGGTGCTTCCAATCCGCCAGGCCGTGGTGAACATAGATTCTCTGGTAGAAAATTGATGGCTCAAAAGGGAAATGGTCGTGCACGTGTGGGTGATGCCAATTCTCCTATTAGAATCAATGGTGCTAGAGCCCTTGCTAGAACCGCTCCTAATGATTTCAGCACAGAATTGCCACTGAAGCTATATGCCAATGCTTTCAGAGTGGCATTGAGTGAACTTTACAGACAAGGAAACTTATTTATAATCGGACAAGAATCATCTTCCACAAGTGTTGAAGAGAAGAAAAGTGAATTCAAGGACTTTCAAATCCCAACCAGTGATTACCATTCCATAGATTTCTTTATCCATGCCCATGGCTTGAAAAACTTGAATTTGTTATTCATCGCTTCAGATATCAATAAAGTTGAAAATCTCGCAGCTCTGATCAGACATTACCCATCAAAGAGATTGACATTATCTGACCCAGAGGAGTTGGAAGTACGTGATATCTTGAAAGCCAATAGAGTTTACATTGAAAAGGAGGCATTAGAAAAATTGGCCAACAAGTACGTTGAAGATCAAATCTAAAAAAAAGTATATAATCAAGAATCCATTCCTGAACTCCCTTTAATATGTATATAGTGTTAGTCTTTTCTTAACTTTTTAATATATGGAGACTTGTATATAACCACTACCCCAATGTGCACTGCGTATCTGTAGCTGTGTTTTTTGACAGAGGCGAATTAGGGTTACTAGCCCTAAATATGCAGAAAAAAACCGTTACACCACAGCCCCTGATTTATCAGCGCTCTGTGACCTGTATTTTTCTTCTTTTCTTTTTTCCCTCCCTCAGGTTTGCTCTCTTTTCTTTAGCCTACTATCCTGCGTGCACAAAAAATCAATTTATCACACACTTATTGTTCAAGCTGGACTGCACACTACTTTTTCTTTGTCACTGAAAATTTTTTTTCCTTCACACAAGAAAAAAAATTATCATCTTCACAATTAACAAATTATTAAAAAAAAAACTTTTATATTATTTCAACCTTTCTTGTTTGTTAATAGATAGAACGTCCATACGTAAATTCAATATACAAGATGTCTTTAGTTGTTCAAGAAGCTAACAATTTCCAACACATTTTACGGTATGTGATCAACAAATGAAACAAGATGGAGTATACAGTAATGGTCAAGAGCGGATGATTGGATATAAGTGGTCTTCAATGAGTTTTTCAACAAGTTTTTCAACATGCAATTTCAACAAGAATGGGAATTAATGAGGGATAGAATAAGTGAAATGGAATCAAATATTGAAACGAATCCCAGCCACACTTCAAGAGTGACACAATGTATTATGATCTTCATAGTAGTCAGAATGATCGTGGGAATGATTTGTACAATAGTTAAACGTCGAGCTCAGTAGACAATAGTTGTCCGACAATCAATCTTCAAATATTTTTGGAGTATTTCATAAATCACCATCATAAACAAATACTGCATCATCTGCTCCAATCAGCTCTATACTGTTCCACTTTGTTTTAAAAAAATTTCAGTTATTCGAAATATTCATTGTACTAACTATTTTTTTCATTTTAGTTTGTTAAACACCAACGTTGATGGTAGAATCAAGATCATGTACGCCTTGACCAAGATCAGAGGTGTCGGTCGTCGTTACGCCAACTTGGTCTGTAAGAAGGCTGATGTCAACTTAAACAAGAGAGCCGGTGAATTGACCCAAGAAGAATTGGAAAGAGTTGTCACCATCATGCAAAACCCAACTCAATATAAGATTCCAACCTGGTTCTTGAACAGACAAAACGATATCGTTGACGGTAAGGACTACCACGTTTTGGCTAACAACTTGGAATCCAAATTAAGAGATGACTTGGAAAGATTGAAGAAAATCAGAGCTCACAGAGGTATCAGACACTACTGGGGTTTGAAGGTCCGTGGTCAACACACCAAGACCACTTCAAGAAGAGGTAAGAGAATCTAAGTTTGATTTTGTACTTTTTTTCATTTTGGAAAAATGTCTTTTAATAGTATAATTACAAAGATATTTGGATAAAAAATAAAATAAAATAAAATATACATATATATTATTTAAATTGTAGAATAGGCATTAGGTTGGATCATTTCTGGCAACAATTGGGGTCCAGATCAAACACTAATCCGAGTTCGGTTTTGAATCGATAACGTAATAACACCCTTTGGCATTTGAGGATCAGCCTTTCGCATTTGTCAACTCAGACTAGGTTGTAATGGCAACTTTTGCCTGATCGATTTTGAATTATAAAGTTCTAGAGCCTCATGGAGGGATGATAAAAACAAAGAACAGGGAAACTTAATGCACAATTATTTAAAAACTCAGTGCCAATCAACTACAGAGTGGGTTATCTACGAGTATTTTACTTTTTCATGTGGGCAGATTTTTTTTTGCATGTAGCAAAAGAGCAATCTACAGGATGGCTCGGGGAAGAAGCAAAAGGGAAAAAAGGTGGTAGTAGACTGGATAGAGGCTTGTGTTACTGATAATCACTTACGTTCCGTTTCAAATTAATGTATCGTCTATTGTTGGCTATGAAAAAGTCCAACTTTAATCTTTAATACATAAATGAGGTCACTCCATCATTCAATCAACAACATCTTCTAAGTTGAGATATTTATATATATTATATATTCTGATTTGAATAATTAATTGTGCAAGACGTACCCTCTTTTTTTATATTCACTGTCTTAACTGTTTTGTTCAGCCGGAAGATCAAGTGAAATAACTTTATATTTTAATAATTGGAAACCTCAAACAACAATAAAAGAGAATGGTTGAAGTCTATTATGTGCATCCCAACCTAGCTATCACCGATTCATCAGACTACTGTTCGTTGAATTTAGATGAGTATCAGGAAAAATGCAACCGAGCAATTAGAAACTATGAAAATTTAGTTAGTGAGATCAAATCACTGCGCGATGAGGGCCAGACAATACGGAATGATGGGAAGACTGTCACAGCTTTAGTTGAAGACTTCTCCAAAACCTTATTGAGCACCGAAGATGGTTCGAAACAGCTGAAATCTGATGACCCGGCTACAGTTGATGCGGATCCGGAGCTGAAGAGCGAGAAAGGCGAACTCCAATGCTCGGATATGGAGTCCAAGATATTGGAACTATACAAGACGGAACTGAAACTACGCATCGAAGAGTTGAATTACCTGAAGTGTTACTGTTCCATGATGGGGACAATAAAAGAAGTTTTCTCACGCAGTGATTTGTCCTGGCAAGAGGAAGAGGAAGGCTTGAAACAAATCTCTGAGCAACAAGAGACTGTAAAAGCTCTAGAAGAGGAATTGAAGCAATCCAAAAATGAAAAAAATCATTTACAATCCATTTTACAACAAAACTATGGGATCAAGGGTTTACAAGGTGAACATCATAAAAAAAAATGGCAAGTTAATTTAAATAGTATAACTGAGGAGGGGTCAATCGGATGAATAATAAGAGATTGATAATACAGCTATGGGACTTATATATATCTTTTACAATATTTTTTATTTCTTGAAGTCCACACTAGGTGGAGAAGGTGTTCATTTTATTTTTATTCCTACTACTTTTTTTTTTATAATCGAGTATATAGCTAAACATCATACCTAATATGTCTATATCAGTTGTTGACCGAGCCTAAAATATCACTACCGACATAAGTCCATCCACCGAATTGTTTTTGAACACTTTCACTTAAGAAGTCATCAACAACACTATCGGCAGGTCTTTCGTTGGTGAACTCTGGATCGAAATTAGTGGTATCGTTCAAATCCTTGACAGGAGGTTTGAAAGGTGGCACATAACCTTTTTGAAGTAACACATTCCAATCTATATCTGCAAAGAATGGATGATCTTTGATTTCTTGAGTACCATTGAACCCAAGTCTCTTTGTAGGGTCTCTGTTCAATAATTTCTCAATCAAGGATTTGGTGTTGTGGTCCAAGAAATCTGGGAACACCAATGGGTCTTGCAAGATTTTTTTGTACATCTTGGAAGTGTCTTCGTCGTAGAATGGGGGTAAACCTGTTAACATTTCGTAAAGCAAGATGCCCAAGGTCCAGTAATCGACCACTCTTGTGTAGCCTTGAGCCAATAACAATTCCGGTGCCAAATACTCAGGTGTGCCACAGAAGGTGTTTGTCTTTTCTTGGATTTTCATATTGATCTTACAAAGACCAAAATCACAAAGCGCAATATGACCTTGGTAATCGAGCAAAATGTTTTCCGGCTTCAAATCACGGTAAATGATGTTCATGTTGTGTAAACATTCAATCAGTGATAACAATTCGGAAATGTACAATTTCGCTCTATTTAAGGAAAACCGTCTCGAGATTTGTAAATGATAAAATAACTCTCCACCATTGATGAAAGATAACACCAAGTACAATTTTTCCGGACTTTGGAATGCGAATTTCAAAGGCACGATAAACGGATTATTCACTTTGGACAAGACAAATTTCTCCAGCAACGTGTGTGTCACTTCCATCTTACTGACTATATGAGATTTACGAATACTTTTCAAAGCATAGATTTTACCGGTGTCCTTCTTACGCACCTGCATGACCTTGCCAAAGGAACCTTTACCAATGACCTTCAACAAGTCGAAATCGTTGATGGTCAAGGATTTCTTCTCTTTCAAGTATTTGAAGTCTATGGAAAGGTTGATGAATCCCATTGGCAACTTGTTATGAGGATTAATAATGTTGATCCATTCATGGTTGATCAATCTGGTGTTGGTGGTCAAGGGAGAATTGGAATCCAAAGGCACTCTACAGTTACCTATCAAGATATCGCGTTGGGTGGAGTTGGAATTGGAGTTTGAGGAGAAAGAACTGTTTTGGTCATGCGACAACGATGCCAACTGGTCCTCTGGGATCAAGATTCCCGGCAAACGGGCAAACACTTGAATGTTCAAGTATTGTAACGAGTTACTGACATCGAAAGTGGTGACATTATCGAATTTTGGTGACTGCACCGTGTTACCGATGGACTCTGCCACCTCCGTGTTGTTATCAAACTCAATAATAAGATAAACCAAGGCCTTTTTAGTAGTCAGCATCTGCTGATTCACCAATGTTCCTGGTATCGAGACCAACGAAGGTAACGCTTGAGTCATCAAGAGACCCACATCGGTGTTGGCATAGTCTTGGGCATTTTCAGCAACAAACAACAAGTGATCAATAGTCTTATCTATGGTGGAGACATCGACTCCGACCCCCGAGGACAGCAATTTGGACAATACGGGTTTGTTGATTTTCAAAGGCACAGGTAATTTGATATTGTTACCGTTGTAGATCTTTACTGTCAACAAACCTGGTCTGGCATTGGATCTGCCGGTGGTGACTTTTTTAGCACCTGACGAGGACGACAGTTGTCCCGGAGCTGGCTCAACAAGTACCGGATCGTTATTGGTAAGTTCCGAAGTGATCACGTTATCGTTATTCACCGATAGTGACAGGAAGTTCTCTAATATATTGTGAGCACTGGTGACTGTCTTGGATGATTGGTTTGAAGATGCTGTCAGAATATGAGTAAGTGGGTTGATAATATGATTATTACTACTACTATTGCTAAAGTTTGCGGTGGTTCCAGAAATATTGTCTACTATTGTGTTCAGGGATTTTTTGGTGATTGTCTTTCTCGAATCGAAATCGTACTGATCGTCGTCGTATATCGTTGAATGAAGATTTGATCTTGAATTGGAAGCTGATAATTGTTTGAACGACGAATTCGATGACACGGTAGGGGAGTTGGTGCTGTTGTTATAAGTATGATGACTCAGATTGGATGAAGTCGGCGAGGTATTTGATTTTGTCGACAGACTCGACTGGCCGGACGCCTTGGATTTAAATTTCTTCCACGAGGATAACATGATGATGGTGATGACGGACGTGAAGATTGGCACACACCAGATAAGATCCGCTCCGAATTTATTTTTTATGTGATCTCTTGAACTTCCCCAATCTGTTAATCAGTTGTAAAACAAAAACCAAGTTATTATTATAAAAATAGACAATTGAAAACAGAACCAAAAAAAAAATGAGAAAACGTAAATCTGGGCAGAGGGGAAAGATAGAGCCAAGTAAAGTAGGCTAAAAAAGTGTTCTGTGGTTTTTCTTTTATTTTTTATTTTTAATTTCACTTTTTCACTATGTGATTTTGTTAGTAGGCCTGAATGTTTGTTTTTGTATGTAGCGCTGTATGTAGGTTACTGGATTAAAATTCTTCACCTTGACAAGATAGGAAGAGAAAGGAAGATTGAGGAGGTGAAAAAAGCGAGGGTTCTAATTGCGATCCACGAAAAATAAAGAGTGCAATAGTGGAGAAGAGCACTGTTTTTCCTAAGATTAGGAGGGAGATTAAGAGGGAGCTACGAAAAAGCTAAGGAGCAGGTAGGAATGAGCTACGAAGGAGTTTGGAGCCCAGTAGAGGATCTCACAAGGTGCTATAGAGTACGACAATGGTGCTTCTGCAACACCATTCAGTAAATATCCAGAGACAAACTCAAATCTAGTTGAAGTGTTGCAAGGACAAGCCTAGGTCAAACAGTCTGCAGTTGTTTAACGTTAATTTTCTGATTTCATTTAGCCAAAATCTCATTTAGCCAGATTTCAGATTCACTCATAAGCCTGATTTCACTTATAAGCCTTTGAAAAAAATTTACCTTGACTTTTTTTCCTAAACACAATCTGAAAATCTCTATTCTGTCTCTCCCTGCCCAACCAACTTCCCAGTTAACTTCCAAGACACTGTGTGCAACCCCGAACATGCGGGTGCCCTATCATTAGACACCAACAGCACGATCAAGACGGTAATACCCGACCCTTTCAAGCCACTGCCCTTTAGTCTCACAGCTTGCCTATTGCCTATTGCCCATTATAGCGTTTGTCTTTCAAGTCCTTTTTTTCCCTCTCCATAAATAATTATTATTCTAGATTTCGCGTTTTTTTTTCCCTTTTCCCTCCTCTCTCTTCCTCCCTCTGTGTTCCTCTCTCTTTCTCTCAATCTTTTTCTTCCATTATGGCGTTTTTTTTTTCCTGCCTGTTATTTTGTTATTTTTGTTTTCAATTGATTTTTTTGTAATAATTTTCAAGATCCAAGTAGTTTAGGTGTGTATTTACGAGGTCATAAACAACAGGTCATATCAAAGGAAACCACATCCAAGAGGTTGAGCAAACGAATCCAGTCCTTTATAATCCAACTTTTAAGTCATTCATTTATCAAATATAGAACGTTAAAACCTCGCTTGTCCTCGTGTCTTTCCTTTACCCTCATATAGTTTGTCTTTAATTTTTTTCAGCGACAAGTCACAAATCGGTCAAAACCACATTTTACCATCATTGTCATATACTGTATCACTGCCACTAATAGAACCCAACACACGCCCATATACCTCCCGTCATGATATCTTCCTCTTTCGCTTCGAAAGCTGCGAGAAAAGCAACTGAAAACAGTAGACTTGCTAATGTTGTTTCTTCAACAAATAGGTCAACACCACAGAGCAGCGTATTGATGGAGAACAAGGAGAACATATATCATAGCGGCAAAGAAATGGTCAGTAGCACTAACAAGAATAATAACAGCAATCAGCGTCCAAATCATGACCAACTGCAGCAGCAGCAGCAGTTGGATAAAGTCGTCGAGAGTGTTGCCAACGCAACAAAGAGACTTTCACAAGCATCAACTAATACCACCAACTCTTCCAAGAGGAAGTCCCAAAACCATGTTGGACCTTGGAGATTGGGGAGGACCTTGGGAAGAGGCTCCACTGGGAGAGTTAGATTGCTGAAGCACTCCATCACGGGTCAATTGGCTGCTGTGAAGATCGTTCCTAAACTCAACAGAGACAGTCCTAATAAGAAACTCAAGAATAACATCAAGATCGATAAGAACGGGTTGCCATATGGAATCGAGCGTGAGATTATCATCATGAAGGTGATTTCGCACCCGAATATAATGGCATTGTACGATGTGTGGGAGAACAAAAATGAACTTTATCTTGTCTTGGAATACATCGAAGGTGGAGAATTGTTTGACTATTTGGTGAGAAAGGGCAAATTGGAAGAAAAAGAGCTGGTCACCTATTTCAAACAGATAATAAGTGGGTTGCAATATTGTCACCGCTTCAACATTTGTCATCGTGACTTGAAACCGGAGAACTTGTTGTTGGACAAGTCGAGAAAAATCAAAATCGCCGATTTCGGTATGGCCACATTGGAGACAACTTCAAACTTATTGGAGACCTCGTGTGGTTCGCCTCATTACGCTTCCCCTGAGATCGTTGCCGGTAAAAACTACCACGGAGGTCCATCAGACATCTGGTCTGCCGGTATCATCTTGTTTGCCTTATTGACAGGAAGATTACCCTTTGACGATCCAAATATCAGAGATTTGTTGTTGAAAGTGCAAGCAGGAAAGTTCAAAATGCCTGCCAATTTGTCCCAAGAGGCCAAGGATCTCATTTGGAAGATGCTCCGAATCGATCCAAGGCAAAGAATCACCATCGATGAGATCTTGCGTCATCCTTTGTTGAACAAGTATGAAGTCTTGAAAAGACTGGCCCCAGTAAACGATTTCTCCAAGATCGATCTGTTGGACTTGACCCCGGTCCATTCTTTCAATGAAGAGATCTTGAAAAACTTGCAAACCTTGTGGCACGGTGTCGATATTGTGACGTTGAAACTGAAGTTGTCCTCTAACGAGAAGAACTCGGAGAAGGTGTTCTACCAGTTGTTGAAAAACCATTTGGTGGGACATCAGCAGCAACAGAAACAGCAGCAGCAACAACGGTCTGTGCTTGACACCATACCAAGATCCACCTCGATTGTCACCACCAAGTTGATGGACGCCAACGGTGAGACGGTGAAGACCATCACTCAGGAAGTGCCTTTAGCTGCAAGTCACCAGAGGAAGCTGTTGGGTCTGGTGAATCCAAGCACGTTGAACGTGCCACTGCTGAAGAGAACGAAAACGTTGGACGGTAAGAAGCAGGTGATTTCTGCTTCGAGCTCGTATAGAAAGCCGAAGTCGTTCAAGGCACACAAGAGAAACACCAGCATGAGCAGATCGAGCAGCAGGAAAAATATGAGCAGATCCACCAGTAAAAAATCAGTGAGACTGCAGAGTTCTTTGAAAAGTTTGAAGCAACTGATTCAACTGCAACAGAACAATGCGACTCACTCGCAAGTGGGTACTCGTTCTGCTCATCCGACGATTCCTCGTCCTCCTTTGCCCGAGGTGAGGGAGTCTCGTTTGAATGTCATGGACTTCATGTACTTGTGTGATGAGATCTTTGGTAGGGATGGAGAAGATGTGTCGCTGCTGCCTTCTCCTGAAAAGAAACTCGACTCAGAGGAGAGAGAGTTGATGCATCAAAGACAAGAACAAGCAGAATTCAAGGCAAAGGAGGAAGAGCTGAGACGTCAAAGAAGATTGTATCTCCAAGAACAGGAAGAACTGTTGAAGAAACAAGAAGAGCTCAAACGGCAAAAGCAACTGCAACAGCTCCTGGCAGAGAGACAACGACTTGCATTGGAAGAAGACCGTCAACGTAGTTTATTGCTGGAAAAACAACAAAAGGCTAGAGAAGAGTTGAGACAGTTGGAGATTGCAAGACAATTCCAACAGCAAAATCATCGTTCACAATTCCAGGCAAGAAGCGAGACACCGAAAAACGATAAGAAATCGTTGTTGGATCCTACAAATAGGGTCCGGTCGAACGACAATGCCACACAAGTGTTGAACAAGTTTGGTGTTCGCATGAGCAGGTTTGGTAATTTGAGAGAGATGGCCGATTTCACCAAACCGGTTCCTCAATCAAACCGTTCTGCTTCTAGCAGAAACTCCATGATCTCTGCGAAGACCGCATCAACAAAGAATTTGCACCACTATCTCTCTGACGACAAAAAGAAAGACTTGTCCATCTATGAATTTAATCATGTAAATCGTGGTCTGGCCGATAGTTACTTGAACGAGGATGACAAGAGCATGTCTTTTGAATTTTCCATCAAGGAACTGGAAAGAATTCCAATTTCCCCTGTAGAGCAGAATTTCTTCGAGCCAAGATATTACTCGGTAAAGCAACCTGCACTGCCAGTGGAGACAAATTGTAGTGCCACTATTAACCCGGAGGACAGATTTCTGGATGCAGATACCATCTTGAGCTCGATAAGAGATCCTCGCTCCCCTATGGAGACAGACTCTCAAATGACGGATGAAGAGATGGCACAGTTGGTCAATGCTATTAGTCAATTTGATTTTGGCCTTGACGATGGACAACAAATGAGACAAGTGGCTTTGAGTTCAAGCACAACAACAACCAACACAACACCATTGGCCATTGACGAAGACCAAGTCGATGATACTGTGGATTTGAAGACAGGTAAGCCAAATCAAAGGGTGAGGGCATCCATCTTCAGTAAGAATCTTTCGTTAGAGCTGACGAATAAGTATCAAAGAACGGGAATCAATTCCATTTTTGTCAATAATGACGAGTCTTCTACAGAGCACCAGAACAAAATCTTGAGGTTGTCGATCTACGAGGACCCTGATACTACTGCCGGTGATGAGTCACACGGCGCACCATCGGAAGACATTCAAGAAGTGGATCATGAGTCTTTGTTAGAATTGGTAGATATGGACCATTACGATAAGATCAACAACAACTTGAAGAGTGAGTTTGTAACCAAACCTGTGGAAAAGTCTCCTGAAAAAATACAAGCTGTAACAGAGGAACCTAAAGTAGAGAGATTGGGTAACACTCCAACGGATGATAAATTCCAAGGCAAGCGGAAGCATAGCGTAAGGATCAAGAATTTTTTCGGAGGAGAACGCAAGTTTTATCAGCCAAAGAGAGAACTGCCGAAACTGCCGTCTTATAAGACATTTGATTTCGATGAAATCATCGAGCTGGATAGGAAAGTCGGTAAGAAGAGTAAGAATAAAGTCAAATCTGACGGGAAATCCAGCGGTGGTGTGTTCTTAAAGAGGTTGTTG
Source organism: Nakazawaea ambrosiae (assembly GCA_024271865.1). Lineage (NCBI taxonomy): Eukaryota > Fungi > Ascomycota > Pichiomycetes > Alaninales > Pachysolenaceae > Nakazawaea > Nakazawaea ambrosiae. Next base: position 2,154,523 of record JANBXG010000001.1, read on the forward strand.
AAGTTTTTCTGAGCTAATGGATGAAGGAAAAAAGAAAGAAAGACACTCAAAGCTTATTTAATTTTATTTCGCGTTATTAGACCATTTGAACGTACAGACGTGATCACGTTCATAGATCTACATCTATATATACATTAACCTACTTGAATTTATTGATTAGTTGAAATGTAGAGATTTCTTTTTTCGTTTGATGTTTCCGAGGGGGTCAACTCTTTTCCTACCTGGCCTAAATTATTGTTTTCGATTCCGATGAAAACCCCAGAAGTCATTAGTGTAAATCTGGAAACACGGTGCATTTTATGCGGGCAGAAGAGATGAAATGGGTTGCTTTTAGTGTGGTTGGTTTAGATTTAGATCTAAGGTGCTATATGCAAAGCGAGTAAGGAGAGACAGAAGCAATTCAAAGTGAAAACCGTTGAAAAAACCAACTGGCAACGTAAGTTTTGAGTTTTAAGTTTTTTATGCAAAGTGTTGAATCCGAGGAATTAGTATTTTTTTGAAGATGCAAATGGAAACATTGTAACAAGTGCATGTACACTAAGAAACGCACGAACTGGTGGTGAACAATCTTTCGATGTTGATAGGCCAAGGAAGAAAAAAAATGCAGGAAGAGCGAAAAAACGGTGGACAAAAAAGAGCTAAACGAAAAGTAAAAAAGAGAAAAACAATGCTAATTGAAAGGCTCAAACTAAAAATTATTATGAGAAACCAGGGAAACCAAAAAAAAAGAAAAGCCACAGGCGGGCAGAGAACCTACAGAATAGGCAAAACGCAGAAAAATAAAATCAAACATAAAATAAAACGGTTTTCTGTTAATTTTATTCAGGCAGTTGATGTCATAGTGCTCTAGGTAAGATCTGGCAATTAGTATGAAATTAGTCAGAAATTTTGCTTTGACGAGAAGTAGTGGTATTGTACATTATCTTTTTCCCACATCTATAGATTGTAGAGATTAGTATTCATCAATTCGGAGAAAAGATTGATGTTATCTCAGTCGATATTGATGAACAAAAATTCTCACTCTAAAAACATTCTACCTTATTATGAATTATAGTTTTGTTCCTTAGACTAGACAAGAACAATAAAAAATCAGTCACTCATTTATCTGTTAGCAATCAAAAGAACAAATTTAAAATTCGCTTCCACTTCAACTCACAACAAGGAAAAAAAATAAGCTGAAACAAAAAAATCCTCGTTTTCTGTCTAACGGCACTCGAATTCAAACTCAATTAACCTTTTTATTCAACATTTTAATACCTGTGAATTTTGCGAATTTTTCTTCCTTTTGCAACATTTCAAAGTTTAAAAAAAAAAGAAATTTTTTTCAAAAAATAAAAAAAAAAAAGAAATTAAAAGAAACCCAAAAAAGACGAAAAACAAAAAATCAAAAAAAGGTCAATCCACACATTTCTTATAAAACATTTAATGCTTGCAGTAAATAAACATTTACTTCAACATCCTGTTTTCATATCAAGTTTGATGATTTAGACATAAAAAAGAATTCAAAACTTATGTATTATTATTGTTCTTGCCACTATCATTTTTATCATCATTGTCATTCATAATAAACAGCACATGGTCATTATCCACTTCATTTAGCATTCATTTTCATCTCATTTTTAAATCATTAATTTTCATTATCATAATAGAGTTATATCAAAATCATCATTTAGACGAACAAAATTCATAGAAAGATATCATCAAAATAGAAAATGTCACACTTTTTCGTAAGTAAAAAATCGATGGCAATCTTCACAATAAAAAAAAACATTTATACTAATCATTTATTCATGATTTATAGCAAAACATCAAACATTATAATGTATGTGTATTGGGTGAAACAGGAGTCGGTAAATCATCTTTAATCATTCAATTTCTGCAGTCTTACTTTGCTGACGACTTTGACCCAACATTACAGGACACGTATAGCCGAGGAATAACGTTGGACGATAATGATTTGAAGGATAACCATAACATTGAGAATAACACACACCACCGTCAGAGTATCAGCAGGAGTCCAAGTCCAAGCTCACATATACAATCGCACCAATCCAGTTACATCTTAGATATTCTCGACACCGTTGGTATTGAAGATTACAGCGATTTAAGAGAAAATCAAATCCAAGAAGCCGACGCTATAGTGTTGTGTTATAACGTTACATCGAAGGAGAGTTATGATATTGTAACTTTACTTCATCAACAAGTCTTGAGATGTAGAGATGAAGACGACTTGCCTCCAATTATATTGTGTGGAACCATGTCTGATATGACCGAGGAAAGACAATTGACCTCACATGATGCTGAACTATTGGTGAATGAATTACATTTGAGCTTCTTCCTCGAGACTTCGGCGAAATTGAAGGTAAATGTCGAAGAACTATTTATAGGTGTTCTTCGGGAGATTTTGAAAAGTAAACTGGCCAAGGAACAAGAGAAATCGAACTCTGCCTCCATGCTGATTGCATCTCCTCAACCAAATCCTTCCAATGTAACATTGACCAAGACCAAATCTGCATCAGAGCCACAACATTCACAACAGGATGTCAATTTGCCATCCCTGGTGAACAAATCGAATTCGCACCAATTGATAGATAATGTGACATCTTCTGGCCAAACACAAACACAGAAAAAGTCGGACAATGCCAATACTCCAAGTGCCAGTTCAAGAAATGTACAATCTCGCAATGAACCTTCTCAGAGCACGAACACCAAGGTACTGACGAGAGACTTGCAGAAAGAAGAGAACCAGAAGAACCGTTGTTGCATTGTGATGTGAAGAGGACCAAAATCATACATATATAGAGTTTTTTTTTGAACATTTAATATAAAATATTGCTTACAGTCACTTAAACACACAAATGTCTTGCTTATCGTCAAAATTGTTTTGTGCCAGATAAAGATGTGCATGAAAAGTTAAAAATCGCCGTTAATCGGTAAAAGTCACGTGGTCAAGGAAACGGTTAGATTTTGTTTTTGGTTATAGACGGCAAGAATTTTTTCTGACCCTTTTTCTTATATAAGTTTTGTATAAGATCGTTTTGGTTTGGGGTATTTGAGATGTAGTTTGGTTTTGTGAATTTGTTTGAAAGTGTGAAGATGAAAGGGATCGTTGAATAATTCGTTCAAATCTCGATGTCATGGGAAATAGTGCGATAAGGTGTCAGGAACCATGGCCCCTAATGAGTAGCCTTTAAACCCGCTTTAAGTGACACAGGCAGTTTAGAGGGACTGCCATTTAGCAGAGACACCGCCAAAAAATATGATCGTGGCAAAATGGCAGCCTTGTTAAGGGAAGTTGAAGCCTAGTGGCGAGTGTTTGACAAAAAAAAGGGGGCCTGGAGTCCATCATGAGCCTGGGTTCTGTCTCCAGCCATTAGTCCCACCAGATCAGTTTATCACCCTAGAGATAACCCGGATATGGTCTAGCTCATCGGCACTCATCTATTGCACTCACCGGCCTTTACAAGATATTGCAATACTTATGAGCCGCTTCTTCTTTTTATTGTTCTCCAATGCAACGGCAACTTTTTCTATTCAAGGTTTTGTCCGTTTTCCCCACTCAGCTCTTCGCCGTTTCCGGTGCTACAAAAAAAAATACGAGGAAAATTTTTTTTTCCTTATGCTCCATAAAATCCGAAGTGAAGGAAGATTAGTCATTTGTAGTTACTCATCAGAATAGGACATTAAAGGGATTTTAGGATTCATTCAGGATATATAAGGGATATATACTCAGGATATACTTTCAGGATATATTTCAAGACCAAATATGTCGGATGCAGGTAGTGATTATAGATCGGACAAACAGGACCACAGCAATGAGTCGGGCTCCGTGTCCAATGATCTGAGAGAAACAGAACAAGAAGTTGTTGCCCTCACTGAAGAGCAGAAGCAACAAAAAATCGACGAGTTGGCAGCTTCTTTGCAGATCAACGAGAAGAAGTTGATGTGGAAGATCGATTTATGTGTCATTCCTCCATTCTGTCTCTTGTACTTTTTAGCCTTCTTGGACAGAATCAACATTTCCAACGCCAAAGTGTACGGCATGGCCGCGGACTTGAATTTGCAAGGCAACCAGTTCAATACCCTGTTGACGGTGTTTTTCGTGCCTTATGTCTTCTTCGAGATCTTGTCCAATTACTGCATGAAGTTGGTCAAGCCGCATTTGTGGCTTTCCGCATGTATCTTCTTCTTCGGCATCATCACCTTGGGGATGGGATTTGTCACCAACTTCGGTGGCTTGGTGCTGTGTCGTTTCTTGTTGGGTGTTTTTGAAAGTGGCTCGTTCCCAGCGATCTTCTATGTCTTATCCAACTACTACACAAGATTGGAGTCACAAAGAAGATTCTCCGTCTTCTTCAGTGTCGTGTGTTTGGCCGGGGCCTGTGGTGGTGCCATTGCCTACAGAATCGGTGTCGATTTAGAAGGCGTCCACGGCAAGAGTGCCTGGCGATACATCTTCATCATCGAAGGTACGTTCACTCTGGGACTTGCCTTCTTGTTGTACTTCACCATCTCCGACTTCCCAGAAGAGGCCAGATTTCTCAACGACAACGAAAGGTCGTTCTTGAAACAGAAATTGGCCTTATCTTCTGGAACAGAGTCCGGTTTCGAGATCTCGTATAACTACAAGGACATCTTGGATGTGTTGAAGAGTCCAGCTGTGTGGTACCCAACGCTTGGGTACTTTGGACTTATTGTTCCTTCCTACGGTTATGCGTACTTTGCGACTTCGATTATCCTGGAGATGGGTTACACTGGTATGGAACTGAACAGACACTCCATCTACCCTTGGCTCGTAGCGTTTGGATTTTCCAACATGATGGGATTCCTGTCGGACAGACTTCGTGTCAGATTGCCATTTGCCATAGTTTCCTGTTTAGTGGCCATTACCGGCTTGGCCATGATCTTGGGAATGGGAGATGGCAACATCCACGTCAGATACGCCGGTTGTTTCCTCTCTGTCACCGGGTTGTACACTGCCATGCCTTTACTTGTATGCTGGGCCTCTTTGAATTTCGGTGGTCACTCGAGAAAAGGTGTTGGGTCGGCCACCATGATCGGTGTAGGTAACATTGGAGGTATTATCTCGACATGGATTTTCTTGACCAAGGATGCCCCATTGTACAAGCCTGGTTTAGGGGTTTCCATTCTGTTTACTGTCCTTGCAGGGTTGGCCATTACGGGCTACTTTGCCTGGTGTAAGATGATGAACTCCAAGAAGCAAGGTGCTGCTTACCAGGAGAAATTCTATGCGAAGTCCGATGTGGAGCAGATCAAGGCGGGTGATTTGAATCCAAATTTTGTCTACGGTTACTGAGTATGTCTGTCTTGTCTACAGTTGCTGAGTGTAGTATCTTTCTTGTCACTTTTTTCAAACTCTTTGACCCGAACAAAGGTTTTTTAAATGATAGACAGTGCTTTGTTCCGAGTTTCTTTAATGTTCAATATGGAAATAGATCAAATGAATGATCCTTCCTGGTTTTGTTAGTAATGTTATAATGCAATAATTTCATTTCATCTTGTGTAGGAGAATGTAGAGTGGGGGAGCTGAAAATGGGTGATGAGGAATGGGTGATGAGGAATGGGTAATGGCTAAAAAAATAGCTTGAATAATTGAGAAACTGCTAAAGAGAGCCGCAAACACACAGAGAAGATGCCAGTAACCATGTCCTGAAACGTCCAGTTGCTGTCTTGTGGTGCCTCAACAGACCAACAACCTCTTGCAAAACACCCCTATTGTGCCTTTCGAATCGGGCAATTTTGCGCATTGCCTAACGCAGAAACTTTTCAAGCCAAATTTGGTGCATATAAATCTTTGATATTGTCGTTCAAGAGATGGAGACCACGCCCACAGGCACACGGAGCTGTATATTGAACACAGGAAATGCCACAACAAGACGAAAAAGTGTCGCCCGAACGATACAATGCCTTGAAAGACCACATCGAGGCCAACCCATTGCATGAGATCGCTCTCACAAGTGCTGCGCTAGGCCTGTTCATGGGCCTTTCGTTGGCACTGATACCGTACTCGAGTTTCAAGCCGATCCCGATCTACTTTGTGGCGCTCTCGATATTCCATTTCTCCGAGTTCTTCACCACGGCCCGCTACAACAGATCCAAAGTGAACAAGGACTCTTTCTTGATCAACCACGGCTACGAGTATCTGCTGGCTCATCTCGCGGCCATACTAGAGGCCTCTCTAGAATTATATTTTTTCCCAAACTTCAAGACATCACTTTGGAGTGTCAAGTTGGTTGGGCTTGTGTTGGTGGTGATCGGCCAGGTGATGCGGTCGATGGCCATGGTCACGCTGGGGGAGTCGTTCTCGCACCTCATTGCCATTAAAAAGCAGGACAACCACCAGTTGGTCCAGACTGGAGTGTACTCTTTCTGCAGGCACCCGAGTTACGCTGGTTTTTTCTACTGGGCTTTGGGAACAGAGATGTTGCTCTTGAACCCGATCTGCTTTCTAGGGTTTTTCAGGCTGTTGTGGGTTTTTTTCAACGAGCGGATCAAGTTCGAAGAGAGGTATCTCTTGGCCTTCTTTGGGGACAAGTATGCGGATTACAAGAGCGGCACTAAAGTGTGGATTCCATTTATATGATTAAGTGATTATACAGGGCTAAATAGAATAAAGACTTCAAAAATGCAAAAAAGCCAAAAATCAAACAAGCTTCTATAAATTAAAAGTAAGCCAGGAATAATTTACAGTGACGAGAGGAAGCTAGGAACTAAATTAACCGAAGTAAAGATAAAGCTAGCTGTGTAAAGCTATTACAGTAGCCGGAGACCTATTGCAATTTACTCCGAGCGTGAAAGTAGCCCATAGACTCAAAAGCCTCCGATTCATTCCTACTTTTGAACGTAAAGCCAATTCAAACCAGTTCATTAACGCCTTCCTCATTAATGCCTCCCACTACTTTTTCAGCAAGGGCACGTCGTCGTCGTCGTCCGATGAGAGCAATTCCACCACTTCATGGGTCCGTTTGTTCGGCGTCGAGCTGCCCAAGTCAAGCGAGCGCAGTTTTTGCAGTAGCACAGGACCCACAGATGTTCTAGACGGGCTGTATGGCTGCGATATCGACCGCATGAACCCGTTGTCGTTATGTGGACCCGCCCGCGATTGGCCCACGGGTACAAATTTGCTCGGAGACCGGTTCAAGTAGGTCGGAGCGTAGATGGGGAAGGTCACATCTGGTGGAGACGAGAGTCTGCTGGATCTTTCTGTGGAGTGGAGGTCACCTTCCAAGGAGAATCCGAGATTTACACGTTTCAGAGGCCCTGAGATGGACGAGTTGGCGGTGTCGTTGCCGTTCAGAGGACTGTTGTACGCGGCAGGAGCCAATGTGGGATCTCTGTTATTGAAATGCAGCAGACGGTTGACGGGAGCAAATCTGGAGGGGGAGAAAGTGGAACCGGCACTCCATCCCGAGAGCAGCGAGGCGAACGAGGGCATTACTGGACGGTCTGTTGGGGGAAGAGGTGGAGCTACATTTTGTGGGGGTTGTGGTCTTTGTGGGGGTTGTGGTCTTTGTGGGGGTACTGATGTGGGTACTGATGTGGTTATTGGTGTAGGGACAGAGGGAGGTTGTGCCGGTGCAAATGTCGTTGTAGGTGCCGTTAGTGCGAGTGATGGTGATTTTGATGGTTGTTCTGGAGCAGGTGCAAGCTCCGGCTCCGGTGCGAAGTTCGTGTCGTACTCAACACCTTCTAGTAAGAACAGAGCATCGTCCACAGTTGGAGGCGGGCTACTTGGAGGAGGTAAAGGCGGAAGTGGGTGTGTTTCAATGGGTTGCACACGCAGTGAGTCCTTCTGAGTGGCGTCCTGGTTGTTATCGTCCGCCTTTTCAATCTCCAGGGCAACCTCGTGCTCGAGCTGGTCGATCTCCTGGTCGATCTCCAGGTCGTTGTCCTCCACCAGCTGCACCTCGTCATCGCTGTCACTGTCACTGTCTAACGAGATGACCTCGGGCTCCTGCAGCAGCCCCGCGAACGGCGTGACCGATTTCGGGATCGACAGCAGCGAGTCTTCCCTTTTAACGGACGCCAGCGAGATAGTCTGGTCCACGGAGCCGTCCTTGTCGTGTTTCTTGGACTCGGAGCCGGCACTCAGGGCGATCTCCTCGGACGCCTTGACTTGCCACGAGCCGTCGTTCTGGATCTCGATGGCGTCCTGGTCGCTGCGTGTCTGCTGGATCACCTCCATCATGTAGTCGTCGATGGCCAAGGTCTTGACGAATACATCGCCTTGGCAGATGGGACAACTCCAGGTGGCCAGTTGCTCTTGGAGTTGCAAAAAGGACAAGGCATCGAAACACTGCACGTGCTTGCAGTATAGCGAGCGCGCAGGGTACTTCATCTTGGCGTACGTGAGCGGGCACTTCAAGGTGATCACCTCCTGCATCTCCACCAAGTCGTCCTCCTCGTCCTCCACCTTCTGGAGGCTCTTTATCGTGGAGATCTTCAGGATATGTGGCTGGGCAATCACCTTCTCGAGCACCTTCTCCAGCGAGATCATCTCGACGATGTAGCAGAACATCAAGTAGTCCACTTTCGCGAACGCATACACGATATTCAACCTATTCAGCTCTGGAGCTTTCCTCAAATACTTGGTCAAGTCTGCAGGACGAGCCGTTCCCGGCTTGTTTTTGATCCCCTTGAGGTTGTCCTTGATCATTTCCCTATTGAGCGAGATCTCGATCGGGTGCGGGAACTCGATGTATGCCTCCTGGGACAGTTTGCCGTTGTACGCACCAGAGAGCAAGAGCAAATGGTACTGCGGCCCACTGGCAAGCATCTGCGACTCGCTCTCGTTCAAGACAAATGTCAATTCGCAGGAGCCTCGTGTCTCGGGAGCCCTCTCGGCAAAGAGCGGGGTGCCTTGCACCAATCTTTTGAGTCTGAAGAAGGGCGATTCCTTGAAATATAGCCAAGGTCTCTGCTGCCCTGGTAGTAAACTTTTCCCTGAAGATTTGGCGGGCAGATGCTCTGAATACTGGTTTGGGGCGTCGAATTGGTAGCTGTTGTTCTGGAACGAGTTGTAGAGGATCTGGTAGTTGGGCAATATCTGGTCGTTGGCGGACTTCAACACAAGCGCCCGCACGGTGGTCAATCTATATACATCGTTTAGCCGTATTCCATTGCTGTAGAACAGCTTGATCCGGCCTTGGATATCCAGTTTGCGGCCCGACACTGCCAAGCCGATGGCCTTGGCGACTTCTTTCAACTTCGCCACCGTGAGCTTGTCTATGCGCTGCTGTGTGTCGAGGATATCTATCTGCGATATCGTCACTTGCTGTCGGTTGTTCATGGTGAATGCTACTTATGCCACTTCGGGGTAGGGATCTGTGGTGCGGACTGCGTAACGATCTGTGGTTGAGTTTGGGTGACTCTTGTGTTTTTTTTTCAGGCGCAATCAAGTACTAATGGTGGGCGCTGCTTGTGAACTCTCTATTACAATCTGTTTTGCCAACCCTTTCGATCCACACTTCAATAGATGCCGCTGCTGCCTGGTGCAATTTGATTTGTTTTCGAATCTTTTCCTTTTTTTTGATTTTTTTTCTACACCAAAATAATTTATTTTTTCGGAGACTGGGACTGTGGTATCCCCAAAATGGGAAGGGGGTTATTGAGTTGGGATTGAATAGTATAGAAGACTTAGATGGGAGGGGGCATGATATACAAATGGTTTATAAGTGGTGAGTGTTTTATAAGTGGTGAGTGATATATAAGTAGCAAATTACATTGAAGTAGTAGATTATATATAAGTAGTAAATTACATAGAGCTAGCAGATTATTCGTTAGTGGTACATTACATTTGAGTAGAACATATAAAAGTAGTACATAGATAAGCAGCAAATATAAATGAACACCAAACCATATAAAAGCCATATACTATACATACGTAATTTTGAAAGCTTAGTGATATATTGTATATCTAGTGGCTTATATACGTACTAAAAGAATCTGAATAATGCTGTTCAAGTACTATGTCAGATAAAACTAGTCTCGAATATTCAAGTAACATATTGTATTTAAGTAATAAACTATACGTGAGTGGTACCTTGTATTTTGATGATATCAAATTCAAAACTATAAGATGTGATGGATATATCATATGGACGATATATAATTTTTATGATCTGAAATGATGTATGATATAGAACATTGATAATTCAACATATGTTGCAGAACTAATGTATGATATAAATATAGCTAATAGCACAATTAACTAATAATACTGAAAACTAATACTACATGATTTATGCTTGGCTAATAGTATGAATAGCTCATAATTCATATAACTAAGATTTTACAATTCTAGTAGAAATGACTAATAGTAGAAACGACTATTAGTAGAAACGACTATTAGTAGAAACGACTATTAGCGACTATTAGTATAAGTAGCTAATAGTATAATTAACAAATACTTTAATAAACTAATACTACATAGATAATGCTAAATCAATAGTATATTCAAATCACACTAAATATCATAATATATAAGAACCACCACATATAGATCTTAATACTGTAGACCTACACCAAACTATATGCTATAGCAAACTGACAAAATGCTTCTCCAGCTATCTCCATCCACCAATGGTGCCAAACAAGAGAACTTCCACCTCTTGCCCCAGTCTCAGCACACCACCATTGGCCCCGTCCTTCGACGGCAACGCAACAAGCCCATTGGCATGTCTGAAACTCGCGATCCTGCTGCTCCGTTGGAATCCCGTGTTCTGGGCCCACAATTGGCCCGACGCATCCTGATACAAATGCACCCTTTGGTACTCAGGCCTTGGATCGAGCTTGGCGTCTTGTTTCAACTTGGCCTTGAGGATAGGCAATTTGGGCAACGAGTCGCTTGGAGCACCACTGAACTTCCTCAACGATGGGAGAACGAACAAGTAGAAAGTGACAGCAGCAGAGGAAGGGTTCCCGGGCAAGGCGAAGACGGCTTTTGTCTTTGAGCGGCTCTCAAACGTGGCAAAAGTCGTTGGTTTGCCCGGTTTCATCTTCACCCTGCCGAAATGAATCGTCCCGTTCAAGCTGCGCTCGATGATGGGCTTCAAAAGGTCCATCTCGCCCATGGATACCCCGCCGGTGGTGATCAAGTAGTCCAAATCGTGGGTGTCGAAGGCCTCCTTGATGATGGTTTCGAGCGACTTTTGGCTGTCGGAGGCGATTTGGAGGTCCACCAGTTGGAAATGGCAGTTTTGAACGGCACTGAGCAACGTGGGCCTGTTGGAGTCGAAGATCTGTCCGTAAACCAACGGTTTCGAGCCGCTTTTGATCGTGTCCACCAACTCATCTCCCGTGGACAACACCCCGACAGTGGGTTTCCTGTACACCTGCACCTCGCTGATGCCCATGCTGGCTAAGATTCCCACCTCGCCGCCGGAGGCGGTGATCTCGGTGCCCTTTTCAAAGACCAACTCGCCAGCAGCGATGTCGGAGCCCTTCTCACGGACATTGTCGTTGGGCCGGACACCTTGCGCCAAGATCCGCACCTCGAGCTCCTCCGTGCCGCCGTTCTTGGTGGACACCAACTGCGTCTCTTCCACCATGACAATGGCGTCGGCACCGAGCGGGATCGGCGCCCCAGTGGTGATCCTGGCGATCTCGCCGTGTTGCAACTGGTGCTGGCTCTCCGCTGGCGAGGCGTGCGAAATGGAGGTCACCGGGTACACGCCCGGCCCGTCGGAGCTCTTCACCGCGTACCCGTCGACGATGCTGGCACGGAATTCGGGCACATTGCAAGGGCTTACGATGTCCTGGGCCAAGATATAGCCGACAGGGTCTGTTTTACGGATGTCAATCGAGACAATTTCAGGTTTGCAGGTGAATGTGTTGATCTTGGCGTAGGCCTCGTCCATGGAGACCATTGGGTAGGGCGAGGAGCGGGCCCTGGTGGTGACGGGGGCGTTCAAGTCGTTGGAGATCAACGTGTGGCGGGCAATGCCGCATCCACTACGGGGGTCCTGGTGCTTTCCATGGCTATGATCGTGGCTATGACCATGGCTGTGGGCATGGCTGTACTGCACATTCGGATCCACTTCAGGAAGCTTCCCGACAGTGTCCCCATTACCTGGAGGTGCATTTTGCAACGTCCGTTGCATCTTCTTGTGGAGGGCCCGCGAGTCCTTGCTGCCGATCTGTGCCAAAGCATGCGCCAACGTTGGCACAATGGCATTCAAGTTCTCGATGGCACCCTTTGGCGAGCCCGGCAAGGTCACAATCAACGTCTGCGCCCTGATGCCCGCCACGGGGCGTGCCATCATGGCAAACGGAGTGATTTTCAACGACTCACTCAACATGGCATGCACGATTCCTGGTGCCTCGCGGTCCAAGAGCCCTTTGATGGCCTCTGGCGTGCGGTCATGGTCGGTGAACCCGGTTCCCCCAGAGGTGAGCAAGAGATCCACTTTGTCGCTTGCCCCGGACCACTTCTGCACCACTTCCTGGATCGCTTGCTGCTTGTCAGCGACGATTTGTTTCTTGATCACTTCATATTGCCTGGCTGCTCCACTGTGGTTGTCCAACTGATTGTACTTCTCGAAATACTCCTCAATGGCTCCGGTGGTGGTATCCAAGGTCTTGTCTTCTGACGCCTTGTCGGAGACAATCAAAAGTCCAACGGAAAACGTCATATCTGGTCTTGTCTGTCCTGGTCTGTCCTGGTCCAGTCCTACTGCTTGCTCTTGTGTCGTATATTTTCTCGCCCCTGTTTAGAGAATTGATTTTTTTTGATAAGAAAAGACGAAATCGGTCACGTGATTTTTCAGGGCACACCACAGAGGAGAGGTGAGCAGTGATGGCAGGAAGCCTGGTGCTGGTGTTTTTCTTGGCCACAGGGTCATTTGCGTTTGGTGAGAGCTTCTAGAGGTTTACTTAGACACTTGAATTACCAGGCTCAGTGGATCTAACAAGAGGTGGTAAAGTTGCAGAGGCTCTTGAAGAGAAGAGGTGTATTAGGATGAGTCTGTCGTTCTGTGTTTGTACTAGGCTTGCACTAAGTTGCACTACATTTGCACTACATTTGCATTATATTTTGTACTATATTGCACCAGGCTCCAGCTATGATCCAGCCAGATCCACTACGTCCACTACGTCACTACGTCACTATCTCACAATCATCATTTCCATCATTCAATATGTAAATATGGGCTTAGCGATACACGCTTGGCCATATACTGCTCCTCTATGTACTTCTCTCAACTTCTATCTCTTCCATCGGCTCCATCGGCTCAATCTGCTCAATCTGCTCAATCTGCTCAATCTTTTCCATCTGCTCATTTCCAGCATTTCCAGCCCCACTGCCGTCACTATCTTCACTGTGATCACTATCCTCACTACTGCTATCGTCGCTACTATCGTCACTACTATCCGCTACCCGTGGTACCAGCTCAGACTCAAGGTATTTCTGCATCTCATACACGTTTTCCCTGTCCAGCCCCATGAAATCTTGCAACCCTTGCGGAACTCGCACATTGGCCTTTGTCTGGTTCCAGCAACTGACTTTACAATACAACAAGATGATCGCCAGCGAGAACCCGTTCAGGTTCGACGTGACCCCAACGATATTCTGCTCCACCTCGCCGAAGCTGGACAGCCCCAAGTGGAAGTTCTTGTCCAAGTACTGCACCCGGATCCACTGGTTCTCGCCAGCTGAGGCTGGGTCCCTGTTCTTGGTCAAGTAGAAGAAGTTGGACTCGTCGAAAACGGCCCCGATGAGCATGTAAGCCTCCAGTTGATCGTGCATCTTGTCCGCGATCTCCGTGGTCAAGTCGAAGGAGTCGATCTTCAGGTTGAGGTCCAACCATTCGTTGCGGAGCAGCTCGTTCTTCTGCCTAAAAGTCCTGCGGAACTGCTCGAGGTCCTCCAGCGCGGCAGTGAGCCGGGCAATTTTCTCGGCGATGCCTTCCTCGGCCTTGCCCAGCGACAACTCTTTGATTTCGGCAGTCAAGGCGTCCAACGAGGCCTTCAGAGCATCGTCCACGCGCTGTCCGCGGAACGACGTCAACGCCTGCTTGGCCTTGGAGACGTGCTGTCGCTTGTTCAAGAGCTCCAACAACTCGTTGCGGATCTCATCGTACACATGATGGTAGTCCTTGGCGAAGATCTGCGGATAGAACAACTCCGGCACCACCATGCCCTGGGGTGCCGGTGAGCCCCCAATGTTGTACACGTCCTCCGGAGCCAAGATCGGGATGGTGATCAAGTCGCTGAACTGGAAGATGTCGATGGAGTTGGCACGTTCCATGTTTTCACCGATGATTATGTTGTGTAGGGACTGGTAAATGTTGCTCCTGATGTGGGAGAACTCGATGGAGAAGCAGGCGGTGGTCTCCTCCGACTGGTCCGGGACGTTGAATTTACAATGGAAGAGCTGCGAGTTGTGTGTGGGCGAAGTTTCTGGCGCCACCAAGGCCAACTCGCCTACAACGGTGGCATAGAAGCTGTTCAAGAGCTCGTCTACGGTCTCCACTCGTACCAATTCCTCGATTAGAGCCTTTGGGAGGGAGTTGATGAAGTTCTTGATGGAGGTGAAGAACCGCTCAGAGCCGCCGTCCAAAAAGGCCATCAAGATCTGCGCCTCGAGGATGAACGGCGACAGTGTGGTGGTGTTTCTGAACTTTTCTCCGCGGTACCAGTTATTGCTGAACGGATATTCTTGCAAGTCGTGCAGCAAAATGGCGTTTCTCACGCTCGTAACCTCGTGTACGATCATCAAGATCGGGGCAAAATACAGCTCAAACACATTCCGCATCCCGGGCACAAGGATGGGTGGCAAGAACTCCGGCCGGAGATGCTTGGAAACGTCCAAGAAGACGTCGTAGTCAGACAAGCCCGTGTAAGAGTCGGACTCGTCTGGCGAGTCCCGTGACACGTACGACGACAAGGTGTCTCTCAAGTCGTCGTCGAGGTAGTTTTCGATGTTTTTCGAGTCTGCGTGCATCTGGCTGGGCCTGTTTGGGAGCATGGGGGTCATTTCCTGGTGATTCATGGCGTCGTTCAAACTGGTGCCCTCGTTTTCGTCGTCGTTGAGTCCGGCGTTGTCGTTTCTGAGCGAGGTTTGGAAGTCGCTGATGGACGAATCGGTCTGATCCACCTGTGTTCTTATGTTCTCTATGAAGGGGTTGGTATTGGCAGTGGCATTAGCCGCCAGCGGGTCTCTTGCAGGCCCAGAAAGCGGCTCCAAGGCGGTGTCGTTGGTCTCCACGGTCAGCGGCTCGTTAAATAGGTAGGAAAGTGCCTGTTCCACGTTGCCATTGGAGAACTTCAAGGCGTCCCGCGACTGGGACTCCGTGAACCCCATCTCGATGAGCTGTGCGACACTCGTTTCCGATACCATTGGTCTGTTCTCGTCTCGCTTGCTGTTCTCTTTAATGGCTCCTTAATTGAGAACTTTGTTTTAAAGACAAGCCAAATTGATTGACGAGAGATTTGGGCGTGCAGACACGACCTTTAAAATTGGAAGCGGCACGACCGAAGAGGTGAAGAAAGAAGTGAAGGATGAGATGAAGAGGTGAAGAGGTAAAGAGGTGAAGAGGTGAAGAGGTGAAGAGGTGAAGAGGTGAAGAGGTGAAGAAGTGTATCAGATGATGGGATAAGATGATAGGATGAGACAGACGATAGAAGCAATTTTCAATAATTTTACACGGGTGATTTTACATAAATAATTTTACTCGGTTACCCTAAATTTAAACCTCGTATTAACTACTAACTATATTAAAGCAATAATCGATCAGAACACATCCGGTAATCTTTCAATGACATAACTATGGGCCCCGACACTCATTATAGGTACACCAGGCACTTTTCTTATTCTTCTCTTCAAATCGGCATCATTAGTGGCCACTATATAACACTTGTGCTGGATCACTCTATGCACCAAGCAGTCATCCGCATATGTACCCTTGTGGGAACAAGTCAACCGTTGCACTCTTGGATCCCTTGCCAATTTCAAAGCGATTCTATACTTTGGCCCCAACTTCTCCAATTCTGCCATCACACAGTCCGTCACTATTGGAATACATTTGGCGTATAACGCATCCATCATGCCTCTTACCAAGTCGATCTTTTTCTGTATGCTGAAGTTGATGAAATTGGTATCGATCAACACTTGGTATGGAGGTTTGAGCGCCGAGTTGAACTGGAAGAACAAGGCAGAGGATACCTGTGGTACTGATTTCACCAATTCCGGGTCCAGTTTCTTCTTCTTATCTTCGTCTGTCTTGTTTTTACTCATTCTTGGGTCTTTGGAGCTGATGGTTCTCTTTACGAGACCGAACTTTCTTGTTTTCTTGGCTTTTCCCATATTGCTGGTGGAAAGGTTATAAGGAGTGAATGATGTAAGGTATGATTTGAACTACCTATTTGCAACTACTGATTGATTCTGTGATTAGTTCAATTTTAAAGAATCCAAAAGAATCTGTGAAAAATTTCTTTAAAATTTTTTTTTTATTTTTTTGTGGCGCAGAAGCCGATGAGTGGCCTAGCAGTGGCCTAGCAGTGGCACAGCAGTGGCATACTTTCCTACACATCACACAACAATTACTCATTTATTCAACTATATACCAGGCAACTACATTCTATCGACCGGAGTAAGACCCAACAAGGTCATACCATTGTACAAGACTTGTCTGGCAGCGTTGTACAAAGCCAAACGGGCAAGGGCAAGCTCCTCATCCTGGCCAGCTACCCACAAGACATCGTAACAGGACGACACCTGGTGGGTCAATCTGAAAAGATAAGTGACAATAGTGGAAGGCTCGTGGTTCTTCATGGACAGCTTCAAGACGTCTGGGTACTGGGCGACCAATCTGATCAACAACTCCGCCAGAGGCTCCTTCAAGAGACCAAAGTCAGCGGAGGCCAACTTGCTAACATCGAGATTCGACTTCCTCTCCACAGACTTGAGACGGGAGTGGGCGTACTGCAAGTATGGCCCGGTGTCTCCCTCGAAAGAGAGCATTCTCTCCCACTTGAACTCGTAGTTGTTGATTCTCTTGGCCTGCATGTCTTGGATCATCACCGCAGAGATGCCCACCAAGTCGGCAATCTCCTCCGGGTTCTCGATCTGCAGGTACTTGACACTGTTCTTCTTCATCACCTCGTGCATCTGGTCCTTAGTCTCCTCCAAGATACTGTCCAAGAAGACGGCCGTACCCTTTCTGGTGGACATACCCAACACCATGCCGAAGTTGACGTGCTGTAAGTTCTTGGCCCACTCGAAACCCATCTGCTTCAACACCTCGAAGAACTGGGCCACGTGCAAGTCCTGCTGCGAGGCGATCACGTAGATCATCTTGTCGAAGTGGTGCTTGCGGTAACGGTCCATGGCGGCACCGACGTCCCTGGTGAGGTAGATCGAGGTACCGTCGCTCTTTCTGACAATCACCTTGCCCAACTTCTTGTTGAACTTGGTCAAGTCGATCAACAAGGCACCGCGGTCCTCGTGCAGCAAGTTGTGCTTGTTGAAGAGCTCGATAGCCTCGTCCATGATGGCCTGTGGCACCTGCGACTCACCGGAGTAGGAGTCGAACACGATATTGAGCCGGGCGTAAGTGTCGATGTACCTCTCGATGGAAAAGTCTCTGAATCTCTGCCAGATCAGGAGCGCAGACTCGTCGCCGGCCTCCATTTTCTTGAAGAAAGCACGGGCCCGGGCGTCGATGGACTCTTCCTCAGAGATATCTTCTGGTTGCTCGCGGGCATCCAGGTTGATCTTCACGTACACGTCGAACAAGTGCTTGATCGGGTCCTTTTTCAACTGCTCCTCAGAGCCGTACTTCTCGAACCCAACGGCCAAGATCCCGAACTGCTTACCCCAGTCTCCGAGGTAGTTCATGGCGTATACTTGCCAGCCCAACTTCTTGTACAAGTTGCAGAGGAACCCTCCGATGATGGTACTTCTCAAGTGTCCTGCGTGGAAAGGTTTGGCGATGTTTGGCGAGGAGAACTCGATGACCACCTTCTTGTTCTCGCCCAATGGGGCAGCTCCGTAGTCGGTCTTGCGGGCAAAGATGTCCTTGATGACAACGTTGTACAAGAACTGCGGATTGAAGAAGAATTGGAGAAACTTACCGGCGGCCTTGACTTCGGCCAAGTACTTGCCTTTAGGGAACTTGTCGGCCCATTCTTGGGTCAAGGCGTCTAAGTCGGTGCCCTTTTTAATTCTCAATCTTGGCACTGGGATGATCAAGTCACCTTTGTCCAAGGTGGTGGTCCACTCCAACAGAGGGAAGATGATGGCCTTGTCGACACCCGACAACTTGTGCAACTCGTCGGTGATGTAGTCACGGAGCAAGTCCACGGTGTTGGACAACGGGAACGACCCTGGGTTGCTTGGAGGAAGCGGGTCCTGTATTTGGAGTTCTTTAAAACGGTCTTGCAAAAAATCGGCGGATCCAGTCATGGCGCTTGGTGTAGTTGTGGTGGATTTTATGAAATTTCTGTAATGAAGTTTATTGGAAATCGGTAGTACCACTGCTCTCTTGCTGATTATAGGAAACACTCGTTGCTTGCTCTGGTTTCTCAATATATTAAGCATCTACCATCAACGATGATTGTTTGAGGGTGAAAATTTAAAGTTGTGCGGTTCTAAAAAAAAAAAAAAAAAGACAAAAGAGAAAAAATTCAGTGAGGGAGAAGTGGAAGGCAGAAAGGCAGAAAAGGGAGAGGAAATAGTGAGAAAGATGAGAATAGGCAGAGGAAAGGCAGAGAGAAAAGAGAAAATGCAGAGAGAAAAGAGAAAAAGATGAGAAAAACAGTGAAAAGGCAGAGAAAAAAAAAAAGCTGGCTTGAACTGAAAAATTTGAATCGCTGAAAATTTTTTCACTGAGTCACAAAGGGCAAAGAAGGGCTGGGAGTATAGGGGTAAAGTTAGGAGAGATGTGTCAGATGGATGCAAGATAGAGGTGAGAGATGTGAAGTGCTAGATGGTTGGAGCACTTATTATACTTTGGTTATTATCCCTTTATAGTACTTAGTAAACTTGATTTGATCATGTACTTATTCTACTTTGGTTACTTATTGCACTTTGGTTACTGAGATTCCTAATTTACTCAGTACTCTCAATATACTCATTACTTAGTATAATTAGTATACAGAATTTACTTAGTATACAGGGTTTACTTAGTATACGGAATTTAGCTAGTATACGAAATTTACTCAGTATACAGAATTTACCTAGTATACGAAATTTACCTAGTATACGAAATTTACTTACTATATTCAGTTTACTTATATGACCTGACTTACTTACTACCTAACTTATTCACTCTACTTAACATGCTTAATACTTAATGTAGTAAATAACCCAATAGAGCTTCTTCACTTAGTATAGAATAGCTTTATGTTTATTATTTTTATTACGCCTAGTTTACTTACTAGGTATTATACTAAAATACTAATATACAAATATACTAATATACTAATATACAAATATACTAATATACTAATATGCTATTATACCAATCCACCAATACTGCGCTATTCTTCGTTCATTCGCTTATTTGGGCTTTTCTACTAGGCTACATCCACACTTTAGCTGTCTGGATTCTCAATAAACCTGCCTACTCAAATACAATCTACACTATTCATTCTTCTATATCCTCAAAGCGTAAAGCTGAGACGCACAAACTTGATCTTTATTGAGTGAATGAATATAGAATAAGATGAATACGAATTAGATGAAAACGAATTAGATGAATAGAAAGACTTGACATTAACTTTAGCAGAAGAGAAGAGTAAGCTGCAAATTGTACAGCACAATTTAAGTCAAAACAAGTTAGAGACCAAAGTATAACAAGCAAATAAAAGATAGAGCGAAAAGAGAGGTTAGTACAGAACTGCAGGTCAATCTCATTAAGGTTCAACTTTAACCTTAATCTTGATTTGATCTCAATTTGATCTTCGACTTTATTTGACTTTGATCTCAATCCAATTCGATCTAATTTCAACTTTAATTTTATATTAGTCCAATCTAAGTCTAATCTCCAAATTTTGATTCGAATCCAATCTGAAACCCATTACCTATTACCCCTCCACTTCATCTGCATCTCTAAATCATATCTCCTCTACTCATATCTCTTTATGTCATCACTAATTCATTTAGTCTATATATTCAATATTTAAAAAATCTCATTCGAGTCATAAACACTCCTTCTCATTAAACTTGTTCATGTTCATTCTCAGAACCACTTGTAGCATTCTCAGAACCACTTGCAGCATTCTCGACATTGTTGGATTGTGCCTTGTTGTAAGCATTGTGTTGTGTGAATTTATCTGATGGTGTCCAGTTAGAAGACAACCATGGCTTGACACCCGATATGTACAACTCGTCCACGTCTTCCAATCTCAAACCCTTGGTTTCAGGTACAAAGAAATAGACAAAGAAGAAGGAGAACACCAAACATCCCATGAAAACGTAACCGTATGCAAAGTGAATGGCTCCAGTGATGAATGGAGTGAAAAATGCAATCAAGAATCCCCAGACCCAGTTGGCACCTTGGGCAATACCCATGGCCTTAGACTTGATTCTCAATGGGTAGATCTCAGATACAACAACAAAGGTTACTGGGGCCCAAGATGTGGCAAAGGAGAAGATGAAGAAACATGCAAATACAATCATACAGTTACCGGCACCTTTAGATGTTTCTCCATCGTAACCGTTTGGATATAAACTGGCAACACCGACAGATGAGAAGACACAGTAACAGGCAACCATGGCTGCGGAACCCATCAACAACACTTTTCTTCTACCCATGGCTTCAACAGCCCACAAGGAAACAAAAGTGGATGCAAAGTTAACGATACCCAAGACAATAGAAGTTTCGAAAGAATCTTTCATACCAACAGCTTGGAAGACGGTGGTACCGTAGTAGAAAAAATAGTTGTTACCAGTCAATTGTTGTAAGGATTGCATCACGATACCAATACAAACTCTCAATCCGATCTTTGGCTTACCGGTGATCAATTCCATCCAGGTGGCCTTACCTGCAGCTTCTTCTGCTTGAATACCAGCTTGGATCTCTTCAACTTCAGCAAAGACAGCTGGGTCTTCGACTGATTCTCTATTGATGAAGGCAACGGATTGGGCAGCTTGGTCCATTCTTCCCTTTTGGATCAAGAAACGTGGAGATTCTGGCATAAAAGTCATACCACCGATCATGAAAAGAGCCCAGGCAAAACATAAACCTAATGGGACTCTCCATTGGACAGAGTTGGTGTAAGTCTTGGTACCGTAGGTGGTACAGTAACCTAAGAAGATACCACCAGTGATCATTAATTGGAAACAGGAAACCAAGGAACCTCTAATATGCTTTGGAGCAGTTTCAGAGATGAACATTGGTGACAAGACAGAAACACCTCCGACACCTAAACCAGAGATGATTCTTCCGATGAAGTATTGGTACCATTTGTCGATCGAAGCGATTTGAATGACTATACCAACGATATAGATGACCATCACAACCATAAGACCGATCTTTCTACCATATACATCACCCAACTTGGCCAAAAAAATACCACCAAAGGCACAACCAATGTTGAAGATACCAACAATCAAACCTGTTCTGACATTACTGAAGTAGTAAGAACCATCGGAGTGTTGAGAACCAAATCTTCTCTTGAAATCGGACATGTTGACGAAACCAGAAATGGTACCGGTATCCCAACCAAAGACGAATCCACCAAAGGCAATCAATAGACAAAGCGAACATACTAAGACATATTCTTTGGCTGGTTTCTTTGGTAACGTTGGAACGGCTTGTTGGTCTTGCTCGTTGTAGTTAGCTGGATCTGTTGGTCCAGCTGGCTCGTGTTGACTCTCGATTTTCTCGAGGTTGTCATTATTTATAGGGGTATCAACCCCCGAATCTTGTTGTGATGAAGCGGACATGATTATAGATAATATAATAAACTTATACTTCTTTAATAATACTAATGTGAATTAAGATACAGGATGGGCTTGACTTTACTTTTATATTCTTTTTTTTTTCACCCAATTTTTCATCCTCATGCAAGAGACCGGTCAATTGTGGGAAACTTGGATCTGCTGACTTACTACCCCAACCAGTCGGATTATAAAATCTGGGAGTGGGACAGATTCTCCAGAAACTTTGCCTAGCCCGGCCTACGGCCATGAAAAATTCAAAAAATAAAAAGAAAAAAGAAAAGAAAAAAATCGGTAACATTGCTGGAAATTCCAAGTGCATCGCTCTTTTCTTTTTCTGACCGTGCATGAATTTTTCCGGATTATTTTTTTCAACGATTTCTTCGTAGTAGTCACTAAGTAACAGGTGAGGTGTTTTTGTGGTTTTCTCTTTACGTGACAATGTCATCATTATCTGGATACAGTCATCCCACGTTTGAGTATTGTGTTGTTTGTATGGGCCGATTATTCTGTGAATCTGTGTTGCTTGATTGTTTAACATCATTTCTCGCTAGTTCGATTTGCTATCTCGGGGCAATGAAGAAAAAGGGAAGGTACATTATGATGATGTCACGTAGACAAGCCCAACCTCTTATTTTACAACGAATCTCTTACAATACCTCGCCTGTTTGTTTTGATTTTCCAAAAGCGTACACCCATACCATTATCCTGCAATTCAAGTGAACATCTTAAGTGGGGGAGAAGAAGAGTGGAGACTCTTCTTGCCCTTCTCCTAGAACCCTCGAACTTGCCAATCCCCAACCACCGGTCAATAACCTGCGTATAGGACAGGTCTCGTATTCTTTGCACAAAGACAACGCTTTAACTATGGTCGTGGACTTATACTCAATTTTATGTCACTCTGGCATGAAGTTTTTCCGGCCTTCTGCATGAATATTTCTTTTTTTCCAATCTTTTTCTATTTCTTTTATTTCCCATTCGCAGAGAAAATTTTTGCTAAGAAAAGCAAAGCAAAAAGAGTGAAAAAAAAGAAACGCACGGTCCCAACTACCAAAATTCAACCGACTTTTTCCCAACTCCATTTCTTTTTTTCCTTTCTTCCACCCTAGCCGTTGAGGAAGATAGAGTTAAAATGAGGGACAACCAAAAAAAGAAAAGATCAAAGATATTTTTTCCAAATTTGTTTCCTGGAGTAATCGGGTTCCGGGAACAACAGGAACAAGATTTGAGAGTGGATTCCGCTTAAGCAATACCGGAGTTGTAACTAACTTTCCCTTCAGCACCATCGGAGTTCAACTAAACTTTTCCTTCAGCCCCTCTCTAGCCAAGGGGGAGTTCAATGGAACCTCATCTACAGCACAATTTTTGTAAAACTAATTAAAAAATCTATTATTTCATTCAACTATATAAAGTTTTTGTATTGGAAAACTCATAAATTCGTCATAAACTAGGCATTTGACATCCTCCTAATCTTAAGCAGATAAAACTTCACTGTCGTGGTCAATTTCTCCCTTGTTAACTGGGGTTTCATGACCGGCATGTGAAACATGATTTGGTGCGACCCAGCTGGCAGAGTTCCATGGCTTGGCGTCAGAACCGTACAACAGGTCGACATCTTCCAATCTCATACCCTTGGTCTCGTAAACGAAGAAGTGGACGTAGAAGAAGGCAAAGACCAAACATCCCATGAAGACGTAACCGTAGTAGAAGTGGATGGCAGAGGTGATGAAAGGTGTGAAGAATGAGATTAAGAAACCCCAAATCCAGTTAGCACCTTGAGCAATGGCCATGGCCTTTGATCTGATTCTCAATGGGTAACATTCAGAGACAACAACGAAAACACCTGGAGCCCAAGTGGAAGCGAAAGCAAAGATGTAGAAACAGGCAAAGACAATCATACAGTTACCGGCACCTTTAGATGTTTCTCCATCGTAACCGTTTGGATATAATCTGGTGACACCGACGGAGGCAAAGACAACGAAACAGGCAACTTGAGCAGCAGCACCCCATTTCAAGATTTGTCTTCTACCGAATTTGTCCATAATGTAGATACCGTTGAAGGTGGAGGCAAAGTTGACGATACCCAAGACAATGGAGGTTTCGAAAGAATCTTTCATACCGACAGCTTGGAAAATGGTGGTACCGTAGTAGAAGAAGTAGTTGTCACCGGTCAATTGTTGCAAAGATTGTAACATGGTACCCATAACGACTCTGTAGAAGATCTTTGGCTTACCAGTGAACAATTCACCCCAAGAAGCGTTACCAGCCAGTCTTTCCTTTTCGACACCGGCTTCGATCAACTCAAGTTCACCGGCAACAGCTGGGTGGTCAACAGAGACTTTGTTGACTCTGGCAATGGATCTCTTGGCCTCGTCGTATCTGTTCTTTTCAACCAAGAAACGTGGGGATTCTGGCATGAAGGTCATACCACCAATCATCAAAAGAGCCCAGGCAAAACATAAACCTAATGGGACTCTCCATTGGACAGAGTTGGTGTAAGTCTTGGTTCCGTAAGTGGTACAGTAACCCAAGAAAATACCCAAGGTGATCATCAATTGGTAACATGAGACCAAGGTACCTCTGATGTGCTTTGGAGCAGTTTCAGAGATGAACATTGGAGACAAGACAGAGACAGCACCGACACCCAAACCGGAGATAATTCTTCCGATGAAGTATTGGTACCATTTGTCAATGGAAGCGATTTGAATTACAATACCGACAATGTAGACAACCATGACGCACATTAAACCGATTTTTCTTCCGTACATGTCACCCAATTTGGCCAAGGTCAAACCACCGAAGGCACAACCAATGTTGAAAATGGAAACGATCAAACCGACTCTGACGTTACTGAAGTAGTAAGAACCGTCGGAGTGTTGGGAACCAAATCTGCTCTTGAAGTCAGACATGTTGACGAAACCAGAAATGGTACCAGTATCCCAACCGAAAACGAAACCACCGAAAGCCACTAAAAGACACAAAGCAGAAACAAGCAGATATTCACTGGCTTTCTTCTTTGGAATCTCTTCAACATATTGTTCTGGCTCTTGGACTGGTTCTTGTTCACTCAACTTTTGCTCCAACTCAGCATCGTTGTAAGGAGTTTGTTCACCTGTGTCACTCATTGTAAATGTATGTTTAATAATTGATAAAATGTGATGAAAGTGATAGAAAAGAAAAGTGTGGAAAAACACAAGAGGGAGAAATTGCACCGATATTTATATCATGACAAAGATTATATCGGAATCCATTTTACGTTGGGTGGAATTTATTCAACCGACATGAAAAAGCTCAAACTTTCACTCCAGACTACAAAAAATTTATCCGGGGAGGAGCAAAAAGGACAAATCTTGTTGTTGAAAAGTGGTGTCATCCAATCAGGAGACTGAAACCAGCTTGCAATCTGCATGAAAAAGAAAAATTTTCCGTGGAGCGCATATTTTTTACCCATGGGGAAAGGGAATAATTGGGGGGAGGGGGGCCGTAATTTTGGATATTCTTCCACTTCGAAACACAGCAGCAGCCAACTAAGTGGGACAACTTTTCAAAGTTTTTAAGCCAGTCAAGTGCCAACGGGTGAGGAAGTTTGATGTAAGCATGGTATTTATCCGGGGCCAATATTAGTCTGAAGTGTTTGAAAATGAATATTTCATCTTCTCCATAGTGGGGTATTTCTCCAGATTTTTGGTTCTGCCACGTACAACAAGGCTACTGTCGAATGCCACACTCTCCAGTTTTCTATGGGGAAGTTCGCTCTCCACAAAACAACTGCTAGGAACCGACAAAAAGTCGAAGTTGGAAACTTCGAGGTATAGCAGACAAAAAAAAAATGCAAAAAAAAAGCGCAAAAATATTTTTTTGGGCTGCCCTTTCTGCAGGCTGCAAGTCCATACAAAAGTGGAGCTATTTTAGATCAAACCGGAAAAATTTCCTCCTGTCTCGTTTTGGTTTACCCGGATTATTTCGAATCATTGGCTGCAAATACAGAGCTAATGCCACTCAAAAAGAAACCGGCATGCAAAGTCCACCATACCACTCCTCCTGCAGCTGTTTTATCCGCCGGATTTTCCCAAGACATGCCATGTAGGTCCCAACAACTTGTATATACAACGCGGTCCCCCATATTTCGGATCGAGACCAAATTATAAACCCAGCTTTTATTTTTTTGCGTTGATCTGCTGTTTACTTTGCAAAAGTGGGCTGAACATAGTCACCAGACCTAATTTTTTACGGAAAATCGCGAGCAACTTGCAAACCCAGCATCGTTCCTTTTTTCGTGCATCAAAAGTTTATCCGTTTCGCAATGTTAGTGCAAGCGGAGTGTTTGTTTGGAGTCGACGTATTCTAATGTCAAGTGCGAACTATTCGTTCGTTTGGTGTTTTGATCTAGAGTGGGGTATTGGCGGAGTCTTAAAGTTGGAGTTTCAAAGGGGACCTGTGGAATAGCCTTGAAGCCCTGTGTGCAAAAAATCCGAAACGTACAATAAGATTGTAAACCATACCTTATCATTTTTGTTATTTTGAATACCGAGTACCCTCGACCAACGAGTGAGCGTTTCGAGGAACACGGAACCCGTTATGGGAGGCTTTTGACACCGCCTACATTGACTGTTTACTACAACTTCGATCGTGAAAATGAAATTATGTAGACTGATCGTCCATTCTAAGCACTATTCGGTGTGTTTTCTCTCGTTATGCATGTAAAAAAATATCACTGAATTTCGTCTGGGTAAGTACGTTAAACGAAATGGGCTGATAGGATGTGAGCAGAATCTTCACCGAAGTATGGAATCAGCTGTATTTCAGAAAATCGTCACGGTTTACTCAGTAGACAAGGTTCGTCGGTTGTCTTTCGAAGGCGGTCGTTGCATCCCCTGAGAGAGAATCGGAGCTCTTTTGACGTTACTAAAGACAGACATCTTATTAGTCAAACTCGCAAACTAAAAAGCCGCCTTTTTACTTTCTTGGCGAGCCCTTCTTACACCTCATTAGCTTGGGTTTTCTTTTTCCATATTGAAGATGCTCCAGTCAGGTGTGTTCTGTGTATTCTTGGCTGTAGGAGTGACATACCATTTTGGCTTTTTGTGTTGATATCGCCTAGAAAGTTGCATAGAAATTGTAGAGAAGACAAATGATGTCAGAGTCTTAGTATTTAGCTTATTATTCTGCGTACAGTTCTTGTTTCCCCTTGTCGATTAAACGTTATTACTAGAGTAATGCTGTTGATAGAGAACATGGCTGCTTGAGCGTGGTAATTCGATAAACAAACGTACCCACATTGTTTTGAGTTTTTTGTAATAAATAACCTTTTTTGGCTCTCAAATGGGGGTGGGAGGACTTCGGTGGAGTGGTAAATTAAGCCAAACTCGAGATATATGACACAAAAGCGTGTGTATATGTGGTGGTGTGTTGGAATAGTTGCAGATATTGTAATCTGGTGTCTAATAATGCAAAATATTGGTGGACAAACCCATCAATGAGGTCACACAATTTAGGCTGTGACCTGTTTGGCTAAAATAAATAAAATAATTTATATAATCAATAAATTTCCTTTTTAGTGTGGACTTTCAAATAGGGGCTAATGACTTTGATTAAGAGGGAGGAAGTGGCAACAAGGATAATGATTGGTGACTAAAGGGTTTAAAAAGAGCTGAAACAACGACAAACGACGAATAAAAGCCAAATTCAGTTATTGAGAAACCAAAAGCTCACATTACACCAAATCTATAGAAAAGACTAGTATCATAAATCTGTCGAGTAACCTTACCCCTTATTTTATTTTTCCAACTGTTCAACTCACATGCTTCGAATCCAACCTACTGTCAATATCATTCAACATCACGTCTCACCATACAGCCTTCTCCGGCACTATTCAGTTCTGCCCAGTCCCGCCCAGTTACACCCAGTTCCATCAAGCTTCACCCATCTATTCCCAACTGCACAACCGCCAACCGCCAGGTCATGTGACCTCTTCGCGAAAAAAAAACTAGCTCTCTTTTCGGTCACGTGAAAGTCAGCTGACCATCCTTTTCTCTAAAAATTCCTCCCCCGTCTCGAATTTTTTTCATCCCAACTGAAAAAATCAACGAAGAAAACAATTTTTCACATAGTTAAAAAAAAAACACACAAGTCAACAGACAACTCCAAGTGGTACGTGTGTAGTTCTTTGTAGTAGTGACGTTTGAGTTTAGTGAATTCAATTGAGAACCGACCAATCTGGGATTGAGGCAGTCATCAGTTGAACTTGTATTATATAAGACAAACGCGAACATTAATATTTAGTCACTACTTGGGAACGCTATTCATCATATGACAATGTCGTACACCGAGGAACTCGACGCCTTTGCCTCCAAGTTGTCCGATGAGACCTTGGACCACAAGACAAAGGCCTCGGTGCTCTCAGAGCTCTGTGATATGATCGAGGCCTTCAACGGAACACAAGAGTACACATATTTTTTGAAACTGTTGATCCCCGTGTTTCTCAAACAGTTAGACCAAGTGCCAATCACTTTTGTGTCCAATACCAACGAGCACAAGTTGCGAAATTTGATCCTCGAGATCGTTCACCGGTCGGCGATGAACGAGATCTTCCAACCATATGCCAAAGACATCTTGACCACCTTGATGAAGCTCTTACCTGTGGAAAACGAAGAAAACGGTATCTTGTGTATGAAGATCATCACCTCTTTGCACAAGGCGTACAAGTCCGAGCTCGAAGAACACGTCCAGCTGTTCATCGACATCATCCTCCAAGTGTACAAGAACATACCGGACACCTTCAACGAGACTTTCAACGGCTCTTCCAACGGCCCTTCATCCGCAAACACCTCCAGTGTTACCACCTCCTCGCCGTCTCTTTCATCTCCTCGACCAATGTCGCCATCTCTCGGTGCCCAGGACGAGCCACAGACCAAGATCCTCGCCAAGGCCATGCATTCGTTCAAAATCCTTTCGGAATGCCCCATCACAATGGTCTCCTTATACTCCTCATACAAACAACTCGTAAATACATCGCTTGCAGTGTTCATTCCTCACGACATCGAGCTCCTCAGTTTGGAGGCACAAGCTCAGAGGGAGGCCCGCCAACTGGCAGAGGCCAAGGGGGAACGGTTTATCTCTGTTGCTCCCGGCATAAAGAACAGAGCTGCCTATGGAGACTTCATCTTGGGCCAAGTCAAGGCGCTGTCGTTTGTCGCGTACGTCTTCATCCGTGGCTATGCTGCCACCTACTTGACGGAATACACGCAAAAGATCCCGGACTTGATCGTGCGTTTGCTCCAGGACTGTCCAAGCGAGCTCTCCGCCGCAAGGAAAGAGCTCTTGCACGCCACAAGACACATCTTGTCGACCAATTTCCGCACTCTGTTCATTCCGAAAATCGACATGTTGTTCGACGACCGGGTGTTGATCGGAGACGGAATCACAGTCCACGAAACATTGAGACCATTGGCTTATTCGACAGTGGCCGACTTCATCCACAACGTCAGAGCAGAATTGAATCCACAGCAGATTTGGAAAACCGTGGAACTTTATTGTAGAAACCTTCAAGACAACACCTTGGCCTTGACAGTGCAGATCATGAGTGCCAAGCTCTTGTTGAATTTGGTGGAGAAGATCATGAAGTTGCAATCGAAACTGGACTCGAAGCAGCTCTTCATGTTGATTATCGATGCCTACGCCAAGAGGTTCGCCAGCTTGAACAGGCAGTATGATAACATCATGTACCGTCACGAGAAATTCGAAAAGACCAAGGCTGAGCACGAGAAAAAGAGACTGGAGTTGTTGAAAAGGCGTAATATCTTCGAAGAGAAGAAGAAGTTGATTGAGACGAAAGAGTCTACACCGCCTGCCGATGCTCTCACCGAGGCTTTGGAGGAATCTCAATTGGATACCTTGACGTTGTTCGATATTCGTAGATACGCTCCAATCCAGACCTCACAACCTTCCACCTCAGATCCTTTGAAAGATGCCAGATATCTTTTCAGAACGTTGATGACCTTCTTGAAGTCTGTGATATTTGGATTGAAGAACTGTACTTCCCTCACAGCTCAAGAGCAAAACAGCACACAGCCTTGGACCAACGCCAACGGTGGCTTCACCAACGAAGAGATCAACATCTTGAGACAGTTATATAGGGAGGGTATTTCCGGATTGAGCTTCTTCAGGTACTCGAAGTCGATCATTCTGCCGAACTTGCCCAAGAACTCTTTCGACATGACAGGGCCAAACTTGCCGATCACGTCCTCCAAAGAAGAGAAAGACTTGATGGAGATCTTTGCCACCATGTTCATCAACATTGAACCTGCCTCGTTCAACGAAATCGTGCAGGCGGAAATGCCGTTCTTGTACTCGTCCATGCTACAAAATGCAGCCCTTTTGCACATCCCACAGTTTTTCCTCACCAACGATGCTACAACGTCCAACTTCTCGGGAATCTTGATCAGCTTCTTGAAGACAAAGCTTCCCGAACTTGGCGAGGTGGACATCGTCAAGTCCAGCATCTTGATCAGATTGTTCAAGTTGTGTTTCATGTCGGTCAACTTGTTTCCTTCTGCCAACGAGGGTGTCATTGTGCCGCACTTGAACGGGTTGATTCTCGACTCGTTGCGATTGATCACTACCGCCAAGGAGCCTTTGGACTATTTCTACTTGATCCGTACCTTGTTCCGTAGTATTTCCGGCGGCAGATTCGAAAACCTCTACAAGGAGATCATGCCGTTGTTGCAGATATTCTTGGAATCATTGAACAGGATGATCCGCACCGCTAGAAGACCACACGAAAGAGATATATATGTGGAGTTGTGTCTCACAGTGCCGGTCAGATTGTTCGTATTGGTGCCACACTTGAGCTACCTCATGAGACCCTTGGTGTATGCCTTGAACGGTTCGCAAGAGTTGGTCACCCAAGGTTTGCGTACTTTGGAATTGTGCATTGATAACTTCACCGCCGAGTATTTCGACCCTATCATCGAGCCGGTCATCGAGGAAGTCATGCAAGCGCTTTGGAAACACTTGAAGCCTTCCCCTTATTACCACCAACATTCACATACCACTTTGAGAATCTTGGGGAGATTGGGTGGAAGAAACAGAAAGTTCTTGAAACCACCATCCAATTTGGAGACCGTGACACTGACCTCGCAAGAAATCACTGCTCTTTTCGAGATCGAGGGGCTTCCAGACAAGGTTCCTGTCTCGATCACACCAGGTGTCAACTCGGCGTTGTCACTCTTGGTCGATTTGAGACCCAAGACCCATTACAGAGTCAATGCGTTCAAGTATTTGAAGACCATCTTGCAATTGTTCATCGATTCTTCTTCTTTACCACAGACGTACTCGGATTCCATAGATAAGTGTGTAGAGTATCTTTGTCAAACAGAAAAGAGTCCTCCGGAATCCGATATGGCACTTCAAACTCACCAGGTCAAGAACCAGGACAAATTGAACAAACAGCAAGAGTTGTTGGCCAAGTTGGTGGAGCTGATGTTCTA
Organism: Nakazawaea ambrosiae; assembly: GCA_024271865.1. NCBI lineage: Eukaryota > Fungi > Ascomycota > Pichiomycetes > Alaninales > Pachysolenaceae > Nakazawaea > Nakazawaea ambrosiae. Next base: position 2,185,915 of record JANBXG010000001.1, read on the forward strand.
CGCTGTCTCTATCGACGAGGTCAAAGAGGAACTGCAAGAGTTATTGGCCCACTTGTACGAGCACTTCACTCTTATTGCCTTGGGCACCTCCGTGGTGCAGAAACGGAAATTGGAGAGACCCTTCTCGGTGAACCATTCCGAAGGAAGTGTATACTTGAACGAGAACGCTCTCTTGGAAGCTATATCTTATGCCTTGAGTTTCTACTCGACAGAAGTCAAGAACGAGGGTATCGAGCTGATCAAGACCATCTTCAAGACCAGTGTCACTTTGTTTGGATCCAAGGAAAAACTGCTTCAATTCCCATTCTTGAAGTCCTTGTTCAACACTTTCATCCATCAGTGTTACGAGGAGGCCTACTACAACAAATTGGGAGGCTGTATTGGTATTCGCACCATGTTGGAAGAGCTCGAGATCCCAATCTCGTGGTTCAGCTCTCAGCAGAGCGAAATCTGCCATGCCATGTTCTTCATCTTGCGTGACACTCCTCCCGATGTTCCTGCCAGCGTCCGCGATATAGCCAAGCAGTTGATCTTGAAGATCTTGAGGGACTGTAACAAGGAAGTATCGCAAACGGAACTGTTCCAAAACCCATTCCAGATCGTTGTCAGCTCATTGGTGCTGGATTTGGCCAATGCCAACGAGGTGGTGAGACGCACGGCACAGGAGGCGTTAAAGACTCTTTCCGAGGCAACAAGACTTCCAATTGCCGAGTTGATGAAGAGCTCGAAAGAGCTCTTGTTGGCTCCAATCTTTGGAAAACCTCTTCGTGCCTTGCCGTTCCCAATGCAAATTGGTAACATCGATGCCATCACCTTCTGTTTGGGGCTCGACAACACGTTTCTTGCCTTCAGCGAGGAATTGCGTCGCTTGCTTTCGGAGTCCTTGGCCCTTGTTGACGCCGACGACGAGTCCTTGATCAATGCCAATAGGATCTACGAGCACAGAACCTCAGAGCAATTGGTGAAACTCCGTGTCGTTTGTATAGAGCTTCTTTCCTTGGCCTTGACCAAACCGGAGTTTGTAGAATACCAACAGGGAACCATCAGAATCCGTGTCTTGGCAGTTTTCTTCAAGACCTTGTGTGCCAAATCCACTGAGATCATCAATGCCTCCCACAAAGGGCTTCTGGCTGTTCTTTCGCAAAATGCCAAGTTGCCAAAGGAGCTCTTGCAAAACGGCTTGCGTCCTATGTTGATGAACCTTTCCGACCACAAGAAACTTACTGTGCAGGGATTGGAACTGCTTTCCAGATTGCTTGAGTTGCTTATCTCGTATTTCAAAGTGGAGATCGGCCGTAAATTACTCGACCACTTGATGGCTTGGGCCCTTCCTGCAACGTTGCACCAAATCGCCTCGCAGGAGCTCGACAACAACTCAACGGTGAAAGTGATGGTGGCCATCTTGAACATCTTCCATCTCTTGCCTCCAAAGCTGTACACTTTCATGGACGAGTTGATGAAGACATTGGAATACCTCGAGACCAACTTGAGCAGAAGACAGAGCTCCCCATTTAGAGCTCCTATTGCCAAGTTCTTGAACAGATTCTCGCTGGAAAGTATTCAATATTTCATCTCCAAGTTCGACAACCGGTCGTATTGCTCTGCGTTTGCTTATTTCGTCGGTTTGGAAGAATGCCAACAGCTCCGTACCGCTGCAAAAGGGTCCATCAAGGCTCTTTACGAATCCATTTCAGCAGAGGAGAACGAGCAGACCAAATGTATTCGCTTTGTCAACTTCGTAGACTTGGTTGGTGCCATCTCTGCACGTGACAGCGAGTGGTTCCAAACCGAGCGCGAGTTGCTCTTGAGCATTCCTTCGTTGCTTCCGGAGATCTTGCGAATCGAAAGATCGTTACCATTGACTTCCCCAGTACACTTCTTGGTCAACCAAGGAATCGAGAAGCTCCAGCAAAACTTTGTCGAGTTCTTTGAACAACATCCGACAGAGGCAGAGGAGGTGATTAGACTCTTGAACAGATTGTGTTCGCTCAACGTGGCCATTTCTCCATGTTTGGAAGATTTCATCTTCAACGAGGTGGTCAAGTCGACAGACGTGAAGCTCCGTCAACACTATTTGACAAGAGCCATCCGGATCGGATCTTCGGAGGATTGCTCGTTGAAGACCAGTGTCTTTGTGTTCAAGAACATTGTCAATGGCATTCTTATATACGAATCGTACCATAAGAACAGCATTGCAGCCTTCGCATCAAAGACCCCGGAATCGGAGGAAGATGCCGAGTGGTTGCAATTGATCCACAACAACATTTGGTTGGCAAAGACACCGATCATCACCGAACACAGTGCTGGAGCGGCGGATGCGTACCGTTTGGAACTCTTGCAATTGACGGCGATTTTCTTGAAATACTCTCCGGATCTCATTGCCCACTTGCGGAAAGATGTCATCAAGTTCAGTTGGAACTACATCAAGTTGGAGGACGCAATCACCAAGCAGACCGCCTACCTGGTGACGGCATACTTCATTGTGGCTTATGACACTCCAGTCAACCTTGTCACGCAGGTATTCGTTGCCTTGTTGCGCACACATCAGTTGGATACCAGGTACTTGGTGAGACAGGCTCTTGATCTCTTGGCTCCCGTCATGCCGAAGAGAAACGAGCCGACGGGCTCACCAATGGGGTGGTTGAAATGGCCTCGTCGTGTGATTTCTGAGGACGGCTTCAACGTGACACAGGTCTTGAACATCTACCAGTTCATCGTGCTTCACTCGGAGTTCTTCTTTGTCGCTAGGGACCATTTCATTCCAAACATCATCTCGGCAATGGGCAAGTTGACGATGCTTTCGAACCCAGCTGTGGAGAACCAGACGCTTGCCATTGACTTGGCAGAGTTGATTCTCAACTGGGAGAAGAAGGCAAAGGAGCTCAAAAAACAACTGAAGGCTGTAGGAGATGACAAGAGTGGAGAGAAACTGGAGGCGGAGGAGAAAATCAAGAAAGAGGATGAAGATGAAAAGATGGTGGATGAGAATCAGGACGAAGAGATGAAAGATGAAGACCTGAAAGAGGAAGAATCGAAGGAGGACGAGGAAATGAAAGATGCAAATGAAGATGAAGATGCAAGTGATGAGAAGAAAGATGAAGAGGACAAGAAGGAAGATGGCCAGGTCAAGGAGACGCAAGAGGAAACCAAAGAGTCTCCATCTTCGACCGACATCACCACTCCGTCTTCATACGAGATCCCATTCATTCAAAGAGAGGCCTGCATCACTTTCCTCATCAGGTACATCTGCGTCAGTCCGCAAAGAGCCTCCGACAGCGAGCTTGGCCAGCGTGCGTTGAGCATTCTTCAGGACTTGCTCGGTCCAGAGTTCTGGCCAGAGGTCACGGTCAAGTTGGCCTTCTTCGAAAGATTCCTCGTGGCCACCGACTTGAGCACCAGCAACTTGCTCGGCTACTGCCTCAATGCTTTGGAAGTGTTGAGCGTTGCATTGCAATGGAAATCTCAAGACTGGATCTTGTCCAACATTTCGTATCTCGGTAAGCTTCTTGAGAAATGTTTCCGTTCCGACAACCACGACGTGCAAGAGGTTCTTCAAAGAGTGTTGGCGATCATTCTTCGTGCTGTTGAGAGTAAATTGCTGAACACCGACGAAGAAAAGCCGGAAGAAGTGGAGACCTTCCTCTCGACTTTGGCTTCCATCATCTCGGATGACTTGAGTAACACTAGTTCTGTAGCTGCGGGGGTCACGTTGTGCTGGACTTTGGTCAACTACGTTCCAACTGTCTTGGATCCGTTGCTTCCAAACATCATGCGTACCTTCGGAAGGTTATGTAAAGACCATATTTCGATTTCACATTCCTCCCAGTCGCACGAGTCCAGCTCCAACATTGATTTTGAGGCAAAGACGACCACCAGATTGTTGGAGAAGATTCTTCGTCTTGGGTCGATGAGAATTTCTCAACTCGGAGACCAAAGAAGGGTGTTTTTGTCTCTTATGGCGCAGTTGATCGAAAGATCACTCGACAAAGAGATCCTCCAAATGATCATTGGCGTAGTCAGAGGGTGGGTATTCGCCAAGAACGAACCTTATCCTGCAGTAAAAGAGAAAGCTGCCATCTTGACCAAGATGATGGTGTTCGAGATCCGTGGCGAGCCTTCGTTGTCCAAGGAGTTCTACCAAATCATCGTGGACATCTTCAAAGACGAGTCTCTTGCCTGCACGGAGTTGACCATCAGAATGGAGCAGCCATTCTTGGTGGGAACCCGTTTGTCCGACGTCGAGATCCGTCAAGACTTGGTGTCCTTGTTGAACAACAGCTTAGAGAAGGACTTGAGTAAGAGACTTTTCTACATTGTCCGCGAACAGAACTGGGAATTTTTGGGAGACTACCCATGGTTGAATCAGGCGCTCCAATTGTTGTTTGGTGCGTTCAACATGGACCACGACATGGTGTTGAGTCCTTCAGAACACAAGTTGGCTCCTTTGCTGAATATTACCGAGGGTCTCTTGGATGAGACCAAGACGAGTGTGAAGTTGGAGAACGGCGTGAAGGAGGAGAAAGAAAAGGAATCAAAAGAGGAGAATAGTGAAGAGAAGAAAGAGAGTGAGGAGAAAGACAAAAAACCAGAAAAAGAAGATGGCGACAAAGAGGAGAAGACGGAGGAGGAGGAAGAAGCGAAGAAAGATTCGGAGAAAGATTCGGAAGGTGACATTGAGATGGAAAAGGAGAAGAAAGAGGAACCTCAAGATGCTGAGACCGAAACAGCGGCCAAACCAAATGGTACTTCCAAGCCTAATGACGACTTCCAAGCGGTCAAAGATGGCCGTCAACTGCTTATCGACCGCCACTCTCTGTTCATCGAGTCGCTCCACTCCGTCAAGACCTCTGAACTCATTGTGCCTCTCTCCGACTTGCTCTACCAAAGTGCCGAGACCATTCACTCCGCGTGGGTCAACCTTTTCCCAGTGGCATACCCGGCCATTTCTCGCCACGACCAATTGGACTTCAAGAGATGTTTGATCCAGCTCGTCAGCAAGGAGTACCACATCCGCCAGCAGGACACCAGACCAAATGTGATCATCTCGCTTCTCGAAGGTATCTCGAAGTGTCCCGGCATCACGCTCCCACCACATTTGGTCAAGTATCTCGGTATAAACTTCAATCTGTGGTACCAACTGATCCACATTCTCGAAGACTTGGACACCAATCCCGTGGTGGATCTCGACAAAGTGCGCGAGATCAACCAGGACCTGCTTTTGGAGACGTACGCAAACTTGCAGGAGGAAGACATGTTCTATGGATTGTGGAGAAGAAGGGCCAAGTACAACGAGACCAATGCCGCATTGCTCTACGAGCAGTTGGGTGTTTGGGAGAAGGCCTCGCAGTTGTACGAGGCTGCCCAGATCAAGGCCCGCAGCGGGACGTTGCCATTCAGCGAGTCCGAGTACTCTCTTTGGGAGGACAACTGGATCATGTGTCTGGAGAAGCTCCAGCACTGGGAGATCTTGACCGAGTTGGCCAAACACGAAGGATTCACCGACCTCTTGCTCGAGTGTGGATGGCGTGTGGCGGACTGGACCAACGACAAGGAGGCATTGGAGCACTCTGTCAAAACGGTGATGGACGTTCCTACTCCACGGAGACAAGTGTTCCAGACTTTCCTCTCGTTGCAAGGGTTTGCCCAGCAGAAGGACTCCCTTCAAGAGGTTTCCCGTTATTGTGACGAAGGAATCCAGCTTGCCTTGCGTAAATGGTTCTCATTGCCCGAGAAATTCACCAACCTGCATGTCAGCTTGCTCCACACGTTCCAACAGTACGTTGAGTTCATGGAGGCGAGCCAAGTCTACGGCAGCTTGGTGTCCACCACAGCGCAAAACTTGGATGTCAAGTCCCAGGAGTTGAAGAGAGTGCTCCAGGCATGGAGAGAAAGATTGCCAAACGCCTGGGACGACATCAACATCTGGAACGATCTTGTCACATGGAGACAGCATGCGTTTGGCGTCATCAACAAGGTGTACATGCCGTTCATCCCAGCTTTGCAGCAGGCCAACGGCCCAAGCAACGCCAACTCGTACGCCTACAGAGGCTACCACGAGATCCTGTGGGTGATCAACAGATTTGCGCACGTTGCCCGTAAGCACGACATGCCAGAAGTGTGCATCAACCAGCTCACCAAGATCTACACGCTTCCGAACATCGAGATCCAGGAGGCCTTCTTGAAGCTTCGCGAACAGGCCAAATGCCACTACCAAAAGAAGAACGAGTTAAACACCGGGCTCGACGTGATCAGCAACACCAACTTGGTGTACTTTGCTACCCAGCAGAAGGCCGAGTTCTTCACGTTGAAGGGAATGTTCTTGGCCAAGTTGAACGCAAAGGAAGAGGCCAACCAGCTGTTTGCGACAGCCGTGCAAATCGACCTCAACTTGCCTAAAGCCTGGGCAGAATGGGGTTTCTTCAACGACAAGAGGTTCAAAGAGAAGCCCGACGAGATCTTCTACCTGAACAACGCCATCAGTTGCTACTTGCAAGCTGCCGGTTTGTACAAGAACGGCAAGACCAGGAAGCTCTTGAGCAGGATCTTGTGGTTGATCAGCTTGGACGACTCCAAGGGCACCTTGGCCTCGGCTTTCGAGAGCTACCACGGGGAAATCCCAGTATGGTACTGGATCACCTTCATTCCGCAATTGCTCACCTCTTTGTCCCACAACGAGGCCAGACTCGTGCGTCAAATCCTCATCACCATGCTGAGATCGTACCCACAGGCGTTGCACTTCCAACTCCGCACCACAAGAGAGGACTTTGCCGTGCTCGAGAATGCCAACTCACGGAACCTGGCTGCACAGGCCGCTGCCCAGGACCAGAACTCGCCGACACCGGGCAGCAACACCAAGCCTTTGGACTATGTCGACGAGATCATGGGCATTCTCAAGACCGCATATCCGCTTCTCGCACTCTCGTTGGAGTCGCTCGTCGACCAAATCAGCAAGAAGTTCAAGTGCAACAGCGACGAAGACGTGTACAGACTTGTGGTGCTGCTTTACAACGACGGTGTCTCCTATTTGAACAGATTGGGCAACCCTGCCCTGGATCTGAAGCTCAGCGCCGTCACCGAAGCAAGCATCGTCAAGTTCTCGGAGACCGTGTTGCCAAGACACATCCGTGCCGAGTTCGAGCAGGACTTTATCACGAGTAAGCCGAATTTAGAAGAGTATATTTCCCGATTGAGAAAGTGGCGCGACAGAATGGAGGCCAAGTTGGACAGAAGAGTGCAGAAGGTGCATTTGGAGTCCATCTGCCCACATTTCAGTGCGTTCCACCACCAGAAGTTCGAGGACATTGAAGTTCCTGGACAGTACTTGTTGAACAAGGACAACAACTCGCACTTCATCAAGATCGAAAGGTTCCTTCCGGAGATCGAGTTGGTGCGTGGCACCGCCGCGTGCTACAAGAGATTCACCATCCGTGGCCACGACGGTAGCTTGCATCCGTTCACCGTGCAGTTCCCTGCAGCAAGACACTGCCGTCGTGAGGAGCGGATCTTCCAGCTCTTCCGCTTGTTCAACGACGCCTTGGCCAGGAAAGTGCAGACCCGCCGCAGAAATATCCAGTTCACGCTTCCTATTGCGGTGCCATTGTCGCCACACATCCGTATCTTGGTGGACGACGGCAACTACATCAGCATGCTTTCCATCTACGAGCAGTTCTGCAACGAGAAGGGACAAAACAGAGACGAGCCTCTCGCCTACAACATCCAGAAATTACGTGCTGCGTTCGACCCTCGTCTTCCTAAACCAGACTTGTCCAGTATCCGCAGCGAGATCTTGTCGGGAATCCAGACGTTGCTCGTACCAAGCACCGTGTTCAAGGACTACTTCACCAAGTTGTACCCTAAATTCGAGGACTTTTGGTTGTTCCGTAAACAGTTCACCTCCCAATACGCAGCCTTCATATTTACTACGTACATGATGTCGATCAACACCCGTCAACCTCAAAAGATTCACATCCACAAAGGCTCTGGTAACGTGTACACCTCTGAGATGCTCCCATTCAAAGTGGCCTGCGGCAGAACCACCAGCAACGCCTACCAAAACAGTTCGTTGGACATTTCCAACCAAAGGGCCGCTCCGTTGTTCCACAACATGGAGGCCATTCCGTTCAGATTGACGCCAAATGTGCAGAAACTTATTGGAGAGGCCGGTTTGGAAGGTATCTTGTCTGTGCACATCTTGACGATTGCCAAGAGCTTGGCTGACCCAGAGTATGACATGGAACAGTTCTTGAGTCTCTTTGTGCGGGACGAGATCATCTCGTGGTTCACTCAGCAGCACCGTCCGAGTGCGCAGGATCCTCAATTGAGAGAGATTGTCCGTGTCAATGTGGAGTTGATCGTCAAGAGAGTGGCCAGACTCGGTGGGGAGATCGGCGAAAACGAGAACCAAAACAGATTGGTGTCGCAGCATATCCTCGACTTGATAGCACAGGCTGTAAATCCACGGAACTTGGCTTCTACGGATACGTTGTTCATGGCATATCTTTGAGATGTCCTGTTATTACTGCTATTGTTGATTGTTATATCAATTATTGTTATTGTTAATTATTTGTTATTATGTATTTATAGTGTTAAAATTAAAGTATTACTATTTAAGCCGACCTGGTCAAGTACTCGTACAACCTCCTCTCGAATTTACAAATCACACTCTCGCTCTTCTTCACGCCTACATTGAGCCACACCCCATACGAGCCCATCATGTTGGCCATCAACACATCGGTGAACAACCTGTCTCCAATGATGGCCACCTCCTTGGGCGAAGACACCACTTGGTGCTTGTAAAAATACTCCATGATCTCCAGATGGCAGCCCGGTTTCTTGGTGGAATGCCTCAAGACGGGCACTCCAGTGTTCTGTTCCAAGATCTCGGCTTGTCTGTGGCCAGGATCGTCATTTGTGCCGGCGGAGTTGCTCACTATGAGTAGTTTTGTTCCTGGGTAGGCTTTTTTCAATCTTTCCCAGTTTTCCTATAGGCAGTTGAAGCAGTTAGTAAAAGTCTTCTTTGGACTGGAACGCTAACTCACTCACCTCGTATATGGGCCACACTTTGTCGTCGTGTGCCTTGGCAAAGCAGTTGTCTTTGTCCACCACTACAGCCTTGATTGAGTCTGTCAATGGGAACTTGAGTTCGTTGAAATTGGCGGCCACTTGGTGTGGAAGACAAAGATGGGGACTCCACACGAGTCTCAACACATTCAAAGTTGCACTGACGTTCATTGTGTTATGGAGTATTTGTTTAAGTTATCGGGAGTTTGATATGATCCAACTTCACTTCTATGCTCCACTTATTTAACTCTTCTTTCCTCTGTCTCTTTCCTCTGCCTAGTCTCCCTCCGCTCAAGCTCCCGCCCAGTTTTTCCCTCAGGCTTCTCTAAAGCCCGATTTTTTTTCAACATGTCTGAAAAATTTTGCAATGTTTGGACTTGAAGCAAGGTTGAAAGAGTCAGTCCAGCATAATTGGAGTTGGTCTTCGTGCAGTTTTTAGGCAATAATCAGTACTCACATTGAGCCACATACCACAGCAGTCAAAATCAACGTCAAACCCACTGAAATGAGCTCCAAAAATCACACCAAAGCCAATGACCCGAAATCATCGGAACCCAGGAAAGCAGGGGGCCGTGTGGTGAGAAACGATCCAAAGAACAGTAGAGGCAAGCAGCCGCGAGGAAACGGGTCCTGGAACAAAGTCACACAGACACAGCAGCTGGAGGAGCTCGAAGAGTGCGAACAATGTGTCATCTGTGCCGACAAGATCGTGTTTGCAGCTGTGTCCCCATGTAACCACACCACTTGTCACACTTGTACCTTCCGTCAGAGGGCCTTGTACGACAAGAAGATCTGTCTTGTGTGCAGAACGGAGAACGAGCGCGTCACCATCACGGAGGACTGGATCGACAAGAAGTATTCGGACTTTTCGCAGGCCGATTACAGAGCCATCGACGACGAACACGGCATCGATTTCACCTCCTCAGAGGCCCGTGCGGCAACGTTGGATCTCTTGAAATTGTTGTGTCCCATGAAGCATTGCAAACTGTGCCAGGACAAGGTGGAGTTTAAGACGTTCAAGCAGTTGAACGACCATGTGAAATCCGAGCACGACAGACACTTCTGCGAGATCTGTGCCCTGCACAAGAAGGCCTTTGTCAGCGAATTACAGCTCTTCCACTTGCGGGAATTGCAACAGCACAAGTCCAAAGGTGACTCCGATGGCTTCAATGGCCACCCTGCCTGCCAGTTTTGCACCGGCAAGAGATTCTACTCGGACGATGAGAAATTCGTCCATTTGAGAGAGAAACATGAAAAATGTCACGTGTGCGACCAGATAGATGCCACCAAACCGCAGTATTTCCGCAATTATGACCAGTTGAGCGAGCATTTCAGGGACCAGCACTACGTGTGCAATGTGCAGTCCTGTCTTGACCAGAAATTCGTCGTCTTCATGGACGAGTTCGACTTGAAAGCGCACATGTTGAAAGAGCACAAGAATCTCTTCGGAGGGAACAAAAACCTCTTAACTTTTGGCAATATCGGGTACAGCTCCCCACGACACAACGGGTTCGGGTCCCAATTATCCACCTTCACCCTGCCCAACAACAACAACAACAACAACAACAACAACTCCTTTCAAGAAGAGTACAGCAATAGGAACAATAATAGACTACCAAAAGGTTTCAAACAGGACGACGAGGACGAGGTGGATTCGCAGGAATTGAAGAAAATGAGACTCGAAGAGAGAGCAAGACACTACTTGAACTACAACGCAGCATCCTTTGCGAAATTCAAAGACATCAACAAGAAATACGAAGACTACAAGATCGAGGCCCCAGCATTGGTGAAAGGGTACCGTGACATATTCACCGGGTTGAGTGCCGAGGACTTGGGGATATTGCTCTACGAGTTCTCGGAGCTCTTCGAGGCCAACTCACTCAGGCGTAAAAGACTAGTAGAAGCCAGCAATGCAGCCAATGGCAACGTAGGCAAGAGTAACAACTCCGTAGACGAGAAGTTCCCGGCTTTGCCTGGAAGTTCGGCATACAATTTCACTGGTTCCAGCTGGAATGCCCCGAAACTGACCAAATCACTGAAGGGGAGAACCAACGAAGAGTTGTTCCCGGCTTTACCTGTGGCAGGCAGTGCTCCTAAACTCAACACCAAGGTGATCAGTTACAAGACCACCTTGACTCCAAAGACATCGGTGAAGCCTGTCATTAATAGAACCTCCAACACCAGTATTCACGAAATCAAGCAGTCCTATCTCTCTGGAGCGAAGCAGCCGGCCCGTTCAACTGCCAAATCGGGTTCCTCGGCGAGTGTCAATGATGCTGCGTTCCCTCTGTTACCGAAGGTGGTGGTGAAGAAACCACCAAGAGTGAACCCCATCAGAACTGATTCAGGTGTGTGGGGCCGGGGCTCGCCAGCGACAAGTACCTCTTCGTCGAACAATTCTAGTTCGTTTGACTTGACGGCATTGGATAACTCGTTGTCGGAGGCCAATAACGGGAAGAAGAAGAAGAAGAAGCAGATGTTGTTCCATGTGGGTATTTAGTGGATGAGTATATGTAGATAACAAAGGTGTATACACAAAAGTTTTGAGACCTAAAGTAGATCTGTGAGAATTTACCTGTAGAATTTACATGTAATGATCATAAAGTAATCGTACAAGAATGGTTAAAATTGTTCTCCTTATCTTCCACCAGTTACATCGCCAATTGACCATACTTAATTGATAATGCTCATATCAATGTAAATAATGACCATTGATCATGACCTAGATAATAACTTACACATATCCTTCATCGTAGCGGAATGATCTCCTGCGAATTGAACAGCTGCCGGCACAAAGGACATTCAGGCCTCTCCTTGTGCCAGTCAAAGACACAAGTCCAGCAAAACAAATGCCCACACGGCGTCAGCGACGGCAGCTTCATATACTCCAAGCACAACATGCATTTTCTTGAAGATTCTGGAAGGTACGCCAATTCAGATGCGTCCAGGAGGTCGATCTCCTTTTGGGAAGTGCCCTTCCGGTCGTTCCCATAGATGATATCGGTATAATCTCCACTTTTCAAAAGCTCAGGGTCCGGTTTCTCCTCGCCCTCTACTTTTGCCCTATACTCTTCACTAAACTCGTTCAATTTGTTCAAGGCCTTTGTCACCAATTGGGCCAAAATCAAGAACCCAAGCACCTCGTAGCTGCCATTGTTTCTGTTGGGATCCACTTTATGTCCAAAAGCGTATCGCAACCCAAAGATTCTCTTGGAAATGTGATAGAAACTGCCTTGGAGATAGAAAATCGCAATGTGAATGTTCATTATGGTGTTGAGAACACTGGTATAGGTTATCTTTTTGAGCCAAGACTGCAAGTCGTCCTGTTTGTGTGCACTGTGTCGGTCCTCGTCGTCCTGTTTCTTGATAAACCTCTTCAGGAGCTTCGATATCACATACGGCACAACCAGATACGATATCACAAAGGCCAATCGTTGCACTTTCTTTGGAAGTCTCTTACCGTTGCGAGTCACATAGATCAAATCTGCGTATTCTTCACCCAAAGTCTTGGACCCCCGCAGAGTTGTAAGTCCGAGATAGAGTAATTGAGCAAGGACAGTGATCTCTCCAGGATATGTGTTGACAAAACGTTGTCCTTTGAACAACTGGATCACCAGTTGCAACTTGGATTTAACAACGGACTCGAAATACGAGTCCTTCTGGTGGGCCCGAACTGCGATTGGTCAGTATTCTCGGTATAATTCAATGAAATTACATGTTCCATATACTTACCTATAGCCGGGGAGTCTGCAAATGAAAAAGTCTCAGGCGTATCGGTCATTTATTAGTCAATTGGCGTTCTTATTCACCTCATTAGGCGTTAGCAATAGGTTTCCAATTCGACTGAATGATTTATTTTTCTAGATTTATTTTTTACTTTTTTTCAGGCTCGGTTCTATTTTTGAAATGTGGAGAAGAGATCAAGTTGGAGCTACGATAAGATGGGTATATGCATAAATATGTTAATGAACGATGTGTTCTTTGGGCATATGGTTCATAGAAACTATCTTAACTTTCAAGTCTTGAAAAAAGGAAGCCTCGATTGCCCTTTATCCAATTTTCTCTTCTTCTTCCTGCGTTCCCTCAAGTTACTAATCCTACTATCGCTATGTAAAGTGTCGTCGTCGCTTCTATTGACATCCCGCGAAAGAGCCAATGCGTAGTGATAATCTTTATGGCTGGTCATGTCCTCGTCTACAATTATTTTCTCACAGTCTGTGCAATATCTGGGATCGTCCTGTGCGGAACCCACTTGTCTAGAATTGTCCTCTCCGGAATTTACCTGCCCAGCACCGTACTGATCTGGTGAATGAGACCAAAGATGTTCAGGCAACTGTTTGCGTCTTCTCGAGTTCATCTGATCCAAAATATCTGGGCTTTTACTAGAAGTCTTCACCTGACTCTCTTTCACTCGGGACTCTTTGCTCTTGTTCAACTCTGCAAACAACGATCCTATAAGCTCCGAGTCATCAGTATCCACAGATCTCGCTGCAAACTCATCTATAGACCTTGAATTATCAATCTCTTCGAAATTCGCTACCCCAATACCAAAATGTGACAACGGGAATAGCTTCCCATGGGCAAACTCGTTCCAAGTATCGATCACAGTACGGTACAATTTACAACTCTCGTTATACACCACTTCATTCACCTTTTCTATAGAAGAGATCAAAGGTATAGTGGCCTGCCGAGAGAAAGATTTGTACTCCGCAGTGCGGAAATGGATAGACACCGTCTTGGGTCTCCGCAAGGTCTTCTTGCCCAGGTGCGACTTGTTCGAGATAATGCCACTCTCTTCGTCCAATTCCAGAAACCGCAGTAAAATGTCGGCACAAAACACAGGCATCCATTTTAAGATGTCCTGATAATCTCGCACCGAGTTTGGCTTGAAGTTTTTAGTTGAGCCCATGGATTTCACATCGGTACGGAGATTCAAAGGCGTGTACAACTCGCCTCGCACCATTGCATACAAGTTGTTCGCCAAAGTCGCATCGGGCCCGTCGAGTCTAGAAATCAATTGCCCGAGCGTGAAATTGTCTCGTATATACCTGATGGAGCCTTCCATTGGGGTGGTCAACTTCAGCGACACCATCTTGCCCACTTTCCCACCCATGCTCCAGAAGTCGGATATCTCGAAAGAGTCGCAAAACCGGGGCACGGCTGAGGCTCGCACTACAGTCTGGGCATCTGGCTTGATGAACCCACTGGCCAACTTGCTGATCGTTTTACTTCTACTGATTCCACAGGATGTGGTATAGCCCAAATCCCTCTGGATAGAGTCCCGGATGTCTAACGCTATTTGTGTCCCCATCAAGATGAACACATCGTCCCAGTCCAGTACAAACCTTTTATCAGAGTCAACAGCTTCTCCGTCCTCTGACAGGATCACCTCACCTTCAAAATTGCCAAGTTCCTCGGGCCAAGGAGAGGTCAAGGTCGGGAGCCTGCTGCTGAGATCTACTGGCGGGTGTCGGAGTTCTGGGAACAAGTCTTGTGCTCTCTTAAATATCAAACGTCCGAAATCCATAAAGCTTTCATCTACACTTGCTTTCTCTACTTTGTCACATTTGGACCTGAACAACCGCATCATCTTACGACTTTCACGCCGATATGGGTCCAAGGACACCTTGTGGGTGTCAGGGTCAGGTAAAACACCGGCATCACTGTATGTCCAGTGGGTTTCACCTCTCTTGAACACAGCTGTGTGAGCAGCCACCAAATTGGGACATTTTGCTCTGGCCGATTGTAAGGAGTCCATTCGATTGATACCGAATTTCCTCGCAGCATACGACACGGCAATCAAACTCGACCATTGCACACACACCACGGGGTCCTCAGACGACAAACCTAGTCGGAGTTGCTCCAGTTGGGCGAAAAACGCATTCACATCGACGTGTGCTATCACCAGCAATGGCGTCGCATGCGACTTCTCCGGGTTGTTCAAGTCCACAAACTCCTTCCACGTGAACGTTGACAACTCAGAACTGAATTTGGGTACTGCCCGATACGTTCTGCGGACTTTTCCTTGCTCTTCTGCACCCATTAGACCGTTCTGCCCTCTGCTCATCTCATCGGAAGCCTTGCTAAGGCACCCTAAAAAGACCTAACTGAAAAAAAGATGAGCCTGGGAAGGTCGTGCGGCTCCCGGCCAAAAAGAGAGTGGAGAAAAAATCGAGTGAAGAAAAAAAAAATATAAAGAGGGAAAATTTTTCATATTTCGACAAGTTTCAAATTATGTTTATTACGAGTTATGGAATGAGATAGTGATGATAGGATCAGTAGTGATGTATATCTGAAGATATATGTTGTCTAAGATCCTAGTGTCATGCATTCAAGTATGTATCGAACTTCAAAGAGAAGCAAATGAGAGCAAAGACTAGTTTATTCAATATATTCTGATGACAAAGATGTCGCCCCAAACGGATTTTATAATGACCGATTCGATTTCAAGCCAAACACACTGAAAATTCTGATACATATATTATAAATGTGATAGTTGATTTGTCTTTCATTTGATTCTTCGCAATTCGACTCAAGGAGATTACTAACGTTGTTACTCGGGTATAATAGATTAATGATGATCTTTTACGTAAAAGATTGTGGTGATGAATCATGGTTTCCACAGTGGTGGAACAAGGTTTCATTGTCACATTAGTTTGAATGGTATCGTTCTTTTGATTAGTGTGATTAAATGCGATAAAGTGTTTATTTGTGCTTGCTTCATGTTTATGCCTTTCCAATTTTCTTTCATGAGATGCTTTTCTCTAACTTCATTCTTTACTCTTTGCTTTTCGCTTTTTTTCTTCCCGCTTTATTTTACAGACTCTTCTTTTTTTATTCTCCCTCCAATGCATATTCAGCACTTTCTCTCATCTATTCTCTTGCTAATGATGTTCTATTTCTATGCTAATCATGAACCATAATGATTAAATCTTTTTACAAAATCGCTTAACGGCGTCTGAAGTACAAAGATATATGAGAGATATTTTATATACAACTAATAAAAGAATGCATCACACTGTACCTCACAAGTAGCATTTGGTCCCAACCAAACAATAAGAAAAAACACCAAACTGAATCGGAGTGTGGAAAATTTAAAGATCTCGAAAAACAAAAAAAAAAAGTAGGAGATGAAGAAAGAAAGCTTAGTTGTTATTTTTTCCAAGCTTGATCAATTGGTGTTCGACAAGACAGATCTTAATGAGTTTAGGTTAAAAAAATGGCCGAATTACCTGGAGACGAATCTGCCACACTCCCACTTGATAGCACACTTCAACAGTTGTCGACATTCGACGTTTACTTGCCATTGCCATTCCGTGTCATCATTCTAACAAATTTGGGGATATGGTTATGGGCAGTCAATTGTAAGCTCTGTTTCGATCACAACATCGATGTGTTGCAAGTATTGAAGTTGCAACCACAACTGCTGGAACATAAATATGATTTCAAGGTGCCACTAAGGATAAGTCTCATCACATTCATAAATTATCTTCTGTACTTGGCCCTTGGAGGTTACTATTTGAACGACGAAGACAATTCCATCTCATTTTTAGATGTGTTGTGTTATTTGAATGTCCTGGCGATATTCGTGTTACTCATGTTCCCCTTGACTTCCCCACAAAACAGGAGAATCTTTCAAACTTTCAAGAGAATCTTGGTGGGTAACATCGATATCAATTTAAGAAATAATGACATTTTATTGGCTGATACCTTGACCTCATATTCAAAAGTGGTTGTCGATTTGCATATCTTGAACTTGCATTTGTTCACAAACCAGACCTCGCTACCTAATTTGTCGAAAAATGAGGTCATGTTGAACAGGGCCTTGGGTTCTACTTACTACTTGGACTTGCTCATCTCCTGTTATCCTTCCACAATGCGTTTAAAACAATGTTTATATGAATACAGAAAGACCCATAATCGTCAACACCTTCTCAATGCCATTAAATATAGCACAAGTTATCTCCCGGTGTTGGCCACCGTCTACTACAAATACAACGGTGGTGGTACTATGTTTTTCTGGTATTTGGGATCCTTCATCAACTCCACTTACTCCATCATATGGGATATAATGATCGATTGGAATTTCGAATTCTTCCATTACTTGACCTCCAATTCCGAGCAACAGAGAAACTTGTTGAGGTCAGTGCTCATGTACAATGTAACTTTTTATTATCACTGTGCTATTGCCATTGATTTTGTCTTGAGATACCTTTGGGTCGTGAGACTGTTTAGTGACTTGAACTCCGGCACTTTACTTTTCACTCTTTACGATTCAGAGATCGGCTTGTTCGTCTTGGAGATTTTGGAATTGTTGAGACGGTGGGTGTGGGTGTTCATCAAGTTGGAAACTGAGTATATCAAGATCTTCAATGGCGATGTAAATAAGATGAAAGCCATTGAAGACGGAGAAGAGGTGGTTACGTTAGATGAGATAAAGACAACTTAGACTTTTTATAGACAAAAGTTCAACTACATTTGACATCGTTCGCATTTAGCCTTCCTCTTGTACATTAATTATTTCTAATTCGTTCACTCATTAGTTACTCCTATTTACTGCTTGGCCTCTTGTTCTTACTTCTTTCCTTTCTAGTGTTTTCCCTTCTTTCAGTCTTGGTGAGGTATCTAAATTTCTTCTTCTTCTGCTTTGGCTTCGGCTTGACACCAGCTATCACCGCATACTTCTTAGCTCTGTCAATGGACTCTTCCAAGATCTCCTTTGATTTCTTCAAATCAACAAAGTTTGATTTGGCAATCGACTCGAGGTCTTCGACATCTCCATTTGGATCCATAGATTCGATGGTAACTGTAGTCACCTGATCCGCCTCGGTGTCCAATGGCGTGGAAGAGTAAACTTCTTTTCTCTTTAATATTCCTCTTATTCTTTCTTGTTTCTCAGACTCAGTCTCTTCCTCTTGTCCATCGTTCTCATCGTCCTCAAACCCATTCCATTCTTCTTCTTCAAGGTCTGCTGCATCTTCTTCATCGTCACTGACTTCACCTCTCAAGTCTTTCAAACTGTTGTTGTATTGCTCCAACTGCCTCAGAATATCTTCTTTCTTCTCATCCCGGATTCTCTTCCGCTCTTCAATCCTAGCCAATCTCTCTTGCTCTTGGTTATATTCTTGTGCTTTCTTCTGTCTCTGTACTTTCCTCTTGTGAAATCCAGTAAGATATTCTTTTCTAGCATCCTTGTCGAAGACCACCTCTTCAACTCTATGTTTCAGCTTTTGCTTGGTGATATACTTCTTACCACCGGTAAGCACTTCTCTATTACTTCTTGCCATTGTCGACTTCTGCTATACACCAAATCACTGCTGTTCATTTGAAAAGGTGAAAAATCTGAAAATTTAACAAAATTTTCACTAAAATAAAAAAAAAAGTGAAAAATTAAAATGAAAAAAAAAAAATAGCTGTGTGAAGAGTATAAGGGGAGTTCAAAAAAAAGTGTTTATTTTTTAGGGGTGATTTTAACGTTCAGGGGTAAACGGTGAACAAGAATCATTGATACTTGTTATACAAAGATATTATGAGTGGGAAACCAGATTGTAAACCAATGTCTGGGAGTTCCTTCCAAAAGGAGCATCGAATTTTGGCGAAATTACAAGTTTACAAGCGAAGTCTAAGCTTCGAATTGATGAAAAATGAGTTGTTCAAAATTGGAAGGGATATTCAAAATGATCTTGTTCTCTCAGACCCAGCAGTTTCTGTTTATCATTGCAAGATATGGGTCACACAGTTTGAAGACCAAACAGCTCCTATTGCTTATATTAAAGATCTTTCATTGAATGGCACATATTTAAACAACCGATTATTGGGTAAAAACAACATCTCAGTACTTGAACATGGGGATATTGTAGAGATCAAAGAATCAACAAGATTCATTTTCACAATCACCAACAAAACCATCCCTTTAAAATCGGTACCAGAGTACATCAATGTCGCTCTTAAACAGACCAATTGGCAAATCACAGACAAATTACTTGGAAATGGCAGTTTTGGTCAAGTAAGAATCACCTAATATATCGAGTACGGCATATCATCTCTTCGATGAGCCGCCTCTTTTTCTTTCTGTGCATGAAAGATCTAACGGCAGCAATTTATTAAAATAGGTTTACATCTCAACCAATTCAAGAAGTCCTGAAAGATTATTTGCAGTGAAGGTGATGAGATATCAATCCGTTCTTGGAAAACAACCGAACGAATACAGAATCTTGAGAAAAATATCGCATGTAAGTAGCATTCCTTTACCCGCTTGAGTTACAACTACTGACCAATGTTAGCCGAACATCATATCCACATATCAACTCATCTTAGTCTCAAATAAAGATTTGCTAATGTTTCAAGACTTATTCTGTGGCGGAGATCTTCATTCCTTTCTATCGAAGGACGGTTATTTCAACCCCATCGCAGAAATTGAGTGTAAAGTAATCATGTATCAATTGATGCAAGCAGTGAGGTATTTGCACAGGAAAAATATAATTCATCGGGATTTGAAATTGGACAACGTTTTGTTACAAACACCAGAACCTTATTGCCGTGTTGTCTTGAGTGATTTTGGTGCTGCCAAAGCACTTTCAACTCCCAGTTCAAAAGCTTTCAGTGTTACTGGAACATTAGAATACTGCGCACCTGAAGTTGGCCTCAATAAAAGATTTTTAACAAAAAAGACTGGATACGGTAAACCTAGTGATATGTGGTCTTTAGGGGTGATCATGTATATCATGTTGACCGGTTGTAACGTATTTTGCTCAACCGAAGGCACTCAACAAGAAAGTCTCCAATTAGAACATGCAGAGTTGTGGGAGAACGTGGGTAAAGAGGCTCAAATGTTCCTTTTAGAGATACTCAAAGTTAATCAATTCAAAAGGCTCAGCATCGAAGATTCCTTCAAGCAAGAGTGGATTGCGAAAGATGGGGCAATGCTAAATAATACCTACAAGATGATCCTAAACAAAGAAGGAACCTCCACCAGTTAATATAATTGAAGAAATAATAATTGGGGGGATAGAATCCCTCTTCGGAACAATCCGGTTTGTTCGTTCACTACTCATCGCAGCGACCGGAAGGTGTTCTTGGAAAGGTGGACAGGAGAAAAGTTAGCGGGCAAAAGAGTTGAAAATTTTCGGAATCAATCTTTTCTTCTTCTCTGCTAAGAGCCGATGCTTAGTGTGAGAATATGAAAAAGATTTGAAGGCAAAGAGTTAAATTTTAAGTCCGTTGAAAATGTACACAAATAATACGAAGTAACCGAACAAAAAACTGAAGTGAATTTGAAAGTAAAAATTGCGAAGAGCATCTTGTTACCCCAGCAGTGCTGGCAGTCTTCGTTTCCATATGATTTTACATAAAAACTGAGTATGCATTGCAGAGAACTGGGCAATATTCTATGTGTTGTCAGAACGAAAGCTAATTTCAACTAGTAGAGGAAATGGAAGAAAAATCGCTCAGTCCAACTTGAAATTTTTTGAAGCCAGAGTATTGATCGCATTGGTTTTATGAGGCAATAACATAGTGAAGTCGAACGAGCCCAAGTGCCAGATCAGCAAGGATCAAGATGAGCTAACAGGCAACAAAAAAAATTAAAGTTCAAACTAAAATTTTAAACGACTCGAAAGCGGAAGAGACGGGCAGCTTGGAGAAATAAAGGAGGAAATGTAATAAGTACGAAAGAGAGAACTGTGTCTGCGAGAGCAAGGGAAAGCCAAGGATACTGTATAGGTTACAACCCGATCGGGCTGGTTTCCTGACCTATGCAGATTTTTTTTTTTGCCTTCATGCTTCTTTTTTTATCTCATGGATCCTATTTGGACATGGTGAGTTGTAAAAACTCAGTGGCAAATCTAAAGGCAAATGAGATTTTGCAACAATAATATTATTCAAGACATGAATCTCTATTGTGTTCAATATGACAGGTATGTCATGCCATGATGTTCAATTGATATGCTCACCCAACTGCTGAAAATATTTTTTTCCTATTTTTTTGTTGGGGCTTAATTTTCGTTCTCTCTTGCAGGCAAATATCGCTTCCCTTTTTTTTTTTTAAGGCAAAATGCCTATCACTGTAGCTACGAATGCAAAATTTGTTATTGTACATCATCGGTGCTAAATCTACCATATCCCCAGCTTAAGGGAAAAAAAAAGGAAAACCTTAAAAAATATGAGGGAGTGGTAAGTGATTCTATACATTTAGACTCCATTTAATGTTGAAGTTGATCACTCGTGTCGCTTTTCCGCTTCTCCAAGGATAAGACAGGGTCACATGCCCTTTCAATTGAGGTTTTTGTTTGGTGATCTTCAATTTTCGCAAAAAAATTTTCCCACTCTTTCTAATCAGTGGGTCTTTGTCTCAGATTAGATTCTGGCTAGGCTCTTCAACTCATATAGAAATAAGTTTTAATTGAGGATGAGCATAATCTTCGGAGCCAGAAATGATATATCAGTTCCGTTATCTTCTCAAGTGTTGATAAGTCCCTATTCCATAGGTTGCCATCTGTCTCGTATACTCCTGCGTCTGACTCGGGTGGCCACCTTTTCCTCATCTACGTATATCTACGCTTTTTTCCCTTTTTTTTCTTTTTCGTTATTTTTCACTTCACCTCATCATTTTCTATTGTTCTTTTGTCATCAATATGATTCGGCTTCTATTTGAACTCTACAAAAAAAATCTAGTCAGTTTAACCGATCTTAAAAAGCAAGACAAATTAAATACAATCTGGGTAACAGAAACAGACCTGTGGTTTTAAAAACCGAACCTTAAACGAGAGACTACATTGTGGCTACGCTATTTCGCCCATCCAACTTTTTTCAACTTTAAAACCCCATCCTCTCTTCACTTCCAAACACCCTCCCAATCTATTCCCGCTTACCTTGACGATTCAACTTTTTCTTTTTTTTTTCCTTTTTTTCCCTCTTACTCATAAAATCGGAACCACTCAGACAAGAACAAAAGGTCAAAGAAAAAAAAAAATGAAGAGGAAAAGTTTTTTTTTTTTCCGATTTATACCCATTATTTCCCCTTTTCTTATAATAATAATCGATACGTGGGATCGAATTGTGAACTGGCAGGTTTAGCGTTTCTTGTAAATAATATCAAAAATAAACCATCATTATCAACTCCACCCTCACTAGCAATACACTCATCATATAGACATCATCAGCGAGTTTATCCCCCTATATAATTTTTTCTTCTGGCATCATGAGTGGATCAAATAATGAGTTTAGTAACAATGGTAGCACAAGCAGTAACGCTTCAAATCCGAATAGCGCCTATAGTAGTTCGTCAATACTAAACGGTGGCAACGGCACAGGCTTGCCTAACAATGGCAACTTTGGCTCTTTACAAATAAACCAGTTATGGATGGGAGATTTGGATCCGTGGTGGGATGAGACCGCCATCAAACAGATTTGGGCCTCTGTCGGTGAAACCTCATCTTTATTGCAAGTCAAATTGATTTATAATAGAAACATCCAAGCAAACCAAACAGGCAACTCTGCAAACTCTGGCTACTGTTTTTTGACATTCAACTCACCTCAACTGACACAACAGGCATTATCCCGCAACGGAACAGTGATACCAGGCACCAACAAGTTATTCAAATTGAACTGGGCCTCTGCCGGTCAACAACAGCAACAAGCACAGTCTCTGTCACTGTCACACAACCATAACCAATCACTGCAACATAACCATCACCAATCAATGTCATCCCCTCCGGTGCAAGAGTTCTCCATATTTGTCGGTGATTTGCTGCCTGACGTCACCGACAAACTCCTCTTTGAATTTTTCCAATCTCAATATCCGTCATGTTCAAGTGCCAAGATCATGATGGACCAAGTCACTGGCAACTCCAGAGGCTATGGTTTTGTCAAGTTCACCAATGAGTTGGAACAAAACAAGGCTCTCTTGGAAATGCAAAGTGCCATCTTGAACGGACGTCCCATCAGAGTGTCAACTGCCACCAAAAATTCACAATCCCATAATAGGGCAGGGTCCGGTAACCAGTTATCACATCCAAATCAGTCTGTTCTCTTGCAACAGCAGCAACAACAGTCCAAGGTGATCATTCCTCCTCAGTATAACCCTCAATTAAGTCCTTTCACTGACTCCAATAACACTACAGTGTTCATCGGTGGGTTGAACGTTCCGATCAGTGCCGAAGAGTTGAGATCCTACTTTCTGACTTATGGTGATATTGTGTATGCCAAAGTGCTTGATGGAAAGAACTGTGGGTTCGTCCAGTATGTCAACAGATCAGATGCCGAAAGGGCAATGACCGAGATGCAAGGATTTCCAGTTGGAACTTCGAGATTAAGATTGGCATGGGGCCAGAAATACAGCCAACACCAACAACAAGTGCATCCACAACTGTTACAACAATCTACACAGTTGCAACAACATTCGCAATTGCAACAACAACAACAGCAAAGTTTGTATTCAAGTTTAATGAATCATTCCATGAACGGTGCTTCAACTACTCCAATCTCCAATGGATACATAGACCAGAATACGTACATGGGCCACCCTACGCCAATGAGTATAGGAGGAGGAGCTGGTGTCACGAATTACAACTTTGATAGGAGAGATGGTGGTGCGGAATCTGGATATATTCCTCAAAATCTTTTAGGTAATGACGATATCCCTTCAACTGCTTTTACAAATGGTGATTACTTCAATTTGAAAGATATGGTTTTGAATCAGTTAAATACATTCCGTTGAAAAACATGCGTTACTAGCTGTGTTACCTCGCATATTCCACGCCGTTTTACTTCACAGCATGTCATCATATCACCTTGTGATCATTGACTCATCCCATCCCATCCCATCACATACTAATAAAAGATCGATTTAACTTTTCAAAAAGTCATTCCATCTTCACTTTTATTTTATTCCCACAATCTGCATCTCAACTTATGAATATATCATATCTAATGGGGAGTTCTTTTTCTTTTCTTTATAAACTAACTCACATGATCAACGTTGTTCTTATAAAATTTTTTCATTTTGTTTTTTTAATGATCGTTTTACCACCAATGTTTTCCAGTTTTTACCAAATGTCAAATTGACTTCTATTCGATGCTCACATGAACCATATAATGATATGACATAAAAGGCATGCCATAAAAATTATCAAAAAAGTTTTACTATATTTTTTTATCACAACAAAGATCAGTTTACAGTTATCAATTTTATTTGTCAGTCTTATTTTATCTTACTTAACTCTAATTTCTCTTTTTGATCTCTTATTCATTTTTTGTCTATAGTTTTATTATCATCTTTTTATTTATTGTCATCAACAATGATCCTTTTATTTGTATTTTCTTTTCTTTTACTTTTTATTAGTGTTTGTTTGGCCCATTGGACATCTGGATTGCTTATTACCAAATGATCAGTATTTATTTGAGTATGCTGGAGTTTGTAATGCTTCTTGTGTTCCTAGGGGATCTCTTTTTCTCCTCGTAGTTTGTATTTTTGAATCCTATATGAATATTGAAAAAGAAATAAATGTAGAGAAGGATAAGTATGGAAATTGTGAATGAAGTGTTAGATAATAGCGTAGATTGGAAGTGACGGGAAAGTGCTTGTAATTGAATCGAATAACTCTCTAGCTGGACATTCCATAGAGGACATGACTACAAATTAAATTCGATATGTAAATAAATAATTCGGTAGATAAATAAATAGATAATAAATAAATAAATAAATAAATAAATAAATAAATAAATATAAGTTAATAAATAGTAGTAGATAAATGGGCAATAAAGAGACAATAAATAGTTAATAAACAGGTCTTTAATTATAATGATCCATCATGACAATCAAGCAACATAACAGTTATGCCTTTGTAATCAAACTGATCAATAATCATAATCATGCCGTTTTATCAATTCTAGCACGATACAAGTGAGCATCGGATTCATCCTTTGCACCTAAATCCTTTGCCAACCCATCGTGTGGATAAGTTCTTGGATAATTCGGTCTATCAGGGTACAGATCACTCAAATAAATCAGAGTAACACCTGTTCCCAATACTAAGAAGAATGTAACAAACCATCTAAGTGCTACTTTATCGTCCACTACGTTGAAGAAATCTGGAGCCCACATATCTAACAAGTCCTGATTTGGATGTAATGGTTCATTGAAGTTTCTTCTCAATTGCTGATCATCATATTTCTTATATGGGTCCCTCAATTGATAATTCTCAGGTTTCAATTTTGGATAGTTTTCGAAATCAAACTCATAATCTTTAGCTATGAAATGAGGTAAATCCGCTTTAAATCTTATGGAATTACTGATCGAAGGGATAAACAAAGCTCTCTTCTTTATCAGAGACGACGTGATTCTAATCATGATGATTGAATATCGATCTTGAGACCAACAATAATTGATTGATTATCCGAGCTTGACCAATGACTGATTGATTCCAATGATGATAATTAAATTAAACCTTTTTTCATTCACCTTTTTTTTTATTATCATTTTCCACCTTTTTCTCTTCTCTGTCATTTGACCTTCAACTATCAAAAAAAGTCTCCAAAGTCCCCAAAAATTCGTGCCAGTAAATTTTTCTGCGAGGCAAAAAAAACATAACGAATCCTTAAGTATGATAACTTTTTTTTTTTTACTTTTTCTTTAATTCGAGTTGAAATTAATAAAGGATCAAGGATCGCATCGTGTCGCAGGCCATACCAATTGAACATACTGTGAAAGGAGATACAGCGATGTCTTCCGAGATAATCAATGGCACTGCCATGAATGGCGCCGGTGACCATACTACTGGACTGAAAGAACTGACCTCCGATGGAGAGCACAATCTTTTGAGATCGAGCGATGTTAACGATACTACGCTGAACGATACCGCACTGAACAATACACCCAATAGAAGAACCTCTTCCAGGAGAAGGAATGTGGTGAATTACGATATGAGGATACATCATGTGAAGAAACCGAATCCAACACCGAAACAACTGAAAGACACAAAGCCAAAGCCTGAAGTGGATCAAGAGCTGGCAAGGGCCACTCCCGATTTCACCAACAGTCCAATATTCAAATCTTATATACCGCCTCCCTTAGTAAACGAACCGGTAGATCCTTCCACGAAACTGGAGGTGTTGAAAAATAACTTGGTCAACATTATACTAGACACGAGGTCCAAGATCGACGAGTTATTCCAATTGAATATCTACACCTCGTTGGTTTCCTTCGATCCTGGAAATATAAACAGAGAAGGTGCCATTTATAAAGAGTTCTCGGAGGCTAATGACCTCTGGACATTGCACTCAGAGACACATTCCCAGAGGCAATCCACAAGACGCAGAAACATCAGAAGTGGGCCTTCTTTGCACCCTTTACAAAATGAGATCGAATCCTTGGTGAATGAGAGACTTGTACAAAAACTGAAAGATGAAGAAAAGGACCAAGTGGGAAATGAAAACGATTCAGATGAAGAAGAGGATTCAGATCTGGAAGAAAAAGTCACTGAAGAGGGGACCAAGTTCAATAGGAAAAGATTACGTTCGAATCTGGAGTCCCCAACCAAAGCACAACCTCCATCTAAACGGAAAGCAGCAACTTCAAAGAAGAAACCAGTTAGGCCGAATTCGAAAGCCGATCGTAGACGTGATTCGAAGCGGCACCTGGAAATGGGCCCGGACCTGGAAGCTGAAGATGAATCCAGAGACGAATCGCTGCAACAAGAATCTGATTCAGAATCGGAAATATCTTCGACTGATTCTGAAGATAGTTATTTCGAAGATGTCTTATCGACACCGATCTCAGAGCCTTACCAGCACGTTCGTAAAATCAAACTGATAGCCAGAGAACCTAGACCAATAGTGACTAACCCAGGAGATGTAACAACACCAAAATTCAAGGACTTGGAAAGTTTCCTTGCATCTTACAAATCTTTAGATGAAGATTTGTCCCTTGAAGACTATGAGAAGTACATGCAAGATCAGAATTTGTTAGTGGACAAGATCCGTACAGCAATCAAGGAAAAGACTTTAAGAATCGATTTCGACGAGAATGTCGATAGAACATATTGGAATCAAAGAGAAGAGCCTACTATGATCAAGAAGGCAGCTAAAGTGCCTCCATTTAAAGATCCTTTCAAAGTATATGGAATCCCAACTCATCATGACCATTTAGTGGCTCAAGGAATTCATTCTCTGAAATTATTTCAAGATTTGAGAAGACAGAGAATACAAAGATGTAGAAGAATATCGCAGATGATCGAGACCCATTTCAAGAGAAAGGCTCTGTCTAAGGACAGGGAGAAGAAGGAGTACGAATTGAAGATGTTGCGGTTGGCGAAGGAGACTGCCAGGTTGGTCAAGAGGAAATGGCTCCAAGCAGAGAAGGCATGGAAGATTTTGGAAGATCGTCGTAAAGAGCAGGAAAGAGTCCAGAGAGGTAAACAGCACTTGACTGAGATGTTGGAGCATTCCACTCAATTATTGGAACAACAGTTGACAAATAGATCAAACTCAGCTACCAGACCAGCATCACCAGAATCTGAAGCTGAGCAATCTGAGCTGTCTGATTCAGGTGCTGATTCGGCTTCAGATGAGTCGTCCAAGTTCGATAGTGATGAGTTTTCGTCTGAGTCAGATTCTGAACTGGAACAGGCAGACACTCTGGAAGACGGAACTTCGCTGGTGGAAGACGATAGCAAATTGTCCGTGGAAGCCTTGAGAAAAAAATACAAAGATATCTCGGAAGAACTTGCTGAAGTGTCAGAACTCAAATCCGGTGATGGTAGTCTGTTGGCAGAATTGTATAATAGTGAAGATGTCAAGGTGGAAGACGAGCCAAAGGTTACAGAGGAGGAGCAGGCGGCTCTTGAGGCAGAAGGACCCTATGATCCACTCCTCGATAGTGACACCACTGCTTCGTCGGACGATACCTTGAGCAGTGAGGAGAGTGACGCAGAAACGGCTTCTTCCTCAGCTGACGAACTGGATGACTCCTCTTCTAGACCTACATTGGCCTCATTATTCGGAGGATCCAGTGCCGCAATAGTTGATGATAGTGACGACGAATCCGTCAACAGTGACGACGAAGATATCAAGTCTGAAACCTCTCTCTCGACGCCTGACGATGAAGCAGATTCGCATAACGAGAGCGTTCCTTTGAGTAAGGAGTCTGATCCAATGACTAATGAACAAGTTAACTCGGTGGCAGATGTGCCGACACCTCCGTTGTTGCGCGGTAACTTGCGTGTATACCAAAAGCAGGGTTTGAACTGGTTGGCCGGGTTATATAATAACAACACCAATGGTATTTTGGCCGATGAGATGGGTCTTGGTAAGACCATTCAAACGATCTCATTGATTTCTTACTTGGCATGTGAGAAGCACATTTGGGGACCGCATTTGATCGTAGTACCAACCTCGGTGATGTTGAATTGGGAAATGGAGTTCAAGAGATTTGCTCCTGGAATGAAAGTTCTCACGTACTATGGATCTCCTCAACAAAGAAAGGAAAAGAGAAAAGGTTGGAACAATCCAGATTCGTTCCATGTATGTATCACTTCATACCAATTGGTTGTCCATGATCAAAATGTGTTCAGAAGAAAGAAATGGAGATACATGATCTTAGATGAGGCTCATAATATCAAGAATTTCAGATCTCAGAGATGGCAAGCCTTGTTGAATTTCAATACCGAGCACAGGTTATTGTTAACAGGTACCCCATTGCAGAACAGTATCATGGAGTTATGGTCCTTGTTATATTTCTTGATGCCTTCGACAAAGGCAGATCAGTCAATGCCTGATGGGTTCGCCAATTTGCAGGATTTCCAACAGTGGTTTGGGAAACCCGTTGACAAAATCATTGAAGGTGGGGGTAATTCAGCAGATGCCGATGATGACACGAAAAAGACTGTTTCAAAATTGCATCAAGTTCTTCGTCCTTACTTATTGAGAAGATTGAAAGCAGACGTGGAAAAACAGATGCCTGCAAAATATGAACACATTGTTTATTGTAGACTATCCAAACGACAGAGATTTCTTTACGATGATTTCATGTCTAGGGCCCAGACAAAGGAAACTTTGGCCTCGGGTAATTTTCTCTCCATTATCAACTGTTTGATGCAATTGAGAAAAGTTTGTAACCATCCTGATCTTTTCGAGGTGAGACCGATTGTCACTTCGTTTGCAATGCAAAATTCTGTTGCATCTGGTTTTGAAATGAAAGAATTGGTTGTCAGAAGAAATTTGAGCCCTGCTACAGGTTCCACTGTAGACTTAAAAGTGGTAAATGCTGTGATATCAGGGAATGAAACGATCACAACGCACAATTCAAGTTCGTTTGCAAGCTTGAATGCTTCTCAATTGTTAGAGAAAGAAGCTACCAAGCTTGAAGCCGTGTTGGCTGATAAGATTCCAGAAGAGCACCAAGATTTGGATCTGTATTATCGGTACTTGAAATACAAAGAACAAGAGGAGGCACTCTCGCATACCAAACACACCATTTATTTGAATAACTTGAGATGTCACACCTCACCAATCTATGGTTCCAATTTGTTGGGCTTGGTCAACGGAATCTATAACACAGTAAATCCAGAAGCTTCCGAATCATACTTCATTCGAGAACTGATCAAGCCATTGTCCACCAGGTCAGCACTTATGCAAGACACCGTAGAAAAATACGCCTTTGTTACACCATCGGTGGTTCTGTTGGACATGAAATATAAAAGTGTAACGCCAGAATTGAGTTCTGAGTTGATTGCCAGAGGAGCTGAGTTGCCAAATCCATTCCATCAAGCGCAGGTTAAATTGTCTGTAGCATTCCCAGACAAGAGTTTGTTGCAATACGACTGTGGTAAGTTGCAAAAATTGGCCGTATTGCTCCAGCAATTGAAAGACAATGGACATCGTGCGTTGATTTTCACTCAGATGACCAAAGTATTGGACATCTTGGAGTTGTTTTTGAGTTATCATGGTTACAAATATATGAGATTGGACGGTGCCACGAAAATTGAGGACAGACAGATCTTAACGGAAAGATTCAACACCGATCCGAGAATCACCTGTTTTATCCTTTCGACAAGATCAGGTGGTTTGGGTATAAACTTGACAGGTGCCGACACCGTTATCTTTTATGATTCCGATTGGAATCCTGCGATGGACAAGCAATGTCAGGATAGATGTCATAGAATAGGGCAGACCAGAGATGTGCATATTTATAGGTTTGTCTCAGAGTACACTATCGAGTCGAATATATTGAGGAAGGCCAATCAAAAGAGACAATTGGACAACGTTGTGATACAAGAAGGTGACTTCACCACAGATTACTTCGGCAAGTTATCGGTATCTGACCTCTTGGGAGACAATAATGATCTTGTGTCCGATGCCAAGCCTTTGCTTCCAGATGCAGCCAACCCTAAGAATTTCACTGCAGCATTGGCACAAGCAGAAGACGAGGACGATGCAACTGCAGCAAATGTGGCAATGAAGGAAGTGGAGTTGGATAATGAAGATTTCGACGATCCTTCCGCAAAAGCCGCATCGGCTTCAAGATCTGCTACTCCAGCAGAGACCACGGTCAACGAGGATGAAGAAATGGAGATCGACGAGGATGATATGGGGCATATAGATGAGTACATGATCAGATTCATAGAAGGGGGATACTATTGGGACTGAATAGTAAAGAGGGGTTATCAATTGTACACTAACAAAATATTTGTATATTTTATATTATTTAATAGCTTAATGAAATGTATGTCTATAAGAATTCACTAACTATCTGAATCAGAGTCTGATGAAAAGATGGGGATTTTACTTTTGTGGTTGCGTACATGAGAAATTCTTTGCACCTCTTTGTCCGATTTGATATGCATCATTTTTAGTGGTGGTAAGAAAGGTGACGAGTCTGGTTGATACGCAACAGAGTCCAACGAAGTCGAGGGCGTGGAGTTAGATAAAATATGTTGCGGAGTCAATTGGAGAGACGAGTTCGTCGCTGTCGAGTGGATTTTGTCCTCTGTAGAACTCACATTCGAAAAAAAACTATGATTATCGGTGTTTGTACTTATGTTTGTAGACTTTTGTTTCAATGGGGTTCTTGGAGTCTCTCTATATAGAGGAGAACGTTTGAGTCTCTTGTTGGGTAGTGAATAATTTTCGACATTTATGTTAAACTCAGAACTCTCAGATACATTGCCTTGTGGCTTTGCAGAATATGTAGCCTTTTCAATCTCTGTCTGTAACTGCTGCTGAGAATCAAGATCCAGCTTGAATTTGGTATTGGACAAGTCTTCGGACTCTGAAAAATCCGAGACTTCCACAGTGCTTGAACCTTGCTCAATGTGGGACTTTATTAAAAAAATCTCATTCAAAAACGGGACCCGATCTTGCAGCATGTTACACATCAATTCTTGAGTGGCCAGTCTCATCTCTGAGCAAGGCAACAAATTGGGGGTTAGCAAAATACTCAACATGACAGAAATACGTTCATGCTTCTTCAAGTGATCTGGCTCCTTGTGCCTAGCAGAATAAGGCCACCAGCTTGGTTTGGTCAGATCACCACCAGTATAAGGGTAAGTGGACTGTTTCTTGGGAACGGCCCTTCTTACCCACGCCTTACTGATCAGTTTGCAATTGAGCTGCTGTAGTTTTTCAAGCAACACAACCAAGTGGTCGATAACCTCTTCTCGGTTATTCAAGTCAAGGATCTTCGAGCTGGTTCCTGAAACCTTTTTAATCCCGAAATTGTCCAAGAATTGATCAAGAAACCCAAAATCTGCCTGATCATCTTCACCTTGACCTGCACTTGTGTAAGAGCTCAGAAAAACTTGGGGGTTTCCAGAGGTCAAGGCCATATTCAATTGTTGTGGGTCTATTTGATAGAGATCATCGCCGATCTTAATGCAAACTTTGCCCTTCACCTTGTTAGTCTGCAAGATGGCTATCAATTTATCGATATTTATTTCCATTACAAATCAACTTTGCTTACACTCGTCTACGCGATCTACTTACAAGTAAAACAAGAGAGGTTGGCTTTAAATAACACATCACATTGAACAAAATTGATTCGATTTTTCTACATATCAACATGATGTGATCAGTAATATGTAATACTACGTTGCTCCGATCTCTAGATCACCTCAACTGCTCCTCAAAGCACCATCTCACCTTCGTTTGGAACCTGTTTCACCTCTGATCGGCTCCAATCAAGTCCCACACCAAAAATGTGAAAAAGTCTGCCACATTAGCCGAGCCATAGTTAAGAGGAAAAAATAAAGTGAGAAAAGCAAAAAAGGCCGTTGATAAGAAATCTGATAACTGAGTTGTGGCCACGAAAGTACAAGTACGTGAAAATCGTAGGACATGACAGAGATTGAAAGAGATCTTGAACTCCTCAAGATTGAAGATGGCAGTGCACCAGAAAACTCAACGGGAGTGCATCCATCAACCTCCAAAAACACAGAAGACATGATTCTGAAATATAAAGAACAGTTGAAAAACTTGAGTCCCAAATCGAGAGAAGCATTGGATGTGTTTGAAAAAGGCGTCAAGAAGGAAGCCAATGGTTCCTTGAGGGATGCTATTGAGTTTTACCGGAAGGCGATGAAGGTATGTTGGAGTAACAACTCAATGAAAAACCCCATTTACTAACACGCTTTGTAGTTGGACGAGAAAGTTGAACAATTGTATAGAGCAAAGATCTATTCCGAGCTTACAGAGCTGGGGAAAAGAAAGCAGGACAAAGAGAACGAGGAGGGGAAACCAGCAGGGAACAGAATCTTGGATGAGAAGATCATCGCCAAAATAAATGTGAAGGCCCTCTTGCAATCATTTGCCCAAGAACCCATCCATGTGTTGGATGAAGAAGCTTCATGTCCAATATCGAAGTTGCCCGATGATGTTGTCCACTTGGTGATCGAGCAATTGATTTACCTCGACACTCCATCATTTGTGCAATTTCTGTTGACTTGTAAGAAATTTGCCTATCTAGGGTTTGGCACGAGTCATTCTTGGAATGTCTTGTGTAATATTGTCTACCCTAAGCAGAGCTACGATGAACAAGTTGCCCAATTGAATGGGTTGACCAAGAATCAAGATGAGATGGTCAAAGCGTATGACCACGATTGGCACAAGATGTTGAGCGAGAGACCTTTTATCAAGTTCAATGGTATATACATAAGTGTGGTGAACTATTATAGAGAGGGAGGCAGAGCAGAAGGTTCGTCAAGTTGGACCAACCCGATTCGTATGATCACGTACTATAGATATCTTCGTTTCTTCTCCAATGGAGAATGTATGAAACTCTTGACCGTGGAAGAACCTCCTAATATTGTGAGCAAATTCACACCCGAGTTCGAAGCAAGTGGATTATCTGAGAAAATGCTCAGAGGTACGTGGACATTGACCCCAGATGGACAAGTGAGAGTTGAAAGTGAAGGTTCTGTGGACAGATATAGATTTGTTGAGAATTTGCAAATCAGTAAAAGCTCGAACAACCGTTTCAAACATAGTAAATTGCAATGGATCAATTATGAGTTCATCGATGTAAGAACAACGGAGTCAAACTATTTTGATATTAAGAAGGAAAAACCATATAAATTCAGTCGAGTAAAATCTTATGGGCACTCAAATTGAGATTTATAGATATTAGATAGATAACCTGACATGTAATTTAGCAGTTAGTGCGGTGTTGTGATGTTCATGTAGGTTTTACGCAGATATACTGTAGATCACCTAAAGATGGGGAATGGGCAATGTATATTAAAAAAGCAACATGGCAAAAAGAAAGTATGTGTTACAGATCTCTGCAGCATAAATCAAACAAAAACCAGCCCAGCATAACCTAGTGAGTCCAAAAGTATCACTCATTTGCACCCCACAATAGTCCATAACGAAGAAGTGAAAAAAAATAATTATATTTCATATAAAACTAAATCCGGTTATTTACCGATTGATCAAAGACTGGATAAAAAAAAACCAATAACTGATGGAGGATTGTTACTAAGATATGAATGCATTTAGTACAGGCATACGGAGAATCGGATGTCAATCCCTCACGTAGGGTTCATGCTAATAAGAATTACACAAATAAACTAAGTCCCTACTATATAACCCACATTTAGTCATATATCCCCACTATGCTTTCGGGATTAAATCTTGGGGGTATATACGAGGCGCTCTACTTTACTCCACATTTGGCTAGCAGTTATTCTCACATTGACCTCAATGAAAACCCACCCGTTCGTTTAAATCAGAAAAAATAAAAAAAAAACTGCAAAGGAGCAAAAAAAGGATGACGAGAATCATATGCCAATGTTTTTTTTTTTTTTTCCCTTCCACAAAACACTGAAATAAAAAAATTATGATCAAAAGCAAGCATTCCTCTTTCAATGCAACCTGGAAGATAAAGTATTCAAAGTGTGTAGATAAGTTTTGACACATTCAAGGTTCCATTCGAGCGCGACAGGTACAGCCAGAAAGATAATAAACGGTTGCATCTCAAATAATTTTTTTATGAAATTTCCCCTACTTTATCCCACACTTAAACCCTCTGCCAGCAGAAACTTATGACGTACAATACGCAGACCAAGATTTGATCGATTTATCAATTTCAATATATTAGAGCCTCCATTTCCGTGATGTCGAATGGAAACACACATAATCAATCTCTGCAGGGACCCACAACGTTATACAAAATGGATAGCCAGTCTAGTATATCACATGCTATAAAGAGGAATATAGGGTCCTCCACCACTTCATTGACAGCGTTTGCCTTATCACATTCATCACAACAACTGCCGTCTCAGCAACTGCAACTGCAACTGCAACAACAGTTGCCCATCCCAGTATCGTTGTCTCCTTTTGAATATGCCACCCCGGCACTGATGAACTCACCAAATGGATACTTCAATGGTCATCACTCTCTGCCGCAATATGACACTTTGTCAAAATCAGCCAATGATCTCTTGATGAACCTTGATTCGGCTCAGGACTTGGATTTCGACACCGCTTACAACATGATGAATGATACCATAGACAAAGATACCCCAAAGTTCTCATCAAATTCACTGCCCAGAACCCCAGAGCAAGGTTTCGCTTCGTTGCAAGACTTACTGGACCCTTTCTTGGACCATCGTCGTGCCATTATAGAAGCAGGATTAAGAGACAGTACCACGCAACAATTGAACCAACCACAGTCACAGCAACAGTTACAACTGCAGTTTCTGCTGCTGCTGCACCAAATGCCCAATTCTCAGAAATCTCCATTCACTGTTTCCCCACATACAAGGAAATTATTGAACTCAGTCAACAATATTGCCTCCCAGTACCATGTAAACAGCAGTGGTTATGAATTATTGTCCATCACGGAAAGCTCTGCTTTGGAGAAATTCTTGGATAGTATCGTTGACGATTCTAAATTGCAAGACTTGGGGAAACATTGGCCTACAATTGATCCTTTGGCGAAATCAGAGTCCGAATTGACACTTCCAAGATTGGTCACTGCAACCAATACAG
The DNA here is from genome assembly GCA_024271865.1 of Nakazawaea ambrosiae. Taxonomy (NCBI): domain Eukaryota; kingdom Fungi; phylum Ascomycota; class Pichiomycetes; order Alaninales; family Pachysolenaceae; genus Nakazawaea; species Nakazawaea ambrosiae. The sequence goes on from JANBXG010000001.1 coordinate 2,221,456, forward strand.
ACTCCAAGCCAAGGCTTTCACATATTCCTGACTTGAGATTGCATACACAGAAATTCGATTATGATTTGAACACTTCTCAACCTGTGAATCCCGTGCCACCTGGCCATTACGTATCACTTTCCTATACGCTGAGTCCTGTGCAATCACCACCAGAGTTGAAGCAAGAACAAACTCTGCTTGAACTGGTGCAGCCAGTGAAAAAGAAGAGAGGAAGAAAGAGAAAAGAGGAGAGTGCGTCTGCTTCTCCTCCAGTAAGGAAGCAGAAGAAAGTGGAATCGGAAGAACATGAAAAGGTGAGAATGAAAAGACAGGGTTTGACAGCTGAGCAGAAGAAATTGCATCATACGGAATCTGAGAAGAAAAGAAGAGCCATAATCAAGGAGCTGTATGACTCTTTACTCAGAACCATTGATGTGGATCTGTGCTATCATCTTCGGGATCAAAAACTGGAAGAGAAGAAGAAAAAGAAGGGTTCGAGAGGCAATTCAAGGTTTGCAGTCATGAATTATGTCATTAATGAAATTGAGTATTTGATGAACGAAAATGAAACTATTCGCGATAAATTGACAAAAGCTGGTGTCTCGCTTTGAAATAGGCGGGAAATTGAAAGAGTGTGGAGGTTGAAACCAAATGGAGTACTAATTACTTGTATATTATAATGTGAAATTTTTGATTTGTTGATTTGTTGATTTGTCTTTGGTAGTTGATTATAGTGCTAGTGTGGTGTAACGATGTTGAGCAGAGTCTTTTTACTCTTTTTTTGTTTCTGCAGAAGTGTGAGCTAATTTAGTTATCGTTTATATTTTATATATTTTGAAGATCATAGCTATACCGATTGAGGCTATCTACTGGAAAAATTAGTCAAGAGATAGCACAAAAATTGTACAGAACATGTACAAAATTTGCTTGTTCAGATCATCTCGGCTCTCCAACTATTCGTAACTAATACCACTCCATTTATTCTCTCACTTCATCGTTCCGCCATTCCATTTATATTTTGGACAGCCCTGGTAGTTCCAAACTTTAAACCGAAATAACCTTGAACCTACATAAACCGAGAGGAAAACCACAGAAAAAATAGAATGTGTGAAGAAAAACTTTAACTCATCTCCGATAATCTGTTATCTTATTTTTATAAATGACTTTAATTTTCTCTCTTAGAAATAATTATTAATTGAACCTAAGACTAAGTAATAACCATCAATTAAATTCCGAGCTAGTCTTGAAATAAATCCAACAAATCACAAAGACCTAAGATGAGGTGAGTACTGGTGTGGTGGAATGAAAACCAGCTAAATAACTCAAGGGCAAGTACTAACTCAACCTTCCAATTTTAGTTCCCCTAAGAGAAGAATTGAGACAGATGTCATGAAACTGTAAGTTAAATTTCTTAACAATATCACAAGGGTCAAAAACTAACATATATTCATATCAAAACAGATTGATGAGTGACTATGAAGTCAACTTGGTGGACGACAATATGCAAGAATTCTATGTGAAGTTCAACGGACCTAAGGATACTCCATATGAAGGAGGTTCATGGAAGATCCATGTGGAATTACCAGATCAATACCCTTATAAATCACCATCCATTGGGTTTCAAAATAAAATCTTCCATCCAAACATTGACGAAGTCAGCGGGTCTGTATGTCTTGATGTGATCAATCAAACATGGTCTCCTATGTTTGATATCTTCAATATTTTTGAAACTTTCTTACCACAATTATTGTCATATCCTAATGCATCCGACCCTTTGAACAGCGAGGCTAGTAGCTTATATATGAAGGATAGTAAGCTTTATGTGGAAAAAGTCAAGAGCTATGTGACAAGATATGCCGATCCAAGCAGGTTCACTGAAGATGGTGACTTAATCATGGATGATGACAGGATGGATGAGGAAGATGATGATGATGAAGATGATAGCGATAGCGATAATTCCAGTAGTGATGAGGAAGTTGCAGGAGAGATTATTATCTGATTTGAATTATCCGTTTCACCTTTCCATTTACTAATGAGCAACGTGTTATCCATTTCCTCTCTATTTTCTTCTTTTTTTTACTTTTGACTTTTTACGATGTGGTGTGTGAATTTGATTAGAGTTATAAAGATCAATGAAGTAGGTCATAAAAAACAAAAAACCACTCCAGAAGAGAAAGGCAGATGAAAAACACAGATAAAACCCACAAGACCAAATTCAAACACAAAGACAAGCTTGTGCTTCGGTTTGGTCTCATAATTAGCATTTCAATTACCCACATCTAAACTCACATTGAACCATTTTATCTTTTTTAGTTATTGAGTTCTTTTTATCTTTTATCTTACCCCCACCAATTGCTTCAGTTCATCTTTTGAATTTGCCCTTATATTTTTATTATACATACCAACAACAAGTTATCTATATCCTCTTCTGTATAACTGGCGAATATTAACCTAAAACAATGCCATCTCCAAAATCTGTGCGTTTTGACACTACCGCATCTGTTAGCGTATTACTATTTTTCACTCTCTACATCTCTGTTCGAGAATTGATAGGGCTGACGTTCCAAGAGCCGAATTATTCGAGCACCTTTGACTCACATATTGATCAACTTTATGCTGGCCAGCAACCATCTTTTTTTCGCAATTAGAAAAGCCTCTCTAATTCTTGGCTTAGCGTTTCAATTCTGAACTGACGACTTTTGCAAAACATACATCAAAAACAAACACAAGAAAAACCAAGAAACAAGAAAAGCTAACAAAAAAAAACATATAGAAATAAGAAGAGTACTGTGCATATATATACTGCAATTGAAAATTTGACGAGCGAGTGAGATACTGGGAACAGCCACTGATACCACTGTTACATTATGCCAGAGTCAGCGGAAAGTCAGGACACCAATTTGGGAGGGAAACTTACGAGTTTTGTCTTGTCTCCTGCTTATAAACGTAATAGTGCATCAAAGGAACAGCAGCAATCATCGTCGAAACGGTCATCGATTGGCGGCGAGAGTAAGCACGGTAGAAGCCCATCGCCATACAGTGGAAGTAGAAGTAATAATCCTGGCAGTGTGAATGGAACTGTGGTAGAAAGAGACAACCCATTGACCTTTCTGCTCAATGGAGGAGACGAGGCTGATAAACATGAAATTCGCAAGGAAACCTCAAATGGAGCGGACGTCTCTCTGGATAGCAGACGTATACAAATGGGCCAGGGTAACTACTATGAAAAAGAAGATCAAGAGAACCCATCGATTTATGAACCTCAAAGAACTTCGACCCCACTTGAACAAATAAACGGAGACGAACAAGAACAAGAGCTTGGGCAAGCCAAACCAAGAACTTCATTGAGTGGTAGAAGAGGCTCTCGCAAGAGTGATTTTCAAGATTATGACGAATTACAACACAATTGGAGAAGAAGGCTCTCGAAATTTGCGACGACACCAACCGGTTTGTCGTTCATTGGAAATGCCCCAGAGACACCAACAGGTGAAAGCCGCAAATGGAGAGAATTCACGAGCTCCATCTTGGGCTTAAAGAAAAAGGAACGGCAACCAGTGGCAGGGCATAAGGATATTAAGAAAAGTGCAATAGAGAAGGAATTGGACGAAAAGACAAGACAGAGAGCTGAATTCTTGATCTCGTCGTTGACTGCAGGCTGTCCTGCTGCATTGTTTGCCGGAAGCATCTTTCTCAGAGATGAGCATGGCACTCAGAGAGCTCCATTATTGTTATCATTGCTAGGTGTGCAATTGACGGACATCACCGAATCTGCTAGAAGTAAACACAAGACATTCAGAATAGATTTAGAGTATGGAGTTGGCATCAACAGATTGAAATGGTCAGTGACCAAGGATACAAAAGACTTCCAAGCCCTTCATGCCCGTTTGAAAGTGTTGTTTTTCCAGTCAAATGCCTTCAGCAAGAAAGAAGTTGAGTTGCCAAAGTTTCCGAGATATGGTCACCAAAGAAAGTTGAAGAACAACACCAACAAAAATACTAATTCTCTTGCAGTTCCGAACAACCAGGAACATGCTGATGAAACAGACAATGCGGTTATTGAAAATGTCGATTCGCATTCGTTGAATTCCACCATCTCGAACTCCACGCATCAGTTAAGACGTACTGCGAGCCATCTGCTGAGCAGGCTCCATAGCATTGGTTCCAGACATCAACTTGAGAAATCCATACCACAGACAGAAGAGTCCAACGAGCTCTATTTGAAGGCATTGGATCAGTATATTGACCAGTTGCTCATCACATTGGCACTCAGACCGCAGTCCAACAGAGTGTTCCAATTCTTTGAGCTTTCGCCGATCGGTGTTCTCTTAAGTTCCGAAAGAGGTTATCAGGGCAAGCAAGGGTATTTGTTGGTACGGACAAGTGCCAAGGCGCAAGGTTGGAGAGTCGGGCACTTGAAATTGAGAGAATTGAAGGATATGGTGGAAAGACATACGAACAAGTGGTTCTTGGTGCGTAATTCCTATATAATGTATGTCAACGATATCTATTCTACCACTCCTTTGGAAGTGTTTTTGGTTGATCTGGCCACCAAAATGGATTTCTCTGGTTCGGATCAAGATATCGAACAGAACCAACCACAGCTGCCCGTAGATTCCGATGACGAGTTTGAAGACGCAGCCAACTCCAGAAAGAAACGTCCTTATTTGGTCATCAAGCTCTCCAATAACGAGCGGAAAATGAAGATGATCGCCAAATCGGAAAAGCAATTGAGATTGTGGGTCAACTCGATCAATACCATGATATCCAAGACCATCTGGGCACAGCCAAAGAGATTCGATAGTTTCGCCCCAGTGAGAGACAACTGCTTTGCACAATGGTTTGTGGATGGCCGTGACTATATGTGGGCCTGTTCCTCCGCATTGGAGATGGCTCGTGAAACTATATACATTCATGATTGGTGGCTTTCGCCAGAGTTGTATATGCGCAGACCGGCAAATGGTAACCAGCAATGGAGACTTGACCGTATTTTGAAACGGAAGGCAGAGCAAGGTGTCAAGATCTTTGTCATTGTCTATAGAAATGTTGGAAACACCGTTGTCACAGACTCTTCTTGGACAAAGCATTCGTTATTGGATTTGCATCCGAATATTTATGTTATCAGATCGCCAAATCAGTTACTTCAGAACACTTACTTCTGGGCTCATCACGAAAAGTTGTGTATCGTAGACAGTACAGTCTGTTTCTTGGGAGGAATCGACTTGTGTTTCGGAAGGTTCGATACCCCAGACCATATTCTCACCGACGATGCAGACTCTCTGTTCCCAGATCTGGGCAAACCTGCTCAATACTTCCCAGGTAAAGATTATTCCAATCCGAGAGTGAAGGACTTCTTCAGCTTGGACAAGCCATATGAGTCAATGTATGACCGTAAGGAAGTACCAAGAATGCCTTGGCATGATGTGCATATGGTGTCTGCAGGCCAAATAGCAAGAGACTTGTCCAGACATTTTGTTCAACGTTGGAACTATCTCTTAAGACAAAAAAGACCTTCAAGACCTACTCCATTACTTTTACCTCCTTCTGATATAACACTGAACGAGGCTGCAGAGATGGGCTTCACTGGTTCATGTGAGGTACAGCTTTTAAGATCTTCAGGAAATTGGTCTTTGGGCTTGAAAGAGCATGAACAAAGTATTCAAAATGCATATTTGAAGGTCATTGAGACCAGTGAGCATTTTGTATATTTGGAAAACCAGTTTTTCGTCACTAGTGCTGAGTGGGATGGAACCGTTATCCACAACAGAATAGGAGATGCCTTGGTGGACCGTATTATTAGAGCACATCATGATAAGAAACCATGGAGAGCGGTGATCGTGATTCCGTTGATGCCTGGGTTTGAAAGTCAGGTGAGTGAGGCAGACGGGTCATCGGTAAGAGTGATCATGCAATGCCAATTCATGTCGATCTCAAGAGGCTCTACATCTATTTTCGCAAAATTGAGAAAGGTTGGTATCGATCCAGATGATTATATTCAATTCTTCTCATTGAGAAAATGGGGTAAGATTGGTCCAAATAAGAAGTTGGTAACTGAGCAGTTATATATCCACGCAAAGACCATCATGGCGGATGATAGAGTTGCTATCATTGGGTCTGCTAACATAAATGAGCGTTCGATGAGAGGTGACAGGGACTCAGAAGTAGCTGCAATAGTTCGCGATAAAGAGATGATCCAAACAAAGATGAATGGCAAACCTTATCTCGCAGGAAAGTTTGCACACACTTTGCGTATGCGGTTGATGAGAGAACATCTTGGCATTGATGTGGATATCTTGGAGCTCGTAGAACGTAGATTTTCCCATTTGGAATCCATCGCATCCACTGAATTGGGAAGACTTGCATCGACTGGTAAATTCAGAAACCAGGAACATCACATCTTGTCAGCAATGGTCGAGCTTGGATCTCGGGAAGTATTAGGACAAGAACAAGGAACCCGGAGATGGGCTCAATTCGTAAAAGCTGTAGGCGGTGACACTAGTGTAAGAATACCTTTAAACGAGGAAGAGTTGCCAGAGTCGTTAAGAGAGTCCAAGAAATTTGCTCCACATCCTTTGTTCCACACATTCAACCACAGAGCTGGTGTAGATAACTTGGGGATGCGTGACAAGAAGAAGTTTTCTTCCGATTCGAGAATACATAACAACAAGGACCACAAAAATGATATTGACGGCTTTGGGAAGGATAAATTCAAATCAGAAAGTTTTTCCAAATCTAACAAAAAGATACGCAACGTTATAAAGGACTGGGCTCGTGCTTCGGTGAAATTGGAAAAAACGTATTTACCTGATGAAGACGATGTGTTGAAGTATCTCAACGACGACGGAATTGACTACTCGGAAGACGGAATAGACAAGGAATTGAGTCCAGAGGAGGAAGAGTATTTGGTATTTTTGAACAAAGAGAGATGGCTTTTCTTGAAAAGAGTTTCGTACTTGCAAAGGTGTGCCAGCAAGCAAAAAGCTCAAGAGGCCAAGACGAAATCATCCCAATTGGATTTGCATGCTTCTGATACCAAGGAGTTCACAAATGGAGAAACTGTGAGCTTGGATCTGGAGGGAGTTCGTAACGCAATACAATCTGTCCTGTCTACAAATGGTAATGCCCACCAAAACGATTTTATCGACCCCTATGGTTTCGAAGATCCTATGGATGATGAATTTTACGAAGACATCTGGTACACAAGTGCTGTGAGAAACACCAGAATTTATAGAATGGTGTTCCATTGCCAACCAGACGATGCTGTGGAGACGTGGAACGACTATACGAGATTCTACAATTTGGAAACTGAATTTGAGTCTAGCCAGAGGAAAACTTTCACGAGCAGACCAGAGAGCGTCGAGTCGACGATGGCTAACGGTGGTTCCGTTAATGATGTCGAGACCCCAATGAACGGTCTAGGTGTGCTAGGTTTCCGGTCAGAGGAGAACGATGGTGATGATTCGTCTAATACCGACAATACAAACAGGACGACCCGTACTTCATCAACAACACCTTCAACATCCGAGCAAGAAGGAGGTCCTGACGAGAATGATGTCATTGAAACGGAGGTAAATGAAAAGTCTACAACGAGACGGCGCAGAGCTGGAACTTTTGCTTCGAGACATAAAAATGCTTTGGCAGAGACCATTTACGATAGACTGACCGCTGAGAAGATGTTGGAATACATTCAAGGGCATCTTGTGTTATTCCCTGCTCATTGGCTACATAAAGAGTTGGAGAAAGATGGTAGTTGGTTTTTCAGTGGGGACAGATTGCCTCCTATTGAAATTTATGATTAATTAATTTTAAATTTAGAGCTTATGTTAATAAATGATTTTACTTGAAATTCTAAAACATACACATTACTTTTAATGAATGTGAAAAAGTTTTACTGGAATATAACGCATCACACATCGCTGATCTTTAAATTTGATTTTATACCTCATCTATTAGAGGGAGGAATCTCCGAGTAAAATTCAATTATTTTTGGTTTCCAAAGAAACCCCACTTTACTCAGTGTTTGCAACTCTTTTTTTTTTTTTTTCACCGATAACTCTACTCTTCATCAAGTTGATTTGATCTTCGCTCTAGAGCCGCATGGGAGCTATACATTTGGGTACTAAGGCACGCATTCCTTTGTTGAACTTTTATTTTTTTGTTTTTGTCCACCAACCTCCGACACCGCCTTCTGTACCCTTGCTTTAGTTCAAGGTTTGACCTCGGCTATCAGACACTCTTCAGTGAAACTTCCTCTCAACTTGTGCTGAATTATGCTGTCTGGCTGCCTATTATACACTTTCCACCTGTCATGCAGCAACAAAGACTGTACATCATCAGGTGCATCCTCTTTGAATTTCTCTCATTTGTTAGACCAAATTCCCTCTTTGGCGTGTTTCGGGCAGGTATGCCCTTTCGGATCTCGAAATTTGGCAAAAATGCCTTCCATCGATTACGTAACTGGATAATAGGTACAAATAACCCGAGGAAATGGGCAATTTTTCTTCTCTCTCAGATAAGAGGAAATCAAAGAAGTTTTTTTTCTTATCTTTCCCAATTGGGGATCATCGACTGCGAGATAGTAACTAGATAACAACTTAGTTTGATTAGGGTTTGATGAACTTTGGTTTTTTTTTGTGGTTGATGTTTTTTTTTACCCTGAATATTTCGAATGTGTTATTGATTCATATTGATTTGGTTTCATTCAAGTATCTTTGTCTACAGCAAGGAAACTTTTCATCTTTGGGTAGACCTATATTGCTACCACTTTCCCAAGCATCTTGCTCGAGTTCAGTTCTTCCAGCAGAATACAGATATTTGATTTCATCGCGTTTCAAGAAAAGCCTTGGTCGTATTTCGATCTGATCGATCACGTTTATTCAACCCGTATTACGCTTCCACAATCAACAGTATAGATGGGACAACAGTGCATTCACTAGTACCACATCACAAAAAATGGCACGGACGCAAGAGTTCTCAGAACACTCATCAACAGAGACTCTTATCGATAAACCCAACCCACAACTCCTAGAGCAAAGAGGTAGACAACACAAGGTCGCTTTGAGACATGAGTTTGGCAATAAAAATATACAGTTCAAAGGCACACTTGGCTACAATGCTAACGAGATACTTCGGAGTCGGTCTCAATTGAGTAGGAATTCTTCAAACCACAGTATAAGGTCTCGAAATGACAGTAGTGGCAACCTCTTGCTGGCAGGGCTTGGAGCTGGCCAGAATCTCGCATATCCAACTTCAAAAACGTTACTCTCCGCATATAATGACAAGACCGTTTCAGATACAGTGCTACCCACAAGACATTCGAAACAGCAACAACCTATGAGGCCACCTTTGGGCAGCAGCAGGACCAGTTCGAATAGCTCCTTGTTCAAGAAAAATTACACCTTCAGATCAGAGTCTTTGACGAATGTAAGAGATAGGCAGGAAAGTTTGATAGGATTTCAAGAAAATCAGGACATTATTGACAGGTTCAAGTCTGGACTCCCCAATAAAGCTGCTAGCATCTCAGGCCCAGCTACGTCATCGCGAAAGGCAATCCACAAAAAGTCTTCTTTGAATCATTCTGCTAGCCTGTCAGTGAGTACGTCCGAGTGTAGTGAAGAAGACGGAGACTCCACACACAAATCAGAAGATGATCCAGAGATTGAAATTAATGGTAATAAAATGAGTTATGAGTTAGTGCTACCGAACTCATCGGACAATTTGTTCCCTAAACCACAGTTTGGCTCCATTTCTGCATCGCCAAAGACGAAAATTGTTTTAGAAGAGGCGATAACTGCAGCTGTAGAATCAAAAGATGACGAGAAAGAACCCAAGCATTCGAATAACTATGACCGCACAATGAGAACTTTGGAAAGACAGATAAATATAAGAGATCAAGCCATAAGCACAACTAAGGAAGAAGAAGAGACCAATGAACTAACGCAGAAGTGGAATAGTTTCATTACCTTGGATGATCGTAGAATGTTCGAACTGATCACTCATGATCTCCGAAGAATGGCAAGATATAGCCAAAGGCCCATGGTGGAAGGTTTGAACAGATGTGAGAAGAGAGGTTATTTGAAACCTTCAGCAAATGCTCCGGCACCTCAGGTGGAGAAGTTTGATTTGTCCAAAAGTGCAGACGTTGTGAGACAATTTTGGAAAGAGTTGGACAATTAGATTCGGTTCTTTCTTCATGATTATGTATAACTGTAAATAATGACTTGTAATGTAAAAAAGATGGTGAACTTTATCAAAATATGGGAGACGTATTATTCCTATAAGTTTACAAAAGACTTCCATTTTTACACAAATTCAATGATATTAAACGCTATGTCTATTTAATCAAGATATCTATCCAAAGGTTCACCCAAGACTGATTCGATAACCTTAACTAAACCGGCTCTAACCTCATGTTCTACTTCTTCATCATCGTCCTCTAACAATTCGGCGATCAATGGCACCAATTGTGGCAACAAACTCAACCATTGGTCTCCCACCTTTTGGTAGATCATCTTCATGGATCTAGCGGCCCAGAACTTCTCCCTTGAAGCGCAAGTAAGGTTCAAATGTGTGATCATCAAGTCGTTTAAGAACTTGTTATGACTTTCAGAGGCACAAGAGCTGGCTACTGATGCGATCGCTTTTACCAAATACTTACCAATACCATCTTCAATGTTGACCAATTGGTTAGTCAACACTCTCGTGACGACTTCGAATCTTGACTCAGTAGCCCAGAACTCATCTTGATCAAACTTGAACGAAGAAGTTAAAGAGATAAGAATGATACGACGCAAGTTAATATCAGTTAATTCGCCCTTCAGATATCTGGAGAACAACTTTTCAACGTTTTCCAACAAATAAGAATAGTATGAAGTGACAATCGATCTCAAACTTTCTTGCAACTTGTTGAAAAATCTGAAGAAGGCCAATAATCTGTCAACTTCGCTAATCTCAGTGACAACACCTTCACCATCGAAGGCCCATCTGGTCATGCTAGCAAACAAAGGTCTGAAACTTTTGTCGTTTAATTTCATGACAAAATTGATACCACATTGGAATAAGGACAGTTCAATTCTGTGAATGGTGTTGTTATCGAACTTGCTTTGACTTCTGTATTCTAATGCGTGCAACAAAAATCTGATAAAGACAACAGCCTCACCAGAAGCCGTTTTCTTATCGATCTTCTCTATCGTCAACTCAGTGGTATGCAAGTACATTCCAATGGCAATCAGGTCATATTGAGCAACGTCTTTCCAGATGGAGGTCAAAGAATTCAAAACTTCTTTCAAGTTCAAGTGTTGGACAATGACGTCCAAGACTGATAATCTTGTTGAGTCCGGGATCTCATTAGCTGTCAAGACCAATTTGAAAATGTCTTTCAAGTTGGATAACATGAAGACAGGCAATTTCTTGATCATACAAGAGAACAAAATCAAGATAGATACTTGCAAAAGTTCCTTGTCACGAAGCTCCTCTGATTCCTTGTAAATTTCAAAAACACGAGGGACAATCTTTGGGAAGAAACCGATCATCTTGACACCAATAATCGACACGATATTGGTGATACAATGAATGGAAGAGATCAAGACCTCTGGAGAGTCGTTATAGAGTAATCCGGCATCACCAACGACTACAGTCAAGGTAGTGATCAATAATGATGGATCTAAAGAGTTGCTAAATTTCTTGAAAATGGCACTCAAGGCGTCCAAAGAGCTTTGGGAAACTTCAGGATCAACCTTGGAGACGACATTGTCGACCAAAAAAGGAATCAATCTCTGAGCAGCTTCCTGGGCAGAAGGATCAGAGCTGGATTCCAAGTCGAATTTAGTTCCAGTTAAAACGGTCAAGTGTCTCTTCATCTTCAAGTCGGTCAGCTCAGAGTCAGGTCCAATGACTTTAAGAACAGAGTCTACAAATTGCTCAATTGGTAATAAGTCCAAGACATCTCCTAAGAACTTGTACAGACTGGTGGATATCTCATCGGAACTCAAGTCGAGATGATGTAAGATATATTGGACAAGTTCAGCGAAACAAGAGTTGATACGGCCGATCTTTGATTCATCTGAATCTAACAAAGCTGAAGAAATCTTAAGTCTCAAGTGAGGCAATGAACTCAAGTCGGCATTGCCAATGATGGCAAGGTCCAAGAATCTAATCATATTATTTCTAAAAGTACGCAACTCAATGTCGTTCAACGATAAGATGTTGATTCCAAATACACTTCTAGAGGACAACCTCTTGTACATTTCAGAGTCATGATCTAATTGTTGAACAGGCAACAAATTCCAAAGTTGCAAGTATTTCAAAAGAGCCTCCAATTGCTCATCAGATTGGAAATTCTTCAAGAACGAAGAGATGAACTCCAACAAAGTTCTACAGTCGGCCATCTTGTGCTTGTTGTACAAGGCAGAGTATTGTTGTCCACATAAAAACAAGATCAAGCTTATGCTGTGTTCAGCACCTAATGTCTTGGCCAAAGTGGTGAACAATTTCACTCTACGGTGTCTTGGGATGTGTTGGAATGCACTGACAAATGAGGCAGTCAAGAATTCAATCTCTTCTATCTGCCCATTCTCAGCCGCACTAGTTAAGGCAGGAACAACACATAAGATCGTCTGTTCAACGACTTGATTGGAAAACTCGTCATCTTGTCTGATAGTGTGTGCCCCCATGAAGGTGAAAATAGGCATAACAGAGTGCAAGACGGTTTGCGGTGTCAAGGAGGCCAATGCTGCAACTACAAGCAACAACTTGTTCTGTACTTGAGGCGATGAGGAAGTTCTAATCGTGGCAATAATGGAATCTGCTCTGATAGTTGACTGGTCAACAAGTTTTTTTGAGTTGGGGTCTTGCTTGAGTAAGTTCACAATCTTTAACATACATGAAGCCAAAGTCTCCTGGGTATAAGTGACAGGTAAATTTCCATCGTTGTCCAAGGTTTCCAAATCAGACAAAGCATTGAAGAGTCTTTGCAACAATTCGAAGCTGACAATGTTCAAGTCAGTGGCAAGGAGAACCTCCAAGAGGAGAGTGATTCTGTTCAAGTGATCACTGGCCATCTTGGAAAGAGAACTGTCTTTCAAGGCCTGTCTTGTTGTCTGCGAAGATCTTCTTCTTCTCTTGGCAGCACCGGTGACTTCGGTGTTTTGAGTCAATGTAGATCTCTTCATTAACAGAACAAACACTTCATTGGACAAATGTAACGATTCCAAGATTTCAATCGGATCAATGTTTGAAACTGACAGATCAATGATCTTAGTCAGCACCTCAATTTGAAATTCCAATTTCAAATTACCATAGACGGATATTAATTTTTTGATGGCGATCTGGGATAACTCATCTGAGCCAGAGGTGACCAGAGAAGTGAGAAATTCTACACCGTTGTGGTTTTTCTCCTTCAACGAGACCAAATCCACAACAGTTTGTTCAAAAGTGAGAAAACTTACGTGGGCTTCCTCGCAGTTGAACTTCCAGGTGGCTCTATCATCGAAGTAATTCTTCAAGAAATCTTCGAACAACTGTGAGGGTAATGAAACGCCCTTGACAACGTTTCTTCCTTGTATGACAATGTTGAACAAGGACAATTTCACAGCAGGAATGTTGTTGACCAAGGCATGGGAGACAAAGACTGCATATAACACCTTGTTGTTCTTTTTATCATGTTCCAAGACATGAGTCAAAGTGCTGTACACCAGAGTTGGGTCCAACTTGTATAACTCAGAATGGGAAGACAACTCCAGATATAACAGTTTGATTTCCTTGTTATTTAAAGATGCCAAGTTTGCAGAGCTTGGGCCATAAATCACCAGATCTAAGAAGAAATCTTCGAAATCTTGTTTCTCATTTGATTCCAAGATACGAATCAATTCTATTGCTGCAGTTCTGATGCTTTGCTTTCTGTCAGACAACAAGACAATGATAAAAGGAGTAGTTAGAAACAAAGAGGTCTGTCTTTTCAAGATCTCCTTAAATCTTCTTCTCAAAATAGAAATGGCATGTAATCTGGCTCTTGATGGCACGCTGTAAGTGAGAGCAATTCTTAACAAAAATGAGATAGAGCTCTCTGGTGTAGGGAACACAGTCTTCGTAAATTTTTGATACCAGCCATGTTCAACCGAAGAGATAAATTGAGGTACCAAGCCATTGAAAACCTTGGCTGTGGCAGAGTTGGAAACCAAGAAGGAAGCTACATCTGTTGCAAACAATTCAGGAATCTCCAGCTTCAGATCTTCTAATTCCAAGTCATCTGCAGAATTTGTGAGTTCATCTATGTTGTCAGAGTCCAGTACAACCTCTTCGTCAACTAAAGTCTTTTGTAAAGACATCTCCAAGCCTGCTAAAGTGGAGTTATTGTCGCTTATCACAGACAAAAACAAGTCTTTGTCTTCGTCAATCAACCATTTGAAAAGTTTGTAGCTTTGGTCCTCGGAGGAGTGATGAACCAATAAGTCTTTCAATAAGAGCTTGAACGAACTGGAGGATGTGAGATTAGCTTTAGAGATGACATTGTCATAAAGCTCGTCGCTTAATTCCTCGTTGATGATGCAAGCTCTGATATAGCTTGTGGTAAATTTACTGTTTCTTGGGTCTTTGAATAAGATATCTTGTAATTCTGAATCTGTCTCTAAAGGTTTCAATTTGTTCAAAATCTTCACAGGCAAGACTTCAAAAGACTGTAATGTTTGATAGATCTTCAAAATGGCACCAAAACTTTGCCTTGTTAGTTTGCTTGAAAGGATTGATTCGATGATAGCAAAGATAACATCTCCAGATAAGGAGATACAAGAGGCTAAGACAGCCAATACAGAGTATGCCGTTAATTTGGAGTCCTGACTTGGGGACTTCAATAATTCACCGGAAATTTCCAATACTATTGGTGTCAACTCTGACAATTTTTCCAAGTCATTGGCTTCTAATGCAACGATACAAGCAATGGAGCTTCCAAGGTAGAAAACTAACTGTTTGGTGTTTTGATTCTTGTGGTTTAATTGTTGAATCAAATGTTTTGAGTAGAATTTGTTGAAGTCCAAATCGGTGAATGCTTTAACAATGACATTTTGACTTGGATTCTTTCCAATTTTTTTGAAGTTGAACAACCATTGAAAGATGTTTGGAAATCTGTTTTGAGGAATGATGTAAAGTATCTTGTTGAAAACAGCATGGTTGTAATAAGGCAAAGCTGACAAAATCAACTCCTCCAGGTTGTAAACATTGATTTGGAATCTTCTGAGAGGCCATTCAGCCAGTCTTAAAGCGATGGACAAGTCCCAATATGGCGCCAATAAGTTCAAAAAGGCATTCACTTGGGCATCCAAATTATCGTTTTGTTCTTTCGATTGCACCAATCTGTCTACATCTACTGAAGTTTCACTGAAGACAGTGTTGCGGAAACGTGAGAACCTTCTGTCGATGTTTTCCAACTCTTCTAAAGCCTCTAAGGCATTTGCAAAGATCGATCCATAATCTTGAGTAGCTGCGAATTTGGGATCATAGATCAAAGAAACCGAGTGCAACTTGGATCTTTTCTTACGATCCAAGGCAACAGTTTGATTGGCAACTGATATTCCAGAAAGTTGCAGTGCTAATGACGACATCTTGTGCTCTACTGTGCTTTCCAAGTCTCGTTCTTTGTCCTGCTTGACTTAGATTTAGGCATAAAATTTTTTTCTCCTTTTTTTTTCACATCCTTAAAATTTTTTTTTCCTAAGCGATGGATTTTTTTTTTCACTATACAGATCGGTTCACTATGTAAGTTAGTTCCGTTTTACTAGCCACATCATATGATTTTAGGGGCTATTGGGAAAACTTAGGGGCTTTCGAAAAATAGTGAAGGGTCTTTAATAAGGTTAATAATATTCTGTACGTCATAATACTCAAGGTATGGTGTTTAGAGGCACACTGTTGTTGCCCTTGAGATTCAATGCTGAGGGCAAAGTCGGCTCATAACTACCCACTGTCACTCAAGTTTCGCTACTGTCCCACTCAATCACGCGCCAACATTTTTGAATGCGCCCGGACACAAGAAAGACGGAAGAAAAAGGCGGCTGAGCAGGTCCTCGATCTAGTGAGTGACACTATAAACAATAAGGTATGAAGAAAATGTTACTTGATCTGTAACAAAAGAGCAAGGCTTTGATGCTGGTTTTTTTCACGTTGGTCTTGGTGTAGCGTCATTTAAGGCGCAATCTTGGATCTTGTCTTTTTCAACGAAGTGGAGTTCTAAGTTCTGCCCTGTTTTTGTACCTGTATTCTAAAAATAAATCTCATCTCATCTCCGATATTCGTTTGTTTCCAACTGTCTCGGTGATTTACTGTCATAATTCAGAATCTTATATAAACCAAAACAAACCACCGTACCTAGATCTAAGATATAATTGTGGAAACCATATTATTTCAATTGATAAAAGTTAATTCATTGCAAAAACAAATAGATATCATCAAAAATGCCAGTAAGTGGACATTTAGTTCCCCATTTAGTTCCTCACTGATTTACTTGAACTTTTCACTAACAATAAAACAATAAAACAATAGAGATACTACCAACAAGGACCGCCACCACCACCAGGATACGGAGGAGGATACTACCAACAACAACCACAAATGGTGTACTACCAACAGCAAGCCCCTCCACAACGAGGAGGAGGATGTTGTGGCTCATTCTGTGGGTGTTTAGCCCTGATCTGCTGCTGTTGCGCCTTAGAAGACTGCTGCGCTATGTTCTGCTAATTGCATATAAATTTTCACATATTATCTAAAATTCATTGCTAGTTGAGTTTTTTTTTCCCTTTGCTCTTCCCCTACTATGACAAAGGTTCTAGCCATCTTCAACATACGGGGAATTGCCGCTGTGTTTTTGTGTTTTGATGGAGAATAAATTAAAAGGAGTCTTTCTGTTTACCAAATGACCAATTGTAGAGTTTTCTCTGTGCCCATAGTGGAGACGGAAGATGAATTTGCTTATATAAAAATCGAGCATAATGGGACCTTTGATGCTGTCACTGCCCTCAAATTATACGATAAGGAGCTTGAGAGTGAAGTGCAAGAGTTGGGAGCAATTGAGTTTTCATTTGAGGCCACAGATGGCGAGTCAAACTACAGTTCCAGCTTGATCACGAAAGATTCCCTCTTAGAGAACAGAATACGGTCGAGCAATGCGATCAAGATCTTCGGGCAAGATTCAACGTATGTCCATTTTATTCTGAAATTTCTTCTATTCGGAACCTACGATACAGAGTCCAAATTCAAGCTTGTGGTTTCCAGGAATGATGGTCTAGAATTGTCTATTGTGAAAGAGGAGCTGGAATCATCTTTTGCGATCAAGTTGCTGGCGTTTCATCTTCCAAAAGATGGGCTGATCAAAGTTGACCTTTTTGAGTGGTTCAACTTGATCAGTCTGCAAAACGCATCGGTTGTTCGTCTTTTACAGAACCATTTGGAGTCGAGTAAAAAATTGGAGAAGAAAGTGGAGGTCTTGGAGCGGGACAATGACGTGGTGTTGGAGAATTACGAGAGAATACGATCGAGTACTGATGAGTTTGTGAAATTGTTGAACCTCAAGAAACAGAGAATCGCTGAATTGGAGCAGCAATTAGATATCGATCAGGATATCACGGCACACTTGAACTACAATAAGAGAATGATGGATATGTATGATCCGACAAGAAACGACACAATTTATCTTCCGAAGAAAGAGGAAGATGATGAGCAAGGTATGGAAGATGTGCCCAAGAGAAAAAAGCTGAAGAAAGAAGAAACTGAGATGGAGTTAGCTGACGAAACCACCGAAGAAACCACCGAGGTAATGCCAAATATTAAGCAGGAACTGAAGTCTTCACTACCATCATCACCAGTAACAAAGACAGAAATCAAAGAAGAGACCACATCACAGCCAGAAGAGTTTGTGGAAGACACAGAGGAAGATCTCTCAGCGACTGATTATAGTACAGAAGAAGACTAACACTACCACCTGAGTCAGTGAATATCACTAGTTGTCTCGAATGATCTACGATAACCACGAAGACCGCCATCGGTTCTCGGACTAATGCACTTTCTCTTTGTTTTCACCATATAAGACACTCAACCTGCTAGCACCAAGACGATAAACCTCTAAATTTAGCTACTTTTCCAAATAAGTCAACTTGGAGTTATGTACACTACCTCAATATAACGGTTTTCCTTTCTCTCTTTTCGTTTTGTACACCTTGTTAATATTATTTTTTCACAGAGTATTAAATACGTTTTTTTTCCTCGTTTTTTTTCTTTTTTGCCAGGCTAAAAAAAATTTTCCTCTTTGTTTTAATTGACAATTTTATTTTTTTTTTTTTGAGTATTTTCTTTCTCACATTCAAATACTTGAAAAAAATAATAAGAAAAAAAAGTTTACACATATCACAACTTATTGAATATATATCAAAGAACACTTGTCAATCGTTACATTACTATTTTCTTCTTTTTATTCATATTCGATACATATTCCTTGAGAGAAAGGTTTCTGATTTCGTTTTTGATTTGAATTTCTTTCTTCCATTTCTGTTTTACATTTTTGTCTTTGAACACCATCTGTCGTGTTATTTACGTTTCCTTCTTGTGTGTGTGTTTTTTTTCCTTTAATAATCTATTTTTCGAAAATTTTTTGATCGATCATTGTTTGAAATTTTCAACCAGTATTTTTCCCATTTGACACCTTGATCTATAGCGCACACATCACGAGTATACCAAGATCATGTCGTATCAACAATATACCAAATACCAACACCCTGCTGTTATTTACTCATCCCCTATCCCGTTCGATGACCATCCACAACAACAATTTCAGCAGATGTCTGTCCCAATAGGATCGCAGATGCATTCACCATACTTGGGAGCTCCAACAAGATTCCAGCTGCAACAACAGGGCGCTGGCTCAATGGGTCCATCTTCACAACTGCAACTGCAACTGCTGCAGCAACAACTGCAACTGCAACAACAAGCTTATTATGCTGATGGTGTTCCAAACAGTGCCTCTCAAATCTCTTTGAGTAATGGACATCGTCATCATTCTCCTCAATTACAAGGGCTGCCTATGTACTCCAACTACAACGGGAGTGACGAAGATTATCCACCGCAACAACATGAGTTACAAATGGGTGAATATCCTCCATATGAAGACATGTACCAATCTCAAGATATGTTGCAAAATGACAGAGCCTCTGCTGCTGCACCTTCAAGAACTGTGTACTTGGGTAATGTTCCTGCAGATATCACTCCAAAGGAATTATTGGACCATGTAAGATCAGGTATCATTGAAAGCATAAAGATCTTACCTAGTAAGAATTGTGCTTTCATTTCTTTCTTAGATGAGAGTTCACTGTTGTTGTTCCACTCTGATCTGATCTTGAAAAGACTCACCATCAAACAAAATGACATAAGAATCGGATGGGGTAAAAACACTCAATTACAACCAGTGGTGTTGAATGCTGTCAACAGATATGGTGCCACTCGTAATGTTTATTTGGGTAACTTGGATCCTTCCACAACGGAAGATGATTTGTTACAAGATTTATCAGAATTCGGACCAATCGACACAATAAAGTTGATTCCAGAGAAAAAAATCGCCTTCATTCACTTCACCAGTATCTTGGATCTGATCCGTGTAGTTCAAAACTTACCAATCAATGAGAAATACCAGGACAAGAAGATCTTCTATGGTAAGGACAGATGTGCTTTCATCACGAAAACTCAACAACACAATGCCGCCCAGTACTTGGGATTAAACCCAAACTTTGAACATCTCATCACCAATGCCGACAGAGAATTCATCTCCACTGCTTTAGTTCAACAATCCACTCTGGCCCTGGCCATCCTGACCTCAGCAGGCGGTGCCAACAACTTGGGTAATAGAACTGTGTATTTAGGTAACTTGCATCCAGATTCTACCATTGAAGAGATTTGTAACGTGGTACGTGGTGGTATCTTACAAAACATCAGATTGATCAGTGAAAGACATGTTTGTTTCATCACTTTTATCGACCCAATAGCTGCTGCTCAGTTCTTTGCCATGTCTTCATTACACGGTTTGATCATACATAATAGAAAGATTAAGATCGGTTGGGGTAAACACTCTGGACCATTGAGCAATGCCTTGACCTTGGCCGTTGGTAATGGTGCCTCTAGAAATATCTACGTTGGAGGTTTGGACTTGTCTTCACTCCAACAAAATGACTCCAAAGATGAAGATCCTTTGAGTGCTTTCGCCGAGAAGTTGAGAAAGGATTTCGAAGACTTCGGTGAAATTGAACAGATCAACTTCTTTGTTGAGAAGAATTGTGCATTCATCAACTTCACCAACATTTCGAATGCCATCAAGGCTATTGACGGAATCAAATATAACCTGGATTATGAGAATTTGAAGATCAATTTCGGTAAGGACAGATGTGGTAATATTCCAAGACAATTCCAGAATTACAATGTCAACCCAAACGGAGATAACAGGTTCTACAAATACAATAACAACGGAGGTCACCATAATCATGAATTCCAGCAGACACAGCAACAAACCTCGATTCCAATTGGTGAAGAGCTTGACCAAACTAACAGTAATGAACACCAACAACAACAACATCAACATCAACATCAACATCAACATCAACAACAACAACAAGAGGCTAACGATGAAAACAACGGCTCGAGTTTTGAATTAGAGAATGGCTCAGTTTCAGGAAATGGTGCTGAATATAGTCAAAGCAACTCTGATACCGAAGCTTGAATCAGTACTCAAGAAAGTCTATTTGTTTGGTCATTGGTCAACCTTTTGATTTCTCTCAAGAGAGAGGTAACCAACTGTCTCCAGCTCATTGCCATTGTTGAATTTTTCTATTTTACTTTTATTATTAGATCAGATTATCCATATTGTTCATTTCCAAGGCTTGGATTCCCAACCCTATTTAATTTTTCACCTACATTTTACATATTACACTTCGCTTTTGGTTTTAATGGTTTTATAACATTTAGTTCAAGGAGATAAAAGATCAAGTAAGTTCAAAAAAATGATACTAGAGGGGAAGAAGAAGGTGAAAACAATCAGTTTCTAACTACCTTTTTAAAATTAATATATAGATAATCAACTAAAACAAATCCAAAAAAAAATACATATCGATATAATCTTAATCTATGATCGGTATCGCAAATATTAGTATATCTGCGTATCTTTTGCCTAGGTCAGGACAATATTTTGCCAGTCTAGATCTTACGGAACTGTACTTTTCAACTTCCGCTATAGGAATTTACTTGAGGCGCACGAAAATGGCAAAGAAAAAAAACTGAAAGTCGCTCGTTCTTACCATTAGATGCAAGAAAACATGGGTTCAACTACCATACGATGATGAAAGTTTCAATAGGGTGCATTTGATACCAAGACACTTCATGCCACACGGTACCGTGGAGGTTAAATAGAATAATTCCCCATAATATCTTTGCCGTCGTATATTTATATGTCGTGCCGTCCACATTCTCATTACTACTTGATAAACACCTAACCATATCGCATTCTAATAGCTTTGAAGTATTCTCAAACAAAAAATGCCTGAAAAAAGTTTCAAATTCGAAGCTTTCTTATCAAAGAAAGGATTGAAATCCGCCATGGTGTCGATGCACCCAAAATTGCCTGATAGTGTTCAACGCCATCCAGAACCTATTTCCTTGGGTTTAGGTGAACCTAACAGTAATTCACAACCGATCAAAAGCTTGGATGTTAAATTTTCTTCTTCTGAATCATCGAAAGTTACCCACATCCCAAAATATGCTCTCAAGGACCAATCGATCGTTTCAATGTCTCAATCTTTGAGATATGCAGAACTGAGTGGTTTGCCAGGTCTTTGGACTCAAATTGAAAAATTTATTTCCGAAGTAGGAAATGAGCCTGCCTATCAAAATTGGGGGTTACATCCAACATTTGGTAGAACAAACGGTTTTAATACTATTGCAAATACATTATTGAACCTGGGAGACAGTGTCTTGATTCCAGAGTTCTTACCTGAAGATCTCAAGGAAATATTGAGATGTCACCAAGTCACTTCAATTGTAGTCAAGACAGATTTACAAAACGGTCTTGACTTGCATGACTTGTCAATTATTTTACAAAGTTTGCAAGAAAAAGGTGAACCATTGCCAAAGTTTTTATATACCATCCCAGCTGGGGCCCCTCCAAACGGTGTCACTCAAAGTTTGGACCTCCGTAAAAAGGTCTACCAGTTATGTGAACAATTCAATTTGTTGATTGTTGAAGACGACCCTTACGGTTACATCACTTTGCAAAACTTTGACCCAAACAGTGAAAAATCCTACTTACAAACTTTGATTCCGTCATATTTGACCATTGACCCAGTGGGGAGAGTTTTAAGAACTGAAACGTTTGCAACTACTTTACTGCCAGGCGTGTGTCTTGGTTTTATCGTGGCTCATAAATCGTTAATTGGCCCACTTTGTTCTTTATCAGAGATTGTCAATGATGCACCTAGTGGAGTCTCCCAGGCGATCGTCAGCCATGCCTTACCATCGTTGGGCGGTTACATTTCATGGCTCATGCAATTGAGTTTGAAATATCAAGAACGTGAAAAGATAGTACTGGAGGCTTTATTGAACATTAACACTTCGGGTAAGTCACACAAGTTTGTTCAGCTCTTTGAACCTTCTTTCGGAGTTCAAGTTGGAATCGAAGTCGCCGAGGACGCAGAGTTCATAAAGGAGAGATGTTGGAAAGAAGAAGGTTTAGAAATTTCCATTTCGAAATCAGAAAAACAAGGAAAAGACCTTGTTCAAATCTTCCTTTTTGAAGGCTCGAACTCTGAGTTCAAGGAGGCCATTGGAAGACTTGTTGCCGTCTTGGAATCATAAATACTAAGGGGATTAATTTAAATGGGTGTTTGTACACTACTAAGTATGGTTCAGTTCTTTAATCAAATTTTTTTACTTCCGTTTATTTCAATCTTGAAAGTTTATTGTTTTTGAAATACTTTTATCCTCGCGTGAGTACCTGTATCCCTTTTATTGAGATGTTATAAATATAACTGGTCTTGTATTTTAATTCGAAGAGTGACATAATTTGAAAATATAGCTTTCCCCCTATTTCATTTATTATAGATAAATTAACTGACTTTATATATTATTTCTCCACACTTTTACTCAAATTCATTAATTTCTCAGAACTCAAATAGAAAGCTTAAAATGAAATTATATAAGTTATATAATTTTAAAATGCAAGAGAAGCAAAAAAAAATTCACTAAAAAATATATGCTAAAAAATAGAGCTAATTTCTCCAAATACACTTGGAGCAGGATGGTTTTCCTTGTCACTGCCAGAGTGGGCCATTTCAGATTCAGTGCTCATGATGGTATCTTCCATGGAGACACCTGGTTTCACTGAGAGATCTTCACTGTTATTGTCGACACTTTGAAAATCTCGTTGAGTGTTTCTTGAACTGGGTTGAGAATCCAGGGGGGAGTCAGGCTTAATCGGTTGGAATATCCTTTGAGGTGGACCCATATCGAACTTCATCCTAGAAGGACTCAATGTCCCGATGAAATTTATCTTCGGGGCCTCAGTTTGGGAAGAGCTCCACTCAAATGCAGAATGAAAGCCGTTATTATCACTATTAGCCATAGCCAGAGCCATGACTTGTTGGGGATGTTCAACAGCATCATTATTATCGTTGAGCCGATTGGGACTATTGTTGTCCAAACTCGGCGGAACCAATCTCCTCGAGGCAAGCGAGTTGTTTTTCGTTTTGAAATTTCGTAAAATTTCACCGTTGTTGGACTTTGGAGGTGAAATATTCATCTTATTCCATAGTTTTTCATGCAAGGGAGTATCATTCATCCCAGAATCGTTTGTGCCTAATTCCTGGTCGTTTTCATTGGTTTCGTTTATGTTACTGTCGTCGTAATTATCATTGTTTTCTTCTTCATCGTCTCCGTCATCTTGAAATACCGACCCATTACTGGAGGGAACTTCCCAGCGTACTTTTTTCTGTCTCGATTGTCTCACTGGAGAACGAGGTTTCGATATCTTTGCAGGCGACCTGTTCAAAGGAGAGGTAGTCCTCTTTATCGTCTTCCTCCTTGGTGAAGGTGGTAGGAAAGGTCTTTGATTGAGATCCATTTGCAAGTTCAACTTGATGTCTTCTTGAAGTAGCTGGTCAAATTTTTGAGTCATTTCTATTACTATTCTCTTCAAAGAGTCAACTTTCACAGTTGCCTCTTCGAGATTGCACTTCAACAAATACAAGAAGCTGTCAAAGGGGAATTTCAAGCATGATAATGCAGTGTGTGACTCATCAAATATGACCGAACTCTCAAAGAGAATATCTCTTTCGACAGTTGCTCTCAATTTATCCACATGTAAATCAAAATTCACAGCATCAAAGGACGTCCACCCGTCATATTCACCGAGTCTGCGGACAATGGACAGCGACGAGTTGCTCAAGATATGATCCAACTCTGTTTCTCTCGAATATGTTTTCTCCAATTCTTCGATCTGTACGATAAATTTCGTCAGTAAAGTCTCAGCTTTATGTAGAACAGAGCTAAAACCTGGAACGATGGAATCGAATTCGGTGAAATCTTCATCTTCTTGCACGTTAAAAAGTTCGTCGAAGCAGTGCAAGAAATGGTCAATGTCCTGCTTCAACACAGAAACAAGCTTTCTCTTTGCCAATACAAACAGTTTCTGCTTCTTGATATGTTCATGTTTGGCAATGGCATTGGACAACTCTTCAATTCCCTCCAAAAGCATTTTTTGGATCTTCTCTCGTTGCAATGATTGCTTCATCAAAGATTGCTGGACGATCTTACTCTCTCTAGACTTCAATTCTTCAATTTCTTGCTTCTGTTCTGTGATCATCTTAAGATATGAGCCAACATGTCTACTCAAGTTATGCTGATTTCTGATTACTTTGGTCTTGATCTCCTTGGCTCTATTTGCGTATTTCAAAGTATTCAATGTTTCATCGTAATGAAACGATGAAGGAGATACACAGACAATCATCACCGTTTTACAATTACCACCCAAGGAGAATTTTAATAACCTTGTCAACTTTGAGTCTCTATAAGGAACGTGATTTCTCCTCCGTGGGTCACATAATGCATTGATACAGTTTCCAAGAGCCAAAAGAGATTTATTGATATTGGCACCTTCGTGTAATCTCTCTCCTGTGTTCTTTGTGGACGATGCTCTTTCACTTCCTGCAAGGTCGATGATGGACAAAGTTGCAAATGTATGTTCCTCAGTTAAACCTGAAGTTCTAGGTTTTGAGTCGACGTTGATCTGTAAGACGGCATGTGATCTAGAAGAGGTGAGATTCAGTTCTGTTGGTGAGATTGTCCTATGAGAATTCCCCGTCATGATGAGTTCCATTACTTGATCCACAGATTCAGGCTTGTAACTTGATAAATTCGATACGGTGATTCGTTTATTTTGATCCTCTCTTATATTCAAAGGTTTGCTCCCCTCGCAGGGCTCAGACAAAAGATCACGTATGCTCTCGTTATAGATCTCCAAATAACTCAATGTGATCTCGATAATGTGACTGGTTTTCTTTTCATCCATCTTGGCAAACAACTCCTTCATGGTGGAGAAGATTATTCCAGGTGAGTCTGGGGTTCCAGTGATGGTGTGTGTCTTACCACATCCGGTGGCTCCATAAGCGAACACTGTAGCGTTGAACCCATCAAGGACACTATCGAGTAGAGGCTTTGTGGTGCCCATATAAACTTCCTCTTGAGTGGAACCTTCGTCGAATAACCGATCAAAGATAAATCGATGTTCTCGTATTCTGTTGTTGCTCCTACCTGGCAGTTGCAGTTTACTGGGGAAAGCGTTATTCAGCATCTTGTTCAATTGGTTAGACTCCAGAGGATCGAACACCAACATGCGGTCGTCGACAACGTTCAAGATCTTTCTCAAGCCTTTCGGTTGTAAGAAGCTCCTGGTCGAACTCTGGCTGGAAGACAATGAACCATCGCTTTGAAGTAACAAGTCAGGAACCGTTTGCACGAGATGCTGCTTTTCAGCGTCTGTGAACGGCCTCACACGCACAGCAACAGAAATCGAAGATTCCTTGGAACCAGCTGTCTCTTGGCTCATCTTGTATGTAATGTTTCCCGAGTCTCAGTCATAAAACAATGGATGAGTAAACAGGAAGTAAATAGAGGGGAAGTTAGGAAATGAAAAATGTAGTTTCCAAAAACCGTGGGATTTCAAATAGATTATACACTTCCTCAATGCCACTGAGATATACGATTTCCAATTGGATATTACCGACAGTAATGTGCCAAACCCTCACTCAAGCTATTTACCTCTATTTTATGTTTCGACTCAAATTTGTTCGAATTTTTTTTTCTTTGTTTGTTTGTGTTTTGGTATTTTCTGCTTCGGGCTCTTTCTCTTTTTAGTGCGCGTGAAGAAATTCGCTTAACTCGTTAAGGAAAGAAGAGGAACAGAAATATGATGAGATTGAACACAAAGCTCACAGCAATCAAAAATCAAGATCAAATCACGCCCTGATAGCTTGATCACACCGGATGAAAACAAGACATACATGATTTATTAAAGATACATCGAAAGAAAAAAATAATTTCAAAACACAAAAAGAAGAGAACAAGAACAGAAATGGATAATGAAACGCAATTACACAAAACACGTACAGTATATATACTTAGTCTAGAATAAATGTGTGATCATAAACCGATACTCTATCATTGCAATGGAGCGTACAAGATCTGTGTAGCGTACTTTCTCTGATATCTGACAACACTAGCCACAGCTAAAGTGTTGTGCTTGATACTTGTCGTAGCTAAATGGTTCAAAACCACGTGATTTGGAATTGGAAGAGATCCAGAGTTATTGTCTTTGTCGGTGTTGAAGTTGTTCAAGATAACACTCTCCAAATGTGGAGGTAATTGAGGAGGTATGAGCCACTGGTTGTTATTGTTGTTTCCCTGTTGACTGTTGTCCAATGTCAGATAGTATTGTTCCATAACTTTAGGGTCGGTGAAAATTGGGGGAATCGATTGGATATATTGCTTTGGTTGCGATTGAATACTTTCTTCATTTTCATGATATCTGGAGTATCCTCCTCCCATATCATCATCGTCATTTGTTAATTTGTCTATCGTGGCGACACTCTGCGACAGCTCCGACTTATGGTGCTGCTGTTGCTGTTGCTGTTGATCTGAGATGTTGGACTCACTCATTGGTCCATTTAATGCATCGACTGCTTCATGGTCCGGTTCAATTTCAATATAATTAACAAAATTACCCATCTGATCGGTGGCTGTAGGTAAGAAATCGCTGAATCTCAATTCATTATCGACAATGAATCTGAAACGATGGGTTCCTGGTGGTAAGGACAATTTTAAAGTGAAAGAACCATCTTCAAATGGTCCGTTCATGGCAATCATCTTTCTCCACAGGGTGAAAGAACCGGTGATGAAGACTTTGGAACCACCTTGTTTCCATTGTAATTCTATTGGAACCAAATACGGAGCGGAAGCCAAGTTTTTAGGTTTTCTTTCATCTAATGCATCGTCATTTTCAGTCATCTTTTCATCTTCATCTTTCAGTTGTTTATTTTGAGCTAATCTGAGTCTGTCATAATCGGTGTCGTCTGTCAATATCAAGGTGGATTTTCGCCTCATTGGAGCAATAGGCTCACCGAAGGAATTGTTGGAGCCCATTTGCGATTGAGACGAGCTGAATTCCGAAGAACTGCTATTATTGCCCTCTTGGTCTAAATTCATGGCGGATTCGCTATTAACAACACTTCTACTACTATTACTACTTTGTCGTTGTGAATCAGACGACGGGGTTTGATTCATATCGACCATCGATACATCTTTCGTTATATCTTCGGTGTGTTGAGACTCAGGAACATCCATTTGCGGATTCTTTGTGTATGACTGTGTCTTGATTTTTTCGTTGTCGTTGTTGTCACTCAATGATGGTGGACAGGCACTGTGATTGTGATGATGAAATGGGAATCTCTTATCTTTGCTTAGATGATGATCGTGCTTCTGATTATATCTGAATTCCGGACTATTTGTTGAGGAAATATTACCCATTTAAGAGAGAGGACGTGTGAGCTCTTTAAGGCGGCGGTGACTGGAAGACAGATTACAAAATTGATTGGTTTTTTTTCCTCTTTTTCGGTTTTTTTTCTTCGACTTTTTCGATAATAAAGACAAGTGGGAGAAAGAGACAGGAAATGCAAATACAGAGACAGGTGCAGAGTGAAAGGGACAAGTTGTCTTTATTGAGGAGCCGTGTAGGAATAAAGAGATAGCCGTTACTGAATGAAAATTGATTGAGTAGAAAATGGGTCTGGATAAGATTCTCTCGTTGTCTATATTCGAAGTTCTCTTTCTATCTCCACTATGAATAAATCCTCATTCATCCCCATTCACTCTTGATCTTTGTGAGTAAAGAAAGAAAAAGACAGGGTCAAATTATGGCGACACATATAAAAAAAATATTGAGGGAAAAAATTACCTTTGCTCAATAAGCTGTCTTTAATAGAGAGAGTACCAGTAATTATTAAAGTTAATTACTATTTCAATCCTTTCTAGTTTACAAACATTCTGAACTTTATCTTTTCTATATATCTGTACATCCTCACACACTCTGCCCTACTATCAAACTCTCAGTGCTAGGCCTACGCTCATCACCAATCACTTTGAACGCCCCTTCAAGATGTTCTTTATAAACCACATAGTACTGGATAATAAAGCAGAAGTCAAAGAAAAAAGTGACCAAGCTGAGCCCTAGCTTCCCTTTGTTATGCGCTATTTCAGCCCATTTGAAATGCTTATCATTATCGATATAATTATCGAGGAAAAGTTGTAATACCGCGAACGAGCCTCCGCTGAAGTCTAACCAGATTTGTAAAATTGAGAACCCGTGACATGACTGTCTTTTGTAGTTGTGGAGAAGCTGTGGTATATATTTAAGGAAACTTATGATTATCTTGGTGTATGCCAAATTTATCGCAAAGTCAACCAGTTGGATCTTATCGTAATGGATCAGCATAAGCTGCACAACTACCGTGAATACGAAGATGTAGAAGAAATTCCTTGTATAACTGTGAATTCTTCCATTTGAAGCCCTAGTGTAATTCCATATATATAACTGACTTGCAATTATGAGATTCAAAATTAATCCGTGGCCTGCGTACACTATATCAATGAAACTCAATAATGGATAATCACCAAATCTTTGATAGAATTGAGATCTCACTTTATCGTTGTACACTTGCAAACATAGAGATGTCAAGTAGGTGACATAACCCAATGTGTTCAAGTATAAAAAATCTATTGACACTCCATCTGAGGATTTGAGTCTTATGTTTAAAAGTAACTGTGGATAAAATGATATACTCTACGAGATTTCAGTGTCAAATGGTTAGTAACTTCATCTTTCAACGGGAAATATTGGTGCATACTTACCCAGCACAGAACATAAGTCCAACCTAAGAGTTGCGATAGAAGCGAAAGAGCTGTCATGGTGATTACTGGACTTTTGACACAACACCGAAAAATAAGTACACATTGCATTATTATTCAATGAGATCAGTAGTGAATTCCAGCCCCAATTTCTCAAGATTCACCCACACAAAAACATCTCAAAAGGGTAAATTCAATCTTCCCTGGCAAAGGCCAGAGGAAACAAAGAAAAAACTCGTAAAAAAGAGCCCAAAAAAACGCAGAGAAAAGAAATTTAAAGAAAGAAAAAATTAAGCGGAATTGAGATTAGATCATAATAATAAACGATATTAGGATACATCAATCGTGGCGGCGTCGATCCAATTGGGTACTTATAAAGCGAAAAAGAAGATGAGCAAGGTACATCTGAAGGTGTTCAATAAGGACGGGCTCAAGATCTTGTTGATTGCCGAAATCAGAGGATCATTGTCGGAGATAAATGTATTGGCTAAACAATATGCAGCTGACATAATAATACATACGGGGAATTTTGGGTTCTTTGATGAAGAGAGTATTGAAAGAATTCACGAATCATACTTGAGGCACATTGTGGAGTTCTCTCCTTTGTTATCCAATGAACTATTGACATCCATTTCCAAGTTATCAAAGGTCAATGGTGATAATGTGGAACATCTTTCTAATGACCAAACAAATCTAAGAAGTCTATTGGTCGGCCATCCAATATCGGAATTATGTGATTTTTTGAAAGGCAATAAGAAGTTTGATGTTCCCGTTTACACTGTGAGTGGGATGTGTGAAGATTCTGTAGTATCAAATAAGTTCAAATATGGAATCTACAAGGTTCCTAACTTACACGTGATAGACGAAGATAATATTTATAATTTCAAAACCCTGGACGGCACCGACATCTTATTATTTGGTATTGGAGGGTCCTTATCATACCATAAATTGTTTCACCACGGTACAGCCATCGACATTGGCTTAGATGACGTTGATACAAGTATTGTGCCACTGTCCGGTGACCCTGGAAATATCTGGATCACAATGTTACAATTGGGAAGACTCATCGACAATATGACCAAATTTGCTTCGGAAAATCTGGAATTGATGAACAAATCGGTCAAGCTCTTCTTGACACACCAATCTCCTTCAAGAGAACCTTTATTGGAACATTTATCGATTTTCTTCAAGGCCGATTATACAATATCCAATGGTCTACATTTCAAATATCCTTCTTCATATAATGAATTATCGATCAACTCGAACTTTGAGAATTTCAAATTCAAATTCAATGAATCCCGTTTGAAATTGTCCATAATTTGGTCCAAGATTTCAAAGGAATTTCCAAAGCTACTAGAGAATATCACAGACAAGACTGAATTAGAAAGTTTGATCAGATACACCTCATTAGCTCTTGATGTGTACGATAAAATTCCAGTCTCTGCAAAGAACCATGAGGAGATTTTACCTATTAAACTCGATCTTTCGAATTCTGAGAATCCAGAATTGTTAAAAGCTCAGGCTGCAATCGCTACAGACGATTCCAATTCTGGGAATGTACTAAGTTCGATCATTAGACAATTGAATGATTTGTATTACCTTTCATTTCAAAACACATGGCATTACAATTTGTGTGATCTGTCTTATGGAGCTCTTGTAATAGAATTAGTCAACGGCAATTTCACTATGAACACCCATGCCACTGGGTTTTCCTTCGGATATAGGAAGTTGAATGGCATAAATCAGAAGAGCCACAGTAATGGTGTACTACTAGAATCAGGAGATGGGACAACTTATGCACTGAGTGATTCCGTGAGAGGCAAGACCTACAATAATAATAATAGTCACAGTAATAATAATCATAGTAATAATGGCACGAACCACATTTCATCAAGAGGAAGGGGAAATAGTCGTGGTAGAGGTGGTAGAGGTGGTAGAGGAAGAGGAAGAGGTAATTAAGTTCAATTGACATTGACTTGTAATTTTCATTTGTTTCTCTTTTTATCACACAAACTTAGACTTCAAAAAGTATTGGCTATGATTTTTGTCATCGATTAAATAGAGAATAATACAGTATGTAGTTGTATGGACTGGCTAACTTCGGGGTCTACATACCAATAAATATCTTTTTGATGTTGTAACAGGAAGTAGTCTTTCTTATATTATCCACGGATGTCACATTTCATTTGTTTGGGTGTATTTGCTAGTCTTATCCAGTTACTTTCTATTAATTTCTGTTAGTCATCCTCGGTCCGACTATAGCTCAAATCGCTTGCTCACTTTATCGCATCTAAATTTTCACTTTTTCTTTGGCTCTGATCTTTTTTCACTTTTTTTCTTTGACATTTTTTTTCATCTTCGATCTCAATCAAGACTCTCTTGGAGGAGTAACGGAGGTTTTTGAACACACAGACACTGTCAAGATGGACCCAAATGCCAAATTCCAAGTGCAAGTGGATGAGAATGAGGATACGGAATGGAATGATATCTTAAGAGCCCACGGTATCATCCCAGAGAAACCTAAAGACGAGACAGAAGAACTCGAAGAAGCTCTTCAAGAGGCTCTTCTGAAACTGCACGATCAGAGATTGGAAGGAAAGGATTTGGAAGAATTGGACGAATTGGAAGGGGAAGAAGATGAAGAGTTCTTGAATTTCTACAAGCAAAAGAGAATGCTGCAATTGCTGGAATTGAGAAAGAAGTCTAACTATGGCTCAGTATACCCAATTTC
Source organism: Nakazawaea ambrosiae (assembly GCA_024271865.1). Classification (NCBI taxonomy): domain Eukaryota; kingdom Fungi; phylum Ascomycota; class Pichiomycetes; order Alaninales; family Pachysolenaceae; genus Nakazawaea; species Nakazawaea ambrosiae. The sequence continues at coordinate 2,253,632 of JANBXG010000001.1, forward strand.
CAAGCCTGAATATCAAAAAGAGGTCACAGAGGCTTCGAAGGAATGTTTCGTATTCTTACACATGTCACTGCAAAGTAATGTGCAATCAAGACTTTTATCCTCTTTGTGCAGAGAATTGGCTCCTAAATACGCAGAAATCAAATTCGTCGAAATACCTGCCAACAGAGCTGTGGAGAATTACCCCGATCAAAATTGTCCGACAATATTGATCTACCACAACGGTGACGTGGTTAAGCAGTATGTCACTTTAACTCAATTAGGTGGTAACAGTACTCATCTCAAGGACATAGAAAACATTTTGGTGCAAATAGAGGCCGTAGAAGGAAGAGATACAAGACTTATCATCAATCACGAAGGAGGAGATGAAGAATGGGAAAACAGAAGATTGAAATTTGCCCACAAGACGTTGAGAGGAAGCAGTAAAAATAATGATGATGATGACGATGACTTTTTCGATTGAAAAACTATATATATGTATATTGTTTATAATAATATTGATAATACCATTAGGTTATAAATCACATGCAATGTAATACAACAAATATGCTTTGGTCTTCATTACTTCCTCCTTTGAAACCATTGTTACAACTGCATCGTCGAACTTGAACCAGCTATTGTTTCTATTTTTCACCATGCAGACATAATGTCCAGTGTTCACCGACCCTATATGACATACAACGGCAAATAATTCATAGGTCAAAGGTGCGGAGAAACCTTCTTCTTGAGGTAAAACGTACTCCTTCATGTCCAAAATTAAGGGGAAAAGGACATGGGTCTCAATTTTTGAAGAGACAGCGGAGTGCTCAAATCTCTTCAATTGAATCCCCAATACAGGGGGCAATTTCTTGATTTGAAGTCTCTTATATGCAATGTTTTTCTGGCCACAGATCCCACAACTATATAGAACATCCAATTTTTCTGGTGTTGTGAAACGCTTCAAACAGTCGGCGAGAAACAACGTTGTGGCAGGTAAGGTTTTTCCCGCAACCTTCTTTGGAGCAGGTCTGGCTACTTCAAGGGAAAGATCTAACATCATATCGACAGTTCTAGTGACGGAGTCACAGTTGGAACAGGTGATGGAACTTTCAAGTTGTCCAGCAAATGTTCTATGGGTAATGCAGGGACAGTCATGAGAGGAAAAATGGGACGAAGACTTCTTGCTGAAAGATGTTTGCTCTATATGTTGAATATCAGCCTTATGAAGTTCGTCGAGCACAAACTGCCAAAATTCATGGGCATCCTGTTCAGAGTAACCGGCTAAAGATCTTTTAACTTTCCATGCAGCCGTCAATAATGAAGTAGGACCGAACCCAGTGGACTCATTTTCGGAATAAAATGCAATAAAGATCTCGTCTAGGCAACAGGTGATGCAAGATGTTGGATCATCCTGGCAGTTGAAATGCTTTCCTGATAAAAAATAGTCTCTTATCATTGGGTTGTGGATCAATGTTTGGATCACCGATGACATGAAACATGTGGCTCCCATATTGATGAAACCACGTAGACCAGTGGTGGCTTTATAAGACGGGAGATGAGATTTCTCCAAAATTTTCTCATTATGTGAAACATTTTCGTCTATTTCTACTGCTTGGAGACCGAGTGCTATAATATAGTTTAGGGTTAGTAAGTTTGAATTGGATACAGGGACAAACCTTGTAAATCAAGCGGTAAAAAAGGGCATACCTGTTCCGTGGGATTCTTCCATGTGTCGTATACGCAGCTCCTCCATGAGACTATGTCCCACATAATCACCGCATCTGAAGCAAAATAAATTTCCATTATGCGAGTCGATGCCTTTAAGTGAGTGTTAGTAAAATGGGTCTCTTATAACTATGACAATTCATCCATTTATTGTCATTATATTTTACTAGTCTTGAACAACACAAGCTTTTAATACCTACCAAACACATGGCCTGCACTTTTAGCATGGCTCAAGGCATGACCTCTTCTAAGACATCCAATATGATTGCATTGCAAACACATGAATAAAGAACCACAATTCGTGGAGCAGATCCGGCACTTGATCAGTTTGGACCGAAGTGCCAAAATGCTCTCGTGATCAAGTATAACGGAATTTTGACTGTTCTGATACAGCATATTTTTGTTAGATGACAATAATGAAACGTTTAAGGCAAGTTTGTAATTACGCAACAGTGTTGATCTGGCCTGCGTTGACATGACTTGGTTCAAGTGTTGACAAGGGTCAAATGTGGAATATCTTGACAATGCTATGGAGTCCAACTGCTCCGATGACAGGTGGTTTAAAGAGTTCATGGTACTTTTTCTCTTGAGCCGACCTTTCTTATGATGAAATTACCAGAATGTCCTCCGTCTTACTAAATTCACCTCTGGTACGGACCCTGTAAGTATATATATCAAAACGGAACTTGACCCCCAAAAAAAATTCTCCAATTCTACTCAAGCTAAGCTATCCAATGCTTATCTTGTATTCTGCAATAGTCAGATCAAAGAGCACAAAAGGTATAAAAAAAGAAGTAATGAAAAATGTCAAGAAAAAAATGTCAAGGTTAAAAAAAATGAAATAAGATGGAAAATCAAATAATTCACCTATAGGAAGTCGTGTGGGAGGAAGAAAGTGAAATCGGCTCGTCCCTCATCTTTGTGCAGGAGAAGAAAAAAGTTTAGATTTTTTTTTTTTTTATTTTTTTACTCTTTTGTTTTTCACCTATTTTCATTTCTTGCATCAACTAAACAGGGCTAGTTTTATTTGTACTTCTTGATCAATTAGTATTTGTCCTATAATTTTCACTGGTACCTTCTGTATCTTCATTCAATTTCACCGATAAACTCGTCGAATCTTTAGTTATTGTAAGAATGACTCTTCACAATGAGGATTTTTCCACATAATATTGGCTAACTATATCCCCTTTTCTGTTTTTGCAGATATACAAAACAACTAGTATTCCGATGACTAGTGGAGGTGTTCCTATGAACGGGTTCGAAGACTATATCGCTTACTATCGAGAATATGGATCGGGTAATCCTGAAGGTGAATTCGATTACAATTACCAAAGCGGTTCTGTTTATGACCCCCAAAGAGCAGGCCCCGCGGCTGATCAACCAGTAGCCGGCGGCTATTTCCCTAATAACCAGGGATATTTCCCTCATCATGATTTCAATGATCAGCGGTACAGCTACTCACAACTGTATCCCCACGATGTTTTCAATTCGCTTCCGCTGTTTGATAAACACGAATTCTCCGACTATAGTCAGATGCCTTTGAAAAGGATCTTCGATTTTGACGAAAAGTATCCCTCTTGGTCGGAAGACTCGTTAGCGCCGTTGACGGAGAAAACGATTTGGAACATTTTCCAATCGTTACAGAATCAATTTGGGTTCCAGAAGGACTCATGTGCTAACATGTTTGATCACTTCATGCTTCAATTAGATTCAAGAGCCAGCAGATTCTCAGCCCCGGAGGCCTTGTTATCATTGCACTCTGACTACATCGGCGGTCAAAATTCCAATTACCGTAAATGGTACTTTGCTGCTAATTTGGATTTAGACGACGAAATTGCAACTCGTACGTCTTCGTCTCCACCTGAGAGATTAACTGAGGAGGAGATCCATCAATTGACTCATCTGAAACCTCAGGAAAATAGTTTGTCCAGTGCCATCTACCATTGGAAGTTAAAGATGTCCAAGTTGAACGCGGAAGAACTCGTCACTCAAGTGGCTCTCTACCTTTTGATTTGGGGAGAAGCTAACCAGGTCAGGTTCCTTCCTGAATGCATTTGCTACATCTACAAATGTGCAAGTGATTACTTGTTGCTGACAAAGCAAAACAAAGATTCCACCTATTTTCCTGAATGTGATTTTTTGGACAGAGTCATTACGCCGATATACAACTTCATTAGAGATCAGCAATTCGAGAAATTGGACGGCAAGTATTTGAGAAGGGAGAAAGACCATAGTTCCACCATTGGCTACGACGATATGAATCAGCTCTTTTGGTACCCTGAAGGGATGAATCGAATAATTACTGAAGACGGAATCAGATTGTCCGAAATAAAGAAGACCGAAAGGTATTCAATGCTTGGGACAGTTGCCTGGAAGAAAGTCTTTTATAAGACTTATTATGAGTCTAGGACTTGGTTCCATCTAATAACCAATTTCAGCAGAATTTGGGTGATTCATTTCGCTGTCTTTTGGTATTGCACTTCACTCAATTCTACATCCCTTTATACCCCCAATTATCACCAAACATTAGATAATCAACCAACACCACAAGCAGTCTGGTCCATCACAGCTCTAGCAGGAACTATTTCCTCTTTGGTTTACTTGGTAGCAATCATCGGTGAGATGTGTTTTATACCAAAGAGATGGCCGGGTAGGCAATACTGTATCAGAAGATTTTTCTTCGGTCTATTTCTATTGTCATTGAACTTTCTGCCCTCCGTCTATGTCTTTGTGATTATCCCCATTGATGTGTACTCCTTCAGTGCCTATGTTGTATCGATTGTACAATTCTGTATCTCTATATTTACTGTGGTCTTCTTATCTTTTCAACCCCTTGGCAGACTATTTGTCCGAGGTAAGAAGAAAAGGTACGCTTCATCGCAGACATTCACGGCATCTTTTCCTAAGCTAAGCGTTTCGGGACGTACCAGTTCTCTATTGCTTTGGTGTTCAGTATTCCTTGCCAAATTTTTGGAATCATACATGTTTTTGACCTTGTCATTGAAAGATCCCGTCAGAAATCTATCCACAATGATTATGGATAGGTGTGTGGGAGACACTCTTATTGGAACTTCTCTCTGTAGACAACAGGGTCGAATAGTTTTAGCATTGATGTTTGTGACTGATTTGGTCTTGTTCTTCTTGGATACTTACTTATGGTACATTATCTGCAACTGTTTCTTCTCGGTGGTATTATCTTTCTCGAGTGGGATGTCTATATTCTCACCGTGGAGAAATTGCTTTAGTAGGTTACCACAAAGGATTGGGGTCAAAATCCTTTCTGAAGCGTTTGCTGAGAGCCGTTACAAAAACAAGTTCTTGGTCTCCCAGGTATGGAACTCTATCATAATTAGTATGTTCCAAGAACATATGCTCTCCAAAGAGCAAACTGCAAGTCTCTTGTATAAGCAATTTGGGGATGATATTGATAATCTGATGAAGATCAGGGAGCCACTGTTCTTTATGAATCAAGATCAGGGAACGAAGGAAAGCTTCTCTTACTTCTCTTCTGGGTCAGAAGCTGATCGGAGAATCTCATTTTTCGCCCAATCTCTTTCAACGCTGATCCCAGATCCGGTCTCTGTAGACGCGATGCCTGTGTTTACGGTTTTGATCCCGCATTATTCTGAGAAAATTCTTCTCTCGTTGAAGGACACAATCAGAGAAGACATCGAGTCAAAGATGTCCATCTTGGAATATTTGAGACAACTACATGCAGAGGAGTGGACAAACTTTGTTGAAGACTCTAAGGAATCGAATAACATGGAAGTGGAGGATAAACATTCTCCAGAAGGCGAGTTGATTACTACACCATTCATCATTTCTGAAAGGGTAGAGGTCCAGGATGAACAACAGCCTTTATCTGGTCATATAAACATCGAAGAGACAAAGAAATTGAACGATTTATTAGTGGATATCCCATACTACTGCGTCGGGTTCAAGAGTTCCTCTCCGAACAAGATCCTAAGAACTAGGGTTTGGGCTTCTCTCCGGACCCAAACTCTTTTCAGAACAATCGCGGGCTTCAACAAGTATTTTGATGCCGTTAAACTATTGTACCGCACAGAAAATCTCCATCTATTTGATAACCGTTGTGAGGACCTGGAGACAGACAGAATTTTGAATTATGTAGCAAGACGTAAAGTGCACTTGGTTGTTTCCATGCAGAGGTATTGCTACTTCACTGATGAAGAGTATGAGGCTGTCAAGGTGATGATGACAAAATTCCCCTTTGTAAGAATTGTCGTGTTGGAGAAACAAGACCCGATTCTAGAAGGAGACGATCCTCTATATTTCTCGTGCTTGTTGGGTGTGAAGGAAGGAGAATCCATTAACGTTCCCGGACAAGCAGTTCCGAATTTACAAGTAATCCATAAGATAAAGCTATCCGGGAATCCTATAATTGGAGATGGAAAATCCGATAACCAAAACCACGCCTTAATCTTCTACCGCGGGGAATATATTCAAGTAATTGATGCGAACCAAGACTTGTACTTAGAGGAATGCCTTAAAATTCGATCGGTGCTAGCTGAATTTGAAGAAATGGAGTGTTGTGATCTTCATCATAATTATGATCCTCTGTATACAGAGCCTGATAATTACCCCGTTGCAGTGGTCGGTGCTAGAGAACATATATTCACCGAGCAGTTAGGTGTACTAGCAGATGTAGCTGCAGGGAAAGAGAAGACGTTTGGAACTTTGTTTGCTAGAACTTTAGCAGAGATAGGAGGGAAACTTCATTACGGTCATCCTGACTTTCTTAATGCAATATTCATGACTACAAGAGGTGGCATTTCCAAAGCACAAAAGGGGATTCATTTGAATGAGGATATTTACGCAGGAATCACAGCCATTTGTAGAGGTGGTCGGATCAAACATTCGGATTATTTCCAATGCGGGAAAGGTAGAGATATCGGGTTCGATTCGATCTTGAATTTCACGTCAAAGATCGGAGGTGGAATGGGGGAGCAGATGCTTTCGAGAGAGTACTTTTATCTAGGCACTCAATTGCCTTTGGATAGGTTTTTGTCATTTTACTATGCTCATCCAGGATTCCACATCAATAATTTATTTATCATTTTGTCAATTGAGCTTTTCATGATGGTAATGATGAATATGGGAGCCCTAAATCATGAGGTTACAACCTGTATCTATAATAAGAACATTCCGTTCACCGATCCGCAACGACCTTTAGGCTGTTACAATTTGCAACCAGTCCTAGACTGGGTCAATAGATTTGTGGTATCAATCTGCATCTGTTTTCTAATCTCCTTTGCCCCTCTTCTTGTTCAAGAATTCACTGAACGGGGTTTTTCAAGAGCGATATTCAGATTTCTGAGCCACTTCTTATCACTCTCGCCAATTTTTGAAGTGTTTGTTTGTAAAATCTATTCGAATTCCCTTAAAAATGATCTCACTTTTGGTAATGCCCGCTATATCGCAACAGGAAGAGGATTAGCCACGTCTAGGACCTCGTTTACGGATATTTACTCCCGCTATGCTGGGTCATCTATATACTCTGGCATAAGGTTGACAATAATCCTCCTATTTGCAACTTTGACTATGTGGCAAGTGGGCGTATTATGGTTCTGGCTAACAATTGGGTCTTTATGTTTTTCCCCCTTCATTTTCAATCCACACCAGTTTGCAATGTTTGATTATTTCCTCGATTACAGGAATTTTCTCAAGTGGCTAAACAGGGGAAATTCAAGATTCGATGCTAATTCATGGATCTCCTACACGAGAGCATCTAGATCAAGATTCACAGGCTTTAAGAGGAGAACTTGGAAAAATGAAGATTTGTTACCTCTCGTTCACCGGGCTGCTTTTGCAAATTGTTTCTTCTCTGAAATATGTCTACCACTTTCTCAGTCTGTCTGTGCATTTATTGCATATATGTTTATCAATTCACAAACTGGAGTCAAAGAATCTGTGTCTTTGAATATCTTGCTAAGAATGGTGCTCTTAGTAGTTGCTCCAATCATTCTCAACTGCGTCGTGTTGCTCGTACTATTCCCAGTATCATGTATTAGTGGTTCTGTTTTCAATATATGTTCAATTAAGCTAGGCAGTTTCTTTGCAGCAATGGCTCATACCCTCGGATTGATTATTCATGTTGTATTTTTCGAGATCACCTTCTTCTTGGAAGGATTCAATATCGACAGATCGCTTTCCTGCATCATCAGCACTATATATTTTCAGAGATTGATCTTCCAGGTGATAAAAACAATGTTTCTCACAAGGGAATTGAAAGCCGATTATGCGAACCGGGCTTGGTGGTCTGGGAGATGGATGAGAAGAGGCGTTGGAATGCTCCCGTTAACACAACCGATCAGAGAATTGTCTGTTAAAACGGTTGAAATGAGTCTATTTGCAGCAGATTTTATTTGCGGTCACTTGTTGTTTTTCGCTATGACTCCATTAGTGTTTATACCTTACGTAGATCGGTTACATTCATGGATGTTATTCTGGTTACGACCTGGCGTCTTTCAGTACAAGCGTGGGATCACTTCTATCAGGCTACGCAATATAAGGAAGAGAAGATTCATAAGGTGGTTAATTCTTTACATCTTCATGATGATGCTATTTCTGATTCTCTTATTGGTTCCAATACTCAGTGGTATTTATTGTCCTGACTTGAAAGATAAGTTTCCTGTCCTCGTTCAAACCCTCATACAACCAATGCATCAGCAAAACAACGATACTGGAACCAATGCGCCAAGTTTCTTAGTGACAAAAAAACCAAAATTCGTACCTTATAAAACTCACCCCTATTAACATATATAGAAAAGTATAATAGCGAAATGATTTCTTTACCAGTCTTGGAATTTTCGCTACAGTAATATAAGCACAAAGTGGTATATACTGGTGCTGAAAAAAAAAAAAACTTTAAAAAGGGGGTGGTGAAGTTCATGGCGGTATGAGATCTGTTAGTGCTGTTAGCTAAAAGTACACATACCACTACACAAAATAACCGATTTGTACAATTGAAAAATACATGTTGACTGGATGATTAAATAACATATAATAATGTACAACAATAAAGGAGAGGGAAAATAGTAATAATAGTGATCAAAATAATAATGGGGAGAAGAAAAAAAAGAGGGTAATTTGATATAAAAAAAGTTTAAAAAGATAGAACATAAGAATACAAAATTCAAGAAACAAAAAAAAACACAATAACAACAGCGATGAATATCATAGACGATTAGTTACAAATTGGAGTTATTTTTTAGCTTTCTTGGTGGTAGCTGGTTTCTTTACAGTTTTCTTTGGGGCAGCTGTTTTCTTTGTTACCTTTTTAGCTGGGGCGGCTTTCTTGACTGGAGCAGGCTTCTTCTTTGGAGCGGCCTTCTTGGCAACTGGTTTCTTAGCAGGCTTTTCCTTCTTTGCCAACTTGACAGGACCACTAGAACCTTTTGGTTGGGTGAAGTCACCGGCTTTAACACCTCTACTCAACGCCAAGTTGAATTGGGAGTCGAAGTTTGGACCAACTGAAAAGTTGGAAGAGATATACTTTTTCAAAGCTTGACGACTGGGTAACATGAGAGGGAGAGCATTGAGTTAGTCATTTGATACTAGTGGAAATAAGAATGATAATCATGAACAACTGAAAAAAGATTATCAAAGCAAAAAAAAATTGGACAAAAAATTTTAGTCTCAAAACTTACCTGGAACCATTTCTGTCTTTCAAAGTGGTGATAGCAATTGAGATCATTTCTAATTGAAACGGTTTGCACCGTGTTAGTATACAGCGATTTCAAAGCAAGGCGTTAATTCTAATTTATTGTTGTTCATTTTTTATAATTTGAGAACCAAGTGAAATTGACCCAATGAATTTTGTAAACAATTTTTTCGAAATTATTGAACTGTCAACAACATACCTTTGTAAGTCTTCTTGTTTTCAACTTTCTTAGCAGCTGGGGCCTTGGCCTTGGAAGCAGTCTTTGGAGCCATTTTCTATTGTGTTTGTGATGTTATAAATTAAATTTAAGGATTGTATTGATACAATTGAACTAATTAATTAAAATATTAAAAAATTGAAAAAGAGGGAAAACAACTAGAAGCAAATAATTGTGTCTTTATACTTTTTCCTATATTTTGTTTATTTTTTTTCTTTATGTTTTTTTTTTTTTAACAGGAAAAAAAAAGTACGCATTGTTTTGTTTTGTTTATTTTTTTAATTAAACAAAATAAAAAACACACAAAAGTTGGCGTCTTTCCTGGTGCGTTTTTTTGTTCTTAGTGTTTTTTTATGTTCCTTCGATATTTTTCTTAGTTTATCATTATCAATTATTTTTGAATGTTTTTCGTCAATGGGTAAATTATAGTGCGTGTGTTAGCTGCAATTGGACTTAGCCTTTGATTTGGCTTTTTCCGTCGTAGTGGCTCCAGATAATCAAATGAGCACTTTGCAGCTCACCTATTCGTTACTCATCACTACACGTATATTTCAATGTTCAGAAATTAAGATTCAATTGATACAATCTAACGGATTTGATTTGATAGCTGTGATATACCTGGAATTTGATCGTTCGTACTCCTTGGTGGTTGACTCAAAATCGTATAATTTGTAGATCACACCTGGTACGGGTTAAGTCCCACTTCATTCAAACTTTATTTTCCCTCCTATCTGAATTTCCCAGAAACTGGTTCTCTTTGTTTTTTCCTCCTTTGCTAAAAATTCAATCAGCTCCCCTTTTTCTTAACTCCCTTTTTTTTGCGGTGTGTCTTGACTTTCTGAAATGGTTAATCTTCACCTTTTATTTTGCTTTCGATTTAGCTCCTGCTGCTTTTTGCGTTACCAGTTTTACTGTTACTCTTCGTGGACTTAATTATTGTTTCTTAGTACCGCTCTTCATTGGTGTAAAATGAGGTATCAACAGTTTCTCCTTTTCGATAGAGTCTTCTTTTCAATCCCCAATTCGTAATCGGAATTTCGCTCTCTTCAACTCAAATTTCTCACATTCAAATGCTGCTGGATCAGCTCAACTCTCCTAGTACATTTGTTTCTTTAATTCGACTGACCGTGACAAAACAGCGAAGAATAACCCATAACTCTTTTGTAAACATACCATTTCTAACTCCTTTTCCCCAGAACGAACTCTCCACGAACACCTTGATTCAAAATAGCCGAAAGCGTCCTACGAGTAGAGTCTTATCCACTCCAGCATCAACTTTCACGATTCAATAATTTGCTTTCTCCCACCTAGAAGTAGTGTACAGACACATGCATTTGGCTAGCAGATTAATCCACGCAAAAAAAAAACTATAAGGGAAATTTTATAAACAAAAAAGAAATGGAATAATAGAGAAAAAATTAAATAAAAAAAAAATTTTAAGATACAAAATTAGACACACTAATAAGACAAGACATTTATATAGATATATACATCTTTGTATACATTGATTGTTCACAAAGAGGCTTGGCCAAATCAAGAGTACCTGCAAGATGGATACTCAAACACGGAGCGCTGTAGATTCTCATATTGCCTCGACTGAGAGTACTGAGATCGCATCAACGGCGCCGGCTGATAATCCAGTAGCCGCCATTGAGGTTCATAATAGTGGGACAAACAGCACAATAGATCCCTCCATAGCACTGAATGAAGATAAAGATGACCAGAAATCTGATAATGGATCCAGGAAGCGAGTCTCGGAAGAATCGAAGGGCTCATCTGTTGTCAATCCAATTGCCAAGAAGATCAAATTGTTCAATAGCTCACTAGACGGCGACGATGATGACGATGATGACAGTTCAGATGACGAGATCGTTGCAGATAAGAAAGAATTCGATGGACAACCAAAGCTGCTGCCCGTTCCAGAGAAAACAGAACCAAAAGAGGTACGGCGTGAAAATGTCCTGACAGTGCAAAGGGATGGCTATTCGATACCGGCTGATTCAGAATTGTTGAAAAAAAACGATGCCTTGAGATCCTATACAAGTCTCGTGCATGACAGTTCGTCTTTCCACTCTCCATCAGCTGTTTATAACCAATTGTCCAGTATCCCTTTGAATTTGCCTGCACCTGACTACTTACCTCCAAATATCCAGTTGTTAATCAACACCATCCCCTCATTGGACAACTTGGCAACTCAAATCTTGAGAGTCATTGTTCAAAACCCATATCAAAAAATATTGGACTTGGTGGCGAACCCTGAGACCTTGGCAGGTATGACTTACCAGACATTGATAAATTTGTTCGACAATATAAAAAATATGTATTCTTCAGAGGATCCGTTTCTCAGTGTGGAGCATTTGACCTTTGGGTTATGGAAGGAAGGCTCGCTGGCACCGACTTTTTTGAGAGGTAAAGAAGACACCGTTCAGAGTACATTGAGGAAAGTCAACTTGGCGACGTTTTTGAACGCCACATTGGGTACGATTGATACCGGTTTCTTCTACTTGAACGAATCCTTCTTAGACGTATTCTGTCCCGACCAAACTTTGAACCCTCAACACACCATCACCAACTTATCAAGTGCTCTGCCTCAGATATACGACGTTGCAGCCTTGAGTTCGCATTCTGCATCTCAAACACTGGGGAAATTGTTGAAGTCCCAGACTGTATTGTACTTAGAGTTGAAGACGCAGGCGTATATCTCCGCTTTAGAAGCCCACGAGAGATCAAGAGAGGATATCTTGAACGACATTTTCCCGGAGAACTTGGATCAAATTCTTTTGAGAAGAAAGACCCGTTTCAACAGTAAGGACGAACCCCAGTTGACCCCATCGGAGTTAGATTTCATAACACGTTGTAAAAAGAGAAAGGAAAACTTATTGCTGGCGGACTTAGACCAGGACTTGAGTGAGCAGTACGACTGGTTGACTTTCTTGAAGGATTTCTTCGAATTTGCAAGAAAGCATATCGGATATCTTGTATGGGGATCAAGAAACGTTGGAAACGAAAGCAGTGCATCTAATTCATCGAGGAAGAATACACTTTCCTCTTCATCAAGGGCAAACTCTGAAACAGCAGTCTCCTCGTCAGCTTCTCGCACGACCGCGTCTGCACAATCCTCTGATAATCAGCGACATCCAGAACTTAAATACGATCCTAATTCGTTGCCTTCAGAGATCGTCTTGCAATACAGAGAAAATCAGTTCAGCTCAAGCAATCCAAGCTTGAAGAACCTCAACCGTAGATTGTGGACCAAGTCCGAAGAACAGGCTTTGAAAGAGGCATTACAATTGAAAGGTCCACAATGGTCTCAGATATTAGAGTTGTATGGAGCAGGTGGGTCCATTTCAGAACTGTTGAAGAACAGGTCCCAAGTACAATTGAAAGACAAGGCAAGAAACTGGAAGATCTTTTTCTTGAAAAACGGGTTGCCATTGCCTGATTATTTGCAAAAAGTCACTGGGGATTTCAACGTGAACAAGGAGAACGCAGCTAAGAATAAGAAAGCAAATGCCAAGAAGGGCAACAGACCACCAAGAATCGAGCAAAAGCATGTTGATGCGGCCAATGCTGCTGCAGTAGCGGAAGCCGAGGCTGATGGTGGACAGAAGGCTTCCAAGGTGGAGAAATCCGTTTCTCAGGAGCCAGCCAAAGAAACATCAGCTGCCAAACCTGTCATCACCGATGAGGTCAATCTTTTTGCACAGCAATCAGCTGCCGATTCAAGTCTGATTGGTGCCGATAAGAGAGATGCATCAGAAACTCAACCTGAGACCAAGGCTCAAACCCAACCTGAGACTCGGCCTCAGACTGAGACGAAAACCCAACCTGTAAACCAACCTGAACCTCAACCTGAAATCCAGGCAGAAGCCCAAGTCGGGACTCAAGCTCAATCGAATGTACAAGCTGATGTCGAGGCTCAAATCGAGGCTGAAGTCCAAGCACAAGTTCAAGCTGAAGCTCAGACTCTGGTACAAGAGAATCTGCCAATGCACCAGTCGGATCCCCAGTCCGACCTGCAACCATCATCAGCTGCAGCTGCCCCACGTGACGATGAGGTGCCTGATTACGATAACATTTTGAAAGACTTGATTGACCAAGCCACTACGGATAATGAAGACAAAAATACCAATAATAATGGAAGCTCTGATGTCGCTGATCAGATGACAGTATCACATGACGAACAGCATGGAGCCTCCTCGACTGTGGATGACGACGTTCAGAGATTGGTTGACGAAGTCATCAACGCTGGTAACGAAAACAATAATCACTCTAGTAATAATGCCAATATTTCTCACGACAAGGAAGTCACCTTGAAGAAGGAGCAAATTTGATTACTATAGAAAAACTCTGTATACTACTTATCATATAAATTCATATCTATTTTATTCTACTCAACAATGTTGTTCGTATGTGTCTGTTGATCTCTAACATTCCACACCTTTTGATGCTCAATTAGTATTTTGACTAAGCTGTATGCCCTTTCGGGGCACAAAGCTGGAAGGAAAAGGGCAAAAAGTTTTTGCGGCTAAATTTTTTTTTCACAAGACTTTTTGTCCTCTGGGGGGTTAGTCGTTATTAGTGACATTTAGCGCTAGTCATGGGAATCCATAATTTAGATCTCCTAGAATCTTACCAGTGTTTTTAACTTGAAACGGAAAGTGGTAGTATTCCTCGGATAAGAAGAACGTGGTACCTTCCTTGAAAGATTAGACAGTAAACCCCAATTTCAAAAACATATTTTTAATTCAATCATATTGCACAAGTTTTACCAATTGTAAGCCCAAGAGACTAACATTCTTAACATACTCAATGCTTTCTGCTCTGAATAGAAACAACCTGATCGAAAATTATGAAAAGAGAAGACTGAAAGACAAATATGGGTCCTTTCAACAGAAAATTATATCGTTTGAGCAAAGGACAGCTGATTCCAAGAGAGAGTGTGCAACTCTCAAGTCACAGATAATAAAGGTGAAGCAAAGAATGAATGATGAGAGTTTGATTCAAACCGCTGAAGGTGTTGCTCCATTGATAATGGGGAACAACAACTTAAAACAGTATCACAAATTGCGAGGTCATCAGGATAAAGTTGCTTCGATAAGTTGGAGCAGGAACTCGCATAACATTTTGTCGGTGTCGCAAGATGGTTTCATGATAATTTGGGATGCTATTACGGGCTTGAAAGTGAAAGCTTTGGTTTTAGACTCGCAGTGGGTCCTCACCTCTGCATATTCCCCTAATGGGAGATTAGCTCTGTCTGCTGGGCTAAAAAACTCCTGTGTCATCTACAATGTTGCTTCAAACTCAAGCAGCAGGAGACCAATCAACACCCACCTGAGGACGAAACAAAGTTCAAACTCGTATGAAATGTCCAATTTACAACCTACGAAAGCTGTTTTGAAAGGGCACCGATGTTATATTTCCGATTGTGATTTCATAGACGATAACACAATGTTGACTGCTAGTGGTGATTTGACTTGCGCAGTTTGGGATATTGAGAAGAGCACCAGGACTAGAAGCTTCAATCAGCATTTGGGGGATGTGTTGTGCCTCTCTATAAATAAAAATGACAGAACTTGTTTCGTTTCCGGTGCATCAGATGGCTTTGCACGGCTTTGGGACATAAGAGCACCGGGCCCGGTACAACAGTTCGAAGTCTCGCATTCGGATGTCACTGCGGTGAAGTTCTTTCCCGACGGTGGATCTTTTGCGGTGGGATCAGACGATGGAGTCGTGAGATTACTAGATCTCCGTGCGGACTGTCAATTGAGTGACTATGTCTTGCCAAAGTCGTTAAATCAACAGAGAAACAATAAGAGATCGAGTTTGTATCCAAACGATTCCTCGTCTTTACTTAAAGGTGACGAACTTACTCTAAATTCTGAAATAGATACCTTGGGGATCTCATCTCTTGACTTCACAAGCTCAGGTAGAATCTTATACGTTTGTTACTCTGAGCTGGGATGCTTCGGATGGGATATCTTGAAAGGTAATGTGGTTGATGAGTTGAAAGGTCACAGTTCTAGAATCAATCAAGTTGTGGTGAGTCCAGATGATATGGCTCTCGCTACATCTTCTTGGGACGCTACCATCGGTATCTGGTCAAGTTGAATGGGGAAGAACGTGTACCTAGACAATGTATAATCATCTTTATTATTATAACAATGAGAAGAAGGAGTTGCACTACGATATTACCAATGATATCATACGTATATTTTGATATATATAATACCGGTTTTAAAAAATACAGAAAAGACTCTAAACATTTCAAAGTTAGAATATATAATACAGACTAACTAACTAACTACGCTTCTTGACGTACTCGTCTAAGCTTCTCAATAACCCATCTGGAAGAGTGAACAAATCCATGGTGAACTCTCCTTCGTCTACATTGTTCTTTATATTCATCTCTGGAGTTCTGTTATCTGTGACCATTTGCACTACTCCCAATAAATCGTCTTCGTTTAATTTGGTCAAGCCTTCGGCCAATTTCTCGAGGTCAACGTTGCCCTTCACAGCAACGCTCTTGGCTTTCTTATTCTTCACAGAACTCAGGGCTGCAGAAGGTTCGTTTTTACGTTTGAGCGACGAACTTTCTTCAACCGGGCCAGTTTCTGCCAACAATTTATTCAAGTTTGGCTTCGTTGTTGGAATTGAAATTTCATGATCGTTGACATATTTTTCACTGAGGAAATTCAAATCATGGCTCAATTTTCTCTCGCCACCTCTCTCTGCTAAAGTCAATTGGATCATCAAATCAAATTCACCCCAACCTTGTTCTTCTATTTTGAAAGGTGGTTTTTTAACACTTCTGACAGGATTCACAAAAGTTGGATGAAGATGATATGTCACTTTGTCAAATATATTGGCCGGGACTTCTTTTCCATTGGCATCCAACAACGAGATCTGAATGGACCAACTTCTCATTGGGAATCCTTCTTGGACAGGAGGTATATCTTTCAAGACATGTTGTTCTGTGGTGATTCTGACTGTACGTTTTGTCTAAGTAAAAGAAAAAAAAATTAGGTTAGTATGCGGAGCCGAGCTTCGGTGTGGTGACAATTGCATCTATATTGTTCGTTACTTACTTCAGACATAGTATATATGGATTGATTCTCTGCTCAGATTGATCTGATGTATTCACGGATAAGTCCCACTTTCAAGTCGTGTCTGAATCTTCATTCAGCTTGAACATTTTTCATTTTTAACTCAGGTGCTCTTTTTTTTCTATGATTTTTTTTGCTTCATTTTTTTCAATTAGCAACTTCCTATTTGGGACCTTTTGGGAACCTAGCACACAACTTTAGTGAAAGGGGGTGATAGATTTGGGGGAGTACAACATGATGTATTGTCACTTCTATACCAAGAAAATCAAAATAATCAAAGCCAAAATCGCCATGCTGTTTTCTGCCAATCTATATGTGGGGTTCAACAGTGAACCTGAACTAGACAATCTTCTAAAGGGGAATAAGTGCCTTGAGTCATTATACTCATGTATAGTGTTATGAAGACCACGATCATATTCCGAGAACGATTTTGATGAGTGCAGATCTTTGAACGATGGTCTCGTTGAATCCGTCTTTGAAGAGCTCACTTCGATGTTTTGTGAACTCTTTGGGACATAGCCTATCATTAAGTGGCCTGTATTTTTGTTTTCATTTTCTTCTTCCGTCGTAGTGATGATTGGACTTCCGATAGAGGTACTTTCAGTTAAGTCACTTGCACTACTCAAGGAGGGTATGGTTGTGGTGTTCAATGGCAATGATGAGATTTTCTCTGTCAACAAAGATGTATTGGCAATTTCCCCTGTTGTTGAAGTAACGAATATTACTTTGGTGACTGTTGTTGTTATGTAGAATACCCTGTCAGGCTCATGTTTGGATGTGCGAGTTTCAGGCATGCCATCGATGATTGGTGTATCGATCGCTGTGAAGGAAAGTGTCTCCTGCGATCTTTCCAAAACCAAGGTCGCCTGTTTCTCATTGACTTGCTCGAATTGATAATTGGGATTCAAGAATGCTATTCTATTACGCTGCATTGTTTCTGCAAGCGCTGTGCCAAGACTGGCAAGCAAGATAAGAGAAGGCAAACTTTTGAAGGGCATTGTGAAATTGGCGTGGTGAGAAAAACTGAAATATATGTGGTCTTGATATGTTGTTACTTGTTAGTTCGAATGAAGTGATTTATTTCTGTTCTTAATAGAGATAATTTCGATTTCAAGTGTTCGAACACAAAGCCGATGTACTTTTTTGGAGTTTCCCCTTTTTGATTTCTCAGCGCTAACAAAGAAAGCCAAAATCTTTACTTATTACAGAGAAGATCTGGTAAGACAATTCATAAATATTTCATTAAAACAACGCAAAGTAATAGAGTATATAAGCTATATAGATATATATATATGGTAAGTGATGTATGAATCATGTATGAGCGTTGCGACCTTGAAACTTTTTACTATAAACAAGTACATGATAATCAGTGTGAAGTACCATTTCACACTAAACGGAGCAAGAGTTCTGGCTGCCCAAATAATTTGCTATGAACTCTTTTATATCCTCGGTGAGGTTCTCTTGATCATTTTGGAAAACCAGGCCGACTATTTCAGCCATTAAAGCTTTCGGATCCACTACTATCGGAATAGATGTACCGTCATATATATAATCATACTCTTTGCCATGTTTTCCTTGTTCGTTGTAGAGATAAAATTTTATCATTCTCTTTATGGACTCCAAATCTTGCTCGTCGTCTTCTTCATTGCTATTATTCTGTGAAAAGAACTGTATCTCGTTGTTATCAGAGAGTTTCAAAAGTTGTTCTTCCTGGGTCATGGTATATAATATTTTCAAATTCAATGCTGACAATGCTGATTTACGAAAAAGCAAGTTCAGAGATAAGGCTGTTTATATATAAAACTCAAACAGCAGGAAGAGGACTTAGTGTGTGCATTTTCAGGGTTAAGCTCCGTGATTAATAATAGATATATGCATAGAAAAAGAAAAAGAAAAAGAAATTCTTACGAGCTGACTTTAGCATGCATCGGAGTTAAGTTCATTTCTCTTATCTGTTTGTTGCTCATAATTTCCGTGATCAAAGATACTGAGGAACCATTAATAATACTTGAGAAGGATGAGGATGGGAATGGGCTTACGGGGATTGAATGAATACAACGGTTGGAGGTTTGTGATTCTAGGCTTTCTAAAATAAAGGGGTCATCGGGATTTGAGTGGAAGATAAAACTTTCAGTTCTTATGTTTTTTTGACGGGTTTTATCCTTAGCTTTTTTTTTTGCTTATATAAATTATATATGGATCAAAGGCAATATAGATCTGAGAAGAATACTTTCATTTCAAAACTTCTCAAGAGAAAGGTAAAAATTGGTGCTGATCGTTTTAGTCTTTGAAGTGCATTTGCAAAAGGCGATATTAGTAACTGGTTCTTGTTGGTTGCCAGATTCCATCACTTATACCTCAAATCAATACACTCATATGAAGATAGTGCACTGGAAACTAAAATGATAAAGCAGACATTTTTTTGAAGAAGAAGCAAAATCATTTCTTTAATTTTGGTGAGAAGAAAATTAAATTTATTTAAAAAAAGTAAAAGAATCGCTTCACCCAAGATATCAAAAATCAACACTGTTTATCTAATCAATATATATATATAAATCCAGAATAGAATATGTCAAGTCTAGAAAGTATGTATACAGGAGATTGCAATCATATGAACGTTCTCAGTGACTAACAACCATCTTTCTATTCACAGATTCCTTATTTCAGCTCAAAGTAAGTAGCCTTTGCCGCCATAGTTCAGAATTCACAGATACCATTGAACCACGATACTAACCAAGACTTTAGTTCACATCAAAGCAATTGACCAAACAAGCCCTGCGTGCAGGCAAAGAGGCGGAGCTGGAGAAGAAAAAGGTGAAGAAAGTGAGTATTTCAAGCATCTTGCATTCATTTTTCCGCTATATATACTAACGATCCAAATAGGCAATGGTACTGGGAACAAACGATATAGCCCAATTGTACGCTCAAAACGCTATAAGGAAGCAAAATGAAAGGCTCAATTTGATCAAATTATCTTCAAGGCTTGATGCGGTAGCGTCCCGAATTCAAACCGCAGTCACAATGAGAAACGTTTCTGGTAATATGATCGGTGTCATCAAAGGTATGGATAAGGCTTTGCAGACAATGAATTTGGAAAGAATTGCCTTGGTGATGGATAAGTTTGAATCTCAATTCGAGGACTTGGACAGTTCATCCCAATACTACGAAGGTGTCACCAATGGCATAAGTGCCAGTACTCAACCACAAGAGGAGGTTGATTTATTGATGAACCAAGTAGCAGATGAGGCCGGTTTGGAGATGAGACATGATTTGAATGAAGTCTCTGTTGATACAGAACTGATTGAAGAACCTACCAGAGTTCAAGCAACAGAAGAACAGGAAGACAAGTTGACAGAGCGTTTAAGAGCATTACGTAATTAGCCTACACCCACACATTATATATGTATATATATATATATTATATAATATGTGAAAAAATATACTCTGACTTTTTTTAGATAACAACAGGGGCATCCCTTAAAATCTGTGAGGTAGGCTGCATGAGAGACAAAGTGTGTTTTTCCTCCTTGCCTTGGTTTGTCTTATTTTTCTTTGTAATACACAAGAGTGGGGCGATTTCAAGGATTTCAAGTGTACTACAGAGTGCTACAGGGTGAAACAAAAGACTGTAGGTTCTTTGCTTCGCAAGGTCACAGGAAGAAAAACCATTGTTTTCTATAGGTTTTCCTTAAAATACATTATTTTCAACGCGATGGAACATTTCTTTTGGGAGAAGTGAAATACTCGGATGATCCATGCCCTTGTAGCGAGGGATGAAACGGGTCAAAAGAGGAAGGAAAGTTTCCGAAGATCACTTATCCGGGCCCTGTCAAAGCCTTGAGCATGGACAATCTCATTCGTAGACATGGATGACGAGGTGCAAATCACAACGATTCAAAGGGAATGCAGAACTTGGAATTACAAGACCGAAGACCAACAAAAAAACATAGATTGGAGCTTAAGCAAGAAAAAAACGAAAATTAAAAAATGGGGCTTACTTATTTCAAATCGTGAATTTGCCCCGTAATGGCTAAAAAGTGCAATTGAATCTCTTCGTCCTCGGTCTCGATCAAAGGTGCATTTAAAAGGGAATTGAAAATACTTCTCACCCCCTCAACAGCTCACAAGTGGTTATAAGATATCTGAAAGAAGAGACCAATCACCACCATGTCGAGTTCAGCAATTCAACCTCTTATGATTAGCCTATTATACTTCACCTCTATTTGCTCACCTAACATGTTATGTTCTAATCAAAGAAAAAAAAAGGCCTAAAAATTCCCTTCTGCGCTTGTAATAAAATAAAATAGAACAATAATAATAAATTACCATAATAAGCCCGATACAGTTCTAAAGTGGTCAAATTTCTATATAGAGAGCCAATTTTCTAATACACTGATTTTTTTTTCTGTTCTTATAAAACTGAACTTTCCATCAACTAATAACTTATTAACCGTCAGATCAAGGACTATTGAAAGCACACAACGTATACCAGATGTCAACCAAAGTCCATTCACCAATTCCAGATGGTGAATATGATATCGACATCTCAGGTTTGCTCCTGGATTCCAACTTTGAGGAAAATTTCGGGGTCAAGTGTAAGTGTTAAGTTTTTTCCCTTCTAATCAACTGCCACACAGTTTTGACTGATTTCCTGGTTCCGATTACTCATAGATACACTTTCAAACAAGATTTATACTAACTATAGCAAAGTTGGCTTTGTCCCTGAATCATTGGATGATCAATTGCCATTTCAATTGGTGAGAGATAGCACTAACACGGAGGAATCTTATATTTTGAAGGCAGAATCATCCACCTCACACAAAAATCCTATATTTTTTGAAGGAACTATGAACAAATCGGCACCTGTATCTGGCTCATCCGAACTCATTCCTTCCTCCAATGAGTTTATATTACTGTATGATAGCGTGGCGAAAAGCTTTAGATTACAGAAATTCAATGGAATGATACGAATGAGCAAGTCTCGAAACGAGGCAACCCTCGCTAGTAAATTGAACAAATTGGCCAAATTGAACAAAGATAAGATAAGTGAGTATAGACAACTTTTGCAGAAATTCTCTGAACTGCGACAACTGTCGATCAGCAAAGTGCGAAATGAACAACAACCACTAGTTCCACAGCAAATCCCAATACTGCCCAAGAAGAGATTACCTTCTCCACCTATTCTGGCAAAAGTTACCAAATCATCGTCACAATTGAACAATAAGAAGAAAATATCCACAACAAGTATAAGAAAGTCCTTGAAAAAGCAACTGCGACAACAAAAATCATCACCTTTGGTTCAAGGCTATCCCATTAAAGGAGAGCACACTCCTGAGATTGACGACTTGGATTTGAATAAACCCAAAGTAGCTCAACCAAAGCCGATCTCATCTGCAATTGCATCAAAGAGGCTCCCTTTTTCATCAGAAGCCTCCACACCGGTATTATCACAGCTGAAGACAAGTGGATCGGATTCCGACTCTGACTCCGATCTTGGCTCACTTGCATTTGAATTGGAAGCTGAGTTGGACACCACCAAATCAGAAGGAAAGAAAAGAAAAGACTCTAAAGCTTCAGCCACAACAACGAAGGAAAAGACCAAGTCTGAGTCGACTCAAAATGCAGTAACAGTAGTGGGTGGTGACGATGACGATGACTGGAGAATCAACAATCTAGACTGGGATCTTGACGAAGATGACTTCAATACCTTTGACGATGTCTTGGAAGAAGGAGGTGAAAAAATCGATATTTCAGTTCAAGAGGCACCTTCTTCACAGCCGAAGGAAAAGAGTTTGAATGTATCGAAGAATCTTACAATAAATGGAAGAGAGCTGACTCCTACGGGTCCGATTAGTATGAAAGAATTGGCCAGTTTGAGGTCAGGAAATACCACTCTCCGTGAAAGCTCACCTGCAATGGCTCCAACTCCTGTAATGTCGAGTTCTTCAAAACTGACTTTCCCACATAATAAGTCTTTCAGTAAGGATACTTCGATTAGCTCGATTCCTACCCCGAGAATTTCAGATAACACTTTTGTACAAGGTTCATCTAAAGGTGGTGCTTATGAAGATGATGAAGATATCAGTGAAGAAGAATAGAACTTGCATGATCTGGTTTAAATTTCCCGATTCAATTATCACCCATCATTCTATATTTCTCTTTATATATAGTAATCAGTGCTAGAAGATCAATCAGGTACAATTAATTTTACGACCCTATTGTTACAAACGCTTTAATCCAACGTTCTCAGTATCAAATTTCCCGCCTTTTCCTATTAAATTTTGCTCTTTTATATTTTTGCTTTTCCTCACTGTGCACACACTGTGTGATCTGACGGAACTGGAGTTAGTGTGTAACTCCTCAAATACCGAAGACCAGCCGATCTCATTAGGTCAGGTATTTGCAGTTTGATTGAGGCAGCCAGCCATACTTAGAAAGATCTCGTATATTCGTGCGTCTAAATAAACCTTGTTTCCATTTCCCGAATCATCACAGAGCTGGACTTCGAATCCTTCCCTTTGAAGATTCGCCGTGATTCGCTCGCTTCAGCAACTCCCAATCACTGTGTTTTTCCCTTTGATTTTAACGAGGATGGTGGGACTTTAAGCTGGAAAGCCTGCAGGAAAAAAATAGTGATCTTTGCGCAAAGATATCGATCCATTGTCAGAAGAGGCAAAAAAAAAAGGTTATTTGCATGCAGTGGGAAAAGGCTGGCCTTATCATATCCGTAACAGGAAGTAAGGGGCTTTTGAAATTTGGGGGTACCTAAGCCTAGGGTGGATATAGTACAATAATAACACCAGCCCTTTGCTCGTAGACAACAGATGTGGGTTGTGGTTGATACTATATTGGATCAAATATATCTGTTTTGGGAATGGTTCTGGATCAGCCAACGGTTTTTTTAAATCAGGATCGATTTCTATATAAGTGGCATCTTATCCCCACTCCTCTCAACACTCAAACAAATCATCAAATCAGATCAGATCAAGAAAACACAACTACAAACAAATAAGCATTACTAGCTTTAGTCACTCCTTTAAACCAAGAAAACTCACCTTCAGTCATTCACTTGAACTATCCATTCTTTTCAAAATCAATAGTCCAACCCTATAGTAAATCATTCAGGTACAAGCATATTCAAAATGAAGTTATCATTAGTTCTTATCTCCAGTTTAGCTGCTACCAGTTTAGGTGCAACTGTTACTCGTGTTCACACACACTACCATACAGTTGTTAACACTCATACAGTCCAAGTCACTCATTACAAAACCATCACTCCAGGTGGAGCTACCGAACCAACCACTATTGCTGCAGTCGACACAACCACCAGCACAGATGCTGCTCAAGCCGAGGAAGAAACTACCAGTACTTCCACAGAAGCAGAAACCACCCCAGTAGCCGCTACAACGGAAGCTACTCCAACAACTACTTCTACTGAGGCTGCCACTACTGAGGCTGCCACTACTGAAGCTCCAACTACTGAGGCTGCCACTACTGAGGCTGCCACTACTGAAGCTCCAACTACTGAGGCTGCCACTACCGAGGCTACTACTACTGAAGCTCCAACTACTGAAGCCACCACTACCGAGGCTACTACTACTACTGAAGCTCCAACTACTCAAGCCACCACCACTCAAGCCACCACCACTGAACCTACTATCACCTCTACCTCTACAAGTTCGACCAGCACCAGTCTTTCCACATTTGCCCAAGAGATTTTGTCCGAACACAACAAGAAGAGAGCCTTGCACGGTGTTCCAGACTTAACTTGGTCTTCTACTCTTGAAAAGTACGCTCAAGATTATGCTGACAGTTATGACTGTAACTCGGGAACTTTAACCCACTCTGGCGGAAACTACGGTGAGAACTTGGCTCTTGGTTACGACACCATTGCTGCTGTCGATGCTTGGTACAATGAAATCCAATACTACAACTTTGACGACCCATCTTTCAGTGAACAAACTGGTCACTTCACCCAATTGGTCTGGAAATCTTCTACTGAATTAGGTTGTGCTTCAAAGCAATGTGGTTCTTACTACGGTCAATACACCATCTGTTCTTACAACCCAGCTGGTAATGTTATTGGATACTTCGCAGAAAATGTTTTACCTTTAGTTTAAGGGAGAACTAAGACTGATTCACAAATTATCTGCTCTTGCTCTAGTATCATTAGAGTATGACATTACTGTATATTAAAAAAAAAGGTGGGACACACCGTACGCTGTACTATATTTTTCTGGGAGGAACAAAAGATAAGGCGATTTCATTTTATGTTCTTATTCACTGTTATTATTTTTCACTTCTTGACTCTCCTTTTACTAGTTTCTTTTTGGTTGTTTAATCAATCAATGACACCTCTTTATGAACAAAGAAAAAGAGTCGCTGTCTTTAAATGAAGATAATTTATATATGTATATTCATTTTACGTTTGGGATTTAACTCATTTAAGAAAAAACCATTTTTGGATTTATATTATGAACTTAAGTGAAAATTAAGCAATTGATCGTCTAACAAATGATCTTATTCGATATATTATAGACGTAACTGATTCACAAAAGTTGTTCCGATTCTGTTAAGTAGATTTGCATGGGGAAAAAAATTTCAGAGGTGAAAAAATCAAAAAAAAAAAAATAAGAATAAAAAATTCAGATGAGATGACTCCCAGACTAAGAACACTCGAACTTTACTCAAAGAGATCAGGTTCAAGTACGAGAAAGGACTTTGGAGTATTTCAGAATGGCCACAACACAGAACCTAGAAGAGTTATTGTCATTTTTCAGGAAACCTTCCAACAAGTGCTTCTGGAATGAAGATGTCTTAGAAGTGAAGGAATCCAGCTTCGGGGGAACTGGAGTCTTTGCTGTGAAGGATTTGTCTCCAGAGGACGAAGATGATGCATTGTTGTTGAGGATATCAAAAGAAAGCATCTTGAGTTCCAAAAATTCTTGTATCAGTAACTTGTTGAACGACAGTGGTGTCAATGGCATCCATGCTATGATCTTAGCATTCATCTATGAAAGAGCGCAAGGTGAAAATTCTCCATGGTATGACTATATAAATTCGATCAATTTGTACGATGAAGAAGGCAAGATGATCTTACCGCCATCCTTGTGGACTGAAGATGAAAAATCTTTACTCAATGGCACAGAAGCTGAGGTTTTAGGTGCTCTTGATACTAGTGAACCAGAAGAATTTTTCGCCTTATCGGTGCAATTTGCTAAAAACAATTCAAATCTTATTCCCGTACCCGATGTTCTTTCTGCTTCGGCTTCAGATTCGAAAGAAGAAAACATGGAAAAGTATCATCTTTTTGTCACCATCTGTGCTGCCATTGCTTCTAGAGCATTTTCCATTGATGACTACCATGGAACTGCTCTTGTTCCAGGAGCAGATTTGTTCAACCACAATTGTTATCATGAAGAAAATGTCCATTTTGAGACTATCAGTGATGTATGTCCATTTTGTGGTAGTGCTGACGAGTGTGGTCATAATGCTCATGGACCACCTGATAGTGAAGAGGAGAATGAAAGTGAAGAATGGGAAGAAATGGATGTTGATGGAGAAGAAGGAGATGAAGACCAAGATGATGTTGAAGACGAGGATGAAGAAGAGGATGAACAAGAGGATGAAGAAGAGGATGGAGATGAAGATATTGAACCAATTGATGAGATCACCACTGAATACATAGAAAAAATGGAAGAAGAAATGAAGGCTGAAAATGAATCCGAAGAAGAAGACGAAGAAGCGGAGGAAGGGGAGGAAGGGGAGGAACCAAATGACGATGAGCACTCAGATGATGATTTCGACTCCGAAGATGACGAGTCCTTGTTTTTGATACCGGACGACTGTGTTGATATAGTTGTCAGGAAGGAGCTGAAGCTGGGTGAAGAGATTTTCAACACCTATGGCGACTTATCCAATTCTGTGTTAATTTCTAGGTACGGATTCAGCGCACCCCACAATCCAAACGACTACGTTGGATTAGGGAGACAAGCTTTGAAAGCCTCAAAAATTTCCAAATGGAAAAGTCATTTTGAGTTCTGGGAAGAAAAGGGGTTCGAAATGTTTCAAGAGTATTTGTATTTGAAAAAACAACTGGAAAAGGAAGTGGAGCACGAGCATGAACATGAACATGAAAACGGACACGAACATGACCATGACCATGATCATGGAAAAAATGATGACAGCTGCGGCGACGGTTGTTGTGACGACGGATGTTGTGATGGGGAAGAAGAAGAAGAACCGGAGTTCGAAGATTCTTGGGAATTGGAATTACGTATCAGATCCGACGGAGAGCCTTCGGAATCCACCTATGCTCTTGCCAACCTCTTGACCTTGTCAGAAAAAGAGATCAAGAAAATTGCCCTGTATGAAGACCCAGAAGTCTTGATTCAGGGCTTAAATGCACTCACACTGCCAAATAAAGCTGCCTACAAGATACTTCAAGAGTGGTGCGAAGAAAGAGCAAAATTGTACACAGACGGCAACATGACTAGTGCAAACTACGATGCCGTTATTGGGAAATTGGAAAACGAACCTCACAAGAGATTTATCAGCATCTTGATCCAATCCGAGAAAGCCATCTTGGAGAAATGCTTAACTAATCTCCTGAGTCGTGTCTAAAATTTCAAGATAAGGCTTTGCCCTCATTGAAATAGAAACAGACAGATTTACAGATAGACAGAGAGAGAAAAAAAAACCACATTTTTTTCTAATTAGTTTTATATTTTTTATTTGCATATCAAAATAATAAAGTAATTTTTTTAGCCACCAAGTAAAAAGAAGGTACAGGAGGTTTCCTTGAGGTATCCATTACTTTATATTATACATATACTAGTTGACAATGAGTGGTAGTAGCGAGAGATCCGAACCAAGATTCGGACAATTCAAGTTGGTTTTACTTGGTAAGTGTTTGATGATGGAGAGCATTGCCACTGTCAATCTCTTAATTAAGCGCGGTTTCAGATGGGAAGATTTAAGGGACTTAACTGAGTGGTGGTGGTGAACAGATATTCAATGGACTTAATACTAACTAATAATAATTTCAACTATTTTAGGCGAGAGTGGTGTTGGAAAGGTGAGTCTTTTTAATGTGAGTTCTAACTTGATAGAGCAACTATACTAACTGCCCCCAATTCTAGTCATCCATTGTACACAGATTTGTGAAAGACTCTTTTGATGATTTCAGAGAATCTACAATTGGAGCAGCATTCTTAACGCAAACGATCCAATTAAATGACCAAACCACAATAAAGTTCGAAATATGGGATACGGCTGGACAAGAACGTTATAAATCATTGCTGCCAATGTATTACAGAAATGCCAACTGTGCATTGGTCACATACGACATTACAGACGAATCTTCATTGGACAGAGCGAAATCATGGGTTAAAGAATTACAAAGACAACTGTCGTCCGATATCATAATTGCTTTAGCAGGAAATAAATTAGATTTGGAAGAAAATAGAAAGATCAGTAAAGAGACAGGTTTACAATATGCCAATGAGTTGGGATTATTATTCGATGAAGTTAGTGCCAAGACTGGTGACAATATCTTGGAACTTTTCAAAGAGATTGGTACCAAGTTAGAACCGAAGATCGAAGAGAAGAAGAAAATCAACTCGCAAAATAGACGTGGTGGTATTGATTTACAGAAGAATAACTCCAGTACAACAGGTGGTGGTTGTTGTTGATTTTCGGAGTTGGGAGACTGGATACCTTGTTTCTGAATCTCCTCTTAACTTGTCAGTCATTATTCTTTTGTTTTCCCCTTAATCATTCATCATCATCTTCTTCATAATAATCACCTTTCATCACTATTCATTTTTTGGTCATCCAGGTTATTTTATCCGTTGCTGTTTGTGTTTCCTATTATCGGTATCTTTCAACTCACTTCCTATTACTCAAACTTTTTTTTTGCCTAATATAAAGATACATATTCGCCTTTTATTACTCCGTATTACATATTCAGTAAACCATTTTCAATTGTATGGATCCAATGGGTTTTGCACCATTTTGATAATCCCATTCTTTTTCATCTTATCAAAAGTATCCATCAACCTTTCCCATTCTTCTTCCTTTTCTTCCTCTGTTAGGTCAGGCAACTTTTCGTACAGCTTCTTATTTTCTTCTACAACATTATAATGCAGAGGATATAATCCAGTGGAAGGAGTTGTAGTGGTGCTTGTACTGGAAGCCACTTCATCCTGACCGAAGACCTTCAACTCATGACCTTTCAATTTTACAAAATCCATCGACAATAACAATCCCACTTCATTCAAGAGCTTTTCAATGTTGTTGCCCATCAATTCTAGGTAAAAATCTAGAGCCAAGTTTTTGATCATTTGGCCGCTTCCACCGTCGGAAGATGAAGAGGAAGATGCTGACGATACTGACGTTCCGCTGGTCACGTTAGTGTTACCACTCGTTAGTATCGTGTCCAGGGACATGTTGAACCCAAAACTGTTTCGCTTAGAATTGTTTTGCAATATATACCCCATCAATAATGTGTAAACTTCTGGTATTCTATCGTCTGTTGGTATGAAGTAATGTCTCAATTTTTGAAATAACTCTTTGTCATTATCGAGATATAGAGCTTCCGCTAAGGATGACAACTGGTTGAAGTAATGCAAAACACTGATGAGATCTGAATCCTTCTTATTCAAAAGGTCGAATTCTAAAAGCTGGACATAGAGTGGTACCAGCTTGATCAAATCTTGGGTGTGAGGTCTTAACTCAGCCAAGGGCACAAATGAGATGTAGTTTGCGTATTGATTCAACAAGGTGGAAGAGGACAAATCACTTGACTTGATAAGTTCCAAGATCTTGTCAACAAAGTCCAGCTTGTGGTGTTTTTGGTTGAAACTCACAAGACTGTAACCAATTTTCACCACATCCACCACGATCAAGAGATTATCATTGACACCATCTTTGACCAGCAGCAGTAATTGAGCATCTAGCAAGCTCAAGATCTTGTCAACCAACGACGAACACGACAACGACAACTTGGAGCTCAAGTTTTTATCCACAGTGACAAGATATATGAATCTAATTGGAGGAAGTATCATGGAAACCAAATTTTCCGTGTAGTTATGCTGCAAACTGATTTCCTCCAGTGTGAGAATCAGACTATCCAAGAGATTATTCAAACACCCAATTATGGGCAAGGCATCCAATAGCTTTCTGTGTCCTAGTATCAGGTTTGAAATCGTTGCATATAATGAAATGACTAAGTCTGTGTTGGCTGCAATGGTTGGCTGATTCAAAAGAAGACTCGATAGTCTCTTGAAGTTGATCTCATCCATTGTATAGACACAAAAATTGGGATCGCGGCCCCAAACTCTTAACTTTCCAATTGCATTGTTGAGGTCTTTGAAATCGTTCGATGCTTCACATATGTCTAATGTGTCATTAAGTTCAGTCTTTGTGACCATCTTCGTACCAACAATAAAGGAAAATTTTTTGAATGCACTGAAAAATTAGTCCCTTTGAATATATTTGATGTATGTCTCGTCTTGTCAGGTCAACGCTGTTTAACATTGATAATATAGTTGTGAAGGAGCTTGACACATATATATATATATAAATCTGCTTTTTTGCAAATCTCGTATGTTTCCCAATGTAATCTTCCAGTGTCTTTTTTTGTCTCCCCCTTCCTTCTTCACAATATTGACGTAAAAGAAAGCAAAAAAAAAAAAATCTCAAACCTTGTTTTCAACAAGAGAATCAAGCTTCGGTCTAATGAGGTTTTTTTTCTTTTTTAGTCCTCCTCCTGTGTGTAATGTGAGTCTTTTTTTTGTAATTTCTTTATTTTCCTAATAGTTTAAGCCCTTTCATACTTAACCGGGACAATTTTGCGTTCAATTTGCAGGTGTTTTGTTTGCATTTTCCAAGCTTTTTTAGGACCAGAAAAAAGTCTCCGCCTGCAAACAATGTAAGTTCAAGCAGGGTTTCAAGAAGAAAAAAGTAAGATTTTGTCTGTCCCATACAATAGGAGACAGGGAAGAAATATAGGTCAAATTAAGGGTCAGAACATGGATTAAACCATGAATGATATTTTTTATTTTCTTGGCTTTAGTCAAGGTTGTGTAGTTTCAAAAAGTGACTATTTGATCAAGTAAATGTTGATTAAGTTATCTATAGAGGATGCAGTTATAAAATTGAATCTCCCAAGATTTTTCGTGAAAGCAAACCTTTTCGAGAACTTTGATAGAAGCAACCAAAGTTTATTCCATGGGGGTTTTTTTTCTATTCTTGTTCCGCGCCCGTCACTTAATTTCCAGGATCTAGACAAATAATAGTTTATTTTTTAAGTTGCATATTGACATTAACTGGAAGTGTCTTTACCTATCTACACAGACATCCTTCTACTCACGTTCGTCATTCTTTCCTGCATGTTCATGTTTGATGATAAGATGCCGTGCAATTTTACAGCAATTTTTCAAATGTAACGCATTTGCTTCTTTTAGGTCCCATAAAGCCTCAATTCGAAGTTGCTCAAAAATGCACAGTGAGAGATGTCATTTAGCACATGGAAGAACTTTGAGGAGTCGTCAAATTCCCGAAAATAAGAAATTCCAAAGATAGCGAGCGACTGTTTATAAATCAACTCTCTCTTTGATGATTATAAAAAAAATAAGGATTTGCCATTTTTATTACAAATCAGCTTACTTAAATCTACTTAACAACAATCTATCTACACCAACTTCTTCATACTCTCTCTTACTTACCCACAATTGATGGAAGGTACCCAAACTGGCCAACACCGAGGATCCAACAAAACTAGCATACTTTCTCTCGTAAACATTACCCGGAGCGTGAATTCTAATCTTCAAAGATGGATTCATCATCACCAATTCGTTCTGCAATCTGTCGGTGAAACCAGGAATTAAGGTCGTGGCACCCGTCAAAATGATATTATTGGCGACATGGGCTTTCAAATCCACATCAATCAATGACAACACTGTGGTAATCAAATCGGAAACACCTCTATAATCTGGCGATTTTTCTTCCTTCTTCGATATTTTTTCTTTGATCTCTTCTTCTCTTGTGCTTTCGTCTATATCCTTACGAACCCTTCTAATCGGTTTATAATCATTCTTGATGTTATGTTCTTCCTTAAACTCGAACTCACCATTTTCGGCCTCTTCATATCCTTCAACGATACCGTCTACTTCATTTGGTCTAAACAACGAATTAGCAATTGTGCTTCTCTCCTTACTGAATTCCAAGTTCAATCCATTAGGCAACTCAAAATATCTACTATCGGCCACATCTGCAGCTTCCACAACAGAGGTCGTCTTAGTGCCATCAGTGACTGTAACTTGAGGTTCAGGGACTGGTGTTCCGTTTTCAGTGTCGCCTTTGGAGTCCTGGGATGTGGCTTGACTGTTAGTGATATTATTAGAACTGGAAGAACTACCACTAGGGAGTATATCTTTGTTTCTAGTCACTTGCAATAATGTCTCTTTCATCTCATTGATCACTCTCTCTTGTTGGAATTCATCAAAGGATTTTGTTATCTCAAAATCAAATTTACGTGGTTCCCATTTCACTGAAGATGGATCAAAAGAGGCTGTTTTGCTTTTGATTTTATAAGTAGATTCTATCTTGATGTTTCTCTTTGCGATTGCCTGTTTCAACTGTTGACTAAGAAACTTACCAGCATAATGGGTTTTCAATGTGCTTTTGATCAAACACAACCCATCGATCACTGGAGTCACTGTGGTTATATCATGACCGATATCCACAACCAAGCAATTAGGTCTACCGTTGGAAAAGGAAACACTAGTTGGATTTTTGACAGTATAAAAAGCAGGAAATTTGAAATGTTCAAAAGCAGCTTCAAGAGAACCCACTTTGTTTTTTTTCGTGTTCCATACAGGCTCTGTCAATAATAATGGTTGTTCATCGAAATTGACAGCAAGCTTATCGAATGACCATTGCCATTGCTCGATAGCTCCGTCCCAGTCTTCGATCAAACTGTCTTTTAATATTGGTTTGATCTCAAAGTTACCAGGTCTTGGATTATATAAAGAGTTGTCGTTGAACAATTTTGAGTGTATTTTATTATCCTTTAAATTGGCACCATCCACATCCATCTTGTCGGACTCTTGGCTCTCATATTCTCCGTAATGTGATGGCAATATATATCTAGGAGTGTCTTCACCAGCATATCCTATTCTGGTGGAATAAGATCCTGGATCGAGCACTATAGCTGAAATCTCATCTCCACCATAAACTTGTGGAGCCAGGT
This sequence comes from Nakazawaea ambrosiae, assembly GCA_024271865.1. Taxonomy (NCBI): domain Eukaryota; kingdom Fungi; phylum Ascomycota; class Pichiomycetes; order Alaninales; family Pachysolenaceae; genus Nakazawaea; species Nakazawaea ambrosiae. The sequence continues at coordinate 2,286,595 of JANBXG010000001.1, forward strand.
TTGTCGATGCCATGTTTGATTAAGTCTCGGTTGCGTATTCAATGAACAATTAAACGAACTGAGGTATAGTGAACGACAAAGAAGGTGTGTATACACAACTTATAATACTTTTTTGGTGATTTTCCAATTTTTTTTCCTAATTAAAAATTAGAGTGAAGTAGTGCTGTTTGTCTCAAATAATACAAATGGGGTCTACCTCTTTTGGGAAGTCATGAATGCTTCCATGAGCGAAAGGGGCGGCGGCTAAGGGGTTAAGCGTTTATTGCTTGATCGAAGGGACTTATAATGATTTATGAGACACGTTGACAGGCATCCATTGAGTCGAACAAGCTTATGGCGCTGAGTTCTTGATATCATATCTTCTCAATGTCATTCAATTCAGAGCAATGATTATATCTTGAATCAAGATCAATCTAAATTTGTAAAATCGACACAATGAAATGGCCAAAGGCATTGAGTTTCATCCCTCTATGATAAGTTTAACTCAGGATATCACACTAATAATCACTGATCATTTGAATTGAGTAACAGTATCAATAGCTGAGCTCCGAATCTACCATTTCACCCTAATACAATTGGATGCTACAAAGTTTTTCATCCGACCCTGTTCTCTCTTGTTCTCCCTTATTCTTTCCTCACATTTTGGGGGTACAAGTTGCAAAAAAATCGAAGTGAGAAATTTTTTTATCAATAAAAAGCTTTGATAAACAAAGAGGAAGATTGACACATAGGCGTCGAGAATCCAATTGACAATGCTATTATCGAAGTTGAACAATGAACCGAATCGGGGATTGCGACCTGAATTGAATCACTTGATGAAATCAGTAATTCATTATCCCCCGGAATTACTCTTATCTCAGCTTATATGAACCTTAACATAGTTTTGTTCCATTCTTGCTGTTTCCCTTTAATACCTCTCACCCCTTTTTTCCATTTACTACTATTTGTCTGTTCCCCCTGGGGGCTTTTTGCCTCTCTCCCACTTTTCAATTTTTTCTTTTTTTTTTTTTAAGCTTCGGTAATTTTTTTCTCTTTTTATTAATCAACATAATAAATAAAAGGGGAATTAATATTCATAATTGATATTTTTTTATCGAAGAAGGAGATCAAGGTGGTCTTCTGTGATTATAGAAGAGGACACTAGAGGCCCAGTGAACGTTCTCATTATTGGATAATATAATATGAGTACTGATAGCACGACGGAGAAACCGTTGTACAAAATAGTGCAATGCAATTTATGTGATAAAGAGATGACCATTACCCACTTAGCAAGACATATGAAGGAAATTCACAATACCAAGAGAGTCAGGTGTTACATATGTCCAAAGTCATTCAAGAGAAAGGAGAAGGCTATCAATCATTTGAGAAATATTCACGATATCAAAATGCACGAAATCAAGAGGGGTCTTTTAAAAGAGGTTGACGTTCCGCTGGCCAAAAATAATAATATTAAACCAAGAGCCTATAAGAGAAAGATGGTTCAATTAAAAGATGGCGAAAATTTTGATGGCGTCTTGAATAGCAACCAAATCCATAGTGAATTTATCAAAGACAAGATTTTACATGATGACACATACGACCGTCGAAAATATCTGGACTTAACTGAAGAAGAAGCCAAATTGTTGAGGGCGGAGAGCAGAAGAAGCATGAATGGTTGGAGTTCAGACTCAGAGGAGTCGACAATGGTAAACGAAAAAAGATCCAGTGGCAGACTTCGAAGAAGAGTGAGGTATCTGGAAGACGATTACGACGAAGATGATTATGAAGATGGTGACCTGGAAGTGCAAGCACTGGATGATAATGAATTAAATGATTCCAAGAAACCAACCCCAAAAAAACGTAAAACTGCATCTGCTGCTCCAGTTACCAAGACTATAAAAACAGGTAAAAGAGGCAGGCCCCGAAAGGTAACTACTGAGTCCTTATCGTCTGAGTTACTACTGCTTCTGCAACCAGGAGAGCCAACATCAACGCAACCGACTGTTGACTCGGATGATGATGATGACGAAGACGACATCGATGTTAATGAGCAAGCTATCTCGGAAAGTGATGACTCGGACTTGCTCTCGGAGAATGATACTTCTTTCAAAGTTACAAGAGGCAACAATGCTCCTTCATTGCCCTATGAATTCTATGAAAAATTGAGATTGGTGTCGTTCCAAATTTCAAATGATATTGGAAATTCAATGCTGACGATTACTTTCCAATTTTTAACAAAAGAAGGTAAACCACTAACAGTTCATCTCTTGAGAGAGCACGAAATCAAACTATTTTTCTTGAACAACGTTCCAAATGAAGAATTTTTTGACAGATTGAACGAGATTGTGAGGACAATAGAATTATTGGACTCTATTTGTGTGACCAATGGTGAAATAATAACCACCGAAAACTTTGGATTCAGGTATAAGACGTTTTGTTGGACCACAGTGAATGATTTTATGAAGGACTCTGATTGAACTCTGATTGAACTTTTATCTCCAAATTTATTGCTTGGTTTCTCACTAATTTTTTTCATGCTTAACTTTTCACGCTTTTCTTATTTAGGGGTTTTGTTCTCTCTATAACAGACTATGTAATCTAAGTATATCACCGACCAAATACAAACTACCACAAACGACTACCTCTTGATTGCCCGAAGTTTTAATGGCACTCGTTAGCGCTTCTGATAAATTCTCTTGTACGATCACTTTATCCGTGTAATAGTGTAATTGTGCCAGTAATTCTGTTGGATCGTTACAATGAATCCACGGCATTCCATCAACGTCACTAAAACTTGTCACTATCACGGTATCTTTTGCAGAGATCAAAGGCTTGATCAATGGCTCTAATGTCTTTCCCTGAGTGACAGCTATAATGAAGGTGACACCATCAACGGCATCTTTCCTGATATTTTCTTGAATATATTTACTCAACTCTATGGCGGCTGATCCGTTATGAGCACCGTCTAATAATATTTTAGCACTAGGTTTATCGGTATCATACTTTAAATCCAAATGTTGCAATCTGCCAGGCCATCTCACCGACGAAACACCTTCATGCACTGATTGTGATGTTATTTGTGGATATATTCCACTAAGTATCTCTGAAACCTTTAAAGCTAAAGATAAATTAGCATACTGATACGACCCTAATAATGGAATATTGAAATCTTTGATCGAACCCCATTTATTTTGGAAATATTCTGGTTCTTCAATTATATGCAATGGCAGGTGGACAGATGTAGCTCTTGTCTTGAACAGAGAAATTGCCTCTGCGGAATTCGTTCCGTCGACAACACAGGGCACTTCAGGTTTCGTGATCCCGGCTTTCTCTGCTGCGATCTCGGCCAAAGATGAGCCTAAGATCCCCTCGTGGTCTAGACCTATCTTACTGATCGCGGTTGCTATCACCCCTTTGGAACCCGCATTCGGAGGTTCTAGCACATTTGTAGCATCTAATCTTCCACCAAGACCCACTTCAATGATTGCCAATTCAACTTGTTTCTTCTTGAACAATTCAAAAGCTGTGCAGGTTAAAATTTCAAACTCTGTGCATTGCAAATTATACCTCTGATTCACCGATAAAATCATCTCCTCTTCACGCAAAAATTCGGCATGATCCAGAGGCACTTCGTCTATCATAATACAGTCTGATCTTTTCACAAGATGAGGTGAGGTGAATTTGCCATTTCTCACATGCGATTTTGTCAGTATCGATGAGATATACGAGCAGATAGAACCCTTCCCATTGGTTCCAGCTACATGTACCGAGTTATAGCACTGCTGTGGGTTGCCTAGCACGCTCAACAACTGTGCTATTCTTTTCAATCCTAAATCAATTGGCATTATACAACCTCTCTAATCCAAGCTCCAATACTGTTCCATACACTACACAATACTCTTATATGCCGATTACAGTGGGACGAAAAAAACTTTTTCCCTACATAAAAAGTACCTGAAGCCGTTTTCACTAAGAAGCAAAAAAAAGGAAAAAAGAACAAACAAACAAACTAACAAACAAACGAAAATCATAAAGAAAACCAAGTAAAGCTAAAACTGAACAACGCAAATTGTTAACAAAAAACATTTTGAACTCCTTTTCTTCTTGGTGATTTATTTAACATTTTTGAAGAAAATTCATTTTTTTTTACAAAGTCCCGCTTGAACTGATCCAATTAATCATAATCAGTTCGATTGTATACATCATTTTTGATCATTCCATCTGTCGTTGAGAGTCAATCACATCAGATATGTCGAAATTGGAGAAACGGTTGAAAAAAATCTTTGCCTCTTCGAGAAAGGGAGAGACTTTTGAATTGAGAGGCGGATTAGTTAGTCAATACGCTGACGAAAGAAAAGATGCAATCAAGAAAGTGATAGCGGCAATGACCGTTGGGAAAGACGTCTCGGCGTTGTTTCCTGACGTGTTGAAGAACATTGCCACTCATGATTTGGAACAAAAGAAATTGGTTTATTTGTATTTGATGAATTATGCAAAAACAAACCCAGAGTTGTGTATATTGGCAGTTAATACTTTTGTCCAAGACACAGAGGACCCAAATCCTTTGGTGAGATCATTGGCTATCAGAACAATGGGATGCATCAGGGTTGAGAAAGTGGTGGACTACATGGAAATTCCTTTGAATCGTACGTTGACTGATGAGAATCCTTATGTCAGAAAGACTGCTGCCATCTGTGTTGCCAAGTTATTCGAATTGAACAGTGAAATTTGTATCGAAAATGGATATATAGACAAATTGCTTCTGTTGATCAACGATTCCAATCCTATGGTCGTGGCCAATGCTATCTCTGCTGTGCAAGAGATTCAAAAATGCAGCGGGAACGTATTTTTGGACATCAGTGAAAAGATATTGAAAAAATTATTGATCACATTGAACGAATGTACAGAATGGGGTAGAATTACAATTTTGACCGCTCTTTCCGATTACGAATCCAGAAATTATGACGAGGCATCTCATATCATTGATAGAGTCACTCCACAATTACAACATGAAAACCCTGCCGTGGTCTTGGCTTCCATCAAAGTGATCATAAACCACTTCGAAAACTTGCAATCCAAGGAACTGCATGATTTGATATTGAAAAAATTGTCTCTGCCCTTGGTTTCGTTATTATCAACGCCTCCAGAGATCCAATATGTTGCCTTGAGAAACATTAGAATCGTGTTGGAAAAATATCCAACCTTGTTATCCAGAGAATTAAGAGTCTTTTTCATCAAATATAGTGATCCATTGTACTTGAAATTGGAGAAATTGGAGTTGCTAGTAAGATTGGCAAACAACTCGAACGCTTCTTTGTTGTTATCAGAGTTGAAGGAATATTCAATGGAGGTTGATAAAGAGTTTGTCACAAGATCCATAAAGGCCATTGGACAAGTTGCCATCAAATTGCCAAAATCTTCTAAATTGGCTGTCGATGTCTTGTATGACTTGTTGACGACTAGAACGTCTTCTGTCATTGACGAAGGTGTCATTGTCTTACAGAATATTTTGCGTCGTTATCCAAAGGAATTTATAACCACAATCATCCCAATAATTGCCGATCTCTCAATAGAAGACCTCGAAGACAATGAAGCCATCTCGTCATATATTTGGATTGTGGGACAATATTGCAAAGAGATTCCTCATTTGGAGTCTAAGTTGGATGCAATCATACAGAACTTCTTGGATGATGATTCATCAGTACAATTGGCGATCTTGACATGTATTGTTAAAGTAAATTTGGTGAAGCCAACCTCCAGAACTCAAGGAAATTTACAAAAGATATTGAATATGGCCACACAAGAGATTGAGAATCCAGATGTGAGAGATAAGGCATTCATATATTGGAGATTGTTATCCACCAATTCCGATCTCTCCAACTCCATATTGTTGAAACCATTACCTGAATTGACCTCAACTATTGAGCCAATTCCTCCAACTTTACTCGATCAATTGTTGAAGGAGTTATCTACTTTGGCATCTGTATATCACCAGCCGTCTTCTGTGTTTGTGTCAGAGTTGAAGAACCCAACTTCTAAATACGTTCTCAATAACAAGGACAAAAACATTGAAGACTTACAACAAATGGCTAAAAATGAGATTGTAAGCAGTGTGAAGGCTGAAAACTTGTTGGATTTCGACGACGATGAAGACTTCGAAGCTGTTAGTGCAGAATTGAAGAACGGAGGTTCAGGTAATGGTACAAACAACATTTTGGACGATTTGAATGATTTGTTTGCAGGTTTGGGAACTACATCTCAGCTGCTGCTGCCGCAACAAACTCTGCCTCCACAGGACAAAAACAAATTGAACCAAGATCTCTTGAGTCTATTCTGAGATTATACAGACCAACGGTTTATAGATTACAGGGACTCATAAGTATAAAAGAATTCTGTTTTATTTTGAATGCATTTTGAACTTAGTTTAGTCAATCTCTATCTTGTAAATTTGAAGGTCCTAAGAAAAAGTGAGCCAAAGATTTAAAGCCAAAGACTTAAAGCATGAGATGGCTTTCGAGCAAGGAACGCGCGTTTTTTTTTTTTTTTTAAGCCTAATTTTTCACTTTACCTGATTTGAATTTTGTTAGATGAAATGTATAGAATCACAATATTTAAAACAAAGAGACCAATATGGTTGAATTATCTGAGTTTGAGAAGCAGAGACAGGCAAACATTGCCCGTAATAAACTGTTATTGCAAAAATTGAATTTGAACACCATTTCCAATGAAATCTACACCGAGATAAAGACTGAATCTGGCACACCGATCCCAACGAAGAGGCGTAAGACGACACCCAAGAAGAAGGAAGCAGTTCTTCCGACAAGAAGATCTAGGAGAATTGCCGGGGTGAAGATGGAAGACACTGAAGAAGGGCGTCGTCTTCAGGCCGAAGTGGAGGAAGAGAAGCGGAAGAATGAAGAATTGAACAAATTGAAGAGCGTCAGATTGAGTGGAGATTTGAAATTGGTTGATTTGTTGAGTGATCTGAGTGGGATTAAATTGGAAAATGAGACTAGCGACGATAATATGATATTGAACAAGTTCCACGAGATTGGGAAGTCCATTTCGATGGGAGATTTTTATGAGACAATGGTGAAAAAGACATTGAATAACGATGAATCTGTCAACCAGTTGAGAGACTCGTTCAATGAGTTGAAGATCTGGCCGAATTTCAATCCTTTGGATGTGAAGATCACGCCCAATAGAATGACCTCGATTCTGTTTCATCCTTCAATTGACAAGAGATTAGTTCTCGGTGGTGACACTCTGGGTTACCTTGGTTTGTGGTCAATTGACTCTGATCCTAATGAGAACGACGAAGACCAAGACTCTAAACCGGATATTTCAATCTTGAAGATCCACGGTAAGACTGTTGCGAAAGTGGCCATGAAGAAAAAGGACCCTTTTTCCATGTACACGGCATCTTATGATGGTTCAATAAGATCCATAGACATGAAGACGTTACAAACGCAGGAGGTTTTCTCATTAGACGACCTGTACGGAGATGCTGTCGGTATCTCCGATGTAAATTTCTCTCAGCAAGACCCTAACTTGTGCTATTTTTCCAGTCTTGCCGGTGAATTGGGGATCAAAGATCTCAGAACCAAGACCAGACATGTGACAAACGGGTTATTCAGATTGCATGACAAGAAAATTGGATCGTTTTCAGTGAATCCCAACTTCGATAAGCAAGTTCTGTCACTGTCCTTGGATAGGACGTTGAAGATTTGGGATTTGAGGCAAATCGGGAAACTGGAATACTCAGTTATATATCCAGATGACGAGTCTCCACATTTGATGGGCTCCTATTCTTCAAGATTGTCTGTGAGCTGTACAGACTGGAACTCTTCAGGTGATATCGTTTGCAACGGGTACGATGACACGATCAACATTTTCAACTTGGGAGACACTCAACAGTTGTCCAAAAAGTATCAATTCCCCATAATAAGTAAAAACGAAGACGATGCCGGGTTCGTGAACTTGACACCAAATCATAAATTAAGACACAACTGTCAAACGGGAAGGTGGGTGTCTATATTGAAATCCAAATGGCAACAAAACCCTAAAGACGGTGTAGAGAAGTTTGTCATCGCCAACATGAATAGGTACTTTGACATATACACACTGAATGGTATTCAAGTGGCACATCTTGGAGACTCCGAGTTGGTGGGAGCAGTTCCAGCAGTGGTGGCTCTTCATCCTACTGAGAATTGGGTCGTTGGAGGTAGTGCAAGTGGGAAAGGTTATTTGTATGTTTAGGGAGCAAACACACAATGTTGTATTAAGAATGTCTATAATATATAAGTACCATTTATATATAAGTACTATTTATATGAAAAATTTTCAGTTTTTTTGATTTTTAGTAGTCTTTGTAGTCACCACTGTTATAGATGGAGATATCACTTTCAGCTTTGACATCGGTTATTCCACCGCCGTGTTCTCTTATTCTTTGGTTCAATGCTCTAATTTTTTCTAACTCTTCGAGGTAGTTGTCTTCCAATCCAGTGATGTATTCTCCTGTGAAGACACCGATCTCAAAACCTTCAATTTTAGGAGGAGCGCTGTTCAAGGCGATAGGACTGTCCAGAGGAGGTCTCGTCTGAGCCAACAAGGCCTCTTCGTCTTGGTCTGGTTGACAACAGGCAATCAAGTCATCCAACTTCTGGTAGAAGACCTTGTCAGCATGTATTATCTCGGCAATCTCTTCCTCGCTTCTGTTATAACCAACCAACAGCTTTGTGTCTGCCAAGTCGATACCGTATATGTGATTGAACCTTATAACTGGAGAACAAGAGGCGAAGTAGACTCTCTTGGCACCGGCTTCCTTGGCCATGGAGACAATTTCCTTGGATGTTGTTCCTCTCACTATGGAGTCGTCCACCAACAAAACCGATTTGTTATAAAACTCACTTTGCATCGCGTTCAATTTACGACGCACAGACGAGGTTCTCTCTTTTTGGTCTGGCATTATAAAAGTTCTTCCAACGTATCTGTTTTTGACAAAACCTTCACGGTAAGGCAACTTCAATTTGTTGGCACACTCTAAAGCAGAATGACGGGATGTATCTGGCACCGGGATGACGACATCTATCTCGTCCTCGACGCGTTTCCCTTCTTTCAAGAATTGCTTGTCTATATTATGAGCCAACTTCTCTCCCATCTTTATTCTGGATCTGTAGACGGATATTCCATCCAACACGGAGTCTGGCCTGGCAAAATAAACGTATTCAAAGATATCTGGGGTGTATTTTGCGGTTTCAACGATTTGCTTGAACTCTGGAACCATTGTATCTTTTGGAATGATGACGGCTTCTCCAGGTAAGATGTCTCTAAAGACATCAAACTTGTGTGCTTTTAAAACGACACTCTCGGATGCCAACATATAGTCTTTGGAACCGTCTGGGTTACATCTTTCACCGATCAACAAAGGTCTGATACCGTTAGGATCTCTAAATCCAATGAGACCGTAACCGGCCAACAAGGCAGTACAGGCATAAGCACCTCTACACTCACGGTAGACACCTTCCAAAGCCTTGAAGATATCGTTGTTGTTGACTCTGGCCTTGTCATACTTCTCCAATTCCAGCGCAAAGATGTTCAACAACAACTCGGAGTCGGAGTCGGTATTGATATGTCTATGTACAGTCTCGTCAAGATATTTTCTAATGTCGGCGGCGTTAACCAAGTTACCGTTGTGTGACAAGGAGATACCGTAAGGTGAGTTGACATAGAATGGTTGGGCCTCAGAGGTGGCACTTGATCCGGCGGTTGGGTACCGTAAATGGCCAATACCCATGCTTCCGACTAAGCCAGACATTCTCTGCTGAGTGAAGACATCCTTGGCCATACCATTACCCTTGCATTGGTATAATCTACCTCTTTCAGCACAGGTAACGATACCGGCGGCATCTTGACCTCTATGTTGTAAAAACATAGCGGCGTCTAATAATTCGGATGACACATTGTACTCCTGATTCGCGTTCACTAAACCTATGATACCACACATTTCTCATGAATTCGGGGCCTTTACAGAATGGAACACACGCTAATTACAAACACTCTGTTTGCGAAATTTATATAACACAAGCTTACTGCTTGTCCTAATATATAAGTTGGAAAAATTTCACAGGAGATTAGAAAAAAAAAAAAAAAGGATGAAAAAAAAAATTTGATTTAATAAAAGGGGAAATTGATGCCAAATGGAGCTGAGGAGATAAAAGTGTGTGTGTTGATAAGTGGCGGGAAAATAGTTGCTTTTTGAATATAAAAATCTTGTTGTCACATAGCTTGAAATTCTAGTAGTTTATGGAATGAGACCAATCTTCAAATTGGAGAAATCGTAGAGAAACAACTCCCACTATTCACGCTTAATTGTTCTTACTGATAACGCCTGTTTGGGTCACCTAAACTGAAGGGGAAAAAGAAGTAAAAAAATGAGTTTTTCGCCTAATTTTTGACTCTGTCCTACAGTAGTGTAATTTTAAATCTATTCTTTCGCAACTTATTAAAGAAAAAAAAAAAAATACATTTTTTTATTATATACATGGAAAAATAAAATGGTTTAAGGCCGTCGCTCTCCTTTGAAATCCTTCTACCATTCCTTATACTCATGATCTTTATCCCATAACCAACCCTGTCCTGCTCTATAAATCCCAAAACCAATCATAAACACCCCAGTAGTTCTTACACTTTTCTTCCACCACTGTGGATTGTCACCTGGCTTCTCATTGGCAAATATCTTACCACTTGATAAATAGAGACCACCTGCTACTCCTGTAAATGAAGCCATGAACTGGCATGGTAAACAGTCTTTCAATTCCTCTTCTGTCAAATCCCTTGATTTTGGGGGGTTGATCACATCCCAAATATTCGACATTTTAGTATTCCCACTTTCTAGTTGATTGATAGATGTCCTATTAGTAAAAGAGTTGAACAAGAGCAAATTTTTCAAAATCATTTTTAGGGGCTCGTGATTTTAATCTCTTGTTTTCACTGATTGCCTATTTTTTTGCTTTTCTGTTTTTTTCTATGATTTTTATTTACAAAAAAAATAACCCCCCGACTGACTTATGTTACCCCCAATCTCAGAAAAATGCGAAAATCTATTATGATTGTAGTTCAGATATAATTAGAAGTATCGTTTTTTTGGATGAAACTAACACCAGAATCTATATATTCTATACAAAATATTCTTCGACTTGATACGCTCCTTCTCTTCGAGCAGTTCGAGTTTCAATACTTCAATGTCTTCTTGTACTAAACCAGTCTTCAAGTCAATCTCATCTAAGCTCAACAACAAAAATCCCCATTGTTTTTTATAAGTCTTATAACCCAAATACATCACAATCATTACAGGCAATGATAAACAGTTTTGGAAAAATGTTTGCACATCTGCATGACTGGCACCGGTTGGGTAGACACTTACCCAAATTTCTCCCACAACAATCAGAATATTCAAAGCTAACCCTATGAACGAGCCATAAATCCCTAAATGAGCTCTGAATGGGAAGTCCTCTTTAGACAATACTTTCTGTCTTTGAACTGCAAATCTGAATCTAATATGCAGGAAACAAATAGAAGCCCAATTAAAGAAAGCACTTAAGGAACAAACTGAAAACAACCAAGTAAAGACTGTTCCCTCATTGGCACTATCAACCAAAAACAGAAGGAGACCTAATAATGATGAAATAATAATCAGTACCAATGGTCTACCTTGACGGTCAATGTATCCAATCCATTTTGGGGCTTGCCCTTGGGTCAGCAACGCACAAAGAGTACGCGAAGAACCATAGATACACGAGTTACCAACAGATAGCACCAGCACTAGCACAACCAGGTTCATTATGTGAGGCAAAACTTTGATTCCTGCGTTATCCACAGCGATTACAAATGGCGAAGATGCAACATCGGTACTAGCTCCCAACAATCTTTCATCATTGTATGGAACCAAGCATCCAACAAGAATACTGGTAACGATGTAGAACAAAAGAATTCTCCAGAAGACTTGTTTGATGGCCCTTGGAATAACTTTAGCTGGATTTTTGGTCTCTCTTGAACACAACAGCAGCATTTCAACACCTCCGAAACTGAAGGCCAGAGTGATGAAAACATTGCAAATACCTTTGAAGCCAGCGGTGAAAGCACCAGGATTGTGCCAATACTTAGCACCGATATATGGAGCATCTTTCGTACCTCCACAGATCAAAATAATAGACAAAATGATGAATCCAAAGATTGCCAACACCTTGATAACAGAGAATGCAACTTCCAGCTCCAGATAACCTCTTGCACCAAAGAAATTGATAATAACAATGGCCACCCAAAAGATAGCAACCCAAACCAGTGGATCAATTTCTGAATTCCAGTAGCCTATAACAATACTCAGAGCTATAATTTCACTTGGGAGAGATATCATCCAACTGAAAGCGTAACTCCACGATACGGTGAAACCCCAAGCTGGACAGATGAATCTTGAAGAGAAAACGGCGAATGACCCACTAACTGGATATAAGGTTGACATTTCTCCAGCTGCAAACATCATACAATAAATACTGAGTCCGACTATAGTATATCCAATAATTAAACCTGCTGGTCCTGCTAATGACAAAGCATAACCTGAAGAAACAAATAAACCAGTTCCAATGGAACCAGAAATTGCAATCATCTGCAAATGTCTAGAGGACAAGGTTCTTTTCAAAGGTTGGCCAGCATTGATGATATTCAGTCTCTCCAAATCTGAAAGCTCTGAAAAGTTTTCAATCCTAGTGGTATCTATAGGTTTGAATGAATCTATGAATCTGTTGAAAACAGACTTGTTACCCTTGTCGTAATCACTTTGGAAGGAATTTTCACGTTCACTGTTTTCAGAAAAAGTGAACTCTTTCCCCTCTGATCCTTTAACTGAAGAGATACTCATTCTAGCTTATCGTTTGCTCACTTTATCAAGATAGGAATGAACTGCAGTACCTTCTTCATATCAGAGAAAAATTTTCAGATAGTACATTCTTTTTATATGGTATTTTTTTCACCGTTTTTTTCTCTCCTTAGGATCTCATCGTCATCTCGTTCCACAGTTACTTTGTTTGTTTCTGTTTTTTCGGCTTTTGTTCTATAATTGTCAAAAAAAAGTTAAAGAAAAAAGCTAATTTTGATGCACCACTAGTCAATCGGCGATACCAGAGAAAAAAAGCAGGGAGCCATAGCGAGTCTTAGGACACTATGGCTTTGGGCGTATTTTGGTATTTGTTTTGTTTGATATTTTACTGACCCTGAGATGCTGATTTTCTTAAGTTCATGATAGAGTCGAATTTGCTTATGCCGATGGAGATTTCAATAGTGTTGGCATTATGCGGCTATCTAAGTTTGAATGATCTTAAGTAAAAGGTTATTTATCGTCTTTTGCTAAGAACGACAATCAATTTTAATTGTTTTTTTTCTCGTTTCACCTACAGGATTATCTCCTATCACGTGGGTTGGGTTCTCCGAAAGAGTTTACTGCACAAAAAATGAGAGTGAATCAAATATCAATTTTTTTTTTTGTACACTGGAGAATTCCGCGCTGTGGTGGTGCTGTTAGCTAGCCACAATTAATTTTGCACCGCCTCTAACAGATGGGATCAATGAAGAACACTCTCGCTTATTGGAAATTAGGGCATTGATGAAAAAGGCTGAAAATGTTAAATACCAAAGTCGTGTAATTTACTGACGAAACTGGGCAATCTTGAAATCGGCTTGTCTTGTCTTACTGATAAAACCTTGAACAATAAAGAAAAAGAACGTCAATCGATAAGACGATGTGCCGCTTGCCAATCTACACAATAGCCATGTACTCTAAAACATGAGTCGATTCGCCTAAAAGAACAAGGTAATCGACACTCTGTTGCACATTCATGTTTCCACAACTTAAACATCTTTCCACACGATTTACTAATTACCTAGTAAATAATTTGATTGGCCAATCTATCGTCTGCCCAAGTAATAATTACCTTTTCAAGGAGAACACGAAAAAAACGCGAGATTAGACGTTTTTGCTTGTAAGAAAAAGATAAAAAAAAGACCCAATTTAACCAGGTACTGACTAAGTAGTTCATGCAGTATTGCAAACAATTGTTTTTTTTACTTAGGCTTGGTTTTTCTTTTTTAATTGTGAGGCAGAAGCAAAGAAAAAGTCCAAAGATCCAAAATTGTTACAGCCAGGCTTCGCGCTGGATTTATTTTAAGAAAGTTTTTTATTGTTCCTACTTTTTTTACACAAAAAAACAGGTAAATAATAAGCTGTAGCCCTGATCCTATGATTGTGTTTTTTTAATTATCTTTTTATTTCTTTCACCCAGGTATTAAACTTTTCACAATAGAAATTTCTCATTCAAAGTCCATTTACTCCAAGATAATCCGGTGTTAGCATAGGATCCAACATTCATATTCAGCAAAAGAAGGGAATCATTTCGAAAGCAATATACTGATTTTGAATTTTTTTATCAAATTTGTGATTTAACCTTATCAAACATTCTGCTTCGCCTACTTAAACAGAAATCAGGTACTCAATTTTTCGTCATTTGGACAGAATAAGGCTGATTCATAATTTCTCATGGGCGCCTTTTCAATAATTGGTGGCCTCTTCCATATTGGCGCTTTGGCCTTGCTATTGTTAGGTACCTTAACATCACCCGTTACCCAATCATTATACTTGGCCATTGATGGTGATCGTAAATTTGGTGTTTTTGGTTATTGTAATGTTTTGAAAGACTCGTGTTCCAAAGTTACAGCTTCAAACTACGCAGTTTCATCATTGTCCTCATCCAACGATTACATCTTTGCCGACGATAAGAGAGATACGTTTGTCAAAGTATTGATTGTCTTTCCCGTGGCTTGTGGTTTAACATTTTTCAGTTTCCTTGCAGCCACTTCGAATGTTTCCGGCAAACGTTCATCATCGCTGGCATTGTCTATCATCTCGATTATATTGGCGGTAATAGCCTTTGTTGCTTCATGTTTGGCTTGTATTTTCGTCTTCTTGGTTTTTTATCCACATATAAAATGGCCCGCTTGGATTCAGATCGGCTCTGCCGTGTTGAATTTGATCGCCTTGGTGTTTATGATCATTAACCTCAAGATCAATAATACCACTGATGACCTCACAAGCATGGACGGTGATGCCAATGGAAACCTTCCTGGTGCAACGGGAGATGACTTTTATTACAAAAATACTTTGCTCGATAATGAGAAAGATCAAACTTATGTCAACACCACATCTGGTTTCTCGATGCCTCCAAAGAGTAATTTCCACAATGCCAGTTTCAAATCTTCTCAAATGAGTGTGGATGATTCTTCTTCGCTAACTGAGAAGAAATCCATCAACGATATTACCGTCCAACAAAACCGTTTCGCTTCATCAAACTCTCTGTTAACGAACAACTCCCACAACGGTACGAATCTCAACCAGAACAATGTATCTCAGCCGAACTTATACGCGGGTCCAGTAGGTTCAAGTATTAGAAGTGAGGCACCCTCGTTTAGACCTCAAACTGCTCAGCAGACAAGGGAACCTACTTTGCCTCAAATTGGCAACCCTTACACGCTGTCAGTTGCAGATACTAACTCTATTGTGGTGGGCGATGATCGTGATGTCTTGAGAGCAGAAGCTCAAGAGTATGACGATTCTCAGTTGGATGACAACTCCTTAGAGGCAGACTCCGATTTTACAAGTGTCTCTCAAAGAGCTATCAATCCTAGATATTACCACGGTGCAAACAATCTGCCACCAAATGCACAAGTAGCTCCTCCTATGGGCATGGAAGGACAACTACCATATTCCGGCTATCCTCCTTACCAACAGCAACCAAGAGTTCTGCTGCTGCCTCAGATGGGCCAACCTCCTCAATCAAAACAACGCTTTGCTCCTCCTCCACAACAGTACATGGGACTACAGAACCCTTACGTTCAACAAAGTCTGTACCAAGGTCCGCCTCCTCTGCAACCTCTGAGTCCTCAATATCATCCAAGATACGGCAAGAGAGCATCAAGACCTAATGCATCCGACATGATCTTGCAAAATAATCCCGATTTCATGTTGAGCCAAGGTGTTGCTCGCAAACAAATGACCAGATACGGACAACAAGCACCACCTCCTCAACAACAAATCAGACCGGGTCAAAATTACTTGAATAGACAGCAGAAGAATCATTTGCCGCCACTGTCAATGACAAGAGATGGTCCCTATAGCTCTTTCACTTAAAACATTTGCGTTTTGATTTGATTTCGTTTGATTGGATTTGATTTGATTTTCTTTTACTTTGATTTTTTGCTTGATTTTGTTACAACTTGCTTGCTAAGCATTGCTTATTTGGTTTCATTCTCCTCGGTTAGCTGTCTCTGGTTAGTTAGGTCAGGTTTTGGGGTAAAAATATTGTACACGTTCTGTTCTTCCTTTCCCTTCCTATTTTTTGCTTGTTCAGGTTTTTGTCTGCTCCGCTATGCTTTGCTGATTATTATCTTTTTGATCAAAGAATTTATATTTCACTTGAAAATTGGTGCTTATAATAAATACTCTCGTTTATCTTTTTTACTGTGAGCTGTAAGTTGAATATTGGGTGGATCTACTCTAACCATAGCTGATTTGGAAAACAAGTCCTACTATTTATTTTGTCGTAAATTCTACTCATTAAATTATATCTACTGAATCCAGACCTTCACTGTCCACTACCGGTCTAAAATCTACATTATCGCCTGAGTCTGTGCCTGACCCCGATGCAGTGTCTGCGCCAGTATTTTTATCAGCTCCTGAGCCACTATTTGAAGAATCAGGACTGTCACCTGAGCTGCTATTAGGCTTGCCTTCATACTTATGATCCACGGTTACATGCTTAGGTCTCATCATCACCATCAAAAATAAAGCAAACACAATTAACGACAACAATAAAATCAATTTACATTTCTGAGTTCGCTTTTGGGTGGAACTGGATTTCACCAAATCTTTTTCCAGTCTTCTTAAATCGACAGTGACATTCTCCAAATTGTAATCTATTCTATCCAAAATTGTCCCTTGGTCTATGATCATTGATTCTAATTCTCTGAATATGGCTGAGATTTCAATGACTCCCGTGGCAATTTTGGAGATTTCCTCTTCACGTTGTTTCATTTCTTGCAGATTGGTTTGCTGCTGCTCAGACTCTACCAACAATGCCGATTGAGATTGTTTTAACAGTTCACGAGAGTATGATTCGATCTCAGCTGCTTCTTCCAGTTCTTCTTCTTCTATCTGTAACAGCAGCAGGGATTGGGATGAACCACCATTCCCACTGCCTTGAGACTGCTTGAAAAAGCTCATTTCATAATCTTCATCATCCTTTAAAAATTTGATATAATTATTCTGCAATTTTCTGAATTTGGAACTCAAAGTTTGAGTCTCCAATGCTAACTTTTTCTTCACATTTTCACTCATCACCACTTCATCCTTCGTTCGAAGTTCATATTTCAGTTCCTCAATTTTCTTAATCATATTATAGGATTTTTGGAAATTCTTCATAATCAAAAACGTCAAATCATCAATCTTCTTCATATCTATCGAATTATCATTGAAACCGGGAAGTAAGTTCTTCTTATAAAGATAGTTCAATTCATCGATCTTAGTTCTAACAAATTTCAAGATCTCCTCCACCTCTTGAGATAATTCCAAGAAGTTGGGTGGCAATGTTTGTAACTGGATCCCTCCTTCTCCATCGTCTGCCAAATCATCATCAGAACCATTTCTAATCAAACCTTCTTCTTCTTCTCGAAGTCTATCGAATCTAGAGAACCCTGTTGTCGACTCGTGATCAAGTCTATTGTGATGCGGATATGTTCGACGGTACGATATATATAAGTTTGTTCTATCTCTAAACATGTTTCGTTCACCTTTGTGTTCAATGCCTTCAAGTGGGATTGATTTAAAATGTATGTGAGCTGTTTGTTAAATTCAAATAAGAAAAAAATATATAAAAATAAAGTAGGTGAGAATTAAAGAAAAAAGACTTTGTCATTTTAAGTATGTACCGGTCAGTTTGGATTTTTCTCCTCCATTGTTGACTTTTCCCTGTTACGCCTATTGGGGGTTATTTTTGCTTGCTTATCGTAATATCTGGGGGATATAGAAATTGAGATGCATTGATATCAAATAGAGAACCACTCTTTGGAAAGCTCTTCTGTTGAGGAATGTGTTCTCAATGTGTCAGTTTCAATAACTGAGCTTATTGACCTTTCTTGTTCAAGTTCCCATGCTAGTAGTGAGACTTGCAATAAAATCATATCATATTTTATATTTTCTATTAATCTAGCTGCAAGTATTTAACGATTGAAAGATGAAATGAAGGTCTTTAACGAAGTTGATTTGAACTCAAAATGGTTGAATCAAGAATGCAAAACAAGCTGAACAAAAAGCAAGTAGAACAAGTTGAGGTGATATAAAAAAACGGCTTGGCTATGTTATATATATATGGTAAACTGTACTATATAAAAAAATGTATTGCGACGTTCATTTTTTCTTATGCAAAAAATTTAAACTCATTGAAGAATGTGACTTTTTCGTTAAGTTCAAAAAGCTGGGAGTTTTATCCGGTTTGAACTCACTACCAGCTGAGCTAATGCTGACTGCTGTCTTTGGAACATTTGATGAAGATTTAGATCCTGTTTCTGAAACTTGGTTATGTAAATGTGCATTTTGAGGCAGCTGTGGTGAAGCAACTTTTGGTATTGGTGTCATCGGTGCCAAATTGAAAGTAGAACCGCTTCCACCTCCTGCAAGATTGTTTGCACTACCACGAGCTGGCGACTTGGAGACGGGAGACGATATCGGTTGCTGTTGAGAACTAGATCCACTAGAAGAAAGATGCTTGGCAATCTTTGTGCTACTGTTACTATTTGAAGTGTTGAAACCAAACAAGTTTGATGATGACTGGTTTCTTGAAACTGCAGGTGATGAGTTTGTGGAAGAGCCTCTTGATCTGGCCAACTCAAACGTAATTGGATTGCTTTCAGAGTTGAAGTTGGAACGTCTGATGTAAGATTTGCTAGACTTTAGATTCGAATGTGGCAGCAGATGTGCTTTTTGTTCTTCTGCCAAAAGCCTTTTATTCAATAATTGTAAATCGATGGATGAACCGGGCAATGGGGGTTCATACAGAGGAGTGAAATCATCGGTGGTTTGTGATTTTAAAGCTGTGGAATATGATGGAACTCTTGACATGACTTGGTTATCCCAGTTGCTTGGTGACTGCGAGCCGCTTCCAGAAAGAACCAGGTCCAAGTTTTCATGCGAATTAGACCGAGACAAATGTTGGACTGGAGATTGAGCACCAGGAGACATCAAGGCCCCAAGATTATTGAGTCCACCTGGGGTTTGAGCCAGCAATGTTCCAGTAGTAAGTGAAGGACCAACAGTTTTCAGCAGTGACAGACTAGAGCCACTACTAGATTGATTTTTGAATGAGAAATAATCCGGCTCCTCGTTCTCTTCAGAAGCCAAGGTGAATTTAGGTTTGCGTCTGGCTGCGTTTCCCAGAGACGCAAGTCCTACAGACGCAGAAGGAGTCTGTGGTGATGAGCTCAAAGTCAAATCATCCATAGATTGGTGATTGGCTTCTCTTTGTAAATGCAACAATCTCAAGTTCTCAACCAATTGCGAGTTGTTCAAAGAATAACTTTGTTGGGGTACCAGAATTGGATTTCTAGAAGATGCAATTGGTAAACTACCAACAGGTGTTTGCTCATCCGAAACACCATTGTAAGGGGTATTGAGACCAGATGTAATTGGTGAGTCCAAAGGAGTAGCAATATCACTCCACAATCTATCATAAACTCTATTTTCGTAATTTGGAGGGGCCAACAAGTCCTGAGTATCCGTGGTGCCAGCATTGACAGCCAGCCCAACCGGGGAACCTGGAACAGCGGCTAATTCTGGATCGGTGGAAAACAAGACATCATCGCTTTCATTGTCTTTTTCCACACTGACATCTTCTACATTATTGGAATGTTGTTCGTCCAAATTTGGTTCAATCTTTTTAGCCGTAAGAGCCACAAACGGACTGATGAAAAGTATTATTGGTAACGTTGCTCTCAATTCACTGACATGCCCATCGGGATTGATTAACCCGATGACGAACTTCAACTTGTGTCTCACTTTGACGTTCGACAAGACGTCGCAATCTTGAGTACATAAACTCAAATTAGGTGGAATTTGCAAATAGGTCGTGATGTTCCATCTGTCAGGAGAAAGTTCAATTTCTCCATCGTTGTAAAAATTACCATCTAAGCCAATTTCCAATTCATCCCAAATATCCTTACCATTGGCTCCTTTAGGTTTCTTGATGGTCTTTTCAGTGACTTCTCTCTCATCGGTGTGACCGCCCACATGACCACAATAGGTGTAATATTCCACCAAGGATAACTTGATGTTTCCAAGCTTCAATCCTTTCAACAATGGCACAAGTAACATATCTACTCTCGTACTCGAACCAATGGCGACAGCTCTATTAGGAGCACTGATGGAATAATCAACCTTCTTAGGCCAAGTATTATCGACAGCTATTGTCTCGGACAATTCCACGGCATCAGATGTAGTGGTTCTAACAACTCTCATGTGTTTCTTTGTCACCAAAGGTTGAGAAAATCTGCCTCTCTCTATGGTGGATTGTAATTTGTACACCAAAGAGCATCCAGGTAACCCTTCTATCGACTCTGGGATATTCCCAGGAACAATAGTTGAGAAAGGGAATTCATAGTTTCCTTGAACCAATATATGAGTACCCTGACCCCCATCGTGCTTATCGTGTGATGATGATGAATGTGCCAAATTAGCAAGCGAAGCAAACGATTGACTCAAGTTAACAGAAGACTTGCTCTGTTTATGCATAGACTTCAATGACGAGCTCGAAGAATTGTTGGATTTATTTAAAGTTTCCGTCCCTGATGATAAACCAGGTAATTCATTGGAGTTGTTCTTTTCATATAAGTTCTTGCAATAATCATTAATGTTGAGGGGATCCCAATTGAACTCGTAGATTTTCTTTTCATACTTCATTGGTCTTGCCACTTGACCCTTTACACCTTGATAATATTCTGTCCAATTCAACCTCAAAGTGGCATATAACTTCAAGGTCAACTTCTTTATGGAAATAGGTTCCAATACCGACAAAACTATCACACCTGATAATAGCGCGGATGAAGCATCGTGTTCAGGACCTTTTAAAACGATAACATTGTGATCCAGTGACTTGATTCTAATGTCAAACAAAGAGGTCTGACGTACCTTTTTGTTGTTTTTAGGCATATTAGCGTGTGTGTGATTTATTGATGATTTCTAGTTGTATGTGATCAGTTCATGAAATAAAGTCGAAAGATAAAGAAATATTATTTATTTGGTTAGTTAGTTGAGGAGGTCAAAAGCACAAAAACTTTGCGAAGTTTTTAGAAAAAGGAAAAAAAGAAAAAGAAAAGAAGCAGAAAAGATGTCAGGTTAGAGGGAAAAATGGGAGACAGGTTGAAAAGGCTGATAAAAAAGAAAGGAAAAAAGTGGGTTGGATCAAATGCAAGACGGCGATTTGACGCAGTCAAGAAATTATGCTGTGAAGTGTGAACAAAATTATGGGGGATCTTAAGAGCTGTTTGAGTGTAGCAAGGAACACCAAAATAGTGTTTGAAAAACCAGAAAGTGCTGATTTTTAATGAAAGTGTGTAAGCAACTTGGACAAACTCGTAGTGCATAAATATATGATTCTCAGTAAATAGGACAATATTCCTTGTTCGTCTTTGTTATCACACACTCATTCCCGGGTTTCTACTATGCTCCAGTGGTTTCTGCACCCAACTTTTTCCTTACCGGTATATTTTCTTTTCTTTTCGGCCCTGCTCACAAAATCAAATCACTCACAGTTTAAGCAATCATACAATAGATGAACTATCAGTGTTGCTGAGGAACAAGTTTATACGCCTCATTTTGAAATAAACCAAAAATATTCACATTAAAAAAAACTCTATCTACTCATGCTCCTTTAAATATATTTCTCATATTTACATAAAATATAAAACCAGTACTAGACCGACAAAATCCAACAGAAAATTTGAATAAGTACTCCATTTGCATTTATTCAAATAACATTGATCTTGTATACTGATTTGTGACCCGTTAAAATTCTCTTCTTCTCCATTATTAATTTCACTTGATTGATACTCAATTGATCCACAATTTATCGCACCATAGTTACAAAACTCCAAATCCTTCCATAATTTCCTCTCATGACCTATTTTCTTCGTAATTAAGATATATCTCCAAAACTCATACTTCAAACATCTTAGTACAGTCAGTCCTCCCACTACCAAGAGCAAGAAGGACTTGAAATCCATATTTGTGAAATAGGGATATCCTAGAAAATACAAAGATATACAGAAACACTCTATCAAATTGTAAATCAAGTTGTCCAACTTCCACCAAAGAGCTAAAATAGAGACGATTCTTGAGTTCAATAAGATTGTATAAAAATCGGTAGAGGTATTCATATCTTTCTTGCTAATCAAAGGGATTTCCACATTTAACACAAACTCGGGCACATTGAGTATTCCTATCACATTTAATAGAACTCGTTTCAGGTCCTCCTCAGTTTCCGATGCTGGTGGCAGCACTATTGACATCATTTGCTGAGTACTCTTGCTAAGAATATCAGTAAGGGTGGATTCCGATAAGGATCTATCTTTTGCAGATTTCTTAGCTAGTTTATTGGAAGAAGATGTTGACTTGACAGAGTTATTGGAGGAGTGAGCTTTGGTATGACCACTATCAAACTCTACACCTCCGCCAAATCCGCCTTGTAAGGAATTCCCATTAGGTAAGTCTATATGTCCGCCAAAACCCCCGCCGAAGCCTCCACCGATACCACCAACTTTGGGAGATGAGGATGCAAACTCGTCAGATGAAAATGACGATGATAAAGTATCTTCTGTAGTATAATATTTCTTGTAAATTTCCTTTTGTTTCAATTCATTTTTGATTTTGAATATTACAGCGACAGAAGAGTTCATTCTCTGTCTGTTGCTCTCCAAAGTGGACTTATGATTTTCGAATTCGTTCCCAGTGTAGAAATTGTACAACAATGACTTTTGTAAATATGCTAATATCAAGTTCAAAATATTCTCAGATAATGAAATGCTCAACCCGAGAACACCCACTTCACCTAATGTTACATTCCAAGAGGAAGCAGGGTTCAGCTTCTCGTCAATCTGAGGATAGGACAAAATCGTTATTGTCGACACCTTAATCAACGTGACAGACAGCCAATAGAAATGCACAAAGAACTTTGTATAATATATCTTGTCACAAGTTTTATAGATCAAGATTTTTAAACATTGTGAAACACATGTGTGAACAATCCCTAGTAAAATAGACCTCAAGTAGTCTTGTTCTGTTGGTTGATAATTATTCATATTTTGGTTTGCTTGCTTGATAACATTGCTCGGTTTAGTCTTCTAGTGTGTCAGCTATTAGTGCCAATGTATACCTCTGTTTCCTGAATGCCTTTGGCTTTTATATATATCAACTGAAAAAAAATGGAGCAAAAAAAATTTACAAGCAGAGATGTGCCTTAGTTTTTACCACAGTTGTCCTTATGGTTTTATAAAGGAAAAAACAAGAACAAATAATTCTGCAATGTTTTTAATTTTTCACTTCTGGAAATTCTATTGTTCTGCTGGTAAAAGAGGAAGAGGTGTGATTTTATTATTGGAAATTATTCAAATTGTGAAAAACTCAAACTTTTATTCGCGGGGTAGCATTGGAATACTGTAAAATGTTATATATAAGGTACTCAAAGCGATGTCTATTATTTGGAATCTAATTTGGGGAACTCTTCCATGATTCTATGGCTAAACAGTATGACCTCTTGTAAAGAGCTTGTGCTTGACAATGGAATATAATAGGAATCAGTCTCAGGTTTTAGACTTTCCTGCTTTTGAACGGGATCAATAATTAACGATCTTTTCTTGAAAGTTTGGGGGAAGTTTAACTTGATCTCTAAATAGTTCAAGTATTTCTCAAACGCCTTGTAAGCGTTCATTTGATCCTTTTGGTACTCGACCAATGACAATGAACTTTCATATACTATTTCTTTCAACCTGGCAACCTTCTGTTGGTCATCAGTTTCCCTCTCCACTTTCAAATTCAAATTTTTGATCAAACCTAAGGTGATGTTGATCAAATGTTGTAGACACAGTCCTTTCAACAAGGACGCAACTGCCAATAAGTACTGGAAATTATTCTTCTTCGTCATATTATCTCTTATGATTTTTAATGTACTATTCAAGTACGGTTCAAGAGTTATCCAACTCTTATCCGTGATCAACTTCTTCTCTACCAATCTTGATTTATCTTCATAATCAAAAGAAATGATGAACGTTATCACAGATTCAAGAGAAAGCAAAAGTGAATTGACCAACGGTTGTTGCTTGTCATGTCTGATCTTGTCACTCTCTCTTTTCTTGCTTGCCGCAAGATTTCGAAAATGTTTCGATTTACCTATAAACAAAGCACTCTTCTCTTTCCTCTTCTCTACTAAAGATTGATCCTGATCCTGATTCACATCTGTTGGTGCAGGAGGACTATTTTTCTTTTTCCGAGGTGATCTATTTTCTTGACTGGACTCATTCGCTTGCTCTGCCTCCTTTGTCTTTGAATCTTCCTTACTGTCTTTGCTCTCGCTTACAATTCCCAAGCCAAGTCCTGCTTGTCTCTTTGAGGGTAATTTCAATTTCACCACGAGCTCTCCTCGCTTATTACCGCTTCCTGATACCGGTTGAGGTTTTAATACATAATAATTTGATCCATTCCTGACAACAGTGGTGGTAGCGCTGGTGGTACTTGTAACTGAGGGACTCGTCAAAGTACTGCTTCTTGGTTGATCTGACGCAGAAGACGGTAGCGGCGATAAATTCAGAGTCGACAACGATTTATATATGGCAGGAAGTGTTGGCGAAACCAATGGCGGGAGAACACCTTTACTGACGTACTGATATTCTGGGTCATTTGATTTGTTCGTGAATATACTTGATCTTATTGACATTTGCGGGCATTCAATTGACTTAAAAAGATCAGCATTCCTTGTGCAAGATCTACTGCTGATATCAAAAATATAGAGAAGTAAAGGTCACACTAATTTGTTATCTCAACTTTTATTTTTTTTTTTTTGATTTAATATACTTTTTGTAAATACTCTCTCTTCCTTTTCACTTTATTAAATTTGTCGATCTTCTCTCTCAATAAGAAAAAAAAAAGGAAAAGAGATTTTATACAGAGAAGCTCTTAATTTATTTTTTACGGAGAAAGATTTTTATGATTCAATTCTACCCAAGTGTAAGTCATCCACTATTGCACAGAAGTCAGAATATGAAACGAAACGAGGTAGCACCTATCCAGTTGGGAAGCAGTAAGAGAGAGGCTCCTACTAAAAATTATAGAGATCCAAAAAACTGGCCACCTTCATTACAAGAATTTATCACACGCTGTTTTACCAAATCTAATGAACTAAATTTTACTAAAGAGTTGAAAGATCAATTTCAATTACAGTTAAAGAAAATCATTGATAAAGCCATAGAAGAGAACAAAGTAGAAGAAAATGATTGGAGGCGACAGAAATTACCGATTTTCGATTACTCGTTCAAAAAGTTAGAATTAATCTGCAATCTAAATCCACAGACCAGTAATGATATCAAATCGACAAAAACAATGAAACAGCCATCTTTAGGAATACCGCCAATCCCAACAGCCTTACCCAAGAAAATATCGATGAAAATAGCAAAACCGAAGACGGGAGAATCACTTCGACCAAGTCCCTTACAACAACAAAAACGTCCATTTGAATCATCGGCAACAATTGTAAGTAAACAACAGAGTTCACCAAATCTTAGCGAGAAGGCATTGAAGAAACAGAGATTGCAACGGTTCCTGAGTGAAAATGCCAAGTTGGCTTCGCCCTCACCAGAACCGGTTCTGGTTCGTAGTACTCAAGAGCCCCTTGTGGGAACATGTCAAAATTTAGAGAAAAACTATTTGAGATTAACTTCCGAGCCTCAACCCGAATTAGTGAGACCATTACCAGTATTGAGGAAGACTTTGAAGTTATTGAAATCCAAGTATGAGAAAGAAAAGAATTACAACTACTTGAAAAATCAATTGAAATCATTGAGACAAGATTTGACTGTACAGCATATCAAGAATAAGTTCACAATTAAACTGTATGAATTTCATTCTAAAATGGCAATCGAATTCAAAGACTTGGGAGAGTTCAACCAATGTCAGTCCCAATTGAAACAACTTTATCAATTGAATTTGGGTGTCAATAGAAATAAATACGAATTCTTGAGCTATAGAATTCTCTACTTCATTATTACCAGAGACTTTACCGCGTTATCTTCGTTGAAATTATCTTTGATCAAAGAAGAAAATCTGATGAATAATGAATTCATAATTTTGGCTTTGAAACTTTGGGATTACACTTTAACTAACAATTATCATGATTTTTTCAAACTATTACAAAGTTTAATTGAGATGGATAATCAAAACCGGAAGCAAGTCGATCAAGGAAATGATGATATTGAAGATGATGATGATGATTCAGATGCCCTAAAGCATTCAAAGTTTCATTATTTCACCAAGATGGTTCAAGATTTTATTGTAGAAAGACAATTACTAACGACATTTTCCATATTATCTAGGAGTTACAAGAAATTGAGTATAAAATTCATTGCAGGCGAGTTATTTGCCAACGATACACAGGCCATGGACTCATTCCTCATACTGAAAGGACTATCAAATTTTGTAGAAGGCGATTTTTTTGAATTTGCAAAGGCAAGAAACGTTATCAACGAACTTTTAATGGGTACTAGAAAGATAGATATAAAAGGGCAAATATAGAATAGTATAAAGACAATAGAAGCAAACATTCAATCATCAAATGATGCTCCTAATCCAATCATTGAAAACTTTAATTTATTTTCATCATCTGCTAAGTCCATATAATGTAGAAGTTTATCTCTTATCAATGGCTCCTCAATTATATCTGGATTCTCGGTATTGACATCGCTTGCATCTCCTAATTTCAAAAATGACTTTCTACGTCCGTCCAATTCATAAATATATTTGCCCTTTTTCACAAAGGTTATGAAATGCAAATCTACTGATTCTTCCAGTGGAGGTGCCTCTGTTTGTCCTTGGTTTGAATAATTTTGATATAAATTGTTGGAAGTGAATATTAAATCTTCAATCAATTTTGTAGAATTCGATCCGTCTTGCAGTAAATCATTCAAAAACCGGTCCAAAAGCGAATCTTTTGATATCAAGTTGTTTGAAATGTTACTTAAAGCATGGAGCAATGCGTAAAATCCACATGAATTTCTGATGATTTGTGGGAACCAATTGACGTTGTCATGGTTTTTGATTTCTCCATTTTCAGCCTCTTGTTGCTTATCTTGTTCTTTCTTTTCCTTCTCGTAATTTCCAGTTATTGGGAATAATAAAATCACCGAGTAAATCGGCCTTGGTAACATCAGTATCAAGTCTGGCTCAGTGATCGAGTAGATGTCATGGAAGCTGAGAATTGGCAATAGGCCTAGTTTGTGAGCAAATTGAGTAAATATCTCCGGATTGGATTCCAATGGAATCACAGATTTTGGTGTCAGAGACATGGTTCTGTGACTATCCCAATGAATACAAAATCAATAATCAAGCTGTGAATCAAATAAAAGTTCAGTAATATAAGAACTCTTTTTGCCTCTACGATTTTTTTTGTTAAAAAGTGATTTTTTCAATCAGTACAAGTTATATAATATATAAAAATGATTGAAAATTTGCAGAAGTTGTAAATAGAATAATCTTCCTATTCAAATATAATGAACTCACCTTATGGAAAGTAGAACAGAACTCAGTTATCATACCCGGATTATTTTTTTCAAAAGGGAAGGCCAATATGTAAATGTAATTTAGACGTATCCTAATCTACAGACATCACACAGGAGTGGATAACTAAGTTTTAGTGCTGAATTCAATGTGGAGGCTCGTTGCAAAACGATGATCTCAGTTTAAATTCAGCAACGAAATTTTCTGTTCACTTTCCCAGTATTGTTTCCATATCCACAGAACATCAGTAGTTTCTCAACAGCTTATGATATTTTTGAAAAATATATATACAAGATTCTCTGAACACTGATCTGTGCCCGGTGGTCTGCCAAAAGTAAAACCATCTCCCAAAAACTGGAGGGTCTTCTGAAAGTCATGCAATAATATAATCCTTCCACAAAAATTAACTCACTCTTTGCTGAATATTACGCTACAGACCATTCTGGCTTATCTGATGCTCAAATAGCAGCGGTTTACATCAAAAATGCACTATTTCATTTTTATTTGGTCTCAAATAGCCATAAAAAAGCAAAATACAAAAAAGGAAAAATGGTAAAAAAGATTAAAAACCACATCAAAAACTGAAAATGATCAATTGAGAATAAATTTCAAATCATATCTGACTTCAAAATCTGAGTCAAATTTCAACTCATGTTCAGCCTTGAACTTATTATAATCCTCCAATACAAAAGTCTCATCCAACGAACTGAGTTTATCTCCTTGGGTTTTATGCTTGCTTTGTCCATTGTTAGTAGGACGGTCTCCTTTCTTCTGAAGAATATAATATGATATAAAATACATTTCCGAAAAAAATGCAAACCATTTGATGTCCTTTTTGATCAAATTGATATTCTTCAAACTTCTGTAGATTGACGATAAGCATTTAAGATAATCGTTAAAGAAATTTTCATGGAAAAAGAGTAATCTTCGATGATTGTTAACATTTGTCCTGAAACAAAGATCATCAAATTCCTGAAGCGTGTAATTGAACACGTTTGAGTTTTCTGGAACGGTAAATTCAGCTCCTTCTGTGTCAAGATTATAAACCACACCATACTGATCATGTGAACATTCATTCAATAGAATCGTGGCACAAACTGTAGCAGCCTTGATCAATGTATTCTTGTACACGGGGAATGACATCACCTCCAACAATCTGTTTTTCTTGACAGCTTCATTGTTGACACTTTGGTTGAGACTCCATTGATTTATTTTCAATATATAGCATGCATGCAATAAGGCATTGTTCATGAATTGGAGACTCAAGGTCTTCAAGTTGACCATATCTTCTTCGGTGTATTTGACATCATCATCTGGAACGTTCAATGGATCACTTAGTTTGTCATATGATTGATATAAAAAGAAATTCAACGACGTTGTCAAGTACAACACCTCCAATGTATACAAAACTTGAAGATCCTTTTCAGGTAAAGTGTCTCTCGCACGAATTTTGAAATTATCCCAAAACTTTGATTCTAATTCAACATTATCATTGAAATATTCTGTGAGGATCTCTAAGTCATCTTCCATATCCTTTCTGCTCACAAAGTCTTCTTTGTTCATTCCAAAATCCCTATCAAGAGGTAGTATAGTATGCCTATTCATCACTGAATACTTGTCACACATCTGCCTCATCATCCCTATATGGTTCAATTTCTTACTCGAACTTGTCTTGTCATATCCTTTAAATGTAGGAACGATCAACGGGCTACCCGTTTCTAAACTATTTTTATAGTCAAGGGAAAGTAAATTCAGCCATATTCCTTGGTGAATCTCTTTGGAAAGATAACTATCATTGAGATCGGCAACTTCCTTCATGAATCCTGGAATTTGAGAATAATCATTACCTAGACCCAAAGCCATTGTCATCTCGAAAGCAAATTGTAATTGGGAGACGGACTCTATTCTTGTTGTATGCACATAAGGTTCTTCACCACAATCATCTGGATTTAAATACTTTAATGTCAAGTAAAAAATGGACACCATCAAAGCAACAAGAGAAGGCTTCACCAAAGGCTTGCCAAGGTACCAACATGCAATGGAATATTTCAGTAACAAGTTCCCAGAATCCCAGGACTGTTCATCATCATCTTCACTGACGGTGAGACCGAATTTAATGAATAGTAAGATACCAGCCAATCTCATCATCTCACCACTATAACTGTGCTCTTTGGAATAAACATTGATCTCAACACCACCTTTCTTGGTCTTCTTAATAATTCTATGGAAATCATCCAAAATCTCCTCCTGGATGAAAAATTTGTTAATTACAGATGCATACTTCATATTGAAAAAATAGTAGAACTTCTGTTCCACCACTTTATGAGGTGGCAAAGATTTTGCGAGCTCTTGTAATTTCTTGCCAAAGATGTCATCCTTGTTAGGCTCATCGGAATCCAAGATAAGGTTGGAGTATCTTTTTTCAATGTTCAAAATATTGTAAACTCCCCTCCAATTCAAATACTCCGAGGTGAAGGATTCCTTCTGGACGATCTGGTGTTTATAGGATTCTCTGAAGTTTTCACTCAAAGTCTCGCACAGTTCATGAATCAGACTTATTGGTGTGTTGTGTTTCATCATCATTGTTTGCCATGAAAACGGTCCAAAGGTACCCCACAGAGTCTTGTCACGGTTATGCTTGACAGATGCCATTTTGCGAATATCGATCTTCAGGCTTCGATATTTTTCATATTTTTCATCTCGAAGAGTAGTGGTTCCCAAATTTCCGTCAGAATCTGATGGTATACCGGAAGACAGCATGAATTTCGGTACAGGAGTTGTAGTCAGAGATATTGACGTATTATTCCTCAAAAGCAGCGCTATTCGATCGTCATAACTGGATTTGATCATCTCTGTTTCCTCCCTTCTCTTTCTGATCAACAGATTTATTTTCTCATTGGCCTTTCTCAATTCAGCAATTTCATTTTTCAATGTTTGCTCTTTCACTACTGCCGATACCCAAGGCGTATCATCGTAAACACAGAGATGAACTGGTACGTTGTTCTTTCTACAAGCAGCACATATCGGCTTTGACCGATCACATCTGATTTTCCTCTTTCTACATGATGTACAAGAGATGGTCTTTCTATCTCGTTTGCGTATTTTCTTGTCGGTTTGAAATCTATGGAGGGATTCAGATTCTAAATCACTTCGTACATCATCTCCACTTGAACATGTTGAGCTCGGTCTTGATGATGCCATGTTAACCCCAGATGTCGCTTGCAATTTGATATGACAAATGGATTGTTGAACGACTGGTGTATGTGTTGGTTAAGGATTCACAGTTTGTCCTGATTACTCAGCTTTAAACAAATTGGAGTCGTGCTTCAATTTTTTTCCCTTTACACCGTTGTTTATCTGTTATTTTATATGCTCGATTTCAGATTTCTGCGTTTTTTAGTCTTTTTTCTCTCCGTACTTAGTCCTTCTGCCTAACTTTTGATTACGGAATTTTAAAGGATTTGAGTAGATAGTAGTGTCGAGATCGACACTCCATTAAAATCCGTTAAATCGTACAAGAAATAAGTGAATTTGAAAAGAGTGCGAAGAAAGAGTGGGGTGGAGCGGGAAACTGGCCCAAATCTGTGAAGAAAGGCTCGGATGTTAGGTATACTGCAAGACAAGAGGGGAGAGAGAAGTACCGAGAAGAGACAACACCTGTGGTTTTCAATTTAGACTATTTATTAAACGAATGAGGTTTCACACCAAGCTCCCGAAAGATTTAATGGCAACGCATTTCTAATTTTACAAATTGATCATTTTATACACTTGACTGATAAGAAAAAAATGCCCACATGATATGTAATCGCAATCCTCCATCAATCTGTGATGTGGAGATTACTTTCTCGATGTGTACCAAAAGAGAACCATGCGTGCTTTTGTCTTCTGATTTCTAAATTGAAAATCAATCACAAATTAATAGAATTATTGTCTTGCATTTTTTTTTCTCTGCCACATTTCTCACTATTCACCACTCTCTCTTCAGAGCACTCATCAGTTTTTTTCCACGTGACCCACGGAAAAACAACCGTGCGATGAGTTCTCCTTTTGTGTCTATAAGAAATCTGCAGAGTTCAACACGCACTAGAAGCAGAAAAAAAAAACAGATTTGAGACATGTTACCCTACTCAAAATGTCTGTCATCATGGTGTTCCCGTGCAAATATATACTAACAACAAGCAAAAAAATAATGTGTGAGAAAGGAAAAAAATTTTCAGATTTTTCATAAAGTTGAAAAATTTTTCAAGTTTTATAAAAAGTGAAAAAAATCCACTTATTTAATACTTTAGTTTTAAAAAGTTTAATCTTCATATATTTAAAGAAACATTCAAAAAATGTCTGTCACTCGTCCACAAGTCACTGTTATTTCAACTCAAGGTGAATCCACCTCCGCTTCTTTGCCATTGCCAGCTGTCTTCAAGGCTCCAATCAGAGCTGATATTGTTCACTCTGTCTTCACCAAGATCAACAAGAACAAGAGACAAGCATACTCTGTCTCCGAAAAGGCTGGTCACCAAACCTCTGCTGAATCATGGGGTACTGGTAGAGCTGTTGCTCGTATTCCAAGAGTTGGTGGTTCCGGTACTCACCGTGCTGGTCAAGCTGCTTTCGGTAACATGTGTCGTGGTGGTCGTATGTTCGCCCCAACCAAGATCTGGAGAAAATGGCATGTAAAGGTCAACCATAACGAAAAACGTTATGCCACCGCCTCTGCTATTGCTGCTTCTGCTGTTCAATCTTTGGTTTTGGCCAGAGGTCACAGAGTTGAAAACATCCCAGAAATTCCATTGGTTGTCTCCAAGGATGTTGAATCCGTCAAGAAGACCAAGGAAGCTGTTGCTGTCTTGAAGGCTGTTGGTGCTCACAAGGATGTCATCAAGGTCATCAAGTCCAAGAAGTTGCGTGCCGGTAAGGGTAAATTGAGAGGTAGAAGATGGACTCAAAGAAGAGGTCCATTGGTTGTCTACGCTGAAGACAACGGTTTGGTCAAGGCCTTCAGAAACATCCCAGGTGTTGAAACCGCCAACGTCAAATCTTTGGGTTTGTTGCAATTAGCTCCAGGTGCTCACTTGGGTAGATTCATCATCTGGACCGAATCTGCCTTTGCTGCTTTGGACTCCATCTACGGTTCTGAAACCACTGCTTCTTCTAAGTCTGGTTACTCCTTGCCAGCTAACATCATCTCTAACACCGATGTTGCTAGATTGATCAACTCCGCTGAAGTTCAAGCTGTTGTCAGACCAGCTGGTCAAGCCACCCAAAAGCGTACCCACGTCTTGAAGAAGAACCCATTGAAGAACAAGCAAGTTTTGTTGAGATTGAACCCTTACGCCAAGGCCTTCTCTGCCCAAAAGTTGGGTTCTGCCAAGGTTGAACAACCAAAGGTTAAGCCATCCAAGGGTACCTTCGAACAAGTCTTGAAATCCGATTAAATTAGTTTATAGTTAATAAACGAGTAAGAGTGCAGAGTTTGGTTTTCCAGCCGTGGAAGAACTTGATTCTGTGTTTCTGAATTTAATCAATTTCAAAAAGTTTTTCGTAGTAAGAAGTCTTTGAACGTAATCGTTGAAATATGATGACTAAATCATAGCAGCTGAGTTTCTTCGCCTAATTCCATTTTGGCTGTGTTCTGGCCTTATTTCTTCTAAACTAGCAAGTATAGTCTTAATTTTTATCTCAGTTATCTCCGTAAAAATCTCAGAAATCGGGGCAGAAAATACGAAAAAGTGAAATCCAAAAAAGAACGGAGAAAAAACGGGCAGCAGCAAATTAAAAGTTGACTTGACACTAGTTACAGGGGGCGAGTGGATTTAGTTTGGCATTACGAGTTAATTCCAAGTGATTATTTAACCGAATATCCTCACATTCCTTAGAACAAATTAATCTTAGAACAAAAATTGGGTGCAATTAACCTGGAATAAAGCAGGAATGATAATCTTTCCTCTAATCTTGTTTGGAGCTATTGAGCGCTAAGAACAGAGATCCCCTCTTGGGCGTTGACAATGCACATTAACTCCAAAAAAAAAAGACAGAGAAAGATGGAAGAGCGATGAAGAGGCAGGAAAAATTAACAAAAGAGCAAGAGGCAGAAAAAAAAGTGAAAGAGTAGCGCAATAAATAGAAAAAGAAAGATGAAAAACAACTAAGTACTGAGAACAAAAGAATTTGGAAAATACAAAGAAAAATTAGTAACCGAAAAAAATTGAAACACATAAATTGAATTTTGAAGAATAATAAGAATCAGCCGTTGAGTTGATTGTTATCTGCTAACAACATTGTCGGTGAAATGTACGGCAGACCTTATGCCCAAGGCTTCGGGGATCAGAAAGTCGGGTATGATGCTGGTAGAGATGTCGACCGTTCCAATGCGCCTCAGGTGAGCGGGGCTCAATA
Organism: Nakazawaea ambrosiae; assembly: GCA_024271865.1. NCBI lineage: Eukaryota > Fungi > Ascomycota > Pichiomycetes > Alaninales > Pachysolenaceae > Nakazawaea > Nakazawaea ambrosiae. The sequence continues at coordinate 2,320,877 of JANBXG010000001.1, forward strand.
TCCCATGCAACCTCTTCCTGTTACACCTATTCAACATCAGACTCAGCCTAATGGAAATCAGAGGCAAAATCATCACATGCCACACCGAGATCCTTACTTTGAGACTCCCCCACCACCAACTCCGCTTCAATATTCGTCCGCTGCAAATATCCAACATCATCCACCGCTGCCACACCCGGGGCATCAACAAGATAAAGCTTATCCCTATGCTGTTTCACCTCAAGTGCACGGTCAATTTGTGCCTGTATTTGGGTCTGGATTCCCACAACAGCAATCGTACTTACGTCAAGTAGGCACCCATTACGACTCCACCCCGATTCTTTACCATCAACAGCCTGCTTATGTCCCTCCTTCTACCTCACTGTCGCCTGGGGCCTTTTCTCCGCCAAAGCCCGTCTTTGATAATCCTGCCTTGGATCAACAAAAAAAGATCGAACAACCAACTCCAAAGTCAGTAGCCAAGCCTCCAGATGCCAGTGATGAGGAGAGCACCAGTTCTCTCAAGAGAAGTCGCCATCAAGTGGAAGAAATCAAGACTCCAATGGTGGCTGTCAATGACGGAGGTAAGACTCATTCTGATTCCCACGACGCATCGGAGGTAGATGAGTGGTCAGAGAAAAACACGGATTCCGGTATGAACGAGTCAGATGCACTGAGACATAAGCGAACAAGAAAGAGGTTATCAGTATCCTGTAGGACGTGTCGCAAGAAAAAGATTAAATGTGATAGACAAAGACCTATTTGTGGATCATGTGTGAAAAATAATATTCCAACACATCTTTGTATTTATGAAGATTCTCCATGGGTTAGTTCGTTGGTGCAAGAACAAAATTTGCATAGTCACATTGAGACTTTAAAAGCTCAGCATAAGAAGTTATTGACAGTGCTACGTGAAGAAGAGATCAGAGCGAAAATGATAGAGGAGACCTATGAAAAGGAATTGAATAAAGTAAGTTTGCTGTCCAATACTACTCCTGATCAAGTGAACCAGACAGACAAATCACTGGAAGGACTGCTTCACCTGATGGTAAACCCTGAAGATTCGGGTTCCATTGCCAAATTGAAAAACGTCAAAATTGAAATGACAAATTTTTCCACTACCATTAAGGCACATGATTCTTGTAAGACATTTGGGCCTTTAACATGGCAAAATTTCAAATTTCAAGATGAATTTGAAAAACAGGTTACAGAAGGATTTTTGTTGCCTCGTTGGAATGAGTTTATTGAAAAGCATAAGCAAGAACTCTCTGTAAAGGATGCATTAACTCTACGATTATTTGAGTATAAGGCAGTGTTCCCTTATACTCATCTTGATGACAAAAAATTGGATAAAGGGCTGGCACCAAGTAAAAACAGTTTTTATGGAAGGAAATTACAAGATGTTGCCAATTATTTACCATCTTATAAATTCCTAGAAAGAAAATTGAACTATTTTTTCGATATCCAATACTTCAAAATTTTGGATCCATTTTTCGATCAGCAGCAAGTGCTACAAGATTTCAGAAGAATATTCAAAAAATCTAGGAAAGGCCGTGTTGAAATCAACGTGTATGACCCATCCAGAAAATATGAGGTGGAATTATCGAAATTGTGTTTACTTCTCTTGTTGATCAAGTTTGGTATAGTCTTCGGTGATGAAGACGACTCACAGCAAAAATTCGATGATACTGAAAATATTTTTGTGAGAGCTGCAGTGTCGGCCTTTTTATATAGTAATTCATTCACAAGACCAAGCATCCTGCTGTTGAATGCTCTGTTATTCTTATGTTTCTTCAAGATCTTGAATCCAGATGATTTGTCCGACGAGCTTTTCCCACAAAAGGCATCCTATGATTTAAAAAGACTCATCGGACTTGTTCATCAGATGATGATGCTGATGGGATTGTGGAGAACATACGATGAGTTAGACAATTGTTTGAAAGACCTGAACGATCCAAATGGCAATTACCTCACGAGAACTCAATTTGAGAGTCTTTGGAAAAGTGTTGTCTACGCAGATGTAATGAACTCCACATTGACAGGAAGCTCATTGACTGTGCCGGATTTATTCCAACACGACCGTGTAGTATCTAATGATTTCAAACTTCGACAAGGTGTCTACAGAGGATTATTTTTCCTGGACTTTGCCTTTTTGAGTGGTCATAATTGCGGAAGTATCGGGAAGGTTTTCCAAGACCTGTTCGACTATTCACAACAACAGAAAAGAAGAACAAGATTAGACATTGAACAGTATATTTTCAAATCCACGGAGTACTTTCTGAAGAATTTCCAAGAAGGAATGGATTTTTGGAAGGAACACCACGAAGGCATTGCTGAAATTGGAGCCTTCAACGATTATCGTTTGATTTTTACCTTTGGAATTTTAGAAGCTACATTATCTCTGAATTACTTACTCTACTTTTCATATTCAAGACCTGAACATCAATTGAATGGTCCCTCGCCCATTTCATGTGAACAGGATCGTGTCAATTGTGAAATAATGAAGGACCAATTGATGAACAATTGCTTACTGAACTCCGTATATGCATTGAGAATTATCCATTGGTATTTGCTTGATATTAGCCAACAGGATTCAACAACGAAATTCAAAACATTCAGTGTCACATCAGCCCCAAGAGTGAAGAAACTCACCATGAAACTGTTCTCGATCTTGACAGCTGTGATAATGCATAACTCGGGTCTGGATGAATATGGACTCACCCATATCTATAAGAGCATTAATTCAACAGCCGTACCTCAGTCTTTATTTGGTATGGATTTGAAAGCTTTAGAAAACACATGCTTCACTGATAATACGTTGAACAAGAAACATTATGTATACTACACTGAAAATTTGGAGCAGGAAGTGGTTCTGTTTTTGGAACAATTCTACACTTCTATAAGGAACAACCGTTTTCTCAGGAAGGACTCTAAATGGTTTTGGACTTTCCAACAATACCACTATATTTTTATTTATTTGTTGGATGCAAAGAGAAAATTCCACGGAGGTACTCTTGGAGTTCAGAATTTTTCTGATAGGAAGTACAATTTACTTGTGCTGGAAGAGTATGACGAAATTCAACAGCAAAAGGAACTGGAATATGACCGTCATGGTAATGAATGAACATGACACTGGCACTGAAAACATTAATTTTGTTATTAGTCTTTGATTGAACTCGATAATGTACAAATATTTTCTTTCATGATATATAATTATGTAAAAACAGTTTTTTTTAACACAAACAAGAACAATTGTAGAAGAAACCTTAACGCATGAAGTAGTTAAACTTACCAGCTTGCGATCTTTGACCGTTGAAATCATCTTTGAAATCCCAGTCAATGTTGACGTCAATCTCTCTTGGGTTCTTTTCATTCGGTTTGGAGACCAAATTACCTTCGATAAATTCACCTCTCTTGATGTCCAAGACTTGATCTAAGTAGAAAACAGTTTGTTTCCAATGAGTGTAGTTGGCATGAGGACCAGTTGAAAATGTGATCTTGGTACCGGTCTCCTTGTCGTAAGGGAACTCAATGTCGAACCATGAAATAAATGCATGAATCATGTCATCTCTAGTGGCTTGTAATTTGAATTTGGATTGGAATGCCAATTCTTCAATGGTTACGGTATTCAAATCGAATTCAACCAATGTGGAAGAAGTTGTCACAAGAGATTTGTTGTCCACAATATCTACCAAAGGTTCCACCATTGCCAAATCTATGAATGGAGAATAGTCAAATCCGTAAACATCTTCCCAATAGTGGATTTTCTCCTCTTTGTACTGACCATCTTCAATTGCAGCGATATGCATGCTACATTTATCAGGGAAGATCAAACCACCTTCGACTAAGTACTTGTCTCTGGCAACCAAGACGGTATCCAACATGGATTCGTATAAGAGAAAATATCCCATCCACTCACTGATGATGATATCAACCTGTGGGTATGGTAATTCAACGTCTTCCAATTTACCTTGTAACAAGGTAATCTTATCAGAGAAACCGTTCAAATCAACAATCTTCTGGGCCATTCCAATAATGCTTGACATGTCAACAGCAATCACATGTTTGGCACCAGCCTTAGCAGCGAACATGGATAAAATACCTGTTCCACAACCGACATCCAAGACAACCTTATCTTTGAATAACGCCTTGTTTTTCAATATAGCATTTCTATAACTCAATGTTCTTACTTGATCTTTTAACATCTCTTCGTGGATCCCGTAATGGTCGTAAGAAGAGAAATAGTGTTGATCGTAAGAAGGCAACAGGGTCTTGTCTGTGGCAGAATCGAGATTCTCTGGTGATTTAGACATGATGCTGGTAGATAAATGCTCAATGAAATTCAATGCCTATGTTATTGATAACTATAGTTAAATAGTTAAAACTGTAGAAGATGATGAGCTTGTAGGGGAACAAAAAGAAAAGAAAAAAAAATTTTGCTTTCTTAAAATTTTCTAAGTTTCTTTTTAAAATTTTCCATATTGTTTTGATTTCTTTTTATTTTTTATCTTCATGGTTTTGAAAAAATGAGCACTTTACGAAATATATTTTGTATGGTGCTGAAGGTGAGATAGGACCAGTAATAGTTAGAAATATCAAGATATCACCGAGATGGATGTCTCTTCTTGTTACAGAACATTCGCAGGGAATGAGATTTTCTGTGTAGAGCTATTTTGAAAGTTCAATAATAACACAACTAAGCTCATGTCAAATTCAAAAACAAATGAGGATGTACCTCATGCTGGGGTTCGACTCTTTTCTCCATATCAAGTTCCTGGTTTAAGTGAATCAATTTATGATTTCTTTATGCTGCGTCTGACTTATCGTACTTATTTTTAATGTTCGAAACTCTGCATTGTTTTTCACTGTTGTCAACTTCTGATAATGCTTCTTCATTGATATCTTGTCGTTCCTTAACGATCGAAGAGATAAAAAAGAGAGGAAATATGATGCCCAACACAAGAATCAAACACAAATACGCATATCCCACCGACCCTTAATGAAGTCCCCCATGGAATATTATTTCAGTCATGGAAATCGCTTCAAAAACCACGACATCTCTCAAATTATTCGCGGAGGAATATGTAGACTGAGTTTTGAAACAATTTCTAAGTACACTTTCGTTTTCGTGGAGTATTTTTCTTTCCCCTTACAATATACAGCCTTCATTCGCTAAATTAACGAGTAAAACTGGAGGGACAATATATCGCATTGTTTCCTGTTTCAATGGAAAAATAAGTAGCCACCCTACAAAATCTAAGACAGATACGCTTCAATTAGTACCGGGCTTACTACTCACTTCGAGAGAAACTCAGCTAAAGAGAAAATAATCATTGCAACGTTTCAAAGTATCCTTCTGTGTCTAAATAGATTCAAAACTTTACTTACTTATTTTGATAATCTGCAGAAACAAAAAAAAAACCTTGGAAACAATAAAATCATTAAAGGTACTTAAGCTTTTCCTCATAATATGCAAATCTTTTTTTAGCTTTTTTCCTTTTTTTTTTTTAGTTTTCGTTATTTTAATTATTTATTTTCGTATACATATTGTTTATATTATATAAAGTTAAGGAGTCAATTGGGGAATACTTCAAACTTTTCTACAAATTGAAGTTGGATTGTTCTGAAGAGCTAGCAGGTATGGTTCTGATGAAATTCAAAAGACTGCAAGCCCATCATTATGGATTGAGAACGAAAAGTGATCAGATAAGAGATGAGCAACAATCTGAGAGCAATTCTGTAGCCCAAAAGGCCGCTGTGCTCATGTTTCAAAAACAACAACAGCAGCAACAGCCACAACCACCGACACCTGTAAAAGAAGTGAAAACACCAGTAAAGAGAACAAAGGTTTTAAGCTCGAGTCTGTCAGTTAGAAGTCTCAAATCTCCTGAGAATCAACCAAAATCAAGATTTTCGATTCATTCTTATGCCACAAATAAAGTTATAAATATAAATAGCCATAACAAAGTCACATCATCGAAGGTACGAAGTGACCATTCGAAGAATGGTATCCAGACTCCGTCGAAAAGAGCCTCAATTCATAACATACCTCAATCGCTGTCCTCAAACCTCCGGGACCAAAATGATTCTTCACCCGCTGCAATCGCCGCAGCCGCTTTGGTAGCCAAACAGAATCCAAAATCAATGATCGCACCGAAGGCTCCAGAGGCCCCTGCTAAGGTTTCCGAATCAACTTCAAACACAGTTCATCATCCACAACTCAGCAGGAAATCGTCAATGGTCAGCAAGAAAAGCTCAGATGTCTCTGACATGGCCAGATCTCCGTACTCGTTTGTGGCGCCAAATAGTAGTCATCGCAACAGCAGCCAGTTCTCTTTCAGTGGATCACTGTCAAGCTTACTGTTGAACAAATTGACGCTTTCGAAAAGTAACAGTTCAGTGGTATCCCCTAAGGATCTTTCAGTGAAACCGGGAGATGCACTGCTGGATTCTGATTTCACCAAGGCAGTTTCCAAGGAGGTGATCAAAGAACAGCTGGAAGAAGAAACTCAGAGCTCCCCAACTTCATTACAACTGCCTTCTGCTGGACTAGGTTTGATTGTAACAGCTCCAACACCTTTGATAGATGAGAGTATGGAATCCTTCCTGGTGAAAGGACAAGAAATCAACGAGTCTGATTCTCTGGTAAAGGATAAGGAAGAACCCCAAGTCACCGAGAGTGATATTCTGGTGGGAAACAAAGAAGAACCGCAGGTCACCAAGAGTGATACTTTGGTGGAAAATAAGGAAGAGACACCTGTCAAAATGAACAGCCCTGTTAAAAATAAGAAACAACAACATCCTTACATGGGACTACTCGAATCTCCCGTGTTACCGGGTCTCAAGTTTCAAAAACAAGCCACAGCCTCCGGCAGTGACGCTAATAGTAACCAACCTATGTTTCTGGCGAACTTCACCTCACAGAACTTTAGCAATGGCAGTGATATCTCGCGAATAAGTGATCCACTGAGTTCCTATTCAAGATCAAGAAATCCAAGCTCGGGAATAAATAACCTGAAAAAAAATGAAGAGTTTTTATATCAGTCACCTTTAGTTTCTCTCAAGAAGAACAGCATCCCAGACAGTGTGTTATCAGATTTGGTGAGTGACGACTCCAGCCAATTGGCACAACAATTGGCACCAAAGAGAAAACCACCGCCAACTTTGAATTTCGATTCATTGTCAAACTCACAATTTTTACAACCACCATCCTCATCAGAGATCAAAAGACTTTCCTTGGGGTCCGATTTCGATGTTGAAGGGTCTCCTCAACTATCTCAAATGTCATTTAACTCCTCTACAGAAGAATTTAAACAAAAGAAAGTCAGAAAGCCTCCTCCTTCAGGACCGAGCAATAATACCACGACTCCTTTTGCCTCTCTGTTGACCCCTTCAACAGAGAAGAGAAACTCATTTTTGCAATTGTCAGAAACTGAGCCCCTCTATGAAGGTTTGAACGAAAGTCAAATGACGTTTGACGAAGAAATATCTTTGAATGATGGAAGTACCTTGAATGAGTCGATGACGCAATTGCCACAGTATCCGACGTTCACTAAGGATGAACTTAGTCATCACCATCATCCACATCTTCCTATCAACAAGAGAACCAGAAAATTGAAAAAGACGGCGAGAGCATTGTTTGGAAGAAGCACTCCAACTACGCCTATACAAGAGCCAGAACAATATTATTTTGGGTCATCTGATCGTAGTAATACAAATTTGAATCCAGCGACGATGTCGCAGACCCTGATCTTGATTCCTCAACAAACTGTTAAGTTGAAGACCACCATGCGTAAGGACAAGAAGAAGAAAGAGTTCAACGAGGATAAGCCCTGGAAACATCATAATGATAAGAATACAATAAGCGAAGTTGAGCGTAAGCGTTACGAAGGTGTCTGGGTTGCAAATAGAGACTTATGCATGGACTTGAATCCTAAAGCTGTTGAGCATACAGAAGAATCGTTGAAAGCCGCTCAAACGGCTGCATCTCATAAATTAAACACTTCTCAATTAATGCACGGTATTATTGTTCGAGAAATCTTCAACAGATCAAGATTGCCCACCGAAACTTTGAAAAAAATTTATAATTTGGTGGACCGTCACGAAGATGGATTCTTGAGAAAGGATGAGTTTCTCGTTGGAATGTGGTTGATTGATCAATGTTTGTATGGAAGAAAACTACCAAAGCAAGTGGACGATGAAATTTGGGACAGTGTTCATAATACGGGGGTTGTGGGTGTTAACATTTCTATCGGCAAGAAGAAGAAGAAATAGAAAAATCACATTGTGCATAATCCAAACTAAGCTTTAGGATGGTTGTTTTTTTTTAGTTGCCCTTTCCCTTGTTTTCTTTGTTTGTTCGATAACAATAACAGTAATGATATAGATTGCTACCCTGTTTTTTTTTTATTGCTTTTTTTGCTAATTTTTTCTGCTAATAACTATCACCAGTTTTCTATACAAGCTACCATGATTTTTGATAACAGGTCTATTCTCCCTCAGTGATATTAATCAAAACTTCAGATCAATTCTGCGTTTTTGAGAAATTAAGTTAATTTTAGGCCGGTATTTTAAGTGCCGACGCACTATGTTTTTTAGTACGAGATGTCGGCACAAACTGATCAGGGAAAATTTCAAAAAGCGTACAAAACGAAAAGAGCCATATGATAAAGAAAGAATACATCTGGTGCAATCAACGAGATCCTGGTCTGTCGGCTTCCAGGAAGTACCCGAATTTGTAACTTTTGTCTTGGACTTTCAGAATCAATTACTGAGATATTCTTCCCTCGCACAAGCATGTAAAAAAAACGCATTCTGGTGTTTTGATTCAATTTAGTCTAAATTCTACTGTAACTTTGTTATGCCGCAGTGTTTCATTCGAGATTTCTCACCTCTGGCTTCTATATTCTTTTGTTAAGATGGTGTGTCAGAAAATTCTCACAAATTCTCCTTTCGTAGATATGATTTCTATACATACGATGTGATCTGCACTGCTTCGTTCATATAGCAAAGACCATATCTCCCCCTCGTAAAGAAAAGCTTTGTTTGTACTTTTTTTTTACCGTTTTTTGCTTGGTGTCACTTAACCTACCAGAAGAGTTTAATGTTATTATTTTTTTGTTTTTGCATTCAAAAATTTATTTTCCTGAATTTTCGCTTTCGATCGGGTACAATAGATAGGACGAAAGTATTGATCACAAATAATATTTCACCTGCTTTGTCTTGTAAGATTTATTTGTCCTGGATATCCACCAGCTAAACAAAAGTGTCATCATGTTACGTGCTTTGGGTTTAAGAGGTGCTAGCAATGGTAGCAATGATAGCTCGAGTTGGTCCCACGATAAGAAAGCTGAGCTGGTATTAAAAGAAGCTCAAGATTTTGAGATATGTTTGACTGCAATGGACTATGTCTTGGATGATAGACCAGACGATGGGTTGAAGTTGATTGAGAATAAGAGTGAGGCTATTTATAAGTTAGCCACTGGAGTTGTTTATTTCATCGAGTTCACAATGGGCTTTGAACTGGATACCAGAGAGAAACTGCAAAAAACATTAGCTGAGCTGGAAAGTTTGTCCCAGAAACTGAAACTGTACAACGAGAAAAATGATTTGAAGACAAGTTCGATTTACCCTCCTGGGACAGAGTATGCAGTGACCTTGGCTGAATCCACCTTGCTTAATCTGTTGTGTATGTTGTTGAGTGAAAGTATGATTGAAAGTGCCAAAGCATTATACAAGTTACGTCGTGCTTATCAAATATTGGATGATTTGAGTAACAAGATCGAGAAAAACTTGTCAAAAAAAGTGTCTCTGGCAAGTCTTGCCAGTGGCACAAGCAGCTCTACGCTGACTTTGGATACCAGTGATTCTTCTTCTTCAGACTTTGTGAATAAATTCGCAGACGTACCGATACCCTTAACGGAACAGCAAATGAAAGATGCTAAAATTATCAAACATTGTGAGAGGGTTCTCAATATGAGGAAAAGCAGACACGATGGTTCCAATATCGGCAATGAGGCACTGAACACACGATTAAGGTCTGATCTTGGTTTGAATAGTAGTCTCTTGACTCCGACTCAGTCTGAAGCATCTTTCTCTTCAACAAACAACTTGAGCACGTCAACAATAGACGAGTACATTCAAAGTGGGGTCCTCTTGTGTTTTGGTATCTTGCAGGTGGTGCTTTCTTTGATTCCACCGGCAATCGGTAAAGTGTTATCGATTGTGGGATTCAAAGGTTCAAGAGAAGCAGGCTTGAAGATGTTGTGGAGGGCAACTGAATTGAGAAATATACACGGAAGTCTAGGATTGATTCTGTTGTTGGTCTTCTATGATGGGCCATTCCAATTCACTGATTCTGATTTTGATGTTCCTGTGGTTGGGGAACGCACAATTGACGATCAAGATGATGAGAAAGCTGATACCGATTCGTTGGGAGTCCATAAAACTGTCTCCAGGCTGTCTTCGAAGCTCAGTCTCAAAAAGACCTTGAGTAGAAGGAAGATGGAATTAGAGGCAATGGCCCAATCGGGAGTCGGCGAGCCAACTTTATTGCATCCTGGTAAAAGATTGGAATCCCTGTTACTACAAGCGAGAGCATCGTTCCCAAATAGTGCCTTATGGATAACTCAAGAAGGTAGAATGTTGGCTTCTCATGCTAGATCAGAAGAGGCAGTAGAGTTAATGGACACTGTCTCCTCTGTGAACACAAATATGGTCCAGTTGGAGTCGTTGTTGGTCTTCGACCGTGCGATAATATTGGCATTCTTGCATAGATATGAGAGAGCTGCCAACGATTTCAAGAGATTGATAGAGATCAATGCTTGGAGTCCCGGAATGTACTATTACCTGATTGGTGCTTGTTATTTAGAGAGTTGGAGAATGTGTAGGACAAAGTTATACCTTGAGCTGCCAAACACCGACGTCGACCCTTCAAAGGAAGACTGGTATTTAGAGCAACTGATTAAACACTTCAAAGACGCACCAGACAAGATTATGAAAGGTAAGAAGATGATGCCATTCGACAAGTACTTCATAAGAAAGCTCACTCAGATGGGTCAGACAAGTAAACAGTATAAATTATCGCTTGCCGATGCTGCAGGTACTTCTTTGATCCATGAGTTATGTTACTTTTGGAACGGATACAACAGAATGCCTCCTGAACACTTGCAATTGTCACTCAAATTGTTACAATACAATGCCAAGGATACCAGCGATCTCAGCGTGCAATTCCCAGAATTGTCCAAACTCTCGAAAATACCTACTGAGAGTGTTAATCAGCAAATGTTGAGGTATACTTTACAAGCCATCTCTTTAAGAAGACTTGGACAATTGAAAGAAGGAAACAAATTGATCGACAAAGTAGTTTACAAGATCGTGACACCCGACGGAAAATTCAATAAATTGCACGATGACCCATGGTTATACCCAACAGCATTGTATGAGAAGCTGTTATTTGTGTGGAAAATCGAAGGCGTGAATGGGTTGGACAGTGTAAGAAGTTGGTTGGACAAAGCGATGGTCTATGGAGGCGGCGACTACGAACTCAGTACCAGGATAAGTATGACGATCAAAGCCGCAATAGATAGATTAGATGGGTTGTGAGATGTTGAGGGTGAATACTGTTTTCCGATGATTCAGACCAAGGAGAAACCCAAAATACGGAAAACCATGGAAATTCATTTGACAAATAATTTAATATACATAACACATATAGATTCACAACTGAAGTGAAAACCTGACAGTAAATTCATTCGCATTAGTGAAAAATTACCTCTGAAGGGGATTTGTTTCGGAGATAGAAGAAATCGTATAGGAAACACCTCACTGATGAATCATACCACTACCAATTTCAATTGAGCACCGGAACAGCCACTAACGTTTTTTTGGGGGGGACATTCGTTCCTGTATTATCGGGATAAGTAATCCATTTGCAACAAATAAGACAAGGAAATAACGCCATAGCTGCAAATTTTCAGTCCATTTCCCCACTAAATCGAAAATAGCAGTAAACTAAACTACTGCCTTTTCCTCCCGTCAAAGGCGAAATTTGCATTTTTTTTCCTCATTATTAATTATTCTTCCTTCTGGAATTTTCACTCTATTAATTGTTTTAAAACTTTCGAACTTAACTTTGAATATAAATAGCTTGCGAACAACAATTAAGTTCAATTATAATCTCCAATTAAACAATCACAAACAAAATGGTCAGTGCTAAAGTAGGTGACAAATTCCCAACCGATATCAAATTACAATACGTTCCTTACGTTGAACAAAACAGCAGTATCTTAGCTTGTGCTATTCCAACTGCTTATGATTTAGCCAAGAAGTTGCCAGGAAAGACCGTTGTCTTTGTAGCTGTTCCAGGTGCTTTCACTCCAACTTGTACCGCTGATCACATTCCTCCATTTGTCCAAAAGATCGACGAATTGAAGGCTAAGGGAGTTGATGAAGTCGTTGTTCTCAGTGCCAACGATGCTTTCGTCTTGGCTGCTTGGGGTAAGGCCTTGGGTGTCAAAGATGAAATCATCTTCGCCTCCGACCCAAATGCAGCTTTGTCAGGTAAATTGGGTTTACAAAAGGACTTGGTCGCTGCTGGTATGGGTATCAGAACTTCCAGATACGCTGCCATTGTTGTCGATGGTGTTATCAAGTACCTCGAAGAAGAACCAGGAAGCGGTGTCTCTGTTTCTGGTGTCGACTCAATCTTGGCTGCTTTATAACTAGGCCGCCTGGCCAATCTCTCGTCTAAACTCTAAGTTCTCAATTGAGGAGTAAGATGTGGTTGTCCGTGTGTGTATAGGTTTATTTTGTTGAACCATTGAACCACTTTATCATGGTGCTTAATGAAGAAGTATCATTGAAATCGGATTCTTTTGGAGTCCCTATGAACTACTGGAATTTTATTACGAAAACCTTTTTTTGTTTTTTTTTTTGCTTTCAGGTGTATATTTGTCATCATAAGAACATATTACTCTCTCATTGATCTATGGCTAAAGTACCATTTGCCAGCTTACCTGGTAAACCCTTTTCCTTGTAGATCTTAATCTCGGATTCAATATTTTGGTCGTGTGTCTTCACCTACTTTTCTCCATTTTTTACTCTCTTGTCTTGGTCACCGACCTGTAAAACGAACAGAATAAACCTTATACAAAAGAGAGATGGTCTTACAACAATCAGAAGACAACCCTAAAGTGATCAGAGCTAATACTAAAAATGTCTGAATTCGAGTATGATTCTGATTACTCACTTGATAACGTATCTTTTGAACAATCTTCCGAAGAAGAAGATGATGAATCAGTTAAGTTATCAGACGAGGAGAGCGAGCTGACAGAATATACGAACGGTTTAGATAAGGACTTAATGGAAGCAACAACGGATATTCAAGACCCATCTGTGGCGAATACTTACAGCTTGAAGCACATTGATTTCAAAACTGTCCAACCTTCAGAATTGTTGCATTTCATCTATAAGGAAGTTGAGAAGTTGTCTTCGGTGTTAAATATTGATACCGATGATTGTTACATACTATTGCATTACTTCAATTGGAACGGTGAGAGGTTGATGGAGCAATTTATGGACAATAGGGAAGAGACAAAGAGTAATGCTGGAATATTGGCACTCGAAAAGACTGAGAATACTTCTGCAGGTCTTTTAGGAAACCAGGCCATATCTTGTTCGATCTGTTGTGACGAAGATAAGACGGTATCTTTTGCACCACTGTGTGGTCATAGGTATTGTATTGACTGTTACATATATTATGTCAAAGAAAAAGTGTTTGCAAGTGCAAGGTTGATAAAGTGTCCGGAACATTCATGTCCTTTGAACTTGGGCTTACAAAGAGATATCAAAGTGTTGAGTGATTACATGGTGGCAAACTCCATCACCGCAGATGTGAAGGAAATCGAGGATGCCAAGAAAGCAGCAGAAGAGCTGGCTAAGAAAGCCGAATTGGAGGCTTGGTCGGATGATGAGGAGGATTTCCAGAGTGATAATGAAGGGGAGCTTCAGTATTTTATATCTCAGACTTTGAGCAGAAAAGAATCTGCTCAGGATAAAACTCTTTATGAAAGATATGAAGAAGGTAGTATTAAAGCATACGTCGAATGCCATTCCAATTATAAATGGTGTCCTTCTCCAGATTGCAAAGGCTTGGCCTTACTTCAAAATATTTCAAAAAATTATTTGCGAGAGTTATCGTTAGAACACAAGAACGATTTGATACCCATTGTGTCTTGTCCGTATGGTCACTCGTTCTGCTTCATATGTAATTATGAGAATCATGTTCCTGTACCTTGCTGGATCACCAAGTTATGGATTCAAAAATGTAAAGATGACTCCGAGACTGCAAATTGGATCAACGCCAATACTAAATCATGTCCAAAATGTGAATCAAGTATCGAAAAGAATGGTGGCTGTAATCATATGACTTGCAAGAAGTGCAAATATGAATTCTGTTGGATCTGTATGGGAGTATGGTCTAAACACGGAACAGCTTACTACAACTGTTCGATGTATGGCAACTCAGAGACTCAAGTTGTTCGAGCTAAACAAGATTCTTCTCGTAGTTCTTTGAAAAGATATTTGCATTTCTATAACCATTTTACAGCTCAAGAACAATCTATGAAAGGTGATAATTTGTTTTGTGCAGATATTGAGAACAAATTAATGAGAATTCAAGAAAACTTGAAACATGAGGTTTCCTGGATCGAATTACAATTCTACAAAGAGAGTGTTGATATCTTATTACGTTGTAGAAGGACATTGAAATGGTCATATGCATTGATTTACTATTTGAAAGATAGTAACTTCACCTCTATATTGACTGATAATCAATTGCACCTTTCAAACAATGTTGAAAAGTTATCTAAATTGTTTGAAATCTTCCAGCCGAAACAAATTTTATCCAAAAAGAGAGAGTTCCATAGTGTCTCTGGTTATTTGGTCAAGAGGGAGAAGCTGTTCATTGGATGTGCTGTTGAAGGAATAATGAAAGGTGAATTACAATTCAGAGTTGATGATCTGGGGGCTTTTGTTGATTGAGATCTTCTCGACTATTTGTTTCTTTTATTTCTTTAACTGTTTTGTTTAATAAAAAAAATAGACTATATAAATTATATATTATTTAAGACATTTACGATTATTTATAAAGAGAAATCACTAAAAAGTTGAAAATCATTCTTTTTTTTCACGGAAATACATCAGAAATAACATTTAAAGGTAAAATTCAAGATGAAATAGTGTATAATTAAACGGACTAACCACTGGTGTAAAGTTCTTGAACTGATAGGTGATTCCAGAGTTGTAAAAGAAATAATGATAAGCTAAGGAACTAAAAAATCACACGCACAAAAAAATATCCCCACAAAAAACACCCTCACTATTTTTATTACCGATCGGAACCCGCTTACATTCTAACACTCCAAGAAAGAAAGGATATTATAAATTGTTCATTCAATTAAGAAGCTATCTAGCCTATTTAAAACAAAAACTAACAGTTTATAAATAATTGTGCTCTAATTGAATATGAGTTTTCATTAATTTCATTTCCTTCTTTCCAAAAATAAAAAAACAAAAAATTAAAAATAAAAATTAAAATAAATCTGAATATTTGACTTTTTGACCTTTCTCTACAATAGATTAGGCGGCTAATCTAGCTTCGTATTCGATCAATTTGACCAAAAATTCAACTTCTAATCTCTTTCTACTTTCGATAACCCAGTCATCGGCCAACTTACGAGTCCAGCCTTTCAAGCTGGTGACTTCTTCTACAGCAGAGTCTAATTCACCTCTTTCCAAATGACCGTTGACTCTAGCGATGATTGATTCTATATCGTTTCCTTCGGCAAAACCTTCCTTAGAAAACAAAAACTTGGAAAAGAATCTAGAGGCAAAATGACCCAAGATACCAGCATTTGGTGGTAACAAGGAAGCAGCCTTCAATTCTGGGGTTAATAATCTCCAACGGGAAATAATTTGTTGTTGAGTTAATAAGTTACCGTCTTTTGGAAGTTGCTTAACTGATTCAATCAAAATCTCATCATTCAAATCTTTCAGTAATTGTTGCAAATTCTCAAAGACACCATTCAAGATGATTGGTTTCGATGAGTCCTGTAAAGTTGCAGTCAATTTGGCAAGTTCAACTTTCAATTTTTTTAAAATTTGGAAACTTGACAATTGTTCGGATAATTCAATTTCAAATTGTTCCAACTTTTCGATTTTTTCATAGATTTGATCTAATTTAGCCAATTTACCATTTCTCTCGTTATCGATTTTCTCTTGGATAACTTTATTGAATTCATTCAACTGTTGTAATCTAACTGAATCAATCTTATTATCGGCTTGTAAGAAAATTTTGTTCTTGGTGGCTTCAATCTCCTTGATCAAGATTTCATTGAATTTCTTTTCCAAAGCTTCTTTCTCCAGATCCAATTGTTGAATGTAGGCTTTGGTCAATTGGATGTCTTTCTCTTGAGTAGCCAATTCACCAATGGAAGTTTGTTTATCAGCTTCAATGTTCTCCAATTTGAGGTTTAACTCTTTGACGGTATTACTGATTTCAGAGATCAGAGAAACGTGAATAGGTTTTTTGGAGTTGATGGCTCTAATGAAATCGTTCACATTGTCTATGATCTTTTCTAACAGATCATTTCCAGTCTTGAATTCAATTAATGGTAGTCCCAAATCTGTGACGCCAGAGGTTCCACTGGCCTTTTTCAGGATACTTTCTTTGGATTCTTCCAATTTTTGCAATTCGGATTCATCGATCTTAGTACTTGTGATACCTGACTTGGTGACTTTGACGGTCTTATCAAGGATGTCATTGAAAGAAGGCAATTCTCCATGTCTAGCGGAGGTGACACCTCCGTTGGAACCATAACCGATGAAATAGTTTTCGGTGAATTCAACCAATTCTTCACCGAATGGGAAGAAATCAACAAAGTTGTCATAGACAGCATCGTTCTTCAAAGAAAGAGCAATACCACCCAGGTATACAATTGAAGTCAATACACCAACTCTTATAAAGAATTTTCTAAATGGATGATTTTTCCTTGGTTTTACTGTTTCCACAGGTGTCGGAGGAAGTGGAGTAGTTGGCTTTATTTCATTCAATCTCAAATGGTTCTTAGAGAAACCACGTCTGCCAATTTTGGCCCCTTGTTGGTATGATCTTTGAGACAATCTCAACATTGTATTCGTTAGTGGTTGCTTAGATCCTTCCAATGAGTGTTATTCTCTATGAATTCTTGTCGAGCCTAAAATAGATAATATTGTTTATTGGGCAAAGAAGGAAAAAAAACACAAAAAAAGAGCAAAACCTGAAAAAAAAAAAAAAACGAAGGAAAAAATCTCAAGCTTGTGAGAAGGAAAAATACAACGAACAAATCAAAAGTTGTTAAATTTTCAACAGTTTTTTTGGTTATTCCCTTGAATTTTTTCATTGAAACTCGTCTCCTAACTAAAGTTCACAGTAGTGCAAATAGAATATCTATTATTCTCACACAATTTACACGGTAATTTTATTTTTCTAAAAAATGTTATCTTGTTATCGTAATAATCAAAAAAGGTATCTACATAAATAATATCGTTTGAAATATATATGTTCTTTACGAAACAGCAACATATATATGGCACCCAGCCTAACTGCTTTTAAGTCAGCTTGGCAGCAGAATCGTAATCTTACCCTTTTGTAATCTACGGACATTCTTGGCCCAAGGTTTGATTTGAGATTTGTAGAGGGGAAGATCCTGTAAGAATGGATGGTTGACTAAATCCTGTGGTTCATATCTATCCTTTTCCTTCCGCAAACAAATATCGACAAAGTCGCAAAGTTCAGGGGAAAACCCGTCTGCAACATTCAAAGATGGCGGCTTCTCATTCACGATCCTTTGTAATAAATCCAATATTCCTTCGGGCAGCATCTTCGAAGAATCACCAAAGGGGAAGCTACCAGTAGCTAATTGTATCATCATTAATCCTAAAGACCATATATCACCTTTGACACTGTAATGATTACCTTGTATTCTCTCCGGCGACATGTACGTGGAAGTACCAACAAAGGTATCCAGAATGGAGTTGATCAATTCTCTAGAAACACCAAAGTCACACAACTTCATATTACCTTTGGAATCCATCAATACATTGGAAGGTTTGACGTCTCTGTGTATGATCTTGTGTGTGTCGTATAAGTAGATGAGACCTTTGAGAACGCTGTATGCGGTCTGCTTCAACATGAATTCTGGGAAAGGTCCCGATAACTTGAGAACTTTATCTAAAGATCCACAATCAGCATATTCCATACAAATGACAACATCTCCCTCTTTCAAAAACGCACCGAAGAATCCAATGATGTATTGAGAGTCACATTCATGCATTATTCGAAGCTCTCTTATTATCTGCGTCAATACGGTTTCCTTGGTCTCTATGTGAATAACTTTTCTGGCCATTGTCTTCTTGCTTGGTAAATGTAAAACCTTCGAAACAGTTCCGGAGTTACCAGAACCCAATTTCTTCAAAGTTAACAAATCTTCCTGTTTGATTGACAACTGATACTCTACACCTAACTCTAAGTTATTCATTGATGATATCAACTCATCTGTAGTAGTCTTTGTATCGGGATCTTTGATCTCTTCCATTGTTGGGGCACCTAAAGATGCATCGTTAATGGTAAGCAGTTTCAAATTTCTCCTCTTCAAGGTCTTTGGTTTAAAAAGACTTGAACTATTAGATGAAGACACTGTTGGGTTATTAAATTGCTCTGAAGTCTCCGAACTAGGCGATATCGTTCTTATTTTGAAATTTGAGTACGAATCCCCGGAGGATATTTTGGTCGAAGGTAGACTCAATGGATCTGCAGGAGATGTTAATGATGGCAATTGCAAATTCGAGGGTCTTGAAGTTTCTAATGGATTGGATGCAGTCAGTAATGAATGTGGTCTAGGAGGAGGCACCTGTGAATTGGTATGAGATGAGGAAGAAGAGCTGTTGAACCTTTTACGGTCTATTGAATGTGGTGGAGGAGGTGGAGGTGGTAAATTTGATGATGATGATGTTGTTGTTGATGTTTTTGATGTCGCCTTGAAAGGTGGTGGAGGTGGTGGGGGCGGTAATTGTTTGTCATGGTCAAATCTTTTGGGAATCTTATGCATTGGATGAAATTTATATTGAAAACAGGTTGTGATTTATCTCGGTCTATATTTTAGAATTTGAGGTTATATGAATATTGGTTTGAAGTCGTTGATTATATATCGAATAAATCTTCGCGGAATTGATTAACGGATTATCTGATTAATTGGGATATAAACTCAGTCCTCTATCGTCAAGGAGTATTTGGTATCTAATAATTTATCAAGAAAGAATGGATTGTGGAGCTGATTTATGCAAAAAAATTATTGATTCCAATATCCGTTTCATCGGTTATTTGTCTCTATCTTCAATTGAGCTAAAAAAATATAACCCAAAAAAAAAAAAAAAAAACACATAAAATAAAAAATCGTGCTTTTTGTCTTTTACTATTTGTTTCTATTTGTATTATTTTTTTGTTGTTCTAAGATTAAATTTTTCGTTTTGTTTTTAGTACATATTTTGTTTGCAGTATTATATTTTGCTTTTTGGGGAATGTGTGTAAAGCATGTATGTTACTTCCATTTGAAAGACTGTTGTATATAGATAAGATAATAGATAGGTAGGCAAATCACGTTGTAATCGGGCCAATTGAGTTTGGCCTTTCGTCATATAACAAGAGTGATTCTTGCAGTAATGCCAATCAGATCAAAGTGCAAGGGAATCGCTTTTTGTTTGATCATCCACCTTGTGCTGCCTATTTGTCTGGCTTTTGCTAAAAAGAATGAATGATATACCGTCAAGCAAAATTTCTGAAAAGCTTAAGATACGTCAAAAAAACGAAAGCTTGAAAAAAGAAAAGAGAGCAACAAAGAGTGAAAAGACACTAATAGTACTTAATGATCTACAAAGTTTTCATACATATAAAACACACATACATAAGTACGTACATAAATACGTTGGACATGTACATACAATAAAAAGCTTTAGCACACTTGTGACTTGAGGTCTTCGATCTTGATAGACACGATATTCTACTCAATGCCATTTGATGAATAACTGATCAACCCATTATTCTTCAGTGGCTTGTTCTTAATTCAGCGCCAATCAATATCTATATCCTTTAAAATCCACTGTACAGGCTTGAAGTAATGAGTTCTACATTTTTTAAATTCATCAGATCTAATATTTTACTTTTTTAAATCTCTGCATCCTTTCAATTTTAAACGGAAGTTGAAAAGCTGAGGGTTAAATAGCAAAAAAAAAAAAAAAAAAAAAGCAAAACTCAGACAGATGTGACACCAAGGTTCACATTGAATTGTAGATAAATCAAAAGTTGAGCATAAACGATGGGCAACATGGTCTGTTTTATCATCCACTATGTGGGCTTGAAAATTTCGCAAAAAAAAAATATTCCCACACAATTTTGAGCCATTGATATTTTTTCGAGGTAGAATAATCATATTGAACTGATCATTTATTCACCTACGAATAAGTGACGCAAACTGTTCAAGGAAATGCAAAAAAGGTGAAAAAAACCAACGCCAAATGAGAGTCTTGAAACTAAACAATCAAAATAAGAAAAGAAGAATACACTTTCGACTGGAAGTCAGATCAATCTCTCTATGGATGACGAGTAAAAAAACAAAGTGTGCAAAAATTAGAAATTCTCTTACACTTATTATGCTCCTTCTCGACTTACTAACATGTAAGAAAACGGAGGAGATAAAAAAACAAAGGAACAATAAACAGAAAGGCAAAACAAACGGCAAAATCAGAGAGATCACAAAAGCAAAAACATGTGACAAACAAATCAAAATCAAATCAAAATCAAATCATGGTAAAATCAAAAGAACGAAAAATGGCCAACAATTTGTTGAGATCAAGAATACCGTAATCAGACAAAGAGGGCATAAACGTAAACGAACATGAATCGATGAAATACAACACAAACAATTGCGAAAAAGACATTATTTCTTTCAAATGAAAGACTTTGAAAAAAGTCATATCATATCATAATTGACATGGCCTTTTCCTTAATCATTGGGCAGCTGGTGGTCTGTCATATCCTAATCTTGGAATCAGATCTGGATCACCGCCCACATAGACTTCTTCTGGGATGTCCCTTGGAATTGGCTTGATCTCAGTACCTAACTCTTTTTCAATCTTATACAAGTTGAATCTATCATTCCAGTTGATCAAGTTGATGGCAACACCGTAATGACCAAATCTTCCAGATCTACCGATTCTATGTAAATAAGTCTCGGCGGTTTTTGGGAAATCAAAGTTAATAACCACATTGACAGCTTGGATATCAATACCTCTTGTCAATAAGTCCGAACAAACCAAGTTTCTAACTTTACCTTGTCTGAATTCATGGAAAACTTTATTTCTGGCATCTTGAGGCATTCTTGCGTGACTGTAATAACATGAGTAGTTCAAGTCAGTGATTTTTTTGGCCAAAAGTTCCACTCTGTTGGTAGAATTACAGAAAATGATGGATTGATTAATCTTCAATTTGTTGAACAAAGTGTTGAGACAATGAAGCTTTTGCTTTTCATCGACGAATGCATAATATTGAGTGATACCTCTCAAAGTCAATTCGTCCATCAAATTGATTTCATATGGCTTATATAAATGTTGATCCATAAATGATTTCACCAGTAATGGGAAAGTTGCACTGAACAACAACGATTGGAATCCATTACCTTCACTGCTATCTTCAACTTTTGGGAAGAATGACAAGATTTGTTCGATGATGTTTTTGAAATCTTTACTCAACATCTTATCGGCTTCATCCATGACGAACATTTTACATTTATCCAATTTGGCCAAGTTTCTACTTGCCAAATCCAAGACTCTACCGGGAGTACCAACGAGTACGTGAACAGGATCGTTTAATCTTATAATATCATCTCTCAAAGATGTACCACCTGTTGTGACCATTACTTGGATGCCAAGATGTTTACCCAAAGTTTTGACAACTTGCGAAGTTTGTAAAGCCAATTCTCTGGTTGGTACCAAAATTAACAGTTGGATTTCATTTAATTTTGGTTTTAATTTTTCTAATGTTGGAATGACAAATGATGCAGTTTTACCTGTACCATTTTTAGCTCTTGCTAAAATATCTCTACCCATTAAGGCAATTGGAATACTTTCTTCTTGAATTGGTGATGGTTTTTCGAAACCCAGTTCAAAGATACCCATTAATAATTCTCTTTTTAAGTGGAATGATTCAAAGGTATTACCTTTCGTTCCTAAAACATCTTCTGTTTGTGGACGTAAATCTTTTTGAGGAAGGTTCAAATCGGACTTCCAGTTATCTGTTGTTGATGTAGACATATTGATATAAATCTTATTTTGGCTTTGTGTATCTTTGGCTGTTTGTTGTTTATATATAATAAATACTCCTTTCTCTCTTCGATCAAACAAGGATATTAATATTTGTCAAGCAATAATTTGGAAGATATGTTTTTCTTTTTGAAATTGAACGGCAATGTGAAAAGATTTTCGGATATATAAAATCTAGCTATGTTGATGATCTAGATATATGCAACTCAATTCTGTGAAATGTGATGTGGTAATATTTTGTTTGGGATATATTTGGTAGATATACTATTTTATGGAGTATTGGTAAGTATACAAAAGAGAGAGAAAATAGGAAAATGATGTTCAAATATTGATTTTTTTCCTCCTTTCTTTTGTGAAAAGCTTGTGGGCTCAACTCGATAAATTTGATTTTTTTCTTCCAATTTTTTGTCGAACTTTCTTTCCACTGAAGCACCCAGCACAGGCAAAAAAAAAGTCAAATATTATATGTCAGTTTATTGACACGGATTAATCTGTGAAAGCGACCAAATCGAAATGACACTTTTTGACAGCCCCAATATCTCGAACCAGAGTCAAAAAAAAAGCTAATCTGTATAGAAAAATATATCAAACTCATCACGAAATTATAATTCATTATCAATATTTTGTTAATAGTGGAAAATTTTTTTTCTTAGCCTTTCTTCTGCAGGTTTATCTGTAGATTTTTTTCCAATATATATACAGGAGATCGACTAATAGTTGAAATATTCAATTCAGAGTTGCTCTGGGCATATAAGAAACTCCGAACTTAATCGTCATTGAACTCATTCCCAAACATTAGATTAGATCAAAAAAATGAGTCAACAATCATCTGAACTCATCAACGTATTAGTCGTTGGTAATGGTGGTAGAGAACATGCATTGACTTATAAATTATCACAAAGTGATAAGATCAACAAGATCTTTGTCGCTCCAGGGAATGGTGGTACTTCAGGTATAAACAAGGCTGAAAACATCCCAATCGGATCTTCCAAACTGGATTTCGACAAATTAGTCAAATTCGCTGTCGAAAATAATGTATCATTGGTTGTTCCAGGCCCTGAACAGCCTTTGGTCGATGGCATTTCTTCGTATTTCCACAAAGTAGGAATCCCAGTCTTTGGCCCATCTCTGAAGGCTGCTGTCATGGAAGGTTCCAAAACTTTCTCCAAAGACTTCATGAAAAGACATAACATTCCAACTGCCGATTTCCAGAACTTCACCGATTATGAACTGGCAAAATCCTACATCTTAAAGTCTGATAAGAACCTTGTCATCAAGGCTTCCGGTATTGCAGCAGGCAAAGGTGTATTGATCCCTAAAAACAAGGATGAGGCCTTGGAACTGATCGAGGAAATCATGGTTGACAGAGCTTTTGGATCTGCTGGTGATGAAGTTGTCATTGAAGAATTTTTAGAAGGTGACGAATTATCAATTTTATGTATCTGTGATGGTTACACCATTGTTGACTTGCCTCCAGCGCAGGACCATAAGAGAATCGGTGAGAACGATACCGGATTGAATACCGGAGGTATGGGTGCCTATTCTCCTGCTCCATTGGCCACAGAGGCCTTGTTGAACAAGATCAGAACTCAAGTTTTGGAGCCAACAATGACTGGTATGAGAAAAGATGGATATCCAATGGTTGGTTGTTTGTTCGTTGGAATTATGGTCTTGCCTGATGGAGAACCATCGGTCTTGGAATACAACGTCAGATTTGGAGACCCTGAAACTCAAACAGTCTTGCCATTATTAGAAACAGATTTATTAGATATCATGACCGCTGCCGTAGAAGGTAGATTAGATGCCATTGACATCAAGATCAAGAAAGATTTCTCCACCACAGTGGTGATGTCCGCCGCTGGTTACCCTGAAAGTTATCCAAAGGGTGATGAGATCACTGTTTCTTCCAATATCCCAGAAAATACCTATGTATTCCATGCAGGAACAATTTCCAAAGATGGAAAAGTTTACACTGCTGGCGGAAGAGTCATTGCCGCTACTGCCACTGCTGCAACCTTAAGAGAGTCTGTCAACAAAGCATATGAAGGTGTTAAGTTAGTGGACTTCAAAGGTAATTACTTCAGAAAAGATATTGCTCATAGACTGTTCCGTGATCTGGAAAAGAATAACAAGATCTCTATAACTTATGAAGATGCCGGTGTCTCGGTAGATAACGGTAATAAGTTGGTGGAGAACATCAAGAGCTTGGTCAAATCCACAAGAAGACCTGGTGCAGACTCTGATATTGGTGGTTTTGGTGGATTGTTCGAGTTGATCAAAGCCGGTTACACTGATATCGAGAACTTATTATTGGTCGGTGCCACAGATGGTGTCGGAACCAAGTTGAGAATTGCTCAGATCATGAACATTCATAACACTGTTGGTATCGATTTGGTTGCCATGAACGTCAACGATTTGGTGGTACAAGGTTCTGAACCTTTGATGTTCTTGGACTACTTCGCTACAGGTAAATTAGATATTGAAGTTGCCAGAGACTTTGTTGAAGGTGTTGCCAAAGGTTGTAAATTGGCTGGATGTGCATTGGTTGGTGGAGAAACCAGTGAGATGCCTGGTATGTACGCTCCAGGCCACTATGACACCAACGGAACTGCTTTCGGTGCTTTATTGAAAGACGAGATGTTGCCAAAGATCGAGAGTATGGCTCCGGGCGATGTCTTGATCGGATTGCAATCTGATGGTGTGCATTCTAATGGGTTCTCCTTGGTGAGAAAGATCATTGAGAAGAACGGATTGACCTACGACAGTCCAATTCCTTTCTCGAGCAAGAGCTTAGGTGAAGAGTTGTTGACTCCAACCAGAATCTACGTCAAGCAATTGTTACCATCTATCAAGAAGAAGACCTTACTTGGGTTGGCCCATATCACTGGTGGTGGTTTAGTTGAAAACATCCCAAGAGCCTTGCCAAAGAACTTGCAAGCAGTAGTCGATATGAACAGCTGGGAAGTTCCAGCTGTCTTCAAATGGTTTGGAAAGATTGGTGGTGTCCCAGTCAACGATATTTTGAAGACTTTCAACATGGGTGTAGGAATGGTAGCTATTGTTAAAAAGGAGAATGTTGACATTGTTCTTGAAGACTTGAAGAAGGAAGGTGAGACTGCTTTTGTCATTGGTCAATTGGTTGAAAAGGTATCTCCAGGAGACGCAGGATGTATTGTGAAGAACGCAGATGGGCTTTATTAAATATACAGAATGAATAATATAAATATAAATCGAAGTGCTTCTTTTTTTTTTGATTCAAGAGACCTACTCAGCATCAAAAGGATGTTCTTTCAATGCCATATTGACTCCTTTCTCAAAGAAACTATAACTGTATAACGTTATGCTACCACCAGCACTCACTTTGAAAAATCTCGGTAACCAACCGGACCACAACTTTGACATTCCTTCGTTCATAAATGTCCTAACAAGACAAGTCAAAGTGTCTCTATATTCAGCTTTATAATATTTGGACTGCATTCTAGTTTTCACAACATCAATTGGTTGCGTTATAAGTATTACATTTACCGAACTCAACAATGATAGCAGAACGGCTGTAGTTGGCGAAAGCTCACTGTTAGGCTCAATCAGTTGTTTTAAGAAATTGTAAGAAGAAAACCAGACGGCAGAGTTCAGAGCCTGTCTAAACATAGTGACTATTGAACCTTGCCAAAAACCATGAATACCTCTAGTGTTATAAATCTCTTGCACCAGTTTGATGAACCCCGTAGCAGGTATCGTTTGTTGAGCAGCTGTATGGGAAGCACCTGGAACTCTCGCTTTCAGATGTCCCCTTAGAGGAATCTTCTTGGATTCACCTGCTGTTGCATTAGTAGTCTTGATGGCAGCCTTTATCAACTCGTTTGAAGATGTAGTCGCTTCCGGCTTGGAATATGAGATATTATGAACGTTGATGAAATAATTTTGAATTGAGGTTGTCTTTATATTTTCAAAGGGAATAACCCAGAGGGATTCTATGAAACCGGTCATCAATCCCAGAATAACAACCCTTGGAGCAGTGGTCTTGCCGTTCTCATTGCTCATGAATTTTGAAGATGAGTTGAATACAAAGAATCTGGAGCCAGCTTTCAACATGTTCCCTATTACCAACCCATTGCAACCTATGAAATATTCTTTCCAGTGTGTAGTTTCGAATTTGAAGTGAGGTGATCCTGGGAATGTTCTATACAACTGTTTGGCCGTCTTTACAAACTCAAAAGGATATGTGGATACTGTTTGGACTACAGCTGCACCAGAACCGGCTATAACTGCAGTCAATAAATTCGACTCGACATTCGACGGTGTCGAAGGTTCCAGCTTGGTCAAGGAAGGCTTCTTGTGATGATGGTGTGACGACACTGGCGAGCTAGTTGACATCGTTATGGGTATTCTAATGGGTTATAGCAATGATTTGGATGAGTTTTCGAATGAGTTTTTTTGATTTAGAGATTTTTTTTCACACCTCAGTTAAGAGGGGAAAAAAATTTAGAAAGGAGAGAAGCACAGGCAGAACAAGATGAGGTGAGCTGAATCCTGCTTGCGCGTGGTTTGAGCAATCTTGGTAGCAAGACAGTGGAGGTAGTGGAGGGAAATAAGACGAGTGGAATAGTGAAGAGGAACTGAATAGAACCACAGAATCATTCTTCTGGCATATTGCTAGGAACCAGAAGTCCAGACATGAACCAGTTTTTCTTCTGGGTCTCCAGATGTTACAGAAACCATAGTGTACATCGTAGTATCGTGGTATGTACGCACGAACTACCTTTCTACATTATCATTCCTAGCAGAACTAGAACCGATGAAATAAGAGCTTGTCCCAAAAAAAAAAAATTCAAGAGTGATCGGGGGCTAATTTTTTTCAGGAGCGCCTGGAATTTTAGGCAGATTTCAGCAATAACTAGCCGGAAAGTAAATTTCAAGATTTCAAGCTTTGAGGGTTATTGATGAAGGGACACGTTTTGGATCAGACATGTCAAGTGCTCAACAAACATTCAAGAATTGTGTTCCGGAGGACACGAAACTGCATCAGAAGATAATTTTCCTCCAAAAATTTAGTCAAAGGAGGTACACAATTTCGTGCCCCAGTTGTTCCAATTCTTTGCACTATGCCTCGGGTTTTTCTTTTTTCTCCTAACAAAAAGTCATGCAAAGAAATAAAGTTCCTCTCTTTGTCTATTTTCTATGTTCTTCTCTGTTTTCCTTTTTTTTTTCCTTCTTTTTTTTTTTTTTTTTTTTGACCAACCGCCAGCGAAATTTCGTATTGTATTAATACAATTTTGAACCTTGATTGTATCACTTTTGTTATTTGATATACATTAGAGGGCAGCGCTCAATAAACTTTTCACGATATCAGTGTTATACTTAGACAGTCTTTGTGCAATAAGAGAAAAGAAACCAAAGAAGCACGCTCAACAACATGTCTAATAATAACAACAGCTCCAACAACGGCTTTTTTGGTGCTATCCAACATTCGGTAAATAGCTTTTTCTATTCATTGACAACAAATGATCGTTACGCGTCATATGATTCTCCATATAGAAATGGTCAGTCGGGATCAAAGAGAGCCAACGCTTCATCGTTAGGATTGAGTGCATCAAACAATAACTCCACCGTTTCCTTGGTCGACAATACTGCAGGAGCAAGTTCTAATCGTTCATCCACTTCAAATGGTAGACCATTCCAATATAGACCTGGATTAAGATCACAGTTGCAAAATAATGCCAGCGGTGATTTACAATTACAAGACTATATCAACGGACAACCTCCATTACCTTCGATCGACTCCATTTGGGAAAGATTGGATAACTTTTTCGAAAGGGAGTATCCTGAAATTTTTGATACCCTTGGAGAACCAGCGACTGTGGCTGACTTGAACGAATTAGAAAATGATTTGGAGGTCTCCTTACCATCCGATGTGAGAGAGAGTTTCCAACTTCATGACGGTCAAGAGAGATCAGCACCAGGCTTGATCTTTGGATTGTTATTGATGGAATTGGAATCCGTTTCCGAAGAAACTCAAATATGGAAGAAAGTGTGTCAAAGATTGGAAAGACAACAATTTTTACAACAAAAAAGAAATTTCGAAAAAGATCCATCTGGTGGTAGTCCGTCATCTTCTCTGTCTTCTTCATCGCGTCAAAAAGATGTTCCTGTTGGAAGAAGACCAGTGGATTTCATTTCCAAGCAAAGTTCCATTCCAAATGGAGCCATTCAACCAGTATATGCTCATCCAAATTGGATCCCATTACTGAAGGACAGCTTTGGTAACAATATTGCTGTAGACTTGGCTCCTGGTCCTAATGGTAGATGGGGTCAAATAATCTTGTTCGGAAGAGACTTTGATACCAAATATGTCGTTGCCAACAGTTGGACAGAGTTTTTGTTGACTCTTGTTGAAGATTTCGAAGAAGGGAAGTACATTGTCGATCCTGTCAATGAGACCATTGCATATTATGAGAATGGTAGAGCAGTAGATTATTTCAGAGTATTGGTGCATAGAACCTGGGCTGCTGATAAAAAATTGCAGAAAGAAGCTGAAAAGGCCAAAGAGCTGGATTTGAACACGACTTCCTTGAGGAGTAACAACAGCAGCAGAATCAGCCTACCAAGAGAAACTATAGTCACTCCAAAACTGTCAACATCAGATTTGAGCAAGACAGTCGAGAAAGAAGAACATGAGATCAAATTGGAGGATGATGAAGAGGAAGATATTGCTCTTGACACTGCGACCTTGAGTGGAAAAGAGCTGAAAGAAGCTGTACCGGAAGCTGATGTCTCCGAAGATGTTGAAAAGAACGATGAGCACAAGGTAGAGAAAGCCGAAGGACAAACTGAAGATAAAGTCGAAGAAAAGGCCGAGGAAAAGGCAGATGAAGCAGCTGTTGAGGAACCTGCTACTGAAGAAGAAACAAAGGATATCACTACTGACTTAACTGGGAGTAAAGAAGATGAAAAAGATGAAACTGTCCCCGAAAAAGAAGTAGCAGATCTTGAAGAAAAAGCTGAAGAAACAGCTCTGGAACTCGAAAAAGAAGTTGAAAACGTGAAGGAACAGTTAGAAGATGTAGTCATATGATCTTCGAATGCACATACATACATGCACGCATATATTATTTTATACAGTAATATATATTTTTTTAACATCTCTGTAGCTTCTTGCAGTTCTCAAAGCTGCTGCATTTTCTCACGATTTAAAATACGATGAGCCAAAAAAAGTCAAATCAAAAAAATGAAAATAAAAAAAAGGATCCAAACACAAAAAAGAGGTTTTGAAAGTAAACAAATCAGGGGAAGTTGCCAAGGAAAACAGCTAAACTAACTTGTTCAATACTACAATGTCTGGATTAGGGCCATCATTGGATCTGTCTTACTACGAAGAAGTCAATGGCACTGAAATAGAATCCGAGGATATGGATGCGCAAGTGGTGGACGGCGCTGAAGAAGATGAAGAAGAAGATGAAGTAGAGTTCAGTAATGTTTGGCGCCGAGAACAAGATGCTGGAGACAG
Organism: Nakazawaea ambrosiae; assembly: GCA_024271865.1. Taxonomy (NCBI): domain Eukaryota; kingdom Fungi; phylum Ascomycota; class Pichiomycetes; order Alaninales; family Pachysolenaceae; genus Nakazawaea; species Nakazawaea ambrosiae. The sequence goes on from JANBXG010000001.1 coordinate 2,350,773, forward strand.
GAGCATTTCAATTGAGGGCGAAGATGACGATGACGACGATGAGGCAGAGATAGGCTCGAATAGAATAGGTGGTATGAATATGCGTGAACACGGATCACTGGAGAGAGACGAAGAAGAGGAAGAAGAATTGGATCCTGATTTAGTCAAGTCATCTTATTTCACGGAATTGAGAAAATTGGAACTGAGGGGTTTAATGGAAATAGGCAATCTTCTGTCTTGGGAAGTTTCTTCAGCTAAGCAAGGATGTGGGAAGGAAAAATTACGTGAAGATGATCCAGATACTTACTGGCAAAGTGATGGTGTACAACCTCACGTGATCACGATACATTTCGCAAAAAAAGTGTCGATTCTGACGATAGCAATGTTCACAAATTATCCTCTAGATGAAAGTTATACGCCCTCTGAGATATTGATCAGAGCAGGAACAGGCGAACACGATTTGCAAGACGTGGTTTCAGTGAAGTTGGAAGAGCCAAGCGGTTGGTCATATTTGGGACTCGATCAAGTGTTGAAACTGTTTCTAGTGAAAATTATCATAAATGGAAATCATCAGAATGGTAAAGATACTCATATTCGATCTTTCAAATTGTTTCAGCCTCTGCTACCCAACAGAGGAATTGATAATTTTCAAGCATCGTACCGTAATGATTTAACAAACGCGGCATTTGAATTCACAAGCGTCAGGTTACAAAGTGAGTCTTGTATACGATGAAAGATGTTGGAAGGCGGGCTTGATACTGAACCTGAACAATAACCATCATATGAACTTGAATATTTCAATCGAGGTAATGTAAATACTCAATTGTTGAAATGTTGTATTATAGTCTATAGATTGTGCGGTATAACTGAAATTTTCGGATAAATGACGTGAATCAACCAAAGCCACACAAGCAATTCAATGACCAAGGCAAATACAAATCAAGCAAAGTTGCGTTTTTGGCATTTTTTTGAATTTGGTGAAGGAAGCACTGTTTGTTCATAAATGGTGATTGCTTCTTCGCAGATATTCGGACGCTCAAAAGAAAAAACTCAAAGACTAAACGAAGACAGAAAAACAGAAATCTCCTATTTTGAGGACACTGAAAGGGGTGTTATCATGAAATAGGGAAGGGAAAACAGACAAATAATCGTTCTGAGTGTTTCTGAAAGTACCTAGAACGAATTCTGCATTTGTGGTCTTTCATTATCATGTATCGGTTAATAGTTCGAAATGTCATCGACCACAGAAGTCAGTAAATATTACTCAAACTCGTACTTATGAATTGATTTGTGGTTAGTTTCACATATCATGTATAGATCATGTGGCCAGTGTTCCTTCAAAACCGCTCAGAATAATTCTCACGTAATATACGAATGCACACTATTTGTCCTTATTGTAGTTGGTCCTTTCCCCATACAATGCCTCAGTTAGATTCTCTGTTCTTTTTCTATTTTCTTCCATACATCCTCTCCATACAAATGTCACAGTGGAAAAAAAACTATTTTTGGCAGAGGAAGAGTTAATTTTTAGTTTAGCTTTGTTGTTTTGAAAAAAAAAAATGGATTGAATTTTTCTATTTTGAAATAAAAAAAATAGTAGAAGGAAAAAAAAAAAAAAAACCTGATTTCGCCTCTTGTCCTCCTTTTGTTTGATCATTGAATTGTTATTTACTGAGAAAAGATCACTGGCACTGGTTTCTCTTTTCTATATCGATAACACCACCAATTCATAATGTCACAACAAGCTATTGCTGAACTTCTCGGACAGTCAATTCACTCCGATACAGCGAAGCAGGCTGAAGCCGGTTTACGTCAATTGGAAGATCACCAGGGGTTTGCCTTGGAATTGTTACATGTTGTTGCAAGTAGAGAACTCCCGAGTACAACTAGATTGGCAGGATCCTTGTTTTTCAAGAATTTCATAAAGAGAAAGTATATTGACGAAGATGGAAATTACAAAATACATCAACAAGACACTGAGTTGTTGAAGAACGCTATTGTTGGATTGATGATCAATTTAGAATCAAACTTACAAGTGCAAATTGGCGAAGCGGTATCTATCATTGCCGACTCAGATTTCCCTGAAAGATGGCCTACTTTGTTAGATGATTTGATTGGTCAACTTTCACCAACAGATATGATGGTAAATAAGGGTGTCTTAACTGTAGCCCATTCCATTTTCAAAAGATGGAGACCTTTATTCAAATCAGATGAATTATTCTTGGAAATCAAATTGGTATTGGATAAATTTGCTGTTCCATTCTTGACTTTATTAAGAAGTGTCGATACTCTGATCGACCTGCTGTCAAACGACAAAAAACAGTTACAGTTATTATTTGAAAATTTCTCTTTACTTACAAAGATATATTACGATCTTAATTGTCAAGATATTCCAGAATTCTTCGAAGACAATATGTCCATTGGAATGGGCATCATGCATAAATACTTGTGTTACAACAACCCATTATTGGTGGACGCAGATGAAGACACCGAAATCGATATCTTGACGAAAGTGAAATCGTCTATCTGTGAGTTAATCCAGTTGTATTCTCAGAGATATGAGGACGTATTCGGACCGTTAATGGACCAGTTCATCCAAACTGTATGGCATTTATTAACTTCCACAGGAGCCCAATCAAAACACGATATATTGGTCTCGAAATCTCTTTCATTTTTGACATCCATAACGAAAATTCCTCTGCACTCAGATATCTTCAAGACTCCAGAGCTGTTGAAGGAAATCACTGAGAAGATCATCTTGCCTAACATGACTTTGCGTGAAGTTGACGAAGAATTGTTTGAAGATGACCCAATTGAATACACGAGAAGAGATTTGGAAGGTTCTGACTCAGATACAAGACGTAGAGCCTCAACTGATTTCCTCAGAGAATTGAAATCAAACGATGAAAGCTCTGTCACCAAGACAGTCATGTTTTATGTCGATCACTACTTGGCTGAGTATCATCTGGACAATTCTAAATGGAGATCGAAGGATATAGCCGTATATTTGTTTTCAGCCTTACTGGCTAAAGGTGCTGTCACCAATGTCGGAGTCACGGCTACCAACCTTTTGTTAGATGTTGTTCAATTCTTTGCTACCAATATCGCTCCAGACTTAGTCTCCGACTCCGTGCATCCTATTTTGAAAGTGGATGCCATCAAGTATATTTATGTGTTCAGAAATCAATTAACCAAAGTTCAATTGTTGGAGCTGTTCCCATTGTTATCATCCCATTTCCATAACGATAATTATGTCGTTTACACATATACTGCAGTCACTATAGAAAGGATTTTGTCGATCACCGATTTAGAAAACCATCAACATAAGTTGTTGTTGAATAAAAACGACATACCGAGCAATGTGTCGAAAGAATTGTTGTTGAACTTGTTTGGTTTGATCAACAAGATGAGTTCAAGTCCTGAAAAGTTGGCTGAAAATGAATTTTTGATGAAATGTATTATGAGAATTCTTTTAACAGCTGAGAATACAATTCTGGAATTTGCACCACAAATCTTACTGCAACTAGTGAATATCTCTGGTGAGATCTCTAAGAACCCTTCTAACCCTAAATTCAATCATTACACATTCGAATCGATTGCTGTTATCATTAAATATAACAGTCAACCATCTGAGAAGTTCATTCTCCAATACATGGAACTGATCTTGCCTACTTTTCTCAACATATTGGGACAAGATGTTCAGGAATTTGTTGCCTATTGTTTCCAAATCATCTCCTATTTATTGGAGTTGTTACCAAAGAATCAAGGATTGCCTGATAGTTATAAACAATTAATCAAACCTTTATTGTCCCCTGCCGTCTGGGAATTCAGAGGTAACGTTCCAGCAGTAGCAAGATTATTGCAAGCTATCATCAAGCAATCGCCAGAGGAATTCAATTCCACAGAAAATATTACACCGGTCTTGGGTGTCTTCCAAAAATTGATTGCATCAAAAGCCAACGAATATTACGGATTCAATTTATTAGAAACCATTTTAATCAATGTGTCAATGTCTACATTACAACCATTGACAAACCAAATTGCCCTTTTATTATTGCAAAGATTACAACATTCAAGAACACAGAAATACGTGAAGAGATTCGTCTTATTCTTATCCTTGATCTCACTGTATGGTGACAACTCAAACGTTCTGAATCTGAATAGTTTGAATTCTACATTTGCCATGCAATTCATCGATCAAGTTCAAGATGGACTCTTTGGTCAAATCTTGACTAATTTTGTGATCCCATCGTCTAGAAGTTTCAATAACTTGAACGACAAAAGATTAATCATTATTGGTTTTACCAAATTGATCTGTGAAAACCCAGAATTTTACCAACAAAATGGTAAATACTCTGACAAGTTCGCTCCTATTTTGGACAATTTGGTTCTCTTGATTACTTCTCAATCTTTACACGGTTACGCTAATAATGATAACTTTCAAGAGTTAGAATTAGAAGATTTCGCATTTGGATCTTCTTTCAATAGATTAGTGGTAATTGGCAACTTACAAACGGACCCATGTCCAAATATTCAAGGCAAAGAGAGTCTCGAGACTTTCTTCAAGACCCAATTAGTTCAATTGAATCAAAAGCAAGGTAACTTGTTGAGTTCTGGTGTTGTTTCGGCGTTATCGCCAGAAGCTCAAGATGGCTTAAAAAAATTAGGTATATAGACATATAATTCAAAAAGCTAATAGTTAAATTGAAGTAAATAAAAACAAAAATGAAAAAACTCAATATACAAGTTTTGTTCGTAATGGGATATAGAAGAAGTCAGAATTGAATAAAATGTGAAGGAATAAAAGGCTTTACATAAGGATCAAAAAAAGCAGCAATAATGTGAAATGTACATCAAGATGAAATGATTTGAGTTTGCTTTGGGGGGTAAACTTTATCTTTTTCAAGCTCTTTTATACTTTTTCATGAATTTCTTATTGATCTTTTTTCGTTTTGTATTCAAACTGCTTTGTGTGGTCCAGTTGTGAACGGTCGAATGGCGGTCTAGAAATCTATCTGATAAAGCTCCAACTAATAAGACAGCTAACACATAGCAGATTCAGATAGAACAAAAAAAAACCAATCTTTATGAGGTGGTGATGTTAACAATAATTCTTCTAACGATTGGCTTTCATTGAATGCTTGGTGAAAACAAGTTCCCTTATCGAAGATCATGTTTTTCTCCATCAGTTGGTGTTTTCTTTCGAAGCAGATTCCTCTTTCACAGAGGCTTCGGCCGTTTCTGTCGTAGTTGTTGTCGTTGTTGTTGTAGAGGCGTCTTCAGAAATGGAACCCTCTGTTCCTTTCAATTTCTCCAACTCCAGTAATTTTTCAGCCTTTTCACGTTCAGCAATCTCGGCAGCTGTTAAGAATCGTCCTCCTTGACCTCTTGGTCTTCTCATTGCATGCTTATGTCTGGACTCATGTAAATAAGGTTTTCTTCCTCTGGCTATTTTCAAGCTCTCTTCTAATTTGGCACGGGCCACTCTTCTTTTCAAAATACGATGGTACTGTTTTGCATTCACATAGAACGGTTGTTCAGTGGAAGGCGCACTAAATGAAGCATTGAGATCTACATTTGAGATTTCTTCCTGTACTGGCAGCTGCACCTGCTGTTGGTGAAGATGGTGGTGGTGCGGCTGCTGTTGGAGTTGCTGCTGATCTTGTTGCAGCAGCAGCAGCAGCTGTAAGTCGATCTCGGATTCGAGTCCGGGACTATTGTTGATATGGCTATATGGAGAATCGCCTAATCCTGGAGCCACATAGTATTGTTGTTGGTTTTCTGTTTCCTGCTTTGGAAGATATGATTGTTGTGAGTTGGTGAAGTTATGGAACTGCGACACATCGTGTTGCAACGATATCGATGAGTCTAAAGTGGACATTGGACTATGTGTTGGTTATTAATATGATCCCACGTCTTATATATACCTGTCAAGGATTGCTTTACTCTATGACTTTCTGGATAAATGAACCGCCGATGATTGAAATGAAAAAAAAAAAGACTGCTTAAATGATTTTTTTTATTTGGGGACTTTTTTTATTTAATGATTTTTTTTTTGTTATTTTTTTTTTTTTCGTCAGTGTCTAAATTATGGAAACAAGATCACTGAAATCAGGTAGCTAGCGAATCTTACGGAGCAAACCGAAGAGAGTGATTAAGGTTGCCAGTTAAATTGTCTTGGAAAATGTTGAACTTTATATATTTTTGGAGATGATGCATGTAGCGGTCGGTACCTTTTCAATGATTTGAAGAACAGAGAAGTTAAAAACTGTGATGAGAACGGTAAATGAATGATCTCTGGATTCTCATCGACCGATATGTTCCCTTCATCATGTCACTAAAGCTGGGTGCACATGTATCCACGTGATCCCTTTAGTGTCTGCGCACGACCCCTTGAAAGTAGTCCGTGGAGGGAGAAAAAGAAACAAAGGCTGGCTCCCTCGCACAATTTGTATGTGTTTCTTTTTCTCTTCTTTTTTTTTTGCTAAAAAGTTAAATTGAATTGATAAAACATTAAATTGGCTTCACCTTGACCATACAAACAATCAATCCATCAATTATAGATCATGTATAGTGCTGCTTTCAGACCTACATATCTTTTCTTCTTCCTTGTTAGACAACCTGTGGCAGCTGCGCTGTTATATGGATCGTGTGCCTTTTATCAATTAGACAGATTCTACGATTTTGGTGTTAGATCAAATATCAAGAACATGAAGCAATACCTCTTGGGATTTCCAACAGAAGAAGGCAAATGGAAGGCTTTCAAGGAGATTGACCTTCAAAAGAGAAAACTGTTGAACTAGATTTGAACTATGAACGATAATGGATTTGGCAACTGACAGAAGTATTACAATCACAAAAGATTCAATTTTTGATGTTATTATCATTACCGTTTCAGTATTACTTCAAATACTGTTGCTCATTGAATGATTCACTTATATAGTCACCCACTATTATTCATTACTGATTATTTATTTGTTTATCTTATTTATTTTATTTATCTTATTTATCTTATTTATCTTATTTATTTATACTGGTTTATTTTAACTATTTATTGAAGATTAAAGAGTCTGAAGAACTGTAGAAATTGTATGCAAAATACGGCCTTCAACATGTAAACTGATATGAATGATCGATTAAGACGACTTGAGAAAGACTGTTTCTCTCTTTCTACTCGAAAGGCATGGTTTAGTAGCAGTGTGAAACATTCAGCTTTTGTTGAAGAACCCACACTATTGTCCTCAACTTACCCTCTTCTCAATTCTCACCCAATTCTCACCATCTCTATGATCATGACAATTTTCTATCTCATCTTCTCTTTTCGCTCACAATAGAAAATTTAAAAAAAATTTATAAAAAAATTCATTTTTCACTTGGAGGATCATCTTGTATTGATAGAAGTACTTAATTCCTGTTGCCATTTTACCAACATGTCACTGCTTCTTCGAGTTAGTGGAGCCGGCAAATTCAAGCTGCCCGTGAATAGCTTGAGAAAGTTTGAGAAATTCTCCAGAAACATAGCGTTAACTTCCGATTTAGAAGCGGTTTTAGCACAGAAGCCGAATCATCCAGTTATAGTTGTTGGTGCTGGACATGCTGGAATAGAGGCGCTGGCGGGATCGTCTAGAGCAGGTGTAGTAACGACGTTAATCACTCCGGACCTTTCAAAAATCGGAACATGTTCCTGTAATCCAAGTATGGGTGGTGTTGGTAAAGGTACTTTATTAAGGGAAGTAGATGCCTTGGACGGTGTTGCTCCAAAGATAGTAGACAAAGCGGGTATCCAGTTCAAAATATTGAACAGATCCAGAGGTGCTGCAGTGTGGGGACCCAGAGCTCAAATCGACAGGAAGATCTATTTGAACGAAATGCAAAAAGAGTTGAAGGACTATCCAAATTTGAGATTGATGGAATCAAGTGTCGAAGATTTGATCATTGATACCAATGTTGCTGCTTCAGCTGATCACAGTGGTCGTAATTACGGTTCGATAAGAGGTGTCATATTGAATAACGGTGAAATATTGAAAACCAATAAGGTTGTCATCACCACTGGAACATTTTTAGGTGGAGAAATTCATATTGGTTTGAAAGCTTATCCATCTGGTAGAATTGGAGAGGCCCTGACATTTGGATTGAGTAAGACGTTGAATGAAGCAGGTTTCAGATTGGGTAGATTGAAAACTGGTACCCCTCCTAGATTGTCTGCTAAGACCATTAATTATACAAATTTGGAAGTGCAAGAAGGCGATAATCCACCTCAACCAATGTCCTTCATGAACGATAGAGTCAGTATTGAGAAACAGTTAAACTGTCATTTGACGCAGACAACACCACAAATGCACGAGTTAATAAGAAATAATTTAGATAAGTCCATCCATATTCGAGAGACCGTGAAAGGTCCGAGGTATTGTCCTTCCATTGAATCCAAGATCATCAGATTTGCCGATAAACAACACCATTCTGTATGGCTTGAACCGGAAGGATTGGACACCGATGTCGTGTATCCTAACGGAATCTCTTGTACAATGCCTGAGGACATCCAATTGAAAATGGTGAGGCTCATCAAGGGTTTGGAGAAAGTGACAATGTTACAACCTGGTTATGGTGTAGAGTACGACTATGTCGACCCAAGAGAGTTGAAGCCAACTTTGGAGACCAAGTTGATCGATGGGTTGTTTTTGGCAGGTCAGATCAATGGTACCACCGGGTATGAAGAGGCATGTGCGCAAGGTATCGTTGCAGGTATCAATGCTGGATTGTCTATGAACGGTAGTGGTAAAGAGTTGAAATTGTCCAGATCCGATGCTTATGTCGGTGTCTTGATTGACGATTTGATCACCAAAGGTGTTGAAGAGCCTTACAGAATGTTCACATCGAGATCGGAATTCAGAGTTAGTGTTAGAGCTGACAATGCGGACTTGAGATTGACTGAGATCGGCCACCAATTGGGCGTGGTTTCGGAAAAGAGATACTCGTTGTTCTCTAGTGAGAGATCTCAGTTGAATGAATTGAGAGAATACTTGAACGAATTCAAGTTATCAACCACCAAATGGAAAGAGGCCGTTCCAAATTTGAAAATCAAAACTGTCCCACTGTTGAAGACCGGGTTCGATATCTTGAGATACGAAGACATCAGATCGCAAGAGCTTTTGCCCGTTTTAGAGCGTGATTTCTCCCATCTCTCAGAAAGAGTGTTGAACAAATTAACCGTGGAAGGTCAATATTCGGTGCATTTGAATAAAGAATTGTCGTATATAAAACTGTTCAAAGCTGACGAAAACATGAGATTGCCTACGAATTATAATTATCAAGGAATGCCTTCGTTGAGTTCCGAGGTGATCAATTTGTTGAATACCATTCAACCAGAAACCATTGGCCAAGCAAGAAGAATTCAAGGTATCACCCCTGCTGCCATCTTCGAATTGTACAGACTATGTAATGAGTCGGTGAAGTTCCAAGATCAGAACAATGGTCATGCTGCCGTTATGGCAGAAGCATAATATTCATGTATATAAAATTTATCTCGAACTCCAATAATATCCATTTTGTTTATACATCTATACCAGATACACCGTCTTTCTAATATTACACATCTAATGTACAAGTCATGACGATGTCATACCTTTCTCTTTTTTCTCCTTCGCGATTGCAACACTTCACTCTTATATAAGTTGTCTTCAATCTCCCTCAACTCTGATAAATTACAAAACTCTTCAGCAAGACAAAACAACTGAGTATGTGCAGATTGGATGTCTTCACCATCAGACGCCCGGCTCAGTCTATCTATAAAACCGAATTCGTCCGGATCCAATGGCTTGGACCGTTTAATGAGCAACGAAACGTCATCGGAGTTGATCATCTTACGGTTACTATGCTTTGCATACAGGCTAAGATCTTGCATCTGTTGAGTTAAAAATTCGTCCGAGATCTGTTGCAAGTGAGAGAGCATCGACTTTGAGAACTGTTTCTGTTTGAAATCCCTCGAATGATATTTCGGAACAGCAGATTTCAAGGCAGACCTTGAGATGAATCGTAGTAAAGATATTGAGATTTTCAATGCATTAGACGATGAAGCTGGTGCCGATGTCGTTGAGCTTCTCATTGGTTTGAATGCAGGCAACGAGTCTTCCCGGTCTTTCAAAAGTGACAATTCCAATTCGTCATCCGAGTACATTCTTAGATCGTTGTCCAGATCATCGTCATCACTGGAGATCCCAGCACCTCCATTGTCCCACAGACCCCCAATATCACCACTATCGTAACCGAAATTGGCTCCTCCGTCAACTAATGCTTCTGGTGCCGCTAAATCAGTGAACAAATCACTTGGAACGTTATTGCTGGGCAAGCTGAATCTACCACTCAATCTTCCAGATCCTCTTCTTTGGTTTTCGTCCAATTCTGAGATGGTTGTCGTATGGTGTGACTCACTTAATCTGGACCCTGTGATTTCATGGCTGTCGTTCTGAGTTGAGTCTATTCTCGCCGGTGGTGCAAGTTCAAAGTTCTCAGATGTCCCTGTTTGATTGTACCTTGTATCTGTATCATTCAACGATGCCCTCTGCTCTCTTTCCTTGATGTCTTGTATTGTTTCTATCTCTAAATTTGATCCTATATTGCTTGCTCTTCTCACCTGGTCATCTCTCTCTTTCACTAACAATCTACTCAATTGTCTCAAATCATTGGTCGGAGTATATCTACGTGTCTCCCTGAGCAGTTCTCGCACTGGAGTGGCTGCTACCTGCTGCATTGCACGTAAAGTATACAGAGTCGAGGGAGTTCTTCGCACTGAACCTCTTCCTGGAGTAGAATTACGGGTATTCGATCTGGGAGTAGCCCTTCTTGAATGAGATCTCGGCGTGGTAGTCGTTGATCTGGAGAGCAGTCTCTGTGGAGTCTTTGGTACTTCGGAGGCCTGCGAATTGCCCCGTGGAGAACCATTTGCTGCGATGGGATGGTTATCTTCTAGGTCACTCTCATCTTCGTTTAGAAGTGGGGGAGGTGTCGGTGTCGGCAGTTCGCTCATCTTGATCGGAGTTTCCACCCAAAATGTTCTTCAACTATGAAATTTCCAATTTTCACAAAAATATTGACATCAATCTCGATGAAATTCCATTCAATCCCCTACCAACTTATAGCTTTTCTCTTGCTCTACTTTATTTGTTTATTAAATTCACGAACCAAAACACAAATTTAACAAAACAGCCGCAGAAAATAAATTTGATTTTTTCCTTGATGCTTTGATATAATCTTCACTACAAGTGAAGAGTGAAAAAAAAAATTAAAAAAAAAAAAATTTTATCTTGTATTTCGAAGCGATGAGATAAGAAGTAGATACAAATGAGCCAAGTCAAGATGCCTAGTGTAACTGAGAAGAATGTTGAAATTGCGGGAGACGATCTCGAGGACGGATTAGAGTATGAAATCCAGTCATCAGGAGACGAAAATGAAGGTTTTGCATTAAGTGATGGCGAAGAGATTGAGAAAGAGGAAGAGTCCACCTCGGTGCCAGTAAGTAAGACTGAAGCTGCTAAAGGTAAAAAGAGAAAAGCTGGTAAAGATGATAAGTTGCATTTGAAAAAGAAGCAGAAGATGGAATATGATATTAATCTGAAGAAAAACTTATCGTTAGAATCCGAGGAGATCATTGCAGAAAAATTGGCATCCAAAGTTGCCTCACAAAATAAAGACTTGTCTCCATTGGAGTTGAGTGAGATGTATATCGACAAGAGATTTATCAGGAGTACATCTGATTTCAAACAGGAAAGAAACTTGGCAAACTTTGGTGCTTTCATCAAGAGCAAATTCGATTCAATTATAAGCCAAAAGACAACGGTGGCTAAGCCTAAGAAAAAGAAAACTCCAAAGAGACAAGATAAAGTGGCCACTCTCTTGGCTAAAAAACTGCTGCTTGAAGGAAAGCAAGAACTGGAAGAAATCGGTGATAACCAAATCAAAAAATATGTCACCGTGTTATCCATGTCCGCCATCAGATCTTGTGATGTACAAAGAGCCACCAAGGAACTTGGGTCATTGAAATTGATCAAGAAAAATAAATTGAAAGATGATTTACTGATATTGACCAAGTCTAATAACAGGATATTGGCTGCAACCCCTAATAGAATGACAAAAATTTTGGACGAACCGAACTCCACCATCACAGAATCCAACCTCAAAGCTATAATACTAGACAATTCATATTTGGACACTAAATTGCAAAATGTTTTGGATGTAGCCGAGACATTAAAGTTTTTGAGAAGAATAACGGACCACAATAAGGAAGTGGAGATTTATCTTTATTGAACAATATCTTGCTAGTGATTTTGGAAGTCAATCAATAGTTTGTTTTGCCTTTTCGGCCTATCCCCGTTTGTACGCATATATTCCGTTTATAGATTGATCAGTTAAAATTTACATTTAGCTCATTTTTCGGATGTTGAGAAATATTATAGTTCTCGAAGCTCAAGCCAATTGACACCCTGCTGTCCTTTAGTCCTTTCTGCTCATCACACCCCCTATTACCCCATTTCAACTAAGAAGAGTAATTCTTGCGCGAAGTCCGATATGGGAAGTTGCTCCAGCAAGGTTATATCTCTCTATAGTCCCGATTCCGTACCGCGTGAATTTTTAACAAATTTCTAGACCCAAACTTGATCAATCATTCTTTTCTCTGTGCCTAGATTTTGACGTACATTTTTTTATTTTTTTGATTCTTCGTTCTCGAATCGTGGGGTAATAAAGTATGCTTGGATTTTTTTTTCGCTTGGATTTTGGATTGGTCTATTGCTCTTTTCCTTATTAACGGTTAATTTCTATCGGAGATGTGTGATTTAGTGAGGGGGTTCCTTCCGACGTTTAAATTAGAAATCATGTAATATTACAGTAACCCATTTTTAGACTACGTCACTGTTCGAAGATCCAAAAGGCCTCTCTTACTAATTGAATTGAATTGAACTGAATTGGAAAAGATATAAATATGGGTTGAATTCGTCTTTGAATCGACTCAATTGATCTGAACTTTATCATCAATTGGTATTACATCTTTTCCAAAGAACATATACTTGCAAAAGAATTAAAAACCTCGAACTGATTTTAACTGAAAACTGAAAACTACTCATCATGAAGGTCCTTTTAGTCTTATACGATGGAAAGCAACATGCTAAGGATGAAGCTGGTCTTTTAGCTGCTACTGAAAATGAATTGGGCTTGAGAAAATGGTTGGAATCCCAAGGTCACGAATTGATCACCACTTCTGATAAAGAGGGACCAAATTCAACTCTTGACAAGCACATTGCTGATGCTGAAATTGTTGTCACCACCCCGTTCCATCCTGGTTACATCACAAAGGAAAGAATCTTGAAAGCCAAGAATTTGAAATTGTTGGTTGTTGCCGGTGTTGGTAGTGACCACATTGATTTGGATTTCATCAACGAAAGTGATAAAAAAATCAGTGTATTGGAAGTGACCGGTTCTAACGTTACCTCTGTTGCCGAGCACGTTGTGATGACAATCTTGGTCTTGGTTAGAAACTTTGTTCCTGCTCATGAGCAAATTATCAGAGGTGAGTGGGATGTCGCTGGAGTCGCCAAGCAATCCTATGACGTTGAAGATAAGGTCATCCTGACTGTTGGTTGTGGTAGAATTGGTTACCGTGTCTTGGAGAGATTGAAGCCGTTCGACCCTAAGGAGTTGTTGTACTTTGACTACCAACCATTGCCAAAGGAAGCCGAAGAAAAAGTCGGTGCAAGAAGGGTTGAAAATTTGGAAGAATTGTTGGCACAAGCTGACATTGTCACCATCAACACCCCATTGCACTCTGGAACTAAAGGCTTGTTCAACAAGGAATTGATCTCTAAGATGAAGAAGGGTGCGTACTTGGTCAACACCGCTAGAGGGGCCATCTGTGTTGCAGAAGATGTCGCAGAAGCTGTTAAATCTGGTCAACTTGGTGGTTACGGTGGTGATGTCTGGTACCCACAACCAGCACCAAAGGACCATCCATGGAGATCGATGAAAAACAAGTATGGTTTCGGTAATGCTATGACTCCTCACATCTCTGGAACTTCGTTGGATGCCCAAAAGAGATATGCTGAAGGTACCAAAGATATTTTGGAAAGTTACTTGAGTGGTAAGAAGGATTATAAGCAAAAGGATATTATCTTGTTGGATGGCCATTACATCACTAAGGCCTATGGACAAAACAAGAAATGATATGGAGAAATTCTTCCAAGTTCATTGCAAGTTTTTTTTATTGCGAATATGCCATTATGATCATCATGAAACTTATGATTCAAGAAAAAAGATGAAGCTGTCTTGTTCCTTTTATTTTTACTTTATATTTGAATATGATTAAAATTATCCCTTTTTAAGAAAATTCATTTCATTTTGTACTTAAATTTTCCGTGCCATTTCCCCTCCTGCTCTTGTTTTTTTTTCAGCGGAGGTGCCTCTTTTTCGTCCCTGTCATCCCCTTTTTCTTTCTATGTATAAAACAATAAGTTGAAATTTATTAGGAAAAAAATAAGACAAAAAAAGTAAAATTAAAATAGAAAACAGATATTTTGAAAAGGATTATCGCTGAGTTGAGAAGAAAGTATTCATCAGAAGATGTTCAAAAAAAAATCGTCTGCCCTCAAGAGTGTAGGCAATGTCACTAATACAATCAAATCCACTGTTAGAAGTAAGGATTTGTCTGAAGGATTGACCCATAAGCATTTCCGATTAGATGACTTACACAAATACGGGATCTCTGGATCCATCATGGGGATGGCATTTGATCCCGTACAGAGTTTGATGGCCATCTCCACAGATCGAGGTCAAATCCATGTTTATGGCCGGGATAGAGTGGAAGTTGTCTTTGAAATACAATCGGTGTTACCTATCATCACTTTGAAATTTGTTAAATCAACCTATTTGATCGCCGTTGATAACGAGAACACATTGATGGTGTTCTCATTACATAGAAAGCAGCATATCCTGAGTTACTCCGCTCCAGGAGCAATTTCCGCTATTGAAACGGAGTATTCCTTGGATTATTTGTTGATTGGACTCTCCAGTGGTGCCACAGTTGTCTACGATGTTGATAGATGTTGCTTAGCCCCGTACAAGATTGGAAATTTGCAGAAGAAAGTGATGCCTGATGAAAACACAAGTCCTGTTCTCTCTATCAAATGGCATCCAAGAGACTTTGGTACTTTATTGATAACATATGATCGTTGTTGTATTATTTATTCGTTCACTTTGGGTGAAATCAAACAGGTCTTTTCATATGAAGTGCCCGCTGGTGCCCCAGGTGGTGACAACATTAGAGGAAACCCAAACGTCGCCCGGTATCCTCGTTTCAACAACGCCATATGGCATCCAAACGGTTTGCATATCGTTTCCGTGCATGATGATAACTCTTTAGTGTTCTGGGATGCCAATGATGGTACCTTGTTACAGGCAAGAACCTTGTTCGATACCTATGTAAATGTTCCTGGTGGTGGATCCTCACCGTCTCCAGGAGCTTTGAGTCCAATAATCAAGATCTACTGGACTTGCGAGGAAAATCCAGAGTATACCTCGTTATTGATTTGTGGAGGTGATTCTCACGAAGATGAAGGAATTCATACTTTCACATATATCGATCTTGGATTCACTCCGAAATATTCAATCACGTCTTATGACAAGATGGGGGAGTTCTACGCAAATCCTAAACAGCAAAAAGTAATGCCTATCCACACTCATGCCTCAAGTATTGTTGATTGTTTGCCGTTGGGGCTGTCCTCCCCGTATTTCAATGGAGGCCATAATCCTCAATACATCTTGGTTCTTATGGACGATGGGGACTTGAAATTCATGAGTTATCCCTCTGGGACAATCACCTACTGTTCAGATTTTTTCCCACCTTCTCTTGCCTGGATCAATCCTAAAGTGACCTGTTCCACAGCCACAATGGTCCCAAGAAATCAATGGATCGGTATGATGAGTTCCAAAAAGAAAGCCGGATCCATATTGCGTGGGGGGCTGCCTGCTAAAAGAGTATCAAGAGCTTTTGAATTTAAATCTCTGTTGATCACGGGTCACCAAAATGGTCTTCTTAGAATTTGGGATGCGTCCCTTGGTGAGTTGGACGACTCTTCAGTGTTGGAAATCGATTCTTCTTCCGTGTACCTGCTGAACACCAATATGGACATCATAAAAGTATCATTTGCCTCGGAAATTGCTGAATTGACTTATTCTTTGGAAGGTAACGATGTGTTATTGTTCAAATTTGGAATCAATAAGAATTATGACCCAAGACAGAGTGATTTGAGTAAAAGACTTCTGTCTTTATCGTTGAAATCAAAGTCAGATTTGATAGATATTTCCGATAGAGTCCCCTACCACCTCAAGGAAGGCTTCTTACCGGTGTCTCTGGTTCGTATTGAAGGGGAAGGATCTGTCACTGCGATAAAAAACAGTAATGTAGGCTTTGTAACCATCTGTTATGAATCAGGTCTCATGGTGGTGTTGGATAGAAGAGGTCCAGCCGTTATTTTCAAAGATAATTTGAGTAGATTGTATCGGGAGGCTTGTCATGGTACAAGTGCAGAGTTTTTAATCACGGAACTCAACAATGACGGTTACTCATCAATTGTCATGATCATCGGAACCAATTTAGGATCATTGTTATTCTTCAAGATTATCCCTGAGCCAAATGGAAGATTCAAAGTGGTTTACGCTGATGTTATGGAGTCCAATGATTCAGCAGTATTGGAAATCATTGGTTTAAACAGTGAGACAGGGATTCAAACGTTTGCAAAGCTATCAGACATGCCACGATTGTCAAAGGGTGAAATAATTCCAAGTCTCATCATTGCGAGATCCTCCAGAGACATTAGGATAATAAAGAGCAACAAAACAAAACTTTCCCATAAGTCATTTTCAAGTATAGTTGCTGGAGGTGTCTCGATGATGAGAGCCAGATCTTCTGATAATAGATACAGTGTGGTTTATTCTGTGTTACAGAAAAATGGAGAAATCAATGTCATGAGTGTTCCTGGTCTATCTGAATTCAACACTTTGAGATTACCTTATATTATTGATCCCAAGTATGCTAATCAAAGTGTCGTTTTGACCTCGGGTGATATCATTGTAAGAATCAGTAACACAGAAGCAGGCTTGGTCCATATCTTTGGAGTTGGGGCCAGTTATAAGAACATAGAGACTGACACATTGTTCACTGCTACAAAGTCTATTCCTGTAAGACCAACAATTAACACCTTGCAGTATTTCAGAGGCTCGAAGTTGATCACATATGAAGATTTGGTATTGCTCTTGAGTGGTCCTAATAGACCATCTTCAAAGAATCCAGAGAGCGAATTGTCCTGGAATCTCTCACCTTATAACCCCAACAATCTGATAACTCTCACTTCCACTGCGAAAAAGACAGTTCTCGGAGGTCTGCCCACTTCTCCATCCTTGGAAGAGGATGATGAATTCAGTTACAAGAAACCTGTTCGTGGACTGCATCATTCTACAGGTATCGGAAGCCCTTTCAAAAATGTATATAGAAGTGTCACCCATGGTGTGGAAGCTTTGGAAGAACAAGGTAATGAGTATGCCAACAGTTTCAGAGAAAATTTGAATGAGAGCGTCACAGATACAAGGAACTCGATGATCACTGGGATGCTCAAAAACAAGTTTGGATTTTAAGTGGTGTAACGATGTTAGGCGAAGAGAAGGTGATGAAAATTTAGAACGCGTTAGATTTTTTTTTTCTCTGCGTTTGTCTTATTTTGTTGCTCGTACTTGATATGTATAAGTTAGACGTATAGGGAATATAATTGCTTGGATCACAAAGTACAGTCGATGTTCTCAAGGTATCTAATTCATAGTGGTAGAGGTATTTTGAGACGTGGAATTGTGATTAGTAGACCGGTATTAATGTCAAACAAAAAACAGCAACAACAGACCTTGGGGAGTTTCTTCAGTGCATTGAGTAGGCCTGGAGATGCTCGCCAACGGAAGATTGATGATTTGGTCAAAAAAGATACGGTGAAAAAGGAAACAGCGATCCCGTCACTGAAGGATCAAGAAGCAGATGGAGAGGATGAAGATGAAATCAAGATCAAGAGGCGGAAGGTCAATGACGAAAGTGCTGTTGCACAGTCTACCAGAGGAAGCTCACTGACCGTGGACACCGATCCATCAAGTGATACCGATTACAATGATATAGTTGAGACCACTGCCGGTGCGAAAAGGGTGTTGGAACAAGATCCGGAGATCCCAGATATCAAAAAGACCTCCAACAATCATATACTATATACCACCTTGTGTGAAGTATACGAGAAATTGGAAAATGAGCCTGGTAGATTGAAGAATTTGAAGATCACTTCGGATTTCCTCGAAGGTTTGTTACTCAATGATATCAGTCACGATGACTTGTCTGAGATCGTGTACTTGTTGATCAACAGACTTGGTCCCGATTACGAAGGTTTGGAGCTTGGTTTAGGTGAGACTTTATTACTCAAAGCGTTAGCTGAGGCCACGGGACGTGAAAATAAATTGATAAAGCTGGATTATAACAAATTGGGAGATATTGGATTAGTGGCCCAGCAGTCGAGATCGAAACAGCCGACTATGTTCAAGCCAAAACCTTTGGACGTAAAGACGGTATTCAAAAATCTTACATTGATTGCTAATTCCACTGGTTCCAATTCTCAGACTAAGAAGATTAATATTATCAAGTCTATGGTGAGTGCAGCATCTCCTCTTGAGAGTAAGTTCTTACTTCGAAGCTTGGAGGGCAAGTTGCGTATCAATTTCGGAGAAAAATCAGTCTTAGTGGCCTTGGCCCAAGCATTTATTCAGTATGAATATAAGGTGAAAAAGAAGAAGTTGAGTCCGGAGACGATTGTTAAAGCTGAAGAGTCCATAAAAGATGCCTTCTCTCAATTACCTAATTACTCGGTGATCATTTCCACCGCTATGACGTATGGAGTGTTAAATCTCGGTGATCATTGCACCTTGAAGCCAGGTATTCCTTTGAAACCGATGTTAGCAAAGCCAACAAAATCCATCACCGAGATCTTGGACAGATTCCACGATGTGAAGTTCACTTGTGAGTTCAAGTATGACGGTGAAAGATGTCAGTTACACTTGTTGCCCGACGGTACCATCAAGATTTTCTCCAGAAACTCAGAAGATATGTCTGAAAGATATCCAGACTTGATAGATGTCATTGAGAATTTGAAGAAATTGAATTCGAATTTGAAGAGTTTGATTTTGGATTGTGAAGCGGTTGCTTTTGACAAAGCTCAAAATAAGATCATGCCTTTCCAAGTGTTGAGTACCAGAAAGAGAAAAGATGTACAGGCCAGCGAGATCAAAGTGAGGGTGTGTTTGTTTGCGTTCGACTTGCTTTGTTTGAACGATGAACCATTGATATCTAGGTCTTTAGAAGAGAGAAGAGACCTAATGAGACAAAATTTGACCACCATCGATGGGGAATTCCAATTCGCTAAAGCCATGGACACTTCTAATACGGAAGAAATTCAAGGATTCTTGGATTTGTCGATGAAAGAATCCTGTGAAGGTTTGATGGTGAAGATGTTAGAAGGTTCCGATTCTGCATATGAACCTTCAAAGAGATCTCGTAACTGGTTGAAATTGAAAAAAGATTATTTACAAGGTGTTGGAGATTCCTTGGACCTTGTTGTTATTGGTGCCTATATAGGTAAGGGTAAGAGAACAGGATGGTATGGAGGATTTTTGTTGGCTTCTTACAATCTGGATACAGGTGAATATGAGACAACATGTAAGATTGGAACAGGATTCAGCGAGGAGGTGCTTGCATCATTGGCAGAAAAATTGAAACCTACAGAGATTGAAAAACCAAAGTCCTTTTATATATATGATACGACAAACTCGAATGCTGTGCCAGACGTTTGGTTCGAACCTACCACTGTCTTTGAAGTCTTAACAGCAGACTTATCACTCTCCCCCATCTACAAAGCTGGGGCTTCCACTTATGGTAAGGGTATCTCATTGAGATTCCCAAGATTCATAAGGATAAGAGATGACAAGTCTGTTGAAGATTCCACCACAAGTGATCAAATAGTGGAGTTTTACGAAAGACAAGCTAGTGTCCAGTAGTTCGATAAATAGTATTTAACTAAACTATGTAATTTTAAAGCCCCCAAAAAGACGAAAGGCACAAGTATGAAAAGTAACTTTGTTTTTGTTAACAAAAAAAGTTAAACGAAGAGAAAAATAAAGTACACGAAGCTAGTTAAAGGACCAGATCAAGACCAAGACCAGAGCAAATAAGAGTCGAATATTTGGATTGGGGAGGAAGATGAACTTCTTGAATGAATATTTCCAATCGGTAGATGATCTTAAGAACACAGATGTGGTGATAAATGGTCTCAATAAAGAGAGAGAAGAACTCGAGAAAGCGATAATACGAAAAAATTCCAATAAAGTGATCAATGACGATGATGACATTTACAGTCAGATTGAAGCCCAGTCGTTGGAAATTGCAGAGAACTTGAACTTGATCGTATCAGATTTTCTCTCGTGCAAAACTGATTTGGCCAAATCTAGTAACGAGCTCAACCTCTTGCTGGCAACTTATGGAGATTTGGCATTCTTCAATGAGATCTATGAAATGTTAAACAAGATCCAAAATTTGAGAAACCACCAGCATGTGATAGAAGAATATAAGATAGTATACGACCAAGTTCTAGCCTTGAGCACTCTAGATGCAAATGATTTGGACAAAGTCATTTCCTTCTTATCCAATTTGCAAACTCATTTACAAAAATTCATCTTAGAAGCACATGAAGGAGATTTGAAAAAAGATATTGTTAATAACGTCAAAGCTCAAATTTCGACATCTATAGTTGAGAAATTCAAGCCTTCCATTGAGCAACAGATTACTAAACATCAAACTGAACCTAGCTTGGAAATTTTAAAGAAATTAGTCATCTTACAGTCTCTCGACCCGTTGAATTGCAATGAGAAGCCATTATGGTTTTTGAAAGCTTTGACTAAATCAAATTTGGCTTTGAAATTCAAATTCCATTATGACTCCAACGTAGAGACCAACATGTTGAATAAACCTGAGTGGGTTTTCAAATTTGTCCAAGACTGGTTGTCTGAACATTTAGAGCCTTTGAATTCAAAATATTCTCATGTCTTGAAGGATACCATTTACGAGAACGAATCCTTCAAAGAACAGTATATTTGGAACGCACTGGATTTACTCAAGTACAAGATGGCCAAGAACATCAAATTGATCTTCAAATTGCCAGACGATAAAAGTTTGTCCTCAAATTTGATCCATCTTATAGAAGAATTGTTAAAAAATGACAACCATTTTGTTAACGTTTTCAAAGTCAATATCAATTTGGTGGATTCACTCATCTTGTCCAATGAAGAAATCACTTCAAGGTGGTTGGAGTTTGAAAAATTCTTCAACTTCCAAAAGTTCAACAGCATCATCTCTGACAAAAATGCATTTCAGTTAGATTTCGAAAGTGTCGATAAATGGGTCACAAAACCAACTAATTCCTCCATATTAATCAAAAATCTCTTGAACAATTTGAATCTTAAGTATGAATTGATCAAAAATCTTGGATTCAAATTGAAATTGTTGACGCAGATCCAATTGAGGATCTTGGAAAGATATTATGAAAGAATGGATGAACTGTTAGATGCCTTCAATAATTTGTTCAAGAAATTCAAAATATTGTCATCATCCAAATCTGAAGATGAGGAGTTGATAGTTGGAGTTAAAGGTGTCGACCGTTTGTTGAGAATATATTGTTCTTTGCAATACGCCATTGAATCAATGGAAGAGTGGAATGAAGATTTGTTGTTCATCCAACTTTCAAAATTGATAAAAGAAGAAACTTTTTTCAACACATTAATAAGAAGTTATCGTGAGTTATCATACAGAGTAGTCAAGACAATCGATGAGTTTTTGACAAGGGAGATCAACTCTTCTTTGAAACCTTATTTCAAATTGTCTAATTGGTCTTCTATAAGATCTTTTGATAAAAACATCACTTTGGAATTGAACAACGGTATCAATGGATTATCTAACATTTTGGAATATTTTCATAAGGCATTATCTGAAATTGATTTGATTCCAATAAAGAGCATTTTTGAAGATAAGATTGTAACTTTTTTCAACGATAGCATTTTACATTTGAATACTTTCACTTATGAGGCAATTTTACAATTACAATATGATTTTACTCAAACGATTGATATCCTCAAAATCTTCAAGAAATCCAAAAATTATGTGAAGCTCCACGAATTAATCTCATTTTTAACAAAAGTTGACAAAAGCTTGATTCGTGATTTAGAGAATTCCAACTATCAAAAATTTCGCGAGTTTTGCAAAGATGAAAACCTTCAATATGTCAAAAATGAACCAAATTTACTGCTTTCATTGGCAAGAAGAAGAATCTTTTGAAACTAGAAGTGTGATGTATTAACTACCTAATCAAAAGAAAATATTTATAATGTGTCCAGAATTTCAATAGTTTTTGTAGCAAGAGAACCAGCAGAAGCAGGGTTGGCACCACTGGCGATTCTACCGTCAGAAACGACAAAGTCGGCGAATGGTTCAGTTGGAGGAACGTAGACACCACCAGCGGCATCAATACCAGCTTGACAAGTCTTCAACTTGTATTTTGGTAAAACTTCACCCAATCCCATGATACCTTCGGCCAGGTCGGTGAAAGCTGTAACCTTCTTACCTTTGATCAATGGGACACCTGAAGCATCCTTCAAGTTTTCAAAGATAGCAGGACCGTGACAAACGGCACTGACTACACCACCGTTCAGGTAGATATCAGCAGCCAATTTTTGTAAAGTGGAGGCATTTGGGAAGTCGAATAAAGTACCATGACCACCGGCAGCGTAAAAGATTCCGTAATCCTTGGCATCAACTTCGGAGGCTTTCTTGACATTGTCCAAAGCCTTTCTGATCTCAGAGTCCTTGTTGTTATATTCGTCAAGTTCTTCTTGAGTGGCGAAAGTGTTTGAGATAGAGTGCTCATCCATGCCGTAAGTACCAGTTTCGGAGACGAATTGAACTTTGTAACCGGCCTTAGTGTAGACATGGAAAGGATGAGCCAGTTCAGAGTAGAATAAACCGGTCTTGGCACCATCGTCGTAGAATGGACCGAAGTAAGAGGTAAGTGCCAATAAAACAGATTTTTGAATAGCCATTGTGATATTTGAGTTTTTGTTTGTGGTGTGAATTGGTAAATATTAAAAACTAGTGTTCTTTCAAGAGGGGATGAGCTATGTATTTATACTTAGTCAATTTCAGATTTTGTACATATAACGGTTTTTAAATTTCTTTTTTTTTCTCCACTCAAAACACTGAATGAAACGGTTTGACTATGTTTTCAAGGAGAAAGCAAGGGAAAACACTAACAGCACATAGGCACTTTGGACAGACGGATTAGTAATGGAATTCTGAAAATTGTTAAAAAAGGAAAGTGAACATGCGTGGAATTAAAAGGAACCTCGTCATAATTCCTTGGTAGCAATATTGTTAAGACATTTTTTATTTTTAAATAGACGTTGAATATGCGGAATAAAATTTAACCAGGCGATCTTTACATATATTTGTTCTCTCTATAAGAAGGATAAATCCTGTTTTTTTTTCACAAATTTTTCAGCCTTTTGCTCCCGGTTATTTAAGGTTTTTTGTACCTTTCTGCACTTTTGCGTTCACTAAATTTGGCTTTTGTGATTTTTGCTCTTTCTGAAAAAATGTCCTTGATAAGTCCGTTTTTTTGACCTCTGCCTCTGCTCACTTTCCCACGCATAAGTTGTTGTGTGTACGATCTTCAAAAAAAAAAAATGAAAAAAAGAAAAACTGCGTTTACTCATTGGCGTGATTAAACTGATAGCCAAGCAGTAAGCAACAAGTAACTCAGACCGGATTTGAAATCAAGTTGATTTAAATGAATACAGACTTGAAAAAAGTTATAAAGACAGAAGAAGTATTTAACCAACGTCTGAACACAACTTCCGCCCGTCTCGTTACCACCGCTAAACTTTCAGAGCTCGATGATTCTCGCAAAACCATTCTTCGGAGTAAAACAGGATGTGTGAATTGTAAGATACGAAAGAAGAGATGTGATGAAGTGAAGCCTGTTTGTGGTGATTGTCTGAGATTGAAGCGTGACTGTACATGGATATCACCAGAAATGTCGGCGGAAGAAGTGAAGAGTTTGAGAAGACAGGTTGAGATTGTGGAAGAGACGAGTAAGAGTAGGAAACGGAGAAAGAAACAACCGCCAACTATGAATCCAGTTGATGCTGCCACCATGAGTTCACCTCCTCTTCTGATAGAATCGTCACCAACAATGAAAGTGGATTCACTGGGACAATTTTTCGCAGCTGGTTCTGCTTCTGCGTCACCACTTTCATTGTCACCT
Source organism: Nakazawaea ambrosiae (assembly GCA_024271865.1). Lineage (NCBI taxonomy): Eukaryota > Fungi > Ascomycota > Pichiomycetes > Alaninales > Pachysolenaceae > Nakazawaea > Nakazawaea ambrosiae. The sequence goes on from JANBXG010000001.1 coordinate 2,375,180, forward strand.
TTTTTAATGAGTTTTGAAGCCTATTTAGACACTAACCACGGTGTTGGAACTCCCAATAACAGCCACCATCATAGAAGTCCGCAACTTGAAGAGCTAGACTTGGACAGTACCGAGAGTAATGCCTTGACTTTCAGACAGGAATCTTCAGCCGAACCTGTCTTATATTACACTCCCTCTGTGAACCAGGATTTGATAGGACAATTGGACTCCTCCGGGTTGAAATTGTACGATTATTTCAGAAACAGATTGGCCACTATTATATCAATTGTGCCTCAAGAAGAGAATTTGTATTTGAAGACTTTTTTACCCATGGCCCATAAGGATTCAGGTGTGTTATATGGGATATTGGCATGGTCTGCTTTCCATTCGCATAGTGAGACCGAAGGAAATGAGTTTCTTCAAAAGTCGTTGGCAGTCATGAGAAACCACAAAGTGGATCACGACACAATGAAGCATGATGAAGTGGTTAACCTGAGGATAGCAAACTATTTGATTTTGTGTGCAGCAGAGATTTGTAGAGGAGATGTGTCTCATTGGTCCTTCATGTTACAAAAATGTGCAGAATTGATCAAATTGAAAGGTATAAGAAATTTCAATGACAGTGAAACCAGACATTGGTTGGTGACCAATTTTGCATATCATGACATCATGACCAGCTCCATTATAGAGAGAGGGATACTGTTCTCATTAGAAGACTATAATCAAGTGTTCAGTATGGGAAAGTTTGGAATGGATCCGTTACATGGTCTTTCTAAGCCATTGTTCCAATTGATTGGAGAAATCAGCAATTTTGCCATGAACTTCAATAAGATGCTCAAAATGACCAACGAAACACTTTCAGATAACTCGTATAAGAGTCGGTACGAATTACTTCGACAAATGAATAGTACGTTTAAAAAGATTGACCGTGAGATCGATCAACTGAAACCGAATTTGAAAGATTTATATAAATTGTCATCAGAAGATATCGAGTTGCAATTGACACTTTTCGAAAGTTATCAATTGACGTCCAAATTACATTTACGCCAGTCTATTGCAAAGATGAGTCCGAAAACCATTGAGATCCAAGCATTAACTACAGAATTACTTCGGTGTATTGATATAGTGCTTGGGACTTCTGTTGAGAGTAGTTTGATTTTCCCATTGTTCATCTTGGGGATAAATCTTAGTGATCCAAGCGACCGAGAGTTGATTCTTTGTAAATTTGAGGACTACAATAAGAGATACCAATTTGGTAATGTTCTGAGACTGAAATTGATCATGCAAGAGGTTTGGAATCAAAACGCTAACGGAGAGAAGTGTATTGATTGGTATGAAATTGTCAAGAAACTAGGATGGGAGTTAAGTTTTGCTTGAAGTAAAAAATAAATAATGAATAACATGATTATATATATGTATATGTTATATAGATATATATATAGTTCCTTTATACAAGAACAGTAACTTTGAAATAAATAAAATATCATCTGAACACTCAATCAATGATTGTTCACTACACCAACCTTCTTCCATGCAAGTCATATAATTACTGTTGTTGCAAATTCTTATTTGCACCTAATCTTTCCATGACAAAATTCAATCCTTCTCTTGATTTGGATAAATTTTCACCGAATTTTTGATGCGACCAGTTTTCAATCTTGTCTTTTATGGCACTCCTTTGGAAGCCGGAACTAAATTTGACGAAACTTTTCGATACCATCTTGTTAGAGTTATCGTATTCAAATTTAGTATATTCTTCTATCCTTATAATCTTTGTGTGGTCGATATTTCTAGTATATGTCATCATGGTATGATTCTTTGGATCGATTTCTGTTTTCTCAATTATCCAACTCTTGTTGATGGTCCCTAAGAATGGCGATAAAAACTTAGGAAGTCTTCCTTTTTTACATATCAATTTTGTTTGCAATAAATGTCCCAGAGCTGTTATTTCATAACTTATTAGATCTATTGACAAAACATGGGAAGCGAATGGATTTGGATATCTATTCAAGTACAGTTGCGATACTGTAGCGAAATCATGATCTTTATACTGGTGAGTAGCTCTATACCATAGAACCATTTTGAACTACTATTTTGATGCTTTGAGAAATTATGTGACAAGTGATCACAATGAATTGATTTTCAACTTCAAAAGAGAATTATAAGCAAATCCAAGTTCATTCAATTCCTTTGAATATCACAAGGAAGCAAACCTTTCACCTTACAAAAAATCTGATGACCAATTTTTTTTTTTCGCTTTTGAAATAAAAAAAGAGAAGAGAGAGAAAAATTTTGGCTCTCAGTTTGGAAAATTTTGTCACGATTGGAAATAATTGTTAATTTTATTACCGGACAGCAAATTACAAATTGTGGATTGGTGATACACTAAAGGTAACTTTGAGAGAAAATAGTAATACATTTATGAATATGTAATTGCTGGAAATATAAAAGTCTATTACAGTTGCAAAAATTCTGAGAGTGGTATCTCGTCATTTGATCCAACTGATTTAGGTACTTCCGCGTGTCTTGAACCAGGAGAGCCCTGTGAAATCGGATCTTGTGACACCGCAAGGTCCAAATCATCTTGTTTTTTATTGTCTTGTACTAAACTCCAAGGTTTTTCACGAATGAAAAAAATACAACTCTGAATGATCCCGTCAAACAGTTGGAACCATACAACAACACAGAATAGTTCAAAAGGAGTTTTCTTCATTGAGTAACGGTAACACTGCGCTATTAATGGGACAAACCATACGCACAAATAGGCCACAGGGTATATGAAGATATACCTCAAATTCTTGAAGATCTGCACTCTTCGATTATTAAAATCTACAATGTTTGATCTCAATAGTTCCTCCTTAAGTATCCGAGCATCATCATGTTCTTCTTGTGCTTCTTCTGCTTCCGCATCATCTTCACTACGATATCTCATATCCGCCCTATTCTCAGTTGGAGTATTCAGAGTCTTTGAACTATTGCGGCGATTGTATAGAAAACTCAAATGTGGTATACTGAAGAACTGCCAACTGTACTCTTGCAGTCTTTGTAACTTCTTCAACTCTGTGTACCTGTAGTAAATGTAAGCATAAATAACAAGGTACGTCAAAAAAATGAACAACAATGTGAAAAACCGTAACCCCCATGAACTCACTATTCTAATATACATTGGCCGTATTGGAATATAACAAAATGAGACAAAGTTCTTGAACGACGAGTCGATGAATACAAGGGAATTCAAAACTACTGGAACTAATACAATGGTGATAATTATAGGTAGCCGGTATGGGGATAAACCACCTTCTCTATTATTGAGTTGAGATGTGACAATGCTAGTTGGACGTAATATTAATAACAGTGTATGTGTGGCCATGATTAACATAATGAAATCATTCAAGTCAAATGAATAATTTATCATGAAGCCCACAAAATCACAAAATGGGAACATATCCTGGACCAAGAATTTTGAATTCTCATGTCCACTAACTATTGCATGAATTCCAAACCAAGGAAATATAAACTGTAAGATAGACCGGAGCAAATCACTTAAAAGCAAAAGTCGAATCATCTCATGTCTTAATTTGATTTCGGTTCTTGGAATCATGGTGAGAACCCCAAGCGAAACACAACATGATACCAAAGATAAGAAGGACGGCACAAGTTGACATATATCCACTATTATGATTTGACGATCGGTTATGTCGGGAAACAGTGTTAAAACCATACCAATTGTGTGTAACTCATGCCCCAACAATACAGAGCGAAACAATAAGGGTAGAGAAAAATTAGCCCCCTCCGATCTCAAGCCAAGAACGAATAATATAGATCTAACTGATTAAGATGGCTTATCGAGTTTTGCTTATAATTCAAGGTTAGATTGAAACTTCAATGATAAAAAAATGTATTGTCAAATATATATAATACTGCCAGTTATGGCTCTGCTTGTTCTTGGCTTTTCAAAAAAGGGAAGAAGAAAAAAACTCTCTACTTATTATAGATATTTGACGAGCGGAAAAAGCAAGGGAACGATTTGAATCCGCAAATGATTCTTGGAAAGAGAGCAATTTAGCGCAGATGGAGTTACTTTTTAAGAGAGCTTTGTAATAGTACAGAGTTCACATTCATGCGGCGATATAGTTCTGAATTGAGCATATCTTAATTTTTTATATTGAGCAAGAGGAGATTAATTTATTGTGGGAGGCATGTAGGGTGTCATTGATTGATTGTTCTTAATGCTTTTTTCTCTTTTATTGCAGCAAAGTCAGATCACTCTCACACAACCATAATATTCGCTGGGTTGAGAAAGTTCATATTATATAATACTACAATTCAAGTGGAGATGTAACCTTAAAGCGAACCAGTGTTAAATCATGGAAAGATTTCTCTTCAAGAAAAGAAATCAAGCATATAACATAGATTATTGAAAAGGTCATTGTAAACATTATATTCTCCTTCTAGCCATTTTTGCTTATTGGTCTATCTAAAAGATTCACAGACAAAAGCTGGTATATCCAGAAGTGTGTTTGTAAGATGTTTTTTTATAAATCAACTAGATAATTGAAAACTTTTCAGATGTAAAATTTATATGAAAAAAAAAAAAAATTGGAAAAAAAAGCTCTGTCATCTGTGACAATAAGACTGGTTAGGAAATGTTAGGTTTATTCTTTTTTTCCAAGATGACTGATTTTGACATTGAGAGAAGTTCTAAAATAATCGATAATTAGATCATTGAGTCATGAGCAAGGAACTTACATTTGTTACAGGCAATGCCAAAAAGTTGGAAGAGTTTTTACTGATTCTTTCTGGTGGTGACACTGGTTCGTTCAAAGTTGGAGAATATACAGTTAAAAACAAGAAGTTAGATCTCGACGAGATCCAAGGTACAATTCAAGAAGTTTCCATACACAAGGCTCAGCAAGCTGCTACGATTCTCAATGGAGCAGCTCTTGTAGAAGACACGTGTCTTGGCTTCACTGCATTGAACAATTTACCTGGTCCATATATCAAATGGTTCGTGAGTGCCATTGGTTTAGAAGGTCTTGTCAAGATGCTCCATGGCTTTGAAGATAAGTCGGCTCACTCTATTTGTACCTACGCATTTTGTGAAGGTCCAGGTAAACCAGTCTTATTGTTTCAAGGTGTAACAAAAGGTAATATTGTTGATTCGAGAGGTCCAAAAGATTTTGGTTTCGACAGTATTTTTGAACCTGAAGGTTACAATGAGACTTTTGCAGAGATGAGGAAGACTACAAAGAACTCAATAAGTCATAGATATAGAGCATTAGCTAAATTGAGAAAATTCTTGATTGAAGGAGTACATGATGAAAGTGAGCCATTACTCTGATTGAGTCGTTTATTCCTCGTCATCATCATCTTCATCTTCAGAACTGCTGACTTGTTGTAATTCATTGGTAACCCCCTTTGGATGATCCTTCAACCATTGTCTAACCCACGACGATATTCTTTCAACGTTGGCCTCCATCAGTTCAACCGTCTCGCTATATAATTCAATGACAATATTAGAATCATAACTTTCCCTCAGATCTTGTAATATAACTTCCATAATTTCAGCATCCAAATTCTCTTGTACTTTACTCTCCTTATAGCCCCTATTTTGCAATCTATCATATAATACCAGATTATCACATCTTAACACTATGACCAAATCTATCAATCTCTCCGGGAAGATATCACAAACATGCCAGTCGATTACCATGCCTCCTTTCTCCAATTCCGGTTCTAATTCATCTAATAACTTATCTTCATCCACAATATTTGTATCCCTTCCCTCATCGAAGCCTTCAAAGCAGTTTAAATTTCCAGCAACTTCACTGATTTGGAAATTTCTCAAATTTTTGAACTCTTCACATAATAACTGGGTATGCGATGTCTTCCCACATCCTGGAGTGCCTGTTATTATGATATTTGGTAAACTTCTTCTGCTCATTATGATATGGTGATGTAGTTTTAATTTCAAACAGTCTCGTACTGAGATCTCTTTTTTTTAAGTAAATGAAAACTTTTTCTCTTTTTTCCCTCTTCTCAATTTTTAGTACGTCTCTTTCTCGACTTTTTTCATTAAACAGAAAACCAGAAAAAGTGAATTGAGAATAAAAAAGGATCTTGTTGTATCTTAAAACCCATACATTCGAATCTTATCAAATCCAAATCCAAATATGAACAGCTGGCAAACAAGTGGTGTCCCTGATGAAAATGGTCTGGCCCATGATAAGAAGCAGGACCCTCAAAGTTTACCTTATCAACAACTGCAGCAACTGCAACAGCCCGTCCAAGGATCGCCTTCTACCCACATCTTACCTCCAGGATTGGCATCGACGCCAAGGGTAAACACTCCTTTGAGAGCAGATCAAACAAATGTAGCAGATACTCCACCTACTGTAGATGAAGACAGTATTCCAGATATTGATAAGTTTGGATTGAATGGTTTATTGAGCACGATCAAGATGGAAAACGTTGACCAAACAAAATTCACAATAGGTACAGATTTGAATATGTTTGGATTGAATTTTTTGGACAAGGGTTTATTATCAACAAGCTTTGAAACCCCTTGGCCAGAGATAGTGAGGTCAGAAGTGGAACCAGATTTCAGCAATCTGGCCAAAATGTTTGAACCTTTCAAAGATGAAAAACTCACAGAGGATAAGTTCAATTCATTGACCGACGAAACATTGTTTTTCATCTTCTATACAAGACCAAATCATTATCTACAAGAATATGCTTCGAAGCAATTGAATAGTAGAAATTGGAGATTCCATAGAGATTTACAGCTTTGGCTTACCAAAGACTCAAACGTTGAACCAATTCAACAAAATAACCAAAGTGAAAGAGGTATCTATATATTTTTCGACCCGAACAGTTGGGAAAAAGTGAAGAAGGAATTTGTCTTGCAATATCTGTCTTTACACCTGGCTACTATCTAAGAACAATATATAATCATAGCACTATATATGTTATATGGTTGTTCCATGTATATTAATAAAGCTTCTTTGAACTTTCAAATTCGGTCGTGTATTCGGACCCTAAACTTTTTGAAAAATGATTTGAGAGAAATCGTGAAAATGTCCATGAAATTTTTTTCTTTTCTCAAATGAAGTAGGCTCTTATATGGAAGAAGGTTGTGATTATTCATTGTGATATTCATACATAGCTTGGTGAATCGAACTCTTGGTTACACTCACGATTGCTCTCTCTTTCTGAGAATCATTCACATCATTTCAAAATGTTTGGAAGGAGTATTTTCAGTAAGATACTGACAGTTCTGCCTTCTCAGATTGCCAAAAGATCCGTCTCCAACATGACGAGTATGAACCTTGGAGCTAAGGTAACATTGCCATACTTATCCACAACCCCATCATCATTGTCATCCAATATCAAATCACATGTAATCGCTGACCCACTTACAAAGGTAGGAGTACCTAGTATAATGGAATTGTTCACAGGACTCGTGGGACCACAATCAGTTACCGAATACGTTGAACCAATTACAAACTCAGAAACTTTACAGATGGATTCTGTTAAGAGAAAGAGAAAGAAGATGATGAAAAAGCACAAATTGAGAAAGAGAAGAAAGGCTCAAAGAGCATTAAAGATCAGATTGAAGAAATGATAGGTTTTTAAAAAGTTCTTGTATATATACGGAGGTGCTATGTTGTGGACATATTTTAGAGCCATGTACATTCAACCATGTTAAGAAATTTGAATAATAATTAGAAGGTCAAACTTTCAAGTTTTTGATATCTATTGTAAGTATGTAGTTTATTTAAGATGTAAAGTGGAGCAGAAAACGTCCTCCGCTATACAAAAGCAATAACAGCAGTAAGATAAACAACAAGTAGTAACCTCCAACAGCTGCTTTATAAGAAAGCTTGGATTTCAATCTTTGGATATTGCGCGATTCAATCTCCTTGATCAAGACACCATTTTGTTCAAAGACGTGGTAACTTTCTTCAATAATCTCTTTCTTTTGTTCCTCTGTCAAAGCATTTCTCGTGTTCAACTCATAGTTTCTCTTGTAATGGACTCTCAAACTCTCCAGGTCCTCCACTTGATCAAATCTCAACATGTTTGTTCCATACAACACAACTTCTTCGTGAGTCCTTCCCTTGACCTTTGGATAGAATCCAGTGGCCTTGGCAATATCAGATTTGAAGATTTGACCACCAGCAAATAATGCTAAATATAAAACGTGCATGTAGGCCAATAATAAGTATGGTTTTTCTTGTGTAGACTTCTTGATGTAATCGATGTATCTTATTTGTTCCTCCAAGACCGGCTTGATGAACCTAGATTCGTCGTTATCATAGAAAAACATCAAATCTTGATACAGAGCTTCCTTCCTTGCAACAGCAGGATGCCAGATTTCTTTCAATAATGGACCCCATTCACTTTCAGGATTGTTGAATTCCCGCTCAAGACAGTATTCAATGGCTGAAAATACATGGTAGTACATTTGAACACCTTGTCTGTAAATTTTGTAATCTCTCAACAGCAAGGCGAACCGAAGTGTCATCATCTTATTTATCTGATGGTGTACCACTCTAGTTCTCAGGTTTATTCTATTCAGCAAAGCACCCACATCGTTCTTCAAAGGTAACATCTCACTCTGTGTGAACCTTGTGGAAATTGGCTTTGGACGGATCTCTGTGTTGGTAGCAGTGGCGGCAATAGGCAGGATTTTCTCTAATGTGGACATCTTGTAATATTTTTATCTCAATGTTAGTTTTAATTATCTTTAATAAACCGTGGCACAATTGCTTTTCGAGTGATTTGACTCTTCTTATATACTTGCAAGAGGGGATAGACATTTTTGTTTCTTATCTGCATATTTTGTGTTTTTCGCACACTCGGGGACGTCGATATGTCCGATATTGTACAGAAAACTTGTAATTCTCCGCATAATATCTTTGGCAGAAAGTATTACTTTTTTTCAGTATATGTTATGGGGGCTACCTTTGGATTTTAAACCCTTTATTTTTAGATAGTGAAAGGGAAAAAAACTTGGGCTGATGACTCCTCTTGCAGGATTATCGCAGATCGTTCGATCACTTGACTGGTAAACGCGACTGAATTGACAGAGTTACGTGGCTTACATGGGGCAGCTATCGGTCAATCGAAATCGATAAACAGCCTTGGACCAAAGAGAATTTTTTGTTACGCGTCTTAAAGTTCATCACAGCTATCTGCTTGGCGTTGAGGATGAGGATGAGGTCATCTCAAAGATACAGAATTCGTTGTGGAAAGTTGACATATCGGTCGGACTTTTCGAATTTGTTCTTTTCCATCCAACCTGGAGCACTGTTGGCTTGAGTCATCTCGCATTGATATTGTAAAAACAAATGATCGGTGTTCTATGCCAGCATTTTGGGAAATATCTGTTCCGAGATGCTCTGATTATGTGGTAAAAGTTAACTGAACACAAATTTTATACCTATATTGTTTCTACATAATCGAAAAAAAGGGACTAGACCGAATTTGTTAGTTTCAGTCATGAAGTTTTCTTTACGTGCGGCTCATCTTACAATACATAATTTTTCAAAAGGATACAAAAAAAAATACTTTAGGATCAATATACCGTTATATACGTGTACAAGCAGTTTACTAAAGTCCAAAAACGGGAACCGGCTGATAAGACTCTTCCAAATATTTAATTTCATCATCTGTAAGTTCAAAAGTTAACAGCGAAAGAGCATCCTCCAATCTTTTGATGCTGCTAACACCTATGATAGGTTGATGTCCTTTGTAAAGAACCCAAGCAGTGGAGATAACAGCCATGGAAACGTTACGCTTCTTAGCTATCTCTTCAACGCGATCAATAATAGAAGCGTTTACCCCTTTGGTGAAAAATTCTGAAAAATATACGGAGGACAGTGCTTGAGATCTTGCTGTTCCTTCAGAAGAACGTGGTCTTGCTAAGACACCTCCGGCAATAGGCGACCAAGGAATGATTCCAACGTTAGTCCTCTTACAATAAGCAATCATCTCTCTCTCTTCCTCTCTGTACAAAAGATTGTACAAGTTTTGCATAGAGATGAATTTGTGCCAGCCGTGTTTTTCGGCAACCTCCTGTAAGCCAATGAATTCATATGCTCTCATCGAGGAAGCACCAATGTATCTGACTTTTCCAGAGTTGACAACATCATTCAATGCTCTCATGACTTCTTCATCTGGAGTGGAAGCATCGTACCGATGAATTTGTAAGACATCGATATATGTTCCCAATCTCTTTACAGATTGATCAACGGCATCAAAGATATGTTTTCTCGACAATCCAAGTCTGTTGGCCACTTTCGGATCGGTTGGAGTCAAAGTGAAATAATCATCGAGAGTTTCAATCACAGGGAAGTAACATTTGGTTAAAATAACCAAACTTTCTCTTGGGATGTTGTATTTTTTGATGAATTTTCCAACATACTCCTCAGAGGAACCAAAGCTATAAATGTCAGCAGTGTCAAAAGTACGGATACCAGCATCATACAGTTTTTTCATGATTGCAAAGACCTCTTCTTCTTCTGAGATCGTCCAAGGAAAAAGCTTGTTCCCTTTACCGTAATTCATACAGCCGAGAACAAGCTTGGAAATTTTCAAGCCTGAGTTACCTAAGTTGGTGTATTCAGTGATTTGACTCATTTTTAGTTGTTTTATTCGATATCTAATGTTGAGAAGTTGATATCGAAATTAGCAGGGAAGACACAAGGGTTTAAATATGAATTGTTGGACCAAACGACATATAATGCTATGAATTTAACGAACTTAACCAAATTTTTTAGTTGGACTGCCGGAATTACTAAGGATTTAACGAATTTAACCAGAGTGTTGACTTGAACTACAAACATTGCAATAGATCCAACAAGTCTATGGATTTGGATAATTCTTCGATAAGGTCTTCACGAATGTATTGCTATGGATTTAACGAAATTAAGAAGTTACACACCTATAAATAGTTTGAAATGGCCTTTTTAAGTAGTGCACCGAACGTCCGGGCTGAACCCCTTCAAATAGACGCAGGGTTTTAGTCTCGATTATTAAATTGGCTAAGGGTTTAGAAGAGATGCATGCGCAGCAATAATGTGAAAGCTCGCTTAGAGAAGTTCAAAGTTCTCGAAAAACTGCGGGCGCAACGGGAATAAGGATTTAAGTGAATAAGGATTTAGGGGAGATCGATCTTAGAAGGATGAGTAAGCGAAAAATTTGACTGAATCGTTAACTGACAGAAAGTATGTTTGTACATGTAAGACAGAAGACTGACATCGCCACACCACCGTATACTAGGAACTCAGAATCCTCTTGGGAATCCTAGATTTTAACAAAGAAATATTGTCTACAAATTTCGTGATACTGTCAAATTTTATAACTGACTGACATCCTTTTGGAAATTTTGACACGATTAAAGAGTTTACTGATTAAATAGGTATATTGCATAACACTGACAATAATCCTTTATAAATCTTCCTTCCCAATTTTTAAATTTTACCTCATATGAGAATATCTGAGGGTGTTTGAGAATTTTCGTTTATAAAATATATATCTTATTTTTTATAATTTTATCCGACATTGTTATCAAATATTACGGATCTCGCTTGCAAAACAAATTTCAAGAGCATAACTACTCTTGAAAACACCCGAAGCCTATATATTTTTATGACAATAGGTTTCAGGTGAGATGGTTTCGACGGAGTATATTCAAAAATACCAGATACTTTTTATCTCATTCTAAAGCTTAGACTTCTAGCCATTCCACACAGAGAAGTGAGAATTACATATTTTCTGTACAAAACCCAACTGGATCAAAACTTACTGTAAAATAACATCCGTGCGCAGCGTTCAAGCTCCGACCGAAAAAAAAAAAAAATGTGGCAGAGTCATTTGAGGTTCTCTAATGAGTCTACATGTAGAAGGGCTTTGAATAGGGAGAACGTAAACCAGCACACAATCGATATGAGTGTGTGAGCTTTTTGTTGGCAACCCAATTTCTCTAGCTGAATCAGTAAAAAGACAGGAGGTTTTCCGGTAGTCTCGTTTGTAAAATACTCTCTTTCGAATCACCAACCACCCTGTTCTAACTTCCTTAGACATCTACCTATCAGTCTCTTAGTTTAAGGTACATTTTATCTAATGAAACAACCGAATACAAATTCAACAGACATTACGCACCATCTCAGCAGACAAAGCACGACTTTCATATTTTTCTTTAAAAAGAGCTTGTTAAATATTTTTTTTTTCGGTCTGGTCAAAGTTTTTTTTTCCTTTTAGCAGCCGGCACTTGAATTCGTATAATATAGATATCAAAATTTTAAATACGACATTTATCTTCATCATCTGTTTTGCCAACCGTCATTGAAGACATCCATCTTGCAATTTCAATCATTATAAAGCAATATGTCTTACGCTTCTTCCACCACTTGGACATCGTTCTTGAAATCGATCGCTTCTTACAACGGAGATTTGTCCTCATTGACTGCTCCCCCATTCATCTTATCACCAACTTCAATTGTAGAATATTCCGAATATTGGGCAGAGCATCAAGATTTGTTGATAGCTCCAAATCTTATTGCAGATGGTAAGCCATCCAAAAGTGAAGACGTTGCTTCCGAAAGGTTATTGGCAGTCACCAAATGGTTCATTTCCACACTTAGATCTCAATATTGCTCCAGAAATGAGAGTATGGGAAGTGAAAAAAAACCATTGAATCCATTTTTAGGTGAATTATTTGTCGGAAAATGGTCGGGCGACGAATCCACTGGTGAAACTGTATTAGTGAGTGAACAAGTATCTCATCATCCTCCTGTTACAGGATATGCCATATTTAATGACAAACATAACACTGTTTTACAAGGTTATAACGGTACCAAGGCTTCATTTTCCACGACCACTTTGAACGTCAAACAATATGGACACGCTTTATTGGAATACAAGAACTTGGAAGAGAACTATCTCGTTACTTTACCTCCATTACACATAGAAGGTATCATCGTTGCTAATCCATTTGTCGAATTGGATGGCAAAACATATATTCAGAGCAGTTCAGGTCAAATTGCAGTTATAGAGTATTCCGGAAGAGGATACTTCAGTGGTAAGAAAAACACTTTCAAGGCAAGAATCTTCAAAGACAAAGCTTCATCTGCTAAAAAAGAAAATGCCTTGTACACCATCAGTGGTCAATGGTCTGGAAAGTCTTATATTTCTGAAGGTTCTTCTTCTTCAAAGAAAGAGGAGTTATTCTACGATGCTGCCGCTTCTGAACCTCACTCTTTGGAAGTAAAGCCAATCTCCGAGCAACATGAATTGGAAAGTAGAAGAGCTTGGGAAAAGGTTGCCGATGCCGTTAGAAAAGGTGATTATGATTTGATTCATAAGGAAAAATCGTTGATAGAGGAAGCTCAAAGACAGCAAAGAAGAGATGAAGAGCTGGCAGGTATCAAATGGCAACAAAGATTTTTCAAAGAGGTTGATTTACTCAACAACAGTTCTCAATTATCGAATATCTCGGAAGAAGTTGATCCTTTCTTAGGTTTAAGTACTTATGCTAATTTGTCATTGAAGAACGTCCCTTCTGGAACCATCAAAGATGACAAAGAAGAAGCTAAGGTTGAGACTGGAACACATTGGAGGTTTGTCAGAGAAGCTTGGGATAATGAGACTGAAGTCAAGTTATAGAATGATGATAGGCAACTCAAAACCGCATCTTTTATCTCAATATTGTTCTTTCTGTCCATTTTTATAATTACCTTTCCTTCTCTTACATAATTCCATATATATACATATATATACATTTTTACTGAACTTTTTTAACATATAGTTCTACTCATAATTTCATTTATATAGCAATTCAATATGATTAGTTTGCAATGACAATTGAAATTTTAAAACAAATCAAGAATAAAAAAATTGTACATAGGTATTTATATATAAGTTTCACCACCTTGATAATAAAACACAACTAGCAAGAATAAAAAATCATAAAAAGAGCTGAGTAATGAATGGCTCTGAATCACAATAAAAAGCAAGAACTTCAACATAAAAGAATAATAATACTAACCAATAAAAGAATAAGATAAATCGTCAATTAAAAGAATGGGTGTACAGCGCTACAATCAGCTGAAAATGTCTTACTGTAAATCTCCCATCTCTGAAGAAGAAGAGCTGATGTCTCCAAACAGCTCATTTCTAATACTGATTATCCAAGGATCGCTCAATAATTCAATAGCACTGTACCTCTTATTTGGATCATGTTCGAGACACTTGCCCAAGAACTTTTGACCCAGTTCACTCAATTGGTCGGGATTAGGAAACAGAGGTAAATGACCAGCTGCAATATGATACATGATTGCCCATTCATTATCTAAATTAGCCCACGGTCTTCTGCCAGTAGCCATCTCCAAGACACAGCAACCAAGCGACCAGATATCGACCGAACCATGTCTTCCAGCAGAAGATCCTGTGATGACTTCTGGAGACATGTACATCGGAGTACCTGTCATACTATTCAATTTCTTGGATTTATGATGTACATCTCTGGTACGTCCGCCGGTTGCAATGACCTTAGCAGCACCAAAATCGACGAATTTGATAATTCCCATGTGGTCCAACAAGATATTTTCAGGTTTCACGTCTCTATGAACAATACCTGATTGATGTAAGTAGGCCAAACCTTCCAACATTTGTAAAGTGTAAACCTGGATGACGGTTTCATCTTCAATTCTTCCATGTTCTAGAAGACTGGCTAACGAGCCGCCCTCGCAGAACTCCATGAAAATGTAAACCTTGTCTCGATGCACTTCGACACCGAAATATTGAACAATGTTAGGGTGAGATAACATCTCCAAGACGGTCATTTCGTCCTTAATAGCTGGAACAACGTTCTTAATCGATTGGCTATCTTGGAATCTAATCTCCTTGACAGCCATGACACCACCGGTGTCCAAGTTGATAGATGCATAGACACTACCGAATGTACCACCACCGATGAATCTTCCCTTCTGCCATCTGATCGACACAGAAGAGAACGAGGAAGCCAAAAATGTCAAGAATTGATTCTCTGTATCGGTGTCATCCAAGACTCTTCCAACACTTTCTTGTTGTACTTGGATTTGGTGTCTCTGTTCTTCCAACATCGAAATATTCCTCATGATATCTTCTCTCAACGCAGCAATAACATCTTCATCCTTTTCATACAAATCCAAGTTCTTTTGCTTCTGTAATGACCAATTCAACAAACGTTTCTTTTCTCTCTCAGTTGATCTGGCACCCATTATATCGAAATGAGAAATCAATAACGCCATGCAACCACCAACTTTCACTTTTAAGATATAAAATTGTTCCTCAGTGATCGCCAAAATATTCAACCCATTTGTGATATCCATTGCAAACTCAAGAGCCAACACACACCATCTAAATGTCTTCAAGTCAGTTGGAACACAGTCATCGACGATGAAGGAGACCCATTCAACACTCAATTGAATCAATTTCACAATAATCTCCGATTTTCTATAATGTTCAAACATTCTCAAAGCATGCTTTCCAGAGTCTCTCACGTAGATAAAGATATCGTTGACCAAAGCCTGACAATCACCAACACCTTTACATTGATTTCTAGACAGTGGAACACAGTCGATCATGTTCAACAACATCCTGAAGAAGGTTCTATTGATCTTCAAGAGCTCGTGGTTCACCTTTGGCAATGAGCATCTTTTCTCGAGCAGCAATCCAATTGTATCATCGACACACTCCAAAAAGCTTTCGGTGGACCTGATGAGGTTTTTCACTGGATCACCTTGAGTAATCAAGAGCAATTTGCCAGGCTTAATATCAATAATTGGAATGGGATTCAAGTCCATCTTGAAGACCTTACCGTCCCACACCATAGGCTTCAATGGACAAATGGCTAATATATAACCTGGTTGTTCATCGGCATCGGCTTCCAATGCTTCTTCGGAGACCTCATCGTCATCATCCTCTTCACTATCTTCGTAGGTATCGTCAATATAGTCTGAATCCTGTAAAGAGTCCTCATCATCCAGTTGCTGTCTATTATTGAATTTCCTTAATACCCTTAAATGTTTTGCGGAAGCCTTACGCTTATCAACTCCTAATTGTGAACCATTCAAAAGCCTTCTAATAGTGAGAGGCTTCCCCAATAAGTTGCCGCTAGCAATCAAATATACACCTTTCTTCTCGATGTTATCTGTATAAATCAAGAAATGATCTGTATCCTTCAAGTTGTCTAAGAATGACTTCATGATTTTATTGTTCTTCAAATTGAAAAGTACAGAATTCTGGAAATATTGGTTCAAAAGATTGACAAATCTGATCAATTTTCTACGGATTGCTCCAAAGTTTTCCATAGCGGAACTGTACCATCTTATCAATTCTGTTTTGTTGAATACAGGAGGGCCTTGAAACTGTGTTTGGATATAAGTGGACAATCTTGTGGCCAATCTAGAGGTTATAGTGGTGAAATGTTCCAGAATAAACGATCCACCACCATCGATGTAGAGACCAAGATTTTGCAAGAACTCCCATTCTTTCTCCAAATCTTCTGGTTCTCTGAAGGTTCTGAAGGTTCTTGGATTTCTTGAACTGTCCAATAACTTCCTACCCAATAAGTTGAGGTAGTATGTAACTGCATTTATGATACTCTCGTCAAAAGAAGGATCCCAATAGTTCTCTAAACTCCAACCATCTTCAGGGAAACAATATGCTAAGTAGTCAACCTTGATATCGAACAGCAATTTCAAGTAAGTTTTGAAATCATCAATCATTTGGTCAATCAACATCATAGTTGGGTTCTTCAATTTTTTGGCATACGTTAGTCTGACATTGAGCAATTCTTTGATTAAGAGCGATGGAAAATTGGCCAATTGGATTAAAGAATTAAGATATGATGGTAAATCCAACATCTTGAAGATATGCTTGGATTCCAAATACGACTTTTTGGCTTTTCTAACCCAAGGCCCGAGATTCAATAAGATTCTCTTCTCAAAAATATAATTCACATCTTTTTCCTTCAAGATTCTCTCCACGAAGCTTCTGTCATCGTTGAAGATTTCATTATTTCTAAGCAATGAGTTCTCTATGGCCGGATTTTCAGCTGGAGCCGTATTGTTTTTCAAAATATCCAAATCGTCATTCCCTATCCATTGCTTCAAAATATTTGTTTCTCTATTAATTGCTTCAACGATAGATTTCCACGCATTCAAGGAGTTGATCCTGTCTTCAAATTCTGGTGATTGACAGACTGGCTTATCGTTACACATTTCCTTATGGGTCCTCCAAAGTTCCTCTATCTTCTCGTACTTGTTCAACATATTTGTCACTTGAAAAATGGCTATTTTTTCCTTCTTTGATTGTTTTATCTTGAACTCTTTTGAAGTAGGATCTGTGACTTCTTCTGATCCTTCTAATTCAGAATAGTCGATCTTAAAGTTCAATATCTCATTTATGGTTTCATCAGCCATGGATCTCGAATACATGATCAATTTTTTCTGTTCATCCTCTGTCCTGCCATAGATCTTTGACCTTATACCGATCCACAAACTCTCTTTGTATGCAGCATGTAAATAACTTTCCTTTTCATTATCACTCGTTGGAACCGTAATCTTTGTTTTCTCCTGCTTGACAACCTCACCTGTCAACACAGATCTTAACATCGATTGCCATTCAAGTCTCTCAGAGACAAATGGATTGTCTACTGTGGTCAAAGTGCTATCTGGAGCGATGTTACTCAAGATATTTGGATTGATCAACATCTCGTTGCCCAGAACCAGTAAACTTTCATTACTCAGCGCCAAGTCACTCTCCTCAGTAATAACATCATTGACTCTCAAGTTATTCAACCTTGTGTCCCGTCTAGATATTCTTCCGAATAAATTGAAAGGTCTTTTCTTGTCCTCGAAATCGTAGCCTTCGTCATCGGAGGTTTCTTCATCACTTGACTGTTCATCTTCTTCACCTTGTGCAGTAATTCCTTTTGTGTAATAATCATCTATTAACTGTATCAAGTTATTTGTCTTATTCTTCTCTTGCATTTTTTTCAAGTACATTTTCTCATATTGCAAATGCTTCTCGGAAGCTTTAACATTGCTTTGAATTGTATTGAAATGTTTGGAAGGTCTTCCGTTTGTCAGTGACAGCGACATCAAAGGATTAATATTGTTTTGAGCATTCTTGTTGATAGATTTGGATCTCAATCTTCTCAAAGAACCAGAGGGAACTCTTGACACGGCCGGTTGAGTTCCATTCGTGGCAGGTGTTGACAATTGCGCAGGAGCCTGTACTGGCTGTTGGGACTGCGATTGTGCTTGTGATGACAATTGTTGAGAACCTGGTGGATACAATGATTGCGGAGTTCTTGGGGAAGAACCGCTCGATGAGTTGGATAAAGACCTTACAGGAGAATGAGGTCTGGATCTGTTCAAGTTCATGGTGGAAAGTGCTGCTGCTATTGATTTTGTTGACGGATGTTCACCAGGACCATTGGTCGGAGTCGTATTGGAAGCAGTCAAAGTTGAAGGAACAGTATTGCTGACATTTGTGGATCCATTGATGTTTGTATTGGTGTTATTACCACCCAAACCATTGCCATTGCCATTATTATTGGCATCCAACATCTCATTGAGCTTTCTATGATATCTGTTTGTAAGCGAATTATCGGGAGAATGAACAGCCGAGGAAGTGGTGCTTGCAGCGGGAGACTGTAATTTCAGAAGAATCTGTTGTCTGGAAACATTGACGCTGTTATTGGAGTATCTCCTTGAGCTGGCTGGGGAGCTTAACCCACTTCTAGGGCTTTGCAACGGCAGCGGTTGTTGCTGTTGCTGCTGTTGCGGTGGTTGCGATACCCCATTGTTTATGCTTTCCTCTGGCTGGCCATTGCTGGCTGTATTATATTCCGAAGGTTTCATTGTATAGGTACGGATGTGAATCTCAATGCCCCGTGTAATTGGCGTTACTTCTATTCTTCAAGTATTAAATTTTTTCTATCTTTTTGTGAGATATTTGGAAATCCTTCTTATTAATTTAGACTATTTTTTTCCCTCCTCACTGTCTTTCCTTTTTTTTTTTTTTGTCTTCAATCTTACTACTTATTTTTTTGCTACTGGGGAATTCAGGTGTTTTTTTCAGTCTAAGATCGATCCAAGATTTTTTCTTTTAGAAGACTAAAGTGTTAGACAAGTAGATGCTTACGTATGAGTTGAAGTCAGCGATATATATATAACCTTGAAGAACAAGATCAACACTCTCAATTGAGTTATGCGATTATAATGACAAGGGAGATTTCAGAAAGTAGGTAATTTATATCCGCTAAAGGGTCCAACGACAAGATCATTCACACTTGTTACTCATATACTAACGCTATTACTAATCTTAAGGCAAAATATTGGATTTAGATCAATGTTTGGAACAATTGTACAAGGGTAAATTGTTGAATGAACAAGTGATCAAACACCTATGCTTCAAGTTCAAAGAGTTATTAATAAAGGATAGTAATATAGTACATATGCAAACACCCGTAACTGTGGTGGGAGACATACATGGACAATTTTATGATTTATTAGAAATATTTCTGATAGGAGGCTTTCCTCCTGACACAAACTACTTATTTTTGGGGGACTACGTGGACCGTGGCTCTCACAGTATAGAAACGATAAGTTTGTTGGTGGTGTTAAAATTGAAATATCCAAACAGAATCAATTTAATAAGGGGGAACCATGAATCTCGACAAATTACAACCAATTATGGATTCTATACCGAGTGTTTAACTAAATATGGAGCATCATCGCAAGTTTGGCAATATTTCACGGACATCTTTGACTATTTGGTACTACTGTGTATCATAGATAACTCCATATTCTGTATACATGGCGGCCTATCTCCAAATATACAAACGATCAACTCGATCTTGGTCATAGATAGATTCAAGGAGATTCCACACGACGGGCCAATGGCCGATTTGGTATGGTCTGATCCTGATCTTGAGCTACTCAACTTCCAAATAAGTTCTAGAGGTGCAGGGTATCAATTTGGTGTCAACATAGTCAACAAGTTTCTCCAAATAAATGGTTTCAACAAGATCTTAAGAGCACATCAATTATGCAATGAGGGTTTCCAAATATTCTGGGGAGGTAAAGTCACTACAGTGTGGTCTGCACCAAACTATTGTTATAGGTGTGGTAATAAACTGTCGATAATGGAAGTGTTCAATAGTTATAACGACGAGGATAGTTATTTGTTTAACGTGTTTGACGCTTCACCAGAAAGCGACAAAGAATTCAAAAGAATGAATCCAACCTTGAATGGTATAATGAATGATATGGAGTTCATGGAAAATAACGGGTCTGAGAACTTCGATATCAATCCTGCTTCCAGTGGTATCACTAAACAATTGAATAAGAAAGCTCCATATATCGATTACTTTTTATAAAGCTGCGAAATTTACTATTCCATTAACTAATTATGATCAACTATAATATAATTCCAAATTCATCCCGTCATGAATCTCATAATCTTCTAATGCAATATGGTTTTTGTAGATTGTATAACCTTTCTTCAATATGATCTTATCGTAAGAAGTACCGATTTGTAGAGATAAGATCTTTTTGAAATCTTCTATTGTATCTGATGGTAAGCATTTGACTCTAATTTTTTTACCCAATCTGATCACGGAAAAAACCTAAGTTGTTAGTATATTTCCGAAGTTTCAGGACAGTACAAAATGATATCAGTCACTTACCTATCATTACATATCACTTCAATCATTGTTGCTCTAGTTGATGTTCAGTACTTTTGATGTATTATCGCAAGAAATTAAACCGAGAACTAAAGAAATCATAAAAAGAAAATGAAAAAGAAAAGAAAAAAAAAAGCTTGGAATTTTGGAGTTTCTTAAAATCTAAGCGAGTTTAGTTCTATACCTTTCACGTGAAAATTCTCAATTTGTCTAAACCAAGGTATAGATTATTCTTGGGTAATGGTTCATATGCTCAAGAAATGGAAAGATCATCTAAGACATTGTCGTTAGCTCGTGTATATTTCTAAAACTGAAGAAAAAAAATCAAGTTCAATCAAACACTTTTACCGATGTGAATGAAAATTGTTTAAAGTTTGCTTATAACTAAGATACAGGTAAAAATAACTAAGGGTCCTCTAAATGTACGTATGTTTTCTCCTGAGTGAGCAAAATTTCATAAGCTCAGAGATTATTTCTTGCTCTCACTTCATTTCGAACTCCATGTCGCCAATAGAAGACGTGCAATACAAAAACTTCAAGACCCGGCTTACCAAGTCTCACATCTATTTTCTTGGTTATTCTACATCATCGCAACACAATCTCCACTTTTTTTATTTCCTGTACATAAAAAGTTTCACATGTCAAAAACCTTTTTTTTTAAAAAAAAAAATAATGACAGAGAATTCAAGGCAGATGACTTCACATATAAAAGCTCCATAAAAACTGAACATTTAAAAGACATGAAATTCCACAAAAAGGGTGAACTCCAGTTTAAGATCCATTCATTAAACAATTATACAATATATTACAAGATCACTTGACTCGTAGTTTGGATTTGATAACTTTTACAGTTCCACAAGCTTCACCAGTTTGTCTTTCATCATCACAATATTGGCCCTTGATTGAAAATTCCATGGGTTTGTGTCGAGCTTCATCATAAAGCCATCACCTCAATCATGCAAAAAAATCTCACTCTGTTGAAACTCTTGAGATCATGGGATAATCGCTTGTTCAAGCTTCTTCCGAAAGGATCCTTGAACAAAGATCAAATCTTACGCTCAAGATATTTTATCCTCTTTCTTTTGACAATCCTATCATCATCCACCATTGGGATTATCTACAACGTTCAAAAACTTATATCAAAGATCAAGACACGGAACAACGTTATCTTGAAGAGATCAAAATCGTCTCTCCAATTGTCTAATGGTGCCAGGCAAATATACGTTCCATACAAGGAGAATAAAACTATTAAAGTCACCATTCCTTCATTAAATAATGATAAAATTCAATCTGATCTGTTGAAATTCAAAGCTTTGGTTTCATCCCTCGATGATAGCACACAATACGGAATCTTCAATGCTCTGTTTGTCAAGAAACTTTTCCTCATTTGGAAATTGATTCTTATTCCTAAATTTATGGATACCAACTCAGCTTTATTTCTTTTACAGATTTTCTTCTTGATAAGCAGGACTTATCTTTCATTATTAGTCACCAAGTTAGATGGAACCATTGTCAAAGATTTGATCGGTCTCAATGGAAAGAAATTCCTGAGAGATTTGATCTACTGGTTTCTTTTGCTGTTTCCTCTGTCTTTCACGAATGCCTCGATAAAGTTCTTAACCAAGAAATTGGCCTTGAATTTTAGAACCAACCTCATCAGATACATCCATGACTTATATCTTGACCGTATGATGGTGTATTATAAAATTCAATTCAAAGACTTGAAGAATATTGATCAATATATCACTGAGGATGTTAAAAGATTCACCATGAATCTTTGCTCGTTGTTCAGTAATATCGGAAAACCATTCATGGATTTAATATTTTTCAGCATATATTTGAGGGATAACTTGGGTACATTTGGTATTATAGGTATTTTCTTCAATTATTTCTTGACAGGTTATTTCTTGAAGACCAAATCACCAAATTTCAGTAAATTGATGAAACAGAGAACCCATTTAGAAGGTATCTTTTATAATTATAACTTGAGTTTGATCAACAATTGTGAGGAAATCTCTTTTTACAAAGGTATCCATCTTGAGAAACAGAAAATCAAGTCCATTTTCGACAGACTATTGTCTCAATTGACCAAGGAGTACAAGATCAAATTCGTATATCAATTTTACGAAGACTATATCTTGAAATACACTTGGTCCGCCTTGGGATATCTCTTTGCAGCTATTCCAATTCTTTTTAATTTCAATGGTCCAGTGAAGAATGAAAATAAAAATATGAAGCAATTCATCATCAACAAGAGATTGATGCTCTCGTTACTGGATGCTGGAAGCAGATTGATGTTTTCCATAAAGGACTTATCAAAATTGAGCGGTTATACTGATAGAATTTTCACCTTGTTAATGAGCTTACATCAGGCCCACGCCAGGGATTTCGCCTATGGATCAAAGAGTTTTGATGAAATTCAAGGAATTATGCAAACTCATTACGACGGTTTGAGGTTTGAAAACGTTCCGGTGGTAATCCCTCCTGATACCAAATTGATCTCCAATTTGAGTTTCACTTTAAGTCAAGGCTCAAACATGTTGATCTTGGGTAAAAACGGTAGCGGTAAGACTTCCATAATGAGATTGATTTCTTCTATCTGGCCGGTTTATAAAGGATTATTGTCCAGACCTGCTAATGAGGACATCATGTTTGTAAGTCAAAAGTCGTACTTCTTGAACGTTGGAAATTTGAGGGATCAAATCATCTATCCGAAGAATTATTCTCAAATGTTAAGCATGGGTGTCACGGACGATGATTTGATTCTGATTTTGGATGAGGTCGGATTAGGCTATCTTTTAGAAAGATTTGGTAATGATTTGAATTACAGTCCTTCTGGCGAAGAAAGCTCTGGTAACAATCCATGGTTCAACCTTCTCTCTGGAGGGGAACGTCAAAAATTGGTTATTGCTAGAATCTTGTTCCATAACAAGAAGTTCATCGTTTTGGACGAGTCCACCAATGCCATCTCGTTTGATCTGGAAGACTACCTTTATGAAATGTTGATCAAAAAGAAGTTCAATATCATCACATTGTCACATCGACCTCTCTTGATCAAATATCATGATTATGTTTTGGAATTGAAAGACAATGATGAATATGAATTCAACTATGTGAAGAATCTTTATAGTAGATCAACTAACAACAGTGAATTGTATTTGAATTCCATCACTAGAGAGATCGATAGCTTGCAAAAGAAATTAGCAGAAAAGCCATTCATATTAAAAAGACAAAGGGAATTGAACGACTTATTAGAACACGTTTCGACTGAAAAGCTGGTGACACAAAACACCACTTTGTCCACAATAGATTCTGGTGAATCCGAAAGCGAAGACGAGGAAGACGATGATGATAATGCAGTCCAATTCGAGGTTAATACACGCAAATTTAGAGAAAAAATGGATAATCTGGATATCAATGTATCTATAAATGATTAGTTATAAATTTATAAAGTTTCAAAATGTCTTTGTTTTGAGAGATTTCATCTTGATTGTAGTACTTGAGTAACAATTCATCATTTAAAAGATCTTCTTCTGAAACTTCTAATTGAACTTGTGACAAATAATTCAACTCTGCTCCACTGTGGAAAGGGTCCCTCGATAACTTTTTTCCAATCAAAGGAGCTTTAATTCCACAAGGATCCTTGGCAAAGTGTCTAACGGCATGCTTAAGTTCACTCAGAACAAAATCGTCATCTCCAACATTCTTTTCAGTGACAATAGGGTCAAACCCGATGTACTCAATTCTCGGAATACTCAAAAACAGAGCATGATGGTCAATGAATCTGTTTCTCTTGAATTCCATTCCCACAATGACAACCTTACTTGGCCATTTCTGATATACTTGTTGGAATCGTATTATGGCAAAGAGCAAGTTTTCCATTGAATCTCTGGCATAGTTCTCCAATATAATTCTATCACGATTCGAGTCTGAGATGACACCTAATTTTTGCCCAAGATAGTAGTAAGATTGCAGCTCGGTGACGGGACCCGTGACTTTCTTTGTGGCACCTCCAGTTATCACCAAAGCCGAGTCTTCTTGCAGATCGAGGAGCTTAACACTCTCGGTCAAATGTTTCATAAATGTGAGTTGATCTTGAGAAACGAGCTGAAAAGACAGTAATTCCCATTCATCAGGATCCGTTCCCGGTGCTTCATCACTTGTGGAGTTATAGAACTTCCATATAGAATGGCATGGTAATATAATCAAAGTTCCCGGAGTAGTAGACATGATTTCAATGTGAATTGGGTTTTTTGTTCCTCGCAGTATTAGAGTATTTTTGAAAAGTTTAGGAACACAAAATTTCGTTCTAATATTAAAGTTTAAGATGCGGTTCAAAAACGAAAATGTTGCAGGGAAAAATCTGAGAAATCAATTTTTAGCGTCGGGTTAAGTAATAACGGTAATTAAAATGCATTAATTAAGAAAGAATAATGTGAATATATAGAGAGTTTATTTGAAATCTTTGTAAGTCCATTTCTCGCTAATCTTTGGAGCATACTTCCTCTTTTTATAAACGGTTTTCCTCGATTCAACTTTACCACTGTTTTGCAACTTCATCATCTCATCGTAAAATAAGTTACCTTCAGGTTTCAACGTCCTTAAAGAGTCAGTCAATTCGTCCGAGAGCTTGACTTCCAATTGTTCGTCAATGTTGTTGTATTTGAATAATTTAGTCTTGGCCTTCTTTGTCTTCTTAACAACAGGTTTGGAATCCACAGATTCCACGATTTCTGGTAATTTCTCTAGTTCCTTGATATGTGCTTTCAAAGCTTTCAACTCGTCTTCCAATTCCTGTCTCTGTTTCAGCCTCTTTTCCTTGTTTCTCTGTGCCACTGTCTTAATCTTAGTTTGAGTTGGTTTATTTATGGATAAAGAATCCAAGTTAGTCTTATCGCTTTCATCCTGATCTTCTCCATCTTCGTTATCCTCTTCATCACTGCCATCTTCAGACGAGAGTTCTCCTTGATCGTCAAAGTTATCAATCAAGTACTGTATTCTTTCTTTCTCTTTCTCCATGGCAATTCTTTGGTCTTCCTTTTCCTTTTCGGTCTTGAATTCCTTTTGGATCAAACTTCCCCAACTTTCCAAAGAGGGATTGTAGGATTTTCCAGCGTGAGCAATGAACTTAGTTTTCTTTATCAAGATTGGTGCTTCTTTCATGGTGACTGGAGCGTGTGTTGGCTTGGTGATACTAACGGCACTTTTCTCCTTGTAGATTTTTGGAATTGGTTTCTTTCCTTCAGGCTCCTCCATTTCTTCTCCCCAGATATCGCGAGCCTTGGTATTTATTAAACCTTGTTTTTCAAATATGGTCTTCATCTGTGTTTCTCCCTGCACTTTACCAGCTAATTTCATTAATCTATGAACTTCTTTCTTTGAAACACCTTGAATCTTCTTTTTCTGGTTTCTCTCGATTGACAACAGCGGCAGCTTAGATCTTTGCTGTAAGATCTCTGTAGACTTCAAAGTCTTGGACTCCTTTACATATTTGCTTCTTATTTTATCATCGCCAGCGGTGTCTACCATGAATAATTCATTAGACTCCAAGCCATCTACATCATCTGTTCCTAACAATCTCAAATCCTCTCTCTTTTGCTCGAGTCCTTCTTCAACATCATCTATGTCTATATTCTTTCTCCAAGCCCTCTTTCCTTTACGAGACAGTTGAAGTCTCTGTTGTGGTTTACCTACTTCCATGTTTATATGGTCTTAAATCTGTCAAGCTTATAAATTAAGTGAACCTCTAGCTGTATCCAACAACACTTGGTTCTTCTATATAATCAGATAAAAAAATTTCAGTAAAAAAATTTTTTTCCTTTCTTTTTTTTTTAATTTCCTGTGAAGCTCATCTAACAAAAGAAAAATATTATCTACATAATAAGCTTAGGGCCCAATCTGGCAATCCTCAATCTATTTGTCTAAGAGGGAAAGCTCTTCATCTATGAGCTTGATTATCTCCTTTATATAGACGATATGTTGGTCCATTTGAAATGATCCACTGAAACTGACATAGCTGGGTATTCCATATTTCTTGGTTATCAACATTGAGAGTCTCTTTGTGAGATCTAATGATTGTTCATCGCTATTATTTAGTACTGTTTGAAATACTTCAGAGGTTCTTGGCTGTAAAATTGACTAGTTAGTAACTGAGTAGATATGTATACATAGATAGATATTGTAAACTAATTTGCGACAATCTTTTAACGGCCTGTTCACCAGATCCATATGGAGTATACTTACGTTAATAATCGAATATATATATGCACCAAACGGTTCAGAAGAACCATTGGAACTGACAAAGCAACTAATAGGGCTTCTTTTTTTCTCATTAGCAGAAGTTGGATAACTTAAAACTATATCGAAATCTTCACCGAACATCGGCTCGATCTTTTTGGTTACTGTTTTGATTGACATGTTATATTCTATGGCAATGTATGATATACAAAAGACTGGTTAGCACTTTGATTTACTGTTCAATTCGGAATCTCCAATCTTTTTTGACAATGTAATCAAAAAAAGTTCGTGTCGTTTGATTCTGATCAAAAACTAAAATGAAAAAAATCTTGAAAAATAAAAAAATTTGAACATGTTGAAATGGAGAAAAAAATTGGAACTTTAAAGAACAAGACTTCGATCAATATAATACTCAACCTTTAATAAGATCAACAACGTCAGTAATCAAAATGTTCAGAGGATTATCATCGATCAGACAAAATTGCGGAATAAGGTTCAACTCGACACTTCCACCAGTGCAAGTGAGAAACTCCATGCCTCCAAAGATTAAAGTTTTCCCTAAATTATCAGAAATAACTGCTGAGGAAGTTTATGGAACTAAACCATTTGGAGGTTCTACACGTAGTTACTTCATTAAGAGAACCAGATTCGGACATTTGCCTGTATACAAGACCATAAAATCCAAGGCCCCATTCACAGAAATCAGAAAGGTATCTGGAAATCTGATACAGTTCAAAGCTGATTTAATCGAACTGATTCCTGAAATACCTGCCAAAGAATTCAAGCTCATACAACAGAGTCAGAAGGTTTTGATCAAAGGAGATTACGTGGACCTTATAAAATCTGTCTTAGAGACCAAGTTCTAATCGTGTGAAAGAAGGTGAAGGATGAATAGTTTCACTTCCAAATAGGGTTGGTTATCCAAAGACGAAAAGTAATTAAATATATAAAATTATAATACATACAAAATTTGTACATAGTGAAAAATCTTGAATATGTAGATTTCATTTTTCATCGTACAATTTTGAGGGTTTTGGCTTACCTTTGTAAGACCTGCCAAGCCAAAATACAATTGATATCACTCGTATGAGTGCTCAAAGTTATCCTCACAGCTGATTGGCAAACCCAGTTCTCCCTCAAATTTCGTTTTTGGAGCTTCGCTTTTTTTTTCGGATTTTCTTGGCTAAGGCTTTTTTTTTCATCTATAAATTTTTCAGATGAGCTTGAAAAGGGATCCAAATTTAGACCCTCATCTTTTGGTAGAAATCGATTGAGGGAAGAAAGCTGTCGTTTATTCTCTGGAAAGATGTCCATACTTCTTGTGGACTCATACGACTCGTTCACATATAATTTAAGAAATCTCATTCTGGAAGCCACAGGAACAAAAGTTATAACCATCCACAATGATGCCTTCAAATCAGATGAGAAGGAACTGTTGGACCAATTCCTCTCCAACTTCGATGCGATAGTGATCGGACCTGGACCAGGAAATCCGAGGTTCAGCTCAGATATTGGGATCATTCCATATTTATTGACAAAGCATGAGCTCCCGATATTGGGGATCTGCTTAGGGTTCCAGTGTTTATGTGATGCCCATGGGGCAGACATTCGTTATTTGCAGGACCCTGTACATGGCCAGATATATGAAATGGAAACTTTGGGTGATGACGAGCTCTTCAAAGGCATGGAGAACTTCCAAAGTGTTCGTTACCACTCACTCTATCTGGTAATCCCACAAGATTCTCCACACTTGGTTCCTTTGGCATACACTACTCAAACAGAATCCAATCTTAACGCAACCCGTAAAGTTTTGATGGCTGCAAGGCATAGTACCTTCCCACATTATGGTGTCCAATATCACCCTGAGTCCATCTGCTCAGAAGCAGGTGACATTCTCATTAGGAACTTCTGGGAAGTAGCTCAAAAGGCCAACAAGAGCAGAATCATCAGTAAGAACGATCTCAGTCATGAAGAGCATCTCATACCCGTAGAGCCATTATTACAACAAGATCTCGAAATACCCACAAAGAAATTGAATTATACAATTTTAGAATCAGATGAGTTGACAAATATCGATATCTGTGAGTACTTTACTGAGAATGATCAGGATTTCATTCTTTTGAATAGCGCTTCATTCCCAGGAACTTGGAGCGTTATTGGATTGCCTATTGAAAATAGGTCACAAGTGATTACACATTCAACAGAAGACATGCATAAAATAAATTTAACCAGTTGGAGGTCGACTGCAGAACCTCAAATTGTCACATTGTCAGCGCAGAAGGAGTCTGTTTGGACGTATGTAGCCAATTACATATCGAGCAAAAGATTCAAGACCACTTCAGATCTGGATGAATTTCCTTTTGTTGGTGGACTTGTCGGGTTCTTCTCCTACGAGGAAGGGTCCTTTGTTAATCATGAGAAGTTGACACCCTTGACTACGGAACCTATTCCTGACACAAAATTATGTCTTATTGAAAGGTTCATATTGCATAATTTAGAAACAAAGGCCTATTATATTGTAAGTAATATAGAGAATGATGATCAGTGGATCCAATCTCTTTGTGAAAAATTGAAACGATTGAAGCCCACACCCTTGACCACTAAAACCAGTGTAAATCAATTGCTACAAAAAGAGGAGCAGATTGAAGTTGAAATGGTTGAGAAGAAACAATATGTGGAAGCCTTTCAAAAATGTCAAGATTATTTGAGAAAAGGTGATAGCTATGAGTTGTGTCTCACCGTGCCAACAAAACTCAAAATCCCTTCAAGACTCTCCTCGTGGGACATTTACAAGACCTTGACTTTGAGAAACCCGTCACCATACTCTTGTTATATGAAGTTTGATGATTGTGAATTATTGTCATCATCACCTGAAAGATTTCTCTCATGGAATGATGACTTTTGTCAATTACGTCCAATCAAAGGTACTGTTAAGAACTCTCCACAGATGACACTAGCAAAGCTGACAGAAATATTGAAAACACCAAAGGAAATGGGTGAAAACTTAATGATTGTAGATTTGATCAGACATGATCTTTACACTTTTTTAAATGACGTACAAGTCATTCAATTGATGACAGTTGAAGAATACAAGACAGTTTTTCAATTGGTCTCTGTAATCAATGGATCATTCAAAAACACTCGTTTTACAGGTTTGGACATCTTGTCTAGTTCCTTGCCTCCTGGGTCTATGACCGGTGCTCCTAAGAAAAGATCTGTGGAGATTCTTCAAGATTTGGAGAATCAAACTAGAAGGGGTATTTACAGTGGAGTGTGTGGTTATTTCTCATTGAACAATAAAAGTGACTGGTCTGTAGTGATAAGAAGTTGTTTCAGGTATTCCAAAGACTTACAAAACACCGACTCTCAAACTGTTTGGAGAATAGGAGCAGGGGGTGCTATAACGGTTTTGAGTGATTTTGAAGGGGAATGGCAAGAGATGAAATTGAAATTGGAAAGTGCATTGCAAGCTTTCCAGTGAGTTAGATTGTATATAATTGTTATATAATGGATCTTGTAGATATTTGAATGAGAGTAAAAAGTCGTAGTAATTTTGAGGAACAGAAGAGTTATTTGATTAGAGAGGTACATAATCTTGAGTTGTTATCGCTTCTAATATCATAAGTTAAGTCTAATTATATTCGGACCTACAAACTTTAATAAGTAGATTTGAAACTTTTTCATGGTTTAAAAAAAAAAAGGAAAAAACTAAAGCCAAGATGAAGATCAGACTCCACTGGCTCCAAAGTCTAATGAAACGAAGTTACTAAGCAGCAAGTTGAGATAAATAAACAAGAGATTAAAACAATACACAGGAAGAAGAGAAAAGTTGATAGTTTTTTGATTTTTTTTGTTTTTTTTGTCATTTTTAAAGTTTTCTTTATTTGTCTGTCTTCAAATCTATTTCAATTCTGAAATATCGTTTTCATTTGCATTCAATCCCATAACATTCAAGAACAAGTTCAAGTTAGCAATCAACTTGTTAGCCCTTTCAAAGTTTCCTTCCAAAATATCGTCTCTTGCCTTTCTTTGAACACCGAAAATTTCATCTCTGATTTCGTCAACAATAACTCTTTGATGGTTCAATTTACCAGCCAAGGCCAAAGAGGCCAAAAATTGCCATATGTAAGAGTCATCTTCTGTAGAAACTGGAGTGTTGGCAGAAGCAGAAGATAACGCAGGTGGGAAAATTTGAGTCAATTTACCCTCTAATTGTTGGAAGAGGTTATCGTAAAGACTTGACCAAGTGGATAAGTCATCTGCGTTAATATTGTTACCCAACTCTTGCTTGATCAATTCCAATCTTGAAATCGAAATGGTGATGATGGATAATCCGATCTTGGTGGTACATAAGAATGACATATTGTTCTGAGTCAAGATACCAATAAGCAAGTTCAAAACTTCTTGGAATTTAGCTTCCGATAAGAATAATACCAAATTCTTCAAAACGTTGGTTTGGAAGATTTCGATTCTCTTATTGATATCGATTGGGACAATGGCATCATCATAGTTTTTATAGGATGACTTCAAAATGATGTCGATTTTCTGTAAATTCTTGAAAATAAGATCAATGGTGGTCAATTTTTGTTCATAGTTCAAGAATCTGAAGAATCTTGGGAATACTTTCAAACCTTTCTCGTAATTGAAAATGTATACAAATGCATTGTCGTTGGAGTCCTTACCGTCAGAAATTAAGGAAACCAATTCCGAGTTATCAATTGGGAGACCCTCTCTTTCGTTGGATTCCAATCTCAATGTAACTCCAAAAATCTTTTCGATCAAGTATAAGTGGAACTTTCTTGAAGATTTGCTTACTTGTAATTCCTTTGGTGGATGTGGTACGTCATCGGCATTGATCTCAATATCACCTTCTCTGGCTTTGATGACCAAAGTAGTTCTTGGTTGTTTGATGGAACCGTAACTGACCTTTCCCAAAGCACCTTCTCTAGTCAAAATGGTTTGTTTTGGACCTCTTTCCTTGGCAACAGTGACCGCTTTTGAAACTTGTTGTTGCATTCTTTGCAAAGCGACATCAGCACTTCTTTCCTTACCACCCAATCTGTGACCAGATTGTTCCAAATAGTTTTGCGCAATTGAGCTCATTCCATCGATGTGATTGGTTCCTTGGTTGTTGATAACTTTATAAACCTGATAGTAGAAATCTTCATTGTAAGGATCGTCAGAGATGATTTGAGATAATTGGAATCTGGTAACAAAATCCTTGTCTCTTGGGTTCATGACACCTGAGTATTTGGTGATTCTGATTACTTTTGCTTGACGACGGAGCAATCTTTGACGTTCCTCTGGGGACAAGTTCGGATTGTTAGGGTTATTAGGGTTGTATTGATTGTATTGCGAACGTTGTTGACGTTGTTGCTGGTGTTGGAACTGGTGATGTTGATGGTGTTGCTGAGGTTGCTGGTGCTGTTGGTAGACTTGCTGGTGTTGATGTTGTTGACGGCCAGCTGGATGTTGCTGGTGACTCCGCTCAGCGATCTCAGCTTCAGCTGATCCTAAAACAGGGAAGGCAACGTTGTCAGAATCGGCATGTTTACGATGGTCTTCCTGCGTTGAAACCGGAGCTCTTTGCAATTGCTCTTTTGGCTGTTGAGATGGTTGCTGGGATGGTTGCTCATTTTGTTGCAGCAGTTGTTGTTGCAATGGTGGAGGTGGAGCAGTGAACTGTTGATCAGATGGTGGGTGTTGTTGGAATTGAAGAGGTGGGACTCCCATTGGTGGTGGCTGGAATGGGAAAGGTTGATTGTTATACATCATCTGAGGAGGTGGGAACCCTGGGGCTCCAGGTGGGATCATGAAGTTAGGGAAAGCACCAGGAGGTGGGAGAAACATTTGTTGACCTTGAGGAAATTGAGCTTGTGGTTGCAGATTTTGAGGCTGGTCGTTGGATTCACCTAACAATTGAGCCTCGATTTCTTCTAACGATAAGATCTTTGGTTGCTCAGCTTGTTGAAGAGCTTGTTGCTGCTGCTGCTGCTGTTGTTGTTGTTGTTGTTGTTGTTGTTGTTGTTGTTGAGTGGAAGTGTTGTCACTAGAACCCCAAAGTGATGCCATTGGTTGTAAGATCTCCTCAACTGGCTGTTGTTGAGCAGCTTTGGCATAACTCAAAGTGGAAGTCTTTGGCTTTGACAGAGAGGTTGAAGAAGGTTCAGCAACTGTTCCAAAATCGAAGTCATTGCCGACGTACACATCATCACCAAAAGTTTCAGCGTTGAAAGCGTCTTCCTCAGCTTCTGGATGTTCTCCTAAACCTTCATAGGTTTCTTCGAAATTATACGTCTCCAAGTCCTTCTTTGACGGTGGCCCGGATGGGTCGAATCCAAAGAATGACATTACCTCTTGTGATTGATTAAATCAAATTCTTTATTCGATTGATTGAATGAATAATTCTTGTTAATCTGTTCAAGTTTTCTTTTTTCAATAAATTCTTATTTTCTCACTGCTTTTGTGGTGGGTTTTTTTTTCCTCCTTTTTTGCCTGGCGTGCTATCAAAATTTTTCCTTCGTTCGTCGAATTTTTGTATTTTTTGTTATTTTGTGCGAGATTGGATAACAGGCAATATTCGATTAATGTATACACGACTTTTAAGTTCAATTATCTGAGTTGGTGGAGAAGGAGACTGTTAGGAAGTTTAGACAAGTTCACACATATTATAGTAGAAATTGACTTGCATACAATCGGTCGATCTAATAAAAAAAGGAACCGGAACATTTCTTCATACTTAAAGTTGCTATACATCTACAGTTAAGCTCTTACTTCGAATCTTCTACCGGTAGCTGTCTTTCTCTCTTTGACTCCGGAACCATCAGCAGCGACTTCGTCGTCATTATCTCTCCTAGCTCTGTTCAAGACCTTGGTGAAACCACTGACTCTGTATCTCATTCTTTGATGCAAGTAACATTTGGCAATCTTGATGTGGTAATGGAAATAAGATCTGAATAATTGGATGTGTGTTATGGTGTTCCATCTGACTTGTTGTGTTAAATGTCTTGGGAACAAAACAAATGTGATATATGACAATTCTTCACCTTGAGCGGTAACACTACCTGAAGTCAAATGACGGATTTCTAAAGGAGGCTCCTTGTGCGAGTTGATGACTTGTGGTGCTTTTTGTACTGATCTCTTTCTAGCATCGCTAAATTCTTGAAGGAAGATCTTCGACAACACTTTATCGGTTTCATCTTTAAAAATGGTGGAGAAAATAACTGTGACTCTATCATTTGAAGGTTTGATGTAAATGGATTCTTGATCACGGTAATGGATTGTCAATACTTCTTCCTTGTTGTTATCGGAAGTCAAGTTATCTTCACCATACAAGTTGTTTGGATCAGGAGGTTGCAATTGAGATAATTCATTATAACGATCAAAAGCTTTCAAGAATGGTGCAGCAAATGCATTTCTCTTCAACAAACATAAATTTTCGATCAATTCTTGCTTACTTGTCTCCCCATTGGCAAATTTCAAGGTCTCTAAATCAATATATAAGGAAAAATCCCAACCCGGTTCCAGTTGTGATAAGATTTGAACATTGGAATCATATTGCGACTTCAATAAATCTATAACTCCATATTTGACTAAATCTTGCCAGCATTTGACATTGATCGAAAACAATATCTTGGTCTTAGATTCCGGTGTAGATATATGATACGTGGTGAAATCGAAGTCCGTTACGATACGGTCCAAATTAGCTGGAACGTAATCGTCGGCAAAGGCTTTGGTAAAAGTGTCTTTGATCAAAGGATTCTCTGACTCAAGTTGCAACATGTTTTCTCTACGACAAATTGAATTGAATTGATCTGATATTCGATTGATTGAATAGAGAGTATTTAAATTCTCAGTTAATTTCCAATTCACTTCAAGTTCCTTTTTTTGAGGACCTGGGATTTTTTTTGTCTTTTTTGGTTTCGCTTTATGGCGGCTTATTTCAAAGCTTGTCGTGTGTGGACTACAAATTATTCGCTATTATTGATTGATCGAAATGTATTCAATGGGATTTATATATGTTTATATACAAGATTGGTTTCTTTGGATTCCTCACGTAGATTTAACTGGCTTCTTAACACCATACTTAGATCTCAGGGTTGTCTTGTTAGCAACACCACTCAAATCTAAAGCTCCTCTAACACAATGATATTTGATACCTGGTAAATCCTGAACTCTTCCACCTCTAACGTAGATGACACTATGTTCTTGGGCATTATGACCTTCTCCTGGAATATAAGCACTGATTACATGACCGTTGGTCAATCTTACTCTACAAACTTTTCTTTGGGCGGAGTTAGGTTTCTTTGGCTTCATGATCATAACTCTTAATATGACACCTTTCCTTATAGGACAGTTCTCCAAATGAGGAGTCTTGTTAGGTCTCTCTGGTCTCTTTATCTTACCACCACCCCTTTTGATTTGATTCAAAGTGGCATGTCTTTGCTGTTGTATATTGAGATTCAATCTTGATGTTGATTGTATTAAGGAAGTGATACTGGTATTTGTGGTGGATAAAGTAGGCAGTCTAACATTGACCAGGTTTCTCAGTAGACTGGATGGGGATCTCTGTATCAACCCTCTGAACATAAATTTCAACATAATGCAATCGTTGGTGATTATTGAATGATCGGTGGCAGTTGGAACAATAGACGTTAAAATGATATCTAACTGCTTCTTCAACTTTTTTTCAATTAGTATTTTTTTTACGATTCTTGAAAAACTTTTTTCGCCTCGAAACCTCCTGCCAAATTTTTTCTCTTCAGTTTTTGTTCGGCCTCTTGTTAGGTTTCTCTCCACTCACTACCTTTCCGTCCATTGAGAGACCGAGCAAGGAGGAGCTTTTCTTGCCTAAGTGTTTTTTTCGTCCTATCAAATTCGTTATTTTCTGTATTTTTGGATGTTTCTCTTTTTCACTTCTCAAAATAAATCTGAGTTCACCCACCATTCATCTCATAGAGTCATCATTGCCATTCATCAAGATGTTCAACAGATTCGCCGACCTGCTCAGAAAGTCTAGTCTCAATCGCTTTGTTAAAGTGACCCCAATTAATCATAGAATAACAACGACAGTCCCAATAAGTTTTAGATCTTACTCCGCTGGACCAGCTTTAACTGAAGAGAACATCACTGAAAGAATCTTGGAGATCTTGGAAGATTATGACAATGTGAAAAATGTTGAGAGAATCTCTCCATCTGCAAAGTTCAGTGCTGATCTTGGATTGGATTCGTTGGATCAAGTAGAAGTGTTGATGGAAATTGAGAATGAATTTTCGATAATAATACCAGATGAAGATGCAGACAATTTGAAAAGTGTTGACCAAGTGACCAATTATATTCTCAGTCAGCCAGATGCTTGTTGAGTATGAAAAAGAGGATATTCGATTGGAATTTGATAGTTGATCTCGAAATACATATGTTATATACTATTATCGTTCTATTTCATCATCACGATCATCACCCATCATCTAAACAGATTTAATGACTTTTATCAACGTTATTACTTATTATTTATTCTTTATTTATAACTTCTTTATTTATTTATTTTATCATATCAATTGATTGAACTGATTAATTTATTCTTATCTATCTTAATCTATGCGAGTAGTTGTTTACCAATTAGTTGCCTTGGAATACTTCCGTTTCTAATTCTTTCAAGCATTTTTCATATATGTTTTTCTCAAAGTCTTCCAACTCCAATTCAAATCCAGGCTCCTTCTCCTGTTCCTCACCACCTTGTTCGTCATCGTATTCATCACCATCATTGCTGTGGTGTGAATGTTTCTTGT
Organism: Nakazawaea ambrosiae; assembly: GCA_024271865.1. Classification (NCBI taxonomy): domain Eukaryota; kingdom Fungi; phylum Ascomycota; class Pichiomycetes; order Alaninales; family Pachysolenaceae; genus Nakazawaea; species Nakazawaea ambrosiae. The sequence goes on from JANBXG010000001.1 coordinate 2,411,927, forward strand.
TTCTTCTAGTGACATTGATCTTGTGCACTTTTTTGTTATTTCTATTAATAACACTGTTGAACAAGCAGTTCTTACTCATGTACTTCCATTCTCCAAGTCCAAAGATGAAATTAACCGCATAACCGAAATTGTTTGCTCTGGCAGTTCTACCAATTCTATGGATATACTCCTTGGAAGACAATGGTAAGTCATAATTCAATACCGTTTGAATGTTCATCAAATTGATACCACGACTCATCAAATCTGTTGAGATCAAGACATCGATTTCATTGGCTTCGAACAGTTTCAAAAGTTTTTGTCGTTCTTGGTTTTTCAAAGACGAATTGATCGAAGCGATCCTGAGCGAGGAACCAAACTGTCGCGCTATCAATGTCAAAAGCCTGTGCAATCTTGAAGAACTTTCATTTGATTTGGCAAATATCAAAAGATTCTTGTTGAACTTGAATGCGTCTCCTTTGTCATCTTTATTCTCATATCCAATCAAATATTTAAATAAGATCAATGGCTTATAGAAGCTCAAACCAGAGTTGAATCTAATATAACACTCTTTGATCCTTGGAGGCAATTGGTACAATTCGTTGACCAAATTATCATGATCATTGATCACAATTAATCTTGGAGAATCCAATTTTAAATGAGATAACTTCTCCGAGTTTGTCGTCAATGTGGCACTGAAAATCAATTTTGAACACTTCAAAGCCCATTTGTCATCGTTGAAACTTTGCTGCTTGGTCAACTTGTCAATTAATAAATCACACCAGTTTTGGAAACTTTGATTCAATAATCTATCGGCCTCGTCGATAATCAAATACCGGAGACTCGCCAAGTCCAAATCATCAAGATGTTCTACTAATCTTCCAGGTGTTGATATGACAATGTCAGGTGTAGTAGATTTGTATTTGTCCAATTCGTCCTTGATGCTGACATCATTTTTGAACGTCATTATTTTCAAATCGATTCCCTTTATCAACTCGAATAAAGTAGCTCTCACTTGTTGAATCAATGGTTTTGTAGGAACCAATATTATACATCTCAATCTCGGCACTACACGATCTTTCAAGGCTTGCACCAATGGTATGGAATATGCTAAAGTTTTACCTGAACCTGTGGAAGCATTCACCAACAAATCTTTTTGGAAAGTTGGCGAAATCTTGTTTTTGGCAATGTCTTTCAATAACGTTTCAATCACTGAGATCTGCACACTGAAGGCTTCTGTAAATTTGAAATGGCTTTTCAAATTATCAACAATCTTTGGATCTATTTCAGGTTTAAATTCTTTGAAAGGCTTCTTTAAGTTTGTTTGGTAGTATATTGGAGTAGCCAACCAATCCAAGTTACTATTCAAGCTTGTCAAAGAGGACAACTTTTTATCTTTTGGTAATGCAGGTTGTGGTAATGGAGCAACATCGTTTAACTCGACGTCCTCTTCGTTGTCGTCTTCGAGACCGCTAACATTGTCCCCTGACAGTTCTTCTCTCCGCTGTCTTGTTATTGTCTTGTGGAATCTTTTCAACACATGTGAGTGTTTGTCAGAAGTTCGATTTTCGTCAAGATCCATTGGAACTGGTTCGTCTCTTACAGATGGAACAGCTGTTGGTTCAGATATTTGATTTTCATGGAGCTCTGGTTCTTCATTAGCATTTATGTTTTGTTTCTCGCTGTCGTCGATCTGTTCATTCTCGCTTTCTTCACTCTCTTCACTCTGACTTTCTTTACTTTCACTTTCGCTTTCGCTCTCACTCTCACTCTCGCTATCTTCACTATCTGAAAATTTTCTTTTCTTATTATAATCCTCTACTTCAACTCTTGTCTCCGTCTTCTCGGTTTCTGCATCATCCTTACCGAAGTATTCGGTCGGATCAAATCTAGCTGCAAACATCCTATAGAGTCTCACGTTGTCGTCGTTGTGCTCCTCCTTATCTTCACTATGACTACAACCTCATCTCCTTAAAAAAAAAAAGGAGAAAAAACTTTTTCTACTTGAAGCGTTATAGTGCAAACAAGATCAAAATTTATTTAGGCGTTTTGAACTTTTCAAGAAATTTTCTCATTTTGAGCTTGGAGAAAAATTATTCAAATTACAAAAATCGAAAGACTTTGAAAAAAACCAGAGGTTAGTTGAGCTTGATTGATCATCACATAACTATCAAAATGAGACCAACATTAGGGTTATTGAAGAGATCCGCTTGGAAAGGTATGTCTCGGGAGTTTAAACGTTTTTAATGCCCCATTTCACTTACTAACAAGTCATTTTCGTTTTCAGGTCCATACGTTGTTCCATTACCAATATCCAATGCTTTGAAAACTGGTACCCCAATAAGGACAAACGCCAGGTCATGCACCATATTACCACAGTTCGTCGGGGTGAAATTCCAAATCCATAACGGTAAAGATTATGTGCAAGTTTTGATAACGGAAGATATGATCGGTTCTAAATTAGGAGAGTTCGCACACACAAGGAAGCGTTGGAAGTTTGGTGGTAAGCAAAGGTGAATATTGAAATAAGGTTTCAACTTTTGTTTGTTTTAAACTTGTACATATATTATATATCTATATGTGATTATAGATCTATCATTTTCGAATGAAAATAGAAGCGTTATTCTAAAATAATGTAAAATGTAATGAAAAATGAATGGATAAATAAATAAAGTCATATCTTGGTCATGTTCATATCATAAATATCATGTTCATAGAGAATTATGATCAAGTGCGTACCAATTTCATGGAGTAGTTTCATATCATTCTATTTCCTCTAATATCTCTCATGATCTTGGCCTCTCTGAGACTACCTGTTCTATCCAACATAGGCCAATTGCCCCATCCACCTAATCTCACCACATTGCATGTGGCATTATCACTGCCACCAATTGATTCTATGAACTTCACCACCTCCATAGCCAGCTCGTGCGGAGTCCCTTTCAATAATCCTTTATTATTGGCAGTACTCATCACAATGTCTACAACTTCTTGATCTGTTAAATAGTTCGATACTCCATCAGTGACTAGCACCAAGAAACATTCGTCACCCCCAAAATCTTTGATGTTGGCAATATTCTTATCATCTCTGTGTAATTTCTTGTAATAGCTTAATTTTTTGGAATCCCCAATCAAAAATTCGAAAAATTCTGGCTCCAGTGTGATACCTTTGTCCTTACCTTGAATGTCACCGAATGATCTAGTATTGGCAAAGTTTATGAACCTTTCTTCACCAAATGAATCTGTCATGAAAAAATCAGATGCGTATTTCGTTAGTCTTCTTGTCTCTAACGGATTGGAAGGATGGTGATCAACCGTAAGGCCATGAGCGAGACCTTCCTTGTCGCAAATGATTGCTCTTGTATCCCCACAATGGGCGATCAACAACTTTGATAATGCCCCAGGTTGATAGAAGAAGAGCTCTTCCTCGTGAATGGAGTTTTTTCCATGTGAAATTGAGGCAGAGTTTTTTATGTTAAGATTTGGGTTTGGATCAACTGTGTAAATAAATAATGAGGTCAGTGTTGAGCCTGAATGTCTCTCCTTGGTGTTCTCTTGAGTTAAGAAAGTATAGTCTGTCTCTAGGAAGCTGAAAAAAATCTTCAATTTCAAGATATTTTCTGGTTTTAATTCTTCTACCGTAGTAGGATCGATGTCGTCCGGTATTTGTAAGATTTTATTGATCTTTTGATCTTTTCTTCTATACCAACGTCTCCAATACCCACCAACATCTTTGACATACTTCTTCAAAAGTGAATTGATGTTTTCCAAATTCAACAGATAACTTTCGATGTTCTGTGATAAAGTGCCAGCTAAATATTTGGAACATCTTTCCCCTCCATGACCATCAAACACATTGAAATTGAACACCTTTGTGTATAGGGAATTCAAGGGTTTCTTCTCAAAAGTGTCATTGTTCTTGTACACTCTGTTATCTGACAAGTCCATATCAAGTACTGCCACACTGTAAGTGTCCTCGTTATATAATCTGTTAACTCTACTTGTGAAATAGCCATAATTTGAAGGCACTTTAAGCATGTTAACTCTGTATCTATAATTGGTGTTTTTCACCGGGACAGATAAAAATTGCGATACACATCTTTTATTCTGTAGTGTCACCACTGACTTGGGATTCAAACCCATATTAGAATTGAGTCAAGAATCAATGTGTTCTTTTATAAGCTGTTAGCACTTGTAAAAATGGCACTTTGTAAGAACTCTTGACACTTTAGCGCTTTAACAAAAATCAAATATTAAGAAAAAAAAACCAAAAGGCTGAAAGGTAAAAACTTAAAAAACTTTATAGAGCCCTCGTTTTTTTTTTAGTGTTTGATATCTAATTTTCTCGGTATGTTTTTTTTTTTTTTTAATCAGCTCTCTTTGCTCTTAGACTCCACTTCCTCTTAGTTCAGAAAATTCCAGCAAAAAATAAAATACAAACAGTATCGAACAAAGCAAAAAACTTAAGGCAAAAAAAATCAAAAACCATCAGAAGGAAACAGAGCTATGCATTTGAGACTTAGGAAATATATAAAATATAAAAAAATATTTAACATTTTATGCTTGAGAAAAAAATTGATTGTGGTAAACCATTTAATTAGCAATTGAATTTATAAGAAACTAAATAAGTCGAGTTTGTCATCCATTCAATTTATTCAAGTTCGGAACATTGACCATGACATCAACTGTTCCTACAATCTATGCATTTCCAGAATGGTCTGGAGTTGCGGAAGCCGTTGCTGATCATATTTTATCGGCACAAAATTCTGCATTATATGAAGATTTTAATAAGAAGGCTAAATTATCATCATCATCTAAATCAGTAACGAATTTACTGTCGGCCAATGGATCATCAAATAATAACGGTAGCAAAGACGACAAGAAATTGAAACTGCTGCAGCTGAAAAAGGAAAGAGACCTCCTGAACAGAAGATTCCGGATCGCCATCAGTGGTGGTTCTTTGATAAGCATATTACGAGATGGATTATTGAAAAGAACGAAGGAAGTCGAATGGGGCCGTTGGGATGTTTATTTTGCGGATGAAAGATTGGTACCATTCGACTCCCCAGACTCAAATTTTGGTTTACTGAAGAGACAATTATTTGATTTGATCCCAGAAGATCAACTGAAACCTACAATTTATCATATAAATGAAAGTTTGATATCGGATCCGCAAGAATGTGCAGATGACTATGAGAAATCATTGATCAAAGGGTTTGCCGCAAAAGATTCTGTTAAATTGCCAATGTTTGACCTTTTACTTCTAGGTTGTGCTCCAGATGGCCATATAGCTTCATTGTTTCCAAATCAACCAACTTTAAGAGAACAATATGCTTGGGTTGTACCGGTAGAAGATGCTCCAAGTGGGCCTCCACAGAGAATAACGTTGACGATTCCTGTGATCTGCCATGCACACAGGGTCACATTTGTTGTGGAAGGTTCAACAAAACTGCCAGTCATCAAGGTTATAATGGAGAGACCTGATAAGGGATTACCAAGTAGTATTGTCAACGAAGGAGCAGCTGGTAGAGTGATATGGTTCGTAGACACCGACGCACTTACTGATGTAGACGTAACGAAGAAGAGGTATAAGTTTTTAGTAGATCGTCCAGTGGAGCAACTGGAGTCTGGTTCATGAGAGGGTATGTCAATTGAGAAAGAATAGATCAGATCTTGCATTCTGGTCTGCTGTCTTTCCTTTGTTTTCTTTCCCATTTCCCTTTCATCTTTTCCACATAAAAAGGTTTGATTCACTAATACGTCTATCTGTTTATTTTTACCCTTCTTTCCTGTTATCCTGGTGAAAACAACTATATACAGTTAGATGTGAATCATACCCTTTATTTCTTCAACCAGTATATACAGTTGGTTTTATATATCTTTTATATATACTTCTGATCTTTTATTTATTTTACTTTACTCAGGTGTTGAAGCATGTGCTTTTGTTCAAAAAAAGGACGTATACATAATAAATTACTGTTTGATAGTAATTTATAATAATAAAATGTATCAAAAGAATCTAATCAATTAAACCATCTCATCTTGAATTGCCTCATTTTCTCAGCTCCACCGTATGTTTTTTACAAGCAAAAATAAAATTCAAAAAAAAAAAAAAAAAAAACACAAAACGCCTAAAGTTTAAGTGGGACAAAATAAAAAAAAACAGACGTATAAAACATGTAATATTTAAGTTTTGTAGCTTTATACCTTACAACTCCGTCACCACCACCACACTTTATGATTCATAGATAGTACGTCAGCAATGTGGTGGATACTACTCATATTCAGCGCGGTAACGCTAGTAGGCTCATGGTTGTTGATCAATGGATTCATCAAAGTCATAAATTACCCAATTTATTTCTCATCAATATTGACACTATCCATTTTTTTACCACTCTCGATTGTATTTTTATTACCGATTGATTTGATATCTTCATTAACAGATACCCATTCGATCTTTTATATGAATAGCAACATCATATTGATAGCATGGAAATGTAATTATTGGATGACTTTTATTTTGACTTGGCTGATATTACCTTTCTTACAGAGTTGGTATGACAATGGTCAATTCAATACTAATGAGAGATTCAAAGCTAGCATCAAAGAAGTATTGAAATTTCAACTTCTATTACTTGCTGGTGGTATTTTTGGTTTGATCTACATAATCGGGTCCATTGGGTTCAACCTTGTGGCGATCAAGTCTTTGATCATTACTTTATCCCATATATATGCGTTGGTGTTACTGTTATGGTTGATGTCGCATAGTTTGATTTCTATACCGAAAAACAAATTCCTCAACAGTGCTGCGACAAGGTCCAAATTGAATGATTACTATATCAAATTACCGAAGTTAAATGAGGAGATTGCAGATATCAAGTATAATTTGAAAGAAAGCTGTGGTAAGATCATGAAATTGAACGATTTGAAAGACTACAATGTTGAGTTCAGAGACTGGATTATCAGTTTGGTTGAGCAAGTACCACAGGAATACTCAGATCCGTTGTGGTATAGAGGAGATCCGATCACCAATGATCAATTGTCCAATAAATTCATGAGCAAGATCACAAAAGAGTTCAATAATAACTTCTATAGATACAACTTTGCCAAATCACATTTTGACAATTTATTGGACAAGATTTTTGATTTAGAAGATATCTTGGGCTCCGAGGCGTCAGGAGAATTGAGTTTCAGATTCAAGTCTTCAAAATTCTCCCCGTCTTTCACTTACAAGATCCATAAATATATCTTGCCAGCATTGAATAAGGTTTTTGCCATTTTGCTTGCAATGTTGTCAGTTCTCATAATAGAATCTGAAATGTTACACTCGACGAAATTTTCGTTAGTCAACTTGATTTTCAAAAACAACAATTTCAGTGCTCAGGTATTTGAGAACTTCTTTTTATTGATCATCATCTTGACATATATGTTGCTTGCATCGTTGAATTCTCTTTCTAATATCAGAATATTCAATTTGTATCATTTATCTGAGCACCAACTGTCGGACCCAGTATCTGTGATATTCTTCATCACCTATGCAGCAAGATTGACCATCCCTTTATCCTACAATTTCACCATGTTGTTGAATAATTCAAACAATTCTTTCCATCTGTTTATAGGTAAATCTTTGACATTGATCCCCATTGGTAACATCGTCAACGATTGGCTTCCAAGATTGATCCTCATTCCGATTTTGCTTTCATTTTTCAATATTTACGAAAGGGTGATCAATTTCATTCAACTGAAGTTGGACTTCGAGTTTTACAGCTATTTCGAAGATCTTGAGATAGAGAACCTGGATAATGAAGTGCAAGACCTTGATATTGCGAAGAGAAATACGATGATCCAACTGGGTCAAACAATAGCACAGCAGGAGGCTAACAAGATATCAAATGGCACTGCACATAGATTCAATGCCAATTTGAGACCTTTCAATATTCGGAGACCTCACTCACAAGATGTTGAGTCTGGTCTTAGCAACAGAATTGTCTCTGACACAAATTCTATCGACACAAGTAGTGTACTAATGGACGATTTTTACTTGACAGATTCGGATATTGGTGGTCGGAACCGGGGGTTTTCCTTCAAAAGCTTAGCTAATTCTACATCGAACTTTTTGAACAGATTTACGAGGAGAACCAACGGGACTAGCAGCTATGATCCAGATAACTCCATTATTCCTGATCATGTGGCGAACCAATACAGGGATCTTGAAGATGACGAAAACCTAGTGATTTGACGGAAGGACCAAAGAGAACGCAAAAAAAACTGCAAGACACCAAACGCCCTTAAGTTTTTCTGTACTTGACTTTTTTTTTCTTATACGCACATAAAAGAAATATTTATATACATAGATAAATAAAACGGACACCAATTGGACAATCAAACTTTATCGAGAAGAATACTTAGATAAACCATTGTGATTCAAGGGAGCACTTCTACACACAGATACGACTCGCTTCTGCTGCCTACTCCATAAAAACCCCATGTTCTTCCGACCAATGGTGATTTGCCCTGTATCACAAAAGCCTCGGGCATAATTTTTCAACTTAAAATCGCCGATCTCTCTGCATCAAATAAACTTTTCTGAGAAGGTTATCTTTTCCCGAAAAAAGGAAATTTAGTGGTCTATAAAGATGATTGAGCCATAAAGCCGCAAGCGGTACGTTTTGTTCATATATAAGCTAAAAACCAGATACCGCTCAGCGATTGCAACTTTTGATATTATTGCCTCCTCATATGCACAGCGAGTAAACTCCAATCAAGTGATATAAAGTGCACCCACCAAAAAGAAAGTACGACCGCCCCATAGAGATATATAAATATATATCCCTAGTAATATCATTCGTATACCAATCACCTGAGACATAAAGAAGGAACAATGGCACCGCAATTTGTTCAGGGTAATTGTGTCTTCGAAGAAGACCTTTCCCAAATGAAAAAGGTCATCGAAGATCTGTTCCCTCTTGATGAGTCCCATTCAACTACGAGTTATAGACTTCCAGGTACCAAGGAGCCAGGTTATTCGTCCATCTTCATCAACAATTTGTGTCATATCAAGAATAACGATAAGGTCTATGAGTATATGACCCCATTGATGGATACCATCGATAAAGTTGTTGGCTATTACACGAAAGTTCATGCTGATATTGACTGTTTTGGAGAACGTAAATTCAATAAAGAAACTGGTCAATATGATCCATTTTTCACTTTTGAATCTTACTCTCGTATTGCCGAAAGAAGATTGAATCTTGGAAGCGGGTTTATCAAATTCTTGGAATCCAATAAATTTGTCACTCCAAAGCATGATTCAAACAACTTTATCTTGACCATGTACAGTAAAAACAGACTTGAGTGGGCCCTTACCGACCTTGCATGTAGTGCATATGGTATTGTTTCCACCCTGTTGTACGACACTTTGGGGACTGAGTCTTCACAGTACATCTTGGAACTTACAAATTCCCCAATTGTCGTTTGTTCTAAGAGTAAGATCGAAGCTGTCTTGAAGTTGAAAGCACAATTGCCTTTCTTGATCGGTATAATCTCTATGGATACTCTCGATTCAGGTGACAAGTTATTCGCGGAATGTGATGCTCTGGGAATTGAGTTGATCGATTTTGCAACTGTTGAGCAATTGGGTCTTGATAATCCACAAGTAAGACACCCTCCAACATCCGATTCTATATACACCATCTCGTTTACTTCAGGTACCACAAGCAGACCTAAAGGTGTTGTTATTTCTCATAGAGCTCTTGCTGTGGCGCTTGCGTACCACTCGATTCATGTCACGAGACCATCTCGAGGTAAAGTGTTTTCATTTTTGCCATTGGCTCATATCTTTGAAAGAGCCAGTTTCATTCTTTACATTATGTTTGGTATGGCAATCTGTCTTCCTAATGAGAGCGACTCTGCGTTGACTTTGATCGAAAATTTGAAAATCTCCAAGCCTGTAGCCTTGGTGCTGGTGCCAAGATTGTTCAATAGATTGGAAAGTGCTCTCAAGGCCAAAGTGGAAACCAGTAAGTTATTACAACTGGTAGTGAACCGTAAGATGGCCAAGCTGAAGGCCAGAAACGGGAAGGCCCCATTGTTCCTTGCTGATCAATTGATCATCAGCAAATTCAGAGCTGCAGTGGGTTTTGACAACATGGAATGGTGTATTTCGGGATCTGCTCCTATTAGCGAGTCAACAGTTCAATTCTTGAGACTGGCTTTGAATATCGGATTCGCACAGGGATATGGAGCTACAGAGGTCTGTGGCGGAGGTGCCATCTCCTCTGTTTATGACAAAGATGTCCACTGTGGGTCCATTGGTGCTACTCTTCAACTGAAATTGAGAGACCTCCCTGATTTGAACTATAGATGTGAAGATGAGAATGGTAATGATGTTCCAGAACCAAGCGGAGAGTTGTTGTTGCGTGGTGGACAGATGTTCACCGAATATTACAAGGACCCAGAATCCACTAAGGGTACTCTTGATGAAGACGGTTGGTATCATACGGGAGATGTGGTGAAAATTAATTCCCAAGGTCATTTGAGAGTTGTCGATAGAATCAAGAACTTCTTCAAATTGGCTCAAGGAGAATTTGTAGTTCCTGAGAAGATTGAGAACATTTATATATCCCATCATCCTTTCATAACGCAAGTCTTTGTTCATGGAAATCTGGATCAAAGACATGTCATTGGAATTATTGGATTGGAGAAAGCTTTTGTGGAATCTGCAATCAATTCCATCTATCCAGACAAGAAATCGCCCGCAAATGATCTGGAACTTGTCAAATTACTGAACTCCATAAAAGTCAAGAAACACATCTTGAGTATTCTCAATCATCAACTGGTCATCAAACAATTATCGGGATACGAGAGATTACACAATATCCATATTGACTTTGAACCTTTGAAATTAGAAGATGATGTCATTACTCCTACTTTCAAAATCAAGAGAAATAAGGCAAAGAACCTTTTCTCCGATATAATTACAAGCTTATACCTGGAAGGAAGTTTAATTGGCACCAAGCTGAAGTTGTGATATTTCTCGTCGCTTTTCTGTTTAAATTTTATAAAGTTTTTCCTATTATTTATAAATTTACGTATCTTGATATATGGAAGTTGTCGTTATTTTGTTTCTTCATTTTAATTCTAGAGTTTTGTTTCATCCCTACAACTTTCGCTTATTTTTGTTGTTCGTGTTCCTGTTGTGGTATGATCATATTTATATAGCTGATACATGTTTACTTCCTTTTGGCTATAACTGTAACGACCAGACTCTTTTATTCCATCCCTTTCTCTCAAAAACGAGGAAAAGAGCCCATAAACATTTACAAATTCGATTACAAGAAAGTGTTAAAAACCCAATAACCAAGAAGATTAAATTATATTCATGTAATCTTTGAATAAAGTGTGTGAATGAAAAGTGATAAGAATGAAAAAAATGAAAAAAAAAGTGGAAAGAAATTTCAATTTTGAAGGAAAGTCCAAGAAGTCCTCATAAAGAGAAATTGATATGATATGTAGGCGAACATATACACACAAGCATATAAATATATATCATCAAATATACAACCTTAGTTAGTATAAAAAAATATAAAGGTAAATAGTATCTTAATCGAAGCATCTTTTTCCTCTTAAATTTGTTTTGTCTTTGATGTTTTTTTTTTGGTTTTTTCTTCTTTTTTTTTTAATTCCTCAACGTCAATTCACAACACTAATTTGTTGTATATATATATGTTGATGTGAAATAATAGAAGCAAAAATGAATGGCTCAGTTCAAGCCTTGTTTTCCTTTGCTGCTAACATTTCGTTTTGTCTTGAGAAAGTATCAGTGACAGCACCTGAATCTCTAATGACAGCAACTCTCATAGTCAGTAATAAGTTATGAGCTGCATTAGAATGAGCATAGACACCACCGTTGAATGCAACAGTGGCATCTTTTCCATAGGAGGTTCTGATCAAAGCTTGACCACCTGGATGTTCGGTGATGAATCCTTCAACGTTGTGGACAATACCAGAGATAATACATAATCCCTTTTGGCTCTTGGCCTTTTCGAAGAACTCTTGCTTGTCCCATACTGGCAATTCTGATAATGGAGTACCCCAGTTTAATTTGTTTCTCATGGCATCCAATTTCTTTTGTTGTTGTTGGATTAAACCTTGTTCGATGGCATTTTGAGAGAATTTTTTCAAGTCGTAAGCTAATCCGACTTTCCATGTCAACCAAATGACAATCTTGGTAGGATCGTATTGGTACCATTTCAATGCATTTCTGTAATCAGATGGGAATTCATGATGGAAGTTATGGTAACCTTCACCAAAAGTGACAAATGCAGTCAAGAAATGATCTCTTGGGGTTCTTCTGTCATCGAATGGTTGAACACCGATCCAATGAGCTAAAGAGTTGACACAGAAGGTGGCTTGTTGAATAAAAGTGGACTTAAAAATACCAGCATAGATAAATCCACCCCAGTAGTCACCCCAGCATATACCGGCAATCAAACATGGAACAATGAAAGCAGACAAGAACATCAAAGTGATGTAATGTCTGTGTTGCACTCTGACGACCCAATCGTCAATCAAATCGGAGATATCAGCTCTTGCCTTATATCTTGGGTTTGGTTTTTGTAACATCCAACCCATGTGAGAGTACCAGAAACCTCTTCTTGCGTCATATGGATCTCTCACAGTATCTGTGTATCTGTGATGGATTCTATGAGAGTGACCCCACCATTTGATGGAACCTTCGATGGCACCAGCACCGAAGAAGGCATAGAACAATCTGACAGGCAATCTGGCGTTGTAAGCCTTGTGAGACCATAATCTATGGTAACCGGCAGTGATGGACATACCACCAAAGACGTACATGATAACACCTAATACAGCGGTCTTCCATTGTAAAGGCACTTTGAAACTTGTTATCACACCGTATAATGGGATCAGTACCACCAATATGAAGTTCAACCAGTTGATATGTTGATGCCAATTAGAAAGAGTCCAAGGTTGTTCACTGATGTGCTTATTTCTCAGCAGGTCCAGTTTACTCAGCTTGTCCTTCTCTACCAACAACAGCAAAGAGTCCCTGGCCATTTGATCAGGAGTAACATCATAAAGGTTCTTACTGCCCATCAATCTACCTCCAACACCAGCAGCTACAATTCTTTTTTTCATAGAACCAGCAGCGATGACATTGGCAGCGGTAACATCAACGGCATCTAAACCGGAATCTTGTTCAGACATATTGTTGCTTTCAAAATTATGTTGATAATCCGAAACAAATGAAGAAGCACAATTAATATATACCGGAATACCAATATATATATATATGATCTAAACTTCGATAGAGAGCTATATTTATGATTAAAATTAGAAATCATACGAACATTTTCAGATTATATAAAATTAGGGGAGAGAAAATTTAGTACAAAAAAGAAAAGAAAAAGGAGGAAAATTTAGGAGCAACTACGCTATTGAGTTTACGTAAGCAACAACTGTTGGGTAAAAAAAATTTGTAGATTTTGTTGGAATTACACGACCATTGGTGCATCCCTTTTTTTTCCAAGATTATCTTATCTTAGTCACCTTTTTTTGTTTTCTAGTAGATTAAAAAACGGTTTCATTGAGGGAGCAAGCCTAATATGTGTACCCATAAAAAAAGAGGCAAATGTTGTAAGTAGTAAATTGTAGAAATCCAAATATTTCGGTGAAATTACATTTCATTTTAGAAGAAGAAACTGGCAATTGCTCATATAGTTGCTAAGAATTGAGCCTCCTTCTAGCTTTTTCTCTCCCATGACTGAAGTTTATTCCGATAAGTCAAGTGAACTCAGTGAGAAGAGGAAAGGCCTTTTCTTGGTTGACTGCGCAAAAACCAACATTTTTTTTTTGGCTTCGGGATTCTTTCTTTTTTTTTTGTCTACTTCCTTCAATCAGACAGAGCGTACATTTTTTAATGAAGCGCAGTGAGTAGTTCTCTGTATTTGTTGCGACTTGGATTAACTTACTGTTTGATGCAAGAAAGACAGCCAATTTCACACTGGGGTTGAAACTGGGGTCTGTCTCAGATCAGGGGAAGAGAAAAAGAATAATTGAATCTGGTCTTTGGTAATGAATTTACAAAAAGCTCCGTAATATTATTAAGAGCAGTAGAGACTAGGAGCGATACTAGGAAATCTTGAGAGATTCAATAGGATACCGGTTAGAGTAACTTGCAAAATTTCATGAAATAGTCTGATGTCTTTCTTGTACATAACTTGTGCGAAGGCACATTCATTTTTCTGAAAACCAACATGACCCACTTTTACTCCAAGTTATCACCTAACTTTGTTTCATGTCAACTACACCTCAAAAAGTGCATGACACCATTAATTATGAATCGCCTGTTTTTTTTTCCTCTTGTCTTCTACAATGGTTTTTACTTTTTAGTTGTCTCGTTCAAGAAATGACTCCGAGCTCTATAATGGAGGTGACACACACGAGGCTGACTACGTCAACTGAGTCCCTCCATTTATAATTGTTGGATTTCGTCAAATTTATCCAGGGTTTATGAAGAAAGAAAAAAGTTGAACACCAGATGAGATGATCTGCCGGACCTGTGATTGTGTATATAATATCAAATCTGACTAAAGAGGAAGTTTTCTCGGGGGTTCATCAAATTCAAGTATCGGATTAATCGACATATACTTCATTTGAAGTTCCGTACAAATAATGTTTGAAAGTGTCAATGATTTTTTCACTGAATGCATTCAATAGCTCTTCAGTCCAATGTTTGATACTTTCAAACTCACCATTTCATCGCTCATGAAATTATCATACTGCTAGTCTGTTGTTTGTGCTAAACTAAATGACTTCCAGATTGAACCCCCGGCAAAATTTCTTTTGTCAGAACTTGAATGACTCATTTGCATATGTGAATAGAAGTTGAGGGATTATGGTGAAGCACATGCTATTCCTTCGAAGAATACAGCTACTTCCCATAACTCGTCAGGATATCTCGTATAACACTTCAATTCCTCAATACACAGTCCTCAGAGCAGAAGACTTGAATTATTACCTTCCGTTCTTCCCACTTAGTCGTGCTTCCTTAACTCAAAGGGGAAAAAAATGAGGAAAAAAAAGATCATGATTTTTTTCTCTACACATTGAGAAAGCTTTTCATATGGAATAAATAAATAATCAAATAAGCTAAAGAAGAAAGCAACTAGCGCTTAGCGGATAACCTTTTCGATTATATAACGGTTGTCATACCAGCAGCGTCAGTTAATCGATCAATTTTTCAGTCCTTATTAATTGTTCAAGTGCAATACAAATACCCAGTGAAGTTGTCTCAATATTGCTTGTTTGCCGTCCTATATCAAATAACAATCATTGAGAAAGATAGCAGCATTGAGACGTTTTCAACTTGGAAGCATCATTATTTATTCAACAATTGATATCAATTGCATCCATCCTTATTTATACGCCCATGTCTTCCAATAAGCAGCCTTACCCAGGGTCTCCATTCAGATCACCAACATCTCCGTCATTGAGGTCAAGACAAACCTCCATTGTGGAGATGTTGTCGACACCTCCTCCTTTGGAAAACAATAGTGATATTGCAAGTTTACATTTGAATGATTCATCTGCCTCAATATCGTCTCAATTACATAGCAGTGTCAATCATAATCTGAGCTTGGGAGCAAGTGTAAGCCCAACATCATCCAACTTCATTCAGGTCCCAGTGACCACTACACCTTCGTCGTCCTCGCTGTTGCAAAGAAACCCATCTTTGGCCTCTCAGAGTAGTAGCGGTAATCTCAATGGTCATGACTGGCAAGATATTCCATTGTCTGAATTGGTTGAACAGAATAAATTGATTTTCATCAAAGACGATATAAGCGTTGAAAAGGCATTCGAGACCTTGATCCAAAACAATTTAACCTCACTTCCAGTGGAGAATTATGATAACGATTCAAACTGTTTGACGTTCGATTATACAGATTTAAATTCACATTTGTTATTGGTGTTGAATAAATTGAAAATAGATTCACACGATATCACTTACGAACCAAAGGAAGAAGTTCCAAATTTGATTTTGAAGGCTCAAAGAGGAGAGCCAATTCCTGTGAAATTTGTGATTCGTCTCACGGCAAAAAACCCATTCATCAAATTATCTGAGACTGAGACCTTAGCCAAGGTGGTGGAAATCTTAGGCTCAGGTGTACACAGAGTTGCCATCACAGATAACGAACGTATCACGGGTATACTCTCCCAAAGAAGATTGATCAAGTTTCTTTGGGATAATGCCAGAAGATTTCACTCGTTGGAACCTTTGTTCCAGTCTTCTCTTCATGAATTGAATATCGGACAAACAAATGTGATTTCTATCAATGGTGATCAATTGCTTATAGAGGCTCTTACAACGATGCACGATTTGAAGATCTCTTCTGTGGCAGTTGTTGATAGAAGTAATAATTTGTTGGGTAACATTTCTGTCACCGATGTCAAACTTGTTAGTACTTCCTCTAAAACCGATTTGTTATACAAGTCGTGTCTTCATTTCATTTCCATCATTTTGAACTCCAGGGGTTTAGAAAATGGTAAAGACTCTTTCCCAATTTTCCACGTAACTCCAAATTCTTCGTTAGGAAGAACCATTGCCAAATTAGTTGCTACCCAGCTGCATAGATTATGGATTGTAAGACCATCCGGCTCTTCTTCGATTTCTTCAGAATCATCTGCATCATCATCCTCGGCATCTGCTCCATCTACTCCAGGAACACTGCAAATTCCTCAATATTTAATGGAAAAGGACGCAGCCCGACCAGGCAAATTGATTGGTGTAGTCAGTTTGACTGATGTACTTTCATTGTTTGCCAAGAGGCTTGGTAAGAACCTGGATCCAGGCTCTGCAAGAAGACAAAGAAGACGTAGTTCCTCATCTTCAAGTAGATCGATAGTATCTGCTTCCAGTTTGGAGCAGTTGAGGAAGAGCTCTACTGGTAACAGTAATCCTCTTGAATTTAGATAACTTTCTTCCAAGTTGCTGATCGGTTTGTTATAACATGTCCAGTTTTTTATATTTTATGTAATTTTCATTTGGGTTTATTTCTTTTAACCGGTATAAATTTATTTCAAATAGCTTTTACTGTTAGTTACTCGTCACTTTGTCATTTCTACTATTAATATATATTAATCTATATATATAAAAAGTCTTAGCGTGAATGAAGCATTAAAATCAATTAATTAATTATTAAAATGTGCTCTTCGCACTAATATACAGTAGTATGTTCATCTATGTTAATATACAATTATTTGGCTCAACGAAACGGTTTCCTAGGAATCATCGAACCAGATGAATTCTTGAGCTTCGATCTGACGTTGAGTGGGAATGGTTTGAACCTTTTTAAGTTTTGTGTTTGTATAGGTTTAGAAGGCTCGTTACCAGTGCTGTTTATCGTAGCTTTTCTTTTCAAAAAGTTTTCCTTATTGCCATCTTCAAATGTGAATGGAGTCAATGCGGGAACAGTTGGTAATACAGGAGTTTGAGAGTTGGTGGTTCTCTCGGGAGATGTTGATCTTGAGCTCAGTCTGGATGAGGTTCGAGATCCAGGTCTCGATCTTGCCCAAGTCATAGATCTCAGAGGGGACGCCTGCCTACTAGTATTGACAGTCGTAGTTCCTCCACGTCTGGGAGTTAATTGTCTCACTGGAGAAGTTGTTCTGGATCTAGCAGAAACAATCTGTGATTCAATAATTTTCTCATTTCCATTCAAGGTTTCCATCAACTGTGCCATCTTCTCCAGTTCAGGAATCACAAAGTCTTCTTTACGCAATTGTTCACCAATAGCCTCTGAGGTACAAGAGAGCTTTTCTACAACGTTCAATGTGTGTTGCAGTGAATCTTGTTTCAGAGAGATCTGGTCTTGGAATTTTTTTGCAATGGTAGCCAACTCTTGATCAATTGTATTCTCTGATTTCATTTTTTCGATCATTTGTACAACTTTTGTCCTCTCGTCTTGAAGAATCACTTTGCTGTTAGTAGTGTCATTGTTCAAATCATCAATCCTATCAGATAGAGTGTCACTATTTTGATCAATTCTTGAAGATAATTTACGTATAAGTTGTTCATTGTTTCGAACACCATTACGCCCAGCGGTCAACCAATCGTATTTCTTTCCGGAAAGTAAATCTTTCTCTGAATCGACAATCTGTTGTCTCAAGTCGATTATCTGCTGAGGCAATTGCGCAGTTGTCTTTGAGTAATGGTTGTCGAATAAATTGATAAGACCAGCAATAAACTCCTTCTTATTTGCCTCATTTTGTGCTTTGATGCTTTCGAGATGTCTAGCCAACAAATCATCATGGTTGTTGAACAAGTTCTGTGTAAGATATCTGTCGAATTGCAGGTTGTTCAGTTCCAATCCATGCAAATTGGCTTCAAATTCTTCAACTTCTTGTTTGGACTCGTTGTTCAACTTATTAATGGTCTTCTTGAGGTCTTTGAAGAGTAAAGGTAACTTGGCAGTCAATGAATTGGTTGCATTATCACAGATTTCAAACGCAGAATCTTGGAAGGTCTCGATCATAGAACTCAATTGAGTCTTTATTTTATCACAGTGGTCCTTTATGTTGATATTAGCCGCAGCATCTTGTTCAGCTATAGTTACCAATTTTTCGATTTGCTCTTGAAGCGAATTATAGATCAGGTTCTTGATGAAAGATGATGTACTTTTTTGATGATTCTCAAAATCTTTAACTCCAGAATTGAATAAGTCAATTAACTCTCTGTACTTCTTTGTGGATTCGTACATCATTCTCTCGCTATTCTGTTGTTTTTGTACTTTCCCGCTCAAAATGTTGTTCACCTGTTGCATTTCTTTCAATTTTTCCTTCAATTGGGAAACCTCCTGCATCTTTGAGTTCAAATCGTGATTCAGAATCTTATTTTGATTTTGTTGAAATTCCAATTTCCTATTCACCTCTTCTACTTGAATTTTATATTGTTGAGCATCTTTTTTCAATTGATCATAATTAGTCTTGTCCATCATGACTCCGTCCTTGGACCAAGACAGCATCAAGTCTTTGCGCAATTTGGTCACCTCGTCCACTAAATCTTTCACCACCACGTGCCGTAGCATCATGTTTCCAACTTGCGGAGTGTTCATGACGTTTTTCAGCTTACTGGCATATTCCAAGGTCTTGGAAGTCTCTTCACTATCCATTTGGGATGGAGATATATTCAGAATGAGCACTGTCTTGGTCTCACCCCCAAGGGAATCTTTCAACAATCTAGTCAATTTCGAATCTCTATAGGGTGGTAAATGATTATCTACAAGGGCATTGATGACTTTACCCAATGACAAGAGACTCTTGTTGATCGATCCTGCCTCCTTGGCTTGCAAGTCGGTAGCACCTGATCGACTTATGTTCTCTGATCCTGCCAAATCCACCAAGTTCATCTTTGAATATCTGTAGGCATCGTTTTGCCCATCCTTCTTATACAAACTGATACTGAAAATAGTATGAGAACGACTGGAATTCTTGTTCATATTGGTTGACGAGGTTTTCCTATCTATCAAACCTTTCCGAAGAAGATTCAAGCCTTCTACAGCATTGCTGACACAGAATTCTTCAAGATCTTTTATGAACACTGCACTCTTGTCCGGTTTTCCAGGCACTGTCTTGATCTGCTCCTCATATATTTTCAAGTC
The DNA here is from genome assembly GCA_024271865.1 of Nakazawaea ambrosiae. NCBI lineage: Eukaryota > Fungi > Ascomycota > Pichiomycetes > Alaninales > Pachysolenaceae > Nakazawaea > Nakazawaea ambrosiae. The sequence goes on from JANBXG010000001.1 coordinate 2,431,585, forward strand.
TTTCTTATTCCCCTTGGGGTTCAACAAGTCTTTTAACGTTTCATTGTAAATCTCTACCAACGAACATTTGATCAAGAAATCATTACTGGGATCCGCGGATTCCAATGTAGAAAACAATTTAAACAAAATTCTCGGTATTATTCCAGCATCCGGAGAGTACGATCCATTCACTACTCCGTCATCTCCACACATCGTGTAAGTTTTTCCCGTTCCTGTCTGACCGTATGCGAAAATGGTACAATTGAAACCTTTCAAGAACTCATCAAACATCGGTGCAGCTACACTATTGAAAAGTAACTCCTGGTCGGCACTTGGACCAAACGCCTGATCCACAGTAAATGTCTTGCACGCCATTTTCCCCACTATGGAATTATCATCACTACTATTTATGCTCACTTGATTGGATCCCGTCTTGTCTGGGACATCCACAACTATATCACTCTTCAGAGCTATCTCCAGGTCTGTCCTTCCGCGACACCTCACCACAACGTTGATCGCCTCAGCTTTCATATCCGTTATCTGTAAAGCGTTAGAGGATGAGGACGAGGACGAGGATAACGACGAAGACGAGGACATATTTGCGTGTTCTTCAGGCGCGTATACAAATTAATCCTTGTTCACTTCTGTACGATCCAACTCGATGTGAACACTCGATTCTCACTCTATAAACAATTCGTGCTATGTCAACTATCGCCTCTGCTGCTTTATCTATGTTCTTTTTGTTTTGTTTACAAAAAGCAGAAATCACAAAAAAATAAAAAAATAAAAAAATAAAAAAAACACAATGAAGCGTCACGTAAAATTTGGGGTGTCGTACACTACCTTAGTGAAAAAGATATGGGCTCTTACTATATAGAGTGTATATAAATATAGGTTATGAGTTGATCAGATTCCAATCACCGAGTCCATTCAATATCAGTTCCACTTCAGAACGGCTCTTTCCCATGTCTGTACAAATGGCGTCAAAATGAGCTACTTTTTTCAATGACTTTATCACTGTGTTCTCTTCGGTCTGCCTCTTTTTCAAGTTATATACATCCTCTGAAGAGACGAACTTATCGTCCAGCTCGCCTAATACCGAATTATCTCTTTCTATTTGATTTCTCAACTCGGACTCTTTCTTCGTTTGACTCACGTGATGCACACTTGTAACCGTGTCACTCACTGGGAAGGAATGGACTCTGTAGATAAGGTTTCTCAATACACCAAACGATATAAGTCTTCTGATATCTATGAATCTCAACAACTCTGCATGTTCCACCGACCAGTCTCTTAGGTTTTGGCCATGGTGTAAAGATCTATAGAGATAAAAGATGTTGGCTTTTGAAGGAACCACAATGGTGTTTTTGGACTTCAAATTATTGGAGGAGGAAGATGTAGACTCTAGTTTAGCGGCCAATTTCTCCGCTGAAGAATTGATGCTATTGTTATCATCAGAAGGTGGGAACGTTTTCTTTGTCGGTATCGCTAATGATCCGTTAAACAGGAATTCGTGCGTCACATAAGCCTGACATTCCGTGGCTAGTTCTGAATCTTCAAGAAACAAACCAATGTTCGATGTTGGCAGGTACATGTTGGAAAATTGAAAGATGTCTAAGATCATGATACATTTGTAATGCATCAAATGCTGTATACATTGTTTGACCAAGTTATAATCCAGGTCTGCCAATTGGGAAATTCGCTTGACTGAGTTTATGCCATTGATATACGGGAGAATGTTGATCATTGTTGGGTCCCAGTTCAAATCCACCAACGAGTTCAACTTCACCGTCTGGATCGGCACATCAAACGAATTGATGTCTGGAGGAGGAGGAAAAATTGGGAATAATTTGATGTCGACGGAGTTTGAGCTGTCGATTGGAATTTGACATTCGGAGTAGTTGTTCAAGTCTTGAAAAATCTGGTGGATCAAACTGTCAATGGAGGTCAACTCTATCACATTCTTCTTTACACCGGGAGTAATAGCATTCCAATTGTCTATGTCTCTCACAACACCTTCCACGTCTGTGACTTCTTGTAGATAATGGCCATTAGTGCTGGAAGAGTTTAATCCAGAGGCGGATCCGGTGATAGTGGTTGCGGTTGTTGGAGTGGATTCTCTATTGTCTTGTGGATTCGATGCAGGTGGTGATGTGGAAGTTGAAGCCTTGGAATCTTCGTTTTTGAAAAATATTGAACTGTCTTCTTGTTCTATTTTCTTCGTCAATAAGTTCGATTGTTCCTCTAAAGTTCTAAACATTCTGCCTATTCTTCTGATGTGGTCTTCATATGGAATTGTGTCACTGTCGTAAGGGAATACAAAGCAAAAGTTGAAACTGAAAGAATTTCTCGCATATTGAGATCCATATATATTGACAGGGTATCCAATGACTCTGTAAGTACCAGATTTGACGGTGATTAATCTATTGCAGAATTGAGGTTTGGGGATGACATAATTTTTAATAGAGTCGAATTCTATGAATGGAGCTTCTAACGTTGAACTATCAGGTTTGGGACTCGGTACTATTGCACCTGAGGGTATTTGATGTAGTACTTTTGTACCTTCGGTGGGATGGAAAACAGCATAGAAAATCGCTGACACAGGCACAAACCCGGCTATTGAATGAATGCATTAGTACATTGTTCTACACACGAAATAGTGTTCATCGCTTGACTTACATTCCTCCATACTCCTGATTTTATCTTATCCTATATACTATTACCGCTGATGCTTATTCGCGAGATTTTAAAATCACTAATTTGTGTAATTAAGATGTTCACTATCCTTCGTGCATACTTTACTTACCCGGCTTGTTTGAAGGGGCCATCTAAGGAAAAACTGCAGATTCGATTGTGTTTCTTCAAGTTTTCTGAAGGATTCCTCTTTTTCTTTTTTGCTAAGAAAAAATCAAAGGGAGCATAAGAAGAATACTAAAGTGTGAGAAATAAAAAATAAAACATTAAAAATAAATAAACAAAAAAAAAATAAGAATCAGTTTTTTTTTTATTTTTGTTATTTTATTTTAATTATTTATAATATCAAATTATATCGATAAATATTCATAATAACAACAAGAATATACAATGTCAGGAAAAGCACACGGAGGTAAAGGTAAATCGGGAGCCAAAGATGGTGGTATCAGATCTCAGTCATCCTCAGCCAAGGCTGGATTACAATTCCCAGTCGGTAGAATCAAGAGATTCTTGAAGAAAAATGCTCAAAACAAAGTTAGAGTTGGAGCCAAATGTAAGTTTAAATATTGATTATTTATGCTCAACTTCCATGAAGATATATACTAACTAACTTCATCAATAGCCGCTATATATTTGGCTGCCGTATTGGAATATTTGACCGCTGAAGTCTTGGAATTGGCAGGTAACGCAGCAAAGGATTTGAAATTGAAGAGAATTACTCCAAGACATTTACAATTGGCCATCAGAGGTGATGAAGAATTGGATACATTGATCAAGGCCACCATTGCTTATGGTGGTGTCTTGCCACACATCAATAAAGCTTTGTTGTTGAAAGTAGAGAAGAAGAAGAAATAGATAACATGTTTCAGTTGCAACTAGTTCCCTTCTCTCCAAACTTGATTTCAATCTCGCTTCTAATTTTTCTTTTTATATTTACAATGTTTATTCTTAACTTGTCTTTTTAAAATCCCCATTTTCCTATTATTTGATTGATCGGTCGATCGATCATATATAGAGAGATCGATCGGTGATTTATTTATGTATCTTAATTTTTTTGTAACATATAGATGTATAGCCAATTGTTTGAAAGTCTCATTGTTTGTACATTAGTTGTCTTATTATTATCAATCATGTTTGTAGGCATATAAAGTCATTGTATTTGATGATTCTTATTTCGGGTATATATATTTTTGTCATTTCATTCGCTACGAGAAATATTTGTCAACACTTCACGAGGAGGACGTAAAAAGTTCACTCTTCTTAGGATGCCCCTTCTTCTTGTGCTTGTCGACTCTTGCCTGTTATCGTTATCATTTGTTTCATAATCGTCATCATTGTTGGCCGATCTAACTACCGGTATCATTGTTGAAGAGTGATGTTCCTCTACGGGCTTTATCTCTAAAAGACCTCTGGATTGGGAGTTCAACAAGATCTCATATTCTGTGGTTGCAGCGTTCTGTGAGTCGGTCTGAGGAAGTGGATTCAAAGGTAAGAGCACCCAATCAGGAGGCATTATTACACTGTTTGAAGGTAATGTGATCGTCAACAGTTGCTCCGTTGTTGGTGTAGTTGTGGTGGAATCACCGACATTATTTGGATCAACCATATCATTATTGTTCTCATTGTTGTTGTTATTATTGTTATTGTTTCCACGACGGCTGATAAATTCGGCCATATTACGGAAGGTTGGACCTCTTCCGAACATTCTGTTCATGAATCCACGTCTACGTCTTTCTTCTCCTGATACATACACATACGTGGCATTGCCTCTTTCATCTACAGTCGTCTCAGCCCCTGCTATTGGTTGAGCTCCACCTGCCTGTCCGAATCCAGCTCGGGTCATATTTTGAGCCAATATGTCGGCACCACCGTCGCCGTCCTCGTCTTCGAAATTATTGTTGTTGCCTCTCGTTGCACGGCGATATCTGTCTTCCAGTTCAGGCGTGAAGAAAGGAGCACGACACATAGGACAAGTTCCAGACCTTTCTGCCCAACTCTTCAAGCATCCAAGATGGATCACATGACCACAGCTCAACTTCTTTGGAGCCGGTCTAGAATTCGTATCAGACACTATCTCCATCTCATCTCTACAAATAGGACAAATCTCGTCTTCTTCCAAATCTTCTTCAGTGGCATTTTGCAACCTCTTTCCTAACTCTTGAGAGGCCCATCTGTATTTGAGTAACAGATGAATTTGTGATATCAAGGTCAATCCAGACATATAAACTTGGACGATGATGGTAGGCATCGAAAGAGCTCCTGCCAAGACAAAGAGATTGAAGAAGATTGTGATCAACTTTACCAATGATATGATGACCTCAAATATTTTAACATAGACTGTTTTCCGCTCCCAAACTTCATCTCCTGGATTTCTTTCCAAGCGGAAGAGCTCTATTAAATCAAAGATTGCCTTCCCCAGCTCCTCGATGAGCTGGAAAAACATCAAACAAAAATCTAATCCAAAGATCAAGTACATGTGATTCGAGTTATTGAACATGTTATCGATACAGACTGAGATCATTTTGTAATCCAAACATAAGAATAAAACGAGGGCCAAAGTGGCTCTGGAGAATATCACACCTTTTATCGATGGTTGAGTCTGAATTATGTGTTGCAATCTGTCCACTATTATTCCGTGGAAAATCTTCAGGAAAAGCACGAAAATCACCAGGAAGCATGCCATCAAATTATTTTGTTGTCTGAATTTTGACAAATCCAGAACCAGGTTAACGATAGTGAACCATGATCGCTCATAGATATGGGCTTGTTCTACTAACCTCAATTGACTGAATAGCAATGTTTGAAGCACTTTTGCCAGGACTAGTGCCACCATTATGAAGAAATTGGCAGTTATCACGGCATGGAAATCATGCGTTAGTGCAATAATCAGTGTGTATCCATTCGAATTATGGGCAACGGCATTTTGAACCGATACCAGGAAGAACGCGGTTGAAACTAAAGCGTAAATTCCAAAGTTTCTTCTTGTTACAGCTGCATCCATTATTGTGTGATTGATCAAGTAATTCCCAGCCACTTCTAATCTATTAACATCATACAAAAATATGATACCAATGCCCCTTGTGCTTAGATAACTCCAGTATTATTCCGATATGTTTTAAAATTGATCTTTGCTGTTCTCTTTTTTTTTTTGCTCCTTTTTCTAGCGCTTCTTCAATTTTTCCTGTCTTTCAAATCTAGTGATTAGCTATTTTATTTTTAGGCCTGAGAAGAAAATAAAATCTGTAGGAGATTTCTAATTTCCCTTTCCTTTCAACCCTTCACACGAAGTCTTGCTCAAGGCCAGGGAGGCAAAAAAAAGCAGAAAGACAGAAAGAAAAAAAAGAAAAGGAAAAAAGTGTGTGCACATAAAAAAATGTTAAAGATTGCACGTTTAGGTAAAGCGAGTACAAGAATTGGACTTGCCAGTGGTAGAGGCGTTGGTTCATTTGATCTAATTATGAGTATCCTGTTGAAGCTCACTTCATTGGCCATCAGGACTGTAGCAAAACCCATAGGCGTAAGTGTTTCATCGTACAGGAAACTTGCGTGATCTTTTTTATCTTTTTTTAGATCTTCTATTTTCATATTTTTTTATCTTGATATTTATTTTGTTTTTTTTCTATCGCCTTACTAACGGAGTGTACCCACAATTTGAATATAGACGCTGATCAAGGCACAAGCTAAGGAACATGCTAGGTTTAGAAAAGGATGTGTTTATTTGGCCCAGAATTTACACAGGTTAGATGTCAATTTGAAGATCAAGTTATTGGGTCAAAAAAATATCCAAGTTAGGCCTTTGAACGAAAATAAAGCCATCGAAAATGGAGCAAACTTCATATCAGAATCGTTTATTTTTGGGGTCGCGGGTTCCTTGATATTTTATGAGTCCTATAGGCAGCGGAAGAAGGAATTGAATAGAAGAGAAGCAGTGGCCGATGATATATCCTTACTTCAGGACGAAATTGAGTTCTTGAAGAAAAGTCTCAGCCTGCTGTCTGTGAAGTTTGAAGAATACAAACCAAGCAAACAATATCATCCAATGATACTTAAAATTGGCTCCAACGATGAAGTCAAGCTGGAAGAAAACACTTCTCCGGCAACAACAAATAGTAACATCATCAATTTAATATTAACCAAGATGGATGAAAGGGAAGTCAATCTCCTTCAAAAAAATGACACTTTGAAAGTAAAGGATAAGAAACTCTTCGCTGATGATGAAAAAGACAAAATAGTTTATTTGAAGGTAGAGAAAATTATAGACTAAGATTTCATTTTCAGAACTTGTAAATAGACTTATATACACATATTTCATTTGAATCAATATTCATACGTCTGAATTAGTAAAAGGTGAAAACGTCAAAAAAAAAGTTATATAAATTAGAAATTGTTGATCACGGATTTCAATCACTTGACAATATAGAATCATCAGAATCAAATGCTAAATGCATGTCGTCTTCAAAATCAATCACGTTATCAATTCCTGGCTCTCTCTTACGATGCCTATCATCGTTGAACTTGGAAGAGATTTGTGATGGTGGAGAATAAACAGTTTGAGAGATCGGTGAAAGATTCAATGCTTCCATTTCTTTCGCTACTTCATACTTGTCACCGAAATCCGATTGAAGATCTTGTCCTGATGATATAGAACTAGAATCGGAGTCGCCGTCAGAACCGGAATCATCTATTGCTGAATTCAACGTCTGGGTGGAAATCATGACTAACTCCTTTATAAACTGTGAATGCTCTATATCTTCATCATCCACGTTCTCTTTGAATGCCCTAAACATTTCATCGACATTTTTAACTCCAACAGCAATGAAGCTTTTCTTCAAGTCGTTGAGAATTTGGTAAGAAATATCGATTTGAAAGTTCCTGTAACTGAGATAATAATACTTTAAGCTGGTGCGGAGTATATCAACTATCTCTTTTGGAGATGAAAGGTTCAAGTCTATGCAGTAGCTGGCCTCGATTTGATGACATAATGCTAAATAATAATGGAAGTCACCATCGTTGTTGAAAGGTTGCAGCAAGATCAAATCTTCTAACAAGTCTTTACAATTTCTGAAATCAAACTTCAAAAGCAAATTCCAAATCAACGACCTGAAATACATGGGAACATATTTACGAGCTCCAGTTCGCCAAAATAATGGCAATTTTGTCGAAATCTTTGTAATGTTGATACCATAATAATTTCTGAGCCAAGTCAAGAACTTCTCTACCCTATTGGAGTTTGTCTTCTTGATTAGTTCTTGTAGTCTTGCTCTATTTTGATCTTCTAAGTCGACCAAAAAAGGAGGTAGCTGTTGATCTCTTGGATAATTTGTGAGTACTCTTAATTGGTAGGAATTCAAACTGATGTTCTCCAGCAGAGCAGCTTCCTTCAAATTTACCTCTTCCAATCTTTGCAAAATCTCCAAACCCAAGGGCCATATTGATCGTATTTCAACGTTATCCATTCTCAACAATAAAGCAAAACTCGTCTTGGCTTGTTCCCATTGCTTTCTCAGCACAGTTACATGTAATATATTCGAAAGAATCTTGATCTGGTATCTGGAAAAGGATATTATATCAGTGAATACAGAAGAACGTTCCACATCTGTGTTGGGTAGTTGTAATTTCAGAGGTGCAAATTCGAATCCTTTGATGATCATTTCCGTTCGGAATTTCTCGTACTTTTTTGACCCTCTTGAGTCTTGTTCGCTTGACAGTTCATATTCTTTCTCTTCTGGTGTTGAAATTTCGTTTTCCAGACTTGCTTCTTCCTCATCTGCCTCATCACTTTCACTGTTGATTTCGTCAAAGCCATCTTCACCATCTTCAAGCTTTCTCCTCTTCTGTTTCTTTTTCCGTTTATTCTTTTTCATTTCAACTCTTGCAGAGTTCACAAAATCGTAAGGGTTCCATAACTCAAAGTTGTCCTTCGGCAAATACGTCCTGCTCTCAATATACTTGTTTCTGTCCTCTGATGATTTGAATTGAAACGAACGGATCAGCTCTTCCTTCTTTGTGTCTACCAAATGCTGCACCCTTCGCCTTCGATCTCCAGTCTTATGCAGATGTTCCGAGTAATACAATTCTTCAAACATCTTCCTTCACAAAATGCTATATCATGGTCTATTTATTTGTGCTATCGGCGGTTATGCTATTTCTTTTAAAGTATCTCTTAAACTTAAAAAATTTGTTTTTATTTTTTTTTTTATTTTTTTTTTCACTGCTAACCAAAGGTATTATTTCTGACCCTCGAAAATTCATACTTTGCTCATTTCTGATAAGACTTGAAAATTTGTAAAATGCTTAATGACATCTTGGCCGATCAACTACTGCTGTTTAAATGCCGACGCTTGAAGGTCATTACCACTTTTTTTTGATTCATTTTGACTCTCCTTTGTGATAACGAACAAGAGCAAGTTGTAAAAATGTCGGTTGATAAATTGGATCCGGAGAAGCAAGAACCGAATGCTGGTGTTACCCAGTTTGTCAAGAAGCAACACTCTTGGTTGTCAATGTTGGCTTCATTCAATTTGGTGTTTAGTCTTGCTATTTTAGCATGGTACAACTTGTTTCACCAAGAGACTCCGTTGGAAATTGAATCTTCGATTTGTCCTATATACGAGAAGAGAGCACCAACAAGTTACTATAAGGACAATTCCACGGTTGAATACATCATGAAAGACCCAGATTTTAAACAAAGGTGCTTGCATAAGCTCGTTAAATCTATTAAAATCGAAACATGTGTATATGATGCTGCCCCTCAAGTCTCAGAGGACCCTGAATATTGGAAGAAATTTACCAAGTTCCATGACTATTTGGCTGAGACCTTCCCCACTGTGTACTCCACTTTCAAAGTGGAAACAGTCAACACCTATGGTCTCGTTTACACATGGGAAGGCTCTGACCCATCATTGAAACCAGTCTTGTTGACGGCTCACCAAGATACTGTTCCTGTCCAAGAAGCTACCTTGGATGATTGGTCCTATCCACCTTTCTCGGGTCATTACGATGGGGAAATTATTTATGGCCGTGGTGTCGTTGATTGTAAAAATTTGTTGGTTGCCTTGTTGGAGACAATGGAAATCTTTATTGAGAAAGATTTTAAACCAAAGAGAACTGTTGTGATTGCTTTGGGAGCTGATGAAGAGATCTCGGGCCATATTTTTGCCTCCAGAATAGGTGAATTCTTGGAGCTGAGATACGGTCCTGATTCATTCTATGCAATCCTTGATGAAGGATCAGGTTCTTTGGAGAAAGTGGAAGATATTTTCATTGCCGCACCAGCCACTGCAGAGAAAGGTGCTGTTGATATAATCACTGAACTTTATACCCCTGGAGGGCACTCCTCGGTACCACCTGATCATACTTCAATCGGAATCTTATCTGAGTTTATCACTATGTTGGAGTTAGATCCTTTCGAACCAATACTCACAGAGTCAAATCCAGGATTGGCTTATATGCAATGTATTGCAAAACATTCTGATTCTCTCTCGAAAGGTATAAGACAAAGTATTTTGAGGGCAAGTTTCGATAAGATCGCTAACTCAAAGGCCATTGAATATTTCAACAGCAAGAAGTTTTTGAAGTTTTTGATTAGAACTTCACAGGCAATCGATATTATCCAAGGTGGAGCAAAGTCAAATGCCTTACCGGAACACGTTGCTGTTACAGTTAACCACAGAGTGAGTTTCGAGAGTAGCACTTTGGAGACTTATCAAAGATCATTGGAGAAAGTCAAAAAAGTTGCATCTAAATATGACTTAGGCATCATTCTTTACGACGGTACAGAGTTAGTCAAGCCAACTTCAAATGGATACTTCCAAGTGAAATTTCAAAGTAGAACTGAGCCTACAAGACTGTCCCCAACATCATCAGATGTTTGGGAATTGTATAGTGGTGCTCTCAGACATTTCTACGAAGATATTGTATTTGAAGGTTCTTTGGAGAAACCTATTGTCGTCTCGCCTAATTCAGCTTTAGGAAACACAGACACTCGTCACTACCTAAACTTGTCCAAAAACATTTACAGATCCGTACCAAGTTATCAAAGTCTTGACATCGAGAATAATGTTCACTCAGTAGATGAGAAGATTCAGTTTGATGTCCATTTACAGACAATTGCTTTTTACTATGAATACTTACAGATGATTTTGGATGAAAATGCCAGCGATTAGCTAGGTTAGATATACTACGAATTCACATTTGTTTCTCTTGAACTGAAGTTTCAACATGAGTCTTTTGACTCCTGGTAAGAAAAGGGGTCGCGTTGGTTGCAGAGTCATCGCCAATATTGCGCTACATGGGTGACCTGACTAGTAGATTAGTTGTGTATCGTAAGTAGATCTGCATGAACCGATAGAAATTGTTTTCATTTCTCAATTTTGATCACTCTTCCGCCTATGATATTTCTTGATCATCTATATATACATGTGTGGTAGTCTTTGAATATAAGTATGAGTTCTACAGTCAATAAATGTTGTAAGCATGAGACTCATACCAAATAAACTCGATTGACAGCGGGATAAGACTCCATTGAAAACTTATTTTATTTTTGTCGGGGAAGCGTCGTGAGAGATAATCGTTAATATAATCCAAGCACAGAACTAGCCAATTCTCCACATTAGGAATCATATATATTGAACTGTACGCCGACCTGGTAAATATGAGTTAACAAATCAGGAATCGTGCCACTAAGATAAACCCTGCTTTGAGTTTCCAAGTCTTTATATTTCCCAGAGATAATGAAAGTATATATGCTGAATTAGACTAGCCACTAGCTGTATTGTGGTTTCGAAAATTCCCAACTGCTGGAAAGGAACGAGCATTGGAGAAGAACCCCTGATATTCTTTCTACACAGTGCTTCAATGTTAATTTGATCAAATTTACTGTAAGTTCTTCAGGTCTTCTATTGTTCGTAAAAAATCTAAGACACAAAATTGCAGCAGTGAGGGAAACTGAAGGCTTAAAAATATTTTAAACTTTTTGTCTCGATTTTAAATGCCGAGACGCATGGAGGATCCTCTGTTTTCTGTTCTGTAATTTCAAAAGTTGTTTATTTATTGTGATCAAGGGGATGAGGTAAGTAGAGGCGGTTACTCTAGGTCCTCATACCATCTCAACGGTCCTCGATTTAGCACATCCTTTGGGGAAGAAAAATATATTATACAACAACCGTAGAGATGCAGATATCGGCTATATCTATTTATCTATTTAATTATGATGTAACTCCCCAAGTAGGAATGTCTCGGTAGTGTGAAAAATTGTCTCCTACAAATCCGAAATCTTCCCAAATCACTGTAATGTTCTTTTGACACTGAAATTTTAACCTCCATCATGCATAATGTTCAAAGTAAAAAAAAAAAAAAAAAAAAAAAAAATAGGCTTGGTTCGAATGTGTTTATGACCTTCGAACGCGAGATGCAAATTTATTTATAATCAGAAAAGTCTCTTTTTCAATTAGAAGTATATATTCTATTCAACAATAAACATCTAACGGTGCCTCACCATTATACCTGTCAGTTTTCGTCCTTGTTAAAGCTATTGATTCTAAACCTTAAGGATCTGAATCTCATCCAAGAGGAAATTTTTTGTCTTAAGGGGAAAAAAAAATTATTTCAAAAGTGTTGAATTGATCCGAACCGAGATCCCGAAGGAGATTGATTGTCTTAAATAAAGAATGCACTTTTTATCACCACCAGCATTATTACTGGTACTGTCAGTTTTGAGCAGTCATGTTACTGCTTGGTCTCCGACCGATTCATATGCTCCAGGAAACATCACCTGTCCATCTGGAAATACATCTTTGGTAAGAGCTGCAAATGGTCTTTCAGATGACGAGAAGGAATGGGTCAAGAACAGACACGAGATCACAGATGAAAACTTGATCAAGTTCTTAGAGCACGCCAACTTGACCGATTTCGATGCCCAGGATTATATAGATTCTTTGAATTCTTCCATCAATATTGGTGTTGCATTCTCAGGAGGTGGTTACAGAGCCATGTTGAACGGTGCAGGTCAATTGTCTGCATTGGACAACAGAACCGACGGAGCCTGGGAACACGGTTTGGGTGGTTTGTTGGAGTCCACAACTTATATTACCGGTTTATCCGGTGGTAACTGGCTTATGGGTACTGTAGTATATAACAATTGGACCTCCATTCAAGACATCTTGGACGAGGGAAAGATATGGGATTTGGAACATTCCATCTTCAGTCCAGGAGGTATCAACGTCTTCAAGACCGCCAGTTATTGGGACAGTATCAGTGATGATATCGATGACAAGAAACATGCCGGTTTCAACACTTCATTGACCGATCCTTGGGCAAGAGCTTTGTCGCATCAATTTTTCCCAGATTACCCAAATAGCGGTGCCGCTTTGACTGTTTCCACTTTGAGAAGTGCCTCTGTTTTCAGCAACCATGAAATGCCTTTCCCAATCCACGTTGCCGATGGTAGAACGCCAGGCACTCAGATTCTTAACACCAACTCCACAGTGTTTGAGATCAATCCATTCGAATTGGGTTCCTGGGACCCTTCATTGTACTCTTTCACCGATGTCAAATACCTTGGTACTGAAGTCAGCAACGGTTACCCCGTAAGTGACCAATGTATTGGAGGTTTTGATAATGCCGGTTACATCATGGGTACTTCTTCTACGTTGTTCAACCAATTCATTTTGCAATTGAACACCAGTTCTCTTTCCGGTCTCTTGTACGACTTGATTGAGGAATTCTTAGAAGACTTGAGTGAAGATTACGATGATATTGCAGTCTATCATCCAAATCCATTCTACAACGTGAAGAATGCTGAAGTCGAGTCTATCTCTGAAGCTGACACTTTGTACTTGGTCGATGGAGGTGAAGATTTACAAAACGTTCCATTGTATCCTTTGATTCAACCAGAGAGAGAAGTTGATATCATTCTTGCCTTCGACAACTCTGCCGATACCGATGAATACTGGCCAAATGGTACTTCTTTGGTTGCCACTTATGAGAGACAATTCACCTCTCAAGGTAACAACACCGTCTTCCCATACGTTCCAGATGTAAACTCGTTCGTCAACTTGAACTTGACCTCTAGACCAGCTTTCTTCGGTTGTAACAGTTCCAATTTGACCAGTCTTACCGATGACGGTGACTTGATCCCACCTTTAGTGGTCTACTTTGCCAACAGACCTTTCAGTTACTGGTCCAACACTTCCACTTTCAAGATGTCATACGAGGAAGACGAAAAGAGAGGTGTCGTTCAAAACGGTTTCGAAGTTGCGTCTAGATTGAACATGACAATCGATGAAGAATGGAGAAGCTGTGTTGCTTGTGCCATCATTAGAAGGTCCCAAGAAAGAGAAGGTATCGAACAAAGTGAGCAATGTAAGAGCTGTTTCGAAGAATATTGTTGGGATGGCTCCTTAGATACCAGTTCAGATGTCCCACTCAATTTCACAGCGACAGGGGCTACAAATGGAGAAGAAGAGAATGCCAATCTGACCAGTGGAGCCGCCTCGTTGTCCTTGCATGGCCGCTCTGGAAACGATCTGCTTGTCATGCTGGCCCTGATGGTGCTCGGTACTTATCTTGTCTTGAATTAGTAACAAAATTATGGTCTATGTACTCGCACTTTTAGAAAACGAATAAAATACACTTGTCGTTAAAGCTTCTTGTAGAAAAGTGGAAAGTGAAAAGTGAAAAATGAAAATTAAAGAAAAATAGAAGAAAAAAATTAAAAAATATTGAAAAATGAGAAGAGCTTGAAAAATTTTAGTTTAGATGATTCGAAGTTTGTTCTAAATCGAGTTTGATCAAAATTGTAGGCGGTACTTTACAGTGGAAAGATGAGTGGAACAGACTCTAAGACAGAGAAAGAGTTGAAAGAGCTCTTGGACTCGTATAGAAAAGGACTTGAACATTGGAAAACACAGCTCTCTTCAAAAGAAGTGAGGTCTCAAATCAAAGCTGCCAAAGTAGAACAGCCTTTTGAAGAATTGATCAAATTATGTCAGCTTATCCATGCCAATACCACCAAGATGGGTATTATATTCACCAAGCCTTTGAAAGACATCAGTGCTGCCTACAAACAAACTGAGGAACTCAGTTCGAACTCTGTATTATTGGTGAGCTTGTGTTCGCAGTTAATCGAAACTAAAACTATCAGTAGAATGTACCTTGATGAGGTGTTCAATGTGATCAAAAATTTGTTATCTTCGTTGGAAGTTTTCATCACCGAGTTATTCCAAGACGAGGATGAGAAAAGATTGGTCTCTGTTGGCAAGATATGGGATGTGGTGTCGCAGTTGATCAATATTTCTAAAATCGGCAAGCTTGGAATATTGAAATTGAAGTTGAAAGATTTCACCACTATGATCACCGATGGTATAGAGGAGTTAGAAGCCTGGATCGAGGATCCAGGGTCCAATATCGATGATCCATTTGCATTTGATGACGAGGAAGATGAAGACGAGGAAGACGAAGAGAAGAAGGAGGAAGACTATAGTGATATCTTACCGGATGCCAAGAGATATTTGAATAAGATCAAGTTGATCAAGTTACTCATAAACTCCTTGATGAAGAGTATACCGACAACTATCAAGGACTCCAGTGTGGATGAGATCTACGGAGTAGTGAAGCAGTACAACGAGATTGTTGATGAGTTGATCTATAAGATAGTTTTTGAGAACAACTTGACAGAAGCCAATTTCTGGTACAAGAAATCCGCCAAGGTGAGTGACGAGTTGGTGCTGATTTTGACCAAGATTAATAACAAAGACGATAAGAGATTGAAATGGATAGATACATGGCAGTTGAAGTTCCAAGAATAGACCAAACGAATAAATGAATGTAAATCTATATATTTTTACACATATAAACACAATAAATTAAGCTCTCTAATCACGAAAAGAAGACCAGTTACATTATCAAAGGTGTCTAATTCAACGTTCCTAGTTTATTTTTATATTTTTTGTGGGAAGAATTTAATTTACACAATGCATTACGTCGGACTCACCAATCGTCGTCCCCTTCGTCATCACTGTTGGCGACCTTGCCCTTTCTTTGGGCTAAAGCAGCACTCAATGCATCTGCCAACGATGCCGGTTGGCCTGGTACTCCACCTCCACTGCCTCCCGATGGGGCAGTCGACACAGGCTCGCCTTTGGCTTCTTGTAGCAACACGGAAGGCTTCTCTAATTGCGATTTGTCCACCTTCTTCAAGGCTCCAACACCAGCGTTTCTGATGGATGCGAGCAAAGCGTCTCTACCAGCATCTCCAGTGGCTTCGTTCAAGGCTGGGGCGTTGTTTGCAGCAGCCATTGGAGGTGGAGGTGGTGCCGGAGGTGGCACTGAGGACGTAGTTTGTTGAGGAAGCGGTGGGGCAGGTGGTGGAGCGGCTGCCTGCACAGGAAGAGGTGGCGCAGGTGGTGGTGCTGAAGCAACAGCCGGCTGTTGAGGAAGAGGAGGGGCCGGAGGAGGAGCTGCTGCTGCCACTGGAGCAACAGTTGGAGGTAAATGTGGCGCCTGTGGTGGTGGCTGAGCATACATTTGCTGCTGCTGCTGGGTAGGCACTGGCATCACTGGACGGCCGGCAGGAGCCAGAGGTACCGGTCTCTGGGTCAACGCTGGAGGCTGTGGAGCGGCAGCTGCCAGTCTAGGAGGTGGTGGGGGCGGAGCAGCTCCACGTCTTGGCGGAGGAGGTGGGGGACCCGTCCTCTGTGGTAGTACACCGGCCCTTGCTGGAGGAGCTGGGGCAGCAGCGCCTCTTGGTGGAGGTGGAGGCACGTTGTTTCGCGACGGTGGAGGTGGTGGTAAGTTATTTCTAGAAGGAGGAGCAGGAGGAAGGGCATTTCTTGGAGGGAACGACAGTGGTGGACCCGGTCTCAGCTGATTAGGCAACAGTGGAGGCATATTCACCTGTTGTGGCTGCTGCTGTGGTTGCTGTGGTTGAGCAAAAGTCATTGGAGGTGGCACTCTAAATGTCCTGTGGGCAGCACCGGCAGCAGGAGTGGAAGTTGGGGTCTCCACGGATGGGGACGACGAGCCACTCGTTTGTGGAGGTGCCGGGGTCGAGTTTCTAGTGGACTGATAGCTCTCAGGAGGAGAGAAATCGTAACTTTCGTCGTCATGGCTTGGCGTTGGAGCCGAATTTCTCGGAGCGGATGTTGGTGGGGGTGGAGGGGCGGCCTTCTTACGAGGTTTTGATTGTGCAGGTGAGCTCTGGGGAACAGGTTCCGGCTCCTGTCTTTGTTTATATTGATATTTCCTTGGAATTGGAGGCTCCAAGCCCACCAATGGACCACCTTGCTGACTTATATAGTCTTTGATGAATTCTCTGTTATCGGCGATCATTTCCTCGGTGATCCCGGCCAGTTCCAACTCTTTATATAAGGATCTCCATTCCGGTGGAGGTAGTCCGTCGTAGAACAATGGACCCTTGGTTCTTCTTACTCTTTGTTCGGACTCGATCGAGTTGTTGGTGTTACCAGCACCTCTAGGACCAGGGGCCAGTGGCTCGTTTTTGATGGTTTTTTTCAACAGAATGGCATTCTTGTTATTGTTGGTCAGTTTTGAACCGTGCTTCGATCTATTTTTGATTCTCTTGAGGAAATGAGAGGCGTCGCTGACGTCTTCAAATAACAATCCGGCATAACACTCTTCCATTTCAAAAGTATGGAAAAAAGTTCTATCCTGATTGTATTCAAAATCGACATACAACTCTTGATCCCAAAGGACTCCTCTGTTCCCTTGTATGTCCACCAACTTGAGGAAAAAAGTATGTCCAACTAAATCGTCACAAAACACAATGGCTCCTGACAAGCCGGTATAAGTCCATTCATCTTTATTTGGATAAGCAATGTACAATCTAGCCAGCGTTGCATCAATTATCTTATTTGAAGCTTTCGGGATCACTCTTTTGATCTTCTCTTTATCGGCGGTGGTTAAAACCCCCAGTTTCTTCACGAGATCCATCGAGAAATCTTGTTAGTTAGTCGAGTTACAACGATCTCTAGCCGACTACTACTTAGTCCTCAATTACTTCTTTGGCCTTTTTCTCTCTTCAAATAATTTCACACCAAGAAGCGAAAAAGCCAGCGATTCGTCCTCTGTGCACGACTTATTGTATAAGCTGGTTTTTTCCTCCTTCTCTCTCTTTTTCTTTTTTTTTATTTTCTCAAATTTCTCCTTTACAAGTTTTTTCACTTAAACTTAATTGAAGCCATCATTGTATCGTTAATATTCAACACAATCATATTTAATCAAGATGTCTGGTCGTCAAGGAGGTAAAGCTAAACGTAAGTGAAAGTCACCACACTATTTTCAAGCCCTTCAGTTACTAACTGTATTTCTCCAGCATTAAAACTGCCAAAGAAGAAGCAACAAGACTTCGATGAAGAGGACTTGGCTTTCAAGGCCAAACAAAAAGCTGATCTGGCTGCTAAGAAGGCTTTGCTGCAAAAAGCTGCTGGTAAAGGACCATTGGTTGGCGGTGGTATCAAGAAGAGTGGTAAGAAATAGACCCTTTTCTTTTCTATGTAGTATTAATAATAGTATCAGTCAGTAATCGACCTATAGTTCGATTGGATTCTTTATTACATTTGGTAGTGCACTGTAAAAGCAACATACTCAGTTGGAAAATTTAGTCCTCAAAAAAAAAAAAAAAAAAAAAAAAGTGAAATTGAAAATTGGGAACAAGAAAAAGTGAAGAGAGAAAAAAGTACAAAAAAAAACGCTCCGAAAAGTAACAACTTAGAAGACAACAAATAAGTAAGGAATCAATATATCGATCATAAACGGAGGTATTGACCAGGATTACAATCACATCATTACTCCGAACCATATAGTATAAAAGAGGGAAAGTCACTTTGAGAAGACAATCAAAAGTTTCTTATCCGTTGTGTTTAATTATTTTTGAGTTGTTTTTCACAGTCCCATATTAGAATCTGTATAATACGAAGCTGGAGCATAGGATCAAAACCATTGATTGCTATAAAATTACACACGAGTTCTCCATCGAGCATATTTAGAATCATCGCACCACCACAATTACCATCATATTAATCATACTAAACCACAAATCACAACAACTTCAACTTCAAAGTATAGGACTAAAAAAGTAAAAATGAGTAGTAACATGTTGACCAAATATAAAATTGTCTTCCTTGGAGATCAAGGTGTCGGTAAGACATCATTGATCACGAGATTCATGTATGACACTTTCGATTCCCATTATGCAGCAACAATTGGAATAGATTTCCTTTCGAAGACCATGTATTTAGATGACAAGACTGTAAGATTACAATTATGGGATACCGCAGGACAAGAAAGATTCAGATCTTTGATCCCATCATACATAAGAGATTCCAATGTGGCTATCATTGTCTATGATGTTGCCAATAAAGAAAGTTTTGAGAGCATTAACAAATGGTGTGAAGATGTAAAGAACGAACGTGGTTCAAATGTCATAATATGTATTGTCGGTAATAAGTCCGATTTGGTAGATAAGAGATTGATCTCTATAGAAGAAGGAGAACTGTTGCTGAAGAAAATCGATGGTGTCAAGATCTTCATCGAGACCAGTACCAAGAACGGTTACAATGTGAAAAACCTTTTCAAGAAAATTGCCAAGTTGTTACCTGAATTGAATAACTCTTCGAATAATGAAAATGACGATGATGAAAGCGGGGGCTCTCTGGGAAACAATAGTGAGATGATTGATATCTCAATTGATAATAGTAAAAATGCACTGAATAAGAACGGTTGTTGTTGAGTTGATTGACTTTTGATTTTATGTTTTCTCTTTTCTTTTATTATTCATCCTCCATCTCCTTTCCATAATATACATATCTATATCTTCATATATTGTTCTATATAACGTTGTTGTGTGGTTTTTTTTTTTCCTCCCTGGAATGATAAGAAAAAAGCTGTTTAATAAACGAACGAAAATCACATCCGCCTTATCGTTCGGCTTGATTTTTCTTTACAACGCAAGAAAGCTTAATATAAATTATTTTTTTAATTTTCATTTTCTACTTTGTTGTTCACTTGATAAATTGAATTGAATTCTTGGTGCAATAATCATTGTGATAACATACAGAACAAATACCAAGATGATTTCTGAGAAGAAATCGATCTCTAAAAGTGGGGTTCCAAAATTGAAACCCTTTTATCTCATTATCAGTGCGGTCTCATTATTATGGATCTTTATCTATTGCCCTCTGGTCTTTTTAACTGGAACAAAGCAACAAAATAACGGCATATTCCCATCAGCTTTCTCCAATTCACCTCCAAACCAAAAGAGTTTGTACACCGACATTTATTTGAAAGCATTGGAAACAAACTTGGCCGGCAATTGGTCTCAAAAGTATACATCTGAGCCACACTTGCCCGGAACCAACTATGGATTTGTTGAGTGGACAGCCTCTAAATTCGAAGAGTACGGCTTGTCAAGTGAGATTGATACTTATGACATTTATGTCAGTTATCCAAATGAACACTCTTTGAAATTGTTGAGTTCAAATGATTCGTCCTTGGTCTATGAGGCTCCTTTGACAGAAGATGTCTTGAAAGAAGACTCAACAACCCAAGGTGACGATTTGGTTCCTACTTTTTTGGCATATGCCGCAAATGGCAACGTTACAGGTGAATATGTATATTGTAATTATGGTACCAAGTCTGATTTCGAGACGTTGAAGAAGAACGGTGTTGATGTTAGTGGCAAGATCCTGATTGTCAGATATGGAGCCATTTTCCGTGGTTTGAAAGTGAAATTCGCTCAAGAAAATGGAGCAATCGGTGTCTTGATCTATTCAGACCCAGGAGATGACAACGGTATTACCCCAGAAAATGGTTATGAGGTCTATCCTAAAGGTCCTCTGAGAAACCCTTCCTCTGTTCAACGTGGTAGTGTGCAATTCTTGAGTAGTGGTGTTGGTGATCCTACTACACCGGGTTATGCCTCAAAACCTGGTGTTGAAAGAAAAGATCCAAGTGGCTTGATCGGTAAGATCCCAGTCTTACCTATCAGTTACCAAGAAGTCAAACCAATTTTGCTGAAATTGAATGGTCATGGTAAAGAATCATCCAAGTTGGGAGGAAAATCCTGGGTTGGTGAATTATCTGGCTACGATTATTCAATTGGACCTAACCCTGGTTATGAATTGAATTTGTATTCCGATCAGATTTATAACATCACTCCATTGTGGAATGTCTATGGTACCATCGAGGGCAAAAATCCAAATGAAGTCGTCATTATTGGTAATCACAGAGATCTGTGGATCAAAGGAGGTGCTGGAGACCCTAATTCTGGATCTGCTGTTCTCTTGGAAATCGCCCGCGGACTAAACGAATTGCTCAAGATTGGTTGGCAACCAGAGAGAACCATTATGTTTGCCTCTTGGGATGGAGAAGAATATCTGTTATTGGGATCTACGGAATTTGGTGAAAATTACAGCAAGCAATTGAAACAGAAAGTGGTTGCTTATTTGAACTTGGATGTTGCAGTACTTGGACCTAATTTGCAATTGGCTGGATCTCCTCCTTTGCACAATTTGATGAGAAGTACTCTGAAAAAGTTGTCCCACCCAACAGGGGGAAGCTTGTACGATAATTTTGTCGATGTTTCCAAAGATAAGATTGAAGATCTTGGATCAGGTTCTGATTATACTGTCTTTTTAGACCATTTAGGTATCCCATCAGCTGATTTCACCTTCGGGGCTAACAAAACTTCTCCTGTGTACCAATACCATTCTAACTACGACTCATTCCACTGGATGTCAACTTACGCTGATCCTGGATTTGTTTATCACAACTTGATGGCTCAATACTTGGGTTTGGCATTGATCGAGTTAGCTGATAGAAAGTTGATCGACTTCAAGGTTCACGATTATGCATTAAAATTGGAGACTTATTTCAATTCTTCATTGACTCAGGTTCCTCAAGACTGGCTAATTGGAGCAGGTAAAATTTCGAAGTTAGTTGCAAAGATTCATAACGAATTGCAAGAGTTGAAATCTACCTCGACGTCTTTTGATAACGAAGTTGAACAATTGCAAAAACTGTACGACAGCTCCGACTCGCTTCACTGGTGGCAAAAATTGAAACTCTCGGCTCTGATCAAGAGTCATAACAATAAGTTGAAGTATTTGGATAGAGCGTTCATCCATAAAGGTGGGTTGAAGAATAGATCCTGGTTTAAACATATAGTCTATGCCAGTGGCAGATACACCGGTTACGAAGGACAACAATTCCCGGGATTGATCGAGGCTATTGAAGACAAGGATCTCCAAGATACAGCCCACTGGTTAGGAATCATCTTGGGTGCTTTGAAGAGAGTCAGACATACTTTGCAGTAGGTACAGTCACCTTTTCACATCACAGCCTCTAAAAAACACTAATTGTTATGCAAGGGGTATAACGAGAAATTCAAAGAAGGAAAAAAGGCAAAGTAAGAAAAAAAAACTTAAAAATGGATGATAAAGTACGCATGAAGATTCTCGTGGCTTGGAGATCTTGAACAGATCTTTCTTGAATTTGGTGTTCGGGCCACTCCTTTGTATAGTGTACAGTTGAAATTTGAATAAGTGTCCTTTCCAAAGATTTTCTGTGAGTGAATCAGTAGCAAAAAAAGAGCTTTGTTGCAGCGAAGGTTGCAAGGAGGTGACGAATTCCTAGATGTTTGTGTGTATATATGCAAAAGGTGTAAAAACGATAGTACTTAGATTTGATGTAAAAGCCTCAAATGTTACAACCATCAACAGTATGTCTGAGCATAAGCTTACAGATTGAAATCTTGAAGCTATTTGCCCTTTTTTTCGAAAAAAAAATTCTTCTAGATTTCAAAATCAGCCAGCTCTGCTTAATCACATCTGGTGAGATCACTATCAGTTCAGTTAGAGATCGGCTTACTCAAGAATTACTAAATCGCTCCTCCAAGCATGGCTATATGTAGCCTGTCCCTTTCTGCAGCATTTTCTGCAATTTTTTTTCTCTTTTTTTGCTCGATTATTTTTAGTGCGTTATTATGAGTTGATAGTAAAAATTCTGATACGTGCAAAAAAAAAGCCTATCACATACATGTATCAAACTTCTCTTAAATAAAGTCAGATGCATCTCGGTTTATTGAATAGCGCTACTAATTTTCGTTAAAGCTCCCTTCCGCATGGCTGGCTCGTTGATTTCTTTTGCGAATCGAACTAGAAATCAGCCACGGACTAAATTCGCTCCATTTAAGTTTAATCGGAATAGTTTTGAGTCCTTACCTTTAAGTTGCTGCAAGAAAATGGATGACAAGTTATTTTCCCATGTTCAAAGAAGGAATAAAAACTGATAATTACTCACTTATACATCAATATGGGCCAATTTCGCAATGTAGACTCGTCAAACAATAGAAGGTAAAATCATGAAAAAACTTTTTTATGGGCCCGATTAACAACCAAATTCCGCTTGAGGGAAAAGAAGAAGAAGACGAAAAAAAAGAAAAGACAAAAAATAGAGGTATTTTTTTTCCTTCGAAATGCGTTGTTCCTTGTTCCTCTTTTTACTTTTCGTGCCTTTCGGTATCACTCACATACACTCAGTCTGCTACTGAACTAATAGAATTTGCGCGTGGTTCCTTATTTTATTATTTTACCCCTTTCACAACTATTTTTAATTCTCGAGACGGTGTCCAGGAACAAACTCTTACATTATGAAACATACATCCATTCAACCATGTCATCGAATCCAGATTCTTAGACATAAAAAAAAGGAGTAAAGACAAAGGAACAATAGAGTGGGCCAGAAGGGGCGAATTAATCAACTGAAAGAAAATGCAGCTTTTTTTGCAATAAAGTATATTGTCTTCCCTTTGAACGCAAATCCAAATTTTGAAACATGTTATAGTAGCTCACTACATTTTTTTTTTTTTTACCTTCTCGTTTTTGCCTTTTTTTTTTTTTTTTTTTTGCTTGTCTGTTTGATGAAGAAATTTAACTTTATTTTTTGTTTTTCGTGCAAGGACTAGAAGGGAAGGGAAAGATGAAACTTAGGTACGGACACGCACAATAAACTTTCACTAAGTTTCATCTTTACATCTAAATAGTCTGATGTTTTCGGTCCAGATGTAAAGTTTATCAGCACACTGACCAGGTTCAAAGAATAACTCATTTCACCAGGTACACAAAATCTGGTGTTTTTATGTTGTTCAACATGCTTTTTGTCCTCGTTATAAATCTCAATCTGCGTTCTAACATTTTCTTGACAGTAACTCAAATTCCTTTGAGTTTGGTAAAATTGAAATGTAATATGCTTCCTGCATATTCTGTTATATTTGCTAAAAAAAAAAAATATCAATCGTACCTACGTTCATTGTAAAGAGTCGCTTCCCCCTTGGCTAAGAAAAATTGTTTGTTGTGACAATTTACTTTTTTACTCTGAATTTTTTTTTTCTGGCCCTTTATTGATGCAGACAGGACTACTCACATTTTTGTTTTTTTTTCCTGTTCTCCTTTCCTTAAAACTGAATTATATCTTTTTTTCTTCTCAATTTTTTTTGTGCTTCACGTTCAACAAAAGATAATATAACCTCGTATTAATTAAATACATTCATCCAATAAAACGATAAACTCATTCCAAAGGTATATATATATATATATCGTTCGTATATATATATCGTGTATATATATATACTTCAGCACATCCAAAAACTATTGGATATATCATCATATTCAGTAGGTTATGTTTAAACAAAAACAGCAGGAACAACAACAACAATTTTTTATCAAAATGTCAAACACAGAACAACCAGCAGCTTCCATGTCTGCAAAAGACCAGCAACAACTCCATGTAATAAATAAGACAAAAAAGAAATCGAAGGGTCGTGCCTTCCAGTGTACAGGTTACCCACCTTGTTCCATGTCATTCACAAGATCCGAACATTTAGCTAGACATATAAGATCCCATACTGGAGAAAAACCATTCAAATGTCAGCATTGTCAGAAACATTTCAGTAGATTGGATAACTTAAGGCAACACAGGCAAACAGTTCACGCTTATGAGAACTTTATATTGACTTATCCAAATGAGAAATTGATGATTAGAGTAAGGAATGATGAATTTCATGAAGTGAAGAAAAACTTGGGAATAGATGATAACAACTTGATAAGAGTCTCTCAGCCATTTCAAGAAGATGACGTAAATGTTGCCCAGAGATTGAGCGACTTAAGAAACAATATACCTTCATCCAATCCGATCACACCGATCACTCAGAATCCGCAGGGTAAGAGCTCCAACTCGTCATCGTCTTCCTCGTCTTCATCTTCATCTTCCAATAGCGTACTTCCATCCAAGGCCATGTTATCACCTCCAAATTCCACCTCCCCTCATAATTCCAGCCACAATCATCTTCAACATCATCAATCCTCACACGACTCCTCAGACAACGGTATGAACAGTGAATCGAACACTCCGTTGCCTCCTCCGAGATCTTCATCCTCATCATTGCTCAGACCTTTGCAATTCAGACCTGACAATCACAAGAGACCAAGGCCTATTGTGGTACCGGACCTGGAATCTTCTGCTTCTGCATCTCCACCAAGTTCACTTTATTTGAGCACTCCGTTGAGTGGGCGTTCCTTGATATCCCCATTGTCTCCTTATCATCATTTGAATTACATGAACAACCAACTTCATCCTCCTTCATCGCTGCCCCTGTCTCAGCAAATGCATCACCATCATTATAATCATACCCAACGCCTCCCCCCATATCACCATGCACAACTGCCACAGCCTCAGCTGCAACTGCAACAACAACAACAACAACAACAATACCCTCCACAGCATTCCAAATTTCAACTGCCACAACCACAAGGTACAACACCACAAAACCTCACATTTCTTAGTCCATACCAGGCAAATTTCCCAGTCATTTCTCAAGAAACCAGTAATTCCTATAAACAATTGCCTCTGATAAAGTTCAGATACGCATCTCCCTCCACATCATCACCAACAACGGCCAACTCTTCATTTGGCCAGGAAATGCAACAGCAGCAGCAGGCCCAGCAGCAGTACCTTCAACAACTGATGGCTTCCAACCCACCATCCCTGACAGTGCCTCAATACAGTCAGCAAGAACAACAGGCACACCTGCCAAATGGGTCGTTTAATGATCAAAACAGAGAGAAAATGAGGGTCAGTAGTTTGATGAATAACGAAAACGCAGCCGCCGCTGCTGCTGCCGCAGCTGCTGGAGTCAGTGATGAAAACGCCAATGATGGGAAACCAAATACAGTATCTAATAACGGTAATACCAATACTAGTAACAATGGTAAGGGTTTCAAGTTACCCTCCTTCAACGAATTGGCGTTCAACAAATGATGCCCCCTAATGGAAAACCACCAAAAATTTAATGAACCCCCCAAGTGATACACAAAGATCAACTCCAGATAAGTCATACAGATAGACTTGTTCTTTCTGGTCTAGATCAAAAAAAACCAACAAAATTAAAAAATCAAAAAAATATAATCAAGAAGATCTCATGCGTTATCATATGATAATTGTTGAGGTCTTTTTCTATATATAATCTTGTTCTCCTTTTTATTTTACTGTTTCTTCCATTCTTTTAGTCATAGTACTCTTTTAATATTAATTTGATTTTATAGCTTTACTGGTAAGATTCGAATGTACTGATAGAGGGTGACTATACAATTCCATCTTTGTCGGAGTAAGAGTTTATGGACAATGGCATTAATGGCACTAATTTGATAATTGCACTGATACTGGCACCGATACTGGC
The DNA here is from genome assembly GCA_024271865.1 of Nakazawaea ambrosiae. Classification (NCBI taxonomy): domain Eukaryota; kingdom Fungi; phylum Ascomycota; class Pichiomycetes; order Alaninales; family Pachysolenaceae; genus Nakazawaea; species Nakazawaea ambrosiae. Next base: position 2,458,007 of record JANBXG010000001.1, read on the forward strand.
ACTAATAATGGCCATGTCATCGAGAATTATAATAGCCTCTATCGCCATCAGCTTCTTAACCTCAGCTGTAAGACAGAGTCATCTTCTATGCGTCACTACAATCAACCTTCTAAATATAGTAAAAAGTAGTGTACATTGCCCAATTGCCCAATTTATTATCGGATGGATTGACATTGTATACATTTTGGGATTTCCTGTTTTTTTACTTTTTCCTATCGTCAGGTTATCAGTCGTCCAAAATTGTTGGCATTTGAAATTACCCACACACAGAGATTATTGAAAAGTTCAAAAAGAAAATAAATACAAACCATACAAGAAAGATTATAAACAAGTGCTATGATGCATTATAACTATACTGCTTCATCTAATTTGGGAGGAGGAGGCAGTGTTGGCTCGAATAACTACGAGTTCGGTGGCAACACAAACAATAGCAATAACAGTAGCAATACCTCAGGTCAGCAATCGTTATTCTCACAGATAGATCCAACTTCAACTCCAGTTAGTGCTAACTCAACTACATCGACATCAAGAAACGTTTCGGGCCTGAATCAGTTTCAAAGTCCTTTAAACAATTTTTCGATGTTGAAACCGACAAATACTACCACAACATCAACAAACTCAACTTCAAATTATTCCACTCCATACATGGGAAATATAGATTTGGCTTCAAGTTCACTTGGAGCCTTGACTTCAAACAACTACAACGCGGCTTCCAATTCAAGACAACGGTTTTTGAATTCCAAAGGTTTTGATTTGGAAGACGATTTGGAGTTTTGTCCAGAAATACCACATAGCAATCATTATTACCATCATCATCTGGCAGCAGCTAAATTCAATCCATACACTTCGTCAACCTTCTCACCAATTTCTCCACCACTGTCACTGGCAGAACCATTGGTTTCAAGTCCAACTGCAACCACTGCATCTGCATTAAACGGTGTGAAGAAGACCCCAGTCCAAGATAGATCACAGACCTTGTCTCCAAGAATTCATACTCCTAGAATAAAGAAACCTTTAGAAATCATCAATCCTCTGACCGGCTCTAAAGTTGGATCACCAGGATTAAGAAACTGAATCAAAAGAGGATATATCATGAATTTGTGTTTATTATTATTATTATTATTTTATCCGTTGTTTTAAAGTTGTTCCGATTTATTCATTCCATACTTTTGATATTATTACTTATGGAATCATGATGACTGGTATCATTAATGACACCACAAACCCCCCTTTGATGTCATGTTTTCTTCTTTTTGTCCAAATTATATTTGCATTCAAATCTTCATTTTATTTTGTTTTGCATATAATAGACATTTCAATTCAAGGAACTGGTTTTCCTTGGTTCTTTGTATATGCAATCATTTAATTTGGAGATGATAAATACTTTCAAAAAAAACGCTCACACGAAGTTTGGAATCAGATAAATGGGAATTGTCTTTTTTTTTACTGCAATATAGAATAGATAAATCGGCTATGGTGAAAGGTTGTTCAACTTTTCGAAGTTTGAATTTTTTTAGTTAACTTGTTTTCCTCAGATCTCCACTCATTCAATTCTCTATCTTAACATATTGATATTTGTTGATCGAAGAAAGGTTGTGAAACGATGGAGGTATTTGAATGTGGTGGATGGAATCCTTAGCGAGAGAACGTGAATCAAACTAAGAAAATAATGAATAATCGTTTTAGTTGAAGCCGCACAAGATTCATATTCTCTTTTTCTTTTCATTTTTGATTTCTACTACTTATGTTTGATTCGGTTTTCCTTTAAATTATTCTTTTTTGATTTTGTTTCTTGATTCAAATATTATTATGTCCCATTACGTTTATTTATCGAATAATGATCTATCTCACTTTACATATTGAATTTGGAAATGAAATAAATTATGTCTTAGCTCAGTTTTTGTAGCTCTGGTCTTTACCTCAAGTCATCTCTAATTACGAGGGCCTCAAAAAATAAAAATAAAAAATAAAAAAAAACAGAAAATGAAGAAAATCAGCTTTTACAAAAAAAAATAAAAAAAAAATTAAAGCGAAATTTCTCCAATTTTAAAGAAAGTGCTCAAAGCATTCCAGATATTCTTCAAGATTGATAGCCTTGAGTGAACATGGATGACGAATTAGCAGCTATTAGAGCTGCCAGACTTCAAGAATTACAAAGGAACTCTGGTGGTGGAGCAAAACCAGACGGGAGTGGTATTAGCGCCCAACAGAGCCAGAAAAATGCACAACAAGAATCCTTACTTTCACAGATTTTAGAACCACAAGCTCGGGAGAGATTATCAAGAGTGAGGTTGGTGAAACCAGACAGAGCAGCAGCTGTTGAGAATTACTTGACCAAGTTGGTACAGATGGGCCAATTAAGACATAAATTATCAGAGGATGAAGTGGTGGAGATCTTGGACGGTATAAGTAAAGACACTTCAAGTGGTGGAGGTCAGACCAAGGTTATATTCAATAGAAGACAAGTTGTGGACGAAAGTGAAGATGAAGATGATTTCTTTGATTGAGACCTTTTCTTTCAAGTTCTAATATATGTATATTCAAGGAATGGAATAAATGGAGAGAAGATAATTGTAAAACTGAAAATATAATAAGAGTAATAAATATATATATATAATAAATATATTCAAATGGTGATGATACCAGATTCCACGATGTTATTCAAGATACTGATGATCGATAAATAAGAGGCTTGCGAGATATCCTCGTGTATACCAACACCCCATTGAGTGAGTTTTTGTCCCAGACTGGTGTCGATAGCACACTCGGTGTATGTAGCGGCTTTGGAATTGGAATCTTTACCTAAAGAGTGCTCGTGGTATTTCAAGACACTGAATTCCGCTGAAAAGTAGTTGGAAATGGCATTGGTCAAGGCCGAAAGTGGTCCATTACCTTCTCCTTGCAACTTCACTTCGGATCCCTTGATCAACAAGATCACTTCAACACTTCTCTTGGACAGATCCAATCTAGTCAAATTGTAGTCAACCAACTTGATAGGATAATCGTCAGCATCGGTCGATTGATCCTTGGTCAAGATGTAACTCTTATAGAATAATGAGACGATCTCATCACTAGTTAACTCCTTACCTTTCAATTCGGTGGCCAGTTGAACTTTCTTACTGAAGGCGATTTGTAAACCTCTTGGCAAGTCCAATTCCAAGTTTCTTAAAATGATCCAAGAAGCTCCACCTTTACCCGATTGAGAATTAACCCTGATAATGGCTTCGTAAGTTCTGCCAATATCGGCTGGATCTATAGGTAAATAAGGCAATTGCCATTTGGTGTTTGGATTCTGTTTCGTCTCCTCTTCGTGCTTCTTGAAACCTTTCTTGATGGCATCTTGATGAGACCCACTAAAGGCACAAACCACCAATTGACCTCCATATGGAGCTCTTGCGTGCACTGGGATCTTGTTACAACGCTCGACAATGTCCACAACTGAAGTGATATCAGAGAAGTCCAAGTTTGGAGGAACTCCCTGTGTGTACAAGTTCAAAGCCAAAGTCACCAAATCGACATTTCCAGTTCTTTCTCCATTACCAAATAAGCAACCTTCCACTCTGTCAGCCCCTCCCATCTGGGCTAATTCTGCTGCGGCAACTGCACAACCTCTATCGTTGTGTGGATGCAATGAGATACAGACGGTGTCACGGTCGCTGATATGCGTGGAGAAGTATTCGATTTGATCGGCATAGACATTTGGAGTCGACATTTCCACAGTGGCCGGCAAGTTGAAAATGATTGGGTTTTTGGTTGTTGGACCCCAGGCTTCCTTGACACTTTCACACACTTTCAAAGCGTAGTCTGGATCGGTGTCACTGAAAGTCTCGGGACTGAACTCGAAATCCCATTCAGTGCCAGCTTGAGAGGGATCGTCTTTTGTCAATGAACGTACCAATTTAGTGGAAGCCACGGCTAACTCCAAAGATTCTTCTTGGCTCATACCAAAGATGATATTTCTGAAACAGTCTGAAGTTGCCAAATAGATGTGAACAGTGGCCTTCTTGGCTCCTTTCAATGCTTCAACTGTTCTCTTGATCAACTCGGCTCTACAAGGCGATAAGACTTGAATTGAAACATCCAGTGGGGCATTCAGCACTGCCCAACGAGTGAAGTCGAAATCGGTTTGCGAGGCACTTGGGAAGGCAACCTCGATTTCTTTGAAACCGATCTCAACCAATTTCAAGAAATACTCTTTCTTTTGCTCCACGGACATCGGATCAGGTAATGACTGGTTACCGTCTCTCAAATCGGTGGATAACCAACGAGGGGCGACATCGATGGTCTTCGATGGCCACTGACGGTTTGGTAAATTGATAGGTTTGAACTTGGAATACTTGACGGATGGGTCTTTTAACATCACCATGGTTGCACTGTTTGTTTAACTTAGTTGATACTGGCTGTTAGGCACTGTTAGGTAAATGATCGATGAATGAAAAGTATATACTGATGAAAAGTTAGTGAAAAATTAAAAGTGAAGCTTGAGTTTTTCAAAGTGAGGAATGACTCTTTTTTTTTCACCCTGCCCCAGAATTTTTGAAGGCCAGAAAATTAATGACTGTGATGAGTGATGAGTGTGTGTTTTTTTTTTTTTTGCTGTTGAGCATGACAGGATAATAAAGGGTGTAAGGTGTCATATGATACACCTTGATGTGGTGGTGAATTTGAAGAATAGTTGGGAATGGCAATTCATTGAGTGAACTTTCAGGAATTGCTTCTGCATTGGGATAACATCATAGAAGGTAAATTTTCAGCCAGGTTAATCTTATATAACGACAAGTGGCTAGTTAATAAACTCCTGTCCAATTTTCAACCTCCCGTTATCCGCATAACCCACACTTTTCTCGTATCTCCTATCGTACAGTAATCGCAGCATCGGTAAGAGCAGTGAAAAAAATCAAGGAACTGAAAATATTTTCATCTCGGTGCATCTCTTTTTTTTTTCTGAGCAGATGAGTTGCACTGGAAATTTTTGTAGTCTTGGGCGTGAAGGAGAAGAAAAAATCGCACCACTTTACCTCCAGACAAGGGTACGTTTCTCGCCGCTTATTACGAGGTAGGGTTTCAACTCCATCGCATTAATTATATAATCCCGCTGGGAAATTTTAACGACTGTCCGTATACAGTAAGTCGAAGCCAGCAGGTCGCCGCAAGGGATCCCCTTAAAGGGAAATGCCTTGGGGCTGTCTGTATTCATGCCTGAAAATTCTTACCGACGGTTTCTGATATACCTTCCTAATCGGTCATTATCTTTTATCGATGAGCGGATCTTTGGTCTTTAACTAAGCTCTATTTGACTGTTATCTTAGCGGTACCTGTGATATGATGAATTGAAAAATTATAAAAGAGAGAAAAAATCCGGACATTGAATTGTTCTTGAATTGGAAAAAGTAATAAGCATTATATACCTGCATTGCTTTGTTGTATTACACCATGTCACTCCACCCATTTGACGCCATCACAGAATCTGAATTCAGACTTACTACCAAGTTGATCAAAGATCAATACAGTGAGAAGCCTCACTTCATCACTGTTGACAGATTAGATCCTCCAAAGAACGATACCATCAAGTATTTGGAAGCTGAAAAATCCGGCCTGCCATTGCCTTTCATCCCAAGAATTGCATATGCATACTACTACACAGAGAAGGGAACCAAATTCCACAAGGCTTTGGTCAATGTCAGTGTTGGACATATTATCTGCAAAGAAACACTTCCAAAAGGTGTCATTGGTCCATTGTTACCAGATGACATGGGTGAGATCGAAGAGATCTGTAACACCCATCCTCTGGTTCTTGCTGAAGTTGAGAAATTGAAATTGCCAAAGGGTGTCCATGTTAGAAACGACCCATGGATGTACGGTACAGACTCTGCCGATGAGACTAGACCTTTGATCCAATGTTACATGTACTTACGTTACGACCACGATGAGTCCAACCACTACTCCTTGCCTTTGAAATTCTCCCCAGTTTTCGAGTCCTTCACCAACAAATTTGTCAGAATGGACTACTTGCCTGGTGGACACGATGAAGTCATTGGCCCAACTACTCCATGGAAACAAGTTCCAGCTGTTGAATATCACCCAGACTTAAACGGTGAAAGAGTAAAGACAGACTTGAAGCCTTTGATTGTCCAACAACCTCAAGGTCCATCTTTTGATATCAAAGGTTCTTTGGTTGAATGGCAAGATTGGAGATTCAGAGTCGCCTCTAACAGCAGAGAGGGTTTTGCCATCTACGATGTCTCCTTCAAAGGTAGATCAGTCGCTTATAGAATCTCCTTGTCAGAGATGACCGTCCCATATGGTGACCCAAGAGCTCCTTATCACAGAAAGCAAGCTTTCGATTTGGGTGACTGTGGTTTCGGTACCACCGGTAACAGTTTGAACTTGGGTTGTGACTGTCTCGGTGTCATCAAATACCTTGACACCTTGAGAACCAATGGAGAGGGTGAGCCAATATTGAATGCCAACACCGTCTGTTTGCACGAACAAGACTACGGTATCTTGTTCAAGCATGTCAACTACAGAACCAACGAAGCCGTTGTCGCTAGAAGAAGAGAATTTGTCGTCCAAACCATTGCTACCGTTGCCAACTACGAATACATTGTCAACATTATCTTTGACCAAGTTGGAGCCATCCAAATCCAAGTTAGAGCCACCGGTATCTTGTCCACAATGCCAATCGATGACGATGTCGATGTTAACTTCGGAACCATTGTTGGACCAAACGTCATGGCCGCTTACCACCAGCACTTGTTGTCCTTCAGAATTGACCCAGCCGTCGACGGTCACAAGAACACTGTTGTCTATGACGATGTCTTGCCAATGGAAGAGAACACCCCATTGAATCCAAACAACGTTGGTTTCTACACCAAGAGAACCATTTTGGAGAAGGCTGGTTCCGTTGAACAATCTCCATTCACCAACAGAGCTTACAAAGTCATCAACGAAAATGTTATTAACAAGACCACCAAGAAACCTGTTGCCTATAAGATTGAGATGCCAGCCAGACAAATGATTTTGGCTTCTCCAAACTCTTGGAATGTCAAGAGAGCCACCTATGCCACTAAACAATTGTGGGTCACTAAATACAGAGACAACCAATTGTACGCTGCTGGTGAATTCACCAACCAATCTTTGGAAGACACTGGTGTCGGAAAATGGGCTAACGGTCAAGATAATGTTAGAAACGAAGACTTGGTTATCTGGGCTACTTTAGGTTTCACCCACGTACCAAGACTGGAAGATTTCCCTGTCATGCCAGTTGAAATCCACCATATCAACATTGTTCCATTTGGATTCTTTGAAAAGAACCCAGCTTTGGATGTTCCTTTGTCCAACAACAAATTCAACCAATCCAAATACTTTGAAGAATACAAGGCTGGTGCCGCTGCACAACCTGCCTCTTGTTGTAAGAAGTTGTGATTGAATCTTGTTTGGTTCAATAGTATATAGTTTGTTTCAATATTCCATGATGTCTTTCCGTTGATTTGCTTTCGTTTTTTGGGTCTGTTAAGTATGTTCAAATCATATAAAAATAAAATATTCGTATTTATCTATTTATTTAGGATTGATATCATCAATTGAACAGCATACTCAAAAACCATAATTAGCTAACCCCTCTCAAGAAAAAGTTATCCCCAAATTTTTTCTCATGTAGTAATAAGCGGTTTTCTTTTTCTTTCTTTTTTTACAATTTTTAGCCTAATATGATAAATAATATTCAGAAACTTGAAACAAAAGCAGGTTCAAAAATGCATCAGAAGATTTCAAAATAATGTACGCGACCGAGCCATATATAAAGATGCAAGTCACCTTCCTTCTTTTGAATGGAAATGAGCAAGCAACTTCCCCTATCAATTTACGACAAAATGAATACCCAACCAACATTAGTCGCAAGAGGTTTTACTCCAATTTCTGCCTCTAAAAATCTCAAAGCAAACAGGAGGAAAAGTTGTCCTGCAGGAACTTACGATATGGAAGCACATTTCCCTTCGAGAAAAGATGTTCCTGAGCGAAATGGAGTTGATAGGCGTGAGCTCAGTATTAGTGTTGCCGAGAATAAGAAGAATAACATTAAGTCAGCCCCCATAACACCCATCATCGTTAAGAGAAAGCATTCGTTGGATAACCACTTACAAACACTGAAGAACTTGAATCTGAGGTTTAAGCATACAAATCAATGGATAGATTTCCTACAGACAGAAGGTGAAGCCATTGAAGAATTCTTCAAATCCAACAATCAATTGACCGAAGAGCGGAAGATTCATCCATATTTCCAAAAAGCCAGTCAATTGTATGGTCAAAGAAAAAAACTGCAACAACTCCTCAACAGTTTTAGTTTTGAGAAACCTGAACAACCTTTTGAGTTATATTTTAATGAACAATTGAAAAATTACGTTCCGGATCCAGACTTCGTCAAGAGTCCTAGACGGGAGAAGCTTTTGAAAAAAATTTCAAAGCAATGGGAGACGATCAGTGTCTCAGAAAAGTTAAGATTCCATGCTAAAGAACCAGATATTGTATTGACCGAGCCTTCTTCTTTGGAAGGTGAAGTTTTTGAGTATTATGCCATTGAAAAATTTGATGAGTATCTTCAAAATAGAATGCCATCCAACCTATCGAAAACTGAGACAGATAATATCATGGAAGACATACGCCAGGAATGGAGCTTGTTACCCACAGAAATCAAGCGTGATTATGCGGAGGAGCTAAGATTGATCCAGAGTGAGATTTCTCCATCCATTGAGACTGCTCAAAGAGTAGTCATCCATAAACTGAAAGAAAAGGAAATAACTCCTCCAAGAGAAACAGTTAGTGCGCAGGGGAAAATTAAAATACAGCATAAAGAAAGTAGTGGTGATCGTGTTACTAGTTCGCGCCCTACACTAGACCCTGCTCCTAGTGATGAGAGAAAAAGTACGAAAAAATTCAAAAAGAGATGGAGTAGTTATTCCAAAGAGCAAAAATTAAAAGAGGCCAGGACTTTTTGCAATCAATATACTCCTATTTTGATGATCTACGAGACAATGCAACAAGAAGGGTACACCGTTGCCAGACTTTGTACTTGAATTTGGCCCGATTGCTTTGCGCTAGTTAAATTGACTTTTCTCTCGTGGATTCTTTTGGAAAAACGAAAACAAAAAAAGTAAAACTCGGTGCTTTCAAACCTAAGCGTCTTTCTTCTTCTTTGTGTTTCTTTTATTTTTTCTCTCTTTATCTTTTTTTAATTTTTTGTTTTACCTTAACTATGAAGTAATTTCAAATAAACAAGCCAAGTTTAGAGAGTGAGAATTCTTCAACAACGGGTACTTTATTGATTGTTCAAGCCACAAAGGCGTTGTAGGATTGGACTAGACTAATATGAACTAGTTTCCATCTTCTTTATAAGAAAAAAAAAAATACAAAACAAATAGCACAATTATCACCCGAGACTGAGAAGAGACAATTAGTTTAAACTAATTATTTGTTCGATTAGCCAAGTGTATATATATATATGTATACACATTATATATATATTCCTTATGGAACATCACAACCGAAGAACAATGGTAAATGGGAACACAATCGATACCACGGCCACTAAGAGCATCGCTTCCTTGACATCATCTTCTTTACAATCTCAATATAGAATCTACAATCCGATGGACAACAAATTACTGCAGCTCATTGTATCAGAGCACCAATATTTACAATTTCTCAAGGTCTTGGCTACATCCAGAAGAAATGCCAACAGGTTATTGAATGCTCCTCACTCGGGATTCTATTTAGATGCAGATATAACTGCAGACGACGTCAAGTCCATGTATCAAGAGTATCACGATGTGCTTCTTCGAAGCTTTAGTAGTGATAGCACCGAACAGACAACAACTGAGAATTTGACGGAAGATGAAGAAGAAGCCCATGAAGGCTTCAAAATGATAAAACAGGATATAAAAAAGAACAATGATGTTGTAGAGACCACAAATATGGACAATTTATTAGGGGAACTCAATTTGCAAGACTATGAAAGCGATCGCGAAGTCAATAGTGACTCCGGAGATGGCATAACACTTGACGATTTGGAAAAATACGAACAATTGCTCAACGATTTCGAATCCACAAGAGATGAGGAACTGAATAGCACCATGAACAACGAAAATAACAAACCAACATCGAGTCCCTCTGATTTGGATACATCGCATGTACTTGAAGGACTATCTGATATTGGTGATGGTGATGATTCGATGACCGTAGGTGAGAACTCTTTCACCAATTATATACGGCAAAAATTCGGAGAACAGAATAATAACTCGCTTGAATTGATAGGGAATCCGCAAGAATTTTTGAAGAAAGTGTCAAAGATATGGAACTTGATGCCTCGCAATTTGAAAAACTCTAAAAGATCAGATGATATCAACAAGGACCAATTCCATGAATTTTTCATCAAATGGAAAGAACAACATAAACATGTTTCATCTAAGAAAAACTCTTCCGATGACGAAGATGGGGGAGAAGAAGAGATCAGTACCACCAAAAAATTAACGAAACTGATAAGAATGGAACCAGATATTGATATACCTGAATCACAAATAACTCAAGAATTGATAGATCAAAAGATCTCTGTGATATCCATAGTGGAGCCTTCTGCACCTTTTGATTTTTTCTTCAATGACAAGATTAAGGAAATTTTGCAAGACAAGGGGAACTTCAACTTGAAGAAGAAACAATTACGTTCGATAATTTTGATACAATGGGAAAAGATTAGTGTGTTGGAGAAACTGAGGTACTCATCGATATTCATCGACGTGCAAAAACCGGGAGGAAAGGCTCAATTTTCGAGTCCTACAAAAAGATCTGTTAGTTATCATGGATCTGCAACTGCTTCCAAGATGAGTAGTCCTGTGAGATCTGTGAGCTATATAACGCCTCCTTCTTCCGCTGCATCACCGCCGCTTGCCTCTGGCCCTTTGCCAATTTTGCAATTCGATTTATCTAACAAGAGGACCCCTTCGCTCAGTCCGCCAATGTCTCCCAACAAGTTGGAAAGACCTCAGGTGGTTCCCGTTGTTTCTTCCAATGTGAGGGATGAAGTAAAGAGATTGAATAAGAAGAAGAGTTGGGGGAAAGATGACAAATGGCTTTAATCAACTTGATGATGTCTTTACTTTTCTTATTCTCTTTTTTCTTCTTCTCCTTCTTACTGTATGATTTATGCCTCTTTTTTACTTAACGATTGTTTTTTTTTTTGGTTTTGTCGCTTTTACAGGTCCGTTCGCTTTGATTTAGTTCTTCTAATAATGTAATTTTATCAATTTTATCAACTTTATTTAAAATGACTAATATATACTCATTAAACTAATATGCCTACAAAACACAGATCCAAAATCCTGTCCAGATTGATCCATGGATGATACTTGTTGAACAAGAGAGTCCCGTCCTTCCCTGCACATGACTTTAGTATTGGGATTCCTCCGGGATGGAAATCGAGATATTGCGTTAAATTGTAAACTTTTCTATTGATGGCGATCCAATAATCATCTAGAGTATTATGCTTTTTTAACTCATCCATGGAGATTTTCAAAGGAAAAGGGGGTAGATTTTGTCTGAAGTTTGGTTTTTTCTTTGTGCTCTCCCAATCTAATGCTGAGTGTCCCGGTTTCAATATCACCTTCTGTCTTGGACTGTTATTTGACATCTGAGAACTGCCAGGAGCCGTGGGCACACGTAACAAGTTTGCTCTTGATGTTGCTGCCGCTGAATTCTTCTGGAGTCTGTTGTTGAGATACCCTGTGGTCACTATGTGAGGCTTCTTGATCTCATTCTCGTCCCGATTCATGCTGGATATTATCACTCTCGGCCTCTCAAATAGGTATCAAATAGGTATCCCCATCAGTTTTAACTCCTCATCATCACCTCGCTTACAAAATTTAAATTTTTCCTGTTATTACTTTTTTTTTTCTGTCTTTTCTTGGCTTAGTAAGAAAAGTTTATCTCTGCTTCTTCTGTTTCCGTACATGAGAGGGAGAAAAAAAAAATGGAATACCGTTGCTTTGAAGAAATGACAGGAAAGTTTCTTCCCCAGAAAAAAGTTGAGAGCTGACCAAAAATAGGTCACACTAAAACTATCACTGTTGGAAAGGATTCTGTAGTTTCGAGGCTTGTCTCGGTCCATTTTTTCAAGAGATAATAATTCAAATATATATATATATAATCCATGGGATTGAAAGAATTGTTCACGCTAGACCGGAACGAAAATATATTTGACGAAGTTTTAGGGAAACTAGTTGGCTGGACCTCATCGTCATCGGAGATTACTTTAAAGAAAGATAATAATACAGTTCTCACCTCTGCAATTGCGTCGTTTTTCCGTTCCGTTTCTGACAAATATTGGTTTAAACTCACAAGACATCAAAAGAACCAAGTTGTATTATATTCGAGTTTAGCTTTCACTGCTTTTTACGTTCTATCGCCATCATTCTTCCATAGCAATAACGGTAACGAAATGTTTTCTAGACAAAGACCTGACAAATACACCACAGGGCTCATCAATATGGATATTGATTGCTTTGCCAACTCGGTACTACAATCGTTGCTGGCATTACCCGGGTTGAACGAGTACTTGAATGAACTTTATCATACCATATACCATAACCCAGACGTCCTCGCTCACTTCACACCTCCAGAGTTACCATTGCATGTGGCTTTGATCAATATCTTGTCCAAATTACAAAGAATCGTATTCAAATCTCAAACCTTGAGTGTCTGGGACTTTTTGAACGTATTAGAAGCCATTTTCAAATCAAAGATCTCAAGAAATCAGCACGATGCTCATGAATTATTACAGTTGATTTTGGAAACCTTGTACCAAGAAAACTTGCAATTGTACAAATACTCGATCCGTTCAGCAATGTCCAAGACTATCACCATTCCAACTTTACCCTTCAAAAGTTTGCTCTTGAACCAACTACAGTGCACCGTGTGCGGAGGTAGCTCTAGTTTGAATTTCAACCCTATGATGATTTTGACACTCCCTGTACCTCAAGAGTCCAATGTCGATTTGGCTAACTTGATCTCGACCAATGAAAAGGAATTGATCGAAGGTTACTCGTGTCTCAAGTGTAAAATCAATGCCATCATCAACATCGAGTCGCAAAATCTGTCTTTGAGTACAGACCAATTGGAGATATTGAAAGAATTACAAAATAAAGACGACCTTATGATAAACGATGACCTCGATAAAGACATTGGGTCGTTGATAGATAACTATAAAAATCCTAACGGGTTCGATATCGAAAGTGTCAAGACCACAATCCACAAGAGAAATGATATCACAAAACCTCCAAAGATCTTGCCCATTCATTTATCGAGATCGATTTTCACCAACACCCAGGAATTGAGAAACTCATGTCAGGTGTTGTTCCCAGAAGAGTTGACCTTGACCCCTGATGAGGAATTAGCTGCAAAGCTTGAACAGATTGAAGACCAGAAATACCTCTCGGATTTCGATCAACAGGATTTGGAACCAAAGAAGGATAATGATTATTTGAAGCCTCTTATCTTGACAGACATTGACGAGAAGCAAGAAGATTCATTCTATGAAGATGTGGGACAAGTTTCTGATGCTGAAGATGGACACATTGACTCAGATTCTATGGACGAAAGGTCAGACGAAGACGAGGATGAAGACGAGGATGAAGACGTAGATGAAGAGGCAGTAGATGATGATAACGAAGATGAAGATAATCTGGATCCTACAAGTGAATCTGGATCTCCTATTTTCAAAAAAGGTTTTGAAGACACTCCTCCAACATCATCTACTCCATCCAATAACGGAAAAATGCCGCAACAACCTGTCAGCCAAGTTCAAAACAGTTCAGTGGATCCTTTAGAAGGAGTGCCACCAACTGTAGATCCTAATTCAAATGTCGCAACGACAAAATATAAATACAGATTGAAGTCGATGATAAGACACCTGGGTACTCATCAGGCCGGACATTACGAGTGCTACAGACATAAACCAGTAATCTATAAAGTCGATGGAGATCAGTATGATGTTCAATTCCCATTTTTGGCAAGTGCTGAAGGTCTTGAAGACAACGAGGGATCTCAAACTGGCAGTGAAGCCGCTGTGAGTGACTCGCAACTGACTGAACCGGAATCGTCAACTACAAAGGGAAGATCCAGATCGTCGTCCATGAGAAAATCTTCTGTTTCTATCAGTAGAGTATCTCGTCAAGGATCTATTCAGCCATTAGCTCAACCTGATGAAATACAATCCCATTCTTTATCTAGATCGTCTTCCAGCAAGAAGCCTAGAAGGTTTTCAAGACGTCTCTCATCATTCTTGTCACCAACGTCGAATAGTGACATAGAAGCCATATCTGAGCAGACTAATGACTTGAAATTGACACCTGCAGTGGCACCTAAATTCAAGAGAAAGAAATTGGGAAGCTTTGTCAAGTATCCATTTTGGAGAATAAGTGATTCTAAAGTGACTGAGGTCAAAGTTACCGATGTCTTGAGTGATAACAAGGCTGTATATATGTTATTTTATGAAAGAGTTGATTAGACTTAGTTAGTAAAAATATTTAATGAGCATTATTTAATCTTAAGAATACACAATTAAATGTAGTTATAGATATGAACGATCTCCAAGGTTGGAACATCTTATCATATTTCCATAGTGAAAAGAACGAGACTAGATATCCATGAAAAAGTCCAAGTACATCAAAAATTTCAATCACATGAAAAATTTCAATGAGATGAAAAAAAAAATCTAAAAAAGTTCATATTTATATTTTGCTTAGAGAAGAACAGAGAAAGATAGAAACCATCATAATGGGCAAATTCTGGTGTAAACAATGTTCGATAGTGAGTATAAGACGTTTAAGGAAGAGCTGTGCTTTGATATGTATCATTCACTAACGAAAGATGTTCATAGTTTGTTGACGAGTCGAAGTTTGAAAGACTCAAGCATGAGAAATCAGTGAGGCATCAGATGGCATTGAAGAAACAAGTGAAAGAGCTTCATTTGAAGAATAAGAATGTTGACAAGGAATTGGCTGTGGCGAAGCAGGAACTACTGAGAATCAATAAGGAGCTAGGAAAACCAGATAAAGTGGAACACAGAGTAGGGAAGCCGAAATTCAAAATCTCAGGTAAGATTGTCACAAACAAGAAGGATAAAGCTAATGGAAACGGTGAGGATACAGAAAGGGGATTCAATATAGGAATCCCCAAATGGGAAAGTGTTAAGGCTCTGCCAAACAATACAACAGAGGTCTCATTAGAATCGGAGGATGTCTTTCGATCAGTGAAAACAAAAAATTTCAAGAAAAAAGAATCAGCAGGCGAAAAAGAACTCAATAGTTGGAATTTGAATAGTAGTAAAGATATCGATGAGGATATTTCAGATGATGATGATCTAGATAATGATGATGATGGTAAAGGTTTCGGCAAAATAGTATTCAAACAGCGGAAAGTCAAAAAATAAGTCATTTGTCGAAAGAGATTTCAAAATTCATAGACGATGATAAACTTATAACGATGACAAAATTCAATTAAATATATAATATATATCTTTCTTTATGTTAATGAGAGTGAGTTTTGAAATATTTTTTATTTATACATTGAGTTATAGGAAGATTCCATTCTGAGAAGAACAATCATCGCACCAGTTAATGCCATCACCTAAACATTCAAGATGAAAGGCAATTTCTGTTGTAAAGCAGAATATTCAATAGTGATCAATCTCTTTATTCTTTTTCCATGACTTCGATCGAGCAGAATTGAGCAATTTACTAAATTTTAATATTTTCATTTTGAATTTATTTTGGAACGCTCTTTCATGAACGCATATATATATATATATATATGTATGTATAAAAAAAGTTGGGAGAAATAACAATAATAGTGTGATCGTGATTCATTAAATAGGGTATCGAAATGTTTTGTTCTTGTTATTGAATTTTTTTTTGAGTTTTTGTAATATGAATATGAGAAATATCAATGTGTAGATTTCTGCAAGACTCAAATGTTATCGTTTCGTCTTGCTTTTTCGTTAACTTTTATTTTTATTGTGCTCATTTGATTTCGATTGGAACATAGATGACAGCCTTTCTTTTACCATAACCTTTTGCACCGGGAAGTTCGCCGTCTTCGAGTTCTAAGTCTATTTTTAAAGCATAGAGTCTCGCAAGAAGACACGTTTGGAAGCTTGGAACTAAGGTTTCTTTGACGTTATAATTGATATCAACCAATATCGACAAAGTGTTTTTATAGATCAATTTGGATTCGGTCTCTGACTTTTCTTGAGACACTTCCCAGTTTGTATTTTTGAGCCCATAACTCTTCATCTCCAACTCTCCATCACATTTCACGTCTTTGTATTTCAAGTTAAGCAATGAATTCAAAGACTTTACAACGTTAGGACTGATAATGACCTGATCTGATTTTGGCCTATCAGCGTTGAGAATTTCCAACTCTTTGGAGATACGGACGAGTCTATTCTTGTAATTTCTTAGTTCAGGAATAACCCCAGACTTATTGTGACTTGAAAAACTGAACATTTTTCTAGACGTCTCGACCAAAGTGGATGCATCATTTAAATCAACGTTCTCGTTAGTGGCATTGCAAAACATGTCAACTCTCAAATTTATTGGGAGTGGGTTCTTGGATTCAGCTGTGATGGCGTAAATGGAAACGTTGGCTACTTTTATCTTTGGAGGTTTGATAAACTCATCATGACTTGCCATGTACTGATTTTTTATGGACACGAATAAAAGATCCAAGTCTATTTTTTTGATGAAGGATTGGTCCAGACGGCACGAGTCAGCGTTTCCCAGATCGAGCCCCAGCTTCAGAAGCTTCTTTTTTTCTGCAAACTTTCCCCAGATAGTCTTTTGATCTTCCAGTTTATAAGTTAATGGAGTCTTGTAATCCAAATTGAAGTTGAGTCCCTCGTCGCAGGAAATCTTCAAAAATGAAGATTTCGAGTACAGATTTATAAAAGATCTGTTCAACTTCTCCAATTGGAAAAGGGTTGGATTTGTTTTACTCATTGAGCTAACTTCTGTCATAATTGCATTGGAAGAAGCCTTGTTCAAAAAATTGACAATAGAACAAATCTGAGAATCCGTCGATTTCAATTGCTGGTTCAAATATTTTTTCTGAGCTGACTTGATTTCTTCGAGTTTCAACTCAACCTTTCTCTTTTGATATCTTTGCACCGATAATTGATCTTGACTGGATATTGAGGCCAATTTACTTTGCAAATTAGACAATTGCAACTGTTTTTCCTTTGAAACGGCCATGATCTTTCTTGAAGGACAATCCTCATCACTGGAGCTGAATTCTTTTGATTTTGAGCAATGACGCAGGGCATCGATGACGTTTTCCAATCTAACAATTTCATTTTCGAATTGGATTCTCAAATTCTCGAGTGAGAAAAAATCATCTTTCGATTTCAAGAGAAGCAGCAAAGAATGAGATGGCGTCTCCTGGAGATAATGTGGAATCACCCGAAGTTGATGAGTGATATCATTGATTATGCAGAAGGGAGACGGACCCTTGCTCACAAGTTTCGAGGCTCCAATCAAGACAGACTTAATCCCATATGAAATAGCAAGACCAGATGGACATAAGTCATTGGTGAATATCCCATCACCACCTCTCATGAACAAATCTGGATCTACTGATATGCTTGTGGAACCGGCAACATTATGGGAAGTGGAAGAATGAAGAGTCGATAAATTATGACAGACAAATCCCCTATCAGGAACAGAGCCGAGCCAACCGGATGCATCTTTACTTATACCAAGACTTGGAGGTAGGCGTAAATGATGAGGAAGTTCACTTTCACAGGCATTATCCAACAAGAAATTTGGCAAGACAAACTTGAAAGGAACTCTATAGTGTCTGCCTGGTAATAAGATCTTTTTCAGAGGAAGACCTTTAATGAAATCATCTTCATCGGTTTCTTCTTCCTCAGATAACAAGAAACTTTCCAAATCGATCATCTTCAAAAACGTGTGTTTGAATTTATTGCCCACCCCTCTAACTACAGTTACCTCACCCGATAAGAAAGTAGCAAACATCTCGAAACTTAGAGGTTGTTGAGAATTATTGGAAATAGTAACGAATCCTACTATTTCATCTCCTGGTTGGTACTCTCTCACCGAACCATCATCGCTGACTTGTTTGAATCCTGAATCTTGCGATTTGGCATCCTTATAGACAAATATTCTCATCTTGATGAACTTATTCTGTGAATGCTGCAACTGATTCAAATTGTGCAATATTGATTCCTTTTCGGACTCAAAATTGATATCACGGTAAAACAAGTCCCGTAACATTTCTGTTTCCGAGACAGAATGAGAATTGAATATAATCTCCGAGTGGCTAGAATTTCTTGAGGAAGTTCTTCTTCTCCTGGAGGAGGAAGCTCTTCTATACAGCGGAGAAACAGAGGGCGACACGCATGGCGACGATTGTTGCGATAACACATCGTCGGAGAAAGAAGAACGTAAAGGCAGAGTGGGACTCAGTGGTGGAGGTGGACGATCTGGGGTCTCGTCACCATCGACCATTGATCTGTTAACATAAAACTGGTGCATCTGAAAAGACGGCAAAAGATGTTCATCGCGAACAGTCAGATCCGGAATGCTGTCATAAGTTCTGGGTGTTGAGCGGCTACTGGAACCTGTAGAAGAATTTACAGTGGCATTCGCAACAGAAGTAGTAGCGGCGGCTTCGTACGAGTTTTTCGGTGGCGATTCATTCTTGGTATTAAGCTTGGATAGTATTCGCATCTATTTCCAGTGGGGTGTGTATGAATGAAATAACTTTGCTCGATATTAGTAATGGAAGTTCAATATCGCTTGTTTCTCCCTTAGTGTGTGGTTCTTTTCCCCTGCTGAACGAAAGTTGGGTATAAAAGTATCGGAAACAAGCTATTGAATCAGGTACTTCTTTAAGCGAAACTTGTTGCTGTGGTCAGTGCCAGTGTGGTGTCAATACGGGGATTTGATCACCTTTATGTATAAATCTCAATTGAAGACCAAAAATAGGACTTTTTTACTATTTTCTTTAAATTTTTTTTCTTCAGTCATTTACAAAAATGATTCAATCCCTGAATAAGATAATTTCAGCGGCGCAAGTTGAGACTGTTCTTGAATAAGCAATGGTGATGCACAATATTCATTACAAACAATGAAACCATGGAAATGGAAACCAATGAAAACAAACGTAAACAATTGAAAAGGGGATACAGTCCTTGCTAATTTGTTTAATACACGTACCCATTAGTAACTTTGTACTATAGGTGGCTTAGGCGCGCTCGGTAGAACTTGCAGATGCACCTTGCGTACTATTAAATGATACTGTGATTAATACACTGCTCGGACTTCATTTTATTTTTGTTTTTCTGCTTTTATTGTGTAGATCGTCGTTAGTGAATTGGAACTTCGTTCAAATTGCTGGATCAAGACGAGGTGCGGTTAGGTATTACAAGGGTTTTAGGGGAGAACCGCACCATCGCGTGGCTAATTGTCTTATTCATCTGGCATTGTTTGCTGTTCTACATAATTCCTGGATCTGGACAAAGTGCGCTTAAGGGGAACAGTTCAATTTGGGCTTGGGAACGCACCATCGCAAGGTCGATTGTTCCATGAATAATTCCTGCACAGACGCTGGATAGAACCGCGCGATCGTATGGTTCATCAATTATTTCCATCTTCGTCCAGAGCGCGGTCCCTCATTGCATACATCATCGCTGTTTGAACGTTCAGACTACATAGGATTTTCTCGAATAATGAATCTTTTGCATACTCAAGCTTTGGCGTTTTTGCACTATGAAACCAATTGATGCCCTCCGATCGTACGGGGAACATGTGAGTTAAGCGCGCTTGCCTCATGAACTTGCGGACCCTTCGAGCTAAGCGCGCTGATGGCTTGAAAGGAGACCGCCCATCTTGTTTCAGCCCCATAATACGTTTGGAAAAGGGATAAGAGCAGACACGCTGTAGGTAATACTGACATGTTTCACAAACATTGATGTTTACTAATGTTAAACCCTCGTATAACTCTTGCTACAGCGCCGGTTCAGGAGCCCAACTGTAGTAGTCGCTCAGATGCTTTCCCGTTCTAGTAGCTACCACATCCAGAAAGTCGTGCTCGGATTTCCAACACAAGGGGAAAAGAACACCATGGAAAGTCTGCTCGAACAGAAAAAGGGGCTTTTTACCACGCCTTGTTTGAGTTTTGTCTTTGGGGATCAATTCTCAAATTTAAACCTTTAAAAATTCGATGACCTCATCACAAACTGTAGTACAACATTCAATAATTGAGTTGAATCATTTGACGTTCTCACAACATTATGATCCTTTGGAGCTGGATTATTGCATTGATTTTATTGGTGATTCAAGTCGTTGCAGAAGATCATGACAAAATTGTTGAGATTACGAAGAAGATTGAAGAACTGGATCAACTCTTCAGACAGAAAGGTCCAAGCATATCAAGTTTACAGAGCTACGAGTCTGTGATATCCGAAATAAACAAATTGAATCAAACTGATGAGCTGTATATAGGGTTTGAAGTCAAATATCTACCCAACTTGTATTATAAGAAGGGATTAATCCAATTCTCCATAGATAAAGAGTTATTTGCCATTGAAAGTTTCGAGAAATGTTATTCCTTGAACAAGTCTGTGAATCCCTGTCGGGAAAAATTAATAGATTTGTATTTGAAGAACGGCAAACTAGATAAGTTGAAGCAAATTTTGTCTAGCAGTCCTGACACTTCGGCTACTGTTTCGAAAGTGAAATCATTGGAAAACCTCATCAAATCTGGTCAATATGCCGCTGCCAATCTCGGGAATTACACTCAATGTGTTGAATACACCTCGACGGCAATTGAAATGTCTCCTTCTTTCAAGGAACTCAGAAATTTGAGGATCAATTGTCTAGAGAATTTGGGGCCTGATAATGGGATTGGATACGAGGACAAGTTGAAGATGTTGATCGATGACTATTCGGAATTGTTGAAGAGTGGTCAGTATTATACTACGAATCAATTGGGCAAGATCGACGATGGCCCAGATTCTGGTTATTTGAAAAATTTGCTATTCAAATTTGTCGGTGTGGAAACAGACTCGGAACTGGAACCGGAATCGGAATCAGGATTTCATAGCCAGTCTCATGCTAAACCTGAAAAGCCTTTGAACAATTTCGGGAATCTTTTCAAATTGTCGCTTTTTGGTGCGAAAGAGTTCGATAAATCTCAAAAGCTTCTACAGAAGTGTTTAAGAGTGGATAACGATTACATAGATTGTCAATCTTACTCCAAGTTGTATGTGAAATTGGGTAGAATTTGGGAGCTCTTCGATAAGCTGTCGATTTACTATTCACATGTGTACTTGCGAAGACAAGATGATCAGCAGCAAGATGACCTGAATTTCAATGTGGACCAATGGGAACTTTCAGACTCCGAGTGGACGGAATTGTACAAATTACTATTCGATCCTCTGCAGAAGTTGAAGTTCATCAAAAAGCAAGAGTCTTTTTTTGGTCTGTCAAATTTCAAAAATAATTTCGAACTAATTGTCAATGAGATAAGTAAGTTTTCCTCGGAGTTCAAGTTCTCAGAAAAGCCACTCAATTTGAACGATAAATCCAACAAGTTTTTCCTGGACAATCTGTTTATCAAAGATTTGTTACAGATGGGTGTTGAATCCTCGATCATTTCGAAGAAACAGAGCCCAAATTTGAAGTCCATGTGCTCAATTATCTCTGCTGTCAACCTGGACTCTCTTTCATTTTTCCCTTGTGAATTACCGAAAATAGACTCCTTGTTGCGAAAGCCCGTTAAGGAAGAAAATTACATGAAGGCTAAGAAAATATTGAGTTCTTTCAGTGACAGAGTAAAGAAGACACAACTTTGGAAAACCAGAGCCCACATTATTGACTCGAAGTTCCAACAGCATCAACATCAACATCATCAACAACAACAACAACACAGGCAATACCAAAATTCACACCAGCAGCAACAATTCTTCAACAACCGTCAACAACAATACCAGTATCAGCAACAACAACAACAACAGAGAGCTGCTCCACCTCAGCAGTTCCCAGATGTCGACTACTATAAAGTATTGAGTGTCCCAAAAAATGCGGACGACGCAGCTATCAAGAAAGCATATCGTGACAAGGTGAAGGTTTATCACCCAGATAAGAACAAGAACAGTGATTTCTCCAGAGAGGAATTGGAGCAGAAGATGTCTGACATCAATAATGCATATGAAGTGCTTTCCGATAAAGAAAAGAGACAGCAATACGATTTACAAAGACAAGGAGGACCAGGAGGACCAGGAGGACCAGGAGGACAGGGAGGAAGAGGTGGTCCAAGATTCAGACAACAAAGAGGAGGGTTCGCCGCAGATCCTGAACAGATGTTCCTGAACTTCTTCAGACAAGGACGTCAACAGCAGCATTTCCAACAGCAAAGAAGAAGACAATAGAAAAATTATTCACGATTACATGTTTATATATAGAAAAGAAAAGAAAAGTTCATTGAATTTATTGAAAATGGATGTAGTTTATATATTAATCTATAGAACGGGAAAGAGACATTGCAACAAGGTCTAAAAAAGGTAAATTCAAAGAAAAGCCAAATAATAAAGAAATCAGAAATAAATAAAGAGGATCATAGTACACAAAATAAAACAACTCGAAGAGACAAAACGGGATTATTACTAAAATGTCAATTCGACAGCGGATTTGAAACTGGAAATATCCTTATCCAGCTTTCTAAAGTCATCAAAACATGTTCCGTACCAGTGGAAAAGATACAGATTTACAACTGCATATACGGTGAGTCCAAATAATTGGAATGATAAGAATTCGGACTTGTCCTTATTGAACGAGTTCTCTGTGATCATGAATAAGAACAGACAATAGAAGGCAAAGTTGTAAAAATCGTGTTTCTTGTAGTCTTCCAATAACTCGTTGGAGAGCTTAGTTTCCTTTTCGGTGAATCGTAAAAACTCATGAGTTGGCTGGTACTTCTCAATACCTTGAGTGGTATTGTAATTAAGAGCATTATCCTTGACAGCGACCAACCCGTAGATGAACAACAAGACAGGGGTCCAGTTGATCAAGGACAAGGAAATCAGGTACATTTGGACGCCCACTTGTAAGAACTTTTGATACATGGTCCAAAAGAGCGACACCGTCAAGACGACATAACTCAAATACATCACTTTTCTGGATTTCCAAATCCTGTTAAAATAATCCGAAATTAACACCTGATATATGGTGATGGAGTATAAACTGAGATACAGCATGCATAATAGTGAGTCTAACTTCCAGTTTTTGTTTGGTAATATCAAGTCCTGTGTCAAACAGATGGTGAATATCCCTGAAATAGATGTGATCACATAAAGTTTGGTGTATATTTGAAACTCCTTGATAGGAATTCTATAATTAGTATTCGAGACGATGTGTTTCAATTTAGGTATTTGCATGAACAAAAACCTGAATATGAGTAAGAGAAGCACCAAAGAAGCGGGTGTCATGATCCGTAGTATCGATATTAGCATGATATGTCCGATCAATAGTGTATGGATCGAACTATTTGAATAAATTTGGCCACTCCACAATTTGACGTCAAATTTTTGAAGAAAAAAAAGATTCAAGAAATACGGAGAGACACAAGACAGAAAAATTGATCCGTCGTTTAAAGTTTATTTGACCTATTATGCGCTCAATTGTAAAATTTTTCTCTTCCTCAGGGGTAAAATTTGTTGCGTCATAATATGCGGGGCAGTCTATGAGGGGTGGATCAGATGAGTAGAAAGTGGATGAAAAATGGATGGAAAATGAGGTTAGATTTAGGAAGAATTGGGATAAAAAGCCAACAGAGTTGGTATACAGATAATTGCCGATCTCTGTGTGAGCTCCAATAATGATGGTAACATATTTTTCATATATTCATGCCGAACATAAAAAATTCGAAGTGAAAAATAAAGTATGAGACAGCGAAAAACGTCATTTCTGTCTGTTTGGATAAAGATTTTGGGCTTACACTTTCCCAGGCTCTTATTATACAAGATCAGGAAGATTTTTGGAGACTCCTCGGGCCAATTTTTGCTCGAGATACCCCAGATTTCCACACAACTCGAAACTGGATCTAACGTGGATCTTCAGTCCCGGAGTAAAAATACCTTTCAGGATTTTTTTCCACTTCTTTTTTTTCTGAAATCTGGGGAAATAACGAGAGAGGCGTTGAAAGAAGAGGAAGCTAGCTATATCGTCAAAAAGAGGGTGGAAGAAATCGGGTCAATACTTCAAGTGGTTTCTCGGGGAATACAGACTTGCCGTTCAAAGGCCCGATGTTATTGAAAATGATCTGATGTTTTGGCTATTTGTATTATGGTTTTATTGTGTTGTTCGAGGTGCCGAATCGTTCTTTTACGGTGTAAAATAAGCAGCGAACGACTGGGGCAATTTTTTGAACTTCATACTGAGACTCGGCCACCCTTCAATGCGGTTCTATTTCTAAAAATAAGCTACGTGTTTGCGAAGATGTTCTTGTATCTCGATCCTGAACTTTTGAGTCTATCCTCCAAAATTCGAGAGAGAGAGCCCAGAGCTCGATAAGTAGGGGGGGGGGTGTCAGAGTACCATTTAGTTTATCGTGGAAATGAGACTCCTCGCAGAATTTCTGAGCACTTCCATAAGCTCTGCGAATAGGAGGGGGGGTGTTATACTGAAAACATACTTTCTTTCTAAACAGGATCAAACAGCCCCTATATAAAAGATTGTGTTCTTGGGTATCTCTACTGAAGAACAAGAGTAAATTTCAATACTCGAGAGTAACATAAGATATCTGTACTAGTGATGACGACCAAAAAACAAAGTTCGAACTTTAAGTAGGGGCTTTCACATAGGCAACACAACTTTTTGCCCTTTGCAGTTAATTGTTTAATGTGCTGCACACCAGGTCACTATACCAAACGTAGTAGATTGTGGTTCTTTTTTTTTTTTTTTAGTTTTTGATTTCCACCGGGCCCTCTCTTTCGTCCTCTGCAGAATGAAAAAAGGCAACTCCTGTAAAGGCGTTATTTTTTTTTGTTAAGCCTGAAAAGAGTCATTTTTTTTATCACTTGGATGAGGCAGGAGATAAAGAAAAAGTGAGATGTGTAGGATTTAAGATGAAGAAAGAACGTCATGAAGTCAATGGTTTTGTTACCAGAAATGCGCTGTTTTTGTAATATCACCAGTCATGAGTTTGGTTTTAATTCAAGACTTATCTGTAAATTAGCTGAGCCAATGGTAATTGTTGAAATTATAATCTCTGGTGAGATTTTTTTTCAAGGTCGAAATGGTAATCTAACTACATAAGCCTGCCCACCTAATATCGAAATGAGATATTATGTAACGGAACTACTGATGTCTTTTCAATAGTCAATCCCTCTGGACCATATGCCCGGAGATGTCTTGCTGAGAAGAGCCAAAAGGGAATATGCCGCGAAGATATCTCTTTTGGTAGAGCTTGTGATATCAACGGTATATCGAAGCTAAATGTAAATGTATCTAACACAACAACTCAATTGATTCAAGTGTATCTCTAATAACTTCAGCCAAACCCTTTGTACAATTAGCTTATTGCCTAAGACCAATTGAGTCATATTCTTAGCTCTCTGTCTTTTTAATCAGTTTTTTTTTTGATCACATCTCGCCTCATGGAAATGGGATCCATCCAGGCACATTACCCGTCCAACACTAGACTTTCCCTCAACGAAAACGGGATCTCGGGCCTGAAAAATGCACTGCAAATGAAATCATCGATCATCAATTTCGTGGATTTAACGTAAAAAAAGGTAAAAAAATTTTCCCTCCTTAAACCACCTTATATTTAACAATAAGAATATCCCGGCTTGAAGAATTGAGCCAGGAATTGTTGAAGAAGAAGTTGAGTATATAATTATATATATATCGGTATATAATTGTATGTATGCGGAGATAGGCAATTGATTGAAATTGGAACTGAATTGAACAGTATAGATTGCTTATTAGAAAGATATATAAAAGAATGTCCGACTTGGAAGAATACGAAGCTTCTGCATTGAACGATGTTAGGAAATCGTCCTCTTTATTGGGGTCCATGAATAAGATCTTGGTCGCCAATAGAGGAGAGATCCCTATCAGAATCTTCCGTACTGCACACGAGTTGTCAATGCAGACAGTGGCCATCTATTCGCACGAGGACAGATTGTCGATGCATCGTTTGAAAGCCGATGAGGCCTATGTCATTGGTAAGAGAGGTCAATTTTCTCCTGTGCAACTGTATTTGGCCATCGACGAGATCATCCGCATTGCCAAGCTGCACGATGTCAACATGATCCACCCGGGTTATGGGTTCCTCTCAGAAAACTCTGAGTTTGCCAGAAAAGTTGAAGAGAGCGGAATGAAATGGATCGGTCCTCCACATAACGTCATTGACTCTGTCGGTGACAAGGTGAGTGCCAGAACATTGGCCTTGGAGAACGATGTACCAGTGGTGCCAGGTACTCCGGGTCCTATTGAGACCGTGGAAGAAGCCCAGGAGTTTGTTGCCAAATACGGGTTCCCAGTCATCATCAAAGCCGCCTTTGGTGGTGGTGGCCGTGGTATGAGAGTCGTTAGAGAGGGCGATGACATTGGCGACCTGTTTTCCAGAGCCACCTCGGAACTGAAAACGGCTTTCGGCAACGGCACCTGTTTCATCGAGAGATTCTTGGACAAACCAAAGCATATCGAGGTGCAGTTGTTGGCCGACTCGTACGGCAACGTTATACATCTTTTCGAAAGAGACTGTTCTGTGCAGAGAAGACACCAGAAAGTTGTGGAGATTGCCCCGCTGAAGACGTTGCCCCTCGAGGTGAGAGACGCCATCTTGAGCGATGCCGTCAAATTGGCGCGTGCCGCCAACTACAGAAACGCAGGTACTGCCGAGTTCTTGGTCGATGCTCAAAACAGACACTACTTCATCGAGATCAACCCAAGAATCCAGGTGGAACACACCATCACCGAGGAGATCACCGGCGTGGACCTTGTGCTGCTGCAGATCCAGATCGCTGCTGGGGCCTCGTTGGAGCAGTTGGGCTTGTTGCAGGACAAGATCACCACGAGAGGCTTCGCCATCCAGTGCCGTATCACCACAGAGGACCCTACCAAGAACTTCCAACCGGACACGGGGAAGATCGAGGTCTATAGGTCTGCTGGTGGTAACGGTGTCAGATTGGACGGTGGTAACGGGTTTGCCGGGGCCATCATCTCGCCACATTACGACTCCATGTTGGTGAAGTGCTCGTGTTCCGGATCCACCTACGAGATTGCCAGAAGAAAGATGATCCGGTCCTTGGTGGAGTTCAGAATTAGAGGTGTCAAGACCAACATCCCGTTCTTGCTCTCCCTCTTGACGAACCCAACGTTCATCGGAGGCGACTGCTGGACCACTTTTATCGACGACACACCATCGCTTTTCCAGATGATGTCCACCAAGAACAGAGCGCAGAAGTTGTTGGCCTACTTGGGTGACTTGGCCGTCAACGGTTCCTCCATCAAGGGACAAGTTGGATTGCCCAAATTGGACAAGGAGGCCTTGATCCCAACGATCCACGACCCGAAGACGGGCGAGGCCATCGACGTCACACAGGCCCCACCAAAAGGCTGGAGAGACGTGCTCTTGGCCGAAGGTCTGGAGCTGTTTGCCAAGAAGGTGCGTGACTTCAAGGGCACCTTGCTCATGGACACCACCTGGAGAGATGCCCACCAGTCGTTGTTGGCCACGAGAGTGAGAACCATCGACTTGTTGAACATTGCCCCAACCACGGCGCACGCCTTGAGCGGGGCCTTTGCCCTCGAATGCTGGGGTGGGGCCACCTTCGATGTGTCGATGAGATTCTTGCACGAGGACCCATGGGCACGGTTGAGAAAGATGCGGAAGTTGGTGCCAAACATCCCGTTCCAGATGTTGTTGAGAGGTGCCAACGGTGTTGCGTACTCGTCGTTGCCGGATAATGCCATCGACCACTTTGTCAAGCAGGCCAAGGACATCGGAGTGGACATCTTCCGTGTGTTTGACGCCTTGAACGACTTGGAGCAGTTGGCCGTTGGTGTCAATGCCGTCAAGAAGGCTGGCGGTGTTGTGGAGGCCACCGTCTGCTACTCCGGCGACATGTTGCAGCCGGGCAAGAAGTACAACTTGGACTACTACTTAGACGTTGTCGACAAGATCGTCGAGATGGGTACCCACATCTTGGGTATCAAGGACATGGCAGGCACCATGAAGCCGCACGCCGCCAAGATCTTGATCGGCAGCATAAGGGCCAAGTACCCAGACTTGCCGATCCACGTGCACACCCACGACTCCGCCGGTACCGGTGTCGCCTCGATGACCGAGTGTGCCAAGGCGGGCGCCGATGTCGTCGATGTCGCCTCCAACTCGATGTCCGGCTTGACCTCGCAGCCTTCCATCTCTGCCTTGTTGGCCTCTTTCGAAGGCCAGGTGGAGTCCGGAGTTTCTGCCTCTCTCGTGAGGGAAATCGACACCTACTGGGCTGAGATGCGGTTGTTGTACTCGTGCTTCGCTGCGGACTTGAACGGCCCTGACCCAGAAGTGTACCAGCACGAGATCCCAGGTGGGCAGTTGACCAACTTGTTGTTCCAAGCTCAGCAGGTGGGCTTGGGCGAGCAATGGTTGGAGACCAAGAAGACTTACGAGGAGGCCAACAAGTTGTTGGGCGACATCGTCAAGGTGACCCCTACTTCGAAGGTTGTTGGAGACTTGGCCCAGTTCATGGTGTCGAACAAGTTGTCCTCGCAGGACGTTGAGAGATTGGCCTCGGAATTGGACTTCCCAGACTCGGTCTTGGACTTCTTCGAAGGTTTGATGGGTACTCCATACGGGGGATTCCCAGAGCCTTTGAGAACCAACATCTTGCATGGGAAGAGAAGAAAGTTGAACGTGAGACCAGGCTTGGAATTGGCTCCTTTCGACTTGAAGGCCATCAAGGAAGAGTTGTCGAGCAGATTCGACAAGGTCACCGAGGCCGACGTTGCATCTTACAACATGTATCCTAAGGTTTTTGAGCTGTTCAAGAAGATCCAAGAACAATACGGCGACTTGTCCATCTTGCCAACGAGATATTTCTTGGCTCCACCGAAGTTGAATGAAGAGATGGCTGTGGAATTGGAGAAGGGTAAAGTGTTGATCATTAAATGTATGGCTGTCGGCGATTTGTCTGCCAACGGTACCAGAGAAGTATACTTTGAGTTGAACGGTGAGATGAGAAAAGTCACCGTTGAAGACAAGAAGGCTGCCGTCGAGACCGTCACGAGACCTAAGGCCGATGCCCACAACCCTAACGATGTTGGGGCTCCAATGGCTGGTGTTGTCGTGGAAGTCAGAGTCAAAGAGGGCACTGCCGTCAAGAAGGGAGACCCACTTTGTGTCTTGTCTGCCATGAAGATGGAGATGGTGATCTCGGCTCCAGTCGCTGGTAATGTCGGTGAAGTCTGTGTCAAGGAAGGTGACTCTGTCGATGCTGCGGACTTGATTACCAAGATTGTCAAATGAAGATTTTAGGAGGGGTTTGTTCTTGATTTAGTATCTATTTTGTGTTTTCTGTTCTTGTTTTATTGATTATATAAATTATACGATATAAAATTGCGCTTTTATCTAAAAGGTATCTCCTAAGCTGTCCCACTGAGCTGTCCCACAGAGCTGTCCCACATGGTCTTATAATGAGGCTGGTCTCGATAAGAAGGGCAAGCCCGGAAAAAATACAAAAGGCAGAAAAAACAGAAAAGGCACAAAAACTGAAAGCGCAAGTAAAAAAAGAAGGCAAATTGTTAATTCGATAAGGATAACTGACTTGAATAGATTAAATTGAAGACGGAACCGAGTGAACAGGGACTATAGTAGTGAACAGGGAGAACAGTTCTGTGATTGACGTTAATTGTTGATAGATTGTGATTGAAAGAGAGGAAAAATTGAAGGTTCCTCCTTGATTGAGAGTAGTCTTCCCCACATATAAGAGAAGAATAGAGAGTTAAACTATAGATATATACCATAGAGATATACCAGATATACTACCAGTACTTATTATAAAGCAGAGCCCCGACACCTTCCACAATCAAATGAAACTAGATCGAATTTCTCAACTTCTCGGTCTTGGGCTTCTCGGGTTGACCGTGCTGGACAATGTATCACCTTATAATGACCTTGAATTATTTGACAATGAATTATCCGCAATCACCGACTTGAAACCTGGCCCAGACAAAGGCGACACTTGTCCGCCTTGTTTCAACTGTAACCTTGCCAATTTCGAATGTAAACAGTTCTCAATGTGCAACACGTTCACCGGAATGTGTGAGTGCCGTGAAGGGTTCGGAGGAAACGACTGTTCCGAGCCATTGTGTGGCTCCTTGGCAGATGGACAAAACGGTAGACCCGTTAGAGGCGAGAAGGAGAAAAGTTGTAAATGTAAAGATGGATGGGGAGGTATCAATTGTAACCTTTGTTTACAAGATTCCGTCTGTGATTCCTTCCTACCAGGAGATTTAAAAGGCACTTGTTACGACCAAGGAATCATAGTGAACAAATTCCACCAGATGTGTGATGTCACCAATAAGAAAATCGTGCAGATATTGGACGGCAAGAAACCGCAAGTGACATTCACTTGTAACAAGACAGCAGAGGCTTGTAATTTCCAATTCTGGATCCTGGAGAGGGAAAGTTTCTACTGTGATTTGTCCACTTGTGACTTCCAATACGACTTGAAGGACAATTCCACCCACTACAAATGCCAGGATGTCCAATGTAAATGTCTTCCAGACCGCATGCTCTGTGGAGAGAGCGGTTCCATCGACATCTCCGACTTCTTGACCGAGACCATACGAGGTCCAGGGGACTTCTCATGCGATTTGGCATCCAAAAACTGTAAATTCAGCGAACCAAGCATGAACGACTTGATCATGTCTGTCTTTGGAGACAGTTCCATCTTTTTGCACTGTGCTTCTGGTGAATGTGTCCATTCCAGCGAGATCCCAGGCTACGAGTTGCCGGGAAAATCCAAGATGACCTTGCGGCTGATCTTGACTCTTGTCTCTGCTGTGATTGCCATTTTAGGATTCTTGCTCTTGTCCATATGGGGCATTAAACAGTCTCCCTTGTTTGCTACTCAATCACCGAATGCGACCTCTCTGGCTGCCCAGCAGGACGAAGAAGATCTCGCCATGGCCAACCACATTCCAGCGGTCTTTTCTTTCCAAAACGTCTCATACAGTGTGCAAAACGGGAAAAAGATCTTGAAAAAAGCCTTTGGATCTGTTGGTCCTGGTGAATGTCTTGCTATAATGGGTGGGTCCGGTGCAGGTAAGACAACATTGCTCGATATATTGGCCTATAAGAACAAGAACGGGGTCAAGGAG
This sequence comes from Nakazawaea ambrosiae, assembly GCA_024271865.1. Lineage (NCBI taxonomy): Eukaryota > Fungi > Ascomycota > Pichiomycetes > Alaninales > Pachysolenaceae > Nakazawaea > Nakazawaea ambrosiae. Next base: position 2,489,461 of record JANBXG010000001.1, read on the forward strand.
GCCTCATTGTATGTCAATGGAGAAGAAATCAAGTCTGCTCAAGATGTGTCCAGATATAGGAAAATCATTGGGTTTGTTGATCAGGAAGATTATTTGATACCAACATTGACCGTGTATGAGACCGTGTTGAACAGTGCCTTGTTGAGATTACCTAGAAACATGTCGTTGGAAGCAAAGAAATTGAAAGTGTTCGATATCTTGACAGAACTTCGTATCTACCACATCAGAGACAAAGTGATTGGTTCTGATTTCGAGAGAGGAATCTCTGGAGGTGAGAAGAGAAGAGTTGCAATTGCCTGTGAACTTGTCACTTCGCCTTCCATATTGTTTTTGGATGAACCAACGTCCGGTTTGGATGCCTTCAACGCTAAAAACGTTGTTGATTCCTTGATCAGGTTGTCCCATGACTACCAGAGGACAATAATCTTCACGATCCACCAACCTAGAAGTAATATTGTAGCTCTTTTCGACAAATTAGTACTCTTGAGTGAAGGGGAAACTGTTTACTCTGGAAACATGCTCGCCTGTGGAGAGTTCTTCGCACAAAAAGGATTCAAATGTCCCGTTGGCTATAACATTGCCGATTATTTGATCGATTTGACGTCCGTGGACGAGAAGAGTAAAGCTTCAATCGACTCCAGTCTGGATGAGGAAAGTCGTTCATTCGGAGAAGAAGAAGAAGCTGCAGACCATGATATCCATCGTGTGGGTCCACAGGACGACGATGATCCTACAAGAGAATGGGAACATTACGCAGTTCACAGAGATGAGTACATCAGCTCATCCCAAGTGTTGAAGAAAAGACATGCCTCACCTGCTACGTTGGAAAATCAGAGAATAAACTCATTGTTCAAGAAATCCCTACAAGCAGAACAATTACTCGCCGAGATCAAAGAACTCAATGACAGATTCAACGATGCCTCCGATGAATCTCTTGTCTCCATCTTACAGACGAAACCTAATTTCTCGAGAGCATCATTTCTCTCGCAACTCATCATCTTGTCATCGAGAACTTTCAAGAATCTCTACAGAAACCCCAAGTTATTGTTAACACAATACGTATTATCACTTGGAGTGGCTCTTTTCTGTGGTTACCTATACTATGACATCTCCAATGACATCAGTGGATTCCAAAACAGATTGGGTTTGTTTTTCTTCTTGTTAACTTTCTTGGGTTTCTCGACGTTGACTGGATTGCACTCGTTCTCCGTTGAGAGAATTGTGTTTATCAGAGAAAGATCCAATAACTACTATCATTCGCTGAGTTATTACATCAGTAAGATCATCTGTGATGTGTTGCCGTTGAGATTGATCCCCCCATTCTTGTTGACAGTGATCATATATCCATTAGTGGGATTGAATATGGAGGAAAACACTTTTATCAAATGTACTTTGATATTGGTGTTATTCAATTTGGCCACTGCTGTGGAAATCTTGATCATTGGAATCTTGGTCAAGGACCCTGGAAATGCTACGCTTCTCGGAGTTCTTGTGTTATTGTTCTCCTTGTTGTTTGCAGGACTCTTCATCAACCAGGAAACCATTCCTATCCAAATCGAATGGCTCCAAAAACTATCGGTGTTCCATTACGGATATGAAGCTCTTATTGTGAACGAGGTGAGAACTTTGACCTTGAAAGAACGGAAATACGGTCTTGACATTGAAGTGCCAGGCGCTGTGATATTGAGTACTTTCGGATTCGATGTTGGAGCCTACTGGTTCGATGTCTACTGGCTTAATGGCATGTTCGCCGTCTTCTTGGTGCTCGGCTATGTTGGCTTGCACTATTTCGTATATGAGAAAAGATAACTTAATTAGACAACAAATAAAATTAAAATTCATTCAATTCTATATCTTGATTATATGTATATTTCTATGTACATTACCATGGATTTTCCTCAATGTCTCCCCATGTCTTGTGTGCCATACTTGAAGGCATCTGCACTTGCTTAAAGATCTCGTCCCCTCTGAAATAGTCATTCAGACCAGTCTCTGTTGGTTGACCGCCGTCATTGTTGTCATTGCCGTTATCGTCATCATCGTCATCATCGTCATTATCATAGTCTTGTCCCTGTACACTGTTCAACGACTGGTCATAGATCTCATCGATGTCGTCTACCACTTCTAAGGGCAAAAACGGCAAGAATGGTCTCGAATAGAGGTCGTTATGTCCGCTAAACTCACCGCCATATCTTTTCAACAACTGTTGTAATGTGGCAACAGCTACGGGGAAAACTATATCAGGGTTCAAGAAAAGGTGTTCTTGCTTATCTGCCGTGGTGAAGTACAAATTCTTAGGAACATCATATTTTTTGGTTTCGATGAGACTCTTCAACTGCTGAGAAAGTGTCTTTGAGAACTTGGATTCGCCAATTTCGTATTTATAACCTTTGACAGTTTTGTAAATCTGGACGGCATTCAATGTGAGGAAATTGGTCAATGTGTGCTCGAAGGATTCTTCGTCTTTCAAAGTGGTCATCACTTGCAACCATTGAAGGAGCTCTACAGGAGGCAACAAATGGTGTTTACCGATCTTATACAATGAATTGTAGTAGAATGCCAGGTCCTCAGGTGAGTTGATGTTGCCGCCATAGTGAATGACATTGGTCAATTTCACGGTGGTCAACTTATCTGGGAATTCTTTGTCTTTTACAGTGGTTTCGTCACAAATATTAGGTTTGAAATCATTGGATCTAAGCCAATCTTCAATCACTGATAAGTTCAATCTGATTTGCATGGCCCTGGTCCTTGATTGGTATGACTTATTGGCCAAGATTCTATCAAAGAGACTGGCTCCTAACCAGTACAACACCGCGGAAAGAGTCTGTTGTTTGATGAGATCGTTTACTTGGTGCAAATTCAAGACATAGATCAATGCACCCAAGGTTTGAGTCACCTTGATAGGCGACGGTTTCATCTGTTCCTTTGGTGGTGGTGGATAAAGCATATCGAGTATCTCGTCATATGTGGACTTTGGCATGAAATGCTTCTTCTTCAAGAAATGCCATTCTTTTTGGAACATGACATTCTTTGAGTCAGGCAAACTGGTATAGTCTAAGATACAGGAGTCAATGAGAGGGTCCAATCTGTTGTTTATCGAGAAGGACAACTGTGCGATCAAAGTTTGCTTGGTGTTGATGATTTCTTGTAGGAATTTAGGATACCTTTTGTAAAAATGACATGCAGAGTCTCGGTAGAGATAGTAGTATAAGAAGTTGATCACCGACAACCAGTAACTCAACATAACGATGTCACCTTGGGCATTGGACAAGGAAGGAACACCACTCTTGGTGTTGGTGGTGGATCTAACCCTGGTCAAGAACAAGTCGAGTAAAGTCTCACACAATCCTTTGGATTCCAGCTTGCTGTCGGCATAACGAAGACACTGGTAGATGACGGCAGCCGGTAACACGGTTCTATGCTGGTATTTATCGTATAAGGAGAACACGTAGTCGAGCAAAAGGGTCAAGTTCCCGTCGTGGAACTGAATGAACTGTTTCAGTTTCACTTTTGTGAAGTCAAAGGGCTCGACAAATGCCAGACTCCCCAAGATGTCGTCTCCAAAGGGCAAGGAGCCGTTGAACGTTGCCGATTTGTACAATTGGTCCTCGGAATTGTCGTTGAGATTGATGCTGGTGACACCAGCGACTTGCAATTTGATATTCAGCTCTAAATCGTCGTTGTTTTGGCCATTGCTTACAGAGATAGAAGACACCATGGTATGTTCTGGCTCTACAGACGAGCTTCTGATCAAGTTATGATCCATATAAAATTCGTACATTTCCGATCCAGGCAACACCAAATCTATGGCACTCTTGTTTGCTTTGGTCGATTTCAAATTAGGATCAGCTTCAGCCTCCAACAAGATGGTGACAATCGAGGTGTAATTTAAATATGTGGCCCACATGATTGGAGTCCAGCCGAACATGGTCTCCGGTTCGTTACAATCGGCATTGAAGTTGATCAATAACTCCACAATGTCCTCGCGGTTGAAACAGATCGCATATATCAATGGCGTAAACCCGCTCTTGTCGTACAGGTTCAAAATGGTGGAGTCCTCAGACAAGAGATCTTTCACTATATAATTTTCTCCATTGGCAGCGGCTAAACACAATTTGACCAAAGTGTCGGAATTGTCACCTAAGACAGTCAATGCCTTCTTGGCTGCTAGTACTTGACCAAAAGTCGAGTCCGAGCTCATCCCCACTACAGAAGCTGCGGTTTTGAACGTGTTCCACAGATCCATCTTGTCTGATACAAACTGTGATTCTCTTGTCCTTTCGTTGCTGGGTTAGGTGTCTCCTCATAAAGAGTCGGCGGTATTATTTTTTTTTCTATGCGAGGTGAACTTTTTAGTCCTCCGTGATTTTTGCTGTATGTGCACTACGAGAATTTGAGGTGAAGAGTTTAGTTAGGAGATGAGGTAGGACTAGTGGTGGATTAATTGCAGATGAAGTGAAATTTGTTCATTCGGTTTTGCAATAGTGTTTGCAATCGGTTTGATCATTCTAATGTTAAGTCTATAAATTACTTTTATTTCTATCTCACAACTCTTTGGATTCTCTTGACCTGTTTAAAGCCAATCTGGTCTTCACCAATAAGGTGATTGTGCTATTGACATCTGCTTTCAACCCGTTCAGTTCAGCCAACTTCACCACATACCCATTGATGAAATCAATCTCTGTGGTTCTCAAATTGAGACAATCTTGTCTCATGGAGGACGAATTCTTGGCATTCATCACCGTACCAACATTGATGACATGCTCTACAAGTCTGTCCACATTTAAAGTCTTCTCAGCAGTCTTGTTTGTCGCTAAAGAAGGCATGGTCTTGAAGAAGACGTCAACAAGCTCGGCAATGACTTTGCGGAACAATTCCAGAGTGTTTGGCAACGGGTTCAACTCTCCATTGACACAGTCCACTATGGACGTGATCGAATTGATACATGCGTTCACAGCAAATTTTTCAATTTGAATGACTAACAAATCTGAATACTCATAGCATGTAGTTTTCAAGATAACTGGCTTTAGAAGCTCAGAAATCAATACGGACCCCGCTATAAACTCTTCTGGAGTGATCTTCTCCCCGGAGTCATTCGGTACTTGAGCTATTTTCAAGTCTCCATAACCTGCGTGTGTGTAATGGAACTCATCTTCGACGTTTGGGGTCTTGAAACCTCCATGATTCGTCACGCCTTGGAAAATTTTTGGTCTAGTTGTAACATCAGGCCAGATTTCATTATGGATGATGTCAACGACACCGAGTCCATTTTGAATGAACACTATATCTGTGCTTGGTCCAATCAAATGCAAGTAATCAGCTAAAGCAGACTTGGTCTGATAGGTCTTAGTGGACACGATAAGTTTTGAGATCTTTGTTCCTTTTGCTTTCATCCTCGAGGGACAACTGGCTTTCAATTTGGTCTTCACCGTAGTGCCATCAGGCGCATGGAAGATCGTCAACTGCGAACTGGATTTCTCAAATCTGCTCAGTTTCTCTTCATTTCTGAATAATAAAACAATTTCGGGGCTTGTTTCAATGGTGCTGAGCTCATAGGCTGTGAGACAGCCAACAAAACCAGCACCCAATACGTATATAGTATCATCACTATAACTGCTCATCTCTGTTCTTACCTCCGATCTAGGGTTGAAAAATAAAGAGAATTTCTTTTTTTTTTATAGTTTCTGGAAAAACTTTACCGTTCCTTGCGGCTTAAAAGCCGATGAGGGACATTAAGGCATCAAGTGACGGATTGATTTGAAAAAAAAAAGAAAAAACTGCAGACTTTCAAAGAAGTTGTAGGGTTGATTAAAATTATTATTTGGAGTATATTTAGACCGGTATTAGGGTGTTGTTTACCGACAGCATTTGTGTACGCGGGTTTTAGGTTGGTTTCATCGGGATTTCCTTTTTCGGAAGGGGGTAATTTTGTGTCACAAACGTAATTGTGAAGTTACAAAGGTATATAGATATATTTAAAACCAAGTGATGATTGACATATAAAGTACTTCATCAAATCTGAGCAACAATGTTTTGGAGAAAGACAATTCAAAGGAAGATTATCAGCCACAACTTGGTCACGGTCCCTTCCAGATTGTTATTGTTCCTGACTTGTCTATTCTTTATTACTGTATTCACCAGCATTGTTCAAAAGTATGATTCCCACTTGAATTCTACCATTAATTTTGAAAACTATCGAGTCGGTCCCAGAATAGCTCATTTCTTCAAGCATATGGGGCCAGCCCATATTTCTGCTAATTCCACTGAGACCAAACCTGTCTCTTCGAATGAGATTCTATTTGGGTTAGACAGTAAATTGAACCCGGTGTTTTTGGAACATGGTGAGCTTAACGTCAGATGCACATACTTGCCAAACATGAATTTGGGTTGCAAGTATGTGGGTGTGATAAAAGAACCCAAGTATTACATTCAAGAGGTGTCTTTTGAAAATCCATTCCAAGATATGTTGGAGTATGATTTCAGTATTTTCAAGACTTACAACCCGTTAGATGAATATGACAGTTCAGACACAATAGCAAGATTAGCAGCTTATTTTTATATTTTTGAGAACTCTCCAGGGGAAGTTTACAAATATCCTTCTTTGCAAGCTATCAGCAAAACCAAGGAATATCAAACGATTAGAGATAGGATCGCTGTTGTGTATCTGAGTGTGATCAAATGGACCTATATTTCCAATTATGTTCTCTGGGGTAACTCAATATTTTTCATCATAAGTCATTTTGCAATCTTAACCACCAAGATTTCAATATCATATTTGGAATTAGGAGAGAGCAGAAGAAGGGCAACCGATACAAAATTCTTCAAGAGATTGGAAAACTTCAGTGTCTTTCACCTGTTGACCAGTTTGGTTTTTTACATTTTGCACAGACTAATCGTTCTCTTGAATGGCATTACACAGTCATTCACACTTGCCTCTGTCTCAGAAGGTATCACTTTCCATACTACCAAGACCACGACAGATAATGTTTCCTTGTTAGGACAAGTGCTTGGTGTGTTTGTCTTTCTTTGGATCTTGGCTCTAATTCACCACATCACATTCAAGGATCGTTTAGTCCATTACTTGTCGGCACAGACCGATGACAACACAAATGTCAACAACAATCTCAATGGAAACCATGAAGTATCAAAAGACCCAGAACAAATTTTAAAGGTTTAATTAAATAGCTTACTCAATAAAATCCGATTCTAACCCCCCTGATTAGGTAGTGTTCCTAGTGCCAAAATTTCTCAGATCTCTATTGAAATTTTTCAGCTACTTCTCAAGTCATCAGGGAAGCCGGAGTTACTGTAGGATAAAATGGAGCCTATTGAGACCAAAGTGTTGGTGATAGGAGCTGGAATAGCAGGTCTTAAGGCAGCCGAGGAATTGCAATTGCATGGAGTCGATTTTTTGGTGGTGGAAGGCCGAGAACGAGCTGGTGGAAGGTTACACTCTGTACCGTTTCTCGATGGGCAGAAGAAGGTGGACTTGGGAGCCTCTTGGTTCCACGACACACTTTGCAATGAATTATTTGATGAAGTTGTCGAGCAGGGCAAATACGGGCTCTACTATGATGACGGGGCACCTGTTTTGGTCACAGAAAGTGGAATTGTCGATGGGAATGAGCTCAAGTTAGAACAAATATCTGAAGAAATGGCCAAGTTCATAGAGTTGGAACTGTTCCAAAGCTTGGAACAGAAGGATATTTCATTGAAGGCCAAAGTGGTGGAGTATTTGTTTAAGCAAAGAAAACTCTTGACCGATGAGCAGATCAAGTGGGCTCCACAGTTGCTAAGATATTTGGAGTTGTGGCATGGAATTGGCTGGCAGTCGATGAGCAGTAAATATGCCATGGTAGACAATGTAGGCAGAAATTGTTTGATCACCGATGGTTATGGGTCCGTTGTAGATTCGATATTGGCGAGGATCCCAGCTTGGAGGATCAAATATTCCACTGTAGTGAATAAGATTGAAAGAGAGAAACTGAATAAAGTGGTGGTGACGACGACGAGTGGGTTGCAATACCATGCACAGTATTGTATAGTGACCGTTCCTCAAAGTATTTTGCAATTAGATGCGAAGGAGCATGCAGGGATCACCTGGCTGCCTCTGTTGCCTGTTAGGATTACCGAGGCATTGTCCAAGATGCATTTCGGGTCTCTTGGAAAGTTTATCTTTGAGTTCGACGAGTTGTTCTGGGATGCCGAGTCCACGGACAGGTTTGTAGCGTTGGCGACACCTGAAGCTGGTGTCTTGGAGTTTTTGAGACGTCATGAGAAACCGGCAGTGTCCGAATTTGAGCCTGAAGATGTAGAAGACCCGCAACCATGGCAGCATCCAGTATTAATTCTCAATTTGTACAAGAGTTGCCGAGTCCCAGCATTACTTGTATTCACACAAGGTCAGCTTACAAGAAATTTAGAGAAAACCCCAGCTTTGGCTTGGCCTTTCATGAAACCTGTCATTGCGCAACTTTCACGCAATGGCAAAGTGCCAGAACCCGTCAACGTGATCTCCACTTCCTGGACCCAGGACCCTTTTGCGAGAGGTTCCTACGCAGCATGTTACCCTGGGGACGACCCTACAGACTTGATCATCCAGCTCTCGAGCGGGTTGGGGAATGTGCGATTTGCAGGCGAGCACACCATCTTGGATGGTGCCGGTGCTGTCCATGGAGCGTGGATGTCCGGCAGGAGAGAAGCACATCATGTGCTAGTGGAGCTTGGGTTGAAAACGGAATCACAATTTATAAATACTTAGAACCTGTCTAATAACTATATACAATATACAAATTTAGTTCTACTGATCAAAAGCTCGCTTGGAGTCTTCCTGTTGCAGAGAGACAAACTGTAGCGGAGGTGTCTCGAAGTTGACCACCTCGTTGTTGAAGATGCCGTGCTTGAAACAGTTGGTGCAATTACAATTATCCGCAGCACACTGGCAGTCTTCGAACAGTTCCATCAACTCCTGCGAGTCAAAGTCGTTGAAAAGCAAGTTCGTGATCGTGGTTCTGTTCAGGAAGCCACTAGGGTCCGGCACGGGTGTCATGGCACCGTTGAACGCTACCCTGACCCCATCTGAAAGCCGAATGCCGTCTACGACCAAGTGCTGAGGACAGTTGTAGCAGGAACATTCCTCGGGCAAGCAGGAACAGTCGTCCATTGGGTCTGACTGTGCGATGGGCAGATCAAACGTCAAGTCTGGGAGCGTCTGTTGAGGTAGTAGCAGTGGCAGTGGCTGGTTCAGGGGCTGATTTACTGTATTGTACACCAACTGCGAAGAACCACTGAGCAGGCTGCCATTAGAGGCATTTTGTCCCGTGGTGAGCTCACAATTACAGTCAGTGGTGTGGTCACATGGTTTGGCATAAAACAAATCGTATGAAAGGTCATTAGGGTAATGGTTTTGGTGCAGTTGAGAGGAGTTGTGGTGCTCGTTTGCAAGGGACTGCACCATGTACTGCTTGGGCCTTGTGTCGGGCTCCAATTTTATCACTCTCGAAGCCAGCATCGCCAGCGTTCGCACTGGATTCTTTGGTTTCTTTGTGCAGCAGGGGCATTTGGAGCTGTGTTTCTTGGCCACGACGGCAGTCGCTGGTACCGGGGCCAACAAGGAGAACGAGCCCTTCGACACGGCATAGAGTTGTTTCTTTGAAGCCTGCAACATGATCACGGGCTGGTCTTCAGCTGCCAAACTCTTTGTCGCTGGTTTCCTGCTACTATGTTGGCACAGAGACTCCAGTGCGAGGTCCAGTGCGAGGTCCAGTGGGAAGAGCTCTTTCACAGGGTCTGGTCTTTTCGAGCAACAAGAGGCCGTGGCTTGCTCTGGGGCCCGTTCTTGGTCAGCAAACACCGTCACTCTGTGGTCGTCTCCAGCATTGGGACGGCCTCTAGCCCTCACCTGCACTAAGGGCCTCTTTGTATGCTGGCAAGTGGACGATCTGTGGCCCCTGATACATTGGACACAGGCGTATTTCTCTCCTTCGACTAAGATCATTGCAGCACTTTCCAAGGAACAACAAAACTTAAAACAAGAATCCACAAATGGCCTCAGAATGATGGTTTTACTCCAAGGGTAAACCCTTTTGACTATTCAATCTTCAAAAATTTGCTCATTTGCCCAGCCAAGGTCGTGCAAGAGAGCCCCACTTTTAATTTAGAACTTCGCGCAGAACAATCAAGAAAAAAAAAAAAATAAGGTGCTCTCATATTTTGACAAGTTGTTTTCCAGCTAGTTTGAAGGAGTTGAAGTTTGAAACTAGCAGGTTAGTTTGGTTGATATATATCGATTGTACACTGAGATTAGCGGATTTACATATACTACAGATATCATGGCACCTGCTGAACGTCGTTTGTTGAAAGAATATCAAGAATTGTCGCAGGACTCGCCAGAAGGAATAGCTGCTGGTCCTATATCGGAGGACAACTTATTTGTATGGGAATGTCTCTTGGAAGGGCCTCCAGACACGCTGTATGAGAACGGCGTCTTTTCAGCAACATTAACGTTCCCACAAGACTACCCATTGTCGCCTCCTACGTTGAAGTTCACCCCACCGATATTGCATCCGAATGTGTATCCCGACGGAACCGTCTGTATCTCCATCTTGCACGCTCCCGGAGACGATCCTTTGTACTATGAGAGGGCTGAAGAGAGATGGTCGCCCGTGCAAAGTGTCGAGAAGATCTTGTTGAGTGTGATGAGCATGTTGGCGGAACCCAACATCGAGAGTGGAGCCAACATCGACGCTTGTAAATTGTGGAGAGACGACAGAGACAAATTTTCAGAGATTGTACATCTGCAAGTGCGCAAATCGCTTGGACTTTGAAATATGTCAGGTAGTAAGTAGTAAAGTACATAGGAGTTTTTCAGTAATTATAGTTAATGATATATATAAAATATAATCAGATTGCATTATTCAGGTACGTTATAGTAGATGATTTGATAGATGATTTTGATTTAACTTTGATTTGACATCTTTCCAATTTCAACTGTCCACTACTTCATCAATACCATTACTCTTTATGCCTTCTGTGCAATTTCCCTCAATTCCTATCTTCCCTCTGCCTTCTGTCCCGCTTTCCTCCCTCCTCCCTTGATCCGCCCCACACGACCTTCCAATCGCTGACTCTTTTCTGGTCCCGAGATTTTTCACTTTCACTTGCACTTTTTCAATTTTTTCTTCGAGGAACTCATCGAGCTTCGGGCGCAAAAAATTTTACTTAGCTCTTGAATGAAGCAGTGTTCAAGACATCATTGGAACTGATAATCGTACCACCGGGATAATGTCAGAAGATATTGGGGAAATTCCCGTCGTCAAGAGTAAGTGTGGTGTTTTTTCATAGTTTTTTTTGTGCTGCCTTCATGCCTCATACTAACGCATCATTAGCGGTCAAACTCCATTTGGAATTATCTGGAGAAAACAACAAGATCTCATTGGAGCTTGGATTGCCAACGACTTTCGAAGAAATCAGAGAAGTTGTCGTTGCTCACCCTCAATCGAGAGAATTCACCAACTTCTCCTTCACCTACGACGGGTTCAAGATCGAAGACGCCTTGTCCTTGGAAGAACTCATTGGCCAGCACGAGTTGGAAGAAGTTGAAGAGTTGACCGTGCATTTGAGAAATGATCCATACACACAAACCTCTGCCAGAGAGCATGTGATCAAAGTTAGAGAACTCGTAGGTTTGCATTCCACCACTGCCGATGTCATTGGCACCTCCGTCGCTGTCGGTAGCTCCAAATTCCAAAATTTGGGCTTGAGTCAAATCGACTTGCAAGCGGAACCAACTGTAGAACTGGACTCAGATGAGAAGAAACCTGTAGAGGAATTGTCTGCTGAGGCCAAGCAAAGAGTCGCTGTTGCCACAGAGAGCATTTTGCAAAAGCAACCTTTGAAACAGCACGCCTCCGACGCCCAATTCCAAGGCCAACCGGCTTTGAAATCGTTGGCTCTCTCCGTTTGGAACCCTCCAACTGCACAACAGAGCATGAGAGGCGACTTGTTGTACTTGCAGGCGCAAACCTTGGAAGGCGACACCTACCAGATCACCGCCCACGTGTCGGGATTCTTCGTAAACAACTCTTCCTCGACGCATTTCGACGGTTCCATCAAGAACACCACCAAACTGACCAAGTCTCACTCTTTGATGAAGTTGTTGTCCAGCTTGTCTCCTAAATTGCAAGAGCAAACGCAAAAGAACGCCGAGTACTTCTTGTCCACACAGCCAGAGGTATATCTCCCAGCGGGCAACGGGTTCTTGTTCAGCCCTTGGTTGGTTGGTAAGACCAACTCAGAGACCCCAGACTTGGCCAGGTCGCAACTCAACTACTTGATCGGAGGCCCAGACGGTGCCGATTTGGCCAAAGACTGGAACAGGGAGTTTCAAAGCATCCGGGACCTCGCCAAGGATGAGTTTGCCGAAAGACTCATGAGAGAGAGATTGTTGAACAGGATCAGTTACGAGTTCACCACTGCAGCTACCAAGACTGCGGTCGCCATTGTCAGAGGTGAGGTCGAGCCGATCACGCCGGAATCCGATCCGCTGTTCAACCTCTACTTGAGAAACGGTATTTTCTACTCCTTCGGTGTCGATGCCGCAGAACTGTTCAAGGAAACCGGTGGAAACGAGGCTGCCCGTGCTGCTGCCACCAGAGACTTGGCCTCTGTCAAGTTGTTAAACAAGATCGACTCCACTGGCGTGTGCCACATCTTGACTGCCGTTGTCGATTACTGTGGTAAGAGAGTCGTCTGCCAGGCTCCAGTTCCTGGTATTTTCAACGACGAGTCGCCAGAGGACGACAACGCTCCTAACCAGGTGTTGTACGGCTTAAGCGAGAGAGGCTTGGTCGTTGACGAGTCTTTCAAAGAGAAGTTCTCTGCCATCGGCGAGGCCCTTTACTTGAAACCGCACAAAGGTTGGGCCAAAAATGGCGACAGTGAGCTGAAAGAGGTCATCACCTCTGTAGAGACCAAAGGTTTGAGAGGTTCCGACGGCCGTGACTACATCATCGACTTGTACCGTACCACTCCTTTGGATATCGAGTTCATCGAGAAACACTGGGCCCCAGGATCTCTGGACTCGTACCCACACCGTGAGGCCACCTTGAGACACGAGGCCGTCGACGAGTGGAGACAACGTCAAATAGCCGTTGCAATCAAGAAGGAGACCGAGAAGTTGGACAAAGAGGAGGCCAAGGCCGACGAGAAACCAACTATTGCCGTGTCTGCTTCCGAGTACGCCTTGAACCCAGATGCCTTCTCCTTGGACCTGTCAGCTTCTGTCCCTGCAGAAGCCCTCGCCGAGTTGAAACTGGATGAGGAAAAAGTCCGTGAAGTGTCCAAATTCGTCACCTTGCAATTGATTCCTGAGTTCATCAGCGACGTTGCTGCCTCCAAGATCATTGCTCCAATCGACGGTAAGCACTTGGTCAACTCTTTGCACAACCGTGGTATCAATGTGCGTTACTTGGGCCGTATTGCTGAGGAGCTGTTGAAGGCCAAGGAAGAGGCCATCAAGGTGGAAGCTGCTGCCAGAGAGCTGATCTTGAAGGAGAACGAGCTTTTTGCTTCGAAGGAGGAGTTGAAGGAGAAGTCCAAGGAAGAATCTGAAGAATCTAAAGAAGACTCTAAAGACGAGAAAACCGAAACTCCTCAAGAATCGAAGGCTGACTTCACTCCAACCATCTTCTCCTTGGAAACTTTGTACCGTATTGCCGTCCAGGAAATCATTGCTCGTGGTGTCAAGCATGTCTTGCGTGATTACACCTCTTCGTTGCCTTTGGCCTTGGTTCAATCGTGTGTTGCCCACTTCCACAACTGTTTGTTGGGAAGTGCCGTCAACGAGTCCCCAGTTGCCGAGTTGGACGACACTTTGAGAGCCGTCTATGCCGATGCCGACCTCTCGTTCACCAAGTTGACACCTTCGGATGTCGATGCCTTGGTCGCCAGTGAGGTCGCCATCAGATACAGATTCCAATTGCCAACGGCTTGGAAGAGTGAGTTGGTCAGAAGCGTCCCACTCTTGAGAGACATTGCTCTCCAATTCGGTATTCAATGGAAATCCAGAGAATACGCCTTCACCAAGGAACAAGCTGAGAAAGAGGCCGAGAAAGTAGAAGCCGTTGCTGCTCCAACCACCAGTGGTGCTAAAAACGGTAAGAAGAAGGGAAAGAAGCCTTCTCTGGTCGCCCAGACCTCTGCAGTCAGACAAACCGTCACTTTCCACCCAGAAGACATCGTCTCGTTGTATCCAGTAGTCAAGGACTCCATGTTCATGTCTTCGTTGGTGGGTGAAGTTTGGGAGGCCGGCCGTGTGAGAGTCCAAAACGAAGAGGAGAGAGCCTCCGGCTTAAATTTGTTGGAAGAGGCCGTCCAATTCTACGAACAGATCTATGGTAACGTCCATTTGCAAGTGGGCAAGCTGTACTCCATCTTGGGCCAAACCTACCACGACCTCGGCTTGTTCGACAAGGCTCGTGATATCGCCAGAAAGAGTGTCATCATCTTGGAGAGAACCGTTGGTGCCGACTCCTCCGACACCATCTTGCTGTTAATCAACAGTGCTTTCTTCGAGCTCAGCAACGACAACGTTGCCGATGCATTAAGTATCTATGCCCGTGTCTTGGCGGAATGGAAGGTTGTCTACGGCGAAGACCACCCATCGTACATCACCACTTTGACCAATGTGGCCTCGTTGTTGCAGAAAAAGAAGTTGTTCAAAGAGGCCGCTTCTATCTGCCAATATGCCTCCGAGATCAGTAGTGGTTGCAACGGTCTGGACTCTCAGATCACTGCCATGTTGCAATACCAATTGGGTCAATACCATTTGATGGCGGACGACATTGAACTCGCCACTAAGGCCATGGAAACCGCCTACAACGGTTTCAAATTGTCCATTGGTGAAGAGGACAGTCTCACGAAGGACTCCAAGAAATGGTTTGAGAACTTGACCCTTGTGCAGCAACGTCGTGCCGAGTTCAATGCCAAGCAGGAACTGGACATCAAGAATCTGGGCAGTGGTAACAACAAGAAGAAATTGAAGAATGTTGAGCTGAAGCCAACTTCGAAATCCAAGAAAGGTTCTAAACTGAAATCCGCTGTTGCTCCTCTTCCAGAATTGGCCAACAAGTCGCTCGATGAGCTTGCTGCTTTTATTGAAGGATCCACTCCTGGCAAAAAGACCAAGGCAAAGAAATAAATCTGTATATAGGACTTTTATTCAAAAAAAATACCAAATAAAATGACAAGATAATTCTAACTAATTCTCTACAATAACTATAAATCGTCATCTTGTTCGATATCACCGAATTGCCAGCATCCAATGTGCTGTCTCTTGGCTTCATCTTGGAGTTGCAAAAGAGTGTCGTACTCAGACTTGAGAGCTTTCTCGAAAGCTCCGATTTTACGATCAACAATGGCAAGACCGTTTCTGACCAATTCTCTGTTGATGGACTCGTTCTTGTCGGCGCCATTCTGCACTGCCGAGAAATCTACCAAGGCAACCTCCATATCGATACCAGAAGCAGGTTTGGTTCTGTATTCAATGGCAACCAATTGCGAGGTTTCTGGGGTCAAGTCGTAGATAAGATCAATGGCCTCCGAGAGGTAGTCCTGTGGCTGTGAAGGAGGTAAGTGGATCAAGGCCAATTTGGCAGAACGTGCCTGTGCAGGGTACACAGTGGTGCTGTAGGCCTGTGGTAAGACGGCAATGGAGCTCAAAGAGATGGAATCGAAGACACCGTTGTCTATGTGTTGCACTTCAATGGTACCCTTGGAGTTGGAGATCACTCTAGCACGGTAGTACAAGTCGTTTTGCGAGTCCTTGGTAGCGACAATTTCACCAGACTTGACACTGGCCTTAGGGGCAGACGAGGAAGCCAATGCAGAACGGAAGTTTTCTTGGAACGACTTGAACTTGTCGCCTTCTGGGTCCAAGATACGGAAGTAGATCACACCATCGTCAGAGACATAGGTGACTTTCACGTTGTGGTATTTAGGATTTAAGGAGAGCTGTTGAGTGGCCTTGGTTAAGTTTTCCACTGGCTCCTCGGCGGCAACAGCAGAGGCATCGAAGTTCTTCCAATAGCCTAATTTCAGTTCTTGTGCCTTGGCTTGTGCTTCAACAAGCTCGGACTCGAATCCCGTTTTTCCCACAGAAAAATCGTGCAATTTGGCCAACCCTTGGGCCAACAATGCCAGTTGCAATGGCAATGTCTGGCCTGCAATGACCAAGTTACCAACAAAGGCACCGGTATTGTCGGTGCTGTAGATGTTGATATGGACATCTCTTTGCGTGGCTTTCTTGTTTACAAAGGCAAAGGCCTGGCTGTTGATCTCGGCAGCGTCAGGGTCGCTCGAGGTGTTGGCCAACCCGCCCAAGACCAAAGTCAATCTGATGGAGTCTCTTGGAACAAAAATCCTGAATCTGTTGTAACTGAGCACGGCCTCGACAACTGCAGAGATATTGGTTCTGCTCTTGAAGCTGTGCAAAAGAGACGAGGCCCTGGTCTTGTTTTCACTGGCTTCTACGATTTTACCTGCCTCAGGCAGTTTCCCATGGATTCCCTTCTTCCCTTTGATGGCAGCTTGTTCCAACTCCAAGTACAAGTCCCACTGTGGCGATCTGTCGGTGTCGTCTCTTCTGTGTCTGATGACAGTGGCCCAGCCAGACTCGATGATCAAGCTCGACAAGCTGGTGCCGTTGGCCAAGACGATGTCACCCAAGGGTCTTTCGTCAAAGTTGTCGGATTTTGGTCTGATGGCATCGATTTGCACGGTGACCTTCTTCCCGATGGCCTTCTTACGGACGAAATCACGGGCCAGGTCGATGAAAGGTGCGGTTGCAGCGTCGTTTTGACGTGGACCACGGACAGAGGCCAAGGAAACAGTGATTTCTTGGTCGTTGGCGAGGTAGAGACGGATGGTGTCGGCACTGATAACCCTGGAAACGGTGGCTGAGATCTTGGAGCCCGGTTTGATTTCGCCAACGGAGGTGACTGTGGCTGGGGAAGAGGCCGCAGGGGCAGCAGTCCATTGACCTTTCGATTGCAGTTTTGCCTCTTGCTGGAGACCACGCAAATGGGTCATGGCAGCGGCTCCAAGGGTGATCGACTGTCTGTCATCGACCTCGACCAAACCTTCTTTCAAAAGCCTGTCTGAAAGAATACCATCCTTCGTGGTGATCTTGGCTATTGGAATACCATTGGCCAACTCTCCAACAATGGTAACAGAGACGACTCTGGCCAACTCAAAGAGCTCTATGTAGTACTTGGCCTGTGCGGCAAATGACGAGGTGGAGGTTGGGGCTCTAACACCGGCAACGTGGACCAAAAATTCGGCGTGTGTGGACTTGTCCAACAAGAATCTCAATTTCAATCTGTCTCCAGACAACACTCTTTCTACAATGGCACGAAGAGGAGACGACTGTGATTTCTCGATTTGCTTAGGTGTCAAGGAGTCCTGCACATTGATGCGAACTGTCTTGGGATTCCAGAGGCCAAGTTTGTCTTTCTTGGCCTCGGACTCCAACTCTTGGAGGTCCAATTCATCAGAAGCCCCTTCACGCACTTTGGCATACCCACTGGCAACGACTTCAGCAATTAAACTGGAAAAAATTGGGGACGAAATGTCGACAAACTCCCTGCCGGAAGGAGCAACATTGATCACCTTGACATTGACCACTTTGCCGACCAACAAGTCTCTCAAATATTCACGAGACTCAAATGCAAACACCTCATCGTTTCTTGGGGCCTGAATATATGCCAACGACACGACCCTCTCCAGTGGGGGTGTTCTCCCTTTGTGATTTGGGCTTACCAACACGATCGAGTCACCTGAAATGACCGACTTGACTTTTCCTTGGAACTCCTTAGACATATTTGCTCTGATCCTTGTGATTTTTCTCACTTCAACCTTTGTTTCCGCTGGTTATTTATCAATCTCTTTTTTGTGCTGTCTTGATTTTTCGTCGAAAGAAAAAAATGAAAATTGTGGATCTGAGTGAAAAACTACGGGACACCACATTGGATTGGGTTTTGACATCGTGACACCAGATTCCGATTTTGAGAACCTGTTGCTGTTTTATTAGTTGACTCTATATATTATATATCTTTTGCAATTCCGAAACCGTCTGGGCTGATTTGGTCGTTCATTTTGTCCTGGTAGTTGATCAATTTCAAAAATCTGTTCCATATGGCTAATAAGTACAGGGAAATCACAACTATGAAGGTATCTCTTTGCGTGGTTGTCATTAGTGGAGCAACAGAACGGCCTCCCTTCACCTCCTTGCCCTCGCTATCACCCCCATTGAGTATTTGTTGGAGTTCTTGATAATTTTCAAGTCTCTCCTTGATTACGGGCCTCTGTTGTTGGTATAGGGCCAAGTTTTCCATCACTTTCTTCACTTTGAAATCTTGTAATTGATGTAAATTGTCCTGGACATCTTTCACTTTATTCGTGAGAAGTCTCACTTCGTAAGCTAACCGAGAGTTCAAAAGATCTATATCTCTCAATTTCAAGTCCAAAAACTCTTTTTTACCAACGACCCGACGAGACAATTCTTCAATTGTCTTCGAATCCAAAGTTCTATGAGGTCTCTTATTGACAGTGGTATTGCTATTGCTCATGTTGTTATTGGAAGCCACTGCTGCTCCATTGAAAGAATTATGAGCAGAAGGTTCGTCGCTCTCGATTTCCTTCTCGATCTGAGCGATATACTCCGCATAACTGTTAGTGGAGTCCTTGATGTTGAAATTCAATTCCTCCGAAATGGCCAAATATTCTGTCGCCAATCTATTTACGGAGGGAGAAAATTGATAGTCCCATAACAAGATGGAAGACTCCAAAAGTGAGAAACTGTTGGTTTTTTTCAAACTTCTCAATTCCTCTTTGGGGATGAGGTGTGAAGCTCGAGAGTTAGAATAGTCCCAAGATGGATAATCACGGCGATGTGAAAGCATCGATTGGTTTAATTCTTTATCGATTGACGGGAACGAACATCTTCTGTTCAATTGTACTTCAAAATTCTTGTCGTTATCCAAGAAATTCCAGTCGTCAAATACGGAACTAGGCTTTCTCTCACTTTCATTATATTTTTTGAAATCTTGAAAGTTATCAGGTTCACACTCTGTAGGGTCATAGATTGCTGGTGCTTCAGTGGTGGTGGATCCATTAGTTGAAGATCTGGCATTGTCAGAATAATATTTCTTATCAAGACTTGTATTATTGCTGGTAGAATGAGAGAGAGACCCAGATGGAAGATTCAAATAATCCACAGTACCGCTACCAACAGAACCACTTCCATTCTGAGACAGCACTTTAACGTTCTGTTTGGACAATTGTTCTCTTATCGATTTACTCAATGACACTTCATCGATGTTCACTTCCTTTCCCTTACCTCTCCAGAGGTACAAAAGTCTTTTACCTTGAAGAAAATTGATCATTTTACTGATATCCAAGGTCAAGAGATCGTTCAAATTCTCAAGATCATGCACATTGTTCGCGGAAGAGTCTAATGGTAATGCTGCATTCGAAGAAGACAAATTCAAATAAGTTCTTCCGGAACTTATATCACTTACAGTGTTTTTCAACAATTTTTTAACCTTGTTGAAATCATTTTTGAACAGTTGTGAGTTCATCTTGTGATTGGAAAATGCAATAAGACTGTCTATGGTGGGATGATCTAAGAAGTATGAAAAATCTTCACCCTGAACCAGTCCCAGTGAACCAGGATTCTGTTGAGGCACAACTGGAGGCCCACCCGACGAATATTTTTGGCTATATTTTTGAAATTGTCCGATACAGAGTCTGAATCTTTCCACACTCAATGGGTCCTTGGGCACATCTATGCTGTTAGTATTCAAGAGTTCCAATCTCAATTTAAGATTCATGGTGAATGAGATGATTGCGCAAACTGAAGAGCATGTCAAGCCTTCCCCTGGTGACAATTTGGACCCGTAATAGTTGATTCCTATTGTGGACCACCAATTTTGAATGGCTTCTTCCGTCTGGTCGCAAAGAACACCATCACAATAATTTGCTGGGAACAAGTTGTAGTAGTATAGGAAAGTTTGGATGATAAGAACAAGTTCCCTGGCAGCAAAATTGATGTTCACGTTATGACTGATCTTGTAAGTTTGTCTGAATTTGTCCTGCATTGATTTAGTGGGCTGACTAAGTGTAAGTACAGATCTACCACTACAACCCATTTTCTTCAAATTCAAGTTCACGTTGAAAATCTCCCACACTTCCTTCATGTTACCCTTGTCTACTTCGATCAAATTCAAATAACTTGGGAATTGTGCTAAATTGGTGACATAAATGATTCCGCTCTCGGTCTCCTTTGGTTTACAGTGTAAGGATTCGACTAGTTCTTTGATATACGACTTCAAACTGACAGGCCATATGGATTCATCGTCTGACATTATGGTCAATCTCACTGCAGATATGCTGTCGTGGGAACTCCCCGTATACGTGGTGATCAGAGTACTCAATTTCCTCTCCGAGAGCCACTGCTCCACCAAATAGATCTCAAACCCATTTAGTGCCACTTCCTCGATCAAGATCAAATTCACTGGGAACTCGTACTTGATGGCCTCGATCAGTTCAAAGTCGGGGAATATGAAACTTATGATCTTCTCACCCATTTTCGAAAGGACGACTCACTGATCAATCAATGATACAATTACAAAAGGAGACAGATGTTTCTAAAAAAACAAGATGAAGATATTGTTTAAGAAGAAAAAAATAAAGTTCCTAACTTTAAGCAGGCAGGGAAAAAGAAGCTACAGACCGAAGAAACAAGTGATCTAAGGAGATAGTGTGAGGGAGAAATAGAAGAAGGGGTGGTGGGTGCGTTTCCTTGTACAAATCGAACTCTTGGCGAAAGATTTTGGAGATAACTAGACGAAATGTGTGCCGAATGCAAGAATGGTTTGATGAAATCTCGGAAAGCTTCCAGAAATTGGATAAATTTTTTGTTATAAATATGGTCAAGCATCAAACATTCATACTGAAACCTAAAACTTTGATTTCCATATCATCGTCATAGCCTTCAAGTTCTCCATATCCCAGGACCAAACAATAAAGGAAATTAGGAGGACTAAAAAATCAAGAAAATCAAAAGTAAAAGAAAAAACCAAAAAAAAGTAAAAAGGAAAAAAAGTTCAAATTAACAACACATTTATAATTGGTCGACACGAATCATAGATCAATTCCAATTGAATAGAGCAGCTTATAGAATCAATTGATTGCAAGAGCAGAATCAGTTAATCAATCAAGATGGCGGAATCTAAAGAGGCGATTTTTCGTAAGTTGAAAAAGACGGATCACCAAAGTTTAGGCGGCAGAGAGTTACTAACTATACATCCTTTTCCTAAATAGGCTCGGCTAATATGTCGTTGATCCAGCTTTATATTGCAAGTGAAATATCGAGGGATTGTGCTGCTGTATTAGGAGAATTGGGAATGGTCCATTTCAGAGACGTAAGTATTGAATAGACATAACAATCGCCCGGTTTCAAAATTGTTTTCTAACTTTATCACCGCAGTTAAACTCTCAAGTAAGTTCATTCCAAAGATCATTTGTTAAGGAAATTAGAAATTTAGATAATGTCGAAAGACAATTGAGGTACTTGGAATCGGTCATAACTAAACATCGTGCTGTCGAATTAGTGGACCCTTCTGCTGTCTTGTATCAGCCGGCATTAACTTCCCCGACATCTTCAGAGATTGAGGCAATGATCGCAGATATTCTGGTGTCTGAAGCCAGGATTCAGGGATTGGATACCAATTATGAGAAATTCCAATTGCGTCTTTCCAAGCTCATTGAAAACAGGGATGTCTTGTTGCTGTGCTCAGATTTCTTTGATAAGAATGATCCAAGCAATTTGGATAGTGGACTGGTGATGAACACCCAAGGTGGCTTGAGTGATATGAGACCCTCGTTTGATGAAACAGAGGGACTCTTAGTGCAACAACAACGTTTGGAAGAAGGTCTTGGTGCATCTTTAGGTCTTGGGACTCAACAACAGATAATACCGGCTTTTCTTCCCTCAATGAGCTTGGTTGCCGGTTCAATCAGCAGAGAGAAATACCTTCTCTTGGAACAAATATTGTGGAGAACTTTGAGAGGAAATTTATTCATCACCCACATTCCATTGGAGAATGTGTATTTCAACGAGAAAACCAAGAGAGAGGAGACAAAAGACGCCTTCATCGTGTTTACTCACGGAGAAAACTTGTTGAACAAGACTAGAAGAATTGTAGAATCATTAGATGGAGCCATCTATCAAGTCGACAACGATGAAGATGTGTTCCAAGAGAGTTTGGTACTGTTGAACATCAAGATAGCCGATCTCGAAGAAGTGATCAAAAACACAGATACTGCTTTAAACGTGGAACTTTCTGCCATTGCCACTAAAGTGGAAGACTGGAAAATCACGACAAAGAAAGAGAAACTGATCTATATTACTTTGAATAAGTTCAACTACGATCAAACGAGACATGGAATGATCGCTGAAGGTTGGGTCCCAAGCTCTGATTTACCAGTGATCAAAAACTCTTTGAGAGATATCACCGAAAGGTCCGGAACCAGTGTCACTAGTGTTGTCAATGAGTTGCAGACAAACAGAACGCCTCCAACTTTCCATAGAATCAATAAGTTCACTGCAGCATTCCAAGCTATCGTGGATGCGTATGGTATTTGTACATATCAAGAGGTGAACCCTGGATTGCCAACAGTTATCACGTTCCCCTTCATGTTTGCTATCATGTTTGGTGATATCGGACATGGATTTGTGGTGGCACTTGCAGCACTGGTATTGATTTTGAAAGAGTCCAAGATTGCCAGAATGAAAAGAGATGAAATCTTTGACATGGTTTACAGTGGTAGATATATGATTTTATTGATGGGACTTTTCTCAATCTATACCGGGTTGTTATATAACGATATCTTTTCTAGATCATTGACACTTTTCAAGAGTGGATGGGACTGGCCAGAAGATTTCAAACTGAACACCACGGTGGAGGCAACCTCCAATGGTAAGGTGTATGCCTTCGGACTTGATTCTAGCTGGCATGGAACTGAAAACAACTTGTTATTCACCAACTCTTATAAGATGAAACTTTCTATCTTGATGGGATTTCTGCATATGACCTATTCATTCATGTTTTCCTTGGTCAATTACAGATTTTTCCGTTCAAAAGTAGACATCATTGGTAACTTCATTCCTGGATTGTTGTTCATGCAAAGTATCTTTGGATATTTGTCAATCACAATCATCTATAAATGGACTGTAGATTGGATGGGAGAAGGAAAACAACCTCCAGGATTGTTGAATATGTTGATCAACATGTTCTTGTCACCAGGAACCGTTGATGAGAAATTGTACCCAGGACAGAGTGTCCTCCAAGTGTTCTTGGTATTGATAGCATTGGTATGTGTACCTTGGTTGTTATTATACAAACCATTGACACTTCGTAAACAGAACAATTCATCTGTGGCATTGGGATACCGTGATTTGGCACACGAGGAACTGGTTGCAAGATTCAGTGATGTAAATGAAAATCGCTTGGACGATGATCAATTCCAAATCGAAGACTACGCTGATGATGAAGAGAATGAGGCTTTCAATTTCGGAGATGTGATGATCCACCAAGTCATCCATACTATTGAGTTTTGTCTTAATTGTGTTTCTCATACTGCTTCATATTTAAGATTGTGGGCCTTATCATTAGCCCATAACCAATTGTCATCTGTCTTGTGGAACATGACAATTTCAAAAGCTTTTGGATTGACTGGAGTCTTTGGTGTGTTTATGACGGTGGTCTTATTTGGGATGTGGTTTGTGTTAACCATTTGTATATTAGTGATGATGGAAGGTACTTCTGCAATGTTACATTCTTTGAGATTGCATTGGGTTGAGAGTATGAGTAAATTTTTCGAAGGAGAGGGGTATCTGTATGACCCTTTCTCTTTCAAGACGTTGATCGAACAAGATGAGGAAGATAAATGAGAAGTTTTTTTTTTTCCAAGTTGCAAGAAAAAGAGATCAAATCAGTTTACTCGATTATAAATTTATGTCTCAAACTGTGATATATAGTACCCTTTGTAAATTGATATCATTGATATCATTGATATTATTGATAACATATCTAGAGTTTAGTTCAAAAGAAAGCCAACAAGTTGATCTTATCTTTTTCATAGATCTGAGTCAAAAACATGATCATCATTAAATAATCTTATCTTTTTTTTCTTTTTGTCATCTACTTTTCATTCTGGCCATAGAAGCCCTAGCAAGAGGTATCTTATCTGGGGAAATTGGGTCATGTAAAGTTAGATTTGGTTCCATGTACTGTTTTCGATAAGTTCAGGGTGTGAACTTCTGTCAGATCTAACCCAATAAGCGCAGCATCACACCAATTTTTAATTTATACGTTACCTTGATGAGTAGATAAGCTAAGTGCTATTTCGGCGTAAATGCGCCGAAATCGGGCTGAATGCCCTTTGATAACGTCTTATCGTGTGTTGGACGAGAGTAACATTGGCTGACAACATTTGAAAAAAAAAGGAAAAAGCATGCCCTGGGACTTTTTGCCCTGGGCCCAAAAAAAGAATCGCTTAGTGAATTATGACTAGAAAACTGATTTAAACGGCAACTGACAACACCAATAAGGCTGTGAAAAGTCTGACCAATAAAAAATAATTGATCACCAACATGATCTGACGAAAGTTAAGCCATCGTACGTAACCGATAGCAAAATCAAACCCTCAAAATTTTTACAAGACCTCTTGTTTGCTTGCTTGCTGAAGGAGTCAAATGGAGTACAAAAAAAAGAAAAGAAGCCCACGAAAAAAGAAAAAAAAAGCCCACGAGAAAAAGAAAAAAAAACGTTTTGTCCTGTGATAAGACGAGTTCTTATCTATTCAAGTTTCTTTTTCGTATAGTAGGAACCTTGAGTTACATAAGAAAAATTAAGAGAAAAAACTGAGACACAGGCGCTTAGGATTCTAGATGGGGCAACTTTAGTGTGAAAGACTTTTGATGTGCTACTTATCTATGCACTTCTCTTGAACGCATCTCATTCAAATCATAGAACATTTTCTCTTCTGTGCATTGTATGACTGCATTCTATATCTTTATATAAATAAATCACCGACTGCTGCTAGATATTAGTTCTTTTATTTTTTTCATCTTGTATCAAGGTATTACAAAAACAATAATACTATTATGGGTAGCTCGAGCAAAGATGGCTCTTTCTTTGAGCCTGAGAGAGATCAAGGTAAGGTTGATGCCAAAATTTCAGTGGAAGACACTGAGCAATTAGCAAACTCCGAAGAAGGTTCCGTCGAAGAGTACAACAAGTATAATTCCGGTGGAAAAGTGAGCTGGGTCAGAAAGGTGTTGAACAAGCTCGAATTGCAGAAAAAGGGTAACATGACCATGGCACAATTGTTCTTGTACAACCATGATTTGAAACCTGTTGAAGAAGATAGAAGAAAATGGTCTTGGAACAATTTTGTATTTTTCTGGGTGCTGGATTCTTTCAACGTCAACACTTTCCAGATTGCTGCTACCGGTGTACAACTGGGTCTTACTTGGTGGCAGCTGTGGTTGACCGTTTGGATCGGTTACTCCATCACTGGTATCTTTGTGACTTTGGCTGCAAGAGTAGGTACCTATTATCATATTTCCTTCCCAGTTTCGTGTCGTGCTTCATTCGGTGTCTTTGGTTCATTATGGCCAGTCATCAATCGTGTTGTGATGCTGATCATTTGGTACTCCGTGCAAAGTTGGATCGGAGGCCAGTGTGTCCAAGCTATGCTTAAGGCCATCTTTGGTAACGATTTGAACACCAGAATTCCAGACCATTTCGGTTCTAAGGATGCCACTACCTTTGAATTCTTGTCTTTCTTTTTGTTTTGGTTGTTCTCTTTACCAGCCATCTGGTTCCCTCCACATCAGATTAGACACTTGTTCACTTTCAAAGCTGCCGTTGTTCCATTTGCCGGTTTCGGGTTCATGATTTGGGTCCTCGTCAAGGCCAAGGGTGCCGGTGAAGTGATGACTGCCCCTTCCAAATTGCACGGATCTGAGTTTGGTTGGACTTTTGTCTCTTCCATCATGAATGCCTTGGCCAACTTTGCCACTTTGATTGTCAATGCTCCAGATTTTTCACGTTTTGCCGATACCACCAATGCTGCATTGTGGTCCCAATTGTTCGCCATCCCAATCTGTTTCAGTATCACCTCATTGATTGGTATCTTAATCTCCTCGGCATCGTCCATCTTGACCCCAGATGGCTCTGTCTTGTGGTCACCTTTGGACGTTTTCGACTTATTGTTGGCTCATAATACGAGCGGTGCCAGAGCCGGTGTATTCTTCATTGCCTTTGGTTTCGCCGTGGCCCAATTGGGTACCAACATCTCCCTGAACAGTCTTTCAGCTGGTACTGATATGACCTCGATATTACCTAGGTACATCAATATCCGTCGTGGTGGGTACATCTGTGCCGCTATCTCGTTATGTGTGTGTCCTTGGAACTTGATGGCTTCTTCCAACAAGTTCACCACTTATCTTTCCGCATATACTGTGTTCCTTTCATCCATTGCCGGTGTTGTTGCTTCTGACTATTTCTTCATCAGAAGAGGTTACATCAAGTTGTTCGACATGTATTCGGCCGACAAACATTGTGCTTACACCTATTCTAAAGGTGTCAATTGGAGAGCCTACGTTGCTTACATTTGTGGTATCTTGCCTAACATTGTAGGTTTTGTTGGTGCTACGGGTACTCACCATGTCCCAATTGGAGCCACTCGTGTCTACGATCTCAGTTTCTTTGCCGGATACATCTCTTCATTCTGTGTATATGCGCTTTTGTGCAAAATTTCCCCTGTTCCAGGACGTCCTATCGATAAGTTCTTCGTCAAGGGATGGTATGAAGAATGGGCCAATGTCGAGAATTTCGATGATGTTCGTCATGGTGGGTTAGTGGAAGCCGGTCATGGTCATACTGAAAAATATGAATAATCTGTTTGGTTTTGTGTTTTTATCTCTTTCTCACTCCTATAATTTCAAGTTTATTATCAGTGCTTTGTTTATCTCCATTAATCCCGTCCTACACCCACTTTCACCTCTTGTATACTTGTTGGATCTATCATATAAAAGTTAAACGAAAAAGAGCCTCAATTGTTTTCCCCATACATAAATATGAACTTCTTTTCCACTAATTTTTTTTCTGCTTTCGCTTTCTTTACGGTTTTTTAATTTTTTTTTTTGCACTTATCAAGCAACTTCTTATCAGAGCAGTTATCAGAGCAGTTGAACCAGCAATTGAAATAATGTACAAGACAATCGGACCTAAAAAGTCATTGGCTTTTGTTGTGGAGAACAATAAAGCTCTGGTCAGTAGTTTGCCTGCTGCCATGACCGCAGTCGTTGTTGGTGGCACCAGTGGTATCGGAGAAGATGCTAGTTATGCGTTTGCTAAATATGTTAAATCACCAACTATTTATCTTCTTGGAAGAAGCGAGGAATCTGCCAACAGGGTAATTAAGAACTTGCAAAAGATCAATTCCAATAAGAATGCGAAGTACCAGTTTATAAAGACTGACATTTCCTCGATCAAACTGAATGATCTGGCTATTTCCCAGATCACTTCTCAAGTTGACAAGGTCAATGCGGTGATTATCTCAGCTGGTATAGCCGGATCTAGTACGAGGAACGAGAATTCCGAAGGCCTCGATATAAAAATGTCCACACACTATTACGGTCGCTGGAGGATCATCTCAGAACTCATTCCATTATTGGAAAAGAGTGCCCTGTTGGGGGAGCCTGCTACACTGATGTCCATCTTAGGTCCAGACGCAGATAAAATTGCACATATGGATGATCTCGAATTGAAATCTCACTACAGTTTGAATAATGTCCGTTCACATACTTGTACGATGAACAACTACGCAGTACACAGATTTGCGAAAAAATACCCGAATATCGCTTTTGTCCACTTATCTCCAGGTTTCGTTAAGACTAATCTCGCTCGTGACATGCCTTGGTACGCAAAATACCCAGCTGTACTGCTTATGAGTACATTTGGGCAGCTTCCATCTTCCGTTGCTGAGAAGATCTCGTACTTGACTTTAACTGCAAACAAATCTTTTTTGCCGAAGGGGAAAGAATGGATTCTTGATTGTAATTTGAGGCAAGTGGTTGTTGCCCCATTTTCAGATTCTGTTGAAGATACCTTATGGAACCATACAGAGCTGGTTTTCAACCGGGTTACTTCTGCAAAATAAATAGGACATTGCAAATTTAATCTCACTTTGTGTTATATAAATATATATATGGATATATGTCTAAATTTCAAATCCCAATAATCTTCATCATCTTGCAAACCTGTCAAACTGGTTCATGTACATATTTTTCATTGCATTTTGAGTTCCTTGTACCTCCAATTGTTCTTGTTGTTTTTGCTGTTGCTCTAATTGCAGCTGCTGTTGGGGATTCAGGACCGGACTGATGAAAGTTGGTTCGAACATTGGTGGGGACATATGTGGCTGGGTAGGAGGCAACCCTGTGGCAAACAGTGTCGACGACAAGATCGGTACTCGGTTCGCTAGGGGAGGTTGTAAGTTTGGCAATTGTGATTGTTGCGGTAAATTCAAAGAAACACCCATCAGTTGGTTCACATGTTTTGGAGGAATCACAGGGTTAGAAGAACTGTTGGCAGTAGATAACGATTTTGGTGCCAATGATGCATTTGGTTCATTCATGGTTCGGAAATCGTGGAAATGGCTGAAATCAGGCTGAAAGGATTCATCCCAAACTTGAATGTTGGAGACCAAATCGTGAAAGAACTCAGGATCGGTTGTGAATCCTGAGGCATTGGACATGCAACTCTCGGTCTTTATAGCAGGTTGCATAGACAAAATCTGTCTTTGTGATTCACCGGATGTACTCGTAGCAATGTGTAAATTGTCCTTTGGATGCTGATTTATTCTTCTCGAAGGAATCTTCGATGTCGAATGTCTTTTCTTCGATGCAGCTGACAGTTGCAGTGGTTGCTTCAGTTGCTTCTTCTGCTGCTGTTGGTTGTGCTGCTGCTGTTGTTGTTGCTGAGATTTTATCTGCATCTGTGGAATTGCAGAGGTGGATGAAGCCTTGTGGGTTTGTTTGGGTTTAGTCGTTGCCAGAGCCGCTTTTATATCCACTTTGTTGACATTCAGATGTTCTGGATCGATTTCTTCGTTCTTCTCAGGAAGCTTATAGGTTATCAACGAAGAAAGTCTCTTTTCGAAGACACTTGGAGCACCTGAAGATATAAGACAATTCTCCAATGTTACTAATTTGGCAAAATACGACCTAGCGGTATGATTTCCATTATTCGCCATGAACACCATAATCTCAATTCCCACACTACAAAATGGTGATCTAATACCTGAGAGTCCAGCAACGGTAAATATAATCAAGGCCGTGAAACAGAATTGGTGGTCGTAATAATCAAAAGTTTGTAACAAGAAATTGTCTTTCAAGAACTTCAAAGCTCTTACGATTTCACAAGAAGAATTGATGGCCACTTGGGCAAGTTTACTCATCTCTGGACTGTCCATGACAAGGCCTCGGAAAAGGGAAAGAACCACCGGTCTTACTGCGAAGATCAAGACAGAGTAATAGTGTATTACCACGTTTTGATCATCACGGTCGCCATCTTCGAATGGTTTCCCGTTGGCCAACAGTTGTTCGTGTCTTTGGAAAATAGGTGCAATATCTGCCTTGACTTTTTCAAACTCTTCAACAGAGGATAACGTTTTCTTTATCCTTTCCCATATACTGTTCTCTGATTCTGGAACAAAAGATTTATCATAAGTCCTTGTATTAGAACTGTAAATGTTCAAAATAATCTCTCTTGAATACCTTGAAATCATCACGTGTGCTTGCAAATGCTTGATTTTGAATCCGTCGTTCAAATCAATATAATTCTCTTCAGGAAGATCAACTTCCGTATTCTGGTACGCAATTGCTGGAGGTAAGTGCAACCGAGCACAACAAAGTCCATAAAATGAAAACAGAGTCCACCAAAGTCTCTTTGCCTTTTCTCGAGTTACAGGATCTATCGTTTGTGGAATTTGGCGATGCAAACCATCCAGGACCAACAATTTTATGGTGAGACCATTGAATGAATACAGTGAGGTGGTTCTGCTCAATGATTGTTCATACAATGCTATAAGTAAACATGTCTGAATGCTTGATATACTAAAGTTTTCATGATTATATCTGAATAATTGGATTGCCAAAGTGAAAAATTTCAAACCTGGTATACCGGAGTTAAGTCTGTCTCCATACTTAGCATTGAAGGTTGGATCGAAAGAAAGTTTTGAGAAAACCATTTGTTCTCCAATAGCCAATGTTATGAGCAATTTACACAAAAATGAAGATCTTTGGGCATTGAGGCTTTCGTACACTTTGTCGATCTCTTCGATAAACTGTTGTTTATCGAAAAGATAAAAAGTGTTACAAAGTCTCTTATACACAATCTCGAACAATTCCAAACAATATTCCTTATCCGGCAAAGTTACATAACCGTTATAAGGGTAATCGAAATAATGGTCACTGAGATAATGCTTGGAATGAGGGTGCAAACTAGTCGGATTAGAGTTCAACGTATCAAAGCATGAGAAATCTCCGAAACAACTTTGCAAATGATAATCGAAGTCTAATAACTTCCTCAGTGACAAGTCGAGCTTGTTGTCCCCTGTGTTTATCACGATCTTGTCAATGTCTTCATTTGATTTGATATGTGGTGTGTAATATAGTTTGTTGAAATTTTCTGGATTACCAAACAACGGATTTAAGAAGGACGGATATTTCTGATTGACGAAAGAATAAGACAAAGTAGAGTCATGTCTATTGTGTGAATTGTCATTTTTCTTTTTGAGTGCATTTCCGGACGCATCAACATCATTGTTGTTATGGTTGTTGTTGTTGTTGTTCTTAGTATTATTGTCATCATTGTCATCATTGTCATCATCGTTATCATTATTGTAGTTCTCGTGTTCATTACGGGTTAAGTCAAGTTCATCGGCATCGTCATAATCATCATAGTCGTCTTCAATATCACTTTTCACACTTTCATATTGATCAATACCAATTTTCGGATCTTCTTCGGATTTTGGTTTAGTTGTCTGATCATGATGATTATGGTCTTCATTTGATGAGTCTATGATCTTGATATTCGAACTGATGGTGAGCTCTTTCAAGTTGGCCTCCAAGTATCTTATACGATCTTGTAGTTTGTTGATTTGACTTTCTAAAAGGATGATCTTTCTGTCTTTGAATTCATATTCACACTCTTTATTTGATATTAAACAAGTTTTGCATGATGGCTTGGATCCATCACACTTGGTCTTTTGAGTTCTACAACGAACGCAAGCCAAATGTGACCTCCCCAAGACCCTGATGGGTACAGTGTCTATGGACTCCGAGAGCTTTATTCTTATAGCTTGACTCTCGTTTCCGAGCATGGTGTTTCTCCGATTACTTCAACTTTTTTTAGACGGAAAACAATTAGCACCCCCAATTAAAAAGAAAAAAAATTCAAATAAACTCAAATATCAATCTTGAATTAAGAACTTTATAAGAATTGGGTACATATAAGTACTTCAACTGATTTGTTATTGAGGTGGAATATCCAAAATATGGGTTTAGTGGTCGGTTAGATGTCGGCTTAAAGAAAATCAAATATAATCTCAAAAAAAAAATTAAGAAAAATAGAAAGTATGAGGGTGTGAATCATATATATGGATGTTCCTGGATGAATAGGCTCGGCTGAAAATTTTAAAGTTTTTGGTTTTTTGGACTATTATTTTTTTTCTCTTTATTGTGCTTTTTTTTGCAGGTCGTTGTCAAAAGCAAAAGGCTTCTTTTGGAGAGAGATATGAAAAGGAACCCACAATTTTGACGATATTAAATAGAGTACGTAATAATATCCACTATGCAAAGTTTAACATTATCAAAGATATGCAAGCAGATGTGCGATTGTTGAAACTTTAACACCGTAAAACAAAAAAAAATCTTCTTTTCGGCACTTTTGACGAAAAAAGATAGTACTTTTTACTTGAGACGTTGGTTGACTAACTAAAAAATATCTAAACGGCAGAAACCAACTAAAAAAGTTAGTTAAACTTAAAAAGAAAAAAAAAAAAAAAGGATGACAAAAAGTAGAACAGGTCGCGGATAAAAGATGTCGCATCAGACAAAAAAATTGATTTACATGATGGTTGTTTTAGCTTCTAAATTTTTTTGAATACGCTTAATGAGAAAGAGTGCTAGTGTAATTCATTAGTAATCTACATGGGTACCTTGTTGAGCAGGGCGGGAGAGTGTTGGGGGGGAATGACGAGTAAACTAATAAATTAACCAAAGCAAAGAGTCGCTGAAAACACTACATTGAATCGATATCTTGTGTTGGTGCATGAACAAGGATTAGAAACGATGTGCATAATTTGCGGAAAAATACGCCATGTGGAAAGGGATTTGCTCCTCTTCTGATTTCTAATAAGATTTTAGGGTAATAAGGTTTAAAGCTAGATTGTGTTCATTAGGTGTTGTATCATGAACCTCTCTCGGAAGTTTGTTCAAGATTTTTCTAGCATACCACTCCTGCCGTGCCGTAGTTCCCAGCGATCTTCAGTTTTTTTTTTTCTTTCTAGATTGAAATAAAAAATAATAACCATGCTTGAAGTGAACCTTAAACTGGGCTTAAAGGATTGCAGCGGGACTTTTTCCAAGGGTGTAATGTAAGGCTCTCCTCGTATATATTGGTCACTGGATCTGGTATCATAAGATCAGACATTTGCTAGATTGTCTACATTGCCAACATTACAGACATCAGCACAATTTTTGGATCATCAAAATATAGCGCCATTCAAAACTCTTTCTCACGGGCTCGCTTTACGATATTTTCACCCCCAGATTCCATTCATCAGTTTATGAAGAGATGCAGAACCAACCCAAGGCTCAGCCCTGTTTTAATTGGCTCTTTTAGTTTTGTAAGATCATCCAAAATAAAAAAAAATAAAAAAAAAAATACAAATCTGTAACCCTCATATAACCGGCAGAGTCTTGCAGTTCCTTAGCAATGGAGTGCAAAGGTAATTGGTCAAAAAATTGATGAGATCGATAAGGGTATACGAAGAAGGAGAAGAAAAAAAGAACGATAATCACTCGTATAATCTAGAGACATCGGTTCTTGTATTTAGGGAGCTATGTCTTTGTTATCCTATAAATCTGTAAACCTATAATTTACTATGTTGCCTTTTAATCAACTGCAATACATGATCTGCAACTCCAAAAGAGACTTCGAACCCCATTCCGCCAAAACCATAAGCATGAATGATGTTCCGGCGAGTGGAATCCCTTGCAACTAAGCTTCCACCCCTTCTAGCAGGCCTAAATCCGACATTTACTCGGAGGATGTCACTGGGTTTAGCATCTAGATCGGGGAAGTACTTTGCAGCATTCATCAATAGTTGAGTTGTTTCACGTGCAACAGGTTCCACAGATGATTCCCGAATATTTTTCGTACCTCCCAAAATTATACCTCCGCCTAAAGGTCTAGGAATAACAAAGCTCCAAACATTGTCATGTAACTGGTATGTGATGGTTTTGTTATTGTAAGTATTATTTGCTGAGGAATTCTTCAACAATAAAGTTTGGCCACGGATCTTGTAACAGGCAGGATCGTAATCGAAATTTCCCTCATATTGTAAACCTTGTCCAGAACAATTAATGATTATGGCGCCGTTGTCGCCATCAACTTGCTTCAAGCATTTTAAAGCATCGGCCCGAAATTGTACTTTACCCGAATCCTTTAGTTTCCTCACTAGGAAGTTCAAATAATGAGGCGGATTCAAAACCCAAGTTTTATATTTAGTGCCGAATTTAATCCCATTGGGCAATTCATCGTGAGGCAAGACCTGGAATTGTTCTATATTCTCGGTGTAACCTCTCAGCAAGTTTAAATATAACGGGCTAGGATCTTGGAAATACTCGATTCCATCCACAAATTTAACGGAACTATCTGGATGTTCCACAGAAAGCTGTTTGAAAACACGTTGTGTGACCCTTGTGTAGCTTGCTTCTTGTAAATCTGACTCCGAAGCACTAGGAAATGGTCTGTAATGGGCACCTGCTCTAGTGGACGTGTACAGAGTGGATAATTTATCTTGCTCTGTGGTGGGAAACTCAGATGCCACTATGAGTATATGGCAATTTGGAATTTTTTCCACTAATTTGTAGGCAACCGTCAATCCTATCACGCCTGCTCCGACGATCACAAACTGTTCACTCATGGTATGCTGATAATCAAACCAAACTCAAACTGATATGAATCAAAAGATGTATATCATCATTCAAACTTTATTAGTCTCAGTTCTTTTTTTCAGTCAACTTTTTCGTCAGCCGATCCAATTGATAAGAAAATTGTTGTTGATAGAGGCACAATTTATTCACGTGACCTGTTGGTAGTGTACTAATGATCAAAGTCTCGATGTAACATTCCATAAAGAGTAAAATGGGGCTAACAGGACGCTTCATCTCAAAGGCAAGTGCAAGTCTGCAAAAAAAAAAAGGAACAATCAAATATAAGACCTTCAGTTAGGTAATTGTGCCTAAAAGAACGAACAAAACTAAAGAATTCTTGATAAGTAACTCTAAAACGCTATCGTTTTCGAGGAATCTCCTCCTGTCCCTTGAACACGAAACAAAAAAACCAACCAAATGCCTTTCGAAACAAATTAAGCAATTCGACGTTCGGTTAAAAAAGCCAGAATTTGTCGTGCAGTGGTGGTCAAAGCAACTTTAAGGGTTCATGTGTGGGCAATAGCAATATAAAAATTCGCAATTTCTAGAATTTTGTCACCCCCCAGACTATAATTTTAGAAGTTTTCATGCATGCGCCAGTAATCATAGTCTATCTTTTCTACCAGGTGAGTCAATTGAACTATCAAGTTGTGAAATTTCGAGCAAACTTTAAATTCGAGTGTGAAGAATACGAGTTTTGGGTAATTTTTAGAAAGAATTCGATAGAAGATAGTGGGATTGGGAAAGAGATCCAATTTGAAAAATTTTCAAACCGTCTAGATATATAAAGGGAGCGACAGTATCTTCACAGCCCAACAGTTTTACAATTAATCTTTCAGTTCAAGTAGATAATTACTGTTTATTGTTTGTTGCATTGTTACATACAAATACTGTATTATTATTATAAACATACTTTAATACTAGTCTCACTAATCGATTAATCACAAAAACATTCACTATGCAATTTTCAAAGATTATCACTTTATTGGCTGTTGGTTGCGTTTCCGTTCAAGCTGCTTCCTCTAGTGCTTCGAACTCTTCTTCTGGTGCTGCTGGTGGAAGCAACTCAAGTAGTGGTTCCTCCAGTTCAGCCGCCTCTGGTGCCGCTGCTGGTGGAATGATTCAACAAGCTGGTGGTGCCGCTGGTGCTGCAGCTTTGGCTGCTGCTGGTGCTCTTGCCTTCTTGGTTTAAGAATCTTAATGTACCAACTACTTGTGCAGTCGTTTCTGTTCATTGAAATTATGAACAAAAGGAAAAGGGAAAAAGTTATATTATACCCCGCATGCTTTTTCAGCGATGCTATTTTCAACTATCTAATACTTTTCGCTAATTAAATTATTTTCATTTCTGTTAAATTCTTTGTTTGAAAAGCGACTTATGGAATGAAGTGACTTTGTGATATTTGTCGTTCTTTGGTATTCGACCATTAATACCTTTTTTTTCTTTAGTTTGTTCAATTAATTATTATTTTAACTATCATTCAAATAGATTACTTAAATTTCAAATGTAGATTATGATTGGATGCCAGTTTTCACTTGCCCTGCCTTGAATATTGCGGTACTTGCTTGAGTCCGTTCTCCGAAATGGCGTTGTTTGGTAGTAGTTGCATAAGAACGATACTCCCAATTTTGTGTCAGCCTTGCGCCTCCATACTTGCAGCTTTTTGACATTTATTGCTCCGTCCAATTCTGCTAACTAAAGGCTCTTCGTGTGAGGAGAGAAAAAAAAAAAAAAAAAAAAAAAACCTGGACAAAAAAATAAAGCTAAGTCAGCGTGAATGTTAAGGCGAGTACTATTCAATAGTGGCCTGACATATATAGATAGGTACCGGTGATGGTAAAAAGCAGGTTTTTTAAACGTCGCCATGAGTACATTAGAGACAGAGGCTGAAACGCTGGCTGATAACGAAAAAGAGGAGCTATTGTTCTTCAACTACCATGAATATACAGTGAAAGAGTACCAGACTCTTGAAGGATCAGGCATCACTTCAAACGTCCACCCTTTAGTGGTGACCCACTTTCCCAATCCATACAAAGATGATGAGAACACAAGAATTGTTAGAATTCCTAGAGACTATACGAACTCCAGAGATGATGGTGCGATTCCTATATTTTCCACTGTATTACCCGGATATGAGACGCTGGCAATACTTGAACCAGTGGTTTCAGGTGGTGATGAAATGATGAAAAAGGGACAACAGGTTGATTCTTCTCGTCACTTTATCATTAGAGGATCCATTGAAGGTCAGTATTTCGGATATTCCTCGGTCTCTCCGTTGTCAATATATCTCTCACCTGATGAATTTACTCCAATTGTCTTGGAGATAAATAATTTACTTGAAAAAATTTATTCACCATTCAACGTTTATAATATGGTTTGGACATGGTCTGATTATTTGTTACTTTCCATTCCATCACTTCTCAAACTAAACAAGTTTATTCCTAAATTGGACAAATCCAATTATTTGCATTTAGAACATTATATAGACGAGCTTAATGAGGGAATCTTAGGACAACGAAATATCAGGTTAATTTCTCCGAGATTGTCTGGCTTCCTCTCATTGGATTTTGAAATTCCAGTACCTATAGCACCCGCAGACAGTTTTACGATGAAAGACATCACAAATTCTTCCTTCGCCTCCCCATGAGAGATGGATTAATACTTGCGGCTTACTTGCATCAGAACTTTGTTTCTTCTCATTTTTACCTCATTTCTACCTCATTTTATTTACTTTGCATAATGATATTTCCACTCGTAAATTCTTAACTAGCCAGGATTGTAGTTTGTCAGAGATTGAGGCTTTTTCTGCAGAATGCCTGCCTCAGCACAGCTTTATGGAACATATTTCAAAGTCAGCCCTTACTGCTCTTGCTTAGTTTCAACCCATTCTCAGAAAAGGCTTATGGTCGTGTGCGTTGAATTTCGTTTCGGATTTCTCTTCCGAAACCTCGCCCCTCAACATCAACTTCTGTAATAAGAGCAGAACGGTTAAAAAATCATGGCCTTGAACCTTGTTCCTGTGTTAACAATGAAGAATGTCTCACTTCGAGTTCAATTACAATTTTGATTCTCGGTTAATCGAATCGACTGAGTAACTACACCATCTTTTCAGCTATTGAGAAAGCTTACAAACTAATGACCAACCCATGACGTTGGAGGTTAACACCTCGTAGTTGAATGGAGACGATGCCATTGTTTTAAAAAACTTATTAATTAGCCTCCTGGTATAACCAGAAGGCCTCACTTAGGTTCTTCGACCTATCTAGTAACTTCTTTCAGGGCTGAATATCTATCCAAAATGAATTTTTGGAAGACCGCTCCACTCGGGAAAGTTCCAAGACTTCGAAGGGGTTCTCTTTCTTCTTCGAGCCTGAATTTCTCAAAATTTGTCCTTTTGTAGCAAATTCTGTGTTCGATGTTGCTCGCTATTTCACTATCATTTCAGTCACATCTCTTCTGGATTTATCCAGCCTCCTCATCGGTAAAAAAACTGACAGAAAATAATATTTTTAACGTGACAATTGCTTTTTTGGGTAAATTGTTTGCATATGATTATGCATCGAAGAAAACGTTTTGTTTTTTTTTTCCTTCTTTTTTAATTTTTTTCTACCGATAAGAAGGCTGGAGAGAAAAATGGTCAAAAAGAGGAACAGGGCCCTAATGAGGAGACTAAATGGCAAATGAAACCGCTGAAAGGAACAGCTTTTAACAGTCATTTCACCAAAGAGCGAACTTTTCCAGCCATGTTTCCAATTGTTATAAATAAGGATGTGAATTCTTTCGTTTTCATGTGATTGGCATTTCAGTTTCTCAACAACTATATACACAACTTACGTTCATTTATCTCACCACAGTCGCTCTTTTTTTTGACAGTTTATTATCAAATTATCCTAACCCCTGTGAAGAACATTCACAACAGTCACTCATTATATTTTTTGATAAACTCGTCCAGTTCTACATTCATTCGTTTAGCCAACCACCATATACCCACACTTAAAAAAATTTAGGATACCCCCCCATCGCTAGATTTTTTTTATTATTTTTCAAGCAAGAGCTCAAAACAAGATGAACCAAATTACCGCAAAGTTCGTCACCCTTTTGTTGATTTTATCAACTTTGATTCAAGCGGCTCCTGTTGTTGTCACAAGATACCACACAGCTGCCAACCATGCTACTGTCACCGAAACGCAAACCACCGGTACCACCACTGTGACTCAACCAGTTGTAGAGATCTTTATCTCCAATGGTGTTACTTATACTTTCACTTTGACAACCACTGCTACTGGAGCCAACGTGGCCGCTGCTGCGACTCAAACTGTCGTTCTGGATGACGACTCTACTTCTACTTTAGCCGAAGGAGAGTCTGTTCCAACCACCACCACCTCTCCAACTATTACTAGTACCCCAACTACGACTGCCGTTGAAGAGACCACTTCTTCCTCTTCTTCTGACTGGACTTCTACCACTGAAACTATCACTTTGACTACAACTGTCACTTTAGATGACGGCTCAGAGTCTACTTCAACTTCAACCGGTGTCACCACCAAAGCTTCTCCAGCGAGTACTAGTTTAACTGAGACCACTTCAACTAGTTCAACTGAAACTACTTCAACCAGCTCAACTGAGACCACCTCAACCAGCTCAACTGAGACCACTTCAACCACCTCAACTGAAACTTCCACAAGTTCAACCAAGACTTCTTCTTCTGCGACTGATTCTGCTTCGATCACAACCAAGCCAACTTCTATTGTCTACAGTCCTTACAATGATGATGGTAGCTGTAAAGATGCAGACACTGTCTATTCGGACTTGGAGAAGATCAGCGGTAAGAACATTCCTAACATCAGAGTGTATGGTACCGATTGTAACTCGATCCAAACTGTTCAACCAGCTGCTATCAAGTTGGGTTTGAAGATCAATCAAGGTTTCTGGATGGGTTCCGCTGGTGTTGATTCCATCGATGACAGTGTCTCCGACTTGATTGGTTGGGCTTCAGACAACTCCTGGGATGTCATTGATTTCATCACTATTGGTAACGAAGCCATTCAAAATAAATATGCTTCGGTCAGTGATTTGATTAACAAGATTTCCTCAGTTAAGAGCCAATTGAAAGCTGCCGGTTATACAGGTAAGGTCACCACTTCAGAACCTCCTGTAGTGTTCGAAAACAATCCAGAATTATGTACTGACTCAGAGATTGACTTTGTCGGTATCAATTCTCATTCATACTTCGATGTCAACTCTGCAGCTTCAGATGCTGGTACTTTCGTTGCTGGACAAATTGATATTGTCAAAAATATTTGTGGTGACTTAGATGTCGTAGTGACAGAGACCGGATACCCAAGTAAAGGTAACACCAATGGTAAGAATGTTCCATCTACAGCCAATCAAGAGATTGCTCTTAAGGCTCTTTTAGATGTGGTAGGTACAGATATTACAATATTGTCTACTTATGATGATCTTTGGAAGTCTCCAGGAGATTATGGAATTGAACAATCTTTTGGTTCCCTTCACTGGTTTTAACTGACCAATTGAAAATTCAAAACCTGATAAAACTCCACAAAAAAAAAACTAAAAGCTTCCCACCTACCAATTCTATAGATGTGTTACTATTATGATTACTTCTCTTTTACTCACCTGATCTGTTTTATTATTCAACACTTTTTTTTAACCTTTCTTGATACGATCCCTATTTTTTTTTCGAGGTAATAAATTATAACCAACCAGCCACTTCATTTGTGGTCATCATTATGAAATTCCGAGTTTTAACGTAAAATCAAGCCATCCGTAGTTTTGTAAATGAGCAATTACTGATAAAATTGGGGATACCTTGTTTGGTAGTGTACATGATTTTTTGGTCGTGTGATAATGCCCAATTCAAATCAGTTATAAATTTAAAAATGAGAAAAACAAGTTAAACAGTGGAGCCAAGCTCTTATTGAAAGGTTTAAGCACTGGAAGAACGCTATGACCACTCGTCCTACTATAGCTTCGTTGATCCACAAGGAGAACAAGGATATTCCGAGGATCACCAAGCCAGCGAAACCTGCACCTATCAAGGAGAAGCTTCAGAACCGCACAAGAGGTCATCTTTTAGAAAAATTAGATGAAGACATTCAAAATATAAATTTGATGAAAAGTGAGCTTCGGCGGCGTCAAAGAGAGATATCACTGAAACAGAGGGAAGCGGAAAAATTGCAACTGCTCATAGACGCACAAGAGGAGAAAAAACTGAAGCTGGAAGAGGAAGAGAGCCAAAGATTGAACCTGGATGAAGAACCTGATTGGCTCTCCACAAGAAACTGTAAATTATATGACAAGATTGATACCAAGACATTCAGACAATATGAGCTTGCGAAGGAGAAAGTGTCTAATTTCTACAAGTTGCAACACGAGAAGCAAACCGTACTGTTCAACATCCAACTGAGGATCAACTTCAAGACCAAAGTCAGGGACAGGATGACCATTTGGGGGCTGTTGGAGAAGTTGAATAAATTGATCGATGAGAGTGATCCCGACACAGAGCTTTCACAGATTGACCATGCGATTCAAACTGCTGAACTGATACGACGTGACAAAAAGCCTCGTTGGTTTCAGTTGGTAGGGTTGATCCACGATTTGGGTAAATTGCTCTATTTTTATGATTCTGTAGGGCAATGGGACGTTGTTGGAGACACTTTCCCAGTGGGATGTAGGTTTTCGAAGAAGATTATATTTTATGACTACTTCAAGAAAAATCCCGATCTGAATAATCCGTTGTACAAGAGTAAATATGGAATTTACTCGAAACATTGTGGATTGGACAATGTCTTGATCTCCTGGGGTCACGATGAATATTTCTTCAACATTTGTAGAAATAGTTCGACATTACCACCGGAAGCGTTGGCCATGATCCGCTATCACAGTTGCTATCCTCTTCATACAGAGGGCGAATATCAATACTTGATGAATAATCATGATAAGGAGATGTTGAAGCTGGTGCAGCTGTTTAACCCATACGACTTGTATTCAAAGACAGATGTCCATTACAATATCGAGGAGTTGAAAGAGTACTATTTGGATTTGATAGATGAGTTTTTTCCGGAGAAGATTGTGGATTTTTGAGTTGGTATACTCGATTGTACTAAACATATTTATTTAACTTTTGCAATAAGATGAATCTTATAATACGGTTGTCATTCCATATGTTATCATAAATTAGTGTGGTTTTGAATAATTGTTCGTTCTATACTATAATCGCCTATTAGTGATCTTTGCCTCAACCTTGGTCACTTCCAACATTTGCATCAAATGGGAATCGATTCTGTCTCTTAGATCAGTTCTATGGAGCTTCAATTCAAGAAACTCATCAAACGAAAATTGAGACTCATTTCTCGCACGTAGCCTCAACAGTTCGTATTTTCTCAAGACGATGTCCAAGTCTTTCAAGATCTCTAAATAAGGGGCTCTGAAAAGTTCTCTAAACTTCTGCTCTGAATCTTGGAATGCCTTTTGCAGCTCATAGTACAATTTGTCCTTCTCTTCTTTCTCCATCGCCACAGGTTGCTTCAGAGAATAAGCACCAAATGTCTTTGAAGTCGTGAGTTGTACATAGGAAGCGATCACTTCGTTCACAGCATTGCTGCTCTGCGTCAAAAACGTGTTACAAAGCATGGTATAGTTTACCTTGTATTTATCCACAAACTCTCTCTTCATCAACGATATCAGTTTCAGCAGATATGGCGACAATAACGAGGCAGGTATTGTGTCTGTTTCCTGGTGTAAAGCACCGTCCAAATAGTTGAAGGTGGTGATGACTCTTTCTAATTTCATAAAATGGAGAATTTCTTCTTCGCCTTCAGTTCGGAGTGTCTGTTGTTCCATCTGATGCAGTGTTTTTATGTCAGAGTAAATGATTTGATGTCGCGTTATGACTTATCACTAAACTTTCTGTTCTACCGCTGGAGGCTCTTTTTGCACTTTTTTGCATTTTTACAATTTTACATTTTTTGTCAGACAAAAAAAAATTACTGAGAAAAAAAAAAGGATAACTTTAGAGATGGATAAAAAGGAAGATATATCATTGAATTCGGATCATAACCGGGATAGTTTGTATTTATGGTAACTTTTGGAGCGCAGAATAATTGTGGTAGATATCTTCATTTGGACAGTTAGAGAAAAAGTGAACAAAATTTCAATAATTGAGCGGGATAACTTGTATATATTAAGCACTTCATTAATAGAAAGATCAAAGAATACCAATCATTGAACAACGAAAAATGTCATTACAAAACAAACGACTGAAACTTGAAGAACTCGAAGTTATCGAGAACGAAATAAGCAAAAGGCTTAAAAGAAACCCCCAGATTTGGACCTCATCATCCAGCCATAATATTTTAGGAGGTAAGAAAAGATCTTTGAAAGAGACCTTGTTGCAACAGCATGAGGTGAAACTGTTTCTT
This sequence comes from Nakazawaea ambrosiae, assembly GCA_024271865.1. NCBI lineage: Eukaryota > Fungi > Ascomycota > Pichiomycetes > Alaninales > Pachysolenaceae > Nakazawaea > Nakazawaea ambrosiae. Next base: position 2,532,260 of record JANBXG010000001.1, read on the forward strand.
CAACAGTATGAAAGTGTTTGTCAGTCACTTCAAGGCCAGTTGGTGCCTGTAGAAAGTGTAGCTGATGAGAATTTGAAAGAGTTTGATCGTCTGTACCAAGAATTGAAAGAGTTCCATGATAAATATCCCGATAGACCTATTGACAACATCTCATCCGTATACCTGATGTATGGATCAGATACAAATACCGATGTGGGAACAGAACATGTGGATTCAAAGGGTAAGAAGAGGAGATTGAGACTTTCCATATTGAGTAAATTTGCATCCAATTTGAACATAAATACCATCTTCTCAGATGAAGAACATCTAGGAAATTACTTGGATTTGGTCATCTTCCACGAAAGCTGGCTCAATTTGCCCGGCAATGAATCTAAATCATCTTACAGTGAATATTTGAATATTTTCAACAAATTCCAACCTCTGAATACCACTATGGACACTGAATCTATCATTGATAGAGGTTCTTCTGAATACGTGGAATACATTCACTCGCTATGTGCATATTTGAAAAAATTCCATTTGAAAATCCAGCCTTTATCTCGTCCTGAAGTCTCTTTGACCAAGATTGAGGCAGATTTCGAAAGTTTATGGGAGAAATATAAATCCGGTGAATTGGAAAATGAGTTTTCTCACAATGACAAGGAGAATTTATATGAAACTTCAAATGAGACGGAATCAGTTCGTTGCATAGTCTGCAATAAAGAATTCTCGAAATTCACTGTATACAAAGGTCACGTGAAATCGAAGAAGCATTTGAAAAACGTAGCGGATAAAGCGAAACCAAAGATCTCAGCCGTTTCTAAAGCTGATGTCTACAAGATTTTGAAAGCCGAGTATGAAATAACACAAGTGTCGGCCTTACTCGGACGACAGATTTCAGCTACACGTACCAATGTTGAGAGAAGAAAACTTTTAACCGACCACGAACGGTCGTTGGAAATAGAATCGTTACGTAAATTGGAAGAAGAAGAATTATTCGAGTCTGAGAGCGGTTCTGGGTCGGACTCTGACCTCGAAGATGATGGTGTCACCTATGACAATCCTCTCAAATTGCCAATAGGTGTAGAAGGCAAGCCGATTCCATACTGGTTATTCAAGTTGAATGGGCTTGGATTGGAATTTTCTTGCCAGGTGTGTGGGAATTTTGTCTACCAAGGGAGGAAAAATTACGTAGCCCATTTTGGGGAGGCCAAGCATTTGAACGGATTGAAATGTCTTGGAGTCGACACTTCTATGGCCAGTGTTTTCAAGGGAATCTCTAGGATAGATGACGTTTTAAAATTGAAAGAAAAGTACTCCTTGGAATCAAAGAGAGAGTCCAATTTCTTGGAAAACGTGGAGGAAGTAGAAGATGAAGAGGGGAATGTTATGTCGAGAAGAGACTATGAAGACTTGAAGAAACAGGGCCTTATTTGAATGGGTTCCGGCAACGGCTTGAAGGCCTCGGTGTGAACTGTTTTTTTAAGAATTTTTTTTTTTTTTATTTTTTTTTCCATGCGGCTTTCTTCGAGCTGCATTTCTTTTTTTTCTTTTTTTTCTACATAGAATAATTTTGACTATGGTGTGATGACTTTGACTAAGGCAATAGTCGATGAAGGGGTTTACTCCAGTAGCTCTTCGTCGTTGGTAAAAGTTTTTCTCGGTCAAGAAAGCGGCTAAATCTCAAATCGTCCGTTTGACCCTCTCTTTGCTCACTTGATCTTGTTCCAATCTCTTCTTTCCCTCGTTTCCTCTTTTCGACCTACTTCCGCTCCCCACTTCGACGCCTTTTCAAATGCCTTGTATGAAAAAAAAAGAAAAGAAAACCCGTTTTGAAAAATTTATTAATTCCGTATGGAAAAGATGTACTAATGAGAAATTTGTGCCATCAGGTAGTTGTTAGTCATCGTAGTCATTTTCGTCGAATAGTCTCGATATAAATATAAAATGGCTCGTTCAAGATGATTCATTTATATAATCTTATTTAGATTTGTAATACCATTCCAAAATATCATCATCTAATCTAAAGTAGTAGACCAATGGCTTCAAATCAAATATCCAGTGATTTGGAACTCAAAAATACCGAATCTAGCTATGCTAATAAAGGTTCATTAGATATTAGTAATCCTTATAACTATGAGGAACAAGGAAAGGGTTTCGTAAGAAATATCGTTGACTCTTTCAAGCCAATGGAATTGCATGAAGAGTTGAACACCGAGGGTTTGACAGAATTGGAGATTGCCAATTTGAAAGTTGCCAATTCTCCATTGCTGAGATCCTTGAAGCAAAGACATATTCAGCTGATTGCCTTGGGAGGTTGTATTGGAACCGGGTTATATATCGGTTCTGGTACTGCTTTGAGAACTGGAGGTCCACTGTCATTATTAATTCTGTGGGCCATTGTCGGTTCTCTGTTGTACTGTGTGATGAACGATTTAAGTGAGATGTCCGCTGCCTTCCCAAGTGCTGGTGCCTTCGTCTCCTACAATGTACGTTTCACAGACCCATCTTGGGGTTTTGCCATGGCTTGGAATTATTGTTTGTTGTGGTTGATCGTTTTACCTTTAGAGATCATCGCAGCTTCTTTGACTTTGCAATATTGGAACTCTGATGTCAACTCGCTGGCGTGGGTATCCATCTTTTATGTGTTCATCTGTGTGATCAACTTGTTCGGTGCTAGAGGCTATGGTGAGATGGAATTCTTTTGTTCTCTGGTCAAGTTGTTCTCAATTATTGGCTTCATCATATTATCCATTGTATTAATTTGTGGAGGTGGTCCAACGCATGAATTTATCGGTGGTAAGTACTGGAACAATCCTGGGGCATTCCACGATGGTTTCAAAGGTCTTTGTACTGTGTTTGTCACTGCTGCCTATTCCTTAGCGGGAACAGAATTGAGTTGTGTTGCCAGTGCTGAGTCTCTGTCCCCTCGTAAAGCTGTTCCAAAGGGTATCAAACAAGTGTTCTGGAGAATTGTTATCTTCTACCTTGTCACCTTGATGTTTATCGGTTTCTTGGTGCCATACGACTCTGAAGACTTGCTTGGAGGAAAAAGCTCATACGATGCTAATGTTTCGCCTTTTGTAATTGCCATCAAGGATGCCGGTATCAAAGGTTTACCAAGTGTCTTCAATGCTGTTATTTTGATTGCCGTTCTTTCTGTAGGTAATGCAGCCACTTATGGTTGCTCAAGAACTTTATGTTCCTTAGCTGCACAAGGTTTGGCACCAAAAATTTTTGGATACATCGATAGAAAGGGTAGACCAATTGTTGGATTTCTTGCATCGGCCATTGTTGGCTTATTGTGTTTCATTTGTGCCAACACTGAGGCTCAATCCAAGGCCTTCACTTGGTTGTTGGCATTATCCGGATTAAGTACTCTTTTCACCTGGAGTTCGATCTCATTTTCTAGACTTCAGTTTAGACGTGCTTGGAAGTACAATGGTAAAAGTGAGTCTGAATTACCTTATATCTCTAAAACCGGTTACTGGGGAAGTATCTACAGTATCGTCATCAACATTTTGGTGCTTATTGCCCAATTTTGGATAGCCTTGTTCCCTATTGGAGGAAAACCTGATGCCGAATACTTTTTCGAAAATTATCTCAGTGCTGTTGTTGTGCTTGTTTTCTACGTGGGACATAAAATATATTCGAGAAACTTGAACTTCATCTTGAAGCCTAAGGATATCGATATACATACAGGATTCAGTTGTCCTGATCCAGATCTTTTACAGCAGGAAATAGAAGAGGAAAAGATGATCATGGCAAACAGACCTTGGTATTCAAGAGTTTACAATTTCTGGTGTTAGCCGTGGTCGTCCAGAGTCCTCTTTTATAAGAGAAGTATTTTGTATTTATAAATTGCATAGAAATATCATAAGCATTAGAATTTCGAAAAAATATCCATTTTGTAGCTCAATGCCTTACCTGTGTTCACCCCTCAGCTTTGTCAACCCCTTTTTGCTCCCCCAGATTTACCCCGCCACAACCGTGGGAAAAAAAAATTACAAAAATAAATTGCAACGTTTGTTGAATAATTTTGACGTTTTCGCAAATTTGACGTTCAAAATCAATTTAAGGACATTGTGCTGTGAAAAGTTTTGAGATTGTAAAAATAAATAAATTGAGAAAATGACCTCTAACGACATTGAAGTTAAGTTTGAAAATGGCAAGACTGCCAAGTTGTAAGTGGTTCTTGAACAGATGAACCGAATTTATAACGTCGGCTCTTCTGGGTTGAAAATTTGATTTGCACTTTGGATTTTCGGGATGGCCAATTGAATTTTCAAAACTGATTTTCTCTGTCAACCTTTGTACTAACATCATTGCAGCCATTATATCTGGCTTCGTGACCATTGTCACTGTGCCGAATGCTACCATCCAGCAACAAAACAACGTTTGATAAATTCCTGTGAGATTCCAGAAGATATCTCACCATTGCTGCTGGAAGTCAATGGTGGGAAATTGCAAATCACATGGGTAGACAATCACAAGAGCGAGTACTCTTTGTCTTGGTTGCTTATCCATGCTTACAATCCTGTCTTGGTATCACCGGAAGAAAAAGTTGTTGGTGCTTCCGAGACATTGAAACGTGAATTGTGGGATGTGGCCAAGATCAAAGCCGAGTTGCCTCGTGTTGAGTTCAAGGAAGTGATCGAAACCGAGGCTGGGATCCTGAAATGGTGTCTTTTGACATGGAAATACGGATTCTGCCTCGTCGATAACGTTCCTGTGGATCCTCAGGTCACGGAGAAGTTGGTTGAGAGAATCAGTTTCATCAGGCCTACTCATTACGGTGGGTTTTGGGACTTTACTGCGGATTTGACGGTCAATGATACGGCATATACCGATATTTCAATTCCATTGCACACCGACGGTACTTACTTCACTGAGGCTCCAGGCTTGCAATTGTTCCATTTGTTGAAACACACCGGGACCGGTGGTGTCACCACATTGTGCGACTCTTTTAAATGTGCAAACATTTTGAAAGAACAGGACCCTGAAAGCTACAAAGTGTTATCGACGATTCCAGTTTCTGCACATTCTGCAGGTGAAGAAGATGTGATGATCACTCCAGCAACGGCCAGACCGATATTCAATCACGACCAATACGGGAACTTGGTGCAATGCCGTTGGAACGTCAGTGACAGATCCACATTGGATGCCCAGTTCGAGAATCCGGATACCGATGTTCCACTGTTCTACAAGCTGATGAGAAAATGGAAGAGCATCATTGAAGCAGAGTCGAATGAATTCTACCACACTTTGGTGCCAGGACAGTGCCTTATCTTTGACAACTGGCGTGTTTTCCACTCAAGACGTACCAAGTTCACTGGTGAAAGACGGATGTGTGGAGCGTATATTGCACATGATGACTTTGTGAGTCGTGTACGTCTCTTGAATTTGAAAAGAGAAGATTTATTGGAGGCCTTGTGAGGTGCTGTTAGATGGGATATAGAGAGGTGGTGACCGTGGCAGTGGCCGTGGTAGTATTTATTGACAATAGTTCAAAATGACAAGATTTCAAAAGCTTGTGTTTAAAGTAGTGTCTCTGCGCACCAATAAATGTCTTTTAACTTCTTGTATTATGCAGTAGTTAATTACCTCTTAACGAAATGCAGTGAAGCGACAATATGATTCATATAAATGAAATGCATCTGAAACTGAGTCAGTTGTCCTGTGTATTTGTCTTGTGGTGTGTCCGTGGCCAGAGACTCGTACACCATCATCCCAAATGAAACAAGACAAGACATTTTTCCCCTTTTTTCTCCTTTTTTCTCTTTTTTTTTCTCCCGACGGATCGACGCCGCAGCAAAGTCCAGACCTCTCTGACTAATTCAAGACCCAAGGTACATTCCGATCTTGCCAGCCTCAAAAAAAGAAAAAAGATATTCTGTTACCATTGTGATTTTTTTTTTTTTTTTGCCTTGTTTGTAATTATGTTTTCATTCTTATTTTTATTATTTTTTTAATTTCTCAGATTGCTTTCTTTTCTACCCGACTGGAGTTATTAATCGCACTGAGTTTAGTTGCTGGGAAAAGTTGCGGGATATTTGGTTTTAATAAAAGGGCCGTACCACGAGATATTTGCATTTGTTAAAGGGGTAAAAGGGTTTTTTTTTATTTAAACACTGATTTCATCCCATTCACAAGCATCGGCTAAGCGTACTGCGGAGTCCTATATATGAACTTGAATCATGAGCACCACAACCGCTGGTGTTGTTGATGGCCATGATGCCAAAGAAAATGTGCTTGTTCTTGACGTGAATGATGTAGCAAGGGATCAGCCACTTGATGAGGCTGTTGATCACGTCGAAGGGCAGCAACTGACCTCAGACAAGGACACTAAACCCCTTGTTTCTGATGAGGCAGCGATACAAGAAGTTGTCCCAGTGAAGACGGCGCCTGTGCCTGCTGCTAAAAGTAACGATAACAAGACCAAGCTCAACATGACTGTGGAAGAAGAGACCGTGGACACATCCAATAACAAGATCCTCCCCATTGGCGGTGTCGACAGCCGAACTGAGCGGGTTGTCGACGACAGCCACGAGACTTTTTTGTATGACAACGGCGGCTCTGTCAGCGGTATTGGCAAACAGGAGTCCTCGTTGTTGCCCACCATCAATGGACAAGGTGCGTCCACAGAGTCAAACAACCAGGTGCCCAATGGCGCTGGCTCCACCATGAGCGGCAACGGCGCTGGCTCCATTATAGTGCCTTCCCCTGAAAACACCGCCACTTCGTCGGCGGCTCAGACCACTGCGTCAACGGTGCCGCCGCTCACTCCGTTCATGTCGGGGCATGTCTCTACAACGTCCAAGAACATGAAAAAGCCTCGCTTCACTCACAGAACGGGCTCCTTCCACAGTGTCATGGGAGCGGTGCCGCCTCAGGACGATGCAGGGTCGGCTGACTTGACGTTGTCCAATGTGATTGGCGGAAATTCCAAATACAGCGACACCGAGGATTTTGACGATCAGGACTCATCGACTTTCGATTCGCGGTCCCAATTCTCCAGCACCACGCCGCGGCATTCACGCCGCAGAGTTGCCTCGATGAGACAGCAACAGAGCACGGGCAATGCTGGCCAGAACGCCAAGTTGAAACCATACAATACAGTGCCCGGCAATGGTGCAGTGCCAGCACTTCGCACAATCACTTCAAAATTGTTCGATTCCACGGGCACACTGCCTAGGCGGTACTCTGGCCTACCTCAGGACATCGACTTTGACGACTTTGACGACGATCTTGACGACTACGGAGGCGGTGGTGTTGGTGAGTACAGCGATTTGATCGGTGGTAGTGTCAACTACGGCTCCACGAACGATAACTATGGTGCTGGCAACGGTGTCGGAACCCGATTCAATGGCACCGACCAGAAATTGAAGCGAATCCAAAAGAAGAACAACAAATTGTTTTATTCCCCACACGATTTCCCCAACTCACGTGATCTCAGGTGGCACCAATTGACCAGTTTCTGTTACAGCTTCCTCTTTGTAGTGGCACTCTTGTTGCTCGGGTTTGTTTCTGGGTTTCTTCTTGCCTCTACAAAGGATTTGCAACTGTTGCGGATAACAGATGCCACGGATATTCTCATTTCGGACGAAGAATTGGTGTTCAACTTGATTGTAGACGCTTTCAATCCTGGGTTCATGTGCATAGAAGTAGCAGATGTTGATTTGGAAGTCTTTGCCCGCAGCTCCCATGTGCATGATGGCGAAGATTTAACCAATTGGGACACATCTGACGGTGGGATCTTTGAGACTGTTCTTCTTGGAAGTGTGACCAAGTTAGAAATCCCACTTAGATTCCAAGGTGCCTTTTTTTCACGCCAAAAGAACCTCGCGGTCACTGAGATCAAGATTGTGAATCCGTGTGCTAACGATGATGAAGAAGAGCCTGAGACTTCCTCCAGTAGTGTTGCAATGAGCACCGCAACTACCACCACGGAAATCACTGGTACTGCTACTCCAACCACATTGGTAACAGTGACCTCCACGATAATCAAGACGGTAGCGAGTGAAGTAAGTCAATCTGACTATGAGGTAAACGATAAGTTCTTGGTCAAAAGAAAAGATTCACAATTACCTCCAAGTGAGGCTGAGAAAAGATGGCTCAAGATCTCCCAGCACCCTTTTGAATTGATCATCCGTGGTGTTTTCAATTACAATTTACCAATTTTGAAAGAATACAAGACGGTGGGAGTTAGTAAGACTGTGAAAGTAGAGCCGAACAATGTGTTCGAGGTCGAAGAGGACTTTAAGGGTTCGATAAGCGGGGTTTAGTACTCTGATTTCAATGATGTGAGCGAATATGACAAACCCGAGATCAATTTTGTACAATATACGCCCAGGGATTTCTCTGTTTAATAGAATGTTTTGAGATGAATATTTCATTATCGTGAAAGTAGTGTACAAGAATGGCAAAAATGGTGTAGCAAACTTGTGCTGGGGAGTTTCTGAAAAGTAGTGCACATTTACCGGAAACATTTCTCAGAAGAAAGTTTAAAGTTTTCAGAACGCTTTTCTTATCTGATACCTGTTTTGTGAACTAAAGTCCTGTTCTCGGTTTTAAAGTTGTCTGTGAAAACCTAAGCTTTTTAACTTTTTGCAATATTTTTCGTTTTGGTATTCTTGTCTGTTCCCTTTGTTTATTTACTCGAATGTATAAAGACAACACTCTGGCTCACGAGGAACGCGATTCCCCCAGCTCGTATTTCCACTTGAAAAAGGATGAGTGAGACTCATGGTCAAGGATTGATGAAAATCTCATGCTCGCATTATTCAGAGGCCCTAAACATGCCGATGAAATCTTTACTTTATCAGATCTTTTTCTTCGTAAAACAATAGACACACAGTAAAACACACACTTTATCTTGAGGAAAATCTTTGGACAAACAAAAAACAAACCTAAAGATTTTTCTTCTTGTCTTAGTGGGTTACTAAAAAAGATCGCAACTTTTAAAGTTTTGTCTCAGAGAAGATAAAAAAGAACAAAAAACAAAAAAAAAAAGTGAAAAAAAAAGCTTGAAATAATATTAGCGGGCAAGCTTTTCGTTGGAGCAAAATAGAGTTCTTTTGTTGAAAAAACAAAGAACAACGCCATCTAGATAAAAAATTTAACTATAAAAGAAAGAGGAATACGACGTTCTTGGTTGAAGCTGATTTGCTCTCACACGTTGTTGAAAACTGGTTCTTGAGTAAAATGCGATGATCAATTCAGATGTCTCACTTGTCATTCGGATTTAAATAGAAGAAGTTGAGAAAAAAATAAACAAACATGAGGAAGCATAAAACAAAACCAGAGAAAAAATAAATAAACAAGAGAATATCAACAAACAACAAGGGGAAGCTAAGTCATATAATATTCTAAGCCTAAAATAAAAAATAAATGTTCAGACCAGCACCATTTGAAGCCGAAACAAAACCCAAATATGATGATCCATTTCTTTAATCTGAAAGGATCGCGAGGAAGGGCCGTCCCTTCAATAACGTACAAAAAAAAAGACAATACAAACCTTGTAGATCACTGCTATTGTAAGATTGAGCACCAGATTTTGCTGTGCAGCAATTTATTTGGTTCTCAGAAGAAAAACAATAGTGATTCTGTAACCAATAAATGGGATTACACAAGAAAAAACAGTAGAACATATTCCAGTATGTACTTTAATGTACGCTTGCATTACAAAATGTAAGTATGGGTAACTTGGGTGTTTACCTACAGAGATCTTGCAGTACAATATGTAGAAATAAATTAGTTGACGAAATTGTGGAAGCTATAATATTATTTGTCTCAATGGTTATAGAGTGAACCTCCTTGTCACAAAAAAAATGGATACTACTGAAGGCTCTGCACCTTTTCTTAAGCAGTATTTTTTCGTGTGTTGTTAGCTTTTTAGTTCAACTATGAGCTGAAGATTTTTCAGGATCTGCTCCACTCGGTGAAACAGCTTTGCTTCAGTTTAATGAGGTGATGAGACAACTCTCAAACATTTAAGGCAGTGAGGATCTTCACTTCAATGAGGAGTGGCGGGATAGAGTGTGTATGTCGACGTGGTTTTAAGACATGAATATTTTACAGTAATTTGTAAACATCGGTGTGGATTGGCTTATCTGAAGCACGAGATAGGGTTTGATTTTTCACTTTTCAGTTTTTCAGGGCGATGATTCATCGCCTTTTGTTTGTGTTATAGAATTTCGAATTGAAAGAAATTTTGGAAAAGAAAATTTTGGAGGCTTTTTGTTCGAGCATTTCAAAGACAGCTAAGATACCACTCCAACAGTTATCTGAAAGTGTCTTGTATCGTCCCGTTTATGCTGCATCAGATGTAAAGAATCTAGAATTGAACAGTTGCAAGGCTGCTATTGAAAGCTACCAACTCATTATAAGTAACAAAACTCTCCACAAAAGAAGAGAGCTTTCAACTAGAGGTTTTTTTTTTTCTTGATGTTTTTATTTGTATTTTTCATTTTTGTTCTTTTTCACGTTTTCTTTTCACGTTTTTCACGTTTTTCACGTTTATTTTTTCCCCAGTAAGTTCTCGCTTACCTGTTTTATTATGTTCCAACTCTCGTGATAATAATTATTCTTCAAGCGACGACGGTTAGGTCGACTTTCTCTGTCGATCAACCATTCACCAAGAACGTGGTTAACAAGCACAACCTCTTATATATACAGCCTATTGAGCTCTCTTTAAAATTTGGTACGTTTCACTATGCAGTTCCAAATGAGAATGTGAAGAGAAAAAAAAATTTCATTTCCCATTCTTTTAATTACTGACTCTTAAAGGGAGCTCATCTATTGTTCTCCCACACAAAGCTTAAAATTAAATGTTTGTTATGGTGAATAAGGTTTTATCGAACGGTATACCTATAAGCGATGCGTTTTCCCCCATATCCAAAGTTTCGAATTATAGGGTGATTTTCTCAATAGTAACTCAATGAGTAAACATTCCAGGTTGCTACTGACTAGAAGCACTATTAAGGCGGGTTATTATTATTCAAGTTATTCTTGGTGCAAGATTCCAATGTAAGGGTGTAATACGTCTGTACTGATTATGCTCTAATTCTAATGTTGTGTTTCTACTCAATTCTTCATTCTCTCGCTACATGCGTTATCACAAGGTACCGCAGACTTATGCGAGGATTTACCGCTAGGAACCCCGGTTGTTGTTAACCACCTCCCTTATTTTTTGATTCCCCCTTCCCCTTAATAGTGTAGTCAGGGAGATTATCACTATTAAAGGTACCATTCTGTTGTGAAATTGTCCAAAGAGGTCATAAATTTGACTGTTCTTGTTGACACACATCTGAGTTACATTTACATATTATGGCACATCACTAAATTCTAGATCAAAGAATCCCGCTTTGAATTAAAAAAAACACTATAAACCATAAAACCTGTGTAATATCAAGAAATTCAAAAAAAAAAAAGAGAGAAACAAATATAAGGTATCATAAAAAAATCAGCAAAATAACAAAAAAGAAAAAACAATAATGTGGTGAAACTATAATACAGAAGCAACTTCGCTTACTCTAATGACAATTTTATTCTTATTCAAAGCATCTTGCAAATCTCTGTTGGTCCGAAGAGGCTTGAAAAATCCGCTCTTGAAATCTTTGTAACTCAAGACGTAGTCAAAGATTTGGATCTTGCTCGATATCGACAACTTCAAAATCGTGAGATTGCTGTCTTTGAGCATTTTCAAGGCAATGATGTCCTTACCTTCGTTGTAGATCACTTTTACTCTGATGTAGTCTTCCGACCCAAAAGTTGCGCTCGATGGCAACACCGGCGACTGAGCTCTTCTCTCTGTTATGAAGTCCAACTTTGGCTTGTTGTTGTGGAAGAGAGGTGATGTTGGAGAGTACGTCAAGTCGGTGGTATTCACTTTCAATTGCTGCTTCTTGGGCGTCTTTGGGCCTTCTACCTGCAGTTGTTCGCTGGAGAATTGGGCGTCACCTCTCATCATTGGCGACGACAGTGGAGAAGACTCGGCTGATTGGAGCATACTGACCTTCATTGTATCCATAGTTGGAGGTTTGGCAAAGGCACCTCCGGGCACTTGAGGGAGTCTCTTCTTAGATGGATCTACAGAAGATTCCTTTGGTGTGGCCGATGGCGAGAGAGGATCAATCAACTTATTGATCTCTTCTGTCCTTTGGGCCAAGTAGTCGTTCTCGTCCATCTCTATATCACCGTCACGCAACTGTAAGAAGTCTTTAAACACTTGCAATGCAGTGGTAGATTCTTCGCGCGAGAACAAGAAAGCCCTCAAGTTCTGAACATAGGCGTTCAAATCGTGGCATCTCTGTAGAAGCACCTCTGGGTCTGGACGAGGTATTGGGCCTGGCAATTTAGGCAACTGTTTGATCAGTCCCGAGTGGTACAATTGATCGTATAAGGCAGCGTGCAAAGAGTAGAAGTCCTGGTAGTACCGACACAAACATCTTGTGCGTCCGTCAGGGAGAATCAGATCTGTTCTATACCAATATCTTCCCTTGTGGCTCGATACAGTCTTCACAGAGACAGAGTTTACGAATGGTGCCATTGGAGAGTCCTCCACACTAGACAATGAGGAAGGTGATCCTGCAGCAAGAGAGTCCAACGATCTCTTTGAATGGACCGATGTCGAAAGGTCTGAATTGGATCTGGTCTTCTCCCCGGAAAATGAGTCCTCGGCGGTCAAGTCGCTGCCATTCAACCATTCCTCCATCATTGGCTTCTCTGTCTTGACAAAGGAACAGTAAGCACTAGGTACCAAACCCGGACCTCCCAAACGACCAACAGGCTTGACCAACACCCAGCCATTTCCTTGTCTGCTCAACAACTTCAAAGGCTCGTTGGCACTAACAGTCAACTCCTTGGAGTTATGAGCTTGGAAATCGTATTTGGCGATCAATATGATTACAGAGTTTGCGGACTTAAAAGCTGGTGAAATCGGAGACCCAGCACTGGAGCCAGAAGAAGACAGCGAGGACACTGATGTTTTCTTCTCTGACGTTACCACTATCTCGGCGTTGGCATCATCAAAAGTTATCGGATGAGAAATCTTGATGTTTTTCTTCTTGTTGAAAAATTTAGACATTGAAGTATTATATGTAACTTTGGTTGTGGATTGAATAAGTGGGTGAAAAAAAAACTGAGAAAAAAGTAGTGGAGCTTCTGATAGCTTGTAGTAAAGAACGACGGGATATTATGAAGTGAATGGATGGTATGTTGATAATAAACTCAAACTTGTTTATCAATTATTGGATTGAAAGTATGAAAATGTGTCAGTTAACTGGATTCAGCGCCAAGTGCCATATATATACATCTTATCTGCCATATACAATTTTTTTTTGTTTATATTCATTGCAATCTTAATCATACCATCAACGAAGATAAAAAGTTATGTGTTTAAGATTTGTAAATCAAAAAATATCAGTGCGCATATGCATGCAGGATGCATTACGCATCCTGTAACCTGGAAAAGAATAAAATTGTGCTGAAAAGGAACGCTCTCTGTGGGAAAAAAAAGTAATTGTTTTTTAGAGTGGGAAGAAAGTTCAGAACAGTTCTAAATGTTCAGAATGGTGTTTTCCTACTATTCATTTATCTAGAACCAAAGATTCTACAAAAACAAACATTGATGTGTTATATTACGTTACAACATATTGCCACATGGTGAAATTGTCCAAGAAAACTTAAAGTTATCTCCCCTAACAGTATTTCTCCTTTAGTGTCACCTTCAAACATGGTTGCCCTCTATGAGGTTAAAAAACTCTTGCTCTTATTGTTGTGTCACTCAATTTTTTTTAGCCCGTTACACTTTTAAGTTTACTTTTGGCTTTGTGAAAAGTTTTCAAAAAGGAATTGTTACGCTCAAACTTTAATATGTTGTTGAGCACAATTCGACACAAGTGAACCCTTTAATTTAGTTGTACATATATATTTAGTGTACGGTCTTATGTTCTAGAGCCCTTTTTTTCAACTAAGATTCTTGGTACTATTTCCTCTTGTTGTATAGTGTTCACACCAAGTAGCAAATTGTCCAAGAAGTCTCCTTTAGTTCCTCGGTAAATAGGTTAAGTATCATTTCTTATAGATCAAATAAGTACCTCTTCTAATAATTCAACTGTCGCATCTGGTTATGCTCGTAACTTTTTGAGGGTAGTTGTCTGTTTGTGCAATTCCATATCCCAATAAGCAGTTTTGCAGGGAATTCGACCAAGAGGGTTAAGCGGAAGTCTTATTTTGACTTTTCTTCGAGATAAGGCGTTGGTAACTGAGGCGTTCCGCACCTTAAGAAGGATCTGGGATTGGTTTTCTGGAAAAAATTCTTGGACAAACCTAAACTAATCCCTTTTTAGAGGTGAGCCTTTTTATACACACAAGAATAAATACTTGTACATAAGATGCAAGGCAGATGACATATAAGAGATTCCTCTCGCCTGTAGAGATTACCATTCAAAATATTGTACAGTTAAGCGAAGAAAATGGAGAAATGTCTGTTCACCGAATCACAAAAATCTAGTATTATAGATTTTGTGAAAAAATAACTTATATAAAATCAAATTTCAATTTTGAGAGCTTCAATAGTGAGAGCCCTAAAGTTAACTAAAGAAAAACTTTACAAGACTAAAGGGTTTTATTGATTTTTTCTCCACAAGCAATGAATTTGATGGTACTGAATAGTACCTTGTCTCTTGGCACAGAGTAGTAGCTCTCTAGTCATCTCCAAGTCGCTCTATATGGTCTTGAAAGGTTATAACTCCTGTCTTGAGCATTCTACAACTTCACCATAGAGAGCACAAGAGACCAGGTTTATTTACTCGATAGATAAAAAAACAAACAAAAGAGAACAAAGAGCGCTTGCACCGCTCTTGTTCGTAATTTGCTTCGGTGTTCTCGAATGGAGGAAAAAAGCAAACGAAAAAAACCGTAAATCTTCCAAGGAATAAAAAAAAAAATAAATTCTTTAGGAACTGTGTAAGCGGTACTAATAGAAATAGATACTTACATGATAGAATTAATATACTCAACAGAAACTGCAGAATACAGGGTGGGATAGTCAAATTTCCATTCGAAAAATTAGTAGATCTGTGGAGCAGCTAAAAGGGTGTTGATCAACTAACAGATAACGCCTCTCTCTCACTGTTAACAACTACCTAGCAGCTTTTAGCATTGTATGTGGACCAATTTGAATCGTTTCTTTCGGGCACCCGATTTTTTACTACAATTCATCAACTTGGCACACGACCTCAGAAGCAAGCATTATACAAAACGAAGGGAAAGCAAAAAAATTGGAATATCAAAAAAATTTGTGTGGTTGGAAAAAAAATGTGTACAAGAAAAAACTTAGTAATAAAAGAAGAGCCAAAGGAAAAGTCAAAAAAATATTTTACATTAAATTTTTGGATTGTTTTAATCAAATTGATCTGATTCAAACGGTACCTTGTGGAAGCATCATCGGGACAAATCAACCAAAATACACATACAACAATGTTATCAAGAATATATAACTCATCTCTCATGCTGAATAGATCCTCGTTCCATTCGAGTCCAAGATTGACCTCGTTAATGTCTGTTCGTAATTTATTCATCCAAACTCAAACCACACCAAACGAATCGGCATTGAAATTCGTACCCTCGATGCAAATTTTGCAACCTGAACAAACGATGGAGTTCCTTTCAGGAAGAGAGGCTTTTAAATCACCTTTGGCATTAAAACTTTTCTCCATAGATGGAATCAAATCTGTTATGTTGGGACCGGATTTCATCACCATTGAAAAACATTCTGATTTTGAGCATGAATGGAGTCTCTTGAAACCTGAGATCTTTGCAATCTTGACGGAATTCTTGACCTCTGGTGAGCCTATTGTCAGTGAAGGTTATGAACAGCCTTTAGATACAGCAATAGATGAAGACGACGATGAAGTTGTCTCCATGGTTAAAGAATTGATCTTCACTAGAATCAGACCAGCCATCCAGGATGATGGAGGAGATATCGAGTTCGTGAAGTTCGACGAAGATACAGGGACCGTATACCTTAGATTGAGGGGCGCATGCAGATCCTGTGACTCTTCATCGATCACATTGAAAAACGGAATCGAGTCAATGTTGAAGCATTACATCGAAGAAGTTGAAAACGTAGAACAAATCGATGAAGCTGATGAAGAGGATTTGGAAGATCCTTTAGTGGAAGCAAAGAGAAGAAGATTAGAACAACAACAACAACAGCAACAGCTGAGACTGATGAATGACGATGTGCCTCCGGTTTTATGATGAACTTGTATAGAAGATAGGAAGAAAAATATAAACATGAATGACATTCATTGGGATATACCTACACCAACGCTACTTCTAGAAATATGAACTTGAATGAATATAGAGTACCAGAAGACTCTTGATCATGTTTCTGCTGCAGTTCACCCTCACTTCTCTTATATACGAACTTAATATTATGCTCATGATTTAAGATTTATATCGCTAGTAAAACACATTTTGATTTTATTAAAGACACATTAAAAATAGCTTTTAGGGATGCAGTTTCTACGGGATGAGCCTAAGGATAATTACTAATCCATCTATCAACTTAAACCTCGTTTCAATACTAATAACACCAACCGATAGCAAGTTCCTTGAGTCCCAAAAAAATAAAAATTCAAAACAACAAGAGTATTTACACTGTCTCTGTCATCAAAACACCCCTAATTACCACATTATCATTTCAGGTATAAGGGTCCAGACGTTGGTTAGAATGTTTTCTAACAGGATTCTGCGACGTTTGAGGGGCTCTCGACATCGGAGGGTTACCGACCATCATCATACCGTAGTAGTCCATTGGATAATTGACCATCATGGGGGATTTCATTACTTGAGGCAGCTGACCTGCTGCCAGCAATTGCAGGTGGATTTGCAGTTGAGGGGACACACCCATGGGTGGAGCAATTCCTGGAATAGGAGGTGGTTGCAGCTGTTGATGCAGCTGTGGTAATGATTGCTGATATTGGAACTGACTGTATCTTCTTGGAGAAGATTTAGAAGATTTTTGGTGTTGTTGTTGCTGCAGTTGCAGCAGCAGCTGCTGAGAAACCATTGCTGGAGGCATAGAAAGCATCAGATTAGGTGGTAAATAGGTCTTGCCATGAGGCTGAGGAGGATAAAAATAGTACGGGTATACCGCGGCATACTGTTGCAGTTGGCGAGCTTGATCAGGGACCATCCCCATTGGGAATTGAGCGGGAGATCGTTGCTGAAGGTAGTTGAAATGGTTCTGGGTATAATGGTGAACAATGCCATTTGAACTCACCCTGTTGTCTTTCCGCTGAGCAAACGAGACATGGAGTATATGGGTATCATCCAGAACGTAATTGCTCATTTGCACGAGGGCATTCGAGGCTTGCAGAGGGAGCTTGAAACATACAAAACCATAGCCTTTGGACTGCACTCCGTCTGAAGTGATCACTTTGGCACTGACAATTTCCCCAAACGGACTAAACAATTCTTCCAATTCACCGTCCCCAATGTTCAAAGGAAGGTTCTTGATATACAAATTAGAATCCTGGTAGTTGGGTCCAGCTATTGGCAAGCCGTTTTTCAAAAGTGGGTTGTACATTTGCAAAGGAGCTGTCTGAGGTGGCACAGCAATGGGGGAAGAGTAGTAGTAGGAAGGGTTAGGTGGCTTTTGAGGCAGCAGCAGATGCGGTTGTGGCTGTGACGGAACAGATACAGAGGAGAGTGGTGTAATGGGGAGTGGCAGGAGCTGCAGATGTCCCATTTGCAGCGACTTGGTCCCCTGATGATGATATACATTTCTCAGAGATGGGTTGGAGTTTTGTTGTTGGAACATTCGCAAGCCATTGAAGTCCATTGCAAATGAGTCCATGAGATTTCCGTTGAGATTAGGGAGCGTCTGATTGTTATTGGTATCGTTTTTCTTCTGGGCTTTGGTCACCAAAAGATTGTAACC
Source organism: Nakazawaea ambrosiae (assembly GCA_024271865.1). Lineage (NCBI taxonomy): Eukaryota > Fungi > Ascomycota > Pichiomycetes > Alaninales > Pachysolenaceae > Nakazawaea > Nakazawaea ambrosiae. Next base: position 2,550,192 of record JANBXG010000001.1, read on the forward strand.
AGGCCGTATTTCGTAGTTGGACAAAGAGTCTTGTGCCATCAAAGCATCTTGATGGTTAGTGAAGTTGATGAATCCAAATCCTTTCAACTTATCTGGAGCCTTTTTTTGATTCTTGTGTTCATCTTGGTCTTGGTCTTGATCTTGTACTTCATCTTCCTCCACTGGTATTGTTGGCAAGAAAATGGATTCTATAGTACCGTATTGACCGAACAACTTTGATATTTCATCTGCAGTGACGTAATCTGGAATGTTCTTGACATATAGATTGGTGTATTGGAATTTTCCCAACTCCGATCTCTCCAACCTCTCCTTCTTCGATATGTGTCTGTTGATATAGAAATCATTGCCTTTGAACGACTGGTTATTCAATTCCAGTGTGGCTGCATCTGCAGATTTCTTCAAGACGAAATTGACAAAACCGTAATTCTTGCTGACGTTGTTCTCATCAAAAACTATTTTACAGATGGTCAATTCTCCAAACTTCTCAAACAATTCATGGAGGTCTTGTTGTGATATTATATGATTCGAGGAACTGTCATCATTATTACTTTTATGCTCAGCAACTCCATTATTGGTTTCGTTATCTTTTTTATTATCTTTCTCGTCCTTTCCATCATCATCATCATCATCACGGTTTTCACTTGGTGTCCAACGTACGTAGAGGTTTCCCGGATGTGAAAGTGTCTCATAAGAAATATCCATCTCGTAATGATCTTTTGGGAGTTTATCTTTTATTTTCAAATAACACGAGTCTGCTTCATCACCATCGGAGAACTTTATTGTGAAATGGTGGGAGAAGCTCTTACCCTCAGCTGAGTTCTTACGAATTGAATTGTAATTGATGTTAGTCTCAGAATTCGTATTCAGATCATTATCGTCGCTATAATTGTCTCTTTCCTCATCAAAGGTAGAAACAGAAAACTGGATTGTCTTTAACTCGTTGATGACATTTTGTACCAAATCTATATTAGAAGCATTGGTATGCACATATATCTTAGAAGGATACAATTTCTCAGAATCAATCTTGTTAACTGTGGATTCCTGTCCTCCATCGTCTATATCTTGGGGTAGGTGTCCATTGTCAGAGTAATTATCGGTTGATCCAGATGAATTCACTGTATCACTGGATTTAGATTGATACAAAAGATCCTGCAGCGACATATTACTTGTGATTTGATCTCTTTCCCTTTCCGCTTTGGATGTATCTATCTATCTTATTTAATATATCTAAAAAGTACTAATTTTTTTTAATATGGCCTTTCAAAATTCTCTTCGTATTAAATCGAGTTTTAAGGCAATTTTTCGAAAAGGCTTGTTCTTTATTACAAGGAAAAGACTTTTTTTCTGTCTTTCCTAACGGAATTTTGTTTTTATTGCGTGCGCCCATATGCACACAATAAGGAGAGAGGGGAGCGTGAGAGATGCACGACAGGAAGGTGGCACAGGCAGGAAAAGAAAGGAAAAATTTAGCTTTGGGATACAGCAATAAAGAAAAAAAGTTTTAATTGGAATCAACTGATATTGGCTAGAATTTAGATGATCACGACAGGTCAAATGTGAGAACAATCATATCAGAATCATCCCACTCAATGTTCTAGTCAATTGATAAGACAGATTGCAATATATTTGCTTTCCGTATTTTATTTTTGTTGGACTTTTTGTAAACCCAGTAGCTTTTTTTTTTTTTTTTTTTTTTTTTTTTCTGTTTCGCTCATCGTCATCTCAAAATTGAATTTTTTATCCTGCAACTTCCACTTTTGATTCTTCAAGTGTGGGATGAGTACTTAGTGTTTAAATTTCTGATGTTTGTATATATATATATATATATATATATGTACATGTGACCATTGATTATGGAGACAAATATTTGCCAACCAACCAATCTCCAAAAACCGTTCACATTCGAGTATTCTTGCTCCTTCTTTTGAGGTTTTAAAAATATATGTAATGCTCTCATTTTCTGTTGAGTGTCATTTTACTAAACTGTACATGTTCAGGGACTGTGTCAAAAAAATGAAAAAAAAAAAAAAAAACCAAATAAAAAAACAAACGAAACAGCCCTGGCACAAGAGGGCTGAAAACCTTTCAGATAATCATCTGGTTATATACTGTATTGGTTTATTTGATTAAACCCTACCATCCTTTCATTTTTTCTTGGAGCCTTCTGAAGAATAAGAAAACATCCTCTTCATTCAATGCCATGTACCATTTTTTTTGATCTTCTGTGTCTGTCAAAAAAAGTGCTTTTTTTCTGCCTAACTAATGTGATCTGTAAGGTACTAACTAAATAAACTGCCACGTAAGAACTATTTCAGTCAGCTCTTTGTAATGTAAAATTTGAAGTAACTTTATTTTTCCAAGCCCCTTCAAGTGAAGAAGTACGGACGGTTTTTCATATTCTCTTGAAGAACCATTCATTCACAACTATTTCAAAGTGATATGTATCATGAAAGATAAACGTGAAACTTTATCAGCAAAATACGAAATCTATCACTTCCGAGTAATTTTTGATCTTACCATTATCAATGTCTCCACATTCTTTGTACTTGAGCAGTGGATAAATCTGAAAAATACGTAACTTACCACTATCCCACATCGTGTAAGAAGGCTTCCAGTTCTTGTATCAAACATAAAGGGCATCGCTCACCATCTTTTTTTTTTTTTTTTTTCGATTGGAGAAAGTATTTTATGATGAGGCATTACCAACTTTCAAGATAATCCGAAAAATCAGAATTTGTTTTTGGTCTCTGAAAAAAATTCTAAAGCCTCAGAGTAATGCCTTTAGTAAAAGACAGACCGGATTATTCTTCCACCTCTCGCTTGCTGAGAGCCAAAGCTGGAAAAAGCAAAACATACTATTAACATACCACCACCGAACGAAGATCCTGGGAATCCTTGGCGATCACTTTAAACCAATCAAGTGCCAGAGTACCAACAGGGAGACTCCTTCCTTTAACAGAATTTGTCCATCACCTGATGCATTCTCAGCTCATTTGGACTAGAACATCTCCAAGAGTTCTGCTGCGGTACTTTCTTTTTTTACCCCACCATTTTTTCGTATTACCCCAGACTTTCGATTTTTTTTTTCATGGCCAGCAAAAAAAAAGTTTCACCGAGAATCGAGAAAAAAACACTTCAGCCGGCATTGCATCTACCTTCCCAAAATGAAAATAGACCAAACGACCCTGAAATTTCCATTCCAATGCCTTTGCTGTTCTGCTGCTTTGAATGAATTATAAAAGTGGCCTCGAATCTCCCCCGAGGACTTTTTTGTTTGCTCGTCCCTCATTCACATATTCCACTCACTCGAGCCAAATGATGGTGTTGAAACTCGTTTACACTGCTATATATTTCACAATATACATCAGTGCCTTCCCAGTGAAGGTCCCTCATTATGAAATTTTGAGAGCAAAAGAAGCGGTCAGTAACATTGACAAGGATACTTCCACTTACCACGATTCGAGTACAGGAGCATTGGGATCAGATGTCTTCCAAAGCTTCAACAAATTTGAGCATCAACCCTATGTAGCTAACGGGTTCATTGGCAGCAGGATACCTAACTTGGGATTCGGTTTCACTCAAGATCAAAATGCGAACAAGACCAGTTCATACTTGACAAACGGTTGGCCATTGTTTGATGAAAGGTTCAGTGGAGCTTTTATTCAAGGCTTCTTTGATTTGGAAGATAAAAAATTTCCTTCTACCAATTTTCCTGAGTTATACGACAAAGGTTATGAAAGTGTTATCACTGTTGTACCTCAATGGACAGAAATGAAGATCAAAACTACAATAAATGGGACTGAATTCCAATTGAGTCCACTTTTGACAAATCAAACTGATTTAGTTGGCAACATTTCACGTTATAACCAAGAGTTAAATTTGAATGATGGAATAGTCACTACCTCTTATAAATGGCTTCATAAAATTGACGTTAGATTCACTGTGATCCTGCATAGAGAGTTTGAGACTTTGGGATTAGTTAATTTGGAATTGAAGACAGTTGAGAAGGGTATTGAGTTGGAAATTGAAAACTTTATTGATTTTTCCACTTCCAAAAGATGTGAATTTGTTGAAGTTGGAGAAACAGATGAAGGTACAATATATATGACATTTCAGCCTCATTTGGTCTCCAAGACAAACGCAACTATTCATACCAGATTGAACAGTGAATCCATTGATTTGCAGCAGTTAAATACAACCACTGACAACCTGGGTCAAGTCGTTTCGCAGAGTTTAAAGGTTTCCCTAACCCCCAATCAAAATTATAATTTGACTAAATATGTCGGTATAAGCTCAACAGATCATGATGCAGAACCCTTCCAAACTGCCAAAAATGCTTCTTTGACTGAGTTGACCTTCGAAGAGTTGAAAATCATCCATCAACAAAGATGGTATGACCTAAAAGGACAAACTCATTTTAAAGTTCCATCTTCTGAATTGGTAGCCTTAACTTCGGAACTGTCTTTGTATCATCTCTTGGCTAATCAAAGAAGTTCCTCCAATGGTGTTACATCAGCCTTGGGAGTCTCAGGTTTGAGTTCGGACTCCTACGGAGGAATGCAGTTTTGGGATACAGATTTATGGATGATTCCTTCAATCATTCCTTTTGCTCCGGAAGTCGCTAAGCTGGTTTCCAAATATAGAGTCCTGATGCATTTACAACTGAAGCAAAATGCTGAACTGGAAGGTAAACCAGGAGCTGTTTATCCTTGGACCAGCGGAAGATATGGAAATTGTACTTCAACAGGCCCTTGTTCTGATTACGAATACCATATCAATGTAGACGTCGTTTACTCGATCTGGAAGTTATTCTTGGCTGGTGTATTGGATGATGCTTATATGAAAGAAGAGGCATTCTCACTTTTTGAAGATGCTGCTGAATTCTTTGTTGACTATGTTGAATATAATTCAACTTTGAAGAAGTTCACCACAAGGAATTTAACGGATCCTGATGAATTCCTGAATCAAGTCAACAATGGTCTGTATACAAACGTAGGCATATCACAGATGTTGAAATGGACCACTTTACTTGCAAGACATTTGAGTCTTTCGACAAATGAGAAATGGGAGCAAGTTTCAGAAAATATGTACTTACCAAAAGCTGAGAACAGCCAAATTACTCTCGAATATGACACTATGAACTCCTCCATTGCGGTAAAGCAAGCAGATGTAATAATGATTGAGTTGTTCGATGACGAAGATGGAGCTCTACAGAGGAACTTCAATTATACCAAAGACAATCAATTACAAGATTTGTATTACTATTCGGAACATCAAGCACCACAAGGTCCACTGATGACTTTCCCTGTTTTCAGTATTGTGAGCTCCAAGTTGAGTAATTCCGGATGTGCTGCAACTAGTTATTTAATGAAAAGTATAAAACCTTTCTTGAGGTTTCCTTTCCTGCAGATGAGCGAGCAAAATTATGACGATTATGATACAAATGGTGGTACCCATCCGCTGTTCCCATTCTTAACAGGTCATGGAGGAGTGTTGCAAAGTGTGGTCTATGGATTAACTGGTTTGAGATTTGAGTATAACATCACAGCACAAGATAGAATTGAACCTGTCTTGAAGTTCGATCCTGTGGCACTACCTTGTCTTCCTAAAGGAATAAGCGTCGATAACTTCCAGTTTCAAGGTGTATCATTATACGTCGAAGTGAACGATACTAGCGGTTTGATTTACCACCATGGAAACATCAATAAGACTGTGACTATTGAGGTCGACGAGAGGAATCCTCTGAAAGGATTTTATACTTTGAAGCCTTTTGAAAGCTTACATGTTGGATTGTACAAGGCTGGCAAAAATATAGCAGGTTCAATCACTGAATGTTTACTGACGGTAATTGATTCATCTGAAGCCATTCACGGTGATGTGGTTGAGACTATTTTGGATGGAGATAATTCCACAAGTTGGCAATCCACAGATAAGAATAGCTCATACTTGGTGTTTGATTTGGGACCGGAAACTAGTGTAAATGTGACAAAAGGACTCATTATATGGGGAGAAATACCACCTCAAAAGATCAATTTGTACTCTTCTTCAAATGATAAAGATTTTGAATCAGAGGCTTTGTTAGCCAATTACCCAATAGAAATCAGCAGTGCTTATGACATCAAAGCTGCTCACGAAATCCAATATTCAACTATGAGAAACCACACCAGTTTCGAATTTAATTCTACAGTCAAACTGAGATATTTTAAATTGGAATTGGTCGGGTCTTATGATGAAAATGAAGCACCAGTTATTTCAGAGTTCAATCTTTTTTAAACCACTTAAACAAGTTTTTTTTATAACTGTATAAATACACAGAGAGTTCTTCAACCCCTTACCCCTAGTAGTCTACTTCGAGAGATAAAAAATCCAAAAGAAAAAAAAAAAAAACGGAAATCCAAAAAAGTACTATAATGCGTAAGTCTGTGTGATGAGATGGGCTCTGTATAATGGTGAATAAGGGGCCCAGAGACTATGACTTTTATTGTTGTTATTTACTCAGATCTATAAATAAACCCAAGTCATTTTATATAGGATCAACTCCGGACCCATGGAGAAGACTACGGCAGCATAATGGATTACTCACTTCGGGACTGTATAAGACTAAGCGTCAAGGGTTCAGGCCTTGGAAATGTGTGATGATTGTGTACGGCTTCCCCAATAAAGTTGCTCTGTTGCTGTTTGAGCACCTGTGGCAGCACCCGTACCAGACGAGGCATATCAAAGTGGAAGATAGAATCACCAAGACCCGTACCAGTGGTGCTGGAATAAATCATCGTGTGTCAAATGCTAAGCTCCTACTCAAGAGCGATTTTTTCAACAACTTAGACTTGAAGATACACATATTCGATAAAGATATCTACGATAATTGGAAGTTGAATAGATTCAAGATTCAGTGCAATGGATACGAGTCAAGAGTTGAATATGATGAATTTGAGGAACAAGAAACACCTCAGGAACCGCTGGAACCTGACGGCAACTACGATCAAGTGCTTAAGTTGTTGAATAAAGTACGAGGACTGGAAGATCTGCTTTTTGAAAATGTAAAGAAGCAATTGATCGACAAGTTGAATGATGAGGGGAACCTGTGCGAAATGTGTCAAAAAAATATGTTATCGCAAGGCCCAGGTGGTAATGATAGCAAACAGGACAAGGGCTCGAATGAGCCGATAGGAATATGCTACTATTGTTACAGAGTTTCGCATTTAAGATGTATGGCTGAACTCGCGAACGGTATCGAGATCTTGCCCAAGGATACAATCTGTTCAGGCTGTGGGCAAAACTTGAAATGGAGTCAAGTTGTCAGGCTAACAAAAATGACAAGGATTTGGATGAGCGGATCTATTGACGATAAAGCCCCTACAAAAAAAAGAGCGACCACAAGAAAAACAAAGGCGACAAAGACAAAGTCAAAAGAACCAAAGGCAAAAGACATTACGCAAAAATCTAATTGATCACTTTCTAGCTCGTTCCTTATTATAATTCATTCTTCAATTCTGACCTTCGCTGTGTATGTGACTTTTTAAGCGAATCTATAATTAGCATTAATTGAGTGATCTTTGTATAATTATAATTCGAAAATAGATAGTCTAAAATACTGCAGTATTTCTTCCAGCCCATCTCTAAATTGCGTGGCTTTTCGAAGAAGGGTGCCTTTACGCAATCTCTGATATGACCAAATTTAATCGCTTGGCTTCCAATTTCCAAAACCTCTGAAAGGGCATGGGAACTTGAGAGAAATTATTTGGGTTTGTGTAAACGAAGGAAAAAAAAATTGAAGTGCAGATCAATTTTCCACGAGAGCTGAATTTTCAATTCCCACTTTTCCATTTAGCGAAAAGCAAAAATTTGTGACGTCGTAATTCAACAGATGCTTAGCCAAAATACGCTTAGAAAATGTAAAAGCCTTCTTTTTCCTCCTATAATATGAGGCATTTTCATATATGAGCTGTAATGGAGGGGGATCGAGAAAATAAACCTTTTCACAGTTGAAAGGAACCAATAACCAAGAAGATGTAACAACATAATAGCAGATAATAAGTATTGGAATAAAAAACTAACAATCAAATTTGAAGGGAAAAATTATTACTTCAGATGAGCAGAGCTACACTATGGCAGTGAAAAAAAATGTGTACCTGAAATTCTGCTTCCGACAAACAACACAGTTGATGAGTATAATAAGAGCAATAGCGTAATCATTTTTCTTATCTGGCACCTGTGAAGCCACCTACTATTGGCCTTGAAAGGGCGATCTTACAATCTTGAGCTAATTTGCGTCCCGTTTCAAATATAAATATTGAGCAAACATGTTTAGACGATGAATGGTTCAAGCCTTGGTTACATTAAGAGATTTGTATTTTCCTTGATAGGATTTTCACAACTCACAGATAGAAACAAAGGAAAAAAAGCCTAGTTTAGCGGTGCTTTTTTTTTCTCTCTGTGATGGTCATTTCGAAACAATTCAATTTCATTATACCTTATGCATTGAAGACTCAAAGGGCACTCTAGTATATTATTTATCAAATGCCGAGTATTCAGATAGTCAACTAAGTTGATAAAAGTTCTATACATTCTAGTTGTAAATATTGAAAGACCACCCTTCCAAGAAATCTCTTGTGTTGCTGCTACTTCTCAAATTTAAAAAAACAAAAAAACAATTATAGAAACTATTGTTTTGATAACTGAAAATCAATACACATGGAAACAAAAATTCGCAAAAAAACCAAATTATAGGATGTACTCTCCCTCCAACACATAATGATTTCAACGTTGCAGAAGAGTAATAAGTCAAAAAAAAAAAGAATTTATGGCATGCCCGAAATAAAACAATTTTTTCTTTTCTGCATTGTTTCCTTTTCATTCCATTAAAAGTATTTATAAGTTAAGTAACAATCCTCCTTCTCTTTCTTTTTCTTTCATCAAATCGGTTGAATTCATAGCGGTTGCAGCATCCAAAGTCATTTTCATCATATTTCACATCACTTCAGGAGTCATACTTTATTACAAACTCATTCCATTCGCTTTCCATTAGCCATCTCATTACAATCGTTACCGTCATCTTTAGAGAACCCCTGTTTTTTTTCTTTCCTCTTCCCGCCGCGACAGCTTATAAATGTCTTAAAACTCATCTACAGTGTTAAATTAAGGAATTTCAGCTCAATTAATCTTTCATTCTATTTTTACTTTTGAATTTCGAATTTTTTTTGTTATTTTTTTCGTTCTTTGTTTGACTAAATTAAGGTTTGTGTCTGTCATTTTACCAGGAACAAAAGAACAACACCAAAAGGAAGGAGAAACACAATTCCAAAGAAATCATTGTTTATTCAAGTGACCAGTCAATCGTTATCAGAAAAGCATCGTTGCTCTTCTTTAACTAGAATACTATGAGCTCCAAGGCAAGCGAGTCTTTGGACTCGTTCAAGAATAGAAACTCAATCATAAAGCATTTTAGAAAAAAAAGTGAGGTGTTTGGTGTCTCTTCAGACACCGATAACACTTCATTGAGGTCATCCAACAGCAGTGTAAACACGTATTCGACATTTGCCGCTTCATCAAACAATTCATCGACCACACCGAAAGATTCATCCCCACTCCCCACTACCCGTTCGTTAACAAGATTGCAGACCTCACGTTCTGTGCCAAAAGATCTTTCCGGCTTAGCTCCAGCTCCATTACCAGCACAAACAACACATCAGAGATCCGAGAAGAAATCTAGTGATTATATTAAGAGAGTCATCAGACTTTATAAGAAATTAGACCATGGACTAGCAAAATTCGATTCCAAACAAAATGGAATTTCAAAGACAAATATACTAAGAGTAACGCTCCTACCATTCTTGAGAACAAATTGCAATGACACTTTACTTTATACATCATTCAACAAACAAATCACCCAGACAGCTATCAATTGTCTCATCAAATGGTGGAGCTCATTGCTTTTACTGTTAAGATCCACAACTCATCCGATTAATTCATCTGATAGAGCTGTTTATTTGGAGTGTATTTCAAGAATTGTCACTCGGAAAGAATGGAGACTTGCATCGGTTAATTTCCAAAAACTCTTGACAGACACTTTGGAATATAGTATTTCCAGATTAAATTTGAAGAATTTATCGCTTTCAACTTCTGCATTTGTGGGAAAGATCTTTGCATACAGTTTTTTTTACCTCCCAGAAGTGAGCACACTGTTGTTGTTTCTTCTTGGAGTGAAACAGATCTTGGTTGAAAACTTGAGCAACCAGGTGTTCAAACACAACAATCAAGTAAATAAATATCGAACTATGGAGGAGGCTGCTTTGCAAATCGGCAAGAATTTCCCAGTTCATGTAAAACATTTAGTAGGCTACACTGGGAAGCCTCTGGTACCGAGATGCGAAAAGAAGTTCATGAATTCCATGATGGCACCTCTCAAACCTGTGCAAGGAATTGCCGATCCCAAGGGGCTCTGGGTTAAGAGATGGTGTGCTTTCGATTCTGATGTCTTTTGTTCATTCTTGAGACATTACTTGCATATTGCATCAGACTTGATGGTGCTCTCTCTGGAGAATGAAACTAATGCCAATTCTTTCTCAGTGACACTGTTGCCTTGGAACGTAATGGCACTGTGCCCGGGGATGATGGTGATTTTGGCTCATTTCTTGGAAATCATGAACGACTCGGTCATGTTGAGGTGTAAGAAAAACCCGCAGAAGTTGAACAAGGAGAAAGATTTCAACATCAGTATCCTCAATCAGCTGGATCTATCAATGTCCTCCAAATTGAATAAATTGATAGACCCTGTCACCAACATCGCCAATAATGTGGTAAAGATCTTGCTGACGTTGCGGGACTATTTGCACAACTCTTATGACGAAAATGAGATGTTGATGGCGCCATTTGTGATCCATCTCTTCGACCACGTGCTACAATGCTATGCCTCTAAAGTAAGTGCATACAATGCCGAGGTGTCTGGTTACATCTTGGACATTGTATACGAATTCATGTCAAATGTTGTGAAGAAGTCCAAAGATACAAAATCCTCAATGCTCTTTATCTTATCCATTGATTGGAACTTTTGGATTTGTGCATTACAAAACATGCTTGAAACTGCCAACATTAATTGTGAATTGAAGCTGTTGTCAATTTTGTTCAACATGTGGGACCTTTTGCCCAGTTTCAACTTTCAGTACAATTATGGAAAACTTCCTAAATGGTTCATTAACGACCAGGAGAGTATCAAGTGGAACGTTACCACCTGGTTGGTGTCCCTACCGGTTTTTGATAAGTATTTTTGTCATTGGCAACCGTTGGTTAGATCATATTACCATCGCTTAATATGCTGGAGATTGATCGTCTTCACTAATTCCGAATTGTCTGAGCAAGATCAAAGCATACGGAGAATCATCGAGAGCAGATTGCATGCTGTATTTGACAATTTGTCCGATTTGGTTGCTGATTTGAAGCAAAAACATATGAAAGTTCCTGAGATGTCGCTGTCAAGTCCAATGGCCAACCGTAAAATAGTCATCAACAGAATCTTGCAAAACAATGAGCTTTTCATTCCTGATAGTTTCCAAAACGAGGTTCTAACCTTACCCACCAACCTGAATAACAGTATCAGTAGAAGAATTCATGCTTACGAGATCTTTGACGATGCCATTTATTGCTCGAATAACACCATTGATCCTAAGCTGAAGAAATCATCCCCAACTTATGGTGGGAATGGTTCTCGATCATTCTCCTCGCCTCTGGTAAGTCCTTCTACACCAGTATCGTCAACGGTGAGGAAATTATCGAAGACTGCCTCGACGACTTCGTTTATGGGAACAGCGTTGAAGTTTTTCAGAAAGCCAAGCATTGTTATGGAGAGAAATTCCACGGAGGAAGAAGAAGACGAAGATGAAGAGGAAGAAGACAGAGAACCTGTTGAAACAACTGCAGCTAGAGACTCAGCATTGTTGCAACCAAGTCCCCAATCGTCATCATCAAGACTATCGTTGTTGGCACCTCCTTCCAACTTGTCCAAGACCTTTTCCTCCTTGTCATTATCGTCTAGATCGTCATCTCCTAGCTTGATGTCGTTATCTAACCACAACTCTCCCCCTTCTTCGTCAATATCCGATATCTCTGATTTGGACTCACTCGATTTCAGAGAAGATACTGAAGAGTTCAACGAGGAAGACGTGGATAATGCTAATCTCCCATTACCTCCAGAATTAGACAAGAGAGCACCAGAAATCTCCAGGCCTATTTACAGGTTCCAGTTGGTTTTCAATGACAATGGATACCAACGTCAAATCCAGGTTATCAAGGACACCAAATTCATCCACGGTAACTCTAATTTGAATAAAGACAATTCTGAAGACATTCCCAAAAGTGTCAAGTTACCAAATTTGAAGAAACTTTTGTACAAGGACGCATCTCAATACTATTACTCTTCCTCGTCATCCACGTCATCGGCATCGGATGAAGAAGACCTGGCTGAACAGGCGCTGCAGATGGATAACAGCGACTTGTCATGTATGGATTCTGATGACGATATGATATTTATCACACGAAGACCACTCCAACTCCGGAAATTTGAGTTTGCCAACTCCAACGTGTCATATATAGGCCGTGGAATCAACGAATGGAACTTGATTGTGAATGAGTTGGAGAACTTTGTCGATAAGTACTTGTCCAGTGGAGGAGATTTGAGGCACATCGATAAGATAATACCATATTTGGATTTAGAGTATCCCAATAAGGCAGTAAATGCTTACTAAAGTCACACAAAACCAAAACAATTAGAATAAACATTAATTTAGACATAGCTGATAAGATTCATAATTCGTCCATCACTATTATTGTTGCATTACTCAACATTTTGCTTTATGATTTTATAATTCTTTACATATCTATTTTATTGACTTTACATGTGTTTTTTCCCTCTCTTTATATTCAGTTCTCAATTGCATCATCAATTTCATTTTATTTCAGGTATATCATTTCGGATATTCAATAGAATAGCATCAAACGCCCTTAAAGTCTTGTTGAAGTTTCTCCAACCTAAGCTAGCTAGCCGTGTCCTTATTGACACGTGATGAACAGGTTGGCCTAGACCATGTCGTGCAGCTCCCACAAAAAAACACCAAATATTCTTCTCTATTGAAATTGAATAAAGAAAAGAAAATAAAAAAAAAAACTAGAAAAAAGGAAGAAGAAATAAATTATTTAACTTATCTCCAATAATAGCATCTTTTGAACCGATAATCATACGTTTATCACGTATATCTGATTCCGTTTTTTATTCTCCATCACTTAGATAGCACAGTACATGTATATTAGTTGTTGTAAATAAATCTTACGTGCTAAGAAGAATCAAAACGATGACGGAAGTTTTCAAAAGAAAGTTATCAAGCGATGACGACAACAATCAATTGAATGGAGACGCTCATGTGGATAAGAAGCCCGTTCTCGATTCGCTAAGTGAAGATGGACCTTTGACACAACAGGATGTGGTATACTTCCAAAAGGAGCTGATTTGGAGACAGATGAAAGCTTATAAGAAGAAATATGAGTTCATCAATTCTCAGTTGGAGAACTATAAGAAGATATCCGCTCAAGAGCTGAAAAAAATTGGATTGTTGACACTGTGGTATGACCAAGTGCTACTGAATTTCGGATTCAGCGAATCCGATGTGCCTGATATTGACGTCTGCAATGAACTTTTATCGTTCCCCAAAGAAAATTTTGATGTTGAAGAAGTTTCAAAATTAAGAGACTTATTTGTCAAGGCGTTATCGAGTGTGAAGAACAAAACGAATATCACAAGTGATGATACGATAACAAAAATTGAACAGTTGAGTGGGAAATTGGCAAATCTGACAAGTTCAAACCGCAGCTTGGAAAAAGAGGCTCAAGTCTTGAAGAGTCAAGTAACTTCTTTACAACAGGAGATTTTGGATTTGAATCAAAAATTATATAGAAATGAATCCAAAACAATACTGAGAATAAACAGCAATGGTGTTGCAAAAGAAGAGGAAGTCAAGCAAGAACTAATAGACGGTGTCAAGGTTTCGGATGAGCTGGATCAAAAGAATGGAATAAACAATGAGGAATTTGAGAAATTGACCATAGAAGTGAACGAGTTGAAAGACGTAAATGCAAACTTGATGAAGCAGATCAACGAAGAGTTATCCAATTCTTCAAATTTGAAAAAAGAATTAATGAATCTCACGTTGAGATTGACCAACTTGAAAGGCGAAGATTTATCAAAATCGGTTGAATATCAAAGTTTAAAAACGGAGAAGAAACTGTTAGATGAAGAAGTGAATGATTTAAGATTAAAAGTGAAACAATATTTCACCAAGATTGCCGAGTTGGAATCGGAGAAGTCTCAATATCTGAAGAACTTGGCTGCCGATATCGCAAAGGAAAACAGTGAATTGACAAACAATTTACAGAAACTGGAGCAAGATTTGGTTAGAATAAGATCGATTAGAGATGATTTGATGAGTAAGAACAGTATATTGAAGAACGAAAAATCGTACAAGGCATTGGTGGAAGAGTTGACGAGTTTGATCCAATTACAGAAAAAGAGGATCGAGGAATTAAGTGCTTCTAGGTCTTTACCGGACACAAATGATCAGAGCAGTGAATTGGATCGTGATCAATTGTTACAACAAAATTCACTACTTGTGAATGAATTGAAAGAAGTGGAGCTGGCATTCAAGGAGGCCCACGAATTGTCCATCAAAAAATTGATGGAATCCACTGATTCTGCCTCACTTATAAATAAATTGAATGTGGAGAAATCCAAAGCTGACCAGAAATATTTCTCAACAATGAGGGTCAATGATTCTTTGACACAGGAAAACAAGGTTTCCAAGATGACCATTCAGAAACAACAAGAATTGATTTCATCTTTGAAAGAAGTTGAGAAGAAGTATCAACAAAAGTTGGTGCTGTTGGAATTGAAAGTGAAGAATTTGAAGTTTTTGGAAAATAATGTTGTGAACGAAAACCAACAGCAAAAGAAGAGAATTTCGGAGTTGGTCAATAAAGTAGAGTCACTTGTAGATCAAAATGGCAAGTTGACACTGATCTCGGAGAAAAGTGTTGCTGAAAAGGATTCCGAATTGAACTTGAGAAGACAAAAGGAGAATGAACTTGTTAAAGTGACATCGAAATTGAAATCTGTAGAACTGTTGAACGCGAAGTATAAGAGTAATCTAACAGGAACAGTATTGCAAGAAGATCAAGAACAAATCAATGCATTAAGAACGATGGTTAAATGCTCGGTCTGTTCTAAAAATTGGAAAGATACCGTGATCAAGAACTGTGGTCACGTGTTCTGCCACGAATGTGCCCAAGAGAGATTAGCTGCACGGTTAAGACGTTGTCCCTCGTGTAATAAACAGTTTAGTTCCAATGATTTATTGGGTATTCATTTGTGATGACACAGACATCGCGTACTGAGATATATATTTTGTATATATGTATTTATATCATGGGAACAATGTATTTGTATTATATTATAAAACTGAGACGGAACTTAGTAGGGGGGAATGCGTTTCCTTCTTACGCATAGTAATGGTATTTAGTGAGTGACGTTTCTCTTAAACATAATCATAGCCAAATCATACACCTTACACGACCGCATTTTCTACCTCATCGAAAATCTTTTTCTAATCTTGCTTCATCTCAAATTATATAAGCAAGCACCGGAGTTGTCCGAAGGACTTTTTTATAAGATTGTCGCTTTTCTTTGCTTTTCTCCTAAAGCCATAAATTTTTTTCCCACTCGCTATAGGCGCACGCAGAAAAAGTAAAACACTATTGACCAAAGATAAAAAAGAAAAACTTAACACAAGTTTGTTTGTTAGGTTGGTGGAAGGCAGGTCAGAGGTAAAGGTATATGACAATGTAATTTCAGGTCAAGTAGAGCCGTTTTATTACTTCGACCTCACTTGTCGAACGCCACTTGATGTAGTACGTAATCAGATCATTGGAAACGGTCCCGGTCTACTGCTAAATGGGCAATCTCCTTCTTATCTTGTTCTTCCTCGAACTTGATTCATCTCTTGTTGTGCCTTGAGTTTTCCTCTCTTTTTTGCTTTTTTTTCAGTTCGGCGCTTTTGAACGGCGACGATGAAGAAAAAATTACGAAAAAAGCGATCTAATTAAGCAAAATCGCTAGAACGATTTGGGGTCGTGGACCGATAGTAAAAAAATGAACAATTTCTTTGGTAATCAAGATGCAACTAGTCGTTGATAGCTTGATTGGGGTTTTCCCATTGATGGGTATTTGTTTGGCTTTTCTATAAAGTCCAGTGAGTGAGATCATCGACATACATCTTGCAGTAAACCCGCTTTCTTTTCCTGCTTTTTTTTTGCAGTTCTAAGAATTCATTTTTTTTTGTCCAACATCGGGCAGCTCCTCCCTGTTCACATAAATACCATTACATTTCCCCTTTTCAACTTTGAAATTGATCTTTTGGAGTTGCTTCTTCTATATCCATATTCAAACTGTATAACAAATCATCATGTCTACTATAGGTTGGACCGTTATAGATTGGATATCTTTCCATCTGGATTCTACTCCACAAGAGTCTTTTGAAAAGTTATCCGAATTGTTGAGCCAACAATCCACGAAGGACCCAGCTTGGATCTCTTTGGCCTCACCAGAATTTTTGGAACATCAATGGAGAATTCTCCAATCCAAGGAAAATAAGGAAAAATTACTGTTGTACGGTGTTCCAATTGCCGTCAAGGATAATATCGATGTCAAGGGTTTACCTACAACTGGCGCTACACCTTCCTTTTCATATCTTCCGAACGCTGACTCCACCACTGTCAAGTTGTTGAAAGATCAAGGTGCCATTGTCATTGGTAAGACCAACTTAGACCAATTTGCAACTGGTTTAGTCGGTGTCAGATCTCCATACGGAATCGCTCCAAATGCTTTCTCCACCAAACACGTTCCAGGAGGTTCCTCTGCAGGTTCCGCATCAGTTGTTGGCCGTGGTATTCTTCCGATTGCATTAGGAACCGACACTGCTGGTTCAGGTAGAGTTCCAGCTGGTTTGAACAACTTGATCGGTTTGAAACCAACTAAAGGTGTCTTTTCTTGTAATGGTGTCATCCCAGCTTGTAAGTCTTTGGACTGTGTCTCGATCTTCAGTTTGACATTATCCGATGCCCAATTGACTTTCGAGATCATGGCTAAGCCTGATCCAAACCAAGACGAATACTCGAGACCAATGCCTGCCAATCCTTTGAGAAAATTCTCTTCCAAGCCAACAATTGCCGTGCCAACGCATTTGGATTGGTTTGGTGAAACGGAAAACCCAAAGATCTATGCCAAGGCTGTCAAGGATTTCGAGCAAATCGGTGCCAATATCGTCTCCATAGATTTCCAGCCTTTGCTTGATTTGGCTAAATGTTTGTACGAAGGTACTTGGGTAGCTGAAAGATACAGTGCTTGTAGAGATTTCTATGCCACCAACCCACCTGAGAAGGACTTGGACCCAACTGTCACACTGATCATCAAGGGAGGAGCCAAATTCGATGCTGCCACTGCTTTTGAATACGAATACAAGAGACAAGGAATCTTGCAACAGGTGAGACAACTGTTGAAGGGGATCGATGTGTTGTTGGTACCTACATCTCCTTTGACCCCATTGATCGAGGAAGTGCTCAAAGAACCTGTATTGGTTAACTCCAGACAGGGAACCTGGACCAACTTTGTCAATTTAGCCGACATGTCAGCTTTGGCCATTCCTGCCGGCTTTAGACCAGACGGAATGCCATCTGGTGTCACCTTGATCGCCGACAAATTTGAAGATTATGCCTTATTGGACTTGGCCAACAGATTCTTGAAACATGCCTTCCCAGAGGGACGTAAATTGGGGGCCACCTCAAGAACTGCTGGATTACAAGATGAATTGAATGACTTGATTCCAAAGCCAAACTTGGAAAATAGCATCAAACTCGCCGTTGTAGGTGCCCACTTGTCCGGAATGGCATTGAACTGGCAATTGGAGAAGGCCAATGCCACCTTGTTGCAAGTGACAAAGACCTCTAAAAATTACAGACTATATGCATTGCCTGTCACTGGTCCAGTAGCCAAGCCTGGCTTGAGAAGAGTCGGTTCTGAACTGGGTGAGCAAATCGAATTGGAGGTTTATTCGATTCCATCCGAGAAATTCGGCGAGTTCATCGCCATGGTTCCTTCACCTTTGGGAATCGGATCTGTTGAATTGCAATCTGGCGAATACGTCAAGTCTTTTATCTGTGAGGAGTTCGGTTACACTGAAAAGGGCACCAAGGACATCACCGAGTTCGGTGGTTGGAGAAAATACATCCAATCGACCAAATCTCAACAGAAAAAAAAGCCATTTGATGTTGTCTTGGTTGCCAACAGAGGTGAAATTGCTGTTAGAATCATCAAGACTTTGAAGAAACTTGGCATCAAGTCGGTGGCCGTTTACTCAGACCCAGACAAGTATGCCGAGCATGTCTTGATCGCTGATGTTGCCATCCCATTACACGGAACCTCTGCTCTGGAGACCTATTTGTCCGTCGACAAGATTGTCAAGCTGTGTCACGACACGGGTGCCCAGGCCGTTGTTCCTGGTTATGGTTTCCTCTCCGAAAATGCCGATTTCAGTGACAGATTGGGACACGAGGGCATTGTCTTTGTTGGTCCATCGGGAGATGCCATAAGAAAATTAGGTTTGAAGCATTCTGCTAGAGAAATCGCAGCCAAAGCCGGTGTCCCATTGGTGCCAGGTTCTGACTTGGTGTCCACTGCAGCTGAGGCACGTGAAATTGCTGCCAAATTGGAATATCCAGTCATGGTCAAGTCCACTGCCGGTGGTGGTGGTATCGGATTGCAAAAAGTCGACTCTGAGGAAGATATCGAGAGAGTCTTTGCCACGGTGCAACATCAAGGTAAGGCCTACTTCGGTGACTCTGGTGTCTTTTTAGAGAGATTTGTCGAGAATGCCAGACATGTGGAAATCCAAATGTTCGGTGACGGTTACGGTAATGCCATTGCATTGGGCGAGAGAGACTGTTCTTTGCAAAGACGTAACCAGAAGGTGATTGAAGAAACTCCAGCTCCGAACTTCCCTGAAGCCACCAGACAAAAGATGAGAAAGGCTGCTGAACAATTGGCTGCCTCGATGAACTACAAGTGTGCAGGTACAGTTGAGTTCATCTACGATGAAAAGAGAGACGAGTTTTACTTCTTAGAAGTCAATGCCCGTTTGCAAGTGGAACATCCAATCACCGAGATGGTCACTGGATTGGATCTTGTGGAGTGGATGCTTTACATTGCTGCCGACGATCCTCCAGACTTTTCTCAGCCAATAACCGTTACTGGAGCTGCCATGGAAGCCAGATTGTATGCCGAGAACCCGGTCAAGGACTTCATGCCTTCACCAGGTCAGTTGGCCGAGGTCAAGTTCCCATCTTGGGCCAGAGTTGACACTTGGGTCCAGAAGGGTTCCGTCATCAGTGCCGAGTACGATCCTACCTTGGCCAAGATCATCGTCCACGGTAAGGACAGAGCCGATGCTTTGGCCAAGTTGAGAAAACTGTTGAACGAGACCGTTGTCTATGGTTGTATCACCAATGTTGACTACTTGAGATCCATTGCGCAATCCTCGCTTTTCGAAAATGTCAAGTTTCACACCAAGATCTTGGACACCTACGACTACAAGGCCAATGCTTTTGAAATCACCTCCCCAGGTGCATACACCACCGTTCAAGATTACCCAGGTAGAACTGGATACTGGCGTATTGGTGTTCCTCCATCTGGTCCAATGGATGACTACGCCTTCAGATTGGCCAACAGAGTCGTTGGTAACCATAAGAAGGCCCCAGCCATCGAGATCACTTTGAACGGTCCTTCGATCTTGTTCCACCACGAGACTGTCATTGCCGTCACTGGTGGTGAAGCTCCTGTCACCATCAACGGTGAGGCCAAGCCAATGTGGGAACCAATCCAAGTAAAGAGAGGTGACAAGTTGGCCATTGGTAAATTGACCTCCGGTTGTAGATCTTATTTGGCCATTAGAGGCGGTATCGATGTTACCGAGTACTTGGGGTCCAGATCCACTTTTGCCTTGGGTAATCTTGGAGGTTACAACGGAAGAGTGTTGAAATTGGGTGATGTCTTGTTTTTGGGACAACCACATCTCGCCTCTTGTACTTTACCTTCGCCAGTTTCCGAGCCTCTACCAGCTCCTAAGTCTTTGATTCCTGCATACCCGGCCAAGGAATGGGAAGTTGGTGTCACTTGTGGTCCACACGGATCTCCAGATTTCTTCAAGCCTGAGTACGTTGATACTTTCTTCAGCGAGCAATGGAAAGTGCACTACAACTCCAACAGATTCGGTGTCAGATTGGTGGGTCCTAAACCTAAATGGGCCAGATCTGACGGTGGAGAAGCCGGTTTACATCCTTCCAATGCCCACGACTATGTCTATTCCTTGGGTGCCATCAATTTCACCGGTGACGATCCAGTTATCTTGACCTGTGATGGTCCTTCTTTGGGAGGTTTCGTTTGTCATGCAGTTGTAGCACATCTGGAAATGTGGAAAATTGGTCAAGTCAAACCAGGCGACTCTATCAAGTTCATTCCTATCTCTTATGAGTCTGCCAGAAGCTTGAAAACTACCCAAGACTCCAACATCGAACAATATTCTGGTGAATTGCCAAAGTTCAAAGCCTTGTCCCAACCTCAAAACCCAATTTTGGAAACTTTCAAGCCAGCTAATGGACCACAAGTTGTCTATAGACAAGCTGGTGACCGTTACATCCTTGTCGAGTATGGAGAGAACGTGATGGACTTGAACTTGTCTTACAGAGTACACAAGTTGATCGACTTGGTTGACTTGCACAAGACCTATGGAATCGTTGAGATGTCTCAAGGTGTCAGATCGGTTTTGGTAGAATTCGATGGTTCAAAGATCTCTCAATCGGACTTGGTACAAACCTTGGTTGCATATGAGAAGGAAGTTCCTTCAGTTAACAAATGGAAGGTTCCTTCTAGAGTCATCAAATTGCCAATGGCCTTTGAAGACAAGAAGACCTTGGATGCCGTCAAACGTTACCAGGAAACCATCAGATCCAATGCTCCATGGTTGCCTAACAACGTGGACTTCATTGCCAGCGTGAACGGAGTCGAAAGATCAGAAATCAAGGACATGTTGTACGCTGCCAGATTCTTGGTTTTGGGTCTTGGTGATGTTTTCCTTGGAGCTCCATGTGCTGTTCCATTGGATCCACGTCACAGATTCTTGGGTACCAAGTACAACCCTTCCAGAACTTTCACACCCAACGGAACTGTTGGTATTGGAGGTATGTACATGTGTATCTATACTATGGAGAGTCCAGGTGGTTACCAATTGGTTGGTAGAACCATTCCTATTTGGGACAAGTTGGCCTTGGGAGCTCATTCTAAGAACTTCAACAATAACCAACCTTGGTTATTGACACCATTTGATCAAGTTGAGTTCTATCCGGTCTCTGAACTGGAATTGGATGTCTTCTGTGAACAATCTCAACACGGTCATTTCAATGTTGAGATTGTCGAGTCCGTTTTTGACCATGCCAAGTATTTGGAATGGATCCAGGACAACAGTGCTTCCATTCAAGAGTTCCAAGATAGACAAGGTGGGGACAAATTAGAAGAGTTCAACAGATTGATTCAAGTTGCCAACGAAGAGTTGGCTCAATCTGGAGGTCCAAAATTACTGGAAGATGAGAAATTCCCAGAAGATGCTGAATTGGTTTATTCTGAGTATTCAGGTAGATTCTGGAAGCCTTTAGTTGCCGTTGGAGATATCGTTGAAGAAGGTCAAGGTTTAGTTGTTGTGGAGGCAATGAAGACTGAGATGGTTGTCAATGCACCAAAGGCTGGTAAAGTGGTCAAGGTTGTTCATAAGAATGGTGATATGGTGGAAGCTGGAGACATGGTTGTCGTTTTAGTTTAGGATTCATTTACGTTTGTGTATTTTTCGAATATAGGTAATTATTTTAGTTTATGAGTGTAGCTGTGAGTGAAATAAGTGAGACAAGTGATTAAGGTGAGTGCAAATAGCAAGCAAAGACAGTATAAAGAGTGAATTAAAGATTTAGTAAAGTCAAGAGCATGTTAAGATTAAGTAAAAGGTTAGGTACGATCTTGAATGAAGTACAAGTAAAACTGAGAAAAGCCTAAGGTGTGATTTTGAATTAATTGTGGGGTAAACTTGAATTAAAAGTGAGGTATGATTTCAAATCAAGTGTAAGGTAAGATTCAGTAAAGGGTAAAGTAGGAATAAGCAAAAAGTAAGCTAAGAACAAATAAAAAGTAAATCAAGAACAAGTAAAAATTAAGGCAAGAAAAGTAAAGTGAAATCATAAGATAGAGAGTACAAAGAGATTCTGTAGATTGTGAAATTCGATGACGTAAAGAGAGAGAAAAAAAAGTGCAAAAGCGAGAGAAAAGACAGTGAGAAGTGGAAGAAACAACACTGAAATAGGATACTGCAAATCCCAATACTACAACCATCTCTAGAGTTCACCAAACTAAACCAAGAAACCAAAAAGCAGCCGACCTAGGCTTGATTCCCCTCCTCATTCGGCCCAGGGCAGCACTCATTTCGTCCCATCGCTGATCACCCGCACCAATTTGGTAATAGTAAACACATCGAAAAGCTGCAGACGAAGCAGCAGCACGACAAAGCGAAGAAATAAACAAATAAAAACAAAAACAAAAACAAAAAAAACCGAGACAAAAGAACAAAAAAAGAACAAGATAAACAAATTCCAGATTGAAAAAGGTTCGATGCCCATTGAGGAATAGAGTTTATTACAGGTAACATTCACATTTAAAACAAACCAAGAGAGTTTGTGAGAAGACTTTTGCACGCGATTAAAAGGAATCAGAAAATGAATGGACTGAATACTACTGATCACAAAGAGAATAGTGTTGGTGTTACCAAAGGCAAAGCTGTCATCACCACCACAGCCACTGCCAGTACAACCACCAGAGCTGCTAGAAGAAATGGGTTGTACTTAACAAATAAAGAGTTGAACGAATATAACCTTGCAAGAAGTAAATTCGGGCCTCAACTATCGTTGAGTGACCTCGTCAACAACTCGTCTCCTATTGAAGGCCAGCAACAAAAGACGTTTTCTATCCATGAAGATGTGAGGGTAACCGACCCTGTTTCACAAGTCAATGATTTGAGCAAGGACAATGACGAAGACATAGAAGAGGATGACGACGATGGCGACGACGAATTGAGATCCACTTTGTCCAACAATTCGGCCTTGACCATCAATAGAAGATCGTCGATCCCCTATGTCAACAACAGATACTCTTCCACTTCTTCATATAATGGCTCCAGTGTGAGGAACTCCAAGAGAATATCCATTCTCAGTGTTTCGTCTTCCGACAGTGATGATGTCGACGATGAAGATGCCACCAATAGTGGTGACGACGAAGATTTCAATAGATGTTTCTTCAACAACCCACATGGAAGAACTCGTAATATCACAACCATATCCATTCATTCCAACAGTTCAGAGGACTCCGTCAGCTTTGCACATTCCACTGGTGGGAAACCAGGTTTAGTCGGCTACGAGGCTCCAATTTTAGAGTCAAACCCTCCAAGCAGTGCCACCACAAAGAGAGTCAATTCAGGGAAAAAGGCCAAAAAGACTAAGAAGCATCAGCAACAACAGTCCGCTCAACACCAACAAGCACATACACCACAGAAATATCAATCAACAAGACCATCTAGCTCTTCAATCAAGAGATTTTCCCAGATTTCCGGTAGCAGCTCTTTGGAAAGAGCCAAGAGGAACTCACTGATCTCCACGGCGTCCTCAGACAGATCTTCCAAGAGGTATTCGTTGATAAGTTCATGGAGATATGCACTGGATTCTCCCCAGCAACAAAAGCAACCGATAAAACCGCCAAAGGTTTCACTGTACCAGCCATCTAGAAGTGCAGGGAGTCAAACTTCTCAGATTCCTACCCCACCACCATCTCAGACCACTTCCCCAGCAGCAGAGGTCACTTTGTCACCACCTACCACACATGACACAGTGTCGATGATAAGTAGAGCAGAGTCGAGGAAACCCATTGACAGTGAATTGGGTAGACAAAAGCAACAACCACTTCAGCAGCAGAAGTCGAATCTGCCTTCAATATCGCTGCCCTCTGTGTCACAGCCCTCGTCTTCGAAAATCCATCGCTTGATGCATTCTGTATCGATAAGGTCTGGATTGTTCAAGATGAGGGAACCAGCCCCTGCTCCTGCTCCAGAGGAGAAAAAAGTGCAGCTCAAGAGATCGTTCTTTAGCATAAGATCTGGCTTGAACAGGTCTACATCGACAATGGATATCGGCTCTGCAGTCGACAGAAAGGACATATCTTTGCCTGTTCCACAAGGACAGACACAGAAGAAGTTGGACAACAAGTTGAAGAACTCATCGTCCATATACTCATTAGCAAACAGGTGAATCCGGCCTGTAGTTTTGACGTTTTTTTAGCTTTTTCTTTTTTTTTTTCTTATCTTATCGGGGGATTTTTATCGAGGTACTTTTTTACAGTGTTTTATATAAAGAAACTACTGGGATTGCTTTATCATATAGTACTTGACATTTTATTAAACGTTGAATAGCTTGTATTCCTGTTGAACCGAACTTAACTGTAATTTCAATGGTGTTTCTTTTCTTCGCTCAATCGGTATGGGTTGAACTAGTCTGCGCTGCATTCAGTGGTTGTGGTTGTTGTTCTTGAGGTTTCAGTGGAGCAGTTTTGAAGAAGAAATGCTTGATCTCGGACGTGATCAAGTCAAACAGCAAGTTGACACTGAAACACCATACTGTGATACCAATTGAATTCACAGGAGCGTTTGGAAATCTTAAGAACCACGATATGTAACTTGGGAAGACCCCACGTGGTAAATAGTATACTGGGGTAGATCTGTACCAAAAAGATATAATGAAAATTGGTAATTTCAAAGCGATATACGATACGGATTTAACTGAGGAGACGAAAGTTGCTCGTTGCGACGATACCTCTTCATTCAAATCGTCGATGTTCTTCTTCAATTGATCCAATTTCCTATTCAACTTGGTCCATCTGGCATATTGATCCTGGGCACTTATTTGTTGTTGTTCTTTATATGTGACGTAATGTTCCTTCTTGTATTGCTTGATCTTCTGTATTTTGGCATCTCTCGACACTAGCATGAATAAATTCCACAACCATGTTGCCAATCGTTCTTCACCAATCAATTTCACAAAATTTTGAACCAAGAGGATCAATGTAGTGAATATTAATAAGTTCATTGTTGTTTTTTCACTTGATTAAATAGTATTTTATTGAAAAGTCTGGAAAATGCTATTATCCAATTGTCTATTGTTCATTTATTCGACTTCCCCACTTTGAATCTACTCAAATCTATCCTTTAAGTCCAACACCAAAGTCCTGCTTTCACGTATCGAAAAACAAATAACAAGAAAAAAATCCATCCTCACCACCAAGAAAATGAAAATTTTTTAGTCTAGTACAAAACTCCAAAGTGAGAGGAAGAGAAAAAAAGAGGAAAAAATTATTAAAAAAGGTGCTTGTTCGTTTGAGAAGCACCACGAAAGGTCCAAGAAGAGCCCAATATTGACAGATCACCTGATCACATAAGTGGAACGTTGAACAGCCAACGAGATTAGGAGACAAGTTGATACACTGCAAGCGTTGTAAATTGATCGATTAACAAAGACGGGCGATTATTTTTGTTTCAATTAGTGGAGGAATCGACCAGAACGTAATATAGATCACCAATTCAACACTTCATCATATTCATAGTCATAGTCGATATACAACAAAGGGTGGAAGTCATTGCAATATCAAAAATATGAGCCAGCTGGAACTATACGAACAATCTTCTGAGGAGGAAGTTGATTCTTGGATCTCCAATTTCTGTTCCATGTTTGGACATGACTACTACGTAGAAGTTGCACAAGAATTCATCGAAGACGATTTCAATTTGACAGGTTTAAGCTCAATAGTACCATTTTATAGAGATGCTTTAGATATGATCTTGGATTTTGAACCTGAAAAGCCAATCAACTTATCGAATTTACCATTAGTCGAACACAGTGCAGAGTTATTATACGGATTGATTCATTCGAGATACATCTTGACAAGGCAGGGTTTACAAAGAATGCTGGAGAAATACGAAAACAAGAAATTCGGTGTATGCTCTCGATATTTCTGTGATGGAATGCACTTGATTCCAATCAGTAGATACGATCAACCAGGAATAGAGACCATCAGATTGTACTGTCCATGTTGTTGTGATATATATCTTCCTAATTCTTCCAGATATTTGAACATTGATGGTGCATTTTTTGGGACCAGTTTCCTGGGTCTCTTTATCAAGATGTACCCTGAGATAGAGAGACAATGTGATTTGAGAAGTAAGACCGTTTTCGACTTGAAATTGTTCGGTTTCAAATTACACAAGACTTCTGTTTCCGGTCCTAGAATGAGTTGGTTGAGACTGAAACCTACAACACCAGAAGAGATCAAAGAGTTTAATGAATGTGAATTTGGAATTCCATCGGAAGAGGAAGATGATGACGAGGAAGAAGATGATGACGAAGATATGGACTCCGACACAAACTCGGCCGCCGCAGATGAAGATAGCGATGAACTGATGCTGACAGCAAGTAATGAAGATAACCTGATAAGTGTAGGGGCTCGTTAGAAGGGGGAGAGCTGCAAATCCACTGTGGATGGAGTGTATTTTATTGATTAACTGCAAGCAACAACATTAATAATAATCGCCTTAGATGTTGTCTTCTTTTTCTATATGTTTCTATCACTATTCTTTAATTCTTTGATCAAGTATTAAATAGGAGTTTTATTGATAATTGTGTCTGTACATGAGTTTCATTTTTAGTAATTGATAGATATGGGTGTTGAATATATTGACTTGTAAGTTGAAATTGAGCACTTATCTGTTGTTGGCCATTAAAATCAACCCGATCCAAAATAAGTACCAAATTAAAGGCATCTTGAAAAAATCTCAAATCGTTAAAAAGCAAAGAGTGGAAAAAATTGTAATCTTGGATCTCTAACTGTTTCATAGATTGAATTGCACTCACAATAGGCCAGAAGAGAGAGAAGCACACACACTCGTCATGTTTTCTCCTCAAACTTTGATAGTGAGCAGACCGATTTACTCCAAAGACCGAGACTGTGGTTATTGTCATGGCAAAAAGCATACTTCATATCTGTTACAATCGTACAGAGACCATTTGAAAGATGATCCTCATTCAGTCACTATTGGAATGTCTTTGGAAAACATCAGTTTGGTCGATTACGAAGTTTTGTGTAACAAGGGCTTCAGAAGGAGTGGAGATTTTCTATATAAACCAGATTTGTTGAGGAATTGTTGTCGATTGTATACCATACGTACATCTTACGGCATGTTTAAGATGAACAAAGATCAAAGAAAATCTATGAACCGGTTCTTCAAAGCGTTGGGCTATGAGAACAAAGATAAGCCAAAGGCCAAAAACACTCCAATTGACATGTATGAAGAGTTTTCCCGCATGGAATCGACAATAGATGGTCACAAATTTCGCACCAAATTGGACATACCCAAATTCACCGACGAGAAATTCCAGTTATACAAGAAGTATCAAGTGAACGTTCACAACGATGATCCTGCCGATGTGACCCCTAAATCGTTCAAGAGGTTTCTTTGTAATAATCCATTCCACGAGTCCAAACCAAGGGAAGGACATGTGCATGAGTTGTACTACATCGATGACAAACTAGCTCTGATTCTGGTGTTGGATATCTTACCAAACGGGATCTCTTCGGTATATTTTATCTGGGATCCAGACCACCACAAATTGGGGTTGGGCAAGGTGTCATCATTGAGGGAGTTGAACTTGTGTCGAAAATTGGGCAAACAGTGGTACTATTTGGGTTACTATATACCAGACTGTGAGAAGATGAAGTACAAACTGAAGTTTGGAGGTGAATTATTAGACGTGACTGATTATAAATACTATAAGATCGAAGAGTTAGAGAAGAAGGATTTTGTAAATCTGGAGAAAGACTTGCTTTTTGTTGTCGGGGATAATCAAAGAGATGAGGAAAAATTTATAGATGAGACTGATCTCTTTAAGAGCTATTCTTTGTCCTCCAGTACTAAGAATATTTCGGAAAATCTATACAGATATGGTAAGGATAAATATGACTTAGACAAACCAAGAGAGTCATCGGAAGAAGATTTGTTCAAGTTCCCAGATGTGGTTCCTGGCCTCATACCGTTAAAACAAATCGAGAAACAATTAAAATCGAACTTGAAAAATATGGTCATCTCAATCTACAATCCATTTGAAGGTCTTTCCCAATTCAAATACGGCCAAAACTCCGCCCAGGATAAGATTGTAGTAGACATCATCCGAGTGCTAGGATTTGAAATGATCGATAATAGTGTGCTTGTCATCTATTGAAACTGAAATGACTCATTCCAGCATAAACTTTTTTTTCTAGCCATTGAGTCATTGTGGAGTTTAAGTGACATCATAACATTTCACTCACTCGGAGCTTACCCCATACTTCGAATTGAATTTGCGGTTCTTGTGTTTTTTGTCACGTGACCGGCATCGCCATTAAATATTTTGGCTTAGCTGAGAAGAGTAATTGGAAATCTTTATATCCACTTATTAGGTTCAATTGAATCATCGATACGGGTACAGCACAGTAATGCACTGTAACTAACAAAAATTGAAAATCCAACCACCCAATTCTCAGTTCATACCAACAACACCCAGAGTTAAGGTCCAAGCATGGGAGTATCAAAGACAATAAAAAAAAAAGCGTGAGCGTGAGCAACTACCGAAATAGAAACAAAAAGAAAAGTGATCACCACTTTTTTTTATTATTTTACTGTGGCCTAGCTCACCTCTTTTAGGAGAGTGGTGGGTAAAAAATATGATGCAATTCCCGAAAGGGGGCTCTTGATCTTGTAAACATGTATGTACATTGGGGAGGTCGTATAGAAATTCGTCGAATCAGAATAATTAGCCAGGTGGCATCAATTTCACATGAAGTGAGTGGCTATATTGTACTTAGTTCGAATAATATAAATAGTTGAGTGAATCTCTCTTTGATCTCAAGTGTAAAATATTCTAATCATCAATTATAAGAGAATAATTTACAAAACCACATCCAGTAACAAAGACTTGACTAGCGAGCCTATTTAAGCAAATTACAGATATAAATATATATACAGCGCAACAAAATGACTAGAACTAATAAATGGGACGGTGAATCTCACCACCAACCACATTACTTCACTCACAACCATGCATACATCCATTCTCCAATGGGCGTTAAGAAGAACGGGGCAGGCAAGTCCAATTGGGGAACTGTTGGATCCGAGATCGATGACTTGATCAACGACGATGAGATCCCTCCTGTCTTCAACAAGGAAAGAAGAGGTTCCAATCATTCTCAACATGAAGAGAAGTTCAAGTTTGTTCAAAGTGCCAGCTTTGGAAGATTAGAAGATAAAGAGGAGGAAGATGACAATGATTCTAAATAAGTGTCAGCTCAATGCCTCAACCCTCTTTATCATGAAGGTCTTGATAAATGACCAACACCAAAAAAGCTTATTTTATGAATGTATGTATGCCCATAACGATAATGAAAAATAAATAAAAACAAATGAATAAATGAAATGCCATGCAATAAAAAGTGAAATTTTGTAGTTATGTTCTGTTTTACATCTTCAGCACTGACTCTTCGCCCATGCTTCTCAAAGGGATATTGATATCTCGACTAACTATGGGTTGTCGGTAGACGTGAGGCATAAACAGTTCTTGTCTCTCCTGTTGGAAATATCGAATAAATCTTTCAAACGATTTACTCGAGTTTTTGAGATGGATTCTATTTTTTTCAAGATATTCTGATATTCTCATTATTGAATCATCGATCCCACCCGCTAGTTCGTAATTCAAAGTATTGCTGGATGTGTTGAAGACATGAGTGCCATTGATCATCTGCATTTGGGTGCGCTGATGTTGTTGCTGATGATTGTCTGCCTCCGCTATAGGCAGACCCTCTGTAAGGGTTTCCATCTGATAAATCTTACTCAATTCTTCTCTCTCATTATTAATCTCTTCCCTGATCTTATTTTTGTGCGATCCGATACCATTACGAGCTTTGAATCTGTACATAAACCCCTTTGAAGGACCCTTCTCGATGACTTCATCGCTCAATTTATATAGCTGCAGATAATCTCTGGCTATTTGTTTCCACATCGAAATCAACACAGTCTCATTGATCGCTAAATTGTTATGCGACAACTCCCGTACTAGGTGCTCTAGCTTCTCCACAATAAGTGGGTATCTGAATTGCAATTTCAGTCTCTTTGAAAGTAAAAGAGATCCATTACGCAGATCGTTTTCTTGGCCCGGCACGTTCAGGATACCTTCAATATCTTCGCCTAGGCTGTGTTTACGAAGCTCGGCTTCTTTCATCTTCCAATCGCTCACGGTGGAAACGCTGATTTTAAAATTACATCCTGTCGATATGAAATGCTGTACAGCTTTTGACAAGGAACATTGGTTCTGCTTTATATAATCCAACACGAACAATTTCTGTTGTAGCGTAGCTCTTTGAGAGATTTTTGAATTATGCCGTATGCTGAGCTGTCTAATTGACTCTGATTTCCCCATCCTGGTATCTATCGTTGTTGTAGGAGAACCTTAGGACTCATTGGTCTATAAACAACTCGAAGAGCTTTTTTGTTTGAGACAAAATGATGAAATTCAACAACGAAAAATATAGGAACAAATAGATGCACTGAGAAAGAAGACTAATGTAGGAGGGAAAAAATAGAGATGCGAGTATTTATCAATCGAAACGAAAAAGTTTGTAGTGAAGAGGTGGTAGAGTGGATGTGAGAGTGAAAGTGGCTGGGAATGTGAGAGTGGGAGTGACAAAGGGTGTGAAAATATGAGTGGGGAAGAGGATAGAGGTATGAGAGGAAGTGTAATCTGAGTTGATTCCAAGCAAACTTAAGTTGCAAATTGTAAACCTGAAAGCCCAAGAAACAAAATACAAACAAGTAATAGTCAAGTACAAAAAAAATCAGGTACAAATCAAATACAAGTCAGGTACAAATTAAATAACTCCACTAAACATTCATTAGAGCTTCACTAGAGCTTCACTGAATTGTACCCAAGCCTAACTAGAGCGTCACGGCACAACAATACCTCACCTAGAACTGGA
The DNA here is from genome assembly GCA_024271865.1 of Nakazawaea ambrosiae. Classification (NCBI taxonomy): domain Eukaryota; kingdom Fungi; phylum Ascomycota; class Pichiomycetes; order Alaninales; family Pachysolenaceae; genus Nakazawaea; species Nakazawaea ambrosiae. Next base: position 2,581,477 of record JANBXG010000001.1, read on the forward strand.
TTGAAGAAACAGCCACACGTCTGATAGAAAATTGCACATACTGTTAAAAGCGACAACCTACCGATCATCATGCCATTCTGCTTAAAATTATATAATACTCGACCCCATAAAAATATAAACCCTGTGCGACTGTCAAATCGCCAACTGAGAAAAATTCCAGCTGGAAAAAATTTCGGGATTCTCAGAAAAAAAAAAAAAAAAGGAGGAAGAAAATCAACAGATCAAAGATCAAGAGATCTGGAAGGGACAGGGACTGAGAATAGCAGAACAGTCAAGAACAAGATAAGACATGAGCACTCCAGAAGTATCGTACGATTATCCTGAAGATGCTGCAGAGTCAAGGATCTGGATAGATGGTTGTTTCGATTTCGCACATCATGGACACGCTGGCGCCATGTTACAAGCAAGAAGATTGGGTAAAGAGTTATACGTTGGAGTCCATTCTGACGAGGAAATCTTACTGAACAAAGGACCTACTGTGATGACCCTTGAAGAAAGGATCGTGCTGGTGGAAGGCTGCAAATGGTGCACCAAAGTTGTTCCTGATGCTCCATATACCACAGAACCTAAGGTGATGGATCAATATTCTTGTAAATATGTCGTCCATGGTGATGATATCACTACAAATGCCAACGGTGAAGACTGTTATCAGGTGATGAAAGATTTGGGAAGATTTATCGTGGTGAAGAGAACTCCTAACATTTCCACAACGGATTTGGTCGGCAGAATGTTATTGGCCCAGAAGATCCATCATATCAGATCACTTAAAGATTCCGACTGGATAACTACAAATCTCAATACAAGTCAAAAGCACCCAATTTTAAGTTCAGCCAACCGTCAAAGATTTCAAAGTTATGCCACCGATGAGACTGGGAAGAACCCAGGCTCGTTGGTCTTGGTTCACTCACAGGAAGGAAAGATACGTGAATATGTTAAACTGTCTCTGGAGACAATCTCAAAATTCAATAATGGTATATATTATATCGATGGAGGGTTTGACTTGTTCAACCCGGGCCACATCTTAGCCTTGGCCAAGTTGAAGTCACTTCTGGCAGAACACAACTATGGTGTTCTTGTAGGTATCAACGACGATTTCGAGACAAACAAGTATAAAGGTTTGAACTATCCAATAATGAACATCTTGGAAAGATCCTTGTGCGTTTTACAGAGCAAATATGTTGATGGTATCATTGTAGGGGCACCATATCTTCCTACCTTAGATTTCATCAAACAGATTGAAAGTTTCGAAAGTTTCAAAGTGAAAAAAATCTTTTATGGACCAATTACCAACGGTGAGCAAATATTTGGAGAAGTTTTCCATTTATGCGAGAAGCTTGGTCCTCATAAATATGACGATATCACCACCGAGGTGATAGTCAATAGAGTCTTGGATAACAAAAAGCAATATGAAGAAAGACAGAGAAAGAAAGGATGGAAAAGTGAATTGGAAATGAAGTTGAAAGAAGAGGAAATAGCGAAGAACATTTAAAATGGCTATTAAGATAGAAATTGATATATAGAATAGAATATTTTGTATTTTGTATTGTTCATTTTAAAAGGACTGGCTATATTTCAAATTGAATGATTGATAAGTAATGAGTTGGTGATCAAGAAACAGGATATGCTCCTGATCTTTGTTGCTGATTCCTTTTCTCTTGTGCCTCTTGATTCAGTTTGACATTATCAAATTTGTCTAGAAATTTGTTGATTTTACTTCCATTCGCAGACTGTTGGTTTTCATAACTCAAGGAATCTTTGAAAGGACCACCACTTTGAGCTGGGCTGGACGGAATATTGGTATCAGGTCTTTGCTGCAGATATTGTTGTTGCTGTTGTTGTTGCTGTTCGTAACCTCTTTTTGAAACAGCATTATAAATAATGGCCGCATTTCTCGTAGAGCAAGCATTCAAGTAACTCAATAATGAACCAATGATCGGTGGAAGACTAATGATCAAGTCGAACAAGATATTCAGCTCCATTTTGGCGACTGTCTTCGCACCAAGATGATATTTTTGATCAGCAAAGTGGATCAAACGGGAATGAACTGCATACATTAACAATGGTCCAAAAACTGGCACCAACGAAACTATGGGAGCCATTCCAACTCCGCAATCGACGGGGTAACATCCCATAAAACATTTGTCATGGATCCATGCTTTCTTCTGGATCTTCTTAAAGACTTTTTGATCATCTTTTGAACAATACTCTGGTAATTTACGTTTCCTTGTCTTTCCGTCAGATAACGTCTCCACATATGGATCTTTTGTTTGGAAGTGCTCCCCGGCATATTCGTTCCACATATCGACCACTTGGTCATAGAAAGGTAATCCCTCAATGGTATCCTGAATGTTACTCATAACTGAATATCGAATTGTTCTTGCTTTGTCACTTTAATTGGCTATCTTATAACTTTGTGATCTGATTTCAAATCATCGGTCGGTTCGTAAATTTGTCCTGGCGCAAAAAAAAAAATAAAAAACGAAACAGCAAAAACTTTAAAAAAACCGTTTTTCAAAAAAGCTGGGGGCCGAGTTAACTTCGATTTCTAAATAAAGAACCGAAGGTAAATCGTGAGGAGTGAAATAAGTATTCGGTATAGATCAATATATGAGACGAAAACTACATGAGACTCATTATTACACCAGATATTATATTATACAGTATTATACACACACTTATATTATACTTAACGTTCAAAACCTCCCACTATGTTTGGCCCATAGTTGTGATAATTTGCTCTGTTTTCTCGAGCCGATGTTAAGTTCAAAATTAAAGAAAAAAAACTAATTAGGCCATTTTTTTTCTGCAAAAGTGATAAGCCTTTTCACACTCATCAACCATCTCCTTGTCTTCTCATCACTCATGATATTTGCCTTGTTCTCCTGTCCAGTCAAACGAGAGTGAGCACTTCTTGCATGGATACCAATATTCATAACACCAATTGGCCAACAAGCGTTACCGATACTTAGTTTCAAATATGAATCATTACTCATCAAATAGTTTTTGTCTTGTAAATATTTCATAGTTGTGCTCAAACTTGCAAAGACATCATCTGGTAAAGAGTCCTGTCTTAATTTTACCATCAAACTGACAATATTTTTCTTCGTCTCCGTCAACAAAATTCTTTGCTGCTCATCATCTTCAGTGAGTGATTCTTCCCATTCCTTCAAAAGGTACTTGATATAGGCTCGAAGTTGAACACAAACTTTTGGTCTATCATCTTTTATATCTTGCAGAATAATATGGTAATCTATCTCTGCCTCTAACTTGATTTGATCCTGTTTCTTGATCTCCAGGTCTCGTTTCAGTTCTAATTTCTGAAGTCTCTTGATACGTTCAAGTCTGGTTTCAGACTCGCTTGAAATATATTGTGCCCCAAATTCCTTTAATTTCGACTCTAAGTCATCATCGTTAATTGAGTCTAATAGCGCTTGGTCTTGTTTCGTAACCACTGATCTACGTTCTTCAAGCTCTTCTTCTTTTAATTTCCTTTTATATTCATTCATTTCTTCCAAGATCTTTTGTCTTTTCAGATCCCCATCATCAGTTTGAACTTCCTTTCTCTGTTCAACACTCTCAACTTCATTATTATTCTCGTCACTCGCTTCATGTTTTCTCTTCCTTTCATTCTGGACTATCACACTCTCCAGTTCCAGAAGATCTGAACGGTTAACATATTTTTTCCCATTTTCTTCCTTCAAAGTGTTGACAATCCGTTTCTTCAGTTGTATCTCCTTGAGTAAAGACGCTAGACTCATGTTGCCTAGATGGTTTTGATCGATTCCCAAGTCATCAATTGTGAAAAAAGATAAAAAAACTTCAAATTGAAGCACAAAAAATCTAAGAAAGAAAAAAAAAGAGAAAAAGTTAAAAAAGCTGAAAAAAAAAGTTGAAAAAATTAAAAAGAGATAATTATAAGTCAAAGCTGGTCACTGGAACAGACTTGAACAGAACCTTTGTTAAACTCTGGAAGATAACTAGTGATTGATTGTTGAATTGCCGATTGAAATTTCCGTAATAAAAACATATACAAACACGAATTTTGACAGAATGAGTTCAAATAATCATCATGGGGCAGGAGCGGGAAATAATAACGCCACTAATGACACAGTGGTAGATAGTCTGTTCAATGAATTGTATGCAGAGGAAGAAGCAGGAGGGGGAAAAATCATGACTATGGGAGAGAATGGACAAATGGTGGAGTATTTGGGGCCTAGTGTTGATGAAGTCGAAGAGAAGGCGCCCGAGTCGTTAGATTTAGATATGAGAAATGGTGATCAGAAAGTTTGGTTGGTAAAATTGCCAAAGAGATTATCAGAAAGGTGGAAGGACCTTGACAAAATCAGTGGGAAGGAATTGGGAAAGCTACGAATCAAGAACGGTAATGGCGATGATGTAAAATTAATATTAGAAAATATCGAAGGTGTCACAGAAGATTTACCCTTACAGTATAAGATAATGATGAATAAGAGAATTATTGAAAATGAGTATATTTTCACAGAACAAAATTTGAAGAATTTTCAAACTGAAAAGACTGAGGTTGCACTTGCACCAGAACAACCAAAATTACAATCAATTGATGAAAACAGTAATAAATTTGATCTGAAATTGGAACTGAGAAGGAGAAGATTCAAAAGGATGAGAGAGAGAAAGTATGGTAACAACAATACCAATGGAGATGGAACACAGCCAAGCAAACCAAGGTTCATACCTTTTGTAAAGACAATACCTAAAAAGACTGCGTTGGTGGGAACAGTGTATCATGAATGTCAAGTGTTACCAACAATGACAGATAAGAATTACATCAAGCAATTACGGAAGGATTTGAAACCAAAGGCAAGACTGTCTGCAACGTTATTAAGTGATGCACCAGGTTTGATACAGAGTAACACAGGACCTTCTATAAGTAAGGGTAACACCTCTCAATTCTTGAGACAAGATAAACACAAGAGTAAATCCGATGGTAGGGCCATTAGAATGCCTCAAAAAGATTTATTGGATTTGTTATTCAGATTATTTGATGAATATGATTATTGGACAATGAAAGGTTTGAAAGAACGTACAAAGCAGCCGGAAACTTATCTTAAAGAGAGTTTGGAGAAAGTGGCCGCATTGATCAAGAGGGGTCCTTATCTGTTGAAATATCTGTTGAAACCTGAATATAAGACATTGAGAGATCAAGAAAAGGCAAGGCTGGCAAGTGCAAACGGTAACGGTGGGGAACAGAATCCAGGAGATGCAAACAATAAACAGGACGATGACGACTCAGATCCTGAAGATCTTGAAATGGAAGATATAGCATAATTTAGTTTGATATATGTATTTATTTTAGCTCCGAAATGTAAATTTGAAAAAAAAACTAACACTACAAACTGCTCCTAATAATAAATCAGGCTACTATTAGTTTGACTAAAGAATCGGACAAATCTCAACTAGTGTCGCTAATCAAACTGAATTCTCTGCTCTTCGATATTTTTCTGTCATCTTCCGTTCTGCCCTTTTTCTTAAACGAAAGCAAAAAAAAAAAAAAAAAGAGATAAAACTTCTAGCAAAAAAAGGATCAAAAAGCTGAAATTGGATTCTAAATTGGAGAAGAAGACATACACTTTATTGATCAGTTTGGAATCATCACACCCATTGGACTTCCGAATCTAACTACCCACTGACAATTGCATTCGAATTCCGTATTCGATTGAAAATTCACAATGCTGCTGTCCGATGAGAACAATACTTCAACCGCATCGATCATTCCCTCTACAACCGCCACAGATCGCGAAGAGACGAGGGCCAACTTCACGGGTAAATCCAATTACAAGACACCTACATTAGCATCGGAGACATCGCCATTGAACGCAGTCAATGATCCTGAAAATGATGCTGCCCCAAAGACCTCTCCTTTACTCTCCTCGACGCCTCCCACTGTCAGCAAAGCGCTCTTAAGATCGTACCCATATTTACTCTTGGCCAATAAGATCTTGGGAGTCTTGACATGGACAGGTGACGACATTTGGCTCTCTGTGTTAATTGTGGGAACATACTCCTTAATAGTTCTATATTTCGAATATTTGGTGACGTATTTTGGTCATTTGATCATCGTTGGTATCGTCACCTTATACACCTTATTGAACAAGAAAATCAACGATGAGCAAGAACTGAACCCAACTTTAGATAATGCAGTCCATAATTTGACCACTGTCACCGTTAGAGCTGATATGTTGTTGGCTCCTATAGTTCAATTGAGCTTGACCCCATACGATTTGAAAAGATTACTCTTCACAACCATCTTCTTGAGTCCTATTTACATCATTTTAACGTATTTCTTGATCACTCCAAGAACTTTATTGTTGATAAGTGGAGTATCTGTATTGACCTACCATTCAAGTTGGTCTAGAGTTACCCGCAAAATATTATGGAAGTCCAGGACCATCAGATTATTGACATTTTATGTCACAGGATTGGATTTCTCTGGAAATCAAGGTCACAACAAGAACACTTTGTACAAGTTGGCCATGTCGAAGGCAACATCTCAATTGAAGAGAGGCTCCAAGAGTTCACTGGTGTTGTCGAAGGATGGACCTATCAGGTTCACCTATGTTTTGTACGAGAATCAAAGACGTTGGTTGGGAATTGGCTGGACTGCCAACTTGTTGAGTTATGAAAGAGCACCATGGACAGACGAATTTTTGAACGAATCAAAATCTACAGAGGAATTCGAGTTACCAGAAGTCACCGATGACTCCAATATGCAATGGAGATGGGTAGATAAAACCTGGAGATTGGATTTGACCAACGATGGGTCCATTCAATTGCCATCTACCAAACCTAAATCCACTCTGGATCCAAGACCTGATGATGGTTTCATCTACTATGACAACACATGGAAGGCACCAACGACTGAGGATCTGTTTGGTAAATATACAAGGAGAAGAAGATGGATACGTACAGCGGAATTGGTTCCTATATCTGAATTGTTGAACCTGTCTGAACCACAAACAGCCACTGCTGACTCTACAGGAGTGATTTCCACACCTAATACATCCACGCCAATCTCAGAGATACTGAATGTACAGGCTACAGGTAGTTCTGCGGTAGATACTTCTACAGCTGCTAGCAAGCAGAAGAAGAGAAAATCGTTGAGATTTGAACCTAGTATATGGGAAAATGTTAAGAAATTAGGAGCAGAAGATGCAGAAGCCGTTGAATTATCATCAGCCGCGACAATATCGAAGGGAGAAAATGACATAACTACTGAAAAGAAGGAGAACTAATAATGACCAGGTCCGCGTCTAATTTATATGTATATATGTTTGTATAACGTAATACGATCAATGCTTAATGATTACGGTTCCTACTGCTTGATCTAAAGATCTCTTGATTGATGTTTTTTAAAATTTTTATGATTTTTTTAATTTATTAAACCTTTTTGAATTGAACCATACACAAAATAGCTGTTTTGGTCTTATTTTGAATCTCGAGGTATATTGGTTACCTTTAGGTCCATTTTATTGATCAAAAACGAAAACAACTCCCAACATATACGAAAATTATATCTTAGTTTATTTTATTTAGATTTGTTCAACTTCCAAGGTTGGTGGCAAAGATTGTTGCAATTTCTTGGACTTGGCAGCATCCTTTACAACCAAAGTGTACAAGTTCTTGGAACCTCTAATCTTGAATTTGGTTTCAGTGACCTTCTTACCAACCTTGTTGAATTTGATGTTGGTCTTGATGGCAGCACTCTTGATGTCACCTCTTCTGGACAATTCAATGAATTGCTTGATGTCTTTGATTTCCTTAGCCATTGTGTATGTTTTGATTATCTATAGATCTAAATGATATAGGTATATTCAAATAATGGTTTGAAAAATCAAAATCTTTTTTTCATATAAATTTTTCGTTCTACAAATTTTTTTTTGGAAGGAAAAAAATTTAGAATGGCGCTAGGAGAAAGAGAATGGCTTTAGGGTTGGAAACCCTAACGGAGGGGTGAGGATGAGGGTGTGTTTATGTAAGACACTAAGTTTGTAGATTCCAAACTAGATGGCTTGAGGTGGATAAGATAGAATAGAAAGTGGACAGAGAAGATCAAAAACTTTATTCAAGACTTAAAAAGATGGAAATAATAATGGGCCAATTGATTTGGACTCATGGAAGGGTTTGATCGACAATGGTTTGTAACGTAGTAAGAAAACCACTCTAGATGATGTGAAACTTCACAGAATAACTAACGGTCTTATATAGCAGACAAATGAGGAGAATTATTTGAGAAAAACGAGGCACATGACGATTCCATCATTGATTTGATTTACAATATTCTGTACATCTCCTTTTTTCACCTTCTTGGGGTCGTTATTATTTGCAGCCTCTTGATCACCTTCTCTTGATTCACCCTCTTTTCCTATATTTTATGAGATTCAGTACTTCTGAACTTTGCAGCTCCTAGACCAGGTTTATCTCCAGTGAATTTCCTCATCCCTTCATTCCAACCATTGAAACCATGCCATCCAAGCACGATCCGGTGACCTGTTCCTGGCTCTCTTGCCCATACCTCATCGCTCTAATGTAGATAATTTAGCTCCCAAAAGGGAATCTAGGTAGTGTCAAACTACCTAAAATTTAACAGATATATCTAAAAATGTTAAAGAAGATCTTAGTAATGGTTAGAAAGTGAAGTACTGAGGAAAATAGGCATGTTCAAGAAGAGAAACATATCCTCGAGTGCAGGAGCTGCTTCCTCCGTCAAGAAGAAGAAGTTAGTCGCTGTTTCGAGTGATGATAGTGACTCCAATTCTGACTCAGATAGTGGGAATGTCGCAATAGTGCGAAACACCATGTCTAAATTCAAGAGGATGAAACCGGATGATAACGTCAATAATAAGCGTCATAAACAAGATCAGGACAACGATACAAGTGAAGTTACCAATGAGGGAGAGTTCAAAGCATCAAGTGGGACGAATTTATCGAATTCCATCGATGATGCCACTAAAAGAGACACATTAACTGCTGAAGATGAAGAGGCTCAAAGAAACAGTAGGGAAGCCAAAGATTCGAAACTCTCTGGTGAAGTCAAGGACAAGGGCATTTACAAAGGCCAGAGCTCTTATGAAGAATATTTTGACCTGAAGAAATTGACAAATAGAGAAACTAAAGTGGCTGGACCGATTAAGTCGAACATCAGATCAACCACGGTATTTGATTTTCTGCCTGACGTTTGTAAAGATTTCAAACAAACAGGGTACTGTGGGTTCGGAGATACTTGTAAATTTTTGCATTTGAGAGATGACATGAAGAAGGGTTGGAAAATAAACAAAGAATGGGAAAGTGTCGGTAAATCCAAAGTGATCTCTGACAAGAAATTGGAGAAAATACCCTTCAAGTGCCCTATATGTAAGGAAGAGTATAAGAATCCCATTGTCACACCATGCCAGCATTATTTCTGTCAAGGATGTTATTTGAAAGAGTACAAGGCAAAGAAAAAGTGCTTTATTTGTCATAAAAACACCGGTGGGTCCATGGTGATTGCAAAAGATCTTCAAAAAATCATTCTGGAGAGTAATGAAGCTGAGCAAGAATAGACAAGAACATGTAAATTATGTATAATATTAACAAGACTAAAAGTTTATGAATATATATACCAGTCGTTTGATTAACTGTTAAAACTGACACTTTTTGTGATTCTATTGGAAAGCAATTGGAACGTGAAAGTATCCTTATAACCTCCACTGAAATCCTTGTCACCTATCAACTCTTGGTTTTGAATATACCAAGGGTCGATAAAGACGGTCCAAGATTTCAAATCTATGGAGTATTTGAACACCTGGTGATTGTCCAAATGCACAATCACAGACCCGTCGTCTCTATCCAAGATAACCTCGATGATATCGGGAATCTTGGTGAACTTTGCTTTTTTCCTCTTATCATCTTCGTCCTTGACGTAACTGAACTGGTTCAAAATAGAGGCCACACTCACGTTGTTCATCACTATACGTTTCTTTTCCACATCCCAAGAGTTTATCAATCCGTTGTTGGTCAAGGCTGCCACATACTTGTCTGAGCATGCCAATATCGCTACTGCAGAGCCCAATTGCATCAATGAGCACAACAACATGCCGTTGGCACTGTAGATCTTGAGACCTCCACTCTCTGTGGAGAGACACCAGAATCTATCTTCATAACCTACAGCATGAGTGATTTTCTCCTGTTCAAAGATCTCGAATCGTCTCTTCCCCTCCCGATCATTACAAATTACTCTTGTCAATTTGGCGAAATTATCATAATCGTCTTCTTCAAACGAATTGTAGTAATGGTCTTCGTCATTGTCGTTGAAATTTCTCACCTCGATCACTGACCTCTTCTCTGGGTTCTCTATATTGTTCGACAAGTTCACCGAAAGCGAGGGACTCACTCTCAAGTCACTGAAGACGGTCTTCGGCAATAAAACGGCCCTCGCAATGAAACTAGGGTACACGATCTGTCTGTTCCTCTTGGACATGCTCTTTGTGATGACTTTCTTTGGTCTCTTGATCAAATGTTCAATGGTATCGATATCGTCGTCATCCGATTCCTCCAAATGGGCATCCTGTATGAACTTGTTTCTCAATCCACACACGGCAGTCTCGATTCCCAACCGTGGCAAGGCATAAGGTGTCGAAGAGATCATCAGTTTCTCCAAGTTTTTTTGCAATTTCTTGGATTGGTTGGCCGAGGCGAGCAACGATGCTTTCAACTTCTCCGACAGGGCATTGGATTTGCTTGTAGAAGACGATGACGACGATATCAACATTGGAGCAACTCTCTTTTTACCCGATTTCGTCACCGAAACTCGTTGAGAGGAGAGTTTATTGATGATGTTTTTAGGTGTAGGAGCTCTCTCTGGAAGTGGCTCCAGTTTACTGAGCAACGATTCCTTTGCGGTCTTGGAAATCAACTCGGTGGTCTCCGTGGCATCCGCACTCTTGACCCCCATCAATCTGTCCATATGCGACTCTTCCTCTTTCTTCAAGTAGCTTTTCAGCTCTTCTTCCATAACGAGTTCCTCGACACTTTCGGGCAAGGCGATAGCCTCAGACCCGGTTCCGTACCTGTTAAGCTGGGCATCATTTCTCTCGATCGGTACTTCGATCCCCAAGTCATTTACTTCGAAACATAGAATCGTGATGGTTCCGTCCAAGGAACTGATGTACAAGTACCTGCCGTCGGGGGACCAGCACAAATCGGTCACGGTCTTGTTGCAGATATCGTCGGCTATCACCAAAGGTCTTGACCTCGAAGTGTTCCAGATCGCCAACTTCTTGTCCTGGCCCGCAGTGGCAAGTACAGTCGACAATTGAGGTTCCTTGGCGTTGTTTGGATCCACAGTCTCGTATAGTCTTGGAGAAAAACTGACAACTTCACATGGAGACTCGTGGCCAATTAAACTGATATCGCTGACCCAGCTACCCCTATTGATTATAGCTACACTTGACACAGGTCCGTTCTTCGCATTAGGGACAGCAATGTGTTGTCCGTCCGGTGACCACGAACATCTTCTGAAGTACGTCGTCAATGGAGACTTCTTGAACGGGTCCGTGACGATGTGTTCAATGGAGAAGGTCATATCTGTTCCCGATCCACGATGGTATCTGAATATTCTTACCGTTCTGTCATCAGAGGCAGTCATGAAATACTTGTTAGCCGGGTCGAACACGATACCCTTGACATGCGATTGGTGAATGTCGTATCTCTTGATTTTTTCAAAAGTGTTCCCATTCCAAATGATGATGGATCTATCCAAACCAACGGTGACCAAGATCGAAGAGTCGGGAGCCCACGCCATATCTTGGATATCGTTATCGTGTGCTACGAGTCTCTTTCTGGCAACCCAATGCTCCATATCTGCCTCTTGTTCACCGAATGCCTGAGGGCGATTCGATGCCTCTTCGTCTTTCTCCCAAATTAATAAGATCCGATCATCGGATCCTGATGCCAAAAACCTCCCAGAAGGTGAGAATCGTACACAGGTCACTGCCCCTGTGTGTCTCCCCATAGAACACAAAGGTCTGCAAAGCGATTTGTCAACCAATTCCTGGGTTTCATTCTTGTTAGACTCGTTTGAAGAGCTGTCGGAGCCGTTGGAGCTATTTGATTTCTTTTTCGACGGGCGATGATTGAGATCGTCGTCATCTTTCGATAAGTTTTGGAATTTTCCTATCGTCTCTGTGGACCATATCCTTATTTTGCCATCCAATCCACCCGTCGCCAACCGTGACCCGTCTGAACTCACCGTTACTGAATACACTTCGAATTTCTTGTTCTCCTCTGTTTGTTTATTTGATTAGTTAGTATGGTCAGTTCCAATGGACCCAGTTTGCTTTATTTATCACTCACCTGTATGCGTAAGCCATGGTAGCTTTAAGATGTGCATTTTAGTATTCGAGAATATCCACTTTTAATACCTCTGTCAACAACTATTTACAATTGAATACTGTTATTTACTCTACTTTGTCTTTTGGTGTTTTCTGATTTTTTTTTTCCAGAGATGTGGTGTCCCGATGTTAGAGTTGAAGTTCAGATGGAAGCAGTAGGTGATATGAAATCTACGATGTTGGAATATAATGCAAAAGTTTTATCTATTTTAAAAATAAGCCGAATAACCCAATAAAAGCGGAAAAAAAGTTTCTAAAAATGTTTGTTTGGTTTCAAAATGACTCGTGACGAGTGACAACTGCTCTACGTGGGGCAGTTGATGTAGGATCTTCATCCTGTGGTTGACTGGTGATACGGCTTACGCTTTGATCAGATGCAATAGAATCGCTGTTGATGGAGCCGATATCGTTCATATTGGAGTGATTAGGAGACAACTCGTGTTCTGCTTCCACCTTCTCGTTGTTGTGATGATGGCTGCTATTGTTATTATTGTTGTTTCCTGCGAGAGAGAAAGTTATATTTTCAGGCTGATGAGATGGAGCTCTCTGTCTCTTGCTGGCTGTAGGCATTCTATTATCAAGCCAATTGGCATGGTCTACAGTGCCAACACTAAACAAACCAGCTCTAAGGGTCTTCACTCTATCGAAAATGTTTGTCCTTGATCTACTATCGGTTGTGTTAACAGACCCCATTCTACTCAAACTTGAGTGACCGTATTTCTCTTGCATCTTATCGATCCTCTTCAATTTCTCCGAAGGAAGAATGATAGCACGATCCAATGCGTACGGTAACCCTCTATGTCTTCCTCTGATCATCATTGCGATGATGACCAATTTGGAAATGACACTGAACTGGGCAGAAAATGAGGTGTCGGTGTTTGGAAATCCTAAAGACAAACCAACAGTTCCATAGGCAGATACAATTTCAAATAAGATCTGGAAAACAGAGAAATCTGGATTGTTTTTCTCAAGTTTGGATCCATCGGCAATACAGATGATGAATAATCCCAAGAAGATAAACCACAAGTCGAAAGATAATTGGTTTCTCAAGTGGGTAGCAACAAAAGTCTTCGGTGTCTTCTCCGGATCATCATCTTTATCATTGCCTCCATAGACACCTAAAGATTGCTCCTCATAAACGTTGGTTCTTCTAATGGAGATGGCTAAGGGTAATACGGATATATACATCATCAACATGTAACTGACTTGCACCGAAGGATGCAAATTAGCCAAGTTTACCACTGCGAAACCAGCAGTTCTTGTGCTGAATGCCTGGAATAAACCATCGAGAATCCTGTAACCGACTGGAATTGAAGTCAATGACTCATTGTTCAAATCCAAGATGATGAACAAGACCAAGTCGACGGCATTCAAGGCCACCAAGATGAAAAACAACCACCAGGTAGGAACTGACGGGAATAATAAGGTGAAGCAACGTCTTGGGTGGTCCAACAAGAAACCTAATGACTCTTTGAACAACGACAATTGTTTGGCAAACTTGAACATGATCCAGATGATAAATCTCAAAAATATAGGGAACCCGGTGTTTCCAATAATAATGAAGAACCCAGATACCAACAAGATATAAGCATTTTCATAGAACGGAGTCATTGAATCTGGTGTTAGAGTATAACCCAAGTCATTGAAGCAACTGGCAGGAGTAAAAAAACCCCACCAGGCTGGAGAAAATCCATCTTCTCTCAATATTCTGGAGTAGTGTTCACGGGTGACAATGAATGGCAAGTAGCACAATATGGCAATGATATGAAACACAACGTAGTATAAAACAACGATTTTGGAAAGCAACTTCACAGCACGGTATTCTACACCACCCAATTCTTCCTTTTGGTCGTCAGTTAAGGCAACAAATGTAGAATTTCTTGCCACAGTTGGCGTCCAGGACAAGTAGTTGCCTGAGACTGCGTTTCTTGAGGTGGATTTACTCAACCCAATCTCTTCTTCGTCATCGTCATCTTCTTCTTCATCTAACCTTCTTCTTCTTCTGTTATGTTGTTTCTTCACACGGGACCTGAAAATCTTATCTATTGTCGGAGATTTTCCGAGAATCGAAGGCCGTCTCATTGGATTTACATCGAGGGTATTTGCCCTCTTGTTATATTTGACACCATTTGTTTGATCGGAAGATGGAATCACAAGATTAGTTTGAGCTTTCGATAAAGGGTATTCCTCTTCATCAGAATCAGTTCTATTTTCTTCTTCGTCTTCGTCATCATCTTCTTCTTCTTCGTCTTCATTGTCAGTTAAAGCACTCTCATTAGGCTGATCTCTTCCCCATGGAGTGTTTGTTCCACCCTTGAGTCTGTTTATCGAGGCACCAACGGGCACTTTGAACTGAAGCATGGACATTCTACGAGAAGGTTTTTCTGTTTCCACCTCGTCGAGATCCTCATCTACGTTTCTATCATATCTGAACTTCTTTATCCTCGGTTTTCTACTACCCAATCTCTTTTTTTTCTTTCTTGCTTCTCTCTCCAGGGGTCCACTGATTACCAATGCTGGACCTTCTTCATCGTTGTCGTTGTTTGGATGTTGAAGTTTATGATTGTTTTGCATCATCGCAATCGACATATACATATCTTGAGGCTCTATCTCTTTCTTACGACGATCGGGCTGTGGCAAGTTCTCCACAAATTTGATATCTCTATCGTCGTTTTGTTCCAGACGGTTATCGGGAGACATGTGACGACCATGGCGACCTTCTTCCTCTTCAGAGTCACTTGGCTCACTCATATGCACTACATCATTATAATCAGGATGGTATTGATCGGTTCCTCCTCTCTCATCCGTGTCTACACGAGATATCACTCTTTGAGTGACTGGAATGTTATTTGGACCATGTGTCAATTCAGAGTCACTGGATGCTTCCTCTTTTGTGGATGGAGAGCCTTGAATGGCAGCCTCCTCGTCATACATGGAGTTACCATTGTAAAAATCTGTACTAGAAGTGTAAGCAGTCTTTCCTTGAGCATTGGTCTTTGTGAAACGATCATTTGTCTGCAGAGAATTTATCGCCAGTAAAGTAGCCGTTCTTCTCATCTTGTGATTCAATTTGGAACTTTCCTTGATACCATCGAAATAGCGCTCAAACCAATATAATCTGACCAATAAGATGCCTCCATGTATAAAGATGGGCGTGGAAATGAAACATGTGATATATATGACCATCTGTTGAAATAAGGTGAGATTGTTGACATCAACAGTGTTCAAGCCAGCTTGAGTCAGAGAGCCAGATGCCAAGAAAAGAGCATCGATATAAGGGATATTCTTTTGTGGATAGATGAGAATGGAACCCAATATTGCTAAAAACGTGATGTAAGCATAATGGGTGTAAATAAAAGAAGGAAACAATTTCACAAGAATGGGACCCATCTTCTTTTCGACAACACCCATCTTGGAACGAATCTTGAATCCTATGGTTTCATGAGCCATTCTCCGTCTAGGATTACCTCTCCTCTTCGAGCGTATCCAAGACCCAATAGGACTCATAATGTGCTTGGGCTAAAAGAAAACGATCCACTATTTGAACTGTTCACTAGTCAAATGAAAAGATGATGAGACTAAATGAAAAGAAAAAAAAACAATAAAAATTAGATAAAAAAAATTCAAGATGACAAAACCAAATGCTGAGAACGAAAAATTCAAATCTGCAAAAGGAAAAAAGATACCAGTAGGGAAGAACGGAGGGAGAGACGAGCTTTTAGGGCTGTGAAAAAGAGACGAAAGCCAAAGAGAGGCAGAGAATTTCAGAGTGAGGACCATTTTAGAAAGAGACTTTGAGAAGGATTAGGACTCTGGAGGGGCAAGAAGGATGGCGACTTCAACGTTAAACAAATCTGCCATACGAAATGAATACGAAATACTTTTTTTAACGTATCACAGAAACAAGAACCAGCATAAGAGCACGACATGGTTTAAGCACCTCAATATCCTTGTGAGACAGTTGAGAAAGCTACTAGTTTGCAAGCAGACTTCTATGCAACAAAGTATCATCAAATATTTGCACTGCAAAGTGGTGCCCAAACTGTATTATGCGTTCCAAGGTGTCATTGCCCAAGGTCAGTTTATCACTTTAGGGTTTGTCCTAGTTGGGAGCTTGGCCAAGGTAGATGCTCTTCTCTTAGATGCTTATGATGGTGAAAAGGCAGCAGTTGTTGCAAAGACCCCGGCAATTTCGCAAACTGCACTGGTTTCATCTGGATATGCAGTGCCGACAGATCAAGATTTAGGTGAAGAGGTGCAGTTGTCTACTCTCATGAAGAAGAAGAGTAACTCTATAGTCAATCCTAAGACTGAACTGACTGTCAAAGAGAAAACTAGTGGAGGAGTTAAACGTAAGTCAAAGACCATAGATGATATCTTTGGGTCGAGTAAGAAGAAGAAAAGCAAGAAAAAGAAGAGTCTGATCGACGACATTTTCAGTTGAAAACACAAAAGACATCAAATTAAAGCATATGTAAAATTATATAATATAAAACAGAATTGAATTGAATTCTTCTAATCTTCATAAATGATTTTTTGGGCCCAAGTAGGATGAACAAAACTGGCCTTGTGAATCTGTGAATTGTAGTACTTGAATTTCTCTGTTTCTTCCAGTGGGCTCAACGATCTCCTTGGCTCTTTTACGTTGTGTTTCTTACTACAAACCATCAATCCTAATTGACCAGAAGTATAAGTAGGAATTGTCACATAAGAATACTCGACAATTGGGAAGACTTCTTTACAACATTTTCTCAACACGTTCAATTTCTTGATATCAAGCCAACAATTCTCCGAGGCTTGTGTGATTACAATACCATCTTCGTTCAAGGCATTGTACAAGAGTTCAAAATACTGTTTCTGGAAAAAAGCTTCAGCTGGACCTTCTGGGTCTGAAGAATCGGTGATGATAACGTCATATTTAGTTGTTGCAGATGCCAAATCTCTCAAATACTTGAACCCATCGGCCAATACAACGTTGGCCTTTTCATGCTGGAAACCTGATGCCATATGAGGTAAATATTTCTTGCTCAATTTGATCACAGTCTCGTCAATCTCCACCAAGGTGGCTTCCTCAACTTGCAGGTGCTTTACTACTTCTCTCAAGACTCCTCCGTCTCCTCCTCCAACGATCAACACTTTCTTTGGTTCCGGGTGTGCAAATAAAGGAATGTGTGCAATTAACTCTTGGTAAGCGAATTCGTCACGTTCTGTGCATTGAACGATTCCATCCAACACTAAGACGTTACCATAATCTGTGGATTTGAATACGAGAATATCTTGAAATTGAGACTTTTCACTGTGAAGAACTTCTTCAACTCTCAAACAAAAGGCTTGACCTGGAAAGTACTCGTCAGAGACTTCTCTGAACCAACCATCCACAATCAATGGATGTTCTATCTTGCTCATCATGTACAAAGTATGCCCTATATTCTTGACTTCAAAAACAACAAAGATCAAAATCTTAGCGGTTCACACTTCTATATTTCAAAGAAAAATTATCGAAGTGAAAAAAAAAAGACCGCGGATTTTCTCCTGAAAGACGACCCCCCACCGTACTTCTCCACTATTTGACTATTTTGATAGAGTTGAATATGGCATGGAGTAGGAGTCCTCAGAAGATAGCATGTGTGTGCGTAGTTTGATGATGGGAATTCTGTATTGATGATACCAATATTGCTTCATTGAGATACCTGTATGTCTCATTTTACGAGACCACTGAGCATAATACTAAAACTAGATTCAGACCTGGAATCAACATTCAATTAATGGCCAATATTTGATTCAGATACGTATTTGAGCACAGGCAAAAACTGAAATAGGATATTTCTGTTCACAGTTATCAATCACCATTTTTAACCTTCATAATTTCTGCAGCATCAAAATTAGCTCTAATTTACTTTCCCTAACTATTTTTGATTGATTTGAAAAAAAATATATATATCTTAAATAAATTATAAAATTAAATGTGCAAAGAGAGAAAAATTTTAGGCTGGTGTCCCGATGTTTACGCATAAAACATCCTTCACGACATGAAAGAAAATATTGGAATCCTCCTTCGAAGTTGCTTCGGTGGCGCAGTTGGCTAGCGCATCAGTCTCATAATCTGGAGGTCGCGAGTTCGAGCCTCGCTCGGAGCATCTGATTTTTTTTTTGGCTTTGCTTGGCTCACTTTTTTTCTTTTTTGGAGACTCGAGGTTCAGTTGTGAGGTTTAATTGTAACACAGTACATGGAGTCGAAACAGTCCAGAGAAAAACGTATGGGATCAATATGTCAATAGTGATTTCGAAGTGGTCTCTGGTGAAATTTTTTGTATACTTGTCAATCTCGAATATTTCTCGATCTTGCTCCAATTATCTTGTCAGTAACCTTTTCCCTCCAATTTTTATATACGATCAGTTTTTGTTTTAGTGGGTGATTTTTTTTCTCCGTAGTTTTTTTATTCATTCACGTGAATTATTCAATCTAGTGAGATCAACGGATATCTAATTGCCAATAGGACAGGTTTCAATCACTGTAAATTTACGGAAGATGTCAGAATTAGAATCAGTCCTTTTGATAGGAGGTGCCGGTTTCTTGGGATTGCATTTAATAGAGCAATTCTATAAAGTAGAACCAAGACCAAAGATCAGTGTTTTCGATGTTAGACCATTACCGGAAAAACTTTCCACTTATTTCACCTTCGATCCAAAGAAAATTGGGTTCTTCCAAGGTGATCTCACATCCCTGGACGATGTAAAGAAAGCCATCAAGGAATCCCAATGTAAAGTGGTTGTCCACTCTGCCTCACCAATGCACGGTCTTGCACAAGAAATCTATGAAAAAGTGAACGTACAAGGAACTGAAAATTTGATCCGTTGTTGTCAAGAGATGAATATAGGAGCGTTCGTGTATACTTCTAGTGCCGGTGTCATTTTCAATGGTCAAGACATTCACAATGCAGACGAATCCTGGCCAATTCCTGAAGTTCCAATGGATGGTTATAACGATACCAAGGCTAGAGCTGAAAAATTGGTATTGGAGTCCAATTCATTTGAAACAGGATTCTTGACCGTTGCCTTGAGACCAGCTGGTATCTTTGGTCCAGGCGATCGTCAATTGGTCCCAGGACTCAGAGCCGTAGCTAAGTTGGGCCAGTCAAAGTTCCAAATCGGTGACAATAACAATTTGTTCGACTGGACATATGCTGGAAATGTTGCTGATGCCCATGTCTTGGCTCTGCAGAGATTATTAGACTCTGAGGCTGCTAAAAACGTTGGAGGGGAGAAATTTTTCATCACCAATGACACTCCTTCCTATTTCTGGACCTTGGCACGTACTGTTTGGAAGGCAGATGGTCATATCGATAAGCGTAACATCGTCTTGAGTAGGCCTGTAGCTTTGGTAGCCGGATACTTGTCTGAGATATTCTCCAAATTGGTCGGCAAGGAGCCTGGACTAACTCCATTCAGAGTCAAAGTGGTTTGTGCCTTCCGTTACCATAATATCGCAAAGGCCAAGGCTATTCTTGGTTACAAACCTCAAGTCAACTTGGAAGACGGTATCAAATACACGCTTGACTGGATGGATGAATCATCTCAATAATGGTGCTTTGAATATATTTCACTTATATAAATTATATTGACATTTTAAAGTAGTTATAAAAACGGTAAATATTGTAGAGCGTTTGATCAAATAAAAGATCCTAATGACATCATTATCAATGCACCATAAATAATTGCTAATGTGAAATGTGTCGAAGTAGAAGAACCTGAATTGCACGATGTTGCATTGACCGAAGTGGAATTGATCTGCTTGTTCTGATCAACCGAGGCGACTTCTGCATCAAAGTCTGTTGAATTATTCTTGATCCTTGACGATAAGACGATGGCACCTGGAATCAAAACCTGGGAACTGGCCTTTTTATTTTCTTTAGTTGGTTCCGCCACAGATTCGGCATTGGATCCAACAACAGATTTGATCCTTTGTTGTACATCGACCGAATGCTTTCTTGAGTTACTCTTGATGCTCGACCTTGACACTTTGGCATCGGCTTGATCATTTTTCTTGAAAGGCAACCCACAAGAGTTGACTTCACTCAAAGCGGCACAGTCCAAGATTATCTGGTCCAAAAATCTCGCGGAAGAACTATATCTACACAAGCTGAAACATTTCTGATCCATGGACTGTAGGGCACAACATTCACAAGCCAAATCATCTGGCTTACAATCGTCTAATTTTGAAAGAATATCATTAGCACAATTAGACAATTGGATAAGTTGATCTCCATCCTTTAAAGAGCCAAGAGTTAGTATCAAGTTGAAATGGTGTTTACACAATATAGACTTACACAGGACTCATACAACTTATTGTTGGTGTTAACATAAGTTCCAAATTCCTGCTCTTTGATTTTTGCTCCTAAGGCTAAGGAAGAAAGACATAAGAAAATGATTATAAAGAGATGTTTGGAAGGCATTGTAAAACTTCTGGTGGTTCAACAGTATAGTAAATAGCTCAAGATCAACGACACAATCGGCCTATTTTTATATATTCCAAACCATATTACACAAAAAGGGGATACATTCTATTTCTATTTAGCGGCAGATAATTTTTTAGCGATATGCAAGCGAAGGAAAAGAAAAAAGGAAAAAAAGAAAGAGGGGAGAACAAAGGTGAGGGATAAAGTTATTGATCACAGATCAAACAATGCCTCAGGGACTCACCAGAAAGACTAAATAGACAATGATCATGAAACGAGTGACTGCAGTTGAACAACGTTATGGCCAATTCGCTCAGGGGAGTGTTTATATGAACACCACTGCTGGTCAAGGGATGGCCATCTTCTGAATTCAACTTGGCCAATTCAGCATTCTTCCACAGCTCATATATGACCGTTCCTATATGAGGCCCCCACAATGCTTTCCCACATGCATCACAGTCAGCCTTATTGGATGTTAGACCTTGAAGCTTAAGGGAATTGGTGATTTCCAAATCCGAAAATACTCGATCGTTAAATAGCCGTAGCATTGTTTTTTGAATAGTGGTGTCGTACTGGTAGGACAAGAAAATCTCTTTCAAAATCAAACGAACATCAGACAATGTTGTCAACTTATCAGAGGAAGAGGACGAAAGATTCAAAAACTCATTGAAGACATTGAAAAATGTCATTTTCTTTGGCGTAACTGTTTGCAAGGATTCCGCACCATCATCTTCGGGCGAAAGTCTGGAAGGTTCTTCCACAGATCTCGAATTGATCAAATTTGTGAAACAATCCTGAGTTAATCTCTTCACGGTATCTAGAATATACGACTCATCTCCGGTCTTTTCCTTATTCATCAACATTGAATTCACAGCCTTCAAGATATCTACAGTGGCTTGAGCTATACGAAGCCACAGCCATTCATTTGGTGTCAAAATATCACTGTTTGGAGCTTCATCGATGTCATAGTCGCAGATCTTGATACCGATAAACAAATACTTCCATAACGCATGCTCGATACCTTTGAACAAGCTAAATTCCTCATCACCTTCCAAGATACTGATAATTTTCTCTTTGTAAAACTCCAATTGACCGGCAATTTCATCAATGCACAGTTTATATTGTTTCAAAGATTCATATATCAATACAGTACTATCGGTTGCCCTATATTTTTTCAAGATTGGAATGAGTTCCTTTGACGAGGAATCATTAGCGAGTTTTCTCCCTTTCAAAAAGTCATACAACTGAGGTTGGTCGAATTCGGCTAATAATTCAATATATCTGTGTGTAAGTTTTGTTTGAAGATCTGGAGTCATTCCCACCGTGTTAGAAAGGCTGAAAAGATTTCTCAAATAATTATATGCAAACGCATCATCATATCGAGGATTCAATATTTCGCCATGCAGATCGGGATCATATTTGGTGAACAATTTGATCATACTTGAAGTGTCTTCCGCTACAAGAGCTTTGAAATTTTCCTTTATGAAAACGTTGATTTCTTGCCTTTCTCTCGGGTTGTTTTTAGTGAGCTCGTAACATTTACGTACGATATCGGAGTCCTTTTCATAATCTCCTGAGGATCTGTGCAATAGCTCCATTTCCAATTGTGCCCTCTCTTTATTGCTGAGCCATATTTCAAGAACTTTGTGAAATTTTTGTTCTGATCGATACACAGAGAACAAAACATCGTAGAATCCAGCTCTCTCGAAGAAATAGATGAGATCCTTCACGTTGATCGGGTGGTATACAGATAATAGGCTCTGCAAGCTCAATTCACAGTCTTCTTTCAAGTCATTTTCTGGATAGGAACAGAGGGTCTCAATCAATTCTTCACATTGGGAGTCCGATAAGTTGATGAATTGCTTGAATTTTGGATAGTTTCTAGCTACAAAGATCGCCAAGTAAGTGTTTTCCACGTCCGAAAATACAGATCTGTTGGATCTGTAAACGTCAAAGAGAACATCAATGATATATTGCCTGGTGACCTTGAGCTCAAAATCAGAATTCAAATCATAATATTCGGAACTGTCGTCATTCAACAAATCATCTTCAAAAGCTTCATTCAATGCCCCTAAAGTTTCGAAAAAATTGAACCTGAGAAGCAAGTAAAGATACGGAAATGCAGGTTCGAGCTGTATATAATCAGAAATGTGAATTTTTGAGCCTCCAGTTTTTGGCCAAGTGAGTGAAGCCCCACTGAACACCACATAGTATAGTTTTTGCTTCGCAATTCGCATTTTCTCAAAATCGATCATACGTTCAGTTGGATATTGTCTGCCCGTTAAGATATAACTCAAATAGCCATAGACCCTAGACAGCTCGTCTTTCAACAACCGTCTTTCTGAGTCAGATATATCAGTATGGTTCAATTTCACAATCAGCTTGACGAAATCGAAAAACGGAGTCACATAATCATCGAGTAACACATTCCAGATATACACAAGAGTGTCACAAAGATGATACTGCTCACACAAGGAAACCGCTAAATTAATATCTAACGTCGAAATGTCTAATAGGCAAATCAACTCTTCCAATTCCTCTCCTCTCTCTTTCGATGCAAATTCCTCGACGAGCAGTTTGAGAATCGTGGGGGTTAGGTGAATTATTTTTTCTTTGAGTATGTAGTCTTTCAATTTGGTGAAGAAGAGTTCCCCAAGGTTGTAATAAGTGAATTTCTCAAAGATATTATCGAGAAATTCCAGATCAAATCTCCCGTCAAAATCTACGTAGATTTGGAAGACAAGATCAAGAAATTTTGCAAATATGTCCGGATCAAGCTCATAACTTCTCTCCATATCCTTGAAAATATTCCCTAAGGTTGCCGAGATCAACTCAGCAGTGTTATTGAAAAGGAGCTCCTTTCTTTTGGAGCTGGAAGGAGGTAGCCCAAATATGGTGACATCGTCCGGATTTCCTAGATAGAAAGTGCGGCACTGTCTTAAAGCTCCAATGTAATCTTCAGCCTTGATGAACTCCATCAAGTTGTCGGCCCAATTTGTCAATGAGGCAACAAAGACATCCTTCCCACCAAGGAAGAATAGTTTCCCCTTGACTGTTTTCAAAGAATTGGAGTAAACCAAATTGAAAAGAGGATCTTTGAAAAGCTTGAGTGAGTGAATTCCAATACCGAGCAAATCTACAGTGCTGACTACTTCCATCAAAGATTCATTGATCAAGATCAATCGAAGTCCACTCGTTAAAATGGCAAGCATTTTGTCATTGATCCACTGAACGGCCACCAAACTCTCTTCGGCCACCCATCTTTTCTTGTTACCAAATTTTACAGACACAACTTGCTCATCGGTCTCATGATCTTTCATGACATCATGGCCTACATCAAATACAGTCAAAACATTTGACCAGCAATAACAAATCTTGGGATCAGTACCTTTGTCCTCAGTAGAGTCTGAAGTTTGTGATTTCAATGCTGGGAGCCAAGAAACACATGCCGTTATGGGCAAATGTCTTGAAACGGCTTTCGGTTTACCAATTTTGAAGTGGGTTTGTAGTTTAGGATAAAGGGATATCACGATGAGTGCATGAGGTGTCATGATGGCTGTAAGGCCTATGGAATCTGTTGGGCTGGGCCATGTTCCTAATGGCAATAATGCAGTTGAAAGTAAATGAGAGGAAGAATTCTCATAAGAGTAACGTCCTAGGATTTTGCGGCTTATCACATGATACCCTAACACGTTTCTGTAACCATTGTGATAGCATAACAAGCCGTTCGTATCGGCAGACATCAATGCGGTGTGTCGCTTGCCTAAAAAATGGATATGGTGGATTTTGGAGCCGACCAAATGACCTTCCTTTGTACCCTTGGCGAGATCATTTTGAGTGAGACCTGGAATAACTAAGATAGGGTTACTGTTTTTGTCGGCATCCCAGAGGATGATGGTACCGTTTTCGAAGCCTGATGCAAAATAAGTCGAGTCCGCAGAAATTGCCAAAGATGTGATAGACCCGGACTCGGTGCTCTCCCTACAATGAAACATTTGATGTGTCTTGTTGAATAAGTCGTAGGACAAGATGTAACCTTTGGTGGTCCCACATAACACTATCTCTCCAACGGCTAGCACACAAGCTGGTCCATAACGGTACTCGAAATCACTGGAATGGATGAGATCTGACAATTTTTTCAATTTCAATACTTTGACCAACCCTTCTGTACTCGATGCAATGGCGTTATTACTGTTATGATCACTGATTGAAGATGTGGTGGAGGCTATGGGACGTTCTAGCACTTTACTTACTCTGGAAGTGATTCTCTGATCCAACCGGCGTCTTGTCGGTGTCTGTGGCGCACTCTTGGGTATCACATTTTGAAGCGGGGTTTCCTGGTGGTGGTTCAAATCTGTGCCGTTTCGAAGCACATTGAGATGTTCATTGAGAGATACATCGGAATCTATTACAGCGGGAGGGGAGTTTCCATCGCCGTCCATCTTCTCTTTACAGTCGCACGAGCTGTGGTCACTCAATTGGAATCACAATCGGACTGTTGCACTGTTCAATGGCGTCTATTTCAATTTAAATCTTGCAACAGCTCGAAATGACCCTCAACGGCTTTTGAAAATAGTTTGAGATAAAAAAAATTAGTAACGCAGATAAATTTGGCTCAATGATTTGGCTTATTGGTGATTTTTTTGCTTAGCTATGGAGGAAAGGGGATTAGGAGGATTAGGGGTTTTGTTTGAAGGTTTTCATTAAAGCTTTGACTAGCTGTTTTAATAAAGTTTGATACAGAAGAGTGATTATTGGGATGTACGTTTATAGGTAGATCTGATCAAAATGCTCGAATTTAATATCGCAACACTCACTATTACTACAAGTAACTTGCACCTAAAAACTACATCAAATTTTCTTCTATTTTTTTGTGGAGTCAAAAAGGTCAATGTTAAGCCATAAACCAGATACAAGAGGTATATAAATATAAAAGCTCTATAGCAATTTTTGCTTGACAAAGAAACCTTTCAAGTGGTGCATCTGGTAGACGCCGACAGCGACCAAGATCAAGACTTGAATGATCGTATATTTGACAGCACTTGAATTGACACTTTCACTGTTGTCTCTGAACTCACGTTCTCTTTCTCTGATCAATAATTCTTCATTCTTGATGGCCTCGAGTTTCCTGTTCAAAGATTTGACTTTTTCGTTCAAGGACTTCACTTGCTTCGTCTTCTTTGTGTCCAAGATGGTGTCGTCTCCTACATCGATGTCGAACTGGATCTTGGTCTTGATCTTGGCAAACCATCCTCCGAATTGAGGTTGTAAGCAGATTCTATGTTCACCACTGTCCAATGCATTGAATGTGAATTCGCTGGTGGCTGGTCCCTTTTGGTTGACCACTTTATGGTTGTTGTCAAAGACTTCTTCGATATATACATTGACACCCAATTTGTCTTGGTTGAAACTTCCATCTGCCTCTGCTGGCGTCACCTGGTATTTACCGACGAGCAACGAGCCTTCAACCAACTCTTTGTAGAAACATTTTTTCTCGCCTCCTTCCAAGTAAAAGTGGAATCCCAACACTTGCGATACGAGCAACCCAAAAATGAACAATACTCCTGACTTCATCTTGCCGTTATACCGTTTCCAATGATATTAATTCTAATGATCCGTTCTTCAGCAAAGTTGATTTGGTGTCACTTTTTTTTTTTTTTTTTTTTTTTTGTTTTCTCGCTTTTCTGCTCTTTGATTTTCCTTGTCACTAACTTTTTTTTTTTCACCTTATCCCTCTTCTCTGCTTAACGCGTTGAAGATTTGGTAGACAAAAACAGAAGCAGATTCGCATAGTTAAGAGCGAAAAATTTATAGCGTGAAGTTTATTTAAGGAGTTTTTTTTTACATAAGGTAAAAGAGAGACCATAGCAGTGGAGGAAAATGAATTTATCGTTACTTGACCCGTTTGCCGTGCTGAAAGAGTTCCCGGAGACCTTGACGAACACCATTGGACTCGCGGGCCATGTGACTTTCATCAAATACAACAACAACGGAGACTATTTGGCGTGTGGAATGCATGACGGTTCCATAGCATTGATCGACAACGACACTAATGGAGTCCTTCGACTCTTGAAAAACATGCATTCGAGATCGATAACCTCGGTGGACTGGTCGCTGTGTGGCAGATACTTGATCAGTTCGTCGAGAGATTGGAAAGTAAACCTCTGGGACTTGGCCACTTGCACTGTGATACGATCCATCAATTTTGAAAGCGCCATTTGGAATTGTCAATTGAGTCCTACTAACCATTTTCAATTTGTGGCGTCCATTTTCGAGGACGATGCAGTGTTTGTCGACATCTCAAATGATGCCGCACCTTCTGTGACAAAGCTCAGCTCCTCGATGGACGAAGATGACAGTGCAAGAGTGAAGAATTTCACCTTGGTGACCATTTTCCATCCTCTGGGGAAATATATCTTATCGGGAACATCCAAGGGAGTGTTGAACGTTATCGAAGTGAAGAGCTTACAGTTGAAACATAGCATCAAGTTGACCAATTCGAATATCAAGAACATCGTGGTGTCGCCGAAAAACAACAAATTGGCCGTCAACTCTTCAGATCGGATCATTAGACAAATAACGTTACCAGATTTGGAGTCGGAAGTGGAGGAAGACTGGGACCAGTTCTTCGAAGTGGAGCAGAAATACCAAGATGTGGTCAACCGGTTGCAATGGAACTCGATCACGTTCAATTTCAACGGCGAATATCTCATTCTGTCCACTCTAGGATCATCTCATGACATTTACATGTGGGAAACTTCGATGGGTTCGTTGGTGAAAATCTTGGAGGGACCGAAGGAGGAGCTCTATGATGTGGATTGGAACTACAAAAAATGCAGTATCGCTGCCACAGGGTTGGATTCAGGCACAGTTTATGTGTGGTCCATCATCATATCACCTAAATGGTCCGCATTGGCACCTGATTTCGTAGAAGTTGAAGAAAACGTTGACTATGAAGAACTGGAAGACGAGTTCGATATAGTGGATGAGCAAGTGCAACAAAACGACCTGTTGGAAAACGAGGAAGAGTCCATAGACATCACCACGCTCGACCTCGCAGATGCCCGTGGCTTCCTTCTCCGCAGCTCCTTCGTGATCCCCATCTCCCTCCATCCGCAACTAGACCCCATGTTCACGTACTCCAGCTGAGGTCGTGCACTGCCCAAGAAATGGCCTGCCACAAAAAACTCAAAAATAGAAAAAAGTGAATAAAATTCAACCTCTTTTTTTTTTTTTTCCTTTTTCTAGAATGAGATGAGACATAGAGAGGATTGATAAAGGAGAGAGGAATCGTTTGAAGTGTCAATATTGCAACAAAGATAAAAGAGCTAGGTGTGCAAACAGAAATTGAGTAGTATTGTCCAAGCAAGTCCCGTTTGTCTAGCCAATATGTCAGCTCTGGGCGACCATAATACTGCGCGCGATAGCAGTAGTAACACCAGCCACAACAACAACAACAATACCGCCGCCGCCACTTTCAATACACCATCGTCACCTTCACGATCCACGTCGAGAGCGGAGCCTCCGTCGTTGCAAAACACCATCAATCCACTTCTAAGATCCCCGTCCACCCCTAGGAGGAAGAAAGTGGTGTACAGCGATAGATTCATCCCCAATAGAACGGGGGTTGATTTACAAGCGGCTTTCAACCTTACCAATGATGGATTATCCCGTATCAGAAGAGTGCCTGTCGATGACTTGGATGTGCCCACTTCCAGAGACTCGGGCTCGACCACCTCTTCACACAATCAGCGAGCAAGTAGTAATGACACAGGGGTGGATTCCCAAAGAGAAGAAGAGGCCAACAGAACCTTCAATACCGTTTTGAAGCTGGAGTTGTTCGGCGATAACGTCCCGTCGGTGACAGCAAACCTTCAGCAAACCAGCAATGGCTCAAGACCGTCAACGGCAGTCTCCAACACGTCTACTCAACAAAGGACTCCTCCCAGATCAACCACCAGTTCCAGTTTGAACGACCTACTCAACAACAATAATCCCAATCTGAACCTTTCCAAGACCACCACAACACCAAGACAAGGCTCCAATCTCTTCACGTATCAATCGCCAACGAAAAGCAGACCGTCATCATCCTCTTTGGACATCCATAATGAACTTTATTCACTTTCACCAGTGCGAGCTGACTCTCAACGATTGCTCCTATCTCCACAAAAGAAACCGAGAAACATCTCAAAAGTCCCATACAGGGTGTTGGATGCACCAGAATTGGCAGACGATTTCTATCTCAACTTGGTAGACTGGGGTGCAACAGATATTTTGGGTGTCGGATTGGGGTCTTGTGTATATCTTTGGAACGCGGGGACAGGCTCAGTGAATAGGCTATGTGATTTAGGATCTAATGATAAAGTCACCAGTATCTCGTGGATTGGAACGGGGAGCCATTTGGCAGTAGGAACTGGCAGTGGGTTGGTTGAAATATGGGATGTAGCCACATCCAAATGTACTAGAACAATGACTGGTCATTCTGCTAGAACTTCGTCCTTGGCTTGGAACAACCACATCTTGAGCTCGGGCTCAAGAGATCGTTCAATACTCCATAGAGATGTGCGTGAACTGTCGCATTATATGAAGAAACTTGAAATTCACAAGCAGGAAGTCTGTGGATTGAAATGGAATGTGGAGGAAAACAAACTTGCATCGGGAGGTAACGATAACAAGTTATATGTGTGGGATGGATTATACGAGAAACCTTTACACAGATTTACGGAACACTCTGCCGCTGTGAAACTGATAAGTTGGTCCCCACATCAAAGGGGCATATTGGCCTCTGGTGGAGGTACTGCAGATCGTCGGATCAAAATCTGGAATACTACAAATGGACATAAGTTACATGACACTGATACTGGATCTCAAGTTTGTAATCTTGCATGGTCCAAGAATTCCAACGAGTTGGTGTCGACACACGGATTCAGCAAGAATCAGATTATCGTCTGGAAGTATCCGTCCATGCAACAGGTTGCCTCTTTGATGGGCCATACATACCGAGTACTCTACTTGGCGATGGCACCAGACGGGCAGACTGTGGTCACAGGTGCTGGAGACGAGACTCTACGATTCTGGAATATCTTTGATAAAAACAAGAGTGAGAACGATCCTCCTTCTGTCTTGTTGGATGCGTTCATGCAATTGAGATAGTCTCTTGTTCTCTATTTATTGTTTAGTTCTTTTCGGCTTTTTAATGTTTTATTATAACAATTGTTAATCGATTATTTCGGATGCCTCAACCGTAGTTAGTCCTTTGATTGTGGGGAACAACTAAAGATGAGAAAAAAAGATAGTTCAGCGAATATCGTTTAAAACTGACACCCGCAAAAGACCGCTATGCAGCTATGACTAATAAATCCACTTATCTAAGGCTTATCTCCGTCATGTATCCGGGATCTTTCTGTGGCCCCGTACAAATAACCGCACCAAAAACTAAACTTTACCTTTGACAACCGAAGAGAGGCCCTCGCGCAGCTACC
Source organism: Nakazawaea ambrosiae (assembly GCA_024271865.1). Taxonomy (NCBI): domain Eukaryota; kingdom Fungi; phylum Ascomycota; class Pichiomycetes; order Alaninales; family Pachysolenaceae; genus Nakazawaea; species Nakazawaea ambrosiae. The sequence continues at coordinate 2,611,819 of JANBXG010000001.1, forward strand.
AGCTAATGTCTCTACATTTAACCATGCAACTGCCCCACCCTCTTTGTTGTAATTTGTGTGGCCCAGGGCACAAAAAAAAAAAAAATTCGAAACATTGAAAAATTCGACTCTTAATTCGACTCATCCTGAATTTTTCACTTTTTCCTTCGCCTGTGTTCTGTGTATAAAGTGACTCAAAAATCCGCCTGAAATATTTCAGATATGATTCAAGATACACAAGATATATATCAGTAGAAACAACTAATCAAGAGTTAAAAAAATGGCTGTTGCAGACTTATCCCACTTGTTGTCCGACGAATCAAAGAGACGTCAAGAGTCCTTGTTGAAATCGGCTTTCAAATACTATGCTGATCCAAACGTCGTCTTCCTTGGAGGTGGTTTGCCATTATCTGACTACTTCCCATGGAACAAAGTCACTGCCGAGTCTCCTACCCCACCATTTGCCCACGGTATCGGAGCTGTGCCAACTGCTGACGACGCCACCATTGTTGAGATCAGCAAGCAGCCAAATGACCCAAGAGACATTGAGTTAAAGACCTCTTTACAATACGGTTTCACCCAAGGTCATCCAAAAGTTTTGGCCTTCTTGCAAGAGCACACCAAGATCATCCACAACCCTCCTTATGAAGGCTGGTCCTCTATCTTGACCGTCGGTAACACCCAATCGTGGGATGCCACTTTGAGAACCTTCTGTAACTACGGTGACTCCATATTGGTTGAGCAATACACCTTCCCAGCTTCCATGGAGGCTGCTAGATCGCAAGGTGTCAAGACTGTTCCAATGGCCATGGACGAGTTTGGTATTTTACCAGACAAGTTGGAAGAGCAATTGTCCAACTGGGAGGGAAAGATGCCAAAATTGTTATACACCATTCCTACAGGTCAGAACCCAACTGGTTCCAGTTTGAGTGTTGAAAGAAGACAAAAACTTTTGAAACTTGCAAGCAAATTCGACTTCATAATCATCGAAGATGAACCATACTACTTCTTGCAAATGGAAGAGTACACCACCGACAAAGAGCTGAGAAAATCTACTGGTGTACACTCCCATGAAGATTTCAAAAAATCCTTGATCAAGTCCATGTTGTCCATGGACACTGAAGGTAGAGTTTTAAGATTGGACTCTTTCTCTAAAGTCTTGGCTCCAGGAAGCAGATTCGGTTGGATAACCGGTCAAGCTGCCATCTTGGAGAGATATATCAGACTTCACGAGGTGACCATTCAAGCTCCATCGGGATTCTCTCAATCTTTGGCCTTGGGTACTTTGTCCAGATGGGGTCAATCCGGTTACTTGGACTGGTTGATAGGATTGCGTCACGAATACACTGTCAAGAGAGATGCTGCCATCGACACTATCTTGGAATATTTCCCTAAAGAAGTCACTTCATTCATTCCTCCAGTAGCAGGTATGTTCTTCACCGTTAAATTCGATGCCACCAAGCATCCTAAATTCGCAACAGAGTTCAACAAGGATCCTTTGAAAGTTGAGGCTGATCTTTACGAGGCTGGTTTGAAAGCTGGTTGTTTGATGATCCCAGGTTCCTGGTTCTGTGTTGGAGAGCCTAATGACGAGAAGCCATCTGTTTTCTACAGAGGAACCTATGCTGCCGTTCCAATCGAGCAATTGGTCGAAGGTTTGAAGAGATTCGGTGCCTCTGTTAAGAAGCAATACGAATTATAGATTTAGAGCAAAAAGTTTGGTTGAGAGGTGAAAACTTATTCTTATTTATACATCATAATTACCATAGATCATATTCTTTAGCAGACCTATTTAGTAATTTTAGAATATCACTCAAGTATGGGGAATAGTTGATTGCAAAAAAATAATTTTAAATTGACTTTCGCTGATCCGTAAATTGTCAAATCTCGGCATCTAGATGGTAAACCTTCGGGTATTATATTCCGCAGAGGAAAACTGTGGTGACGCATTAGGCATTTGAGCGGTTGTCATCGAACTGGGGCGATTTCAGCAACAACTTTCAAAGGTCAAATGCGGTGCTTGAGTCCTGCCTATACTTGCATCCTTCCCTCTTACCAATGCTCAATATATTGTTCTTTTTTCTTTCACACAAACCTTATTCCCATTTTTTCCAACCCAGATATCCTCCTTCTCTTATATTGTTGCCTCTTTTTTTACTTATTGTCTCGATTTGGCTTATCTAAAGATTTTCCTCTTTAAACCTCTCGTAAATTTTTTTGTGAGCCATTCAGATAAGAGGAAGCTGGAAATTTTTTAGCCGATGATGAAAAATCAACTGAAGATGTGTTTTTTTTCTTTTTTTCAATTCACTTAAAACATTTCCAACCAATTGGATCTGTGATTGAATCGAGTTAACTCTTGCCATTTGTTCAATTGACTACAGAGAAGGGTTACATAATGAGAATTCAAGCTTTTGGGAAAACCTTATTTCTTTTAAGCTTGGCAAATGCTGCACAATGCCTTACATGGATGGACTCAATTGAACAGTTCTTCCAGTTCCCCACCAGACACCTCGCTGGCGAAGCTGAAGGATTCATCCAAGAGGGAAACCCAGTTAAACAGTTACAAAACGAACTTATGAACGCGTGGGAACATGTGACACACCCTAATTTCGAAGGCTACAAGATCAGAATTAAAGAAACCAAGCCAGAACTCTTGAAAATAGATTCAGTGAAACAGTATGCAGGATATTTGGACATCGAGGAAGACGACAAGCATTTCTTCTACTGGTTTTTCGAGTCAAGAAATGATCCAGCCAATGATCCGGTCATCTTGTGGTTGAACGGTGGACCTGGTTGTTCCAGTATGACCGGTTTGTTTTTCGAGTTGGGACCTTCCAAAATCACCAAGAACTTGAAACCAGAGTACAATCCTTACTCATGGAACAACAATGCCTCAGTTATCTTTTTGGACCAACCAGTAGGTGTCGGTTATTCGTATTCCTCGACGAAACATGTGAACTCCACCGTCGCTGCAAGTAAAGACGTCTATGCCTTCTTGGAATTATTCTTCCAAAAATTTTCTCACTTGCTGAAAAATCCATTCCACATCACGGGAGAGTCCTATGCTGGACATTACATCCCGAAGTTTGCCTCGGAGATCGTCAACCACAAGGACAGCAGTTTCAAATTGACGTCTGTATTGATTGGGAACGGAATCACCAATGCCAAGATCCAGCATGCTTCGTTCCGCCCAATGGCATGCGGTGCTGGAGGGGTCCCACAGCTCATTTCCGATGAAGAATGCCAACAGATAGACGACATGTATCCTAAATGTGTGAAGTTGATTGAATTGTGCGAGGAATTGCCCTCTAAATTGACCTGTCTGGAAGCTACCACTTATTGTACCAAGATGCTCCAACCGGTGTTGAACACCGATTACAATCCATACGATCTTCGTGTGAAATGTGCAGCCAATTCCAGTGGTTGTTACGAAGAAGAAGACTGGTATGCCGAGTATTTGAACGACCCCGAAGTGATGTCCATCTTGGGAGCAGAGGTCGATGGGTTCCAAAATTGTAACAGCAAAGTGTTGAAAGATTTTTACGATGATGGAGACAGAGTGAAACCGTTTGATGGGTATATCAGAGAGTTGCTTGAGTACCATATTCCGGTCTTGATATACGCCGGAGATAAGGACTATAGATGCAATTGGATCGGGAACCTGATGTGGACAGACAGCCTTCAATGGTGGGGTCACGACGAGTTCAAAGACCTCAGATTGCAAAAATGGTTCACCGAACACAGCTTGCCCGAACCTGCTGGGGAGGTGAAAAGTTATGGTAACTTCACATATTTGAGAATCTACGAGGCTGGCCACATGGTTCCATTCAACCAGCCAGAGAATTCATTGCTGATGCTCAATAGTTGGTTAAGCCAGGATTATACACTTTCTTCAAGCTGAGCCAATTACAAATCAAAACTACACTTGAGTCTGTATTTTTCTTGTCCAATTGACATTATGCTCAATCTATTAATATGAAACTATATATTCTTCTTCTGGTTCTTTATATAACAACGAACTCAAGACAATTTCAACACTTGTAAAATCTAAAAAATCAACACAAAATTACCCCCAATTTATTATTTAATCAATTTGTTTTTTGTTCAATATTGATGAGTGTGGATCTCAGGCACATGCTCCACTTTGACCATTGGTCTGTAGACAGGTCTCCACATCTGCTTCTTGACCCATTCCAAACAGCCTTCAAAGTCTCTTGGAACGACAACTGGTTCACCGTCTGGTCTGACTTCGGACTCGATTCTGGCAACACCTTCTTTCAAAGCTTGCAAGATCATGGCAGTAGCGACTTGAGCGGAAACTTCGTCAATTTCCTCCAATCTTGGCAACAAACCAGCCTTGTGGTCCTCGATCAGAGGAGACAAGGACAGCAAGTGGTCGACGGCAGCAGAGATCATGGTGTCGGTGATGACAGAGGCTCTGGACAACAAGGCACCCAAACCGATACCTGGGAAGGTGAAGCAGTTATTGTTTTCAGAAATGACATGACCATTGACTGGTTTGAAAGGTGACCCGGTAGCGATAAGGGCCTGGTCGTTAGTCCATTTCATAATGTCGGCAGGAATGGCCTCATGCAATCTGGTTGGGTTGGAAAGTGGGAACACAATTGGTCTTTCGTTGTGCTTGTGCATCTCCTTGATGATTTCCTCGGTGAAGGCGCCTGGTTGCGTGGAGCAACCAACCAAACAGGTTGGTTTCACCTTCTTGACCACTTCCAACAAGCTGGACTTGTCGATACCTTCCCACTCGGCAGCCTTGTCGGCGTACTTCAACTGGTCTTCGGTGTTCCCTTGCGAAGCATCGGTGATCAAACCTTTTCTATCGAGACAGTGGATTCTGGATCTAGCTTCTTCGACAGTGGAGCCGTGGGCCACCATGTGGTTGACGATCTGGTCGGCAATACCCAAGCCGGCACTACCGGCACCGTAGATGACAACTTGCGAGTCCAACAAGTTTCTGTTGGTGATCTTCAACGCAGCAGTCATCGAGGCCATCACAACGGCTCCGGTACCTTGGATGTCGTCGTTGAAACATGGAACAACGTTTCTGAATCTTTTCAAGATCGGTCTGGCGTTCAAGACACCAAAATCTTCGAAGTGCACAACGGCCGAAGGGTACTTTTCCTTCACGGTCATGATGAATTTCTCGACAAACTTGTCGTACTGCTCACCTCTAACTCTTGGGAACTTGTTACCCATGTACAATTCGTCGTTGACCAAGTTTTGATTGTTGGTTCCGGTGTCGAGACATACAGGAATGACTCTTCCAGGGTGGATACCACCACACAAGGTCATCAACAGCATCTTGGAAATGGCGATTCTCACACCTCCGACACCTTGGTCTCCAATACCCAAGATCCCTTCACCGTCACTGACCACGATGTAGTCGATATCCTTGGACTCACCGAATCTGGACATACGGTCAGGGATGGAATCTGGGTCGTTGATGTCCAAGAAACAACCTTCTGGTTTTCTGAAACGGTGCGAATACAGGGCAATGGCGTCTCCCTCAGTTGGGGTATACACGATTGGCAACAATTCTCTGATATGTCTTCTGACCAATTCGTAGTACAACACCTTGTTTTGCACTCTCATGGAGGAGCAGAAATCGTTCTTCAGCAATGGGGTCTTCAAGTAGCACAATTGCTTATAAGCTCTATCCACTTGTTCGTCCAAGGTGTTTACTTGACTTGGCAATAAGCCGTGCAAATGGAACAGATCTCTCTCTTCCAAGGTGAAAGCGGAACCTTTGTTGAACAATGGCGAGTTCAACAATTGGAAACCGGTCAAATCACATTCAATTGGGCCTTCCACGGACAATCTTGTGATCTTTGGTTGGTTCAATTTCGATTGGAACTCGGCTTGCGATCCAACTGGTGTCTTGACAGTATGTGTATGCAAATGAGTGGACTGCAGCGAAGCAGAAGATGTTGGTTTGGAATAATTCCTGATGCATCTCAGCAAGACTGAGCTTGAAGATTTGGATGATATTACGATTCTAGTATTCAACATGATGAACTGATTGAAAACAACAAAAATACAACAAACAAAAGGTTGAAAAAGATTGAAGGGGTCTATCTAACTTAACAAGTTTTCTCAAAGATGAGGAAGAAGGCATCCGTTTATATATTTATATCTGTGTCTTTGCTTAAGGAAAAGGAAAAATTTTTCCCACTCCTCTTGCGACTCCCCTCGAAACACCAGCGCCTAAGACTACCCAAATTAGTCCCTCACATAAAGCGCCTTAATTACTTATAAACACAGCACCACTAATTATCGCTGGTTACATAACACCACTACCAACTCCACCACACCCTGTGGATGGAGCAGAGTGAAAAAACAAAAAAAAAAAAAAAAAAAAAAAAAAATATGCACGCAAATCCGTTTAATTACGGTCTCGGATCAGTGGATCAACGGAAAAACTTTTTTGTTTGGCTCAAGGCTTGTAGTAAATGGCAATTTAGCGTTTATATTGTAGAATTGATCCAATTCCATCTTCGGAGAACAAAGAGCACAATTGCGAGAAGTGGACTTTATAGTTTTAATTAATCCGATATCTTCATATTCAAGCCAGATCCTACATGTTTGAAGCCAGGTCCACAAATAAGAAATCTCTCTTCGTTCTTCGATTTACGGTATACTGTTATTTTTGTCTTTACTTATCTTTTATGTATGTGCTTTGCTTCCCCTTCTTTCGAGAAGCCTGAATTATACGATACCCGCACAGTTGGCCTATGTAAAATTGTGGACTTACCAGCGAAGAGACACAAAAAGAGGAGACACGATAGTGAGATTTTTTTTTGTTTCTTTTTTTTTTTGTTTTTTTTCTTAAACTCTCCCCTCTTCTTGAGTCTACTCCACTTGTACCCCTCTTCTTCAGTTGACAAAGGCATTACGTTGATTGGACTGTGTAAAGGTAGAGAGTTGGCCGTCGGAATCCAAATATCACACACCACATTTCAATCACTTATACACGTCACTGCTCTCGATGAAGGATCTATATCATAGATGAGCCCATTCAAGTTAATCCTTTGTAGCGCCTTATTATCGTACAACTGGCCTTCTGTATTAAGTAATAATTGCAAATTCTTCAAAATATGCGTTTTCAGGAAAAAAACGCCCTGTGGCCCGATATCACACACAAAGGTTTCATCTGTCAAATAATCCGTTCCACTTCTACAACAGCTGAGCCTTTGTAAATCTTGGGTCAACAGCTGCATTGTATCACCGCCGACCTCGCCGATCCCAAAGACCGATTCCGGTTTACTGAATTTCCCATACATAGAGTAATCTTTCAAGATACCCCCATCGCCCAACATGTCAAACTTGATATTTGGCACAACTTCAGGGGAGAAATATCTTGTATCAAGATTCCCGAAAAATATGAATTCCTTTAAAGCCTTGAGCCTATTGAGAACATTATCAAATTGTTTTATGCTAAATTCATTGGATAATTTTATACTCAATTTTTCCAATTTGGTTTCGTAATTTGGTAACAGCAATAGGAAGCCTGAGATATCGGGTTGAATTTTCTTGAATGTATTCTTGGCTCTTCTGTGGTCTCTAACTATAACACTCAAGTTATGTAAATTGAATAATTTCGCTGACATTTCCCGTAACCATAGATTTATATCTTGTAATTGGCTCAAACTTTCCAGATTGATGACATATGGATTTCTAGACAAATTCAAACTGGCCTCAAAATCAATTTCAAGGGTTCCGATATTCTGTAAATCAATCACATCATTCAAGAGAGATCCAAATTCAAGATAACAGAAATTTGACACTTGAATGGTGATTCTCAAAATTCGTACATTTTCCAATTTGAAATGAAATTGGTTTAAAATTTTCATTGGATCACCAATGATTGTTAGTTCTTTGAGATGATCTCTTAAATAAATCTCGTTGTTATCGATGAACGTTTTAGATTTTATGCAGCTGGATGAATTGATTGTCAAACATGACAACGTTTGGAAATTTTTATGCAAAGTTGGTAATGATGACTCTGACAATTCAAGAGTCGTGAGCTTCCCATAAATAAGATCTTGATGTTGTGAAGACGCATCTGTAAGAAAACCTTGTGACTTCAAGAGATCGACAGAGCCATGTAATTTCCTGATGTAAGCATAATAGAACGGATTCACCTTGTTAAAGTGATAACAAATGCTTAGTTTCTCGTTCAAAAACCGATCTCCAGATTTTGCAATGAATAAATCTCTGTAAAGAGCCACTACGGCGATTGAATGCAATTCCTTACTGACATATGCGAGGCTCAATTTATCTTTGAAATTCAAGAGATCCAGGATGTATTGTAATATCTCAAGAGGTATCCTTCGCAAATCTGTTTTTTGAAGTTGAGTTGATGCGACAGCGAAAGCACTCGTCGCAGTGCAAGTGAGGGCACTTTGTTTCGCCCTGTTTTCCAATGTAATTATCATGATGACCACTGATTCTCAAATTGACATTTTCTTTATTGTCTATGTGGAATAGAATAATTCCTATGTATATATTTCTTTATATAAAAGAATCCCAATTATATAAGAACGGCAAATGCTAGATCAGTCATTCATACCCATCTCTTCAGGTCTCATCCCTTCCATCCAGTATGCAAATTAATAATGTAGAAAAAACACAAATGAACGAACAAAAAAACGGTAAACAGCAAAAGCAGGTGATAAGATGTCTATAGTAAATTACCACAAAAACGGCTGGACGGGGGGTTACACCAACAAAGCAAGGCAGAAAAGATTGAACAGGAAAAAAATAAAAGGGGAAAGACAAGCGTGAAGTATGGGGAAAATGAAAAAAAAAAACTCGGAGAAGAACAACATGGGGAGGGAAAAAATTGAGTAGCAAACATATGAGCCGAGACCGAATTGTAATTAGTCATTGGGGAAGGAAAAACCAATAGGAAGTGTGACAAAGGTCATACAAAGATGGGGAAGAAGAATAGGAAAAGGGGGAATATAATTGGGGAGTGCGTTCATTATGTCAGAATGAAGTGGTCTGGTCTTTTTCTCTATTCTGTCATCCCTTGGCTACTCTTGATATTGATTTCCTCTTCTTCGTCCTCTTCATCTTCTTCGTCGTCATTCCCGTTCCAATCCATATAATTGTCCTGTATGAGCTTCTTGCTCTTCTTCAACATCAACGGATCATATGGGAAATATCCGTTCAACTCGTTTTGGTTCAACACTTGCTGACTCAACCCATACGAATCTCTTCTATTTTTTTCAATAATACTGAAGCAGTAACAAGCATTCTCCTTAGCACTCAAGTCTGCAAAAATCTTCACCACATTCTCGTTACAAAATTTCAAAGGATTGAACTTGCTGATGATGGCACTTTGGAAAAATCTATCGATACCACATTCCCACTCTCCATCTTGATTTTTTTTCAAGTCTTTAAATTTGAAGCAAAAGATATAGGTCAAAGCTTGGAAACAATGGTAGAACAATTTGAACTTGTTCATCAAATTTCCCTGGTTTTGATCAACTTCGATCTCACGTTCCAGAATAAATCTGTTAAGCCAGTTTATCAAGAAACTTGTAACGAAAAGTAACTTATCTCTTGGCAAATTCGAGCATCTTGCAATGAATGATCCGATGTACTGCATACTTTTCAATCTGTTATTCAATAACTCTTGTTGTTGGAATGATACCTCGATCAAAAGATATAAGAAGGAGTCCATCAACTGGTCGTGCCTCGTGGCCAAATTGAAGAGCAAGTATTGAACGCATCTGGTGAAGTGAGTGGGCAAGATGTGGGTCTTGAAGATGGAGGACATGATGTTGTAAAGTTCCACACCCTTACCGTTCTCGAATTCCTCATCGGTGATCATTGTGTTTTCTAATAACAATACCATAATGGAGTCCAATTTGGCTGATAAGTCTGAGATTGTCTTCACCATAAATTGAGCATCTTGGACTTCTTCACCTTCTTCGATATCGTCGTCGTCGTCGAGATTTTCGTCTTCTTCATCTTCTTCGTCTTCGTCATCGTCTTCATCTTCGTCTTCATCATCGTCATCGTCTTCTTCGTCATCGTCTTCGTCACTCACTTCATCTTCAGGTTCATCCAATTCGTCCAATTCATTCTGTAATTCCACATCCAATTTAATACAATTCTCAACTATCAAACACCAATTATGGTATCTCAACTCTTTACAATATTCATTCACTATGAGCAAGTTTCTAACATAATTCACCAACTCTTTCTTCTTTGTGTTCTTATTAGGATAACAACGAGTGATACGTTTTTGCAAACTATGTACAGAAGTTGGGATGATCTGTAAGATTTTCTGCAAAATGTGATGATGGAATTCGATGTTCTCATACACAAAATCTGATACAATCTTCATTGAAATTTCTGTCCACCATTTCGGGATTCCAGATGCCAAAACAGTGATGAAAAGTTGATAATTTCTGACGAAATCGACATCTTGTTGGTATTTGATGATATTCAAATTTATGAGGCCCATGACCAATTGTTGGCATTGCTTGTTATCGATCCTGGAGATCTCCTGTGACAAGTTTTTCAAGATCAATGCGAGGTTATTGCTAGATATACTCTCAACATGTGACTGTGGTAAATTTATCTGTGATGTCAATTTATCGATAGCCAAGTGATCGTTGTCCTTTTCTAAAGCATCCAAAGCTTTCTTGATATAGCTGCGATACAACTGTGTGTGGAAAATGTCTTTTGAATCGTCACCATTCTCTGTGGTGGAGGTCTGCTCGGAGATTGAAGACGCCAACTTCCTCTTCTTATACTGTTTCAATTCCTCCGATGCCACAGATGTGGTTACGTTATTGTTATTACTATTGGCAGATGAAGATGACCTTTTAAGCTCCTCGTGAGCGGTCACCGGTTGTTGTATGGACATCATTATTTATGCTAGTATAATTATCATCAAGTTCTCTCTGCTCCCTTCTCTCTGATGTTCACTCTCTTCTCTATTAGATTCAATCTGTACTTCTAATTTTTTAAAGTCTAAAAAAAAGAAAAAAAAAAAAATTTTCAGTCCCAATGTGATTATGTAAGATAGTAGATTACCCTTTTGGGAAAGTTGATGTTAGAAGATCATCTGAAGAAAAGAAGAGAGTTGAAGCTGTGGAGTTCAGGTGGGGAGGGTGATGAAATGGGGGCCGGTATTTTGTATAGGAAGTTTGGAGTTGCAATTGAGTATTTTCAGATTGACTGAGGGGTATAGGTGAGTGGTTGCCGAAAACTTGATAGAAGGGAAAGAGCGAGGCCCTGCGATTATTTGTTATAGGTATACTTGATCGAATATATATTTAATCAGATATACTTAATCGGTATACTTAATCGTTTATTATACACATTTTTTACATAAATAGCATCAGATCATTAACCTTCTCAAACATGATATGCTCCAGTTATTATCGGTATCAAGTTTACAATTCAATAGCAATTCCCCCGTTACTGGACATCTCAGAGGTTTCGATTTGTCCTGTTCTGTTAAATAAGTATGAATACATTTGTAACAAAACACATAACCCGTGTCCAACAACAGTGGGGTTGTGATTTCTTCCTTACATAGAGGACATGAAGCTCCAGATTTGTAAGTTCTCAGCTTTGGTGCTATAGGGGAGTCCAAATCTACTTCTGTCGTTTGTTTCAATTTCGAAACAAACTCACTTGAGTTCCACCATTCTAAAAACTTGAGCAAGAAAATCGATAGAGGGAATATCTTATTGGATATCAAATATCCGATGGTGTTCAACTTTGAGTGTGACAATGACAATAATGATAGTAATGTTTGTGATGGTGTGGAGGGCCTGACTCTTGGTGTTCTTGAGGTTGTTGGTTTCTTTTGTGACAGTGGATCATTCAAATCATAATCGTACAGGTTCATTCTCGAGTATCTTATATTGAATAACCAACTGAGGAACGAAGGGGATTTACTCTTCCCACCCAATAAGCTGATCAAGCATATAAAGTTCAATAATTGGCCGACAAACTTGATCACTGGGTAAAGCTTTATGAATAGTTTTTGTGTCTTTGTTGCATTATTGAGAAGATATCTCGAATACAACCTGTCGTAATAAATATCCAATTTCTCACGTAAATAAGGTACACCCAATACTTCTATCAAACTTATCACGATCTGCTTCGACGTGAGTCGTTTCTTTGATTCTCTGATCTCTAAAGGAATTCGGAGATCTTTGATATAACTTGAATTATTGCATCTTTTCAAACCATAAAACTTTTCAATGAATGATGCATTCCAATTCTTCAACGAACTATACTCGATTAGTCCTCTCACTACAAGATTCAATTCGTCAAATCTGTTGAGAACTCTGATCAAGATATTGGGGTAACGTTGAGTGTAATACACCAAGATATATCTCAAAGATGGGGTCAACAAGTGATCCAATTGCTGGGACGAGATCAATTCAAAGAGTGTCGGTGTTTCCGCATCCAAGAATCTGGAGTCCAAAGATGAGTAGTAGTCCATTGTGACTTTGAATTGGCAATAACTTGACAGCAGAAGTGAACTGAATGTCTCCAATAATGGTGATAACTCTCTGTTTTGTGCCGTCTCATTCACTTTTTTTGGCTCTATTTTTTTTTTAACTCCAAATAAAAAAATGGAGTAATTAATTATGGCACGGGAATAAAAATCAAGTATTTGGCGATAGTCACATGTAGTAGATCAAGTGTTGAGTGATCGTTGAAAAAAATCAACTACGCTTGAATTTACAATAATAAAAACAATTAGCTGATTATTGAATTAATATTATACAGTCAGTTTAACCCCATGATTCATAATTACCGATCCCCTCCTAATCATCAATTTCCTTTTTTTCACTAAATTCTTGCTCGCATTCTTCAATAACCAAATTTTCAAATTCTTCTAAATTCGATTGAATGTTTAATTTGAAATTGATTATGAATTCCAAGTATTTTTCAACTTTATTGTGAACTTCTAATTTACTGAAATTCAAATCATGTTTCAAATTTTCGTACTCCAATTTGACATTTGTAAGTCTTTGATTAACAGAAACCGTGGATTCTTGTTTCTTGAAATTCAATATTTGTAAATCTCTTTGTGTCTTCTCGATCTCTAAATTGATATCAGACAATTCTTGATTCACATTCTCGTAGTATTGATCATATTCCAATTTGAAAGTGGACAATTTACTCTCCAAATTCTCCAATTCTTCGTTCCTTTCATTGATCGTCTCTTGTAAGAGATCAAGTTGTTCTTGTAATTTGATTGTTTCATCTTGAACCAGATGAGTCTTTTTCGTAACCCATTTCTTCAACTCAAGAAGGTTATCCTTGATCTTGTTATCCTTCATCTCAGGAACCAATTGATCAGGTTTCAAGCCCAACTTCTCATCACTCAACAAGTTGATATCAAATGAATCAACGGCAAACTTGAGATCCAAACCACAATCTTTTAAGTCAATCAGATTATAGATCTTATACATGGTGGAATTAAAACTATTGATACAGTTTTCCAACATGTAAAATACATCGGATAAAGTCTTTTCCTTTTCTTTGACCATTTTCAATGTCGAATCAATCTTCGAGTTACAATTTTCCAAATTTTTGGTCAATCTTTCACGGTCTTGAGTCATTTTATCCAAATCGTTGACAGTGAACCCCAATGAGCTCAACTCTTTATAAATATTTTGCTTTTCCTCATTGGTCTCTTTCAATTTCAAATCTTGTTGTTCGATATTTGCCCTGATTTCTGACAATATTGAATCCCACCGCTTTCTACTCGTCTCCATCTTGTGAATATAATCTTGGAATTTGATGGTGTCATCTTTCAACACTTTACTCTTATTCACGGCTTGTATCACATAATCGTTTTGCAATTTCACTGAACTGAATTGTTTACTCAATGTATCGATTTGTGTTTGCAACTCACGAATTTTCTCTGATCTTTCCTTGATTGACAGTTCAAAGTCTTGTTTCAACTCTTTTCTATATTCGGAGTAATCATCTTCGTTGTTCAAGAACAGTTTGTAAGATTTCAAGACATATCTCACATACAACTTCTCAACGATATCACTGGCGTTGTCATTTTCGTCCTCCTCTTCATCTTCATCTTCGTTCTCTTCTTCTTCATCTAATTTCATCAACGTTATATTCAATTGGACTAACCAGTGTAACATTCCTAAGAAGATTGGCCAATGCTGTCCACCAACTGCAGATATTTGAGACTTGTTTATGGATTCCAAGTATGGGTATTTGATAGTTCTTAACAAGAAATAAACCTCCTGCTCTATGGATTTCTGAAATTTATAGCCTGGATCAATCTTCTTATATAACCACTGGAAGATAAACACGAAATCCTTTTGTGTCGGTTGTCTTAAAGTCTTATTGGTCAAAGGATGCTTCATTTCAATTTCAAATAAGTTTTTATAACTCAAAAAGTCCAAGATTTCTTGTTGCAACTGCATCTGATAATTCTTATCTCTCAAAGGTCTTGGGTCTTTGATCAGAGAAGTATTAGCGCTGTAAATTGATAGTCTGTTGTTCGTAGGTATCATCGATCTTCTACTGTTGATACCGTTGATATTACTACTTATTCCCATTGAACTTTTCCTTCTATTACCGGTAGACGAGGTTCGCCTATGGCCATTGGTGGTGGATGTAGTATTAGACGCCGTTGTTGTCATTACAGCGGCTTGGCCTAGATTTAGTAATCTGCCGGTGCTCAATCTCTTATTCTCTGGCATCGAGAGTCTCTTCCCCGGTCTCTTGTTGCTGTTGTTGTTTGGTTGTGGTAGATTAGACATATTCGATAGTTGTTGTGGATCCAAACTTGAAAGTATTTCGTTATTGGACATGATCTAAAAGAAATGAAAAAAACACAAAATAAAACAAAACAAAACAAGAATAGAAATACAGTGATATAATAATAAACAAAGAAGCGAAACGAAACGGTCCTGATATGTTCTGTGGTGTGTATATGTATATATCTGTACTCTTGCAATACCAATATAATGTAGTCGAAGCTTGATCAATGAATCAGTGATCCCTATTCTTCAATGTGTGTTTGTTTATTAAAGGAAATTGTTTATTTTCGATTAAAAAAAAAAAATCGAAAATATAAAAAAACAAACATTTTTTCCCTTCGCGTTTGTTTTTGTGATTTGTGATTTTAGAGTTTGTGGTGAAGTCGTTAGTGTTAGCAGTTTAATAGTGGGATACTGAAGATAATATTCGGTATTCCATGTTCTGCTTTAATCTATGTAGTTGTAACCGTTGGACTTAGGAGTTTCCTAAATCGATGGTCATGCTTTACTATGTCTTTTGCTCTACTATTTTCTGCTCCATCCCACTCTACTCTTTTTCTGCTCTATTTTCACCTTACCCTTTTTCACACTACTTCATTTTCTCTTGTTTTGACAACTCCAAGTCTTGATTAAGCTAAGGTTCAGCATCGCTTGAAATTCTAAAACCGAGTTTTTATTGTGCCTCAATCGTGCCTAACTCGAACCTTGACTCATGCTCCTTCGTTCGATTAAGCTCCAAAATATGCTACACTTACGTTGAAACCTCATATCAATCACACCTTCACTCCTTCAACTTGTCCTAAAGATTCTCCCTCTCCGACACCCAATTGATTGCTCTCTTCCCTTTCCCATCTGATAAAATCTTTCCAGATGATTTCCCCTAACAGCAAATCTGCACTGCGCGTTTGTGTGGAGTGACAAATTTAAAGAAGGCTATAGAAAAAATACAGGGAAAAAAATTATACAGCCTTATATTTTTCATGTGCTAAAGTGTCTTAGAAATAGTCTGAAGTGTAGTTATCAAGTGAACTATAATATACAGGTAGTACATTGAGCTGAGATTTGTTATTTATCATACGCTATAGTGTATTGCAGTCACAAGGGTCACAAAATTTGAAAAGTGAATTACCATTCCATTGTACATCGCACTACACCGTGATCAATTCACTACATCTGCCCAAGAAGTCATTTTCAACTACTCACACTCCATATTTAGATCTCATCTCATATAAACATAAATAATGTCAACATTAGATGACGAAAAATTGGAGTCTATATTGTACGAGACTTCTAACGTCGAAGTTTATAAGATCCCTGCACCTTTCTTGAACAGAGTGGATGATCATTTACAAGAGCATCATGATATAAATCTATGGAAGTTGACAAAAGAGAACTTGATATTCAAGGGAATATTACGAGTAAAAGAACAAGAGTTTTTTGCAAACGATGATGACACTGACGAAGATTCCGATGACGAGACCAATAATGACAGAAAGAAAGTTGATAATCTACCTCAACAAGGACAATCTCAACTTAAGAGCCCCGAACAAGAAAGTCTGGAAAGATTTAGACTTGTTGTTGAATTTGTCTATTTCGAATCTGGCAAGGTATGGGAGTCTGTCACGTATTTCAACTTGAGTCCTCGAATAACCACATCGGACGATACTTCGTTCTACTCTATACAGCCCGTCAGTAATTCCCCAGCGTATTCCACATTTGTCGAGATTGAAGATGGCACCAAAGTGGGGATAGGCTTCAAGTTCCCCAATAGAGTGGAATCGAATAATTTCCAACTCGTGTTGAATAACTATGTCAAGGATTCCAATAATTACACAAAGATGATAATCAACAACAGAAAGTTGCTAGGAGATCATGGGGATCACAATAATGATCAAGAAGAGTTGGTAGATCGAATAAATTCGGTTCAATTCACTGATACGCTGTCTCGAAATAGTCAGGTCCATATTCGAGAGGTGGATTCATCTGGTGACGATGATGATGACGATGATAACGATGATGACGATGATTTTGGAGATTTTGTTGGTCAAGAATAACCATTACCACACTGATGTTGATGAAAAACGGACATTTTCATTGTTTTTTAAATATCTTTATATACAAGTTTATTTACCCTTTCTCCTGCCTATTCAATATTCATCTCTCAACCACATCTTTTGTCTCTTAGCCTTAGATTCTTTAGCGACAATCTTGTCCTTTGACCATTTCAGTTTAGATTTGGCGATTTCTGCATTTCTTTCCAGTAAAAGTTCTTGGTTGGCATCGGTACTCAAACTCAAGAACAAATTGGAGATACCAAATTTCTCAATCAACTCTTTCCTCTGAACACCTTGATCTCTCAATTTTTGTAATTCGGAGATTTGTTCTTTCGTCATGTGATATTTCTTTTCAGACTTCAGATTCAATTCTGGCATGTACTTTAATGGGATCTTCAGTTCGGTGTTGTACAAAGCGTTGTCTTTTCTTGGGTCTGTAGGTGGTAAAAATGCATTTGGAGTTTTTGTAGGAGTTGGTGCGGATGGTGCAGGATTGAAGAATATTCCTCCCTTAACTGGATATTGTGGTCTGAAATTGAACTGCGAGTTCTTGTTATTATATTTATTAGGTGTCTTCAACAATGTCTCTATATTTGGAGGAAGGGTGGACTGACATCTTCTTGAGATGCGTTGGACCAGTTGGATTGTTTTGCTACTCATTCTTGTGTCTGTAACTCTTGGATCGTTCACTGATGGATGGGAGTATCGATGATGACAAAAATCTCGAAAAAAATTGAAAAAATATTTCATCACTTTGAATTTTTCAATTTTTTTTTTTCAATATATCAAAAAGGTAGTGCTCAAAGTTATCATAGTGGTATTTTGAGGTTGCAGTGATAATAGAGTTAGTAGGAGTACTTACTATGGTGCTAAGTTGTTTCTGATTGTGTCAAGGGTTAGGAGACGTAAGAAAACGAAGTCTTCATTATGGATCTACCATTCGGAAATCCTCAAGTACGTGAATTTTTGAGCTCAGTCTAAAGTGCCAGTTTTAATGTGGGCCTCTAGTTAAGAAACGCCCCCTTTTTACTCGTTCACTAAATAAAAAAAGAATAAAATGAATTATTGAACAAAAGCTTTTTTAAATGAAATAACTAAATAGAACTTGACGGTGTATAAAGAAAACCCATCTGATGTTAAATAATAATGACAAATGTTTTTCTAATAATAATGATAATAATAATAATAGTGATAATAATAACGGTGCTAATAATGAAAAATGAAAATAATTTTGAAATGATAAAATAAATGATAACAACCAACTAAGTAAACCCCCAACTATTGTAATGGATGATGCAAAACTTGATAAAACAGAAGATGTGCAAAAGGACAAAATAAAGACAGACAAACGTTTTGGAAAAATAAAACTTTAAAGAAAATAAATACAATGGGACAATTCATGAATAGGAGAGCGTGATAGCGTTGAATAAAATGGACTGAATGAATTGATGGTACATGCGATTGCGTAATAAATGATTGTTTTTTTTCGTTTTCTTTCCTTCCTGGTTAGACTCTAGATCTGTTCCCGTTGTTATATTGGCTGTAGAAGACTTGACCTGATAACGGTCTAGCGCCGAGTGATCTATTGGCCAGGACAGTGGATGCAACATTGTTAGAGTTGTTGGTATAAGTGAAACCGTTGACTCTTTGTGGTGATGCAGTGGCAGTGTTGGCATTGAACCCGTTGGTGGAGTAAACTCTGTTCAGACTTAAGTTGGTTTGATAATTGGACCTATCAGGAGTACTCAAAGGCGATCTGAAATTCTGTTGTTCCTGCAGATACTGTTGTTGTTGAACTTGTTGTTGCTGTCTAACGAGGTAAAGATCTGCCGTTGAAACATTGGAGTTGTTGTCGAAGGTATAGATGTTGGAGATCTGTTGTTGGTGCGGATAAAACTCTCTATCTTCGTCCAGCTCAAATGATTTATATAAATCCAACTCCTCTCTTGCCTCTCTGGCAATCAGCAATTTTTCAGCCTGTGGGTCTTTTAAACGTCTGAAACTTGCAGCAGGAGAGTTTTCAACGTATGTGTTTGCCACTCCACCAGCGACAGTTTTATTGCCGCTGTTGATATGGTGGCGGTTATTGTTACCACCAGTGTTGCCTTGACCAGTAGTGGCACTAGTGCTGTTAAACATCGAGTTGCGATAGTTCATTTGCTGAGTGTATTTCAGTTGCAAAAACAGCAGCTGTTGTTGTTGTGTGTTATTACCAGCATTTGACCAACGCATTTTTCTATTCAGATCTTCACTTATCGTCGGACTCGTTGCAACTGATCTATTTTATATAATCAGAATCAGGCTTTTTTTCACTTTATTTGTTGATCAATCACAAAACCCAAAGAAAAAAAATTTTCAAGCTTAAGAAAAAGAAAAGAAAAAAGTTGTGCTGGCAAGGGAGGACGAAGCGCGGGACGGAAGCACAGATCAAAGGAGGAGAGATGGGTGGAGACCAAGCCTGAAGCCCAGCGGTTTGAAGGGACAACGAAGGAAAAAATTATCATTATTTAATTTTTTTTTATTGAAGACAGTTTGAACAAAGATTTATATCCAGGGAGGCCATAACATTCGAGAATATATGAGATTCATAAGGGCTTACTCCTCCAAGCTGGGGGCGTTTTCTTTGAGAAACTCCAATCAACTGGCGAGAAATATACAGCCATTGAAGCCGGTGAGGACAAGATTCGCTCCTTCGCCTACAGGATTTCTTCATATTGGATCTCTAAGAACGGCATTGTACAATTATTTATTTGCTAGATCTACAAAAGGCGAATTCTTGTTGAGATTGGAAGACACCGACCAAAAGAGATTAGTCGAGGGACTGGAACAGAATATATATGACACATTGAACTGGTTAGGTCTAAAATATGAGGAAGGACCTGTCGTTGGTGGTCCACATGAACCTTATCGTCAAAGTGATAGAAGTGAGATATATTTGAAATATGCCGATGAACTATTGGCGAAGGGTAAACTGTACAGATGTTTCTGTTCCAAAGAGAGATTGACTGAATTGCGTGAAAGTGCCAAGCTTTTGAAGCCACCAACAAACGTAACTTACGATCGTCACTGTCTCACTCATTATACACCTGAAGAGTCAGAGTCAAAGCTGCAAAAGGAACCATTCACCGTTAGATTCAAATCCCCGGACCAATACCCTCCTTTCCAAGACTTGCTCCATGGCAACATCAACTTACAACCACAAATAAACCATACCGACCGTAGATATGACGACTTTGTGCTTTTAAAATCTGATAAGCTACCAACTTATCATCTTGCCAATGTGGTGGACGATCACTTGATGGACATCACACACGTCATCAGAGGCGAGGAATGGTTGCCATCAACACCCAAGCATATTTCGTTGTATAGAGCATTCAATTGGGACAATCCTGCTTTTATCCATCTTCCATTATTGACGTCCACAGATGACCAAAAATTATCAAAGAGATCCGGAGATATTGATATTATGACGTTGAAGTCGAGAGGTTACCTCAAAGAGTCGTTGATCAACTTTTGTGTCTTGTTCGGATGGTCTCCAAAGAGAGAAACTAATGAGTCAGTGAAGGAAATTTTCACTTTAGAGCAACTTGAGAGCATTTTCAATGTTGATCAATTGACAAAAGGTAATGCAAAAGTGGATTTCAAGAAATTGGACTATTTCAACAAGCATTATTTGACAACATTACTTCAAAACGATGAAGAATTTTTCGCTTATGCTGTTGATGAGGTACAAAGTCATTATCCAGAGATGTCAGTCAAAATCGACAAGATTTTGAAGGAAGTGGGACCTTCTTTGGTCAAATTAAACGATCTCTATACTGAAAAATTCGCATATTTGTTCTCAAAGCCTAATCTAGATTCTGAAAAAGCACAACATTTCATCTCCTCCAATGATAAAGAAGTGGTGAAAAGAATCTTACAAGAGTTCGAAGCTTTATATGACCATGACATATCA
The DNA here is from genome assembly GCA_024271865.1 of Nakazawaea ambrosiae. Taxonomy (NCBI): domain Eukaryota; kingdom Fungi; phylum Ascomycota; class Pichiomycetes; order Alaninales; family Pachysolenaceae; genus Nakazawaea; species Nakazawaea ambrosiae. The sequence goes on from JANBXG010000001.1 coordinate 2,632,608, forward strand.
AATTTGGATTCCATAGTGACAGAGATCTCGAAAAATGAACCTAAAAAAGTTGTGTTCCAATCTTTGAGATATGCATTGAGTGGATCGATTCCCGGATTGAAACTCCCACAATTATTTGAAATCTTGGGCACTGAAGAGGCTAAAGATAGAATAAGATTCGCAATTACTTGTATATAATAATAATAACACCGGTCTACACTGTTTTGATTCGCATTAATATTTTTGCTTCGTAACTACTCATCATCTAACATCTTTGGATTATTCTCCAATTTTTGAATATAACGCTTCCACCACTCGTTGAACTTGGCAATGGGGACTTTCTTGTTCATATCTTCGAAACTCGACAAGTAGTTGTAGCAATTTTCTATAATTTTATTCGACATTTTCACCTTGGTTTCTACTGGTACATTGGCCGTACTCAGATGCAGTGTATTGGTGAGTAAGAGAGGGCCGGCCTGTTGCTGTTGTTGCTGTTGCTGTTGAGTTCTCAAAGACAGAAGCATGATCTCTGCTTCCACGTTAGGTTCAATTGAGATACCTATTATAACTTCTTGCATGTCTAAAGTGGCATCCATATCAATGTCATCGAGCATCATCTCATTGGCCAATGGGTGAGAATTACTTGCACTGGACGTGCTATTGTTGGTTCTGATCTTATATATTGCGGACTGTTTGTTGAGGTTCAAGCCTCCAAGCAATTTGAACTCGGAATTCACAGGCTGTCCAGGTAAATTGATCTGGAAATAAACCATGGCGGTGTAATTTGGATCAAATTCGATATTGGGGAGCATGAAAATGGTCATATGAGATATCTTTTGAGGTAATTGTGGGAAATTTATCACATATTTCAAAGTGTCAACTTGCTGCAGCACCTGTATTGGCTGCCCCGAGCACACAGCACCAAACATCTTATGTCATATACACCTGCTAAATTGAACTGGTCCTGTTCTATATCATAGATGCCCTTCTATATATACTGCATACCTAACTCTTTGCTCTGAGACTCTAGAAGCTTCTGGAATTTCTTTGCATTTTGTTCACGACCATTTCAGATTCAAAGAAAATTTTACTATAAAAGAAGAGGAAAAAATTTCTTCAACTAGATTTTTCACTTATTTATATCTAACTTTATGATGGATCTGATAAAGACGTGGAAGTGAACAACTCTATGTTTTGTAAGAAAGAAAAAACTTTGAATCATTTAAAGGTTTAAATATCAGAGTTTTTCATACCTTTGTAAAATTGGATAGACAAAGAAGGTGATTTTATGCTGTTTCTGAGAGGCCTGTCTTTTTCGCTTTTTTGATCCTTTTCTAAAGGATTGAAAAAAAAATCAAGGCAATCAGTGTTTCTCAGGAATTAATTATTTAATTGTCGATACATCTGTCCTAGACTAACTACGTTGAACATATTTTCCATCTTTCGTTGCGTACATTCATGCAAAAAGATGAATATGGGAAAGATACTTCGTGACATTTTTTATTTCTTCTATCCTTATTCTATTTGCAATACAAGCCAGCTCGTAGCACACCCTCCAAAAATATTAACTATGGCTTCTCCCTGTTCAGTCTTGTAAATCTCGTTGAGATAATCAAAAATGACATCTGTTTCCCTCGATTTTCTAGATTTCAGAGTATGTTTCCCACAGTTGCCATGTTCTCCCCATCCCCAGGCATATACTGAGGAGTCGTTGACGATGAGTCCATGCTCACTGCCTACACAGAATTTATGGATTTGCTCTGTGGTTTCAGCTGTTTTGAACAATTGTCCGTGTGAATTATTTCCTATTGATAAGATTTGACGATTCTCGGTGAGGAAATGAACCGAAGACCACATTGCCTGCATGTCGAGGATGGAGTTAACAGCATCCGAATTCAAACGTAAGTGTTCCTTGACAGAGAAATTATCTTTACCTAAATATTTGAAACCCCCATCTGACAACTTAAACAAGGAGAAATCTCTTCCCAAAACAAAATCATCAACTGGGCCGATATCTAATTTTGTGGGCTGCCATAATATCTTGTTTGACTTGGACTCATCATGAGGCATCAACTGCTGCTTCTTGTTATTCCCCCACCCGTAGATGTCCCCATTAACAAGCTGGATGACAGTATGATGCAATGAAGAATGTACTTTGTTCACTGCCACTTTGAACAGAACCAACTTTGTCAACAGTGACTGTTTCAAATCCTTGCCGAGCCCAAGCTCGCCATTGAGCCCGGACCCACAGCACCACACTTCATGGGACAGATTCACAAATATACTGAACTCCCAGCCAGCTGAGATATGGACCCAGTTGTCATGACCTGGTATTTGCGTAAATCCAATCTGATGAGTGTTGCCTTTGGTGTCTATTCCGCATTCACCTGAACTATTAGCCCCACAAACATAAGCCCTGCCATCGCATAGATAGATAGTGTGATTTCCACCACATACTAAGATAGGAGAACTCTCTAGAATACCAGCATCTTGCCATTCGTCGTGATCTATATCATCTTTGAGTCCTAGCTGGTAATTCCCGTTACTCCCTAAACTTTTCAAAAGGTACCTCATCCCACGTTGCACCATTCAACCTGGTCCACAGCTGCCTAATCAGCAGTGGAAAATCTTACTTTGAAAAAAAAAAAAAATCCAAAGCAAAGAACATCTCAATTTTTCAGTCTGAAATAAAATTTGGAATCGCGTCTCTTTTTTGAAATTTTTGCTATTTTTTTTTCTTTAATCAAATCAGCTTTGATACCACTGGAACGTGACAGAAATTTGAATATAAATCAAGGATGAGTGGATCTCCAAAAAGGGAAGAATCAGTTATTCAAGTCCCTGACTCGTCTCCAACTTCGCAATCACATTTATCGTCACAGAACATGTCTTCTCCTCCACAACCGGTGCCGATCAGCAGATTATCAAGTTTGAAAGACAGATTTGCTTTCAAGCCTCTGCCGTCTGGGAATCCTAACCTGGCCAAACAGAATGTCTTGCTTTTGAAGAAAAGGTACCCTTACATCAGTGCTGAGAAGATCATTGAGGTATTCAATGCAAGCAACAGAAATTTGAGGGAAACCTCTGCAAAGTTGAGTCTTATGCGAAAACCTGAGGCCCTGCCACAAGCAGCCAAGGATCAGGTGGGTTCTGGACAGCAAAACAAAGCTAGCAACACCACAAAGACTTTGGGTAAGTATCCTCAAGTCTCCCCTGTGAAAGACACCAAAGTTGTATTGAACAAACCATCTTCCTCGATCGCTGCCAGATATTTGAATAAAAACAGATTCCAGACGAAGATCAACTTGACACTCAATGCAGAACCTGAAAGTCAGACCAAAAAGAAGAGAAAGTTGATGAGAGGTTCGGAAATAGAAGAGCCTGAACAACTGTTCATTTTCGACGGTGACGACAATGATTTGCTGGAGAAGAAGACCAAAAAGAGTCAAAAGCAAAAACCAGCTGTGTCTTTGAGTGATTCTGAAGAAGAGAAATTGTTGGAAGAAGACGATTTCGATAATTCTAGTGATGAGGACGTGGTGATGGACTCTGAACCAACTCTGTTTGATATAAGAGTGTTGACATTTTTAAACACTGCTGGAAAGAGAGACATCGTTGATATATGTGGAGTAACGCCTGCCATTGCCGATGTCCTCATAAAACAACGACCATTTGATTCATTGTATCAAATACAATCCAGTGATCTCGAAGATGGCGGAAATGCTGCACAGAGCAAAAACTCGAGAAAGAAACTCATGGGTGAGAAAGTTGTTGACCGTACTTTTATCGTCTTGAAAGGTTACGATGCAGTTGACTCGTTGATCCGCAAATGTTCTCAGTATGGTGAAACCATCGCATCTGAGATCCGTAAATGGGGTGTTGGAATAGATGGAAAAGCTGGAGAGTTGGAACTTGTAGAGGTTGACGTAGAGGCTGATGACGATGTGGAGGAAATCAGAGAAGTTCACATAGTTCATGATAGTAAAGATACCAAGAAAGAAGAAAAGCCAAAGAACGATGTCGAAGAAGATGACGAGGACTTGGAAGATGATAGTGACAATGATTACAGCGACAATGATTCTAGACCTAGAAGAATCAACAGAAGAGACGCTATCCGTCATAACAATAATCCAAAGAGATACTTCAAGGAGAAACCTGCGTTGTTATCGCCAGAAACCGAATTGAAAAATTATCAGCAAGTAGGTATCAACTGGCTTAACCTTCTCTATCAAAACAATTTGTCCTGTATATTGGCCGATGAGATGGGTTTGGGAAAGACATGTCAAGTTATAGCTTTTTTGGCCCATTTGAAAGAATTGAAATACCAAGGGCCTCATTTGGTAGTTGTTCCTTCATCCACATTGGAAAATTGGCTCAGAGAATTCGAAAAATTTTGTCCAAGTTTGGTTGTCGTTCCTTATTATGGGTCTCAACAAGAAAGAGCAGAACAACGTTATGAATTGGAAGATACGTCCAATTACGATGTCTTGGTTACAACTTATAACCTTGCAACGGGTAACAAATACGATCAGAATTTCTTAAGATCATGTCTGTTCAATGTTGTTGTTTATGACGAAGGTCATATGCTTAAGAACTCTTCGAGTGAACGTTATACTAAATTGATGAAATTGAAGGCAAACTTCAGACTCTTGTTGACGGGTACGCCTTTGCAAAATAATTTAAAAGAGTTGATTTCATTGCTTGCTTTCATCTTGCCCGACTTATTTGTTGAAAAGAAGTCCGATTTGGTTACATTGTTTGACCAAAAAGTGACCACCAAAAATTCCGAAGACTCGGTTGAATCTGACGAAACCTACAACCCCTTGCTTTCAGAGCAATCGATCTCCAAGGCCAAAACCATGATGACACCATTTGTTTTGAGAAGAAAGAAAGATCAAGTCTTGAAGCATTTGCCTGCAAAGATTCATTACACAGAATCGTGTGAGCTTTCGAAAGAGCAAGCCGAACTCTACAATGGTTTTGTTGACTCCGCCAAGGCTGTTAAGGAAAGAAGACTGGAGTTGGCTCAGAAGAAGGAACCAGTGGAAAACCTGGATTCTTCCTCTACGAATGTCATTATGCAATTACGTAAAGCCGCGTTACACCCATTATTGTTTAGGAAGATTTTCACCGATGAGAAATTGAGAGAAATGTCCAAGAAGATCATGGGTGAACCTGAATACGTTGATGCGAACGTTCAATACATTTTTGAGGACATGCAAGTGATGTCGGATTTCGAGCTCGACAGATTGTGTCTGAAATTCCCAAAAACTTTATCCAAATACTTGTTGCCTGAGGAAGAGTTTTTCAAGAGTGGGAAAATTCAAAAGGTGAAAGTCTTGTTAGATGACATCATTAACAAGAGAAACGAAAGAGTGCTTATCTTTTCCTTGTTCACTCAGGTATTGGATATCTTAGAAAGATGTTTGTCCTTGTTGGATATCAAATTCATAAGGCTTGATGGACAAACTATGGTCAATGAAAGACAACAGATTATTGATCAATTTTATCAAGATGACACGATTCCTGTATTTTTATTATCAACCAAGGCTGGTGGATTTGGTATCAATTTGGTTTGTGCCAATAATGTCATCATCTTTGATGCCTCATTCAATCCTCATGACGATAAGCAAGCTGAAGATAGATGTCATAGAGTTGGACAGACTAAAGAAGTTAATGTGTATAAGTTGATCACGGAACGTTCGATTGAAGAAAACATCCTGAAAATGGGTGAAAGCAAATTACAATTAGACCAGAAAGTCAGTGAAGAGGAACTGTTACTTTCACTTATATAGAACAATTGTTTATTGTATGTTTTTTCTATTTATGCATATAATTTCATTATCACTATTTCTTCTTCTTTTTATAGTACATCTTTTGGATAATCGAATTACCTTTAAGTTCCTTGTTTTTGTTCTTTCCGTACTCGATATATGCCATATCCTCACCTCCGGCCAAACTTGCCAATGAACCGGCAGTTCTGTTTGCCCGCGATCTGGCCAGAGCATCGGCACGTGCTCTTCTATTGACACCTCCTCCAACTATGTTATCAGCATCTTCTCCCATTTCAATACCAGCTGCATCCTCGTTTTTCAAGAGAACTTGTTGCAACAATTCTCTTCTTTCTCTTGCCGAAGCATAGGCTAAATCGGGAAGGTTTTCCATTCCATGCAAATGTGTAATTACTTTGAAAGCATAACCTTGATCGACCAAGAACAGTTGCCTCTTGGTGGAATAGTACATCTCTTGTGTGTCCTTCGAAACCAAAGAGTAGAAGAAAGCATTAAAACCTTCGTCATTTCTTCTCTTGGCTCTCAAAATTCTACCCAACCTTTGCGCCTCTTGACGTCTTGAACCGTAATGAGAAGATATCTGAATCAAACAGGTCAGCTCAGGCAAATCAATCGATGTGTCACCCACTTTAGAAAGGAAAATCGTATTGACTTGGTCATTATATTGGAAATTTTGCAAAATATTCATACGCTCCAGTTGAGGTGTGGATCCATAAATGAAAGGTTTACCCAATTTCAATGCATATTCTTGTAAAGCATAGACATTATCCGAGAAGACAATGATTTTGTCACCTCTATTCTCATGATAATGAATCAAGAACTGACACAGTTGGAATTTTGTTGGGTTCATAATATACAACAACATCCGTTTTCTTGCAGATTCTTTCAAATACTCTTGATAAAACTCTGCTGTCATAGGACACCAAACTTCAGCACATTGAACGTTGGCTATATGACCTTTTTGAGCCAAATCCATCCAGTTGGCTTCGTACAATTTCGGACCAATAAGGAAATTCAAGTCCCCAATCTTATCATCTTCTCTGACCAAAGTAGCTGTAAGACCCAACTTGGCGTGTGCCGCAATCGTGGTTACGACTCTTCTGAACATGGCAGCAGGGACAACATGAACTTCATCCATAATGATAAAACCCCATTCTCTTCCCGTCAAGAAATCCATCACCTTCTGTGAGTCATGTGATCTATTTCTGGTATTGGCAACCATAGAATAAGTCGACACAACCAAACCGGCATCTGTGGAGAACATTTCTTTATTCTCGGAAGTGAAGACGGCCACTTGTTCTGGTTGTAAAGTACACCATTGCAAGAATTGCTGTCTCCATTGCATAACGGACACGGAAGAAGTACATAGCACTATTACAGACTTCTTGATCGTACAGGCAGCTGTGATTCCCACTAAAGTCTTACCAGCACCACACGGCAAGACAATGATCCCCGATCTGGCACGTCCGTTACCAAACATCTTACTCAAAGATTTCTCTTGATAAGGTCTGATCTGTGTAGAAGATTTCAAATCGATCTCCAAATTTGGATTTCTTGTGTCGTTTTTGAAATCGTACTCTTCCAAGACTGGGTAATCGATTTCCTGACATCTTTTCTTCACTATTTCCACGGATTCATGAGATATCTCAAAGGAATGCACCGTTTCCATGTCATCGTCATCATCTTCTTTGTCCCCTATCACTGCAGCAAAAATGTCCTCAATATCTTCATTAGGTTTTTTCGGTTCATTTACTTTTGAGCCATCAGGTTTTAAAGTTCCTGGAATCACCAAATCACCTTGAGTTGGTTTAGAGGCTTCGATCAATTCATTTTGGTTATCATTTTCACCTGTGCTGGTCATCTGGACACGTAATGGGCCTATCACCTCATCCTGTAACAACATTCTCAATATGTCAGCCTGGGCACTCTCTACATAATATCTATTGTGCTTCAAGACTAATTTCACTTTACCATAAGATATTGTAGCACTCTTGATGAAGTTTATAATGGACGAGGCAACTGGCACCTTGGACAAACGATTCAACACACTGATGATGTCTTCTGTTTCCAAACCGACAGAGACAGCTGCATATAATGAGTAAGCAGTGATTCTATATTCGTGGATAAAACTAGGACGACTTACCGGTTCCGCAATTGTTACTAAGAAATCTTGTGCTTGTTCGAAAAGTGGAGAAAATCCTTCCAATATAATTCTACCATCGTTTGGAGAGATCCAAAGAGGTCTTGACGCGTGATCTGGCTTCAATTTCAAATATGAGAAATCGGTTCCACCGAAAATATGAGAAACTGAGTCTGGGATGAAATCTGAAGGCCTTTCCATGTTCAGTTCGATCAATTCCTCATCTTTGTACTGCACATCGTCGACTTCTTCCTTGATACCGTTGATCGAGCGCTTCAATCTCTGGGCACTGGGCTTCTTGTGCTTCAAAGTGTCTTCGAAATCGGACATGGAGCTGTCAGAATCCGATGAGAAGTCTTCATCTCTGTCTTGATCTAATTCCAGATCATCGGGAACCCTGGACTCTTTCAGTCCGTCATTCAATTCCAGATAATTCTTCCTTGTGCTCTGACGTAACGACATCGGTGAAATGCAATGAGCTCAATGTGAAGGCTGATCAGATGTATATGTTGACAGACCTTGACAAGATCAATACTTCTGATTACAAATTAAATTCTAAAGGCAAATTTAAAATCAATCTTTTTTTTATGTGGAAAAAAAAAAGTTAAGCTACATATAAAAAAGTGTGTGCGTATATAAATAAGTAATATTAATTAGTTTTTCTACACACTACCTGAAGGGCCTAGACGGACGAGTCTATAAATGTACATGATGAAAAGTTGGGAAGATAAGATTAATCAGTGAATTTGTAACTTCCAGAGGCAAAAGTGATTGATCCTCCTCTATATGAGCCACGTTTCATCTTATTTTTGTTTTTGGTGAAGTCTTTTCCTCTAACCAGACCCAATTTTTGATTTGCAATTTCTCCCCATGTACCGGCAGCACCTTTGTAAGTGTTGTCTTGTAAATCTTCAGCTTCAAAAGTGACTTTGGATCTGTCGATTCTGGAGAAGTGGTGTCTTTGACCTGGTTTCAATTGTTCTTGTTCTTGGTCGGCGTAACCTTCATCTGCAGAGACAAATTCTGGTGATGAGCTCTTGGCAGTTGAAGCGTCAGAAGCACTTGAAGATGATTTCGAGGTTTTCTGTTTCTTGGAAGGAGATGCTTCTGATTCTTCGGCCTTTCTCTTGGGTGTTTCTTCGGATTCCGATTCAGAGCTGGAGCTGGAGCTTGAATCGGAGCTTTCTGAGTCTGAATCTGAGTCGGAGTCGGAGTCTGAACTGTCTGAGTCGGAGCTAGAGTCTGAATCTGAGCTGGAGCTAGAGTCTGAACTGTCTGAGTCTGAAGAATCCGAATCTGAGCCTGATTTAGTCTCCTCGTCATCAGATGAGTCGGAGTCGGAGTCTGAACTGGAGTCGGAGTCGGAGTCGGAGTCTGAACTAGAATCAGAGTCGGAGCTGGAGTCAGAGTCTGATTTAGATTCTGAGTCTGACTTGGCTTCCTTCTTCTCCTCTTCTGGTTGTGCTTTTGAATCTGATTCGTCTGATTCGTCTGAACTGTCATCTGAACTATCATCTGAATCCGAGTCTGAGCTCTCATCTGAACTGGAGCTCTCATCTGAGCTAGAACTCTCGTCTGAACTAGAACTGTCTTCACTGCTTTCTTCCTTCTCAGTCAATTTTTCATCTTCTTTCAATTCTACTACAGTTAAATTCTTCTCTTTGAGTTCCTTGGTCAAAGCCTTCAGAGCTTTGTCAAAACCATTGCTGGTTAAGTATTGCAACACTTGCGATGCTAACTTGGATTCAGCCATTTCAATCAGTGATCTTGATCAATAACGTCAATTCGAATGTCTCTTCGCTGATAAGAGAGTCAATCAGACTGAAAAATTATAAAATTTCTGTAGAAAAAAAAATTTTTTAGTCTAACAAAAAAGAAAAAAAAAGAAAAGAAAAGGAAGAAGAAAGAAAAAAGAAGAGATGAGTTTGCCTGCCGTTTGCAGTATGTAGGGGCTGTTTGCTTTTTATGTGGGAGTAGTTATCTGCGGCTGCTGGGGCTGCTGGGGCTGGATGATAAGTATTCCGTTTGTGGTCCGCAAGTGAACGGCTCTAGAGGAGCGGTTGTGATTTTTAGACAATCTCGTAAATCGTTTCTCGTAAATCTGGCATTGGATACGGGAGCGAAAACATTGGGCTCGAGGGAAAAGGGCTGCTAGATTTAACCGTTGCCGTTTTCGAACTTCCCGTCTGCTTTTTATTCCTTTATCTTATCTATATAATAAATATATATAAATACTCAAAAAGAGGAGGAAAATTAAAGTTTAAACAATTCTTGTGCTTCGAGTGTTTGTGATTAATACATTCATTTGACTATCAACTATATATACTTTGCAGAATGAAGTTCTCCAAAGCCATCATTGCCGCTTTGGCCGTGCCATTGGCAAATGCAATCGATTTGAAAACTGCTCTCAATTCTCAATACTCTTCTGACTTATTGTCGAAGGTTGCTAATTTGTATGGTGGGGATGTCAGTGAGTTAAATTCCGATGTCTTGAGTATTTGGAAAGAGATGGAAGACGTTGTTGCAAGAAAAGAGGTTGAAAACGCCGTCAATACTTTCAACGATTACATCACTAGCAGTATCAAACCAAATTTGAACAAAGTCTTCCAACATAAGGAGAATAACGACTGGGAGTATGTCACCAAGGCTGATAAATTCCAAGACTATCAATTGAGAGTGAAGAAGACTCATCCGGAATTATTGGGAGTTGACACTGTTGACCAATATGCTGGTTATTTGGATATCGACTCTGTCGATAAGCATTTCTTTTATTGGTTCTTTGAATCGAGAAACGATCCTGCTAATGACCCTGTCATCTTATGGTTGAACGGTGGACCTGGCTGTTCCAGTATGACCGGTTTGTTTTTCGAGTTGGGTCCTTCCAGTATCACCAACGAAACCACTCCTAAATACAACCCATACTCTTGGAACTCCAATGCCTCGGTTATCTTCTTGGAACAACCAGTTGGTGTAGGTTATTCATACTCCAACTCTGAAAAGGTTGGAAGCTCCGTTCTGGCTGCCAAAGATGTCTATGTCTTCTTGGAATTGTTCTTCCAGAAGTTCCCTCAATTCTTGGGTAATGACTTCCATATTTCGGGAGAGAGTTATGCTGGTCATTACTTGCCTGCTATCGGTTCCGAGATCATCAACAATGCAGACAGATCGTTCCAGTTGACCTCTGTCTTGATCGGAAACGGTATCACCGATGCTTTGATCCAATACGGCTACTACCAACCAATGGCCTGCGGAAAAGGTGGATATCCTCAAGTCATCTCCGATGACGAATGTGAAGAGTTGGAAGATCTTTATCCAAAATGTGCCAGATTGATAGAGAACTGTTACAACACTCAAAATGCCTTCTCGTGTATTCCTGCCTATTTGTACTGTGAGTCCAAGATTATGGGCCCTTACCAAAAGACTGGATTGAACGTTTACGATATCAGAAAGCAGTGTGGGGACAGCGACTTGTGCTACGAGGAGATGTCCTATATCGACACCTACTTGAATAAGCCAGAAGTCATGGAATTGTTGGGTGCTGAAGTGGATTCCTATTCATCTTGTGATGACAAAGTGTTCCAACAATTCTTCTTGACCGGAGATGAACCAAAACCGTTCCAAGGATATGTTGCTGAATTGTTGCATGCCCAAGTTCCAGTGCTTATCTATGCAGGTGACAAGGACTACATTTGTAACTGGTTGGGTAATCATGCTTGGTCTGATCTGTTGGAATGGCAAGGTCATGACGAGTTTGCCTCGCAGACTTTGAAGCCATGGTACACTTTGGAGTCCAACACACACGCTGGTGAAGTCAAAAACTTCGGAAACTTCACTTTCTTAAGAGTCTTCGATGCCGGTCACATGGTTCCATTCGATCAACCAGAAAATTCTTTAGACATGGTCAACAGATGGATTGGAGGTGACCGTTCTTTTGGCTACTAAGCTTACAAAAAGAGATCAAATAAATGGAATAATAAATATATATTTTTTTATTTATAACTTTGGAATAGCTTTACCCAAAGCTGATTTGAAATTTTTCTCAAATATCCGAGACCTGTCCAAGTTTATAGGAGAATCGTCCTTCCTGATAGTTGACCTTTTCTGTAGATACTTTTTGATTTCCGCTATTGTATCATCAGGCTGCTCCAAATGAACACAATGTGTACCTTTTGGAATTGCCACGGCCTCACAATTAGGCATTTCCTCTACCATTTCTTTAGATTGATTTGGAGGGTTCCATGTAGCATCAGCTCCGTCAATGAGTAAAGTAGGCACGTGTATATTGGCGAAATTTGATTGCGAATAGGCTGCTGACTTCATAAAACATCCATACGTTATCAATTGGTGTTCTTTGGAACTCTTTGCACAAACTTTGTTGGGAGATTTCACCAATCTCTCGTCATTGATAAGATCATTCAATATGCGAGGATGCGAATTCTTGTAAAAACTATACTTCTTCATATACTTCACGTACAGTTCATCTGAATCAAAGTCTGTCTTTATGATGAAATCCAAACTCTTGAACAATTTCTCGACACCCTTTTGATTTGAAGAGCTTCTTGTCTTCACCACAGGTTCAATAGATATTATTGCATCAAAAGTTAGAGGGCTTAAGAAGCCTGCCATCAAGGCTTGATGACCTCCCAATGAATGACCAATTACAATATTGGAAGCCTTTTCAAAACCCAGATCCAAAGATGATTCATGCTCAATAATTTTCAAAGTATCTTTTGCTCCATCGATCCATATATTTTCAACACCCAATTTCCCCTCATTTGCCAAAGCTGAATCACAATGAGAGACGGCATCAGACAGGAGTAATGTGTGGAATTGGAAATTGTTTTCGGGCAATTGAGACTCTTGAATCAACTTTTCTATGTAGTAGTTCCAAATTGCTTTATCCATCCCAGTGCCATGTAAGAAAATGAGATTGAATATTGGAACACCCGGTCTCGGATCCAAAGTAACGACAAATTTGTTATAAACTATCTGCAACCGATCCATTGGGTGGATAGTTGATTCTCTGGTCATCCTTGGATGAGCAGCAGCTATGGTGTTCTTGGAATATTCACAGTTCTTTATAGATTCCAGCATGATTGTCGAGTGGTATAGCTTAGATATCAGAATTCATTTTAACACCTACCATCGCATGTATATATAGTAAAATGCATCTCATGTACTATTTTCATTTTCATTTTTTTTTTTTTGATTTTTCCTTCTCCGCAATTCGTGACAGCAGGTGAACTAAAGAGCTAAATCCGTGGAGTTATATTCTGGGAAAGGGAAGCTTCTATTTCAGCAGATACACTAACAGGAATCAAAAATATAATTTCGATCTCGCCTCGATCGGTTTTGACCTGTGCATAATTAACCGAGCCTTCTCGTTTCAAGGGAAACATTGTAGATGATGCAGATTGTGCTGGGTCTTAATTAATACTTATTGGAATAGTTTAGGAGCAAAAGATTTTCTGCAGTTAATTTCAAACTGATAAGAGTTGTGAGGTGGATCCTGAAATGGATGTTATATGAAGAGATATTTTTTGAAGATAGAAGTTTTCATGGTTTGTAGCCAGTATGTATTGTTTTTTTGCCTTACACTGTTTGAACCATCAGGTATGAATAGATTTCAGTTAAACTCTAGATATTGTCTTTATCAATTATATAAGTGATAAAAAATAAATCACTCAACATACTATGTGGTGAATAATGATCAACCAATGACTAAAGGCTGAATTCAGTTCCGGGACTCAATTCATTCCTCAGCTATGGCAACTGAATGGCCCAAGATTATCTGGACTACAAAAGAGGGATCATCACGATCCACCCACCAACCTCCCACTTCTTACCCTTATAGCCTCAGCAAATTACTAAAACAAGTATAGTATAAAGAAACATGCAAAAAGCTTTTTAAACCGTTTTCCCCTAAGCAATGCAGAAATTTTAACAATAGAATTTGAGCACATTTTAACCATTCAAAAAAATGCGTGGGTAAAATCTCGGTTCAAAAAGAAAAATCCAAATTTGATTATCAAAAAGTTAAGAAAAAAAAGTTACTGTGTGTTTCTGTAATCTTTTGAAATGTGAAAAAAATAAAGGGCTCTGCTCTGTGAAATAAGATCCAATTATAATTGAAGTGACGATTTAGTAGCGTTTCCGTTGAAAACAATAAGGCCAAGACCATAAACGATTTCTTTCAAGGTGAGAAGTTCTATACCAAATTGATTGAACTAATTAAGACGAAGGAGATTGAAATTTGATATAAGAGGCGCTTACTTTATTTACCATGTCACAATCTTCGAAAGAGAAAGAGGAGGAAGAAGGTAATATTTTCAGGAGAAGTGCTCGAGGTGAAAACGGGTTCTTGAATGTATCCAATTACTCTTTAAGCATCAATAATTCATTAAACAGATCAAGATCATTATCACCGTTTGAAGTTCCTGCGTCTCCCGGTGAAGATGAAGAAGACAATGATAAGATAATACGCCCGAACGCAATAGTGCCCAGTGGCTCAATGTCTCCTACAAGGTCAGACAGGAGCATTGGCTCGAGAGCATCGTCTTCATCTTCATCCCATGACGAACAACTGGATTTGGTGGAGGCAACCTCTGACAACCCTACCGCGGTATTGGAATTGGACATGAATTGCAATGTACGTTTCTTGAGTAAGAGTTGGGAGTCCATTGTAGGGACCAAAATATCCAAGATTTTGCATAAGCCAGTATCTGATCTCATTGTTTCAGAATCAGAATTGGATAAGACCATTTTTACAAGAGCTGTTGAGAGTATGTGCTCTGACGATATGAGTTACAGAGTCAAGTTTTTGACACCTACAAATGAACCGGCACCTCAATGTCTGTCACAAGATGAGGATGACGCGCCAGAGGAAGTTGCTAAATCAGACTCTGCAAGTGTCCATTCAGAGTTATCCACAGATGGAGGTCTCATCGAAATGGAAGGTCAAGGAATCTTGATCCACGATTTGAAAACTCAATTACCTACACACTCCATGTGGATCTTAAGACCTTTTGTGCCTATTCAAGTTACTCTTGAATTGCCCGATGAGCTTGTAGACAAGCTTGGCTCTGGAATAGATATATTTGAAAGTTATTTGCTCTCCTTGAACGAGATGGGCATCATAGATTTGGATGCCGTCCCTGCTCCAAAACAGGTATTATGTAGGATATGTGAACACCAGGTGCCCGCTTGGTGGTTGGAGAGACACGCAGAATCGTGCTTGGTCGAACACCGATTAGAAGATAAAGTGAGAGCTTGTCATGAGGCATTAATTGAACACAAGAAGCTGTTGGTGAATATGATGGAACGGTTGACTCATACAGCCCCAGTGTCTCCTACTTTACAAGTGGCCTCACTCTCTTCCCTAAGTAGCGGTAGTAGCTCTCCTACAAGTTCCGCTGCATCTTCCCCTACTTCCCCTACTTCTCCTTCCTCGTTCACCAGGAAAAAATCTGTTGTTGAGTATAAAGGTTACCCTTTACCGGTTCCTAAGAGCATTGGTTCTTCCGCCCCAGTGAACTCTTCACCGTTATCAAGTTCCGCTTCTTCGGTGGCATCGACACCGCAGTCTGTCCGTAAAAGTTCGTCATCTATATTTGGGAATTTGAGATTTCCAATGAAAAATTTGGAGAAGTTGCTTCAGTATTGTTCTGAGGCGATCTCGATTAACCCAGGTGAGCTTATAGCCAAACAAGGAATGAAAATACTGGAGATTGCTTACTCACCTAACACAGAAAAGGCTATGAAGACCATACTAACGTCAACGCTTCCTGATTCTGCTGACCCAGCAATTAGGTTGTTGACCGAAGATACTCAAAACTTGGCAAAGGAGAAAGTTGATGCGATCGAGAGATTGGGTTCTAGTTTACAGTATTCAGAAAAATTGAAAACAGAAATAGATCTGTTGGTATTGGAGACAGTAACGACAACGGTTCAAAGAATAAGAGAGAAAACTATGGGAGAAGGTTCGCATAAGAGCACCAGGCTGGAAGAGTTATTCACAGAGGCATACACTGTGTCCGATGACTTGAGAGCGGCTTCTCCGTTGGAGGAGATCAGAACTCATACTGCATCTCCACTTTCAAGAGTATCAAATCTGGATTCCCAGGAACAGATCGGCAGATCAGAAACACCCAAGATCCAGGTTCCCGATTCAGCTACCCAGTGTCAAACTCCAGAAGTCCAAACCTCCGATCATAGAGGAAGAAAATCATTATACCATCAGGCAAGAACTTCATATCTGTCCCCTAGGAGACTGATCTCACCGGTAGCTTCATCTTATTATGCAAATTCTCCAATGGCATCGTTACAAAGAAACTCCAGAGTGGGCCACCGGGAGAGTAACGTTTCCATTTCTACTCCTACTTCATCACCTCTTTTGAGTCCTAATGACTTGCCTGCTCAGGCAATGATGCTGAGGTCTATCAATCAATCTAGTGTGTCTACATGGGATTCGACTATGTGTGATAGACATTCTTCGACCGATAGTAGTATATTGCATCCTTTGAACACTTCTGCTGTAAAACTGCTGCCTCCATTGTCTCCATTGTTGGTTTCCGGTTCGTATCCTAACAAGCAGATCACCCCTTCCATAAAAGATTACGAAATCATCAAACCTATAAGTAAAGGTGCATTCGGCTCTGTGTTTTTAACCAGGAGAAGATTGACTGGCGAATATTTTGCCATTAAGGTATTGAAAAAGTCTGATATGATAGCTAAGAATCAAGTTCCAAATGTGAAGGCAGAAAGAGCGATCATGATGCGTCAAGCCGATTCTCCATATGTTGCTCAGTTGTATTCGAGTTTCCAAAGCAAGGACTACCTTTTTTTGGTGATGGAGTACTTAAATGGAGGAGATACTGCCTCGCTCATCAAAATGTTAGGCACATTATCGAACGACTGGGCTCGTCGATATATAGCGGAGGTTATTGTAGGAGTCGATGATTTACACAAGAAGGGCATTGTTCATCGTGATTTGAAACCCGACAATTTGCTTATCGATAACAATGGTCACTTGAAATTAACTGATTTTGGTCTTTCAAGAATGGGTTTAGTGGGACGTCAACAGAATGTGAGAAGAGATAGTGGTACTGATGGTCACGTATTGCTTGACGCATTACAAAATCCAAGACAGCACAAGAGAACTCCATCCATCACTCCATTTTCTTTATCACCAAGTCTTGAAAGAGCGTCTTTATCCAGTGTTTCGAAAAACATTCCAGATCAATCACTGCTTTCTAGTTCTTCCAATCCTGCTTCACCATCCAGTTTCTTCGAACATTTGATCAAAAATGATAAAACGAGAAGAACTTCTTCAAATGCTAGTAGTACTGATTCCCCACTTATTAGGCCTTTGATTCCACGTAGTAACTCTCAAACATCATTCGCCATCCTGGATGATATTGGTGATATGTCATCCTCTCCCGGAGAGAGCTCTCATATAATCAACAGGAATCCTTTGGCTTTGTTCGACCCTCAGACGTCCACCCAGGCAAGAAAGTTTGTTGGAACACCTGATTATTTAGCACCAGAAACAATAGAAGGTGTTGGACAAGACGAAGTTTCTGATTGGTGGTCAATAGGATGTATATTGTTTGAATTTTTGTTCGGATATCCTCCATTCCATGCCTCTACAGCTGAAAAGGTTTTTGAGAATATATTGAAAGCTGATATTGATTGGCCAGATCTTCCAGAGGCTGACTTCAACAGCATCTGTCCTCCAGAAGGTAAAGATTTAATTTCGAAATTACTTGTCAAAGATCCAAATCATAGATTGGGTGCCAATGGGACTGAGGAGATAAAAAGCCATCCTTACTTTAAGGGAATTGTGTGGGATACGTTGTTCGAAGAAGAGGCATCTTTCATTCCAATCTCTGATGATCCAGAGTCTACTGATTATTTCGATTCCAGAGGTGCGGAATATTCAGCTTTTCCCAAGTATGATGACGATGAAGAAGATGTTGAAGCAGATGAAGATGATGATACCGATTATGAGCATGATATTTCAAATAGTTTGGATTTTTCGAGCGCTACCAAAATATCAAGTCCAAATATGTTAGATGTCGGAAGTGCTAGTTCACTTCCAGTGGCCATTAGTCTGCGGGAGAGAAGAAGAAGTAGTAAATTGAATGAAAACAATTCAAGTGAATTTGGTTCGTTCCAATTTCGGAATTTGAATGCGTTAGATAGGGCCAATAAAGACCAGATCAACCGTTTGAAAACTGAAAACCTGGAGCATCGTGGCAGTTTCTCTAATTCACCTTCTTCTTCAGATTCTGTTCCATTACGTGCAAGAGGTTACTCGGGATCTTCGACGGTTCCATTCAAAAGATCTTCTTCACCTTCGGTGTCCACAGGAACCCCGTCAAGAACTAGTTTCTCAGTCATATACAAGAACAGCTCCTCAACTGCTGGTAGCAATTCAGGTGATGATAACAACTGTTCTACTCCTATCTTGAATGACTCCTCGGGTCGGAATTCTCCTTACCTGTCAGCATATCAGAGCCGTTCAACTGACTCAGGTTCTCCAATACCGAAAATTTTGAAGCCCACTTCCAAGACTCCATTGGCCCCGACACTGCAATCACCACAATACCCTGCTTTCAAAGCTCTTGGACACAGCTTCCTGGATTTCTCTCCTTCAAGTTCTGATAATGAAGAATCCAGAAATTCGGCAATCTTGAGAGTTCGCAAAAGAAGAAGTTCAAGACGTTTGGATTCTGCGTCTTCTGATAACAGTGACTCAATCAGAAGGCCATTGATCACGTATGATGTTTTAGTGTGTGAGCCAATTCCAATCTTGAGAGAGTTGCTCAAGTCAACGTTACAGAAGCTTGGGTGTGCCGTTGTAGCCATTAAGAATGGAGATGAGTTAGTTAGAAGGGTCACAGGTGAGATCAAATTTGATTTTATAGTCACTGCTTTAAAGACCCCAAAGATCAGCGCTGTTGATGTTGTGAAATTGATCAAGAACACGGCAACAGCAAACTCAGATACCCCAATCATTGCTGTCACGGCATACTACAAAGAAGCAGTTCTGTCGGGAGTTTTCGATTATGTTTTGGAAAAACCAGTCACACAGAAGCAATTGAGAGAAGCATTGGATAAGTTCTCTGTCCAAAGAAGAATGATCTCACTGGAGGCAATCAGTGATACAGAAGCATTCTCGTGAATCGATTTTTTTTTTTTTTAATCTTTAAAAAACTTCATTATTATTTTTTAATCTATACAATGTAGTAACCCTCACTAGTCAAGTTGTAGTAAAGATCGAATGGAAATTCATCTCCCTCTGAGTCAGCAGCAATACTTGTTACATTGGTGACACCGACACCACTCAAATTGGAAAGACCGTTTTCTATAGAGAAGCTTACCTCCATTGGGAACAAGCTCTCTTCGTCATCACATTCAACAGAGAATTCGAATGACCCTGACAGAATGGTGTCCAACTTGCTAATATGTAAAACGAAACCAGAATCAATGTGTTCCATGGAAACAACGTTGTTCTCATCTTCTTTCAAGACAGAGTTGGCTCCAGCAGCTGGGACAAGAATAAATGCTTCTGAAAGAGGATGGTCTGAATCTTGAAATCTTTCAGTAGTTTCATATTCTAAAGTAATATCAACTACACCATTTCCATCGTTGTTAACCCAACATGAGAAAACCAAAGGCAAAAACGAGGAGTCATCCGTCTTACCGGCACCTCTCCATCTTAAAACACCCAATGATTGGTCATTTGATGGGAAACCTTTAGTCTTATCTTTGAGACCCAATATGTTGTCTTGGTTGAATAAGACCTTGTCAACGTTAGGATGAGTCTTATAAGTTACATCCAAATCCTTGTTAAGATCCAATAATATCGAGGAGTGGGCCAAAGAGTCTTCATTGACTCTCAATTGGAAGTCACCTTTGATCTCACTGTTTTGAATGGCACCATCTCTGGCGATGGTGGCTGAAATTTTTTCATTGATGGCAATTAATATACCATTGTTGGCCAACTTTGGTAATGAAGTGGCAGAGGCACTTACAGATCTTGGAGTAGCAGAACCAGATGGAACATAGTCGTCCTCTTTGGCAGTTCTTCTTGGAGCAGCAGATGGATTGACCAATAAAGGCAGAGCCTCCATAGTTGGTCTTGTTTTCTTACCCAATTGCAAACCTCCACGTCTAGGTGGTTCCCTAGTGGCGGCAGCATGCAAGGACGATTGAGTAGCGGCAGGGGAAATGGAAGGCAGAGGTGAATATGTATTTTGTACCTGCAGAGGAGGAGCATATTTAGAAGGATCTTCATATGATAAATAGCCAGATTCCATGGTCTTTCTGGCCAATTCTTTTCTTTGAATTTCTTTTGCACGTCTCTTTCTCTCTTCTGTAGCTTCCAATTCTTTGTTTTTCTCGATGATGTCTTGAATCTTCTCTTCGTAAGAGTCCAGTTCCAAGAATGTTTTGATTTGCAGTATTGTCAAATTCTCTTTGTAACCCAAGTTGATGATTTCATCAAAGGCATTTAATATTTGGAAACAGTTTTCTAATACTTCTCTTTCATCGACGACCCTCAACATGGATGTGATGGTCTGTGTGAATAAGTGCAAACTGTCGATGTCTTGTAAAATGTTAGAGTGTCTGTTGGTGATCAAGACCACATACAAATCTTCCAAAGGTTGGTAGACGTATCTTACGTTACCATCTTCAATTGTGGTGCTCTGTTGTGATTTCAAATCAGCAAGTAAAGTTGGGAATGCTGCCAACAAGGCGGTGATTCTATCCTTAGACAATTCTTTGAATTGTCTTGAAAGGATTGCCTTACCACTACGAGAACAAACTGAAGCTGCCAAGACTGCCATTTTTATCTATGAAGTGAATGATATCAATAAAATGGGGTTATAGTTGATTCGATTTCGAGTGTTCTGATCCTGGAATAGATGGATTCGAGCTCTCTCTTCAGAATTACAATTGCTTTTCTCTTCTTCCCACTTCGATGGATGAACGGTCCAAACTTTGATTCGATTTGATACGTGTTTTCAACAATTTGGTTTTTTTGTTATTTTTTTTTTCCTCTGTCGATTTGTTTTTTTGTCCACGAAGGAGAAAAATTCCAAGTTGCACTGTGGGATCGATTGCGGTAATTACCCGTATGGGAAAGTATGAATTGAAGTATATGGCTATATATGGTTTGATCTTCTATATAATGATTCCCAGCTGTCTCTTTGGGAGATGAACCAATGGGGGAGTTTATGGTCTTCTGGGAGTGGGATTTTAATTATGCTTTTCTTGTGGGTGTCGTTAGTTAGATTGTCGAATTGCGAAGCATAACTCTTATGGTACATGAATGTTGGTGCTGCGTTAGTTCTTGATGCGGAAGAGGGAGAAGATGGAGCATGTGCAATTGGGGACATTAGAACGGACTCGTTGTTTCTGATGGGATCCAAAGCCTTTGTCTCTTCTTTGGCAGATTCTTTCTTCAGTTTACGTTGTTTAGCTAATTTGAGAAGCTCATGGGGAATCTGTGGAGATGCCGAGAGAGACAATTCGTCAGCTGAAGGATTCTGGAACTCATCAAACTCAGGAGAATCTATCCCTAAGTCTTCAAAACTTCTGGAGATTGACGAGAAACTCGATCTGGATGAGAAACTTCTTCTATGAGCAGCCATTTTGATGCCATCTTTCTTTGAACTCGTCACCGAGACGGAATCTTGTTCCTCTGAGATCAATTGTTGGTCTCTCTTTTGCATCTTATTTTCTTCAAACGAAACAAGCTCCAATTGAATTAATTCCAAGAAGGTTTCCGTGGTATAAGTGGACCTCGCTCCTGCATATAGCCTATATTCACTTATTATACTTGAGAAACTCCATTTTTGTATCTTTCTGAGCAATCCCACGATTGCCTCGGTCTTGTCAACTATCATGACGTTGTGTTTGGACTTGTTGAAAATGATCTCAAATATCTCTACGATCAAATTAGGCCGTATCATCATCCAATCTTGCATTTCCTTGTATGAAGAAGAGGACGAAGTGCCCTGGGTGGCATTCGGATTATCGTGATGACTCACTGCGGTCAGATTACTGTTCTCCTGGTCTTCCTGGTTCTCTATCACTTTCAAACCTGAACGGCCAACGTAACACAACGACGTTGGCTTCTCCTCAAAGAAGTTCACAAGAGCTCTTGGTGGTTTTTCGGCATCCAATAGTATCAACGACTTGAGTCCCAAGGTATCCAAGAAGGCGAAATTCAACGGATCCAACTTCGCACATCTGTAAACACCTTCCTCGACCAAACCGAAATTCTCAGGCGGCACCAACATCTTGGATCTATCGATATCTATCGCCAGCTAAGCGGTTCCAAGGAACGGGACATGTTTAACTTTCTGAGAGTAAAAAAAAAATAGCGACGCAAAATAAAGAGAAGGAAATTTGTGAGAGGGAGAAAAAAAAGACGTAAGCAGGAGCTTAAAAAGAGGGAGCGTAAAGGTTATTTGATGGATGGAAGAAGGACGATGAGTTAATTAGTAGTCATGCCATAATTATTAGCGTAGTCACAGTTGAGTGATGTCACTACTGTCAAAACCTGCTGTCTAACACACCCGACCGTGTACCCAACAACTCCTTTGCCCCGCTCTTTCTCATCAATTACGCACAAGCAGCTAAATGATAAAAACTTAGTCTAAAAAAGTTCCGCAGATGGAGATTCTCTGTTTTTCTCCCCTTTAACAATAGTGCAAGGCGGGACCTTGGGTGAAAAATATCGCAGCAGTCAGCAATTAATTAGCAAATAGTGAAATGAGGGAGGGAGAAAAAAATGTAAAAAATGGAGAAAAGTGAAAAGTGGGAGGGAAGGCATTGAGTAGTTGAAGTTTTCAAAATAGGAGAGAGACAAGACAGGGACAAGGACAGGGACAGCAGAAAGGACAGTTATCAGGTTTGGCGGTTTGGAAGAAATGTCAAAGTCTAGGGTTTCGAGGAAGGCAGCAGCGTTTGATTTGACTGTTTTAGGTTGTTCTGGAGGCCCGTTGGAAAGATATACATGTTCATATTTGTTGAAGCCGAAGGAATTGGACTATAATGGGATATTGTCCCAGCTGGACAGGTCGAAGTTCATATGCATAGATGCTGGCTCCGGGATATACTCGATAATTGAGTGGATATCCAAGATTAAAAAGAACAAATTGTACGAAGAAAACGGGTTATTGGATCTATATGACGACTCAGATGCCGTTAAGGATTACACTTTTTGCCCAACAACGACTCCCTTTGATCTCGAGCTGTTGGAGAAGACATCCCCATATCAATTGGCAAGTGGGATCATGGAATTGTTGGAAAACTATTTGATTTCGCATCCTCATGCCGACCATATCTTCGGTCGTGTATTGAACTCTCCTAGTTATGGTTCCTATACAATAAATGGCTCTTCAAGTACCGTGGAGATGTTGCAAAAACATGTATTCAACAACAGAATATGGCCGCGATTGGATCTCATAAAGTACAACGTGTTAAAAATGGGCAATTCGTATCAATTGACCACCGATTTCCAAGTCCAGATGTTCACCAACAGCCACGGCTCATTTGTGGAAGGAGACCAGAGAATCGTCTATGAAAGTAATTCATATCTTATCAAGCATCCCGAATCTGGGAAGAGCATCTTGATATTCGGGGACCTCGAGCCGGATTTGGTCTCCAAATCCACCACCAATCTCTCCATATGGGAAGAAATTGTCACTTTGACAGGTACAGACTCTTTGCTGGCCATAGTAATCGAATGTTCCCACTACAATCTCCCCTCCGACACCCCCTTGTACGGCCACATGACACCGGACTATCTTATACAGGAGTTCTTGAGCTTGGGCAAAGTGTTGACGTCAAGATTTGGCGATAACAAGCCTTTAAGAGGCTTGAATGTGATAATTACACACGTAAAAGAGACCAAAGATGGCTGTGATCCGAGAAAGAGAATACTTAAAGAATTGAACGAATTGAACGAAATGCATGATCTAGGACTAATATTTACGATGGCCCTCCCAGGGTTGACCTACTCATTATGAAATTTTCTTTTATATCTTTTTTTTTTGCTAATTATATATGTATATACTAAACAGTTTGAGTCCCGTAACCTTTGACATCTTTGGCGAATTCCCATTTCATATCTTGTACTTTCAAATCCTTGTAAATCTTAACTCCCTCGGTCTTTTTGAGTACTACCAATGAGTATTTATCCAAGGCTCTTCCGTCTCTGTAGTACAACACCTTCATACACTCTTTTATCAACAGAATGGCGTCTTCCTCTGTGAGGTTTTTACTGTCTTCTTCAGTTTCTACTTTCTTTCTTAATAATGGAACGGCCAAATAGGCACCGAATCCGGTCGCCAACGAAGGCGAAGCGTATGTGACACCCAATAAGTCTGCATATTTCAAGAAAGGTTCCCCAGTTTCAGAGTCAAAGCCTCCAACGACACAGGCGTTCCATAAAGGGTCCATCTTGGATCTTCTGTTATACAAGAGCCTGGACAAGTATTCGTGCACGTGGTTTGCTTGTAAATCATCGCCTTCAACGTCGTAGCCGTTGTCTATCTCCAATTGATCTAAAGTTCTTTCAATCTGTTGCAAATCTGATATGTCTCCCGAGACACCGACAACTGTTTCCTTTCCCACTTGGATCAATCTTTCCAAATCGTCGAATCTTGCTAAGGATCCGTAAGATGCCAAATTATCTGCTGCCATTATGACCCCGTCTTTGAACTTTATTCCAAGAACTGAAGTACCTGTGACAATTGGCCTTTGGGTGGCCATCTTGGGGGTGGCATTGGCTATCAGATGGTTATAGGAGCCGTATTTTTCGTCAGAAGGTCTGCCCCAGGCGTAAGGATCGTGATTCATGGTGTATTTAGATATGAAGATGTTCAATTCAATTGATGTCGATGCTATCAAAGTGAAGTGTGTTCCTCTTTCAGTTGGAAATAGTGGCGAATTGGTGATTTTTTTTTATTTGAGATTTTGATATGGGAAATAGGATTTAGCGCACGACCATTTTAACAGGGAATGGGAAGAGAAGTAGGTGTAGGAAGTAGATGTAGAGGTATGTAGAGATAGATGTAGAAGTAGAGGAGAGGGTAGTTTAACAAAAACCATGAGTGAGATTTGAAAAGGCATTGATAAATGTTATTGAGTCAATTTTATGGCTTTTTTGTGTTATAATCTACAATATCTATAACCTTGAGCTCACATAGAACTCTAATAAAGCTCAGTTCCAGTTGTTCCGTGCTACATCCATATTCAGATATTCGAATATCGTTTTTGTTATAAATAATATATAAACTTGTTATATCACTGTCAAGGTGCAACAACGGCACTTCTCACCTCTGATTCAAAAAATATACTCAGCTCCCCCGGTGTTAACCTCTTCTATCTCAAGTTCTTCGAGTGGGATGTATCTGAATTTCTTGGACAATTGACTTCTCGAGGTCAACAATCCCAGTGTCGATCCAGAGGACGATTTCACCGATCCTGGAAGGATACTACCTGGAGCACATGGATGTGGCTTGACACCAGATGAGGCAGCTAGATGCCGATGTTAGTATATCACATTACAGAAATTGAACCAGAACTTGAGCTGTTCGCAACTTACCAAATTTATGAGGTCCCCCAACAAACTTTATCAATGGAACGTGCTTGGCTAATGACTGAATTGAAGCTCTCATCTTGTTGTTCCCAATATTTCTCTTGAATTATCCTACAATCAACGATACAGTATCCCAATTCAATGTCAACTAAATTCGGATCCGCTTTTTTTTATCTCTTTTTTTTTTCGAGCTCACAAGTCGTGCCCTGGTGTCCCAAATGAACCGTTTTGTGCTAAGCTTTTGATTTGGCGAATCTGTACTTTAATTATTTTTGTTATTGTTTGAAACGAGAGGGAAAAGGGTTCTCAGGTTATGCTTGATTGATCTCGAAGTGAATCAAGGAATAAATCTGTGTCAATGTCTTATGTGAACGCTTCACAGATGGGAGGCGGCGGACCTTACAAAAATGGCACACATGCGCCGGTAGCGCAGTCGTATGACTCGCAAACCCTGCCCGGTGGGATGCCCATGCCGAAAAATCGATTCCAGCAGAATATCAAACCAAGCCAGCAGTACCGTTCACAAAACCAGAAACACCAGCAATATCAATATCAGCAAGAGCCACAGCAACTACTGCAGCAGCAACCGCAACAGTATCAGCAGCAGTATCAGCCACAATCACTGCAATATCCCGCACAGTCACACCAGTATCAACCACAGCATCAACAACAACCACACTCACAACTGCATTTACAACCACAACCACAACCACAACCACAACAACAGCCCATGCCTCAACAAAGACCTCAACAGACTTATCATCAACCTCAGCCGTATAGACAAGACGTAAACAGATACCAGCCTCATCATGCAACCCCCTCCAGCCAACCTGCAATACAGTCACAGCCATATAACAGTTACCTGGACCCTCAACAGCAGCTGTACCCTTTGAGTCCACAATTCAATCAATATCCTCTCCAAGAACCACCGAACTCGGCAAATACCACTGAATCCTTCCATTTTGAACAGATCAGGAGTCCTATCTCGCAAACTTTCTCTTTTGAAGAAAAACCTGCTCTACCACCGAAGATACCTGTTATTCCAGCCAGTCCATCGGTGGAGACATTGAACAATCCTCAAGCGGTAACGCCTTACGCAGACCCTTTCCCAGAGAATTCAGGAAGTGACTCAAATAATGACAGTGTCGATGATTTGCTTGAGCACTACATGAAGGGGACCACGCTCAAGGATTCTTCCAAGGATTCAAGTGACTCTTTTAGATCCACATATAGAAAGGAGAAGATGAGACCCAGTTCCATAGTGAAAGAACTTGAATTTGAAAGTCCTCCTCCTTATGAGGAACTTGACCACTCAATTGAATCTGTGCAGTTCTCCAAAGATGAAAAGAGACCAGGGTTGAGAGATCAGCAAGTGAATCCTGCCGAAGGTTCAAGCTCTCAGTACAGGGCACCATCTCGATCTCTGTCTTCTGAAAATAAATCATTGAGTTCCAAAGCTACTTCTTCGAATTCTCTGCCATATCCCATTGATGACCCAATCACTGAAATACAACGGGACGTTGAAAGTAAAGTGAGAAAGCGTAGATATACTGATGAACTCTTGGAGGAATTGAAAGAACAAAACGAACTGAGAAGAGTCTCTTCAGATATGCCAAAGAACCCTCCCGTACCAGTGACTTCAGAGAAACAAGACGCGACCCTCAATTTCTTGCAGAAGAGGAGTTATGCTGTTCAAGATTATAAAAAATTCACATTAGAACCTCAGCTTGAATGGGCTAAAGTTTTGCTCGATGCCATTGAACAAAAATCTATCATCACTTCCATGAGCATAACAGGCCAACTGATCAAGCCCATCAAGACGGACGCAGATTTGAAGCGTAATAAAGTTGCGTTCTTGAATGCATCTATCAAAGTTTTGAAAAAATTGTCCGATAAATATGATAATGCCGAAAGTCAAGCTATATTGGGTGATATTTGTTCAGGCTCGAAGTTTCCTGATATTTCAGATAAAGACATTCAAAAAGGATTTGAGTACTATCTCAGAGCTACAAAGGGTAAACACGCTAATGCTACGTACAAAACTGGATGCTGTATTGAGCATGGAATGGGTACCAAAAAAGATCTTGCCAAATGTTTCTATTTCTACGAAAAATCTGCTTTACTTGGTGATTCCGATGGAATGTGTAAGCTAGGAATAATCTATATCAAGGGGCTTTTCGGTCAACAGAAATCTGTGCAGAAATCCGTTTACTGGCTCAATAAATCCATCCTCACCAATGAAGCTTCTCTGTTGCCTTTATACATATTAGCCAAGATCCACGAAACTGATGTCTCCACATTAGGATTACAGCCACACTCAGTGGATGCTGATGCAAAGATTGTTCGTGAGTTGCAGCGTATGGGTATCTATAGAAACACAAAGACTCTGTCTCAGTTATATTTGAAGGCAGCAAAGCTTGGACACACCAAATCGCAAAGTCATTTAGGTTATTGCTTTGAATATGGTTTTATGGGGTGCACGGTAAATCCTAAGACCTCTATATATTGGTATTCGAAAGCAGCACAGAAGGGCGATCTGAATGCTGAAATGGGGTTGAGTGGGTGGTACTTGACAGGTTCAGAAGGATTGTTGCAACAAAGTGACGTCGAACTGTATCTATGGGCTAGAAAGGCATCGGAGAAAGGTCTCGCGAAGGCCGAGTACGCCCTTGGATATTTTAACGAAGTTGGTGTTGGGACTCCAAAGAATTTGAGCGAAGCGAAAAGATGGTATAGGACGGCCGCATCACAAGGATATGCAAAAGCTTTGAAAAAACTTGAATCTTTCAAATGAGTTCTTGTGTTTTATGGTTATGGTTTGAAACAAGCGAATATTAGTGTTATTCATTCATCGAACTTTTCATTTTTTTTTTTGCAACTTCGTATGTAGTCAAGAAACAATAGAGGAACATGTGGGGTAGTATTGAAAATATGTTACATTGAAGCAAGTTTAAGAAAATTATCTATTGTGAAACAACAAGAGGCCATGACAACACCGAACCGCTGATTGTAGCAGGATAGTATTTACAGAGATAATCAGAGTTTGAATAGTTCTACCTATAATAATTTTATAGAAGAAAAATAAAAATCATATTAAAAAGTTTCGGAAAGGTTCAAGAAGTAAATTGAAAAGAGAAAAAATTAGGAACACCTTTCCGAGCGGATAAAAAAAAACTGATATAATCAAGAGTTAATAAAGGACAACAAAAAAAATTGAAATAAAATGAAATGAAATAAAACAAAAAATAGAATAAAACAAAAAATAAAATAAAACAAAATAAACAAAACAAAATTAAATAAAGTAAAATAAAAGTTAAAATAAAAGGTAAAATAAAAAGTAAAATAAAAAGTAAAATAAAAGGTAAAATAAAAAGTAAAATAAAAAGTAAAATAAAAAGTAAAATAAAACAACATAAGCAACTTGTAATGGATCCCATGAACTACTGCAGAGCATTATCTGAACTATTGGCTAGTACAACGCGTAGCAATGAAGGCGAGGAATCTCAAAATTATTTCTAGAAGAAGAAAAGTAACAGCAAAATTGGACTGATCGTAAATGACGACCAGTGAATTAACGAGTTAGCTCCTCCTTCGTAGACACCTGCGACTGTTGTGTTTGCAGGTGACGTGCCTGCTTTACTCAGCGAAGGTTCACTTCCGCTAGGGTTTGAACCAGCAGCAACAGTCGAGGCAGCAG